>OY292423.1:10027500-12741734 GCA_958496245.1 Perizoma flavofasciatum
CTATAGAATTTAATTTTACAGTGTAATTTATAAAATATTGTTTCAATGATTATTAGAGAAAGTCTCTGTCACCCAATACATTTTTAATGCTTCAAAACCAAATAGTACCCACGGCCCTATTTTTTTCCAAGCATAATGTAACTAATTGAGAGAAAAGAAAAAGGCTTCGCAATTTCTTGACAGAAAAAAATGGCACAATATATTAAAATAAATATTTTGTGATAATAAAACGAGGGAAACTGTCCTATTAATAAATTAATGTGATACATAGGTATTTATTTTTGTACAAAATTGCAATTAATTTAGAAGAATCACTTAAAAATCAATATTTTCGATATGTTAAAAAAAAAAAAAATTACAAGATCTTAAATGCTATTAATTGATAGTTTTCTATTGATTTTTTTTAATCTACACATAAAATTACTATCTTTTATGTAACTTAATTACAATTATGTTAGTTGTAATAAAATATAGAGTTATTTAAAATAAAATTATTTATTCAAGAACTTTCACTTAAATTATTATTTAAAACATCATTGCTAATATGCAATGCAATGTTTTTTACCCAAATAAATAAAATACATTTGTACTTTTTAACACAAAGTACTATTTTATAAATACTATTTTGAACCCATTAAACATATCACTGAGATAACTTTTGGAATCTTGCATTTTATACAAATTGATTTACTAATTTACTTTATCCCAAGTGCCTTTTACCGATTTGAATCCAAATTTAAGATATCACTTAGAAAACTTTTGGAATCTAGCTTTTTACTTGGTTGCCTATTATTTCTTCTGGTAACTTTTTTATCCAAGTCTTCCACATAAGTTTCATCAATGGAATATTCTTCGAATTGATTGAGAAGTTTATCAGGTTCATCATGCTTTTTTCCTTTCTTCTTGGATTGGTAGCTGAGAGCATCTTTATCAAAGTCTAAAGGCACGATGCCGAGATCTCCGCTGTAGCGATTTTTGGCAACTTGCAGGTATTTTTTGCCGCGCACCGCCGTCAGACGTTTGTCCTGAAAAAGAGCGGTTGCTTTTAAACACTTTAAATCGCTATTTTAATTTCGCGATCATCTCCGATTATGAATAACGACGCGTGCTTATTTTCATAATCTGGGTCACATTGCATCAATCGTTAGTATAACCGATTAGATATCAACTACTAGTAGGTACACCAACATCTGGAACAAGCAACCTACATTTGCGGGCGATAAAAAATGTGTCTATATTCTATTGTTAGTAGAATATAGACACTTAAGTGTTTTACGAAACTAGTTTGTAAATTTAGATGAAGGTTATCTGCAAAAATACCCAACCAATTAAAAAAAAAATCACCAATATTTATTATGGGCTTTTACGGGTGGTCATACGGCTGTATTCTGTGAAAATAACAGGGCTTTTCGTGGAGACCAATAAGTCGACGAAAAAACGGTCAAGCGAATGCATTTCTTATGAAGACTGCCTCAACGGCAAGAGCTATTTTACATCGGTTATTTTTTATACGGGTACCACGCGGGCGAAGCCGTGGTCAGTAGATAGTTAATAATAATTTACCTGAATAATAAGAACATTGTCTGCTTCCTGAGAAGCTTTTGCGCTGCCGAAAATCGAGCTGGTGGAGAGATCCTCGGACTCTCGTTCCTGCAAAAAACACATTATTTCACTTCTAGACAGCAAAAAAAAAATGAATGATCCCGCTTTTAAGTTCGGGTTGATAGTACCTACCTACCACGACATAGACCCGGAACAAATATTTGCAGATCATACCAAAACCGACTTGTGAGCGGAGTCACGGAGATCGTCAGTAAAGATATACGTTGTCTGGTGAGGTATAAATATTAATTTCACAATCGTATGGATATGGAAATGAACCTTTACCTTCCCTCTTCCTACTTTCATTTAATGCATATTGCGCAAGCCTCAAAACTAGCTGAACAGACATCTCATGTGAGCGCCGGGCCGTTCTGTCTTAGGCATCTAAAAAAGCATGCTTTCAATGCGGTGTGACGTGGTCGCGAAGTCTATGGAATAATCTTTATTTTTTTACCGACAAGGTCCACACACGTCCCACCTGTTGGTTAAGCGGTTACCCTCTTAGATTTTGAAGTAGTGTGACTACAGAATGTTCAGTTCTTGGCCAGCATGAACTGCACGTTGTAGATGACAGCTAGCAGGATTACCTTCCGCGGATGCATGACGAGTGTGACGTGGCAGTGGCGCGCGGTCGCGAAGGTGCGGAAGGCCGCGATGACGGCGTCCTGCCTGTGGTAGCGGTCGCCGTCGCGCTCCTCTCCCACGCCCAGCATGAACTGCACGTTGTCGACCACCACGTGCGATATGTCGTGCATGTAGCGCGCGTGCTCTACGGCCTGGGAAGAGCACGAAAGATTAAGGTTCTAAGACCGAGTTCACTAACACAATAACGGGTGGTTAAGTCCTAATCAAAGGAATCTGTCATCATAATCAATAGTTAGACTTGACTGTCCGTTTATTTTACTGTTGCACTCGAACAGTTGTTTAGCCAAACACTGTTTTAATTGCCACGGTTGAATTTGAAATGATACAATCGTAGAGACAGCACAATTTGGAAGTGCACAGAGTTTCTAACGCACCCCAGTCTCCCATTTCCAAAAAGAGAAAGATTTCCGAGGCGCGTAACTTTTGTCGTAGACCTAGCTTACATCCATGACAACTTTGATGGGCTGCTGTCCGTGGAAGGCCAGGTAGTAGACGGGAAGCCTCTGGAAGTCGTCTGCAAACGTGTGAAAGTGCTGAAGGTTCTGTTCCAGAGGCACTCCAGCAAACTGCTGCAGCATTGTGCGCGCGAGACGAGAGTTCCGGATCTCGAAACTGCCCCACAAAGTGTTCACCTGTAATATGTTAAAAATGTCTTGATTCTAGTAAAACAAGTTTAAAAAAAAACATGCGCACTACTTATCATCAGATCCATACTCAGTACGCAGATGCCAAGTGTATTTAATTTTCTCGGCTGAAAATCAGCACTGCAACATGGCAACATGTATATAGTAGCACATGCTGATCTGAAGGCCAATTCACCACCACAGGGCATACCTATATATACCCATTCTTTATTTTATTCTCGTGTTATTTTATTTTTGTCTTAGTTATTATAGGTAGAATATAGTTAAATATGTTATAATTTGTGGTGGTTTTAATAAATGGTTATCTATCTATCTTTTTCTCTTGATGAATGAGAAACCTTGCTCAATTGGCACCACACTAAAGCTGAACGAAGGAACATCAGTAAAAAACAACCAAGCCGTGTTTGCTGACTGATTCGTGAATTAATTTGGTTAAGTATTTTTCTGTTTCATTATTTTTCTTCTGTACACGACCGTACCTCTATAATTATCTTCTAGCTCAAGATTTCTGTCTTTTTGTAAGTGTTTCTTTATGTGTACAATAAAGAATAAAGTAGTATTATTCTAGTGACTTGAATAAATAAAAAGTTATTGACTTGACCAAGCACTCACCCCTTGTTGAGCGAGATCGAGCGACATTTCAGCACATAACGTGGTCTTCCCGCAGCCGGTCGGCCCCGTGATCACCGTGAGCTCCCCACGCCGGTGCCCGCCCAGGAGCTTGGTGAGGGCAGGGAAACGACGCCATTTCACACCACGAACCTGACGACAGGAATTTCCTTCTCTTTACAAGGTTCCTTACCAGTAACAACGGAACTCTATACTTAAACCATAAAGTTTCGGATACTTAAACCTCCGCCTCGTATCGTCCGTGTCTGTATATATTGGAATGTTTACAGTATACATGTTGTGTTAGGTACTTTTATCACGGCAAATAATAAAAAAAACTGAACAAGTCAATTACCTACTAATGAAAGAACGTTTCGTGCTTACGTATACTTTAGTAAACTTGCTTCTTGCTAGTTATATACCTCTTGTATTGTTTTTCATAAGTAACTACAGTAAGTACACCACCCACTAAATTAGCTATAAAGCGTCGGACAAATCGACGAATAAGAATGGCAAAAAGATGTATTTTCAATTTAAAAAATTACCGACATTTATTTCTTCCATACATTATAATTCTAAGTGGGGGAACTAAGATCTGCACTGATGTCCCAGTTTGTGTATTGTGCATTGAACCACTTTATAAGCTGACCCCAATTACTTGAAATAGCGGAGAAGGACTTTGGGTTGATGACAGCAGTGTTCCAGTATCCTCGACCTCACGGGAGTTGTTGATGAAGGAAAGTATGATTTGATGACATCTTGCAATCCCGTCTTCAACCTGATTGTGGCTCACCTTATCAATATTAGTAAGTTCGGAGTAGACGTCGTCCCTCAGAGCAGCAAACGTGGTGATTGAGCGATGCGCGGCGGGCTTGGCTTCCGACACCAGACTCTTCAGCGAGAGGCGTGCGTCGGCAGCCTCCATCGCTGTCACCAGCCCGTCTGTGGGTCTATAGACAAACAATCACTATTTTTAGGGTTCCCAAAAGGTTGGCAACAATACCCAATTCAGTACGAAACTGTTCTTTTAAACGCCAACGAGATGCTTAAAGAAGGGTGTTTCAGTACGTCAGAGAAAGCTGAAATTCAATACAGAACACATAGATGGGAGGTTTTTAATTTTGTAAATATTAACACTTGTTTACCTTACAAATCTACATCTCTCCTCCCCAAGTTTCTCGGCCACAGACCGCATGTTGTCCCAGTCCCCCCACAGACATAGCTTCTGAAACCCTTCAAGTGTTGGTAGGACTATGGGGGGCAGGCTGCAGTTGCTTAGCCATACTAATGTTCCTGAAAAAAAAATAGTGATAATATAATGTCAAAGTACCTTATTACTGAAATAAATAATAATAATAATATTTATTGTGCATCACAGCAACAGTATGAGCTACAAGACAGCTGTTTGTTAAGGAAAGAGAATTCAAAATTGTTTACTTTCTTTTCCATCAAACAAAAGAAATAAAGACATATTGTTTGCCGTTTTTGCCTTTGATCAAATCATTGTCATGCTAAGTAAAATAAATAAGCTTGGTAAATAAAATAAAATTTTTGTATCCCCAAATAAATGGAAAAACAAATATGTTTTATTTATGTGCTATGTAGTAAGGTTGTGTGGGGTATCAGAAACTATAAGTACCATGGTACTACAACACCCTGTCCTGGAACAAGTATCTGCAGAGCATGCAAACATTTGTCCAGCAACTGATATCGCCGTGCGCGAGCCGCACCGCCTACATTACATCAAGAAATAATTATATTGAATTGTATTTTTGTTATGATTGTTCATGAACCAGAATAACAGTTTCATAGAGAAACTGTCACTAAGACATGTCAAAGATTTTTTTTTACATTTGCTTAGATTTTTTTTTACTTTAGTGCAGATGGACATTATGCTACATTTAACCAGGTATGTACCATGTGGGCGAAGCTGTGGACAGAAACTAGTATTTTGTTTAAAATCAAGCCTCATAAACAAATAAATTCAGTGACTGCTTACCTGGCACTTTTTCAGCAGCTAAACTCAATACATCCTGTACACTAGGCACAATAACAGCCTGTTCACTCCGGCCCACCTTCGGTGCTTTGCAATAGAATAGACCAGCTGAATGCAGACCATAGTTCTCTGCTTCTTCCTCTTTCCCCGCCTGGAGTTTGCGGTACCCTACTACTCTATCCAGGGAGTTTTTCAGTGGGAAATATAATACTGTGCGGTCTGATGATACTCTTACTTCGGATAATGTTTTGTGAGCATCATGGTGGAACTGAAAATACATTTAGATCAATTAAAGAATGTAGGTAGTTAGATTATCTAAAAATTATGAGTAATAATATGTGTCGAATGAAGTATGTCATTACTACATTCATTCGACACATATTATTACTAACTACTTGCAAAAAAATAATTATCTTCTCTGGTAATCAAATGCAACAAAGCATAGTCTCAAGAATGTTCAAGCCATATATGCTAACTGAATCTACAGCTCACTATAGTAGACAA
This sequence comes from Perizoma flavofasciatum, assembly GCA_958496245.1. Taxonomy (NCBI): domain Eukaryota; kingdom Metazoa; phylum Arthropoda; class Insecta; order Lepidoptera; family Geometridae; genus Perizoma; species Perizoma flavofasciatum. The sequence goes on from OY292423.1 coordinate 10,033,501, forward strand.
TCAAATAGATCCCAAAAAGTGCAATACTCTAGTATAACACTATAGTGACACTCCTTACTCATCTGGACCTGTCTCAGAAATAAATCTTGGATTCACCTTTGATTCAGTCTGTGCTATATTGTTATCCAGTTTATAAGGGAACAGGTTACAAACTGGAGACCAGACACAGCTTTAATTCCCATGGTGGGCTTCCTCAGATCCATTCTCAGTATGTAGATCCATGTGATAGCATACCTAATAAATCAGATACTCACAGGAAATTCAAACAGCCTAAATAAATCTACAGCTTCAGTTTCAGTTAGCTTGTCTAATGAGGAAGTTTTAGTCTTGAGTGTTTGCCAGTCTTTATCAAACTGCTCAGAGGTTCTACTGCAGTTTTCGATTAAATCTTTGATTGAAGCCTCCACTTTAATTTTCTTGACTAGCCGTTCTAGTATGCTCCAGTTTCCATGAACATTACATTTTGGGCATACAAAATAACCTGTAAACGTAATAACAAGCTGGTAAACGTTAGAAAACACTACTATTTATTTTAAGCTACAAAGAAACTACCAATGCACTAAAAAGTGCTTTGTTTACATCTAAAAGCAGGTTAGGTTACATTTTACAAACCGGTGGTTTTGTTTACGTAAACTTTGCTATCTGAGGGTGTCTGGTCTCCAGAACATATGGAGCACTTAGTAGATATAGATGTGTAGCCCTCTTGTACCGCAAATCCTTTTTGTCGGAGCACCTTGCGAATATCGGTCACTGTTATCTTCGGGATATCCATTCCCACATTTTGTAAGCTTCGTTGAGAACATTCACATTTGTAGAAGTTTAAAAGGGGCTTCAGTGATAGGTGCTTTTTAATTCTAACGGAAGTAAGCATTTTTCTTAATTTTATCTATAATCAGTTGAGATCATTTTACTATGTAAAGTGCTAATAAACAACAAACAAACAAATTAACCTAGCCTCAAAATTCAATCAATTTCGTATGTTTGACATCTGTCTGGCATTAACTGACTGACACTGACATGACATGCTCTCTACAAATCTCTGCATCGAAAAATCCTGTATGTACATACATACATACCTATGCTTCGACTGATTGAAAACAAGGGGACAAAAATCACGAAACGCACGATTCAACTAGATCTGCGAGAACCAAATATCCGTGTGATATTCGATTTTCACCAAGAAACCACAAATGTTACACTATAAAAATACTTCAAGGGTTTACACACAGAATGTCCGTCGAAATTATCTTGGTGTTTTTTATTTTCAAATACAGTGACCATAACATTATTTTACTCAGGACAAAACAAAGAATCTTTATGTGCTCCTAATACCTACCTACCTATCTAATCATATTGACATAAGCTTGCTGTGCTGACACCATTTTCATGGTGTTATTCAAAAACTAGTAGGGATTCTGTCTTTCATTTATTTAGATCATATCCATTATCTGAGGATAATCACTGTATAAATAACAAGTTTCTTACTACTGAGAAATGTTGTAAGGGTAGCGACCCCTAAATTTTAACAAAGCGTCTTAATGAAAACAGCAGTTTTCGAACATCAGTCCTTGTATTCGATAATTATGTACATCAAAAATGATTTATGTTATAAACTAACAGAAAAATGATGTCAAGTCAAAGTTTCTTTAAAAAAACATTACAAAATAGAAAGGTATAGAAGAGATAATGTACATAACATGATTTATTTTATGTAATTTGCATCTATACAATAAAATGATAAATCTAATGGAATACATAATCAATCACATTATACAATAACAAATGGTTTAAAATAATGATAAAGGTGCTTTCACAATCAAAGCTTTAGCCATCGCTAATTTGTAATGGCATTTTTATTGATAATATCTTTGTTATAACTACCTACTTTAGATTCTAAAATGATTTACTTAACTGTAAAGTTTTAGTAGACTCCCTAATAGTCCTATATTATAAGTACTTACTACGGTAATTGTAAAAAAGTACATTTTTTTCTTTGATTTTATAAAAATAGTCAAGTAATAGTAATTTTTTTTTTATATTAGGTACACCTTTTCATAACAATAAATAAATCCTTATTCACCAATAATTTACTTAACTTACACTATCGTGACGTCAGCGATACGATCGCTTATGTTAAATAACCAATTACATCTGTGTAGCGTTTTATTATTGTAACTATCGTATCACTAACGTAATATTAGTGTAAAAGCCGTGATTAGAACGACCGAGCTCAAACCGACATGTAATAATATATCGCTCATTGCATTGATAAAAAAAACATATTTGGATTGAATTTGGCTGTTACTTATGAACTTTATGTTTCAAACAAAAAGTTACCGAATGTCTGTTTGAGCTCAATATGATTACAGTGAGATCTCTTGTCAGCCAGCACACCTCTTGCTGAAGTACAACTCTACCAGCATAACACTCGTCTAAGCCAGCACACCTCTCGTGTATGCCAGCACACTTCTCGTCTTAATAAGCACATCTGTAATCTAGCCAGCACATCTCTCGTCTAAAGCCAGCGAATCTCAGGGTTCTTGCAATCCGCGATGACGCGCCCCGCTCTCCTGTCGCGAACGAGCGCTTGCGAGCACTTTGGTCCACATTCTATTGCATTACAGTTATGTTCCTGAAATTATTAGTAGTGACACATCATGCAAATAGTTAGTCCCGCTGAGGAACTTTATAAAGGCGTCGTTGAACACTTAGCAACTGAGATCTACAGCTTTGCTGATGTTTTTGTGTCCATTAAGATTGTCGTATCACTACGTGTAGTTATTAAAGGCGGTCGGCGCACTTTGCAATAAATATTACAAACACATTTTCACTACATTGCTTTGCGTTACACGTTCATTTTCACTAAATACACGACAGTTATAATGCTCGTTGTATTTTTTAATTACATAATAATAATTTAACAAATCTAACAAGCGATTAAACGATTTCGAGCATGGCAGCAGACCTTTACACAACAAGCCGTTTTTACTCGGCTCCAGTTCCGGTGAAAATAAAAATAGAAATGTAAGGTTCTATTGAAATACACATCCTTTCCGTTCCGGTCCGACCAATCGTCGGACCGGAACGGATCGTTGAGCGGACCGGTGTGTATAACCTCGTCGTTTGAGCAGGTACAAAAGACACAATAGAAACAAACGGCATCTCTTTCACGATACGCCCGTTTTAATTCTTAATTTTACCGGAACGAACTGTGCCGGGCTTATAACAGCTTGTCTGAAGGTAACCTAATGCCGGTTTCCTACTGCGAAGGGGTAATGAGCAGAAAATAGGTAAGTGGGACTGAGTATAACTAAATCGTCTTTTCACCGAGTTTCTTAGAAAAGTGGTTATCGTTCAGTCCGCACAGCTCACTCGTTTTCAGTAGAAGCATTTCTATGAAGTTCACCATTGCGAGTCATTGGAAGTCCGCTCCACTCGCAGTGGAAGGCCGGCATAAGGTACAGTCAGCGACAAAAGTAGATTTTCTTAGGGTATTTTCTTAATATGGCGATAGTAGATTTGTTTGCAAATAGTAAAGATGCAAGGCGGAATGTAGCCCAATATTATAAACGAAAATCTATACAGAGATCCGCGCTGAAAATCAGCGCTGCAGTTCATACAGCATTATACTGAGATCGGACCTTTTAAGACAGCACCATATTAATATAATATGGTCATATTATACTAACCTAACTCACAAGTCTAAAATTAGATGCCTGTACATACAGTCTGATTTACAATTCTATTAGAAAACATGTTGCGTTTTTATCGACCGTCATAAAGTGGGGCCGTTACCGAAAAACGCATCGTTATTATCAGCTGTCATAAGGGACTGATGAGTTATTATGAAGCCTTCATGGCTCCCCAAAATTGCTGCGTTAACGTTTGCGATTTTGCCTCGATAGCCAATACAAAATAGCGAAAAGGTGGGGAAGGCTGTAATCTAGTTTTGTCGCCGACAGCCAGCCTATAATAGTCACGTCTACTGGTCAGTAGTACAGTAGTTGTAGTGTAGTGCAGTGCACTGGCTCTAGTAAGGTGGATACTGCTGCCTTTGCAAGTGTTGTACCAGCGGGCCTTGTTGCTGCTGCTGTTGCATGGCGAGCATCTGCTGGCGCATGCGCTGCTGCGTCATCTGCTGCTGGTACTGCGCGCTCTGCTGCGGCTGCATGCCGCGCGGCGCCTGCGGGTACGGCGGCGCGGGGCCCGCCATCGCGCCCATCGTCACGTTCGGCGCTTGCTGGAATTACATTCATCAATAATGTTGGACATTTTCACACAGAATTATCTAGCTCCGAAGTAAGCAAAGCTTGTGTTATGGAAACTATATAATGAATGATATACAACTCATACAGCGGTCGCGGAAGTGGGGGCAGAGGGGTCCAAATGCGCCCCCTAAAATCACATAGGTTCCCGCCTACCAAGCCAGAGCTGAAGGGGTGAACAAAGAAATTTGCCCCATTTGAAATTAGAAATTTGGGCTGAGCGTCACCTTAATTAATGGCGAAATTGGTCAACGCATTAGATGCGGGTTTAAGTTAAGCTTAAACGGAATTATTGGGATATGTTGAAATGTTACCTAATTATTTGTCTATGTAACGCTCTACACCCAATGTAAAGATAACCTCAATAAAAAGTAGCAGAGTTCGAAGCGCCAGCCCTTATCAGTCTTGTACATGAGATAGCCTTCCAGCGGCGGGGCAAAGGCGCGCGGGGCTTCGATCAACCTGTCTCCGGTATTACCTGATTATTTGTCTATGTAACGCTCTACACCCAATCTACATCATGTTAAGATAGGGTAAATGTCCTACATATTTACCTGCATATAAGCTGGTCGTGCGTTTTGCCTCTGTTGTGCTTGTAGATATGCCTCTTGACTAGCTCGTCCGGTCATCATGTTCTGAAACAAACAAAGTACACTCAATGTAATCAGTTTTTATTTTAGAGAACTATTCTGATAGCTTTTCTCGATTTTTACTCAGATTTCACACAAGTCCACTTTTGTGGACTCTCCAATAAAGAAGCTTTTTAGGAAGGTTCACATTTCCAGGGAAGGTTCACATTAAAATCTATATGAGAACCTTCCCTGAGGTCGGTCATACAAGACGATTGTAGATTTTCTACAGTGTCTGAAATCCCAGCAGTCCTGAGATTTGTGACTGCGATAACCGGGACTGACACCTTAAAGTGTAATACTCGCCGAGCTAGTTATATTGTCTTGCCCAAAGTCAGAACGAATTACGGCAAAAACATGTTTACTTTTGAAGGAACACAACTTTACAATAAACTACCCGAAATTTAAAAAAATGTTAGCTCGATTCATAAATTTAAAACTGAACTTGCTAGTTTTGTTAGGGAAAATTTAATAAGATTTTTCATTTCTAGTACTCAACTAATTTGTATTAATGTGTACCTACCTATATTTTCATTTGTGCAAAACTGTAATAATTACTACCGACAGACCGAACGACAAAAATATTTACTTTATTAATTGTATACTTTAAGCTAAATAGCTATTCTCATGTAAGTGACTGTGTCTTTTTTGAGAATAAATATCTTTAAACCTAAAATGCTTTGTGGCTTGAATTAAACATTTTTTTAAAATTATTAAGCTGACTGACATCTTAATGTGCTTGTAAGCAATTTAAAATTAAGTATACCTGTTGGAATGATTGTTGTCCCGGGAATCCACCCATGGAGTTACCCCCCTGCGGCCCCATAGAGCTGCCCTGGCTGGTCATACCGCCCATGCCGCCGCCCTGGCCCATCTGTCCCATTTGCCCCATGGGCTGGCCCATCTGCCCCATACCCTGGCTCATCTGGCCCATGCCCTGCGGCATCTGCCCGGATTGGCCGACGCCCTGGCTCATCTGGGAGACGTTCTGGGTGATACCGCCTTGGCTCATCGGGTTTACTTGCTGCCCCATCTGACTTACGCCCTGGCCCATGCCCTGGAAGAATTACATGACAGTTATGGGATCTAGCTTAAGTGGCCTCCCCCGTGCCATAATGGCCCATTAAAGCTAGCCTCAGATATCCAGAATGTTTTTCTGAATTCAGATTATGGATGAAATAAAAAAAAATATGAAAATGAAATTATGCATACAATATAATCTATTGCACACCGAAGGCATCACTAGCGCTTTGCCGACCCTGACACATAACGAGTGAAAAGTCTCATGTACCTGTAATTTCACCGGCATCGGAACATAGGAATGCGAGCATTACTGCTTAGCGGCAGAAATAGGTAGACGAGTCCTTCACAAGGAGCTCTACTACTCATATTACGTATTATTACCTAGCCAAACAATTTTTTTTTTTGTAATAGATTTATCAAATTGATTTGACATAATTAATTGAATTTGCGTTCTGAATGTAACAGAGTTCTAACAGCATGTAACCTTGGTTATTCTGCGGATGATAAGGTACTCAAGATACTGAGGGGAACAAAGTGTTACCTGATTGATCATCTGCTGTTGGCCACCTTGCATCATCTGCTGACTGTAGCCGTACCCTTGCTGCATGCCTCCATACTGGCTCTGGAACATCTGCCCGCCCATACTGCCCATCTGCCCTCCGGCCATTTGCCCCCCGGCCATTTGACCCCCAGCCATTTGACTCCCGGCCATTTGCCCCCCGGCCATTTGCCCCGCGCCCATCTGGCCAGCTCCCATTTGACCCCCCATTTGGACGCCGCCCATTTGACTCATTGGCATACCACCCATACCACCCATCGAGTTCATTTGTCTGAAATTCCAAATTAGAAAAGAGTTAAGACTGGTCAGATGTTGGGTTATGCCAATACATAGCACATCTGTAGAATTCAAAGACTGTTTAGGGCGCATTTATGCATTTTGTCACGGGTTGTTCCGTTCCGGTGAGAATAAAAATGGAAAACGTTCGCGGATATTCGGACACGCACGGAAGTGCGTGTCGCGAATTAGTGATAGATGGCATTAGCATTAAATTCTGATCTTGCCTTTCCATTGTTTTTCTTTTCCAAATAAAAATAAAGTTATTCTTATTCTGGAACAAACCGGACCGGGTCAAAACGGCTCCTCTGTCAGCGCTTCAACGTTTAAATTGTTAAAAAATAGGTTCTGTCTGAAAACCAGCGCAGCCTCACTCACATCCATGGCGGTATGGAGCTGCAAAGTATGCTTAGACAGGACCTGTTTAGCAACCAAGACACGGAGGGGACTAGACTATTCTGTACCTACAACAGCTATCCTACACGCTAGGCGTCCCTACCTAATATGTACCTTGATTCTTTTTTTGTATTAAGTGTGTAAAATAAATGTAAATAATAGTGTTATGTAGTCAAATTCATGTCAGTGCTACCTGTAAAGAACATATGAACAAAGTGTCTTCCCCTTAAATAGAGACAGTAAGAATGGACACATTCTTGCTATACTTTATTTTATAAAACTAGGTCAATGTTAAATAGCCTTACTTAGGCTATATTGTAATGTTACTTGGATACATTAATTTATTTTACTTGTAATAATATAATCTGGACAATGAAAAAAAACGTATGTTCTTTCTTTCTTTAAAAAGGAGGTAACTTACTGTTGCATGGTCCCCATTTGGTTCGGCTGCATTTGCCTCATGCCTTGTCGCGGGAACGGTCCTCTGTGTGGCGCGCCAGGGTAACCTCCGCCCTGTTTATAAAACACTTACGATGTTAGTCGCGCGCTTAAACTACACCGAAAGTGTTAAATGTTAAGATTTTATTAAGATCATATTAATTTATCATCATAGCTTATATGACGTAAATGCAACCTTCGTTCGATAGTCGCGGTTATAGCCATTAGCTAGATAAATCTTTATTGCAACAATCTGCCACTTAGGAATGTTAAAAGTGTCAATAGTTTTAAACTAAAACTAAGAAAATTCCTAATAAAAGGCCAAATACAACATGGTAACATTAATATAGACATTTCTTTTATCTAGTCAACCTTTACTCCTTTTCATTTCCATGTAACTATGTGTATATATACATGTCCTTTTATAATTTAAATCAGTGCTTCTCTTCACTTCTATGTAAGCCTTTTTTTGGAAATAAATATTCTTTATTATTATTATTATTATTATTATATACACCTTTGTATTTCAACTATTTAAATATGTGATTGGAGTTTTTTATCATGATTAATTTATATTATAATATGTATTTATATATATAATATTAAACTTACCTGCTTTATTTACACTACTATATTAGTCGGTGCTGCGTTACCTTTTTCAATTTTTTGGTTACAGCTGAAAATCAGCGTTGGGTGTAAACTCATCCAACACATGCTGAGCTGAACACCTTCTTGGTAAAAACAGACTTTAGACACATGAGCCGAATAACAAAAAATATATATTGTGTTTGTTTTAGTTTAATACTTCTACATGTCGGTTTATGTTTTTTTTATATGTTTTATTTTTGTTCCAAATAAACGTTTATTCTATTCTATTCTATTGTATTCTATTCATCTGAATTGTAATAAAGTATAAAATATATATAAGTAAGTAGTATATCAGTCATTTAGTTCCTATAACACAAGCTCTGCTTACTTTGGGACTAGTTGATGTGTGAAAAATGTCCGGCATTATTTATTTAATTCAAGAATCACTTAGCATATATATGTACATATAGCTAATTTGGCGGTGATACAATAGGCGGAAATGATGAAAATCCAAAAGACATTATTTAAGTATGAATTATTTTCATTTATGCATGTAGTTTACTTTTTTTGTAGCTAGTTTTTTTTCTCTTATTTGGTAATCTCTTTCGAACGCACTACCGCCCCACCCTTCATTGCACGAAGGTTAGCTGGAAGGAAATCCTGATTAGCATTAAGTTAGCCAATGTACTTGCTTTATCTTGTGCAATAAAGCATTTTCTATCCATCTCTCTATCTACAACTAAAAAGCGCTATCTTCCAGAGGTCTAGACAAATACCACTTTCTGTCGGCGTTAACGCCGTGCGGAAAGTTTGAATCGTATGGAAATGACATTAGCTGTGGAAATGTCACGTGGCTGCTTGACAATTTTGCGTTAGCGTGAATGGAAAACCAAGCGTGAGGTATTTCCAGAGGTGACAACCTCTGTGGCGCAGTGGGCGAAGGTCCGCCTGAGACGCAGAAGGTTGCGGGTTCGAATCCCGCCGCGGGACAAATGTTTGTATGATCTACATTCATATAAAAAAAAAAATACTCAACTCAAGACAAATATTTGCAAATTATACAAATTATACAATTTGTCTCGGGTCTGGGTGTTTTCTATGTGTTATATGTATGTATTTACGAAAAATAAATATATAAGTAGTATATCAGTCATTTAGTTCCCATAACACAAGCTCTGATTACTTTGGGGCTAAATGATGCTGTGTGAAAATGTCCAGCATTATTTATTTATTCTATTTATTTGTTTAGACACTCTGGCCACTTATAAAATGACACCGTCAGTGCTCTCGTCTGTGGGTTACTAACCTGTTGCATCTGCGTCATTTGGTTGCCGAATGTGGGTACGCGCTGTCGAAGCATTTGGCTGAGCGCTTGCTTGGACTGCGTGTTGGAGGGCGGCGGTGGCGCGACGCCCCGCGGACTCACACCTGACAATACAAACGCATATTGCTTCAACCTAAGAGCTGCGGGGATTCTAATTGGAAATTTGCTGTCTCTCCACCTGTCCCATAATTACACTTACTAGTCCATTGCCATTCTGGCAATGGACTTCCCATTTTGAAAGGTTTAGTAATCATAGCTTTGAATTATTGTACTTTGGTATCAGTTCCCGTCTCACGAGCGAGCGTGGTCGCGGACGGTGCTCATGAGGAAGGGCCTCTAAACGGCCAACGAAACGTCAGCAGGCGAATAGTAAAGTACGTGGTATAATCGTAATAATGTCTTAAGAGTATTAATCATGTCAAAAAGTCTATAACTTGAAATGGGGACACTCCAAAGCATGTCATCCAAGGTTGGCAACATTGCCAAGCTTGGCTGACATGCTTTCGCGCGTTCCGTTCGTAGCCATTCTGTAGGTATTCTGTGGTCACGTGTAATATTTACCAGGTGGGTTGTAGTAGTTCTGGCCGGGCGGCGGATACCACTGCTGCGGCTGCTGCATGAACTGCGGCTGCTGAGGCGGCTGTTGCGCCATGCCGCCCCCCACGCCGGGACCTACGCCGTTCGTCTGAACAACAAACACATTATAAACTCAGCAAGACCAATCCACAACCTCGACAACCTCGACTTTTTGGCAACCTTGTTGGTGCGGCGGGCAAGTAGCCGGCCGAGACGCAAGAGGTGAGGGTTCGATTCCCGCTGCGGGACAAACGTTTGCATGTTCTGCGAATATTTGTTCCGGGTCTGGGTGTTGTGGTAACATGGATGGTTCCTGATACCCACGATACAGGGAATCCTAGTGTGGAGTCAGGACTATGTATGTGGCTGTTGGATGTTAAAAAAAGCACAGTGGTGTCTCCTCCCTGCCTCCCTGCAATGAGTTGCAGTTAGCTGTTGGAGCTGACCTCTTGCGCATTATCTCTGCGAACCCACCTTTTCGTGCATCCGCAAACATTTCAAGGTGTCTAGATAAATACCACTTATTTTATTATTTTTCCTATCACGCTAACGCAAATTTGTCACGGTAAAACTTGGCAGCAGTTACGTGACATTTTCATAGCTAATGTAATTTCCATACAATTTATCTTTCCGTCGGCGTTAACGTCAACAGAAAGTGGTATTTATCTAGACCTTAGAACTTGGCAGTAGTAACGTGACGTCTCAAAAGCTAATGTCATTTCCATGAAAATCAACGTTTGGCGTTGTCATGTAATCGTCAACCGCAAAGCTAGATTTGACATCTTTGCCTGAATTTTATCGCTATAAGAGTTAATGGTTGGGTTCCAGAAAGTAGTTGGTCTATACAACAACTACTTTCTATTGGCGTTAACGCCTGCGTAAAGGTTGAGTTGTATGAAAATGACATTAGCTGTTGACATGTGACGTGGCTGCTGCCAAGTTTTCCTTGAGTTTGCGTTAGCGTGAAAGGAAAACTAAGCGTGAGGTTTCGTCTACACACCATGCGCTACAGAAGCGCGGCAGCCCCATCAGCACCCTGTTCTGAGATTGCTTGCGGTAGATTGTGTATATAAAGTGGATGTTATTTCTCACCGGTGTGGTTGGCTTTGGTTTTTTCATGCCCTTGCATGCTGCTTGGCGCGCCCGCTTGCCCGCGCCCGTCGGGCTCGAGTCCAAGCTTCCTGGTTCCTACAACAACAAAATACTTAACATACCTCTTCATCCATCATCCATCTATAAAAATGCACCAAGCATTCTGAAGAGAAATCTTGATCAGACGGATATAATATAATATAAAGTGATTTATTTTATACAACAGCACAGCAAAGAACAGGTACTAAATATACAAAATAGATACTTTATAAATAGGTCACTGTAAGATTTTTACAAAAACACAGACACAAAAAGATATATTTTTTGTGCTAGACGAAAAGATGATTTGTGAATAGATGAGCTATCCATTTATCGCCTGCAACTGTCTGTAGAAGGCTCAAATGATTATTATCTCTGACCACGGCTTCGCCCGCGTGTTACCCGGATAAAAAGTAGTATGTGTTATTCTGCTGTATAAGCTATATTACTGCAAAGTATCATCAAAATACGTTCAGTAGCTTTTGCGTGAAAGAGTAACAAACATCCATCCTCACAAACTCACGTTTATAGTAGTAGGATATACCTAACTTATAATCTATTTACCTATGGGCAAACCATTAACTCTGACCACTCCCTGGTCAACCATCGTGTGTATCACTGATTTTTGTTAAGTGATACACACGATAAAAAAAATCTTGAGATATGTATGTGACGTCATTACGGTTGATGGTTTTTAACGAAATATGAAATATATATTTATTTTGGGAGTGAAGCTCATCCAACGCCATCTGGGCTGTAGAAACAGAAAAGTGCGTGTAGAGGTACCTGTTTGGTATCGGCTGTCTCGAGGTCCTCGGGAGGTAGCGGCAGCGGCTCTAGGTAGTAGCTGAGTGGTTTTACTAAACTATGGGTGTGAAACTTCAGTAATCTGCAACGTAAATAAATAAATGATATAAAATATTCCAAAGTAAATTGTCGGTACTTGTGCTCAGACCAAATGATAGAAAAAGATAAGACTTCTAAATGATATAAAATATTCCAAAGTTAATTGTCGATACTTGCGCTCAGACCAAATGATAGAAAAAACATAAGACTTCTAAATGATATAAAATATTCCAAAGTAAATTGTGGGTACTTGTGCTCAGACCAAATTATAGTAAAAAACATAAAGACTTCTAAATGATATAAAATATTCCAAAGTAAATTGTCGGTACTTGTGCTCAGACCAAATGATAGAAAAAAGATAAGACTCCAGTTTCCTTTTTTTTATCGTTTGTAGACTTACCATGATTTGTCAGTTCATGATCTGACTACATGCGCGTCAGTATTGAGCAAAATCAAGAAAAAATACCGTGATTCTTCAAAAGGAGCTATGTTTTTTTAAAACGACATGTAAGCAAACTAGCGATTCTGATGAAAAACATGGTTTCGATTAAAAGAGTTTAAAAATAAAAAAAATACCTGTGGGCGTTTTCGTATGTGAGCGGTTTCCTTTCAATCTTGGTGGCGGCAAACCACGCCCAGGATAAGGGAGCGGGATTCCGCCCGCCTTCCATTAGCTCCCAACTCGACACCCGCTGCTTATCCGTAAGCCGAAGACCCTGAAACACCGTACAATGTCGTGTAGTTTGATTCCCGAAAAAACTTAAAGAGCAAACACAAACACGTTTACGACTGTAATCCCCATGATGGAGATCCTCAGATTCTAACTCAGTACGGAGATCTGCGAGGATACTACGTAGGGGTAGTGAAAGACACGATCAAACTATATTTGGCACATGTCCGCGTTTTGCATAGTACTTAGTCAGTATTTCACGTGATAGGTTGTAAGCCCGTTGCCGCTTATTGAGACACTAACCGATAATAATAATAATAAAGCATTTATTTCCAAATAATCTATGATCTAATCTACCTACATACATTCTTGTTCAATATTGCTATTTTACTTTAGCACCCAGAGTTAGGGGTAGGCCTCGCAGAACCGTATGGTGACGGTTCCATTGTAGTCGGTTTTGTGCTAGTCGAGTCCAGGTGTTCTGCGCTACTTCTACGATCGTCACACTAACCGATAGTAGTCATTAAACATACTAGAACGCTCGCGAATTTGTCCGCATTTTTAAAAAAATTACATCCCGCTGCATTCTCTATAGCTTGATTTTTGGAAATTCATTTCTTAATTAACCCCTACGTATCGTAGAGAACCTACCTTCCAAATTACATGTCTCTTGGACTTAGGCAGTGTGTATATTTGCCATCATGAAATGTAAGTTTTATTATTTCTCGATTACTGTCGATACTGTTATCATTTGTAGTGTAGATGGATTCGTCTGCCAATAACAGAGTAGCCAGCCTCAAGAGACGCAATGTTTCATAATTGGCTAGGAATCAATTCTGACAACTGTCGTGCGAGTCCCGCCACTCCTTCTGTGCCCTGATTGGTCGAAACTGTAGTTTTAACCAATCAGAGCACAGCAGGCAACATGAAGCAATGACCACGTTTGCTAACATCAGTCCTAAAAGACTGACTGTGTTGACAGAACAGTGTGATTCAATAAGACGCCTCTAGGGGTTAACTGCTCGATGGCCAATAACAACGACATGAATTCAGTTTCTCCCGAAATATCGAAAAACAAACTGTATCCACTTAGCGGCCTAGCCACTAAGTCCATTAGACCTAGTCCAGATGACGCGTTTTGCGCGCCACTTGACTCGTACGGTTGAGAGACACCAGACACGTCTAAGAGTTGGTTACTAGTTCATACGAACGAGCGAACGAGTATGTTTTCATAGGTTGTATAATTTTCGTATTTCGTTGTCATGTCCGTTTTAAAGATTATGGATTTTTTATCTGAAATAAATTAATAATAAGCAAATTGTTACCTGTTTCTTATCGATGTCGAAACCAGAAATCTTGTTCCCTTTTTGATCTACCAAGCAACCGAGTGGTTCACACGCAATCACCTGCAAAATATATAGCCAACTAAGATATTCGAGTCTACTTGGGCAATCCGACGGCAAGTTGAATAAATCTTGATGAATCTTGATAAGTAGGTCGGTTATACAAGTTAGAATACGAACTAAGAGACCTTAAGAAATAAATAAAGAAAAAGTAGTGGTAGTGGGATATCGATTAAAAGGAAAAACTATACACATAGCAACATATTTTTTAATTTTGTTTTAGGCTTTATATTTTTTGAGTAATAAGCTAGTTGGTTGTTTTGAATCGGGTGGAGGCAATGTTAACTTATGTTTGAAATAAACTGCGACTTCCTAACTTAAAATCCTCTTTTCGGTAATCGTATAAAAACGGCAAATCGCGAGATATAAGTTCGTGACAACTACTAGTTATATGTACTGCGAGTAAGTACTCGTAAGTCAACGTGCCTCAATGATAGTATTCTTGGAGAGTGGCAGCAGCTGTCTGACACAGGTGACGGACTGCCCCTGCCGATCTCCGATCTCCTTCTTCAGTTTCTTCATCAGGGCCTGGAAATGCTTGCGGTTGTTGTCGTCGCCTCCGTCCGCCAGCGTCGAGTGGATGAGCGTGGCGAGCATGTCGATCAAAGTCGTGAACAGATTGCTGCGAGACAAACTATACACAATTATTGTAAGGACACTGTTCGTCGAGAAATTTTCGACGAAATACGAATCATTATATAAATAAATAATGTTGGACATTTTCACACAGCATCATCCAGCCCCAAAGTAAGCAGAGCTTGTGTTATGGGAACTACATGACTGGTATACTACCTTTTTTTTTTTTGTAAATTCGTACATATGTAGATATGCGCGGCTAACTAACTACGGTACTCTAGCGCCATCTCATCAAATGGACAGACTACTTGTTCTGCCGCCATCTAGTATCGTCTGGCACTAACCGCACTAGTAAAAGACGATAGTATCTCGAATATTTGAGGTGGCGCAAGGCAGCGTATAGTACCGTAGTTCCTGACATCCACGGCACAGGGAATTCTAGTGTGGGGTCAGGCCTAAGTATGATAATAATAAATAATAATGCTAGATTTTTCACACAGCATCTAGCCCCAAACTAAGTACAACTTGTATTATGGGACCTACACTCTAGTCTATGACTGATATACTACTTATAATACATAAATATTATACAAAGAAAACACCCAGCCCCGAGTAAAATATTTTCAGATTATGATGCATGTTAAAAACAAAGATATGAAAATATGTTAGTTCTTGTGGCAACTTACTTGTTATTATAAGCGTCGACGACTTGGTGTGCGACCAGCTGTGTGAGCAGCACAGCCCAGTCTGAGGTGAGCTGGTAGGAGCGGCGGATCGCGTCGAACATCCCGCCGGCCAGCGAAAAGCGCAGCTGCAGCGCCTCGGGCGCCACCTCGTCCTGCCACGTGTCGTTGCACGCGGACCGCTCGTGATCGCGCGCGTGCGTCAGGTAGTGCTGCAGCTGACCGTGGATCGAGCTCAGCAGACTCTCCTGCGGGAAACGAACAAGCGTTACGTCGTGTACTCTTCGGAATCGATGGACTCGGTGACGAAGTGGGCGAATAGCCGGAGATGCCGGTTCGATTTACGCTGCGCGACAAATGTTTGCATGGTCTGCGGTTTTTTTTATAATAGACCATCGTTTGGCCGTAATCTCACCTTAGTATGTGATGATATGGCTGACGATGGAGCACGAAAGTCTAAAAGACCTTTAAGAGACCCAAGCCATATTATTCAGGAAAGATAGATGATGGTAAGTGTTCTAGAATTGTTTCGGGTCTGGGTGTTTTGGCACATTGTACTCGTAGTTCTTGATTTCCTCGACAATGGGAATTCTACTGTGGGGTCCAGGCAATGTATATGACTATTGTGATTGCTCTTAAAACATCACTTTCGTATAACGAATCATGGCCAGAGATTTGACAGGATACAATCGCCCGCCTCTCGCTGGCAGTCCCGACTATCGCTGACAGTCCTACCTCTCGCTGGCAGTCCCGACTCTTGCTGGCAGTCCCGCCTTTCGCTGGCAGTCCCGCCTCTGCAGCTGCAGACGCCTAGTCTATACTGCAGGTGGTTACCTTCTGGTCGTCCTGGTGGCGTAGACAGGTGAGTACGAGCGACAATAGCGGTTCGTTAGCGAGCCGCACAGCACTGCCGCCTCCGCAGCTGCAGCCACCGCCGCAGCCGCCGCCGCTGACGCCACGCTTGCCGCCGCTACCGGCGCCGGAAGACCTTGGTTATTTCATTTAATCCACTATTAGTAAACGTTATGGTGATTGTGTTCCTTTGGAAGGCAGCTGGGATCCTTGAGTAGCTAGTCGTGTGATTCTAAAACCCGTATTCTAAAGCGAATCTCATACTGAAAAGCACAGATTTATTTGGAAATAATTATGTTTAAAAATTGTTTTATCACCCCTGGTATCTTAATGATTAATACTCAACCAACCATGCTTGATGAACATCAAACGTGGGGATTCTGATACGTGATTCAGTCTGAGAAGCTGGAATACGGACCAAAGAGTAATGATAAAAATAAATTTATGAAAAAAGTAGAAGGGAAACAAATATATACATAAAACACAAGATAAAATATAAGTAGACGCTAGTTTGAGGCCCATATTAAGAAAATCTAGAATGTGTTGATGATCTCTTGATTTTAAACATTCCAATGAACATTTTTTATTCTCCCAGAGGCTACTCTTTAAGAGTAGAAGACTATGTTCGATTATTAATATGGGCATATAGAGCTGTTTACACAAACTAGGCTGTGTAAATATAAAAGATGTACTGCCATATTTTAAAACGACCTGCGGGGGCTATGAGGTTCCCCTTAGCACGGCATGGTTTGTTTAAACCGCTCAAAGCGTCAACTTAAATATACTGTAAAAAAAACATGATTAAAAATAACAAGAAAAGCAAAAAAATCTCCAAAGCAAACATGATGAAAACGTAGGACAGTCATTGGCTAGGACTCGAGGGATTTGGGTTCGATTGCCGCTGCGCGATAAATACTTTCATGATTTGCAAATAATTGTTCTGTGTCCAGGTGTAAGTATAATCTTAGTTAGTTTGATTGACGGTATGGTAGCTCCATATACTCGTCGGCCGTAACATTGATAAAATAGCAAAAAATAATAAAAAGGTAAGCGCGTTATGGCCAATAAAATATAAAATAAACTAACTGCTACTATTATGTATACTGAGGCTCAAGAATAAACCAAACACTTAAATTTATGTAGTAACTGTTAGATTTTAGCCAATGCCATCGACGTTGCTTGAAATTTTACCTAACTTATAATAATTTAGAATAACGTATTCGAAATGAATATTAATTAATTAATATTTATACTGTTTAGTCAACGTCATAGCTTATATGTGACGTTGGCTAACTACGCTATGAAGCTCATAACGCTACGTTCAATTTATGCACCCGATTTGTGCTTGGGCTTTGGATCCAACAAAATACTATCTATATGTGAGAGTTTAAAAAACTATACTATCTTTAGGTTAGGACTATATGTATAACTTGTGGGTGTGTGTGTGTATCCCTGGGAGGGAGACTATGCTAATAGTTACCCCTTATAGCTGGGGCTCTGATGGCTCTTGCAGTCGCGATGCGAGCCGCCACCGCTGCTGCTACCGCTGTTACAGCTACCACTGCAGCCCGCGCCCCAACCGCTTTCGAGAATCTGACACAAGTTCCAAAGTCAATCTGTTAATAATCATTGAAAGCACAAGGATGATTTAGAGTTAATTTTGACTTTGAAAACCCTCGACTCATGTTTATCTATCTCGTATTGTAATACCAAGGGGTATTGACATTTGTGGTGATATAATTTAATCTATCTATTTAAACGTTTAATTCTTCCTTCTTTCTAATGTTAAAAACAGAATTTAAATCGGTCTGATCGGCTCTAACAAACATTTAAAAAAGTGGGAAAAGACTTAAGCCTGATTTCATAGTCGGGCGTTGAACAGTCCCCCAAAATCCATCATTCAGCATTTGCCTTATGGCTGGGTGCATAAAGGTTGAATTCGCGCTTGAATTTTTACTTAGCGCCTGAAGTGTCCCCTGGGGGAGCCCCTAGTTGACTATGAATACGAGCCTTAATTCACCTGGAACAAATCCCCTGGATGCTGAGTGAACTAAAATGGTGCACCTAAAACTTCTGAAAAAAAATGTTAAGTTATGCTACTGTTGAAATGTGTAAAACGTCTGATTACCTGTCCAGCTTGCTTGAGCACGCGGCCTTGTACAGCGGCCGGTAGTTTGGCGACAAGTGGCGCCACCAGCCACACTGATTGTGACCACTTGCTTGTGCTCACAACGCCTCGATCTGTGCCCATTCTGTGACAAAAATGTACAGTAAAGCAGTGTCGCGAAACGACCGATTTTTCTGTCTGTTTTCTCGTTTTCATCTCGAAATACGCCAAACTAGACGCCTGGTAGTGCTTTTAATATGCTAACGATAGCTTTCCTAAAACATGAGTTAAAGTCTCAAGTTTATAAATCAAAACCGATTAACCGATTAATAAATCAAAAGAAAGGTGTCTATGAGGCGATTTCAAGAGGTATCCAATAGAACTAATCATCATCAACAGCCTGTAGAAGGAAAATGCTGTACGTAAGCCTCCTCCAAAGAATTCCATAATGAGCTATCTTGGGGCCACCTTCATCCACAGACTTTCGCAACATTTACGATGTCATCCGTCCATCAGCTTGGGGACCTGCAATACTGCGATTCGTGGTCGGCATTCTATCTGTTGTCCTTTCTTCCCCAGTAGTTCTGCGAGCTATATGGCCTGCCCATTGCCACTACAACATGCTTATTCTTGGTGAAATTACAGACACATGAGATCTTTCATCTTGATATCTCCAGGAGGCAATATGTGAGTGAAACCACTTACCAACAGGTGGACCATATGCTTGATTGCCTCTTTAGACTATCCGTTCTAATCCGAAGTAAGTCGGGCTTTTTTTATTGTTTACTTGTTTTACCTGTCTTTATCTGGTGGCGGCGGCGCCGGCTGTTGGAACACATTAATAACTGCTCGCGCCACCGTGTCCAGCCACGCACTTAGTTCTGATGAACCGCTCGGGAATTGCTTAAACATCAGTTGTAGGTCCAGCCATGACATACGTAGCGACCATTGCTCGAGATTCTGAAAGATAAATCTTTCGTCAGTTTTGAATATCGCACACTCTTGAATTGTCATGGAATCTTAGTTTAAGCGACGATCTAAAATTATACTAGACACTAGAATCTGGCTAGAGGATGTATTACTTATTAGAATTTTAGTGGATAATAATAAATTAGTGGTAAAGTAGAAGGGGGACTTCCAAGTAATGTGGCGCTACAGACTATGCGTAGAGGGTGTGGCACGATAATTTAACTTTCAAACAAAGCAACTGTTGATTACTTCAGAAAACATACGGTGATTTTGTATAAAATAAATAGAGTTTAAATTAAAAACCTAAACCTTTTAGACACGCCAGAACTTAATCGACTCTATTCTTATCCGAAATGTTGAAAACTTATACAAAAATATTTATTATCATTTGCACACTATATACCTTATATAAGATGGGATATGGGGGTATAAAGATTGTAGCACTTATCAGACAAATAGATAATGTGTGTGACTTATCAGACAAATAGAATACCCTCTGATTTCTAATAAGTAAATCTTACATCTAACAATCGTGTGATCATAGTCTTCTGATCCAAATCGGGATGCGTGTGACTTGCCGAATCGGGATAGCAGATCATATGCAGCAATCTACAAAAAAACAAAAAAGTATTCTACCAGGTTCACCTTTATAGATTTAGGAAAAGGGATCAAGAACCGAACGTAGTGTAAGAAGGCCCCCTGCGATGGATGAATTAGACCTTAAAGATTTCAGGAAGTGGCTCAAGAATGTTCGTCATAGAACTGTTTGAGAGAGGCCTACATTAGAGTATGCCTAGGCATTTAGTAGTGGACTTATACAAGTCGAGGTTGATTTATTTACCTTTGCGCTTGCCTCGGCGTGAGCATAGAATCGAGCAGCATATCATTCTGATAAAGCTCGTCAGGGTTCTGCAAGCATTTCTGCAAAACCCACTCCTCAGAGCATATATCTGCTAGAACTCTTCGCGCTAGTGAGGATAGCGATTGTGAGGAATCGAGTAGCGTCGAACCAACTCCGCCGCTGCCTCTGAAATATGGCCAGATATTTCGATATCAGCAATTTTTTTAAAGCATCCCCTGTAGATGCTTGCTTTTTAAAGACTTCATTATGTAGAACCAATCCTAGATAAAACTCAGTTATTGTGCTTTTTGAAGACTAATTTTGACAGAGACAGAGAGTGGAAGAATTTATACATAACGAACAGTTTTTAATAAATACGTAAGTTAAATATATAAAATTACTTACCCTAGAACACTGAACATCGAATGGCAATGAAAGGGTTACACAGGAAACACATAGGGGAAGTATATTATTTACATTTATGTACAGTTTCCCACCAAAGTGAACAGTAAATATGTGACATGACAAAACACTGAGATTGTTCAGGAATGATCATTTTAGATTGTTAATCATAAGACGTGTTACCTATAGTTTAGAGATGTTATTTTGTAACCCACATAGTTAGAATGTGTGAAAAATTAAAAAATCAAACGAATAATATTTTGTGTGTGCATGAAGGTTGGGGTCTGTCCGTGTGTATATGTGAAGTGTGATTACAGTATAGACAGGGAATACACAACACTGGCAGACATCTCCAATGAAAGTGGGACAATTATGAGGTAAAGCGAAGCATGTGACGTGACCCTTTGACGACTATTCTAAATTAACCGTAGGCTGTGAAGTTATGAACAACAAATCAGTACTTCCATTATCATTTGAAGGGTATATTGGCAGCTGCCGTTCGAATGCTCAGTAAAGCCTTACACACAAAGTCATATGAGAAATACGAAACGATCCGTTGCATGAAGTTTTCTTGTAAAGCTTTACAAAATGGAAGTACGACCGCAATAGCACATACAGTATGAGGGGGATGGAAGATGTGCAAACAAGGTAACTCAATATCAAAATAAACAAACCTAGGAGTTCTATGGCCCCCACTCTCAGATTCTACGATCCTAAGAATAAAAAACACATTTACCGATCAATATTTTACCGTATAAATTTCATAAAAATGCTATCTAAATGTTGAAATGGGAACGCAACATGAATATCAAAAAACTACAGTTAGAAACTTTCAACAATCAAGTTTATTCAAACACAGATTACAGCTGAAAAATCTGTCACATTTAGTACGCGTGATAAAATTGTAGGTGAGAATTTACACACAAACTCGGCGGAGAACTTTTACGATTATTGGTATATGATCTAAAACGTTATGTGACGCATTTAACAAACCCGACCCGAGATAGTCAATGATAATAGCTCCACCTTATGATCCGAAGGTCGTGAGTTTAAGTTTTAACTAAATCCAAAAATTCGAAAGCAGTCTCATCCAAAACACTTTAGGCTGCGTCATGGATTAAATTACTCACGTTTAGAATAAAACTAAGTTCCAGCAGTATGGAAAGAGAGATGAAGTTACCATACAGCTAGCAGAACCAACAACCGCTAGAGAATAAAGTTCTCAACCAAGAACCGGACGGCGCAGTGTAGGAACCCAATGGACCGATGACATCACAAAGGAGCTAAGATAGTTCGTAATGATACTCTTTGGAGATGTTCAGTAGTAGACTAGCCCAGCCCCCTAATTACACTAGCAAAATGGCAATGGGATCGCGACAATGACAATCACTTTTGACAGATTTAGCAATGTTCAAAACTTCTAAAACTCTAACAGGAAACACATTTGACCCTAGACATTCCTATTTTTATACTTTTCAAAGTTTTTGACATTTCTTAGAATACCAAAGTGATTGCCATAGTCGCGATTCCATTGCCATTTTGCTAGTGTAATTAGGGGGCAGCTACCGTGCTTCGGAGGTTCCGTTAAGATGTCGCTTTCACACTCTTTAATGTCAGAGCACTTAGATATGCCTAAAAACTCCACCATAGTTGCTCATAGGAACGAACGAAAGTGGTGGACTGACGTTGATGATGAAGTAAAGGTGTATACTCACGTGATGTGATCTAGCTGGGCGTCGCTGGGCACGGTGTCACTCGTGCCTAATATATGCGAGAGTTCACACGACTTCTTACCGCCAGGTTTGCCGCCGTCGCGAGCTGTCGAGTCTCCTACCACTGTTGTGTACAAAACTAATATAAAGTCATCACATTTACTGAGTACACCTGTATTTGAGTTTTATGGCTGGCATGTTCGGCTACAAAACGGACAAACCATACCTATCTGTGCCGTGTTCGGGCTAAGATGTATAAAATATCGGTCACTTAATACATTTTGTATGAACTCGTTCGCACACGTCATGGTCAGTATAGACGCTGACCGATGTAAACAATTTCATACAAAATGCATTGACTGTTATTAGTTTTAGTTCCGCCTCCGGCACTGTCTCGGCATGGATAGACTAGGAGTACTTTTTTTCAGCTGGCGGTAAAGCGGCTTTGAATTCAAATGATTTTGATCATAACAGAAAGACGTCGTCTGCTTGTGGTTTCGAAAAAATATGGACAGACTATTATTACCTTTATCTATTATTTTAAGTTTTTAAATAAAATTCTGTGATTTAGATGACTCAGAGCACGTTACACGACTCTATATATTTGCCCGCAACAATAACTGTTCTATTGATAAAGTACAGTTGACTGTCAAGCAAATACGGGAATTGATAGAGGTGCGAATGTCAAATAGAAAATAGAGTAAGGACTATAATAACAGCGTATACAATACAGCCTATACATAAGGTATACTTAATAAGTATATCGTCATACCTACATATTTGGCTTGTAACTTTGTAATATGAATAAATTATCTTCTATCTATCTATCTATCTATAAGTCAAAAATATGATGGTCTAATGTAGTGAAATGCTTACTTAAAATAGCTTTGAGCGTGGCGAGCACAGGGCCTACGCCGATGTTCTTATGGGCGGCGGCAAGCAGATGGCGGTCGCAGGATAGCCGAACACCAGCCGCCGCGCCGCCCGGTCCCGGCGACGTTGATACCGAGTACAACCCTGTTGACAATCGAGACACAACATTCAGGGCACGTTTACGGAGACGCAGGGCGTCGCGCATTGCGTTGTGCGCGTGCAAAATATTGCGCTGTTTAAAAGCGTTTACGGTGAATGTTTATGCGCGTTTGCTTGAAATAAACGCTATCATACATCGCCATATGTTGTATTTACTGTGGGCCGTGTCGTATAACGCGACGCGCGATGCGCTGCAGGGAAAGAAAGGTTCTTGAATGGCGCCCACGAACCGGATGACAGTGTTGGAAGGCCCCCAACCCGATGGACTGGTTACATCTTCAGCAATGCAACTAATTGGCAGCAGAAATACTTGTGGAATACGAATAGAACTTGAATACGGTAGTTCATTCCAGAACGAACTCTTTCACAATGGAACTCTACTACCACCGAAGAGTTATTTCAGCTTGTTTTATACATTTTACAGCGGCAATGTTACCTAGTTGAGCCTTTACCCGAGAGATAAAAAAATATACAATCAAACAATAATAAGTATTCAATATTAAATAAATGAATTAAAACATAAATTATAGTTATCTAGATAAATTAATAAATTGCATGAATTGTAAAATTGTATTTTTAATACAATTAAATACCCTTCGCATGCTTTCAACAGCAAAGGCAAGGACCCGCAACCTTCTGTGTATCAGGCGGGCCTTCACCCACTGCGTCACAGAGGTCTTCTTGTTGTAATGTTACCTGGTTGAGGAGTATCCACAGTCTTGAACAGCCTCAGCAGTAAGTGGCAAGTGAGTCTGGCTCCCGTGTCGGGCGACGGCGCGTTGGCAGGGTTCCCGCTAGCCCCGCCCCCTCCGCACGCCTTCAACAGCGAAGGCAAGGCAGCGTGACGGACGAAATCTTCCAGCGAGAAGCAGTGGCGTGCTGGAACAAGTAATGGCTGTACAAGACGAATGAAGCACGTAAAACTCAAAAGTTGGATCGAAGTTTGTGTAGCGAAAGTATGTGAGGATGGATGTTTCTTACTCTTTCACGCAAAAACTACTGAACGGATTTTGATGAAACTTTACAGTAATATAGCTTATACATCAGAATAACACATAGGCTACTTTTTATCCGGATAACACGCGGGCGAAGCCGTGGGCAGAGGCTAATTATAAAAAAGCAAGCAATGCTTTGCGAGCGGTGTTTTCTATGTATAATATGTTATTTACATGTTAATATTTTATTACAACAAAAAAAAGTATTTAAGTAGTATATTATTCATGTAGTTCCAATAACACAAGCTCTGTTTGTTACTTTGTTTGCTCTGTTTGCTAAATGATGCTGTGTGAAAAATGTCCAGCATTTTTTATTATTTATAGTGCACCTCTTTAACTCGCAACGATAATCTACGTACAATTGACGACGTCGGTAGCACGGCGGACGAGTAGCCAGCTGCGTCGCAAGAGGTGCGGGTTCGATTCTCGCTACGGGACAAATGTTTGTATTTTCTGCAGATATTTGTTCCAGGTTCGGGTGTTGTGATAGGACTCGTAGTTACTAATACCCACGATACAGGAAATCCAAGTGGGGTCAGGTCTATTATGTGTCTGTTGGCTGTTAAAAAAGTGTTTCCACTAACCAGTGAGCGGTGCAGACTGGACAAGTGCAAAGAGTCAGAAAAACTTGAACTTTTCCATGAAACTCTTGCTCAAGAGCAAGGCAAAACTGCGATCCGCTCCTTTTCGGAGACGAAAGCAGTCAAAAATCTTTGCCAATTACAAAAATCAAATACAGTTGGCCAGTAAGAAACGCATAATGGCGGATTGTGGCGCGGCTGTTTCTTATTCATAGGTGTTCATAATTTCCAGTGGAGTAGTGTTTTGCCCCTTACAATGATACTAGTTCATACACTTGCCGACTACTATACAAGTGATAAAAGCCAACGTATCGTGAGCTGTGGCGTCATGCAAGTCTCTATGGTGCAACAGGTCAGGGTATAATGGAGTTAGGCCGTTTGAGGGGCGATCCTAGCGGAGTAGTTTTTTGCCCCTTACAATGATACTAGTTCATACACTTACCGACTAATATACAAGTGATAAAAGCCAACGTATCGTGAGCTGTGGCGTCATGCAAGTCTCTATGGTGCAACAGGTCAGGGTATAATGGAGTTAGGCCGTTTGAGGGGCGATTCTAGCGGAGTAGTTTTTTGCCCCTTACAATGATACTAGTTCATACACTTACCGACTAATATACAAGTGATAAAAGCCAACGTATCGTGAGCTGTGGCGTCATGCAAGTCTCTATGGTGCAACAGGTCAGGGTATAATGGAGTTAGGCCGTTTGAGGGGCGATTCTAGCGGAGTAGTTTTTTGCCCCTTACAATGATACTAGTTCATACACTTACCGACTAATATACAAGTGAAAACAGCCAACGCATCGTGAGCTGCGGCGTCGTGCAAGTCTCTATGGTGTAATAGGTCAGGATATAATGGGGGTGGGGCAGCGTGAGGAGCAGTTCCAGCGGGGTAGTGTTGCGCCCCGCATAGTGCTACTAATGCCCCGAGCCATTCAGCCGCTAGTCCACTGCACCACGCAGTCATCTCCGCACAAAGAACGCCGAGCTCGTTCACACTGAAAATAAAGTACATTATACACCAAAACTAGTTTCATGAGTATATCATAGTTTTATTGCCCATTGTAGTACCGCGATTAGTTTGTAATATCCCCTGTTTTAATTTGTTATGTTTTATATTAAGGAACATAATGTATCCTTATACAAATTCCTTTATGATAGATAGATAGAGCTTATATCATAAAGGAATTTGTATAGCTTATAATAAATTATAATAAATGTACAAACTGCATTATAGATTCTCCCAGTCTGTAAAGGAATATAAATATTTTTATACAAACGTCGAAAGTTTTATACCAAAATCGCTACTGACTACACAGTGAGGGCTATAAAATATAAAATTACGTAGTAATTTTAAAATGCTTACCGATCATTATCCACCTCTCGACAGACGGCGAGCATGGCGGAACAAACGAAACTATATCTGTTGGCGGGAGATTCTGCTACTTGGCGTGCCCAGGCTATTTCAATTTTACCTACAAAAGGAACATGATATAGCCACAATTATATAGACAAGGAAATAGGTATAGGAAAGATAGCCAGATTGAATTGTATCTTACCTCTCCGAGGATGATTGAAGAATTCACTGAGAAATTGTGGATTATATGTGTACTGTGATGGTATAGGCTGAAGCGGGGAGTAGAGAGCTTGTCTGCGAATAAAACGAATCATATCTTATTTCTGTGTGTATACAGGGTGTGGCAAATTAATGGGACTTTCAAGGAAGTACCTCTTCTTTTTCAGTTAAGTTTTGTTTTTAGTAGACATTACTTTGTTGGAATTAGATTGAAGTAAAAACTGCATTTTAGAATTTAAAAAAACCGGTAAATTGGTCCAAAAACATTTTCAACATTTTCTAGGCTGTATATCGATTCAGCCATTCTTTTCCATCCAGAATGTTTGCCTGAAAGCAACCCCATCAAATCTTAAGGCTTCGAGAAAACTCACAAAAACTGTTTCAATACATTATTATCCAGGTCAGAACTCTAAAGTGACAACCTTTGCGGCGCGGCGCACAAGTAGCCGGCTGAGATGTAAAAAGTGCGGGTTCGATTCCCGCTGCGGGACAAATGTTTGCATGTTCTGCAGATATTTTGGTGTATTTTGTACCATGATACTCGTAGTTGTACCATGTTACCTGATACCCACGATAAAGGGAATCCTAGTGTGAGGGTCAGGACTATGGATAAAATATTATATTATTTATTCATTAAATATAAAAAAAAACACGGATTAACCGCTGAGCCGTTTATGATAAAAATTGATATGAACATAGTTTGAAGCCAGGAGGTCGGTCATACGCTACTTTTATCAACATACAACGCGGGCGAAGATAGAAGATAAACTGTATTGGGCATAATACCAATTTACAGTATAAACACGGAAACATACCTAATAAAATAACAAAAAAAAGAAATGCACAATGGGCGGTCTTATCGCTGAAAGCGATTTCTTCAGCGAAGCCACGGGCAGAAGGTATAAATAAAATTCTTACTTGATCTTTGGATAGGCATTAGCAAAGGTGACATCATGCGGCGCCATGCACAGATGCGTCGCCGCCTTGTAAAGGTCGTGCAGTTGCGCCAGGACACAGCGCTCGGCCGAGCCGCAGTCCCCCGGATTCACCACACACTTCACCAGTCGACATAGCTGTTCGAATACGGCTGATGTCTGTTCTACGCACACTGAAAATTGTTGTAAGGAATTAGTGGCCTGAATTTTCGTAGGACGCTACGAAGCTGAAGAAAGTTCTAAGACACGTGAATTAATGGAGCCTCTGAACCTCTCAACCCACTGGTTTTTAGGGTTCCGTACCTCAAAAGGAAAAACGGAACCCTTATAGGATCACTTTGTTGTCCGTTTGTCTGTCTCTCAAGACCCTTTATCTCGGGAACGGGTGGAGGTATCGAGTTGAAATTAAAACCATATGCTCAGGTCTATGTTCCTAATCCCTTGAAGCTGTGAAAAAATCAAACTTCTTAGTTAACGTAAAAAAAAAAAGATACGGCCATTTATGCCGCAAAAAATGTATATTTCGACACTCAAGGGAATCTAAATTTATAAGGTACTTTCCGTTAATCTAGAACTATGAAATAAGTCATATCGTCTTATACTACAAGTACAAGGAAAAATCTGAAAACTACACATTTGTGCTCGTGGTGTTGGATACTGAATTTCAGGAAAAGCTCGGAAAAAAACTGCGAGACTCGATTTCTGAACTATTTATAATATGTACCTACAAATTTGTACGGAACCCTCGGTGGGCGAGTCGGACTCGTACTTGTCCGGTTTTTATCATCTTCACTTTTCAGAGCTATTTGGCGTAACCACCAACAATCTAGACAAGCAATGACATAACAGAGGGTAAACTAAGATTAAACGAAAGAGAGCCCACACTAAAATTAATCACAACCAACCTGTGCTCAAAACTTTATTGTTTTTATTTTATAAATTTGTATCGAACAAGTTGGAATAAACTTATAATACAAAAAAAATCCTACAAATATTGATTTGATAAAAATACCTAAATCATTTGGAGGCTTTATGGAATAATAATAATACTGGACATTTTCACACAGCAACATCTAGCCCCAAACTAAGCATAGCTTGTTTTATGGGAGCTACATGACTGATATACTACTTATATACTTTTTTTGTAAATACATACATATTATGCATAGAAAACACCCAGACCAGAGACAAATATTTGCAGATCATACAAATTTTGTCCCGCGGCGGGAAACAAACCCGCAACCTTCTGCGTCTAAGGTCGCCGGAATGCTTGTTTTTTAGAAATATTTTGTCTTAAGTTTCTGTCATAAATGCTATTACAAACTCATATAGATAAACACAAAAACATGCGGTTCTAGAATATTGGGATAGTTGGATACTCACACAGTAAGCAGGAGTGATATCGCCTCAGGGCTCCGACGGTGTAGAGAGCTAAGGCCGAGGTGTAAGCTCGCGGTGCAGCTAAGCCGCTGCTAGGCGCGCCTCTGCTGATCAACGCTGCCTCCACTTCTGATAGTTCTTTTAGGATCTACAAAAAATAATAACAGATCTTGTGAAATCCTACTACTATTACAAACGCGAACGTTATGAGGATGGATGTTTGTTACTCTTTCACGCAAAAACTACTGAACAGATTTTTATGAAACTTTACAGTAATATAGTTTATACATCAGAATAACACATAGGTTACTTTTTATCCAAATAACACACGGGCGAAGCCGTGGGCACAGGCTAGTATATCATAGAATAGAGACATGGCGGATAGTCAGAGGACGCCAACACCACATTGGTTTAAACTCCGTTTCTGATTGGACAAATCAACCGCCATTGTTTTAAAATCGACTTCAAAAAGGCGGAGGCTGTCAATTCAGTCAGTTTTTTTGCTGTTTGTGCGTATGTTACGCGATATTTACGTCAATTGTGAACAGATTTTAATGATTCATTTTTAATGGGTATAGAGGGTTTGTTCAAAAGTGGTCCAATATATTTTTTATTAAAAAACCCCACCCTTCGAAAAAACGGGGATGTAATTTCATATTAGACAACTTCCCGTTACTTGAAGTCGATTTTTATTACTGTAGGTATGGAAACAGTTCTTTATTGTAGAGGCAATATTTGATATATCATTACAATCCACTTACTTGTATGCATGTCTCTATGAGTCCGTGTACGTTCAGAGCAATTTCCATGAGATCTAGAGCAAACGCCACGTGCTCTGCCTGGGGCAGGTAGGTGGTGGCGCCCGCGGCGTAGGCGGCTAGGGCTTCGCAAACCGCGCCGCCGACCGCCCACGAGACCGCGCCTTGCTCATACATTGACATTGCCTGAAAATATATCTTATAAGTAATAGTACATGCCTCGCTTTTTAACATGCCTTACATAATTGTTTTTTTATATTTCTGTGTACAATAAAGAATTATAAGAAACAAACGCGCCGTTATAACCACATGCACAGGTTTGTGCACGTGAACGGTGGCGTTGTTTGTATGAGTGAATTAGAAATGCTAGGGTTGGCACCATTTTCATCACCATAGCGTGTTATCAAGCACGCTACGTCCTCACCACTCCTTTCCTTCAACGTCCAATAAAAAACATGTTCAAAATGAAAGTGACTAAGGTATGGTATTGTAAAGTGTCATACCTGAAACTTGTGCGTCACAGCTTCAAAGTTAAATTCACTTCGAGAGTGCTTCTTTATCTTTCCACCTTCCGCGACGTCGATTGAGAATTTCTTTGAAAATAGTTTGCAGATTTCTGAAACGTAATGAAACTTTTGAACTAAGGAAAACATTGTAAATGTGAAAGTATAGATGTTTGGATGAACTTATTTAGATGAATTTAGGAAAATATATGGACGTACGACGAAACAGACTGCAGAACGGCCGATGCCGTACATCAGAATATGCCGATAGTGTTTGGAGACAGTGGCATTACCGACACGGCCCGCGGCATCAATAACATACCTTTGGTCATCTTCTTGACGGCGTGCTTGGCATCGTCCCTGGGCCGACCGACGCCGTACAGCAGGATGTGCCTCTGGTTGGCGTCATGCGGCGTGTGCTCCGCCTCAGCCGGCGGCAGAGGGAAGTGCATCGTGTAGTGATAGTGACGTGAGACGGCGGCAGTACTGACGCCGCCCGTGGCACTAGTGGTAGAGCTTGCTGTACGAATTCCTGTACGACATCCAAAAGGCATTAGCTGATTATTGGCTGAGCGAGCAGACTCGCGAGACGAATGCTCGGTTGGTCAGTACACGCCTCGCCCTAGCACTGCTGCGGCCGATCCGCCCAGTGTCGATTTTGTCTTCATCGATGGTATCTCATTAAATTTGCAGCGCCCACTCAGGACGGACGTCGTGTGACTCGCTCGCTCGTAATATGGATAAGGAACTTGAAAGTTTCAGGCTATAAGGGAACTACAGACTTCTTTGGGACGCGTAATGTCTAAATGAACTAACAGGTGGCTGAGAGAGGATGCAACTCCAATTATGAAGAGACACTGAGATATGTTCGGGCGAGATGGCTCGGCTCTTCCTCGAGCGGCAGCCTCGCGACGTTGGTTTTGTAGCGAAGGGCTCTCTTGCGACTGCTTGTTCAGTCAGTATATGGTTATTTTATGTTTCATGTATAAAATTACGAGATCCAAACTCCGCGCTACCAAATAACATACAAGCAAATAACATAAGCTATATACATACAAATATACCTACAGATTTTATTGAATTTGTGTGAAGAGAATATCACTATGTAAACTGCTAAGCAATGTCTAAAGCAATACATAAATTCTAATTCTAATTATCACAGCAACCTATTGATTATTTTCGACACTAGGTTAACCAAAGTAGACCAAAGTACGACAAGAGTTGACCAAAGTATAGTAAAAAATCAATAGGCGACAGTTTTTTTTTGTTATCGCTTTGTTACCTGGTACAGACATTGGTCCCATAGTCATTGACGGTATACCTGGAATACCCATACCGCTTGGTCCCATCATTGGCGAATTTACACTGAAAATACAACATTTTAATCACCTAAATTGTAATTTCACGTAAGTAAATTAATAACGGATTAAAAGATTGTACTACAATATTTTAACCTTTAGCTATACTTTGTGCAAAATGAGACAGACACATAAGCCAATAACGTTCTCGAATGTGTCCTATCCAGAGTGTTTTAACTGAATTATTAAACATTACCTATGTGAGGGTTCTCCAGGATCTTTTGGACTGTCAGGAGCGTCCATAGAGTTCTGTTGGTCTTCTTTTATGTGTTGTAATAATTTATCTAAGTCATCATCTATTTTTGAATCGTCCAAGTCCATCCGCACATTCTCCTGAAACAGAAAAACTAAATTGTTGTTCCAGGATACAGGGTGTCTCAGAATATATATTCCACAGATAAGAGGCTAGAACTAAAATCTACCAATTTTTGAAATTCGTTTTAAACAATGACATTATGTCGTAAATTATAGTTTTAAAGGTGGTTATAGCTTCTCGAATGGTAGTAACGAGTAAAAGGTCAAAATGTAGATCCCCTACAAAACCTACCGGCGGCACTTTTATGTAATTTCACCCATAAAATTTTGTAGAACAGTAGCACAAGAAACCGTGACCACGAAAGCAATCAGTCATGAACCTTGAAATAGATCGTATTACGGATGCTTGTCCGCCTGCGTTGATTTAATTAATGCAGGATATTTTTATTAGTTCACCTACTGCCGCCAGTGGCGCAAGTAACGATCGCCTCCTATCTGGTCCCGATTCGTAATACGAAAGTGTCGTTTAGACAGCAACAATTGCACAACTATTGAGTTAACGCCTGTAGTTGATTGCTATAACTACAACCAGCGACAGACCACTGCTGAGATCGTAGGATAATATTTTTTTTAGTTCATCTACTGCCGCCAGTGGCGAGAGTAATGATCACCTCCTATCTGACCACGATTCGTAATACGAAAGTGTCGGTTATACAGCAACAATTGCACAAATATCGAGTTAACGCCTGTAGTTGATTGCTATAACTACAACCAGCTACAGGCCACTGCTGAGATCTTATGTTTTTATTATTTGCTGCGAGACAAATGTTTGTATGATTTGCAAATGTTTTTCTCGGGTCTGGGTGTTTTCTATGTAAAATATGTATGTAAGAAAAAAAAAGTATATTAAGTAGTATATCAGTCACATGACTGATACATAGTTAACATATTTAAACTAGATAGTTTCCATAATACAAGCTCTGCTTAGTTTGGGGCTAGATGGTGCTGTGTGCAAAATGACCAGGGCCCTGATTCTCTATGACCGTATAAACTCGTAACTCTGGTTTTTGAACAAAATGTACACTTGACGTTGAATGTCCACATCACAGATAAAAATTGTTTTGCTCTGTCCACATAATAACCACAGATTAATAAAAAAAAATCTAACCTTGCAATAGCAAATTACTACCGAACAATTTTTACTAAAAATATATAAAAAATCGCTTTGAAAGACGTAGGTGCCAAAAACAAACGAATGGGATTCTGCAATTCCAAACTATACAACAATTTTACCACAGACAAACTAGTATTAATTGAATTAAAACACATACAATATGTTTATTTTTATTATGTACCTTCTTACCTAAAAAACCATATCACTCGCTGACTTCTCGTAGAACCAACCTCTATCTATTACCACAACAAAACTATGAACGAAACTGAAACGCGCTTGTAATGCGCTAGCTCGACACACGTTATTTTGACAGTTCAAAACGAGAACGTACCGCACCTCACCGCGTTTTCAAATTTGACATTGGCATAAAGAATACTATTCCATGCGAATTCCATAGCTTTAACGTAACGCGTCCGCGTTACGAGTTTATACAGTCATAGCGAATAAGGGCCCAGCATTATATAGGTGACAGCATTATATTCTGTAGGTTATTTAATAAAACTACCTCCATTTTGGGCTTCAGATCTATCCCAGCGAAGATATCATCGTCCATGTTATGGTTAGAGGCGGCGCTCGACGCGGGAAGCGCTACTGTATGCGTTCCACCAGTCGATGTGGGCTCCGTCGGCGATATTAGATCACCTACAATACATAATAAACAAAGGCGCCGATCCTGTAGTACACCAACTAAACTTAATTTAAACTGTCGCTCTCTTTTACTGATAGTACACGCAAGAAAGAGATGGCAAGAAATTTACTCCTGTCAAATCAGTTTGCGTATTGCTTTTCTTCGCGTTTATAGTCAGCATGTTTTGTAATCACGATTAAATCTGTATGGAAAATTTAAATCTGACTAATTTTTCAGGAGTAAACTTATAGCTATCTCTTTCTTGCTTACACTATCAGTAAAAGAGAGCGATAGTTTAAATTAAGTTTAGTTGGTGTACTAGAGAATCGAGGCTAATATCAAGAAGACGAAAATTCTCAACGTGTGTTTTTTCCATTACGTATTGCAGCATCCACTTGTGACATATGGAGCCTTGTGAAAAGCTAACTAAGAATCTTCCTTAAAGTCATACAGATTACAAAAAACTGCTGACTATCGGTTACGCTGTTTCATATTCCATTTATGACAGCACCGCCTGTTGACTTGTGTCCACAAAATCTATCCAAGAACCAATCTTGAAAAACTATACAAAATAACTGCGTACCCTATTAAAATAGGTCAAGCCGTTGTGGAGAAAAATGGTAACAGACCAAGCACACGCGAATAACAAACAAACCTCTTAATCCAAACACATACAACGGCTCCTTGCGTCGCGGGCAAAAAATAATATTTACATTAGATTAGTTGTATCACTTAAACTAGTTACTCAAACTACCTAAAGCCTATTTTTAAGTGTCGTATGTTTGTTTTTTTTTTTTTTTTTAAGATGTAATAAATATTTTTTTAATTTTCAGTAACAACTTACCTCTAGAAATAAGCGTGCACATGTAAGCGTCATGAGAGAATACATCTCGTCGAATCAGCTCTCCGAACAAATGTACTAAATTGGCAAACTGCTGCCTATTTCCTGGCGAAGTGTTTGGACTATCATCTGAAAAAAAAACAAGTATTTATACACAACTAGTTTATACCCACGGTTTCACCCGCGAAAAAGTAGCAATGTTTTAGATAGATAGATATAGATAAACTCTCTAATGCACACCAAAGCAAAATAATTACTCAGCAATTCATAAACATAAAAGGTACAATGGTCGGTCTTATAGTTAAAAGAGATCTTTTCCAGACAACCTTTGTATGGATATGTGTTATTCAGGGTCACGAACTATACCTACCCCAGATGTTATCCAAATCAGTTCAGCCGTTACGAAGAGTAACAAACATCAAAACATCCATTCATTTGGATTTACAATATAAGTAGGAGGAGGACATTAAGGCAACATACTTTTGTAGAAACGAAATGACTGAACATAATTTTGAATCTTATCAGATTACCAACTAAATTATTTGGAAATTTCTCACCTAAACATGGAGCATCGTGGTCTAAAAAGCGTAGAAGTAAGCTTTGGAAGATGGGAGGTCCGTTATACATCCCCAGGCCAGAACTGATGGATTCTTTGTCGTCTGCACCTGTATTAAAAAAATACATGACTATGTATATAGTTCCTGCATTCCGCGAAGACGCGCCCCACCACGGCTATGCCAATAATTTTAACAGTCGAAGCACTGTATCGTCTAAAATTTTAAAAATAATGCATCCGCAGTCGAGTACGTGAAACGTCGTGAAATAATTATAAACTACCAAGTAATGGCCTCTATCCTCTAAATAATGGTAAAATAACGCCGGTTAGGCGCTACACTTCCAAAGTCATAAGCGATCTTGTCATAACATATTTCGTTACATATTGTTTTTGCAAGTGATCCCCTATTGACCGAAATGAAAGACGTTTCACGTCAATAGGGGAAGTTATCAACCTATGCATTCCTCTTTTCAATTTGTAGAAGCTATGGACTTGGGATCAAACAGCGTTTGGTCGCGCGATAAAACTTAACCGTCGCTGCGTCAATTTTCGCGGGCCTTGACTAACTAAAGGTACCTGCAGCATGGTGCTCGTGATGCAAATGGTGTTGTCGCATGTCCAGTAGCGCTGCGGCGGCGAGCGCGCGGTGCTCGCCCCACCGCGCGCCGCACACCGCCCACTCGCACAGCACGCGCACCACCGCGTACGAACACGCCCATTCCTGTAACGAACAATGCTCACATGTCAGACAGTACTAGCCCTTTGGTACGCGTTCTGTACGCTTGATCGGACCACAGACTGGCAAGTCTCTGTTGGTCGGCGTATACCCCGTCTTATTTATTGAGAGTCAAAATCAGTCAAATATTGAGGCCATAATATTGATGGTACTACCCAAATGTGAGAAACAATGTTTTCAATGTCGAAATCGTTAAGATCACGAACCTTCCAATAAAACGTCAAAATTCCATATAAACATCAAGAATAACAAGTTAATATTATTAGGTATATCAAAATGAACTTTTCTATGCAAGCCTGTTATTTTATTTTCACCTGTAATCTCGAACATGGAAACAATAAGTAGAGTGTTTTGCAGTTCTCAAATTAGACATGTAGATTTAAGAAATAGTGCTCTCTTGAATCAATATTTAAGAATAACGTTTTGTCCTATTCTGCATTCTATTAAAGTCCTGAAAATCCTTATGTGAAGGTACTCACCGGGTCTTTGGCATCGAGGTTTTCTTTGTTAGGCGGCGAACAATTAGCAAACACTTCTTTGTACAGTGCGTCTAAATTGTTGTTTGGGTCGACGCGGTCGAAGCAATGCCTGTCCAGCGCCTCTAATACTGCTAGTACCCGAGCTGTTGGCAAAATAACACAACAAAATACATCATTCAACTGATCATAAATAGATGGTTTTCAAATGTTATATGACTTATACGTCTACAGTTCAAGAAATTTAAAACACATATACAAATTGATTTTTTTAATAGACTTCAAAAAGAGGTCCATGTGGCCCATGTGTAAAAATCATGCATCGGTAGAGAATCAAGAGTGAATAATTAGAGGTATTTTAACTGAATGATGAGGATGAATCAAGCGAAAGAGGTAGCATATAGCACAAATTTTAAAAGTCAAAGTCAAAGTAGTTTACGAGATAGTGGATTTTTTTAGCAGTATCACCGATATTTACAAAAAAATATATACGCAACTATAATCTTCCTAGTGGCCATCCGTAGATCTATACGCAGTTGGCATATAAGGGGAAGCCAAACATTATAATCAGCACATGCTCACATTTCGCATTGTTGTGGTAGTTTGTTTATTTATTACTAGCTTCTGCCCACGGCTTCGCCAGCGTGGTACCCGGATAAAAAGTAGCCTATGTGTTATTCTGAGCTATATACTGTAAAGTTTCATGAAAATCGTTTTTGCGTGAAAGAGTAAAAAACATTCATCCTCACAAACTTACGTGTTTATAATATTAGTAGGAAGGATTGATATTATTCCAGAAAAGAAATACTAAACGGAGACTTACCTTGCGAACTTGTCTGCCATTTGTCTGTGCACCATTTGCTTTCAGCCTTTTTACTCCTGGCAGCGATTTCCTGTTCAGCTTCGTACACCTAATATATATTGAAACCATAATAAAACATTAACAACACTCGTCCCCATTTTATCCAACTAATTATAGTACATTTAACTCTTGTTTCAACACTACACCACAGTTTTTTAAATAAAAATGTGCATTCTAGACGACACCCACATTTTCCATCACGTGAGATTGTGGTCAAACCCTTGCCTATAATCATAAAAAATAACGGTTAATTATCGCTGTTTTCGTCAGTTTGCTGCAGTTTCGCTGCTATTTCAGCTTGCAGGTGGTGCTCATGATGAAGAGCTTCTACATCAAACATCAGTAATTTCCAACCATTTTAGTTATAATTCACCGACATAGCTCTGAGAATAAGCAAGTTGAAGTGGCAATGGACAGGGATATAGCTCGAATAACTGAGCTGCTGGGGGACAAAGAAGACTATAAACTGGACTACACAGTATAGAGAGACTCCCCCACCCGATACGATGAATGAATGACATCATAAAGATTGCGGGAAGTCAGTGGATGGATATGGCTCAACCATTCCTTAAGAGGCCTGCGGAGTATGAATTGCCCATACAAACGTAATACCAAAATAATTTGTAATTAGAGCTTATTTCCACCATATTGTTATTATTTGTTCGAATAGTATTTATCCAGGAACCTTGATAAATATTTTTTCAAAATATTTACTTAAAATGAAATGTAAATGAATCGCATTTTGACTCGTTTAAGACATGTATTCATCTTATTTATCAGTTTTTATCAAAGTTATTATTTTCAGTGAGAAACAGAGTTAAATTTAAGAAACTACAATGGGTTATGCACATATTTTTCACTAAAAACGGGAATTGTACCATGATTTGTGAGTTTGATTGTTTCCTGATATTTCGGCACAGTTGCATGTGAGGAACTGAAGTATTTGCGGGTGGATGTAATCGACAGAGTAAAAAATTACAAATTACATTAAAATTACAATTTATGAAAAATATTCCATTTTTAGTGAACATGAAACAAGAAAATGTGGTATAAGTGTTTGCTTACCATTCTTCTATGCTGTGCAGTGACTGCTGATTCCATTTGAGGCATCGGCAGCGCGGAGGGAGGCAGGGGGAGAAGGTCAAGCGGCGAGCCTTGTAACGAAGACCCGCAGCCGGACCAGACCATGGCAGTAGGGCATTCAATGCAGATTATCTAAAAACATCATAATATAAAGCTTATTCATTGCAAGAATTTTGACTAGGCTGATACTTTTCGATACTATAAAATCTTGTAACATCATATAAAATGACAAATTTTCTAATATAACGACTATACCACGTAGAGTGGCCGCCACGTGAAGCGAGCACAAAATAGCGAGTGGGGCGTATGTGTCTATTTACGAGGAAAATCATTGAACTCGAAAAATATGAATGGCGCTTAGCCATTCATTAATAGTCGACGATCCAGTGATACGGATTAATCACGCGTCGATATGAAACACGTCGAACACACTTTTATAAGTGTGTTTGACGATATGAGTTGGGCGCTAAAGTCAAGTCAACATTCATTTATTCAGTAAAATAACAAAGGATCACTTTGAAACGTCGATCTTATCAACTACCTGTTCCGCTGCCTGCCGCGACCAAGCTAAGAAAGAAAGGCAAGACAACAAGGATGTACGCGCCTTAACCATTTTATATTTTTCATCAACTATGTTATCAGAGTTTTAAAGCCATGGAACATGGCTTAGCTATTGTAAAAGCCGGGATTGACATCTTAACGTGCGGAAGCGCATAGTGCCAAATTCCACTACCGATATACAAATGGTGACCTGGGGATAAGTTGCTTAATCTATGTGTGGCAATACCACAAGCGCTTCTATAGAATAGTGGCTCTCCACAGCGCTTGCGATATCCTAGTTATGCGATAACGCACCTGCAGTATCGTCGACAGCTGTATGATCACGTCTCTATGATACGCGCAGCTCAGGATTTCACCAAAACCGGTCTGAACCGGATTCAGGGATGCGTTCAAAACCGCCTGCAGATTAGTCTTTGCGTCTCTAGGGGGGGATGCGTTAGGCTCTTCCTTCACATCCATTGGCTGTTGAGGGTTAGGAGTACCCATAGAGTGATTCGGGTTTGGAGTACCTAGGGAATGATTCGGGTTCGGGGTACCTAGGGAATGGTTCGGGTTCGGAGTACCTAGGGAGTGATTGGGGTTGGGGGTGCGTGGGTTTTGGTCGGCGGGAGTGGAGGAGCGTTTGATTTGTGATATGTTCGGCTTGATGTCTGGCCCGTTTGCAGGATCGGGCGCTGGCGACATTGGTGCGGTTGTTTCTATAAAAAAAAAGTAGAAGTCAGTAAAAAAAAGCTGTATACATAATCACTATCGACAGAAAAATCTAATAGGTCACTCGGACGGCTACTACGACTACTTTTTAAATCTAAAATTACTTTTATACCAGCGACGTAAGGACAGTACAGCCCGAATGCATTTGCCATATGAGGTTAATTACATGGTACCAATTAAGTCGGAAGTGGCTTATCCGATAAATGCTGTTTTTGCAATCGAGGTTGTATAGGTTTCATCGACAAGTCACTAGGTGGCGCTGCAATAGACGGCGGAAGATAGAGCTGGGTTTTATTTTTTTCAAAAATTACTTTGTAAAATATAAAGCGGCTTTTATTAAAATAGTCATGTATAAATTCAAGAAAGATTTTTAATGAACATACCATCATTCCTCTCAAGTTTCACAAAAGCAGCAGGCTGGTTCAGAATCCGTAGCGTAGCATCAGAGAGCACAGCGCATATCGCAGCTGCTTTCTTCGCACAAGTGGTCGCCAGCCTTCGAGATAGGCCTTCGCAGCAGACGAACTCACATGTGTGCTGTAGAGCTAACGGTAGGAAAAGCCTATAAAAAAAAAACGTTTAAGTGCATCTGGTGTTAATATAGTACGTACGTGTGACTTAAGTAGTCCATTATGGCAGGGCGTGAAGTTCATTAGTAGACTTACTTAAGTCACAAATATCGTATACTAACTTCTGCCCACGGCTTCGCCCATGTGGTACCCGGATAAAAAGTAGCCTATGTGTTATTCTGATGCATAAACAATATTACTGTAAAGTTCATCAAAATCCTTCCAGTAGATTTTGCGTGAAAGAGTAACAAACATCCATTCTCACAAACTTTCACGTTTATGATATTAGTAGGATTAGGACTATCTTATAGCTCGTGCGATCTAAATCCGCCATATTTTTGATTGATTGAAAAGATAATTACGCAAAAGTATATTACGCAACTAGGGATATTAGACCATTTCAAATTGCGTGACAAGCACGCAGTCAACACGACTATTCAATCCTGGGCTAGGGGGTGTCCCACAGAACATGCAAATATTCATCTGCAGAACATTTGCCCGCAACGAAATCAAAACAACCTTTTGCGTTCCTTGTATCATGGGCGTCAGGGTGGAAAACGAGCGTCATGGTTCCACAACACCCAGACCCGGAACATAATGTTTGTAAAACATGCTTGCAGGATCTTCGCAAGACGCAGTCTCATACAGCTACCCGGCCACCGCGTTACCTATGCCGTCTGAGTGATTCCGGACGACAGACTTACCTCATGAGCCTATCGTCTGGCGATCTCTTATCCAGTAATTCAATGATCCAAATAGACGCAGTTTCATACGGCTACCCGGCCACCGCGTTACCTATGCCGTCTGAGTGATTCCGGACGACAGACTTACCTCATGAGTCCATCGTCTGGCGATCTCTTATCCAGTAACTCAATGATCCAAGTAGACGCAGTCTCATACGGCTACCCGACCACCGCGTTACCTAGGTCGTCTGAGTGATCCCGGACGACAGACTTACCTCATGAGTCCATCGTCTGGCGATCTCTTATCCAGTAACTCAATGATCCAAGTAGACGCAGTCTCATACGGCTACCCGGCCACCACGTTACCTATGCCGTCTGAGTGATTCCGGACGACAGACTTACCTCATGAGCCCATCGTCTGGCGATCTCTTATCCAGTAACTCAATGATCCAAGTGAGGAAGTCATGCCTGTCCAGCAATCCTTCGTCCAGCATATACTTAGCGAGGCGGCAGCAGTAGTGCCATAGTTTCAAACATTGACGCCAATCTGTACTCTCTGTGCTTAAAACTGTAAATAATAAATTATTAATATTAAAAAAAAACACCGGACCATCTATTCATATTGTAAAAACGGGATTTTTTACGTACTGCACTATCGGTGAAGGCACCGACTAAGTTCCGATATGAATAGTCAAGTTCACGATAGTTTTTGGAATAAAACCGGACTATCTCTCCAACGTCTAAGCATTGCGCCCTGGTGACTTGTAGCGATAAAACTTATCTAAGAACCATTAGATAGATAGAAAATACTTTATTGCACGCCAAATATTTCAGCTTAAATAAATAGTACAAACTTTGACAATGTTGTACGATGGGCGGTCTTATCGCTAATTAGCGATCTTTGTCAGACAAACTTTGGATGGAACGGACTGTACAAAAGATTACACGGATTACCATTCGTGGTGTCATACAAACTGATTGTCGTAAACCGCATTTAAATGAGCCGTTTAGCAGTTTGGTGACAGACAATCATGCAAACAAATAACAAAACCCAGGTTTTATCGCCACAAGATGAAAAACACGTCAGGTAGTGTTAAAATTAAAAAAAAAAATGAGAGTGTTATGTATTACATACTGTTACGAGCTGTGGTTCGGAATAACATAACTTCACATTAAAATATTGAATTGTATCTTCGAATCGCGCAATGCATTTATATACCCCGCCAAAACGCAACCTCGTTCCTTCTAGTAAGTTCACGTACGAGCGGGTCAGGCCCCACCATTTCGGGGCCGCGAGCTTGATCTCTTCATCGCAATGCGCGGTCTCTTATGCCCGAATGGCTTATGGTCAAATAGGGGCTCTCCTAGGGGACTGTCCAGGCGCTAAGTAAAAATTAAAGTGCGAATTCAACCTTTATGCACCCAGCCATAAGGTGAATGCTAAATGATGGATTTTGGGGGACTGTTAAACCCCCTATGACTATGAATTCAGACTTTACTGTCGCGGTAGTGCTTCTAAACGGTACAAGATGGCGCTGTCACACTCCAATAACAAGTAATGTACACACTGATATAGATACCGTACCGTAACCAGCTAGCCGCGCGCGTAACAATACTACCCTTGGGCATCTTGTAGAAGCAAATCAACCAATATGAATACTTACTGCTAGAACTGCCCGGAGAATGCATGGATATAGGTACTGTGTTGTTTGGAGTGGAGCCACCGGGAGGGTTGCTAGACGAGTTGTGATTGGGTGTGCCTTGTCCTGTAGAAATAATACCATATAAATTTCATAAATAAATAATACTGGACATTTTTTACAAAACATCATTTTGTTTGTTACTCTTGCACGCAAAAACTACTGAAAGGATTTTGATGAAACTTTACAGTAATATAGCCTATACATCTATTATAGGCTTTTTTATCCGAGTACCTCGCGAGCGAAGCTGTGGGCAGAAGCTAGTGGGAACTAAATGACTGATATACTACTTATACTCTCA
Organism: Perizoma flavofasciatum; assembly: GCA_958496245.1. Taxonomy (NCBI): domain Eukaryota; kingdom Metazoa; phylum Arthropoda; class Insecta; order Lepidoptera; family Geometridae; genus Perizoma; species Perizoma flavofasciatum. Next base: position 10,076,018 of record OY292423.1, read on the forward strand.
GGCGGGATTTCGCCTACTGCGCCACAGAGGTCGCATATAGCTGACATAAGAATAGCGGAATGAGCTTCTTACTGGGGTGTTTTCTCTAAACCACAGGTTCTCAAACGTATTTTTCCCACCGCCCACTTTGAGAATAAAAAAAATCCTAGCGCTCCCCAAAGGTTTTAAACATAACAACCTATCCTTTCTCCTCTAGACCGCTTAGCGCCCCCAATATCTTCTAACGCTTTCTACCGCCCCCCTGAAAGTCTTCAGCGCTCACAAGGGGGCGTTATCGCCCACTTTGAGAAACAGTGCTCAAAACTATAACATGACCCTGTTTCAAAGAGTCCTTTAGAGCAGACAACGCGTGTTGCGGATGCCAATTGGCGAAGGTAACCGCTTCTCATCAGGTGTTATGCTATCAGGAACTATGAGTACCATGTAACCACAACATGTCTTTGTGGAATGAAAAAACTATACCATAGCCTATGGACACTTGCAAAATCCAGAAGCACCACTAGCGCTTAGTCGTGGAAAGTACTGTAATTAGAAGTAAAATCACTGAGTTAGCTCAGTTTATTAGTAATGGTCTATTTGCCTCCTGCAATACAGTCTAGCCCTTGTGCAGAAATCACCACCAGAATGTCAACATTGTAACTTATTAATTAATTTTTGTAAGTAACCTATTTAAAAATATATTTATATTATTTGTATTTATGTCTTCTCTATATCTACCTGACTGTGATGGAGGGGTTTTGTCAGAAACATTCCCAGGGGCTCCATTCATATAATGTTCTGATAGCTTTGGTATCTGGTCCTTCAAGAACTTTATGAGAGTTGTGGTCCATTCTGTAAAATAACAAATTAAGTATTGAATCAATTACAGTACCCATAATAATTAATTATCTAACGAACAAACAAAGTAGTTATGTAATATGAAAAAATATTAACAGATATTTTTTCATCCATTTAAGTACTTCCATATCCAACCATCCTCAGATAAATTATCCTGATAAGCTTTAAATGGTTTCACTATATTTTTTCTTTGACATGGACAAAAAGGTTTCAATTTAATTGAAATTTTTTTAAGATGGTGTTACTATTCCAAAGGTATGACAGTCTTAAAAAAAACAACACACTTACTACTATATTCTCTATTACGGATATCCTCCGACCCATGAGGGTAATTCAGAGGCATGACCAAACATTATATTACATGGCCATATTTTGCATAGTAGCATTCCACATGACAGGTTACAAGTCGGGCTATTGAAACACAAATCAATGGCAGATGTCTTCAAAAACTAACATATTTATTCAAAAAATTTGTTCACCTGAATCAAAGACGGTGAGTACCTAGCTCAAACTAGCAAACATCAAAATGCAAAACATATTTATACTAATCAGCTAGCTTGAGCTAGATACTCGTGTTTGGCTTAGGTGAACCCATTTGTAGAATACAGTAGGTAGGACTATGGAGTCTTTAATAGTAATAATAATAATGCTGGACATTTGCACACAACATCATCTAGCCCCAAAGTAAGCAGAGCTTGTGTTATGGGAACTATATGACTGATATACTACTTATATACATTTATTTACGAATGCGAATTCATACATTTTATACATAGAAAACATCCAAACCCGAGACAAATTTTGCTCATCATACAAACATTCGTCCCGCGGCGGGAATCGAACTCGCAACCTTCTGCGTCTCAGGCAGGCCTTCGGCCACTGCGCCACAGCGGTCGTAAATGCTGATAATCTAACCTGTACCCAGTTAATTAATAATTAATTTACCTGTAGTAGCATCAGGAAGCTGCCTCTTCTTTATCTTGGCCTCGGACACGGCAACTGTGTAAGCCGAGCTCAACTTTATGAACCAGGCAGCACGAGGCATTGAAACTTGGAACTCTGTCAATGTTATGAATATCTCTTCTTTTTTGTTGAAATTTGGTGCTTTCTTTGCAAGTAGCGAAAGAGGTTTGTTACCTGCAGATAACATAAGGTACCATGTAAAGTCACATTTATGATTTGCCTTTCATTACAAAATTCTCAAAGCTCCTAAGTATATGACTATGACATGCCTAAGACTCAGCTTCAGCATTTTTTTAGTGCAGACAAGCATTTGAGTCTTGTAATCAAGTTGTTTTGGAAGTTATTCCTAACCTTACTTAACCATGTTGCTAATGCATTGAACAAATTACCAGCAAATGTGATAGGTGCTCCCTAAGTGAACTCTTTCAATATTAAACTTAACTTTTAAAATAAATATTACACTGATACTGATAATAAATAGTACCTGACATGGGTCACTGCAACAGTTTTATAAGATTTTAAGTGATTTTTGAATTCTGGTGTTACATACACCAGAATAATAAGAGTTATTTATCAATCTATCAATCTGATATAGCTCTTTTTCATGAAGCTCTCAAAAGCTGCTAGTGCACAAAGCATAATAAACACAATTACTGAATCATAAAAGACATTCAGAGGGTAAATCACAATTAATCTACATTATGTTACCACGACAAGTAAAGTGTGTTTCTCAAGCTGACAATATATGAATGGATGATTTTATTGTTAGCTAATAGCAAATAACCCTAATTGTTTTACCTGCCAAGTCTTTGAACCAAGCCTCAATCTGTGGTTTAGTCCTTACAGTAGCTGGCCAGAAGTTGTCTTTGGGGTTGACTTGTTGTCTCTTTCTACCACAGTCAGGCAGTGTATTCAGCTCTTCCTTCTTGGAAAGTATTCCAGAAAAGAATTGTCCAATCTGGTGAAGTTAAAATTGTATGGCCCTTTACATTGTATTTATTGAAAGACTGGTTGTTGGTCGGGCACACGCACCACACTATAAAAGTGTCACATCACTACTGTCATATAAAAACAAAAGATTGCAAAGATTGATGAATAGCTTCCATCATCCATTCTATGAAATGCAACCATGTGTGGTATAATGGAGAATAGAATATTAGAATGGTACATACTGTTCACAATGATACAACAGTGCATCACATCTCAATCAAGATCCCATAAGTAGATTATGTAAAAGTATTGTAAATTACATTATTCCTATTGTAAAACTAATGAGAATTTTAATGTTTGGTTTTAAACAAACAAAATAATGTTAGATACATGACCAATTGTCTGGTATATGAAACATACCGTTTATACTATATAACAGACACCTCATAGTTAGATAGGTATAGGTGATGAAAATTTATCCTTGGCAGTTTTATAGCCTTATTCATCAAATAAGAAAATGGTCTGTCATAGAGAATTCTGAAAGTAGGTATGAATTCATATCCGAAGTCTTACTTTGGCCGCAGAGTAGTTGCAGTTTCTAGCAGTTCCAAACTCATCCCCTGAGTGTGGGGTCGTGGAGAAGCCTTGCTTTACATTAGTTGACGTAAGTTCGTCCTCCTTCTGTCGTGGCTCTTGAGGGTACACATCCGGAGGACCAAGTCTAGGCCTCTTTAGAGGACGTTTTTCGTACATAATCCCCATGATTTCGGGATGGTAAATATCTGCTTATAAAAATAAACATGAAATGGACATCATAGTTTGGGCAATGCCATGTTACGTTACTGGACAATTAGGATATACACACCTTTCATTTACACTCTGTAAAATAACAGCATGGTTTTAATTACAGACAAACTGACTCAATTATGGGGAGTGGGTAATTAGAATTTTAATTTTAAACTACATTAGCATGGTTAAACAAAATCGGAAGCAAAAATAAAACTGCCCAAGACGTGTCAAGCTACCATAGATTAAAAATGTTTGCTCTGACTTATAGACAAGCCACTCTAGGGTAGGGCCCTGTCCACCAGAAGCTAGGGACGCGGACGCGTCGTCACCCCACGTACTCGCTGCTTCGCAATTATCGTGGATGACGATCATTCCGGATATTTGCCTAAAATTGTCGGCACATCACACAAGTTTGCTGCAGTATTGCCGAATGTACGGCAATACAAATCACATGATCTTCGGTATACGGCAGAGCTACGGCTACCGTACAATAAAATACGGCAATTCTTTCAAGACTATTGACACTAACAATCAAGTAACGGAACTTGTTTTATTCACTGCTTTTTCGTGTCATGGAACATAATGTTGTTGCCAAATCTGTCTGGATAAATCTGTTAGTTTTTGTGACACTGACATTATTTGTATTCTTCAGGCTAATTTTACTTTACTAGTATGTATGTAGTAACGTACTATAATACTATGGTATTCGCACGTTTGTCTTTGGAAAAATAGGAGAAAGTCGCAAGTGCCCTCATACCTATAACATTATGGCCTCTTTCATAATAGTCTCTTCAACCTCCGTAAACCAATCATGATGACCCCATCAGCAGCGCTAACGCGGTGGTGACCTCATCAAGTCCCCACTTGCGCCTACTCACGGTACAGATATGTACCGGGGCGTTTCTCTCCGGTCCCTCCCCCCTTGCAACGGCGGCACAAGCCGAGGTCCGTACCGAAGAGATGGCCTTGTTGTGCTTGTTGCCCCATCGTAATTTTTTTATAGACTGAGCGCCTTCCGCACTTGCCGCAGTACTTGTATGTACCAGAAATTTAAAACTTAGAAAATATAAATTGAGGTTTGTCTCATGGATGAACGGACAGTAGACTAACGAATAGGTGGATCTGACAGGTTTAAAGCTTCCATATTCGCCATTAGGCCATGGAACCCTAAAAATACTGAACTAAAGAATAACAGAGTGAATGAACTACTTCATCGTTTTTTTTTTTGACCAAACAATGATAGTGATGGTCTTGAAGCAGAAGTTCGAAGATAAGGCCTACTTGCTAAAATTACGACAGTGCGGTGTCGTAATAAAGAGTCCCTGTATTGTACGTCCATGGAATGCACAACCATGGAAAGTACACCCCTGGAAAGTACAGCCAGTATTACAAACCATTGGTTTCAAATACGTGGTTTGTAATACTGGGCGTACATTCCTGGGCGTGCATTCCCAACACGTGTTGACCTTGTACGGCCAGTTTTGTACAACCCTGGAGCCATGGAATACGAACCAATTTCATGCTCTGTTTTCATGTGCGAGTGCTGTGTTGCCATAGTATTTTACGCTATTAGTAAATTAATGTAGATGTTGTAAGTAGATTAGTTATTTATGTCGGTTTTTGTAGATGAACTAACCGGTTGGTTTTATTTATTTGAACCCAAGTTTGTTGGATAAAGTTCGGATAGCAATCCTCCTTTTCTGAGTGGTAATAAAAAAAACCTAATAACCTAACCAATCCAAGACGGATTTGCATAATGTTAGCCTGAGAAATCCTTCTTAAGGATTTCTCAGGCCAACATTAACTTATTGTTTACATTATTTATCAATGGCAACTCTTGGTTGAACATATTAGAACTTGCTCAGTGCAAACGAGCCTCGTTCTCGTCATGCGACTTATTCGCATCGACCGATGAGAGCTCACGGATATGACGAACTATCGACCAATGAGCGTCGAGAATATTGGTTTGTAATCCGGGGTGTGCATTCCAGGTGTGTGAAACACCGTAATGTGTTTAGTTTGTACGGAGCGTATTGTACGACCATGGAAAGCACACCCAGATAATTCAAACCAAATGGTTTGTAATACTGGCTGTACTTTCCAGGGGTGTGCATTCCATGGTTGTGCTTTGCATGGACGTACAATACGGTCTCCCATAATAAAAATCAAGACTGGCCAAAAGGATGAGAATACAGGCCGTTAAAAAAAATATTAAAATATCAGCTGTGCAACCATTACAATTACAATTTCAATCTTAAGTAGTTGTATTTAAGTCTAAGTTCATTTGCGAATAAATATTTCGCGCTCGCACGCATTATTTTGTTTGTTATTTACTTAATTCCACAGAGTTCTTATTATTTAGTATAGAGTTATTTATTGGTTATTTCAGCAGGCAGGCGTCAGGCGTAGGCCGCGGTCCCTGTAAATTTTGTTTTCAACTTGTATAATTTCAAACAAACAAGCTTTGAAAATGCCTCCGAAAAAGCCTGAAAAAGGTAAAAGTGGTGGTGGAAATCCCAAATCATCAAGTGGAAAATCTGGTGGAGATTCAAAAGGTGAGGTTATGTGTTGGAAAATCATAACGATATAAGAAAATGTGAAACCTGTTTGTAATTAAATTATTTATATATAATTTATACTTTTTGATTTTAGAATCTGCGAATAAAGAGAAGAAAGGTGGGACAGCTGTCAAAGTCCGTCACATATTGTGCGAGAAACAGTCAAAAATTTTGGAGGCTTTGGAAAAACTGAAAGCTGGTCAAAAATTTCCGGATGTAGCTGCTGCGTACAGCGAGGACAAGGCGCGATCAGGCGGGGATCTGGGCTGGATGACCCGAGGATCCATGGTTGGACCATTCCAGGATGCAGCTTTCGCCTTGTCCATCTCATCAGTTACTAATCCCGTGTACACAGACCCACCAATCAAGACTAAATTTGGATACCACATAATTATGGTAGAAGGGAAAAAATGAAAGCCATGTTGTTTGAGTTTGAGTACTTCTGGGCGATACTTTTGCTGTTTATAATGGAGAGAATTTGCTGCTTACAAGAGCAGTTTGATAAGGACATCTGTAATTTGCCAGACCCTGAGAGATCTTTTGAATCTCTCAGTATTGATATGGAGGATTTTGCAAACAGAGAGTATGCATATATGTTAATTACCTTATGTTCCACTGAGCCTTATTATAAGCCTGTCAGCACTAAGCTATGATACTGGTTGCCACTGGTTAAATATTTCTGTCCAATATTTGGTCCAATATTGATTGCTTCATGCCACAATATCTTTGTACAAGATTTAATCAAATTGTTTACCAATTGCTCTCTGACACTCATTCAATACCTGTTTTCAAGATCTAAAAGAGCCATTACTGTTGTAGTTTGAAATTGATCAAATAAACAGTAACAATTGATGAGTTCATCCAAGAACACTGAATTTATTTCGACCATAATTATTTTGGAAAAGGACATTCGATTGAGTGGCCCACCCTTAGGCAAAGAGAGGCATCTTATAGAATTTTTTTCAAAGATCTGTGACATGCCTAAATCTTTCCCTAAGCTTAATCCAGACTGCCATTGATGTACTAAGCTACATTAAGTTCTGTTCTTTGACCAGTTATTTGAAAATCAACATAGGAACCTATTTACTAAGTTATGAAAACAATCCTACTAAAGTTATAAATTTAAAGTTTGCTTATATCTCTGTAACAGCCTTGAATGATATTTGGAACAGATATAGTTTGTGACCTAGAATAACAAAGGTTACTTATTAATTGGGTAAAACGCGGGCGAAGCCGTGAGTAGAGGCTAGTTGTAAGTAACTTTATAATTATTACTTTATAAGTGATTGTTTTCATAACTTATGATGGTAAGTTAAAATCGCTTTAGCTGGTTTGTGTTATCTGCTCCCCTGAATCAGTCATCGCTCTGTGCATATAACGAAAAGATAGTAACATTAAATTGAGAATAGGTGGTGCACTCCTAAAACATGCTCAAAACCAGTCTCCTTTCAGTCATGGCCTTCAACTGAGCTTCCTCCGTTTATGCCGAATCAGCCACATTACAATGCTGCTGTCCCTTGTCTACTTCTTCAACCTTTGTCTCTGGTTTGTAATGACCAAGAAAGTCTCGCCCAGGACTCTGAGGTATCAGTTCAAGATATCTATTCCATAATACTGTTATGGCAATAAAAATTGCCTCATGTTAAAATTATTGAAAATAAGCATTACTTACCTATTTTTTATGAAATAAAGTTTCTAATATTATCCACACTTTCACTTTAAAGCAACATGTACGAACTCGTTGGCGCGAGGACGGGCGAGTAGCCGGCTGCGGCACGAGGTGCGGGTTCGATTTCCGCTGCAAGACTAATGTTTGCATGTTCTCCAGATATTTGTTTCGGGTCTAGCTGTTACGAGTAACAGCCAGTGGTATCACGGTACTCGTAGTTTCTGATACCCATCGCCACAGGGAATAATATTGTGGGGTCGGAACGCTATGTTTGCGTCTGTTGGGTGTTATTTATGCAACCTCTTAGTGTAGTGTGATTAGTGTGATTGGTACGCGGACCACCTCGTAGTGTACGTAGATAGGCAATGTACTGTGGTTAGTTTAGTTGGTACGCGGGCCACCTCGTAGTGTACGTAGATAGGTAATGTACTGTGGTTAGTTTAGTTGGTACGCGGACCACCTTGTAGTGTATGTAGATAGGTAATGTTAGTGTGGTTGGTACGCGGACCACCTCGTAGTGTATGTAGATAGGTAGGTAGGTACTGTGGTTAGTTTGGTTGGTACACAGAAGGAACAGTTTATGTGGCATTTTTATTTTATCTCAACTAAGGTGCTACAACAGTTTATCTCAAAATCTCCATTCCTATTTTTTTTGGTAATCGCCTAAAATAAGAGAAGATAAGTAAACATCAAAGCAGTCTTTATTGACAAATCTTAAATAGGTACACTGAAATCCTGGACTGTAATAAATACTTTATGTGGTAAGCCTGTAGGTACTTATGGTAGAAGCTAGACGGCTTCGGAATTTGTATAAATCTAGCTTTTGGCAGTGTTTGTTGTACTGGTAAATAATATTTGGATGTAGCATGACTACACTTATCTCCACTTAAATATTTCGTAAAATGGTAATGCTTATACAAATAGTAGAAAAACCGTGGAAACCATAGCTAATGGATAACAGTAGGTAGATAAAACTGCTCCATGCTCATTCAGCTAACAAAGAACAGCGCAACGCGACGTCCTACTATTTGTATTCGTATTACCACATTCTGACTAAAGTTTCATAAATAATGTTTATTTAAAGTAGTTAAGTTTAAACTCTGAGGTTAGGGTTCGTATATCTGACGTATTTGAGGAGTGCGTCGTTCTCTTCGCAGACAAAAGGCTTGCGGTGGTGGCAGGCTACGTCATGCCAGTGAACGCCGTCGTTGTAGAAGTTATTCAGGATCGCCACGCAGTGCTCAGCAGCGCCGCCTTGATGCAGCTCCTGGGGTTGAAAGGAAGCATTAGATACGATTGCACACAGATCAGAGGCTGCAGATTGCTCCAACAGCACAGTAGGCACTCTAATGAAGGAGTTGTATAACAGACAACGTAACCGTCCGTGGCCACGTGACCTCAGCTCATTATCATCTACAAATGTTGTTCAAAATCCGAAACGGCCGGTTACGTGTGGATACAGCTATTTTCCGATTGGGAACTCCCATCATTAACCCACATCGTCCTATTCAAGCAAGATAATCAATCATCTGTTGAAGAGTCTGCGCACTGATGCTAATTACCGTAATGGTCGGAAACGCGCATTTTATCAAAACTGCCGACCTTGTCCCCTATACACATCTATGAACACAAATCATGAATGCAGTCCCTACCTACCTAAATAATGTCATCGCTCTTAGCATCTATTAAGCTGTTACGTCGATTGTGTTAACCACTGCACACGAGGCCTTGAACGCAAAAGGAGTCTACGTGCATATACGGATGCTGAAGGTGGTGACGAGACGTGACCGCGAAAAGTTACGTGTCGCGTATTGTACGCGGGGAAAGTATTGCAAACAACACCGCCCGAACGCACGCCGAATAAAGATGAGCTTTTGTTGTAGCTTGGCGGCTGTTTGTAGAAAGTGTTATGCGACATGAATGCGGGTACGCCCTTCGGCGAATATTCCGCAGGCCCATATATATTCACGTGTCGCTTTCGTTTTCATTGCGCGACATCCGCGGATGCTCCAAGCTGGTTTATGACAAACGTTACTTAACTTCGCGGAATTACCGCCGTTGCATCAGTGTATGACCGATTTCGTAATGTCATGCTTTCTTGTCGCCTATTGTGCGTTCCAGGCGTCGAACGTAGGAAAAGTCACGTCACCCCATTCCATAAATTACTCGGGCATGCTAATCTGAACCACTCACATCACGAGCAGGTAACACTCACTGCTTTTGGCGTAGTTGTGCCGAATCACAAATCATGAAGGCAGTAAAACAAAGGTAAAGTAAGTACCTTTAATTTCTCTACAATATCACCTGACCATCAAGCTCTGCATCGATTTCATCGAGAATTATGGTTTTTCCGATGTCCCCCCTTGTTCGGCTCTTGTGACACTGAGATTTTTTCTACTGTCCCCTGATGGAGGACAACGGCAGTAGATGTTTTCCCGTGTTGCCCCCAGTTTTAGGCTTTAGGGGCTGATAATGAAAATTATAGCTGATTTAAATCAAAGTGGCGACACGAATTATGTACATACGTTGGTGGTCGTTGAAATTGAAAAAAAAAATTATGAGTAGGTATGAATTAGGTGTGGAATGTGGATATGGTGATTTCCCCTTATCTATTTGTAAGTATATAAGACCCGTCACTTACCCTGTTGTCAGGCTGGGGTTTACCGATGCCGCCTCCTTCTGACCAGTCGTTCTGCTGGCGGTTGGTGGTGGGGGCCAGTTTCTGCAGCTCAGCGGTCCAGAACCAGCCGTTCACTTCGTTGGGGAGCAGGTCGGGGCGGTTGCAGCCCTTGAAGTCACAGAGGCGGCCAGACGTCCAAATGTATTTCACCTAAAAATATAAGCGATACATTATTTTCGGATACAGATAGCGGTTTTACTTATTCCGTCATATTCAAGAAAACCTGGAAAAGTTCAAAGTTTATTTTAAGATTAGTTCATTTTTATGATCAAACTTATAAGCCACTTCATGTGAGCAACATCCAATAATACATTTATTTTAATAATAAGTATGAGGAGGTTTTGTTTCGTTTAGAACACATTGCGTGCGACTGATGATGTTCGGAAATTGATGTACATTAATTAGTCTAGTGATTCATCGAATCTTTATACTATAGGTATAGCTAATTTATCTGTAGAAAAACTAACAATGCAAAACTGCCTTGTTAGAGTGAAAACCATTAGTTAAGCCGAAACATCTTGGCGATTCATACAATCACAATAGCGTGAAGATTGGACGATAGGAAGGTTAATGTTGCAATTTGTCACAATTAAGCCCTTCCTACCTATGTTTTCCTAGCAGTGCCTACACCTCATTATCATAACAATAAGGTGCCAGAGCAATGGCCACATTGGCATAGAGTGATATTCTTGGTATCTGGGCTAACTAAATTGTTATTTAACGGTGACAATGGTTAGGAAAGTTTAATCGCTTATTATTGCCTTTTTGGCACTTATTTACGAATGCAGATAGTGCATAAGAAAGTTCTTTCAGTAAGCTGGTACTATAGGTACCTAGAACTGTACTATTTGTAAACGCTTAGTGTTATCAATTATTCTGTGCCCTTGGTTAATAATAATACCTCGTGTGTTCATAAGTTTTGAGACGAACTTATTTAATTAATTTAAAAAGAAAGTAATTCATGCAACCTTTTTTAAACTTTTAAAATTTTAAATTTTGAATCACAAAAAATATACATTTGAATATTTGTTTCATTCTCCGTGAAAATGGCGCCAACAAAAGATTTGCGTGCGACTGTAATTTCACTGTTTCAAGCAGGAAAAAAACCAATGCAAGTTTTTAGTGAAATCCAAAGTTTGGGATGTAGTCGGAACTTTGTGTATTATACCATAAAGAGGTACAAGGAGACCGGCTCTTTAGAAGACCGTGGAAGATGTGGCCGCCCGCGGTCTGTAAGGACGCCCGCCAACATCAAAGTAATCAGAGAGCGAATTCGTCGCAACCCTTGCAGGACTCAAAAGAAATTAGCTCTGCAGACCAACATTTCGCGAATATCGGTGAACAGGATACTTAAATATGATCTTAAACTAAAGGCCTACAGTCGAAGGAAAGTGCATTATTTAAACGAGCGTCTTCGTAAATTGCGACTGGAACGATGTCGGAACCTATTGAAGAGACACGATCCAAAAAATATCCTGTTTACCGATGAAAAGATCTTCACGGTGGAAGAAAAGTTTAACCGGCAGAACAATAAGGTTTACGCCAGAAGTTCAAAGGACGTCCAGCCATCTGTACGCAATGTCCAGCGCACTCATTATCCAGCAAGTGTGATGGTTTGGTGGGGTGTTTCCTACGAGGGGGTCACTTCGCTTCATTTTTGCCAGCAAGGCGTCAAGGTGAAGGCACAAAATTACCAAACCGACATATTGGAAGCGGTGGTTAAACCATTAAATGATACGCTATTCGCTGGAAAATACTGGGTTTTCCAACAGGACTCTGCTCCCTCCCATAAAGCTAAGACTACCCAACGTTGGCTGGAGGCCAATTTGCCAGGCTTCATTCGGAGCGAAGATTGGCCCTCGTCAAGCCCTGACTTGAATCCTTTGGATTATTCTTTATGGACGGAATTGGAGCTGAGGGCATGCAGAAAGTCTCACCCAAACCTGGATTCTCTCAAGCGAGCCCTTATTAAAGAATCGAAACGGATTCCCATTGAAAAGATTCGTGCCGCCATAGATGAATGGCGCACGCGTTTGAAGGCCTGCATTGAATGCAAAGGCGGCCATTTTGAATGATTTATTTTTAAATACAGATCTAGATGTCAGTAGTTTTAATTTTAATATCCAATAAATGAATACTCAACTTAGCTCCAAAAATATTTTAGTTTTACTGTGTCTCAAGACTTATGAACACACGAGGTAAAATTAAATTGCGGCAGCCGGCTGGCGCGGCGCCCTGAGAAAATGTTGAGCGCAAAACATGTTTGACCTCAGAACTTGTGGCCAAGAACCTGGGACGCTGACAGCTATCCTAACTTTTAGTCACTATTTTGTGACGCTGCCCGGCATGCATCTCTGAATTTGTGAGATATTGACTATTAAACATGGCCCAACAACCACTTTCAGTTGGCGTTAACGCCTGCGGAAAGACCTTAAACCTTCTTATATAGAGTCTGTTCTTAAGTAAGTTCTTCATTTTGAGTAAAACATCAAGTACTTAGACGACAAGACAAATGCACACAGATACCTATTGCTAATTTCCTCTCACAAAACGTCTATTTCCCACGAGAGACGTAAGTTCCACGGCAATAGTGAAACTAGAGGAAAATTTATGAAGTAGGTACTCCCATTGTTCCTGAACCATTTCTCGAAGAATTGTCGTGTCTGACGACAATTCTGAGGCATGTTGAGATAGACACATACAGGTATCTACCGACAATTATTTATTTTGTGGTAAGTACCTAGTAGGCAGTTAGATTTGCGTATCTACTGTACAGATCATCATCTAGGTACGAATTTACAGTCTAGGATAGTAGACATTAATTTTATTCAAACTATACTTCGAGACAAAAAGGTGTGTTACGGCCCACTATCGCCTATTGCGATACCGTAACAAGCGAGGGGCGTAACTGATGCGTTGCCTTGCCTACAAAATACGAAGTTGAAAAGTCATAAGGGTGCCGGTGAAACTACAAGCACAAAAGACCGGTTAGCTACATGAATTAAGTTAGCTTACCTTGTCCTGGGAAATGCGCGCCTTGACCCATTCGTTTTCGTCGCTGGTCTCCAGGCTGACCAGGTCCATGCACCGCTGACGGCAGTAGTTTCTCGCCGTCAACCAATCTTCCTCAACTCCGCGGAGTGCAGGATCCCGCCATGAGAAGAAGTAGCCTTTGTCTGTTAAATTGAATGGGGATCATTCATAACATGTTTAAGAATCGGACTCAGTGGCCGTAGATAAATTTTTGTAGGGTCCAACTCCATCTCCATCATCTCCGTGACGTTATGCCACGTCGGTCGGCACAAAGCGGGTCGGCATAAAGCCATCCGGAACCTCCAAACTCAAATTAATAACGACAAAACATACAGATGGATTTACTAGTAGAGTAGTTTCAACTATTTTAGAACGTTACTGTTTGCTTAGGAAAAGTATTACCTCACTTAAAATATTATCCCGGTTAAGACAGACTCCTTTAAAGATAGGTTCGATTACTTCCTATAATGAGTAAATTAACATTATAACTGTCATAAGGTTTACAGCCTCATCAATACCGCTTAAGCCTAGGTTTTGCCTTCCATCATAATAATTTATTTAAGTTCCGCTTCAAAGCAATTAGACACCTTTACAAATTGCTAGACAACAATAACATGTCAACATGCTAGAACCTAACTGTTCTTTGATTTGATGGTATAATCCCAGGGAAAGTCGCGACTTTCTTTCCATAGGATTGCAAATAGCTGTTTATTGTTATTGCAACCACGTGGGAACCTATATCTAAGCGGCTGCAAATGCCAATTTCGATACGTTACGAAGAAAGCAATAAACACGAGCCACAGATATTATAATACAAGTACACGAGCTAAGCATTTCTAATGTGATAGGCATGAAAAGGGAATTACTGCGTCACTAAGCACTTTGGTAAAACTTTGGATAAAAAGTTTCAGCGATTAAAAACTACGGTAGGCAAAAACGAGAAGCAAATATTAAGGGCCCCACTTTCTGATAAATCAATTCATTGTATGAATGAAATCAATTAATTCATTTATATTCATTTTTAAAGAATATTTTAATTTCTTTCCTAACATAATTTGGTTCGATCTCTAACGGCACATGTTTTGTCATATTTGTTAGTATAACCAAAATATAACTCGCCCGAACAGGGACTTGAACCCTGGACCCTTGGATTAAAAGTCCAATGCTCTACCGACTGAGCTATCCGGGCAATGATTATAGTAGCGAAATTACCAATCATACGCCAAACACATAGATGGAGGAATGAGTCACCCCATTCAAGGCAAAAATGAGTCAATGGTAAATGGTGCCAAAGAACTTCTAGTAACGTGGAATGTGTGTGAATACTATAGTAATAATTTACCTACTTTTATTGGATATGAACCTACCTACATTTTTTTATAGTGACGCAGGACCGTGAGCTGGTTTTTTTATGGGTCATCGCATTAGCATTGCTGCCATTTAGCGTGACAATGCTGTCAGTATTTTGGGGATACTCCCTTCTGGTAGTGATCTGGATCAGTTCTTTAAACCAGTATACAGATAAGATGGCTCAACTATGTATTTCAACTGTAATTACCTACCTTAAACGTTCCTAGTTGTATTAATCGTGATGTAGGATGTAATGATAATGATGATTAAATAAATGTAGGTGAACCTATTATAAATGTAGGTATAATGTTTTTTTGATAAAATAAATAATAATGCTTGACTTAAATAAAATTAAGTAAGCTATCGGTAGGTTAAGCTATTGACACTCTTGCCATAAATAATTAGATTAGAAATCTAAATTCTTTTTTAATTCTGTTTCATGAATTATAGGAATTATAATTAAGGAATTCTGCGTATTATTTAGGTAGTGGGTATTATTAACAGGCAATTTTATCTTAAAATATGGTAATCTTCATAATTTAGTTACTAACTAAAAAATTAGGTAGATATTGACATTTAAGAAGAATGGAGTGTACGATTCCACAAAAAATGTCTGAGTAGTGACGCAATTGTGCATCTATCTATTTATAGAGATTAACATTTAAATATTGCAATAAATATTTCGAAATACCTTGTTTAACCTATTCGGGTAATGGCCCCTCTATCCTTGTTCGGCCCCTTATCTCTCCCTATCTCAGCTCAGTCAACAGAACTCGGGAATGAGATTAAAGATGAGTCCTTTTTTGTGAACATTGTTTGAGGAATCTTATCTTGTAAATATTTTTTACCCATGAGTCCCGCAATTCTAGAGTCTTTTAGGTACCTGTTACATACAGAGTGACCCAGAATATGTATTGTAGGTTCTTTACACTAAGTATACCGAAAGTGGTGATTCTGCCCAAGAAAGCGAACAGAGGTTAAAAAATAAAGTTAGCAACCATTAAAAAAACGGAATAAAAGCGGTGATCGACGAAATCATTTGGTTTGAGGCCTTGCCCAGAAGTGTGTTTCTGACAGGGTGACGCCATGTTTATTAAAGTAAAAGACTGTTTTTCTACTTGACACCTTAGGTAGATACCTACCTGAAAGATAATAATAATGTAATATGAGAGTTGAGAAAATGGTTTGGGCATATAGAAAGGATGGAAGAAAGTAGATTAACAAAGCAAGTATACAAGGCGAGCGTGCATGGGATAGTTGGAAGAGGAAGGCCTCGGCGAACGTACTCTGACCAAATTGGAGACATTCTAGAAAAAGGCCAGGTCAGAAGTACACTAAACCGCCGAGCTTGTAGGAAGAATGTGATGAGGTTGAATGAATCGAAAGAGGTATGCCAGGTGCCAGGATCGTAGCAAGTGAAAATTCTTGTTATCTGCATACCCCTCCGGGAAACAGGCGTGACTATATTTATGCATGTATGTAATTTTTATAATTAATATGTTGTTAATTATAATTCTTCTAACTTTAAATTTTTTTAAATTATAATTGTTTAAGTTTTGTTTTTTTTCTCCTAATGTTTACTAGTTTTTATTTCCAAATTATTTTAGATAGTAATGTGATCTATGTGTAGATATAATGTATATGAATATGTACCTATCTTCATATTTACACTGTCCACACATTGCATGCTGTGTTCACTAGTTTTAACTAGTGTTAGAGAAAGCTATTAATTAGTGTGCCCTGTTATGAATATTATGTGTAAATTTCAAGTTGTGAACAGAAAAAAACTTTCTTGATTTCATAACATATTTATAAGTTTTACGGGTCTTTAATAAAAACGGTAAAGACCCGTAAAACTTATAATTATAGTCAAAGTCAAAGTCAAAGTCAAAATTCATTTATTCAATAAAATCACAAGGACCACTTTGAAACGTCGGTTTTTATCTAGGTGCCTGTTCCTCCGCGACCAAGCCAGGAAGGAAAGGCAAGAAAACAAGGCTGGTTATTCTTTTTAATGATCCTTTTACAAAACAATAGGTTCGAGTTGGAGCATTTTCAATCCCAAGAGTTTTTGTCATCTAAATAATCAGATATTTTATAGTATGCCTTTTTATAAAGCTTTTGTTTAATTACGTTTTTAAATTTGTTAATTGATAATTTTTGTATATCTCTTGGGAGTTTGTTATAAAAGCGTACACCGTGCCCTTTAAACGATTTACCAACTTTATGGAGTCTACAAGTGGCAACAGCGAGTTTATCTTTATTTCTAGTATTAACATTGTGATTATCGCTTTTTTTCTTAAACAAATTAATATTTTTGTGAACATACATCAGATTTTCATAAATGTATTGACAATGGAATGTCATTATATTTATTTCTTTAAACTTTTCGCGAAGTGATTCTCTGGGGCCCACATTATAAATTGCTCGAACAGCCCTCTTCTGCAGCACAAAAATGGTATTGATATCAGCAGCACTCCCCCACAGCAGTATACCGTACGACATAATGCTGTGGAAGTAGCTGAAGTAAACTAGTCTAGCTGTGTCAACGTCTGTATAAAGACGGATCTTTTTGACTGCATATGCCGCAGAACTAAGTCTCTTCGATAACCCATCAATATGAGGTCCCCATTGAAGCTTATTATCTAGGGTGATACCTAAGAATACGGTGGTGTCCACAAGAGCCAACTGTTCATCTTTGATTTTGATATTTGCTTTAACTTGTGTAACATTGGGTAGTATAAATCTTATACACTTTGTTTTATTTTCATTAAGTAGGAGGTTGTTAACGTTGAACCATTTAACAACCTTAGAGATTGCATTGTTTACATTGTCAAAATTGGTTTGTCGTCGCTTTAATTTAAATAAAAGTGACGTGTCATCTGCAAACAATACAACCTCATGATCGTCCCTTACAAGGTGGGGTAGATCATTAATGTATACTAAGAACAAAAATGGACCAAGAATTGATCCCTGCGGTACACCGATAGTAACCAGAGACCCCGGAGACCGTTTTCCATTCACGTCAACTCTTTATATACCTACACTGATTATATTATAATCTGCAAATGTTTGTCACGGGTCTGGATGTTTTCTTTGAATATGATGTGTTTCTATCTATCTATCTATATCAGTCATGTAGTTTCCATAATACAAGCTCTGCATAGGTACTTCTGGCTAGATGATGCTGTGTGAAAATGTTCAGCATTATTTATTTATATACCTACGAATAATTAGCGTAAAACATTGAAGTGAGAGGTGACTTACTGTCTGCGTATCTCTCGTGGATGGTCCTCTGTACGCATTGCGAAGGCACTGGGGGCTCCAGGATGCGGCCGTTGGGAAACTGCGCGTTTGCCACAGCCATCAGTGCCGCCAAAACTATGCTGAATTGTCTCATTTTCTGCAAACACATAATTATGTTAGGGAATGTAGCCTTGGTTGTATGAATGTAAAATATGTGTTATGAATATAATAAAAAAGTCATTATTCGACTTATGATTATGATTTCTGCTATATTTATTTGATTGTCCGTGAGTCGCCAAACGATTTTATTTATTTATTTAGGATTTTGGTTTGGGTGGGGTTTGGATCCACTACTGGGATGTTCATCTACTGCGAATTTACCTCGTGGTTCCTAATTTAGGGTAAATCATTTTCTCAGCATATAAACGATTATCGTGGTGTCAGATGAAGTCATCGGGGTATGACGTTATACCCCGAAGAAAGTGGGCTACGGTCACGAGGCAGAGGTCTGGAACGCACTTGGCCTTCGGTGTCCACTTTCACTCGCTTTTCCTCCTGAATGTCAAAAGTGCAATTCTCGTACCTACCTGCTTATTTAAAAAACAGTCAAAGTAAACTCTCGATCGGATAAAGTCAAAATTGGTACCTATTCTACTTACTCTAAACTAATCCTATCCTACTAATATTTTAAACGTGAAAGTTTGTGAGGATGGATGTTTGTTACTCTTTCACGCAAAAACTACTGAATAGATTTTGATGAAACTTTACAGTCCATCAAAATCTATCTTATCTATCTTTAGCTTTTACATCGGAATAACACATAGGCTACTTTTTATCCGGGTATCACGTGAGCGAAGCCGTGGGCAGAAGCTAGTTGACAATAAATCCTTTAAAAAACGTCAAAATTTAGTTGATATTATTATCACGAAACGAAATTGTACTAAGCTTTCAGCGCGCTAAAGTCGTTGCTTAGGTTGTTTTAGGTAACTTTTATCTAATCAAGTTTTTGCTATGCGACGTTAGTACGACGGGTATTATAAATCTGTGATAAATGTGTGGGCATAAGCGTATTTCCATATAATTTTATAAAATGTAGGTATCTTATGTAGGTAGGTACAAAAGATACATTATCATCTCGTGACGATTCTGTTCTCGGGATTTCAATATTTTTGTATTTTAATCGAACAATTATATTTTTTCTAGCACCGACATGTGGCGAGTCTTTCTTTTTTCTTAGGAATCTGGCTTAGGTACTGGTACTGGCTCTTTGCGCCGCGGTAAAAAGAAGAGCTTTGCGTTACGTCACGAAACGAAAATATTTATTTCTCAAGGGTTATTATTCCATAAGAGTTTTGAAACTCTAAAGTTACACTTCATTAATTGATTAATAAAAATAAAATGAAAACATTAATAACTAATTCATTTACTTATAAAAATTACTGCTACTGCAACCAACACATAAATAATGATAAATGCCAATACCGACCTAATCTAAGTTAGGTACTTATGCGTTTAAAAATAACAAAGGTAATCATGACTTAAAACCCATGATTCATAAAATAAAAATATGAAGAACTTTTCATCAAATAATTAAAATATAAATTTACTTAACTTTGAAAATGAGATAAGGATTTGAGTCAGATAAAATACAAGGGATTAAACGCCTTAAACAAGGCGAAGGTATTTGCCATGAGTTAGTGTTACAATAAGCGGCGATAGGCTTGAAATGCCTGTCACGTAGAATGCTAGCTACGTCCAGAATGTAGGCATGTGCCAAAGTTAATGTTTGGAAGCGCCTCTGTCTTCTGACTAAGTACTTATTGGTACGGTTTGTTGTATTATATTGTATCTAATATTTATGATTTCCATACAATGAGCAAAGAATACTAAAGTAGTTAGTACCTACGGAACGGGAGAGGGCAATGTTTACAAACACTACTTTCCCTGGATCCGTATCTTCCGGACCGGTCGGTCCCGACTCCCGTGAATAGAAAGCGACCTTGCCTCAAACACAAAGAAGTTCGTTCATCCCGCGGTCTTGGGGGTCAAGTAGACCCATGAATAGGTAGGTACTATGAATTCCAGCAATAACATAATTCATTATCTAATCCAACCGGTTCCATGACATTATTTGAATAAAAAAACCATGTATTACAAGCAATAATACTTGGTGAGTAGAGTTTTATTGTGCGTTAAGGTAATTATAGTCGTGGTAGATAATAGTACTTAGTATCTAGGTACAATATGGGAAGGAAGTGAAAGTGTTAAAAGTATTGTATTCTAGTGATTCTGATGCCACAAACTAGGTAGTGTAGTAAAAAAAAAATCGGGTAGGGCATTTGTCGTCGAACTATTATTTAATTATTGATTGCATTCTTATGCATGCTAAATAAAATTGTACCTGCAGATAGGTAGGTACATAATTAACAATGTAACACCTTAAAAAGTTATGGAATTCTGATGAGCTTCCAAGGAAATAATAAAAATTAACTTGATAACTACCTAGCTGTAGTAAAACATTAACATTTTCAATACTGATTTGTACTGTATTTGGAAGCGGATATTAAAAAACTATAAAGGTAAGTAAAAAAACGAAAAAAAGAAAATCTGTTAAATAAATAATGCTGGTCATTTTTCACACAGCATCATCTAAGCCCCAAGTAAGCCATCTAGTAAGCAGAGCTTGTGCTAAGGGAACTACAAGAATTATATACCTACCTACTACTTATATATTTTTTTAAAATATATAATTATTATATTAAATCTTACCGTGTGATGTGTGTATCTCCCGTGGGTCCGTCACAAACTGATGCGTGCGCTCAGCCACAGCGTTTTATATGGAGGAAGTAGGTACTGCTTGAGATTAGGTGGATCGCGCACCCTAGCTTTACAATCTTCACAGGGTTGGTATGGTACCTATCGACCAAATTCCAGAGATAAATAAATATGTATTGTCATACAATGAAATCACCTGAACCTGCTCAACAGTTAAGCTTTCTCTTACTTTTAGACAGCTTACGTAGATACCTACAAATATTTACTTGCCTACCTACTTAGGTACCTACATATGTAGGTAGGTACCTACCACCTACTCTTCATATCAAACCGATTCATTTTGAATAACCTAGCCTACCTACCTATTATTTTGGTACGTATGTAGGTGTGTACCTACCCAGTTATGTTTCTGAATTCGACGAGCAATCAAACTTTCAAATTATAAATAAATTTGACCAAGAACCTAGAACAAATTACAGGGTACCTAGAAGGGTACTTAGGGTACCTAGAAATAGGTAATATATCTACTTACCTACTTCTAATTTATAGTTACCCAATAATCTCAAAATTGTTGGATAACATACCATACATAGTACCTAGGTGGGTAAATAATAATAATACCTATAAATATAACCTAATAAAACCTACCTATCAACGACAATTTTAGAGGTAGGTACCTACCTACAGGTACTAACTACCTCTAAAATTGACTGTTGTGTTGTCCCTACCATACCTACCTACGTAACGATTTTATAGTCATGTTACCTACCTATACTATATACATTTAGGTAGTTAATAAGTATTTATTTTTACGGTTTCTATATTGTTTTTAGTTCCACATTTTTTTTGTTAGCTGCCTACCAATAGAACCAGTTAGATAAGTACCTACATAAAAAATAAATAACTTGTTTGGTAGAACAATGACCCTAAATAACTAGAAATAAAAACAAGACTAGAATTCCAGTAACAGTATGACTAGCATAGAGTAGATAGTAAATGGTTGGAAAAGTTCGCTTGACTTCGTATTATATAAACTCATACTAAAATCTAATATTGGCATCCAACACAGATATTATAATACTAGTACATCCAATAAATACCTACTCAAGGTTAATTAATTATTTTTCGTATTATAAGTTAAATAAATCAATATTGGCATTATCCTGGGCAAATAGTAGGTAGGTACTGTTCAAACACCGCGCTATTTATCCTAATCATTATGTAGTAATTATCCAATCAATGAAATCTTGCAAATGTTTGCTTTTAGTATAAAGCCGGTAGGTAAAGAGTATGTTGGGCACGTTGTTGTACCACCAGTAAGTACGTATGTAGTGGAGTGGTTGGCTTTGGTATAAAATATTAGCACACTAGTTTTCTAACCTCGTTGGTTGGTATTTATGAACGAACATGTGAATGGTTGAGTTGGCCGAGCGTGAGGACAGCCCAATTCATCACACTAATTATGTGTAATTATCGCACTACGATTTAGGGATACTACGTAACTTTAACTTCAACTTCTTAATTATGGCTTCTGTTGCTAGTTGTCACAATTCTGCCAGTGTCCTTTTGATCCATGGTACATTCGTAAGCAATACAGAGGCTGTGAAAATAAGAATTTGGTCGGTTTAATGATAGAAAATCGATCAGAATTTGTAACCAATTTGAAATTTCTAAAACAAAGAGATAAACGTATCTGTTCTGATGACGTGCATCTTAATTTGACAGTTACTGTCTAACGAGATTGATATGTCACATGATAGGTATGACAATTGATTGACAGACTTCACGTCTACAGTCCGTCATCTGTCATCAACAAGTCAAAATCAATGGTCGATGAAGTCCAGCCAGGCAGTTGTTTCATTCTTTATGATAACTATGCTGATGTACATCTCTATGTGCCTTTCATAATGTTAAATGTACATTTCGTGTGTTTTGTCTCTGTATTTGTGTTGTCCTTTACAGGTTTATATAAATCAACTTATAGTTTAAAAAAACTGTTCGAGTCTCCCTCTATTTAGACCGGTCAAATTTCTGTAAACTCCTCTCCATCGCCTTATTTTTTTAAATCTTGTCGACACGACATTGGCAAAATTGTGGCAACTCTTACCACAGAAGCCATAAATAAAAGTTGAATTGAATTGTTTCATTCTTATTTTGTTGATTCTTTATTAATGGTTGAAAAAAAAACAAATATCTCAAAATGTTTTGCTGTCTCAAAAGCTGCATGAATGGCTTTAGTCTCACGCCGAGTGTGCCCATAAGAATCAAAGAAAATCCAGTGCAACTAGACACACTGCATATGGGTCAGTATACTGTAGTCATTGGGGTCAGTATTTACATGAGGTAAAGGCTGCGATTGTCTGCAAATTGATTAATACTACATAATTGATGTGTTCTATAAATATACCACAAAGGATATATACTTACTAATACAACATTGCATTTATGCTTAATGCCTCATACATCCAGCATTCTTCAGAACAAAAGATGGACATTTGATTGGCGAGGTACCTCTAATTTCTGTAGGTATGCAGTACCTACTACCTGGCGGATAAGCTAGGCTATTTTAATTTTCTTGTGTTAACTAATTTCAACATTTATAAGTAAGTGGGTATTATTTATTTTACCAACTTACAATCATCCTACTGTTGAATGTGAGTCTTCCCGAAATCCCTCCAACCATCTCAATCCCTCAGGTTAGCTCTTATTAAGATTAGTGCTAACTAGCATTAAATCCACCTATGTATATAATACTATTTGTTTATCCTGTGCAATAAAGCATTTTCTATGTATCTATACCCTAAAATTCCTACCACTCCCTGCCAAAAATGTTAAATTTGTCCAAAAATGTTAAAATGTTAAAATGATGATTCCAAAGGCAGCATCAGAGACCAACTGCAATCAAAGATCACAAAAACTCATAGTTCCTGTTAATTGATTATTTTATTTAGCCAGGGACAACAAACAGCTACAATATAAAACCTTTTTACAGGTGTTACATACCTACTTGAGGTCAAAATATTTTAGCCCACAGCATTACCTACATATTAATTCATTGATCAAATTAAAAAAAAAACATGCATTACCCACTGCTTGAAATAATAAAAAATAGAAATGCATTTTTTGGCTAATTAACAGCAACTTTCTATGGTCATTGTATTATTTATTGACATTGCGAGTATATTGAACTCAAATTGCAGCGCCCTAACGGGGTTCATGTACCTGTAATTTTAAGACCTCTGAATATGTACATGAAAGCAATAAATGAATATGAATATGAATATGGAATTGTAAATTCGTAGCTGTTTTATCACTGCCATCTGACTGGTTGTCTTCTGAATCAAACCTTATCCAAAGACAGATTTTTATAAGACTAAATTTTATTTATATGTGTGTATTTTTGTTTTCAGGCCATGAAATGGTAATTATAAAAGGAGGTCAAAGAGTGTGTGGCTCAGGATGTGCACTCGGTAATGCTCCACTAGTCCAGAACAAGTCCTACTTCGAGGTGAAACTCCAGCAAGGTGGAGTTTGGGCTGTTGGTGTCGCCACGAGAGAGACAGATCTGAATCGAGTACATGGTAATAACATTTCACATTTTGATACTGCTCATATACGAGCAACCGCTGGGGTAGAAAAGTTCTCAAATGATGACTTTGATCATTACAATGCGTTGTAAGAAGGCCACCATCAAGACCACTCAGCGGGGTGTTCCCCCCTGTCATAAGTTGTGGGAAATCAGTGGATGAAGGTGGCCCAGTATTGTTCGTCATTGCACTTTTTGGGGAAGGCCTAATTCAACAGTAGGTTGTTGTTGATAAATAGGTTCCAGTTCATGCTTGCGCTTTATCTTTTCTGGAATTTGCCCCTTTTTTATTAACTGACGACCTCATGGCGCAGTGGGCGAAGGCCCGCCTGAGACGCAGAAGTGTGGGTGTAATTCCCGCCGCGGGACAAAGGTTTGTATGATCTGCAAATATTTGTCTCTGGTCTGGATGTTTTATATGTATACTTATGTATGTTTAAAAAAAATAATTATAAGTAATATCAATCATGCAGTTCCCATAACACAAGCTCTGCTTACTTTGAGGCTAAATGTTGTCTGAAAATGTTGAGCATTATTAATATTAAGATAAATTTACACTTAGCATTTAAACACAGCATTCCTTGTTTGCCTTTACCTTCAGCTATGTTCAACTGTTGGCCCACTTGAATCACTTACTCAACTGACCTTCAAAGAAATTTGCATTGTCTGTGAATTGAATCATAATAAAAATGGTTACTGTTTATGGTCAAGGGTCAAGCATATTTACATAATACAGAAGAAGAAAGTTTAGGATATGTTACAATATATTTATTTTCATAATCACTGGTTACTGGACAATAAAGATGATTACATTTTGGTAACTGACAATGGCGAAGGTTCTCAATTCATAAAATGTTATAAACGAAGTCGCGGTGATACAATGGGCGACTTCTCGCTAAGAGCGATATCTTCTAGGCAAGCCTTGGATGAATTTGATTGCTTGAAAAAAAAGTAAAGAGGTTCATGATCAACCTCTGTGGCCCGCCTGAGATGCAGAAGATAAATGTTTGTATGATCTGCAAAGGTTTAATATAATTCTGAAAAAAAATATTGTTATTTTTATAACTTAATCACCAGGTGGTATGGACAAAGAGTCATGGTGCCTGAACAGCGACGGCACAGTGCGGCACTCCAACGACGAGCTGTACCAGCTGTCGCCAGCCTCGCGGGACTCGCCCACAGCCGAGCTCCTCGTCTCCACGGAAACCCAGGACCGGGAGAATGAGAAGCCGGAGAGTGATAAGGAGAGTAAAGCCGTGATGCCGGTGGAAGGCGACACTATAGGCGTCGCGTATGACCACGTTGAGCTGAACTTCTTCCTGAACGGACAGAATATGGAGATACCCATTAGGAATATTAGGGGGACGGTGTATCCAGCTTTATATGGTATGTTTGAAATCTGTGTATTAATTGTTTTTTCTGTTTTGACTTGCCCTTAAAGGGCACTAACAAAATGGCAATAGGAACGAAACAATGGCCCTCAATTTACTAGGCCTAAGAATGTCCAAAACAAAAACAAACACGCTCACAACTGTATCCACATGATGGACATCCTTAGATGCATACTCAGTGCGTAGATATTTAAAGATATCAAATATGGGGGTAGTCAGAGGCACGTCCAAACACATGCTCGCGTTATGCAAATAGTTAGACATGACATGACGTTACAATGTTCAAAACTTGATAATGGGAATGTTTAGGTCGAGAAGCCATGTTTTAGAAGTTTTAGAATTTCGTCCTTCCGTTTACAACGTAATTCTTACCGGAACGGGTGAAAACGGCTTCGCTGACGGCGCTTTATTAGTCTAGATGTAACCCCCGCTGTAGCGTATAATATTAGAGACTGTCTATTTATCTTATACTATTTAACACTCTTCTCGTAATGTGACATTCTTCCTTCCTCATGACGTGCCCATACCACGTTAATCAACTTTTCCGTTACTTTCGACCTTTCAAACACTTTGTATATTTTTTAATGGCTACGTAAAATAGTTTTATTTCAAAAACTCAATTCATCATTTAATAACATTAAAACAAATGTTTACCTTGTTTTCAGTTGACGATGGCGCCATCCTGGATATAATTTTGGACAATTTCCTTTACCCCCCGCCTATTGGCTACGAGAGAATAATGGTCGAGCAGTCTCTCCTCTAACAGAGGGGCCGCTACTGAAGCGACACGGACACAGTACAACGGACAGTGCATGGACTTTGAAAGCTGGTTTAACAGATGTATCGACCCAGCTATCTACTGGATCGGCATCAGGCGAGCGTAAACCACGACAATGGACTGGACTAAAAAGTGTCTTGCTCGCGCTTAGTGCCGATCCAAGCTGCTGAATCGAAACACTGGATCATTGAATCAGCCTTGATGTGTACAGTGCTAATTTTATGTTAGAGTATTTGAGATGAGTAACTTTAATGTTACGGAAGAGACGTTATATGCTTGTGTGAGTTTCCTGTGATGTTACGTTGAATCCAGTGTTGAGCATTCCTTTGTTTATTCAGATTTGTCTTCTGTATAGGTATTGCTGGGGCCACGCCCGAATCTAGCCGCCGAATACTGAAAAGCTATTCAACTTTTAATCATGACTATTAAAAAATGACAGCTTTATTATATATATCTCTTTCTAACTCTACTTAAATCGCTTAGTGGCGTTTCAGTATTTGGCAGTAAGCCGTTGATAAGCGCGCTTAAATTATTACAGTCGTTTTCTGATAGAGGGAATGAAAAATTGCAAAGCCGATGCGAATTATAAGATAATGGGCTATTAATTCCCAAGAACTAAGGTCTGGTATTTGCTCGAAGACAAAACATAATACTTAATGTAAGTTAATTATAATGGTTTAAAACCAATATTTGTAAAAGAGCAAGATACTTGACACGTTAGTCAAAGCGCGAGATAGATCAGGGGCCTAAACGTGAGGTATTATTGGTATTCAATTTGAACTGAATTGTTTAATTATTTTTTACGCAAATAGAGTATCCTCGATTCTCATTGAGGATCGTGAAAACTGTTGAGATGGTTGTGAAAACCCCTCGGTTTTCACGAATAAATTGAATCAAGCTTTCAGCATTTAAAATAGATGGCGCTGCTCTGGGTAGTGCATTTGAAAATAACACAGTATTATGTAGTAAATATGTAATTTCGATAATGTGAATTTGAACAGCAAGCACCAACAACCTATAGAACAATATGCTCTCGTCAAGTCATTTCCACCTATCGAGTAATAAGAACAATTTATATTTAGTTTTTTTAAAGCTTTACCCTCTTACTCACTAACTTAGCAGGTCGCTAACTAATATTTGTCGCTTACTAATATTAATATTTTTTTTTTATATTTTTTTTTGCAGACAAAACAATGCAGACAAATATTAGCACGCTGCTAAAGTTAGTGAGTGATTATAAATAGGAGTGTAATAGTTTTTTTCGGAATTTGTAATCTTTGCAATCTCAATAGAAAATATTGGAGATTTTTGACCGATTTACTAATCTTGTTGTTACTGGTAGGATTTTAATATTAGTTAATATGTAACTTTGCGATAAGTCCTACTAAAAATGAATATCATTAGACAATATGATTTGATATCGGGTTCGATTCCCGCAGCGGGTGAAATGTCTGCATGTCCTGCAGATATTTGTTCCGGGCCTGGGTGTAGTTCCTGATACCCACGATACAAGGAATCCTAGTGTGGGGGCAGGACTATGTTTGTTACTTTTGGGTGTTTATTTATTTGAGTCAGCTTTTATTGCAGTACCCGATGATAAATGTGACATCAGTTAAGTAGTAGTATGACATAGTGATGCTATTGGGTGGTGGGTTTTTTTACAGCAATTGATTGAATTGAATTTTTCATGATAAAACTAGTTTACGACCACGGTTTTTGCCTGTCATGGAAAAAGTAGCCTTTACTAATTTATTTTTTTATTAATCAATCTCATGCACATATCAGTTGTATAGGTCCTTTGTGTTTTACCTGTTCCGAATTCCATCCAAATCGGTTCAGTCGTTACGGAGATTAGCAACTAACATCCAAACTTTCGCATTTACGTATAATATTAGTGGGATCATATCTTCATCATAACATCAACATGAAAGGTTTAGAGTTTTCACGCAAAATTATGCACTTGACTATTCAAAATCGGTGACAAAAGTGGATGCATCACTATTGTTTATTAATAAATAATAATAATGCTGGACATTTTCACACAGCATCATCTAGCCCCGAACTAAGCAGAGCTTGTATTATGGGAACTACATGACTGATATACTACTTATATACATTTTTTTTTGTAAATACATACATATTATACATAGAAAACACCCAGACCCGAGACAAATATTTGCAGATACAAACATTTGCCCCGTGGCAGGAATTGAACCCGCAACCTTCTGCGTCTCAGGCGGGTCTTTGCCAACTGTGCCACAGAGGTCGTTATTTTGGAACATGTTATTTAATTTAAGTCACCTTATATGATACCTAATAATTTAGGTACGTATATGTTTTTACTCAAGTACTAAACTAGGAACGATCTGGTTTTTATTTTTTAATTGCAACCCTGTCGCGTTATTCGTAATATGTACCGAGAGAGGATCATTTAACACATAATAACTAACATTTTTTGTTAGGACTTTCCTAAATTCGACCTGTACTAAATCGGTTGAGAAGTTACGAAGATTATCAGCGTTTTAAAGATTCTCTTTGTAATGGACTTCAAGGTATTTTTTTATAAAATTGATATGGTACTAATATCTATTTTATGAAAAAATCCTACCCCTCAGGGTGTTAAAAAGGAGGATGAAATTTAATATTGGACTTTTTATCAACTTTCTGTTATTTGAAGTCGGTTTTAATTTTTCCTGAAAAAAAATAATACTATCTACAAAAAACACTCTTGATGATGTGTCCATATCTATATATATACATACGCTATGTTGTCTGTGCTGCGTCTTGTAAAAACGGGAGCGCTTACTAATCCCCGGTATCGCGGTTGAACGTTGGTCCAATCCATATTTGGACGTATTAAAATTTTTCAAAAGAGATGTGCAACATGAGATTATGCTATGCTATTCTATTTTTACCAATAAATATAGGAAATCGCTTGGGAAGTAATTGTACCTACCGTACCTTTCGTTTTATATATACACTAACTAAGTAATACATAGGCGTAAATTGATCTCTAATATACAATAAGGTGCAAATATTTTGTGTAATGTGAGGGTGTGGATGAATATGACATAAACGGCTTATTTAATAAATTATATAAAGTGAATTTGGGCTTTTTTTTCATGCGAGGGTAAATTATTGTAAGTACAGTCATGGCTTTTAAACAAAACATAAATTAAGTACATAATTACAGATTTAAATCAGATAACAAATAACATTGTATGATAATGTTACGGTGAAGGAAAATATCTTCAGATGTTCCTCACTGACCAACCGGTATGCGCACAACTAGTTGTGCAACAATTTGGATCAACTAGTTGGTAGTTCCGTTAGACACAAGTTGGCACAACTAGTTGTGCTTTATCTGTTCCTTACATAGAAATTTTGTATATGACATCATCACCCTTTCAGGGTGGTCATAAAAAAAACTATCTAACAACCTATTTTATCTGAGTCGGATCTACCCAGAAAGGATTTTGAGAAAGTATTTTGCTGTGCTAAGTTATGTATAACGGAACTAATATTTGGGATGGTACAACTAGTTGTGCATATCGGTTGGTCAACATAACTCGCTAATATCGTGAGGAAACCGTTATGCTCTAGAACCAAAGTTTGAAGGCATGTGCCGTCTGTTAGTGTTCCAAGTAGTTACAGGTTAAAATAAGTTTACAAATTACATTATATGATAATGTTCGGTGAAGGAAAAAATCGTATGGAAACTGGCATGCCTGTTCTTCCAATAAGCCGCGATGGGCATGCAACCTGTTAGTGGAATGCTAACTTCTTGCAAAACGTGGGCACGTGCCAAATATAATGTTTGGACGTGCCTCTGACTACCCCCTACTTGGTATCCTCAAAGATCTACGCACTGAGTATGAATCTGAGGATGGCCATCATGGGTAATATAATAATAATAATATTTTTTGACAATGTTATTGATAGCTGTTAGCTAGCGTAGGTAGTATATGCTCGATGGTAGATATAGATATCCCGCGATCTAAACAATGGTGCTCGGGACAGCTATCGCGTTTACAGGCCATTGCGCATTGCACTCGCCACTCGTGAGAGCTTAATGCCTCTATGAGCAGCACATTGTTATCTCTGAACGAAAGTTATAGGCATATTCAATAGCGAGGAAGATGGAAAAGAACTACTGAGAAGGTATCAAAACTACTACTGCTGTCAATTTTATTGAAACAAATAAAATATTTTCCACTTTTCATGTTCTAAAAGTGGCATTTTAGCTAAGGGTAGGCAATTTTAATTTTAGTCGTAATTATCAGCCTATAAAATTAATTTGATCCCATAAATAAAGAGACTTGGCTTTTCGGTTTTAAATTAATGTAATATTTTCTTAGAAAAAAAATATATAAAGAAAAAACATTACATAATTTTATTTTTAAAAATGGAACTGTAAGCGACCTACACTGCTGCACTTGCGTTTCTTGACGATCTTTGGATGTATGTATGTGTCAGTGCGTTTGTTCGAAATTTAAAAAAAGATGGTTACTGCCGCCAAATATCGAGAATTTTTTTTTTATGGTGAATTTGTGGTGTGGAGAATGTCATCAAGTGAAAATGAAGGTCTCACTCCTGATGTTCAAATGGAGCAGAAAGGAAAAGAAATAATAACTCAAGTTTTTTTTTAAATTTTGTTCCTAGTTATTTTATTTTCTTGCAATCGAATTAATAAGTAGAGTGTTTAGTTCGGGACTAAAACCCATTCATACTCGATTCTGTAGCCGAGAGTGAGGCAGGGCGGGACCTGCCTCACTCTCGGCTCGGTTCGGGAGGCTTAATATGTTGTATGAATTGGCAAGTTTTACTCGTTTGGCTTGTTGGACAAATTATTGTTCAACGTTTGAACTTTTATATCTTTACTAGCCTCTGCCCACGGCTTCGACCGCATTGTACCCGGATAAAAGTAGCCTATGTGTTATTCTGATGTATAAGCTATATTACTGTAAAGTTCAATCAAAATCCGTTTAGTAGTTTTTGCGTGAAAGAGTGACAAACATCCATCCTTCCAAACTTTCACGTTTATAATATTAGTAGGTAGAATGGGCAGAAAATACATAAGAAGGTAAGTTTTTGCTTAAAAGTTTTTGCCCTACGTGATTTTCATCGTCTATTGAAAAACACGTCAAATATGGTCTAGGGACAAAAAATGAGCATGGCCAGATACTTTTACATGGAAAGAAGTCTCTGCATTACCAACAGCAATTTCCAACCCCAGCCTATATACATGGTATCTCCAGGAGCACGTTACCGTAACAAAATTGATTACATCATTATAAGCACCAGATGAAGTTCATCTATCACTAATGTGAAAACATTTCCCGCCTCTGGATGCGGCTCTGACCACAACTTACTGGTTGCAAAATTTATCCTCCGTCTCAAATCTCCAAAAAAGTTACCTTTAAAACCTAAATTTCTTGAGGCTGCTGAGAGGTCTCAACTCAACCTTCTGGGACAAATCAAGTTGACCAGCGCGTTACCAGTCCAGCGTGGACGCGGACGGTGCTCATGAGGAAGGACCTCCAAACTGTCAACAAAACGTCAGCAGGAGGATAGTAAAGCACGTGGCATAGTCGTAATAATATCCTAGAATGATACCAAAACACCATAATTTCAATTCTATAACAGCTTATTGAGAAATCGTAAGAATTGAACACCTTTAGTAATGTGCTTTATAGACTACAGCAAAGCCTTTGACTTGTATGGATTAGAGCTGTATACAGTCTTATAGGAGCTTGGAGTTCCGCAACATCTTACGTCATTACTGCAATTGCTGTATTTGAATAGCCAGGGAGTTGTCAGAGTGGACAAAGCACTATCAAAACCCTTCAAGTTCAGAAAAGGAGTAAGGCAAGGCTGCATACCATACCCATTTTGTTTAACATCTAAGGGGAGTAAATAATGCGGAAGACTTGCGTAAATTGGGTCGGTGGCATTACTATTGAAGGTACTAAAATAACAAACCTATGCTACACCGATGACACCACCTTATTCCTCAGTAAGTGAAGCGAAGATGTTCACGCTCTTTAATAGGATGGAGAAAATCTGCAGTGAACTCGGACTTTCTGTAAACAGGGCTCAAAATTAAGTCATAATGATTGAGTCGTGTATGTGATCGTATAAGGTAAATCCCACGCCGCGTACAAAAGACGGCGGCGGCGGCGGCGCACCGGGTAGACTCGGCGGCGTCGCGCCGGCGCGGCGCTCATGTCTACCCCATAGTATCTTGTGACGATACACCTAATAAACATTCTTGAAGACATTCAAATCGAATGCGAAATACCACATCACAATCCGAAAAGCCGTTTCCGATATAAATGGTAACAGACTGAAAAACAAACAAACAAACCGCATTTTATGTCAAACGCATAAAAAAATGTACGGGAAAAAAAACGTAGAACAGATAGACCGCTCAAACGCTGGAGCGGTGAAATCATAAAGGTGGGCGGAAAACTCTGGCCAAGATTAGCGACAGACAGGGACGCTTGGAAAAACTTGGAGGAGGCTTTTAACGCTTTAGGTGGTTCATACTAGTGTATGGCCTAATAATTCGTTAATAATTTCACGTTTTTAGGACAATTTAGTTAACTTAGCGAACATAACTTATATTTTGTAAAACAATGGCCTCGATTCTGTAGTACACTGACTAAACTAAATTTAAACTAATATTTATGGAAAATTCCATTTAAAAATTAGATTTAAGTTTATGGAAAATTTAAATCTGACTAATTGACAGCACTAATATTGTAGCTATCTCTTTCTTGCGTACACTATCAGTAAAAGAGAGCGATAGCTTAAGTTTAGTTTAGTCAGTGTACTACAGAATCAAGGCCATTATGTAGGCACGGGCTCTTTACGTCGTCGGTCGTCGCGCGTAAAAACGAAAAATGTAATAACATCTACTTCGCTGTACCTCTACGCAACGTAGAGTTAGTGCTACGGTGTACTACAATGCTACGACGCAGCTCTACGTAATAAGTTGACCTATAGTTAATTAATTTCTTCTACGAATTTACGTAGGTACCTACCTAGTGAATGGTGTGCATCAGGATGGTGGGTGTAGGTCTACAAATTGCCATGATTTATACACGAGAGCAATGTACTGAATGTAAATGTATGTAGGTCTACATTTTTGAACCTGATCGGTTGATCTATTGAAATCTGAATGGCGCGAAAAATCTTTTTGACAAAATGTACACTTCTCGATGAACGTGATGTTTTACTGACGTTACTGACTTTCCACCTCGTAGGTAGAGTTAGGATCTACAATTATTAATCAAAAGCTATAATCTAGAAATGAAGTGAATCACTCGTACCTATAGGTCCCAGATGTGCATTAGGCCATGCCAACCCCAAGCAATAGTATTGAATTATCCGTGCATTGCTACTCAGTGTGTACCTTTGACCGACATACATGAGCTGATACAATAGTAGCTATTATATACTTAAATAGACATTTAATGACAGACTTTCGCAGTATGCAAGCAAACTTATCACCTTAGGTTATTAACCAACCTCAGGCACGATGCCCTTATAAAATTATTTGCATTGCCTATTTATAAATTAGCCTCTGCCCACGGCTTCGCCCGCGTAGTACCCGGATAAAAATTTGCCCTCTGGTACCTAAACTTTTTTAATTTGGGGCGTAACCGAAATATATTTGATGTGGGGCAAAAGCAGATTTTTTGGAATGTGGGGCGAACGTGGAATAAATCGTCTAGAACTGTATTATGTAGGCATTTGAAATTGTCAACACAACATAATTTAAGCCAAAACGTTCTGCAATCACAGAGATGGAAATGATGGAAGGAAATTATCATATCCATTGTACCCAAACCCAATAAAACCGGATCTACATTCATGAATCAACAGAGATCGATCCTTTGATATTCGGATTCGCGCCCGCTCCAGTTTGACAAACGGGTCATGAATGTGAATCATGAATCCAAACGATGTTGTTTATGTGTGTTCCGTCGCAAGTGGCTTATTAGTTGAAAATCCGCTAGAATATTATATAAGTAATCTATGGTGTATTATGTTGATTTGTGTTTTGGTCGTAATAAGTTCGAACTGTCTGGTAAGCCACATGAGTGTTCTCAACATTGAGTATTGTCAGTGATTGTATCTTTAATTTTAAGTAGAATTCTTCCTATCTATAAATTTCTGATAATATATTTCATATTTTATTACGTTAACTACATAATTATTCAAATTGTAAACCTACACAAATAAATTCCGATAAAGTAACTGAAGTGTAATGTTCCGGCAAAGGCTTGATGGCAAGAAGTTCTTCGTGCGCGGGGTCAGTGTTCGTTTGAGAGTTGAGAATGGAACAAGTCAGAGTATTCATGTACTAAGTAGTATACTAAGTAGTGTATCCACTATTATCACAGTGTAAAAAAACTTAATATCTCCTTAACGATCCGACGATTATATGTAATAAATATATAAAGAATATTACATTTCTGCCATTCTGTGTAATATGAGTCTACAGCAGAGAGAGACGTTCCTAGTTAAGATGTAGACTGCGTTGCCTAATTAGCACATAAAAAATAGCCATACCTACAAGTTTCAAATGTAAAAATCAACATAAACCTTGGCGCTTAGGACACCGCAACACTGACAAAAAATGCGAATAAAATCATTCTTTGTAGTTTTGCTCATAAACGATTACTTTTTGAAATAATAAAACATCAAGGTTCTTTATAAATGTAATCAATATGTACATTAAGGCAAGTAAGTCTTCCAACTAGAACTAGGAGGAAGAAGAAGAAGAAAAGGGAGTTTGTGGACCCTTTACGTACCTACGGAACCCTAATAAATGTACCTTTTTTTTTAAAGGGGGAAATGCCACGCATTGCCCTTCCACCACGGGGGTGGCGAAAGGGGGTATGTGGGACTCCAACCCACTAAAACCCCCCTGGTTAACGTCGCCCGCCGTAGTGGGGCAAGTTGGGGTCGCGTTAGCGTTCACCATCTTACCCCGACGGGTGGCCCAGGAACCACCCGGGCCCCGGCCATGTGTGGGGCCGTGCAAGCCGGTGGAGTCCCCCCATCTCCGCCAGTGACCCCACACTCACGCCCTGAAAAGGGCGCCCCCTCCAACTTACGCTGTCCCTCACTCCGAGCCTGACCGGTATGGGAAACCCTGCCGGTATAGCCTTGAAGATCATTGGGACGCGCAAGCCCTCATCCGCGCCCTGAAAAGGGCGCCCCCTCCAACTTACGCTGTCCCTCACTCCAAGCCTGACCGGTATGGGAAGCCCTGCCGGTATAGCCTCGAAGATCATTGGGACGCGTAAGCCGACCAGAGCAGCGAAAGCCGCCCCGGCCCTCACTCCACAGTGCGCCCTGAAAAGGGCACACTCCGTCAAACGGGCTCATGAAGGGCCACGCCGACCACACGTCCGCGCCCTTAAAAGGGCGCCCCCTCCCAACGGAGCAGCAAATACCACCCCGGCCCTCCCATGGTGCTCCTCCACGAGCCCATCATGCTGCCCCATCCGCTGTGCCCCATGCGGCTCATAGAGACACGCGGAGGGGCCCCTCCGGTCAGTCTATTAGTTGCTCGACAATAAGATCCCACGTATGAGAAGTTATTGTCGGGCTTAAACGAGGCGCACCATCCCATAGGCTTCTGTTCACCCCGGATCCGTCTGATCCATAAGTGACAAGAGCCCACAGGCACATGAGAAGGTTGACCGACATGGCACCCCCTAATAAATGTACCTACAGCAGCTATAGGTAACATTTTTTCAGTTCAGCAACAAATCTCTTTTGGTTTTGTTGCTTACCTTGAATTTGTCGGCTCAAACGGCGCGGTCGCGTACTGAATACTCTGGAAAGCACAGATGCCATGTTCGGGATCCTTGTGCCCTCGCACAGGTCCTTGAGCTAATTTGACCAGGTTCGATTCCGGCTCATCGCTCTCAGGCCAAACAGCGAACACGTAGGACACAAACAATAAGGTGCTCTGCCACTTTATGCTACTTTACAACTGACTATAATTTTCTGTGTCCGGCTGCTTTTTATAAACATTACCTAAGTACTTATTATTTAATAAAACATTGCTAACACACAGTCGAAAAAACAACGCATTTCTTGGACTATAGTCTACCAAGAAATGCGTTGTTCAAAGATTAGGTACGCCATAGTGCTATGAGGATAGTATTATAATATCTGGTGGCCATAGGTTTTGCCATACCTTGCTAAATTAATTAGGTCACTCACGTGGGATTGAAGAAGCTTCCCGAAGATTCTTCGATTAGCGACAATGATCCAAAAGATGCGGTCAAGTGCAGTCCTTAATCAGATACCTAGACTTTGACTTGACAGTCAGACGCAGGACACTTTATTTTAATTTGACTGTAGATACAACTACAACGAAATTAGGAGTAAACTACTTTTACCGTATCACTCCACTTCTCCTACTGGTTGGAACTATACCAACACAGTGAATTAAAATAATGAACCGTCATAAACGCCTTGATCCGTGTCTTCAAGGTTCAATTCGCAACACAAAGTCAAGGTTGTTCTCATCTTAGCAAGACTAACAACATAATTATATATTTGATTGGTAATAGACGGAGGCAGTTAGCTCGATAAACAACCAAACTCCAAAACCGCCGGCGCCGCTCGCGCCGGTTTTAGTAGCAATTGACTTCATACCTCTATAGTGTTTATAATATTATCTATAATATATTATGCTTTTATGGTATTAAAACACCTATAGGGTCCTACCTAACTTTATATCTGATTTGGTACTAGGAACGTAGCTGATATATAAGCAGCCGGCCACAGACAATCGTCAGTTGTGAAGTGGCATCATGTGGCGGAGCACCGTGTGTTTAGGTCTATACGTGTTCGTTGCTTGGGCAGAGAGCGATGAGCGGGAATCGACGCTGGTTAAATTAGCTCAAGGACCTGTGCGAGGATACAAGGATCCTGAGTATGGAATCTTTTCTTTCCAGAGTATTCCGTACGCGACCGCGCCAACCGGAGCCGACAGATTCAAGGTGAGCAACTAAACCAATCAGTTTAATATGATTATTAGGTAGATGATGCCTGTAAAAACAGAATGGGCATCGAAAACCAAAGCTGTACGGACAGCTTAGCTTACAAACTGATTTTTCTCTGTGGTGATATAAATTATTTGTGAAATGACCTTGGAGGGCGGGAAATTACAAATCAATGGACATTAAAATTATGTAAAACTAGCTTCTGCCCACGGCTTCGCCCGCATGGTACACGGATAAAAAGTAGCCTATGTGTTATTCTTATGTATAAGCTATATTACTGTAAAGTTTCATCAAAATCCGTTCAATAGTTTTTGCGTGAAAGAGGAACAAACATCCATCCTCACAAACGTTATTAATAATAAATAAATAAATAAATAAATCTGGACATTTTTCACACAACATCATCTAGCCCCAAACTAAGCAGAGCTTGTATTATGGGAACTACATGACTGATATACTGCTTGTATACATATTTTTTTGTAAATACATACATATTATATATAGAAAACACCCAGACCCGAGACAAATATTTGCAGATACAAACATTTGTCCCGAGGTGGGAATTGAACCCGCAACCTTCTGCGTCTCAGGCGGGCCTTCGCCCACTGCGCCACAGAGGTCGTCATAGTAGTAAGATTGGAGTTTTATTCGATTTCAATATTAGTTATTAATTATAATCTAATCTAATCTATTAGCCTGTCGGATCCCACTGCAGGGCAAAGGCCTCCCTTCTCTTTTTCCACTCTTCGCGGTCACAGTTATTAATTATTTATTATAATTATTATTTCCTACTAATATTGATTTCTGGGAAAGTTAGTATGTATTGCTAATAATCTTGACGAGTAGCCAGTTGTGACCTAAGTGTTCCTGATACCCACGTATTAAATATATAATTTTTATACAGGGCGTCCCAAAACTATGCGACATGAAGGGAAAGTACTTTAAATATTGTAGCTAGAATATTTTGCTGAAAGAAGACTTTATTTCATTTTTAAAAGTTAGTAATACTTCATTCTAAGACTATCTAAAAATTACTTGCTTCGTCTGGGAATCGAACCGATTCAAATGTGAAAAAAAACACTCCGTATTTTTATGATGCCAATCGAAAGAATTGCCAAAAAATAATAATTCCTCTTAAGTAACACAGTATCTCAAAAGAAAGGAATAACGTAAAATGTTTGATTCAAATTCAATTTTTTTTATTGCCGTCGACGGCGTTCTAAAAATAGCGATATTATCATTCCCTAGATAGCTTTGATTAGGTATTCGCAAATAAGTAGCTACTTAATAAACGACTTCCTGGCAGTTTTCCTTATTATAGGTGCAAGTGCAGATAAAAGTTTTCAGTATCAAAGTTTTGTTGAAGGACGATTGGTTCAAAAATTACTTTGGGGCGATAGAGAAGGAGGCTAAATTTCTGATGTAATATCCAGACACACTTTCTCGAAGATCCAGATTTTTTGGATAATATTATTTGGACAGAGGAATCTAACTTTAGTAATAACGGGATGTACAACCGCCACAATTATCGTAAATGGTCTAAAGAAAATCCCCTACGAGTCACCGAAACAAATAACTAAGTGCGTTTCTCATTCAACTGTTGGTGCGGAATTTAAAAAACCGGGTTGTCTTAATCAATTTTTACCATGGAACCTTGAACACAGAAAAGCATTTAGAAATACTTAAAATTTTAAGAGACGAGTTAAAAAATATTTCCGCGGTGGAGCAACAAAACTTAATTTTCCAACAAGATGGAGCTCCGGCTCATAATAGTCGGAGAGCAGCAGAGTTTTTCAATGAATGTTCTCCTACTTGAATTGGTACAAATAGACCGATTAGATGGCCGGCAAAATCCCCAGATCTAACACCGCTAGATTACTTCTTATAGGGATACCTGAAAAATTTGCTATACAAAAAGCAATACGACAACGTGGGCGAGTTATAAACAGAATTGAGACATTCCATATCGAGTATTCACCATAATATGATAAGAAAATCAACAGGCAGTGAACTAACTAAAAGATTGACGATTTGCATAAAAGACAAGAAGGATTACATTTTGAGCATTTAATTAATTAAAATACAAAAAATACTCAATTGACTTCGGCAGTTTTAAGTATGTTTTTAATTTGATTAAAATTATTAATATGATTAATTTTACGTTATCCTTTCTTTTAAGATACTATCTTACTTAAGAGGAGTTATTGTTCTTTGTCTATTCTTTCGTTTGGCATCATGAAATTACGGGTTGTTTTTTTCTCACATTTGAGTCGGTTCGATTCCCAGACGAAGCAAGTAATTTTTAGAAAATCTTTGAATGCAGTATTACTAACTTTTAAAAATAAAATAAATATCCTATCTACAATATTTAAGGTACTTTCCCTTCATGTCGCATAGTTTTGGGACGCACTGTATATGTGACATATCAATTAAGATTTTACATTAATTTATATGTAATTTTTTGACAAAGCCCCTACAGAGCTGCATCATAATTATTTCTGTTTGTACCTGTTTTTCTTTTTTTTTTTATTGCGACCTAACTGTAAACTGACCTAACCAAGTGTTCTCTATGTGCCTATGGTTTTAAATAAATGAATACTGAATACTGAATCGTGGGTATCAGGAACTCTCGGGATTCTCTATATCGTGGGCCATGATACAGAGAATCCCAGAGTAAAGTCGTGAATATGTATGTCATGCTAGTTTGGGTACTAATATTTGTCCATATAGGTAGATACAGTGTTAACCATATTATTATAACTAGGTACTTCTAAGATTGTACCTAATGTGCAATTATGTTTGTTGTGTTTTCAATAAATACCGTTAATTTCATTACAAATACAAAATACAAATATATTTTTTACCACTAAGAATGTTACAATTTTGACATTCTTGAGCGGGGACTCCGCACGAGGGTTAGCCTGTATCGCGGGAGGCCGGTTATTTCAATTTTTAAAAGCTTCGAAACGTCTAAACTGATTTGAATAAAACTTGAATACGTACATAGATCGTGACCTAGTCCTAGAATAACTCGTAGGCAACTTTTATCTACCATGCGGGTGAAGCCGTGCAAAGAAGCTAGTAAATAATAATGAATACTGGCACTACCTGGTGATAGCATTATGTATGTACCAACTCACGATGTGTTTAAATCTTTCAGGGACCACTGCCACCACCGGTTTGGCTGCAGCCTTTTGATGCAATAGACCAGAGAATAACGTGCCCGCAGCCCACTATAACTTTACCCGGCATTATGCCTATCAACAATATGCAAGAGAACTGCCTGATCGCAAATGTGTATATTCCTGGCACCAAAGAAACAAATCTGCCTGTTTTAGTCTATGTCCACGGAGGAGGATTTCAAATGGGATGGGGCAATATGATAGTGCCGAAGAAACTTACCGCAGAGCACAATATAATTATAGTTACCTTTAACTACCGCGTTGGAATTCATGGCTTCTTATGTCTCGGCACTAAAGACGCTCCCGGTAACGCAGGAATGAAAGATCAAGTGGAACTTCTGCGCTGGGTTAAGAAAAATATTGCTAGCTTTGGTGGAAATCCGAATGATGTAACTATAGCAGGATACAGTGCGGGCTCTGCTTCAGTAGACCTTCTGATGTTATCTAAGTCGGCCGAAGGACTTTTCAACAAGGTCATACCTGAAAGTGGAGTTAGTACTGCGGTTTTTACAATTCAATCTGATCCACTAGAAAGCGCAAAATGGTTTGCAAAAGTAAATAACTTTACTAACGTGGATGATGTCTATGCTTTGGAACAATTTTATAAGACAGCATCATTCGAAATTTTAATACAAGATGCATTTTTTGATAGACCTGATTCAACTTTTGTGTTCACGCCATGTGTTGAGCGAGCTTCGAAAGAAGCTTTTCTCGTAGAATCTCCAGTCGACATATTGAAGAAAGGGTCATATAAAAAAGTACCAGTCCTTCACGGTTTCACAAATATGGAAGGCCTTTTAAGAATAGGTTTCTATGAATTGTGGAAAAACAAAATGAATGAAAAGTTTTCAGATTTCTTACCAGCAGATCTGAAATTTGAAAGTGACGAACAAAAAGAAGAAGTAGCAAAGAAAGTCAAGGAATTCTATTTTGGTGACAAGCCTGTGAACGATGATAATGTTCTAGCATACGTTGATTACTTCACTGATGTTATATTTGCATACCCTACACTTCGATCAATTAAGTTTATGGTAGAAAATGGTCATGATCAAATATATTTGTATGAATATTCCTTTGTGGATGAAAATACACCCGTGGTGCCTCACACAAATGTAAAGGGTGCTGATCATTGCGCCCAGAGCATTGCCCTCTCTGAACGGTTCTTTCAAAACGATTCAGTTAAATTGACCGAGGAATTCAAGCAACTGTCGTCTACAGTAAGGCAACTGTGGGCCAATTTTATAAAAACAGCGTGAGTAATTGCTTTTACCTATCGAGCAAGTACTAACTCGTATCTTCGTTTTATTTTTGCCAGTCAAGCTATCGCTGGAAATATATATGTATATATTATAATATATATGGACGTATTTACTAATGAAAATTATTGTCTTGTTAGTATTTTACAACACAGCTAATTAATGTACCATAAAGGTACTCCAATTAATGCGAATAAAGCATAACAGATAGATAGTTCTATAGGACCTCTATCAACGAAATGTTAGGCAGGAGAATAATAATGTCCACAGATTAAACTTTTTTGCATCTTAAATAAAGTCCTTAGTGATATGAAACCACGATGTTATCATTGCTATATGGTGAAAAATATTCAGCAGGTATAAGTAAATACATGTTCCTAGTATGTGCAAACGCATAATTTCCCTTATACCTCCATTCTCATATATATCTGAGCAAAAGCTTTGAATCTTTCAAGGCCCTTGATCTCCATTATGCTTCGCAGAAAGCCGGTGCCTTCTGGTTCTGATTTGGCAGCGTGGGAGGCGGTGCGCGGCGACTGGGCGCCGCACATGTCACTCGACCGCGAGCTGCAGCTGCGTGGCTCTCTGCTGGAGCGCCGCGCGCGCTTCTGGGAACAGATCTACGCGAACTACTACCGGCACCCACTGACGCCGCCTGCGCCTCCCTCTACACCTAGATATGATTTATAAGCCTCAACGGGACCTCGTAACATTAACTTTCGTTTTCTTAGTTTGTATTCGATTTGATTGAAATGTTTGTTCTGTGCAGAGCGAACTCGAGTATTTGTTTATTGATGTAAGCAAAATGTGGAGCTACCTAGTCGTATTTTTTGGTTTACAAAAAACAGAATAGGTACTTTTCTACTGGTGTCGTGTGAAACACACTGTATGTAATTCATGAATGTATGTTTGTACTATCAGTAGTATTTCAAGTTTATTTTCAATTTTTTGACATAGTTCTCTCAATCCTAAGGTTATTTAAAAAAAATATCTTTGATTTTTGTTGTATTTTTAACCCCTCGTTCATAAAAAAGGGATATTTTTTGTTTGACATCATGATCA
Organism: Perizoma flavofasciatum; assembly: GCA_958496245.1. Classification (NCBI taxonomy): domain Eukaryota; kingdom Metazoa; phylum Arthropoda; class Insecta; order Lepidoptera; family Geometridae; genus Perizoma; species Perizoma flavofasciatum. The sequence goes on from OY292423.1 coordinate 10,119,139, forward strand.
TATCCCGCAATACATCGATCATAGAAAACGCTGCAACAGAGCGTGTCGGGACGCACAACGCCGTTACATACATAACAATGTTGAAGATTCCGACCCTGCAAAGGTTTGGAAATTTCTCCGGTCGCTAGGAATTGGAAAATCACGTCAGCAAGATAAAATTCCTCAAAATAGGCACTTCACCTCTTCTACCAACATTGATGGACACACAAAATCCCAAACTTTACATAATCTCTTTTCTACTCCAATTCCTGACTATTCATCTTTTAATTTTAGTCAATTCACTGATTGTGATGTTAAGAAGAGCATTGCATCTATTTCGTCCAATGCTATCGGTAGCGATTGCATTAGTCGAAATATGATTGTACCTATCCTTGACCAAATAATTCCTATAATCTGCCACATCCTTAATTCCTCTATCTCCATTGGAGTGTTTCCTTCTGCCTGGAAAGAAGCACAGATTACTCCTCTCCCTAAAAAGTCCAATCCGGGTTCTTTCTCTGAATTCCATCCAATATCCATTCTCCCATTCCTATCCAAAGTTCTTGAACGCCTTGTCCATCACCAACTCAGCATCTTCCTTACCAGAAACAATCTCCTGAATCCCTTCTAGTCTGGTTTCCGTCCTGGCCACAGTACCGTGTCAGCGTTAGTTAAGATAACTGAAGACATTCGTGATGGCATGGATAACGGACGAGTTACAGTGCTATCACTTTTAGACTTTAGCAATGCTTTTAACAACGTTGACTTTGAAATCCTACTAAGTGTCTTACGCTCACTTAACATATCTCCAACAGTGATTGATTGGTTTTCTAGTTACTTGCATGGGCGTCGGCAGCGTATACGCATCGATGATACTTACTCATCATGGTGCAACATATCTGCTGGCGTACCTCAAGGCGGCGTTTTATCACCTCTTCTCTTCGCAATTTTCATAAATTCTGTTTCCAAAAATCTAACTTCATCCTACCACCTCTCTGCAGATGATCTTCAAATTTATGAACAAGCCAGAGTAGAGGAGCTGCCTGTAGCTATAAATAATATAAATTGTGACCTAAGTCGAATTCTGGAGTGGAGCAAATCATTTGGTCTTCAGGTTAATCCGCTCAAAACCCAAGTCATTGTGGTTGGGGGCTCTCGGATGTTATCCAAAATAGATTGGTCTTGCCTTCCGCAGGTTCTATTTGATGGCATACACATTCAACAGAGTGATACGGTGAAAAATTTAGGTGTTCTCCTCGACAGGCAGCTGTCATGGGGACCTCAGTTAACTGAAGTCAGCCGAAGAATGTTTGCCTCTGCAGGTTCTTTAAGAAGACTTCGCAATTTCCTTCCGACTGCTACCAAAATTTCGCTCGCACAGTCTCTCCTTCTTCCAATACTGGACTACGCTGATACTTCCTATTGAGATCTCACTGAACAACAGCTGGATAAACTTGAGCGCCTGCAAAACTTCGGGATACGGTTCATATTTGGCTTACGCAAGTATGATCACGTTTCTGAGTTTCGCAGTAAGCTCAAGTGGTTACCCATACAACTTCGCCGGAATACTCATATCTTAAATCTGTTATTTAACATTCTTTTCAATCCCTCCACACCTTCCTATCTCAAAGAACGTTTCGAATATATTCATCTCTCCCATTCTCGATCCCTACGCTCTTCCGAAACTCTCCAACTTTTGACTCCTGTACACACCTCCTATTATGATAATTCCTTTACAGTACAGGATGTTCGTTTATGGAATTAACTGCCTGTTAGTATCAGACGTGCGCAATCACTACCTATTTTTAAATCCTTAGTCAAGGAACATTACTTATCCTCGAGTCGTTAGCTGTTGCCTGTTTCTGGCTTACCTAGTTATGTATGATAGAATAGTAAATGATAGTATGTAGGTATTATGCTGTGTAGTAAGTAAGTAATTATGTAGGTAAATAATAGTATAGTGTTTTCATAGTATGTGGTACACCACTTACAACCCCTTGTAATCTTTCGTACAGTCCGCTCCATCCAAAGGTTGTCTGGTAGAGATCGCTAATTAGCGATAAGATCGCCCATTGTACAACAATGTTAAATTTTTTACTATTTATTTAAGTTGAAATATTTGGTGTGCAATAAAGTATTTTCTATCTTCTATCTATCTACTCGTATCTATCTATGTACCTAATGTTTATTCCCATGGATTGTGAACAAGATAATACTTATCCATTATGTATATGATAATAATATTTGACGACCTCTGTGGCGCAGTGGGCGAAGGCCCGCCTGAGACGCAGAAGGTTGCGGGTTCGATTCACGCTGCGGGACAAATGTTTCTATCTGCAAATATTTGTCTCGGGATATGGGTGTTTTCTATGTATAATATTTATGTATTTATAAAAAAATATGTATATAAGTAGTATATCAGTCATGTAGTTCCCATAACACAAGCTCTGCTTACTTTGGGGCTAGATGATGCTGTGTGAAAATGTTATTATTTATTATTTATTTATCATTATTTATTTATTTATTATACCTATAATGATAATAATATTATACCTATAAAGCATATCTCATGTCTATTTACCTACCTACATAGCTAGATCTAAGTTGTAACCAAATTTTTTAATGATACAAATTTTCGCCATTAAAAATATTAACTAATCCTATTTCCTTAATTTTTAGATTATAAAGATGCACTTTTGGTTGCGGTTAGATAGGTGCATACCTACTAAGTTTACGGTTCCCATATAAAAAAAACGACTTATTAAAAATTATTATATGTGTGAATGCTTGCTCTTCCGGTTCTGTGGTAGAGATCTCCTCGCGGCGTTTTTGCGATGTTATCTTAGGATTGGCCAATTAGGAAGTTTCCTGCACGTGACCAGAATATCACGAAGAGTTGCATATACCTTCTACTAAAACAATAAATAATCCTGGTCATTTTTCACACAGCATCATCTAATAGATGATGCTGTGTGAATGTAGACACTGTGTTTATATCTGTGTCTATATTTACACAGTTTGTTATTTTAGCAAAGTTCCAAAGGTTTAGATGGGTTAAAAAAATCTCAAACCGCAAAAAAAAAATTCGCTCTGGGATGTCTAGACTCCAGTTTTGTGTAAAAATATGTTTATAACTTTTTTCTTTGTAACATTAGGATACCGAAAGTGCATTCTAAGCTTGTCAAATAATTTATTTCCATAAATGTAATCAATTATCTCAATTATCCTCTATCTAACTCCAACATTCATAACTTTTATTCAAAAATTCAAAACTGTCCGTGCCTTTTTGGTGATCGCTCTGGAGTGACGTAAAATCACACTTCCATCCCAAACAATATATTCTAGCCGTTCGCTACCTGTGATGTGGCCAGTTGTGCTACCTCTGCTGGAGGGCAAGTGTGTACTAGGTTGCCGCGTTTACGAGTGACAAAGGTAAACATTTGTGGTTGGTTTCAAAATTTTTGATCACTATTGTCTGATTTTATTCTATGGTCTTTGGTTTTCAGTTTTTAAGTATGTCGATTAAGGATGATAAATATGACTTTCTCTAAATGTAGAAATATCAGCTTCCTACTATTTATTAATTTGGCAGGATCGTTAAATTTCTTCAGACGTCATTGGGCGGGGGGTAATGCCCATAATCCCCAAGCTGGGCATGCGGGTTGGGGATCGCAGTTAGATGAAGGATTGTTCTGCAGGGGGCGCCGCTGGGAAAAGTCATGATCATGGCCACATTGTTCCAAGACCGGTGGTTGTACATGGCCACTTTCTCAAAATTGTTTCCGAATATAATAATCTTACCTTGGGCAGATTCTGCAGTTGGGTAAAAACAATTTCGAGAAGGAGGCCAAGAGGAGGATTTAGCTAGGCTGGGCAGCGTTTGGAAAACTAAGTGGAGTCTTCTCGTCATCCATACCGCAATGCTTGAAAACGAAAGTTTTCAATACCATTCATAGCTCAACGAATTAGCAAGCTGAAGTGGCAGTGGGCCGGTTATATCTCGCGAAGTACCGATAACCGCTGGGGTTCTTGAGTGGAGACCGCGACTCGGCAAACGTAGTGTAGGACGCCCTCCTGCCAGGTGGGATGACGATCTGCGAAAGACTGTAGGCAGGTGCTGGATGCGGCAAGCTGAAGTCAGGGCGCTACGGCGTACATTAGGGGAGGCCTATGTCCAGCAGTGGACTAATATAGGCTGATGATGTTAAATTTCTTAAGTTTTTTGATCGATATGGCACTGATCACTCTGCCTAAAGAGACCAGTTAAATCAATAGCTCAATTGTTTTATGATAATGCTACACAATGTAATCTTATTATCGACTACGCTAAGACAAAAGCAGAATGATGAGTTTAGCAGACTGTGATTTATAGGATGTTTGTTTGTTACTAAAATTACGTTATTTATTTCCATTAGTATAGCTCGGGTTATACTCGTAGGTTTAAACGATTGATCCTCACTATTAAAGTAAATTTTATGTGCTTGTGCATTTAAAATTGTTCAAATTATCAATGATAAATATAATTAATACCTTGGTAAAACCTAAATAAAACTAGGAACTTCTCAAAATTATTAATCTAGCGCCTACAATAGTGCATTTTCATTTCAAGAAAAAGAAAGAAACATTCTAAATTATAATGTTGATTGTCTACATGTGCAATTACTTATGGCAATATCTATGAACGAGTAAATTTTGTTAAAACATTGACAGTAGATAATGTTGTGTGTGTCTGTGTTGTGTAATCAAGCAGCTTAACTTGTTACTTGTAACTACCTACCTAGGTATTATTCTAGTGGATCGCCCACTGGCAGGCGGTTTCTTGTCTTCGATAATCCTTTGATCGCCGAAGTTATTTCGTAGGATTAGCCAGATATATTTTCAGTAGGTTGCTTGCTACGGTCTCATCTTTAGCTACTGTTTTTGTTTAAATAGGTATATTAGATATATCTTATTTTTCTTTCTTCTTATTCTTCAAAGACCTACATACCTTACAAACTGACCTTTATACAAACTGGTAAAAAGTGGAAGATGTTTTATTTTTCGTTGCATTCCCTATGTTTTCATCAAAAGGTTGGTTTTTCATTTGGTGGCAAAAATAACATTTTGACAGCTGTCATTAAAAATGTAGGTACATAAATCTTGGACATACTGTTATTTTCTGGTGTACATCCTATACTAAAAAACCATGTCAAAAACAAACAAATTTTTTATTGAGTTTATCTACAGCGAGGAAAGCAAGTTTAGTAGGTAGTTGTATCAATTTGATAGGTGCAAACATAACTAACCAGTTACATCTGCACCATTAATGGGGCAAATCAATGGTGCAAACGTAACCGCGGGAAAACACATAGGTAGTTATGCAATTTCAGGCGACACGGTTATAAAAGGATCTGATCTAATAATCTGATTATTTATGCCGGAGCAACGGCCACATCGTTCAATGAGCCCTCGGCTACCTAATCTCTAGTGTTACTTTATGATAAGCTGTTGCTATAAATCAGAAATTATTATGCTTCGCAGAAAATTAATTGTAAGCTTGCCTTGTCTAGAACGGTGCTATGACACGCGATTTCAAAGTTCCGGCACACCGGCTGCAGTGCAGTCCGGTTAGATATACCTCTAATTATTTCGTCCCATGAGTTTTTTAAAGAGTAGTCTGGTCCCACCATTTTTTTTCATTGACCACAAGAACCATTCTTAAGCGGAGTAACTACACACAAAAAAATACCTACCTATATAGGTACCTAGTACCGAATGGAAAGTGTCTGTAAAAAGTAAAATAAAATAGTGATTTTATTTTACTTTTATAGCTCAACTATAGCTCTCTTCGGAAGGCAGTATGTTGCAGTTATTACCACCTACCGAGCATTCTCTTTGTAAGCGCTCCTCAAAGAAGGAAGCCTCATTATGAGCTATGAGCATAATCGCATTATGAATGACTAGCAAGCAGCCCCTGCCGCGCATTGCAGGGGCTTTGCACCCTGTTGTAGGTAGGTAGGTTCCTACTTTATCAAAGGCCAGAGGCACACTGAAGATGCAAGCCATTATTATTATTATTATTTTACAGATTTATTCAATATCTCAGACTTAGTAGGTCCTTTGTACTTTGTCATGACTGGCCTGTTAGCTTCGGCAGATGGCAGTTGGCTGTTCTTGCTAATTGCAAGATGCCTTTTGTAGAAATAATATTAGATCACCAAATTGCATGTTACCTATTCCCAAACTGAGCACCTGTTTTGGTGCTAAGTTTGGGAATAGTTTCTAACATTAAGAACAATTCTTAAAAATAGCACCTACTGAGAAGTATGGCAGCGCTCCCCAGTGACGTTTATCTTTAATCCATCTAAAAACCTTTTTGTAACTCGTACAAAACGGTTACAAAAATAGCATGAAAATCGGTTACGCTATTTAACATTCTATCAGCATTTGCAGCGCCCTTAGTGAAGTGTGGCGCTATCGCCACACATCACGCTGATCGCAAAAATTACAATTACGGTAAGGCGTTCTGGAGCATAAATAAAATTGTAAGAAACAAACAACTTCGTACCCCAAACACAAATATTGGCTCCTTGGGCCGCGGGCTCCCCCAGTTTGTACCATCCTGTGCCCGTTTTAACCACGAGTGGATCTTAAAAATATATTTTGTCAACCTCTCCTAAGATTTTACGAGACTTGTTCATGTATTCTCCATTAATAATGTGTTTTTTTTATTTACCAGCTTTTGGATAGGGTGGTGCAAAGTCACGTTTCTGCCATCCAACTACGTAGAAGAACCTGAACTCGTGAACCAATCAACATCTGGATTATAAGGTTACATGATTTCTTCGATGAAAAGTATTCCACCTCATAACTTTGGACGATGGAATCCGTAGAAGAACAAAAGACATAGCCCTTCGAATTAGCATGCTGCTGAGGAAGAAAGGTTCTCGAACAGCGACCACGAATGGTATGAGTCAGTGTAAGGCCCCCCAACACGATGGACCGATGGCATCTTACAGGTTGGAGTTAGCCCTAAATCGATTGTCATGCCACTTTTTATGGGGAGGCCTATGTCCTATGATATACTTCTACTCTAAATATTGTTGATGATGATGATGAAAAATTGGATTCAAATAGCCGTCTCGGTAAGCATTACCAGTGATTTGGATGCTTTATTGAGTCCAGGATAGATACGTCCGCGTCCGCAAGTTATCCAGCCACTTATAAGCTTAACCCGAGGCGTCTAAACTCACACCTGAAATTTCTCTGAGCTAACAGCGCTCATCAGACGTCGTACTCCTTTATATGGCTAGACAATTTATAAAAGCTAATTGAGTAGCTAGGTAGTAGGTAGGTATATGAACTTTGAGAAAGTTGTCTTCGAAGTTTAAGGGTGCCATGTAGAGGGGTTAGTTGCACCTACTTACATAGAGCGTTTGTCCACTGTCACCGTTTCACCAAGAACGAGATGATGTTGCCGAGGTAGCGATACATATTCCGTCATAACTCGGCCGCCAAGATTATGAGTAGGTAGATTGGCGCGAGGTAGAAAAATGATAAGGGGAATTTCTGCACTTTTTTAACATTAGAGATCAGTTTTCTCTGGGAGGATTTGTGGAATACCCCAAAATAATCTCGTTTCTCAACGACATGGCGCGCGGCTCGGTAGATGGTAGACCGGTAGACCTTTGTGGGAAATGATATCCCAATAATATTCTGAACGGAGATGACCGGAAGATTTGATACGTTTCAGACTGGGGAAGACGTTGCACAGTATCGGGATGTCTGGAAGGAATGGGAGAGAACTTTGCCCATCCACAGTGGGACACCTAATAATACCTAGTGGAGTAATTAGGTAGTTATTAATGCGCAAGTTAGGATGTTGCTAATAATCCTCGTAACGACTGAACCGATTTAGATGAAATTTGTATAAGAACCTAGAATAACACAAACTGGCTTCTTTTTAACCGGATCCCACGCGTTCAAAGCCGTGGGCAGTAGCTTGTAATAAATAACAATATATGGTAAGTACCTAGATACAAACCGAAAAGTTTTTCGTATAACATTCCATGTCTTAACTTTTTCAAATTGTAGAAATGGGATCTACCTACCTACTTAGTTAGGTTTACCTACATGGTGAGATGGATAGCCCTTTATAACATGGGGTCTAGACAAATACCTCACGCTTACTTTTTCTTTCACGCTAACGCAAATTTGTTAAGGTTTAACTTGGCAGCACATGACATTTCCACAGCTAATGTAATTCCCATACAATTCAATCTTTCCGCAGACGTTAACGCCTACAGAAAGTGGTATTTGTCTAGACCCCTGGTCACTAAATCATCAGGTAAGTAAGTATATTGATGTAAATAAACATAAAATTATAAGTAAAACTAGCGTGTCGATTTTTATTTCATTCTATTGTTTCTGCCCCATAAAACAAACCTGTCATGGTTACGGTGTAACATATACGTATATGTTACACCGTAACCATGACAGGTCTAGACAAATACCACTTTCTGTAGGCGTTAACGTCTGCGGAAAGATTGAATTGTATGGGAATTACATTAGCTGTGGAAATGTCATGTGCTGCCAAGTTAAACCTTAACAAATTTGCGTTAGCGTGAAAGAAAAAGTAAGCGTGAGGTATTTGTCTAGACCCCATGCTATAAAGGGCTAACTATCTTTTGAGCTGGTAGACAATAAAATGTTTTTCAAGAAGTTTCCCTCTATATTTTGTTTCAGAACGAATTAAACATCTGCTTAAAATTTATTGTTGTATCGACACCGCATTCCACATCTTCGTAAAACTTCTCGTAAGTACCTACGTAGGTTGGGTACCTAGTACCAAAGTTACCTATATGAATATCTAATCTTGACTTGCTTGCTACCTAGCATGATACTAGGATATTGTAATACAGGAAAATATAATCGATCGGTAGGTATACTATGCAGATAAGTACCTAGATATTTAACTATAGTCTAGCGGCATTTTGTTATTTTTTAAAGATAAATAAATAAATAATGCTGGACAGTTGCACACAGCATCAACTAGCTCCAAATTAACAAAGCTTGTACTATGGGAACTACATGACTTATAAACTACTTAGTTTTTTTTTATTATTGTCATTTTATACATAGAAAACACTCAGCAAATATTTGCAGATCATACAAACATTGGTCCCACAGCGAGAATAAAACCCACACCTCTTGCTTCTTAGGCTATTCGACCGCCACGCCACCGAGGTCGTCTCTTCCTGATTAATTTAAAAAACAAACACGCTCACGACTATTCCTCCATAATGATCGTCAGATAAATACCCAGATCTTTAGGGGATACCAAGTACGGGTGTGGCCAGAGGCACATCCAAAGATTACATTTGGCACATGCCCGCTTTTTGCAAGTAGCTAGCATTCCACGTGACAAGTTGAAAGCTCATCGCCACTGATGGAATACAAACCGATGCACATGCCATCGAATTTTGGTTTTAAAGCATGACGGTTCCTTCACTGTTTTAAGAACGTGTTAATGCGCTACGATACCCACGACACAGGGAATCCTAGTGTGGGGTCAGGAATATGAATATGATGTTAAAAAACATATTTAGTAGGTAAGTAACCTACCAACCCATATCTAATCATTATTATTTAAGATACTTAATGTAACTAATTTCTCACTATCTGATCTTTTTGTAAGCTACTGATATCCTTATCTACACTGAAAAGTATTATTATTATAAAACTAGCTTCTGCCCACGGCTTCGCCCACGTGGTACCCGGATGAAAAGTAGCCTATATGTTATTCTGATGTATAAGCTATATTACTGTAAAGTCTCAACAAAATCCGTTCAGTAGTTATTGCGTGAAAGCTAGAGTAACAAACATCCACTCTCACAAACTTTCAAGTTTATAATAGTAGTAGATAGTCCATAACGCCACCAATCACCCTATCGACAAGTTCTAACTCCATGAAACTATCACCACAGATATTATAATACGAGATACAACTTATATAAAGTGATGCCCTCGGAGGCGCGGGCGGGCGAGTAGCTAGCTGCCACGCAAGAGCTGCGGATTCGATTTCCGCTACGGGACAAATATAATAATAATAAATAATAATAATAAATAAATAATGCTGGACAATCCACACAGCCCCAAGCTAAGCAGAGCTTGTGTTATGGGTACTAGATGACTGATATACTTAATACAATACATTACATAGATAGATATTTTTTATTATACATAGAAAATACCCAGAACACCCGGAACAAATATTTGCAGATCGTACAAACATTTGTCCCAGGGCGGGAATCGAACCCGCAACCTCCTGTGTCGCAGGCGGACCTTCGCCCACCGCGCCACATCGGTCGTCAATGTGTGTACCTTCTGCAGTTATCCGGGTCTGATATTGTGGTATCATAGTAGGTACTTGTAGTTGCTGATATCCGCAACACAGGGAATAATAGTGTGAGATCAGGACTATGTATTGTGTCTGTTGGGAATTTATTTACAGTAGTTGGGGATTACAGTAAATTTACAAAAAAAAAGACAGAAAAACAAAGTCAGTCCAACTATTTTATTAGCTCTACACCAGGAGACACCGTTTAAAGCCCATAAAACAACCAACCATATCAAATTATTTGTACCGGTCTTATGACCAAATATTAATAATGACCGTCCAAAACTTATTTTAATTTTTGATCACTCGGATATACAGAGTGATCCAGGAAATATAAGGCAAGTAGGTAGGTATCCAAAAATAAAAATAAACATGAATCAATTAACGTCCATCACAATAAAACCAAAGTTTCGATATTGGGATGTTTAGATTTACGGATGTTTGTTACTCTATATAACTCTGTAAGGGCTGAACCGATTTCAATGAAAGGAATAGGTATACCTAGGTTAACACATAGTCTTCTTTTTTATTCGGGTAGCATGCGGGTGAAGCCGTGAGCAGAGTCTTTTAGTTATTCATAAAATAAGATCGCAAAGTCATGAAACTGTAGGTGAGTCGCTACACCACTAGGGCTAAGTGAATTTAAAATGTTATAATAGCGGTAAAACGCCGATTCCTCGCGAGCTGGCCTAGGAAAATCGGGCATCAAGCACTGCTTGGTTTAATAAGCCGTTTATTCCTGAATTCTAAACTAAATTACATAATAATTTCAGACATTCGCAAATATTAAGTTATGATCCATATGCCAAATCAACTATTACTATTAACAGTTATTCCTAAGACACCTTGTAGACAACCTCCCTTAACTACCTGCATATCCCTAGATGGGTGGTCCCACACCGCTGGCAACATAATTACGACGCTCTCGGATATGTACATGTAATTATGAATCGTAGATGCTATCTCAGTTATGAGCGATGCATTACAGACGGCTAACTGGCGAAACGTAGTAATGGCGCTCATTAGTGAGTGTTGCGTTGATTGTGTTTGTAGTTCTAACCTAATAAGTAGGTACCTATCTTCCTAGACAATAAGTATCTAAGATAGGTACTTATTGTAGGAAGGCCTACAACTAGGAAATATAATTCTAATTCTAAGTGAGGGAACTAAGGTCTGCACTGACGTCCCGCATTGGGGTTTATTGTGCATTATCCCCCTTCTAACCTGACCCCAACCAGCCCAACTCCTTGAAGTAGCGGAGAAGGACTCTGGGTTGATGACAGCAGACTGGGAAATATAGATTATTTAAACAAAAATCATTTGGAACGTGATCTGAACCAATAAATACTGCTAGTTGGATCACTTTAAAAAATTCTAATGTTTGGTTGGTGTTGCAGATGCAACACCAACCAAACATTAGAATTTTTTACTCGTGAATCGTAACTCGTGAATCTTCACGAGAAGAAACTGTTTGGAAACTCACTCTTAGACTTAACCTATTTACAAAAATGTTTGTTCCGTGTCGGTCGGGTGTTGAGGTACCACGGTACCAGTACTTTTTAATACTCACAGCACATGTGTCATGTGGTTACATTTATTTATTTGATAAAATATTTAATATTTTTGTTACCAAAAAAACTTTTGAGGAACAGTAAGTAGAAAGAAAGCTCTATAATACTATATGAAGAACTTCCGCAATAAGAATAATACTGCATAGTTTTGGAGTAGACCATGTTTTTTTTCAGAAAACGTTTTAAATTTCTATATATATCCCGGGTCTGGGTGTTTTCTATGTATAATATGTGTGTATTTACAAAAAATGTATACAAGTAGTCATGTAGTTTCCATTACAGATTAAATATTTTCATATTTTATTTTAAATATTTTCTCGTTACCATAATACAAGATCTGCTTACTTTGGGGCTAGATGATGCTATGTGAAAATGTCCAGCATTATTTAAACGTAGAGAGCTAGTGGAATCCTGTGCAAAGCTTCAAGTCACGTCTGCAGGCCACTTCACCATCTTGCACTGAGCCGCACTTATGCAATCGTTAGCGACTCAACTTGGCCGTTTAGCAGGGCTGCCAAGTTCAAATGTTAATTACCTCGTAGTAAGTGGAAGACTATCTGTGGTCTTGGCATCAAATCTGCGAAGATCACAGTTTTAGAAGAGCATAGTCGGTCTCAGGTCACATATTTTATGAAACAGAAAATCCATGGAAAATCCCTTCCGGACTTTTCCGCTCGTGTACGGTCCACGCGAGCGGAAAAGTTCGGAAAAACTACAGCCCTACAGAGCTCGCTGAGCTTGGTCTTCGACAAAGGGTTAGAGGTACCTACTTCACTGATCGGAAGCACGCACAGGGCAGTTACCTACTGACAAGGGCTTTAGCCGGAGGGGGAAAATAAATATATTTCACGGTTCTTAAATCGGTACCTACTCTAATCCTAAATGAAAATACATTTATTTTTACAACTATGTGTAAAAGTAGGTATATACATAAAATACAGATAAAACAGCAAGCTAGCTAAATACCATTGCAAACGATCCATAGACAGATCAACTGATCCAGATCAATACCAGACGGAAACGTTCCCAAATGCTGGCTACATTGCCACGCTGAATGGCAATAAGATTGCGTTGACCTAGATAAGAGCCAGCTCTCTGGTCATGCGTCGCTACGACCAGTCGCCCTGTAATAATTTTAAATACGCGGAGGGCTCCGGTTTCCTACGGACTCAGAGTCTCAACCCCCAAATTCTCAAATAAGCTCAGTCGAGAGTTATTTTTCAATCTGAAAGTGATAAAGTTATTTTTATCTTAGCTATAAAATGTTTCAAGTCAATCGCTATTATCTGTAACAACATCAACAGCCACTATTTAAATCTGTTAAGTGTAGTTACTTATTACTTTCGTATATTGTGTTGAAGTAAATATAACCATAAACTGTAACCCCTTGATCATAATCTTGATTATGGCCTGGTACTGGGCGTTGTTAAAACCTCGGAAACCCCTCAGAAGAAAATAGCCAATAACATGAGACAGGCCATACCGCATAATTGTAAGAAATATTTTACTCGCATTAAACTCGATATAGGTGAATTTCTCCTTTCCTTTTTACCCTTTGTTTTCAAAAGTCTCAAACAAGGTAGATACAAAACAAATAAAGGTAATCCGAAAACCCAACTCTGTAGTTCTTTCTTTCTTAAACGCTTACGCAGCAGAAATCACATTTCATTTGATTGCTTTCCAGTAAAGGAAAATGTGTTTAGTCAGACTTTTCTGAAACTTTCTCTATTGAAACAAAGAGCCACATAAGCTCCCAAGTTATGAGATGCATGGAAGCTCTTTGAGAATGTTTTGCGCTATCGGCTCGCTCTCACATAGGTATTATCGGAAAGACATGAGTCAGTATTGTCTAAGTAACCCCTATTTTCTTCTGTAGTCCTATGCTCCGATAGAACCTAAGTTTATTGCGCTGTCGATGGCCCTTCCCGCTAAACAATATCCCTTTGTTCCGCGTACTAACCGTCAGCACTTACAGATTTATTGAAACTACCGTTTTACCATCTCACAATGCAGCATTGTTCCAGCTATCGTACAGAATACACTTTGAGATAAAAGCTTATCTTGAGTAGGTACTTACCTACGAGTAAGTAGGCAAGTAATAGTGACGGCTTATTTTTTCAAGATAAAACTTCCCCCATAAATAATCTGTCAATCACTCTCGAGAGCAGGGTTGAATAGCAATTTGTCCAAACTTCTGTTATTCGCATTTATTCAACTTTTGGGTATAATTTGGTGCAAAATAACTGAATGTTCGCCGTCATCACAATTATAGCTGAATGGGACTCCATTACGCAACTTTCTACTTTGGCAACAACCCTTTACCAGCAGTTAAACAATGGGCCGCATAATAACCGCCGCCCCTTGTACCTACCCTTATAATAAATATCTAACTATAAGTTGGCCCTAAAGACAAGTGGCCGTTGCGATAAGGATTACAACGGCGATTACAAGAAACAGAACCAAACAGAACGGTAAAACAAAGTGTGGAGGCGGTTTCTCGGACTTATTTTGAAAGCTTTTTAAACTCCCCCGTTCCTTTGTTAAACTTCAGTCTTCAAGCGGTGAATTTCTCTTAAAGCATCGTCGCTCATTCGGACGAAGCCTCTTTAAATACTTCAAGCAGGATTTCATAAATTTTCGCGAAATAAAGTAACGTTTTGTCAGACCGGTAATGTTTCTAAAACTTTTCGTTTGTCGTAGGCGGGAACTTGAAAATTAAAGAGTCTTATATTACAATTTACTTAATTATATTTATTAATAAGGCAATCAGAATAATGTTGTAAGTGTTAGATATTGCTGAAATACGGTAGGTGTATACTTAGCATTGAAATTATGGTGGTTTGGTATCATTTTAGGATATTATTACGACTATACCACGTATGCACTTTACTATTTTTCCTGCTGACATTTCGTTGACCGTCCTTCATGAACACCCTCCACAACCACTTTCGACGGTCGTGAGACGGGAACTGATGCTGTCAGGTAGCTACTCGTATTCCAGCGATTTTCGCCAAATCTCATAAATCAAAGATAGGTACTAAAATAAAATAAAACTACTTATTATTTTGGCAAAATGTGTTGTAGGTGCTATTGCATAAATAAGATAGGTGTATGCTGTAGCAATTCCAGCGATTTTCGCCAAATCTCTAATCTCTTCGAAAACTAAGATACTACATTAACCATTTCTTTATACAATTATCATACAACTACTAATATAAACGCGAAAGTTTGTGAGGATGGATGTTTGTTACTCTTTCACCCAAAAACTACTGAACGGATTTTGATGAAACTTTACAATAATATAGCTATACATCAGAATAACACATAGGTTACTTTTTATCCGGGTACAGCACGGGCAAAGCCCTTGGCAAAAGCTAGTCTCCTATAAAAAGTTGCATCTCCAAAACCAGCCATTTTACAATTTTCCTTTCACATCAGCCGTTTCACACAAACCTATTAAGTTCAGTAACCCAAGCTCGCATCCCGGGTGCATCCTAATGCGTCTCACCAAATAACACTACCGGGAAACGGGATCTTTTATTATGCAGTTAGCGATGTTATCTCGGGTAGGACAGATCGGTTGTCGTTTGCCGATCGGTGTCGCTGGCTGAATGTGTGATCGTGTACGTAGGTATTTGTTTTTTTAGGTACCTACCTGATTTATAGAGCAGGTATCCCGCACATACATTCAATCCATTGTTGTATTAGACCATATTCAGATGTTTTTTTAAAGGAAAATAGATAAGTAATGATACGATAATCATTTAGGTATCTTCAATATGAAGAAGAGAAAAAAAATATTCCAAAAACTATCGTGATTTGATCGTTCGTATTGTAAAACGGGAATTTTCAAGTAGAAAATATGTAAGTATGTAGCGGAGCAAACAAGTGCTAAGCTGCTAACAAAATTTAACGGCAAAGGTACATACTTCCTATAATGAAAACTGACTGGTTGGTTTATACTTAACGGACTAGTTAAATAGTCAGCCATCAATAATTTACACAAACAATTAACTAATGTTTTTTTTTGCGTTAGATTCTAACAGCCAATTGTTACAACATAGTCCTGAAGCCACACTAGAATTCTGTGTCGTGGGTATCAGGACTTACTACAGTACAGGACAGACTAACACCCAGACCCTATCTAAAGAACATCAAACATTTGTCCCGCAGCGGTAATCGAACCTGCACCTCTTGTTTCGCAACTGGCTACTCTGACTGGGCCGAAAAATAATAAAAAAAAACGCGTAGGTACCTTATGTTTTCGTAAACATTATTTACTATCATTGCACATAATAGACGTACAAAACAGACACAGGGTTCCATAAATGTATCCATTTATTGTTTATCCTATAGTTCACTGAGGTTGGACAGGTTCACTGGGACCTCAGAGGATTATAGCATTTTATAGAGCGCTCCGTACGACCTGTGATCCGACAGGCGACCGATGTGGCGCGGTGGGCGAAGGTCCGCCTGCGACACAGGAGGTTGCGGGTTCGATTCCCGCCCTGGGACAAATGTTTGTACGATCTGCAAATATTTGTTCCGGGTGTTCTGGGTATTTTCTATGTATAATAAAAAATATCTATCTATGTAATGTATTGTATTAAGTATATCAGTCATCTAGTACCCATAACACAAGCTCTGCTTAGCTTGGGGCTAGATGATGCTGTGTGGATTGTCCAGCATTATTATTATTATTATTATTGTGATCGAACGCAATCCGAAGGTAATTAAGTTGACATCAAGTAACTAAGCATGGTATTCAAATAAAATTAGACAACATTTCAAAACCCTCGCGTGTTTTCCATCTTATACGCTTTTTTAAATAGATTTTAATCGCATTGCAGCGCCCTAGTGACATGTGACAATAAAACATATCTTAAACCTATCTTTGAAGTCACACAAATCGATCGCAAAAACCGTTTTCAATCAATTAGACAAGCCGTTTCAGAGATAAATGATAGCAAAACAACATACAAAAAAATAAATAACCTTATAATGCCCATATGTATGGGCATTATGAGGTTATTTGGGCGTTATTTAACTTCGCATATGGGCTCCTTACGTTGCGGGTATTAAAGTTCTACAAGAAGGTAAAGCTACCATAATTGGTGATCTACTCCATTATATATTAAAACAAGTATTCATTCCAATGACTATCGGAATACCTATTTCAGTCCACGGCGTCTACATTCTATCATAAGGAGCTCATCTAAGCCCAATATTCCATACAGCTGCTACACCATGTGAACTGGCAATCAGAGAGCGCTCTACATTTGTGAAGACACGACCATTTTCTTCACCATAGAGCTTCATAGTTAGGTATATATTACTCTGGACGTAGGTCCTTGAAAGTGTGTTCCAATTGACCTATATTAGCTTGTCAATGATGCTTCATACTTCGTTACATGCGATGTGCGTCCCTTTTGAGTCGAGAGCAGTCGTAGCTCTGCTGTAGAGATGTTGAATAGGCCAATGCTGTTCGAGAAGACCACAATTTACAATCTGTTTATTGCTCCGCGTAAGTATGCCAAATACCAAGGAAAGAAGAAATAAGCAAAACAAAAATATACGTCCTCAGGTAAACCATAGCAGTAACGTATCCTTAGGTTACGTTAAACACTTACCACCAGGTGGACCGTATGCTTGTTTTCCACTAAGTTGTATTAAAAAAAAACAGTATAGTACCTACTTGTAGCGCGCCAGACGTGTTAAGTAAAAGTTCCAGTCGGGACGTCTCTCGTCGTGGACGGGAAGCGTCATAACGACAAAATAATGCATTAGGGCGCATCCGTCGCCGACGATGAATGCAAATTCGACCTTTCGAGCTTCCTGCGCACTGCTCCCACCAAATTAGTAGGTAGGTACCTAGTGAACCGAGACGGCACAGATGGCCTATGCTGGGTATCATATACGTTAAAAACTTATCGACACAATGTAGTTAAAAACCTCAGTTCAGTTGACCGATACCTTTTAGGATAGTGCAGTTGTCCTGTAACAGAGCTCATGCTATTCGTTCATGCGAAGATAATTTTGAAATTATTATTTGTGTATCTACCTATGACAAAAAGGTGAAACAACTGCGACGCAAGAGGTGTGGATTCGATTCCATTCTTCCGGGTCTGGTTGTTGTGGTACTCGTATTGCCTAATATCCACGATACAGGGAATCCTAGTGTGGGGTCAGAAATATGTGTGTCTATTGGGTGTCTATGCAAGTAGTTTTCATGAGTGGAAAGACGAGCGTTTTGTCTATAAAAAATAACTTTTCATTTGAATCTTTGTCTTCATTTCCGTAGATCAAACTTTGCCTTGGTGCTCATGTTAAGCCAAGAGTCATATAGTCACTTATGCATAAACGCCTATCGTACACTCGTAAGTAGGTACATACTCAGCGGAGCGGGACAGGACAAGGTGTGCTAGGTTCAGGAGAACAGTGTTGCCAGAAATAAGGCAACATGATATATCTACTAATATCCAAAATATCGGGAAACATTAATTTTTGATAAGTACCAAAACAATTTTATATTCATTCTTTTAATTGTTTTTATGAGTTCTGCTACGCGAAACATCAAGTACTATGTATGGTATTTACAGGGGATGTGTTAAGGATCTACTCGTATTGACAAAATCCTTATTCCTGTTCTGGAAATGATAGGAGTCGACTTCTAATCAATCCAAATGCCTACATGTAACCGAAATATCTTAACCTTCTTTCAGATATCGGTATTTTGAAATATGGCGAAATTGAGGCGGTGTATTTTTTTTGAAAAACATAAATAAGATAAAGGTGTAGAAATAAGATTGTAAGTAAAATCGCTGTTTAAAATAATATATTAAACCTACCTAGAATAAGGAACGAGACTTCAAAGATCTATAGGCTAACCTGAAAATAAATTTTGGGGCCAAAGATCTATGTCATGTTTTGTAAGCTGTTTAACGTTACGTAAAAAATGCAATGAAAGCAATAACCCCAATCTTGCAACATAAGTGGGTAAGTACTTAGATCTAAGAATTTAATTAAAACCTGTTCACATTTTTTGCGTGATCCTGATCACAGCGGCCTTAATTGGCCCTTATCTATTTCCGTTATTATTACCTCACATTGAGTTAATTAGCTAAGTTTCACCATTAAGTTTCATATATTCCAGATGTATCGTTACTGTGAAGTCGTAAATACTTACACTGCCTTATTAATAAACTCAGAAATAGAATAGCTTCGATAAAGTTGTTTTTCGCCTCTTTCTAACTCGAGACAGCGCTATACAGTCATATCAGTAGTACCTATCGTCGTTAGTTTTTGCGCGTGTATGTATTTGTTTCTGCAATTCGGCATGATCATTGAGGTATCGTTAGACTTGCTATAATCCCGAAAATGATAGAGCCTACATAAACTGTCAAAAAACCTGGACGTCATATACGCCACGAGGTATACTTGTATGACATGTCAAAAAAACTTTTCGTTTCTAATTTATATGAGTATCAATCAAGATATCAATATGACAAGCTCAAATATTAGGTACTTTTATATCCTACTCCTACTAATATTATAAAAGTAAAAGTTTGTGAGGATGGATGTTTGTTACTCTTTCACGCAAAAACTACTGAACGGATTTTGATGAAACTTTACAGTAATATAGCTTATACAGAATAACACATAGGCTACTTTTTATACCGAGTACCACGCGGGCGAACCCGTGGGCAGAAGCTAATATTTAAATATATCACTTTTATGGGTAAATAACATAAGTGAGAGTCACCAGCCACCATAAAGTTCTCAATATAAAACTAATTTAATTAAAATTCTTCCAACCAATACTTTTATAAATAAGGAAACGATAGTAGGGAATAAATAAAACAAACTGGTGGTAGTTTCGCTCGTTTTATTACTCGGTTGATCGTTAACACAATATAAAGTACTATTTTGGTTCAGTCGGGAACTTAAAAACTAAACACTACATTTTGGTACTAAAACGCGAATTCAGTGGTGCGCTATACAAACCGTCTAATGAACCCAACCTTAAGATGCACTGCGAAAAATACCAAGAATTATGTCAGAAGCTTAAAGTCCACAGGTTTTAAAAAGTACCTACTTAGTAGGTGTTCCAATTCGCAATGCACCTCAAGCCATGTTTAGTATTAACATTGTAGGATATATAACGACTAAACCCACTTACTTTACTATTCTCCTGCTAACGTTTCGATTTGAAGTCTTTCCTCATGAGCACGCTTGCGACCACGCTCGACGATGGCGGAACAGGATGTTAGCAGATAGTCTGCTGACTAGAATTGAATGAAAATAATGTCAATAGTTTTGACAATATTTCCATTCCGTTCCGACATGTTTCAAACTCAGCTTACACCCTCAGGAGGATAGTAAAGTACGAAGTATAGTCGTAATATATCCTTAAAAAAATACCAAACAACGATATTTTCAATTCTATAGTATCAACATGTCACACAGTAATTCACAATATCAATGTATGGCTAGCTTAAACTAAGCTTATGGCTTTGCACCCTTTGCAGTGAAAACTAGATTTCTGCCACAAAATATAACTTTGTCGCTATTTACAACGTCAAGAACAATTTAACTGACTTTAAACTTATCAACTAAATAAGTTATTCTCAATCTATTTTAGAATTTACAGCAAAAGAGGGGTGCAGTTGATCGATATATCACAGGGCTTAGCGTTATATTAAACACGGGAAAATAAACTTAATCGATATAAACCCTATACTCTAACTATTTGTTAGAGTAGAAGAAACGATTTAACGAGATATATCGTGAAGAAAATAAATACTCACAATGTTAGTTGTTATGTCTTTTTTTATAGTATACATTAATATGTACAAAACAGAAGTACCTATGCAAGGTATATAAGATAGTACACAAACTAATCATTTTTAAAGTGTACTTGAGTGTTTATAACGTTCTTACTTTATTCTCAGAACAAAACTTGTAAAAGTGGCAAATATAAAGATTAAAGAATGAAAAATGTATGTATGCTGCTACCAAAAAACTTTTGAATATGTACTTAAAGCAGCCGAACAATATTACAACGTACTAATAAATGCACCGATATTGTTCCACTAAATATGTAAAAAATACAAAAAAAAATACTAGTAAAATGAGGCCAATATCTGTCACAACTCTGAGGAATTCAAATAGTTCTGCAACAAGTTTCACAATGTAACATATAAACCGACTCTATGTATAAAACAGCTCAGCCAGTATTAATTAAGGAGTAATGTACAGTGAGGTGTAAACGTTCAGTAATGAACGTACATTTTAAAGGAAATCGCTTCAAGTTATAGCTTCTACGTGCGAAGTGGAAAAGTAGTCCGCTCAGAAACCGACATCAATTATGATTGACGTTTTGCTCCTAGCTTGGAGTTCTATTACTGCGATTTTGTTTGAAATGTCCGTTAATTAATACAACCAGTAGGTATTTTAAAAGCTAGTGGATTTATAGAAAACTAGGTTAAATATTTTACCCAGCAGCACGACTGCAGAAGAAATGTACTCTTGGAAGGACCTCTTTGTAATAAAAAAACCGTCCTTTTGTGCCGTGTTCAATTCAGTTACATTTAGTTCACAGGTTTGATCTAATGTGTCTAGCTCATTGTTAAAATTGTGAGTAAAATTTTAACAGATCTTATTCGGATCCTTGATTTAAACGATTCTCCTAAAACTGCTACTCAACTTTCATACATTATTCATTTCCTAAAAACGGTTAATGTAATCGCAGGAAATGTACAAATGCAATGAATACAAATTACTGCTTTTTATAGTTTTGTATAATTAACTGTGTACAAACTACGTTTTGTCATACATAAGATAGGATAGACCGTTGTAAACTTGCTTACAATAAAAAAAGCTATAAGGGGGCGTCTATATGTGTAATCACGTGACGTTAATTAGGAGGTCCACCCCGCCCACTCTCGATGAAAATGTATGAAACAATCGCTCCGTAATCAACACATACTAGCTGTGTAACATACACAGTTTTAGTGAGTACGTTAGAAATGTTGAAGCATGCCATCGACAGAGCGTGATGGTATGCTTTTGCGTACTCCGTCCATTGGTGGTTAGAGTCGAGTGGACATTTTTTGCGACACGCGAATTACGGACGCCCCCTTACGTCTTTCAATTGATTTTTAGATACTTTAATAACCTAGGGCTTAACCTAGTTACCGCAATTGGGTTTTTCAGCTCATTAATGTAGTTCTGTCTATTTGTATCTGATTTTGATAATTTACACAGTTATTTCGTTATTTGTCATCTGTTTTGATTTAATACACGTCCTGAGAAGGGTTCTTTCATTGATATATAATATGAGTACGTACACACGTTTAAACTTACCAATTATTATAATTTTATGCTTAAAACTAAACAATAATAAACAACATCATGAACACAATCAGTTTATGTACAGCTGCTTTTTGAGTTACAAAACACTTAACCTTAGAAACATAAGTAAAAAAAAAACAGTAGAAGCGAACCCCTGTTTCAAACAACAATGAAATGAGAGGTAACTTTAGGCCCGGTGAGACTGACACGGTGGTGGGGAGGTGATTAAAGGGAAATGTTTGTCACGTGGTTGTCAAAGTTATGCAAACGGCATTTTAGGTATTTTATTTGATTACAAGATTACAAGAGAACGCTATATACAAAAGGAACACTGAAAAATGCAGAAGTAAAAAGTTGAATATATTTTTCGCCACCGCCACTACCACCGCCACCGACGACATCGCGTCAGTTTAAACGGGCCTTCGGTGTTCGAATAAGCGGCGATGGCCTTGCTACCTGCCACGTGGAATGCTAACTAGGTACTTGCAAAATACGGACACGTGCCAAATGTGATGTTCGGACGAGCTTCTGACTACGCCTCACTTGGTATCCGCAAAGATCTACGCACTGAGTATGTACCTGGCAATGTCCATTATGGGGACATACACACGTAGAAACTGGCTAGGGACATCACAGTTATAAATATCATCCTACTACTATTATAAACGCGAAAGTTTGTGAGGATGGATGTTTGTTACTCTTTCACGCAAAAACTACTGAACGGATTTTGATGAAACTTTACAGTAATTTAGCTTATACACCAGAATTACACATATACTACTTTCTATCTGATTACGCGGACGAAGCCGTGGGCAGAAGCTAGTGGTTCAATAAAATTGAACTTTAACATTAAACGAAACGTACAGTCTGTCCAGAAACTGAACGAAGGCCCTGAGAGATACATACAGCCACATACCTACTTATTTAATTGAGCTTACTTCTTTCGAAGACTGTTTCAATCTTTGGCGCACAAATTTTGAGAATTAAATCTTCCCCGATACATATAATCTTGGAGTGTTTAAGTTGAAATTAAATAGGTATCTTCTAGACAAGCGTGCTACATCGACACATCGATGAGATTGTGGGCAACGGCTTGAAATAAAAAAACGAATGGGTTTATATTTTTTTTTATACCACAAAGGTGATAAACAAGCATACCCACCTGTTGGTAAGCGGTTATCGTAGCCTATGGACGTTTGCAATACCAGAGCCATAACACGCGCGATGTCGACCCGCTCTTAAATTCTAAAACGCCCTTTTTGAAGAATCTCATACAGAGATCATTATTATGACAAAAACCATAACAATAACCGACACATAAATATGTGAGTAACGTGAAGAGCATTCTACTTGGACATAAAAAGAATCTTATATGCGTTAACAAACATAAAAAAGCATACCCTACACTATTGTCATATACCACGCACTGAAAAGCGACTAACAATGACTTAGGTAATGCTTAAATTTAATTAGCTATTGAAATTTTATCCGCAAGAGGGTTAGGGCCTTACTTATAAACATTCTTTAACAGTTAAATTACCAATAAACACAACTTTGCCTCTTTCTTACATGTAATTTTAAACTCGACAAAAGAAAAAACTGTTAAGCTAAGCATCTGTTTAAAATCTTTATAAATAAGACCCTAAGTTTATTGCGTTCTCGGTCTTCACGCGCAGATTGGTGCAGATAAAAGCTGCGCACGCGCACATTATGCGCCGAGTACTGTACGGTACAGCGCTCATAAAATTCGCTCCTCCATAAGGAAACACAATACGGCTATTGTTCACAAAAGCTAAGCTTAAACATGATTATTTACAAATATTTATTGTTCAAACAAATTATTATTATCGTTTCATCGGTGAGCTGTGGGGTGGCCGTTACTGTTAAGTTCATTTAACGCTTAGACATTTCTAGGTAATGATGTAGTACGCGGAAATTTAAATGGCACAGATTTTTTCTGGGTCTGGTTGTTATGGTACCACGGTACTTATAGTTTCTGATACCTACGATCAGAGAATCCTAGTATGGTGTCAGGACTATGTGGCGGTAGCGATAAGTACAATGGCGCGAACTTTGACAACCATCTGACAGCCCTCCCCCTTCCCTTTGAACTCCCCCGCCACCGCTCCCGCTACCGCCCCCCCTACCGCGTCTATTTGACCGGGCCATAAGGTCATCAATTCACAGTACACTGACAAAACATCTATCCTAGAATTTCGTTGGGCTCACACTAGCTGCATTACCTACCCTGTATCTAGCACATATCAGCATTCATTCAACAATATGTAAACATTACATGTTAATCTAAAGGCGGAGTTCCACTGAGAGAATATTATAATCCTGGTTATATGACTACTATTTTATGTACGGTATCTTTACTAAATCCCACCTTTATATAACACGCTCTGTTCATAAGTATGCAAATTGCCAAACATCACAGGTAAAACTTCGATGGGCATCGGACCGAATGGCAAAGCGGCTATTGCGCCTACATACCAAAAGGCTCGATCCTCACCTCGGTTTAAAATTATTGAGATATTATAAAATCAAATGCATGGCGATCACGGATGGATCAAATATTTAAAACGGCAGATAATTGTCAGAATCGAGTGAAAACTGTCAACACCAAATAAATCTGAAAATAAAACGATTTACCTATGGATTTCAAACATTTGATTGTGAGCTGCCGCCCATGGCATGTGAAAACAGTGCCACACTAGTTCACACTGATTACGCCATAAATTGTCCTAAGGTTCAATTTATAACCGCTCTTGATCAATCAGAAAGTGTCATGTAGAGGTGGGTGATAAATGACCTGTCCCGGGTCAACCAACTAGCGACCGGTCACACCAATATCACTACATTCTAGAAGCCTCCCGAATATCAATGATCTTTCAGTGTAATCCGGCCTTATTTCACAAACAAAAAGAGGAAGAAAATTTTCGGCTTAGGAACAGCCGAAAAAAACTGTTTATCTTAAAACATCTAAAGGTAGTAACTTTCTATGTTTATTGCATCAAGACCCTTACTGATAACTATTTATAGCAGGTCGATTTCAAACATCTTTACAGATTTAAAGCTTAAAACTAATTTAAATAACACAAATAAAAGTAGCTGCTGATAAAACGAAATTAAATACAAACAGCTGCGAAAAATACATCTTCCGTAGGACGAATACATTTCATAAATGCAAGTATTTAGAATGATATTCTCTGAAATAAATTCATTATTTGTACAAGTTATAATTCACTTACTATTTACACTTACAGACTCTACAAAATATTATACTTGAATGGTTTAGTGACTAGTGTATACACTAGGGTAGTGTCTAATGTCATTTACGTTTGATTGCTGGTTTGCTTGCCTCTGTGCTTTTCGGTGGTAGCGTCTTCGAGATTGCTGTCCCAGTCAAATTCTGTGACTCCGTTTTTCGCCACCTCGCCGAGATGTCGCCACCGGTAGCCGAAGTCAGAGTCACGTTTCTTCAGTGCTTCAAATCTGATAACAGGTGAAGGTGATTTTAACACGCGAATGTTGCAAAGTTTACGTATAAAGCTGGCACAGGTGAAAACATTTATTTATTTTTTAACATTTATTTCGATGTTTCATTTATTTTTAAATGTTTCTACAATAAAAACACAAATAATGAATAAATGAATGAATGAAAATACTTTATTGTACACCATAAGAAAAATAGATATAACTTAACAAAAACTAAACAAACAAAACTTAAAGTACAATGGGCGGTTTTATCGCTTAGATGCGATATCTTCCAGACAACCTTTGGATGGAAAGGATTTAATGAGATTGTAATGGCTGGAGGTGTACTAATTAATTAAAACCACAAATAATAAGATGGTGGGATAGTTAAGACAAAGTATTTATAAGAATAGCCTACTTATAAAAACTGAAACAGAATTGCTCCACGCACCTTTTTGTTTCATCTACCTTCTATTCTAATAGTTTATGTGTGAGAGTGTATGAGACACAAGGCAGGGTAGGGTAGCACCACGTTTTTGATCACAATATATCACAAACGTTACGCTCGTAAAAAGTAGCTCGTATGCTTCTAGATATAGACCCCAGCTCGTGCGATGCGATTATCTAGACTTACTTGAAAATACGAACGAGAAGGCATGCGTTCATTGCAAAAACCAGTAAGCAGATACCTGTTTTTAACAAGAACGCAACTGAATGCTAAAGGAAACGGTGTATCGTTAATGTTGTAACCTTTATCACGAAACGCTAAACGGGTGATATTTTAAGGGCTCAAACGTTTGCAAGTTTACAGCCAGCGAAAGCAGGCTGTAAACTTGGCAGTATATTTCCCGATAACACCCTTTTCAGTGACGGAAGCAGGCCAGACCAGTGGTAACCAATTTCGACACACGACACTAATGTGTAACTAAATACGATACGAGATAAGTTTTTGAGGTAACCAGCATAAAACTTCTATAACTTGCGACTTTAATTCCACTGAAATGACATTAACAATACAGAGTTGCTACATTTTCACAATTCAAACTATGGTATAAGCATATCGGATCGTGAATGGAATTAAAAGTTGGGTTTATAACCATTGTACTAAAGCATTGACTTCCATATTGCGAGCCAGCCGTCGCTATTTCTCGTACTAGAAAAGGGTTTATCCCTCCAGTGGCAATAATATTATCTACAACCCACAGTCGTAACTGAATAGGTGTTTCCGTTGAAATCTTCATGAACCAATTTAAAAAGAGACCTTAAATTCATCGTTTCTTTCTTTCTAGAAGGCCATTTTGCTGTACAAAGACCTCCCCTTCAGAGGGTCATTACCAGTCTTGATCCACCTCCAAGCACCGACTTCCTCCAATCTTTTAGATGTCAATGTGTATGAATTTGTAGGGAGCGTATTAGACAAAAGATTTCAAGTCTCAGAAGCGTCACTTTTAGCCCTTTATGAACGCGCCTTGTGATAGGGCGCATCGAACAAAAGATGTGTTCCATCAATACAGAGCGGTCGTCGGTCAATAGGCGATGGTAACCACAAAGCTTCCAAATATCATACAAATATATTTCGATCACCTCAATTGGTAAACAGGGTAAGTTTGAAGCGAGCCAGCAAAATAGAACCTATTTTGTTCCGGCTTGAAGAATCGCATATAAAGAACCAAAAAATAGACGCCCCAGTTTTGCGGCTCGCCGTTTGCATAATGAAAGTAAAAAACGTGTCGCTTAGGCTTTGCAAAACTATGAAGCTTAGGCTGCAAAAAGGTGACTGCGAATTACTTGATTCAGAAAACATATGGTAAAATGATTGCCATAGCTTCGTGGCCGTAGCCACTTTGCTGGTGTTGTTATGAGGCTGGTGACCCAAGTATCTAACCAAGACAGAACTGCGTAGACTCCCCGACCCAATGCGATGAACTGACCACCGATGTAAAGGTTCTAGGAAGTCCGCAGATGGAACAGAGGTAGGTCAAGACCGTTCGCCATTAATTATTTTGGGAGAAGTCCATGTCAAGTAGACTTCTTCTAGCTGATGATAATCTTTGTAAAAAGCTATTTTTCAGACTCAACTTTGTTATTGCAAACAAGAAAGTAAAGCTGTAACTTTTTATGAGACGTTCATGTCTCCTTTTCCACAGGCGGAGCGAGAAAAACAACCGCCCCGAGCCACAAAATAGTTCATATAAAGGGCGCCGATATGCTTCCTGATTAGAAATCCAATCTGCTCGCGTTCACAGGGTCACCAATAGAGTTGCCAAGATCCGGTTATTTTAAGCTAAATTTGGTTTGGTTATAAAAACACATTCTTTTAAAAGGAGGAGGTACTCAATTCGTATGTATGTTTAATTTTTTTGTGTGTATGTTACACGATATCTTCGCCAAATGTGAACCGATTTTAATGACTCTTTTTACTGTTAATGGATACTCTACCCATTAAAAAACCCATACCTACCTACTGCAAGAGTGGCCCCCATATAAATTTTATGAAAAAAGCCCACTTCGAAGAGTGAATAAATGGGTGACGAAATTGCATATTGGACAATTGAACATCTTCCTGTTATTTGAAGTCGATTTTTAACATTTAATGACGTATAAATGGTCAATATAGAGGGTGCTAAGAGGACCGTGAGGATTGGCGCAAACAAAGGGAGGCCTATACTCAACAGTGGGTGAAGTCAGGCTGTGGATGATGATGATGAAATGATCAATAATAAAGATTTTTACAAGCAAATAGTGCGCTTTCAAAAGATTGTAACGATGTCAAGAAGCTAGTGAATAGTGGCGACTCCAGAGGCATTTGTCCAGAAGCGTACGTCTTCCGGCATATGATGCTGAAACAGATTATTAGTCCGACCATTAAACTTTTCGTTGACTCCCTCGTCTACTCAACGACATCGAGCGAGGTCGTAAAAACAACGCTCGGGAAGAAAGCGCGACCTTGCGAGCCCTATTAGTGGGCAATGCGAGACGTGAATTAGATCAACACTTGATAAGTGAGCCGACTTCCTGAGTTCGTCATGCAACGCTAAGTGATTTTTACAATAGTATTACTCTGAATTAATGGATTAGGTTAGGACTAGGAATTAAGGGTTGATTTGATGTTATGTTTGAGATATGTAAAATTATTGCTTTATTTTTAGATCTAGCGACCTCGCAAAAACTTGTGAGACGTTCGACGTTTTACGACGGTAAATAGAGGCCTTTGTAGGGTCGTGGAAATCCATTATTTCTGCGCGAAGCAATAAAGATAAGGAATGGGCAGTGCATCTTCGCATTCGGTTTCCGCTCTGGAAGAAATGCGATTGGAAAAGACGTCTGAATCCCTAGCAAACTGTCAAAAACTGTAGGCACGTGTCCACTAGCTCTGATAGCTTGTACGAGATGAGAAACAAAGGCTGGCCAATTAAGTAAGGGTGACTCCAAATGGTCTTTTATGTTCGTTGATCTCGACATTTCACAGCCCAATTCAGCTTGTTTCAAATCTATCGCATTTAGTAGCAATCATCAAAGCTCAATGGAGTAAAGGGTTATCGAGATGAGAAACAAAGAATAGCAAACACAGGAGTACCAAAGTGCTCCTATCCGTTCGTTGATCCTGGTTCAAACAGGATATTTCACGGTTCAACTCGACCAGTTTCAAATTGGATTACAACTATTATCCAATCGTATCGAGTGTCTGTTTGCAACTAGCAACGTCCCGATTATTGCGATTGCATGGTTTAAAAATAAAATTGAGAATGTAAGGGGATATTTTGAACAAAGGATGCATAAAATATTGTTTCAATTCAATCACAGAGGAAAAATTCTTCAAATACTTTGTTGCCCCCGTCACACATGTCCCCGTGATCGGACAATAGAGGCTGGATAGTCACTTTGGTAGTGTATGTTGTCCGATCATGAGAAAGAACGGTCGGGCAACGCGCACCAATACCATAACTATGAATAAAAATCAATATTACAAATGCGAAAGTTTGTGTGTAAGACTTTTCTTATAACATCACACTAAATAGCTGAATTGATTAGCATACAATAAGGATCAGACTAGTTTGTGATCTGGAATAATAAAAAAAACATTATATCCTAGCAAAGTCCAGGGCGGAAGTTAGCGAATTCATCGAGACAAATCTCAGTTCGTC
The DNA here is from genome assembly GCA_958496245.1 of Perizoma flavofasciatum. Classification (NCBI taxonomy): domain Eukaryota; kingdom Metazoa; phylum Arthropoda; class Insecta; order Lepidoptera; family Geometridae; genus Perizoma; species Perizoma flavofasciatum. Next base: position 10,149,045 of record OY292423.1, read on the forward strand.
CACTATGACCTAAAAGACCTGATTTATTATCTTCATATATTATGAATGACCTAAGTGATTTTGGATTTAACTACTTTAGCTTCCAAGGAGTCTTATCTTAATGTTCAGCACTTTAACTACAGCACTTGCAAATTCCTAAAAGCGTCGGTGTTGGCGCCTGCACTAATCACATCCTGCCGGGCTCCTGAATAACTCGGGAATTATGTGACGAACCGGTAAATTACCAGCACGCAGGTATGCAGTAACTATTCTATTCTCGTATCCTACCTCGATTATCAAATTACTTTATGACACGGAAGAATGTTCCAGACAATGCCAGTAATACGCGGATGTACAAAGAATGTTAATGGATAAGCTAGCCTAGCTTAAGCCCTCGACCTATAGCGCAATACAGAGAAGATAGGAGTTTACACTACCAATTCCGAGGTACATTATTTGCAGCGTGGCAAATTAAAAAGTCGGAAAGTCTACATACTCCATTCATATTAACTCCGCGCAAGCCCATAAACAATACGAGTGGTTGGTGTCACAAATAGGCGAGACGGTAATAACTTTCCAGACATAAGAAACCCTTTAAGGCCTTTACCCTCATAAAATATGCCGCCTACCTAAAACCTAAGCTCACTTTACATCCATTTCGCAAAAAGCATTACTGACCGTGTTTGGTAAAATGTAAGGGGCTAGCAGACTGTTGTATGGACTAGTAATTTTGAAGTTCTTACCGCTTGAACATGAGTCCCTTGGCGAAGTCATATAATTCCAAGTCTAAGGAGTTGAGCCGCTTGATATGAGCGACTTGAGCTGGTGTCAGGGACGCTAGGGTCGCGCCCGACACTGTCACGTTGTGTTGCGTGAAGGGAACTGCGAAGAGTAGGTTGAACGTCTCTTCGAACACGTACTGGGATATCTGTGAAAATGAAAGCAGGTTAGAGTCTGACTTCGTGAATCGCTTGCTAGTTAGCAAGGTCGCCCACATCAGGCTTCAGGCATCAGGTCTCTTCTGTGAAATGCTTTGCTTCTTTGAAAGGTTTTGCTCCACACGTCACAAGAAGATCAGCAGGCTTAGCATGAGCACTGTAGAGTTTTGTCTACGGAGGAAGACAAAAATTACTTGGGATTCCACTTTCCGTCCGACAAAAGAGGGAGACATAAATATTTGCTGTCTCCGCTTCCGTCGACAAAACCGTTGTTTTGGCTCATGCTACTGGTGCTTGCTAGATTTTTACACATTACAAAAAATGGCGTATGAACTTGTATGGAGCGTATTTGACAAAAGATTTAAAGTCTCGGTAGCGCCACTTTGAGCCCTCTATGAACGTGCCTTTTGATAGGGCGCATCGAACAAAAGAAGATTTGTTCCGTCCCGTCGAACAGATCATCCCGCCTTTATGATATCGACCTAAATAACAAACGTTCATCGTACAATTCGTCTGATACCCGGTTATAATGTACGAGTTCAACATGCGATCTCAGGAAGCTGTGATTGTTATGGTCGTCAATCAAGTTCGTAACAAATAGATAACTGACCCTTTGGAAAATACATAATCCACAGAACACAGATCAATAAGTTCAGCCAACAGCATAGTGACATATGGCCGAACATTAGCCGGCGTAAACTGTCCGCCACAGCTGAAATACCACGTGAAATTTACAGCGGGTGCGCATTTAGGCATTATGTTCGTTAGTCCGTGCGTATTTGATGGAGAGTTACATACATATGATATACAAGCCTTTGCATAGGCGCAGCTATGAAATATCAAACAATAGAGTGGCAGTTTCGCACGCGTTAGAGGGATTTTAGTTAGTTAGCCTTTTGTAGTCTAGTCTCCCACAATCTTCAATGAAAAATACTTTGTTCAGCTTAAAGTGACGTCGCCAGTGTGGTTCCCTCTTAACGGTCAGTTAACAAAACGACGACTGACACCCCGTCTCTTGGTCAATTACTCACTATGTCACTGGTTTTCTCGAGTCCACTAAAGTAGAAAATGCGCTTGAATGGCCACGGCGGTGAAGCTACCGTTTTATTTTTATAGCACCTTTTAGTGCTAGAGACAGCACAATAGCGAGATAGTGGCGTCAAAGATCAGAGGATAAAATGTGTCAATTACCGCTCACTTGGGAGTTAAAACCGTTTACCTGAGTATCACCAGAACTCAGGAGGACGGATCACTAAGACTACGAGAGGAATACTAATTCTCGACGACCCCGACTCGAAGAGAAGTGATATGGGGTGGGAATTTTAACTGTGATGAAAAAATTGTTCAGTGAACATTCAACTTGAATGACATTTTCTGTTGATGGATTGTACAATTTGTATATTCGAAACGTAGGCTTAGTTCTGCGCAGCTTTTGTGAATTTTCGAACAGAGAATTTCAATAAAATTTTCTGCTTAATCGTTTTGATCAACTATTTCAATTCAATAGATGTCGGTGCAATAAAAGTGGAAACGGTGGAAATTAATCAACTGGGCGTCAGTTAATGTTCCACAGGCAATCTCAACTGCCAACACAAAGCATCGTTTCATTATCTTACAGCTGCAAACACATCACTGCACTGGTGAGGCAATTTTCTGATGTTATACTTCTACTGAAGTGGTATTTGAAAAAAATATTGTTTAAACATGGTCTGCGTAGTTGCTTTATAACGAAAACGATTTCGCGTCACCTGCTGTCTTGTGATATGTCAGTTGTTTGTTATGTCAATAAAATTATGCGTTGCTCCAATTAAGCGTTGCGCTCCTCCTGCAATGCTGCATGGGAATTGCAGAAAAAAGCTTCATTGAGGCTTTGCCTATCTATGGCTATTATAGCAAAGGCTTGTTTGGAAGTAAATTTAAAAATGTAACTTCGATCTATTTTCACCTAAGAACAAACTCTGAATTTTGTAAATCACGAACAGCGTAAAGCTATAAAAAGCAATAAGGAAAGTGCTAAATAATTAACGAAGAATGTTCACATTCTTCGTTAATTGCTTGTAAGAAAGCCTAATAATCTCGAGAAAATGGAACAGCGTAACATCAAAATAACACTTCTGAACTAAGAAGGCTTTTCATGAACCAAGTAAGTGACGTTAAAATTTATTTAGACATCATCATCAATATATATTCCATAGACAACCCCTGTGGCGCGGTGGGCCAAGGTCGACCTGAGACGCAGAAGGTTGCGGGTTCGATTACCGCCACGGGACAAATGTTTGTATCTGCAAATATTTGTCTAGGGTCTAGGTGTATTCTATGAATAATATCTATGTTTTTACAAAAAAAAAATATTTAAGTAGTCATGTAGTTCCCATAATACAAGCTCTGCTTAATTTGGGGCTAGATGATGCTGTGTAAAAATGCCATGCATTATTTATTTAATTATGTAAACAAACAAGAAAACTTCGGCACTCTGAATTTTGTCTCGGTTCATTGGCTTTCTTGGCTAAAATCTGATAGATCGCGTCTAAATAGTACACTAAATAGTCCTAGATTCTAGTTACACCGCTCTTCGCTGCAATGAATATTCATGACTATCGCTCGCTACCGTATGGATTTGTCTGCTTTGCGCTAGACATACAGATACACTTCATGCTTGTTTATAAACGGTGTATTGCCATGTTATTGTTAACATTTGGTTAACGATACCTAACCTTTCTTAGTGCACCCCTATGTAGGTTAACCAGATGTCTCACCGGAAAATCCTGACAAGAAGCCTGATTTCTATAAAAATGACCTGACATTTCCGCGAGAGCGCGCGATGTAATGTAATAATAAGTTCACTGTGCACACAGTTGCAAAGCACAATTTTAGTTCACTTTTCCAACTAAACAGTCCCGTGGTCGGGAAAAATAGCCCCGTATCTGTCCTGTCCATGCTTGGGCTATGTTATCGTTGTAAATCGTCGCGATTTAGGAATCACTTGATTATTGGCGGGAATATATATAACATTGTAGCTAAGTCAAAACGAACTGAAAGCTAATTTAGTAAGTAATTTTATTATGTTCACATTTAATTTGTTTATTTATTTAAAAAAAAAATGATCCTTACTGTCAATTTAGTATTTCATATTTCATATTTATTTATTTTATTGCTGTCATGTACACAGTTTAGTATAGGTGTTTAAACAATACATAAGAAAGTAGGTAGGTACATGAACCCCGTTATGTACCTACCTACTTTCTGCTAGGGGCGCTGTTAGTAGGTACTTAACTAGTTTATTCATGGGAAACGTATTTGTTGTTTGTTGATGCTTTAACACAATTGCTAAGCCTGTATTTTTACAATAATTTAGATGTCTAACAATAACGCGGCAGGAATCGAACATCTCAGGCGAGCAACTTTCATCATAGGCGAGCAACTTTCTGCATCTCAGGCGAGCCTTCGTCCAATTGGCCACATAGGTCGTCAAAGTTTAATTAAGTCAAAGTTTCGTGTTATAAACTACAACGGTGTCTTGCCCTAGAACCAATAACTCAAAAGCATGTGACATCGATTACATGATACTATGCAAAGATTGGACACGTGCCAAATATATAGTGTGGACGTGAGTCTGACTACTCCTAACTTGATAACCTCAGGTATCCACTTACTGAGCATCGATCCGAAGAGGTCCATTATGGGGATTCCAGTTGTGGGCGTGTTTGTTTTTGGTTTTATTTTGTACTACTAGCCTCTGCCAACGGCTTCGCCCGCGTGGTACCCGGATCAAAAGTAGCCTATGTGTTATTCTGATGTACAAGCTATATTACTGTAAAGTTTCGTCAAAATCCGTTCAGTAGCTTTTTCATGAAAGAGTAACAAACATCCATCCTCACAAACTTTCGCGTTTATAATAGTAGTAGGACTATTGTTTTTGCAATGTCACGTCATGTATTTGCAGCAAGCTTTGCTGTCTGTCAGTAAGTGGTATAGCAGATAATCTACTTCATCAATTTTCGACGACGCTGCGTCCAAAGAATGATGTTCCTAGGATACCTAGCCTTGTTAGCAAGAACAGCTCACAATGAAATGCAAATAAGCCTCACTTCGATGGGAGGGTCATCGGTTAAAGGTAGAATAGTAATTAATGTCTCAGAATAGTAATACCCAGTTCTAGGACTCATACATTACTCATCTCTATAAGGTTAGGTAAGTTCGTAAGTGTCCAGTTGCTGTTAGATCGTATTTATTATTTTTAACACCCAACAGACACACATACATATTCCTGACCCCACACTAGGATACCCTATATCGCGGGTATCAGGAACGACGAGTACCGTTGGTACCACAACACCAAGACCCGGAACAAATACGAGTATCTACAGAACTTACAAATATTTGTCTCGCTACGGAAATCGAATCAGCACCTATTGCCACCTAAACCTATTGTCTAAGCCGATATTCCTCCAATTGTTACAGGTTCAGAATATGAATGTATAAATAACCCGAAAGGGAGGAAAGGTCTATACATAATATATACCTAGAAACTTTTGTTTTGACATATAAAAATTTGAATATTTGATGTGGTGGTACAAATCGGCTGTAATCGGTAAAAAAAACTAATAAAACATCCTTTTTTTGTATTTTATTTTATTAATATTCTTGTCCACTATCATAGGCAGCTCACCATGCATCTTTAGGTATAGTATACATTTTTAGGGATAACCTAAAAGTGTATGTTATGGCTCAACTTCCTTCGAAGTCCTGAGCTGGAGGTGGAAAAAAACCGCTGTATATCTACTTTTAATAATTTTTATTAATAGGTACCTAGTTAATTGGTCATGAGATAACTTCAAAAACAAACGTTAATATGCTATATTTTGTTTCATAAAGCAAATAATTGAACAAGGTCTTGAGTTAAGCTTGGACGCAAGGCAATATAACTCGATACACGACTCTAAGTACACTTAGAAGACGCCTCATATGTACTTAGGATACATTGTCTGGTATAAAATAATAAAATTGGCAGTGGAAAGACAACTGTTTGTTCGTCCAGGAATAATAACATAACAACATCCATAATATATTAGAATGCTTCTTAGCATTAAGTTCGCCTATATACTACTATTTTGTGCAATAAAGAATTTTCTATCTATCTAATATTGTACGATACAATTAAAAACATAACATTCCCGACATATATTACAGCGCTCCTCAGTGAAAAGTGGCTGTAAGGCCCCATCTAAAAAAGATAGCATCTTCCTTTGAAGTAATTGAAAATGCGGTTGTGAAAAACGCATTATAATCAGTTAAGAGGCCTGCGTTGGATGAATTGTCCATACAAACGTAATATCATCATTGTAATTAGAGCTTATTTCCACCATATTATGTTATTATTTTCATTCGAATAGTATTTATCTACATACCATGCTATATATTTTTTCAAAATACTTACCTAAAATTAAATGTAAACTAATCGCATTTTGGATATCTTTACGTCATACATGATATGTTTTCTTCTTATTTGTTTCGTATTAAAAACAACAATACCTTACGTATCGTTTGTTAGGTACATAGATTATATTGTCTAGTTACATAATAACAACAGAATGTGAAAAATACAACAAGTTTTCATTCATATTTTTTGGTATTACGGAACACCACCAAATTTATAACAATTTCTGAACAGCTAATATTACTATCGCGCAAGCACGGGCGGGCCTGCATCAGTCTGAGCTCTTTTTTGTCAATGACGACCTCGGTGGCGAGTTGCCAGCTGAGACAACAGGGTGCGAGTTCGATTCCCGCTACGGTAACAATGTTATGCTGCATTTTCTACAGACTTTTATTCCGGGTTCGGGTGTTGTGGTACCAAGATTACTCGTACTACTGTAAGATCTTTGTTACCATATTTCTCACAAAGAAACCATTTCATTTCAGTAACTGATACCCACGATATAGAGAATCCTAGTGTGGAGCCAGGACTGTATGTGACTGTTACGTATATTTATTAGTATTTTTATTTATTTTCTTTTCGACTTATCTCCATACATTTCCTTAGCTACTAAACTTAGCACAAAAGAACAGTCGTTGTCTTACCTTCTGATACTCCGTAAGGCCAAAGTACGCCATCGCAGCAAGATTCCTCTTGGCCGAAGCGAGCAGGACCCTGTCGGTATCCGCACTCCTATGCCGCAGGGTTCCGTTGTAGCATCCGACCAGCGCCAGATCGGCCAACATGCGCGTCTGCCGGTTATTGGCCAGGTTCCACGGACAGGAGGTGAACTCATCCAGGGTCACCCCTCGCCAGGTTTCACCGCTATAGCAAGCTGGGACCTCCGCACCTAGACACACAGATCAACCTTGTATACATCATTATCAACAGCTTTACTTAATTATTACATAAGGGACATAGGCCTCCCCTAAAGAGTGGCGAACGCATTTGAGCTACTTACCTACACCACTAACTTTAAGATAGATAAATAATGCTGGACATTTCCACATAGCATCATCTAGCCCCAAACTAAGCAGAGCTTGTATTATGGGAACTACATGACTGATATAGGTACTACTTATATATTTTTTTTGTAAATACATACATATTATACATAGAAAACACCCAGCCCCGAGACAAATATTTGCAGATCACACAAACATCTGTCCCGCGGCGGGAATCGAACCCGCAACCTTCTGCGTCTCAGGCGGGCCTTCGCCCACTGCGCCACCGAGGTCGTCGAAGATGACATCGGTCTATCATTCATTTATATTGGGGGCCTTCCTACATCGCGTCGTTTGGTTTTTTCGGGCGGTTATCGTTTACACGAGCTATATGACCTGCCTATTGCCACTTCAACTTATAATTCTAGGAGCTATACCTTAACTATATACATAGACTCCTATAATTTCGTGACCAAATATTTACCGATTGGCAATTAACTATATGTATTTACGAATTAGTTGCGGTGAGTAATCAAAATCATATTAGCTGAAGTTGGAAAGGAACTAAATATCGGTAACCGACACAAGAATACCGGCACGCGAACGCAATGTTCCTTGTTTGTAATTTATAATTTGATGTTAATAGTTTGAACGCTTTAGTTTCCAAGCGAGCACAGTCACGCATGTTTGCTTTCTACGCGGCACACCAGTGAAATGTCACTTTACGTGATAATCACGGGTGTCTTCTGGCGGACCATACCACAACCACACCACACCCGAGATATGGATCCTGGCGTCATTTTTGCCGCCGTCCATTCACAAAAGAAAATTTTCTTATGCGAATGGACTCCATTCTCCGTAGTATCATACGACCATTTCCGGTAGTTGCACTTCTGCAGCGACAAAACGCAGAACCGACTGCCGTAGATATGGAGTGCGGGGCGGGGGGCCAAATAGCAGACAAATCTTCAAAAACAAAGATTTGTCTTCTATTTGGCTGCGTAGTGGTCGGTTTCGTCCACGCGTTGGAGCGCCCATGTGGTCCGTGTGAAAGAAACTACGAGATTTAATACAAGATCGTGCCGGACTTCTTTTTTGTAGCTGTCGTATGGCTACGGAGTGGTTGCGGCGTCGTCCGTCCAAAGACACTATAAGAATTACATGTCTGATCACCTTTATCCCGATTTCCATGAAGCTTAAAAGCTATTGTAGATTGAGTGTAGAGTTAGCGGGAGTCGAGTCAAGGGAGATAAAAGAATAAAAAAAAATTTGAGACCCATAGAAGAATTATTATCTACACTAATATTATAAAGAGGAAAGATTATTTTGTTTGTTTGTTTGTGTCGAATAGGCTCCGAAACTACTAGACTGATTTTAACAATTTTTCACCAAATGAAAGCTAAATTATCAGGAAGTAACATAGGCTATAATTTATTTAAAAAAAAATAGAGATCCTTAAGAAAATTGCAATAATGTAACCCAAAGTAGCAAAATTTTGCCTATAAAATTTATTATATGGCGTGCGCTGAGAAAACTATTGATGATACATAAATTATGTACTACATAATTAAAGTACTCATTATAATAAATGATTAACACAATACATTATTTATCTATCTATCTATCATCTATCATTAGTCCTATAAAAAAGTCCGCGAGGGAATATATCTTACTATCATAGTTAAGTAACAATAGCAGCTTTTGTGTTCTAAAATTTAATTAGATCGCCGATATTCCCACGGAATAGAAACTTACGCGGGTGAAACCGCGGGGCCCAGCTAGTAATAAATAATGCTGGACATTTTCACACAGCATCATCTAGCCCCAAACTAAGCAGAGCTTGTATTATGGGAACTAAATGGCTAATATACTGTTTATATATATTTTTCTGTAAACACATACATGTTATACATAGAAAACAACTAGATCCGAGACAAATATTTGCAGATCATGCAAACATCTGTCCCGCAGCGGGAATCGTACCCGCAACCTTCTGCGTCTCAGGCGGGCCTTCGCCCACTGCGCCATAGAGATCGTCAAAGATGTATGATGATCTTTAAAAATACCAGTGTCATTTCAAGAAGTCCACTGCTGGACTTAGGCTTTCCTCAAAAAATGCCATGACGTACAATCGAGGATCGAGTAACGGTGGGGGAGGGCCAAGATAGTTCGTCATAGCTTTTATTGTATGATCCTACTATCCTACTAATATTATAAACGTGAAAGTTTGTGAGGATGGATGTTTGTTACTCTTTCACGCAAAAATAACTGAACGGATTTTAATTAAACTTTACAGTAATAACACATAGGCTATTTTTAACCGGGTACCACGCGGGCGAAGCCGTGGGCAGAAGCTAGTAAAGTATAAAGCTTTACCCTCCTAAATACGTTTTAATTAACTCAGCTGTCAGCGGCCTAATTACCGCTGCTACGTTTTGACTGGCGGCAGTGAAGTACTAAAGTAAACATTATGAGATATTTGATAGACGTGAAAACTGGTTGAATATTCTGAGAATATTTTTCTTTTCAAAAATAATTGGTAATCTTACAAACTTTTTAATTTTATGTCTACGCCGTTGTTATCAGACAAAAGCACTTTGCTTATTTGTTCGATGAAAAACAAAATAGACAGGTGATCATTAACCATTCCATCACCATATCAATGATCTTAAGCTATGTTAATGTGTTTAATGGCGGTAATAATCATTAATTTTAACTTCTTTTATTGACTATCGTAAATTTTAAACGAGTAGACAAAATAAAATAACTCTGTTTAGTTACTAAAAATGTTGTTCAATATTCCACGCTCTTAAAAACATTGGACATTTTCACACAGCATCACCTAGCCCCGAACTTAACTTGTGCTATGGGAACCACATGACACATATACTACTTATATATACTTATATTCTGGGTATTTTGTATATACCTATATAATATATATAGGTATATAGAAAACACCCAGACCCGAGACAAATATTTGCATACAAAAACATTTTTCCCGTGGTAGGAATCGAACCCGAAAACTTCTGCGTCTCAGGCGGGCCTGAGCCACACTGCGTCAGAGGTCGTCAAAATAACCTGAGACTCAAAGAGCTTCTTTGTTTATCCTAAAACTCTTCGCATTTTTATTTGCTTTTACGGAATATGGAGAGCGGACACTGAGCAAGCATAAAACTGTAAAGCAAGTTTACCAAACATTCCAAGTGAGCGTTAAGTTTTACGAGGTTTTCTGTAATGTAGCGTTTCCTACAGGTAGAAGTACCCACAGTGTGATATTTTTTTTAATTATTTTATGTAAGAGTTTATTTAAATTACCAACGGGCCAACTGCAACGGGCCAAGTGAACAAGGTCACAGAAATTATCACTAGGTTACAAACTATAAACTTTGGGAACTATTTGAACCCATTAAAGTTGATTATAAAAATACTAAAACCCTGACGTCTATTTTATAACTTATTGCAGCGCCCCTTAAAGTCCTATCTATGAACCTTGCTTTCATAGAAAACGATTAGCAAAAAAATTACAAACAATCAAACTAATACTTTTTACAGTAAGTTTAATACCATTTTGTCAAAGTCTGTGGTGGATGATTGTGGTCGGAATACAATAAGTATTCCAATTCTGTTCAAGTTATTCTGATGTACAATAATTAAAAATAATTAGACACAACATATTACCGAAAAAAACTATGCTTGATAGTTAACGTCATTGACGCCGTTATTTTCTAATCTATTACGATAAGGATTTCATGTTTATCTCCCGGATCCGTGCCCATCCCGTTTCCCGTGATATGATGTAAGGTTTGTTTGCGGTGTTTATACCGCACCGATTGCCATCGGCGGGGATTCATTGTCACACCCTAGAGCCTGGTTGGTCGCGCACCGTTAGGTTTCAGAGGAACTTTCTCTCGTGTACAGTCAGGTAACCTTAATGGTACAAAGTAATACTGCAGTTATAGAGTATAGTTACCAGTGGCGGTGCGGCCCTGGCACCAGTGCCTGGAGCCCTTCCACGTGGCGCCGCGCTTCACGTGCTTGTACTCCGACAAGTACCTGCGGAAGATGAATTCTCACTTGAACTCTGGAAAAGCGTATTATTTCCGAAAATAGCCACTAAGTTCTCCCACAGGGACAGTGAAGTTTTATGAAAACTAGCCGCCTGCAATGCAGTCGCGGTCTTGACGTTTGCGTAGCATAATATAAAAAATCCTATCCTACTAATTCTACTAATATTGTAAAAAAAAGTTTGGATATTTGTTGCTAATACTTTCCGTAACCGCTGGACGGATTTGGATGAAATTTGGAACAGATATAGTTCGTGAACTAGAATAACACACAGGCTACATTATATCTGGATACCATGCGGGCTAAGCCATGGGCAGAGGCGTGTACTATATAAATAAAATAAAAAGTGATTTGAAGATGAATAACATGATGGGAATTCGCGGTAAATAATTTCCAGAAATCTAATGCTGCGTCTTAGTAGCATAGTCATTAGGGATTTGATAGAATATTTCGCTTTTCCAAAGTTGAAGTTGGGACTTTGTCACCTAGTTATGTAACATGGCTTTTATTAATGAGTACTGCCTCATAGACGGTATCCGCCACTTAAGACTTGATCAAAAAGACTCTAGGCCCAATCGCATCAACTATAGTATTAGCATTCTACCTATATAAGTTATTTAATACTAATCACCTAACTTTAAGATTACAAAGTATAATAAGCTCTTAGTCAATTAATATAAACCAAGTTTACGCAATCAGGCCTAAGTCAAAGACTTTTGACTCTGAAAGGATTTATGAAGATCGATGAAAACTTACAAAAATAACCCAACTTTAGTCTCTTGAAATAACATGGCTCAGCGAGAATCTTCGTTGTAAAACAAAGGTCTTCTTTGTGAAGGGTTCACTCTGCCGATTAGATTGCTGTTGCTACCCCAATAGAAATTAATGGGGTCTTGGATGTCTTTCCAACTCTACAGACACAAGAGAAGAAAAGCTTTGAGAAATTAAGCTTCCGAATAAAAAATGAATAACTAAGTATTTTTTTTTGAATTGCAATTTGATAAAAAGCATTTCTGGAATAAGTCGATTTATATTTGAAAACTTTATGATTAGCTATTTTTTTCTATCATCGGGGCATATGGACGCATATACGGGAATTAGGGTATCCCGTAATGAGAAAATAAGCCTGCGTACATTTCTGTTTTCTCAAATCCTACTAATATTATAAACAAGAAAGTTTTTGAGGATGGATGTTTGTTACTCTTTCACGCGAAAACTACTGAACGGATTTTGACGAAACTTTACAGTAGTATAGCTTATACATCAGAATAACACATAGGCTAATTTTTATCCGGGTACCACACGGGCAAAGCCGTAGGCAGAAGCTAGTTTGACATGAGTGCGTTAGTGCGGTTGGTGAAAATTTTAATAATGCTTTTTGTGAGCATTTTCACCAACCGCAAAAACATAGTAATCTTACCAAAGATTCACTAGCGAAAACGAATTAACGTAACATCGCACGGCAGATTGATTGCATTACACTGTAATAAATTACCTCGAAACTAAAATAATTACATGCTAGGTTGGCTCTAAGAGGCATATGAATTTTAAAACTAGTTTGAGTAATCTGAGCGCAGTGAATCACTAATGCCAGATGTAATACCACCCTGAATACACATAACCTACTGGTTACGTCGCTTTTCATGAGAACTAGCATCTTCCACAATCTTTACATAAGTGACGAATAGCTTACAAGGAACGAGGGAGTTAAGATGACAGATCTTTTTTTACCGAACAAGGCTTGACTGAATTAATCAATGAACATACTTTACACTACAAGATAACAAAATGAACAAAAACTTAAAAGCAATATCTTCCAGAAACCCTTGGGATGGAGACGACTGATTGATTGACTGAGAGATAGATAGATAGTCAATGAAACAATTTGGGGCAACGCAGTTTAAGCCGTAAGTCCTAGAGACCTAACACACAGAGCAGAGGTTCCTTTTGGTGTATAGGGCAGGAATAAAAAAGTTTTTTTCTAAATTCCACCACTAGGGAATGCAGAGGGAAATTAAGTATGTATGAGAAAAACTAAGTCACGAGGATTGAACAAGTAATTTATAAAATAAGGAACCCAATGGATACTTTGTTTAACGTACCGTCAAAACAGATAATGTATCTTCTAATAACATCTAGGTATTGGGTGGTAACCTAATTTGTTTTAAATAAATTAAATAAATAACGCTGGACATTTTTCACACAGCATCATCTAGCCCCAAACTAAGCAGAGCTTGTATTATGGGAACTACATGACTGATATACTACTTATATACTTTTTTTTGTAAATACATACATATTATACATAGAAAATCACCCAGATCTGAGACAAATATTTGCAGATCTTACAAACATTTGTCTCGTGACAGGAATCGAACCCGCAACCTTCTGCGTCTCAGGCGGACCTTCGCCCACTGCGCCACAGAGGTCGTTTTAATTTTTTATTCATATTTTTTTTACATGATTTCTAATAATTTTCTATCATAAGTCAATAAGCATCTCCAAACTCCATTAAAATCGACGTATAGCATCTCTAATAAGACTAATTTTACTGCCACATTAAAAAGTGATTTTAAAACAATAGGTTTCTAGAAACAGCAAATAAAGAAGAGAATATTTTTTTGCAAGTGTATTAAAAATAAACACAGGTAACAACTATTGAGTTATCTGAGTCTATAAAAACCTGTTTTTTCCATTTGCCAACCCGTATATCACTTCTCTTTCGAAATTGGATATGAAATAAGGGTAGATCGTTTACTAGTTAGCGCACGATAAGTCACGTAGAGTGAATATATTATTTATCAAAAATATCAAATTTCATGTTTTATTTCTGAGCTGAGAACCCGGTCAAGGGTCGCGCTTCCGACTGTTTGTATTGAATTTACACTCTACGGAGAATATTATTTCAATAAGCAGAGGCAAATCCTCTTTTAAATCCATATAAAAAGTTTTAAATTCACAATGAGTTGAGTTTCGGCTAATTATAGCAATTTGAACTTAGGTAGGTCAAACTTAGCCAGAGTAAACGTTGATAATAAGGCTCTAAATTAATAACAAACGCGCCTATAATCTTGCAAATAAATATAATTTATTCGTTCGTTCATTTGAAATCTATGAAGGATGTGTATGAATAAATAATCAAGTTAATCATAACATCCAACAGTCACATACATACTTAGTCTTGTTCCCACCCTTGAATTCCCTGCATCGTAGGTGTCAAGAACTACGAGTCGCATGGTGCCACAACACCCGGACCCGAAACAAATATCTGCAGAACATGCAAGCATTTGCCCGAAGCGGGAATCGAACCCGCACTTCTTACGTCTCAGCCGGCTACTAACCCGCCACGCAGCTGAAATCGTCTATTAAAAGATTGATGGATAAGGTAGGTATTAAGTAGGTCACATTACTAATAATGTGAAAGATTTGAAATACTAATTAAATAAATAGTGCAGGACCTTTTTCACATAGCATCATCTAGTCCCAAACTAAGTAGAGCTTGTATTATGGGAACTACATGACTGATATACTACTTAAATATTTTTTTTGTGAATGCATACAAATTATACATAGAAAAAACCCAGACCCGAGACAGATATTTGCAGATTAAAAAAAATCTCCCGCGACGGGAATCGGATAAATTTATCAATAAAGAAAGCTATTTTAGTAAAAATCTACATTTAAACATAAAGTCGAATCCTAACATTTATAACGTTAATTATAGTCTAAACAATTCATATGTTTAATTCATATAATCTCAGATTCAGTTTTTGGTAGTACCTAAAATAAACAAACACTTAGTAATCATACTAATCATTATCAAAGTAGTATATCAGTCATGTAGTTCCCATAACACAAATTCTGCTTACTAGCTTGCTTGTGGCTAGATGATGCTGTATGAAAATGTATTTCATTATTTTTATTTGTTTGGTAATAAAATCTTCAGAATATAAATCAGACTTACAATTAGGAATCATACTCATACTTACTATTAATAATTATCATCACCTAGTCTCTATTCATAAGTCATATAAATAAAATAATGAACTGGATGTAGTCTTTTTTGCTTATTTAAGAAAATAGGCTTTTGAACGACAATCTGTTTCTGGTTTTTGTAATAACAGTAAGTTACTTAGTAGTAGTATCAAGTAATTATTCGATAAGCTAATAGATGGCGCTTCCAATGACAGAGTGCGGGAACGGCGGGAGGCTAATAAAGTATATAATGACCTTTTGAAAATAAAATTATTACAATACAATTTTAACAACCATGTCTCGAGTCTCGGCCCGAAAGTATCAGGATCCGAGACAACAAAATTTACAAAAAGTCCCGAGATTTCGAGACACGAGATGCCCCGGGACACAAACCCTAGTCTTATAGTACCTGGCGACAGGTTCTCGCAACAGCGTGATGTAGAAGTACCGCCGATGTACCGCTGAGCCTTCGTGGCGATCGAGCTCACCACCGACGCACGCAGTCAGTTCCGTGAAGTCCGCGTGTAGCCCGCATCTATGGACAAGAGAAAAGCAATCTATAGACATGGCCAAAGAGAATGAAACACTACTCTTAGACATGACATGCATTTGTATTCAAGGCAAGGTCAAGGATGACTTTCACGTCACATTCCATCGCCAAATTGCTCTGAGAAAGACAGATTTGTCAGACGACAATAGATCTTCGCAGAAACCCCTTATCAATGACTCGAATATAAAGTGCTTGTTATAAATCGATGTACATTGCAGAATCGGAAACAGTGCCCCATTATTTTTTGCATGAGATCTGGGTGTGTTTCGAAGAAGCGCATGCAACAGCAGAACTGGTTAAGTAAGTTAACCTAAAGAGATCGAATAAACGGTATTTTTGCAGTTAAGGCAAAGTCCACAGTCCGCTCAAACAAAAGTATGTGAGTCCATTCAGAGGTAACCATAAATCGGAAATCGCAGCATTTTTATCGCGAGTCCAATCGTGGTTCTGGCAACGAGCCTCGCAAAAGACTTTTCGTTTTAAATTCGAGCCGATCCAAGTCGCCTTGTTTATGCAGGTGCGTTGTCGGCTCGAGATAGAATTTCCGAAAAAAAACAAACATCTTTATGTTCCAAAAGAATTATATTTTAGCCACAAAGCAATCCACGAGAGCCATTATTTTTCTTTGTAACAATGATAAAGTTTTCATTGAACAAGTAGAGAGTGCGCACCACGTATTTCGAGATTGTAGAAAATAAATCTCCAGCGAGACAGAAAACACAATGTTCGTGGAAGACATCTCCGAGGGAAGCGAAGCATGAAGTCACAGATAGGTCTGTCGAACTCATCCATTCACCAAATACATTATAACTTAATCCGTAGCGTTCGCGTTAATACTCTGAAAATCTTGTCAATGTCTCCTCTTGATTACGAATCTGTATTCATAACATGCGCAATGTATTAACCGGTGTTACAAGTCTATCAGAGCATAAATTACTAGGATTAATAACAACAATAACAGTATATACTGTGTTGGCACGCCGCCGCCGCACCGCTGGTGTGCGATATTGGATACCTAATCGATATTAGCTCGGTGCTACATATACTTGTAATTGACTTTTAATCGATCTCCGCCCGTGTATTATAAGACATTTTATTTATAAGAAAAAAGAGGAATACGATATTTCACAGGGCATCACATTTGTATAGATAATAACTTGTATGCGTACACATTTGATTCAGCTCCCATTAGTCGGCAAACTGTTCTTAAAGGTCACTTAAGATATTGCACACCAGCGAATTTAGCTAGGACTGTTTCTAAATGCAGTTTCAAAGCAAATCTAAAAATTGAACATAATTACATGAAATTAGGTACCTATACTGCGGTAAATCCATACGTAGATAACATCACAGTCTGCATCTGCAACACGCAGACAGCCGAGTAAGATCCTCTCATTTATTTTCCATACACATAAAAAGGAGTAAAGTATCCGGCAGACAGCTCGGCGGCCGGCTCGGGTGGCGAGACAGGCGGTTTTATAGCAAACGTGCGTTTCATCTAGATACGCTTTATCGCAAGCGCAGCGGCTGGCAGCCCGCCTAAACGCTCCCGAGCCAATTACGTTTTATTACGAGCAATTAATACTTTATTATTCTAATCCACGGCTGGAACGACTCTTCTGCAAAGTATGCCTCAAGTTTGTTTGACGACTCTAACAACACGGTTGGTATTTTTATTTTTATTTTATACAATATCTCTTTAATCTATATCCATAAATAACGCAAACTGTTAAAATTATGGTAATCGTCGTCGTTATTGTACTGATAAGATCCCTTTAATGTGCTTTTTTTAATTAGAAAAAATATTCGAGCTTTATTAGGACTGATTTGGCAACTTAAATGTAATAATCTTTTGAATTCAAATATTTTTTGTTGATAAAATGTAAAACGAAACGTCACGAATACTGTTTCAGACATAGTTCCTAAATGCAAATATTTATTATCGCAAAGTTTTAGGAACCTGGCGAAATTGAATAAACTTTCGACGGGGAACCGACAAAAATCGACTTATGCTGTTAATCAGAATGAGACATCTAAGCTCTACCAGATTGTAAATAAAGACTCCCATAATCCGGCGGAAGGTTGACAAATGTTATCGTCGATTAGAGAGTAGTACAACGCGACATAACGGGCTACTGCTCAGCGCTCAACACTCCCGTAGGACGTACTGGATTGGCACCAAGCCACTTTCCCGTGTCGTTCCTACGAGCGACACCGCGAAACGACGCCATCTCATGTTCTCACTGCCGTTCACCGACAACCGGAGCGAGCCTAGCAACGCATACACCAAATTGGCGAACATTAATAAACGACATTGTCATCCGTTGAAAGAATTACGAGCGTGTTCATGCCAGCATCAGAAACCGGACCTCTATAAACAGCAATACACAAGCCGTTTCGACGTATATTCTGAATAAGTTAAGCTCCAGGGAGCCGGTGGAAAATTAAATAACGTGATCTGTTCGCTGATTGAACATATTTAATTACGTTAACGATCCTGATTATTTGTAGTATAGATGCGTATCAAATGTGATGCGGGTGTTCGGTACTATAAATAGTGAGAGTATTCTTAATTAATATCCCAATCATCGTCAAACCCGCTTTTACTCCCCACATTATGGGAAATTAAATGACCGCGATAATTATCTATCGCACAAAAAATTCGTGGTCTCAATGATTGATCGGTATGTGTGTCCCAGCCGATCAAAATGGGAAATGTATCTCTGGCAATTAGTCCGAACATTCGAAAAAAATTCACCTACTTTGATGACCAATACTGTGAAAGTGAAACACTAGTAAAGCCTTCGCGGGTGCTGGAATTTTTATTTTGTGGTTAAATCCTAGTAAAGAAAATTTCAGTCGAACGGGAGCCATTAGCTTTATGACTTTTACAATTACCTTCCGAATTGTATATGACAAGGGGTGCCCCCATTGTGTCCGCTTTACTTAGTATCGATCCGTGGTTTTCGCGAGCCTTGCCAATTAGGTTTTGAGCGTTTCATTCGTAGTTAGCTTACGTCTGCAGTTGGTTCCTAGCCGCGTGCACTAAAGGCTAATGAGATTTGACTCTGCAAAGACAAAGCGCGGTTTTCACCCCGGGGCGCTACAAATGTTTTTTTTTCCAACGGTTGTTTCTTTTTTCCATTTTCACCATGCGTACTACAGACATTAACTATATTTGCTTTTCATCTTTTTCATACACTTAAATGTTATTATCGCAGTTAAGTTTTAATGGGGAGTGTACATTAGCAATTTGGAAAAGTGTTAACTGAACTGGAACTGTAAAAGTATTATGGAAAAACTAAATAAAATTTTAGAGAAATGGATATAAATAATCCCAAATAATTTAATAGCAGTATAAGGTGTTGGCCTAGTGGGCGGTATCCCGAGTTCTGATCCGAAGGGTTCGACCCCGGTAGTGCCCCAATGGATTTTTCCACTCGAAAAAATTATGTGTGTATTAACACATGAGTATACATTTGAGGACGTCCATCATGGGGAATACAGTCGTGAGCGTGTTTATTTTGTTTTGATTTTATCATATCCGATAAAAATAAAGGTATGTTGAAGGAGTATAACCTGCTAATTCACGAATCTATAGCCATGCAGAAACCTCCTTTGTGTAGATTTATGACGAAAATCCTATTAATATTATAAACGTGAAAGTGAGGATGTTTGTTACTCTTTCACACAAAAAACTACTGAACGGATTTTGATGAAACTTTGCAGTAATATAATACATCAGAATAACACATAGGCCACTTTTTATACGGGTACCTTGCGGGCGAGCCGTGGGTAGAAGCTAGTAATATATAATGCAATATGCTATTTACTCTTGTAGTGTAAGGTTAAGGAATAAATCCACATTATAGAGTCACAATCATTAGGTACGCAAATAGCAACTCATCAAATCGCCAATTTTTTTATCCGTAGTTACTTTTAAATTAATATTTAAAATAAGTAGGTGCCGAAGAAGAATTTCAGATTCAAGAAACACATTCTAAGATCATAACTACATATCTTTTCGACTAGTTATGTGCACATTATTTGGTATTCTAAATGTATTATTGACTGGGAAACTATGGCCATTGTGAATGATTGGGTTCTCTAGATCTAATATTGAGCCGGATCACACAAAGCGATGAAATGGGTCGATTCCTAGACCGTGTCAAATATTCATCCGACAGCAGAATTGATCCCGACATCTTTTGTTTGTTTGAAGAACAATTCCGAATCGCGTTGAAGCATTATTGCAGTCTGAAATAGTTTGAATTATATACAGGCGTATATATACCAGACTTATATAGTAGGTAACAACTAGGTACCTATTTAACATATGATTGACTAAAGACTTTTACGAATCCGTACTTCTGTTGAAAAAGCCATCACAAACAAACCAACTGAACCAATGATTAGATAATTGATTTGCATATTAGAAAAAAAACATGGTCGTTAATAATAATTACATTTATATAACATTTACGTGTAGATAAATGTATGTGATTATGAAAGTTCTTAGTCACTGGAGAATAATTTGATACCTGTAAGGGATTCTGCCGGACCCTTTAGACGTATTAGCGCGCTTTTTACATAAGAACAAAATGACAACTCTATTCGCTCCGACCCTTTTTCCTTTTAATGAAACACATACGCATTAATCCTTACGACCTACTTGAACAGTCCTTAATTGCAACTCTTATACGGGAGAGTTGGATTTTAACGCAAGTGATTAAAATATGGATAAATACAGTGGTTATTTTATGGCCTACAGTAAAATTACAATCAAATGTATAACTTTCAATGACAACTGAATAGAGTCCAAGACACCAAAGGCCAATAATATTCCATTGTCTTTAAGTGTCATGGATCTATTGGACGATGGGCGGTATTGTGGAGGATATTATTTGCAGAATGGAGGCATTCTCCTAACGCCGATAAGAAGTATCAGACGGAAACGTTTCAGTATAATCCGGAATGATCCGGATCATCCGGACAAGTTGGCCGACGCGGCGGTGCCGAAGCGTTAACTCCTTTCTCGAGTTCAGCCCTTGACAAACACCCGGCCAAATACGTTGCTGCGATAAATAGATAATACATTTTGCATTTCAATGTAATTTAAGAATTATCATGCTCAGTTACGGGTGTACGGGCGAGCGCTAGCAAAAGCTTCATTAAAATAATTCGGATTTATGCTTTTATAAAGTGGAAAAACATGGTGTATGTACTGGTAGCAAATGTTGAGTTCTTAGCTTACAGTTGCGAAGTTTTTATCTCTGTAAAAAATAACTGTCATATCTTCTAAATGCTAAAATCACTGTCATAAGTTCTCACGTTTTTCATGGCTGAGTTTTAAGAGAGGTTATGTAACATTGCACTGTGGTAATACAATAAATTGACTTTGGCTATCGTTCTTATAATAATGGAGTATTCATTGATTACACAAATAAAATAGCCAAATAGGCGACATGACAAGTACCTACTAAACAACGTCGTGAGCCACATAAAGGTAATGTTAGAAGCCAAGGAAGCACTTTCCATACTAAAAAAACATTCAGCATAAAGTAGCTCTAAAGATATCAGCGATGTCATCGTAAGCGCCGCCATGGTAAAACAGTAAGAAAATCACACGTTTTTGCATATACTCTCTTAAAAACGATTAGGTATTTTAGATACTAAAACTTAAGTTTTTAACATCAACGATAAATTGCAATTTTTTTACAGGAAGGTACAACTCGTAGATAAAAAACAAATCCACTGCTAGATTTTGGTCAATCGTCTCAAAATCTAGCAGTGACTAAAAAATTTAAATCTTTATTGTGTGAGGAGTTAAATCCATTACGCATACCTGTCGATGGAGGAGAACAAAAATACCTCATTGAAGCGTGCGCGAGTATTTCTGGCCTCACCCGTCACCACTCGCCGAATGCATCCACTCGGGCTCTAAAACTTATCGCCCGAACAACGAACGTAAATACACCTTCACAAAACCACACCTCATTGATAAATTAACTCCTTTCCTTTTTATTCAAAAGCTCGGTGATTATCATAAGTAGCGTTAGAGGAAATGCAGTAGTATAAATTAATCTCAATTAAAATATAGTGTTCTTATATGTAGTCAAAAGTTTATAGAACGGAAACGTTAATTAATACTTTCTAATCAACGATAAGCTCGATGTCTCTGTCTATGTAGATTCAATATGAAATCTATCCGATTACTGGGATTAATCCTCTGCTTATTGAAAGCGCAGACATTCCTTGAATAGTCTTGTTTACGCACATTTGCGTTGTGCTGTGAGGCGTGCGAAGTGCAACGTTGTAGCATCGCGTGACTGACTAGTCGTTCCCTACACAATAGACCAATTATGTAATCTACTATTACATAGCTAGCCACAAAGGTCGGGTTTCCCTTTTATAATAATTTCATTTACACTCTAATGCTCGATGGATCAACGTATAGAATTGTGATGATAGACGCTCTATCGCTGCGCACCGTTTCAACAACCCCGCTTAGTTTACCTTGTCCGCTATAATTTAAATAAATCATGTTATCACCTGTTATTTCATTGATTGTTAAAATACGTAGTGTTGTAGCGATCAATTGTTTTGTTTAAAAGATAAAAGTAAGTTCGTCTTCGTATGAGCTACTGACCAACTCTGGTGTCGAAGTTTTTAGCCTTCGACATGGCTCAACTACTGTATATATACTAAGTGGAAAACTTACGCCCTAAAGCACGGAAGCACTCAGTTCTCATTGCCATCCATACGGTGTCTAGGCAGAATATCGCTCAACCAAAACGACTAGGTAAACTACGCTGTAAACTTTACTATGAAAAATTTATATGCGACTGTCGATCAAGGCGCGGCTACCAAGAAGGTTCTTATATTTTTTTTACATCCTCGATCCAACGTGTTAAGTTGTCAGAAGAGCGGAGATGGGAAAAAAATGTTGTCGCGTTGCATGTGCGGGTTGAATTTTGATCGAATGTAATCAGCCGTGGCATGCGTGCCTTGCTCGCCAAATAACCAAAAGTACAATCGAATGTACATGCAAACACCGCATAAATATTAAAACTTTCGTTTATAGGCACAGTTGAAAAACTGGCTCATTAACTCGTTCTTCAGTACATGTCCATAAAAAGCTAGGTACGAATTCGATTCAGTACAATTAAACGACCCCCGCGTGACATAGACAAGAGCTCTTTATATCGAGTTCGCGTCATCCAAGATCGATATTACCCCTAAATCCATAAAGCATATTACTCACACCAGCAGGTAGTTCTTCCTGTTTGGCCAAACCCATTAAGTTGGTTTTAAACCTTCGAAGTAAATTGTAAATTACATGAACGAACATAAATTTACTTCACAAAACAAATCCCTGGCGGAAGTTTGTAAATTTTTAATTTTCTGCTTGTTGAGCAAGCATCAAAAACACTGTTTACTGAAAAAATCTAAATAAAATTGTAAAATAATGGGGTTGCTGAAATCAGTGTTCAAGTGCAAAACTTTTGTTTTTTTTTTCGCTCTGCAGAGTCAGCTCATTAATAGGTTTGATTGAGAATTTTGATCAAAGGAAGAAATGTAGCCCGTCGGCGGACAATGGGGAGGGAGGCCGCAGGCGTGGTTCATTATTTTTGTTCGTAGTCTCGTCTCCGGAATCCTTTTGTGCGTCCGTCACGTGCCTCGTTCAATCTATATCTTTTCAAATCGCGCAAAAGGGCTCCAGACTTCATGTTTACTAAGTGACTACGCTCCGTGAGATTGAGGAAATTACTCACTTCCTGCCAACTGCTTGAGATCATCTTAATCTTTTAAGAGGAGTCTGGCTATTGTTGCCTAATAAATGGTAATATTTTCCAATGAAGTTAGACGGTGGATTGATATGCGTCTGAAAAAGCTTGATGTTATTTAATATTCCTAGTCTAGCGTAGACTTTCCTTTCGCTAGTTTGAACTACACCCCCTTTTCAACTGCCTACGCGCTTCCCTTTGAAGCTGTACATAATCACACATGCTTTGTCAACTTCAAAGCGGCGAGTAATCAGCGCTTCAGTTTATTTCTAACGTGTAAAACATTACATCCTCTACAAGAGGGCCGGCCTCGTAACCCCGATACCCTGGGGAGAGGTAACTGTTCCGCCTCAGTTCTTGGTTTAGATCCTGAAGTTAAAATTGTATAGGTCACGCCCGAAATAAATTACGACACTTTGGGGTCAGATTAGGAAACCATCCTATTGGGATGTGACAGTGAGTAGTTTTTTTTGTTATAGATAGTACGGTAGACGAAGAGATACGATAGTTGATGGCTCACTATTTTATTAGATCACACACATCTGTCCCTCCATCTGTCTATACAATTTAGCTGTCAGACAACGACAACCTCTGTTTGATGTGGCGGATATAAATAATTGGTACAAATGGTCCTTCAAATCCCAGATACTGGATCAGATCAAATTGAATCGATAGAGCAATGCAATTCGAGTAAAACAAAAAAAAACTATATTTTCTCGTTTGTAACGTAATTATGGGATCTATACGACGTCCCAGTGTAATAACGCAAAACCTGAAAATAGTTCGTTGTAGCTACTTTTTTGGTAGATTATTTTTTTATATAATGCAGAGGCTAAAATTAAAAAAAAAAATTCTCCTACAAGATAATTACGAACAATAATTAACTAAACTAATAACTTATTGATCAATTTATATTATAATAAAAATCATTTGGGGTGTCTAGGGTTTTGCGTTATTTCACTAAGACCCTGTATAACTTTATACTATGGTGCCTACTACTATTTGCATGTTGTAGAAATTCCACCGTCCCCGCTCCCACAGCATATGGCCGTAACTGCTCAGTGAGGACGGAAGCGAGACGCGTGACGTCTCCTAGTGTCTGAATACACTTCGACGTGACTTGTGGATCTAATGTCCAATTCCAACTCGCATTGTACTCCCATACAATATGAGACGGCGGCCGT
Source organism: Perizoma flavofasciatum (assembly GCA_958496245.1). Lineage (NCBI taxonomy): Eukaryota > Metazoa > Arthropoda > Insecta > Lepidoptera > Geometridae > Perizoma > Perizoma flavofasciatum. Next base: position 10,173,946 of record OY292423.1, read on the forward strand.
AGGAAGTAGAAATACATTTAGTTGAAAACATGTTACCTCTAAATTTAGCAGGACATACAACCACCCAATCAGAATACATAATCGTCACCTGTCAAAATATTTACAGGATGCGAAGAACATAAGATGCATTTGAGGATTTTGAGTACGAGACGAGAACATAAACAACTTCTCAGCGTCGAATCAAAATAACTGCCTAAATACTTTGCGTTACGATTCTTGGGAATTATTTGGTTATTTATAGCGAGACAGAATAGAAACATAAGCAATCACTCAGACTCGTAAGCCGAAGCGGATGACATAAATCTTACAAATGCATAATCAATTTACGCTGCAACTTATGACATACCAACTACAGATATTATAAATAACGTTATCTTTAAATTGTTATGAATTTATATCAATATAGCTACCGGCAAGAATAATAAATTCTTTAAGAATGTGTACATAACAAAGTAGGGAACGATGAAGATTTAGATAAAAGTTTTCAAAGTAAATTGGACTCCTACAAATCTGTTATTTATTTTATTACAAAACTGTTATTAATAGATACAACTACCAAAGTGGTCGGTAAACACTGTCTTATCTTTCAACCAATTAAAGCAGCAATTCAATCTGTCACTCGAACATATTATGCAAGACAAGTCGGTATCACTGCACCAATTAGTTCTTCCCAAACGGAACATATTTCGGTTTCCCATACGTGGGTGTAAATAATCGATATTGCTACGCTTATTGATTATTATAATACCGAGATGGGATATGTATGCAATACCTGTTTTTCAATTAGCCCGTGGGAAAGCAATGTCTCAGGGCCCGAGACACAGATGCGTGCCGATCGCATCTGGTACCCATAAGAACTTCATTTTTAACCGGGACCGGTTTGACGTGTCATTATACCTCTGCGCGAATACTAATAAGGAAGAACAAGCGTTCTATTACTTTTACCACTTGTTTACGTCACGTAACTCAATACAGAAAACATACCTTCTGAAGTTGAAGATACTCTTATCAGGATTTAATTTAATGATTCATATACGAGAAACAAAATTAAAGTAGCTATCTACATTCTACACTACCTGCTTTATGGTCACTTTGGATGCAAATATAACCTTACCTTAGCCATACAACAAAAGGTACACCACTAATTACCTAATCTGATGGTAATGCCTCTTACCTCAACAGTCCAATAATGATTTATAAAATAGAATAATCTGTTATTGGTATTATACTTAAAACATGTTTTTTTCCTAGATTATAAAGTTAACGCTGTTGATTATTACCAAAAACAAATAAACGAGAGGACCATTCTGTTATTTTTTCCCCCTGTTGTATACGCTTGTAGTTGCCATGCAGGTAATATTCCTCTGCAAATCTTAAATCAATGTTGGAAAGCATTATGAAAAGCGGGGTGAGGGATTTGAACTTGTCTAGAGGTACATACCATGGCACATGCCAGAGACCTAATGATCTCAGCCAGAAGTGTTGTAAAACAGCACAAGTATCCGACTTGTAATGGATTAAATCCTATCCTACTAATATTATAAACGTGAAGTTTGTGGGAATGTTTGTTCCTCTTTCATGCAAAAACTACTGAACGGATTTTTATGAAACTTTACAGTAATATAGCTTATACACATAGGCTACTTTTTATCCGGGTACAACGCGGGCGAAGCCGTGGGCAGAAGCTAGTTACTATACCTTTCAAGCGTGGGAAGGGGATGATGTAACGTCAATAAAACCTGCAAAGTAGCATATAATAATTACTTTACTTGCAGGTGCGTTAATATGCATATTTAAGCGAATACAATTATCATATCATAAGTTTACTGTTTAATAAGCGTTAATGGTCACATAATGTCAATTTACAGTCGAACGGATTGACTGCATGATTACGGCTGGAAATTCCCCATACGTGTTGTAATTGTAAAGATAAAGAAATTAAACGTATGTTTTATGTATGAAGCAATATGGGATTGGTTTACATCCGGTAGAATCGTTCCCGAATAGGTGGAACAAATGTACGATGGCAACTCTTTGACAAATAAATAAAAAATACTAGAGAAGTAAACCCGCTATTTGCCACGTTTATTTTTAAGTGAGTTTTCCGCAGCTTGAAAATGAAATCCCAATCACTCCGTTTCGGTATACTTAAGCCACAAATTTAGCGTTCGCCTGCCGTTTGCCTCATAATCCGAAAAGTGTGTGCCTACTGTCTGCTTAGGTTTAAACAAGACTGCGTAATCCAGAGTTTGGCTTTCCACGCCTAGAAATGTAAGCCAAGCGACGCCAAGCTTTGGCTTGAATGAAAAACGACTGATTGATAGCCGTATTATCACTATGAAACTAGAACCAATGAGATCAATAATACCATTCAGAGTATCAGATGCGTACCGAGCCTAGCAAGCGTGTAATTCATTCGATTAGAGCGTCCAACTCGCGAACGGGATCGATATGATAAGCGAGCAATTAATCAACTTTGATCGATTGGTGTTCTTAATGTTCGAACCCAATAAATTAATTTAAACGACTTCGATAAAATGATATCAATCGGTCATAGAATACGAAGACTTAGAAATTAATGAATGAGAAAACATATTTTTATATCCGAAATTTGCACAAAAAGAATTCGTTCTTCGCGCAAGAGTAAATTAAATCTCTGTTTACAATTATCGGTTATTTATGTTCGCGCTTTTATTTTCAAGCAACTCTATTCTTTCTATTGTAAACGTAGCCTTTACGGAATCAAACAAATAGCTACCGCAGCACTTGGCATGTCATTTCATTTGAAATATTTACAAAAGAACCACAAACTAAAAACAAAAAAAAATGCGAGCATTTTTACAAATCAAGTAGACTTTTCTACGAAAATTTCAGTAATCCCTGCGTATTAGGGAGTTCCATTAAATAAACGCGTGCTACCGATGTTGATAAATAACTATAATAAAACAAAAGTGCTTTGCATTGTAGCCGATGCGAGCTTGCGATCTGCACAATGGCCCCACTTAAGTACGGTCCGGCGCTTTCATGCCGGAACGAATTTCCCGGACCTGTCGTAATAAGCATCCGCGGCCAAACAAAGACATTTTCCGTTAGGAGGAACCGGAAACGTTACTTGGAAATTATGTATTCAAAGTCTCAAAGATCAGCAAAAATTCCTACTTCCACAAACGAGGAAAATTCAGGTTGCTTGTTGTGTTTTTGGAAGTTATAAGTTACTTTGAAAGCTATACAAATTAAATGTGTGCGTGAGTATAAGATGTAAGTACTTCCGCGGGTAAGAGCTTGCCCTACTCCCGATCAGCGAAATAACCTAACATAAACAAAACTGGCAAACTCGTGGCAAATAAGAGGAAGTTTGTGCATAGTTTCTCACTGCTACTTTTCTCCTAATTAGGATGATCCCAGGGATTTATAACTTCATCTATTCTGCTGACTCGGCTTTATAGTATGTGACAACAACGTCAGTAGTTTTATACCTACGTTATAAGGTTTTCGCATGGGGAAAGCGAGACAGTGCCGGTCTGGTGACGCGCGTGTAAGGCGAAGACATTTGTTCCTGCTACAGGATCGTTTTACGGGAACGGGCCCGGGCTTTAGCCCTGGGGACTTCACGCCTGCCGCCCCATTTGTTACCCGACCGCCACATTCTGAATTTTTCATGAACACAAGACATAACTCACACGACAGCTCTGGGTGATTAAAAAGAAAAATGATGATCCGGTAAAGTCGTTATACGGACTACTTTACGAATGGCGTCCTAAAAAAGATAATTACAAATACAGAAGAGGGGAAATGGCTATTCGTGCACTTCAATCAAACAGGCCCAATCTGTTACCCTAGAAAAACAAACATTGAACGGTATCGACAGCAAAATTTAATAGGGCTACCACGCCATTAGTTGAGCATGTATCGAATATGAATATGTATCGAATATGAGTCTTAAAGAGAAGAATAAAATCTCGAACCGCTCGCTCGAAAATCTAATATTTACGAGTACCTAAAAGCCACCGGCTATAAGGTAAAGCAATTATTTTTTATACAAGAGCAACGCTATCAGCCCCTGAGATTTCTATTCACATGGACAAATAAAACACCACCATAACCATTCACAAAAAAGGAAACAAAATTCGCTATTCAACCTTCCATATTACCATTTGAAAGCAAACAGTCGCATTCAAAGCAGTCGGTCCCATTATTTTTGCTTTCACAAAATTCACACCTACAAGAGCGTCGGCTTCACAAATTCGGGACGTCATTTCACGAAACATTAAACTAACTAATTCATATTCGCAGCGCTGCAGCCAGGAGGGAAGACAGGACGCAGAAGCAGCCCTACCCGTCAAGCCGCGTGTCCCAGACACATGCTGTTGGGTCCGAACCAAAACAATTAGATCACTGCAGCCGGTCTTTTAACACGTCCCTGATATAAAACTTTTGGTAGAACGCCGTATTTCCAAGATGTCAAAGCAATAAAACCGAACAAAGAAAACTAGTAAGAAGGATAGCTTAGCTATTAAAGTTTAACGATAGATTTACAGAGTAAAGAGTGACAAGTCATAAAATGAGACGTATGAAAAAGTTAAACGTTTCAATTGTAGGCAAATCACGAGCGCTTTTAATCACGACTAGATTTAGTGTAACCGACCGACATGATACCTTGACCAATTGATTAGGTGGTCGGTTCGCCCAAGCGTGGATTGAAATGGACAGGAGATCCGGGCGGGACCCGGGACGAGTAAATCAACCAATACTTTACACTCAGAAGTATACACGAAACCACGACCAACAAAGAGCGTCAAGCCATCAGATTCAATGCCCGACAGTAATGTTAGTAGTGTCACAAGACACGTAATTATGTGATTAGAACATAAATCCAAGTGTAGCTTATAAATCAGTGTAGTAAAGTGAACGGATGAAGAACATGAGCAGTGACTTAATTTAAAGCACAATTCCAGCGCCAAGGCAAAATGCGTTAGAGCAAAATTAAAACAACAAGTCTAATTGAATGTTTCAATGAACTGCAGTCGGCGAACTCACCGGCAGCCAACAGCCATACATCAGGCATGCATGCCATCATTCGTGGAGAACATCATTTGATCTATACTTTGTAAACGCATGTCCATACAACGTTGTATGCATTACTTCTTTACTGTCGCTTTATCGCCAATGGAAACCGCATTTACATCATACTATCCTAACTATTTTCATGGTATGAAAATAGTTAGAGCTATTGATTCGTTAGAGAGCTTAAAGACCTTCAATTTCTATAGCATAGCAATAATGTGAATCGGTACTAGACACACTTATTTTTATAGCGACTATAAAATAGAATAGTCCTGTTGATGGCTTATCCTACACTCCGCACCCACTCACTCAAAATTGAAATTTCTTAAGGGATATATAACGAAATTTTCTTTCAATGTTATTCCATTTACTATTATTGCCGAACAACTATTACATATTATTTGATGGTCAACCTTTTCGATGAACTTTCGACTATTTGCGTTGTATTTTGGGACCTATATCACGACAACTTTTTTGACTAGTATATATTTTTAGTATAATATCTTTCTTGACCATCCACTATCGCCGAAGTGCAATATATTCTCCGCTGAAAAGTTTAGCAAGGACGTATTTCTTACAAGCGGTTGGTTGGCAACTGGGAATGTTTAGGTAGGTACGCTCAAGAATTTTGTTTTATTTAGACACTAGTTGTTGCCCGCGGCTTCGCCCGCGTGCTATTTTAATAAAAGTAGCATATGACCGTCTCCAGGCTTCAAACTATGCCCACCAACTTTTGAATGAATTGAACCAAGGATTATAATTTATACAAAGTTTAGAACTCAATTGCACACCCCCAAAGAGTAATTAAAAAAAAATACGTGTTTCATTATTTATTTTAAAGTTTATGTGTACCGAGTTTTGAGTGAATAAAACCAAGGAATATTTTTTTCCATAGAAACTTTACCAACCTGTTTAATCCCCTTAGGGGTGATTTCCGAAAATAAGAATTACCCTTTATTTTATTTCAGAACCTAAACTATCTACATTTCAAATTTCATCAAAACCGGTTTAGTAGTTACGGAGATACGTGGTAAACATTCACACACAGACTTTCGCATTTATTATATTAGCAGAATAGGATAGGATGTTCAAATTTTACGCACGAAATATTAGTAATCAAGTCATAAGCAATAACCCAATAGAAATAGCAAAGTAAGACATCTCAATGAAGATTACATACACTGGTTTCATCATTGCTAATGACATTTTAAAGAAAACAGGTCAATATGAAATCAGCTGACTCGATTTAAAATAAAGATGATACAATGAAATGAAACTGGTCCGATGGGTCTGATCAAAGTAATAGAAGGTAAACGTTCGACAAAAACCGTACGAAGTTGACGTGACAAATCGTTGAAATCGCGTGGCCCGGCCGCGGCCTGGCGATAGCCGCGACGGCCGAGTGGGAGGGATCCTTATAGTTTGCAATTTATTCCAAACTCGGCAGGCTTGTATATTTATATCGGTCGTAGATTGGCGGCGTAGCTCACGCGAACTCTATACATCGAAAGCAATTCAGTATCGGCCATATGCGCTTTGCGACCGTATCCCATCCAATATATAAACATGGGTTATTTATTACGAAGAGGATGTGCGTGCTTATGACACCAATAATATATTACAACGTTTGATTCGATTTCCTATAGAAAACCAAACTAAGGTTTCCTGCGGAAAGGGAACGTCCAGACATTCATATCACGTAAAGCAATAAAGAAAATACCGTAGGTAAAATTAGTTCAGATCCACAAACACGGGAGGAGGATAAAGGTGTTATTACATTGGAAACATTTCTTGCGTTGCGAGAGGAACACTACAGGAAAATAAAGATATGAAAGAATGCTGTGATATATTCGCGGTTTTTAAGCACATAATACAAGGATAGTTTTGAGAGCCCGGAAGGTTGCGATATATTTTTCCCAGAAGCTATCTATTCGTATATAAATCACAACATTATCAATAAGCCACCACGCTATTTTTTGAATTTTCTTATAATTCTTTATTGAACACTGAATGTACACAAAAATAAAGATATTAAGCAAGTTTTGTACATGAAAGGCTAACCCAGAAATCGTTTTCTTTCCGAGAGATGTGATGAAGTTGGTAAATTTGTGTACAAAGACAAGAAAGAAGAAATACAATGTTAAGTATATTATTATTTATAAAATATGACTCTATTCTATCGCCTTCATGGGGGCGGCAAACGCCATTCCCACGCGTCAAATATTTCCGGATAGCGTGTTAATTGATGCTCGGATAGAGGAGCTAGACAATGCGTCAGTGAGCGAAGCCATTAGCTGCACAATTAGTGCAATTGTCGTTAATTTATTGCCGTGCACCGAGCGCAGAGTCAATGGCTAGCGGTGGATTCTGAGTAATTGCTGAACTAAATTAAAGGACTAAGCAGAGAACTGGAAAATATTAATAAAGGTACAAATTCAAGCAATTCGATCCGATCCCGTACATACATTATACATTTATGCATGTATACATTTATTACTTTACTGTTGTGCAAAAATAACTTTACGCAATAATTATTTAAAGTTCAAAATCGATACAAAAATTATAAGCAAAGTCTCCGCATGTCTAAAACAACCATGTTCAGATGGAAGAAACATAAATTATTTTATTCATAAACACAACAATTTGTTAAATTCCCACGCGATAAAAATGACTCACGCCACACATCAATAACGACATAATTCGTAATGTATTATGGTAATGTCACCACAACATGATGTTACGTGTTCTAAATTGTGGTTTTAGCAAGACAATCATGCTTTCTTAGCACCAAAAAAAAGAAAGCCTTTTCAATAGACTTGACAAGTTGTACTGCTTTACCTATTGGTGCTGTGCATATGTAAAAAATAATTTAATTTATTTCTTTGTAAAGCTGACTGTAGTGAGTCCACAGAGGCTTTAGTCTCGTCTTAACTTTCCTAAACTTATTGTAATACATCTTCATTTTTCATCAATAAAAGTGCCCAAGGCGTATCAAGCCACACTATGTTAGGGCCCCGATGTAGAGGCTTCATATAATGGGGTTTTTGCTTGGTAAGCCCAATATTTCCTAGATAGGCTAGGCTTCCAGTCAAAAATTGCTTTTGAACCCTAACTATTATGAGATTCAAAGCTTAGGTACGTCAATGATTACCTATCAGCACTAGTATGTGCTCTGTGCACAACACCAGCGTTTAAAATGTCCTTAACCTAGCTTGCAAATTAAAGAATACTTTCAAAAACAAAAATCCGCTCCACATAGGCATACAAACCCTCCACAAGAACAATTAATATCACTCAATTATTCACACTGAATTTGTCCGTTAAGCAAGAATGCGTTTACCTTCAGACAACGCATAAATCCTCATTAGATTAACTTTTAACATCAAAAGGCCCGTTGATTTTATCAATTTGTTTCAACACATAATTTCCCCGTATTTCTCAGGAAGCTGTCTAAACTTGACACAGTTAATCTACTCTATGTACGTGTATGTTTACGATAAACATAATTTAGTTTGAAGTAGATAACGTGTTAATAGATTAGATTCTAAATTAAGTTAGCGAGTCACACCCTCGTTACCGGCAGCCCTCGTTCGAAAGTCGGGACTCGAGGCAGAATCACACGGAACCAGATGGAGTCCGATTTAAAATGATAATTTATTATTACGACATACTTTATCCACATGCAGCGACGTACGATTAATAGGAGATTATCCCATGCATAATTTTCAGTTAGACCGAAGAACGACTACTAATATAGCTCCGTATGTGTAGCTGTTCTCCGTTCATTAATTCCAATAAGTGCGTGATTTACGATCATTCATTGACTGTTTAGTCTGGAAACGATCGTAAAACAGGGATTTAAAAACAATGCCCGATCATTACTATATGTATCTAGATAAATATCTATAGTGTGCTAGAATTAAAATGTGTGAATAATATGCACAAGTAGTTGCTAAGGTAAGTTGTTGATGGTAGTTTAAAACGTTTTATTTGAGTTCAAACTTTTACGCGTTGAATGAGATCACACTTTGTGTGTAAAGCTTTATTTGTATTGAGCTTGGGCGTCAATGCATAAGCATGAACATCCTATTTTCAGTATGTCGATATAAAAACCCAACCACTTATAAGGATTTATCGGAATGAAAGAGCATCTTTAGTATATAGGGCTATCTGTAAACACGCAAAAGCTGTCGGACCATAATTCCTATCATTAAACTTAATTATTTTCCTAAAAAAATTGAAATATGACTTATTTTTCTGAAAGTTTTCATGGAATATCAACAAGTACTTGACACGTCAGCCTAAAATGCTTTTTGACGAGTACCTAATCCTTATAGGACTTTTTATTTCTAAATCAGCTGATTTTAGAGTTGTTATTATTATTATTAATTATGCCTTAAAAAATTTCAGACGAAAAACAGGTGTTTTCCTTTTTATACAAATAACCCTGTATTAGTTTGCTGCACTAGCAACTACAATGGTGTTGGTTTAAAACCCCGTTGAGAGCATCTCTCGGCACAAGGGACAGGCGAGACAGTTGTGGCATGCAGAGAATGGGGACATTTCAATCTGATTGGATGAATTGCCTATTCCAAATTGGGGTAGATTATCTAACATCATTATGATCTATTATGCAAGCCTTTACTACTGGTAGTTCGCTACGAACTACATCTTGCGATGTACGGACCTTTCGGAACTCACGGTTCAAAAACCCTCCTACAAACGCTACCGGATTGTTGAGTTGATTCAGAGATCTTTGCTCGACTTGCTCCCTCGATCAATAATTAATCTTCAGATGTGATGCTTTATGACGCTGATGCGGCAGTAAGGCAAACTGCAATCATCAGCACACGTTCGATGTTTATAACTTTCAATAGGAAGGTATCTCACAAACATGCCTGCAGCATTTCTCAATAGTAATACACAGCATAATTGTTCCTTGGGTCGGGCCGCGGGTGGATATAATAATTAGAACCGAGGTGCACGATACAAGTTGTAATTACGTGGATGCAGCAGTTATAGCCGAAATGCAGGCTAATAACGTTCTAATTATAAATTCTGGAGATTGTTACTGTGAATTACGTTGCTTACCTTGTCTTTATTACTCCTTCGCATCTAAATCATTTTTGGGAATTTCAAGAGTCACTTGGACACTTGTGTTAATAAGGGGTAACTTTTAGAAAAGAACTTGAAATAGTATAAAAAATAAATGAATTTTTTCAAAGTATTTTTTATACTCATGAAGATTACGCTTTATTTCATCGTCGGATGAAAGAAAATGTTAGTACGCGTCAGGCTAGCCCACTTATCACCCGTGTTCATCATCTGTCGTGGACCCATCTCGCTGCGACCTTTGCTCGTAATCACATACATACAACATTATTCCACAAATTCAGTATCAAGGTGGCGTGTCTCTATTTTCGACCTCTGTGGCGCAGAAGGTTGCGGGTTCGATTCCCACCGCGGGACAAATGTTTGTATGATTTGCAAATATTTGTCTCGAGTCTAGGTGTTTTCCATGTACGTGCATAGTATAGGTTGCAAGTATATAAATAGTATAAATCAGTCATGTAGTTCCCATAATACAAGCTCTGTTTACTTTGGGGCAAGATGATGCTATGTGAAAATGTCCTCTATTATTTTCCAATATTATTATTATTTACTGCACTGTGAGTTCAACGAACGATTAATTCTCATGATAGTTCTAGTTGTTTATCGCACGAAGCAATAAAGATATCTCAGACCTCAAAGTCTTGCTCCCGTGCATCAGATTTTACGCCTCTATCTATAGTGAACATTTGATGTGACTTTTAATCACTGAAATAAGGCAGTGTAATGTTTTTTATTTAAACTTACGTCTCCTCGTTCAATGACTCACTATTTTCAAATTTAGATCATATACATATTTTCTTTTTTACCACGTTTGACTAAAAGACGGTTCAGATATTTTAATCTTTGGTCGGGGATAAGAGTTATCCATCACTAACTAACACTAACTAGGATCAAAATAACCACTTGATCTTATATTATCAAGCCAATGGAATCTACAGTCTAAAGAAGAGTATGACATCATTAATGTAAGGACTATGGTGCTCGAACAAAACTTAAAATACAAATCGCCTACACAAACCGTTTCGCGCTGCATCAATGGAATCGCAGGACGTACGGTGAACATGCAAAATGCGAACGTGACACAATTTCCATAATCCTGTTACACGGGGACGATGCACAATATCTAGATTTTAAATTAACATAGTGTGTGGGATACACCAATTCGCATATGGCATGGGCTTGTATTACAGCCTGATCACTCTCGCCACTCAAGCTCTAACAAAAGTTACAGTAGGTATATAATGCTAGCCATTTTCACAAAGTCAAAGTCAATAGGTTTTTATTCATTGAAATCACAAGGATCATATAGAAACGTCAACCTAAAAACTATACGTGAATTTAAAATGTTAAAGTGAATTTACGCCGATTCCTCGAGCGCGACCAAGCCTAGAAGAATCAGGCAACAAACTCTGCTTGGTTATTTTTTTGATGATCCTTCATTCAGCTTTAGTGTAGTACCAATTAGTGGTGGGTCCTCAGCACGTGTGGCACCACAATTGTAGCTACACACTTCCTCGAAACGAGGCCTCACTCTTTTCGTTTGGACGAGCTACCACACCACACCAACACAGTTGCACAATCGTGCTAGCCGCGAGGCGCGAGGCTCGCGCCGAGCCGCGAGGAAAGATTGTGTTGGCTCGCACATCGCTGTGCGTGCAAAAGTGAGGAAGGAGGTGAGGTGTCGTTCGGCTCGCGAGCTGTAGCGTGTTGTGGTTGTGTGCGAGCGAGTTATGTGATGAATGTATGTATCTGCATTATCTGTCGGCCGCTCTCGCGAGTGAAGGATTTCGTTGGTGTAGTGTGGACTGTGGTGACAGTTCGATACCTATCGTGTTGTTGAGTAGGTAGTCGGCCTTACTCGACCGACACGTTCCTTCTGTTCAATTCCATGCCATGTGTATTTGCATGTATCTACAGTGTGTGTGTTTTGGTAGAATTATTCAAATTAGGTACCTACCTATTAAAATAATTATGTTAGAGAAAATTGTGTCAACAAAAACTAGGTACCTACTACCTACTAGGTTGATCTTGATCTAACAATAAGAACTTACATATAAATATTATGCTTACCTAGGTACTCCTACCTAAAGAAGGTAACATTAATTAATTGGATCGTTAAATATAGATAGTTGGATAGGTATACAACTGTCTTGTCTATTTGCACAATTCCTGGTTGACTGTGGCTTGTAGATTACTTACTATTTTCTAATAAATATTGTGATACCTAACCAACCTACCTATTTTCGCATTGTTATGAAAAGAGATCATTCTATGGCCAATTGCTCCATTCATTTTCATACAATAATGTTTCTGCCTCTTCCTCAATACAAAAGTGACCACACAACACAATTGAGTAGAGTAGAGTAGGTACATGCTCGCCGGCACACAACACGTGCAGCATGCCGCCTCGCACATAGCACTTCACTCCATTACCACACCACACAACACGCACAGTACACACTGTGTCCCAAGACTGCCTCACTCAACTACGTTCAGAAACTGCCTCGCTGCCTCGCCTCAATTGTGGTACCACAGTGTGCTGGCTCAGTTGTAAAACTGAGCCCCTCGCACGATCCTCGTTTTCAAACAGTGTGCTACTCATGTCTAGTACCAATCGATCTCGATAATCGACACAATATGATCTAAAGTATGTCTGATATTTCATGTTTTAGGCCACCTGAAAGCCTCCGACATTTAAGGCAAAGCACGGAAGCACTCAAAAAGCCACAACCAATCCAAGTGGTGACTCGTCAGAACCTTGCTTAGCTAGCTAGATAGCTACCTCATTTTTAAGAACGACTAGATAAGCTACAGGGCGATGATGATGATAACGGAACGTAAAGCTGAAATTGAATTCTCAATATAACGGCACGTAATTTGAGAATAAAGTTTCGGGTTGCAACGTGATTGTAGAACTTAGGGGCAGAAATTATATTTTAGGAAAGGTTGATAAAACGTTTTTTTTTTGTAAAACTGTGAATGGTATAGACATCAATCTGAAATCATAAATAAAATTGTCAAGAGGGTTTTGTTTCAAATATAAAAGTAAATTGTGGTTTAACAATCGTTGCCGTAGTCTTATTAGATCAGGCATGACTTTATGTACAAACTAGCTGCGCCCCGCGGTTTCACCCCGCGTAAGTTTCGATTTTACACTCGTGATAACTTCGAAATTAAATGTCCGACTCGAATGAATTAAAATGTATTTTACTGCTACATAAATACCTTTGATGATAAAACTATTAGTTAAATGAGAATTAATACTTTGATACGAATGCAACTAACATTTGTTTCTACCGGCGATCTAATTAAATTTTAGAACACAAAAGCTGCTATTGTGACTTAACTATGATAGTTAGATATATTCCCTCGCGGACTTTTTTATAGGTAATTATGAGTACTTTAATCATGTAATACATCATTTTTATGTATCGTCAATAGTTTTCTCAGTGCACGCCAAATAATAAATTTTATAGGCAAAATTTTGCTACTTTGGGTTACATTATTGCAATTTTCTTAAGGATCTCTATTTTTTTGGAAATAAATGATGTTTATGTTACTTCCTGATAATTTAGCTTTGTATTAGTGGAAAAAAAATATTATCGGTCCAGTAGTTTCGGAGCCTATTCGGTACAAATAAACAAACAAAAAATTATTCCCTCTTTATAATATTAAGAAAGAAAGTTATTTATTTGGCAACAACAAAAAGCACAGAAAGGACAGGTACCTATACACTAAAAAATAGATAAATAGACACAATAAATACTTAAGAATTTAACAAAAACATAGTGACAAAGCGAAGATTTTTGTGTTGACTAATTAGTAGTCCCATCTGTGCCGTGTGGGCCAAACAGGTCCTGTCTCATCTTAGTGCTGCTCCACACAATAGTGAGAAGCAGCACTGATTTTCAGACAGGGCCTAGGAAAGATGACCTCACAAACGCGGAAAACTCCTGGGCTACCAACATTTTAATTGTTATTATAACAACAATAAACAAAGTAGGAAGGTACATAAACACAGTACATAAATTACATTAAATAGAGAAAATAAGGAAAATATATTACTATAGTAGTCTACTGTAGTATGTGTACAGTAGACAGATAGATACAGACAGATAGTGTAGATTAGTAAAGATAAAGTTATATATAAATAAGCACACGGCCCACGAAATGGTAAGTGATTAGGATTACCGTCACCTATAAAATCTGCAATGCCAGGGGCATTACTTATGCTTTACCTTTTTCCCTTCGCTCCACGCCGAAACAGCGACAATAGCAGCATTACTACTTGGCGTTCGAAATAAATAGGGCTGCATATAGTATATACGACTTTAATAATAATAAGCTGGACTAGCCAAAAGTATAGAGAGTATCTGCATCCAGTTTAGGAACTCTTTCATAGATACGAAGCTCAAGCATCGCGCAATGTTAGGTATGCCCTTGTTGCAATAAAGTTTCGACTAGTTCAAACAGTGGTCCCCTTATGAAGCTGGGAGCGGATGTGTGCTGGCTTCAGTGGACAGAGGATGTGAGAGGTCAGCCAATGAATGGGTAGGGTCTCACAATGCAACCGCTCATATGGAAATGTTCTTGATCAAGTAACATAGGTCTAAAGACTAGCTGCGCCCCGCGGTTTCACCGATTTAACTATGATAGTTAGATATATTCCCTCGAGGATTTTTTTAAAGGTAATAATGAGTACTTTTATTATGTAGTACATTTATGTATCATCAATAGTTTTCTCAGCGCATGCCAAATAATTAAGTTTTACATATTGTAAAAACGGGAATATATAACGGGGAATTCCCGTTTTTACAATATGAATAATCAAATTCACGATAGTTTTAGAATAGAAATGAATTTTATAGGCAAAATTTTGCTATTTTGTTTATATTATTGCAAAAATGGTTAAAATCGGTCCAGTTGTTTCGGAGCCTATTCGGTACAAACAAACAAAATATTATTTCCTCATTATAATATTATTATTATTAGTTTAGATAATATAATATACCTATGTCTAATATATAGATAAATGATACATACTATGTATCTATCATTTATTTTATCATTTATCAGAACTTAATTCACAACGCATGTGAATTAAGTTACACATGTAGTTTAAAAAACATCGAAAGTAAACACGATGTTAGTGAGACTTAAACAAATCTTTGAATCTATCAAGCTTACTTGCCTATTCTACTCGAATAAGCATTTGTGGTTATCAAAAGACTTAGTTAAGTTTAAATTTGTGGCTTAGAATAAAACACATTGTAAATTCTATTCTTATTAAATGTAGAGACAAACCATTTCATCATATCTGAATAATAAAACCAGTTCAGTCGCTTTACAAATGAAAAATCGTGCACAATGATTACACTTTGCATAAAAGTTTACTCACAAGATAGCTTCTATGAAACCATAACCGGTCTAAATAGCCATATAACCTTTGTTCTTATTTCGCATTTGGCTTTTGGCGACGATGCAGCTAAATATTATTCGTGCCCGCAGCTATCTGCTGATTAACGAGTTTAGTTAAACCAAAACGGCGTAACAATCTTTTGTATTGAAATATAAAGCATTCCGATGAACGAGATAGGTTGGTTTTATTGGTACTGTTATTGCTGGATATTCTCGTGAGTGATGTTTCTGTTTGCTTTTTAAATGCATTTGTTTCTCTGATCTATTTCCATTCAAAAGATTCATGAATGCATCTATGCCGACGACGCGACGTGAAAAAGCTTTGGCTTGACGCGACACCATTTACGTGAACTGTTCCTCTGATATTGCCGCATACATTACTAGCGAAAACTGTAACCTAAATTTTAATTGTATCATTCAAGTAATAAAGTATTTTAAACAAACTTCAAGGCGTAAAAAGATTTATCACACATTGTGGAAACGAGGCAACTGTTTTCAACATATCGGGGGTGTAGCAGACAGCGCTCGTGAGTGGCGACAGATAATTTGAGTTAATTTACGATGGAGCGATAACCGCGCACCAACTATCGCGGTAGGACGTGATAGATTGGCCCACCAGATAGCACGAGCTGCATAGTGATGGGCTTTGTTGCGCGAAATTTATGGACCTTTTTTGGCGATGAGTTAAATGAATGCGCTTTATCTGATGGAAGCCAGGATAGGAGAAATGCCAGGCGAATTTTTGAGTTTATTAGAAATTGCTATATGCATTGACCAGTTTTTGTTTAGAGTATAGGAAAGTTGGTAGACAATGACAATTTAATAAAGGTTCGCTTATCATTGGCTTATATGATTCTTATGCTGTTATCACACTGCGTATGTCCAAGTAAACATTATTTAAATAAGTGATTTCTATCGTGCTTCTAAATGAACTTTTGAATCAAATTTTACAAAGAACTTTACTCTGTTTAGCCAATTTGATGATTTTTAGTGTGAAAGCAGTACTAGAATGTTGTTACATATACTTCATCTTCAAAGACCCATAGGCCAAATCTATTTCAAATTTAATTCAGGCTAAATTAATAATTAAGTATGTTGATGTTTTTTGATGGAGGAACTTGCGTTGCTTTCTTTCTTCTAAGATCAATTATGATGAAAACCCAAATTCATGAAACGGAACCCATTATTCTAAGTATCTCCTCAAGGACACTCAAAAGATCATTGCGGGCGCGACCGTCACGTCAGCTCCATCAACCGTAAACTTCGCAATATTCATCATAAACTCTTTATGAATGAAGGAAGACTTGGGTTATAAAATCAAGATTGACAATCTTAATCTCGACTCGTCTCATCACTAGAGCGGGCTCGTTAACGCCGCCTCATTGCAATTGAAACCGGGAATTGTGACAGTGGCAAGATTACTCGGGATGGTGGTATTTAACGGAATGAGTTCGCGAATATTGGAGATGTTATTCAGAAAGTTCTGAAAAGCAATGTTCAACGCGGAAGCTAATCTCGCATCCATCGGTAGTCGGTACTTATTAGTAGTATTTTTGTTGAAAAGCGCCATTCTTGGCTATGTAGAGTAAGCTTTATTGAATAAGCAATTTAAATTTCTAAGCTTCCATATTATTGTAGTAAGTTCACCCTTACAGCTTAAAGCACAACATAAGACTTTCTTTGTTTACAAAAATCCGTGTCACATCCCTGAAAGGCGTACGAAACTGAAATAACCCATGGAACACGGTCTAGCCACGCTCGTACACGGCACAAATAAGTGTGGATAGTCCCTATGACAGAGAAGGTACCTTTATGACACGTGTGTGCTATTGTTACAATAACAAGATTACTAAAAAGACAGCATTAAGCGAGCTTGAATTCAGGTGTTCTCACCGACAGATAACCTCCACATAAAACATTGCTTTTCACATATTATGGAAGGCGTGTGTCAATAGATAGATAGTGCCTATGATTATGGAGGCGGTATAATGAAATAAGAGTCGAAACTCTGAGTAGGTACTTAGATATTTTGCGCGAGTATGACTAAAACAGAAAAACACGCCCTTGACGACTGCAGTCCCCAAGATACCAAGTAGAGGTTACCAAGTAGAAGGTAGTCAAAGGCACGTCCAAACATTATATTTGGCATATGTCTATGACCATAGGATCATACTATGACTACTAATCATACTAATACGACATGATCACGAGAAATACCCGAAAAAACACCTATTTCTCTCTTGCTGTGGCAAAAATTTTAAATAACTTATATCGTAAGTGAAATCAAAGAAGTTCGTGAGATAAGAATAACAACAACTAAAGCAATTTTTTTACAGGTTATTTTGACGGCTTATAGGGCATTTATTGACACAGGAAACATGCAATTACATTCTATTATCTTGTTATTATAGCATTAAAACGCAGTAAACTAAGCTACTGGAATAAATATAAATAAAGCTGCAGCCCGGTTATGAAAATTATCGAAAGGTTACCATAAGCGCACAGTCAATTCCAATCAAGACAATTAGGTCGAGCGAGTGGTTCGAGCCGCCTTCGAAACGACCTTCGATTTTAACGAGGTGAGATAACCTGACGGTTATCCCATATTTAGGATAAATAACGCCCACTTCTCTCACAAATTACATAAGCCCATAGTCTACCGAAGTTTCCGCGTCGCTACATAAAGACGTCAATAAGAAGCGTGGAACGTAAACTTAAAGTAGCACTTATCAGATTATCGTAAAATACAGAACAACGAACTCGTCGTACCGAAGCATTTGCGTCGAACCGAAGATGTCAAAAAGAAGCGTGAAATGCAGCCTACAAATCGTTCAGAGCCGTTGCTGATCAATTGACGTGCGACAACATTTTAAAGAAACAACAAACAGACTACCACATCTAACCAAGGCTATGAGGTATAAGGCAATGAGCTCCGGAGACTCAAAATTAATCCGTGCTACCGGATAAAACCACCCGCCTTATAAAGGGGTATTTGCCCAAAGCACGTCAGAGAACAAACAGACCGTACAATGAGGCTAATCTTAGTTTAAAGACGATGTCAAATAAGGGAGGAGCGCCAAGCCCCCACTTAAACTGCTTGGGAGGTCCCCGAAATTAATAGCTTACAAGTTAGCTGGCGATACTAATGCCACCACTATCAAACATTCTCGACATCGTGCATTGACGAAGTAAGCTTCGAATTCATTTGTACAGGTCAGGCGGGTCTCTCCATATTTATCTAACGAGCATTGTAAGTTATGCATAAAATCAATTACATACCTGTAGGTATGACAGGTCATGTAAGATAATAGTTTTTGAAGATAAAAAACAGAATAAAATATTTCTGATTGTGTATTTCAATAGATCGTTACTTGTCTCATTCATTCAAAGTATCCATCTTGTATGCTAAATGACCCTTTGTCCGTCTCACGCAATCAATTCTCGACAATATGGCTACATAGTAAGTCAGTTCATCAGCTCAACAAAATGATGTACGACAAAAATAAAAATATGCTTTGATGGTTATTGATACGAGGACATAGAGTCAAGTGATTTATTTGATTGATTTTTTTTCAACAATGATGACAAATAGTTCAATCTATCAGCGCAATCTAGCATTCTAAACATTCTAAAGCTTTGTTGTCTGTAGTATGATCAGTTTTTATGCTCCAACATTCGATAGATAGACGGTATGCTTTTAAGAGCAGGATAACGCATGATATCGTGCTGGCACAACAATACAAGCGTGCTGGCTCATACGAAATTACTTAGTACATTGAATAATTAAATAAGTAAACTGACTTGGCAGAAGAACTGAATGTAATGTCAACAGACTTAACTTACATAAATATCCTTGAAGTCATATAAACAAAACGATTGCAAACAAACCGCATTTTAATTGAATCAACCGTTTCGGAGATGAATGGTACATACAAATATACAAACACAAACAATCACTATGGCAAACGCATATACGGGCTTCTTACGTCGCGGGTATAAAAACCAGATTCATTCACGGAACTGTTATAAAAGAAAACCACCTAATACGATCAACTAACCTACATTCTCAACAATCGCTAATAATTCCAGCCAGTGGGTGTGAAAAAGGCAATAAATTCATTCATAGCTCCACATATTTCCAGATAACAATAAAACCTTTACCTTTAATACACATAGATAGTTGTTGAATAGGAAGACCACCAGGAAACTTAGTTTAGGCATAGAATATGTACGTTTAGTCCATGTGATGGTCAGCTAATTTACGACGGTAGGAGCCAGCATATAAATGAGGCTCCAAATTGGTACAGTCAACGGCTGTACTACCTATTACAAATTATTGTTTACAGGCACGTTTGTAATAGACGCCAGGTGTCGTGAACAGTTTTACTTACAGTAAAACGATTACCGAAGTATCTAAAGATTTCGTTATAATAACCCACGTTACTCTGCGTATCAAAGAAAAATACTACATCGTATCATTTGGCTTCTTACCCCTAGAGGGTATTTTCCACACACTGAATGCGTATGTATATTCTACAAAAAGAAACATTCCTATGATAATGCCCCATAGAAAATGATGTTAGGATCTGTATTCGTCGAATAGATTGACTTTTATCTACTGTTATGGTTATTTCGTGGCTACGGAAGCTACTCTTCTAAAGCAAATAGAGGCAAATTGGTCGATATCGAATTGTTTACGACAACTGCACGGATGGACGGTACGCAAAATGATGCGGCACTTGGTCGCTTTGGTAGTGGACAAATCGAAATTCGTTTTCAATCAACAATGCCTGCCACGTCCAGGCCTTGTTTGCAAACGGCCGTATAATCCCCAAGGGCGGCGAACAATAGACAGGAGAGGTGATTTGCATGGTGTGAATACAAGTATTATTTATTACATTCGGCACATTTACATACCCGAAACAGAAGGACCAAGGACATCTACACGAACGAAAACGGCGCTGATGCTTATGTTATTTAAACTCCACGGCCGGCGTAGGCCAAACAATTATTAATATTCAAATTACGAACACAATAATAACTACGTTACAACGTTGGTTGACATGAATTTATAGCGGTCCCAACTCTTTGACACCCTTGGGAGACTCAGGAGTCGGGACTTAGATAATAAGACACGTGTTATAGTTTACACAGCTTGAACTATTCGTCATCCCACAAAAATGTTTCAACAAAAACGCCGGTGAATGCAATCCACCTAAACCTATTACCTACCTCGTTCGAGTTTTTTGTTCCCCTGTGGGGGTATGAAACGGTCGTGGAACAAAAGCGGTACTCACTTCCAGCCGGTGGAGTATCTCGAAAACAGCCATATCTCGTTGCTGTGAGGCCGAAAACAATGGCAGCGTTTTCGCGCACGTTGACAGTTGCACGGTCTCTGTAAAGAAACGGTCAAAATGTAGTTTCTTTAAGCTTTTCCCGCGGAATTGCTTTAAAATAGAGCAAGAGTAATAGCTTCGGTATCAATTTAGTGGAAGCGTTTAAAGCGAAGCAGAGAGCTGATATCGTTGAGGCACGATTTAAACGAGAGGGATTTTCATTTCCTCCATTGGGTGTGAATTCTTTGAGAGGGATTGCAATGTGTGCGGAAATTACCAGTGGAATCGGTATCGCCTCGCCCGGCTCCGGACGACCCAGCGGACAATTCGCGCACAATCAACATAAATACGATTTATACCCGTTTCGGGCGAACATGTTTATTCATTCCGTGGATTCAGGTTAATCTGGTACAATATGATTTTTCATGGAATTAGCGTACTAATTTATCAGCCAGCTTCTACCAGAAATAGTAGAAGTTCCATGAGTTTAAATAATAAAAAATAATTATCACATGCATGGGCCCGATATCAGTTTTCCATTTGAGTTAATCCTGCTCATGAATCTTGCACAATCGCTTGTTTCTTTCCACACAACCACCAAATTTTACTGATATTTTTTTTACAACAATAGCCAGTAAACACGTACCTATCGCGTTGCATATTAATGCCACGAAAATAAGCATAAGACGATTCGTTGAAATTCATATACCCATTGTCTCAGGTGGTAGACATTGCGATGCAATGAAATAAAGTCTAGCACAAAGTTACATGCGCTGTTGTTGAATGGTTTAATTGTATTGTATGGGGTCGCATCGGATAGCATTCGTCGCTCACCTATGACAATGGGTAAGGCAACTGTTCTACTCGTAGAAATTCATGTAACGTGCTATGCACATACAATTAAATTTTGGTCAACGCGGCAGTGCCGGAATACATTATGTACCCGGAACGGAAACTTTAACTGGTATCTTTGGTTTACTTTGTGAACAAGTGCCTTTGCAAAAGTAAAATAGTTTGACAAATTGAGTGGATATTTAAGTGATTCATATCTCAGAATGAATATATTGGATAATGGATGCAATGGAACGGTTTTACGCCTGTCCGCCTGTTTGTTTTATCCTAGACAGGCAACATGTTTTTACATAGCTTTCATATTTTTTCAGCCAGCTGTATACTTATGTGTTTAATATAATACTATCACCTAACCTTCACTTAAGAACTGGATTGCATGATTAAATAAATAATGCTGGACAGTTCCACAGAACATCATCTAGCCCCAAACTAAGCAGGGCTTGTACTATGGGAACTATATGACTGATAAACTACTTATATATTTTTTTGTAAATACATTACATATAGGTACATAGAACACCCAAACCCGAGACAAATATTTGCAGATTATACAAACATTTGTCCGACGGGAATCGAACCCTCAACCTGCTGCGTCTCAGGCGGGCCTGCGCCCACAGCACCACAGAGGTCGTCAATAATAATTACTCAATAATTTTCACGCACCTACTTAATAAAATACAATTCAGTTATTCCGGAAGTCCAACTTGCTTACGTGCCGTTTTTAGAACCATTAGAGAGAGACCATCTCAGGCGGTTTATAAAAAAAACTAGTTGAAATTTAGAAATCCATAATGAAAGCGTAGAAAAGTATAGGTAAGTAATAAAACTGTTTGTAAACGGACGCAACTCTTTCTTGGCTGCAAAACTCAAAAAGCTAAGAATCATTGAGACGGCAACTGAGTATTATTTTATACTGTGGCGCGACACCCAACGTAAACTAAGTGCGCGCCAAAAAAACAAATCCCATTTTGTGGAAACCGGAGGCGAGGCAACCGACACGCTGCCGAAACAGGCTGAACGCTAAAATATTTACACTGCGGTTGAAACGAGGCCCCATTCGGATCGTCTGCTTTTAAACCTTAAAACTAACAGAGACCTGCAAGGCAAACATTGCGTATTCTAAATCGAACGCTCTCTCGGAATCGGAATCTATTTTAGTCTACTTTAGACGAAAACTGTAAGATCTATCTCAGCTTGTTTCTTTATTTTTGCATTCAAACCAATCTTATAGTTTTTTTTTTCTAAGTGAATTTGAAGCAAACATATGGAAAACAGTTACCATCTAGTATTAACTTGATACCTGCAGACAACAGAAAGAGCATTGCTGATGCGTTGCCTGCCTTAAAGACAAAGTGCCGGTGTACAGCCACAGGAGGCTGTAATTTCACCGGCACTCATGCCCTTCGGTGGCAGAAATCGATGCGGTGGGAGCAATAAGATTTTTTCCAATATGTATTACCAATAACGATTTGAAGCTTTTTATCGATCAGGGGCGCGAGTAGATAATCCACTACGCAGAGCAGAGGGGTCATCAGAAAAGTTGTACCTACTGAATAACAACGACAATTGTACATTGAAACGTAAAAAGCCATATTGAAGCAAAGAACCATATTGAACCTAAAACTAAAAGCAATAGATTGTCGGATTTCTGATAAAATCGTAACTCATTCCGATCCATAAATCCGCCCCCTTGTACAAAGTTTCCCTTTTATTAGCTTAAACAAAGTTTTTACGTATTAAGTCTTCTTTATTTGTTTCTTTTACGCATCTCGAATCGAGCATTTATCAAAGAAACCGAATAAAAAGAGGTTATTGAAAGTTTCGTACGTGAGGACAAGCAAGAATCGCTCTCAACCCATCGTTGTTGCTTTATCTGTCTATGGCCTTTAACCCTGCCTGTTTATATTCAATTACACAAGCAAATTCTGGTCAGTTTTAGGTGGTTTTTATTAAAAATTATTGTTTTATTGTTATCTTCCAAGGTGTCAGTTTCCGACAATTTAGATTACAATTTCGACCACACACATTCATGGATTACCTACCACGTTGTATTTGTGTATCTGACTTTATAATTTGCCAGAAAAAGATGTGTAGTCCTTAGTCATATCATCTAATTCTGGAGATTATTGTTGGAAGAAATTGAACAACTTGATACGGAGTCAAGTTGTTCAAGGTTTGATTCTAATTAAGGTGTATTTTAACAAGCCGCCGATGAATCGATATTAATTGACTACGCTTTAAAGTATCATTCAATCTTACGAGATTTATATTCATCCTACTTTAAAGCAAGCAAAGCAATGTATATCGACATATACATTGCTTTGCTTGTTGTAAAGTGCCCAATAATGACAATGCCCAAAAAAAAATCGAAGATAGAGCATCCCTAAAACTCAACTGTATAGGTGTGTTGTACACTGTGCAGCTCTACATTATATCAGATATGATTTTACCTGGTCCATAAATAATTCCTACACCGTTACTTTCCATTCCCGTCCAATTGGAGAAACATTTCGCACCCCTGAATATCATTTAGATGCCATGAAAAAATCCATTACACATGAGCGGAAATGATAAATTTTACGGCCAAAGGCTATCGTGAATGAAGCTACTTGTCTCAATTTATATTCAAATCGTTGTTATTACTATGGAATACCAATAAGTTACCGCGTGAACATAGCCACAAACGGTGCCTAAATCAGAATATTTTTCTATTTTAATTCCAGCAGAGGTTTTTAATACAGTATTTTCTTATTAAAACACAAACCAATACCTTCCTCACCTGATGCTGGGTTAGAGAATCGCTTCCAACTTTATTACAGAATTGGCATCTTACAAGACTCATCAACGAAGAGCAAGATTTATGAAGTCACATTTTAGAGTAGATAAATGAACGCTAGAGGTGGAAATTTTACAAATTCATCATCCTACTTAAGCGGGAGACTCTGCAAAGCCATAACTCAAAGAGAGCGGATAGATGGTGAAGTTTCATTTAATTACGACTGAAAGGCTCATCCATAAAGAGGTTTAAATATTTGACGAGCCACCGCGGCGCTCTCGATGAAACCAGTGTGGTTAAATGATGAGTGTGTTTCACAAAACCATTTATGAGCATAGTTTTAATTAAGTACTTTATCATTTGAGCCCACGCTCGTAGCTTATTAGAGATGGAAATGTTACGAACTATGAGATACCCTTGCGAGGATTCGCTAATGAAATGAAGCCGCGAACCATCGGCTTATTCATGTCGATTGCGAACAAATTAAGTTCTCCTCCTGAAAGTTACGTACGTATCCGTAGGCTTTTCATTTCAACTCTACTGTACCTCTATATAATAGCTGTTTCACTTTTGATTATTAAAAATTAAATGAGTATTAATTGAAAATTAATACTCATTTGATCCGGCTAGTAGAATTTAAGTGGACTACATTAGCAAGACCAAGACCAAACCTGTGACGCTATAGGGCCGTATTAGGCGTCATTATTCGGTTCACATAATAACATCTTGCAAGCTGTCTTAAAAAATCCGCGTCGTCAACAACCATTCTAACCTCTACGTTAATTTAATTACTCAACTTGCTGAAAGATTCTAGTTAGAAAAGATTCAGCGAAATCACCTCGGAAGTCGGGGCGAGGGTGACGCGTGCTTTCTTTGAATAGATGCTCCATTTGCAGCGATTTTGCATCGTCACTACACACGCCACCCCTTTACTCCGGATTCACATGTTACAGGGATTATAGTCATGTCGGGAAGTCACGCTTTTGCAATCCTTAGGATTTTTCATGTTCTGAATTCGTAGAGATTAATGCTTATATATGAATTAATTAATGCTATTGATGCTATTAAGATTTAGAATGCTTTGAAATTAATACAAGATTCTAGTTGGGTAAACCTAAGTCTTTAGTTTCCTGCGTAGGCGTCATTTAGCGAAGGTGGTTTGCGTCCGGAACCCACGTCTCGTTTCTCGCTCGGTAATATTAACACGAGTGGTTTTAGTCTAAAACAGGTATCTGTTAGGAACAAGAGCCTTTGTACCGGCTTTAGTTATTTGCACACATTATTTGGAAAGCCATTCTTCACTGTATTAACAAATCAGTTAACCGGTAAAATGGGGGCTCCCTTACATGAACCTCGTAGACATAGAACAAGTATCGTTAATTTCACGAGCAACTTTACGATGCACGACGGGTCATAAAATTGCAAATTCAATGGTATTCTAGTCCTGAGAGCAGAGCAGTTCGGCAAGACTTTTAGATCGACTAAGCTACTGAAGGAGCTTTTAAGTGCAAGGAATAACGAAGAAATAAGTATTTTTTACTTTGAATAAAGTGTCTAAGATGTGTCCAGTGACGCTATGTTAGGGTCCGAAGTTATCAGGGGAAATACTTCCGAACTAATTTTCGTTGGTAGTTCCTATCAAACGTTACTAAACTTTGTTTCATACTTCTAGGACTCAAGATTACTTAGAGGGTTTTGGACACAACTTTTGGTTCTTTGCGGCTTTATTTTCACTATTTTCCTCTTCAAAATCAGTTAAAACAAACCTTTAGATCCAGATCCATTACGAGGTGTTTCCCAAAGGAAGTGCCCCCAGTCTTCTGTATGTGCAAGAAGACCATGACGTCATGCGCGTTCAGGTCGAACCTGAAGTCATCATGCAGAACCTCATCGTAAGACAGGCCTGGCTGAGCGATGACATCTGGCAAAGGCCGCCCTGGGGCTTCGGCGTACGAGAGAGCTAGGGACTCCGCTACTCTTTCTCTAGCAGTCACTGCGCAGACCTGGAGATAAAAAAGTTGTGGTCAGCATTAATAGAGAGTACGGGAATAGCCTCTGCCAACGATCTAGTGATAACCACACTAGCCACGGCTACGCCTGATAAAGTAACCTATGCTATTCTAAGTCACGAACTAAAAACAACCAAACTCCATTCAAATCGGTTCGGCCATTACGGAGATTATTAGCAACAAACATCTAAACATCCATACTATCGTATTTAGAATATGAGTAGAATGCAAAAACCAAAAAACCAAACTAGCATACGACTCGGCCGTTTTAAGTGTTATATAGAGCACATTTTTTTTCGAATGGACCGGGCTCTACCACTAAGATTTGTATGAAAAATGATAGTATGACACTTTTAAGTCATTGCCTAAGCAAACGCAGACAGGCATAACTAACCTAAACTTATGATATTACTTGCCTTCATACTTTAATAAACATAGGAAATACAATCAATCAATCATAGAAGGTGGAGTCACATGGGACTGTAACGAAGCAGCCTCCAGCTGTAATGGTTACCATAATTATGCTGCTTGTGCAATTTGGTCATCCATCATTTCACGTCAAGGTTCCACCATATCGGTATGAACAAATAAAACTGGCCAAGTGCGAATCATGCTCGCGCACTTAGGGTGCCGTACCAGGACTCACCGTAAACACAAATGTCTTAATTATATATATTTTTTACCATAATCTCCGAAACAGCTTATGCTATTAATGCTATTTTTTGCAATGGATTCCTATGACTTCAAGGATGATTCTTAGATAGGCGATAGGCGAGGCAATCGCCTGTCTCTTTTGAATAGAAGCGTCGGGGATGTAGTTTTTTTTCTTACAAAATTATCTGCTTTAATCTATGTGCTTAGTTGCATTTTTTGTTAAAGTGTATAAATTTACACAATAATAAATTTATCTAATCTAATCAAAAACTTGAATTGATTTTCAAAGACAGCGATGCAGACCTCAAAAATATTACTTTCAATATATCATATAAGCAATAGTGGATGTTTCGATTACGAAAAGTTGTATGCAATTCGGAAGAGCAAAAATTTTCCTTCGTCTGTAAGTAGGTAGTTTGCAAATCTGTATTAATAATAGAGTTGACGTAACGCAACATATGCATGTTGCGTTACAACATGCATACATGCACCTATTTAAGACGTGCCCCAATAAAGTAATGGATAGCCATTACTTTATTGGGGCACGTCAAAGCAATAATTATTATGCTAAAAGGAGCCAAATTAAGCTGGCGCCTAAGAAACCACTGGTAACTTGTACAATAACACGCATTAAACTTACCACCGTAACCGCAAACCATATTTGAGCAAATTAAATTGCTATAAAAATGAATCACAATCATAAGCTAAGCTTAATAATAGTTATAATAATAGTAACTATTACTATTATTATAACTATTATTAAGCTTAGCCATCTCGAAGTAAATAAGGAATGAATCATTTCGTTCCAGCACGAGGTGAGGGCCAGCGATCTCAACGCCCTTGAAAGTTCAGCTCCAACCAACCCTCGCAACCCCGACCTAATCGAAATCAACTCATTCCGAAGGGGAACAAGATATTTATGTAAACCCCAGTCAAGATGAAACTTTTAAAATCGATCTCTAACCCCTTTTGAAACATGAAGCTCGTTTAGAAGAAAGAGGTGACCTATTTTAGCGTCTTTTCTTTATGCACACTGTTATGGGAATATTTAGATTAAACTAGCTAGACCTAATTTTTTCCTGCAAAAGGAAATGTTTCGTTAAAATATTTTTCTACGTGCATTCTTTGTTGCTTTTCTTTTTAACCATGCATAAATATTACGCTGCGATAATATTTTCTGCAGGTAGGTAATTAAAATTTAACTTCCTTTCCAAGATTTATGAAGAAACCCATAAAACCAGAATTATTAATGGAAGTATCTGAAAGGATTTCCTGGAGGGGCTAAAGGGGCTAAATTTCATTTTTAATTGCAAAATGCCAAGGATTTCCTTACGTGAAAGAGACCCTAAACCTTTTTGCATAACCCCAATTTCTCGAGTTTGTTTCCCTTATTTTCATACCCTCCTCGGTCAAAATAACAGAGCCCAGTCTGGAAAAAGTAATGTTTTTAATATCTTCGGGCCGCTTTACCGACGGGGGTTAAGAGCGCGTCGAGATAAAGGGCGAGTACCCTCCGCTGCTTGTTTGTTCGTCTAATGAAGTGGGCAGAACACCCCATTAATATATAGTTACAGTCAGCGCCAGAGCCGCCAGACGAGCACCCGAGCGATAGACTTGTGTCAGCGAATCGAAACTGAATCAATTTATTACGTGGCCGAGAGTGCATCTGACGGGATCGGCTGTAACAGCACTTTTTTCACTTTGCGCCTTTATTAAATTCCCCACTTTTCCTTTATGAATAACTCTACAATATAAGACTCGAAGGCGTCAATTTATGAAAATGCGCTCAATTAGATCGAGAAATTATGGTTAATGTCCAAGTCCATAGCCTAGCATTATATGGGTAGGGCAGTTCATAAAACGTAAAAAGCTTTCAGATTTTAAGAAACACTTTCCAAGACTTTTAAAATCTGCCAGATTTAACTTGTATTGTACTGTATTACCCTGTACTTACACTCACTACCTACATTTCAATCTCATCACGCAAAACCTTGTATCGGTCGAAGGGTTTCTCGCATCAAATTACTCAGCATTGATGCGTCGGTATTGAGTATGATTACACCGAGAAATATGATCCGGCGCCAGAAGTTACAGACCAGCATATCATGTTCAACCTAAAGCTCTTTGATTCTGAACACTCGCACATGACAACAGGGCTTAGTTTTGACTAGACGGTGGTTTGGCAGCAGTACAACATGCGTTGGGTTCTTCAGTAAATAAGTTTAGTAATAATTAATGAGACTCCTGAAATGTCAGCACTACAAAACCCTTACATCATTACGGCATACAGTCTCCTATTACGTGGGTTTATGTGTTGACATGCCCTACTCAGTGAAACCGCAGGTTGCTCTAATTGATCACATTGTAGGCTTTACCAACTCGGTTATGCGTTCAAAGGCTGATTAGATTTGCTGTCAAATACATAATAACATGAGCTCTACACACAGAAATTACTGGCAGAAAGGTCGTATGAAAAATATTTGCTCTAAAGTCTACCCATTTACCAAAACGTTTAATACATTTAACAGCTGGGAAAAGAGCTGTAGGACGTATATACCTCAAGTGACAAAACTTAATTTTTGCTAAATTTTAAAGCCTGGACCAGTTTTCCATCTATTGCAGCGTACCCTCGTGACTTTTGGGGATACAGTCTAAAAACCATCCTTGAAGTCACAGTCACAAATTGATTGCAGAAATCCGCATTTCAATCGGATAGCCGTTTCGGAGATAAATGGTAACAGACATACAAACAAACAACCTCTTATGGCAAGCCATTAGAACGGGCTCCTTACGTTGCGAATAAAATGAGCCTAAACTGAGTTGAATCGTATTTATGCCAGTCTGCACTAAAGTCGTCTTCTTGACATTTTTTCATAGAAATATGTCACTAAGATATGCCTTAAGTCTTAAGTATTCACTTGTATTTAATGCAAATATTCAACAGTAGGAACTTACAATAGGAAGCCCTGTCTGTAGGTGCCGGTAATGCTACATAGTAGGATTAGAAACTCGACTCAAATCTACTCTCAAGCCCCTCCCGCTTCTTCGCTCGGCTTGTAATGATCTATGCTTGAGTCCTAGAATACAGCCCTACACCCGGATGAAATATTTACGGATTTAATGCTAATATTTAATGATTATTTGGGTTTTGAATTGTTAACTTACACTTGAGGTAAATCACAAGATTTTATTATATCCCAAAAATTCTACCTTAGCAGGACTCAAACCAGCCGAGGTTGAATTGTTGAGATAAATTCTCATGTAACTATTACATGAGAACGACAGATAGCATAATTCAAACCTGCACGTCTTGCCTCTCAGCCGGTTACTAGCCTACGGTTTAGCCGAAGACGGTTCTAATATCCCAGCGGTATGCTAACTTGTTGGAATGCTGAATAGTCTTGACTACAAAACTTGATAATGGCTGAACTCCCTCAGTGTTTTATAGCCCACCGTCATTTAATTTTATGGCATTTAAGTACGTTTCGTTTTTGAAATGGTAATTAGCTGTGTATCGGTTGAAGGACCATAGAACATTATTGTAGCACGGCAGTCTAGCTGCTATAGGCGTATCTACTTATAAACCCGGTCAAAATATATGTGCACCTCGCCGGAATACTATACTCCCGCTTCGTCGCTCGGCTCCTCGAACCGAATCATGGCCACGAAATAGTACGTCCCTATTATTGTTACCTAAATCCGATTGAGTACATCTGGAACTTAATAAAACAAAGGGTGGCAGACAAAAATATCAACCAATCGGAAAAATAAATAGAAAAACTCACAAAAGACGTGATTAATTCCATTACTCCATCTGATTGGAAAAAGGAGGTCAATCATGTAGAAAGACTTAATGCAAGAGTACAGGGAAACAGACCACCTCGTGGACAAAAATGCACGGCAATTCGTAATATCCCTTGGTGCTGAAGACAGCAAGGCAAAGAACCTATTATAACCTATTATATAGAGGTATACTAACGATGAGCTTGTTTGAACTACTATAGATAACTTCCTATTGTAAAAATATAAAAAATACTAGAATATTTTTGTTAGGAAGATTGTTTTATTTTTATTCACCACTCATTAATTAATAATTATTTAATCAATATACCTCGTGTGTTCATAAGATTTGAGACGAACTTATTTAATTAATTTAAAAAGAAAGTAATTCATGCAACCTTTTTTAAACTTTTAAAATTTTAAATTTCGAATGTTTTGAATCAGAAAAAATATACATTTGAATATTTGTTTCATTCTCCGTGAAAATGGCGCCAACAAAAGATTTGCGTGCGACTGTAATTTCACTGTTTCAAGCAGGAAAAAAACCAATGCAAGTTTTTAGTGAAATCCAAAGTTTGGGATGTAGTCGGAACTTTGTGTATTATACCATAAAGAGGTACAAGGAGACCGGCTCTTTAGAAGACCGTGGAAGATGTGGCCGCCCGCGGTCTGTAAGGACGCCCGCCAACATCAAAGTAATCAGAGAGCGAATTCGTCGCAACCCTTGCCGGACTCAAAAGAAATTAGCTCTGCAGACCAACATTTCGCGAATATCGGTGAACAGGATACTTAAATATGATCTTAAACTAAAGGCCTACAGTCGAAGGAAAGTGCATTATTTAAACGAGCGTCTTCGTAAATTGCGACTGGAACGATGTCGGAACCTATTGAAGAGACACGATCCAAAAAATATCCTGTTCACCGATGAAAAGATCTTCACGGTGGAAGAAAAGTTTAACCGGCAGAACAATAAGGTTTACGCCAGAAGTTCAAAGGACGTCCAGCCATCTGTACGCAATGTCCAGCGCACTCATCATCCAGCAAGTGTGATGGTTTGGTGGGGTGTTTCCTACGAGGGGGTCACTTCGCTTCATTTTTGCCAGCAAGGCGTCAAGGTGAAGGCACAAAATTACCAAACCGACATATTGGAAGCGGTGGTTAAACCATTAAATGATACGCTATTCGCTGGAAAATACTGGGTTTTCCAACAGGACTCTGCTCCCTCCCATAAAGCTAAGACTACCCAACGTTGGCTGGAGGCCAATTTGCCAGGCTTCATTCGGAGCGAAGATTGGCCCTCGTCAAGCCCTGACTTGAATCCTTTGGATTATTCTTTATGGACGGAATTGGAGCTGAGGGCATGCAGAAAGTCTCACCCAAACCTGGATTCTCTCAAGCGAGCCCTTATTAAAGAATCGAAACGGATTCCCATTGAAAAGATTCGTGCCGCCATAGATGAATGGCGCACGCGTTTGAAGGCCTGCATTGAATGCAAAGGCGGCCATTTTGAATGATTTATTTTTAAATACAGATCTAGATGTCAGTAGTTTTAATTTTAATATCCAATAAATGAATACTCAACTTAGCTCCAAAAATATTTTAGTTTTACTGTGTCTCAAGACTTATGAACACACGAGGTACATGACGTTTATTGACTGAATTCTTAATAGACATTTTACTTAAAAAAAATATTCTTTCACTGTACATACAAAAATAAATTAATATTTCTAGCGATACTTGTTTAAAAACTGTACCAGAGCGGGGCGATATGACGTCATCGACGCTAGGAGCACTTTTATTTTGACCAGGTTGTAGTTTATAAGACAAGAAGTGCCACTGCTGATTGTCACAGATACGTTAGTTGGGGCAACAATAAAACGACTTCGACTGTGGAAACCGAAAAATTAGATAAATTTATTTTAGATAAAACAACTAAAAGGAGTAGGCCGATTGGGGACTCCGTGGTCGACTCGAATCATCAACATGTACATATGTATGTTCAAGATTTTTTATAGCTCAGGAGCCAGGGCTATTTTTGTGTCATGTATTTGATAATTTCCTAAGGAAATCAAAGTCAAAGTCAAAATTCATTTATTCAATAAAATCACAAGGATCACTTTGAAATATTATGATAACGCAGAATTACGATTTTGTGATGAAACAGTTGAAATAACTTGATTTAAATTTCAGATAGCGTAGTGATAGACTTTTTGAAAATCAATTCAAAAAAATACAACTATTCTAAAATATTGTGATCGGAGAAGTGAGATATTTCATCATATGTGACGTCATCATCATCATCAACCAACGCCCTGTAGAAATCCACTGCTGGACTCCCCCAATGAATTCTATGACGGTGGACGAACGATTTAGCCCCTAGCTCGTTTGTCATAATTGTATATAACTCTGGGGGAAATTCTAAGGTCACGTTCATCCACCGACTTCCCGAAACCTTGATGATGTCATCGTTATAAACGTCTGCACGACAAAATTCATGTCAAATCTAGGTTCGACCCTGTTTTAATATTTATCCTTAGAAAATGATTGAAATCTGGACATGAAAATAGCCCTAGCTCCTGAACTATAAAAAATCGTAGAACATAGGTATACATGGGCGTGATTCAGGTCGGCCACGAGGTCCCACAATACCCAGCTCTTTTTGTACTATCATGTTGCCTGAATCAACCTATACATTTAGTAGGTACCGGTCGGTACTACTTATTTATCTATTCAACAGAAAGTAACTTTTCCGTGGGTGAATTTCTAGAACGACTCGGTATCAACCAGTAGGTTTACAGAGACCGATTGAACTGTCCAAGACTTGCGATCGGAGATAGCGACCTGCTGAGTAGTGGAATGTGTAGGAATATCAGACCAAGTGTTATCCTGTTCATTATCAATTCAGACAGACGCGACTCGGTCGCCGGCGAAAGGCACATACAGAAGCTAGTTTATGGTGGTAGCACAACATAAATAATGGTTCGACGCACAAGACTAAGAAGTCACGCCTTTAGATACGCGTTAATGCCTACCGAAATGTACCTACAATCATAAAATATTATTCAAAACAAGATAATTTGTACCCTACGCGCATTGGAGAAACGCGATATTACCTTGCGCTTATTGTTTATTAGAATAACCACCAACTGTACTATATAAATCTATACTAATCTATGCTTCTATACTTATATTATAAAGAGATAAAGAGGTAAAGTTTGTATGTAGGAATTATCTCGGAAACTACATCCAATAGGATATAGATAAACTTTTAGGAACAAATCACAATATCTGTAATTCAAGCCAGAAAAAACAGTCAATCTGGCTGCATTATCGATTTGCGCTGTCTAAACGGTTTGAAATATGTGAATAAAATGTAAAATGAAAGAAATATTACAAGATTTGATATTTTTTTATATTATTCTCTATGAATGAATGAATGAATGAATGAATGAATGAAAATACTTTATTGTACAACTTAAGATACAAACGAAATAAACAGTAACACATATGATAAAGGTACAATGGGCGGTCTTATCGCTTATAAGCGATCTCTTCCAGACAACCTTTGGATGAATTCTTATAAAAAATAATAGTTGTCATTATGAAAATTTGATGTTAGTAAAGTTTTCCGTTTACAGAATGTCATTTGATGGAATGGTTTAAGGGATAATCTGAAATTAAAAAGTAGGTATTGTGGCGCTAAAGATAACACTTCCAGTGCGATGCGTGGGGCGAAAGATACTCATATTTTCTACCTACGTCAGCGCGGACGAAGTCGCGGGCGGGACGCTAGTAAATAATACTTGCTTTGAAGTATTATTACAACTAGAAAAATATCTTAAGTACCTGTGGGTTTCTTTTGGCAACGAAAATGATAAATCTGGAATAGGTGGTGAAGTCCGACGCGTCCCTCGGCAGTTTTCAAGGTCGTAGTACGTATCCATACCTAAACTGCACAGTGAATCGGGTCTGGTGGTAGGTACAGTTGCCCGCTCCATAGCCATACATGGCCTGCACTGCACGCATGGTTTGTGCGCAATGCAATTTAATTGTCTCAAATGTTGACCGACCCAAAACGAGAAAAGTCAAGTTCGTCGTGAGTTGGTCATATCTAGGTTTACGTTCACTTCGATAAGATTAATAAGGGTAAGTATTTTTGATCGAATTGCGAAAGAAAGGTGGCACCGAAAGTGGAAAAGTAGGGCAGACATCAGGCGTACCAGCGCGTAATTACTACTGGTAAAATTAATTGTCTAGTAGTGCCATTTTCTAGTTATCATAATCATCATCAAATGAGCGACATTAAAAGCCGTTACAATGTATTCAGTATTCAGTCATTTATTGCTTTGCTTTCCATTATGATACTGACAGTGCAACAGATGATGGGATGTTAAGCAGCATCCGCTTCTAATGTAATTTATTCCAATGTCATGGATCGCGTTTTGTAGATGTATCAGCAGATTTTATACTTCTCAAGATAATTGTTTATATTAATCCCCGACACAAAATGAAGGATGTTACAAGTTTAAACATAACTTTCAGATTTTTTTTAATGTACCGCGGGGGCTAAACCAACTTAGATTGGTGTTACGGTTGTAACTCGCAAGGGGCGCTGCAAAGAAAAAACGAATTGCCATTTACTAACTTAAAAACGTTTGGACCGATTCTGTTGCAGTTTGCAGTCTGTAAAGGGTTTGTGGTTAATCGGCGATGGTTCTCAGATAAGTGTTAAATCGCCAGGGGCGCTGCAGTAAAAAAAACGCATTTTTCGCTTGTTAGTAGGGTTTGATGTGTTGCTTACACAACCGACTGATGTACAGATTGTGTTCTTGAGAGTAATTAGTAGTAGTTAATAACTAATAGTTGAAAGATCTAGATCAAAAATTAAAATAGTATTTTGAAGTTTCTAAAGTTTAAAATAAAAAACAAATAAAAAAAATTGAAAAAAACCAACGCCAGATTTAAACTTTATGCCTAATAAAAAAAAGGATTAAATTCATTTTAAAACCCCTTGACTTACCGGTTCCTTACCTTCTTGTTTAAAGGTTTTATCACCACACCTCACTAGGAGGCGCTAAAGATGATGGGATGTTAAACGGCGAAACTAATTCTAATGTTGTAGTTTGTAATCACTTTGTGTACTAGGTACTAGAAGTTTTCCAAGATTTTTGTTTTTTTTCTATAGATGTGAGTAATCTAGTCCTTTTGCGGGAGACCGTATTGTACGTCCATGCAAAGCACAACCATGGAATGCACACCCCTGGAAAGTACAGCCAGTATTACAAACCATTTGGTTTGAATTATCTGGGTGTGCTTTCCATGGTCGTACAATACGCTCCGTACAAACTAAACACATGACGGTATTGCACACCCCTGCAATGTACACCCCGGATTACAAACCAATATTCTCGACGCTCATTGGTCGCGAGTTCGTCATATCCGTGAGCTCTCATTGGTCGATGCGAATAAGTCGCATGACGAGAACGAGCCTCGTTTGCACTGAGCAAGTTTTAATATGTTCAACTAAGAGTTGCCATTGATAAATAATGTAAACAATAAGTTAATGTTGGCCTGAGAAATCCTTCCTAAGCAAATCCGTTTTGGATTGGTTAGGTTATTAGGTTTTTTTTTTATTACCACTCAGAAAATGAGGATTGCTATCCGAACTTTATCCAACAAACTTGGGTTCAAATAAATAAAACCAACCGGTTAGTTCATCTGCAAAAACCCGACATAAATAACTAATCTACTTACTACATCTACATTAATTTACTAATAGCGTAAAATACTATGGCAACACAGCACTTGCCCCTTGATAGCACTCGCACATGAAAACAGAGCATGAAATTGGTTCGTATTCCATGGCTGTACATTCCAGGGTTGTACAAAACTGGCCGTACAAGGTCAACACGTGTAGGGAATGCACGCCCAGGAATGTACGCCCAGTATTACAAACCAAGTATTTGAAACCAATGGTTTGTAATACTGGCTGTACTTTCCAGGGGTGTACTTTCCATGGTTGTGCATTACATGGACGTACAATACAGGGACTCCCTTTTGCTACTCAGGTTTCACCTTCTTACTAATTGTATAAATGTGACTAAGCTCAATATCTTTCAAATTTGTATTTATTTATTCATTCTGGGTATAAACGGTTTACAATATTAAGATAAATAATAAAAAAACTATAGATTCTTACACCAATTAATTTAAATGCAGAATAGTGGGTATAATGTATTTTGGAATAACCCAGGAAAACCCTTCCATTTTTCTGCAGTACCCCAAGTCAATTATTTTAGCTTAGTAACAGGAATTTGTTAACATGTTTAATGTGGAAGTTATACATCATATTTTAAGGTTCATTGCCTACCCTTAGATAGATTAACACATTATTTTATATTCATGTTAAGAAAAATAACACATTAATATATAATTAGTGGCCTTATCGCTAAAAACGATGTCTGCCAGTAGGTGTTGGTATTGGTTTACTACAATAACAGGAATACATTTAAAACTAATTGTACAAGTAGGTGGATATACGTTATCAATGTATGGCTTGTTTGGAGTTTTCAGTGCATTTTATGTAACTCAAGATAAATTAAATGACCTGCAGTTAATAACTTATCATTATTATATTAATTACTAGAACCCAATCGAGCATGATACAACAATAATCTATAAAAACTTATGCAATAGGTAATGATGATAGTTATTTTTCAATCAAGTATGATTAAAAAAATTACTATAATATTTAAGTACTCTTCAGAGACTTGCTTTAAGTTTAGCATCCATAGATTGAAAGTAGATATTTTCCTTCTTTCTTTATTCTGAAACTAGCTACTGCCCATGGCTTTGCCCGCATGGTACCTGGATAAAAAGTAGCTCTCCATGAAAAGCCCTTATTTTATATAGCTTATGCCCACCCTGAAGTTCCATTCTTAACATTAGTGAAATAATTTTTGAAATTGGATGAGTAGTTTGGTAGATTACCCCAAAATCCAATCTTACTAACTTTGCCTCTTTATAATATTAGTATAGGTTGAGAGTGACTCAAGGAAAGATTGTTTTACTACCGCAAAAGGGGTTTAAATCATTTATATAAGAAACAATAATTAATTGTTGTGGTCAAAGCTAATTGCTGTTCAAGTTTTACTTCATTATTATCCTGCTTTAAATTAGGTAGTTATTAAGTTCATTAGCTACAATTCATTCATTAGTTATCAAGTACCTAGTTACATTACCTAGTAGGAGAGGCTGAAAAATAGTGTGGCTAAATCCTCTACCTTTTTACTTAGCTAAATAGGCTAGGTAGGTAAACACCTTTCAAGATAACCTGGACAATGTATGTGTAGGCAAATAAATACCCTTCTATCTTTTATTATTAAATGTCCAGTAATTCATTGATACATGTTTTCATGAATGGGTTATTGGCAACATTACAAGTTGTTGGTTCAATGGTTTTGATTTTTAATAAGTAATCAGTTCTTGTTTGTTTTTGTTCACATTAAGTGAACAAATTTAAGAAAGCTTCACTTAAGGCCCACTTGATCCAATTTTGTAGCAAAGAAAATGAGACACAACACATAAAATAAGGATACATTTTTATAAGATTTTAATACCCCCGACAGGTTTTTCTATCATCAATTGCAGATAAAACCTACGAGGCATCCTTGAAGAAATAAATTGATTGCAAAAAAAAACAATCTAATAAGCTGTTTTGGAGATAAATAGTAACAAATAAAAAACAATATATAAGGCACAGGTAAAAATTAAGTAATGTTATTAGCTGAATCTATCATTTTGCTATCATATTGCTATGGTAAATATTAAGTGAAAGCTCTTTTTAGCAAAACCTGATACAAAAGTTGCTAAAATGTTATTCAAAATGGTTAAATTAGGTATTAAGTTCACAGTTAAGTGCCATGTTCAAATTGTGAACAAACCTTCTATAAATAAATAAAGATTACATTTTTTTTTTTAAATTGAATGGTCCTCTTACCTGCATTGCATTTGACTACTTTTAAGAGTTATTATTTATATATTACCAACACACAGTTTATGGAGACAATGAAAAAGTAAAATAGTAATTTCAGCTTATCGGTTATGTATTTGGGTACCATTTCCAACACCTAATTATCAATCTAGCTTTTTCCCCAGTAAGCACTTACTTTACCGTTGATTGTTTGTAATATGCTTTGACTAAAATGTCAAGCACATAACTACAGACTTAAAAATAAGATATTTCTAATTTAGTTTAGGTACTTAAATACTAAATTAAATTTAGTAGTTAAGTACCTAATTTTTGAGGCACAAATATAGAACCAGAAAGCAAACTCACCTGATCAGGGCAGAAATATCCAAACGCAACCATCCCAAACAGCGACAGGAGTAAACAAAAGAGTATCACTTTCCGCAGCTTCGATCTTGGCTCCATTTTTTTTATTTCGTACACACCGCTGGGCAGCAACAAAGCGAAATCACTATCTACTTGCACTGATACACTTTTTTGCATCTCGACTGAATGCATGTCTCATTTTTATTCAAATATCAAGGCAATGCACCTACGCCGAGTCTGTCCAATGTCTTATTTACTTGTTTCCAAGCAGAAAAACTCATAGTTCTTCACATTGTTAGCATTCGTCGGTTAGTGATAAAGTTCAATAATTATTGTTGTAACGAGACGCATAGTGTGTTATGCCACTTGTCGTATCGAAAATACACTACGATACGAGACCAATGTAGGTACTACCATCGGAGACCGTACCGAGCGCTCAACTGCGAGCCGCGAGAGTTTATCTGGCTCCATCCAAGTATCGCGCGCAACTGTCAAGAAGGACGTCGGTCGTCTTCTTGAAAATGATTATAAACAAACATACACAAGCACATCACACAACCAATAGTTACCGGCGAATTTCACAGACGAAAAACGCGACTTTTCGTACAAATGATTTAACTTGAAGAGCTTGGAAAAATCGTAGCCCTCCCATTTTCTATTTTCATTGTCGAAGAAACGAACGATGAAAATGAATATCAACAAACTGACTGACGTTTGATTTCACTAGCTGAAGCTGACATTTCATAAAGGCTATCATGTCAATGTCATGCTGTTTTTCTTTGATTCAGAGTTTACTGAACGGATTTTAGGTTTTTAGTGTTGGGTGGTTCGGTTCGGGGCTAGTTTCATAATCCGTGGGGATTTTGGCAGTGAGCTTGTGAGGATATTGAAACTAGCTCCTTTTAAATCAAAAAGCGTGCTATCTATCATAATCCCCACTACGCGATCATTGGTAAATCAGTGGGGATCATAAAAATAACCAAATATTATGTCGAACGTTCTATTTAAGTAGAAAAAAACCGTAAGTAATAGGTACCCAGGTAGTTTCTTGTCTACTTTCTATGTTTCAATTTTAGCGATCAGTACAGTTTATGCATCTGTTAGTTGGATAATTTATCTATACTTATAAAATCGTTTGTCCTGACTGACTGATATATAAAGGAACAGCCAAAACTTCTAAGTTTAGAAAAGAACATAGGTTTATTATAACTTTTCCAAAAATCCTTTCTTAGCACATGCTAAGAATACATTTTTGGAAATTTATACTATACAGTGGTGAAATGAACTTTGTATGAAAGTACCTATTTGTTCTTTGAAATTAGAAACATGAAAATTTTAAGTACACCTACTGATACAAACTTTTCCCAAGTATGTAAGAGTGTCGGCTTTTTAAAGGTAGGCAACGGCGGCGCCCAAGCCAAGGAGTGGTGCCCTTGTGCAGTTGAGTCTGTATTGTACGTCCATGGAAAGTACGGCCAGTATTACAAACCAAAGTATTGGTTTCAAATACCTGGTTTATAATACTGGGCGTACAATACGGTCTCCCGTGCAGTTGATCGATACTAGTTTATTATTATATAATACTAGTTTCTGCCCACGGCTTCGCCCGCGTGGTATCCGGATAAAAATAGCCTATGTGTTACTCTGATGTATAAGCTATAGATTCTAAGTACAATTAACGTTTCAAAAGATAAATTAAAATTATGATTATATTACCTACTGTAAAGTTTCATAAAAATCCGTTCAGTAGTTTTTGCATGAAAGTGTAACAAAAATCCATCCTCACAAACTTTCGCGTTTATAATATTAGCTCGGTATAAGTACCTATTATTATTATTACGTATTTTGACGGCCTCTGTGGCGCAGTGGGTGAAGGCCCACCCATAGAGTACTTTTTTAAAGGCCCACCTTAGACGCAGGTCTCTGGGTGTTTTCTATGTAGGTATATGCAAAGAGAATGTAACGCATGATAACCAACATTATTTACAACAAAAAATATATATACACCAAAGCTGTTTGTTTAGTAGTCATGTAGTTCCCATAACACAAGCTCTGCTTACCTAGAGTCTAGATGATGCTGTGTGAAATATGTCCAGCATTATTTGTTTAGGAACTCCAACGATGCGCATACCGTGCTGCAGATGCGTTTGTCCCTCCGTTTCCACCGGAGCTTGTTAGGGGATCCGGACAAGAAGTAGGTTAGAATTGACTTCCAAGATTAAAATAAGCGTGTTAGAACACTCAAAGTATCGTATTTACGTAGGTACTCAGCATCAGTTTTGAATTTGAAACAAAAACGCGCCGGCAATTTTCTATGTATATTCAATGAATTTTAATTCATTGAATGGCTGCTGGGTGCTGGGTTGCACGTTTAATTATGACTACGACTATGGTACCTACATTATTGCAGAGCAGCGTTGCCAGATGGCGACTTTTGTATCCTTTTAGATGATGTTTTAACTACGTCGAGTTACTTCTAGGTTACACAACTCTAATGGTTAGGTACCTACTTTAAGGTTTAGAAAAAGTAATATCGTGAAATGCAACTCAAAATGGAAAATACCTACTACAAAATTTTAATAATTATTAAATTATATAAACACTACATTATTAATCCGTAAGTTAATACAACCAACTTTTAATAAGTACATACCTTATTGTTGGGGGAAAAAATATAAAGGCTTAGGTACCTACTCTTCACACTAAATTTTTTTTTATCTATTTAAGGTAACTTTTGACAAGACCCGGATAACACTGAAGCCCTCGCCGCGGCTCAACTTTCAAACTAATACTCGACCTGCAATTGCTTATTTCGCGGCCTTTACAATAATGACCTATTAATGCATATGCGTAATCGCGACAGTTTACCGTTACCTACCTATTAATTAGCACTCAAAATATAGATTAAAAAAATTACAAGTTGACTTTTATTTTAGATAAACATCAGTCTTCTTGATAACTAAAACAAAATTGTTACATATACAATTATTATGTAGGTAACTACTTCTTTGTTAATTATGTCATAAATAAATGTTTTACCGACATTAATTACGTATTTATATAAAGGTGCAAAGTAATAGCTATCGTTTGGCCGCAGCTTTGTATTTTAATGTTAATAAATGCAATTTCTAAATGACTGAGATTGGCGTTTGAATTCTGCATTTTCTCTGCGTGAAGAAAAAACTAATTTATCTTTGTACATTTATGTACCCGCGGTTTTCCACAACGAACGAGTTTGTGGTTGTGCGCGAACATCGCAACAGAGTGCGCTCACATTTGATTAATGTTTACTTGTGTGAGTCCACCAACAGTTTTCGCACACCGGTGGCATCAGGCCTATAACAAGGTTTGGATAAGATAACATGAGGAAGGGTGTTAAAATACTTTTAAATGCTCCTATGACAGGCTTTTAATTCAATATCAGGTTTTATATAATTGTATGAAGGTATTATTTAAAACAATTTCAAAAAGAACATTTCTTTTAAATCAAGACTTTTGCTAAATGAGCAAATTAGATAAGCTTAAGTGTTTATAAGTTAAAAACATACTCATTTTAGGTACACACTAAATGTTTAAAATAAAAATACCATTTTGCGGCTGGCTCAAGCACTAAGTATGACACGTAAGATAAGAATTGATTTCATGTTATTTTATTTTAAAATTATGAAGGCACTTTCAAATAAAGGTGGGGAAATACATAACAATACATGCATACAAATATAATGCTGGTAATTAAATGAAAACATTTTTTGTCAGAGTCAAATACCTCTCGTCACACTGATTTTACACTTAAAGTTATAAATAACATACAATACATACATAAAAGTTATGTACTTACACAGTTAAAATCAATGAGGAACATTCCATAACACATGTATCTATTAATAATCCGAATTCAGGTAAACTATAAAGTTTTGACTTCAACAACACTGACAACCACTTTAAGACTTCAAAAAAGTTATATAATCCTTCGACTTCAAAAATATTTGCAGTACACACTTTTAAAATGAACGAAAAAAAAGGTAATTCGAAAATAAACTATCAGAATTTTACTTGAAATACATTTACCTATGTAGATTTAACATATTTTTTTTTTGCATTTCACACCCTATGATGTAAACGGCTACAACTCAACGAAATATCAAAACTATTGTAATATTACAATATAAAACACTTTCGAAAGAACCTATGTTCATTTGACTCAGTGTTGCGGTGGGAAAACCTACTGAGTACATTATCGTACTTTTTTCTTTTAAATCTACACCATCATCGACATCACACCACTAAAACATCGGAGATAAATTTTCTGGATTCATCTTACTTCCTGTTACATTAAATATAAGTAATAAAGAGTTATTCATAAACTTTATCCAGTGCATCTACTAAAAAACGTAATTTGAACAGAACACAATCTTTCAGCTGAAACTTGACGTCATGTCCCAAATATAATTCAGAAAAAGTCAGTCTAAATGCA
This sequence comes from Perizoma flavofasciatum, assembly GCA_958496245.1. NCBI lineage: Eukaryota > Metazoa > Arthropoda > Insecta > Lepidoptera > Geometridae > Perizoma > Perizoma flavofasciatum. The sequence continues at coordinate 10,217,756 of OY292423.1, forward strand.
CTGCTTTTATTTATGAAATTGTCTTTGATTTCTCATTACAATCCACACAAACAATGTTTAAACAGCTGTAACTAGCATACGTATATATTTTTGTTACCTATGAAAAAATGAATAGAAATAATAAAAAATATAATACAAAATGTTTCTTTTTCATTAAAAACTATTCAATAAGCCTTAACCGTCACAGAATTTTTCAGCTTAACCACACCAACTCGAAATAAACAACGTTATTATTTATCAGTGTTATTCACATAACGTGGTGCAAATCAAATTAGTTGAGTTTACAAGCGGCCTCCAATCGCACTGTGTGAGACTCAAATTGACACAACTTGAAATGGCGCATGGTAGTATCAGAGCCGTCCGGCGTGAGATGATTCAAGTAAAGTGACACTTAGAGCCCATCTCTTGAGAATGAATAAAGGTTACCTCGGTTTTTTCGCCAATAATTGTTTTTTTTTTGAGTTGCAGCAGTTTACACTAAGGGTGACATATTGACCACTATGCATTCTTTGAATTCAAATCAAGGGATATTATTTTAACTCCGATTCAATACATAAAAATGTAAACGCAGGAAAAATACTTGACTTGAAAAAGAGTACTTCTAACATTATTTTGACAAACATAGTGTAAGTAGATGTAGAAGTAGGTACCTACATAAAACGGATACATTTAATTGAACAAAAAATCGTTGTAATTTTATCTACTAAATAGATTGAATGAATCGAACAAACTATAGTTGTAAATTAGTAGAGATACATTATTCATCGAACAATATTTAAAGATCAAATAGATTATGCATAACAGATAAGTCCAAAGTGAAACTTATGTCAATGCCACGAGAGAACTCATAATAACAATCATATAAAATGATATTAAAAAAAATCTATACAAAATGTCCACACCTTGTATGATTAGTTACAATTCTGTAATATAAAAGTATTCACCACTGATATAAACATTCTATCACGACACTAATGATGCCGTATTATCCCATTACTACACTCAGTCAGCGTTATGATAAATGTTGACATTGATTTCATTGTTTTAACTTTCATCACATGTCTCTAGTTATAAAGGAGCAACTCCTCACACCACAGAATTTCCTAGTTATATAAAAATTACTATATTTTCAGTCCACAAATTTGAAACAAAGTCCACAATTTCACTCGCCGCCGTTTCACTCACGACGACTGTGTTTAATTAATGTTCTGTTCACTAGGCGTATGTTCATTAAAAGTTTTTCAGTACGAAATATTATAGCACATTTAATTTGTTGAAAGTTTTTTTTATATTATCTATGCACTGTTTAAAACAATCTTACTCCCTGTTACATTAATTGTTCAGGTTGAAACGTAACATGCACAGGTCACGATATCGAAGGAGCATTCCTCCGTATAGTTCGTACGCCACAAGCGTGCGATGCGGAACCAATTAGTCGACTACTAGTTGTCTATGGGGAGAAGCCAGTCCTTGCTTTTTTCTCGCACAAATCACCTTAATTACGCCCGCGTCCTCGCCCGCGGGTACCGTCGCGGTCCTGAAATGTGTAAGAGGACAGTTAGAATTTTATACTGCATCTACGGTTAAAACTATTACGATAAGAAACCAACCTTATTATGATGGGGTCTAAAGTTGGATTCGCGGTCGCGATAGCCGAGATCGCGATTGTCACGCGAGTCGCGATCGTCGCGATGGTGGTCGCGGTTATCACGGTTGTCGCGGTGATCACGGTTGTCACGGTTGTCACGGTTGTCGCGGTGATCACGGTTATCGCGCTGATCGCGGTTATCGCGCTGATCGCGGTTATGCTGATCGCGATGATCGCGCTGATCGCGGTTATCGCGCTGATCGCGGTTGTCGCGCGAGTCGCGATGATCGCGTGGGTCGCGAGATTCGCGGTTGTCGCGCGAGTCTCGCTGGTCGCGGTAGTTGTTGTTGCGGTATCCGCGCGGGCCGTGCTCGGGCTCCTCACGCACGGGCTCGGGCGCAGGCACTTTGCGCGAGTCCTCCTCCTCCTGACGACGCTCGTAATGAGTGAAGTCGTCGAATATGGAGGTAGTATGGCAGTAACAGTGCATGATACGCAACACTTGCAGCCCCTTGGGGTGCGGCACCTCCTGCGTATCGCGAGAGTTTGTCACCGGCTTGTTCTCGTTATTCTCTAACTTGATATGACGTAGTTGCACGTTCGGCACGTCCTTGACGTAGATCCAACGAACGCGAAACTGCCCCTTCCACTTGTCCTGCAGCCAGACGCCGGAGCTCGAGTTGTAGTCGACGGGGCTCATCATACGCGCCATGCCGCAGAAGTGCCCGCTGCCGTTTACAGAGAATAACAGATACACGGAGCCGCCCTCGAGCTCGCGCTCGCGGAACGCCGAGTCGAGCCGCTTGTTGCCGTGCTCAGTACTGCACCAGATCTCGTACTTGATGCTGCGATGGATGTCGTCCTCCGAGTACGATTTGATCACGAAGAAGCGAGCGAGCGGCGCGCTCAGGTCAAAGTCCTTCGGATTGTACTCGTTTTTGACGTGCAGCTCGTTGAGCAGCGGGTGCGGAGGAGCGAGAGGTGCAGGCGGCAGCGGCGCGAGGGAGGGTAAGGGCGCGGGCGGCGGCTGCAGCGAATGTGGGGGCGGCGGCGCGTGCGTCCACGCTGGCGGCGGTGCATGCATGGTTAGCGGCGGGCGCGGCGTTGGCATGGGCGCAGGCGCGGGCGCGGCAGCGGGCGGCTGCAGCGGCGAGGGAGCGGCAGGATGCTGGGGCAGCGGTGGGGGCGGTGCGCTGGCAACTGTTACAGCGGGAGCGCTCTTTCCGGCACCGGCGTCCCACGCGCCGATGTCCATGTTGTGCTTTCCGGGCACGATGGGCGGCGGCGGCATGCCGGGGCCCTTCTTCTTCAGCACGGTGCTCTGGCTGGCGGGCGCCGGCTTGGCGGGCTGGCTCGCGATAGACGCCCATGTCATCTTCTTGGGCTGGCCGGCGTCCTTAAGTTCAGGCCGCTCCCTCTCCGCCTTGTGGTCTCCCAGCGACAGCGCTTGCACGCCTGCCTCCGCGCTCTTGACACCGTCCGACACATAAACATCGTTCCTGTAATAGTCATCGTACGGCTTGGTGCGCCCGAGCTGGCCCCAGGTCGAGTAGTCACCGTTGCCGTGGAAGTAGTTAAAAGACGACGCCGGCTGTCCAAACGCAGCGGTAGAGAATGGCGTCGTTGTCGGTCCGAAAACTCCTGGAATGATAAATTCGAATGAATAGCAAAACGGGCCTTTTGCACGCGAGTAGTTGCTTTATAATGGGCATACTACACACTATGGAGCATGCGGTACATCAAGAGTGCAACAGCGTAGTTAACGAGATAGCAATACTTCAGTTCAATATTCAAAACCCAATACGCGCTGCGTTGTGTATATGAGATAAAGTCAAATTAAAAAAAAAGCGTGATGCATAGGTAGAGATCGGTAGAGTTCGCCTCAGAGGCTGTTGTTCGATTTTCGTTGGTCACCAATTTTTTCTTCAATAAAGCCATCATGATAGGTTTTTTAAATATTTTATATAAATACCTTTGAAATAAAGGTTTTATAAGGCTAAAAACAAATTAAATTAATAAGTGGCGGCTGACCTGTTACTTAGCTCGTAACGTAATTTGAGGCGAGCTTGTTACGTTGTTTTTAACAGACGAAACGAGCGATGAGCTTCTTTGCACGCTATTCTGATTGCTGTAATGCTCGCTTTGTAACACTTAGGGCCTTACCTATTAAAATTATTAAAACAGTTTAACTAAACACTGCTTTGTCTCTTAACACTATTTAGCTAAACAACTGTATAAATCTTTTAAGTAGGTATGTAAAACATTAGATGTGTATCTAACGTCACACGACGGTCAGACGCCACCTGTGTTGCAATCTACTCCACGTATATGTACGTGACAACCAAAACGCAACATCCGTGTGAGAAGGCCTATGTCAAATAATGTCAAGATAAGAAAACAACACCTAATACACAATGAACATTGTTAGCAAGTGAGCTAAATCTCCTATTTCGGACGGCATAAAACGGAATGATTACCAAATAGCGCAGTGACAAAATGCGAGATTGTATTTGAGATTCAAGTAGCATACTGAAGTTACTGAGACAAGTGATAGTGCACACAGTTATTTATGATTGATGAATAAAAAAAATGTAACATCTTTTCTCTTGTAACTGAATTAAATGTACTATCTACCCTCAACTCCATAAGAATCGTGAGGATGGTATCCTCCGAGGAAAGGCATCGGGTCTGTTCCATTGGTGGACCATGTCCCATCCCCGACTCCAAAAGCTTGATAAGGAAGTGGTGTGGTACTGTAATAACCTGAAACGACGGAAAATATTTTCCTCAAAGGAGATATCCCATTTTTCTTAAGGACTTGGGCTAGGTATTGTACTTGATAATACCAATATTGGCTGATAGAACAAGAGAAAACGATACAAGATGCAAAAGATGGTACACTTTAAGGAGCAATAGAATAGCTAGGTTTCTAGAAGAAACAACTGCACTACTATCTGCAAATATTGTATTAATATTCAAAGCTGTAAGGTGCATTTTTACTGACAAATTCTTTGATATGTCACAGCTGGACCATACAATATTAAGGCCTCTCTGCATTGAGCTAAGGCAAGGACTTATGACATGCCTATATTAGTGACAACTCAGTAAGACACATCTAAGACATTGCGAAAGCTTAGTGCTGATGACATCAACAGTTTTGCTTACTTTGTTATGTTTAAAAGTACTGCAAAAAACTTTAAGAGAACTTGTTATAACTAACAATCTGCCTGCAACACATTATAAATACAATGTTTAGCCCAAAATGAGACATCTCATTTGCTCTGTTTTAAATTGTTATAAAAGATAAGTACTAGTGAATCTGAATCCAGAATGAATTAAGTATAGTGTCCGTCTACCTTATTTTATACACATATTCTATTTAAATATAATTGTTTTAAAGAACCTGCTGGGATTACAAACAATTTTTTTTTTCAAAACATTCATATTTATATGCTCAGGCCAGTGACTCTAACTTATTACCTAGTCAACCTGCGAGTGTGAAAACTGTGCGGCTGTGTAATATTGTATTAGTGGACATTAAAAGTATGGTAAAATACTCCTGCTTTTAATTCCTGTAGAACCTACCTACCTATCTGGGAGCTGAAGGGGCACTACAACATTCCGAACGCCAAGCCAATAAGAATTTTATAGTATTACATCAAAAAAAAGAGAAGACATAGTAAGTTATAGTAACCTAACCTAACAGGTCAGCAAAACCTTTATATGCATTACTCATAAATGCATTGTAATCTGATTATTTATTTTGCTTGTTTATGAAATTATGATACATTTGTTGATTCAGTGATATCCATAGTAATTATTTAAAGTAATGTTCATGTATCTTAACTATCAACATAAATTTCACAACTTCTTCTTCAGTAACTCCTCCCATGACCATAAAACTAACCTATTTTAATAAATCACACATTGTAAGTCAAAATTACATTCATGTACATCTTATTTTTTTAAGCAGGATGAAAATTTAGTGATGATGCCAAGTTAGTTTATTTTATGTGTAGCTATTAAATAGTTGTGTTACTGGCACTACTAGCAACATGTACACAATATAGTAATATGGGTCATGGTGTTTTTTCTATTGTTGTTTTGTGACATTTTTTCTTTCACACATAATGGAAAAAAAGGAGCTTACCTTCATTTGTGTAATTTTGTTTAGATCTCTTATTGAATGCATTATAAAGATGAATAATTGATTAGCTTTTGCCCAAAGCTTGCTTGCACAAAACCAGAGTTTGTCTTGAGATTTTTATCTTAAACTAATTTAATCTATATTGATTAGGTCATTACAAAGGTTATTAGTAATACTATTAACATTTCTATCTATACTTATAAAATTGTTTGTCTAACTGACTGATCTATCAACGCACAGCCAAAACTACTAAGTCTAGAAAGCTGAAATTAGGAACATAGGTTTGTTAAATGATGTAAGCATGGGCTAAGAAAGGATTTTTTGAAAATTTAACTTTATGGGGGGAAGTGGGGATTGAACATTGTATGAAAGTTTTTGTTCTTTGAAGTTAGAAACATGAACATTTTAATTACGGCAGACATTATTTCGAGCATAAATAAAAAATGATGTTTCAGAGTTTTTGTATTTTCACATTTTAAGGGGGGGAAATGAGGGGGTGAAAATTTGTATAGGAGTATCGGTTTTTTAAAAGTAGATACTCGTCATAAGTAAAAAAATCTGTTTAAGGGTTTTTGGATTTTTACATTTAATGGGGAAATGGGAGTGGGGGCGTGGAAGGAGGGAAAGTGTGTATGGGAGTATGTTTTTTTTAACATGTGTAAATCTCCTAGCTAGTTATATATATATTACACAGTGTTGGAATGTAATTATGTTTGATGCTTGCATTCATATTATTAGTAGGATATTATGGCTAGGAACCTAGACTACCAAATAATATACTAACCTGCTGCACTGTACGGATCGGCTGCAGATGAGATGGGGGGAGCATAGGAATGTTGCTGCTGGTGACGCCATGATACCTCAGGTAACTCCTCACCGCCACTCTCTAAATGTTGATCTTTTGGTACATTTGTCACTGAAACATGTTTAAACAGTTTTAGATAATTAGATCTAATTTATGCACTCAATATTTTCTAGGGAACCATACTTTCATAAGTTTCAGCTACCAGTAGCTGGTATTATTTTGACAAAATTATAAACAATGTCTACCTATTCCTAGTACCCATGACACCAGAAATCCTAATGTGGTTCGGGAAATTGTATGTGTCTGTTGTTGTTATTCAAGAACAAGTTTTCTTGAAGGATTTTGAAAATATTTCAAACATCCCGCAGCAGGATTTGAACCGGCTGTTTTCTGCTTGGTATGCAGAGGCTATACCAACTAAGCCACAAGATCTTTAACAGCTTGGTCCAAATTATTGGAAAGAGCCTCCACCTACATTAATTCGATCCAATTTAATCTTCAGATTTCCCTTAGTGTATTTATAACACTTATAATTATATAGGTAAAATAGAAACAGAAAACCATGAGTATTGAGAATTTGTTGGTCTTGGGTGTGAGTCAAATTCAATAAAAGGTGGGTTGAACTAGCAAAAACCACCTACATCATAGTGTGGGCACAGAGCAAGGTGAAAATGTTAGTCTGTCTTCAAGACCACATACTTTATGTGTAATGGATAGAAAAGTGAAAGTTAGAGATTTTATCGCTAATCATAATGGCACAGCAAAGCGACGAATGAGAAGCCGACCGGTACAATCAATGTTATTCGGAGAAAACACTGCTACGTCATACAAATTTCGTTTTTACCTTGGTTCCCTTGCCCTTTCATCCGCTATGGGTCCGAATCACATGAAACAAAATTAAACCACATTATATCACCCAAAATAACACTCCATGACCAAGAAATACCACAAGATAGCGTTAATAAAAAATACCTGGTCTGACACGCCTGCTGACATTGGCCGCGATTTTTGATTTTGGGGCACTTTAGAGAAATCTTTTCTCACAATAACATAAAAATAATCACATGTGTTTCACTACACTGAGTCTTGGTGGTCCAAAATTCACTAAAATTGCTAAAATATGTCCGTTTCACAAATTCACAAAATAAAGTCCCAGTCAAAGTCAACCCCGAAGAAAATGAATGAAGCGGATGGACGTTTAGAAATGAACGATGGCGACCGGCTGAAGGTGTTGCCAATTTCAAATGCTTCGGAAAACATCGATTTTGTCTATCGTTCCTAAGCAACTTACACATAACTTTCCTAAAAACGGGATATTTACCATGATTATTTTGCGAGTTTGAATAGTAAAAATTATGTTCAATTTTAAAAGTTGTAGGTACATGGCGTTTTTGTGTCCTCGAACTTTAAAGATCGATTATTTTTAATATAACCACAAATCAGTTTAAGTAAAACTGGTTTGTGACATAACTAACACTATAAAAGGGATTTAGAATTTTGATGACTATCAGTCATAGAACAGATTAAATTCTAGTTAAAATGCTGTTTTATCACTATCGCCTTTTTAAGCTTAAACTTAAAAGTTCTAAATTATTTGTCATAGGAACATACCATGCTTACTTTGATAAATATATTAATAATCTCTGTGTATGTATTAGTTTACGTTTTAAAATAAATTATAATAATATTACACTTTTTATTTATCATCACACCTAGTTGGTAAAGGAATAGAACATCAAAGTACCCGCTTAAACCAGTTCTATAGTCTAGAAAAGAGGGTATTAGGTTTATTTTGTGGTTGGGTGCACAACGAAAGGGTGAAGTTTGCAAGGTGAAAATACAGCATGCGGACGAAGTGCTCCACTGGTAGCTTTATAAAAACTTAAAAAATAAATAAAGGGAGACAAAGATAAAAATATATATATCTCATTAAATAAGGCCCTGATATAAAAAGCCTATTTCACAGTTCCTTTGCTTTCCCAATCCCTTTGTTTAAGATTGAAGAAAACAGGCTAAGAATTTATTCGCTTCCCTTTTAAAGTGGACTAGGTTCCTACACTACTTGATTAACTGGTTCAATGCAAAAATAAAAACTTAATAAAATTTTATAATTCAATTTCAATCATAATGCAAGTTGGAAACCCTGACGTGTTTTCCATCATCGGTTGCAGCGCCCTCTAGTGACTGGTGTCAATAATACCTATCTCTGATCTGAACCATTCAATCAATTCAAAAAACCGCAATGGTAAACACAGACTACTATATGTACCAGGGTAATGGTAAAAGACAAACAAACAACCTATTTTGTCATGATGTTTTACATGGGATTCTTACGAAGCGAGTGGAAAATCGTGACATACAGCAGTCAATAATTATTTTTTTCTAAAAAAAGATGATATAACTTTTGTCCCACTAGCAGCTTTTAGTCTAGCTTTTTCTTTGGAAGTCAGAGTTTTCGACTTCTTTATTTCAGGTGTTTTCAGTTCAGGTGTATTCATTATTCCATTTTCATTGAGGCATGCTGCATCATATTTCATCTTTTTCATCTTTTCATTAGAATCTGCTTCAGATTTTCGTTTATTCCCAACAGACTCTACTAAATCTGGTTTGAAATTAAACTTTTCCTCCAACTTGTTTGCCAGATCATCTTGAAGATATTCAGAAACAATACCGAACGCATATTTCAGGTAAAATTCTGAAATAAAAGATTTACAATTTTATAATAAATATACAGTTTTATAAAATAAAATATTAAAGCTTGACAAAAATGACTTTAAAAATGGCTAACTTAGCAACTTTGTATTTGCCTGATTCATCAAGCACATTATCATCAGGTTACGAGAAGCAAGCAGCCAACTTTTCAATTTTCTATGATGATTCAATTAAAAATACCTTCATCTATTTTGACATTGCTAACGTTGCTTGTAATAAAGGTGGCAGACACTGCACCTGATGTGACATGAATATTCTTGGCTTCAAGGACCTTTGCCACTCTCCGAACTCTTTCTTCAAGCCACAACATGGTCTTATCTGCATTATATTTGTAGGCTTTCATATCCGCTGGACCCTAAAAATAATTTGTAGATAAGTAAGCCTATGATAAGCCTGCTATTTATAAATGCGAAAGCATGGTTATTTTGATGTTTGTTGCTAATATCTGTAATGGATGAATGGATAGGAATTAATACTGTCTATAACCTATATTAATACACATGCTACTTTTATATGGGTACTATGCAGGAGAAGTAGTGAGCAGAGGCTAGTCAATTAGAAATCACTTTATCAGATTCCTGCCATGGGGTGAATGTTTGCAATGTAGGTGGACTCCCTTTTCCGCATTCGGACTCCAAGTTGGTCCATTATGCGTGGGGGTCGAATGTTTATATTATGATCTGCAAATATTTGTCAAGCTCTGCTTATATTGGGGCTAGATGATGCTGTTTGAAAATGTCCAGAATTATTATTATTATCATGACAATCATCATCATAGTGCAACTTTACTGAATGTTGAGACATGTTATAACAATTATATCTATCTACATTTGAATAAACATAAATAAAATAACCTTCAAATCAGCAACATTTTCCAAGTTATCAATGAAATTCAATACTTTATTGAACCCTTTTTCTGACAGCAAATCTTCAAGTGGTACAGCTCTGCTACTGCACTGCTCCCTAAGTCTTGGTAATACTGAAATAATACTGCCATTTAAGCATCAAATTATATTTTATAAATCAATATGTACTGCAAGAGCTCATTAAATCATGACCTCCTTCATGGACAACTCCCACAGGTTTGGGGTTACTGGACCTAAGATTATGAATGTAAAACAGGGCATCATGACCAGTCTGTAATTATCTCTTTCATACTTGCATGTATTTTTGGAGGGTGGCGCAATGTACTATATGTTGTAAACTCAGTCCAGACCCCCCAGTATCCCCCAAGATACACACACACACACACTATGGTGATAGATTATAATTGAATTTTCTAAACTAGGCCACATCAAATCAGCCTGCCTGTCCGCACTCTTACTAAAAACCTTTTGCTTGGGTTTTATATAGTGTCTAGAATCCCAGCAGTATTTTGTTTAGGCAACAACTCACCTAAGAATACAGGGTTCACTGGAGTCATTATTTGAATACCGCCATCAGATTTCACGGTTTCTCCAATAAACCATGACCTGTGAGGTTCATTGAAGGTAACAACTTCAAATACCTTCTTACCAGCTTCATCTAAACAGTACTTGGATAGTTTTCCGTGAGCTGGATTTGGCAGAGTTATTATATTAAAGTTGCAGTTTTCTAGCAGAGATTCTGTAATGATAAGACAGTTACACAATTTCTATGTATTGCATGGTTACAAAGTTAATGCAAATCAAAGGTACCTGTAGGTAACGTATCATACCTTTCGCTAGTAAAATCCATGAATTCTCTACTCGTTTATTGATTGAAACTGGCGTGCTCATGGCATTGTTTGACTTAGTTTGAGATCTAGTACTCATTTTTATTTAAAATATCAACGAACGAAGTCTTATAATAAAAATGTAAACAATTAACGATCTCAGTTTTTCCGGCATGTAGAAGTCACAGATTAAAAATGTTTGCTCGTTGAAGTAGAAGATAAATAAATAAATAAATAATGCTGGACAATCCACACAGCATCATCTAGCCCCAAGCTAAGCAGAGCTTGTGTTATGGGTACTAGATGACTGATATACTTAATACAATACATTACATAGATAGATATTTTTATTATACATAGAAAATACCCAGAACACCCGGAACACATATTTGCAGATCGTACAAATATTTGTCCCAGGGCGGGAATCGAACCCGCAACCTCCTGTGTAGCAGGCGGACCTTCGTCCACCGCACCACATCGGTCGTCGCAATTTCATCCTGTTTAATCGATTAAAAAAATCGACACATATTTAGTCAATCGTTTCTCGGTCGTGACAATATTTTCATACAAAATTATTAATACAGTCACCGACTCACCGTTTCTATTTAGCATAGGGTCTATGATGAATTCATAAAATGATAAAAAGAGAATATTGGTTTGTAATCCGGGGTGTACATTCCAGGGGTGTGCAATACCGTCATGTGTTTAGTTTGTACGGAGCGTATTGTACGACCATGGAAAGCACACCCAGATAATTCAAACCAAATGGTTTGTAATACTGTACTTTCCAGGGGTGTACATTCCATGGTTGTGCTTTGCATGGACGTACAATACGGTCTCCCTTTGAAATCCAGGTTACTTCTGGATACTTCCTTCCTCAGACGTCAGTGAGCTTAAACCGGTGAATAATCCGATAAAAAATATTAAAATAGCAAAGTCAGTGTCAGTATTCAATCGTAATTTATTCTCAAAGTCAATGTCACTGTCTTAATTGTATACAAAAAAAGCGGAATTGGCGGGTGCTTCGGTCGGTCGGTTTGTAACTGGTGTGGTGCGTTGCAGTATTTTTTTTATTTCGTTTCTGTTCTTTTAAGAATGCAAGCTTTCCTGAAAACTGGAAAAATATCAACTGCTGATAAACCTTGTTCATCAGGAGTAAAATCGGCTTCTAGGAAAAAACCACCAGCGCCATGGGTAGAAAAATAGTAAGTGCTGATAAATCCAAACAATAATCTATTGTTTCAACAACCCTACTAACAAAATTCTTTACTTTTCAGCCGACCGAAGACTATCGATGATATAGTCGATCAGGGTGAAGTAATTCAAGTGTTGAGAGAGTGTTTATCTGGTGGAGATTTGCCGCATCTGTTGTTCTACGGGCCGCCAGGAACCGGCAAGACAAGTGCTATTCTTGCCGCTGCTAGGCAATTATTCGGAGATATTACTAGAGACCGTGTGTTAGAACTTAACGCCTCAGATGAGAGAGGTATCCAAGTTATCAGAGATAAAGTGAAGACCTTTGCACAACTTACTGTCAGCAGTACAAGACCTGAGTAAGTATTATAAAAAAAACATAAACATGCTCATGACATTCCTATGGTGGTTATAATAATATGCCAAAAACAATTTACAAAGATTTATTCCTAAATATTATGTATGTTAGTCCATAGGGTAATTATAAATATGTTACCTGTAATACATGTTATATTATTGTTTTTAATCCATGATGATATTCTCAGTGGTAGTCTTTGGCACATCCTAACATTATACTAGGCCCATATTTTGAGCAGTAGTTAGTAGTTAGTATGACAGGTTGTAGACTATCATCATTAAAAAAACGTACTCTAGACAAATACATCATGCTTAGTTTTCCTTTCAAGCTAAGGTGCAGGTGTCAAGGAAAAACTTTGCAGCGGTCACATGTTAGCTCAACAGCTAATGTAATTTCTATGCAATTCAATCGTTCTGCAGGTGTTTACACAAACAAAAAGTGGTAGTTGTCTAAGAGGGCTGCAAGTATACAGGACTTTTTAATTATGTAATAAACCCACTTTTAAAATTCACTTTTGTCTATTACAGTGGACGACCATGCCCTCCCTATAAGCTAGTGATCCTGGATGAGGCAGATTCCATGACCACAGCGGCCCAGGCGGCGCTCCGACGCACCATGGAGCGAGAGACGAGAACTACAAGATTCTGTCTCATCTGCAACTATGTATCTCGAATCATTCCCCCCATTACCAGTCGATGCTCCAAGTTCCGGTTCAAACCACTTGCCAGAGATAATGTTATCAAACGGTAAGAAACTAGTATTTTCCAAGATTTCGCAATCATAAACATGATAAGTTTTTTATGATATTTCTTTCATTCAACTTTTATTTAAAAGTAGAAAAAGGTTAATTTGGTTAACACCCATACATAGGATAAGGAATTAGTTTGAAAGCTCCTGGAGTTGTGTTGATGCCTTTTAAATCTAAATTCAATTCTAAAGGTTTAATTCCTGCTGCGGGATAAATATTTGGATGTTCTGCAGATATTTGTCTAGGTGTAGTAATGGCATGGGACTCACAGTTCCTGATACCCATGACACAGGAAATCCTAGTATGGGGTACTAGGAAGAAGTGGTTAGTATGGTACTAGGTACCATACTAACCACTTCTTCAGGAACAGGGTTTTTCTGGCTTAAGCAGCTAAACTGTGTTCAGGTCTTAAAAACACCCTATCCCGAGAAAAATAACAATAGGCTTTTGCAAAAATCACTGCTAGTGTTGTATTGATTTAACCCTAGCTGATGACTCTTGCATTTGCATACACTTGGACTCTCCTAGACCTAGTTAGGAGGTAGGTAGGTATATGTTATGTTTTAATATAACTAGTAGCATTCTTAAGTAACTTTAGTTTACTTTGGCAGTGAAAACAAAGATATATCTGGAATGGAATGGGTACATTACATTATTAATCCTAGTTTAAGCCTTAAACTACCCTCAACTACAATAAGTTCTGGTTTTTGACAGGTTGCGTGAGATCTGCCTGGCTGAAGGAGTGGATGTTGGGGAGGGGGAGGTCCTGCATCAAGCAGTGGACACTTGTGATGGTGATTTGCGCAGAGCCCTAACTGCCCTTCAGTGCTGCCAACGACTTCTCGGGAAGATCACCGCTGATGGACTTATTGAGGTAGAAAAAAACAAACATGCTAACCCCATAAATAATAATAATTCTGGGCATATTCACACAGCATCATCTAGCTTTAAAGTAAGCAGAGCTTGTGTTATGGGAACTACATAACTGATATACTACTTATAAATAGACATACACTGATCTGTCTGAGTGTTAGAAACTGAAAATACGGCTAAAGGCTCGTCCGCACTGGGGCACAGATGTATCGCAACACGTTTTCCGCGTAAGGTATCGACACAAATTGCGAAGTCGATGTGCCAAAATTCAGAGCGGATGAGCCTAAATACAACTCTTTTTGTCGATATTGCTGACGTTTCGTAGCTTACTTATAAATTTAAAGATTATTAAACAGTTTATCAACCGAACACTGCTTTTTCTCAATCTGGGTTGTATCATATCAAATTCAACAGAAGAATATAAACCTACCCTAGCTAAAAAACCTGTTTAGCTATACCCCTTGTTTGTAATTTTGATCAGCATGTAATTTAGCAGCCATTCATTATGAAAAACACTTGCCACGAATTGCCTATGAGATAAGAAAAACACTTCAGTTTTTAATAACGATTCCCAACCACCACAGTTTCAGCGGTGAACGAATAGTCAGCTGTGGCGCAAAGGTGGGTTTGATTTCCGCTGCGAGACAAATCTTTGCATGTTCTGCAGATTTCTGGGTTTTGTGGTACCATGTACTCGTAGTTCCCGATACCAACGATACAGGGAATCCTAATGAATTTAGGACTTTGTATGTAACTGTCCAACGGCTTCGCCCGCGTGGTTCCCGAATAAAAAGTAGCCTATGTGTTATTCTGATGTATAAGCTATATTACTGTGTAAAGTTTCATCAAAATACGTTCAGTAGTTTTTGCGTGAAAGAGTAACAAACATCCATCCTCACAAACTTTCGCGTTTTTAATAGTAGTAGGATGTCATGATCTCTGCACTTAAAATGAAGCCTCCTATGTTTTTTTTAGGTGACTGGCTTGGTGCCGGATCAGCTTGTCAATGAATACCTAAATGTTAAGAACTACAGTGAACTGGAGCAGTTTGTTGAAAGGTAAGTTATTCCAAATATTTATCCTAATATACAAGTACAAAAAAAAAACACTTGTCCACAAACATATTCTCTAAGATGGACATTCTGTTATAATAAATAAATAAATATTGCTGGACATTTTTCACACAGCATCATCTAGCCCCAAACTAAGCAGAGCTTGTATTATGGGAACTACATGACTGATATACTATGTATATACTTTTTTTTTCTAAATACATACATATCATACATAGAAAAACACCCAGACCCGAGACAAATATTTGCAGATCTTACAAACATTTGTCCCGTGACAGGAATCGAACCCGCAACGTTCTGCGTCTCAGGCGGACCTTCGCCCACTGCGCCACAGAGGTCGTCGATAATATACTCAGTGCATAGATCCGTGAGGATACAAAGTAGGGGTAGTCAGAGGCACTTAAATGAAGTTTGGAACATGTATAGTTTTATAAGGGTACCACGATCATGGTCTCTGACGGTAAAAAGTTCAGTGACTGGGCAACAGCGGGAATACATAAAAGCAGGAAGAAATTGTATGATCTTTATGCTGAAAAACAATATAATTTTAATGAGGAGTTTAAAGAACAAGTCAAAAAGTATTCTAAAATTTTTAAAAATGTTTGTCGTGAAGCAAAAGCTCGTCATTTGAGTTCAAAAATTAAAAATAGCCAAGATAAAGTAAAAGCCACTTGGAAAGTAATCAACAGTGAGACTGGAAGAGTCACAACTAAGAACAATAAGTTTAATTTGAAAATTGACAATGCCACCGTCAATCAGGATAGTGATGTAGCTAATGCGTTCGAAAACTTTTTTACCGACATTCCAGTCTCTACCACAAAATCCTTAAACTCCTCTCCCATAGAAGCAGAGTCATTGTTAAAAGAAAACTTAACAGAATGTAAAATACAATTCAAATTTGATCATGTAAATAGTGATGACATCATAAAAGCTTTCAAACTCATAAATGTTAAAAAAACCACGGACCTCTGGGGCATCTCTGTTTGCGTTGTGAAATCATTGATTGGCATTATTGCGCCCGAACTAGCTTTAATATTCAACGAGTGTATTGACTGTGGTGTGCTCCCTGATTTAATGAAACACAGTAAAAATAACTCCACTTTTCAAATCGGGTACATGTTCTGACCCTAGTAATTTTAGACCTATATCTCGCGTACTTCCTACATTTAGTAAAATTTTTGAAAAACTAATTTTAAATCAATTGCTAAGACATTTTAAATTAAATAATTTACTGCATAATAAGCAATTCGGATTTAGTAAGGGTCGCTCAACCACTGATGCTGGTATTGAGTTAATATCGCACATATTTGATGCCTGGAAGGAATCTCATGACGCTTTAGGCGTTTTTTGTGATTTGTCAAAGGCATTTGATTGCGTAGACCATGACACATTGATCAGGAAACTACACCATTATGGTATTAGGGGCGTTGCTCTAGACTTTCTCACTTCCTATTTAAGTGACAGAGTACAAAGAGTTGACGTGAATGGAAAATGGTCTCCGGGGTCTCTGGTTACTATCGGTGTACCGCAGGGATCAATTCTTGGACCATTTTTGTTCTTAGTATACATTAATGATCCACCCCACCTTGTAAGGGACGATCATGAGGTTGTATTGTTTGCAGATGACACGTCACTTTTATTTAAATTAAAGCGACGACAAACCAATTTTGACAATGTAAACAATGCAACCTCTAAGGTTGTAAAATGGTTCAACGTTAACAATCTCCTACTTAATGAAAATAAAACAAAGTGTATTAGATTTATACTACCCAATGTTACACAAGTTAAAGCAAATATCAAAATCAAAGATGAACAGTTGGCTCTTGTGGACACCACCGTATTCTTAGGTATCACCCTAGATAATGGGGTCCTCTTATTGATGGGTTATCGAAGAGACTTAGTTCTGCGGCATATGCAGTCAAAAAGATCCGTCTTTATACAGACGTTGACACAGCTAGACTAGTTTACTTCAGCTACTTCCACAGCATTATGTCGTACGGTATACTGCTGTGGGGGAGTGCTGCTGATATCAATACCATTTTTGTGCTGCAGAAGAGGGCTGTTCGAGCAATTTATAATATGGGCCCCAGAGAATCACTTCGCGAAAAGTTTAAAGAAATAAATATAATGACATTCCCTTGTCAATACATTTATGAAAATCTGATGTATGTTCACAAAAATATTAATTTGTTTAAGAAAAAAAGCGATAATCACAATGTTAATACTAGAAATAAAGATTATGGAGTCTACAAGTGGCTGTTGCCACTTGTAGACTCCATAAAGTTGGTAAATCGTTTAAAGGGCACGGTGTACGCTTTTATAACAAACTCCCAAGAGATATACAAAAATTATCAATTAACAAATTTAAAAACGTAATTAAACAAAAGCTTTATAAAAAGGCATACTATAAAATATCTGATTATTTAGATGACAAAAACTCTTGGAATTGAAAATGCTCCAACTCGAACCTATTGTTTTGTAAAAGGATCATTAAAAAGAATAACCAGCCTTGTTTTCTTGCCTTTCTTTCCTGGCTTGGTCGCGGAGGAACAGGCACCTAGATAAAAACCGACGTTTCAAAGTGGTCCTTGTGATTTTATTGAATAAATGAATTTTGACTTTGACTTGACTTTGACTTTGACCCACTATGTCACGGGTATTTTTCCCTATCGCGTATCAGCATATGACCTACCCATATGACGTAGCATTAGTGATAAGTAATGACGTCAGTTTGCAGTCGCACGTAATTTTTACCTACCTTCGTACACAAATATTTTATTGGGTTACCTTATAATATAGGTATGTATAGGTAGGAGGAGGGCGTTGATGCTTGCGACACAGTATTTTTGCTTCTACGAGTGTCATCGTTTTTCATTTGGTTTACAATCCTGTAATTGTTCCAAATAGGGATGATTTTGAATAAGTAATAACTAGTGTTACAATATCTTAATGTACAACATGTAATAATAGGTAATATAATTAGTATGTAAGCATCCTACTAATATTGTAAACGTGAAAGTTTGTGAGGATGTTTGTTCCTCTTTCATGCAAAAACTACTAAACAGATTTTGATGAAACTTTACAGTAATATAGCTTATACATCAGAATAACACATAGGCTACTTTTTATCCGGGTACCACGCGGGCGAAGCCGTGGGCAAAAGCTAGTTTATAAATAACTTTGAGTAAGTAACAATCAGCGAATAAAGGCTATTTTTATTTATTTATTTTGCATTACATACCTCGTGTGTTCATAAGTCTTGAGACACAGTAAAACTAAAATATTTTTGGAGCTAAGTTGAGTATTCATTTATTGGATATTAAAATTAAAACTACTGACATCTAGATCTGTATTTAAAAATAAATCATTCAAAATGGCCGCCTTTGCATTCAATGCAGGCCTTCAAACGCGTGCGCCATTCATCTATGGCGGCACGAATCTTTTCAATGGGAATCCGTTTCGATTCTTTAATAAGGGCTCGCTTGAGAGAATCCAGGTTTGGGTGAGACTTTCTGCATGCCCTCAGCTCCAATTCCGTCCATAAAGAATAATCCAAAGGATTCAAGTCAGGGCTTGACGAGGGCCAATCTTCGCTCCGAATGAAGCCTGGCAAATTGGCCTCCAGCCAACGTTGGGTAGTCTTAGCTTTATGGGAGGGAGCAGAGTCCTGTTGGAAAACCCAGTATTTTCCAGCGAATAGCGTATCATTTAATGGTTTAACCACCGCTTCCAATATGTCGGTTTGGTAATTTTGTGCCTTCACCTTGACGCCTTGCTGGCAAAAATGAAGCGAAGTGACCCCCTCGTAGGAAACACCCCACCAAACCATCACACTTGCTGGATGATGAGTGCGCTGGACATTGCGTACAGATGGCTGGACGTCCTTTGAACTTCTGGCGTAAACCTTATTGTTCTGCCGGTTAAAATTTTCTTCCACCGTGAAGATCTTTTCATCGGTAAACAGGATATTTTTTGGATCGTGTCTCTTCAATAGGTTCCGACATCGTTCCAGTCGCAATTTACGAAGACGCTCGTTTAAATAATGCACTTTCCTTCGACTGTAGGCCTTTAGTTTAAGATCATATTTAAGTATCTTGTTCACCGATATTCGCGAAATGTTGGTCTGCAGAGCTAATTTCTTTTGAGTCCGGCAAGGGTTGCGACGAATTCGCTCTCTGATTACTTTGATGTTGGCGGGCGTCCTTACAGACCGCGGGCGGCCACATCTTCCACGGTCTTCTAAAGAGCCGGTCTCCTTGTACCTCTTTATGGTATAATACACAAAGTTCCGACTACATCCCAAACTTTGGATTTCACTAAAAACTTGCATTGGTTTTTTTCCTGCTTGAAACAGTGAAATTACAGTCGCACGCAAATCTTTTGTTGGCGCCATTTTCACGGAGAATGAAACAAATGTATATTTTTTCTGATTCAAAACATTCGAAATTTAAAATTTTAAAAGTTTAAAAAAGGTTGCATGAATTACTTTCTTTTTAAATTAATTAAATAAGTTCGTCTCAAAACTTATGAACACACGAGGTAAATCATGCGTCCAAACAACTGAATGAGAAGTAAATCAATATGAGTACTTGTATTATTGAAATAGTACCAAACTGTAACTAAACTAATAATCTTCTATCATTTTTATAATATTGGTACACGTTGGCACGCGTTGGTAACCGGGGGTCGAAATTACAATGAATACAATGCAACACCTGCAAAAGCGCCCTTTGTAGACAGTTCGATAATGAGAAGTGAAGTTCCCTAGGAAGGTCTTTTCAAACGATAGTATTTGCAAGTGTCTATTAACCTTCTAGTACTAAGGTAGATTCCAGTTATATTCTGAAACTAGTGATAGCTCCGCGATCATCGCTTCAAGTTTTTTTCCCATACAAAAGGATTCGCTTTACTCTCTTGAGGTAGAATTTCGAGAAATTGTTTTTAGTGCACTCATGCAAACCAAAACGAAAGTATTCCCTGTATTCGAGGTCTCTGGGACTTGCTGTTTTAGCGGTTCGTTGATTGTCAGTCAGTTATCATAACACAACGATTTTTGATATATTTAGCTATTACATTGAGCTATTTTTGAATTGACGTAAATCAACTTTGTGGATTTCTGGATCAACTACCATTTAACTTATGAGATAATCGAAGATAGAACATTAAACTTGCTCATGTGGTTTAATCTACTATTGATCTTACGGTCCTTTGTGTTCTTAGTGGTCCCAAAGTTTTGTAAAAATAGTCCTTCAGGCAACGCTTCAGCCATGGCCCTGATGTTGCAGTTATAAGCGACGAAATCGATTAACTTCGTGGCAAAAGATTTGTGCATGTTTTGCAGCATGAAAACAATAACGTTGAGGAAATGAATGATCTAAAATAATAGAAAAAGTTATAACTGTTTTACGAGCAAATACCATTTGCGTGTTAATGACGTCTTTTTGTCACATAATAATAATTCCAATTTCGACCCTTGCATACAATAGCTTTGCCCGGGCGGCGGGCGGAATTATAAAGAATTCAACACCTGCACAACGCCCCTTCAAGATTGTTCAATAATAAGAATAGGGCCTATAAGTCGTTTGTGAAGAGGGGAAAGATCTATTCAAATAGCAAAACTATAAACTTTGTAAATTCTATTTTATGGAATAGAAGAACCTCGGTCGTAAACGGCATTGTACACGGTAATGGCTACTTTTTCAAGGGCAAAACGTTTATCTTGAAATAAATTACAGTTTATTTCATATTGTGGCTTAGATTTGCGTAGATTTCTGGGATTTTAAAAGAGTTGACAGTGCAAGTAAAAATCGGGGGTAACTTGTGCCAAGTTACCCCCTAAGCCAAGTACATCTCAGTAGGTACCTAAGTCAAGTACATCTCAGTAGGTCGAACGTCATGTGGAAGTTCAGTTGGTAGGAATTTCCTGACGATTCGAAATTATTAAATTATTCGTATGTCTAATGGGGAATGATGAAATATTCACGCAAATCGATCGTTTCCGTGTTAGTTAGGCTTACTGCAATCCACATATTAGCCTCGGTGGCGTAGCGGGCGAGAAGCCGACTGAGACGCAAGAGGTGTGCACGCTTTGCAGATATATGTTAGAAATATCTGGTATTATTTATATTTGTAACAAATTTGTTCTGGGGTTGGGTGTTACATCAAATGCTACACCATGCTACCACATTTGATCCACATTTGTAGCCCAGATATCCACGATGCAGGAAATTCTAGTGTAGAAAAAAAACCAATTGGTAACTGAAGATATACTTTTATAAAATACTACCCGGATATACAGTAGCCTATGTGTTATTCTGATGTATAAGCTATATTACTGTAAAGTTTCATCAAAATCCGTTCAGTAGTTTTTGAGTGAAAGAGTAACAAACATCCATCCTCGCAAACTTTCGCGTTTATAATATTAGTATTCAATTGAATATTATTGTGTAGTAAATCGAACATTGAAATTATCTTTTTTGTTAACATTTTTGGATATTATTACGAGTATATCACGTACTTTACTTTTCTCCTGCTGAATTTTCGTTGAGCGTTTAGAGGTCTTACCTCATGAACACCGTCCGCGACCACGCTCGACGGTCAGCATGAGAATAGTAAAGTTGGTGGTATAGTCGTAATAATATCCTGTAGTGAATCTCAGTTCAGTCGTTCATTTAATTCAGCAACGACACAGGAAAAAGCGTAGACCACGGCTTACGGAACCAGCGAACGCACCCAACAGGAACACAGCCTCCGTTCATTATACACGCTAAGTAATTTCCGAGAAAGCCTCAACCTGAACTAACTCAGGCATTCCACAAAGACAATTTACCCCGTAAACTATTTTGGACTGCTACGCTACAGTACAAATGTTTCGAGTCTGGGGGGTGTTCCACCACGGCACTTGTAGTTACACCCACGGCACAGATAATCCTAGTGTGGTCTGGACAATGTATGTTTCTGTTAGCTGTTTGTTATAAACTAGTTTTTTTTTATTTAAATGGATAAAAATATTTAAAGTGTTAAGCTAATCATGTCTGTACTTATATCTTTATACTACCTGGGTCATCTTGTAAACCCATGTTTCGCGAAATAATGAAAATATAAATTAAAAGGCGGTTCACTACTACTATGTCAATCATTTTGACAGTCTCACGGCCAAATTCTGAAACGCTACTCAAGATTATGTAAAGTTGGAAAGAGATAGCACTAGTTACAATGCATAAACTAAGCCAACATTTTCTTATGACTAAAGTCTTAAGTAGCGTTTTAGTATTCAATCAATGTTGAAAACTTCTTAAACTTCACTTTTGTTTTAATGCGTTAGTATGGATGTTTGTTGATAATAATCTTCGTAACGGCTGTATCGATGAAAATTACAGGCCGCTTTTGTGACCTAGAATAACACTGCATGTTTTTTTATCAGTGTACCGAGCGGGTGAAACCGTGGACAGAAGCAAGTTAATAAAAGTGGAATGTTTGTGTTATGTGGTGTTAATATCAGGGTGTTTTCTATGTAAAATATGTATTTAAAAAAAGTATATAAGTATGTCAAGTAGTTCCCATATCGCAAGCTCTGCTTGGTTTGGAGCTAGATGATGCTATGTGAAAAACGTTTAGCATTATTTATTTATTTACCAACATAATATGTCTAGTGTAAAAACGGGCCTTTTTCAAGTTCAGAATTTTGCACTTGGCTAAAACCCCTGTAAGGTAAAGAATGTTTTGGCATAAAGTCCACAATTTTTTTTGTGAGGAATTATGAAGTAAATTAATAAAAATGCCTTATTATTAAAATCAGCCAAAAGTTCGTGCAAAAACAATGTTTTTCGAATTTTATTTTGAGACTTTTTTCAAATGGGATTTTGCTTGGCTAGTTTTTAAAGATATTGCGTTCGAGTGTTATAAATTTGGGAGACCGTATTGTACGTCCATGCAAAGCACAACCATGGAATGCACACCCCTGGAAAGTACAGCCAGTATTACAAACCATTTGGTTTGAATTATCTGGGTGTGCTTTCCATGGTCGTACAATACGCTCCGTACAAACTAAACACATGACGGTATTGCACACCCCTGGAATGTACACCCCGGATTACAAACCAATATTCGAGAACGAGGCTCGTTTGCACTGAGCAAGTTCTAATATGTTCAACCAAGAGTTGCCATTGGTAAATAATGTAAACAATAAGTTAATGTTGGCCTGAGAAATACTTCCTAAGCAAATCCGTCTTGGATTGGTTAGGTTATTAGGTTTTTTTTTATTACCACTCAGAAAAGGAGGATTGCTATCCGAACTTTATCCAACAAACTTGGGTTCAAATAAATAAAATCAACCGGTTAGTTCATCTGCAAAAACCGACATAAATAACTAATCTACTTACTATATCTACATGAATTTACTAATAGCGTAAAATACTATGGCAACACAGCACTTGCCCCTTGATAGCACTCGCACATGAAAAAGAGCATGAAATTGGTTCGTATTCCATGGCTGTACATTCCAGGGTTGTACAAAATTGGCCGTACAAGGTCAACACGTGTAGGGAATGCACGCCCAGGAATGTACGCCCAGTATTACAAACCACGTATTTGAAACCAATGGTTTGTAATACTGGCTGTACTTTCCAGGGGTGTACTTTCCATGGTTGGGCATTCCATGGACGTACAATACAGGGACTCCTAAATTTCAAACTCCGATCAAAGGCCCCATTTAAACTGAAACGCTGGCGGTGGCTTCGGCGGTGGCGATCAAACGGAAACGCTTGTCAAATGGTTGTCAAAGCCACCGCCACCACCACCGCCGCCGCGTCAGTTTGATCGGGCCCTTGGTTCTTACAAATTCCGAAATTCAGATCTCTAAACATGACCAAACTAGCTATGGTGCCCGCTGTGATAGTCCTCACTCGTCCCCGTTGCGCCGAAAATAGCTACAACCATTTCTTCGTTCCAGATTCCTCATGGACGCCTACTCCGCATCTCAACTCCTGGAACAGCTGAGCGCCACAGTGGTATCAGCTGGCCACCTCACCAACAAGCAGAAATGCTTGGTGAGCGAGAAGCTGGCGGGTGCCGCGCATCGTTTGCTCGATGGAGGTGCGGAACTGATGCAGTTGACTGATCTTGGTTGTACCATCATCATGGCTAATAACGATCCTTAATCAGGGGACTGCGAAATCTCGTGCATGCGATATCGACTCGTGGCCGAGATATATGTCGAAGAGTACGTGGCAAAGAATTCATTGTAATAATAGACATTATAGTTAAATTAGACATTTCAGACAAAATAAATTAAAAAGGCTCTGACTAAGACGGCACGGTAAAACTATAAGGGTTTCTTTTGAAAATATCATGGTTATGAACATATTTTTAACTAAAATCGCAATAAAAGAGTCGGGAAGAGGGTAGTTTGTTTTGTCTGCCACACGTCTCATGTTCCATATCATTCCACGTGGCAGATCAACCCATCGCCGTCTGTTTGAACACTAATTCATGGCCCTTCTGTATGAAAATGCCTAATCGACATTATTTTATCTATTGTAACGTCAATTTTGGTTTTGAGGGGCCCGATTATTTATGTCGAATGCCACCTTTTATCCGACACGAGTGTCGGCCATTATAGCTTTTACGAACTTAAAACCCCTTCTCGTTCTAACTTCAACCCTTTTTCCGCCCAATATCTTCCAGAAAATCATTTCCCTTCAAGAAAATCATTTCGGTTAAGAGCCTTACATGTCTTTGCCATACAATTTTGATGTAAGATTTTGCTGTTTTATAAATTGTTTCTTAAATTGAATGATTAAAGAGGTTTTAACTGAGAAACTCTTTCAAATTTTAAATTTATCTTTGAGTTGTTTGTTCTTTAATACCAATCAACCATTATTATCTAGCGCAATGTTCCTGTTAGGTAGTCTAAACTGTAAAGTTCCACTTTTTATATTCTATAAGTAATTTGCTGACCACTTGTACCTATTTACACTAACACTTGTACCTCCCATAATACACTTGTACATACCTTGCGCTACCTCAAGACTCTTCTCCATTAACACAAAGGTTAGATGGAAGAGAATGCTATCTAGCATTAAGTTCGCCTATGTACAGTAGTTGTGCAATAAAGAATTTTCTATCTATCTACCATGTTTTTGGGTGCTTAGCTAGTTGTAGTCTAACAGACAATTCAGTGTCTTAATTCTCATAAAATTACCATTGGATTGCCCTTGTTTTAATACGGAAATGCTAAGAAAACGATTTTCATATGATTTCATTCTTCACAATCGTAGTCGTGATGTTAGATCATTAGCGCTAGTTGTGTAATCAAATCACCTACCGCTTAGATTTCTGTTGAATTCGAGTTTCTTATTTTGTAAATGTGATTCAAATCTCATTCATAACAGCGCATTTGGCATGAGGTGTGCGATAAGTTACTTCGCACAGCGTCATGTGCATTTACGCGCGCGTTCATTTCACTTCCGCCGTCGTCGGTTGAACGGACGCTCGAGCGAAAGAAACAAGAAAAGATAAGATCGTCGAGCGGACTTGAGCGTTGAGACGCGCGGGACGACGTCTCCCCTCCACGCTACGTTTACGCGCGCTTCGCTCTCATTGGCCGGCGCCGCGCCCCTCTCCCGCCAACCGCCGCGCGCGCGCAGCGTCTACGTCCCCAGATTTCAAATCTCGACCGTTTATTTCGTAGTGAGCGGGCGGACCGGGCGGTCGCGTGGTCTTGTTCCGCCTCGCGCTTCATTCCAAACAAGTTGGGTACACAACGTGGTCGCGAACCCGGTGTAAGGACGTGACATCGCTAACGATCAGTGCGTGCAGTGATCCGGTTCCGAGAAGCGGCGGCGGCGGAAAGTCAATTTCTTTCGATGGGTGGAGGTTTAGTGCATGTTTAACTCATCATGACTAGATCCACACTCATCCATGGAAGTTGCGAGACTCTACAGCGTTCGTGAGCCGGTGATTACGGCGGGTGTCATTATCGTAATGATACGGTGCGGCAGCCGGCAGGTACGCGCCTACCTGCGCCCGCGCAAGGCAGTGACGCCCAAAAATGTCGTTTAGATACGCTTCGCGCTTAGAGTTTAGAAGAGTAAGTTTTTTGCCGGATTCGTCATCGTGAGGTATTTAATAGTTTTTTATGGTTCAAGGTTTTCCGAGGCCGGCGGTTTTGAGGTTTGTAACTTGAGTCGTTGCTTTGTAGGCTAAGCTCACGTGCGGGGGAGGTGGGTGCGAGGCAGATAGCGGGGCATCTGCTCCTGAGAAAGGCCATTGTGGCGGTCCCGGAGTGGTCAGTGCGGTGACGTCACGGGGCCGACAACCTTCCCCCCTCCCCCTACCCCACGCCGGTTCACCTCAACACAGAACTGTGCCCGACGATGTTTGCTAATCAATTAAGCATTATGAAGATCAACAACGCTATTGAATTAAAAGCACTCATTTCCTTTTTATGCTCATTCAGAACAATTCGATCAAATAAAAAAACATCTCATTTTCTCATTGCCAAGGTTACTAGTTGGACGTTAACTGCCATATTTTTTTCCGTTTACCTTCATATTTAAATATTTTATATCTACATTATTAGACTTGAAAGGTTATAACTTATGTCTAAAAATACCGAAACGAATCTTCGCGACGTCACATGCAAATTTAGTAACAGAAAAACTCGAGTAACTCAATCTAGCATAATAGTTATCGGCGGGCGATTATGAATGTTTTGTGGGTAGGTACTATGTACATACTTGAATGGATTTTTTTTTTAAATTGAACTTAATAATCCATGAAGGTACAAGCCACACCTGTTTCCCGGAAGGGTACGCAGAGACCATGGAATTCCACTTGCACGATCCTGGCATACCTCTTTCGCTTCATTCATCCCCATCACATTCTTCATACAAACTCGTCCGTTTGGGGTACTCTTGACTTAGCTTTTCTCCAGATCGGCCCCAATTCAGGGCCAGACTACGTTCTCCGAGGCCTTCCCCTTCACGCTAAAACTATCCAATTCATGCTCGTCTTGTATACTTGTTTTGTTAATCTTCCATCCTTTCTAGAAACCATCTCGACATACCTAAGCTAAATTTTTATTAAATAATTCATACCTACCTTCATGTCTCAAACGATTATTTTCTTGTCATGACCAGATTAGACGATAATTCTTGTTGAAATATTCGATGATGCATCACATTCCGATCTATAATTTGCATAACTTTAAACCAAATCCATTAATCAAACGACAAGACAAGTAGCCATGTTAGAGAAATTTAAGACTTGAAATTTAAGTTATTGGTATCTATCACTACTCTTAAAGCTGGTCTTAAAAAGAGTACCTACCATAAAACCGCTCACTGTCTGTTTAGCTAACTAAACTTAACTCAAATAAAGTAATACTTTATTTATTTTGCAGTTATCTAGTGGTGTACAATAAATTAATTCACTCATTTAAATCAATACACATGCTATGAGCAACTGTATAGGATACAGTTGCAAAAACGCATGTATAGGTACTTATGATGAAGAAAACACGTAAAATCCATATTAATTTACATAGGTCATAGGTAATCCTTGATGAAAGGCACGAGACTTCGCGTACCGACAGAATTAACGAGTTTCGAAAGCCAATTTACTCTTCAATAACCTTAGGTCGAACATAAAACCTCTTTTAGCAACTTGGAAACCGCCGGCAATCGCTGATATTTCATAAACATTCATCTTGCAAATTGCGGCTCCAATGTCATTGTGCGGTTGTGTATGCCAACGATCGTGTTTCAATAGCATTGGATTCAACGCTACGAGCTAAAGTGTGTGCAATAGCATTGGATTCAACGCTACGAGCTAAAATCTTAAACAACATCCTGCAACACACGTTAAATATTCAAAAGTTTCAAGAACGGTTAAAGAATATAATGGTCTACGAAGCAAGCACCAAATCGATGCTTTCTCAAAACTAACAAAAGCTTTTTCACAAAAGCCCGGCTGGGTAAATTACATTCTGTCCATCAGTCTGTTCTACGTGTTTTTATGCCTCGTGAAGTCACTTAATAGAGTTCCGGGTACTGAATATAGTGGGGCAGGTACCCGCCGCAATCGCCAGGTAGAAAGAATAAAGCCAACACAAAAAAAACATAATTATGTAAGGTTCTGCTCGCCCGCGGACGTTTTGTTAAAAGTGATCCAGCTCCATTTTGTTCGTGCTACAGCGGTTGGCCACCAAATAAATTATCGCATTAATTTAAATACTACCGCCAAGTTTAGTTTTAACGGACGCTTTTTATGATATCTCTCACCATTTTAACTAGATAGCGGATAATTTTAAACTTTTTTGTGCAATAAAGCGGCTGCGGTATGTGATATAATGCATAACCGTGAAGTTACACACTTAACCGTCATAATTTAAGCAGCATTAATCGGTAAAGGTCGAATTTATAATGACTTAAAACGGCTCGGTCACTGAATCAAGTGAATGCCGTTTTTCTTGAGCCTTTTGAGGGAAACGAATGGCTGACCTGATTTTCTAAACATATCAGAAACCGTACCTACTAATAGATACTGCTATCAGTAAACTAAAGGTTTCAAGAGCCAAACCTTGACTTTTTAAAGAACGAAAACACAAACGGATAGACGCTGTTATTTCGATGCCACTGAGTTTGAATAGCCAGACTATTCAAATAAATGACGAGGCATAAATCGCACCGCTCAAAACGGAGACAAGTCATAACCAAACAATATGTGATAATTTGAACGAGTTACACCAAAATGGCGGGTAACGACCTCACCTTAGAACGGCCGCGATTCAAAGGACGATAAACTTCAATGCGACATTCTATGATTCCCATGAACTCCATGAAGTTATGTTTATTGTGCGCATTGCGCGTGCTCACGACGAGTAGTTTTTTTGTCGAGCAAACATGACGCTTCCGCGTTGGGTCGTGCGAACCAGGCACCGAGGGTCGAGGGAACCGACCTGGAGCTCCCTTTGTTTAACGCATTAGTAGTGCTCACACACTGTAGCGGACACAAAGCCACAGACAAGCTTTTGCGCACATTTTTTGCTAGATATTGTCGACGCATTGCTATTTTCTGCTACCTGTGTGAATCCTGATAGTGTAAATTCACGATAATGATGATTCGTAATGCGAACCTGTCGCTAAAACTTTCTTGTAGGAACGATATAATATCAGCAATTTTAAAGTGTTCAACTAAATAATACAGAAGAAGGCTCTCGCACAAAAGTCAAAGAATAAAATTAATAAAATAGCGAAAAAAAGGGTAAAAAGCTTGTTTTCAAATTTAAAATGCCTGTGCTAAAAGCAGAACTCATAAAACATCCGGTTTTAGAACAAGGGTTGGGTGTAGGGAAGTGTTTCCTGACTGATGGAATATTCATGAATATGGAAGCCGTTATGAACGTGTGGGATATTCTCACAACTTTATTAGTAGATGTATACATATTATATTTTTATCGCATTCCTTACTAAAAATATTTGCGAATCGTACTCTCTCTCTTTCTTCAAACAAAAAGTCGAGGATAAAATAATCATCTCTGTGTGTTAACTCAGACTCTAAGATACCATTCAAACAAAAGTAAATTTGAATGGTAAAATAATGGATAGAAATGCTTTCTTAGCTTATTTTTGTCTGGTAGGTACCACCTTTACAAAGTTTATAAAGTTCAACTCGATTTTCTTGTGAAGACTGTAATCAGTGCAGCTGTATTTAAATTCGTTTTTTATCGCTGGCTTTCTTTGCTAGCGAAGTAAATTCTAAAATCTTAATTTAGCATAAAGGTATTGGTATTTTTTTTTAAGTAGGTATATAGGATACTTACTTTTAATATATTCTCAAGTGAGATTTTAAACGTTCGTTTATAAATCTCAAAGTACTAATACTGTTTGTACATTCTCAAGACACCAAGAAAAATACGTTAGGTTCAAAGATCTGCCAACAAACCAGTTGCAGGAAGGGTGAGTAGAACCCTCCTCGACATTTTAACTTGCGAAGGGTGAGAAGCAGCTGGCGGATCAGCTTGCAAACGACCCAGTAGTTGTTAGCAGTCTATGGTTTTACATTGAAATGGGCTGTAAAATTATGCCATATTGAAATGGGAATGTGCTATAATATTAAAATAAAAAGGCATTAGCTAGTACATTTATGAATAAAATAAATATTTTCTAACGTTAAGAGCCATGGAAGTGAGACGCAAGGAAATATGGTTGTGTATGTGTAATGCGAATAATAATCAATAATTGAAACCAATTCATAAGGGAATTGACCAGTGGTGCATATAATGCACAAATACTCGACTGTTTTGCGTCAGGGATGGCAAGGCAGGACAATGCGACGATACCCTGCTAACGATCATGTCAGACGGTTGAGAGACTTCTTCGAACTTCTTGCCGTTAAATGTTACGAGAATACATCACGAAGAGAACCCAGAAAGATTCTGGGAAGGCAAATTGGCCGCTCCAGTTCTAGGAACAAAAGTGGAGGGACTATAATTTCTTAAACCCATAGCGAACGTTTGTTCCAAATCTAAACCAATCGAATTCTTGACTACATCCATTATTTCATTTTTGTCAGTAATTCAGAATTGTAATTTTTTGTAACTCTAGACCACCCTGACTTTAACGTTAAGCTGCGTATTTTTTTGGATTTTTGTTTAAAAACTATAGCACAGCAGGGCGGCAAAACCAATGAATTCGGTTTTCTAATTTAGAAGCTGACTTTTGGAGCGTCTTTGAGAGAAAGCATACGATATTGCCCTTGCTGTAAAGCCACCCAGGGGATCATCAATAAAATGTCCGTCCACATAAAAAAACGTTTTCGATAGTCGATTTTGAAACGTGAGCCGAGAATGGCTCCACAAAGCAGTAGCCGAGTTGATTGTCGCCAATTAGTTGTAATAACGGCCCTCGGTCGGGTAACTTCGTGTAATTTGTTCAACAACACTCACAGGGACTAGAGTTCACAACCGTCCGACTTTTTGAACCTGTGCCCAATAAGTCGGACAGTGTGTTGCCACGCGTTGTTAGTATCTTGTTTTTATTTGTAAAATTTTGTCATAGCTTTACCTTATTAATTGTCATTAGAATAGTGAATGGCATAGCGATCGCTGGGTTTCTACTAGCATTCAAGGTTATAACTGGACATTAAAAACTGCCAGTCTGCTTTTCAGGCAGAATTGTGATAAAATTTGTTTTCGAGCTTCTTAGAAGTATCCGGCTTTTGTGAGTTACCAGATTTACCAGATTCTTCCGATCTGGTAACCCTAACTGGGATAAGATTTATGTGTGAAATGTTCGAGGTCGATGCTCCAGCTGCCACAGAGTTATACAAAGTTAGTATGGACGTGCCACAGAACGAGTCGTTTGTATGGACTTCATCTTTATGAAGTGTCGGACATTTATGGAGTGCATCAACTATTTTGTAGGTGTTTCATTATGTTATCATTACGGTGCTCGTTTCGCTATGATAAATGTGCCTCCTACGTACATATCTGATTGTGTATAAAAAGTTTTGACCGTTAAAAGTTAATTTTATCTACTTTCTACTTAAGTATACGTGTGCGGTTCTGAAACTTTCCTTCAATGAATAGACCGTATAAAATATTATATCTTAAGTATCTAC
Organism: Perizoma flavofasciatum; assembly: GCA_958496245.1. Classification (NCBI taxonomy): domain Eukaryota; kingdom Metazoa; phylum Arthropoda; class Insecta; order Lepidoptera; family Geometridae; genus Perizoma; species Perizoma flavofasciatum. Next base: position 10,249,570 of record OY292423.1, read on the forward strand.
TGTTCCAGAAAATTCAGTTGAGTTTCTCGTGTGGTTTGACGCTTGATGTGTATCACGATATTCTTTTATTTCTTGGATATACAGAGTATCTATTTGTAAAAACTCTCACGCAAAAACTCTCTGGCCATAATAGCACGACACAGGGAATCATAGCTTGGGGTCAGGACTATGTAGTCTAAATCTGTAGACAGTCCTGACTACATAGTCAGTAGTAGTGTAAATCTGTTGGCTGTTTATTTATTCATAAAATCTACCATCAAACCCAACAAATTCAATTTTATTACACCCTTTTGGAACTTTGCCTTATTTTCAGATTTTTTAAAAGCTATATTCTGTTTTTATGAAACATAAGCAAGCACTTGACATGCCAGCCTTAAATATGTATACTGCTTAATAATACTATTTATTTTAAGAATCGGCTGATCAAAGAGTTTTTTATTATTATCAAATTGTCAGAAAGAAAGTCAAAATTCCAAAAGTTGTTTGTTGGGTTTGATGGAAGGAATGGTTACCCTGTATCAATTTGATTGAAAATGGATCAGGTGAAGTATGGTGGCTGAGTGACTTCATGATGACCTGCACAAATCACCTTCATGATTGTCCTACGATGTTGGAACGAATCACCTTTGCTCGGCGAATCACCAGGTGACTCATCATCAACAACTGTAGAAGTCCACATGAGCCTTCCCCAATCAGTGCCATGACGATCTTTGACTAACTCCGTCCACCAACTTCCCGCAAAACTTTCAGATTTCTTCGAGTCTATCGGGTGGCCTTTCTACATTGCATCGTGCATCCCCAGCACTAGTCGGTAAAGTATTTTTTTATTGCTCAAAACGATTATTTAGTTTTTTTTTAAGTTTCAACAGCTTGCTGTTTCGGACCAATATTATAAGCCAAAACTTATTAGTTTAACTAGTTGAACAAAGGTTGCCTTTTTGTATTCAATCCATGAACGTGATCGGTTATTTTATTCACTGTTGTATAAAAATGTTCAAATCAATGATACTTCTAAATAGGTTACTAAGCATAACGTAGCAATAAAATACCTACCATAGAATTTAAAACATCACGTTTTCTGTCATATAAGTAAGTAAAACCTTATTATTGGGCAATAGCTATCTGCATACCTATTCTAAACAACAATGTAATAGATAAGTCATGTCCGTTTGTCATTATTAACTACCTACCTACAATTCGAGATTCACGCTGTAATTAGGCATGGCTTTATACTGCCTACGTAGCTTATTTGAAATTTACGCAATTGTATGACTCACAGCTAACACAACATTTTGTATCAGAGCATAATATAAAGACTAATCCATTTGTTTGATGTTTCCATGTACCTACCCAGTCACCAACTTTTTTGTAGGACTTTTTCATCGTGATAACGCAGGGGGAAAAATATGTGGGTAGGTAATATAAAAATAATACATACCTAACCACTAACCTAAATTATGTGCTCGTTGTACTTTCTAGAATCCAAGTGAATTTAGTAAAATTCAGGGTTTAGTTTCTCAATCCTATTCGATATATTGATACATTGGCGTCGATTCTCTAGTACACCAAGGAACACACAATCCACAGCTTGTGGTTCGATTTGTTTTGAAGATTTTTCTATTGTTCGTTTTTATAGTTCTGTTTACAAACGTTAGATTAAATTAAATTATTAAATCTTTATTCTTTGCTGTTAGTTGCGATAAATTTGTAACAAATTAGGACAAGGAAGACAAGGAAGACAACTCCCAATTGATCGACACATTTTTAGCACAAAATTATGTATGACACATAACACTCATATCATAACTGTCAAGTGTCACTTAGTTAAATTGGGTTTTAAAAAATCTAAATACTCTAGAAACAATCTAGTTTTTATAAAACATACTTGTTTGTTTCATTAACATCCTACTAATAAGTATAATAAATGCGAAAGTCTGTGTGTGTGTGTGTGTGAATGTTTGAACCACGTATCTCCGTAACTACTAAACCGATTTTGATGAAATTTGGAATGTAGATAGTTTAGGATCTGGAATAGGCTAATCTAATTTTCGAAAATCGACCCCGAAGGGGGTTAAATAGGGCGGTAAAGTTTCTATGAAAAAAAAATTGTTTGATTCGCTCAAAACTCTGTACAAATAAACTTTAAAGTAAATAATGAAACACGTATTTTTTATTTTTTCAAAACTACCCTTTGGGGGTGTGCAATTGAGTTCTAAACTTTGCATAAATTGTAATCCTTGGTTCCATTCATTCAAAAGTTGGTAGACATAGTTTGAAGCCTGGAAACGGTCATATGCTACTTTTATTAACATTCCACGTGGGCGAAGCCGCGGGCAACAACTAGTTATTATTTTTTGTATGTATATTATATAGGATATGTATAGGTATATGACTGGATGGCGAAGCTAGTTACCTATTCTTCTTCAAGCTTTAACTAAAGCCTAATTTAGAAACTTTAACACACTTCACTGCCCTACCCAGCATCTAACTGTTAAAAGAAAGAATGAAAAGAAAACAAGTATATTTATTTTAACACAAACACAAGCAAATGGTATATATACGCAACCGTTGCGTGAAGTTTTCTGAAGGGCATTCAGAATGTAGCTAGCCACAAAGCTCTTATATAGATCAATCCAAGCCACATTCTCTTAGTGCCAACCTATAATTTGCCAGCAAATAAACCAGACAGCAGAGCTGATCACATTTGCTCCAATATTCCCTGTCGGGGAGCAACGACCAACCACCGCCAGGGGCAGCGGAGCGAACTGCCGCCCCGATCCTGTTTCACTTCACTCGAATCCAATTTTCTTTGAGGCGTACTGCAATCTGTAATTTATTTTTGCAAAGACAAATCCATTTCTGCGTGTACGTGACGGCGGTGTAATGAGATCTAATGGCATGGCGGCTGTCATTACGAGGCTCGGATTGCGGCTTGCCTTGCCTGCATCAACGCCACAAACACATTAACTTACTGCAAGAGAAAGAACACTTGGTTCTTTGTACATATTTTCTTATCTCCATGGTAATATTGTCATCGGTTTATCGTGTGGGGCCCATCTTACATTGTCGTCCGGTTCGTGGACGCAATTTGGGATCCTTTGCTCCAGCGTTTGTCAGTTCTACGACCTAACCTTATCTTAACCTTAATTCTGAATTTACTTATAGGTATATAAATATGTAATGTAGTTTGGTTTGTATTTTATGCTCATTTTGTACATAAGTCTTTATATCTTTCAGAAAGACAATAACACCGTTCATTATTTAACATAATTCCTAAGATTTTCGGGAATAAATCGCTAAAGAAGTATTTTTTTTGTGCTTTGTATGTTTTACTATAAAATGGTGATATGAACGAGTTAATCTATCTATCTATCTTATCCAAGTACCTAATTCCCTCACCTCCAGGATCATTATTTCTATAAACCCTGCTGTTTCGTCGTGCTAATACTGGTATCTATTTGTAATGAAACTGACAATAAAATAAGATGTAAGATGTTTACAAAAGGCTGTTTAATAGGTTAGGTTAGGCATCTGCAGATTGCTTCATAATCTTTGACTAGCGGTATCGATAGTTTAGCAGTTTAGGATCTGAGAGCAGTGGTTGTACTCGGATATAGTGCGTGAACCTACTCGACGAAGAGGCCCAATAGATTTGAAACTTTGAAGGCGAGAAGAGCCCAACTTTATCTCATAGGATATATAATTTTTATCTTCTGTTCATACCTGAGTAGTTATTAGTTCGTACTCTCTTGTTTATCATAACTTTAAGTTTATTGTGGTAAGAGCGGGCGAGATTGCTTGTTTTTACTTAGGTATGTCGTGGTAATGAAGCCATCAAAATACCCATGTGCGATTTTGTTTGTAAGCTTCGTAAACCAAAGAGAATATAAACTTACTACGAAGTGCTTAGCCGCTTGCGAACAAGTTTTGTTAAGAGTTCTGGCATACCACATCGACTACGGCGAGGGCTTGTTCAGGCTTCGGTTGCTTTGATAAGTATTATTTGATACCTACGAATGTTGTTTTTTTTAATAAGTACAACTAAGGTAATAATCGGCCCTCCTGTTGGTGAATGATTACCGTAACCTATGGGCGCTTGCCGACCCTAAGACATAATAACGGGTGAAAAAGTCTCATGTGCCTGTAATTTCACTTGAACCCATCATACCCTTCAAACCGGAACACAGCAATGCGAGCTTCTTCCCTTGACGAGCTCTTTCACACACATCTATACTATAGATGTTTATTGCTAAAATGTTTTTTGCAACGGCTGAACCGATTTGAATGAAATAGGGAACAGTTATAGTTTGTGATCTAGAATTACACTATGGTCTAGTAGTTCTGTTCTTACCAAGGTACCACGCGGGCGAAGCTTAGGCTAGTTTGTAATAAATGTAAAAATTTGATTTGAATCCTTCAGTCATCAATACCTATAACAATTTTATCATGTTATGGCAAAGAATGCCCAAATTAACATCAAAACCGTGATCGAAACAATTAAATAACAAACATCGGTCAGGCGCCTCACATTTTTATATGCGAGTCACCTTTCATATTGTTCACGTACCGTGCAATCGGTGAAGGCACTCCATTTTACAATATGAATGATTGAATATACTATAGTCTAGTATTATAATATCTGTGCTATAGTTTTTGGGATAAATCTTGTTATACGACGAAATGCCGCGAGCTAACTGCAGCTCATGCGGACGGAAGATGTCACTAGCAGATTACGTACTTACGTAGCTGATGATGATGACGCGTGGACTCAAGACAAATAAAGAGGTTCTACACATCCTATTTCTGGATAAAGATAAAAATAAAGATAATTTATATTCAAATTTGAATGGTACTAATTAGAAAAAAACTTACAAACTAGCAACTTTAACTAAAAAACAAAATCGCTCTGATCATAACCAGAAATTTCCTACTAAGTTGTTATTTTAATAAGTGGTTACAAAACAGTACCCTCCGTGCTAGATTTAACCGTGTTACGGCAGGAAAGTAACCAAATTTGATTGTTTTTACTATGTTGTGCCAAATAAATGTTTTTAATAATTTTGTTAATTCATTTCAAGTTATATATCTGAGCGCGTGGAGGATTGTTCGAACCCAGAGTCTTCCTTTCGGTCCTATAGCATAGTTTTTCAATAACTTGTTGCAACATCGCTCCTACAAAAACACGCCCCAAGACCTGTTCTACTAGGTTAGGTACATTTTGTATCGTGCGACTTGCACCTTTGTTTCAAATACGTGAGTAGCATGCCGGCTAGTTTCAAATACCCTATAAATTATAATGCCATAATTTGAACTTTAAAACCTTGAGATAAGGAATGCATTCACCGCTGGTTCTTGATAAAAAATTGAAGTGTGGGTACCCACGTAAACGCGAGATTATTTTTATGCGATTTTTATTGAAACACGTGCGTGAAGACGAAGTCGTCATCAAATAAATATACCAGCCTACCAACACGGTTTTGCTGATGGTGCCTTTATTGGATAAATATAATATTTTAGGTTTTTAGGTATCTACGATAACTTAACGGTTTTCTTCTGCTTCAGGTAGACAGCTAAGCCAGCAGGCAGATTAAACTCATTGTCATTCGCCGCATTGAGGACTGACTTCCAGCTGATCTCCTTTCATACCAAACATCCACATGACTACCAATAACAGGAATCGCGCACCATCAGGTCAATCAATCAATTCTAGTCCACACCCGTGGCCAATTGTTGATATTTCATGGTAAAGCTCCAATGCTCGGCAAGTCATGTGGAACACGGCCAGGCCAATGATTACTAAGTCAAAGGTGAGACAACGATTTGCAAATACATCAGGGCGGCCTTTTGTGCCAATACCAACACTGGCATTAAAGGTACAGTCAGCGATAAAAGTCTGACTATGTGTACTCGTTTTTGTAGTTGGAAATCTGATAAACGATGAATTTACTTAAATTATCTATTAAAAAAGTCTTACAGAAGCAGTGCCAAGAAGAACTTTGCAGTTTTCAATAGAAAAGACTTCAACGCGCTCGGTTTATTAGCTTCTTTTCAATTTAATTATATTTTTAAGTTATTCTAGTCCTGCCAACCTCGGTTTACCTAATTTGTTACTGCTACCTCCATGGACTAATAAACTGCCTCATATATTAGGTCAAGAGCGTGACCACTATACACGAACGAGATTTTAATTAAGTATTCGCTTAAATCTTGATTATTATTTGAAAATTTCGATAATTTTAACATGTTTGTAGGTAAAGCAAAGCATCCAATGAAAATTTACAGCTAGTTTGAGTGGGCTGAGATGCTCTGAAGAATATTCGGCAGTGAGGGTTGGCTCAAGACTATATTCTCCATAGACAAATAGTGACCCTCGTCTATCTGATGATGATAAAATAGATAAATAGTTCTCTAATTATTTGAAACAAGGTGTGGCAGAAAATGTCTAGCATCCAGCTAAAATGGCATTTAATCCGAAGATGATAATCAAAAACGATTGCCAGCGGTGAATTTGTCAATAAAATCCACATTGTTCTGAAGGATTATCTAATGGAACGCTGTGGTAGGTACCTATTAAAGTGGACTAGATATCTAATTGATTGGATTAATTGGTGAACGGTCGAGCGTACACCGCGACATACGATGTCACCAATCGACGTCTGTGCCAGTTTACACGCAATTACTTTGGATAATACTTAGTACATAAGTAACATTCTAACCAGCCCCAATAACGAAATGGCAACGAAGAGGACTCGTTTTTACAGGCTCATCAATGTCAAAAACTTCCATATAAAGGTCCCCTTTTTGACCGAACACTGTCTTTTCCTGGTCACCCTGCGATAGGTCAGTTATGATGGCCTGAAAGGGAACCACTGGAGAGAATTCAGTGGGCTTCTTTATTGGAATCAGTTAAAAAGTCAAACTTGGTCATCGATTTCTAGGTAGAATTTGATTCAACATCAGGTTATTTAGTACTCAGAGCTTATGAAAGAGCTCGTTCAGGGATTTTTGTAGCGGATTTACATTGCTGTGTTCAGGTTTGAAGGGTGTGGATGCCGTTTGAGATTACAGGCACATGACACGTCACCATTATATTTCAAGGTCGGCAACGACCCTGACATATAATGCTGAGTTACAAATACGTTCAAAACTTGTCGAAACGATAACCGTTTTGTTAATTTTTGTATGGAATTCTTGTCGATACATTCAACGTTTTGACATGTTATAAACTCAGCATAGACCCTCTGGTGTTGTAAGTATCCATAGACTTTAGGACCGAAAAAAAATTTTTAATCTGTGATCCATAGGCTACAGTGCTTACCAACGTATACTTGTAGGTATGCCACTTTATTTGCAAAAAAAGAAACAAGGATATATTATTGCAGTATAACGTGACTATATGGATTTTAAAATGAATACTAAAATAGTGAGAGAGGTAAATTAAAAGAAAAAGAAAACACGTTTACGACCGTATTCTCAATAATGGACATTCACAGATACATACTCAGTGCGTAGATCTTTAAGGCCCGAATTCATAGTCATAGACTGTTCAGGCGCTAAGTAAAAATTCAAGTGCGAATTCAACCTTTATGCACGCAGCCATAAGGCGAATGCTGAATTATGGATTTTGGGGGGGACTGTTCAACCCCCGACTATGAATTCAGGCATTATATTATCGAGTAGGGAGTAGTCAGAGGCACGTCTAACCATTGGCACATGCCTACGATCTGCAAGTAGTTAGCATACCACGTGACAGTTTGCAAGGCCATCGCCCGCTAAATATTTAGCCCTTTTTTTTGTTGACGAGTGGGAAAACTGTTAATAGTATTTAGCCTTATTCTGTGCCTACCCAGGTACCAACGATTAGTACGAGGGGGTATGCCTTAACGAATGAACACGATAAGTGGTAGGACAATCAGCTCAGTCCTCAAAAGCAAAACCGCTGTATCATTATAAGTAGCTATTGTTGCCGTCACAATGAAGAAACAATTGCATCGTTCGCAATTTCACAATGCAGCTCCCAGGAAACGGTACCGCTCTGGCGATGTGCTTATTTATTTCGCTACGTAGTAATGTCACAGTTTGATAAATTGCCCAAGACGTGTCAGAGACGCTATCGCCGACGAACTGCATGTTCGATGGCAGTTCAAACTAATTAGTCTCGCTTAACTTTGTTTCACACTTTCACATATCTCAAACTAAGCACACGGTACTAAAATTGAGAGGGAGGGGTGGGGGGGAAACACAGTAACAGACAGACACAATAAAGGGTTCCATTTTCGCCGACATTTGCTTTCGAATTCTAAAAATGGTAATAAGTATCTAACCTACAACAATTTTGCCGACGAGTTTTGTTTTGTTTAAAAAAGTTACGTCCAATAAATCTCATTAACGTCATCATCATCAGCCTGTTAACGTTCACTGCGTGCGATAAAGGCCTCCTCCAAGAAGTGCCACGCCGAACGGTCTTGTTACCGGCTTATTAGATAGATAGATATGTATCTGAGAATTTCTACCATGGGGAATACAGTAACTATCTAGCGTGTTATTTTTATTGTCTAGGCCACAGATAAACAAACATGCTCACGACTGTATCCCACATGATAGACATCCTCAGATATATACCCAGTGAGTAAATCTTTGAGGGTACCACCTATAAGGTAGCAAGATAAATACTATACTACTAGATCTAGCAAACGGCTTTTTACGGCTCTGCCAGCTAAACGGTTGCTTTTGGATTTGTGAAAAAGTCCACAGCATATAAAGAAGTTAAAAGGAAAACTATCACAGCTAAGTAGGCTTTATGAGTTAACGAGTAGTAGTCGAACAACTTATAAAATGTACTTGGAGAAGTAAAAAGAATAATTTCGTACAAATTCAATTGAAAATTACTCAGATGAAGTTATTAGTTGTGTAAAACAGATAGTAAATTTAAGTTTATGGGCAACTACGGAACCTTACACTACGCGTGGTCCGATACGCACTTGGCCATTTCTTATTAAGGAGCTTCGGAACAAAAACCAATAAATCCACTTCGAAAGTTTTAAATCTTTTATCTATGGTCTTTTTATGTAAACACATGAAGCTGTAGCCTGTAGTCTCAGCACTAGCATTTTCTAATGATAGTGGCATTCAGAGAATAGTTATAAATGTGAAATGTATGAGTGTGGAGACATAATTAGACAGGATGTGACGGCATGCATCAAAAGTCCTCGGGCCGCGCCGGCCGGGGCGCCGACACGCACCGTGCCTCGCAAATGGTTGCCTACCCCGGCAGTTGTGCAATATAAAATTGACAACGACAACGTTAGTAGCCTAGGTATTAAAGCATAATTTACCGACAGATACCTAAAGAATTGAGTAAAGCCATGGGTATGTATATAAGCATTTTTTATGTTTGAAATTGGTATGGCTACTTTGATATGTTAATCCAGATCTAGGTCAAATATTAAGGTAGAGACATACATTTAAAGTGTAAAGTTCATACTAGCTATTTCATACTGCTCACGGCTATGCCCGCGTGGTACCCGGTAATAAGTAGCTCTTACTGTTGTTATAGGTACACCTATGCATAGTACGCATTCACTCGACCGTTTTTACGTCGACTTTTTCGAATTTGGTGTCCACAAACCATTTTATTTTTACGGAATAATTTACAACCTATGCTCACCCTGAAGGTCTATTCTACGTATTAGTCCAAGATTTTTTGAAATCGGATGAGTTCTTTCGTGCCTCCTTATAATACAAACTTACAATCTTTTGTACCTCTTTATATTATTAGAGTAGATTAAAAGTCATCGGTAGGAGAACGAAACCGATATAGTTACTTGCATAACTACACACCTTTAAATCACTTCCAAAAAACTATGATACGGACCGTGACGGCCTTGTGTTCGTGTCACCCCAGCTTTTTGCTCCATTCTATGCTAATCGGAACACCTGGCAGCACTTGTCACAAGTCTCGGTGACTTCCCGTGTCGTCACGCGGGGTGCCCATGGAAAAAATACATACAGGAATCATAAGGTATCTACCCTATCCACTGAATAGGGTTTGGACGATAAAAGCCGGAAAATCGAATTGCCGTTTCGCAAAAAAAAAGGATAGGATTTAAAAATGAAATTAGCAAATAAGGGACTTATACTTTACAATAAAACAATGAATAAAATGCGGATCGGTTCGTTTCACCGCGCGCAATACTTCTGTTTATGTTGTTATTTTAAACTGCATTCAGGAACAGTCTATGTTTCTAGGTACTGCAATACAACAATTATGTACTCATATACTTAATAGTTTTGAATTAACTTATGCACCAAGGTATATACTTAGAAATATATACCAGTAGGTATATGTTACCAGTAGGTAATTGATTTTTATTTATATAGATGAAGAGAAAATATGGACGTTAGATCTTTGTTACTAATAATTTCCATAAGGGCTGAAACGATTTAGATGAAATTTGCAACTAGATATTGTTCGTGGCCTAGAATAACATATTATAAGTAGACTACTTTTTATCATGGTAGGTAGGTCCACCACCACGCTGTAGGCAAAAGCTGTTTTATTACCTGAAAAAAATGGTATCTTCACATCGGCATCGGTAAGAAAATATAGTACATTATCGTTTCATGAACATTTAAATTAGTAGACAGAGATTTACTTTTTTTTTGTACTAAACCCTCGTCATGTTACGCGTGTAGGTATTATACAATTGTATGGAATTCGTAAGGAAACATTGATTTCACCGGACGATTCTGGTTCAAAAGCCGGGTTCAGAGTCGACATTACCTACGTCCGTCTTTTTAATTCCACCGTTGGGACACCATCTGTCGTATTCAGCATTACATAGGAACCAACGTTTTTAGAGCTTTAAAGTTCTGTCAACGACTCTCCAAACTTTGTCAGCGAATAGAGTATTGTTTGACTGTAGTAAGCGCTACTGCTTACTTAAGTGCCTTGTAAGTAAATCACAAGTAAATAGCATAGCTCTTCCCCAACCTAGTGTATCAATTTCATGGCTACTTAGACCCAACCATCTCTTTCTCTAAATGATGTAAATATTCAAGCCATAATTGTAAAGATAAACTATTCTAGAGACGAACTAATTGGTGTGGTCACAGGAAGCGCACAACACGCCATTAATAATTAAAGTTAAGATTTTCTAAGAAAGCGGTGGACGTCATTAAAGCGAACGTAGCGACCACTGAAAGAAATGGTCACCGCTTTGTTATAATCGATAGACATTGCGATAGTTTTTGTCAATAACATAATTTTTTCACTTTCGATCCCTGATAAAATGTAACTTATGTGTTACTATAGGTTACGAACTAACTTATTGTAACACATTCATCCAAATCGGAGATAAGCAATAAATATTCAAACATATAGTAAATATCTAAACATACAAATTTTAACATTTATAATATTAGTAGGGTAGGATTGTATTTAAATATACTTCACTGTACAATTTATAAAAATATTGACAATAGAAGGACTTAATACTAACGCTCTACCAGCTAACCTAAATTTTCTACTTGCGACATCTTAAATAAATAAATAAATAATGCTGGACATTTTTCACACAGCATCATCTAGCCCCAAACTAAGAAGAGCTTGTATTATGGGAACTACATGACTGATATACTACTTATATACTTTTTTTTTTGTAAATACATACATATTATACATAGAAAAACACCCAGACCTGAGACAAATATTTCCGGACCTTACAAACATTTGTCTCGTGGCAGGAATCGAACCCGCAACCTTCTGCGTCTCAGGCGGACCTTCGCCCACTGCGCCACAGAGGTCGCTTAACGCCTCTGTAATGAAAGAAACGTCAAATAATGGTCGCACAGCTATCCTAGGAGACCCCAGCTTTAGTGGCCGAGAAGACACCGATAGCTTCTGTAATTATCGTCACGCACTACGGAGTCTATGGACCATGGGGGCATATCTACGCGTTTTGTCCCACGAGCCGAATTTGATGAGTAATGACGAGACCACAGAGCGAATAATGGTAGTTATAACAGCTTTTTTGTGGTTTGGTGGCATTTTCTGATGATATAGTAGGTAATACACTTTTGATGACGGATAGGATTTCGAGCTATCGAGATCTACAGTGAAGCCGGTCAATATAAGATGCTTGTTTTCATTTTATTTAATTCACTAGAACTTCATTTTTCAGGGTGGTTTCGTTGGTCGCAGCCATAAAAAAAAACACTAAAAACGGATCTTGGTAGTTCTCCTTCCAGCCTTTCATATATACAAGTAAATCATTATACTTATCCCGTTTCAATCGATGTCGATTTCTCGCAACAATATTAATACAACATCGCAGGATTCTCCTATTATAAAAGGTAACTTAAACCGCTCGGCAACACAAGACGAGGAAAGGTATCTGAGAAGGCAGTGACTCCTAAACACAGGGTTGCGGTAAGCAGGAATGCCGACCGGCGCCGAAGACAACCCCTCTCCAGGTTCGTAACCAGAAGGGCTTTTGGGACTAGAGGAGATTTGTTACATCCCATTTTGCACCTAAAAGTATTAAGTCTTGAAATTTGAACCTATGAAATTTTGTATGCCAAAACATTATCCGATTTAGCTTCTTTATTTTGCCGATTTGCCACAAATGACCCAACATTGTTTTGACACTCACAACAGAAACAGATGCAAGCTCAGCTATAGTTTGAGACAGATCCGCTTTCATTTAGTCATTATGAACCTTGTTCTCCATGCGTCCACGAGGTACGTTGGTCGTATTAAGTCCATACAAGTCATTAATATTGCGTGCTGTTTGCGACGCATTGTTTTAACGTCGAAACTCATACTGGAATATAAACCGAGTTTTCTTTGAATTTAAATTTAAAGCCTAAAAAAGCCACAAGCAAAAGTTTAATTGTATTTAGAACTCAAAGTCAAACATATATTTCAGTTTAAAATGGCCAGTTCGACAAACGGCAATTTCGTAGAGAAAAGACCTAACATGCTCCTTCATGATGTTAAACCTGCTGTTCCATTATATCTCATTGTCTTCATACGTAGGTAAACGTTTTAAACGACGTACAATGTAATCCTATTCTACTATTAAGAATAGAAATGCGAAAGTGCGGATGTTTGTTGTTAAACACCTTCGTGATGGCTGAACCGTTTGGATGATATTAAGAACAGTGCGTGACATAAAATAACACATAGATTACTTTTTATACGGGTACCATGCGGGTTAAGCCCTTTGCGGGTGAAGGTAGATCACATTTATAATTGTACCTAGTAATGTCCTACTACTATTATAAATGTGAAGTTTGTAAGGATGGATGTTTGTTACTCTTTCACGCAAAAATTACTGAACGGATTTCGATGAAACTTTACATTAATATAGCTTATACATCAGAATAACACATAGGCTAATTTTTATTCGGATGCCGTGGGCAGAGGCTAGTAAGTAATAAAGCTTGATCTCCATCAAACTAAAACAATCAATGTATTTTAACACAAATCTGCCGCCTAATTACATTAGCAAAATGATACACACATTTTTAGACGGCCTCGGCGGTGCGGCAGCCGAGTAGCCGGCTGCGATGCAAGAGAGTTCGATTCCCGCTGCAGGACAAATGTTTGCATGCTCTGTAGATATCTACAGACTATCGGTATCACAGACTAAATTTTGTTCACGAGACAGGGAATCCTAGTCGCGAATTGTCCCTTTTTCAACGTCTGGAAAATGTGAAGATATCTGAGCACGTCAAAATGTTGTCGTTTCCCATTGCCATTTTGATGGTAAAGGTAGATAGAGGCAGAAGTCTAAACACTTCACCCTTCCATACCTTGGGCCGGCTTCAAATCACGTATATTTCTATAGGCAAACTGGGGAAACTTGTAATTTAAAAACAATCGTTCGTTATTGTTGTCACTTGATCGCTATATCAAGAGTTGGTGACTCGTCATTTTTTAAAAAAAGAACCCCATTTTCAAGCCTTGCGACCGCCCTGGCTCATACCATTTCATGCTTCTTGGAAGGGAATTTTCAATTATTTCTGTGTCTCGCAAACTGTCATTCAAAGCAATATCTAGAAAACATAAGTACCAGTAATCAAGCAAGAAGCGGTCCAACTAGTACGTGTTAACGTATTTCGATCGTGACATGAGCAATCGTAATATAACCTTACCTACTTTACTTACACGTCTGAAAATTGGAAAGCTTTATTTCTGTATTCTTTATAAGAGACTAGCCGATGCCCGCGGTTTTTTTCTCGCGTAGGGTAGGTAATTGATAGGTGCATCAAAAATCCTTGCGTGCCTTGCACCCTAAGGTTTTAGCGATAAGACCGCCCGTTGTACCTTATATTATTATAAATTTCTTTGTTTTTTGTATTTTGATTTGGTGTGAAATAACTAGTTTATAGATATATAAACTCTATCTATCTATGTAAGGGCTTTTTTTGAATACCCTGATACGTATTCAGTTTTTTTGTACTTTAAACAAACTAAGTTTACAGCAAATCGCACCAAGCGTTAAATATTTGTTATTCAAACTTAACACACCATCCTATCCATTTAAGTGGTAGTTTGGAAAAATATATGTACGAATAAAACTGCGATATGAATGTAACTAACTTTTGTTTCTACCGGCGAACGAATTAAATTTTAGGGCATTTTAGAATTAAGCTTTCGTGTTAAAGCTGCTATTGTGACTTAACTATGATAGTTAGATATATTCCCTCGAGGACTTTTTTGTAGGTAATAATGAGTACTTAAATCATGTGTACATATTTTTTATGTATGATCAATAGTTTTCTCAGCGCTCGCCAAATAATGAATTTTATAGGCAAAATTGCTACTTTGGGTTACATTATTGCAATTTTCTTAAGGATCTCAATTTTTTTGAAAATAAATTATAGTCTATATTTTTTCCGGATAATTTAGCTTTCTATTGGTGAAAAAATGGTTAAAATCGGTCCAGTAGTTTCGGAGCCTATTCGGTACGAACAAACAAAAAAAATTCTTCTTATAATATTATTAGTATAGATAGTATAGACTTTCGAGCTGTGTAGGCCTAGTAAGCGGTACCTGATTCCGAAGGTTGTGGGAAACCGGGCCATCAGCTAGAGTTCCAATGAGCGGTGATGGGCTTGCAACCTGTGACGTGAAATGCTTACTACTTGCAAAACGCGGGAATGTGCCAAATATCATGTTTGGACGTGCCTCTGAGATCTTGGAGTGTACCAAGTAGGGGGTTACTTGGTATCCTCAAAGATCTATGGTCGAGTATGTATCTATGGCACGTGCGTCGCGGCTTCTGGTTCATCTTTATTCTAAGGACAACACATGAAACGCTATGTATCATAATATTTTCAGGAAAAAATAAAAACGACTTCAAATTACGAAGAGATGATAAAAAGTTCAATATGAAATTTCATCCTCCATTGTTTCACCCTTAGGGGTGGGATTTTTTCTAAATTTTATCAGGGTATATTGTATACCTACCGATTAAAATAATCGCTTAAATCGGTTCAAAATTAGCGAAGATATCGTGTAACATACTCACAAGAATATCTATATAAACCAAGCGAATACTTATTCAGACAGAGAGTGCTGTTTAACTTTGCACCTAAATACGAATATATTGACCGACCATCGTTTAACTTTTCCACCAGTGGATTTCTAGATCGTAGGTACCTTAATTATTATTTAATGTCTTTGACAATCTCTAGATGCCGTCTTGTAGTGAAGTCACGTAACCTCATAAACTCGATGTCACACACGTCCAAAACTCAGTATTCGTGGAAGAACCACTCATGTTAGAAGCCACATTACTCCTAGCCTTTCTGATTCCTAACTCTCAGGATATAAAGTCGTAAATGTTCTGGTTAGTAAAGTTCAGAAAATGGAATCAGATTGCAAGTTGAAAGTAAAGCGACTGTATAAACTATCATGTGATCTGTGTCTCTGTATACTATAAATCTTGTGTTCATGTCGGTGCCACTGACCACTGTTTTAGTAAACATTTAGTTAAACGACTAGTGCGTTAAAGTTTGAGTCATAAATAGCTGTAAATTTGTGATTTAGACACGTTAATGAGTTTTTTTAGTTTTTTTTTGTGATGCAAGTGAACTTCAGCTAATGCTATGGAATATGTTGATACTCGATGATACCCGCAGGTGGTCAAAGTTACACTACACACTACCGCTCCAGAGAGGACCAATCTCGTCATTTGCGCGATTTGCGTGTTAACTGGTTATGCCATGATGTCTGTATAAAATATGTCAGAAAAAAATATTTTTGACTGAATTCTAGTATTTTTCATATTTATTCTTTAAATAAAACTTTAATGTTGATTTGTGTAAGATTTGACTGTTTATGTTGATTATTTATAAAAAGTATAAAAAGTCATCAATAAATGCAATAAATACCAACACCTGCAATATTTAAAGCAATCATACCCAGAGAATGTCAAATTTTATGACACTCCGCCACAAAAAATAATAATCATAATTTGATATTGATGGCACCGGCACCTACTTTAGAATTTAGTGAAATCTTTGTAATAGATCTAGTCTGCTTGTTACTAGTCTGTTCTGTTCTGGGCTGTTCTGGTGTGGAACTAGTCTGTCTATCTAACAATGTGTTTTATTTTAATCCTTACACTCTTTATTCGACATTCATGCCTTGAATAATTACCACCTAAGTAACATTATTTTGATTTACTATCGTAACTATGGCAATGACACCTAGTTTATAATATTACAGTTTTTTTTAAATTATGAAATGTTTTATTTGTCTCCCGTAAAATTTGAGTTTTGTTAGTTAGATGACTTAGATAGTCCCTATTGAATACTAACCGTCGAAAGGTAATTAAAAGGGAACTCCATCTGTCTTCGATGAACTAGTGGGAGTGAGTGCGTACTCTACCCATCGCTAGCTCCAACAAGTTATTTAGTTTGTTTGTTTATGTCAAATCGATTTAAATTCGATCCAAGAACACGAAATTGTGAATAGTACCTACCAGGCCATGTTTGTAAGGGCTAGAATTGAAAACTTGCTATTTTTTAATTTGCATCCTATATTATATTCCACATGACCTGCATTTTGAATTGTCGATTTTTCGAATTTGACTCGGAGATCTAGTCGCTTCGCTCCCTCGATCAAATAGAATGTAATCGTTGCGTGACTCACTTATTGGCTGACTGACTGACAACCGACGAACTGAATTCTGAAATTAGGAGGACATATTTGTTTTGGTGTAGGTTCTAAATAATAATAGCGTTATTCTTACTTTCGCCACTCTTCACAGCCTGCACAGTCGCGTAAAACAAGTAGTTCCGTGTGCAACAGCTAGTCTTATCCTCGCATGGAGAATCCGTCGATTCCGGCCGTCAAGGGCAAGGCCACTACTCAGGTCGACGACCCACGGGCAGTCGTTACTCAACACGTTTATTATGTTGCTGATAACTTTTAACATTGATGGTTAGATTTTGAGATATTATGAGTTGGTAGAACATGAGTAGCATGTGGTTTTTTACAATGCATGGCACGGTATGCATGGACGGCACGTTTACCTACCTACCAGTAACTTTGGCTGGTGTTTGGATATTTTACGAAACCTGCAGATAGTGTTTTGTCTCCTTGACATTTTCCACTAAACCAAACACTAATCACCTGTCAAATTTCATGATATCACGGTTCGAAAGTTTAATAACCTCGTTCAAACTCCAAGCATAATTTTTCCCACATTCTAATATCCAAGTCGACTAAAATATTTCGTTTCGTATGATAGAAAATCTAATCGAACGTTCTAGAAGACATCGAAGACTTTGTGAGATTGGAGTGAAAGACTTCTCTAAATCAATCTTTCCAATCGTTTTTAACAAACTACCCTTGACCTTAGAGACTCTTTATTACGCTTAAATGACCGTATGAGTAAATTACACTCAAGTGAAGTTCACGTATTGTTACGTAGTTGTTACAGTTGGTAGCATCTTTAATAAAATCAGGACCATTTTCTATGAAAATGTGTTGAACTCTTCTCGCACAAAAATGCTTTCAACGAGCTTCCTTCGGCGCAACCCTTATTTCGAAGGTCCAAAGATGTTATTCCAGTGTGTGGATTGAAAAAGTTGTTGGTGGCAAATAAGGAAGCTAGTGTGTTCCCACACATCAACGTGTGATCATAAGCTGTTCCAGGGAACCGACTATCTTGACAGGAACGCTGTTATTAGTTACCTGCCACAGTTCTACTGGTTTTGTCAGTGCACTGGCACTGTAATGAAACAGCGATTTAGAAAAGACACTTTAATTTCCTGATTCAGTAGAAGTAAAGAATAATATTATAAGACAAGATAAGCAGGGACCCTCCCTGCTTATCTTGTCTTTTGATTTATCTCTGCCTAAAATTTAATTGTACGCAATAAAACCTCTGTAAAAACAATGTTTTTTTTTAAATAGCCCCTATCTAAAGCTTTGCCCAAATGGTATCCGGATAAAAGTAGTAAAAGTGTTAATCTAGGTCTCGAACTATAAAGTTAACTACTTATTTAAATTTCATCCAATTAGAATTTATTCGATTAGGACCAAAAATCCAAACTTTGACATTTATATTATTAGTAAGATAAAGAGTAAGGAGAAGTTTAACACTTTATATGGGGACTATGTTTGTTTTTGTGTACAGTATCTACGTCAATTAATCCATTGTTTGGTCTTGGGGCCCGGTCAAACTGACGCGGTGGCGATAGTGGTGGCGATTAAAGTCAAGGTTGTCAAGTAGTTGTCAAGTGGTTGTCAAAGTTCGCGTCATCATCATCATCAGCCTATATTAGTCCACTGCTGGACATAGGTTTCCCCTAATAAGCGCCATAGCGCCCTGTCTTCAGCTTGTCGCATCCAGCATCTGCCTGCATTTTTTCGCAGATCGTCATCCCACCTGGCCGAAGGGCGTTCGTTCTACACTACGTTTGCCGAGTCGTGGTCTCCACTCAAAAACACTTTTACCCAAAAATGATTATTTTTAAAGTTCGCGTGATTGTATTGATCACCATTTTCTTCGTGTCATTTGGTCCGGGCCCTTGGTACTTCTTCGTTGTGCAGGGGATGAACCCGAACGGTGAAAAAAGTATTAGATTTATATTGAAAGTTTCAAAATCAAAAATGTAATTCATTTATTAATTCAAACAATAATACAGGTCCATTTGTGTTAGTATGACTTAAAAAACTATGTAGTGTTGTAGCTATGCGATAGGTAAGTACCTACATGCACGCCAACACTCACATCCCAGTGTTATTATTTATTTACTAGCTTCTGCCCACGGCTTCACCAGCGTGGTACCCGGTTAAAAAGTAGCCTTTGTGTTATTCTGATGTATCAGCTATATTACTGGAAAGTTTCATCAAAGCCCGTTCAGTAGTTTTTTCGTAAAAGAGTAACAAACATCCTTTTAATTATACTTTCACTTTTATAATATTATATAGGATTAGTATTATCAGTAATAGTTTTACCAAATTTTGTTGAAAAACACGTTAGTAAGTAGAATAACTAGGACGCAACTCTAAATTATACTTATGTACGCACGTAGATTCAAACCTTGTTCTTGATTTGATTGAACACACGTAATATTTTATTGGTACCTATTGATTAAGACGTGATTGTCTTATTAATTATATGAGTACCTATAACTTACAGCATGTTTTGTCACGTAGACGACCTGTAAATATTGGTGTCGCACATGCTGTTAATCTTTTGACTCATAAGCAATTGACGGATGACATCGCTCGAGGTTTCAAAGGAGGTTCACAGACCGTATTATATCTTTGGGGATCCAGCAGTGGACTTCTACCACATCATGATGATGATATTTAATTACATTTTGTGGCCAAGTTTTGGGGTGCCGCAACGCCCAAAACCTCAGTCCAGTGTGCGAGCCTTTAATATATAATCTGTAAAATATAAATATAGTTATGTCCTACCACTTACAACTTGTTTTTAACCTACTTAACTAGGTACTTCTAGGGTTCTCAATTCACAATCGCTCGATTCCCGCTGCGTACAAATGTTATAGGACTATTTTATGGATGAAAAAACAATCAAAGCGATGGCATCATGCATGGTTAAAATGTTTGTCGCAATAGAATCGTGATTACTGGACTCGCATCGTCAGCAGTCATCGTTTGCACATCAAAAATACTTATAAAGGTTGAAAAAATACCACCGTCCACCAAATCGGAGTGGAAACCTTTATGAATTTAATTACTCGTGAATTATGATTTATGAGTTGTGGGCGTTGATCAACAAAACTGTTAAGTTGACTTTAGGTCCATCTAACTAAAAACATGGACAGAGTTACAAAGTGAAGACGGATTAGGTCTTCTCTTGGTAACTTTGTAATCTATTGGTAACACGATCACCCCCGCCCGAAATGAGTGTTTTGTTTAACAGCGTTATGTCGACTAAAACTGTGTCGACATAGCGGTGTGTAAGCATTTGATTTCCATTACGCATTGGTAGTTAGGCTTAATCAGGGTACCTTTTAATGTGTAAGATGACCAACGAAGGATGCGAGTGAAATAGCTTTCATCGATCGCTAATAGCTTAGCTGATCTTGTGAAAAAAGGTTCAAGCTTGATATTTTTTTTATACTTATAAATGAAATAAACACCCAACTGGACGAAGAGGGTAAGTATTGAATATAGTGAAGAAGAAAAGAGGTGTTAAGAGAACTGTTCAGAATAGAAGAGAAAATGTGGTTGGGATTAGTTTATACGACATGACAGCTTCATAAAAACAATCATTAAAGGAAAAGTAAGAAGAAAACAAGGAAAAAAAGGCCGCTATTACACTAAATGAACGAGTTTATAGATATCGATATGACAGCGAGAAATTCGCTGTCATATCGAATAAGGAGGTAAAAGGTCGTGTCGTAGTCGCAATTTTTCTTGTCGTGTATTTCCAAGGCGAGACGCCACTTACTATGCTTCGCTCTTTTGTCACATAAAGCGTGGTGAACAGGCATCCTAAAGTATAAATAAAAATGTGATTGTTACACCGCTTGAGCGTCGTTGGTGTTCAAGTTTATAGTGAGATATGTACTTACTACAAACTGGCCCGCGCCGTGTAATTGCTTGGCTAATGGCCCGTCGTTTTACGAGGATCTGAGTTAGGTATATTCGTGCTGAGTAAATATTTTCAGTTGGAAGCAAATAGTTTCGAAACAAGTAATTATATTTGAAATACAATGCAAATATAATTTCTTATTATTCTCAAGAACAAGCAGAGCCATCGCAGAGCAATCTAAATTGTCAGTTTTCTTCAGAAAACTTTGATCAAGTGACGTGTTAGGTACCAGAATATAAAGTAGGTTTGTATTGTATTGACCTATAAAGGATACCTGAGTGTGGCTAGATAAAGACACTCTTAGGGAAAGAACCTTTTCTTTATAATCTAGAAAGTTTTATTTTCAGTGAAAATTGCTACAGTTTTTCGTCAATTTGCTGACGGTAAACAGGTGAACGTGGTTGCTGGTGGCTTATAATGGAGATACTAAATGCTCTATGCGTTATAAAGTCAGAATGACGCAATCCACTAGCCCGGTGGAAGTGGAATTGTTTCGTTTACAATGATTGCGCTCACAATGCCATAAAATGGTACAACCACAAAGTGGTCTACGTACAACGCGGTAATGTTGTCAATTTTCTGCCTCGATCTTAAATCGTAATTTATTCCTTAGTCAATTGTAGATACATAGAAAGTAACTTCTTATTGTTAATTTTTATTTTTCTAGAAATGCTAAATGTCAGTTACAATGATATTGTTTTTATTTATAATTTCTACATTGCTATAATATCTTTCCAGAATTTTCTGAATGAGGTTAATAATTTGAACTTACTACACAGAGTTCGTTTTACTACTTTATTTGTAGACCTTTGCTGCGCGTTGAAGTCTTTTTTTTGTACCTAGATAGTACTAAAGAGTTGCTCGTTGACACAAAATTACCGTTTTAATTTTGTAAAGATTACATAAAGAGGACAAACAATGAAACAATCAAAAATAAAATTATCCATCTAAAGATTCATGTGAAGATTAAGGAATATTGTTATCCGTGATATACCTACTGATATTATACAAGGTTATTCAAGCGAGATTGACCATTTATTTCAAATTATTCAAGACATCGTGAAATTATTAGGACCGCATAACCCATGTCGGAATCGTCTCCATGAAAGTTCTGCGATTTTGGACGGCTTTCCATGTTATGTTTTTTTTTAATGTGCGCATGTTAATCAATAATATAAACAATATAGAACATGTTCCACTTGTTAACTTAGGCTATAGTTCACCAACAAAATAAAGGATGGTCAAGTCTGACCATTGATTATGATGACAGATTCCTATTAAAACATGTGCCAAAAAGCTTTGATTAGGACCTAACCACCCGTTATTGTGTTGTAGAACTCGGGCCTTAAAAGATTATTAAACAGTGGATTAATTAACCACTGCTTTGTCTCTTTCTGATGTATATTTCAAATTCAACAGAAGAAAAAAAGGTCGTCAAAATTCATGCTTTATTTAGTAAGTAATATTTAATTCAGTATCATTCTTTCTTAGAGGAATAAATGCCAAATCTTTATCAGGGTTCCGTACTCAACCAGGAACCCTTATAGTTTCGTCATGTCTGTCCGTCTGTCTGTCTGTCGGCTTAGCTCATTGGCTCTTAGTACTAGAAAGCTGTAATTTGAGATTGGTAAACATTTACCAATCTCAAATTACAGCACTTTTGGCGTATTAATCACGCCAAAAGTGGTAAATTAAAAATCTTGAAAAAAAAATGTTTTTGGTACCTCCCCTACACGTAAAGTGGCGTTTTTTCCTCGTCTATCCCATGGTGTAATTTTTTTTTATTCAGGAATCTAAGCTATATATTAAGCTTTGAAGTGCTAAGCTTTGTTAGAGGGCCCCTCACCCCCAAACGGTTGTTTTTAGATATGTGAAAAAAATAGCAGTAGTAATACGTATATAACGAAGTTAAAAGGAAAACTATCACAGCTAAGTAGGGTTTACAAGTTAATGAGTACGACCAAATTATAAAATGTACTCGGAAAAGTAAAAAGTTTTTTTTTTTTCGTAACAAATTCCATTGAAAATGACTCAGATGAAGTTGTTAGTTTATGAGCAAGAAAGTACGGAACCCTCAATTGCACGTGGCTCTTAACGCACTAAGTCGGCTTTTTAATATTTACCAAAGCCAATTTATAGAATGCAGGCTTCTCAGGGGTAGGCTGAGGGCTGTACAAGATGGCTGACTAGGGTTCAACGATCCTAATGATTCAGCGCGAAGGCTTGCTACGACGAATTTAACAGCCACATAAAATTATTTTTATTCAGTTTTTAGTGCATGATTTGAGAGAACTGGTCTTACAGGATTTTTAGGTTCAAGTCGAGTGGCAACATTGCATTCCATAGTTTCAACCTTAATCCTAACACTTTTTGGAGACAACTTTTGAAACTTTGAATATTTTTCACTAAAAAGGTATCCCGTTTCCTAATACTATCCCGTTTCTAGTGAAAAGTTTACGAGGGTTTACAATATCATCATTAATCAGTACCTGCAAGATTTAGATAATCCCGCCGAAAGAATTGACATTATAAAAAATTAGAGGTAAGAATCTAAGAAATATAGCTATGTAAGTATTTTGAATTATATTCCTTAACTTACAATAAATAATAACAGCTTTCGCTGAGTCAATCATTTGTAAATTATATTATTGTTTTCGCCAAATTTTGCAATCAGTTTCAAATGAGGATATTTTACTCTGAATTGGTAACCAGTTGCAATAGATGAAAGTACGTTCTTCCACATAGATAATCGCCTAGAAATTCGTCATAGGCAGGCAGCCCGGACACACGCTACGGCCGATTTACTACGAATCTGTACTCTCGTTATTACGTTCAGTTCAGAGGCACGTAATAGTGCTGCGTTCACTCACCCCCTCCCTCCTCCCTGGTTACCTCACCCCTTAGTTCCTTGCCTTGACGAATCAGCCTCTGCCGTGACGAGAGGTTCTTCACGAAACGAACTTTGAGGCATTACGCTCCATTGAATAATCTAATCTTCGTATTGTCTTTCCTTCAGACTGAGTAACAGGTTTTTATTGTTGCTTCTTAAACCAGCAACGAAACCTAGCATTTTTCACTTTGAAGCGAAGGCTGCGAAGGCTTTGTGTTCATTTTCCTATAAAAGGAAGACAAAGAGAGGAAAGTTCTTAGCGTAACTTATTAACAAAATCAGCAACAATTTCAGCACAAACCTTCGGAAATTTAGAATATGGTATCGACTTGTCTTTCAATAAGTGCCTTCTTCGTATTGTCATCGGTTCCTTCTTATTCACCCTGCGCTAGGTCACTGATCAGACCAAATTTAGGTATGGTGTTGTCCCTGGGGTTTATTGACCAGTGGTGACAGGATGGTGTGGCTCGCCGAGTCCCCTTTCATAATTTTAATAAGTGTGTATTTTGACGACCACGGTGGCTTGACAGATAAGTAGTCGGAGAGATGCAAGAGATAGGTTTGAATCCCGCTGCGGGACAAATATTTGTATGTTCTGTTTTGATATTTGTTCAGAATCTGGGTCTGGTACCATGGTACTTTTAGTTCCTGATACCCACGACACAGGGAAACCTAGTGTGGGCTATGTATGTGTCTGTTAAAAAAAAAATAAGACTGCAAAATCAACCCAGATATTATTTTTAGAGTACCTATCGAAGGCAAGTGACTCACAAAGCTCTTCCTAAAATTATCGGCTTTCCCAGCAGAGGGCTGACAAACACATTCCATTTGCATTGTTGTGCAACTTGTAGCATTGATAATTCATTGAAACTTGCAAACTTAAGTTGCAACACATAGGTGGCATATTTTGTTGTAGACACAGCGAGCATGAGCTCGTAACTCACGACTTATAACAAGCCCACCTTCTTCTTGAAAGTTCTGTAATTGCAGACTGTTAAATAATATTAATAAAAATTGAGCCAAATTGAGAGCGAACCTTCATCTTTTTTGAAGTTTTATGAAAACAAAAGAAAATAATACACGTCAAAAGGATTAAAGTAACTAAAAAATATTAAATACAAGATCTAGCTATAGAAGCATCATCAACACTTGATCTTCTTCTTCATTTGTTTTATGATTTTTTAATTATAAATAAAAATACAAAATCATGACAGCGTCTCTTTTGGACATAAGTACCTACAAAAAGTTTTAGTTGAGCAATGCTTTGCTCGAAACCAGCCCCTATGAAATGCATACCGTAAGTACTTTAAGTTGTTTCATTGCAATGGCAAATGAAACCATTCCTTCTTTTACAAATCATATTTGGTTTGGGTACAGGCGTGTGAGCTTAAAGTACTTAATCCATTTTTTAATATTATTACAACTATACCACGTACTTTACTATTCTCTTGCTATCGTTTCATTGACCGTTTAGAGGTCTTTCCTAATGAGCATCGTCGCGACCATGCTCGACTGAATAACCTAAAATGATACCAAACCACGTTAATTTCAATGCTATAACTTAATCCATGTAAGGTGGAGAAAAACTCAAGTCATTTCCAAGCTTACGTTAAGAAACTTGTACCTACCTAACTAGATACAGCGTGTAGATAGAAAAGCAATTTGAGTGCATCCTTCGCGTCACCACATTGTATAGATAGGTAGGTGCTTTTCTCCTCACGAGTTTTTATATTAACGGAGATTGTGGCGATTTCCTTATGATGTAGCAATCTTCCGCAGTATAATTTATGGCGGGAAATTGGAGTAAGTATATATCTGCTAGTAAAATCCAAGAAAGCAATGAGTACCTTACCATAGACAAACGAAGTGTAAAAACTTACATGCTGCTTTCACTCTGCTACCAGCAAGTAGAACCTCTCAATTTAATGAAAAGACTGAACTTTTCCGTTCAAATTATTGTTTAATTAAATTATTTTGAACAAAAATGTTCACTCCTTGCATTCGATTGAATGAGTGTATACTAAGCAGTATAATGCCCCAATTAGGACTGGCCAGGCCAGCCGATAGTTAATTTGATTTAGTAAAGTTTGAATTAAATATTCCATTCAAAAATAGTATGAAATTTTTTATTTAAAATTTGCTCGAAATATTCAAATTTCAGTCATTTGAATACATCTGGCCTGGTTGTTGTCGAATGCAACTTCTTAGCTCCCGCACCGCATTCGCAGTCGATGTGCCCAAAGCTTAAGTCCAGCTCAGACTATAAAAGGTTTTTTCCACGTACCTACAGGCTGCGCCATGTCAGTGCACCTAACAGTTTTGCATCCGCCGGCACCGGGTCGCCATAAGAGCCTACACAAGAAACAGTTAGTTATGGAGATTTCCGGAGGAAATCAATCCTAATCTCAATAATCCTTATAATTCTTTATTGCACACATAAATATATATCAAAATATTAGGTGAGGCATGTACAAAAGCGAGCTTAACGCTAAAAAGAGTTTTCTTCCAGCAAACCTTTGAGTATAGAGAGAGAATTGAAGAAACTAAATATTATTAAGTATACTTAAAATACCACTATATATTAAAATAAATTATAATAATAAACATGCATACTTGAACTACCTATAAATACATATACACCGAATATAAATACAATATTAATACATAAATACAAATAATATATGCATAAAAAATAATATATACCAATGTAAAATAAATGGGGTCGGATGTCTGATAATGTAAAGCATGTAGGTACTACCGACTATCATAGCTTGTGGTTTGTAAGAATTAACCAGGAGACTATGAGCTTTTAGCCCAAGTGTTGATTGATTTGGCTTATTCCAAAATAATTCTATGATAGTCAATAAATAGTCTTGACCACGAATAGCGATTGACAATTGGCGTGGCGACATAAGTTTCAGTACTCCGGCTGCCAAAAAGTATTTTTTCTCAAACATGCTCGATAATATTGTCTTTACTGTCGAAAACAGAACAACCGAAGTATCGTATTTACGTACACAGCATCAGTTTTTAATTTGAAAAAAATGCGCCGGCAATATTGTATGGAAATCCATTGCCGGCGTGCTGGGTGCATGCCCAATGTACGCAATAATTAATACGACAAAACTTTTTCTTTGTTTGCCTTATTTGACTTTGGATCTCTTCCATCGAGATTGGTACAAAAAGGTTGCGTTTAAGTGGCTGTACACAGGCGCCTTTACCTTTTTGCACATGCAGTAAAATTAAAATATAAATAACGTTAAGGAACAAGGTCATTTCGATTTTGATTTTCATATAAAATACATAATTAAAAATGAGTTCCGAAGGTTCCGAAAGTGAAATGGATATTGACTGCACTTCACCAGATCTAAGGTCGGAAGCCAAATTAGCGATGGAAACCCTGCTTCCAGCGAATCAAAAGAAAAATACGTACAAATATCTTACATAAGAAACCTTTTTGATTTTCTTGCATTTTTTACAGATAAGCGCTATATTCCTCGACGGAAATGGCAAATGCCTGTCTTACTATTGCAGAGGCCATTGCCATGTAGTGAAACTATATTACCTTTACCAAATATTTCTTCTACAATCTCTTTTTTGAGTTATATTATGTATGAGTCACCAATTCTAAAATCACCACTGCATATTTATGTTTCTCGTAGTAAATTAACAATTAGCGAAAAGCAAGGGGAGTGCCTGCGGGCGCGGTCGATACCAAAACCCTAGATATACAGACAGAGGACATAACAAAGTTGGGGCTTCGCAAACTTAAAGCTGCAATGTAACTAGCACAGCCATAGTATAGTTGTTTTATAATAGTATAGCCCAGTCAGTCTGTTTCGTGTTTTGGCAGTTTATCGCGTGGGCGCCCAAAAAAAGTGCGGAAAAGATCCGGGTCACGTGTCAGGCGGTCCGCACCACACACGAGACAAGCGCCAAAATAACGGCTGTATTTTTACACGAATCCATTTTTTTTAATTGAATGCCGGGTGATTTAATAAAAATAAAAAAATTCGATGAATTAGGCCACCCTGTTTTGTTAGAACATTTGGTTCCTAGTGGCAACCAAATGAGCTTTATGCAGTCATAGATTTTGGAGGGCCTAGAAACTTTCAGTGAGTAGAAAAAGCCATATTTTTTGGAATTGCCTCCGCGATATGTAGGTGCCTAGTCATAGAACACAGTAAGTCGTATCCAGGCACTTTTTTACGTCTCAAATAATAACTAGTAAGGCCTATATTTTAAGAACTCAATCCTAAGATCCTAGTATTCTGTAGTTTAGTAACGTCAAGCCCGAAGAATCCGTAGCCATCCGCATTTTACTTTGATGTAATTAGAAAATGATTGGTTCCGGATGTTTCGATTGGATTTCGGTTTCTCGAAGCAGAGATCAGCGTGACTTGACGGATTCCTTCGTATACCTTTATAGAGTAGAGTAGCGAGCGCTCCGTGGATATTCGATATTTTATAACTAGTTTATTTTATTTTATTTAACTCGCACCTTTTGCATCTTAGCCGGCTTCTCGACCGGAGCGCCGCTGAGGTCGTAACTTGCTTTAAACCAATTAGATCTATTTCAGGCCTAATGTCATTGTGAATTTGAGATTAATTGTGTCCAAAAGCTCTGAAAAAAACAGCCCGGACCTTGAACGATATGATAAAAAATTCAGTGCTCCTAAATTGTGTAAAAAGAAGTTATGCTTACTAGTCCTTTAGTGAATAGAGAATATGAGCTGGCACAGATTGCTAATAATTCATGAAATAATACATTTCGGTTTAAGGTTTTGATAACGAAGAGACTATCATTATCAAAACCTTAAACCGAAATGTATTGCCATTACAGTGATAATAAATACGACATTTTAATCGGTAATACAAAACTTTTATGAGCTCAACAGTCGTAAGTTTATTGTAGTAGAATAGGTCGATAAAACCGTTGTCATAGGTCCGGTAATGGCTAGCGTACGGGCACAGTGCAAGCCCGGCTGTGAGTGTTGCCAACTAACTATTTTGCCGCTAGATCTGAAAACTTTTAACTTTTTTCTTGATCCAAAAGACAATCTGAAATTCTTACTTCTTCAGTGGCTGTTTTATGTATTAAAAAAAACGTGTAGGGAACACTTTACCTGAAAACTTCAGAATTAGTAGTTATTGAACAGTAAAAGTTTTTTAAAATAATAAAACAAAAGTTCTGTGATTTATTTATTTTTTAAATATCTTCAAAAGTGGTTATATTTATTGACATAATGATCTTTGTTTTTCGTAACACATAATAATAACTTGACAAAATTAGTTTAACTCCTTAAATTTGTCGTCATAATAATTTAAGTTACTATTCCGTTCTGGATATTAAATCTATTAGTTCTTATGTATAATAGCCCTAATTTTAATTTAACCTGATTACTACTTACCCAAAACAAAAACAAAAATAAATACTTCTCATTATTTTTTCCGATTAAAGCTGGATTTTAGGAGTAGAAACGAATCATGTCTTGAAGTTTTATTAAGTTTTAATGTTAGGATAAGTATATTTTATGGTTAAAATTGTAGGATTATCAATTATTTTTAATTATTATGCCCAGATTGATGACTCTTTAATCTAATGTATAGTTAATACTATGAACAGCGATGATATTACCTATTATTAGGACGTAAAATAGTATGGACTGTTTATATGGATATAAAAAAGACAATAAGGACGAAAACTTTTAACAACGATGGACAAAAAGAAACATCCTGAATGGGAGCCCTTCAATAAACTTTTACTTGTACAAACGGGAATTTTTACGTAACCTTCTATCGGTAAAGTCACCAAGTAAGCCTGTTTCGACTCTTTTCGAGAGCCTTCATCCTCACCCTGATGAAGGCTCTCGAAAAAAGTCGATCGCGAGAAGCGACGCACACTCTCCGCGTCCGTTTCGTCTGTTATAAACTTTTTTTCAAATATAAATGTATCAATTTTTGGTCTGGGGCTAGTTGGCAAGTACCCTACAGAAAACCGGTTCCCACCATGCCCCACGTGCAGATACCATCGTTCGTCTTCGTCTATTTTACCTTGTATTCACCGACCAATCTACAAAGACCCTTCACAACACCATTTGCTAACCCATATTCTGGAAAGAAGCCTGAAACCATTGGCAGCTCTATCTAAACTGGAGCAGCTCTTCAATACTGTGGTATACAAAACCTGTACAACGAAACAAATAAATCACTTTACTGTTTTATAAGTCCTGTCTAGAATAATTACGTCGAAAAAACTGCCTTTTTTCAATAATAAGCACTTGACAACATGCAAAAATGTTCTTTGATGCAGATAATAATAATAATAGCTAGCTATGTTGAAGTCAAGTTTATCTGATCATTATGGAGCTATAGACATGAAGGAATTTGATTGTTCGGTTTAAATTAAAGGAGACGATGCATGAATAACAAAAAGTCGACTCTAGGTTATCGACGCAGTGGGCGAGATATTACTAAGGTATAATATAGCGTTACCAAGGAATGGACCGCGCTAAAAATAAATGGGAATTAACTTTAAAGACTATGGGAAAACTTTCCCTGAATGTGGTACATTACGAAATACAAATGCTATACTTACATAATAAAAAATATAGATGTCGATTTACAAATGTACTCAATATGGTAGTTGTGCATAGATTATGACGACGTCGATGGTACGGTGGGCGAGAAGGCAGCTCTTGAGGTGCGGGTTCGATTCCCGCAGTAATCTCCTTCAAATGCACTACCGCCCCACTCTTCATTACACAAAGGTATATGTGTCTGTTGTGTCTTTATTTATCTATCCTACTAATCCTACTTTAATATTATAAACGTGAAAGTTTGTGAGGATGAATGTTTGTTACTCTTTCACGCAAAAAGTACTGAACGGATAAAACTTTACAGTAATATAGCTTATACATCAGAATAACATATAGGTTACTTTTTTTTAAATATGACCAAAATAAAAATAAATAATATGACACGACTTCCGTACTTTCATCATCATCATAAGTCAATGGAAGATTAATCAATGCTGGGATAATTCATACCTCTTTCCTTGCTGCAGCAAGGAGTTATGACAGGTTCTTTCCTTATGATTCGATCACCAATATTATAGACATCGACAAACTTTTAAATCCGTGATTTTACAAATGGTCGTAATTGTAACTTTTCAGGATATTATTACGACTATACACGCGTACTTTACTATTCTCCTGACGTTTCGTTGATAGTTTAAAGGTCCGTTCTCATGAGCATCGTCCAGGACCACGCTCGTCGGTCGTGAAACAGCAAAAATCCAAAACAAGGTTAACTCACTTCTGTGCGTCTACAGCGCAAAGGCCCGCCTAAGATGCAGAAGGTGGCGGGTTCGATTTCACTGCGGGACAAATGTTTGTATGATTTGCAAATATTTGCAAGGGTCTGGGTGTTTTCTATGTATAATATGGATGTATTTCCAAAAAAAAACTATATAAGTAGTAATCAGTCATTTAGTTCCCATAACACAAGTTCTGCTTACTTTGGGGCCAGCTAGTAACGCTGTGTGAAAATGTCCAGCGATAATTCTAAAAACCTTCTTCCTTTTTTCCTTTCTTCTGTACTTATTGAAATTCATAGCCCCAGGTGGCATGGCTTCGTGGTCCATGCACCGTTCCACGTCGTTGAGTATAACAAACATGTTTGCATACGTAGGTACTTCCCTGAGAGAGATGTGTCACTTGACGTGTTTCATTCATTATTTTCAGTTAAGTAAATAAGAAAACTTAGATACCATCGTCAAATAGGTAAATCCGCATTTTGGCAATTCATGAGGTTATAAACTCGCATAAATAGTAGGTACCTTCTATGAGTTATCAATGCACGTAAACATTAAAAAAGTTTAAGAAAAGGATTCAATTCGCCTCTTTTTTGACACCTCATTATGGGATCTTACCTACTACTTGTATTATAATATCTGTGCTATTACCTATTAGTAGAGGTCAAAATGTAAATGGCAAATAAGCCACATTAACTTTATCACTAGCTTCCAAATTTCATCCAAATCGGTTAAGCCGTTACGAAGATTATTAGCAAAATCCAAACTTTTGTATAAATTATAGTAACTAGGATAGGATCAGACTATGCCTACACTATCTGATTTTATAGACAGTCACTCTAATTATACTTCAAGGCTTATAGTGTGATGTGATGTCCCCCGATTTTCCTATTAATCTTTTTCAGTGAATAGAGTAACTAAAATCCTAAATTTGATGATTGAGCCTACGAACTACTATGAGCTGAAGGATCATTAACATTTAATGTGATTGTGATCTTTATGTACCTCTAAGACTGTTGCTCTTCAAGCGAAATGTTGCTGAAAAAAGTAGCTATACAACATTCAAACGCAAAATCAGCATAATACCCAAGACTATGCTGCCATGTCATGTCTGACGCTGTCAAAAAAGCAAGAAAACACACTTTTCTATGAAATGATTAGGTCGATAATATAAATAATGATGAGAAGTTACGAGTACGTCTTTTCAATTTTATCAATATTTTTTCGCAAGTGGTTTTTAGACGTAACTTTGCCTTTTTTATTTAGAAAATTTAGCAGAATTTATATGAGATTCTTGGTAATTATGATGAAATATTACATAGATAGTTTCTGTCGTGGTACTCGGATAAAAAGTAGCTTATGTGTTATTCTAGGTCACTGACTTTACCTGTTCCGAATTGCATCTAAATCGGTTAATCTGTTACGGAGATTTTAGTAAGAAATATTTAAACATTAAACTGTAATATTAGTAGAATAAACCAGCTCGCATCTCTATCAGTCCCCCTATTCTGCATCTGAAAGTCACTCGGTGACGAACGTTTGACAAGTCAAATGAACATCACAAGCCCATATTCTATGGCCATATTTATTACAGTTATCAATATGCACATGCAAATATGTGCAAGTGAAAATCATTAAACTGGTCAAACGATGTTCCGAGCCGTTCAAATTAACTTAGTTATTTATTTCAGTTTGTTACTTTCCAGAGCTCAATCCTGTAATATAAAAAAACTAGGTTGGGATGCATCTCTCTCTGCGGAGACCTAAGCACACCGAGTGTAACCCATAGAGATATAATATCCAGCCAGAATTGCTAATGCAAGATTATCCGATTGGAATGTTTGAACCAAGGTTGCAAAAAGTCTTACCTACCCGTGACGACAGGAGCCTGCATTTGGCATGTACATGCATGGGAAACTCGGGGCGTTTAAAACTATGCATTTCCAAATTGTACTCAAACTGCACTAGCTATCACCATAGGATTGGTTCAGGTACAATTTGGATATGAGTTTTAAACGTCGTCTCTATAGTTTCCCCTAACGTATTAGGTATAATATCTGTGCCCTAACCGAAGATTACCGTAGCCCATAACTTTTATGATAGTACGGTAAGAGACTGTTTGTTTGTTGTTACTAGTTAGAATTTTTCAAACATTCGCAATCTGTTAACTTAATTATAAGTTTTATGGGAAATTTAAAATTATTATAAAAAAGTAAGCGCGATAAAGACCCGTAAATATGACTTATGTTAAACTTATCTCCGAAGAAGCTTATCCGATTGAAATGCGGTTTTTAGCAATCAATTTGTTCAAATCAAGGAAGGTTTTATTGGCACAGGACATTAGAGTGCATTGTAATAAACGATGGATAACACGTCGGTGGTTTAACATTTTGCGGAAATTAAGTTATTGTCTGAACTAGAACTTTAGTCCAAATCCAACCCATTTTCCCTATCAGCGCTATACAACGGGTCTTCGGCAATCAAGTTTCGTGTGAATCTAGAGCGATGAGGGTACAGTAATGAACACTCCATTAGGTACCCCACATTAAGGGTGATAACAGTCCAATCTACCCGCAGATTTGCCACGTGCCAACGATGCGGGCGTCGCGTGCTTTGAGATTAATAATTTACCCCTATTTTGATTGGTGTTTTGTGAATTGATTTAGATACCATATTTTAATAAGAGTTATTTTTATATATGTTATAAACAAAATTAAGGTTTAGGTAAACAACGAAACTGCAATCATAAATACCTAGGAATCAAACCAACTAACAGACCACGCACTCTACCCTCGTAGTAATTTAGTTACAAAACATACTTTTTCAAAAACTTTTTTTTTATAATAATATTATTGCTGGATATTATTCACACAGCATCATCTAGCCCCAAACTAAGCAGA
The DNA here is from genome assembly GCA_958496245.1 of Perizoma flavofasciatum. Taxonomy (NCBI): domain Eukaryota; kingdom Metazoa; phylum Arthropoda; class Insecta; order Lepidoptera; family Geometridae; genus Perizoma; species Perizoma flavofasciatum. Next base: position 10,283,770 of record OY292423.1, read on the forward strand.
GCTTTATGTTATGGGAACTACACGAATGATACTACTTTTTTTTTTTTTTTTTGTTAATACATACATATTATACATAGAAAACATCCAGACCTAAACAAATATTTGTATATACAGAAATTTGTCCCGCATCGGGAATCGATCCCGCAACCTTCTGCATTTTAGGTGGACCTTTGCCCACTGCGCCACAGAGGTCGTAATTTTTTTTTAGCATTATTTAGTAATAATTGTGTATCTACCTACAACATCAAATTGATTGTCGCCGGTCAGTGACCCTTAGCTTTCCTCGGTTCATTTCCAACGACAACCGATTAGTTCTACCGCAAAACATTGAATTTAAGCACTTTTTACACGATTAGAAAAGGATAAAAATAATTGATGAATAATTTCAGTGTCACTTCGTAGCTGTTTATTTATATACTTTTAGAGATGCTACAGTAATTTGGCTGGAGCTTTGATGATGAAAACCCGTAGCGTAGCTTATAGGCCGTAGCACCGGATATCCGGCAATCGGATATCCGGTTCAGGATTTAACGTTTTCAAATACATGTCTCGAGAGGGCGCGGGCTTGCGCTAAGACTAGTGACCAAATATATAATTCGTTTTTTGTTTTGTTAAAATTTTGGTGCTAAAAAAAGCAAATACTATTTCATAAATATACATAGCTACCCGTAGGTATTCTAACGTATATTGCAAACTATCCGGCCGGATAACGGCCTGCTCGAAAATGGCAGGATGTGCCGGATAGTACCTAAACGAATATAAGTTGCATCATTAGGTTGCATTACTTTACTCATAAACTACCTGAGTAGTTGTATGTACCTACCTATTTATTCGACTGCACATTTTTAGTTCCTACCCACTGGGGCCACTGGGCCGTAGTAATTAAATAAAAGTACTTATGTATCTACCTTCCTATGTTCATGTCGTACATATGAGTAGCTCTATCACTAAAACTCTGTAGGTACTGTAGGTACGTAACCTAACAAACCTTTTCGTTTGTACCTTTTTGTTGTGTATACCAGTACCTTTTCGTGTAAAACTTTTAACCAGTCGAACTGTTTTGGTTCGGTTGGTCTGCTAATGTCCGAATAGATTAGGCCAGCTTTTCTAAAAAGTTCAGAAAACTAAAGCTAGTAGGTAATTTTTCCCGCGTTCCATTCTCTAACGCCTGGCGGGAAACGTCAAATTATGAATGCGTTCAGAAACGACGCGGCGGACCAGAACATGACGAATTACGTGCGCTCGAAAGCCGGTCCCGTAATTATTGTGGACAAGGCACTTTTTGCCTCTGACAAATAGTAAGAGCGTGGAATGAGACCGAGGAGCTTTGTGTCGCTGCTAATGACACTCGTGAACGAGCGAGCTCTAATATTACTACCTACCTATTTCTTTTGTGCCGAGCAGGCGTGGTTGTGATGCGTTCGCATCTCCACCGGGATGGGACAACGACCTCCCCTTATTTGTTACATTACTTGAGCCTTATTATGAATCGAATGAACACCAGTGATGGGCTCAAATTTCCTTAGCCACACCACGCCACAAGACAGCTCTGCTGTCACGCGAGACTCTTTTTGATGAATATAAAATTATTTATGGTAGTTCAAAAATTGTGACTAAAAATTACACAGGTTTCTTTAAGTTTTGTACCTACGCAGCTACATGCCGAATTAAGTAATTTTTTGTATTGTAATAATAACTGAGACCGGTCTCTAAAGTTCACAGAGTTTTTTACGTTATAAGCAATATTCTACCCGAGTGTATTGCTTAAACTACAAACTTGGAGACATGATAATACCGAAAACCATTTTTGCAGAAAACCTCATGACTCGAAGAATTTGTTTTTGACCATGCACTTTCGTGGAATCTCGGCGAGTGCAATATGAGACGCCTTCTTGGTGGTCGCTAAGCTAACCTTCACGAAATTTTTTTAAAAGTTTAAAACAATGATCTTGCCTGAGCTCTACGCAGCCGCCTGTGAGAATCACATCCCTTCTGTGAAAATAAACCTGTATTAAAACGTAGGACTTGTTACTAGGTAGGTTACATAATTATAAGTTTAAAAAAAAGTTAAAATTATAAAAAAGGGAACCGCGATAAGATACTACGGGCACAGATATTATAATACAAGTCTACGGGTCTAAGTGTCATTTTTGCCATGTTTGCGGAGGCGCGGGTCGATGGGTTTTATGCTATCGTTCGTAAACGGAATGCCTACCTGCTCTGCAGAGTGTGGAGTCGCACCAATACCATCCATGGCAGATAAGTATGACTCTCCCATATTGAAATCTTTCATTCAGGTCCTGATTTAATAGTCTCATAGAAAGTCTATTGAATCGGGATATGAATGAATGATGATGACTTTATTGAATTGAATGAATGTATTTTAAATAAGGAATTGAACTAACAGTATGATATTATATAACTTTTTTAGAAATTATGGATCAAGTTATACGAATAAATAAATAAATTACAATTATTATTTATCTCCGAAGTACCTAGCTTATCCGATCTAAATGCGGTACCTTAGTAGGTACCTTTGTTTTTTGAGGAGGAAATGCCCACGCATTCCCTTCCGCCAAAGTGATGGCGAAAGGGAGTATGTGGGACTCGAACCCAAAAAAAACTCCCCCGCTTAACAGTCCCCCGCCCCTTAGCGGGGCAAGATGGGATCGAGTTAGCATTCGCCACCTTACCCCAGCGGGTGGCCTGGGAACCACCCGGGCCCCGGCCATGTGTCGGGCTGTGCAAGCCGGCAGAGTCCCCCGATCTCCATCAGTGACCTCACTCACGCGCCCTGTAACTGGCGCCCCCTCCAACTTACGCTGTCCCTCCCTCCAAGCCTGACCGGTATGGGTAGCCCTGCTGATATAGCCTTGAAGATCATTGGGACACGCAAGCCGACCAGAGCAGCGACAGCCGCCCCGGCCCTCCCTCCACAGTGCGCCCTGAAAAGGGCACACTAACACCGCAAGACGGGACCACATAGGGCCCCGCCGAGCCCTCATCCGCGCCCCCTCCACTTGCGTTGATCCCTCCCTCCAAGCCTGACCGGTATGGGTAGCCCTGGCGGTATAACCTTAAAGATCATTGGGACGCGCAAGCCCACCGGCTAACACCGGCCCTCCCATGGTGCTCCTCCACGAGCCCACCATGCTGCCCAATCCACTGTGCCCCATACGACTCATAAGGTCACGCGGAAGGGCCCCTAATGTCAGTCTATTAGTTGCTCGACAATAAGATCCCACGTATGAGAAGTTATTGTCGGCCTTAAACGAGGCGCACCGGCCCATAGGCTTTCGTTCACCCCGGATCCCGGATTCGTCTGATCCATAAGCGACAAGAGCCTACAGGCACACGAGAAGGTTGACCGACATGGCACCCCAACTATACATATAGAACTAGGTACCTGCGTTATCCTAAATAAGTAGGTACTAACCTCTTTATTATGAAAATAGACTATTCTACAAAAACATACCTGTTAGTATCAACCAATAAAAATTATTAAAAGTGTTGAGTGCGCTTTCAGCAATAAAATTTAAAATTAAAACATTAAGCTATAAACATAACTCATAGGCCTGAATAACTACGGGTGAACCATTCAGAGCTGGTTCCCGCCCGTTTTTTTTTGATATGGCTTCTGACATTGCAGCACTTTTTTATTTATTGGCTTTGATTGTCCATTCGCTATTATCTACATTATTCGTCAATAAATTATGGCAACTTGGCCATTAGTTGATTGCGACCTCTGTTGCGCAGTGGGCGAAGGCCCGCCTGAGACGCAGAAGGTTGCGGGTTCGATTTCCGCCGCGGGACAGATATTTGTATGATCTGCAAATATTTGTCTCTGGTCTGGGTGTTTTCTATGCATAATATGTATGTATTTACAAAAAAATGTATATAAGTAGTATATCAGTCATATAGTTCCCATAATATTAGCTCTGCTTAGTTTGGGGCTAGATGATGCTCTGTGAAAATGTTCAGCATTATTTATTTATTTCTAATTTTTAATCCGTTGCATTGAATGGGTTTAGCATTTTTTCCCTTAGACAGAGTACCTAGCTAAATGTTTAAATACTCAAAATAAATAAATGTATCCTATTACAATCTAGCCTATGTTGGGTTAATTAGCAGGTATTTACCTAGTTTTAAAGTAAGAAACGTGTTATTTAACAATTTTACACTTTTCTTACTGTCTCTATTTAAGGGGAAGACACTTTGTTCTTTATAATAGGTTGCATTTACACGACTTTCACTACATTAAACTATACGGTAACTATTTACTTTATAGTTTATTTAAACAGAGTTTTGAGTGATCCGGACCAAGGATTAAAGTCACAGTAAAATGGTAGGTATTCTATCCGATAAGTACCTATATAGGTACACTTACCTAGTTGTAGCTATTATTTCTTAATATAACTAATGGGTCGGTTTACTTACCAACCATGCAACAATGCTGATGAACTCTATTTAGTAGTTATAGTTTAGATATATTTTTTTAAAGGATAAAAAAATATATCTAAATAAGTAAATCATCTAACCTACCTCCACTTACATTTTTTGTATTTTGAGCTCATGTTAAGATTGTCATATAGAGTTGTAAACTTCGGACCGCTTTCTCATAATCTACCTATTCAAGTTCCAAGAGTTTCATTAGACCGCGTTTGAGGTTACGTAGAAATTGGTTTATCAGGAACCGTATCGTGGCCTGCGGCTCACCACGACCGACTGCTACGACGTGAAAATTGCTACGGGCGGGATATTTCCGCAGTCCTCGAGCTTCCGCTCTATCGGGAGACAACGTGAAGGTTTTTTCTCGTTGTCCCCCTGTGAGGGACTATGTGAATTGATATTTCCCGTTGTTCCTCTAATCAGGGACCGCGGAAGTACTGCGTGGCGGGGTGGGCAAATTTATTTGGTCACCCCTTCAATCTCCAGCCCTGGCTTGGTAGGCGGGTACCTATGTGATTTTAGGGGGGGGGGCATTTGGCCCCCTCTGCCCCCCACTTCCGCGGCCGCTGCCTCGAATCACACTTTTGCCATTTCATTTGAAATAAAAGATAGCAAACACGAATTCATGTTTCAATTTTCAAACAAGTTTTCAGTTTTGACTAATTTGAGGATGTTGTTATGAAAATAGTTTGTTCCAGTAAGTTATTTACTGTTTTCCAGTAAATAACTTACTGGAACATAATCGATTTATTGGCAAAAAAATATGATTCACACTTGCCATGAAATGTTCCTCGTTACATGAATTAAACATTTTACTTAAGTATTGTTTTACTTGTTTATTTTTTGCAGGCACAAGTTAATTTATGCAAAATTTTAAAACCCCTGACGAGTTTTCCATCGTCTATAACAGCGTCTCCTAGTAGTGTGGCGATAAAACCTCCTTGATAAAAAAAAACAATATACATCTATGGGTACCTAATGAAAATTAAATAATATTTTTTCTCTGCTAAACTGAACCTTTCTTCTGCTTTCAGATTCATCGCAACCATCGTTCTGATGGTTTATGGTTTTTAAAAGAGCAATTAACCGTTGATGACTTTGCTATCCACAGGAACAAAAGCTTTACACTCTGCTAAACAAAATACTTCAAGCGTTTTGCATACGCCATAATTACCTACTAGCTATTGTTGTGTACAAAGCCGGTTATTTATTATTTCAATTTCCCAAGTTGCTTAGAACAATGTGATACTTTACTGCACATCATTTTCCATACTTGGATTTTATTTTCTGATACCCCTCCCCTACCTATAATTAATTCATCAGCTTTGCTATAACGCGAAGCTATAGCGAGGTTCAAACTATACCTAAGTACTTAGATTATCTGTGGTAGAGCCAGCGATTTTAGACTCCGTAGGAAGAGTAAAGAATTTTTGGGCATCCAGACTTTGGTAGCTTGGCATAATCACGTTCGGGGTTATTTATTCATTGCTCGGCGATAGCTACTTCTCATTATTTACGTAAAACACTATACGCACATCGCGTACTGGAACAGCGTTCCAGTTTCAGACGTAAAATTAAACAGACAGACTGTAAAATTGTTTTCCAGCATTTTACTTGCAATGCTTCTAATGAAAACCTATAAACCGATATATGTATATTAAACCTATAAAGTATTTTAGATAACTTATACATAAATCTGTTATTCTAGAGTAGGTACTACTTTTATATTGAATGAAAAATTCAAAAACACTGTGTTTCTGTGTCAAAAACACTTGAATAAACAACCTGTTTTTGAACAGTTCTTATCCAACGGTAATCGGCTTTGAAATCACCCGTAGGTACGAGCGTTTCCATAAAACAAGCAAACCCTCCTAATTCATTTATATTCTCCAAAATTTTACAACAACATGAATATAACTCTATCATAATACGCTAACAAATATGAAATACACATTACCATTACTGATACTACAACGCCAAAATCAGCAAATACGTAGGTTTCTTGTAATAGGGCTCTTAAGTGTTTCACACTGAGGCTTGTAGTTATGAGTAGGTCCACAAGTAGGTAAACTCGAAGCTTGAAGACAACCCCCTAACGTGCTCTGGCAAGTGTGCCAGTCAACAATCATAACTTTACAACGGAATCGCACCAGTTTTTACAACCAACACCATTATTAACCAGGTATTATTGTATTGGTGGTACAGAATAAATAACAGTGATGTATTGTGAAACCGGAGAAAGCGCCCTAGCACAATACACGTCGTGTAGATGCGCCAGATATGGCGAGAACTTTGAACTTTGCTCCGTTAGTCGAAGTCGTTTATTCCGATTGTGTTTATCGCATCGGTAAAGTCATCGCAATAACTCCGTGGTTCAGGGAATCCTTGAAATTACTGAAAGAACCCTCCTCGAGAAAATGTTTGTCAACATATTTTTGTGTTTTTATATAGGTATCGGCATGGCTTTGCAAACTACAGAATGCAATAGAAAAATATGGCCTCTATAAAAACGCAAATTATTCATATGAGTATTTCTTTTACTGTCCACTTTGCGTTCTGAAACAGCTAATCGGATTGTAATGCGGTTTTTTGAAAACGATTTATACGTCTTCAAGATTGGTTCTTAGGTAAGTTTTATCGGCAGGGGGCGATCGATGAGTTGTTTTTACCGTGACATTGCAACGAATGCCGGAAACTCTTTAGCAAAAATGAAATATCACCAAAGGCTTTTTTATAAGCCACTGTCCTGGTTCAAATAGTGTCTATATATGGGTAGTAAGTAAACTTTTCTTTACTAGTAGCGACACCTAGTTTTGCCGGAGCGAACTGTGGAACAAAAATAAAAATGCTGAGATGCAGTGCAATAATTGACTAACAAATTCATATACTTCCAAATTGACAAACATTTACATTTGGGTTATATTATAAACAGTAGGTACATAAAGTTGAAAGTGTAAGACTTATTGATGTACAATATCAGCATGAGCTGTTTTACGGTATGAACGTTCTGCACAAAATAAGTATGAACATAATAGCACTGATATTATATATAGGTAAATTATTTAGGACTTACAAAACTTATGCAAGTAAATGTCATCAAATTAATAAGCGACTTTGATTATATTACAAACAATATCAAATAAATAAAAAAAACATGATCCATGAACAATTACTAAAAGATCTATAAAAATACAACAAAAGATAAGTTTGAACTATAAATTAAAATCAATTAATTACATATAATAAAATCATTATTCGTCCGGAATGTTATATATTGCACTCAAATACATTACAGTAACTTTACAAAACTAAACACTACTTCAACTAAGGTGCTAATGGCTTGTTTATAGATTACGCGTAATGTGTCCGTACAGTCAGCGAAATCTCAGCAGAGTGCTCGGTCGAAGAATATGGACAGTCACTCGGACACATTTCTATTTAGTAGACCGAGTGCCGCCGAGTGCCCATTATTCTTCCTCTACTATCCATGCCGTATAGGTACTACTGCATCGAAACTGAACTGCAAAATAGCGTGTAAGCAATTGCGAGACCTAAGAATTTGGCGAGACAGTCACTCGGACACATTTCTGTGAGTGCCGCCGAGTGCCCATTAATCTTCCTCTCCTATCCAGGGTGTTTAGACAAATACCATATAAAAATAAACGGCTCACTCGGTGGTCAGAGTGCTAGACAAATACCACTTTCTGTTGGCGTTGACGCCTGCGCAAAGATTGAATTGTATGGGAATGACATTAGCTGTGGAAAAGTCACGTGACGCCTGCGGAAAGATTGAATTATATGGGAATGACATTAGCTGTGGCAAAGTCACGTGACAGCTGCCAAGTTTTACCTTGACAAATTAGCGTAAACGTGAAAGGAAAACTAAGCGTGAGCTATTTGTCTAGACCCTGGTTATGGATACGCTACGGCGAAAGTACCGTGTAAAAAGTTGCAAGACTTCTCTCGGATACGCTTTCCTTTGACCTTACTTTACTTATTAAAGTTACTTTGGCCATTTTACTGCCTCATTGTTGTACACGTTTCACGTAATCAATCAGAAAGATTAGTAAACTAGAAAAATAAAATTGAACCCCAAGAGGGCGCTATACAAAAAACGATGAAAAATGCAACTATCTTGTACCCTTAGAATATTACTGCCCCTTGTATTGACGTACGTGTGGTAGCACTGGTACAGTGCTACTGGATCGGTGTAAATAGGCCCTTAGTACGTATTCGTGAATACGCGTGTGACATCGACTTTATTGTATAATATACATAGAATTGATAAATCTGTTATAAATTGTAATGAGCAGTCTTATAATTATAGTATTATATGAATTACTACTAAGGTGCCCGAATAAACACCAATAGTGTTTATTAACTAAAGAGAACATTTCCAATGCGTACCCCCATGTACACTATTTTATGTATTATTTCTCATAGTAACGTCTAAAATAGTGCTTTATAAGGCATTTAAAGCTCCATAAATTCAGCATAGCATTGTTATAGCCATATGGTCTTATAATAAATGGGTTAAGTACTTACTATTACAAAGAAAAATATTTTTTACATTACATACCTACCTACAAAACAAATAATAAAAAAACGAATTGAAAAATATCCCGATAACTTAGAGAATAACCAGGGTGACAGATTTGTACTGTTTCAAACAAAAATATTGATAGGCAAACAGTATCTTCAGAATTTACTGACTTAACCTATTGTGAAATGCACTCCTTTGAAGGCACAAATAACTCACCTTTTGTATATACATTTTCAATCAAAACGGGATATTTACCATGATTTGAGAAATATTCAAATTCACAAACCACGGTAAATATACCTTTTTAAGTAAAATTTATGTTGATAACCTCATGGTTAAACTATCATTACTTTCAATAGTTATATCACCCTTTTGTACCTAATCCAGACAGATTAGGTACATCAAGATAAACGTATTTTTAAGATGACTTCTTTCAATCCATGTATATTTCACCCTTGTACTTGTAGTCGAATCGGGAACTAATGGACACTATCTTCGATCGAGTGCCTTCGAATGCCGACATTCGATATACGTGAGGTGAAAGATGATGAATACAAACGCAAAATTTGATCGTAATGCCCGAGTGCAGCCGCCTAGATTAGGTACTTAGTCAAGAATAGAAAAATCCTGCCCAGCTTATCCCTTTCCATCGGATTTTGTCCTGACGGCCTCCAGCCATGACGGACGAAACTTCTAATTTTGTTTGACTGTAAATTTCAAAAACTTGGGTATTTCAGTCATTAATTCAACAAAATCAACAGACGGTCAAGTCTAACCATTGGTAAAGATGACGGATTTTATGAAAATGTGTTAATAAGCTACGATTAGGTCCTAACCGCTCGTTATTGTGTTGGTGAACTTAGGTGATATAAAGATTTTGGTTCAGTTAAGCTGATTAAATAATTTCGGATTCATATGAAGGCTGTATCGTACGTTATGCGGTGTTAGCTTTCTCAGGTTGGTAGTACTGGTTGGCGACATCATACAGCTCGCGCCGCAGTTGCTGCGCCTGCGACCTGAACTGTTGCTCTCGCTCGCGAATCGTTCTGTACTGCTCTTCGCGCTCATCGGCGTCCTGCTTGATCAGCCAACGGAGGTACAGCTCTGGAATATAAGGGAAATAACATTTATTTAATAATGTTTAAGGTTTTCACGGTTTATATGTACACAATAGTTTATAATAATACATAATTAATTTATTCCAGTAACTTAGTAAAGTTCAAGTACAAATTCAGGAATGCGGGTACTTGAACTTTACTGGTAGTCCTATCCTTCTATAATATTATAAACGTGAAAGTTTGTGAGGAAGGATGTTTGTTACTCTTTCACGCAAAAACTACTGAACGGATTTTGATGTAACTTTACAGAAATAAAGCTAATACATCAGAATAACACATAGGCTACTTTTTATCCGGCTACCACGCGGGCAAAGCCGTGGGCAGAGGCTAGTTTTATATAACATTACAATTGTTATAACAAGTAGTCTCACCTTCCCATATGACGAAACTCATAGGCGCAACGGAGGGCCATATAACAGTGGGCGTGGGTTCGTACAGCGGGTTGATGTACGCACTCAGCTCGTCCGGCTGGTTCAACCACGACCAAATGCTGGTGGTCTGCGTGTAAGCGCCCCGAGATTCGCGCTCTTGTTCGTTGTCGCAGAGGAAAGTGCCTGAAAGTTTGTATGTATTTTAAGGGGGGTTTAACGGCGAGGTGGATCGACGACATTGTTAAGATCGTGTGCTGCACGTGAATCATATTGGCACAAGATCGGGACGAATGGTATAAACAGAGGCCTATGCCCCGCAGTTGGTTGACATGAGCTGATCTCACGCTAATGCAAGTTGCTAAAACAGGTTTCAATTAAAGTCGTAGATTTAAGACGCCTCGTTTTTCCGTAAAATAATGTGAGAAATTTGACAGTTTTTAACTGAAAAATGTATTGTTCGTACGTCTATAATTTGGTATCTGGTGTTAGATATATAAAAAAAAACTCAACAGACATAGTCCTGACCCCACACTAGGATTCCTTTTTTCGTAACTACGAGAAGCATACATACAAACATTTGTCCCGTGGCAGGAATCGAACCCGCAACCTTTTGTGTCTCAGGCGGGCCATCGCCCAATGCGCCACAGAGGTCGTATAAATTAAAGTGAGATTATAGCTCCGATTTAGTCTAGATGTCGTAAAGGCAAAATCGTTATTCGATTGCGCGAATTATGACGATACTCTCTATCTGGCTGAAAGAAAACATTCGAAAGTAAATTTTATTAGAAAGAGTTTAATATGTTTTTTTTTATATTGTTACTCAAGCAAGTCGAAGTATTGTTACTTCGACTTGCCGCAATGAAATGAAAAATAATATATTTATTTGAATCCAAAAAACACAACCGACTTATGCTTAAGTTCATCAACAAAATAATTTGAACGGGCAAGTCTAATCATTGATTATGATGACATATTCCTATGAAAACATGTGTCGAAAAACTTTAGTGTAATTAACACTTTATCATCCGTTATTGTGTTGGTGAACTTAGGCCTTAGCCTATAGAAAAAAGTACGTTGTTTGAGTTCAAAATATGTCCCTGTATTAACATAATGCGAATACAGCCATAGCTAAGAACTGTGCTTCTCACCAAACTGACTGGCATAGGAGTGTTCGAAGAGCACGATGAGGAAGGACTGGCGGTACTGGAAGCTGCACGGGAACTGCTCGAGGAACTGCCGCATGCAGTCCAGCAGCAGCAGGAAGGCGGGCGCGGCACGTGGCGCGTTCGAGTACGGCCCACCGCGGTGCCGCGTGCCGAATGGATGCCCGCCCTGCAGCCATTCGCGCTCTATCAGCGCCTGCAGCCTAATAACACATCAATTTATCAAACTTTTCAATAGAACTACTAGCTTCTGCCCACGGTTTCGTCCGCGTGGTACCCGGATAAAATGTAGCCCATGTGTTATTCCGATGTATAAGCTATAAAGTTTCATCAAAATCCGTTCAGTGGTTTTTGCGTGAAAGAGTAACAAACATCCATCCTCACAAACTTTCGCGTTTATAATATTAGAAGGATAGGATATTACTGTAAAGTTTCATCAAAATCCGCTCAATAGTTTTTGCGTGAAAGAGTAACAAACTTTCGCGTTTATAATATTAGTAGGATAGGATATTACTGTAAAGTTTCATCAAAATCCGCTCAATAGTTTTTGCGTGAAAGAGTAACAAACATCCATCCTCACAAACTTTCGCGTTTATAATATTAGTAGGATAGGATATTACTGTAAAGTTTCATCAAAATCCGCTCAATAGTTTTTGCGTGAAAGAGTAACAAACATCCATCCTCGCAAACTTTCGCGTTTACAATATTAGTAGCCTACTAATAGTAGGATAGGATGAACTCGGTTCATTGTCATACTATTTGGATCTTGGCGGTCGCGACGCACCGCTCTGTAGGGAATTTGTATGGAGAGATTGTGGAGGTAAGCGACTTGTCGCGCGGTCGGGGGACGTGGCTTACTCGGTCGCGTGGCGGCGCTGCCGAGTCGCGTCAGTACCAGACCGGTATCGCGACTCACCACACTTCATTATAAAAACACACTACACGACCGTTCCAGAGTACGCATGCCTGTATAGTGTATACAACTCGCGACACGGCGCGGCTTTCCAAATGCTCCTTGTCGCAAAAAGGACAAATAAGGACTGCCAAGATCTAAGCAACTTAGTACCTACTTGTTAAGTAATATAAGAATATTGTGATTTCTCAGTAAGCGATTAATATTGTAAATCTTTTTGAGAAATAAATGATCTTAAACAGTAAGATCCGAACCTTTGGTTCGTAGTTAGTTCAAGTGGTGAACGACAAAAATATAGACTGAACAATTTTATTGTGTTCGTTTTAGATTTAAGTAGATACCTACCTCTACCTGTCGGCCTATGTACTTTTACATTTAGATAGTTGAACGGCGCCGTTTAGTAAAAGGCTAGGCTGTTAACAGAAAGGCTAATTAAGCTAGTTGGCTGCGACATTAAGATGAATTTACCCTCTTATGGTCCGGCAGTCGGGGTTCAGTATAATCTGAACTAGAGAGCACACTAGGAGCGTCGCGTCTTCGCCTCGAGTCCCGTGTAAAAGGACAGGTTCCGCTTTCTGTAACAAAAAGAAATTTATTATAGCAAAGTTTCCTGATGTACCTATTGTTATATTAATGATAACAATTTATTTATTTTAGGCAACACAGTACAGTACATGGACAAATGCCTGTAGCATAAATACCTCCCAAATTACATATATTTATTCAATACAAATAAAACCTATTTATCTAGCACGTGGTGACTGAGACGTGGGCGCGGCTGAGTTCGGTAATCGACCCCGGAAACGTCGCAGATCTTCCTTCAAGAAGGCCGACTGGTGTTCGGTACTCTCAAACTGACTGCCTGAGATGCGGAAAGTTGCGGTTTCGATTCCCGTCGCGGGACAAATGTTTGTATGATCTGCGAATATTTGTCTCGGGTCTGGGTGTTTTCTATGTATAATAATGTATGTTTTACAAAAAAACATTTAAGTAGTATATCAGTCTTGTTCCTATAATACAAGCTCTGCTTAGTTGGGGGCTAGACGCTACTGATGTGAAAAATGTCCAGTATTATTATTAGTATACTCCTTACAACCGCTTAAGTAAATTTATTTAAAATCTTTAGGAGCTGTTTTGAAACAACTACTACAGACAGACAACACTAAATGCTTGTTAAGGATGGAGTTTTTTTCTTGTGAAACTAATAAGATACTCCTTAGATAGATAGATAGTTAAAAACATGTCACATCCGCTGTGGGAAATTTTTACATGTTCAGCAAAACAGAAGTTCTTTGTGCCATTCAATAAATGGTAAATTAAATAATATGTTTTACTTGGTGTATGTGCTGTGCAACTATACAGGCGGTGTGCAGAGCGTTCCTGACATTCTCCGGCCAGCCACAGGACTCCAGCTTTGATATCCATTTGTCACTTGATATCTCACGGTCGTTGCACGCTGAAATAATATAAGGGTTAAATATAAACACCCTCTATGCGTGGTCACGATTGCGACATATAATTCTGACCCCGTACTAAGAATCCCCGTGTCGTAACACCCAGACCCAGAATCCGATCCATACATTCATGCGAACTTTGACAACCATTTTCCTTTGATCGCCACCGCCACAGACACAGCCGCAGTTTGACCAGGCCCTAAGTCTTTGGTCATAATTCGTAGAGTGCATGTTTGAGCAGATGTCGCATCACTTAAAGATTTTAGTTTTACGACATGATGAAAAGTGTCGGTTGCGATCTATACATTTTCGCGAACTTTGACAACCACATGATAACCATTTCCTTTTGATGAATACATTCACGCGAACTCTGACAACCATTTCCCTTTGATGAATACATTCACGCGAACTCTGACAACCATTTCCCTTTGATGGATACATTCACGCGAACTCTGACAACCATTTCCCTTTGATGAATACATTCACGCGAACTCTGACAACCATTTCCCATTAATTAATACATTTACGCGAACTTTGGCAACCGCATGACAACCATTTCCCTTTGATCGCCACCGCCGCCGCGTCAGTTTGACCTGGGCCTAATTAAGGCTCATTTGAGAAGATTTCACATCACTACAATATTTTGGTTTAAAGATATGGTGAAAATTATGGGTGTCAGTGCAATTATAACAACATCGCTAAAAATTCTTTGGATTATTTTAAATCTTCATAATTATGCCGAATAATACTGAATTGGTGTTTTACTTTTCGGTACAGAATGCTAGGAGATTGTTTTGTCACCTTCAATTAGTTTAGAATAGCTTTCCAGCAGCTGCTGTTGATTGTCCACTTCATCCATGGATCTGTTGTATATCTTCCATTGAGAGTAATTTGAGTTGGATTCTGTTCCTCCACCTTAAATCAATAAAAAGTATATCAATAAAAACTTGTAACTTGTTGCTGTGGCTATATTAAGATTCAGAGACTTCACATTAAGATGGCGGGCTCAACTTTTAGTCATTTTTTAGGCGCCCTATGACAGGGCTCGGGCCATGGAGCGCATCTGTCAGCTGTTTGTCTAACTTTGTGTAGGTAAATGAAGCATCAGAGCTCTTTTTCAAATATTCTGTACATAACATATTTAATCAAACACGTGTAGACTTACCTATCGGCCATAATTTATATTTTTTAAGATTTTTAGGGTATTCCAATTTTTTTTTCTCCTATAACAAAAGCATCACCTTTATTCTGCTGTTGTGATATGGAACTGGAGCTGCGTAGATCGTAGATGACTCCCTTAGTGCCGGCTGCTACGACTGTGTTCAGGATAGCTTCGTCGGGTCTACATCGGCGGTGCTTCGGTCCGTAGAGCGGCTGGCCGGCGCGCATGAGGACTGCCTGAAGATAAATTAAATTAAATACTTACATTTAATTGGCACAACATCAAAGAATAATCAAATTTGTATTATCTTTTTGATTCAAGATAATCATTACGCCTACCGCATTGTCTTATCAAGTGTGCTAGTACACAACTTGGAATAAATAATAAATATAAAAAAATAATAAATAAATCAATATGATTAAGCTTTTGAATTATTGTTGTAATACAAAAGAAAAAATCAATATGATTAAGCTGTGCTAAATCATAAATCATTAGGTCACCTTTCTTTTCCACCGAGTTGTCATATCAAGATAATCATCACAACTTGGAAGGATGAACATTACAATGATATGTGACAAGTGATTTTTGTAATTCAAAAGAAATAATTAATATGATTAAGCTGTGCTAAATCATAAATCATTAGGTCACCTTTCTTCTCCACCAAGTTGTTGTATCAAGATAATTATCAACCCACCAAGTTGTTGCATCAAGCATGTTGCATTGTACACTTGATGCGTCATACCCTAGTACACTAGGGTATGACTTGGAAGGATGAATACAACAATGATATGTGACCAGAGATTTTTGTAATTCAAAAGAAATAATCAATATGATTTATAAGTTCTACTTTATATTTAATCTCTAGGTCACCTTTATTCTCCAGCTGCTGTTGATTCAGGAAGCTATATGGTGTGCCCATAGCCACATCAACTTGAATAGATTGCTTTTTATCAACAGGACCGCATGTATTTATATAAGAATAAGTTTTTGTTATTTGTTTAAGGAGATTTTTTCAGTGTACCTATGCAATTTTGGAGTTATCTATCTATCTGTCAAATTATTTATAGTATTTTCATAGATAGCTTACCCCATTATTATGCCTATATGACAGCACCGGAAACCGACCACCCTGCCTGAACATAGCTGCAGCAGCAAGCATCTCATCATCAATACTCTTGGGCACCACCACAGCTTTTCCATAGCTTGGACAGATGTTGAAACTCTGGTTTACTCTGGACACGCGCCATTCTTCCTTGGCTAGAATTTTCGTGTATTCACCTTCTATGCTAAAACAAAATCAGTTTTATGAATGAAATATTAATTTTCAAAAATATTGCAAAGCTATTATTTACAGAATTGAAACTATAGAGGCTGTACATAATATTTAAAAAAAATTATACATATTAATATACTTAAGTCATTTTTAAGAGCAAACTTTTATTCCTGACATAAGGAGCCCTTTTCTGCATTTTTCAAAAGAGGTTGTTTATTTACAAAATATAACAAACCTTGCCTTAAATATAGGTTTGGATAGCATAGCATACTGAATTTTATGTTTACCTGTAAAGCCCATATCCATCCTCAACAATAGGGTGCATATGTCTGTAAAAGAATGGATAAAATAGTCCCGGATCCTGTAAGCTGGATAGATTCTCCAATGTCTGAGCAACTAGGTTCAATTCAGTTGAGTTAGCAATGTCTAGCTGAAATATCCTGAGATCCTTGCATTTGAGGAATAATGAGCCGCCTTGAGTTACACTGTTGCTTGGTTTATTTTCTTTCTTTTCTATGCTATCAATGTTTTTGTGAAGCAGCTGTAATAACACAGTAAATACTTAGTTAAATTGTCGAAGGGTCATCTCAATACAAAGGTTGTTTACGCACTAGAAAATAATAAATATCTACTAACCCATAACTCGTGAACTCCCTCTTTTCGAGAACTCAAAATTAGATGATGCCCAGTGATACACACAGTACCATCTACATTATCCTGATGTGGATATTTCAGGATCACTCCATCTAATTTGTTTATAAGAATAAGCTCAATAAATTCCATAGTGAAAGAGCCTTTGAATGTAAATAAACCTGTAGCTGGTAGCTGTTTGCTTTTTTTTTCAGTACAGCTGGAGCTGCTGCTGAGCTGCTGAGAAATTGCCTGAACGTATGATTAGCGTAGTATGGTTACATTCTCTTTGGTTATTTCCTGATTGGCTAGCTCACAGACTATTAGAAAATAATGGGCTGGTTGTTGGCTGTTCGCTGGCTGCACAGTCAAAATCAAAGTAAATAAAATAAAAATAGCCGTAAGCTAAGATTCTCACTATCCGATTAGATAGATCCCATAATTCTGTGATTATGAGTCGTAGTGAATGGCGGTAAAGTTGGTTTTCCTTTCCATAGAATTTTTATTTGATGTAAAATGTTTTTGACGGTGACACTGACAACTGTTGGAATATTACCATTCTTGGAACAAAGACTACCCTCCAATTCTACATACTCTCGCTTCGCAAAACAATCGAGTTACAAAACCGATACTAAACTTTTTAAAAATTTCTTTGGTCACCCCTTTAAGCTCCAGTCCTGGCTTGGTAGGCGGGTACCTATGTGATTTTGGCCACTTCTGCCACCCACTTCCGCGGCCACTGATAATGACATCAATGCTTAAGAGCTTCTGCATATTTTTCTATGTCGAGGTCCCGGTTGATGTCGTCGTTTCAAAAGTACCAGGGTGCGTTTACATTGTTTTGAAATCGTTGGATTATTTCAATGTTACTCTTTTTAATACATACTCAAAGTTGTTTTCCATATACTGGCATCTAGACTTGTTTATAGAATAATATTTTGTTGTGTACTGCCAGAGTAAAATTTCTTCCAAGCATTACTTACATCCTTTTGTAAGTATATAAGTAGTATATCAGTCATGTAGTTCCCATTACTTACACAAGCTCTGATTAGTTTGGGACTAGATGATGCTGTGTGAAAAACGTCCAGCATTTTTTATTTATTTGTATCATATTCCCCACGCTTCTTCTTTTGGAAAGATTTTTTCCACTCTTTAAAACACTGCTTTTTATAAATATAGATATTGAAAGATTTTTACTAATTTGACTTATTAACATGTAATTTTTTTTTAAATACTGCATTTTTACGTTCTAGATACGGCAAAACAATATTCCGGATACAACACTGCACCACAGTATAAAAATAGTAGTACTAATACACGCCAGTATCGATCTGCGAGAAAAGGATAGACAATATAATAAAAAAAGGTGGGGGGCGGTCGGTTCCAAAGATTTTGGAAACGCGGGCGGTCAATAAACGGAAGAAAGAGAAAGCTAATGTATTTTCGTTCTCGTTTGCTCGACACGATCTTCCCTTAACGCCAACTATCTCTCTCGCTCGCTATATCATTATTACCAGGTTTGTCATTTTTTCGCGAAATTGGGAAAAAAATACATGCTAGGTATGCGGATTTTCGGGAAAACGATTTTTTTTGGGATAAATTAAGCTGAAGGTTTTAGTTTTTTAGTCTATAGTTTTTTTTAATTATATTTATGCAGTTATATTCATATTCTTTTAAGAAACATTTTTTTTATCTTGTTTCATTGTCTCTCTATCTATGATTTGTTTCTCTTAAATTACAATTTAAGAATAAATAAAAAGGTACTATATATAATATTTTTTGTGCAAAAGGCTCGTCTTGGGGAAAATAATGTTCAGATGTTGTGGAAATTACGAACATTTGTTCTGGCAACAGTGCGCTAAGTTCTATCAAAAAACCAAAAAACTTGCGGTTGCTTGCGATGGCGATGTGTGAATTTTTTATTTCATTTCTATAATTTCCTGGTCCCAATACAACCAGTAACTTAATTAAACGTTTGCTGAGTACATATTGCAACAAGTTACGCTATTCGTGACGTGACGACCGTGCCAATATTAAAACGTGTGGTGAGTCTATTTTGTGATTGTTGTGTTGAAAGTAGGTATTATTGCCTGGCAGTGTGGCGAGCTTGTCTAATGACCGGTTCTTTTCAGTATTTGAATGTCTACTGTTAGTAGATATCGTTAGACACCCGCTTTCGCCACTGAGGCTACATTTTCTTACATCACTATAGGTCAGGCTATAAATACTTAACATGTTATGTTTTCTCACAGGAGATGGAGGAGAACTCTGATGTTCACATGGAGACGGACGTGACCTCGACTACTGATGATGCGGTGGACACCCAGGAGGTGACAGGGTCCAATGGCCAAGTTGAGATGACTATTACTGTGGAGAAAGTTGATGAAGAAAATGACTCTTCAAACATGGAGAATGATTCTCAGATAAAGAGCAGCAGCTTTGTTTCAAGTGGATCAACAGCCAAGGAGTCACCACAAAAGGAGATGCAATCACAAAGCATTGCTCAGAAGTCACTCAATAAAAGTAATGAAGCTTCAGAACCCATTCAAAAGTCACCAGCTAAGACTGAATCCCCTCAAAAGGTGACTAGCATCATTTCTCCAGTCAAAAACACTGTGCAGACGACTTGCTCTGAGCTTAAGGCTGAGTCTGCTGATTCCTCAACCAAAGCAGACCCTTTCACATCTTTTAGTAAAGATAAAAGAAATTCCAAAGAAAATAACTCTGACTCTGATAAAGACCTGAATAAATCATTTCATACTGTTAAAAAGTCTCCTTTAAAGGAAACGGGTACAGAAATAAGCCCTATCAAAGATTCTGAGCAGCAGAAGATTCGAACATCTTTTCAGGTTTTGAAATCACCTGTTAAAGAAAAACCTGTTGAAAAAAGTCTTATCAAAGAAGCTGCAGAACAAAAAAGATCATTTCAAGTTATCCAAAGGTCTTCGTCCATCAAGTCTCCCCCAATAAAGTTAGTCAGAAAACAATCTAACAAGGAATCTAAACTGCATGACACAAATATCAAAGAAATTAAGTTACAAGACACATATATCAATGAAATTCAGTCACAGGATCCAACTAAACCGTCCACAAGTAAAGATGTGTCTACTCTAGACACCACTCTTGTTAATGGGGAACTCACAATTCCTAAACCAAGCCAAAATGAGATCTTACCTGAGCCAGAAAGTCAGCCAACTACATCCAATGCAGCTGTTCCAATGGATATCTTAGAATTAGAAGCTTCAAATGACTCACAACTTTCATCTACAGCCTCTGAGAAGGAACATAATAAGAGCATCAGCCGAGAACTAAAGTCTCTCATAAACTCTGCTAAAGAATCTAAGATCATCAGTGAGTGCACCCAACTGACAAGCAAAACAAGAAAGTCTAGGACAAACTTGGATGTCAGTCTGAACTCATCGGTTGAACCAGAAATAATACAAAGTGGAAGAAGAGACTCACAGGCCAGTGAGACAGATAAGACTCCATTAAAAAGGTCAATGAGGTCACAGAACCCAGACTTTGTTACCAAATGCAAACAGTTCTTGAACTCTGTAACCGCTAGGGTTATGAAAGACTCTGATGAAACACAGTCTGAGGGTGAACCGGAAGACAGTAAACAGAAGCAGAAACTTTCTCTTCGAATAGAACAGACAGATTCTTCGGAAACTACTCCCAAAAAGAAAAAGGTTGAGGAAGCTGTGAGTATTTCTAACCTCTGTAGGCTTATTACAATGTGAGAATATAAATGGAAATGGTTCTATCCTACTAATATTTTAATAGGCAAAGTTTGGATGTTGACGATCTCTGTAATGACTGGACCAATTTAGGATGAAATTTGAAACAGAATAGTTTGTAACCTAGAATAACATATATGCTACTTTTTATCCACGCGGGTACCACGCGGGCAAAGCCGTGGGTAGAGGCTAGTCAGGGAATAATACTATAATTTAACAATAATCCTACCTATAAACGTTTTTAAACTTTTTGTTGCACAAAGCTTTCTTTTGTTATGTTATTTCAACAGCACAAGATGGCTGCCAAAGATGTGACACTTCCTGTCAGATCACATCTATTACACAAACAGCAAGTAAATAATAATAATGTTTCTGTGCCAGGTGGTAGAAATTACAAGCAGGTCAAACAAGCTCCGTTCAGATCCTTACTGCTGGAGATGCCATTGGCAACTGGAGGCTGAGCCGAACGAAAAACCACCGGTGCACCCTTCAATGCACTGCACCATATGTGTGAGGTCATACCACTTTAAATGTATGACAGTTGTGGAGAGGAAGCCGATTCCTGAGAAAAATTGGGTCTGCCCGGATTGCCTACAAATTCTGCATGCAGAGAGTTCCGAGACCAGGTAAATATGTTGCTTTTTTGTCATCTATGTGCTGTATTTTTGGATCCCACTGCTGAGCAAAAAATTTTTATGGAACCTTCCTGTCTTCTCTGCCATGTTTGAGTTCCATTACTGTGCATAAAGGTTACCCTAACAAGAACATTCCTTCCTTGCCTTTAATGTTTGTGTCCCAATACTGGGTAAAATGTTACCCTTAGTAGAAGGTCAAACAACAAGGCTTTTTTTATTGTCCTTCTGCTAAGCAAGTTTCTGAAAACCTTAACTTCTTCCCTTGCTTTTTATAATATGAGTTATACTGTTATACTGAAATGTGGAAAGAGTGATGATAAACCTAGTACTTTCAAAGACACTAAGTTTGCAATCTTTTTACAATTTCATTCTATGTTACTAAAATGCTTTTTCCAATTAAATTGGAATGAATCAACCAATTCTAACATCAAAACTATTTTTACCAGCAATGAAGTAGCCAGTATATGTGTTTGTCATAAGAGTTAGTTTGTATGTTAGTCTGTTATCATTTATTTTCGGAACAGCTCATCGGATTGAAATGCTGTTCAATCGATTTGGATGACTTTGGCGATGTTTCTTATATAGGTTTTATCGCCATAAGTCACTAGGACTAGTGGGCGTTGCAAAAGATGATGGAAAACATGTCAAGGGTTTATTTTTGAAAGTTAAAAAAAATAAAGTTCTTTACCTTATTATTATTATAGTGTCATGTCATGACTGTGATCGCAGTTAACATATCTACCTAGGTACCATCTGTATGAGCCAAGTTATCAAAACATATTTATATGTTAATGTGGTTACCTAGTACCTACCTACTTAGCATGTAGTACATGAATTGTCACTTTAAGCAAGTTATGGTCTAAAAATATAATAATATTATATTTTCTAACATTTTTATGATTTTTGATCAAAAGAAAACTTTCAAGATTAATTATAAAAAGAAATCTCTCTGAAGCAATGTCATAAAAGTATAGCACAGTTGTTTGAATACTCCCTACTTGGTTCAACACGGATCTACATACTGAGTATAGATCTGAGGATTATTCCCTTTGACAACATTCTCTATAAACCCTTAGAGTGTTTATTTGAGTGTTTTTACACTTGAGTAATATAGTATTATATAATACTAGCTTCTGCCCACGGCTTCGACAGCGTGGTACCCGGATAAAAAGTAGCCTATGTGTTATTCTGATGTATAAGCTATATTACTGTAAAGTTTCATAAAAATCCGTTCAGTAGTTTTTGCGTGAAAGTGTAATAAACATCCATTCTCACAAACTTTCGCGTTTATAATAGTAGTAGGATTGATTATTATTGTCAGACCGAAGATATATTTGCTGTCGTGAAATAACACCACAAGCAAGTAGGCTTGGTTTTTATTCATTAATTTCTTTATTATGTTAACTTAAATGTTTATGATAGATAACCTTGTTTTACTACACCTATTGGGAAAGAACTGCCTCCTGAGATACAGGTTGCTCTAGTTTAGGAGAGCTTCTAATTGAATTGTATCATAGGTTTATTCAATAAAGTCTTTGTATATATTTTACCTATAGCAGAAAAATAAATTCTTGCTAAGAATATGCCATTCCTTTCAGGTCGCCAGCGATGAAGAAAATCTCTCTAGGGATGCTCTGTGACCTGCTGAAATTCGCGCTTGAACGGATGGAGGCAATAAATGGGGTGATTTTTTTTACTTCTACGGATTTAAATAGCGCTCCGCTAGCAATAATAAAACTCGCAAGTCAGTTTACTAAAACTCATGTTATCAGTGTACATACAGTGACATAACAGACGCGGCCATCCATCCCACTATTCCATAAGCAAACAAATAGTACTGAGAATGGCTTAAAAAAAACTATCTAGCTAGGGTCCCATTTAATAGAGAAAAGGGTTGAACGGTTTGAAGAACTGCTTTAGACGGATAGTCGTCAACGCGGCCGATTTCACGTAGTGTTGTTCATACGATTTTTTTTGGGAATTTCCTAGAATTTTAAAATATTTCGAGGCTTTACGTCCAGTCTGTATCAATTCATGCACTATTTAAGATATAAAAACATTATTGTTAAACCCTCACCAGCCAGCCGCATTAAAATAATCAATTTACAGGCCAGCACGGGATTTATATTGTAATTAATGTCCTTGAAAATGCTCGAAACTTTTGGCCAAACAGAATGGTGGTGCTTCCATTATACAAAATGTGTCTAATATCGTCAATCGTCATGTTGTATAAATGATAACGTTGCATATTGGTATTATAATGAAAGTAGAACTTTTTATGAAATCCATTTTAATGGCATGATGCAAAAATCTAGAAAGTTCTAACTTAGCAAAAGTAAATAAAATGAACAGCTGTGAGTAATACTGGAATAATCTATCAATCATTAATATTCTAAAGCAAAATTGAACGATAGAAGAATCATGCTAAGCCTAAACTCTGCAAACGAGACTTTCACCGCTCACCAACTGACATACGTGCAGACAATATTAGTGCGAGCCATAGTAGTTATCACATGTTCTATGGCCGGGCGCGGCTCGGCAAAATGACCTTGCTACAGTCTACAGTCGTACTTATCTACATGACTGGCCCCGACGAACGAACGCGATCCCCCCCTCTCCCTCCTACACATTCCGATCAATAAACAGTCGGCAGCACGCGTCACTCTCCATCTCGCTCTAACTAAGTTAATAATAACCGCCTGTATTGTACGAAGCGTGTTAGTATGCGTTGTTCATTTTTGTTCCTCTCGCGCACAGAGCGGTAGATTTTAAACAGTTTGTTGAACAGTCTGCAGTTATTGAGTGAGGAAATTATAAATTGCATTGCTAGTATTTATTACGCATGCGTACAAAATTGCATATGTTAACCCAATTACCCTGAAGTGTTCAGGTGTAGGTGACGCATTATGCTTTTCATGCAAGTTCCAAATTTTTCCAACTTTATGGTTCGGGTAGATCAATTTCACGTACTATGAATACGCACCACGTAGGTAAATCTTATAAAACAGACCCGTATACGATGCAAATTTGCGAATGCAAAGTTGAAATATAATTTAGGTATCTACCGAATGAACTGCTTCATTCGTTCGCAATTGTATGTTCCTTACTAAAAGAAAAACATGAAGGCGACCCCAATCAGATTTAATTTAGAGCGTTTTTTACTTTTTCCAATCGTACAATATCCCGTATAAACAATTAAGAGTTGAAAGGAATTGTTTGTGGCTTCCCCACTCAATTTTTTTTAATATATAAAACGGGTTGGAATTTAATTTTCTTTTAATACGTCGCAAAAAAAATAATTGTCACGTACTATGTATAACAAATACAAACGTGACTTTAAGTCAAAGTTCGTTGAGAGACCAAAAGATTGATGTTATGTAATATCGTTGCCTTCGACTTAAGAACAGGGTATGCTTTATTCTAATAAATGTCAACGTATGTTTTTTTGCTAAATAATCTTTGTATAGGCTGAACCGAAATCAGAAATCAGAATATTTATTTGCATGCATATAGGTCAGCTAATAACATGATGTTACAATTTATATAGGCCCTTATACAGAGTGTTTTTTATCTGGGACAGTATGGGGGCACCCATAACCAGAGGAGATCTCTAGTGAAAAGTATCGAGATATATTGAATCTGGCTGTGGAAGAAGTGGATCATACCATTCCATTAAGCGATTTGAGTAATGTCATCTACCAACAGGATGGTGCACCTCCTCATAATAGTACAGCGAGTAAACGGTTTTTAGATGAGCATTTGCCTGACCGTTGGATGGGCACATATGGTCCAATTAAATGGTCACCGCCTAAACCCGACATATCGCCGATGGACTTTTTTTTATGGGGCTACCTAAAGGGTCCTATTTACGAAACTCGGCACAATACCGTTCAAGAATTAAAGGACGCAGTCCATTTTCACCTCAACAAGATTCACCACTCATGGTTGTCTAAGGCCACTAAAATTGTTTTGAAACGTGCCCGTACCTGCTTAAAGCAACATGGGGGCCATATCGAACATCTATTGCAATAGTTTTATTACCGTTTTGTACCAAATTACTAAGAAATTATATGTGAAAACATTTCAAATTTGACTAACTTCCGCTGCTCAGATTTTTTTCATCCGGTACAATAAAATGATCCTTACAATAGACTGAGTCGATTGGCATCAATTTTTTTCACCAATTTGATTCATTTTAAGGCGCTACTCACGCTTGACCAAAATTTTTTTAAAGTCAAAATGTTTTCTCCGAAAAGGAGCTGATGTTTCAAAAGAAACTGCGCCTGTATCTCCTCTGGTTATGGGTGCCCCCTTACTGACCCAGTTAAAAAAAAAACACTGTGTTTTCAACCATTCAAATGGTGTGCAAATGTCAATATGTAGATTGAGAATCAATTTAATTACAAGAATAATTTAAAATGTCAGAACTTATGCCCTAACGTTTGAATTAAAAATGTCAATAACTATTACCTACCTACCATAAACAACTTAATCTAATAAAATGCACTCCTACTTATTGGAATAATTATAGTTCGTGTCCTGGAATGTCACATTGGCTATTTTTAATACGGGCACCACGCGAACGAAGCCGTGGGCAAGCTATTAAATTTTACCTAAGTATAACCGCCCCAAACGATGTTTGATCGTAGCATACTCCAATTGCTGATATCTGATTGGACTATGGTGGAATTTCAGGTGGAGCCGTTTCTACAACCCGTAGACCGTTCAGAATTCCCAGACTACGATAAAACCGTCGTCCACCCAATGGACCTATCGCAGATGAGGCGAAACATCACCGACGGCCACTACGGAAGCACTGAAGCGTTCATAGCCGACGCGCAATGGATATTACACAATAGCATTCTATTCAACGCATGTGAGCAGACATTTAGTACGTTACTCTTTATATTATTGATCAATCATCTCACTGGCGTAATGGTAACTCATTTCATTACTTTATCCTTGTAGAATAGACTTTATTTTTTAATCTCTAAGTACAATGTCTATCTTTAACATCCCTTCGAATAAGTTATCTCAGCGCACATCAAAACGCCTGCATAATCATTTTATTTTACAACGTAAGATACATTTTTTTCACTCCCTTTTCTCGTCCGCATATCAATATTCATTAGTTTCATTCATGCACAACTTGCTTGTGCGAATACGTGGTAATATTATCGTAGGCAATCTAGGATAAGTTATTTGCTTACAAATCGAATAACGACATTAAATTCGATGCCTTTAGCGCTATATGCAAGATGAAATTCAACCTATTAACGGCTGCTTTCAACCTAACTTCTAAACAAAACGTTTGATACAGCTTATTCATCAACCACCACGAGTAACTAACTTTTAACTGCTTTTATAATGATTTTTAACAAAGTTTTAGGCTTTTTTAGAATGACTATAGCTACCACGTGTTACCAGCATTTCAGTTGAATCTGTGTAGTCTTTTTATCTTATAAATCGACTATTCGTTAATTCAACCAAGCGTTTTACTGATCGGTAGGGTTTAAATAAGTATTAAATCGTGTATTTGTAAAATAAAAGTAATAAGAAACAATTTAGGTTTTAATTCTCACGATGTAGTTAATTCTAGATCAGAACTGATGTGTCGAAACCAACATTTTTATACAGTTTTGACAGAATTTTAATCGATTTTGTATGAGAATTTTGATTCGACATTGAATCTCTGGCTTTTTTTACGCCTTTGTAGCGTAGTGGGCGAAGGCCCGCCTGAGACGCAGAAGGTTGCGGAACAAATGTTTGTATGATCTACAAATGATTTATCTCTCGGGTTTGGGTGTTTTCTATATATATATATACTTTTTTTTTAATAAATATATATAAGTAGTATATCACTCCTGCAGTTCCTATAACACAAGATTATTTTGGGGCTAGATGATGCTATGTGAAACATGTCCAGCATTATTTATTATTATTGGTAAGAATTGTATTGTATCTGTTCTGAGATTCCTAACATTCGCGAACTTCCACTTAACAGCGCATTCAAAGCTGACGCTAGCGGCGCGCGCCCTGGTCAGGACATGTCGCGCGGAGATGGCCGAAATAGAAACATGTCCCGAGTGCTACGCCGGCGCCCATTCGAGGAACCTCACGTATTTCACGGATGTCTGCTCGACGCCGCATATGATCCTCTGGGCGAAGTTAAAAGGTAATCAAGCTTTAACTATGTCGCCACAGGTAAATTGATTTCCCATTTTATTATTTACTAGTTGGGCCACGGATTCCCTCGGCCCCCTGCCAACCGAGTCGCATCGTCCACTCGCGCTATTACTTATTTTGCTCGGTTCCTAAGGGTCATAACGCGATTTCAATAGCCATAGCCCATAACCTTTCTCATGAATTGGGTTATCAAATGTCATTTTTTTTTTAAATCCGACTGTTTGTTTCAGAGATTAGCGCGTTCATACAAAAAAACAAACTTTTCAGATTTATTATTAGTACAGATTCTTTATTGTATAACCAAATTAACATTTATTAAAGAGAATGATTATGGCATGTACAAAAGGCGAGCAAAACCCTAAAAATAATTTTCTATAAAAGAGTATTTTGTCTCGGAATGGGTATTGAGATGGTAACGCCAGGATATTTTATGATGCTGTGCCGGAAAACAAGATGCGCCTGAGGTTTAGCCCTCTTGCAGCAGTTTCAAGTAACGCAATCCTATTTGTTACAGGCTTCCCCTACTGGCCAGCGAAAGCAGTAGCAGTAAACAACGGTATGGTGGACGTGCGGTTTTTCGGTCAGCACGACAAATCTTGGGTGCCTGTGAGGGATTGCTTCCTTTATTCAGAGAAGGATCCTAATACGACTAAATATAAGAAGCAGGAATTAATGCAGTGTAGGCAGGTGAGACATTATTATCTATGGTTATTTGGTTTTGAAAGTGTTAACCCAGTGTGGGTTAACACTTTCAAACCCAAAAGCTAGTAAATTGTTGTAAGGGAAATTACAAGAATTTACTAGCTTCTGCCCACGGCTTCGCCCGTGTGTTACCCGGATAAAAGGTAGCCTATGTGTTATTCTGATGTATATTGTAAAGTTTCATCAAAATCCATTCAGTAGTTTTTGCGTGAAAGAGTAACAAACATCCATCCTTAAAAACTCTCACGTTTATAATAGTAGTAGGATTTTTGTGTGAAAGAGTAAAAAACATTACAAACTTAGTAGTAGGATTTAATTAATAATTTCCTATTTAATTTAATTAATAATTTCCTAATTTCGATTAGGCTGGTAACGATCTCGTGGCTTAGATGGCTTAGATGGCATCTGCGTACCAAGCGGGAGGTAGCGGATCGAGTCCCGATAGAGCTAGTTGAATATGTCATAATTATTCCGGGAAGATGTTTAAAATAGCCAAATTGTTAATGGCAACAAGATTAGCACTTATTTTGGCAAGGTTGGCTCTGTCAAAAATATAGGACTTTCGACCTAAACTTGCCATTTTTCAAGTTTTTGATATTTTGAACATTGCGCCCTGTCCAATTATTTATCCAAGGTCATTTTGCTATTGTAACTGAGCCCTTTTCAGGTGCTTTAAATACATATTCTGTTTTATCATTCCAGGAAGCCGAAGTGCACATACGCAATATCTGTAGAAAGTATGGAACCTTTGTATATGCTCCTTTCAAAACAACCTTTGACCATTCAAAAATTAATGAGCAACTCAAAATGATGGTAAGTTTCCCTTTATTTGACAATTATAAGCGGACCAGAGAGTTTTTGTGTAGCTGACGAATTTTACCTCTTTCTTGATATTACAAACTCAATATGGTGTCTGACAACCTGGCCACCGAGTTAGGCGTTTATATTTACAATTTAAATAGAACACTTATTTCGCACTATTCATAAATAGTGCATAATAAGTCTATTTAAATTTAAAACAATCAAACACGCTCACGACACATATTGATTTGTACACACAAATTAACACTTACAAAAGGCAGAATGATATGACATGAATTTTTGAGGTTATCCTCAAAAAGAATTCCAGCAAACCTTAACTCAGAGAGAGGTAATGATAGAGGTAGGTCGTATGCAGAATAGTAAAAGAAAATAATGTACCTACTTAAAACTAAACAATAAACTAACATAAATATTTTTGTTGCAGATACCATCGTTCGACGGAGAGATTAAGACTATCAACGACAAAAAAGCATCGCCCGTTACTAAAGATAAGAGATCTATCTCCAAGAGTTCTAAAAATTCTTCCAATGATGGGTAAGTTAAAGTAAATACGCTGTAAATTAGTCTTACCCACTCAATGCCCTGATCTAGATATTTTCTATGGTAACTGATAAGGTAGGTAAAAGCACAGACTAAGTTTCAACTCATTCCGAGAGTCTTCCGAGAGAAATTACCAACTTTCAATGTTGGTAATTTTTTAAGTATTTTTTAAGCAGTGGTGTGTATTTTCTTACTATGACCAGAGTAAGCAGTCATTTATAGCATCGTACGCCGGCGCAGCTGTGCCTTTTTATTAACAAGATAATTTACAAATATTAAATTTAAATAGGTATGTCCCAAAAATACTATACTAATACAGCAGGACTGGAACCCGCATCTACGCCTCTAATCGGCAATGCGTTGACCAATTCCGCCATGAATCGAATGACACTGTCTTTTCAGCTAAGCACTGATTGATGTCGCATTCACATTTTACAAGTAGTAGAGCCTTGTGAAGAGCAACACAATATTTTGGCCTGTTTACCTATCTGTTATAGACTATCATATACTGCCATCGTAAGCACTGGTTAGCAACCACGTATTGTACTCTTAAAAACTAAAACTGCCAGTTTAAGCGATGTTGCCCAGTTTGTCTGTCCACTATCCCCGAACTAGTATGAAAACTGTATCTCGGTGGCGAGTTTACATCCTCACTGGACAGTCCTCACTAACACGTGGTAGAGCCTTTACTGACGTTGATTCGGTTAGTTACAGAAGAAAGTTAGTCAGGCGTGTTTGTTGTATAATAATTGAGTATTGCTTTGTTCTGTTCCAGTGATATTAGCGAATGCGACGAAGCTTCCACGAAATCATCTTTGTCATCGCAGCAAACCACGGACGATGATCACACCGGAACAACGGAACAACCGAACCATGAACAAGAACCGAATTCCAGCATTAATGAGAAGTAAGCCTCTTTTTTTTAGCTTTAGAAGCTTTTATTTAACTTGCAATATTTGTATGTTAGTATGTTTGTTTAGGTTAAAGAGTGAGCTCCACAAAACAAAACAAGTTCAGTAGACGCAACATTGGTGTCTATGCCAATTTTTTATTTTCATCCTTATTTTCCATTATCTGATATCCATTAAGTTCCTCAAATGGCCGCGAGACTTGTTTCGAGGAATGGACTATGGACAAAGTCGCGGTCGTTTCACTATTGTGACATTAATCCAGCGACAGTGTGGCAGTATTTCGATTAAAAATATTTTTTTATTACGCGCTTAACTGTTTTTGACACGGCCTGTTGCTGGAGGCAAAAGTGCGGTGCAAGGTGGCGGCGTTATAGCAGTGCTGCTGAAATTCCTAAAATGTGTGATAATTTTTCAGGGAAAATACAATGGAAATCGACGTATCTCGAACAACGGAACCCGTAACTCCGTCGAGAAAGCGACGTCGATCCACTTTCCCAGAACCCGACGCAGTAGAAATCACAGCACAGAAGATGAAAAAAGTCAACGAAAAACCCAAAGAGGTAAAACCTGAACCGGGTTCTAGTAATAAAGAAGATAGGAGTGCAAAGAATTGCAACAAATCAGAAGCAGTAGTAGGAGAAATTAGTAAAAAAGATGACACAGCAAAAGAAATTGCCAAACCAGATAAAGTTCGAGAAGAAAAGTGTAAGCCAAACTCAACTGCAGAAAAAGAGGTTCTTAAGGTAACTCCTATTAAGTTAGTCGCGCTACCGAGGTTGAATAAACAGATTCCTAAGATATTTACAACAGCTAAAGTCACGTCTACACCTGATACTCCCACTACGTCGGGCACACCTGTAGAAGAAAAGTCATTAACTTCTTCCTCCAAAAGATCTAAAGTATCGAAAGCAGACAGATTCATTATAACCGAACAAAAGGATTTGAAAGATAGCAGTTCCCGTAGGAACTCTAGAAACAACAAATCACTGACATCCACTCCGAAACAAGAAAAAGATGAAACTCGTAAAAGTTTGGATAAAAGTTCGATTAAAAGTTCGGATAAAAACTCCGATAGCGGTAGCGATCCGTCCGTCAATAAAGAAAAAACTGCTAAAAAGAAAGATAACTCAGAAAGGTCGTTACTAAAGAAAACCACTGATAGTCCTAAAACCGTCAAAGATGAGAAAGCACAAAATAAAAAGTCTGAAGATGATCGAACTCTGAATATAATTGCGCGAGAAAACCTAATTTCAAGCTCAGGCCTTCCCACTATCAGTAATATAGTAAGCCTATCCACTACAGTTGAGAAAACCAGCACAACAACAGCCAAAACCAACGCCCCCAACCCTAAAATCGCTGCTTCTAATACTAAAATCACTGTTACGAACACTAAAACCACAGCCCAAAGTGCTAAAACCACAACCCCAAGTACTAAAACCACAGCCCCAAGTGCTAAAACCACAACCCCTAGAGCTAAAACCACAGCCCCGAAAACAATAGAAATCACCGTAGAAGCTAATCCAGATTCCAGGATATTTACACCAACTAGCACTAGCAACGTTGGTAACATAAGAGAAGCAGTATCAAAACTACAGATGCTTCGAAACGAGACCTCTGAATCTTTAGTCGGCCGAGTCGGTGTGAAAGCGTTCGCTCGGATGACGTCACCGGATGTCAACGACGACGTGCAAGTAGAAGTGAAAACGGAGCCGATAGACATCGATGAAATAGATGAAGAACGGCAGATCGAGAAAATGGATCTCATGAACGCGTGTAAACTACAACCAGTCAGCCAGACTCAGAGCTTACGTGATGTAAGGATAAACAAAGTCGTTGTCACTCCGGTAGTGGCCAAGAAACCAGGCGGAAAAGCTCCTGAGCCTCGTCCGCGTGCGAAGAAGACTTTCCCGCAGCCGAGAAGGCCGGAAGCTGGGTCGGAACTGAACGGGAAGAATTCAATGGTTTATATACCGATTCAGCCGCCGAACACGCAGCCGCCGATAAAGCCAGTAAAGCCGGGGTCTACCCAGCACGGGATCACTATGCCGATGTGCGTTACAGCTGGACCTAAGTTTAGCGCACCCGTTGTTTCGAGTGAGTAGACTTTTATAATTATCGGTAAAATGGGGTGAATGGGAAGTGAAATACTTCCAATGATTCCCTGTACAAAACCACCAATACTACAGGTGATTTACGCTACCAAATCTGAAAGCAACTGAGGGGTAGAATTACCTCAATGGCCCATCCGAATCACCCCCTCATGTACTTTGAACAGTTTAGGAGAGAAAAAAACCGACTAATCCTGTCCATATAGTTTTTTTTTTTTGATAAACTATTCAAAGTTTTTATAGTTTTGATTTAAAAAATTAATCGATTTACAGTCCCTGTCTTATTAAACCTGTGCCTTTTTTGCTATTAATTTCAAAAAAACACAGTTTACACAGCTCTATTAATGCCTTCGGCCCGTAAGTGCCTTGTTTACAGAAAAGCTATTCCCTAAATTATAAAACCTGTGCCTTTTTTTTGCTAAAAAAGCACAGGTTACACAGCACTATTAATGCTTTCGGCCCGTAAGTGTCTTGTTTACAGAAAAGCGGATCAACATTATCAATGTATGTTTTCAGGCAACGTAGTGAACACAGTGACCACGCCGCTCCGGCCGATCACGTCAACGCTCTCAAGCCCGCCACCGCTTATCGTCACGCCCACATCCATCGTCTGCAGCGCCAGTGCCACGTTGGGGCAAGTGTCCAATCTCGGCCAGTTGTCCAGCGGCAACCAAGTGTCCAACGTGAACCAGGTGCCAACCGTTGGTCCAACCACGGTCCACACGGTACCTTTGATGACATCGGTCAATGGGCAATGGATGCTCAGCTTGCAGCCAGTTATGTCTGTGGGTGGTATTGATGTAAGTACCTTTGCACAAATACCCTAAAAAATTGCACATTAATATTCATATTCATATTTGTATATTGTTTTCATGAACATACTCAGAGGTCTTAAGATTATGTAGAAATAGGTAGGTACCTTAAATAGATAAGTGGAATCACATTTCTACAAGTTAATTTTTGTAATTTTTTGTAAGCCTCGACGCTATTTGCATTGTCTTTCGCAGCTACCCTAGTTCCTTGTAGCGATAAAATCGTATCTTAGAAACATCGTCGAATTTATACAAATCGATTGCAAAAAAAAAACAAAATCGTATTTCAATAGGATAATGTGTTTTGGAGATACCTAGTAACTATGTAACCATGCGCGAAATGTGTCAGTGAAAAGAAAAGAATGAAGTATATCTAAGTGAAGTACTTCATTGATTTAGTTCAGTAGTTCATTTACTTCAGTTAGACCGTTTAGTTCTTAGAGAATTATGAATGGATGAACGAAATGAAGAAATGAGTTGCTTTTTTAGTGCTATGAACTATGAAATGTATTTATTTTATATCTCGATTTTCCTTCATAGGTACTTTAAGACTTAGGACTGTCAACCAGGGGCAAAAAAATTACTATAAAATAGGTATATAGGTAGGTAAATTTCATATATTTTTTATAATAATAATAAATACGTATTTAAAAATTGAGATATGTGCAATTTACTTTTGTTTATTAAACTGATTAATATTTCAAAGTTATTAATAAAACGACTTAACTTATTTTTTATTTGCATATAAAAATGACCCGTAACATGCGCAACACGACGCACTAATAATCGCAAATAACTTACTAAATTCAAACAATGCAAAATAGGTACTCTTTTACTCAAACAAAATATAAATAATCAAAAAACCAAACAAACGTAAACAATCTACTTTAGCAAGAATCAAAGAACTTTATCTCAACGACCTAAGGGTTTGTTTTAATTGCAAGTTCTTAGAAAGAGATACCATATTATCAGCTATCACACTATACTCTCGCTTCTATTGTTGAAAAAAATTAGCAAAATAAAATAGTCTTTGTGTACACGCCATAACACCGTTTTTTTCTATCTTCGTCGAGCGTGATGCTAAACGAAGCATTGAAGTAAAAAGACACGTGAACTAAATGAACTAGAGACACATTAGAATGAGTAGTGAAGTAAATGACAAGACCATCTTACGTATGAAGTACTTCATTCGTTCGCGAAGCACCCATGGCTACCAGTAACGGAGAATCAAGCCAACAACTCCTTACGTATTGTACGGGCTCTTTACTTCGCAGGTATAAAGTGACCTATATTTTCAGACGTCTTATCACAAGCCTGGCTAGCTCAGTCGGTAGAGCATGAGACTCTTAATCTCAGGGTCGTGGGTTCGAGCCCCACGTTGGGCGGGATACTTTTTGCATTTGATTATTTTTGTCTAGCATGGATCCAAAGAATTCTCTGTTCTGCTTGCTGGCTATATATCCTGTTTGTATATGTTCTTGGCAAGAATCGTTAAAATTTTCTCGCATGACAGCCATACTAGGCTTTTGGTAGGCTATAAGAGTATTTTTTACTAGCCTATAACGATTTAACGTTGCCGATATAAACTCACAGGTATCGGGGGTAATAAAATTTAAAAAAAAACTGGTCATTTTTTTCACACAGCATCATCTAGCCCCAAAGTAAGCAGAGCTTGGGATCTACATGACTGATATACTAATTACGAGTATAAACTTTTTTTTTAAATACATACATATTCTTATACATGGAAAACACTCAAACCCCGAGATAAATATTTGCAGATACAAACATTTGTCCCACAGCGGGAATTGAACCCGCTACCTTCTGCCTCTCAGGGGGGCTTCGCCCACTGCGCCACAGAGGACGTCGTTGAAATGTATGGAGTCAGTAGTTCGTATATGCATTTAACGTATAAGATTGTCATTATATCTCTGAAACGGCTTATTGGATTCAATGATAGTTTTAGATAAGTTTTATCGGCTAACAAATCACTAAAGGAGAATTGAAAACACATCGGTAGTTTTAAACATATTGCATAAACTAGCTTTTGTCCACGCCTTTGCGTGGTACCCGGATAAAAAGGAGCCTATGTGTTATTCTGATGTATAAGCTATATTATTGTAAAGTTTTCTTAAAATCCGTTCAGTAGTTTTTGCGTAAAAGGAGAACAAATATCCAGCCTCACAAACTTTCACGTTTATAGTAGTAGGATTAACTTGTTTATTTGGTCAGTGACCACTTCGACTTGCTAATTCTAAAGGTTCTGACAGTGACTTTAGTTTATACTAACTATACACGGCTTCGCCTGCGCCCGGATAAAAACTGGCCGTTGAAAAGTAGCTCTTGCGTTTAGGCAGCGATCTTAGAAAACGTATTCGCTTGAACGTATTTTCGTCGACTTACGACGCAAAATTGGTGCGCCGACCTGTGCCCTCATGCCCTGAAGGTCCATCCTAAATATTGTTAAAATAATTTTTGAAATCGAATGAGTAGTTTCTGGGATTACCTCCTACTTACAAACTTTACCTCTTTATAATTAAAACAAACTAAGTGAAGTTCTATCACTACACTGTGTACCTACCTATTCGCTACCTATTATTAACAATTTCTCTTACAGGTATATTATTTTATTGCGATCCAATGCAGGCAAAGACGTCAAATCCTGCTTTGCGAATGAGAAAGCTATAACAACGCATAGCGTTCTCAATTGCAAAGCGGAAAGTGTCATTATGCCTGAAATTAATCGCTTTGAGACTTCATGGTTAGGTCCAAGGTTACTAATCTCGAGAGACAAAGCACGAAGTAGAAGTGTAGATATGCCGTCAGTGAAGTGTAGATATGCCGTTGAAGTATAGTTTTATATTGTTACAGAGCGCCTCCTCGTCTCCAATGTTAAATGGTATTGTAGAGCGGCCGGGAACCACGTTATTACCGATTAGTGCGTCCAACGCCGCTCCTAACGCAACGGTGCTGCCTTCAATAGCGCCCGTGACCAGTCGTAGCCAGCTGAGCAATGCTTCGCCTGTCGTCAATGATAATGGAACGCCAGAGGTACAGTAGAAGCGGGCGATAAGCCGGCTTCATTTTATCGTTAGGAACAAACGGTCATTTAAATTAAGTTATAAACGTTATTTTACTTTGTACTAAAGGAAACAATGTTACGTAAATGTATGATTCATAGCCTCGCATATGATGACGACCTCTGTGGCGCAGTGGGTGAAGGCCCGCCTGAGACGCAGAAGGTTGCGGATTCGATTCCCGCCGCGGGACAAATGTTCGTATGATCTACAAATGTTTGTCTCGGGTCTGGGTGTTTTCTATGTATAATATGTATCTGCGTCATATACTGCGTATAAACTGCGTCTCAGGCGGGCCTTCGCCCACTACGCCACAGAGGTTGTCAAACATTATATTATATTAGGTGGTGGAACAGACGGAACCGATAGTGAGCGAGATTGATACTTGGCTGTTTTTTTGAGTTGTCTTTTTCCCACGCGTTATATTTAGCAATGTTTTTACCCGCGACCTAAACGCGTAACGAAGTTGTTTGATTGTTACCCTTTGTCTCCGAAACGGCGTATCAGATTGTAATGCGGTTTTCATAGTCAAGATGTCTTCAAGGATGGTTTTTAGACGGTTTTTTATTGAGACAAGTGACTAGTGGGCGCTGCAACCGATGATGAAAATACACATCGTTCGTTTTAAAATGTTGTATAAATTAACGTATACAGTTATTTTTTTTAACTCCTACTAAATGGAATGAGGTTTTTACCGTACGATCTTTGTTCGTAGATGCCTCGGTTACTACAGAGGCCGCTGCTGAGTCCGTTCGACGCGAACACGCCGATCGGCAGCCTACCGCCGCCATCCACAGCCGGACCACTCACTGCTAAACTCAATCAAAACGCTGTCAAGGTCAGTTTCAACAACAATATAATATAACATATCAATATAACACACTAGCTTCTGCCCACGGCTTTGCCTGCGTGGTACCCGGATAAAAAGTAGCCTATGTGTTATTCTGATGTATAAGCTATATTAGATAGATAGATCCCTAAATAAACACAATTACATATACCTATCTACTTACATA
Organism: Perizoma flavofasciatum; assembly: GCA_958496245.1. Taxonomy (NCBI): domain Eukaryota; kingdom Metazoa; phylum Arthropoda; class Insecta; order Lepidoptera; family Geometridae; genus Perizoma; species Perizoma flavofasciatum. The sequence continues at coordinate 10,321,392 of OY292423.1, forward strand.
ACCTAACCTTACAAATTACAGATAATAATTGATAGACTGCTAAATATTCTATATAATATATATTATTCTCACAATATGTAGCTGAGAGTCTGATTGCTTAAACTTTGTAGGATTCGAGTATGAGAGCTAAAAATGTACTACCTACTGTAAAGTTTCATCAAAATCCGTTCAGTAGTTTTTGCGTGAAAGAGTAACAAACATCCATCCTCACAAATTTTCACGTTTATAATAGTAGTAGGATTACCAGTAGTGGGTAGTGACTGGTTCTTGTAAAAACCTAACCTAAATGCAGTTTTCGCGAATCAACTGGGACTTCTGAAACTGTTTATTTCCAAGAGCTGATTTTTTTAATGTGAGAACTGCAGGCCTTTCTTTCACTTTATGTACAGATGTGATATTAGCGTCTCCACTATAGTTTGAAGTCGTTCAAACTGCTTTACCTTTCCTCACGATTTGAGGATTATCAACGATTTTACGAATACGGACCAACTAAATATAAAAGCATTTCTATTTCAGCTGACAGATTTCTTCCGCACGCTTCTAGAAGACTCGATCGACAAACTAAATATAACAGCATTTCTATTTCAGCTGACAGATTTCTTCCGCACGCTTCTAGAAGACTCGATCGACAAACTGGACGAGCCGCTGGCGCAGATCACAGCGCTGAAGATACAGCTCGAGCAGGCGCGGTGGCGGCACCAGCAGAATCTTGACGAAATAAAACATAACCACGGTATGTTGTGCCGACAATCTATCTTCTGTCTGTATCTAAATAGACAATAATAGTTGCTGACGTCCAACGCACAGCCTTATCCTAAGTCTTAGGCTGTCCGCTGGTAGTGACCACCTAGGTCTCATTCTCTCTGCGCTCTTATTTTGCCATGCCCCTTTGAGGGCCACCAATGATTGTACTGTATATGTATAATATGTATGTTTTTACAAAAAAAAGTATATAAGTAGCATATCAGTCATGTAGTTCTCATATTACAAGTTCTCTTAGTTTGGGTCTAGATGATGCTGTGTGAAAAATGTCCAGCATTATTTATTTATTGTACAAATAATACGTATAATAAGGTTGTGCACTCATTCATTTAATCATGTCGTGTCAATGACTCATGTTTATTATATTTGTTCCGACCAATGTGTGGCCACCTTTACCAGCCTCTAAAGGTTGCCTCGAAAAAAGAAGATGGCTGATTTTCATAAAATTTACCAGCCTCGAAAAAGGAAGATGGCCGATTTAAATAAAAAAGTGCAGTGGAAGCAATATGCGATTTGAAGAATAATAAATACTCCAGTGGACTTCATAGATCCGGCAGAACATTTGCACCTAAGTTAGCCGCTGCAGAAGCAACCTTTTTAGTGGTGACGGCTCACATTGGTGTGAGTGCGGGAAACTTACACGGAACATGGCGCATTTGCTCTCCTGCCTTCTGTGTCCCATCACCTGCAATTTGGAACATCTCATCTCAACTATTTTTTTTCCAACAGAGCTTACATTATCGGAGATGCGGCAATTGTTCGAGAAAGAGAAACAAAGGATAATTAGCGAGGCGCGGCGAGCGGCGCAGGTCGAGCTCGAAGCAGCCGTCAAACTCACCAAGAGCAAGCAGTGGTATGAATCTTCACACTATAACATGAGTATGCGGGGCTCTATTAACATACCACTAATGCAAGAGTATGCTGAACTATACCGGGTGTATAAGACTACTTCCGAAAACTTATTCCCATTCTTAATAAGACTGCAAATCAGTTTGTAAAGATCAAATAACTTTATTGTGATTAATTATGGCGATGGACTAGCATTTATAGCATGGCACGCTGGCGCAGTCATATATTTCAAACCCATTCGTATTTTTTTATCATTGATTGCAACGCCCCCTACTCACTTGTGGCAATAAAATCTATTTAGGAACCATTCTAGAAGACATACAAATTGCATAAAACCGCAAAAAAAACCGGTAGCAAAGAGAGAAAAACAGCCTCTTATGGCAAAAAAACATTTGCAGGAGTACAGGAACTGCTGACGTCGCTTGTAAAAGTAAAGCTGTGCCCATTTTGCAAGACTTTGCCAGGATTTTTCGCAGAATATCTGATAAATCCTCTCATTCCAGGTGTTCGAACTGCCAGCAAGAAGCGCAGTTCTACTGCTGTTGGAATACGTCCTACTGCGACTACTCGTGCCAGCGCGCGCATTGGAACTCGCATTTCAGCCACTGCACGCAGGAGCAATCCTTCGTAAGTACTAACGTCTCTCCGCACTTTTAGTCAGCCATCAAAAGGAAGCGTACTTGGACCAAACTAGTCTCATACATGTTGTAAAACGGAAATTTTCACGTACCGTACTATCGATGAAGGACTATGTTTCGACTCATTCCGAGAGTCATGAGGGTGAGTGATGGCACTCTCCCTCCGCGTCGCGTCACACTGCGTGCTGCCACAAGTTTTAGTTTTATTCAGTTACTGACGTCACACATTACATTGTACAACAGTTATCGTATTCCTGATTGAGACAACATAATAATAATAATAAAGAATATATATTTCCAAAAAAAGGCTTACATAAGTACACTTACAATGTAATTAATTATATTTTTGTAACCTTATTGTTAAATGAGACAGTAGAAAGTTTATAAATGTACTAAAACCTTGTATGATGTACATACAGTCAAATACTTGGGTACCTTGCTCTAACTAAGTATAAAACTTGTGTTTAGACGCAAGGGATCCTCGCTCTGGCTTACAATAGACATTAAGTATCCAAACTAGGTTAAGATCTGTGTGATGGTATACCTATGCTACTAGTATTGTATTATAATATCAGTGCCTGTACCCGCCGCCGGATATTAGGTAAGTGCGATAAACAGATATTTTAACAAAAACATGTACATCATCGGATCGGAGGGGGCGCTTGCGTTTCCCGCGTTGTAGTGATCAATGGTGGTGCTACATCGTCTTCAATGCTGCTCACGTCATCGTCATAATTTACTCCTGGAGACATACAGGCAACACTCACTGTGACAATATCTGACTCGACTCCCGCGCTGTCATGGTCCTTGTGATTTCAATGAATAAAGCCAATGACATGCATTCCATACAGACATGACTTCAAGGGGGTAAAACCCATCCGCGATCTCCAAGTTCGGTAGACGACCTATCTCGATCGCTTCACGGATATTACGAGGCATCTTCTCTTGCCAAGACCTACCTACTTAGCATGAAGACCCAACACAACGATTTTCTCAACCGCAGAGAAAACAAAAAATATTTTGTCCTTCTCTTTATATCTCTGACAGAATAAGCGACAGAAGTATTTTTTGTCTTCGCAAAACGTTGTCTTGAGTGCTCATGCTAAGCGATCTGGGCTTGGTCAAAACGGATGTAGGGCATCGTACCAGTGACCAACGAATGCTCTGCTATGGCGGAACTGTTAATGTTCCTCACAGTGCGTACAAGCTTGATGAGCCTGGTCTCTCTAATAACAAGAAAAAAATATGCTGTGCTACGTCAGGTTGAGTTGGGATTATTGCTTGGCAAAAGCTAGTTTCCTAAGTCGCCATGTCTTTTGTTAAGAATAAAACTCTCAAATGACACATACTGGTCCTGACACCATACTGGGGTAACTGTCGTATCAGGTACTAGTACCGTGGTACCACAACACCCGGACCCAAAAATATCTGCAGAACATACAGGCTCTCACAGAGGGAATCGAAGCCGCATCTTTCGTGTCACAGCTGGATACTCGCCGGTTCGTCATCGAGGTCATCAGTGGCCTAGACTATTGCTTAAAACTAGAACTAGGCTAGATTCACGTTTTAAGTATGTCGCATTAAATCAATTTTTAACTATGGTCCCGTTCTATTTATTCACTTCACTTCTTGTATTTGAGCTACGTACACGACGCAAGTTTATTTGACTCTGACATTGTAAAATACAAACTTGCTATTACATTACGTAATACGTCATTATTCATAGGTTATATTAATGTTTGTATTATTCCGTCCCTATGATGTCATATCGCATTGCGTTTTCGCTCGTCTAAAACAAGCAGTGTTTTAAATACGCAACCTTTTACGACAGTTACTGAAAATTAAAAGGAAAAGACAAATTTTCTTATCTATAAGATTTCTCTGTTGGTGAAAAATGGACATAACAAAACAGTTCTACTGCATAACTGAAAATATTTACATGCACTTTTTAAAAGTTTTTTAGCTAAACTATGTTTTGTTTTTTTTCTGTTAAATTAGAAAACACATATCATAGACAAAGCAGTGTTTGATAACGTTTTTATGTAATCTGAAAAACTGCCCGAAAGTTCTAGGACGTCGTAGTTTTTTTTTTTTTACAAAATTGTATAGTCTCTGCCGCGTGGCAATACTACTTTAGGTACTTGAAGACATAAAAGACGCTTATAAAACCGCGTAACAATCGTTGAAGCCGTTTCGGAGTGAAACTGGAATTATAAAACATTAAAACGAACAAACTCATATCCTAAACACATAGCTCTGCAAAAAAAATTAGGAGTCACTCGTTTCTATCTCGCACACCTTGAATGTCTTTTCAGTGAGCGTGTCCCGGAACTAGTATTTTAAGCTGAACAAGGTGACGACTATGAAAGTGAATGAGTTTTCCTGAAAAGTAAGTCGAATTTCCAAGAATTTTCGAAGTAATTTAATAACTTTCATGAAAATAATTTGAAATTGTTTGCCTGACAAATGACTATAGCTTTATTCTGGACTGTGTGCCAACTCTAAGAAAGTTTTAAGAAACCATACCTAAACCCTTAATTTTTACTGAAAACAGCTGATTTTTACTACCATTTTCTTCAATGAAAAACATTGAATTCACAAAAGCAGTAAAACATTTTGTTGTTAGGGCTAACATACTAGTTCTGGGACACAATGTATTTTTTTATATGACACAAGTCCACAATCGCGATGTTACATTTATTCAGATTATCTATTACATGAACCTTATTAACAATACAATAATAAAATATGTACATAATAATGCTTATTTGCTGCGAATTAATTGTTAATTTAATTTAGTTGGAATTTACATACTACTTATCATTTTATAATAATTTTAATTTTCCTAACTCTCGTGGTTACGATTTCCAGTGTTTGCGAGTTAGTTCTCTACAGTATGGATTAATTTGTTTACATGCAGCGGCAATTATTGCTACAGAACCGACAGGAACAGCGTGAGAAGCCACCTGATCGGAATCAGGCTCAGGGCGACAGTAAAGTTGCCACTGTCATAACGCACTTCGTAGGCCCGGACGCGGTGACGCAGGTTCGTTACGTTTTGTATGAACCGAGTATTCAGTATTCATTCATTCCAACAAGTATATTGTATACGGAATGTTACATAAAGGATGACATATTACACACACACACACTCACACGAATCATTTAAAATCATACAACTACACAATATGTCTTATTTTTAAACCAATCGCAAAATAAATAATAATAATAGATTATAGTCATATTATCAACACTCATATGAACTCTTTGAAAAGGACATAGCAACAGGGCGGCAGACCGAGGTTTTTTATTTAATTTCTCGTATCTATCTATGTAGGTAGTCTACGGAGGTACTTTTTGGAGATAGTTGATTTTAAGTGACCGTTTTAGGTGTCTAGTCTAGCTTTGAATATATTACATTAAAACATGCAGTTTGGGCTTCTGAGTATAAATCGTCTCATCAAGATATTTCTTTAGGTGCCAATATTGGTGTTTTTAATTCTTAAAAATTCTTAAGTTTAGTACGAAGAATTAATTAATCCCGTAACATAATGTTATACAACCTATCTACGATCTTTGAATACGAATCCGATGTTTTGTAGTAACCAAAGTCCTATTTAGTTAGATTTTTAGATATACTTACGTCAAACCGAAGAGCGAAAACGAAAGTTAGTGCACAGTAAAAATGTACAATACTGATTTGTTTACATGCAGCAATCGTTACCATCAACAACGCCCAAAGAAATCCCAGAACCGTCGCAACTGCGCCATCAGGTAAATAGACAAATAAATGTGTCTTGAAACAGGTTATGGGCCCAGTGTTCGAAAAGAGGAACTGCTAAGTACTTAAATTTATGTGTTCAGGTACTTACCGTGCAGAAAACGCTACCATCATCGACACACATACATATACTTGAGCAGGAACCACGTTTAGCGGAACTGGTAAGTTTATGACATGGCATTCAACTTAGTTTACTGTGGCAAAGAAAAAAAATACAATAACGAGGTCGACGTACGAAAAAAGCTCACAAGGGAGAGTTGTGAATCCGAATTTAAAATGAACGAAACTTTGTACGTTTGTCGAAAACTGATTTCGAAACCCTATTCTGTTTTATATTTAAACATGTTTTGTTTTTTTAGTTTTGTTAAGTTATATCTATTTTAAATATAATTATTATATTTTGGTTTTCAATAAAGTATTTTCATTCATTCATTCTAAACAAAATACAAACATGCTCTCGTGAGCATGTTATTATTCAGGATTTTGCTATGATTCAATATTTAGGAAAAGTTAGGTAGAAAAAAATTCGTCGAGAGAGAATTTCAAAGAATTTTAATTTATCCATCTTGTCCGTGATGGATTCGGCAATTTAGGATTGTAGCCAATTATTTATTTATTTTACTTTAATTAGAACGGTGTTATGTAGCTACACTAATTAGCGAATACATTACAAACAGATAATGATTACAAAAAATAAATAAATGCAAATGGTAACAAAAATAAAATTATATAAAAGGTACATAGTAAGATGTCAAAAGGAAATTTGAAATATGATATTAAAATTAAAACAAGTAAAATATCTTGATCATCATTCTCAAAGTACTTCAGACTGACCGTCATGAGCGTCTTCCATGCATCCGCAAACATATCACAGTCGGAGTTGGTTACCGAAATAACCTACTCTACAAAGTTACATTCATTTTAAAAAGCTTGGTTCACAATCTTCTTCTGTTAGTTCGAATCACAGATATGAAAATACCAGGTTCGCATGGAGAGAGTGCCGCCATTTATACCGCATGGGCGGCACTCGCTAGTGTGATGAAGTCATCTGTATGTACTAAGTTGAGCTTAGTTAGAAGCTTGTTTATCAGCCCCACAAATAATAGGTACTTACTGATAATTGTTTATTTCAATATTTACATGCAGCGAGCCATGTTTTCTAGTGCAACAAAGAACAAAGTCGAACAGACGGAACAACGCTCGCGAGAACAGGTAAACATATAGGTTATAGGACAAGTCTCATAAATTTTCGTTCGTGAGTAGAAGTAGAATTAATTGTTAACTCAATCAAACTACTTAATAAACACGTTCACTACTGTATTCTCCACGATCGACAACCTTATATACATACTCTGTGCGTAGATCTTTGACGATACGAAATAGGAGGTACCTAATCGTTGTGGAAAGATTGAATTGTATGAAAATTACATTAGCTGTGGAAATGTCACGCGACTTCTGTCAAGTTTTGCCTTGACAACTTTACGTTAGCGTGAAAGGAAAACTAAGCGTGAGGTATTTGTCTAAACCCCAGGTAAAACTCAATGTCATACAGAGAGTTTCACAATTTGTCCCGCCTGGCAGCAATATTGCTATTGACCGACCGACCATATAACGCGCAAATGCATAAAGCATTTAGTATTAAAATTGTTGATACATTTAAAAGGTACATTTAAAATGGATTTGTCGCTGACTAAATACAATATTTTGTTTGTTTTAACATGCAGCAAGTACACAAAAACATAGAACTCGGCGTACAGCGCTTACGGGATCAGGTGAGGCGCTATACTTTGATAGCACCTAAGTTAGATTGTGAATAATAACGAAGGTTTTGGACACGATTAAACAGTTTGTTGAATCAAATTGACGAGCAGAAATTAGAACTTGGCAGTGATTGCCGGCACGAGCTTGCGATTGACTATAGGTAAATACTTACATACTACAATAGGTAAGTACATTTAGCTAGGCACGGTTTACGGATCTTCGCTATTCCTAACAAAGTTCTTGCCCTGTGGACAGGCTTCTATATAAACTGTCACTAAGATATGCTCAATGTCTGAAGCTGTTATGGCTTTAGCGCAGACGAGCACAAATAGTCTCGCATGACGGTCTGTAGTTACACAAAACTCATTTTTATTATTTTAAATGAAGTTAATTGAAATACCTTAAAATCGCATTTAAAAAAAGGAAAAAATTCTATTGCTAGTATAGTACTGTGATTACTCATTGATGGTTGGTCTTACTTAAATGTTTATACCGTACCTACCTGTTTATGTAGTTTTAAGATACAATTCTTATATAGATAGGTAAAACTCTTTAAAAAAAATATTCACGTGTATGTAGTAAATTGATTAGAACTATTCCCAAATATCTCAAAAACCTATTGTCTTGAATTTTTTTTTCTTGTCATGCAGCAATTGTTGAACATTTCAAGACGGAAAAAAAATCTAGCACAGACGGAACAACATTCAGTCGAACAGGTAATAAATAGATAGATTGCTGTCTCAATACTTAAACTTTTTGAAGATCGTAGATAGAAAAACATACACAATATTTTAAAAAAAATAATATAAAATGTTCTTATTTAAGAAAATATGGCTAATTGCCATTATTTAGATTTTGCTGACTTTTCGTAGCTGCAATAATTTATAATTGTTTCGTATCCAATTTAGTAACTCTTCACAATTTCTTTAAATAATCTCCAGTCCCTATAGTTTAAAATGTCCTTTGCAATAAAATAATTACAAAAAGTAACTTGTCTATCTAAGAACCATCATTGATGTGTTAAGAAATCCGCATTTTGAATTTTAATCATCTAGCTCCAAACTAAGTAGAGCTTGTAATAACGGAGCATTGCATTTCAATTGGATAAGCTGATCTGGGGAAAAATGGTTACAGACAAACAAACATCCTCTTACGGCAAACGCATATACGGGATCCAGTCGTCGCGGGTAAACAAATCATCTCGATATCCTGCGAATGATACGCTACTTTATTTAGGGTAGTTTACTATTTTTTTCCCCCTACTAACATGTTTATTTATTTACATGCAGCAAACAATATTACAATCTCCTTCAGACATGGAAATCCTAGAACCTACTCAACCACGACTTAGGGAACAGGTGAATAAAACGTATCTCAATTAAACCGTTGAAGATTTATTGTAAAAAAAAGTTTTTATTTTCTTAACTGTTTGCAGTTCTGTTATATCTAAGGTTGGGACCTTTTAGGTTAAAGCCTGACCGAACGTGGTGTCAATGTGGCTCAATTCTTGTAATTCTATCGCAACCAAGTTTCTGTACAATACTGCGTTAATCTACTTTCGATCCACTTTCGCATTTTCCACATTTTGGCGTCGAATTTTTGGAGTAGAAAACCGAATAAGACGTTCATATGATAGAGATTTCTTGTCGTTAAAAAAAATTACAACAATCAAAAATCCTTTGTAGTCATCTTTATCAACAACAGCCTATAAAAGACCACTACCGGGCCTTCTCCATAAATGCAACGATGATGATCAGTCTTAACAGTTGATATAACAATATCTTTCACTAGATTTGTTTGAGTGGACATTATTTCTAAAGTATTAAATTTTTTTCATGCAGCCACGCGAGGAAAATGTTACATTGAATGTACAACGAGAAAAGGTAAATAAAATGCCTTTAATTTTATTACTGTTCACGTCTCAAACATCATTATAAGGCCGAGATACTGGGTCTAGTTACTCGTACAAATACCTACAGGCCAGCAGGTTAAACATGTTTTTTTTTGTCTTACGAATGGAATACAATCATTAGATTGTTTTTTTCTTTCCGTCATACAAAAGAGATAGACAGAAGGAAACATTTTTTGTATATTATTTCCGCTATTCTTCTATTTTATTCTTTCCGCTTACAAAACCGCTGTTTTGGGTGCTCGCTCTCATTCAACTGGTGCTGAAGTATGGGTGCATATAATTAATGGTAGTCATGGCATTAATTAAATGCAAATCAAGCCAGAGAACTCGCAAAAAGAGAGACGTAAATTACTTATAACTTGTAAAATACTACTAAATATGCCATCTACTTTAATAGCACGAGCTGTAGATGAATAAATGAGCGTAAATTGTTATGTTTTCAAAAGAGAAGTTGATTAACTAAACTGTATAGAACTTTTGAAACTATCATGTTATTAACTATATTCTATTTTTTATACAAGCTGCAAATTATATTAGATAACGCAAAACAACGGGATGAGCTGCGTAGACAGGTAAATCACACAATAGCTTTTATATGTTATAGGTAGGTATTTATTTATCAACGCAGCTTTTACTCGTAGCTCCACCCGCGTCTTATCTAAGTGCATATGCATAGATATTTGTGTATACTAAACCTTTGTCGATAAGCAAGTAGGTATACTTAGTAGTGATAAACCGCATCAAAGTCCGCAGTTGAGCATAGAAAAGTTAAAATTTGTTTATTTTCTTAGAAAATCGAACAAAACACTATAGCTCGAACCCGAACTATGAATTTTTCGAACATATTCAAAGTTTGTCTAGTTTTAATTCAATTATTTACATTTTATAACATGATTTCATGCAGCAAATGCTACTAGATCAAAGCAAACTGGGGAAGGACGAACGTTTACTAGACCAGGTATTTATGCGCCAAGCTCCATTGCTGTATATACATGTGTACCTACGCAGTAGAGAATTTGAGCGAATCTAATACTGACTGTATTCAGTCCGACTGGCTATAAATTAAAATCCTTGCGACGCTTTTTTAAGTTCTTTGATAAAGATAATAATAAAAAAACATTTATTTTGTGTCACAGAAAGGAAATACATGCGGTTGAGTCAATACAATGTTTAAACGACAAAATAGTGTTCATCTACACTATAATATTATAAAGAGGTAAAGTTTGTATGTAGGAAGTAATCTGAATTTTCTAATCCGATTTCTAAAAATCTTTCACCAATATTAAGAATGGACTTTTAGAGTGGGCATATCCTATTACCCTGGTCTTATTATATCTATACCCTGTTAAAATAGAAAGGCTTTTCGTGGAGACCAATTTTGCAACGTAAGTCGACGAAAAGACGGTCGAGCGAATGCGTTTCTTACGAATGGTACTTTTCATAGGCTACTTTTTATTCGGGTACAATGCGGGCGAAGCTGTGGGCAGTAGGTATTGTTTCTTAAAGATGGAGTCAAGTTATTCCAACTTTTCGTGATATCAAATATTATTCTTTACACATTTGAATCTGCGCTGTTTGCTAATGGCAAACCGAATCAGCGTACTACACCTAAATAAGGTTGTAGCGTGTAATATGTACCTATTGTTGCCAATGCTATGACCAAGGAAATGACCAAGCAGTGATACCACGCGCACGCGCCACATTACGACTAGTAGTAATAATAATAAATGTTTATTTTCTCAACACAATAAGTTATTAATTAATGAGGTCCTTAATTATCAGGATAGTAACACATGCTGCTAACTTCCACAATGGTGTTCAACTACACTATTGGTAGGTAGGTTCTACAGAGTATATAATAATAGTACTAAATAGTAGTGCTTGGGTGCAACTCCCGTAGAAAATGATTAGTTTTTCGTCGACTGAATTTGAACCCCCACGCGTTTCACTGTAATCCTGTTCACTTTAGAGTCCAATAAAGCTATTGACTTATTTTATGTTTTGTTACAGACTGCCAACAGCACAGACAAAGGCGCGTCTGAACCGAGAGTGCATCTAGGTGATAACCCCCCAGTAAGTGTATCGAAGTTGGTCGAAAATGTTGCTTAAATAGAATCGTAACATAAATATCGTTTGAAAAATAGGTAACCAATTAATTGACAGATACACAGATAAATAACTTTATACGTAGTTATAGGTAGGTAAGTATTACTACATATAATATTCCTTCTACTACTACTACTACCTTTGAAAAATCGGCCCTAAAACTCTATATCTATCGGGAGATATCCATTCCTTTCCTATAACTTTATTGTAGGCACAGACAACATGAAAGCAATATCAAAATATGATCATTTAAGCTCTACTGCATGGATATGACTTCTAGCTTGTTGTAAGAATATTGCCTAATAATTACCATTCTGTTTACTGGTGTTAAAGAAAAGCATACCGCCGCAAACGCCGGGCCTCACTACAGTCGGAGGAAAACCGGCACCAATGCGAGTCTTCACCGATCCTAGCGGTACGCAGAAAACATCAATCATAGGTCAGTATTCTTTCCTCAATAACCTGTATCATACCTATGTCAGTATTTTATTATTATTTATTTACTGACTACTATTCAATATGATTCCTTACAACATTCATTAATCATTAATCTCCATCAAACTTAGGTCATCATTCTTCCCTTCCTTGCCTCTGTCACACTGTGAGGTCAGTATTCTTTCTTAACTTACGCTCATCAAACATAGGTTAGTATATTCTTTTACTGGCCGCCATCACACACAGTTCACTAATATTTATTTACTAACTAACCTCTTTACATATAACTGTCATTTCATTACTAAAAACGCGCGTGCGCTTCTGCCTTGGTTCCTTAATTTTAATGCATTTTTTAAATTTTTACTTTATTCTTGACGTTTAATCTTTACTCAATATTTTCTCGAAAGTTTATCCAGTACAGCCTCCGTTGTATATTATTTAAAAATCGCCATAATTGAAGCTGACAGTATTAAAAGTTTTTTTTTTAATTGACTTTATTGCTGCAGGGCCGCAGATGGCCTTGGTCAGCGTCACGGGACTATCCGCGAGCGCAGAAGGCGCTCAGCCTGTAAAAGTTAGGATGGGGCAACTAGCACAAGGACAACACTTAGGTACGGACGTCGGCTTTGGCCGTTGCCAGGGAGGGTTGTATAGAAGAGGAACGAGTAGGCGGAAGTGAGGACTCGTTGACCCCGCCGATGCGGTGGAGTCGGTATGTCTATGTAGTGTATTCTCTGTCGGGACTTGATGACGTCATTAATGCGCTAGTGGTGCTGATGAGTCCATTAGGGTCACCAAGATCATGTCTTGGTCTACGGGGATTTTAGTTTATAGTTAATGTGTGTTTGGTCCACGGGAGTCAGAGCATCGATGTAAATAGAACGTCCAATGATCAAATTCTATTTTTTCTGTCACTCAATAAATAAAAGCGCGAACATACAAGTACATAGTTCTGACCCCACACTAGAGTTTCCTGTGTCATGTGGGTATCAGGAACTACGAGTACCGTGGTACCGCAACGTCCAGACCCGGAATAAATATCTGCAGAACACGCAAACTTTTGTCCCGCAGCGAGAATCGAACTCGCACCTTTTGCGTAGCAGCCGGTTACTCGCTCGCCAAACCATTGAGGTCATCAAAACAACTAATTAATAATTTTATTTGAAATCGTCACTTTAAATTCCAAAAACAACTACGTAAATAATTTAAGATTTTCAGATTTTGAGTTGGAATCGAAGTTGTTCTCAAATTTAAGTCTGAAAAAAGGTCGAAGCTCTACAATATAATATGAGTTAGTCCACCTAGTTCTACGATACAACAAATTTACAATAAAAAATAAATTACAGCTCAATGACATTGGATTCGAAAAAGTATAGTGGCCTTCCACTTACTCGTAGTTCTACAATTAGATAAAAAAAAAACCAGTCCTGCAGCTCAGTATGTTTTTTTTATACGAACAAGTATAGTGGCCGTCCACACGTAGTTCTGCAATTAGAACGAAATACACTAAAAAAAATTGTTCAACTGCTCAGCAGTTAGAGGACTGCACTGGCCTGACTTGCGGGTTAAAATATGTTTGAAAACGTTCCAGTCAGCATGATCGAGGACCCGAGCGGCAATCAGACGTTAAAATGCGTCGGCACGTACAAGGCACCGGCGCCGGCGACCACGCAGATATCACCGCTACTCATCAATAAACAAGTAATATCATCATTCTCCTACACGAAAACCCCCTCTCCTGTAAATTTCATGAAAATCGACAAAACTGTTTTCGTGTTCTGTAAATAATCATAATTCTTTTTTCAGGACTTTAATGTATAATATGAATTACGCTGATACTCCTTAACGATTTTTGTTTCAGGATAAAATAAAATCCGACTTTAAATAACGGCAAGTTGATCAAAAGTCCAATATGAAATTTCATCCCTTATCTTTTCACCCTTAGTGTGGTATTTTTACATCATACTTTTATGGGATCATCCTTAAAGTATACTCTACCCGTTAAAAAAAACTGATTACAATTAGCGAAGATATCGCGTAATACGAGTATACACAAAAAAAACATACATACGAATTGAGAACCTCCTTTTTAAAGTCAGATGAAAAAATAAACTAAAAACTATTTATTTTCATCATCAGCCTCCCAAAGAGTTCTATGACGAAAGATCCATCCATCCCTTCTTCCCGCAATCCTCAAGATGTCATCGCTTCAACAGGTTTTCAACGCCTTTCTACACAGCGTTGTCCAGTTGCTCGTTGCCTTTTGCAAATCTATTTTTTTCTAGCACTTGTCTGTTCTGCGAGCTATAATGGCCTGCCCATTATTTTGAAAGCTGTCTGTGAGTTCAGTTCCACGGCTTCGTAGTTTCGGGCTAAGATGCGTAGTGAAACTTCTATCATAGCTCTCATACATATCCTGTTGCGCGACCTTGAGCTTTTGTATGAGTACTAGATTTGGTGGTCATTTTGGTATTACCATCGATATCGGTGGTGATTTTGGCTCAAAGATCGTTCGGCATGCGCGCCACGTGTACGGCCAACTCCCATTCTAAATTGGCTGTTTTGTGGGTGATTACTTCTGCTTATTATTGTTTTTTTTTTTATATTTTAACACTTAAAATATACTTAAAGTCCTGACTCCTGATTCCCCACACTAGGATTCCCTGAGTCAGGAACTACGAGCACCGTGCCACCACAACACCCATACCAGGAAATTGCGAACATTTGTCCCGCAACGGGAATCAAACTCTCACAGCTTGCGTCGCAGCTGGCTACCTGCCCGCCGCGCCACCTAGGTTGAGGTTTTGAAGAAGTGCCATTGATTAAAATGGCTCACCCCCATTTCGTTGTTTCCAGACAAACGATGACAGTGGTGCCGCTAAGAAGACTGTCACATCGGGTGGTTACCTCATTGTCGGGGCGTCGGGTAACACCACGTCTGTGATCACGCCAGCGACCGCGGCGAGACGCTCACACAACATACAATACTTCTCGTGAGGGACGGCCAGGCTTCACACAATGAGCCGAGCCGACAATCAAACAGTGATTATTGACTAAACCTCAAGTTCAGCAACAAAATAAACGGACAGTCAAGTGTAAACATTGACTGTGATGACAGATTCTTATGAAATGTGACAAAAAGCTTAGAACCTAACCATCCGTTATTGTGGTGGTGAACTCTAGCCTATACCGAAAGGACTGTGAACTCATGTGAAAAAGTGGAATGTGAGACTTGAACTCTTTAGTAGATATTAGTTTACAAGTGTTAAGTTATTAAAGCTGCTGTCACGCAGTCAGCAAGTAAAAGTATTCAATTGAATTAAAAAAGTGAACTTTTTCGTTTAAATAAATGAACTTTTGAATGATTTTAAAAGAAAAAATGTCACTTTATTAAATTTAATGATTTGACTGCCCAGCTGGTTGCGGTGTGCAAGCAGTATTATATTAACTGAATTTTAAGTGATGTCAGCAAGTAATTTAGTGAAGCTTTTTAGTACGGCACCAAGTGAAGCACTAGGATATTTTAACCAAAAGTTCTTATTTTTTACATGTTGGTAATAAGTGTGGCGCCCCCCAGGGTCCGATGCTGAGCCCGTATTCTAGAATTAAACAAGTATAGATGTTCTGTACACATTTGCATTGAAAACTGTAAAAAAATCATGCTTGACTCATGTCTGGATTCAGTTTAAAATTGGTTCTAGAAGGACCAGAAACTTATGACTTAAATTCTATTTCACTTCACTTTTGTCATCAAAATTTGTTTACTAAAGCAATTTCACCAACGACTTGTTAACATGCTTGAATTCAGTTGATATGAAGAATAATGTTTATTTAATTTATAATTAGAAAGCTGAACAAACAAGACATTTAGGATAAAACGAGCAATTGCACCCAATAATTTTCCTTTGAGGCCGTAAATTATAATTATATTTATATTTACATCCGAGGTCATATAAAATGGAAAATGGTCTTCATTGTTCATGCTAAAACTTAAATAAATAATAATTTAAATTAAACATTAAAATTCGCGCTTTACAGCTTATACTTTTTACAATATGGCGTTGTTGGTTTTAAAATAGGCATTGCCATATACCAACATGAAGCTTTTATGAATTGTATGAAATAGTACCGACTTTTCAATTTTGTCTGCTATATTGCATCACAGTTTTCAAGTTTATTATTGGCCTACTGTCAGAACATGAGTGATGAAAATTTCAAGTCAGTTTCAAGTGATATTAAAGTAATTTTTGGTATATTATAGAGTTCGGTTCATTAACGCTGCCAGACCGTCCTCGGTCCACTACTTTTATGGAGTAGCTAGCTATAGCTAGGTTTTATTAACTCGGTAGCAGAGTCTAAATTATGTACTCAGATTTTCAAGACTGAACTCTTGTTATATTTTAGTTCAGTTGTTTGCCGTAATTGAATTCACTGGATTGAATTCAGTTATCCAGATTGATCACTATTGTATTGTGGGCGATTAGAGGTTATTTCATTTTAATTTCATCGCATTCTCTGTTTGGACCCTACCGGTATACCTATTATACTTTACAATAAAATAATAATTTAATCAATCATTCGCTAAATTGACATGTTTCAATGTGAACTCTAAAAGTGATAACAATTTACTATATTATCCCTTTTGATATTTAGAGGTGCACTAAGGAAGAGATGTTTTGGAAAGACCTTTGAAATGTATTTAGCGAACGACATGTTTATATGCCGGTACCTTCAAAGTTTGCAGTTATATCTTCTAAGTTTCAAGGTAAGGTAATATCTGATATATTATCTCTGTTTTGTCAGATCGTTTGTCAACCATACTGAAGAAAAAGGCTTATATAAAAATGTTGGCGGAGTTAACTTCTGCTCGAACGAAGTCGCGGGCGCCGCCATCACTAGCCTAAGTACTATAATGGAAAGTTAAAAGAGCTTTTTGAAAGCAATAATGTAATTAGCTTGAACATTTTCCATGTTGCAGTGATTGATAAGTATTTTAGCTGTAGGGTCTTACCAAATCAATACTCTTCTATAATATGAAACTTTTAAGGTATGCATTATGCTTATAATATTAAATAAATGTATCTTAAACTGATATGATTTCTGTGCTACATTTTTTAAAGCTCAAATTGAAAGAACTAAAATGGTTGCCGTCCTTTAATAATGGATTGAGAAAATTAACAAAATTAAATGGTGATTTTAATTGCTGTTTGTATTTCAGCTTAAGAAAATTCAACACAGGATCGCTAGTACTATCTACCTACCTAATAGAATGTAACAACTACTCTCAATATTTATAAAATAATGGCCTTACTTATAAACAGTTGCTGTTTTGCCTCTTTTTGATGAGTGGCATACTTACGGGAACTTAAATGATACCAAACCACGATAATTTTAATTCTATAAGCAAAACACTGCTAAAGAACCGTTTAAAATATTTTGGTACGGCGGTAAGTTTAACTTTTTTTTTGTAAACACTGGTTCCCATACTAGAGAAACTACAGATTCTTGACAAGTTGAACAACATTTAGCACGACCCAGTCAGTGTTCCACTTTGGTAAGTTACCGTTGGTAGCATTTACCGACTGAGCGCTTCTGCGGAGGGCACGTTAACGCGTCGGTCTAGGTCTGAGACGTTCAGGCGGCATGTTAACTCCGACATTTGTTGCTAGGACACCAACTCTATGAACGAACTATACAGGGTGGATAGGAAAACTGTTTGAGATATTTAAAAAAAACTCAGTAGATATGGCTGAAAATTTGCCTATCCTTACTGCCATGGTGATTTTGTTGAATCCCTGTGAGAAAACAGTTATAATTTACGACTTGTAAAATATTTTAACTAAGCTAGGTAGGAACAAGTTCCTACAAGTTTTTCACTGGTATCGAATTGCATTGCCTTTGAACCCATAATATTACTTAGTAGGGTAGCACTAAAAATATCATCAATAATCACTATCCCCACAAATATCTTTATTTGTGTTCTGAAAGAAAATGAAGTTTCTTATTATTTTAATTTTGTTTTATACTGATTGCATATTCTCAAAGCTTATTATTTTTATAATGTATGTTTTGAGAATATGACCTTAAATAAAAAGTTATCTCAAAATATGCTCAAAAAGCACACCATTGTTGTAATAACTTTCATACATAATAATTATGTAATATATTTTGTATCAATTCATACAAGAAGGTAGAAACTAAGACTGGAATACTATAAGTTACTAGAATAGAAATAGTCTTAGCAATGTTTAATACAAGATGGCGCAGAATATCTATTTATTCCCGAAAGGGGGTTATCCTACACATAATAGATAACAACTTTTGTTCTAAGATTTTTCGAAATTTGGTTATTTTCATTGAATAAGGTAGTGAAAGTCAGCTGTTTTAGGTATAGTTTCTGTTGTATTTATAATCTTTTTTAAGCCTTAGAGTTGGCACACTTCTAATTATTTTGCTGAAAATAAGATATTCGAAATTCAACTTATTTTTCAGAAAAACTTGTTCACTTTCATGAGCAGAATCACCACTTTCGGATGAATATACATTCGGGGACACCTGTATAACTCATTATTTTTACGCTACTTATGTAAAAGCAGATGATAAAAATAAAATTGATAGGATTAGAATTTGAATAATCGTGTTTGTAAATTTTGTTTTAAAATGTAAATTGTACAAAAGTAGGTACATAATCTGCCTGGTATTTATTACATTGATTTTAGTTGTGTGCATGCATGTATAACAATTTGAATGGTTTTGGTCATCATGTATTCATTGACGTTTATGTGTGGTAGTCAAAACGTACAATCCGCTCTATTAAATAATGGCTAGCCGTTTTGAAAGCCTAATCCGGGTGTGTTGATATCCACCCGGATTGTAGGACGTTGGTTATGTAGTTATATTTGAAACAGCGCTCCTTAATAAACAGAAATGTTATATTAAGGGAGCGGATTATACGTTTTGGCTAATATGACTACTTAAGGCAACGTTATGTTGAAAATATTTTTGTAACAGTTTTGAAATACGCGCGTTTCATATAAGGCCAGCAAACTTCAGCTGATACCTATTCTTTTACCTAGAATAGATAATAGCACGGTCCTGTGAAGTGGACGTAGGCCTTTTATCTAAATAAGTAGGTACGGATAAATAGGAATTTCGCGAAAACATTAAATCTTTTTAAGATAGTAAGCTAGGTAGCTGTTTTCAGTTTAGGTTCTGACAACTTAGTCAAATTGTGTACCTAGGAAGTGTAAATAATTTTTATCATTACATTTTAAAGCTTGTTATAATGTAAGGTACAAAAAATTGGTTTCAATAAAAATTCAGAACTATTAATGTGTTTTAATTAATATTACCATTTTTTCCTTTCGATTTCTCAATATTTTTTTTATTTAAAATAATTAAAATAATTTTAAAAAATATTGAGTTCTTTTAACTTAATATTAACATCGTTTCCTTTGTGTAACAACAAACCAGCCTTTTGATAGGAAACCACTAAGGATGCTACTTGCTATTTTAAGCCAGTCTGCTAGTTAAACCATTCAATGGACTGAATGTTTGTTCAATTGAATAAAATAGTTATTTTATTAAAATACTGGGTTAAAAAGTTGTCGCAGCATTTTTTTAATACCAAAAAATAGGCAAACAAGCATAATGTCCCACTGTTTGGTAAGCGGTCACTGTTACCTATGAACGCTTGCACTGTTACCTGAGCAGAGTTATCACTTGTGCGTTGCCGACCCTGAGACAATGGTTAAAAATCTCATGTGCATTAAACAAATCAAAGATATACAACAGAAGTATCTAATTCATAAGCAGATCCTCACTATATTCACCGCCATTCATCCATTTAATATTTAATGATAAAATTATCATTAATAAACCCCATGTCACACATGGGAACTAAGGTTTTTCGACTTATTTACACTGAAAACAGTTAAAAAGGCTATGATTTAAGAGTCTTGATTTAGTTTTAAATTCCGTTTACAATATGGCTGCTACACAGACCTACCAGATGGCGAGTAGCCACTTTAACGAACCAACAACTTGGACACAAGTAAGTTTATATTGTAAAAACGGAACGGAGGTAGTGCACGGCGCGACGCGGAAGGAGAAAGTCGCAACCACTCACCCTGATGAAGACTCTCGGAATGAGTCGAAACTTAGTCGGTGCCTTCACCGATAGTGCAGTACGTGAAAATTCCCGTTTTTACAATATGAATAGTCAAGTTCACAATAGTTTTTGGAATAAAACAAGTAAGTTTTTTAAGTGTCATAAGTGGCTGTAGGTATATACCAGAAGTCATAGTCATCAACCCTAAAAATAAAGTACCAGGATGGTCCACCATGGGATGAAAGAGGACCAAAATAATAATGCTATTTAATACTACCATCAGATATACGTGAGGCCACATACACAAGCAAATTTTATTGGTTTGCCCAGGCACAGCTATTAGGGGCAGTCAAGTGTTAAAAAAATCCTACCAAGCAGAGCCCTGGCAGCATAGATTCTTTTCACATAATTTTTGCCCTCTCTTGCATCATGAATGACAGATCTTGACTAGTCCAGTAGAGACCAACTCAAATCTTATACATAACAGCACCTGCTTTGGCAAGTTCATCAGCTTTTTCATTGCCGTAAACTCCTCTATGGGCCTCCACATAGTTCCATTTCACATTTAACTGGTTCTGGAGGCTGTCCAACTCTTTGAAATCTATTTCATTCTTTACAGGCTCACCTGATGCCAATTTCCAGCCTTTTCTTTTCCAACCTGGAATAAAACCATTATTTATGTAAAAATCAATATAATAACACCCAACTGTAAGATTCCCTTTGTTTTGGGTACTTTGGATGCTATTGATTAAGAAACAAAAAAGTGAAGTGGTGAAAGTATATGCTAGCATTATTTTGTTCTGTGCATAAAATAATTCACCTCCCAGATTGCTAAGTGCTGTTGATATGATAAAAATAATTATGATCCTGATCTTAAAGCACCTATTGAATCACTTTAAAAAAAATGTTATATTGCATGTTATATATTTAAGAGTTAGTGCATGTTCTTGTGTTGTAGATAATAATTCTGGTCCTTTTTTTACACAGCATCACTAGCCCCAAAGTAAGCAGAGTTTGTGTTATGGAAATTACATGACTGATATACTACTTACTTTTATATATTTTTACTGTAAATAGATAATTATACATAAAAAACAACCAGACCCAAGTCAAATCTTTGCAGATTATACAAACATTTATCTCAGATGGGCCTTCACTCATTGTGCCACAGAGGTGGTCAACTATTTTAGAGGTAGTCTTTCTCTGTTGTTATGAAAATATAAAATTCATTAAAAAAATTTAAAGATTTTACCAGTCATCCATTTGGTCACAGAGTTGATTAGAAATTGTGAGTCTGTATTGATTGTGAGATTTTTGAGCCCGTTATCAATAGCTTGTTTCATAGCACGGGTGGCTGCCTGTATTTCACCGCAATTGTTAGTGGCCCTGCCAGACACCGGCTCGCTAATGTTGAGATGGTGTTCATCGCCCCAGAACACTCCGATACCCGCTCGGGCCCCACTCCTGCCATTTGCAGAGCATGCCCCATCTGTGTACACTTGAACATATCCCGCACTGTCCTCTTCAAATTCACTGTTGTTTTTCCTAGCTCTCTTTGGCTGAGGAGGTTCAATCATTATAGCTCCTCGAGTAGTCTTTGAACCCTTCTTTTCTATCTTGTCTACACCCTTCTCAAATGTTTTCAGTCTTTTCTCGATGTCATCCATCTGTTTGCTTAAGACTGTATCCAAGCCATCAGAAAGGGAATCATCATCACTCTCAACAGACTCTTTCCATGCTTGAGATTTCTTTTGGCTGTTTGATCCGCTTGATTTACCGTTTGTTTGATGGCTTGAAGACGACGTAGACAATGATCTTTTTTGGTTGTATTTCGTGGTGGCAGCAGCATTCTTCATATAGCTTTGATTTGGTTTGGGTTTGGAAGCGTAATTTGTGCCTCCCTCGGTTGTTATGAAGTCTTGAGCGCTGGACGCCGAGTCAAATTTCTTGTACCTTGCACCAGAAAATCCTTTGACCTGTGCTTCACATTCCGCCCAAGTTTGGTATACTCCAACAGAACGGCCTTTCGCTACGGCATAAAATGGCATTTTTGATGATATACCAAGCACAGAAAGCCAGTTTTTGAAATTTATCGACACATTTTGACATCCTCGCTCACATCGTAGTACCCACATTTGACATATTGATTTGATAATTTATAAGTGATGAATTGTGATGATGATTATTTTGATCTGTAACAATAAATCAACTTCAACTTCTAGATCTAGATCTTTTAGTGACAACATAAAAGAAAAAATACAGAGGTACACCAACCAAACAGCCTAATATCAAAACTGTCATGAATAGTGAGAATATATTCTAGGGCTGCCCGCATTTTATCGATATCGATAAAACGAATATTATTTTTGTAACCCCGCCCCGTCTCGTGCTACATTATAAAGTACATTATATAGAGGGAATAAATAAAACATGAAAAAATACGTAACTGCCAAGATTTATTTTACAATAAATCAGATGAACAATTAATTACTTTTTCTCCTCAACTTCCCCCCTTTCTGATGCCACTAATACCAATACCAATTAATATTTAAGTGTTTTATTTGTTTAAGTTTATTTTCTATATGTTATATATTATTATTAATTATATTAAATATATTATTCTTATACATATCTTATAATATATATTGTACTAGACACGCCACACCAATAAATAAATAAGAACTACCTTGTTCTGCTTTCTTCAAGAAAGGAGCTTTTTAGTTTGGATTTGATAACTTCCAGGTTGTATTTAAAAAAAAAAAAGAATATCGGATTAAAATCGGTAAATATTCGCGAAGTTATCATGTAACATACCTACACACCTGTATTATACAAAAACCACGTCCCAGTCCCAGTCCCATTTAAGCTGAGACGTGAACTCGAAGATATGTACCTATACCGGGTGTAATAAGACTACTCCCGAAAACTTCGGGGAGTGAAAGTACCCATCAATATTAAAAGTTGTTCATATTGATGGGTACTTTCACCTCCTGTGTATAATGAATGATCGTTTAGCAATATCTGATTCCTTAGGAGTGGTCTGACTTGACATATGCCTTATTCATTAAGCCTATACGATAAAATGCGCACACCAGCTTAAGATGAGCCGTACGTTCAAAGGTTCCTGTACATTCCGGGTTTCAAGTTATTTGGACCTATTACTGAGGCCTGTGATGTTTGTAATGTCTGAACTACAAACCCGATGACCTTGAAATATTTACGGGACAATCTTGAAAGTAGGTACTAAAGCTACCTCGACCTCACCAAAGTCCAGTTAAATAAACTTGAGCCTTCAAAATCTCTGTATCCGGTTCATATTTGGCTAACGTAAGTATGACCATATTTCAGAATTTCGCGCAAATCTCAAGTCCCATCCGCCTTCGCCGGAATGCACATATTCTTTCCCATCTTTATAGTGTTCTTTTTATTTCTTCCTCACCATGTTATCTGAAGGAGCGTTTTGAATTTTTACACCACGCGCATGATCGAAACCTTCGCTCTTCCGAAACTCTGCAGCTTCATACTCCTGTCCATAGTTTGCAATTTTATGGTAACTCCTTTACGGTGCAAGCTGTACGACTAGGAACGCCTTACCTTTTTCTATTAGATCATCAAAATCACAAGCTATTTTTAAAGTTATGGTATACAACCATTTCCTTTCTATGTCTCGGAGCTGCCAGCAAATAGTTTTATATATTATTACATACTTATTATTTGTATGTAAGTAAATTATATAGGATATGTATATATGTAATTTATGTAGGTATTTATTATTAATATATAGATATATTATTATAGATTTACTCGTACACCGCCGTCTTTTGATTATATTTTATCCTGTCAATCTAAAGGTTGTATGGAAGAGATCGCTTTTAGCGATAAGATCGCCCATTGTACTTTATATTATTGTGAATTCCTGTGTTTTTTATATTTTGCTTTGGTGTGCAATAAAGAGTTTATCTATCTACTTCGTTTCTAACAAAAAAAAGAATGAATGAAATCGGACTACCCGTTAATGAATTACAGTAACAACACATTTTGACTCTCATCCCCCCCTCAAAAGGGAACCATGCTTAATTTCGGGATAAAAAGTATCCTAAGTTTTACCCCGTACGTACTATGAACTCATATCATGCCAAGTTGCATTTGAATTCATTCAGTAGTTACGGCGCTACGCGTGGCTAGATTCACACGGCCAGGCAGCCAAAAATTAAAAAAAAGACACATTTTTGGCTTCAGTATCGATTATAGAGCACCATCAAAAAAAATTATTCAAAATAACTTCAATGTACAGAATTTGACCTGTTACATTATTATTATAGTATAGATAAGTAGTAAATACATTCAAATTCTATGTAAAATTATTCATACAACAAATGTACTTAGATATTTAGATATGTTGCGGGTTCGATTCCCGCCGTGTGTCAAATGTTTGTGATCTGCAAATATTTGTCTCGGGCCTGAGTGTTATCTATGTATAATACGTATGTATTTCCAAAAAGAAGTATATAAGTAGTATATCAGTCATGTAGTTCCCATATTACAAGCTCTGATTAGTTTGGGCTCAGATATAATAATACAAGATTTGGTGCTTAATGAAGCAGTGTGAAAAATGACCAGCAATATTATTTATAGATGATAAATTCAATCAACTCCCAGTTCCTAGGTTAAAAAGGTTCCCGATATTCCCACGGGCAAAGTCGTGGGCCTGGCGGGCCTCTAGTAGTATTCTCTAAGTTGTGTGTATGGAATTAGGGATGTAAAGTACTTAGCGGTTTTCATTATCTACTTCTTTGCTTTTCTCTGACTCCACAAACTCTATTTTTACCCATGTTTAGTAGGTGCAAAACAAACTAACTCTTTTTGCGTCATCTACATGTACATACCACAGCTACGTACAAACGACCACCATCTTTAATTATTATTTGCGTCAAATTTTGACGTTTTGTTTTTTTGTCGTGACGATGTCGGTAGGATTATATCTGATCGAAAGGTTGGTACACAAAAGTCTAGATCACAGTATAATTTTTCTTTTGTATTGTGTTTCCAATGGCTGCTACTTACTACCGAACCGAAACATGTGGTAGCTATAACGTTCCAGGACGTTATAAAACCTATACCCCCTTTTGAAGCGCCGTATCCTCTGCACTATAGATAAAACCGACCTACTTAGGTCTAGTTTGATAGTTTACCAACTTTTCTGACAAAACATTATTATTTTCATTTAGACCATTTTTGTATTTAGAGTACCTACCTACCTAACCAAGAACTAGGTGTAAGAGTAGGTACGATAAGGTGGCTAGGTACATTTTCAAATAAAACAAGCGGAATTTAAAGTAAGAAAAAGCTTTATTTAAACTTAATAACAAAGACTGAAAAATTTACCTGCAACATAAAATAATTCTGATAACACTAAACGAGGTTACCGTAAGTTATTTGATTGGATGTCGTAGATTTTCTGTCTAATGCATTAACAAACACCGAATTAGCCATAGTTAGGTACTACAACATCGAGCAAGATACTACCTACCTACCTATATAACCATATAGGTACTTTGAGTAACCACTCAAAGTTATATTTACTTCCAAATTAGCATGAGAGTACCAATAAGTTATTGTAAGTACTTACCTACAATAACTATTACAGAAATACATTGACAGATCCAATCCTATGATATTTCACCAAAAACCAACTACTGAAAAAAACATCCTTATTGGTCAAGTAAACATTTGGACCCCACTGATAAATAGAAACTTAATTATACTTAGATGCCCCAGCTTTAGCCAGTTGATCGGCCTTCTCGTTGCCTTCGATCCCGCTGTGACCCCCAACATAGTTCCACTTCACATTCAGCTTGCTCTGTGCTTGGTCAAGCTCTCTGAAGTCCTGCTCATTTTTCACTGGCCTACCAGATGCCAATGTCCAGCCTTCTTGTTTCCAACCTGGTTAAAGAAATTAACGAAATCAGCTTAATATTTTTTTTTACTAATAACTAGTTATAGTTAGTTATTTTTACCCTAAAGTAGACTAGAAAATAACAAAAATTACTCTCATTTTACCCACGACGTTAGTAGCCCGTATATACATACGAGGTTGTTTGTGTTGTACCTTTGAATTCATCACATTTTTACCCACGACGTAAGTAGCCCGTATATGCTGTAAGAGGTTGTTTGAGTTGTCCTTTGTAATAAAGCATTTATTTCCGGCTTATTCAATTGAAATTAAAGCTTTATCGCCACATGTCAGCAAGTAGGTAGGGGTGGGTTGCATGCGAGGGGTTTGAAAATTCAGTAAAATTTACTTTTGTCTGATGGAACAGAGAAAAAGTAATTTTTGACTTCTCTTCTTTAGACAAAATAGTTGTCTTGGTGCTCATGCTAAGCCTGCTGGTTCAGTAAAAGTAAAAAAGAAATCTCTTTTCCATTAAACAAATAATTGTTATTTTACTCACATTAGGTGCACTTTCTACTAGTAGGTACCACTGGCCTTCGTAAGAACTAAAATCAGAATAAATCAAATCCACTGCACATGTCAGAGACATTGCTACTAGTATATCTATACTAATATTATAAAGACGACCTCTGTGGCGCAGTGGGCGAAGGTTCACCTGAGACGCAGAAGGTTGCGGGTTCGATTCCTGTCACGAGACAAATGTTTGTAAGGTCTGCAAATATTTGTCTCAGGTCTGGGTGTTTTTCTATGTATAATATGTATGTATTTACAAAAAAAGTATAAGACGTAGTATATCAGTCATGTAGTTCCCATTAAAGTACTCATATACCTACAAAAAGTCGTTGAGGGAATATATCTAACTATCATAGATAGAAACAAAAGTTGCAATGAAACTAGATAGGTACATAGCTGTTACCTAAAGCTGTTACTTTTTATCCCCATATACCCACGGAATCGAAACTAACGCGGGTGATACCGCAGGGCACAGCTAGTTATTATATCTGTGACATTGCATACTTTCGAATTTCCAGGCGTGCCTGGTTTTCGCATGTTGTATGTACTTCGACTAATAGAATTTGGCCAGTAGGAACAATAGGTTTTGTTTTTTAACTTGTTTTTTAACAATGCTTTGATACACACAGTTCAGAGAAATGATTCAATAATAATACAATGGGTGATCTTGTTACAGTGTTAAATACCTATTTATTATAGCCTCTCAGATTTCTTTCCTGTAGAGATAATGGACATTCCTAGAAAATTATTTACGAACCTACCTACCTACCTTATATATTAAATATATTATTATACGTATCTTGTAATATATTGTAATGTATGTACATTGTACTAGACACGCCACACCATCTTTTTGCACGTCCAGGATGATTGGTAGAGAATGCTTTAGCATTAAGTCCTCCTAGCACTACATTGTTTTGTGTGAAAGTATTAAATAAATAAATAAATACCTTCATTAAGAGGATGTTATGTTTAGATAACCTCTATGGTTCAGCGGAGGAGTAGCCGGCTGCAGATGCAAGAGGTGCAGGTTCGATTCTCAATTAAATAGGAAGCTTTACCAGCAGGGAAATTATCGAGAGCAAAACATAGAAATAATCAGTCTACCCTCTTTTTTTTCAATGCATTTATAGACATGTTGCATTGTAATTGAAATACGAAAAAAATATGGTTGGGAAAAAGCTTCTTCAATACTTACCTACCTGTATGAAATAAATATGATTGGAAACAAAGGCATGTTCCTATAAAAGTAAGCTACTTAGACCTACCCTCTAATGAAAATCGAGAATATACCTAATATAATGGAAGTTACCTGGCATCCATTCAGTCGCAGACTTGATGAGGAATTTCGAGTCCGTGTTGATTTTGAGATTCTTAACCCCGTGCTGTGCTGCCTGCTGCATGGCTCGGGTGGCAGCTTGGATCTCTCCGCTATTATTTGTGTGACGCCCGGATACTGGCTCGCTGGCATTCAGAGGGTGATCATCCCCCCAGTAGACGCCGATGCCGGCTTTCGCGCCATCTCTGCCGTTCGATGAGCATGCCCCGTCAGTAAACACTTCTACGTATCCATCGCAGTCTCTTTCAAAACCATCAGAACGATGTCCAGAGTATCCGTAGCTCGATCCGTACGACTGGTTGGTTGAATAACCCTCATAGCCAGAGTTGGAAGAACTTGAGCCATTGGATGCTACGAAATTTTGGGCACTGGCTGCAGAGTCGAACTTCTTGAAAGTAGCGCCTGAATATCCATCAACTTGATCCCTGCATTCGCCCCAGCTCTCGTAGACGCCTGCTGAACGCCCCTTCGCTACGGCGTAATACGGCATGTTGTTGCGGCAAAGTAGCTGATTATGTAGGTACAGCACGTGTGCAATGATCCGCATGCAGCAAGAAAATGTTGGTATGGGTCAAATTGATCGCGCATCGATCGAGAAAAACATAAAAAGGAAACGGATATTATTATAACAATGCTGCCATCTGCCGTCAAATATAATTCAAGTTAATTGCCATGTCATGCCTCATAAAATGAAGTCCAGTGTTGTGGCCATCGTGAGGAATTAAAATTCCTACCTGAATATAAATAAATTATGTTGTGCAAATTTCGAGCTAATTTGTTTTTTTTGTACGATTAATTGTTTATACATACTAAGGTGTTCCGTTTATTAAAAAGTACTCTGTGGTTGTATTAGACGGCATCCTCAGAACCATCCACAGACAAGTTCAACCGATTTTATTTCACTATTTAAAAAATAATAACATAATAATTATGTTCGGTGAGATTATATTTACGGGCATTTTTCTTCACATTTGTTCTATAAAATATCTCATTAAAGTATTACACAGTTGCATCTGCAGACTGTCCGACTGTATGCAGAGGCAGACCACAGAGGTACTAACCACTACGTCTTGGGCAGATTTTTTCAAATAGATAGATAGATAAACTCTTTATTGTGCATAACACCAATTTACAATATCAACACAGAAACATAGTAAAAAGAAAAAACAAAAAAAAAGAAATGCACAATGGGCGGTCTTATCGCTGAAAATAGGTACAGTAGGTAGTTTTTTTGACCATTCTTGTCAATAAGGTTGGCCTAATTTTATAGATTTCTGGCAGAAATCGTAAGTACCTACCTATTTATCTAATAGCAACGAAGTTGTTCTCTTCTCTTTTCCTATAATGATTAAAGAAGTTTCTTCGTTTTGTTTTAATCTAATAGGTAAATCACTTAAGAGCAAATTATTATTGCTTATTGTCATTTAAGGCTAATTAGGATAGAAAATTAATAAAAAAAACTCAAAATGGCATTTTAGTGAAAAGATTATCTTCTAATGGTGATTATCATATCATTTCATTTCACTAGATGGTTATATTGACTTAATTTAATGATCAATTAAAAAATAATAATACACAAATAATTGAATCAATTTATTAAAGAAGATTTCCAAAATAGCCTCCTCCAACTCGAAACAAATTCGACGTCTTAAAAAATATATTATCATAGCTGCATGCATACATAAGCAAAAGCAGCCTGAGATTACATACCTACTATAAGGAGCGTCGATTACATAGGTACACCTACTTAAAAAAATAAAAGCTTTTTTTAATGGCTGCAAACAAGGTGTGGTCTTTGAAATTGTCTGTCGTAATGTATTTTACCCGCGGCCCAAGGAACCATTATTTGTGTTTGGGGTAAGTGGTTGTTTGTTTCTTACAATTTTCGTTTCTTATGAAGCTATTTTAAGCTATTTTCTTTCTGTTTGTAACGGAATTTTAAACATTATGATTATAGCAGCGCTTAACTGATTGTAATGTAATTTTCACGTTCGTTTAATAGGACTTCATAGAATAGATAAAATTGGTTTTAGCCGGCGCCAACAGCGTAGGTAACCGATTTCCATGCTTTTTTGTAACCGTTTTGCACGAGTTCAAAAAAGGTTCCTAGATGGATGTAAAGCTAAACGTCACAGGGGGCTTACACGTTACACCTATATAAATTTAATATATTAACATTAGTGTTCGTCATCTTTGATTTTAAAATGTTCGTAATTAGCACCTCTAAATTGCTCGAAACCTATACCTACCCATATCGATTATTTGAATAACAGCACATCGATAGATGTGCGAACCATTAGCGTTTTTACCCGACTGCCGAAAGGAGGGTTATGAACTTAACAGTCGCAATTTTCAAACATATTATGTACTAAAAATATAAATTAATTTACTTATTTTTTAAAAACTGTAAATTTTGTAGTATAAGGCTAACGACACCATTAAAAATGTGTCGCATTTATTTTCTCTTTCAATCGATACCCCAGATGCCCTGATTATCTTACTTTTTTCTTTTAATTTCGTAGGGTCTCTTGTAAAATACAAAAACCCCTTACCGATTAAACTCATATTCCAATTTTAGCATAATCCGTACCTATATTAGTGCCTTGTTAGCCTAGTGAGCGGTACCCCGACTTCCGATGCAAAGGTCGAGTGTTCGAACCGGGTCGTCAATGAATGGATTTTTCCAAACAAAAAAATATGTCCGTATCCCATCACATCCCTCGAATCAGTAATTCGTAGGTGCTATCAGTAAATGTTCCAATAAATGGCAATGAGCTTGCAACCTGTTATGTGGAATGCTAACTACTTGTAAAACGCGGGCATGTGCCATAGGTAATGTTTGGAGGATTGGAGCTGGAGGTGCGTCTGACTATCCCCTAAATGATATTCTCAAAGATCTACGCACTATGTTTGTATCCGAGGATGTCCATCATGGGGAATACAGTTGTGAGCGTGTTTGTTCAATTTTTTGTATTAGTATAACCTTTTTACATGCTATGTTTCATCAAGATGAATAAACGGTTCGGCAATTATCTTTGGACATACATATGAATGCCTTATTGCCCAAGTAGACTGAGATATCTTTGCTCGCTTCGCTCGCTCGATTAATAAATGTCCATCTTGAATTTCAAAATGGATGCCATCCATAATGAAACTCAAGAACGTCCACTAAAATCTGTTGCGGCGCGTCAAGGGCGCAATAGAAAATCATTGCTCAAAATTGACAAATCTGAATGTAGTTGCAGAACCGTAAAATGGCATTCAATTTTATTTTCAAAGGTGGTAGAATGGGTTTGCGTTCCGGTGCCTGCTTTTTTCATAACGTGCCGAAATCGTCAACACATGTTTTTCACAAAAATTTGACAGACGCTTGATAGGTTATACCTACATATGCTGAAGCCTCATTTGACAAAACATAAGTTGAATAGTTCATTTCTCTCTTATTACTTATATGTGGATGCGCCAGCCTTAGCAAATTGATCTGCCTTCTCATAGCCTTTAACCCCGCTATGGCCCTCCACAAAGTTCCATCTCACATTCAACTTGCTCTGTGCATGGTCAAACTCTTTGAATTCCTGTTCATTTTGCACAGACTCACCAGATGCCAATCTCCATCCTTCTTGTTTCCAACCTGGTTAAAAAAAGACATTGTAAACTAATGTAAATATATAGATACCTACAGTTTCAATTCTGTAGTGTAAAGGCTCTCAACCGGTGAAGGG
The DNA here is from genome assembly GCA_958496245.1 of Perizoma flavofasciatum. NCBI lineage: Eukaryota > Metazoa > Arthropoda > Insecta > Lepidoptera > Geometridae > Perizoma > Perizoma flavofasciatum. The sequence continues at coordinate 10,353,273 of OY292423.1, forward strand.
GAAGCATTGTGAGGAAACTGGTGCAAGCGGCATGTATTTAAAACAAATTATGGCTTAACAAGTATAGCTTGGCCGTTTCATAGTACTATTTGATGATACAACATACAAAATCAGTAACTTAATTTCTTACCTTATAAGTTCATGGGAGTGTATGTGCAATGAACCTACAGTTTCCACCTGTTTTGTGGCCAACTAATTGCAGATTTAAACAAGAACAAAAAAAAAGGTCAGTTCTTGTTTTGACATTGTTGGATGATAGGCTGGTTGGATTTACAGGTTGTGCTCCATATTTGAAGCATGTATGTCTACACAGGGTTAAGGATGCTGTTGGATACTAGGCATTTATTAAGTAGTGACAGTCGGGATTTGGGCCCAAGCAACCAGTGTAAGCTTGAAACTGAATATCCAGTTCGGTACTTTTGGTACATGGTAATTCCTGTTCTGTAACTCAGTAAATCAGTGACCAATGGTGTAATGTGGTGCCCTTCGTAGAGGCTCTTTTCATGGAAGGATGATTTGAACTTCAATGTTTTATTGAAATACCAATTTTAATCTTCTACCAAAAGTCCTCTATTTGCCTTATAAGCATTTACCGAAACAGGTTGTTTGTAATGCGGTTTTTTGCAATTGTATGACTTCAAGGATATTCATAGACCACCACATGTCACTAATCAGCGTTGCGATCTATGATTAAAATACTTATTCCCACATTTTGTAAAAATGTACTTGTTACCTGGCATCCAGTGGGTAGCGGTTTTGATGAGAAATTGCGAGGCGGTATTGATTGTAAGATTCTCGACCCCATTATCGGCTGCTTGCTTCATAGCCCGAGTGGCTGCCTTTATCTCTCCGATTTGATGTGTGTGTCCTTCAGGCACTGGCTCGCTCGTGTTGAGAGGGTGGCCATCCCCCCAGTATACGCCGATGCCAGCATGCCCCCCTTCTCTGCCATTAAACGAGCATGCCCCGTCTGTATACACTTGTACATAGCCATCGCTGTTTTTTTCAAAATGATCGGAACGTCGTGGCGAGTATCCGCTCGAGCCATACAGCTGGCTGCTTGAATACGAGCCTGTATCATAGCCATAATCGGAATTTGGAGCCTTAGTTGAGCCTATTGGGCCTTCCTTATTAGCTGCTACGAATTCTTGAGCGCTGGCTGCAGAATCAAACTTCTTAAAAGTGGCCCCTGCATATCCATCAACTTGCTCTTTACAGTCGCACCAGCTCTCGAAAACGCCAGTGGAACGGCCTTTCGCAACGGCGTAGTACGGCATTTTCGCTAACAGTTACAATGTTTTTAACGCAGTAACGCACAAACCGTAGATAGATAATAACAAACAATCAAACAAATGTAGTAGTGGTTTGGTAAGTTCGTCGGGTGCCGTGATTACACAACCATGGAATGCACAACCATGGAAAACACAACCATGGAATTGGTGTATATTTTGGTCGCAAATTCCAAGGCTGTGTTTTCCATGGTTGTGCTTTCCAGCCCGTACAAAATAATGCACACACTGGGAAAACACAACCATGGAAAAGGCTTCCAAAATGGCTTCCAATTCCCAGGTCGTGCTTTCCTTGGTTGTGTTTTCCATGGTTGGACAATCCCGACACGTGTCGGGAATGTACAACCCTGGAAAACGCAACCATGGAATTTGAAGCCAAATGACGTCATAACTCTCGACGCTCATTGGTCGAGAGTTCGTCATATTGTTGAGCTCTCATTGGTCGATGCAAAGTAGTCGCATGACGAGGACGAGCCTCGTTTGCACTGAGCAAGTTCTAATATGTTCAATCAAGAGTTGCCAACATAAACAATAAGTTAATGTTGGCTTGAAAAAACCTTCCTAGGCAAATCCGTCTTGGATAGGTTAGGTTATTAGGTTTTTTTTTATTACCACTCAGAAAAGTAGGAATCAAAAATGTGTGAATAATGTCCAGCATTATTTATTTATTTATTTATAATCAAATCAACACTTGTGGCTAGTGTGTTTCTGGGTTTAATGATTTTATCTATAGTCTGTGGTACTCGTCTATAAAAATAGGATAGTACGATTTATACTCTGTAGTTGCATCTAAACGAAGCATGGGCTTTCAACCAATCACAGCAATGGTCACAAAATCCCGGGTTGTGTATTCCATGGCTGTACATTCCCGACACGTGTCGGGAAAGCGCAACCATGGAAAACACGGCCTGGAATTTGCGACCATTTTGGTTGCAAATTCCTGGCCGTGTTTTCCATGGTTGTGCATTCCATGGTTGGACATTCCCAGCACGTGCCGGGAAAGCGCAACCAGGAATTTGCGACCATTTTGGTCGCAAATTCCTGGCTGCGCTTTCCTGGCTGTGTATTCCTGGCTGCGCTTTCCATGGTTGTACAATAACCGGACTCAGTTCGTCTACTTCACTTCACTTCTTGATTATGGCTTTTGTAAGTTCGTCTAAGAAACAAAATAGCAAACACAGATTAAAAATTGCATGTTGTAAATTTTTTTAAAGGCGAAATAAGTCTTTATTTTGCGAATTTGACATTTTAATGCCATTGGATATATCTTTTGACTGCCCTTCTGTTCACCAATACAAACAGTGCATTTCAACCAATGACAGGCAGTTATTAAAAAATAAGCATGACTGTGTAGGCTTTCAAGGTTTTCGAACATCGCGTATCATAGGTACGTAGTATCTCCTAGTCTGTGCGCGTAACAATGAATATTTCTAATTAGAATAGAGCACATTCACGGTTTGATATAAAAAATATCAAATGTAAAAGGTTATAAAATAGATATACAGTGATTATGTACAACCTGCTAATGTTAGAGAGTTCTGAACAGGGTGTTTCTGCGCTATAAATATTGCCTAAAGGCCCGATCAAACTGACGCAGTGGCGATGGCGTGGCTGGCGGTGATATTTAGAGGTAATACTTGAGTACCTACTTACCTGGCTGTGATTGTAACCGGCACAACAATAATAATAATAATAATGCTGGAATTTTTCACAGAGCATCATCTAGCCCCAAACTAAGCAGAACTTGTATTATGGGAAACACATGACTGATATAGTACTACTTAAATACATTTTTTGTAAATATATAAGTACATATTATACATAAAAAACACTCAGACCCGAGACAAATATTTACAGATCATACAAATATCTGTCCCACGGCAGGAATCGAACCCGCAACCTTCTGCGTTTCAGGCGGGCCTTCGCCCACTGCGCCACAGAGTTCATTAATTTGTACTTATTTGCCACTTTAATAGCTTAATCTAGATCTTTTTAAGCTATTCCAAAGGATTGACCTTAAAATGGTATTATGGTATTTATTATACACCGATATTATTTGGTCAGTTTAAAGCCGGCGCCCACGTTTTAAACTTAAACGTGTTTGTATCGTTGATTTACTTTTCGAATTTAATTAGTATTTCATACGAACTGAATATCGAAAATAATTATCAAAAGTGAGCTGAACACTTGGTAGGGCCGCAGAGCGCAACGACTTCGTAGACTGACGGCGCGGCGGAGCGGGCGGACAGCTACCCCGCGACCAAACAGCTGAGCCGCCAAGCGAATAGCCACTACTATCGGTGCTCAAAATATCGACTATGTTTCGTGTTATATATTTAGTGTTGTCTCTGTGTGTATATTACAAAAAAAATGATTTTTGATTAACTATATTTTTTACGTAAGGTTACAGATATAGATTAAGTGGACGCCGGCTTTAAACTGTCCAAAAAATATCGGTGTATTAATGGTTATGGCACGTTATGGTTAACCTTTAACCTTTTACTTCAAGAAATTATCGAAGCGAGGACACAAAGGTATCCTTTAGCATTTAGAACTATCAAAAATCGTAGAATGTACATGGGGGTGATTCGGGTCGACCATGTGATAGTGCCCTCATCGCCCTGGGATTATCAGGGGGGAATTCTAGACTATTTTTTTAAGTTCCAGTTTCTCCCCCTAAGAGGTATTTTAGGGGGGATTTGTGGAATATTCCCTCTTTTTGGACTATAGTGCTTGAATCACCCTTGTATACATTATACCTTTACTTGGGCAGAATCACTCCCTTTCGGATTAGTAATATGTATTTATGTAAATTAATACAGCGCCCTCTATGGTTTCGTGTACCTACCTAACCTAGAATAATGGCTGTTCTGAAAGAAAATATGTTATCTATATAAATACAAAGTTTTTCTTTTAAATCCTCCCCAGTCTGCATATAAACAAAAAAACAAATTACTTAATGAAACAAAAAAAATAATTAATAAGTAATGTACTTTATTAAGAGATTTAACAATAAGTTTCTACCATAATTTTCATGATAACACACAATTTTCTACATCACCAAACCATAATGTATGTAAAAAAATCTTACCAACTACCTACATAAATAAGAGGTACCTACTGTTTTAGGCGATTGCATGTGTGTGCAATTAAGTGCGGCCAACAAATAAGGTCGATGAACAATACAGAGGTATTTATAATTATTATTATTATATAATTAAATATCATCCGATCGTAGTAGGTACCATCACCCTCTAATAATAGGTAGGAAGGTTACCTATTAAACTCTCAGTACCATCTGACCGCATAAATACTTGATTGATACACAATACCTACCTAAAATACCTAGTACCTACCGATGTGAAAATCATAGACAAACTTTAATCCTAGTTTGCAGTAAATAATATAATTATTTAGCATACCTAGGCTTGTTTTCTATCCCGTAATAATTTACATTAATAACTAAGTACCTACCTACCTGCACAATGTACTCACATAAATGAAATTTAATAAAATTATATAGGTACCTATAACTAGGAGGTAGGTACGGTATTAGTACCTAACCTATATGGTGCCGTTATCGGAGTAACGAGTTCCTCACGGATCAATCAGTATGCACTACTAGTAGTTGTGTCATCGGAACAACTGTCCAAATATCAGTTAACTTGGCACAACTGAAAATTCCTTCCTGTGTAGATCCGACTGGGATAGGTTATGTTGTTAGATTTTTTTAAATGTTTTTTAATGTCTTATGGAACATTTCTATGCAAGGAACATTTATAGCAAAACCAGTTATGCCAAGTTGTGTCTAACGGAATTAATATTTGGGATGGCAAAACTAGCTGTGCATACTAATTGGTCCGGGAGGAATACCTGATCTGAGTACGTATTACCTGCAATATGTATAGGTAAATACTTTGTAAACTGGCATTGTGTTCACTTTACCAACTTACTATAAATAATTAGGTACCTAACGATATTCAAGCATTAGAAGCCTGCTAACCAACAAATCTTCTATAATAATAATAATAAAGATGAAGAGTTTCTTTGTTTTTTATTTGAACGCGCTAACCTTTAGAATTACCAGTCGGATTTGAATCCCAATTCTTGAGGAAGGTTATAGGCTATTTAACATCACGCTAAGAACCTTAGGAGCAGAGTGAAAGAAGCCATACCTATATAGGTATAGCACGGGCGGGCAATGCGACGTGGTGGGTCGGGGGCCTAGGGCGGCCATGGCATATCTACTTGGAATTTTGCTTACGACGACTTAATATTATTTAAGTCGTTTCCTTCTAGGAACGAAAATAATATTAAATTTGAAAGTGGACCTCTAGAGCCCGCAGTCCGTTTTATTCACAGTCTCTAACTTTAATGACCCGTTGTTATATAAATTAAAGCTACTATTGGATATCGATCTTAGGGCCACGGGTAAGATCCTCCCCATTGTAATACACTACCAACTAAAGGTAGAGTAAAGGTAGAGTTGCCATCTTTAAAATCTGCCAATCAGGACAAGAAGTGTGAAACCCCCAGATTTTAGAGCTTTAACATATCAACAGTGTTTATTTAAATTTAGTAAATAAAAAATAATTACGGCCCCGTATTTTCGGTAGATGTTTCTGCAACCTAAAACCCGGACTACATATTTTACGAAAGCCCACCCGGACGCTCCCCGGACGCCCTCTAAACTAGGACAAATTCGGGGAAACCCTAGGATGGCAGCCCTAGGTAAAGGTGTGGGAAAATGGCACTAGATTAAAGTTTATTTTAAACCCAGCAGACACTTGCATTTACATAGTCCTGATCTCTCACTAGGATTTCCTGTATCATGGGTATCAGGAACTACGAGTACCGTGGTAAGACAACACCCAGAACCTCAATTAAGAACTACTATTAAAGATTATAAAGTCATATCTATTAAATAGTTATTTATTCATTTATAGTAAGTAGGTAATGACACTCCACAACCTACCTAAACACATTAGGTAAATAACTTGTATATTTAGATGTTTTCATGAAAAAATCCAATCAACATTAAACAAAAGAAGTAAAATTGACATAGCAATCGACCAATAAAATATTATTCGCATCACTTAATTAAAATTATTTACCTATAACAAATTAATTACCTATAAAAACTTCTACTTACCTAAGCTTAGGTATTGGTTGGTATATAACTTAACTTAATTATATTGAATTAAAGAACAGTACTAACATACATAACTACACAACATATTCATAAAATTTGTTAAAAAGAGAACAATCGTTTTGGTTAAATACCTACCTACCTTCTTGGTTGGTAAATCAATGTTAGAAAAATGTTAAATATGGAAATGACTAGTTAATAATTATAAATCATTGTTTTTTGTATGTTCACATACTCAATAACGAATTGAGATTATAACAGACGCGTTAGCATCCATAGTAAGTAAAAAAACGTCGTAACATTTCACAAATAATAACGCGTTTCGTCACAGGCGCGTGATAGTTTCACGAATTTTATTGAAACGCCTTTATCGTACCTACTACCTAAACTAAGCATCACCAAACTAAAGAATACCAGCTTAATGAACAAACTAACAAAATTTGATAAACCTACTACAATGGTCAAATATCTCACTCAGCATACTGCACACGGATTAAGTACCCGAGTAATCAATTCTGAGTAGGTAAGCATCGATTATATACTTTAAGTACCTACAATTTTTGCGAAACTACTTTTCTGCTAATCGTCTATAATTATTAATTGGAACTGGAAAATAACACCGCAAAATACATAGATACATAGGTATTTGAATTTTGCAGCACAACTTGGGACTTGGACCATGCACCGCCGTTAAAAATAACTAGGTACCCACCTTATCTCGCGACCTACCTCTAGTACTTAGTGAATTATTACGGTCTAGCAGCTTTGTAGTGAACCGATTTTTTTGGCTGTGGAAGATTTGTAAATAGGTAGGAAAATAAAATTTTAGACTAGTTCTCGCAATTACCTACCGATGTCTAGAATTTTATTGTTATCCATGTAATATACGTACAGAGCTAACCAATGTGTCAAAGAATTCAATATAGACCGGTGTCAGTTGGATAAAAGATCAATAAATAACTGATAACTCAAGTCCAGCTTACCTTTTAGTTTGCTTTAGGGTACAGTTCTGCTGATTACCAAGCACTTTTCATGCTACATAAACATTTGATTTCCCACCACTCTTTTAATCGCGCGGTGGTGGGGATTACGACATTTTTTTATTGTTACTTAATCTTTACTGGAGGGGTAGAGCTGGTGGGGATTATAAAACTAACTAATAGGTAAATGGTACGCCAGTTAACAGTGTAGATAAATCACAAAATTATACCATACATCCTACAGCTGTGTATTATAGGACATATCTGTGCCTCGGAATAGCGTTTACTCTCGCTATTTGTTTCGCAAATATCAAACAGGGACATTCTTCTCCGAGGTTATGCTACACCCTCGATGTTCTAGCTTTTGTAGTAACAACTAAAAACCTAATAGAATAATAATAGGTTTTAATAGAGTAGCTACCTACTCTACCAAAAACTGAAACGTTGCATTCAGACCGTGATTCTTAAAAACCTCAGCACAGTCAGTCGCCTGCGATAGTACCTATGTACTAACCTAGGTAGGTACATTCTAATATTTTTTTTAAATGATGTCTTTGTATATTTCATAAAGATGTACCATAAACCATAACATAGTAAAGACTCTAAAATGATGTAACCACGACGGGGAAGCGCGTTATTTTAGCAATCCACTGCGTGTCGTAGGTAATTATTGGAACCAAATATATTTTTTCTCGGATGTCCGATGAGGGTTGGTCCCTCTCTGCCAAATGCTATTTTATTTGTAGGTACCTTCAGCATTAAAGAGACATTTTTATACAACGTGTATTATAAAACTAATATTGGTAAATCACTTATTTTTGTAGCATGGTAATGACGAGAACGCATTTAGGCCTCTAGGTGTAAGTTTTATAAACCTATTTTTTTTAATAATTTGAATAGATTTAAAAAAGTAAATGTAAACTTAAGTATCTAAGAAAACCGCACTCTTACAAATCCTTTTCAAACTATAGTAAATGCTTCTTCCATCCTTCCCACTAGTTAATAGGAATTGATTACTTTTAAGTGTTCGTCTTTATTAGTTTTTCAATCAGTTATGCCTATATAATATTATTTATTAATATTGTTAAATTTCACTATTTGATTTTAATACTCAAAACGACACAAGTGTCATACCTACTCCTAATTCTTATCAAAAATATTCCTACACTATTTTTTTCTAGATTGATCTGTGCGTGTTTATTTTAATGATTCTTGTCATGCTAATTATAACAAATAAAGCTTTAAGGACGATTGCTTGAAAATGTGGATCGACCAATGTTAAGTTATCGAAAAATATCCAAAATAGTCATCTGATTTGGATGGAACGATGATATGACAGTGATACCTAGATAATAGATGACGGATAGTGAAAAGGAGCTCATGATACCGAATCATAGATTCTACAATTTATAAATAATAAACATAAACATGCAAAAACTATACACACAACTGTTTGATATGGTTAAGTAATTAATTTGAGACAATAAAATAATAATAAAACCGTTATAAATAGTAAATTAGTATTTACTAGTGATAAAAATGCCAAAACTAGTCTATAAGACGTAACTGCAGTCCGTAAAAAGATCATCTTTAATTCCCTTCGTGCTACCATATAACGCTACTCTAACTCTAGTTCTCAACACTCACAAGGCACGTATCTATTTTAGTGCGATACGATGCAAAAATATGTTCTCTGTTCAAAATAACAGTTCAAAAACTACAAACGTCTTTGATTAGCACTTTCGTGATCTTTGGCGTTTACTACGGGCTGCGGGTAGACCGAGATTATTGCACGCGGCACCATCAAGCGCCCCCGAGACAAGAGAGAAATTTGTCTTTCGCATTTTTTCACTTTTTCACAAATGTTGATTCGTGATCGTTCTCTATCTTTCCGTCACGACGACGGTCTGATAGTCTTGTGGGAACTCTACGCGCTAGTCCGTATGGGGCACTTGTCACTCGCGAGAACACCCCTTTGTATGGGACATTCAACACAGGACATTGATTTTATAGAGCAGTCACTGCACTCGGCAACATCACGTGACCTATATAGAGCACTCGTCACTGTCACGCGCGTAGTCATCATCGTCATCATCCTGGCGAGCCTTCTTCACCTTCCCACTGACAACTCCCGTGTTCACTTTACTGAATAAGCTGCTGCGGTTCAGTCTTGAGACTTCTCGCTGCGGACTGAGACGTTCTGCAACCGCTCTCTCGTAGTTATCCGATATCTTATTGATACCGTTTACGGGGCTCGTGACAGGGGACTTCGGTTTCGTGGGTGACATGTTTTTTTCTGCTGCTTTTTCGAATAACGCTGCGGTCGCTGCCGTGTAGGATGGAGGGTCTTTCGCTCGAGCCCCGCTCGTTCCCAGAAGTTGAGAGTATAGGAAGCTATTGTTACCGAATCCCGCGTATCGATGGTCCGCCTTCCCATTTACCATCATCAAGCTGACTGGCTTTTCCGGTGGTATCGGTTTTTCTTGTTTCTTTTCTAGGTTGTTTGGAGGGTTTTGATAGCTCAATCTATCCGAACCAATAGAGTAAATAGAGCTTAGGTTAACGTAGCCGGGATTGCCAGGGGCGGTTCGGACAGGGTTGTGCAGTGGTTCTCTTAAGCGGCCAGGGAGGGGCATCACCTCGCTAAGGGTGGATTCTTCGACGCTAGAGTCTTCGATAATTTCGGTGCTAGTAATTTCGTCCATGTTAGGCGAGAGACAGTCATCATCCGTCTCATCGTACGAGCTGAAAAGTGAAATAAGTCTTAAATAATATCTCTTGTACGCGTAGTTGGCACAAGTGTTCAGACTTATGTACTGAATGCAAGTGAATGTTCATTGTTAGTGTCGCTCATGCGAATGCCGATGAGTTTTTTTAATAAAACAGAAGCATAAAAATGTTTGTCTCTTTGAGGTGAATATGTCGTGTGATTGGAAGGAATACATACATATTTACAGGGAGGTTAGGTAACATATTCATCAGTAAGGCAGACAAAGTTTTCAAGCACATTCGATAGCAGACATTGGGTAAGGTCTTTCAAGGGTCTCTTCCGTTATCCTTTGGTGCAAAATGTCGATAAGTGTAAGCGTAAATTCAAAATGCAATGACCGCTGAAAGGTGGTCAAACAAAATCATCCAAGCTCAGTTTTTAAGCAGTTTTTGGAGCTCAAGAGTCGATTGTAGGGCATGGTCAGTGCAACAAATGGCAATACATACGACACTGCAAATATCACCAACACTTTCTTACCCTAGCATAGCCAGATCTGTCTTCCTCCCTGATGAAAGAAATTACAGATATACTACTGGTGATACTAAAAATACTAATCTACATAAAATAGATACACAGAATAAATACATACAATATAGGTTATAGATACATAGAAAGGGTGAAGAAGAAAAGGTAGAGCAACTAAATTAATAAATAAATAAGAATGATGAGTTAAAAAGTTGGACACGGGAAATTGGTAAATAATATTAATATGATCTCTTCACCAGGTGTGTATGTATTTGCATTCAGAACATATTACTGTAGAACCGTGTTAGATTTCAGAAGGTTTAGATGCGGGTAATCTTAAGAATTTTCTATTAAATCAGTGTGCTTCTCAAGATGCATCAAAATGCTGATGTAGGTTCTATCTCTAGTGCTTTTATTTCATCTATTTTTACTTTACCACTTCAAATAATAGATTTTATTTGTATAATCTGAATCCGTTAAATCCATTCGATCGACACAACTCATAGAATCGAGTCATAGCTTTCTTTTTCTCGGATTCTCTCATCATCACTTTATACAACTGCCTGTCATGTGACAAGAAATAACATGTTATTGTGTATTCAAAATACATAAAAATATGGGCGTAAATAAAGTAAGAAAGGTCTTAACAAAACAGCTTCTTAGATTTAATGAATCGCTCCCTAGTTAAGTATAAACTAGTAGTTCAACATTGTTTGTATTGTTAGAGAGTGTTTAAGGAACTCGAGTTCCAGTTTAATGTATCCAAAGTCGAAACTCAAATAGCTCATAGGTATAGTTAACGAGATTTGGCTCCAACTCAGAGCCAGTGGCTCTTTGGGCTTGCATCAGTCTATGAATGTAGTACGATAGATGGTTGCTTACATTTGATCCTGCGCGTCGCTGCCCCCTTCTTCGGCGACCAACAGTTCGTATTCTTCAGCAGCGAACCTGTCCCATTCTGACATCTGGAAACAAAAAGAGCAATGTTTTGGAATACATGAGCAGGTGACTTTGTGATCTACATATATACCTAGTTAATTCAGTGCATTTAATAAAAGTAGGTATAAAAAATCCTATCCGAAATAAAACTCAGAGAACAAAGATTTCATAAAAAAATAAGTCTTCTTTTTGCTTGAATCGTGAGGTATTTCACCTATATCTTGTTTGAATGATTCTTGTTATTTCAATTAACTTTTAACTAGATCTAACCTTTAACTAGAGGTACGGCGAACCTGCAGAGGTCATCATACATCGATGGTTGTTAGCTTACCTCACAGTCCGAGTCGCGTTGCGTTGCGAACGGGTCCCGTTGCTCGTGGTCCAGGTATTTCTCTAAGTTGAAGAAGGTGTCGTAGAAGATTGGAGTGAGCTTGCATCGCTTCAGATCCGTGAGTGTGATCTTGCCCTGCTCCCCTGGATGCACCATGTCGAGCATCTGAAATGTTCAGCAAATATATTTTATGTATAGATATGTGTAGCACTGTAGCAGTACTAGAATGTTATCTTGTAAGTTTCAAGGGCGCATTTACATTCTTAATTTTCATACAAAAGATCTCAACGCGTGCTTTCATAGAAAAATCTGTAAAATAGCATCAAGCTGAGATCTATTCCACATCGAAAAAAGTATATGTATCTAAGCCTTTTAGCCTTCGTACCTTACCTAGGTAAGAAGCTTGGTTTTCAAAGATGTATTTTTGTTCGATTACCTACCTAGGCCACGTTTTCGTATAGAGCGCGCGTTGGTGTCTTTTGTATTAGAAATGATTTTAGAAGTTTCTTAGTCTCATGGGCTTTATCTTACTTTTTGAATGGGATAATATACTTGAACATATATAAATGTCTCGAATAGGGGCCTTCTAACACAAGTATTTTCTACTTAAATGAAGGTAATACAACCATAATATAAATTTTAAACCTGTTACAGGATAAAATCATTTTTTTATATGTCAATGAACCTGGCACAAGCAGTCGTTGAACGGCAGAGTCTCAATCCCAATGGCCTCCATCCTCTGCATCTGTTCTTCATAGAAGTACTCCAGCTCATACATTGAGATGTACCCGTCGCCATCTACGTCCATACATCTGCAAGAATAAACTTATGTCTATACTATAATATGATAAGGCTGAATGGTTTGTTTGTTTTTTGTTTGAACACGTTAAGCGAAAACGAAGTAACAGCGCGGAAAAGTGATGCGACGCGGAGGGTCGGGGTCCGAGGGTGGCCGTGGCATGGCTAGTAATAATATAATGATAGGTATAGAATAACTAGACGCCGCCGATAGTACATACGAGGTAATAGGTACATAATAGTACGAGGAGGGCCGAAGTCGAGGGCTGAAGCTTGAATACTATAAATTACTAGCTTCTGCCCACGGCTTCGCCCGCGTACCAGGATAAAAAAGTAGCCTATGTGCCTGTAAAGTGTCATAAAAATCCGTTCAGTAGTTTTTTGTATCAAAGATTAACAAACATCCATCCTCACAAACTTTCGCGTTTATAATATTAGTAGGATAAATTTCTAAATCAATTTAACGTTATACCTACGAAAACTGTATGGTTAAATAGCGATCTGTAGTCCCTCTTAAAAACAACACTTTTTAAGGACATGTTGCTTGCGTCGATACGCTACGGCAACCGCTTACCATTACCAACAGGTGGGCTGTTTACCACAATGGTGGTATAAAAAAACTATCACGAAATATTTACGAATTAATCACGAAAGCTATAGGTATAACATCAAAGTCCAACTGTCCATACATTTGAATTCGATAGGTCCACTCTTGAAATACCAACACGTTAGCGTAACAGAATATAGAAATTATAATGCTTATGTTACGTGACCTGGCAGTATGAAAGTTGTCGACTGCCCTCATACATGCGATCACATCAAAGTTCGCAGACTTAAATACGTTAAATATAATAGGTGGTATATTTTGCAAGCAAAGTTGATTCTCTTCATCATTGGCAGTATGTGACGTTGTTGTGACTGACTGTGCTCTACAGCTTGCCTAGATCAGTAATACAGTAATTACTGACCCCAGCAACCTAACCTTAAGTCTTCTTACGATTAAATTCAGGCTAAGATATCGGCGGACCTTCGCCCACTGCGCCACAGAGGTTGTCAAAATATAGAACTCTTCACGGTAATTGCTGATCCAGTACGAATTGTTTGTTTTTTTATTGGTAATCAACAGCGTTTACTTATAATCTAGGAAAAAACATTTGTATCAAGCATAAGGCCAATAACAGATTACCCCAATTTTATAATTATATAATGATGTAGTGGGTTGTTGAGGTAACAGTGAGCTACAATTAAGTAAGTACGAATTGTGAACTAATGATGATCCGCCTATTTCATGTAGAGTTCTATAGATAAGAGATTAACTAGATTAGTAGAAATACCTGAACCAATATTCGATGGCGGTGGGATGTGTCTTGTCCTCTTCAGCCAGCAAGAACCAAACGAACTCCGTGTAGGACATCCTCGGTTCCCCGTCAGGCGTGACGCGGTTCTGGTTCCCGCGCGTCACGCAACTAGACAACACCCGCTCGATCATTCGGCTTGAGAGAGCTGTAATTAACAACATAAAGTTTTGATTCGACAAGAGTTTTTTGGGTCGTATGACGTAACTTTGGCTATTATAGTTTTCTCTCATTATAATAAACTTTTGCAAACGGCTTCGCCCGCATGGTACCCGGATAAAAGTAGCCGATGAAAAGTAGCGTCCGCAAGAAACCCATTCGCTCGACCGCTTTTTCGTCAACTTACGTTGTAAAATTTATCTCCAATAAAATAAATTTAAATTTTTTCTACGGAAGAGAAGACTATAGTTGTTTTTCTTTCCACCAGAGAAAAGAGTGAGACAGAAATGTTTTTGTCGTCTCTGCTATCGAAAAACTGCAGACAGTTGTTGGGTTTTTATTTTTAATAGTTATGCTCTGGCATAACTATTAAAAATAAAAACCTTAGTTAAGTCTTCTGTCTGCTCTGTATGGGTCTTGATGAAATAACGCAAAAGATCATCATACACACCAACATATTTTTATATAGTAAATTGATATATATATATAGATATATATATAGTGAGTTATGTTTTATTATTAATTTATTTATTTCAGATAATCATCCATATACATATAAAATTTTTTAAAACACAAATTATTCACAATTCGTAATTTATTATTTTTGTTTTAGTTCATTATATTAGATGGTTTTTCTATTTATGTTGTTCTTAAAACTTCTGATTGCTTTAGAACTCTACGAATCTTATCAGTAACGTGCAGCGTCACCTACCCTGTCAAGATGAAAAAACTTTTGGAATTTTTAGACACGGCATTTTGGCGTTTAATATTACACGCCTTACAAAAATAAGTAGGTCTGCTCTCGATTCCCATCAAGCTATTTTCTGAATTCACATTATTTCATTAGAAAGTTGTATCCACAGGCGTCCCACAAAAAATACCACGGCTATTTGTTATAATATCGGTCCATAGGGTGGTGGCCATTCGATATTGCGTTGGCGTTTATTTTTTTTATACATCTTAGCAGAGAGAAGTAATAGTAGCCAAGAGACGTTTTTTAAGAACGGCCACATCGCCTTGCTTGGGAAGTACCTATGTCATGTTCCAATCGTGCGCTGGATCTGTTTGTAAAAGAACGGTCCCCCAGCCCTTGCGACTCTGGAGTCTCAGGGCGGTGAACTTGTGTTCTTTATCTGCAATATCACATATTATCAGATGCTGTTGCCGAAGGAGTGCTTAATAATGCACAATAGACACAAGAACCGACTTTAAATAACGGGAAGTTGATAAGAAGTCCAATATGAAATTTCATCCCCCATTTTTTACCCTTAGGTATTTTTTCATAAAATGTTTCATTTATTTTTTATTTTTCATAAAATAAAGGGACCTCCCTTGAAGTATACCCTACCCATTAAAATGTAAAACATAAAAAAACATACAGGCGAAGTTAGACAGTTTGAAGCACTGCTTTTATAAACTCACCGTGGTCGTTGTGCCTCGCGAGGTCATGTCTGTCGATGAACAGGTCGTGATCCCTGTCCAACTCCCAGAACTTGCAGTAAATTACGTAGAAATGCTCATAACTGGAAACAAATAATCAAGTCCTAAACTATCCTTGCTAATCTATACAGGTGTCCCAGAACTAATTTGTTATCCCTAAGGAGGGAGATTCTCCACACTTAAAAGAGCAAAAAATGTTCTAATACTTGCGAAATCGATATTTTTCATTGAAGAAAAATGTAGTAAAAATCTGCTGTTTACTGTAAAAAAACTAATAAATTAGCTGTTTTAGGTATGGCTTCCGATGTCAAACTTCTTGTTCGATTAAAAGTAGGCTAAGAGTTGACACACAGTCCAAAATACATCTAACAAAAGAATTTTAATTTATTTCGCTGAAAGTAAAATTTAAGTAATTCGACTTGTTTTTCAGGAAAACTTGTACACTTTCGTATTTTTCAAACTTTCGCGATTAGATAACATAATTATTATAAGTGTACACTTTCATGGGCGAGATCACCCCGTTCAGGCTTAAAATACTAGTTCGGGACATCCTGTATAATGCAGGTCTATTATACGTAGGTAGGTAACGAGAAATATAGGACACCACGAAGGAAAACATCGAGCGTACCGGCATGCCCTAGAATCAAGAATTCGAAGGCATATGGCATCAGTTCGTGTTTCAATAAGCGGCGATGGGCTGCCAACCTGTCACGTGGAGTTCTACTCGTTACTACAGTCGAAAGCCAACTTATTAAGAATAAATAAATACAACACAATAACTATCATGGAGTCTCACCTAAAGAACTGTGTGACTTGGTTGATATCCTCTTCATCCTCCAGCAGTTGGATCACTTGGAGCAAGTTCGACCTCCTGAGCTCCGGGATCGATATCCTGCCGGACCAGGACCGATTCACGCAGTAAAATATTCTAGCGATCACCTGGAATAGGAGAGAATTTTCTCTTTCATCCATCAGACACATTCCTGACACAGTCCCGGCGGGGCTACCCTTGACACTCGATATAATCTCAATGCAATTTTAATTCATTCCAGTTTCGTTCTTTTTTTTAAACTTTCCAGCCTGTGACATTTCTATCGCTAACTCTACTCGATGTCAACGTCAAAATAACGTCAAAAGTAGTTGAATAAAATTCCACTAAATTCAGTGACACGGCGGGCTAGTAGTCAGCTGAGACGCAAGTTTGGTTCCAGCTACGGGACAATGTTTGCATGTTCTGAAGATATTTGTTCCGGTTCTAGGTGCTATCGTACTATGATACTTGTAGTTCCTGATTTTTATATTTTTGCTTTCATATCTCCGCCAATGTTAACGTATTTTCTTTTGTTGTTGTATAGATAATGAAAAGAAGTCCCGAAGAAGTCCTATAAAAGTTTTATTTCTGAGGAATTTCTACATTTTCCGTAAAACTCGAAAAATATCATCATCTTACAGAATCACGACTTTTTTTTGTTATGTTTTTTATTCGAAAGAGCGTCATCCTGATTGAGCAAAATAACGTAAGCACGTGAGGAAGTAGGGGTTTTGATATTTTACGGTTTATATTAAGTATGTTTTCATGCAATCTTGTTTTCAAGTCAAACAAATGAATCTTTTGTAATGAAAACATTAACAATCCGCGCGGGATAACCTAGCGAACAGCTGACTCTCTATTTACTTTCGCTCCTAGACCGGCATGTATGTAAAGAACACGTTTCTTCCATAACGGAATTTCCCCAGAGATTGTTGTATCTATTGCTGTTTGCCATTCCATAAACTTAGGTAAATACAAAGCCTTACATAAGTTTCAATCAAGACGATGGCGCAGCTTTATAACTTTGAACTAAGTAGGCACATTTTGAATAAGTTTTAAGGCGCCGCATCACGCTACGTTAGGCGCTTCGTGAAGTTATAACTTAGAAATTCGATAAAATATTTCAAAGCTGGTTCTTAAAAATTCTAGCATAGCCTTTGAGCGAAAGTTGTTTTACTAACATTATTTTTATGTTTAATGTAGTGTTGAGAGTACTTTTAGATGAGAACTTTAATTTAAACTCATAAATACTTTAAGGTACTTTATGAGGTAGGTACCTGGTAGTGTCCGTCAAAGTAGGTTGCATATCTAGTACATATAATCACAAACACTTAGGGCTTTACTTATAAAATAAGAAGCTTCAAGCAAATAATATTTCAGAAAACACCAAGATTTAAGGTTTTTTTCTATGTATACCTAATATGCATGTATTTACAAAAACAAAATATGTATAGAAGTAGTATATCAGTCATGCAGTTCCCATAATACAAGCTCTGCTTAGTTTGGGGCTAGACGATGCTTTATGAAATGTCCAACATTATTATATTATTTTTAAGCAATCGAATAACCAACCTAGATTATTCGATTGCTTAAAAATAATATGGTATGATATGGTTGGAAGGATTTTTTCCCAGTCTCACTTTCCAAGTAGAAACAAGGTAGGTAGGTAAAAGGTAGAAAAAAAACTCACAGTATGCACGTATCTCGAATGGAATTCAGTGGCTTCCTTCAAGAAGGAGAGTCCTGGATGCGTGTCCACTACATCCTGGACCAGCGGCACGAAGTCTTCTGGCGCGAGGGTATTACTCTTCCCCCGAGTGAGGACATACACGAAGCGGGAAGCTTGGTCGTGGCACTGGGATGTCATTCTAGAAGAAGAGGAGTGTTTATTGTACCACATTCCTATCGCCGCGGGTAAAAACAACAAAAAAAATAATTTGTTTCTAAAAACATAAACAAATTTTGTGAGGCTGGGCTTAGTTTTAGCACAACGGATATTATACGAAGCTTGGTCGTGGTACAAAGATGTCATTCTGGAAGAAATTGAGTATTTATTGAGAATTTGATTTGAATAATAATAATAAGCGGCGATGGGCTGCCACGTGGTAACTAACTACTAGCAAAACGCGGGCATGTTCCAAATGTAAAGTTTGGACGCGCCTCTGACTACCCCTTGCTTAGTATCCTCAAAGATCTACTCACTGAATATGTATCTAGAGATATTAAATACGCAAAAAAAAATCATAGCCTCATCATAATTCATAACTTTCCAAATGAGTACTCCAATTTCAAGTGATAATATGAGTTTGCAAAATGAATATAATTTAGGTATCTCCATCTTTTAGCTTCCCAGATTTCAAATGATGCTAAGCCAGTTTAGAAAATAAAACAAAAAAAATCATAGAATTTATAATTTTGAAATTTTAATGAGTACTCCATTTTAAAGTGATAATAATGCTGTGAAAAAGAATAAAATTTTAGGTAGTTATTAATCTTTTAGCTTCGCAGATTTTAAACAATCTAGCAAATATCTGAAATATTCAAAACCTTTTTAACTTTTTGTGGTAGATAATTTACAGATTGTGAACTAAACACTTCACTTCACTAAACATGCACTCACTTTTGATGCATTTGCATCAGTCGTTGCAGGTATAGCCTCGGAACCTTACCGGGGCTTAAAAATAAAACTCGCCACTCGATTCTAGAAACTATTCCCCGGAGCTCAGCTTGAGTTTCTGAAATATTAGGCCGAGTCCGAATCCCAACATTGACATTCACTTGGTTATGGTTATTCGTATGAGGTTAGATACGAATTACTAATATACTATCTCTCAATCGAACTTCATATTTGGTGACTACAAACGGTAGAGTCACTTGACTTCGGGAAATGCATAATATTGTTATCAAATAACAATGTGATTAAAAAAATTAAAACTCCCTATAGGATTCCTCGATAGTAGCGCCCTCAATTATTAAAAATCTCAGGCTTATGCCTGGGGCCTTTACAGGCATTAGTGGAGCCAAAGCTAACACTGAGAGGGCTTTTGTACATTATCATATAAAAAACGTAATCTGATGTAAACTATTGGATATATGAGTGATAAACTAGCCTATTGCAGGAGTATATGCTTATGAATGGTTGCTGGGCTATGTAGGATGAAACAGCACCTGCCAATTCTTACTGAAATTCAGATTAAAACATAGGCAGGTGATGAATTTCCGTCCACTAAACGGGCCCCATAAGTGCCGCCAATGATAGGCAACGTAGAGGCAACGATGGTGTGAACGGCTAAAGGGTGTCGAGAGGTGTGCTGCAGTTATTGAGAATTATTAAATATATAAACATTCAAACAACCTCTTATGCCTTTTATATTATATGGCATCCTTATGTCCGAGTTATAAACAAACAAGCAACCTCTTACGGCAAACGTACTCGTATATTACGGGCTCCTATCGCCGCGGGTAAAATCAACAGAAAAATCATTTAGTCCTAGAAATAAAAACTAATTTCCGAGCGAGCGGAACACAAAAGCGTGATAAAAAAAAGTTTGTTTTAGCCCAAAACCAATTTGTGCCGTGGAACGATGTTGCAAGTAATTGAAAATGTGCAAGCCCCCTTTATTACAACACCGCATAGGAAATTAATTAAGTCAAGGTCAATGCAGTACAGGAAATGTAGATGTGAAGTTTTGTACATCATCTATGTACATCATCACCTTTAAACAGAATATCAATTCACAACTGCGCTAATGATTTCAAAGCCGAAGATTTGAAGATTAGCAGTCTAAAAGTTATTTGGGCCAGTCAAGGGAGTCTGGTCCAGCACAATAAAGTCTGGTGTAAAGACGCAAAATAATGTTTGGAATGTGATACTCACTCTCTCCAAAAATCGATGAACTTATGTCCGTCGACAGGCACGTGGAGGCTTTGCTGCGTTGTTAGGAAGAGGGGCATTTTCCAGTAGAGAGGACATTCGCACGCTTTTACTATGTGTTTGAAGCTCTCTCGAGGAACCTGGAACAAAGCAACTGGTTTTAAAACGCATTGTAAGTTACGCAAAAAATACAAGGTCTGAATTAAAAATAACATAGAACTAAAAGCTTGTTAGAAGAAATTATTTTGTAAGAACATAAAGTGGTTATAACGATACCCCATTATCATTACCTTTCACTAGTTCCATCAACTTCCATCGAAGTCGGTAAGTATTGAGTAAGATAAGTATTAAGTTTTATTCCCACTTTCCCGGGATGTTTGAAAGAACCTCTACTTTTAGAAATCCCTTTGAAGGTAGATACGTAGGTAGTCGAAGGCAAAATTGGGTAAATACCTATTCAGGGAATCCTCTCTTAATTTGACTGTCAAAGTCTGTTACGTTCAAAAGATAAGTACTAAGAAACTATGGAATACGAGAAGGGTTCATCGAATTTGAATAAAATAGACCCAATTAACATTTTTGTAAGACCGGATTGAAGATAAGTCCGCAGATTACCTATTTCTTAGTACCTTTTAAGAACAAAAATCCAACAGGTTGAATGAGATTACAAAGTTAATCGTCTTTTGTCCTCCTTAATTGTGCTACTGCCTAAATTAGGTCTCTTTCGTACATCCTTTTCGTATATTCCGCTTCGTGTCATATATAATTTCACACACCTACTTATTTAAATAGAAGTGCTACACCATTTTCATTCATAACAGCTTATGAATTAAAGTCGTGTGTAGTGTTGGGCTATGTAGATCGTGGTCACGCATATCTTCGTTGTGACCCAGGCTTCCGGCTACTAAGAAATATGGGGTGAAATGCATGTGCCATGACAGATGAACAATAAGTGCTAGTCTCCTTCATTCCATTGCTCACAGGGTGCAGTAGGGTGCAGTTAATTTGATTACCAATATTGCCGCATTAGTCAGCGACTGTTACTAGCAATAATAGGTCATTCTTTTGTAGAAAATTTACAGCAACACGATATTTTCTACGCGTTACCGTGTTGGCTATAGATTCACTGGATAGCATACCAGTAAGGTAAATACAGGTCACGTATTAGTCTGATTATGTCAGGCTATGGATGAGGCAAACTAAGCTGAGCTTTAACCCTTGTTAAATCATGTGCCAAGTCGTTAGGTACATGCACAGCTCTTAACTACCTACCTATAAAATAATACCGACTAAGTTTTATGAGTTCGATTAGCCTAGGCATTTATTTTTTAGTTCATTCAAGGTCAATTTATTCGTGCTAGATTTATGTTTATCTGACAACTTAAGCTAAATGCTCGTTTAGTTAGTATTGCAAAACTGTGAGCTGGTAGTTCGAATAAAGGATTTAAATAATCATTTGGCACTGGTTACTGGGTGGTTAAAATGGGCCTGTTACTTTACTAGGTAGTAACATAATTTTTATCGTTATTATGCTACATATATCATAATTTTGTAGTTTACCCTGTAACAGTGACTTAATTAGATGGTAGATTTTACTAAGAAATGATGCATGACATAGGGGTACCTACAAATGAACTCACACGTATGTAAAAAAAAATAGTGCGTCACGTGGTAAAATCTCGGCAAATCATGGAAAATCAAAGTAAATATCGTACAAAATAAATACTTACAGACAAGTAACTAATGTAAGAATGCTAATAAATGTTCTATCAAAACTGTCTAACTAACTAATTTTAGACAGTCGCGCAAGTAAAGAAACTGAGACACATTAGAAGGATGTCAAGTTAATACTTCTCAGCTTGGGAACACCTTAATTCGTACCCCATAAAATGGGACTCGGTCAACGACCGGGAAGTAGGTCAAACGTAGACGGGTATTTATAGACGATGAACGATTAGTTTGACAAAGCCATATAGTTTGGTTAATAAAGTTTGGTTGGCATACGGAAACCGCAAGGTTTATAAACTTTATTTAGACACAAAGTATGGGTATGTTTATACCCTTCCTCTCGATTAGTCTCGAAGGTACGGGTCGTAAAGTGTAATCGATCACGCGGGAACATCGCTTTGTGTGTGTGTCCATCTCACGTCGTATTTTCAAAATGTTTATTTCCTGAAATTATCGCTCGGCCCTTCGTCATAAAAATATTTGGTGCTCGCTGTCGAATTTTCTCTAATAGTTCGCAACTATTAGAGGGCTCGGGGCATGTCCCATGGGACTATTTACCAATGCTAACCTATGTATCAATTGGTCGAAGGGATATATTGTACACTTTATCATAACACTCGCTGTTGCCAGCGGTTTTGCACGCGTGAAGTCGTGTTTAAAAAAACCCATACTCCCATGTACACACTTTCAACCATATTTCCTCCCATAAAATATTAAAATCCAGAATCCCCGAAGAAATACGTTATTATTTAATTTTGTTGAATTTTCTTAAAGTAGAAATTTCTAAAAATCCCTTTTAGCACATGCTTTTGTACTTTATAAAATAATCCTATGTTCCAAATTTCAGCCTTGTAGACTTAGTAGTTTTCGCTGTGTTTTGATTGATCAATCAGTCAGGACAAACGATTTTATAAGTATAGATGTCTTGAAGGAATACATCAAGGACTCTCTTGTCGTATACTTTGACATTTCTTGAACTCTTCTCATTCTCAAGGGTCGGACCATATCTACCTACTTCTCAGTCTGTTTATGTAATGAAAAGATGGTGTCTCTGTTTTCTGGGTTTTTTTACATTTTCCGGAAAAATGCTCGAAATACATAATAAATCTAGCACAATGACTGAGATTGGATTGGGAGCTTATATAACATTATTGTGCGATTATCAAAAAAGTAATGAAATATAAAAGTGGATTATTAAAAAGCAAAAGCGGATAGAAAATTTGGTTGGTACTGGAAGAGATAATAAATACTGCTGTAGTGAACGAGTTATTTTGAGAGCAATAGCTATTCTAGCAGACTGTTGTATCTGTTGACTATTCCTTAGCATTTTTAGAGCAAAATAATATTATGCTTTGATCATCATATTAATATTAAAAGGAAACTAGTTACATATTAATAAACCTTATCGGAACAGGTACCTACCTATCTGCTTTGTTCTATAATAAGTAGGTACTTAAGGTAGGTCAGGCACCCCTATTTAGCCAAACAAGTAGCACAAATTAATATATGAATAAGTTAGTAAAGGCAAGCTATACAGACATAAAGTAGGTACTGCTGTTATAGGTAAGTTTATGCAATGTCTGAGCTGTCTTGCAAGATTTATCTTCCTATTACCATCTACTGGAAGTAATAGCGTGGCACTTATCCTTGAGTAGGAACTGGCCTAGAATTCAAATAGATTACGAAATTAATGTTTGTTTCTGGTAGGCACCTTGTATGTGTTGACAGATGCCTACAGATACATCGGTAGGTTCCAAATTTTAAATTATCCAAGTTCTAAAGAGTAACTATCTGCTTGCTTATTTTATAAAGTTTTTTCACGTAGATATTATGAATTTTTCTGGTTAGGATTTCTGTTTCCGCAATTATTATTTAAATATTCTCATTTTTTATCTATACTAATATTATAAAGAGGAAATATTTTTTTGTTTTTTTTTGTTTGTATCGAATAGGCTCCGAAACTACTGGCCCGATTTTAACCATTTTTTCACTAATCGAAAACTAAATTATCAGAAAGTAACATAGGCTATAATTTATTTAAAAAAAATAGAGATCGTTAAGAAAATTGCAATAATGTATCCCAAAGTAGCAAAATTTTGCCTATAAAATTCATTATTTGTCGTGTGCTGCAAAACTTTTGATGATACATAAAAATGATGTACTATGGGATTAAAGTACTCATTATTATCTACAAAAATTCCACGAGTGAATATATCTAACTATCATCACAATAGCAGCTTTTGTGTTCTAAAATTTAATTAGATCGCCAGTAGAAACAAAAGTTGGTTACATTCATATCGTAGTATTAATTCTTATTAAAATAAATAGTTTTATCATTAAGGGTATTTATGTAGCAGTAAAATACTTTTTAATTCATTCGAATCGAGTATAAAATTGAAACTTACGCGGGTGAAACCGCGGGGCGCAGCTAGTGAGGTATAAACATATTATGAAAAACGAATCATGGTTTTTGTATCAACGGGTTAAACATTTTCAATTGAACAGATAAAGATTGAGATTTTAATTGATAAAATATGAATTTTAGCTTTCCATAGCTTCACATACCTATATTTTATCTGAAATTCTTCAAATCCATTATATGAATGAAAACATTCGAGTTCCACTAGCGATTCCAACAAAAGCTGCAGCAAAAGCATCGGAAAAGTATTCAGTGTTTACTTTGAAGTATTATATTTTGCTGCGGGTAGGGCTGCCAGCTGTTCCAGACTTGGCATTATTTATTTTAACTCAAATTGTTCAAAAAGGCTTGATAAATTCGTCTAGATTTTTATGTAAACTCGCTCCTTTGTTGTGAATTTTCAAGTTGCGCATTGTTGTGAAGCTAGGCATCAATTAATAGTTCAACTAATAATTCGGAATACTATGTACTCTGCCTATGGACTGTGATTATTATCTACTGTAAACGGAAATTACATTTACTTATCTGTTTAATGAGGAATCGGTACTTACTCGTACATACACCTTAAACAAACCACTATTAGGTGTATTAGGTGTACAGCATAATCATGTCACTGTAAATGTTATTATAAATAAATAAAAAAGGTACCAAATAAACTTCAAACAAATCAATTAAAAATAAGTCAGTTAATCGTTAAACCTTACTCGGTTCTATGCTATTGACAATGCTTCAGTTTAGATTTTTTTCCCTTCGTCGCTCTGCATGTATGGTGATGTATCTTTAATTTGGAAACCCTAAACGGACCGCGATTGACCCAAATATACTGAATGGGAGCGAGTCGCAAATGGCCGCGGGCAAGTGGGCTCGGCTCTGTAGAGACTTGAGCGAGGCTAGCGTTGTAGCGACCCTTTAACGGCGACCACCCGCGCCTTCCGAATCCATACTGAGAAACAATGATGTAACGCGATTAGCTTTCTATGGTATTTTATGTAGGAAGACCGGTGTGATTTTGCGTGTTTCATTTATGAATTCACAGACCGAAACTGCTAAAACACCTAGAGCGGGTTAAATCCGCTTATTCAACGTATTTCTCAAGGTCAAAGTCAGTCAGTCTGGTTATAAAGTCTTTAACATTATTATTTTGTAAACACTGTATCAGCTGCGTCATGGTTTCACTGAAGGTCAATCTCGATGAGAAGATTCAAGACATTTTAGAATTCTAAATAAAATTCTGTGAATAATGTCAATAAATATATAACTGACGGAAACAAAAACATTGCCCCAGCGTGAATGAAAATACCTTGGAACAAACCCAAATAGATTTAGAGCACCTTACGGAGACGACCGAGTTAGCTTTCTTTTCTCAGGCTATTTTTCTATGGTAATATAAGCGGCCCTGGCAGACAGCCCATGTGCTAAATAATAGTGTCCTTTATACCAAAATAATTAAGGATCAGTAGGTAGGTAGGTACCTTCCACGTCGTAGTATGGACCTTTCATCTGTCTTGCTTATGATCAAAACGTAGCGGGAGGTACTTCGAATGTTAAAACGATCTCCATTTCAAAGGGGATAAAGATTTTTTATTTTCAAAATTAAAATTGTTCGTAAAGAAGTCACAATAAAAATACCAACAGAGTCTAGACATGTGGACACGGCTAAGCTAAGCTAAGACTGCCTGAAGTCTTCCCTGCTAGTTTTTGAAACATAGCAGGTTAGCCAAAGCATCCTGATATAATCATCGCAACAATACGTAACAGCTACGATCTCTTACTTAATTGTACACACGGAACAATTACATCGAGGACATGATTTGCTACAAGCTGCTGTAAATTTTATGTTACCGGTACAGTCAGCTTCATTCGTTTGTCTTGTCAGAGGTTAATTATTGATCCTCGCGTTAGGTCAGTGAGGTTGAGATATGGTGACCCTGCAACAGGCCATGGTGAAATAATTGGTATGGCGAAAGGAGCGCCTCGTAGAAGTTCCTGCTAAGCACGTGTCACATATCTTCGAATTTTTGGTTGGTGAACATATATATTTATCCTTTTATTCATAACCACTCCATACTTTAGCAGGTCGATAACTCTATCCCTGTCCATTTCTAACACTAAAAAAGTATAGAGGTAGACAACTTTTATCACGCTGCTAAAGTTAGTGAGTGATTATGAAAAAGATGGTTAATGTTTCAAAATATAATTCCCAAGTATTTAATACAAACCACGTTAACTATGATTACATTTATTCATACAACTATTTCCATGACTATTTATTTTTGTAGGTTCTCGGTTACTGTATTAGAAAAAATAAGTGCACAACTTAAAACAGTGCCAATGTTCAATGCCTGAGTGCCTACGTACAGGCATTGAACATTAACATTAATTAACATTATATACTGTAGGTTCATAATTATTAAGAAGCGACCGCACACAAAAATAATGACACCGCCACGGAATATGTAATACCTAGTAATGCAGCAACCAATCGACTAAATTATGTTGGTATTGTTATGGAGCTATCGTTTCAAATATTCGTTCAAAAAGCTGTATTCACAAAAAAATATATGGGTTTTACAAACTAAAACTGCAATGGTACTATAATGCTGACTGTAGGTAGTAATAAATAATCCGTTTATTTTGTCCGTACAACAACCGTGGGAGATGTCCCACGTCCTCGACACGCGACAACACAATCAACAAGTCGGACATAAAGAAGACACAATAAAATCTACGTCTGAACTCAGGACATAAAAACCAGTCTAACTTTGATATTTGACCTTTGAATATCATTCGGTAGATTATATGATAACCAAGCGAAGAAGCTCAAGGAATATTACCTAAAACGAAAACCATCAAACATTATGTAAAGTGAGTGGATAATTATTTTTAGGGCTGCAACAGCTGTTTTCTCGGTCTCTCTGGGATGATGAGCTACAATAACTCTAATCGACATTGATATTATTTTGTACTCAACGACAAAATTAATTGTTCTAGCAAGAATACTCAGGTGACACGGACTGGCTACAAGTTATAGAGCGTTTCAGGTTATAGGTTTACCTTTGGGTATCTAGCTTCAGTATTTGTATTTTTATGTGCTGACGTGCAAAGCCCTATTACCACAGATTAAAAATTTTTGCTCCTGCCACATCACACTTGTTCAAATTTCAAACGAGCATCAGACATCGAAAATAATCTGACATCTATTGTGCATAGGTTCTCGTCTTTTTTGTACACGTGATTCTGATGTTTTTCATTTGTTTGGTTTTCTGACCATTAGAATAGAATAGAATAGAATATTGATTTATATTTCTCTACAAAATAGGTTGACCATATAACATATGCACACCCGTTTTGTGAGAAACTAGTGCCCGTGAAAGGTTTTAAAAAAAAATCGGTATTACAGATCACCTGTGCCCCACTCCACGGATCGTATAAAAATTACATAATGGTAGTATGGATGTTACATGGGTACTTGCTTAAATTAGCAGTAGCATAATTAAAACCATTAAAAATACATGGGTATATTTTTATGGTTAGATTTGCTAACAGATCGCTGGGTCATGATGGCATTACCGGCAAATCTTTACACAAGCTTACCGCTTATCTTGAATTTCTGAGCAGCCTGTAATTGGACATCTTAGTTCAGAATACAAATTCTGTGTCGATGTGATAGCATCTTTGTTTTCTCTGCTTTCCCTTGTAAGGCAGGACGTATCTAGAACGTAATCACGTAACTAATTTATGTTTATTTTGGTTAAGCATGAAATACAGATGGCAAAACGATAGCATCATATTTTTTTATTCCGTTTCTTGTATTTGTCGGTCTAACAAGAAGTTTGTGTCTGTAATAAAAGCAAGCCAGTAATTTAGTCTAGTTCTGTATTATCTGGTTATGCATAAACAAGAAGACACTCAATAAATCTGCAATTAAGTCCAACATAAATAGGTCGTATGAAAGAAAATGTTTTCAGGATCGGCATTTATTTTTCTTATTATTCTTATAATTCTTTATTGTACACAGAAATAAAACAGAAATATTAAACAAGATATTAGATGAGGCATGTACAAAGGCGAGCTTAACCCTAAAAAGAGTTTTCTTCCAGCAAACCTTGAGGAGAGATAGAGAAGTGATAAAGTTTTTTTGTTTTTTTTGTTTAGGCTTTCTTTTTATATTTTGTTATGGTAACTGGTGTTATACACACAGTAAATCGTTTCTATCTACTTCAATTGTACGGTAGGTATACCAATTTGTTCCCTTTAAAACCGACTGTTTTACGACACCAATAACTTCCCAGTCTTGGCGTTATCTTTGTGTCCAAGAATAATTAGGTACATGTTCAATGCAGTGTTTCGTAACCGCAATTGAGTAGGTACCTACATAAATCTGATAATATTACAAATAGAGAAGCTGACACGACTTAATTGTTGTTATGAATGAAAGTTGAACGGCTTAATTTGCTGACCAATTCAAATAATATACTCACATTGTACTTAGTGTACGTGTTTATTTAGAAGTAGCTTCTACCCACGGCTTCACCCGCGTGGTACCCGGATAAAAAGTAGCCTATATATGTTATTCTGATGTATAAGCTATATTACTCAAAAGTTTCATCAAAATCCGTTCAGTAGTTTTTGCGTGAAAGAGTAACAAACATCCATCCTTACAAACTTTCACGTTTATAATATTAGTAGGACTAGCTTCTGCCCACAGCTTCGCCCGCGTGGTACCCGAATAAAGGTATGTGTTATTCTGATGAATAAGCTATATTACTGTGAAGTTTCATCAACATTTGTTCAGTCGTTTTTGCGTATAAGAGTAACAAACATCCATCCTCACAAACTTTCACATTTATAATAGTAGTAGGAAGTAGGATGTCATCGATTTAGTGCAAAATAAATAAATAAATCCACCATTTGTACTATACCTCACTATTCAATACATTTTAACCTATGGCAAAAGCAGCCTAATAATTGTTCAACCTTTTGGGGTCGAGACTCTGGGTCAGCGAGGAACCGAGGCCCTTTGCGTAGGTATTTTATATCATTTCAGGGCGTCTGGCTGAAGTGAAACGTGACTGCGTGACCCGAGAATTGGCTCTTATATTAATGCAGTAGCATTACCATTCAGCGTAGCAATGCAGCAAACATTTTGGGGATGCTTCCGTCTGGTAGTGATCTGGATCAGTTGAGTTATATCTAAGGCACAAATAGACTCATATTTTAGTAATACCTAAGTAACAAAGCAGTATTATTTCTTAATTAATAGGTAACTATTTTAGCTAATTTGCTAAATTATAGCAAGCGATTCTAAATATTTCCTCATTTACATAGACAAAACGGATATGCATTTGTTAAAAAAAAATGCGTATGCGTAAATAAAAATGCGTAATAAAATGCGTAAATAAAAATGTCTGGCTTTAAAATAAAGCCAGATGATAAAGTATGAAACAATGGCCACTTCCTTTTGACAGAGAGCCAATTAAACTCAGCTGTTAAAACAAACCTACTATCTCTAAAGTTATCACTGTCAAGAATGTCTATCAGTCCTTTTATATTTGACACCAAGTAGTTTGTATCTAACCTACTATGCAGTTTGAAGGAACATCATCTGCAGCCAGAGTACATTCAAATTCAAATTATTTGTAAACACAGGTAATTGGAGTTCTTACAGAGTATTTTTGAGCTCTTAAGCGTACAAAATGTTAACTTTAAAATTTAATTATTATAAATGTATATCTTAGTATCATGCAAAAAAGAAAAAGTAGAAGGCAGTATGATGCTGCTAATGGAGTTCGTAGAGACATCTATGCCATTTCCAGCGTCATCATTAAAGTCAAATGTCGCGGACACCTACTTGAAAATCTCGAAATGCTAAATCGGACTCAGACAGAGATTTATTTGCAAACCGTATGCAAAAGGAACAATCGATGTAGAGTTATGTTGGATCAGCAAAGGGCATTGCATTTCGACGATATAGAATAGACCTAAGTATGAGAATAAAAAGATAAAATGGTGCTGCTGTCATGCCACTTAGACTGTAGGTATGTATTAATAATTCAATCGAATGAAAAGAAAGAACTTATTTGCTGAAATGAATAAATAAAAAGAGAAAGGTTTCCTGGAAGAGATCGCTTTCAGCGATAAGGTCGCCCATTGTATCACTAGGTATTATTATAATTTCTTTTTCGTGTTTCTTCTGTATTTACTGATGTACAATAAAGATATATTCTATTCTATTCTATTCTAATAATAAATAAATAAAGCTAGACATTTTCACATATCATCTAGCCCCAAAGTAAGCAGAGCTTGTGTTATGGTAACTACATGACTGATATACTACTTATATATTTTTTTGTTAATACATACATATTATACATAGAAACCACCCAGACCCGTGACAAATATTTGTAGAAAATACAAACTTTAGTCCCGCGGCGGGAATCGAACCCGCAACCTTCTGCGTCTAAGGTGGGCCTTCGCCCACTTCGCCACAGACGTCGTCAGAATGGAC
This sequence comes from Perizoma flavofasciatum, assembly GCA_958496245.1. NCBI lineage: Eukaryota > Metazoa > Arthropoda > Insecta > Lepidoptera > Geometridae > Perizoma > Perizoma flavofasciatum. The sequence goes on from OY292423.1 coordinate 10,384,288, forward strand.
TCAAGAATCAAATTAAACAAACGATGTTTTAATAAATTATAAACTAAGTAAACGGACTGGCTGCATTGTGACGGAAGAACAAAACAAGGAAAAATACAGTTCTGAACTAAGCAGACAAGACTCAAGAAAGCTGTATAAAAATATAAACAAAAATAACAGCAACTATTCAAATTGTCGCCGAGATGCGTACACGACCGTTGGGAATTGTCCAGTGAGTGAAAGAAAACAGCCAACTTGCCGAGACCTGACACGTCTATTTTTTAGATGACCAAGCACTGATGCACTGTTCGTGAAAGGTCTAGAAGTTGAAGACCTGTTTTACAGCCACGTGCCACAATATTCTCACGTACTATTTGATCCAAGCCGATAGCGCGTTGCTACGCAGGCTCGCTGGCCAGTTGCCAACTACTGCACCAACCCGGCTCGTTCGATTGGTATTACTGAGAGATGCGAAGTAATGTACAAAAGCTGGAAGGACTTTAGAATCAATGTATGCACACAATCATGGTGAAAAGGGGGCGAGAGTGAACAGGAACCATTCACTTCTGATAGAGAGTTGCGGAAACCAAGAAAAAAAAAAGAACATTTTAGTGAGATCCTCGCTAAATTTATAATAAAAATAAGAGTTTAAATTGTATAGAATTCATCAAAAAAAAAAATTGGCAACCGCGGTATACCACTCGCTCGCCTCAGAAGAGCTGAGTTGTGGACGCTAACCTAATTATCAGTACCGAAGCACCTACTTGAAACAGATCAGTAGATAGCGCATATAATAATAATCTCTTTAAGTATTATTCTCTTTTTAGTGCCTGCTTATAGTGCCCTATTGGTTGTTGTTTTTGAAGTCGGTTTAAATATTTTTTAATTTTGTTTTTGATGGGATTTTTTCAGTAAGAAGAGGCGGTATGGTCATAATAAGACACCAAAATAGCGAAGAAAACAAAAATAACCTATGGTGAATAAACAAACGCCGGGTATCAATATTGTAATCATTATTTACTTTTCGCTCAAGCTCTTGGGAGTTAATCCAATATTTATATACAAAGATTTTTGTATATAAATATTTACTTAGCCCTACTTTAAATGTTACATTTACATTTAAAGTAGGGCTAAGTAGATGCCCAATTTTGTACGGCAAATATACTTCACTGCTTCTTTGCTTTGATTTATCGATTTTTCCCTATAAAAGATGGTTTTTATAATGCCTATTAGCATATTTATTGGACGAGTTTACGAACTTTACTGGATGATAACGACATAACCTACTGATATTATAAATGCAAAAGTGTGGTTGGACATTTGGTGCTTCAAATCTTTGTAAAGGCCGAACAGATTTAATAAATAATAAATAATATGACACTAGTTTTTGCCCACGGCTTCGCCCGCATGGTACCCGGATAAAAAGTAGCCTATGTGTTATTCTAATGTATCTATACTAATATTATAAAGAGGAAATATTTTTTTGTTTGTACCGAATAGGCTCCGAAACCACTGGACCGATTTTAACCATTTTTTCACTAATAGAAAGCTAAATTATCAGGAAGTAACATATGCTATAATTTATTTTCAAAAAAAATAGAGATCCTTAAGGAAATTGCAATAATGTAACCCAAAGTAGCAAATTTTGTCTATAAAATTCATTATTTGGCGTACGCTGAGAAAACTATTAATGATACATAAAAATATGTACTACATGATTAAAATACTTATTATTACCTACAAAAAAGTCCGCGAGAGAATATATCTAACTATCATAGTTAAGTCACAATAGCAGCTTTTGTATTCTAAAATTTAATTAATTGGCCGGTAGAAACAAGTGTTGGTTACATTCGCATCGTAGTATTAATTCTTATTCAAATAAATAGTTTTATCATCAAGGGTATTTATGTAGCAGGAAAATATATTTAATTCAATCGAATCGGGCATTTAATTTAGAAGTTATCGCGAGCATAAAATCGGAACTTACGCGAGTGAAACCGCAGGGCATAGCTAGTATGCTATATTACTATTAAGTTTCATTAAAATCCGTTCAGTAGTTTTTGCGTGAAAGAGTAACAAACATCCATCCTCACAAACTTTCGCGTTTACTTTTACTAATATTATATAGTAAAATTTGGAATAGGTATCGTTGGTATAATTAGAATAACTTATCGGCTGCTTTGTATAACCGGCTACCACACTCATAAATGTGGTATTATCAGGTAACGGCTATTTCAATAAGGGTAATGTTCTTATCAGGTCTCAGTAATATGAGTAGGTATCTCGCTGAGCAGGTACAGAAAATCCCAAAAAGGATTCAACTATAAATCCAAGTCCATTCATTCGATACTCAATACATTTATTGCTTTCACATGGTAGGTACATAGATGGTGTTTATAGGTAGGTATCTCACATGAACCCTGTCTAAGGGTATAGCAATAGATAGGTAGGCAGGCCGAAGTTTTGTGTAAACAAAAAAAAAAACTAGTAGGTACAATAAAATAAAGTCAAGGTAGGCAAAGTATCAAGCATTTGGAATAACACAATTAGGTAAGTAGGTTTAGTTATTTTTTCTTTTGTTATAATTTTCATTAGTCAAAAATAGGTACGTCACTTTTTATTTATTTTTAAGGTTTGCTAGCTTTCTAGTCTAAATAATATTTAATGTCATAGTAGCATTTGTCAATTAGGAATGATTTTAGTCTTTTAGTGATAGCCCCGCTAGAAGAATCACTGAATTTGGATATCGCCAGTCGAGACACAAACAATACCTACAAGTATAGTTACTATCGCAGCTGAGGTTGTTTTTTCCGAAGGCTTATTGGAATAGCTGGGATACCAGCCTGTGATAGATGACCAATATTTGTCACGAACGCTTGAATATAGGACTGCGTGGTTTATTGATTTTCTTCGGGACCGTAACCTATGTTTTATAAGTATGTTTTTCAATTTCTCCGTTCAATTAGTTCATATTTTTTGATAAGCACATAAGTGTTCCGAGACATTTTACACATAATAGCTTGAACAAGGAAAATAAGCAATAGCAATAGTCAGACCATTATTACCCGCGATCTAAGAAACGGCTAATCCGATTGAAATGCGGTTTTTGCAATCGATTTGTATGCCTCAATTATGGTGCTTAGACATCTTTTATTGCGACAAGTCATCAGGGGGTGTTGCAATGATGTGTTTACAAAACACATCAGGGCTTTTTGGACTAAAGAATAAAATTTTATTATTTTAACAAGAAACAAAAAGAAAATCATTTTGGAGCGCAAACAAAGTCTTTTAATCTAGGTAAAGCTTTTATAATTATAAATTGAGTGGCAGTGATTGTACTCGTTTTCATTGCAGAATTTCATTTTGTATAAGCCTCGGGCAGCGGATTGTACGAAAGCTATGCATACAACATTATATTTTAAAGTTCAATCTTTTGGAACCTGAAAATGGATTCTGTACCGCAGTGATAAAATATGGTCGGTACATAATTTTAGCACAATAATTGCTTTCAGTTTCAAGGTCACGTACAAAAGCATCATGAATAATTAGTTTAGTTCTTAGGGTATAGATGTAAGACATGAATATTTTATATGAATAGACTAGATTCTGAAGGAACCTTTGAAACTAAACGTCATACTCAAATGTGCTCCCACGTACCTACCCTAAGAACTAAACTAAGTATACGGACGGACTTAGTTTATTTCTACGGACGAAACACGGACAAGAACGGACGAGACACGGACAAGAACAAAAGGACTTCGTGCTAATAAGGGTTTTGCTGCTGTACTTTGGAAATGTAATTACGAGTACGGCCAAAATTTAAAAACTGAAAAAAATAGGCTGTCGATCGGCATAGGTACTAATTTACTTGTGAGTGCGTAGATTAAGCACGTATTGACGAGCGGGCCGGTAATTTACGTGCTTCACTTTTGAGGTTAGTGGCGCGAGATCCATTATTTTCTCATGTAGAACCTTACCTGACTATTGGGGAAGGTAGCGAAGGCCGACTGCACTTTATGCACAGCATGGTCCTGCTGATGGGCGGGCGGCGGCCTGCCCTTGGGGAAGTGGAACCTGGGTATGACCCTTGCGGGTGCCCCAGTGCTGGCCGCACTCCGTACAGACCGCTGCAGCGTCGTGTGAGGAGGCGCTGATGAGGGCTTTGGTGGCGTTGATGCTGCGTAGTTCTGCGGACAAGGAATTAAATATGAAATTTTATTTTTTTACTAGTTTCTGCTTAAAGTTTTTTTCGCGTGGTACTTGGATAAAAAGAGTAGCCTAAATGTTATACTGGGTAAAGGTTCAAAATTTACTGAAATATTTAAACGTCCATAGCCGGATGCTCATATAGTTTTGGTCAAAACAAACTTACTTTACTGTACGAATTAAATTACCTATAAGTAACCAACTTTCTACCAGTAGATAAAAGACAATTCAGTATCAAGTAACTTTTATTGCCGATCATGCACTACTCGTTGAAGATAATCCGTTTAGTAAGGGTACGTTTTTTTAGGTCACCTTATTGACCCGGATTTCAAGCCTCCGGGTGTTTTTTTTCTAACCTTTTTGTAGGTACTCTGTTCCGTAAAGAAGCAACTTTTCGTATTTTTTTATTAATTACTATACCACCATTGAGTTATTTTGTTGATGGTTATAATTTAATAACATTATGATCGGAATCCACATAATATGACGAGGGGTGAGACAAAAGAAACGCTAAATCGCTACAATAAAAAAAATATTATAGTCCCAGGTCCACAGTTAGACCTCTTGCCAGGTATACGTATAGGTGTTATCTGGCAGCGTTACTTATAATTATGAATACTATGTACTACCATAACTATAATCTTATGAAAATAGCGCCTATTTGACCAACAAACGAACTGGCTTGACATTATTGCAATCAAATATGTCCCAGGCATTAAGGATCTGTCAAACGAACGCGGTGAAAAGTTGTCAAAGTTCGTGTCAATGTACTGTCCGCCACCGCCACCGGCCTTTATGCCCGGATACACAAGGCTAGTTTCTCAAGCCAGGATAGTAAGCTAGCAAGCTAGTAACTCTGACTTCGTGTATACAGAACTAGCTTCATTTTTAGGCTAGTAAGCTAGCGTCTCCAGCTAGGACAGTTTATTAGGATGAGGTTCTATTTTTTGAGCTAGTATCAACCCTCACCACTGATATTACTATCGTGACTTATGTAGCTTCATGTGGCCGGCGAATCTAGTATTTGATAGTGTTTTTTGACGAAGTTCATTTTATTTTGTTTTACTTTTAGTCACTGCAATACTGGCTTAAAATTATCTGCATCATGTAAACAGCATTAGCATGTGCCAAGCCTAGACAGCAAGCCAGTATATTATACCAATAGGTCCAACCTTGCGATCCTAGCTTTGAAAAACTATCCTTTTGTATATCGGGCATAGTGATCGCATTCAGATCACAGTACAGCACGCATAAACATTGGGTACAAATATATAATTGGCACAATCGCATTTCATTCCGGGAATCTCCTTGGCCCACAATACCCAGTCATAGCTGTCACCTGAATATCTAATTATCAAAACAGTTTTTTGATACCAATAAAGTTCATAATACCAGGTTCACTGCCCTGATATTGCCTAAATAGCCATATCTAAGAAACAGTATAAGTGTGAAAATTGGCATAGTCAGTCAAAAACTCTGCCAAAAAATTGCAAAAGTTAACCTCAGTATCAAAAGTCGAGAAATACAAAACAAGGCACAAAAAAAAATCTATCATAAATTCAAATTTACCATTTGCCAAAAAATATAGTTCCGTATAATTTCAGAGCGTGCGAAGTGGGCAAAGTTGGACAAAAAGTACTTATGTATGTTGTTACGTGGGCAAAGAGAACTACTAGTTTAAAACAAAAACACGGTAAGCAATGTTTGGTTCCGTTTCAAATTTTTTTCTAGGTAAAAATGTTACCAAAGTTAGTAATAACCGAAAATTCATAAGATAAAATCATCATTATCCTTTAGAACCCAAGCTAGCATCGAAAATACTTATTCTAGTCTTCTGCTATATTGAAGAGCAGAATAAGTGTGTAGAACTCCAACATTCAAATTATAATGAACGTGTAACAATAATTAGTCATAGCAATAATTTTGCTATAATTGCGTAAGGGATACGATAATCAAGAACAATACTAATTCTAAATTGGCAAAGTTGTTATAGATGTCTACCAGATGGCTATCGGATAAGCTAGGCTGGAGGGAATATAAATTCATATAGTCCGAGTATGCAAAACATCATGTAACATATCGGCTGTGGGAAGCGTAAACAAATTGCGGTATACCGTTGGCAACTTACTACAAACAAATATTATGATAGTCGTATAAATCGATTTAAAATAAAACATGACAAGCAGGGCGGGAAAAATTCTTTGTACACGTTCGGTCTTCATGTCACCCTATGTTAGGTTAGTGATTACAGTGGAACTAAAAAAGGCCTAGTGACTGAGTATCAATCTTCTGAACGTATGAGACTCCTTGTTGATTTTCTAGAAACCGTTTAATGTTTTAAGTTTCGTGGTTTTAGATCTTCATTCTAAAACTGACACTGTGTATTGTGTAACTGTGATTTAGACTTTCAATTTTGCAAATCACTTTGCCTTCTTATTGGTTGACCAGTGATATTTCATAATCTCTTTGACCTTTTATCCTACGTGTGAGGTTAGCACAACATGAATATTGTAAAATGGGAGTTTTCACGACCTGGGTAACTATCGGTAGAGGTACCGACTAAGTTTCGACTCATTCCGAGAGTCTTCATCAGGGTGAGGTTCTGGGTGAGTCAGGGTGAGAGTGGATGGGCTGATGAATATTATTTTTTACAAAATCTATGATCTAATTCACGACAGTTTTTCGGCACAACATTTGTTATTTTCTCCACACCCTCTGTGAGTACACTAACATTATCGTTTAGGCATCGATCATATAACCTCTGTTCTAAAATCCATCCATATTGATATTTCATATTCAGCACTCTTCTAGTTATGATTTATACCTCCTATGTATTGATCCATCTATTTAGGTAGGATGGAGTTTGTGAGTAGGTAGGTATTTTCTTTTTCTCAACCTCGTTATATATTAATTTTCAATCTGTTGCTATACTGTGTATTATTCTTTACGGGGGTGGCATAGTCACTGTGTGACAAAACCCCTTTATATATAATAAAGAAAAAAACAAAGTAATACCTTTTTTTTCAGCGTTTTATGTTGTTGATGCCGATTTCGGCGATCTTGTTTCTGCTGTTATTATAATTATGTTTATGTTTGGTGTGTTCAAAGATGGCATATATTACCAGTTCTGGCTTTAGACGCACGCGCACACGCACTGCACCCTGTTTATATAGTTGTAATAAATATTTGAAAGTAGTTTATTATTGAGCTGGTCGCGTTTTTGTCTAATAAGTACCTAGTTATGCGTGTTTAAAAGATATACCAGCGATGTTTCGTGAGATGTTAGAATCAAAAATAGATATCTCTGCGTAATGTATCATTATTCCTTTCCATTTTGCAATTATTATGAATCCAAGATCAATTCTAATCGAGTGACGACTTCACAGTTCAGCCGTCTGACTCACAAATAAATGGTATCATCGGTATTGTACCAGAACCACGGTATAATCAGCAGTTACTAAGGAACAATCGCAATGGATTCCCTCGGGCCTATATTTACTCGGGATAGATGCGGGAGTGAAGGGGGCGGGGAGCACCACGTGGTATAAATAGTCGCACGCGCATGTACGAGCATTCGACCACGCCAAATCGGGAGACGGGAATCGGCAAGATGGTAGACGGAAAGTTTACAAACGTGATTATGGTTTGCTGTCCATATATTTCAATATTTATGTATACAAATGACGTGATCTTAACTCGGGAAGGTCTGAAGTCAACTCACTAATTTCAAGTGTATCTTATTTTACGAAAATCTATTATTTTGTGGAGGATTAAAAGTAGGTGTAAACATAATGAAGCCAAAGTTCAAGAACCTAACGCCTCGGATAGGCGTTAATTGCTCATTAGAACTTTGTTAATTTGTATTTGCGTATGATACACAATGCTTCTTTCAGCAAAAATAGATTCATGAGATATTTATTAGCCAGACGGTATATGTGTACCTACAAGTAGGCAAACATTTTCAGATATTAGTATTTATATTATTTTGGGAACGCTTCCACACGATAGTGATCTGGATCAGTTGAGCTATCTATAGATCGTTTGCAACGGTCTTTAGATAGCTAGATGTTTCATCTGTATTATTTGTATATACCTACTTGTACATCCTTTCCTACTATCCTACTTCCTACTAATATTATAAACGCGAAAGTTTGTGAGGATGGATGTTTGTTACTCTTTCACGCAAAAAATACTAAACAGATTTTGATAAAACTTTACAGTAATATAGCCTAAGCATCAGACTAACACATAGGCTACTTTTTATACGGGTATCACGCGGGCGAAGCCGTGGGCAGAGGCTAGTAGTTGTATGAATAAATGTTTTTGATATAGTTGGTAGGTATTTAAATGTGTTGGTACATTTTAACTTGTGTGTCTGTTGTTGATAGGTTTTTTGAAACAAAAATCAAACACGCTCTAGACGATGTTCCCATCATGGAAATTCTTAGATACATACTCAATGCGTGGATTTTCGAGTATACAAAGTTGATGGTTGTCAGAGGCACGTCCAAACATTATTTGGTCCGCGTTTTGTAAATAGTGAGTGAGTATTACACGTGAAAGGTTGCAAGCACATAGTCGCTTATTGGAACTCTAACCGATACCACATGTCCACATGGTTCTAGCTAGAGCATGCCGGTTTCCTAACGATGTTTTCTTTCACCGATTTAAGCACGTGTTAATGTGTAATATACATTTTTCGTGTGAAAAATACATTGGTGCACGACCGGGTTCGAACCCACGATATCCAGATTGGAAACCGGGGTACCGCTCTCTAGTCCAATACGGTTCTCATAGACATAGACATACGTTTTTTAATGTTCACATATATAATAATTTTAGTATTATTACGAAAGGTTCAAATCTTAGAATAATCTGTCTATTTGAATATATTTCTGGGATACTTCGTGCCTTTGTTGTAGCATCCTACTATATCATGTACTACAATCTGTATAGACGTTTGTTATAATCTTCTTATCTACTCAGGACAAGTGTCCTGAGTCATCGAATGTCGGTTCACACTGAAGTCAGTATTTTTGTAAAATAAGAAAATTATGAAACCATTCTGTGTTTTAATAGTGCCTATTTACATTTTGTTATTTTGTGTTTTGTTTGCAATTTGAATGGAATTTGGATAAAGTAGAAATATCTCGACCTGGAATAACATCCTGAGATCACAGAATAGGTACATTTTATTTGCATTCACGAGCAAAATCATGAGCTGAAGCAACTTTCAAGTAATTTGGCTATAACCTGGGGAATCTACCTCGTATAAAGTTACAATTTTGCTGTTAATTAGAGGTGAAACCCCGTGTAAGCGCTTTGTGGGTGATAAAATCTCTCATCACGGGTTTTAGTATCCGCATGAAACCTAGTCAGGTGCTGTAACCTTTTAACGAACGACTCTTGATTGCCCTCTGATGTCACGTTGTTTCTCTTGACTGTAATCAACTTGAGATTCAGCTATTGCCCTTAATTAAATAAACCTGTTCTAGCACTGTGCTGTTTCTTATTTTACAATACTGTTATTTTTATTCTAAACCCACGACCGCAGTCCTCAGCTGAGCGCAGGTCTCACAGAAGGCACTCTATATGACTGCCGTTCCATTCAAATTATGGAACCATTCTGTGTTTTAATAGTGCCTATTTACATTTTGTTATTTTGTGTTTTGTTTGCAATTTGAATGGAACGACAAGACGAGAGCGCCTTTCAGAGCCAGATGCCATTTCTGTGTTTATTGAGCCCAAACAATCCCGTAGAATACCGATTCTGACGTACGTACGAGATATTCGTGAGTTAAAAAGTAATAAATTGAAACTAAAAATAAAATGTGTATTAGCTTTTACGCACTTTTAAAATAATATAATATGAATTTAGCATGAATTTAGGATGAGTTAGGAGACGTTTGACTTCTTTCGAAGTTGGACCGAGACTGGTTGGTCGACTGGCTGAAAATTTAGTTTAATTTTTTCAGCTGCTTACTTTTTGATTTCTAATGCAACAGAGGGTTATAAGTTATAACATCAGATCAAGACTATAAGTAGAAAGGTACTTTGAGTGTATTTAAATACGAGAATTGGAATTCTGGTCTTTTTTTCTTTCAATTAAATATCTATCAAAATCGACGTCTTAAGTTTCTGAGTAACTTTTTTATTCCCTTCGAACAAGTTCGTTCTTCTCTCAGGAATTCACATTCGGACGTGCGATCCTGCCTTGATGTTTATTGAAGATCATTTACCTACGTAACTACTTATTAGAAGTTAAAGAAACCTAGGGAGGAAATGAAAATAAATTCAGAAAACTAACTATTTTTGTGGTGATGACTTCTTTTACCTTTCGTAACTATGGCCCGAGGTCAACGACACAATAACGGGTGGTTAGGTCCTAATCAAAGCTTTTTGGCACATGTTTCATAGGAATCTATACAGATTCCAGACGATGACTTATAATCAATGGTTAGACTTGACTGTCTATTTATTTTGTTGGTAAACTTCAAGCCTAAGGTTTAGAACTATTTGATCACGAGATATTGACGTCAAAAAAGTTTTGAGGTAATGGTAGATTTAATTAAAAAAAATCTTTATTGCCGACTACTTGTGATTCATATTGTATTTTAAGAGGCAGTGTTTTTGTCCAAAGATTGTGGACTTCGCTGCACTGCTTTAACAATCTTATCTCTCACTAGCTTCAGCCCACGGCTGCGCCCACGTGATATGATCCGGGTTAAAATTTACATACCTAATTATTTATTTGCTTTGATGATTCCTTATTTTGTCCGAATTGTAGATTATGTTGCGGAGATTTAATCCTACTTATATTATAAACGCGTAAGTTTATGAGGATGGATGTTTGTTACCTACTCTTTCACGTATATTTCAGGATAACTTTCAGTTATCCTGAAATATACTTTCAGCATCCTTTTCACTCATCTGCGCAACTCTTTCGCACTCAGAAATGGCCCGTGAAACATTGTCGTGTAGTTACGACTCGTGTTTTGGTTTCAGATACTTTCAGGCCAGCTGAAACTCAACGCGTTGCCATAGTTACCATTGATCGGCCGCGCCATCTTGGATGCAGTTGTCTGAAAAACTCTATGGGTTTTCAATGGGAGTCTAGACTGTGAGTTTCGACTTTCTATTGTGCTCAGTTTATCAACTTCATTAACTTCATTGTCTTGTCTAAAATTTATATTTCTAGGATCGTTTCATTTAGAAACATTAATTTACCTACTGTGTTAATTATTTTTTCTCCACTTAGGAAATTAATTTGTTGTTAACTTGTCTTGAAAAAGGCTAACCTAATCTGTGGCTAAAGATCGATTTTTATGTATTACTAGCTTCTACCTACGGATTCGCCGGTACCCTGCAAAAAGTAGCATATGTGTTATTCTAATGTATAAGCTATATTCCTGTATAGTTTCATTAAAATCCGTTCTGTAGTTTTTGCGTGTAAGAATAACAAAAATCCATCCTCACAAACTTTCGCGTTTATAATAGTAAGATCATCACTAGGACCCGCTGTAGAATGTAGATCGTCAAATATCCTGTGTATTTATTAACCCTCATAAGTAGGTCCGAAAAACCCTGACAAATCAATGTCTGCCTTTATGAAAGAAACTCGCATTCTCACGTCAATATTGCTCGCGATTGAAATTTATCTCGTCTGCTAGGCATTTAGACGAGACAATTATTGATTTAGGTAGATACGTAGGAAAGACGCCTACAGAGTTTGACCCGAGTGTGTTATTTGAAAAAAAAACTTTCAAAGAAGGCTAGTGTTTGTAGGTATCAGATTTAACATAAGGAACACATTAGGCTTATTATATGTATGTTATGCTTATACACATTGTTATGCTGACAACTTGGAATTTAATCTAGAAGGAGTTACTTTTCCTCACCAGGCTAAGCTCAGGGACTATAATTGAACAAAATCAGAAAAGACGTCTTTTTTTCATGAAATTGTAGGTACATGAGATATCTCATGGATAAATCCATCTGTAAAAAATCCTTGCTAACCGTCCAGCATTATATATATTATATTGCGAATAAATTGAGATTCATAGCTTCTCACAAACATAATTGGGAAACGAGTATATTTAAGCGAGCGGTGACGCTGCCGTAATAAAGTTTTATGTTTAATTTGAAGGCTGCTCCGGCATGTAAGAGCCACTTCAGGACGGTCAAGGGCGCTCCACCAAGCTGCAATAGTGTCAAACACGCAATTTTCGACCCTAGAATAAAGTTAGGTCTATTTTCAATGAAGACCCACGTTGGCTAGCTCATAACCCTACTTTGAATTTAGTTGTAACTTTAATTTGATAGAGCTCCCTAACTCTTAGCCCCGAATTCATAGTAAATAGGGGCTCCCATAGGGGACTGTTCAGGCGCTAAGTAAAAATTCAAGTACGAATTTAACCTTTATGGATCCAGCCATAAGGCAAATGCTGAATGATGGATTTTGGGGGACTGTTCAACCCCCGACTATGAATTCAGGCTTTAGACTATTGACGTCATACGCGACTTTTTCAATTTAAAGTTGGCTCTTGTTACTTTACATCTTTATATCAAAGGTTCATTTTCAGACTAACTTCGTCGTTGTAAACTTCTCGTAATTTTAGAAGCGCAATATGAAGTTGCCAGACGAATTCAAAATCATGTACCTAGTTAGGTGCATAGTTGTAGGTGTTGTATAAACACACTAGAAAATCCTCTTATTTAGTGAATAAAATCAACACCGGATACTTGGTACCTGGATAAATATTGCTGTGCGTGTTGATCGGTAATAAACGTACATAAGCTGAGGGCCATTTCGTCACCACGCAGTCTATAGATTTATGTTAGTTGTTTTATTCAGAGCTTCATACTAAAGTTTTTGATGTTTATTGTTTGTGAAACAATCTAACCGATGCCGATAGGCTTTGTTAACACTGATAAAATAAAATGTTTTTGTCTGAGTGTTTTCTATGTAGGTATAAGATGTATGTATTTACAAAAAATAGGTATATAATTAATATATCAGTCATGTAGTTCCCATAATACAAGCTCTGCTTAGTTTGGGGCTAGATGATGCTGCGTGTGAAAAAAAATGTCAAGCATAGAAAACACCCAGGCCCGAGACAAATATTTGTACATAATATAAACATTGTCCCGCGGCGGGAATCGAACCCGGAACCTTCTTCATCTCGGGCGGGTCATCGCCCACTACTCCACAGAGGCCGTCATTTTGCTGTGTGAAAATGATCAGAATTATTTATTTTATTTATTTATAATGAAATCTTAAAATTACAGTAGTTAATAGGTTTCTGTTGTATGAAACCTTCTTTTGATTTTCCATCTATAAACCTACTTCAGAATCCTTAATCCATTCCAAACAGACTTATTCAAATCGCTCAATTCTTATGGCACGTAGAACTAACGGGGACAGACCACACACCTAGTGATTGTCTATGCATAATAATTGCATGTCCTATGTGCTTTGTTAAACTAAGCTAGCTTTTCGTCCACACAGTATACAGATGATAGTTATATCTGTAGCTCTCAGTTTATTTTCAAATTTTTGAATGATATATCACTTTCGTACAAATCTTGTCCCATTTGCATTTCAGAGTTGGTAAAGTTTGGTGACAGAGTTTAGTGGGCAATGGCCACGGTTCAAACAATTTTTGCCGGTTCATGTTACAAAATACTTGCATTTTCCAATTATGCACACCAAATACTATTTTACGTAAGCGCATCAGGAACACTGCATGTTGCGAAATACTAATAGTAAACAATGCATTGTCTATGTTATTATTGAACTTGTGTTACATAATTATATTGATTCATCCATTGATGCTTGCTCATATAATGCAAGATAATTAGAAAACTGATAAAGTTTTACCTCACAATGTTAGCTTTGTATTTGATAACAGAAGTTTCTTAATTATGAGACGGACTCTAGCTAAGAACTTATATAATAACCGTTTTTCGTTCATACTTTTGTTCTTCGAGTCACTAATATTAATGATTAGATTAAAAATTTCTGTATTTTTTATTTTATTTTATTTTTTTGTGTTTTTAATGATTAGATTCATATTAGTATTGGTCTACCAGTGCGGTTGGAATTCAATGCATGCCTTATTGGTATCTTTAAGCCTCAATGTGTAAACCAAGCACTCCTCCTCTGATCTATGTGGCTTAAATAAAAAACTACCAAGGTGTCTTGAATTACAAAATCAATCGATTTAATTATTTTTGCGGAATTTATCTTAAATAGGTAAGACTTTTCAAATACTTATTTAGATCGATTCATGTGCTTATGATTATAGTTTTACGTTTCTCCAATAAAATCCAGTTACAATTCTTTCATATACAAGATCAAATAATAGTCTACACTCTCCAGACTCTTAATCAATACTGATTCATTCTATTTATATTTAGCTGGGAGGGGTCTAGCACCTCAGGTTCAACGCCCTCGGCTTATCACTAGGAGATAAGAATAGGACAGATTAACTCTGTTGATATGATGATACGGGCCACTTCCGCGAGCAACATCGGCATCCGTCTAGTTTAGTTTATTTTAGACTGGATCATGGTCTCATGTCTGAAGGCTAGCTTGGTCGATAGCTGTGGTGTAAGTTTGAGCAATATCGGTCTTATGTAGGTGTTTTGTTTGCGGTATTATGAGGAACCGAAGGTATAGTCTTATTTACCGCGGGAGAATGCGCAAGTGTACCCTTGGCAGAGAAGGCGCCATGAAGGAACATAGTGGTGGTTTTAGCCGGTAAGAGTGAGTCCGGCATAATGTTTATATTTTATGATAAATTTCCCCACTTAAAAAAAAGGGAAGAAAGTGTCCCCTGAAAAGTTACATAAGTACTTGGTTTTCTCGGAAGAGACTCACTTTTATGACAAGCTTTATAATTATAAGCAAATTTGTAATTTTTTATATTGACAAATTTGTCAAGAAACTTTCGTTCAGTCCCTAGTTGGAAACTCAACTTTGTAGTCTTGAATAAACTACAAACGACTGACTGGAATAAAGCGGTTCATGCGTAGAAAAACTATAAAACTTATTTGCTGATAACTTTTTAATTGTAAAACGTTTATTGACTAAGCTAAGCGACTAAGCATTGATTGCTAAATTAAGTTGCATTGTTGAATTCATGATATCGATCTTAAAAAATCTTTAAAATGTAAGCGAATTATAGAGAAAGAACCCTCGAAGCTTTCAGTCACAGCTTTTATAAAGGTTTACAAAAGGTTCTTCAGGTTACGTGACATAGGTATAATTTCGGCAAAACCTACCTAATCAAAAGGTGATTAGCCTGACCTTACACCTTCACATAAATGGTAGGTACCTACTTGCGCTAGCGCCGTCTAATTGCAGTTTAATATGTCAGGATAGCTGGTTCTAATGTGACTTTGCATAATAAATTGGGTAGGTACCTACAGAGGTAGACTTAGGTAAAGGTAAGGCCCAGGTATTTGGTTTGATATAAAAGTAATGCAAATAAATAACCAATCTAAGTGCATATAAACATCATCAACTGTTATATACCCTGCCCTGATTCTAATCCACACTAATTATTGGTCTCTAAAGTAAGTCGCAGGCACATTAAAAATAATACATAATAATAAATAATGCTGGACATTTGCACACAGCATCATTTAGCCCTGCATAGAAACAGGCACATTAAGTATTCTCTTTGATTGGCAAAAAATATAAATTAAGGATTAAACGCCACAAGCTTACTTTTATTACCCGCGACGCAAAGAGCCCGTAAGTATATGTGTTTGCCATAAAAGGTTATTTGTTTAAGTGTTATCTGTTATTCCAAAACGGCTTTTAGCGTATTGCTGGTTTTGCCAGTTTTCGGTGACTTTTAACGGCGTTCAGTGTTTTTTTTTTCGATTTAAGGGTATTCAATAGCTTATAATTTCGTCAATAAAAGCAAGATATCTTGTAATTCAGTTCACAGAAGACTTATAAATTACTAGCTTCTGCCCACGGCTTCAAGATCAACATCGATTCTCACAAACATTAGCATTTTTAATATAAGTAGGATCATTATGAAAAAAAACTTTAATTATTGTTTGATAACAATAAAAAAGTTTTTTTTTAATTATGTTCTATGGTATTCTACTCTATGATGATCCATAGAGTAGAATACCATAGAACATAATGGCGTATTTACTAAAGTTAAAGCTCTGGGCGACAAATTCAAATTGCTACTATAGTCCAGTGATATTTTTGGTAAACAAATAGGCAGATCATTATCGTAAATCAAACTGTCAACGATACTCGACTCTACTATCGTTCTCACTTCTTGCTTTATCGTGTGCTTCGTTGGGGGCGTTATAAAGGAGCTCCTCCGAAACCCATTTCCGTTACAATTACGATGATGACATTCAAAATATACCCCAAGATCAAGATCTAGTTCACCCTTATGTAATGAATTTGTAAGGCTTTGTATTTAAGTAGTTAAAAGTCAGGATACCGCCCACTAGGCCAACACGGCTCTATTATTTACCATTTTACTATATATATATAATAATAATAATATATATACATATACTAACTAGCTTCTGCCCACGGCTTCGCCCGCATGTTACCAGGATAAAAAGTAGCCTATGTGTTATTTTGATGTATAAGTTATATAAATAAATAAATATGCTGGACATTTTCACACAGCATCATCTAGCCCCAAAGTAAGCCGAGCTTGTGTTATGGGAACTACATGACTGATAACCTACATATATACATTTTTTTTTGTAAATACATACATAAATATTATACTTACATGGAAAACACCCAGATCCCGAGACAAATATTTGCAGATACAAACATTTGTCCCGCAGCGGGAATCGAACCCGCAACCTTCTGCGTCTCAGGCGGGCCTTCACCCACTACGCCACAGAGGTCGTCAACTACATTACTGTAAAGTTTCATCAAAATCCGTTCTGTAGTTTTTGCGTGAAAAAGTAACAAACATCCTCACAAACTTTCGCGTTTATAATATTAGTAGGATAGTATGATTAGTAGGATAGTATAATAAAGCTGAAGAGTTTGTTTTTAGGGTTCCGTACCTCAAAAGGAAAAACCGGAACCCTTATAGGATCACTTTCTCGTTCATCCGTCTGTCTGTCAATCTGTCAAGGCCCCTTTTCTGGGGTACGTGTGAAGGTATCAAGTCGAAGTTAATATCAAATACGTAGGTCTACAGTCCATTGGAGCTCTAAAATAATCAAGCTTATAGGTCAACGCAATAAAAAAATACGGCTAATTACGCGACAATTTTTTTTACTGGCAATTAAATCAAACCTATAGGGTATACCGTTGATCTAGAATCATGGAATTTGGCAAGAAGTTAACTCACAGTACAAGTAAAGGAAGAAGTCCGAAAATAGTTAATTTGTTGTATCATATGAAAAAACTCGCACTTGTCCGGTTTTTTTTGAACGCGCTAATTTTTAAGACTACCATTTGAATTAGAAAAAATATTTTTGCATTTGATAGCCCAATTTATGAGAAAGGTTATTAAGGCTACACCACGCTACAACCAAAGGGTCGTAAGGCTTCTGGGAGTCGAGAAAAAGAAGTAATAGCACGGGCGGACGATGCGACGCGTTGGTCTAGGGGGCGAGGGCGACCGAGGCACGGCTAGTTAGTATATAAAAAATAACGAATAAACAGTATAGGGAAAGATATCTTGTTTTTTGAAAAGAACTCATTCAAATAAGCTAATCTTTAATCTTAAATCATTGAGCAGCTAATTATATAATTGAGCAGCTAATTATCTTTAAATAATTAGCTGATCAATGATTTACGATTATACGCCATTCAGTAGCATTTTTTAGCATATCTTTAACAGAATCTGTGTAAAAATGGTCACTGTCCACTCAAACTGCTCATTGAGCTTCAAAAACCACCTACGGCGATTGTTATTCCATAAAAAAAAACATTTTTGGCAATAATCCATTAAAGTTTATTGTTTTCTGTCTTTTTTTGGAAATTGAGCGTTGCCACTCAATAATAATCCAAAACTGCGTTAAATTACGTTCAGATTATCATAAAGACTTCGTAAGAGGTGAAATTCTAATACACGCCTACCACATCTGCGATAAATATTAAGTATTCAAGTCATCGCTTTGAATAAATAATATATGACGTACCCATCACAGCTCATTGTAAATCCTCACCTGAAATAGAAAAAAACACAAATATAATTAACTGAAGGGTAGAGAGAGCAATAAATTAAACTAAGTACGTCTGTCTTCGTGATCTTGCGTTAATTTAACGAAATTAATAAAACTGAAAAGCACTTTGTAAGGTTAATAACCTGAACCAGCGGTTTGAATTAATTATGTTGTGATGTCACACCTAAATCACGAAATTTTACTAGCCCTAATATTTCATTGAAGTCACCCTTCGAAAGATTATTCAATTAATTTTTTTTATCATACAACAGATGTCTTTTGCGATTTTATTGCATAAATTTTCATAACTTTTAGTAATTATAATCAAATTATGTAACAGATTTCTACATTCCGATAAGAATTCGTATGTAACACGGTAAAAAACCAGATATATTAAGTTAATTTAATAGTCCGTGGATAATTGTTCGTAATGGAGACTCTATGGAGATGGACATCTTCTTCCGTCTTCCTGCTTCTTACTCTGAATGTAAGTCAACTAAATTAGTTCATAACACGTTTACATTGAAATCAAACTTTTTATGCAACTATGGTCATTGTTCCAGATTGGCCGTATTTTGAGTCAGAGTGTGGTACCAAACTATCCATTTCAATTGCCGCTTCAGGGAGAACCTATATGTGACTGCAATCCAGGGCTTGTAAACACTCAACTGCAACCGAAAAATGTATTATCATACCCGCCAAATGGCATAGCACCAGGAGAACCGATTGGACTTGTACCAGAATGTCGGAAGCCGCTATACCAAGATGGTTTCTCTGCACAAAATTTACCTATAAATCAACACGCTAGCTATGTGCCGCTTTCACAAGGCCCATGTGTCAATCTAGGTTCTATAAATGCACAAGGATCGTCATATGCTGGTCCGTCAGGACCAGCTTATTATATCCCAGGACTATCGTTGCCTATACCACAACAAAGTGAAAGTCTGATAGGGCAACCAATTACACCATGTCAATCACAAGAAAATTCAAGATTGCCTCCTTTGGAAAAGGTTCCACCTCCACAAGGAACATTACCATGCCCATCATTGGCGGGTCCACCCTTCACCCCATTAATACCAGTACCAGTCCCAGGGATCGGATTGTCAGCCCCAGCATTATATAAACAGATGAATTTTTCACCATTTGCCAACGCTGCAATCCTAAGCAACCATTTCACACCATTAATCCCGATAATAAATCTGGGATCTCCACCGCCCTGTATTGACGTGCTGCCGTCGCAAGGTACTTTGCCCTTACCCTTGTCTCAAGGTTCTGTATCAATATGTCCTCCTGTAAGTCCGATACTCTCATTTAATAATCAAGAATTCCCGGGTGCTTCAATTGATTTATTTCCATTTGCACAATGCCCTTCAGCATTTAACGGTCCTCCAATCAACACGTTCCGCCCTACAAATCTAGGACCCATACAAGCACAATTACCACAAGGTCCATTAGGTTCACAGTGTATTACCCCACCAGAAACTCAGCCTTGCCTTTCTGCTACAACATCTTCGATAGACCCGCTATCTCAAAATTGTTTTCCATATTCTCAATTCAACATGTTTCAAGTACCAAGAACAACACTTTTTCCGACTGTCACATCCATTCATCAATCTTTAGCATTAAATTGTGATCCTACTTGTAACCAAGGTTCTGGATGTGCCAACTCAGGAGAGAACCAGCAGGAGCTTATCTGTCCACAAATTCCATGTTTACCTAGTCAAAACGTACCAATACTTCCTTTAACCTCTGTCTTCCAACCACCTGTACTTCCTTTAAACTCAGGACGTTATCCATGGATAACTGACGAAGCTTCAATCAATTTCTCGCCCTCACAGATTATATCTCAACTTAGTACTATTTCTCCGAATGGGTTTGAACCTACACTGCCAAATATTGCATATCCTTTTGACTGTCCGCCTATCAATCCATTGGCCTATCCCTATCCGCATATCTATCAATCAAATCAAATAAGTTCATTGCCTCCTGTACTTCCACAATCTGTATATATTCCAAATTATGAAAATCCATACAAGTCAACAGTAGCAGACGCGGCCCCAATACCAATCACCTTGCAAATAAATGTCCCAGCTCCTTCTATACCAGCTCCTAGAATAACTATCATCAATGCCATACCAGAACCACCAACTGCTATTTCATCTCCTGCAGATGAATTAAGCTACATCGATATGCCTCCCATGATAATAGAAGGTAGAAAGTCTAGATCGCGTTCTTGGCTGCCTTTGATTCTGGTGGCATTATTCGCCGGTGACGGTAATTTTGGAGGTAATGGAGGTGGATGCTCCTATGATTCTGGTCCTATACCGATTCCGTATCCCATACCGATACCAACCAATAACCCGGTTATAGTGAACAAGTAGTTCTCGCTCCTGTGCAATAATTGAGGTCAGAGAAGTGATGAAATTACTATTATTATAAGTTAAATACCTACGTAAGAAGCTGGTAAATGTTGCTGAGTAATTTATTTTGTATCGTTTAAGTATTTATTGTAAGTGTACTGTAAATAATATTAACAGTTGTTTTTACGTAAATAAATAATTCAAAATATTGTTGCGTTACCAACCGACCGATCCTAGCAGAATATTGTGACCCCTAGTAGATAGTCACTCAAAACTATGAACCTTTGCAGCAGCATGTTGGCAAATTTTCGTTGTGGATGTCATTTTTTAAAATACTTAGTATGGAAGAAATATTTAACACAATATTTGTCTAGCACCAAACTCTACCGAATCTGTGCCTTGTCGGCTATTTATCACATACGAATCACAATATTATTAGTATTAAATCAAAAAATGATAATTTCCTAAAACACAATTTAGCTGATCACTTGGCTTCTTGAACGTAGAAAGTGCATAAACATTAATAGATGTAATATTAGAGAGCCAGGCCTTGGCCATGTCAAGGTCAGTATAGCTGACACTGTCTCATCACCGTTCGTTTTAATTATTAGCAACTCATATAGATGAGCACATTAAAGTCATCTTTAGACATTGGATACAAATCATGCTTATGTACTAGACGAGATCCTGTATTTGGCACAAGTAAGAACTGGTCTATTTTCTACAAATTCCTCTAAGAAACTGATGTGAACTCATGCTTGGATTCCGCAAGTGTATAGGCAGAGACCATAGATGGGACTGGCATGATTCGTTATGTGTATGCCATTGTAACAACTTAGGTAAATGTATTTTAATTAACCGTTAATTATTAACGGTGAACTGTAATGCTCTAAACTATTATTTTAATTATAAGCGAATTAATTAACTTCAATTTGTTCTGTAATTTGCTATTTTTATCGTCCCTGAATAACATATAATACTAAAAATAGCAATCTTAAACGATTAATAATACTGGAAATGTTTATATAATACATTGCAATCATCGTACGATAACATATCTTTTACAACACCAATATTGATTGTGGTATAATAATCTAGATAACGTTTTACTATTTCCTAATATTACAAGATAAGATCATTCTCATTCAACTTATCGTACAAAGCTATAAATAATACAAAATATCTCAGAACAAGATCATTCCTCTTTTTATAGATCAGTACGTTGACAATACAAATTCAAATGAATAAATATAAATAAACTCAAAAGACATGAAAATATCGCTAATATTATACATTGTTAGCATCGTTTTTTTGTTTAGTTTCAGAGTAAGTTTTCGGCTATATTTATTTTATTCTTCTAATATTATAAACATTGGTCACAAATTCACTATTTTCCATCTCTAATCAGACTTAAGAAAAAGATCTAACATTTTTCAACTCTTTATTTCAAATATTTTTTTCAGGATGGAGAAGTGGCAGCGCAGAATTTTATACCAGGATACAATGGAGGCGGTCCCATATCCTACTCTAGTAGTAGAAATGATGACGACTTCGGCTTCTTACTAGCAATTCTACTCCTGGCTTCTAGGAGAAGATGTGGTTTCGGCGGTGGGACCGGCAACTGCGGCTGCTGTAACAACGCTAGGATAGTCCCAGTACCTTACCCTATACCGTTTCCTACTAACAATCCTATCATCACTAGAAGTCGTAACGGCAAAGATGATTATGACGATGAAACATCGACAGGTGGTGATGATGAACCCATTGTTAACGTCATTACTGAGAATGTGGATAATTCAAGTAATATATCTAAAAGTATAAGTAGTCCTAAAGCTTTTAGCGGCAGTAGCAGTAACAGTAGAAGTGGTAGAGGCCGTGGTAGAAGGCCACGTCATAAATCACCAAATTGATGTTTCGCTAAAGACAGAATCGAGAGATAGAAGGAACCTAGCAAAAAAAAATAAGAAGTAGGTTAGTAGCTTAAGTATTTATTTTAACTAAGTTTTATATGAAAAAATATATGAAGTAAACTGAGGTCATGTTTTTTTTATTCTATCCCAATATGTCTATTAGTAAGTCTGACTTATCCTATAAACAATCCGAAATTTTGACATCCGCACTGACATAACAGTTAGAAAACGGGCTTCTTCCGCAATTTATTCACTAAAAATCGATTACTTTGAAAAACAAACAATCCGTTTTCCGTCATTTAAGTGCTAAAAACACGCCACCTAAGCTATGACCAAATTAACCCTAGATAGCTAACGTTCGTCAAAATGACGAGCATCTAATAAATATCTCCGTCTCCCTTTCTCAATGTTTTTCCTACACACTCGCGGTTTCGTGCCAACTTAGTGTCTGCTAGACTGCATCGCGTGGTGGTAGTGTTTAGCCGGTAAGTATTTTTGTTTTTGAGATACCTACTGCGTATTCGAATGGTTAGCTTATGCGTAACTTTTAGCTTACGCTTTAAGTTGATTTTTGCTTTGTTTTTTTTTTTTTTTGTTATTTCGTTGATAGTGGATACGAATGGCTGCGAGGTTGATCACAGATAACGACATAGTTCGGGCGTTAGATGATGAAGATTATGTCAACACAAATGATGTTTCTTCTGATAGTGAAAATGAGGATGGCTGATGACGTTAAAAGTGACTTTCACGACGAACCCTCGGACTCTGAAGATGCGCAAATAACCTTTAGATATTGAAGAGGTACAAGAAACGTCACCTTCCGATGCTCGTCCTCTCAGTGAGGATTCATCATCTGCTTCCAACAACATTATCCACTTGCCTCAACCTAATATTCGTGGCAAAAATCGTCATGTGCGGGCAACTCACAAAGGACATACTTCTTCCCGAACTTCTGCGATGAATATCGTTCACATGGCTAGAGGACCAGCCCGTTCAGTCAGAAACATAACAGAACCTCTCGTTTTATTTACTTAGTTCCTTTATGACTGATGAAATATGTGAGGAAATTTTGCAGTGGACCAATGCTGAAATAGCCATAAAGAAACAAAGCTATGAGACTATGACATCCACCCAAAACGAAACGTGCAAAGAGGAACTCAACGCTCTCTTCGGTTTGTGTTCCTATAAGAAAAGGCGCATGACAAATAATCACTGGCATAGTTGCAGAGTTCCCATTTGTGGCGAACATACGGTTGACTTTTGCCCAACTTGTGCCAAAAAAACTAAGTCATTTGATACTCACGGTTAATTTTAATCTTTTTTCTTTATTGTACTATAAATAAAAGTAGAAATTTCTAAACAATAGTTCCTAATTTAGTCATTGTAAGATTAAGTGCCTTATTGATCTCAAAGAAACATGTGCCATTTATGATTTGTGATTTAGTACTTAAAAGTTAAATAAATATTCATTTTTGTTATAATTATCTTTAATTTACATCCCATATTTCCTATAAATATAATAAACCAAATAACATATTTTTTAATAAAAAACACGTTTAGAAAATGATCGTCAAATCCACCTACAGTTACAGCTAGATGTCGCTCGCTACCCACCGCTCGCTAGCGGCATCTAGTACATATTTATGGCAAACAAAATAGCCCGAGTTAGAGTGATATTTTTTTTTGTATGGGATGAGGTATTTGTACTTGTATTATATTATAATATCTGCGGTTCGGCCTATAGGACTAAATCGCTGCCGCATGCCGGATATGTTGCAGTTCGTGCGTCGTCATTTTGGAGTAAACAACAAGTAAGTTGCAGTACGTGCGTTCTGCTACGGGGCGAAAAAAATACCTAAGCCTTTTGTTGCATTTAAAATAACATATTTTTTTAATAAAAAACACGTTTAGAAAATGATCGTCAAAAAGTCGAATAGCTTACTAAAGCTTACTATAGAAGTTCAGGAACGTTAGCTATCTAGGGTTAAAGTTTTTATTTGCAGTAGGTAAATTTTCAAGACATTTTCATCTGTCATCTGGGTACCCGACCCCGATCCCGATTCCTATCCCTAATTATTTTTTTCTGCAACAAGATTACATGCCAAAGCATAAGTCACATACCTAAATAATAGCATAAGCTCATAATAATAGCATAAAAACATTGGGAACAATTGCAACTATTACTGTTTTATCAAGAAAATCCATGAAATAATAGGAAAACTAAAACTACTTCCTATTGCCTAAGATTTTGGAATGTAGAGACTGATAAAACATAATGTTGACTATAGAGACATTTAAAAAGACAGTATAATTCTAAACACCATTTACAATTTTAATTTACTTTACGTTTATTCATACAACTATTTACAAGTAGGTAATATACAAAAAATACAGATCAAACAATTTACGATTAATTAGTATAATTATTATTTATATAACAGTAAACATCGCATACCCGATTAATTAATTGCTCATGAGTGATTTGGGCAATAATAATAAGTTACGAAGACCATAAACCAAGGCAAACCAATAAAACCGAGAATGCAATCTACCCCAACAAAGATCGTTCACTCCAATGTAACCCTAGAAAGTGTTTCTTCATTATAACGACATAATAATTACCAATGCAGAGATATCAAACCAAAAACATGATCATTATTCATCAGCTTTTTCCGTTAAACGTGACCAGATAATCAAACATAAGATAAGTTTGAAGATACCGATTATGTCAGATCTTGGGGCAAGATAATACTTTGTATATAAGAAGCGTGCCTCACCAATTGAAAGAATTTTCATGATGACTGTAACCATATCTAATGGGGTAGTAATTTTGCTGTTATTGCTTGTACAGGTATGATTTTTTATTTTTATATCAGTCTGGATAAGTACTTGTTTACTTCAAACAAGCACACCTGAAACTATAGAGTTTTTTATAAATAACTTCGTTTTTAAAAGTGTAACTTTGCCTTAGTTATGAAACATTAAAAAAAAATGACGTCATTGGCTTTTTAGGTTTAATGACATCCTAGGCGTTGGTGACAAAAATAATGGCAATTTTACGGAGAGTTTTTTTATCAGACCATACGAATGTCAATGCTACAGTTTTTTTGTTTGTTAATTTTCAGAATATCTCTGGACAACAAGGTGTAAAAAACAATGTAATAAGCAATGCAGCACTTCCACAATCGAAACCAACATACGATACTGCCGGTGCTACTTTTTACTCACCACAACCAGGCCAACAGATAAATTCGCAACAGTCGTCAAATATGCAACAAGCACCCATTTCTCAGCAGCCACAGAATTTACAACAGCCTGGAATAAATTATCAAGTAAAGCAACTGTATCAAAATCCTCTTTCTGATATATTTTCTGATCTGCATAATATGCGGTTCTCTGTACAGAAGCCACATGGAGGAAACCCATTACCAATGACTTCCTGTGGATATAAACAAAACTTCGAACCAGCTCCAGTACAGTCTCAAAATCAACCTGGCACTGTGAATAATCAGCAGTACGCTAATCAAGTTCCAGAATCTTTAAAACCAACGTTTACATTCCAATTTGTACCTGCATCACCTCAAATGATGACCCCTGGTAACCAACAAGTGACAAACACAATACCAGCACAATATATTTCGAATAGTCAAAGCCAGATGCCATCGCAACAGGGTCCGAGCTACTACGTCCAAAGTCAACCCACGAACCAACAAGTGTCGTCAGCGCAAAGCTTTCAAACTAGCTCTGGCCAGGGTCAACCCATTATTTTTACCATGAACCCACAGCAGCCTACAGCAGGTCCAAGCCAGCCAGTGGTATACACTTTGCAATCCACTCAAACTTCATCACGTTCTGGCAGCCAACAAACAGCTCCTCAACCTGGCCAGGCAAATATTCCATCAGACAGTCCAATGGCGCTTCTAATGTCCCAACTACAGTCCCCATTCGGAAACCCTGACGTCGCATCGATTCTTCCTATGCTTATGGATTCAAAACAGGAGAAGTCAGGCGGTATGAAAGCTTTGCTTCCATTGATACTCAATTTACTGAGCGATAAAGGCTGCGGATGTCCACATTGCGGATGTCCATACACCAATCCTGAACCAACTATTAACGGAGGCTATTCAAACCAAAAGAACTACAGCCAGCAAGTTTGGCCCGATGCAGCCAAAATCAACCAGCCTGAACAAACTAAGAATGTAGCAAAAATTATCGAAGAGTCGAGTGAAGTAAAGATCTCAAGAGTACCGAAGAAATACAAGACGAATGTTATCAGAGACATCAGCGAAGAAGCTTCGGACGAAGAAGATGACTATGAAGTTGATGACGATTGAACTGCACGTGCTGAAGACGGGAATAAATTATTATTTATGGATATTAAACAAAGTTAGGGCATAAAAAAATAGTTTAAAAAAAAAAATTAGAAAAAAATGATTTCGTCTTTCTTCCCCTTCGCTACACCAGTGTATTACGACGGTATTACCAATATGGGCGCAAATGGATGCACAATTTTTATGTTATATAAAATGAAAAATATGTGGTCGACCGGTTAATACAAAAGCAGTCATTGACTAATTACAACTAATTCTCACAAACACAATAGTATCACTGCAAGGAACTAAATGGACTAGCTCTAAGATATGATAGTACATTGATTAATTATCTATTAGGCAGATGAGTCCTATCCCCAGTATAATACTAACCAGACCCCTAATTATACTAACGAAATGGCAATAAGGATCGGCTCATTATGACAGGCAATGGCCACTTCTCGGACTAAAATTTCCCATTTTCGAGATTTAGAATTTTCGACCATTGCTAAAGCTGGAAGCAATTTATCAAACGCGACAGACAGTCGCGTCCCTGGTAGTGACTGGAGGCGTATCTGGTACATAATGTTCCATAGGCCTGTGCAAACTAAATGCCAAAAGTCGCAGGCGCGATCTTATGTCCGTGGACGTCTGACAAAATCTGGCAGATTGGAATTTTTCGACAGTCACAGACTCGTCTAATGTATTTCGCGGACGCGTCCGATGTGTATGCACGAGCTTCGGACGCGTCTTTGTCCACATGTCAGTCGCGCTCCAATTTCCATGAAGTAGGCTTCTCGCTCACTACCTACTACTCGACATGATGCCACTAGCCCGGCTCTCTATGGAAGGCCTGATAGGTCTGTCTAACGAAGCATCCGACACGGAGTGTACACAATGCTATATCGCGACTTATAGTTATAAATCATAAATAATACTGGTAATTTTTCACACAGCTTCATCTAGACCCAAACTAAGCAGAGCTTGTATTATACATGTTTTTTTGTAAATACATACATATTATACGTGGGATACTGAGAAAGTTTTGAGAAACTAAAAAACTAACTTCTATGGATAAAATATTTTAATTAAATCTTTTCAAAGAACTCTCCACCAGCCTCTATACAAAGTTTCATGCGTCTGAACCAATTTTCGAAACATTTTTTCCAGTCCGCCGCAGACACCTCTTCCACGGTCTTCTCGAACGCTGCTAGCGCGTCTTACGGCGATGAAAACTGTATCCGTTTCAGCGGATTTTTTATTTTACGGAATAAAAATAAGTCACATGGTACCAGATCAGGACTGTAAGGTGGGTGACCTAAGACTCTGACCGGTGTGGTGTCCAGGAAGTTCCTCGTTTTGAGCGCTGAGTGCGCGGGCGCGTTGTCATGGTGAAGCAGTACTCCGCGGAGCCCGGTGTTCGGTCGCTTGTTGCTCATTGCAGACAAAACTTCTGGCAGGCATTTTGTGGTATACCATTCGGCGTTGATGTTGCTTTGGTCTCATAATGGAATTGAAACCAGATACCCCGTCAAAGTGAAGAAACTAGCGATCTAAATTTTCCCTGCCCTCTCGATCGCTTCACTTTCGTAGGCGTTGGTTCGTTTTGAAACAGCCAAACTGTCGACTGACGCTTTGTTTCTGGATCGTATTGATAAATCCAGGATTCGTCACCTGTCACAAAGTCGTAAACGCGCCGAGACGGAGGGAAATTCGAAATTAAAACAATGGTATTTTTACTTTTAAATAATAAAATTTTTCAAAATAATTACAGTGCCTTATACATAAAAACTTTTTTTCACAAAACTTTCTGAGTGGCCTGGTACTAATACTAGTTCTTAAGCCTGGAAAAATTAGTGCCATGGTATCGTTTCCATAGCGATTTTGTGAATGTAATTTGGGGAGCAGGGATAGCATTTTCCATACAAAAGACTATCCTTCAACCATTATCATCATTACACTTAATAGCTATGCTTTCGTCGATGCAATTTCTCCATTTATTGCTTTCCTTTTTTAACCTTTTCTCCTGCAATTATATCAGCTTCTAATCTTAGTTATGTCAATCCGATTCACACCTAATATTATAAGGGTTCAGTAACAGAAAAAGACCTTCGGTTGTAAAGAGATTGATCAAGATTTGTTAATGCTAAGATTTGTGCGTCATCTATCACGTGCACTAAAAGTAGTATCATTATTTGCTATCTGACACAAGACAAAGAATTTTAAAACAAAGAGTGGATGATACCTAATTATATAAAACTCGAAACTTGTGTTAAAAATAATAGTCCACCAGGAAATCTCAAGTTGTATCACCATGGCTTCTAAAGGATTGATTATGCTTCTCGCTTTAATTGTCATCCTCAATGTAAGTTAACGAACTTTTAAGTAACGATGAGCTTGCATCCTGTTACGTGGAATGGCACTATGCATAACGTGGCATACGTTTGGACTTGCCTCTCAATTGGTATCCTCATAGATCAGTATACAGAATAGGTATGCATTTGAGGATGTCCAGTATGGAAGCTTATTTGTTTTTGTTGCATTAATATTCCTTTTGAAGCTTTCTCATTAGTTTTTAGAGCAGGAATAGGTATTGGTACTGTTCTTACAAAACAAAATAATTTTGCTAAAAAATTTTGAAGATACAAAATAAATAATAATCCTACATATTTAATTTTAGAATTGTAATAGAGAACAACTTAAGTCGCCATCGAAATAAAGAACGGACTGTTTTGTTATCGTTTTAAATATTTAATATATTTCAGTTGGCTCTAGCTGCTCCATACGGTTGTGGTGGTTGCGGCAGCTGCGGGGGCTGTGGAGGCTATCGTAGGGGTTATGGAGGCCGTGGATACCGAAGAGGAGGACTTGGCTCAATTCTACCGCTTGCTTTATTAGGATTATTCTAACTCATCAACGTCTGTGATTTTATTTGGTGAAACTATATTAAGAATTTATTTTTATGTTTTGGATGCGAATAAATTGAAATGTTCAAGTGAATGCGATTATTTATTTTGAGCCTGAGAATTCACGCTTTTTTGTGAAGTTGCAAAAAAAAGGGCTGGCTGCAGTTGCATTAAGTTGCGTTGTGGCGACGTTTTTCCTGCGGCAGATTTCAATGATTGCGGATAATGAACGTGTCGCTCGCTGCTCGTCACGCGCGTGCAGCCACATTGTCGCGTTTTGATTGGTTTCGTCGAATTGCTGGTGACATATGTTTTCAGCTACTGCGTTTTCATACAATTCCATGCCCGACCACTTTTTTGTCACTGTCATGTGGGTATCGTCGACGCTCGTCAAACGTCCGTGTGAACAGGCTTTATATAGGAGCATATCAAATTGACTTCATATTGGACGAGGAACAATCGATTATGATTTGTATCCATTTCTAAACGTCACTACTAGTTTGATGCGATGTAGAAAAAACATTTTAACAAAGCCTCTTTAACTATAGGCGGATAAATTTGGCGGTGCTAGTATTAATTTACATAAACACAATGCTCCTTATAGGGTACCAGTTAATATGATGAAAAATATGCCAACTTTTCTAAAGATAACGATATCGAACCTATCAATAAACACATTAAATGACATAATCTTGGTTTTTATTCATTACAAAAGCAGACGTGACAAGAGGCATACCAAAAATTATGTAAACAGATCCTGAATTACGTAGATAAAGTTGTTAACATTTCCTAACTTAACTAATCATTGCAAAATTTTCATATAAAAGTAAAATGTGATACGAACTCCTTGGATTGTCGGAAATGGCATCAAAGCTATTGTGGGTTGGCTTGCTGTTGCTGAGTTATTTCAATGTAAGAGTCTTATTCCGTATTAAGTATGTTATTACATGACTACATACAGTGTCACACTCGAAAACGAAATAACAAGTATGATTTGTGATAATTTAGTAAATATTTAATTGTTCTTCCTGTTAGGAAATACATAAACGCATGTAATAAATTAAAGTTGATATTTTTTTGTTGATGTTTCAGTAACTTAAACTTATTATTTCAGACGATAGTCCACGCTCAATTTGGTTATGGATCGAACGGATATGGTCAGCAGCCCATAATAATCAGATCTAACGATGATGACGGCATGAATTTTATATGGCCGCTGCTATTTATTCTACTGGCTGATGGCGGATTTGGGGGAAGGGGGGGTTATGGAGGGTGTGGAGGGGGTTGCGGGGGTTGTGGTGGTTGTGGAGGAGGCTGCAACACTATTCCCATACCCTATCCTATACCGATACCAGTCAACAATCCCGTGATAACCAACTAATACAACTCGACCTCTGGAATATCCTTCTTAGTTTCTAATAAATTGAGACCTAATTTATTAAAAATATAAAAAAAAAGATTGAAAGTTCAATATTTATTTCCTAAACTATCATATCTCGCTGCTAGCCAATAGTCTCCTCCAATTTAAATTCAATGTAACAATTCATATACCGGGCCACTGCCCACTAATGTGTTCCATTTTCAAGTATTGTTCTAGCCACTGCCAGGACAATACTTGAAAATGGAACACAATAGAGGGATCAGCCAAAGTAACATTCATTTCAGCGATTAGCGATATCGCTATAGTAATAAAAAAATATGTTCGGGATGGATTTTAGTTATCGATGTTATCCAAGGATTCGTCAATCTCATAAATATTTGGTTTTCTACTATCGTCTACGATTATAGAAAGAGAGAGAGAGAGAAAGTAGAGTCAATTCGGCTTAAACAGTTTTATTAAAATGTCATTTCAGTGTCCAGTGTTTCGAGCACGTAGAAACGATTAGCTAATAAGACGACCACTAAATTACACCAGCTATTTAAAGGCTCAGGTGTATTCAAAAATATAATTTTGGAAAGATTGATTGAACAAGTTGGTCTTGTGTTTTCACTACCAGACATTTTTATTACAGCATGAACTCACACCCGTTCAGGGCATGTTGTAGATAAACAATACTATTGCCAAACATTGTAATGGAATTCCTACCGTATCTTACAAATTAACTGGGTAATACGTGCCCATAATCCTCAAAATACAAAATTACTTCATCTAGTTACTAGTAACTGATATGTTTTGAAATTCGTAAGGTATAAAAGGGCTGTCGTAAATAAAATTCGGTCAATTGCCGACCTCCCAATATGGGTTCCCGGAAGATAGTCCTTGTTATATCGGCGCAGCTCATCCTAGAGGTAAATTTAATAATTTTGTTGGTACTTTAACTATTTAATTAAAAGTAACAGAACAAAAATACAATAAGAAGATCCCAAATCAAGAAACTTAATTAAAGGCAAACTAATATCTGTTCAAAGCTAGGATGATGTTTCTTTGATATGAATCTTTTAAGATATTGTGTTTTAATTACAGAGCTGTATCGTCTTTGGGCAGTGCGTCCAAGTTCCGCAAACCTGCGCCGTGACCACCTGCTCTACACCAGTGCAGCCTGTGACACAGTTCGTGATCCCAGCCGTGATCAAACCAATAATTCAAGAAACTTGTTGCACGCCAAGCTATGGAGGTTGCTCTGACTTTGGTGGATACGGAGGCCCTGGTGGATATGGAGGGTCTGGTGGATATGGAGGCCCTGGTGGATTCGGAGGCCCTGGTGGTTGTGGAGGCCCTGGATTCGGAGGATTCCCAGCTCCGTTCGGCGGTATGCCGCCGATAATTTATGACGACGATGATGGTGGCAATCACCACTGGTTGTATTGGCTTATTCTGCTCTTGAGTAGAAGGTGGGGTGGTGGATGCGGCGGTTATGGAGGATTCGGTGGTGGATACGGCGCTGGTCGCGGAGGTGGTTGTGGAGGCGGTTGTGGAGGCGGTTGTGGAGGCGGTTGTGGAGGCGGTTGCGGAGGTGGTTGCGGAGGTGGTTGTGGAGGCAATGGCAACGGAGGATGTGGAGGTGGTTGTGGAGGTGTTTACGGAGGCGGTGGCGGAGGTGGTTGTGGAGGCGGCTGCGGAGGAACCTGTGGAGGTAGCTACGGAAACGGCGGTTGTGGATGCGGCGGTGGAAGTGGCTGTGGAGGCTTCAACGGAAACAACGGATGCGGTTGCAGCTGTCAATACATCCCCTTCCCTGTCCCTTGTCTACCCTATTACAACTCGTACGATAATGACTATGACTATAATAGTGGCGGAGGGTACTATGCAAATGAACAGAAAATACCTGAAATTAACGTGATCGTGAGAACAGCAGACAGTGGATGAAGACAATTTTAAAAATATTCATGTAATAATATTGTCGGGTTTTGTTTTTGAATTCGTCTTTTATTACTGCCTTGTCCTCATTCTTACAATAAAAAAAATACCTATAGCATAATCTCCAATTATTGTTGTAAGTCAAATTGCATTTTGAAATTTGAAATGATCACAGTGGTAGTAGGTTCCTTATTTTATATAACAGTATTTTCAGAAGCGTGTAGACAGGAATGATTCGTTTTAAAGAACTGGAATGAATGAATGAATGAAAATACTATATTGTACACCACAAGATACCAAAATAAACTTTATATTACTAAAAGTACCTTGCCCGGTCTTATCGCTTAAAAGCGATCTCTTCCAGACAACCTTGGAAGGGAGCGGAAGTATTTTGCGTATTAATATTGCAGGTCAGTGTATTTTATTATAAGGTGCCTAGTTTCTGTGCTTTAGGCGTTTTGTTCTACTAAACTCTGTTGCAGGAAATTTTATTAAAAACTAGCTTCTGTCCACGGCTTCGCCCGTGTGGTACCAGGATAAAAAGTAGCCTATGTATTATTTTGATGTATAAACTATGTTACTCTAAAGTTTCATCAAAATCCTTTCAGTAGTTTTTGCGTGAAAGAGTAACAAAAATCCATCCTCATAAACTTTCGCATTTATAATATTAATAGGACTAGTTAAGTGAACCACGGGCAGCGACAGGCAACACAATATTATTAATTTATTTAAATTCAACTGCTTATCTCTTACTATGGCTCAAGCGTGGATATAGGTACACTGTTCACGACCAACCCCAAATACAAACATAACAATGTCTCGTTTTTAAAAAACACCTATTTATAATTTGAAAATATAAATAGTATTTTATTACATAAATTTTATCAGTTATGTGATCTGTGACATAACTGATAAAATTTATGTAATAAAATACTACCTTATTTCTATGAGGATGGCACCCTTCTAACTATACCCGTGACATGAGAGGTCAACTCAAAAAATAACACGCTACGTAGATCCACGTGTAATGTTTAAAAAGGGTACGCTCAACAATGGAGAGAGAGAGATAAATCCTATTACATGTAAAGGATTCAGCAAAAACACACAAAGTAGGTTAGGAACCATATAATTTATCGAAGTTTGGTATAATTTTTTAGGATGCAATTTTAAACGACTACACTACGGCTTTACTACGAGTATTATCCTGCTGACATTTCGTTGATGGTCGATCCTGTCTCACGATTGTCGAGCGTGGTCGCGGACGGTGCTTATGATGAAGGATCTCTAGGCAGTTCGTGGTCTAGATGTTAATAAGCATATATGGAATGTGTCAACCAAGCTCAAAATATTTAAATCTTGTTACGAATATTGCTTTTCAGACAACTACTTTACTTTTCTAGTTTCAACACTCCTAGAGTCAATAGTGTGAGGCTGCTGTTCTGCATGTACTATGTGCCTGTTTCAGCGCTTGCTCAACGATACGCTTATTCAATATCCAGATCTAGATATTTTCCATGATAAGGTAGGTAAAGTCAACGCCTCTACATTTGTCTGCACGCGTCACATTGTGATGCGTTGGATTAAATTAGTCCATCAGTATCAACATCACAATTATATTATAGTCAGATAGTCAGAAAGTGGCTGTTTTTGCAAAGTCGAAATCAAAGTTTATTCGATAGGTACTTTTGATTTAGTTTTATGCAATAATTTGTTTGTTTTTTTTTTGCAATAACTCATGTCAAATCCATACATTTTTGATAACGATAGTTATAATAGAGAACGAAGCGAATGAATATTGTATATTATTTATATTAGACCCTCTGTTGTCCTAGAACAATTTCGTAATTTGAATAGTTGTTTAATTTGATATTTACAGTTTTTATAAACAAGTACAATACCAATGTAATTTGTAAACGAAAGTAAGTAATGGTTGTAATAAAATAAGAACATGTTTTTGTTGTTTTTTGTTCAAAATAAATACCCAAGTTCTGCTATTTTTTTGAAAAATCTAGCTTTGTATAATGACGGAAGAAACTTCTAAGTACCTGAGCTGTAAGTCGATTAAATATTCTAGGTATAGGCAAAGATGTACGTTGATTTACATTTCAGTGCGTTCTGCCTGCAACATCTAACCATCGCCACCTACGGTGCCCAAGCTTGGCCGTCAAGGTTACTCAGCCTATGGAACTGCAGAGAACATCGGATCATCATTGAAATAACCCAGAGCTCAGACAGTGGCAGTAGCTGGTCATAACATGCCGAAGAACCGACAGATTTCAGGTTAAATGAGTTCATCTGCATCTAGATGCGGTCTCTATGGTATCTATGAAGGTGCCCCCGAGGTGTAGCGTGTGGTGGAAAGGCGACGCAGGCAGTAGAAGCTCAGTAGCACGTTTCTAAGGCCTAGGTATGCCTAGCACCCAATGCATATATTAGGGAGAGTTGCGTATAATTTTACAAGCCCTTAGATTTAAACATCAGTATTTACAAACAATCCAAATATGTTTAAGAGTAGTAGAGCTTCTGTGAAGGGGCCGCCTTTCTTCGCCTTCTTTGTAGGGTATGGTAGCCCGTGAGATTACAGGCACATGAGATCTTTCATCTTGATATCTTAGGGTCAGCAACGCGAGAGTGAATCCTCTGGTATTGCAAACGGTTATAAGCTACGGTAACCGCTTACACACAGGTGGGCAGTATACTTGTTAGCCTCTTTAAAAATATAAAAAAAAAATGCAGTAACATAATTTTGTAAATTTTTAGTTATTAAAAACGCGCTTGTCGCCTTAGCTTCTAAGAGAACAGAATTTTGTCCATATCAATAGAGCCAATTTCAATGTAAAAAGTACCGATTTAAGATTCAGAAGTATTCACTTGGAACATTTATTGTAAGCATCGTATAACCACCAAATATACAGTCCACTTAAGAAACAACCTAGAGCTTTATTTCAAGACCGATATCAACCCCACAATGTAGGGTGTACCTTTGACTTGTCTCGGTCTCATAATCATACACTAGTTATGATTTTCAATAATCACTAACTATGATAATAAAACACCTGCGTCTGCTACCTTGGAAAAACAAATATCTTCACAGCTAATCTCAAACTACGTGTTCATTCTGAGACCGAAAACATTGAGAAACGTAGACAAAGGAAAGACCTATCGAAATGAACTATATAAATAGTAAATACTGACGGAAACAGGAAGTTCCAAAATGGCATTCGTTAAATCCACTGTGTTCGTAGCAGCGCTTCTCTTGCTTAACGTGAGTTCGAATCGATAACACAATATAGTTGAATAAGTTAAAAAAAAGCAAAGTATATATTTTTTTTATAGTTTTCATGAAATTAATGTAAAATAATAATGGTATATACTCTCAGCCAGCGACTGCTAAAATATTAATATGGCCGTGTATTCCATTATCTGTTGTATCAACACCCCTTAGAACGTGTGGCATTAAAATAATACATTTTGAAGTTATACGAAACGATTAAAAAAAACGGCATGATAACCCTTTTATCGTCTATTCGGCGCTGCAATAATAGATGAAGGATAATACGTCGGGGTTTACTTTTGTAAAAATACGTATGTAGGTACCTACATGTAACAGGATTGTCATTGCAACAAAGAACCTCAAAATGTGAGAGGGATCCATCTAATCGTTTAAATCCGTCTTTTTCTAGTGTCACTGGATCCAGTGTCAGTACTACGGAGGTGGCGGTGGCTACGGTGGATACCCCGGATACCCTCCCATCATCACTACTAACAACGATGACGGGTTCGGGCGGGACATCCTGCCGTTGCTCTTCATCGCTCTGCTTGGCAGAGGAGGCGGTTTCGGAGGTGGCGGATTCGGAGGATACGGTGGTGGTTGTGGAGGAGGGTGTGGTTGCGGTGGCGGCTGCGGCGGCGGCTGCGGCGGTTGCTGATAATCAGCAGATCAAGGATCTAAATTGATGGAACTATTGGCATTAAAATTGAATTGAATTATAAAATTGCGAATGAGAACTCTTAGGTTTGCTTACTTACCCTTTTGCTACTTACTTATTTCTGTTTTAGTCTAGCAATGCTTAATTTGTTTGTCTATACAGATTGTATATGTAAATGGTCCGTAGATATATGAAAGCTTAAAAGAGTTTTTCAGTATGACTGAATTACTTTGCTAAACAATACGTCCTACATCAAATTTATAAGTAAATCACACAGACTTACTTTCGTTATTCATAGGGTTTTTGGAAAAATGGATGCGAGTTTAAAATAAATAATTTAAAAAAATTCTGGACTGTTTCACACATCATCTTTCACACAGCATCATCTTGCCCCAAACTAAGCAGAGCTTGTATTATGGGAACTACATGACTGACATAATAAATACTTATATACTTTTTTTTGTAAATACATATATATTATACATAGAACACCCAGACCCAAGGCAAATATTTGCAGATTATACAAACATAAATAAAAAGTTTGTCTTAATGTTAGTCATCCAAGCTTTATTTAGGACTTGAGATGGACACGCGCTCGATATACGTGTCCTCGTCTGTCGCCGACGGCACGACGACTAAATACGTTGGCAGTTCTTCGTCGTAGGTAGGCTTACCTACATGAAACCCTTTTAGATTTTTTCCCGTTATGGGGTTATCTTTGAGTAACTCAATTGGACCTACTTACTCGTAGATCGGTTATTCTATCTTGCACGTTAAACTGTTTGATGTTCTCGACAATGATGTAAAGGCAAACATAATATAGATATTTTGCTAGATTTTAGCTTTTAGTAGAATTTCTCTGTTGATGTTTATAAATGTTTGTTGTACTGACTACAAAGTACCTACCGATCTCATAGCTCTCCATTTTTCTAAAACCATTCGCTCTCTGACTGCGAGATCGAAGTATGCCTTATTTTTGAGAAGAAAAAAGAAAGATGAAAAAAATGACTGATAAGTTTTTGAAACTTTTTAATAAGTTTGACGAGATAAAATGGACAGAGAGTAAACTAATGATGAACACTTTATTGTATATACTTAAATTATTACTGGCACTAGGAATAGAGGTTTTGTTAAACAAGGGACTAAAACGAGTCATTTCATACGAAATTTTTAGGCTATAGGTTTAATAATATGAATAGGTTTTAGGCCGAATTAAACACTCTATTTTCACATCGATTGTGAGGAAATAAAATAACCAGGTACAAAATAAAATAAAACTTGAATTAAGTATTTGCCTTTCTGCTCCATTCCCATATAAGGAGTAAGATTTTCATTTCCATTCGATGATATTCTCAAATAAATAGTCACGCCTCAATTCGTATTACACTAAAAATTCCATAGAGACTTCGCGACAATACCATTTTAAAAAAAGAATCTTCTTGTTGACAAACGCACTGATAAAATAAGTGTTCGCCAACGTTGATTTCAGAATAGATGGCAAAAGTGTTAATTACTTTAAAAACTGAAAAAAAAATTAAAAGCGTGAATCGGGGGACAACAGGAATAACCCACGCATGCATCCAAAGATCGCCAAAAAGACTAAAACCATTCCATTCCATTCCATTCCGTTCCATTTCTAAAAATAAAACAAAAAGTATTTATAAAGGATCACACCCATAAAAGGAACAGATTAATTTTGTAGACTGTTGATAGTTGCTTAAAATTAAAAAAAAAATACTTTAGTACCTAGAGGCTAATTTTCCACTTGCACACTTTTAGAGCATGAGTAGTGAAACATAATATAATATCAAAACACAATCACCGAACTAAACCGGCTTTATCACTGGACTGGAATCGATTTCTACGTCATCTCGACAGGACTTGGATTAGGGAGCTCTCAGGGCTTCTTTTATTTGCTGCTTAGAGTATTCAGCGCGTCCTGGTGGGCTTGGGGTACTCCGCGAGTTTGTCCATATCATCAGGAGATGCGGTGTGTCCATGTCGTTAGAAGCACCCCTTTTGTGGATATAAATAAATAAATAAACATCCAACAGATACATACATAGTCCTGACCCCACTAGGATTCACTGTATCGTGGGTATCAGAAACGATGAGTACCGTGGTACCCACAACACAGACCACAACAGAAACTCCAGCTTCAGATATTCAAGCCTGATTGATTCACTCCAAATGAGAATGAATGGGCAGTATTTTCGCAAATAAAATCAATAATTGAGGCTAGTATTTATTTAATTAAAAATCGCACCCTCTTGACAAGTATCCTGGGCTGTTTAACTTGAAAACTGCGCGAACATGGTTTAAATCAATGAATTAGCGCTAAACAACGTTTCGTAAAGACCGGTGTGGTGGTGGAGATGTACATTGACACGATCTTTGACAACCTTTTTTCTTTGATCGCCCCCGCTACTGCGACAGTTATTAGTCAGTTTCTTAAAAAAAGTTAAAACACTGTTTAGCCATCATTGTTTAATTTTTTTATAGCATTAATAATGTAGGTATCCTGGTAATGATTTTGCAAGTGCTTTACCATATTTCCAATTTGTGATAAACTTTCAAGTATTTTCAGATAATAATCTATCTATTACATTTGATGACAAAATGATTTGATAAGATAAGTGTTTATTACTACGTTGCACAAATGCTTAATCTGATTAAATTACAAATAATTTCGAAAACTTGCAATAAAGTGCAATAAATAATTCAAAATAGGCCTAATAATTTTATTAGAAAACGACGTCTCGACCATTCGTATCGTAAATAACGATAAACAAAATGAATTCACATTATTTCATTTTATTATTTTTAATATTTGATGTAAGTTTGCAAATCAAATTTTGATATATGAATTCAGAGTTGTATTTTAAATTTAATAATTTGCTTTATTCTTACAGAAAAGTTTTGGTTTTAAACCTAACCATCAGATTGACCGACAAACAAAGAGTATATTTTCTAACAAAAAAGGCACAGAATCATTTACTCCCGCCCGGTACAAAATAGGAAACAAGAAATTTGAGCAGCCTACCACTGGTGATAATATTACGCCAGAACAATTCTTTCCGGAAATGGAATACCCGACAAACATCATGGAGGCTTCCAGACCCTTTTTTTATAAAACTGGTGAAAGCAACGCTATGCTTGGACCGTTCCCTGACGACGTCAAGTCTTCATACAAAAGTCTCATGGACAAGAATAAGAAATCTTTCGAAGAATTGAAAGCTAAATATATAAATGACAATGCTCTCAACGCGAAAAACTATTTACAAGAAAATACGGTTCCCATTCCAAAGCAAGAAACAATAGTCAAAGAAACAGATACCACTTTAAATGATAATGTGGAAGAGGTTGCTGAAGAGATTACTGAAGAGATTACTGAAGAGGTTTCTGAAGAGGTTGCTGAAGAG
The DNA here is from genome assembly GCA_958496245.1 of Perizoma flavofasciatum. Taxonomy (NCBI): domain Eukaryota; kingdom Metazoa; phylum Arthropoda; class Insecta; order Lepidoptera; family Geometridae; genus Perizoma; species Perizoma flavofasciatum. The sequence goes on from OY292423.1 coordinate 10,424,786, forward strand.
GTTGCTGAAGAGATTGCTGAAGAGGTTGCTAAAGGAGTTGCTGAAGATAAGGCTGAACAGGTTGAAAAAGTAATTAAAGAAACACCCCAAAATGAACCACCGACTGAGGAAGAAGTAGAATTGATGGATACAACAAGTGAATCCGATGAAACCATTGAAATAAAAGATAAAGTTATAGAAGTTTTTAAATCTAATGCTCTAGCAGCGCAATCTGAAAATATTGCAGAAGAAGAAATAGTAGCAGAGGACCAATTGCAATCTTGGGAAAGTGTGCAATATTTTAGCGAAGAGGCGGTAGCGGAAGAATTTTCTGAAGGTGATTTGGGTCCTGTTTTAGAAGTACTTCTTGGGACTGAAGAAAATATAGAAGATATTAATAGCTCTGTATTATTAGAAGAAGCTAAAGACAAAGTAGTGATCGAGGTTTCCGAACCTGAGAATCCTGAAGAGGAACTTTGTCTGATTTCACCACTAGAAAATAAAGAGAATGCTACGACTTGTGATTCTAAAAAGCAACTAAACATGAAACTCATGCAAAAAATTAGAAAAAGTAACTTTTTGAATAGACGACAAAAGAAAAAGCCGTTTAGTCTTAGAAAAGATTATTGTAAAAAAGTGTAAAAAAAAAGTTAATTTGTTATAAATTATTTAGTTAAAGTTAAGTGTTGCTCTAATAATATTATTATACGACATTCAATAAAAATAACATACTGTTGTAATTGATTTTCAGGAAAGTAGTTATGACCCACGATCACCTTATTCTTACCTGAAAATAACAAACATTCAGTAAAAAAGGATTTCACGAAAAAATATAATTATCAAAACTTCTTTGAATCAAGTGTTAATAAATTGATAAAAATAATATCAAATCATCACGTACTCAGCTCGATGTAACGCAATTGTTATGCGTATCATAGTTTATAAATATTAATTGATGATTTGATTGAAGATTAGTTCTATTAGGTATGGAGCTACGGAAAAAAGTGGCATTCTTATTGATAGCTGTCGTGTGGTTTTTGGTAAGGAAAATTTATTTACATTATACTAAATGATTCTAATGATTGATTCGAGACAAACTGAATAATTACATCACTCCGCTGATTCTTTCACTACAAATCACAAGATATTTTTTTAGAGCATATCTATAAGTGACGGCATAAAGCAAAGTGCTCCGTCGGTAAAAATTGTAATTGTGTCATACTATAACCGAATAATATTTTTTCAGGCAGTATGTAGTGTTTGCACGCCACAATCATTGAGAAACAATCCGTTTGAAAGGTATTTAAATAAACAAAAACATAGCAAAAGTAAATACCTATCAAAATATGAGATTAAAGACAGGCATGAAGATTTTCAAGGACAAAAAGTCTACAAGACGTTCAATTTTCCCGAAGTCGATCATCCTTCCGACACTTCCTCAAAAGTCCCAATTTATTTACCAAAAACTAAATTTGATAGCTCATCTAAAACATCTTCGTTCGATGTGTTGAGTGATTCAGATTTTCTTAATAACCTCAGAAAGGAAAAACGAAGGAAACGAAGATACCAGCAAATACAGAAACCGTACACGAGAGAAGACCAAACAATATTATCTGTACCCGAGTATTTTCACAACCAGGAACCTTCTTTCTTTTTCACTGATATGGGTTTGTTTCCTGAAGTTCAATACCCATTGACAGCAGCAGAGACGTGGACTCCACATTACTGGAATCCACTGCTTTCTATCAACAAAGACCCGTACTTCAAAATAAACGACGATTTGTATCAAAATACACCACAGAAAAAGAAAAACACTGATACTTTTATTCAACCATCGGCAATAAATGGTAATAAGGGAATGTTTGCTGTGGTTAAAAAGTCAAAAGAAGAAATCCCCAAAATAGACATATTGAAAAACATTACTGGCGTCAAAAATGATAAAGAGTTAAAAATTACAACTCGTAAGAAAAAGACAGAAACTGGACCTACTACAGGCAAACTATTAAAAAAATATAAAACTACTGAAATGCCACTGAAGTTAGAAGAAAAGAAGATTAAATCAAAAGAGCATACATCTCCAGGAATTACAAAGAAGAACCGAAATTCACTGAAGAAGACACCCTCTGAAGCACAAAAACCTTCAAAGGAGCCAAACTCTTTAAAAAAAATAATCTCAGAATCTTCTAACTCTCGCTTCAAATCAAGGCAGTTCCCAAAGATAGCACAACATAATAATAAAACAAATACAGATTCACCAGAAAGCTTTACAATACAATGTATCGATATTTCAGGAGTAAATAATAAAACTGGTAATTTCATGTCTGCAAATAGTTCAGTTTCAAACATTTTGCCTGAACATTCAAGACCGAAACTATCTCCTGATTTTAATAATGGTATCCCCATGAATTCAACGGTTAAAAACACATTTACTAACGTTCCACTACAATTGTTGACTGATACGATTTCTAAGACAGTTCTAGAAGACCAAACGTGTAACAACAACAGTGAAATTATCCCCGAAGTTCCATTATTGGAAGATTTGGCTGGCCACTCAGTGAGTCATAATTTAGTAAATGATATATTTGAAGATGAACTTATAGAAAAAAACTCTAAACCTCCCCAAGGTAAAATTTTCGGTGACATTGATGATATTGACAATTCAAATACCAAATTCGGCAACGATTTATTTATATTGAATGCTACACTGACAGACATGACCACTACTACGCCTTTAATAGAAAGTTACGCCGCATATCCAATTTCACATGCACTAAATGCCCTGCAAAATAAAGAAATTTCTGATTTACCAAAAAATTTCAACAAAAACTCTGTAAGAAAACAAATCCTTGATGTTGTTTTATCGTCTGAAAAACTCAGCGTTTCCTCGGTGAAAAACAAAATTTTCAAGATTCTTGAGACAGAAGATTTCAATTCAAATGAAGAAGAAAAAGGAGTTCTGATATACAAAAATCCTCTAAATGAAGCCATAAACGAGTTACAGGCAGTTACTGACAGCCCTGAAAGCACACTGTTTGACCTCATGAGTACAAATATTACTGAATCTCTAACAATTAGTCCTAATACTATAATAACTGACAATCCTACTATAGATGCCACTGAATTAATCACTATACCCATAGAAACTTTAGGCACAATTGAAGTCAATCCCGTTACCAAGGCACTTGCTGATAACTTACGTGAGATCATTGCTAAGCCTTCTAGCTCTAATTCACTCATTGATGACTTGCGTGAAATAATTCGCCTGCTCACGGTATGGAACTCCCACATTTATGACTCTGATGATGTTATCCACAAAACCACCAAAAATGAGATGAAAACTATGAACTGGACTGAATTTATTCCTAAATCTGAGAAATTAATAGAATTTATTCCTGATTTTACATCACGTAATGCATTTGAAGATAACTACACTGGAATAGTTCCGGTATTGAGATCAAATTATCATACTTTCATTGATGATTGGACTGGGCTAGAATGGTCGACTGAAGTTATTCCTAAACTTTCATTATTAGCTGATGACTCAGGTGAATATATTCCCGAACCTATATTGACTGATGATCCAGAAAAAAATATTTCAGAACTTATATTGAATGACAAATCCCGCGGAGTTATTCCCGAACCCGTAATTTATGGCGACTCCAGTGGTGCTATTTCCAATCCCACATTGAATGAAGACTTAGCTAGGGCTATTGCTGAACTGATATTGAATAACATCTCAGTTGGAACTTTACCTGAAAATACATTAAATAACGACCTAGATGAAGTTATTCCCGAACCAGCATTAAAGGAAGACTTGGTTGAATGTTTTCCTGAAACTACATTGTATAACGGTCCTGATATAGTTTTCAGAGAACTTTCATTGACTGACAAATCAGATAAAATTTTCCCCGTCAGTACAATAAATGACAAAATAGATAAAGTAATTCCCGAACCAACGAATGACGACTCAGAACAAGTTTTTTCCAAATTATTATGGAAAAACAACTCTAGTAGACATACACCTGAAAATAAATTGAATGACTGTTCAGATGGAGTTATTGCAGAACCGGTATTGAATGAAGACTTGGTAGGAGGTATTCCTAAACCTACATCGAATGAAAACGTAGATAGAGTTATTCCTGCACTTACATTCAATGATGATTCAAGTCGAGCTATACAGAAATATACATTGAATGATGACATAGATGGAGATATTTCCGGTCCAACATTGAGTGATGACTCGGTTCAAGTTATTTCCGAGCAAACATTAAATGACGACTCAGGTGAATTTATTGCCAATCCTACATTGGATAATAACTCAACTGGAGTTAATAAAGAGACGCTTGGCGAAAAAAAATATTCTAGTGAAATCATAACCTATTTTTTACCCAGTGACAGTGATATGCTTGCTAAACACCATACGTATAACTTAGCTGAAATCACTACCGACTCTGGAGTCAATGATAATTACACGCTTGTGGAAAAACCTCCAATGTATTCTAGTGAAACTAAAATAGAGTCTAATGGCACATTTGCTGAAAGACCTACCATGGATTATAGTGACGCTGTTTCGAATGATACAGACAATGCCGATACATCGTTTCCTAAAAATGGATTAAGTAAAGCTTGGGCTTCTGAAATGCCATCAACATTTATGTATCATGATATAGTTTCTTTGTTAGCTCAAGAAGAAGTATCCAATCATCCCATATCCTTCGTTTCAACTAACAGTCTTATAACTGACAATAATATTAAAGGTTCAAAGGATATAATTTCTGAGCATAATTTAATAGCAAAAACATTAGCTGATGACTTTAGTAAAACCTATATTGATTCCAAAGTCATTAAGATGATCACTGACAATTCCTTGACTAAAATATGCAGCAGTAAAAATAATGCCTCTTTACCAGATAATTCGGATGAAGACAATTCTTTGGACAAAGAAATTAAAACATTCCCCTTTTATTCAAATGAAGATTTTTTAAAAGTCTCACTAAACGATGCACTTGCTATTGACAGTAGTAAAGTAAAATTAGAGTCTGAATCAAAAATTATCAAGAATGGCATTCATGAATCCCCAAATAACGTGTTTTCCGATTCTGAACTAGATGACATACTATCAGCTGACTCGAATGAAGAAAAATCCAAATCGAATGATACACTCTCAGGTGAACGCTTTATCGAGAACTCGTTAACCGAATATTCATCTGTATTTGCGTTTGATGATATTTTTTCTTCTTTAGCCGAAGAAAACGAAGCTGTTTCCCCCATATCATTCGTGTCAACATACAGTCCGTCATTACTTTCAAACAACACATTACTTTTACTACAAAATGAAGCTAAATTACAGCAAAAATATTTTCTACGTAGTGATGAAAATGAATCCGAAGAAGTCTGCCCAATCACTGAAGAAAGCTCTTTCAAAAATCAATGCTATATTTTTGATGAAATCGATGATTTGAATTCCACTAGCAATCTCATTGATATACTGTCATCAGGACAGATCCGTTCAATCAGTAAAGAAAACTCCACCGACCCTTCAATTGACAATTTCTCTTACAAAAAACAACTGCCAGATATTTTACTCGTAGACTTGATAGCTGCGAAACCTATGATAGACTCCAGTGAGGAAGTTTTTGGATTTCCTTCTAGAAATAACGACATACTCGCTGGAAAGCATACAATTGACTCGAGTGAATTAACTGCCGACTTAGCAGTCAATAATGATGACAAATTTGTGGAAAAGCCTACAAGTTATTCAAGTGAAACTGTTACAGACTCTAATGATATACTTGCTGAAAAATCCACAATTGGTTTAAGTAACTTTGTTTCCGATACTAACGACATTGGCAATAAAACGTTTTTTGAAAATTCATCTCTTAAAACGTGGCCTACTGGAACGCCATCAGCATTTATTTATCATGATATAGTTTCATCGTTAGCTGAAAAAAAAGTATCTGAATATCCCACATCTTTCGTTTCTACTTATATGCACAGTTCTGATTCAATGACTGATAATAGTTCAAGGGAGATTATTGCTGAGCATAATTTAATAGCAAAACCATTAACTGTTAACTCCAGTAAAACTTTAATTAACTCTAAAGGCATTCAGACGATCACTAAAATAAGCAGTACTGAACACATATCAAAATCTGCACGAAATGACTCTTTACCAGACAATTCAGCTAAAGATGATCCCGTGCCTAAATATATAGGAATGTTTACCACTGATTCAAGTGAAGACATTTTTGAACTCAAATCAAACGATACATTTGCTAATGATGATAGTAAAGTAAGTTCAGAGTCTGAATCTTATATTAGCACGAATGATGTTCACCATTTCTCAAATGACGTGGTTTCTGATTCTGAACAAGATAGTGCGTCATTATCAACTGACTCGTCAGAAGAAAAGTCCAATTCAAGGGACACATTTTCTGATGAACGTTATACTGAAAGCTTGTCTAACGAATTTCCATTAGTATTTACGTTTGATGATATGATTTCTTCATCTGCAGAAGAAGAAGAAGTTGATTCCCCAATATCATTCATTTCTACACTCATACCATCATTTGACGAAGCATTATTTTCACTACAAAATGAAACTGAAACTCCACAAAACCAGTTTATACATAGTGATGAAAATAGATCCGAAGACGTCTGCCCATTCACTGAAGACGGCTTTTTTAAAACTCAATGCTATACTTTTGATGAAATCGATGATTTGAATTCCACTAGCAATCTCATTGATATACTGTCATCAGGACAGATCCGATTAATCAGTAAAGAAAACTCTACCGACCCTTCAATTGTCAATTTCCCTTACCAAAAACCACTGCCAGATATTTTACTCGTAGACTTGATAGCTGCGAAACCTATGATAGACTCCAGTGAGGTAGTTTTTGGATTTCCTTCTAGAAATAACGACATACTCGCTGGAAAGCATACAATTGACTCGAGTGAATTAACTGCCGACTTAGCAGTCAATAATGATGACAAATTTGTGGAAAAGCCTACAAGTTATTCAAGTGAAACTGTTACAGACTCTAATGATATACTTGCTGAAAGATCCACAATTGGTTTAAGTAACTTTGTTTCCGATACGAACGACGTTGGCAATAAAACAGTTTTTGAAAATTCATCTCTTAAAACGTGGCCTACTGGAATGCCATCAGCATTTATTTATCATGATATAGTTTCATCGTTAGCTGAAGAAAAAGTATCTGAATATCCCACATCTTTCGTTTCTACTTATATGCACAGTTCTGATTCAATGACTGATAATAGTTCAAGGGAGATTATTGCTGAGCATAATTTAATAGCAAAACCATTAACTGATAACTCCAGTAAAACTTTAATTAATTCTAAAGGCATTCAGACGATCACTAAAATAAGCAGTACTGAACACATATCAAAAACCGCACAAAATGACTCTTTACCAGACAATTCAGCTAAAGATGATCCCGTGCCTAAATATATAGGAATGTTTACCATTGATTCAAGTGAAGAAATTTTTGAGCTCAAAACAAACGATACATTTGCTAATGACAATAGTAAAGTAAGTTCAGAGTCTGAATCTTATATTAGCACGAATAACGTTCATTATTTCTCAAATGACGTGGTTTCTGATTCTGATCAAGATAGTGCGTCATTATCAACTGACTCGTCAGAAGAAAAATCCTATTCAAGGGACACATTTTCTGATGACCGTTGTACTGAAAGCATTTCTAACGAATTTCCATTAGTATTTAACTTTGATGATATTATTTCTTCATCTGCAGAAGAAGACGAAGTTGATTCCCCAATATCATTCATTTCTACATTCGTACCATCATCTGTCGAAGCATTACTTTCACTACAAAGTGAAGCTGAAACTCCACAAAACCAGTTTATACATAGTCATGAAAATATATCCGAAGAAGTCTGCCCATTCACAGAAGACAGCTGTTTTAAAAGTCAGTGCTTTACTTTTGATGAAATTGGTTGTTTGAATCTCACTCGGAATCTCACAGATATACTGGCATTAAACAGTGCTGAAAGTGCTGAAACCCCCATTGACTCGTCAAATGTTTATCTCTTTTATAAAACACCACGATCAGAGATTTCACTCGCAGACTTGATTATGGGTAATATTTTAAATGATACAACAGAGTTACATGATAAAGAAACATTGTCAAATATTTCTAAATCCATCGACATGTCAGCATTCAATGTAATATCTGAATTTTCCGACTATATTTCTGAAGAAGATACCTCAAATTACGTAGACGACACTTTCAGAAATAATATTGTTTCAAATGAAACATCGTCAGGGGAAAATTTAACTCCAGGTTAACGTATTATACATCCAAACCGGGTTGACACATACAGAGTACTTTAGTGGTGGCTAGTATTATAATATTTGTGGTGGTGGTTTAGTTGACCAAAAATCAACAGAAAATCCATCCTAAGACGATATCATAAACCTTTATAATATCTCGGGTGAAATCCTGTCAATTTAAACATCATTAAAACAAGCTGTTACTCTCAACTTTTCTTATGAATCCTTTTCACTTTAACACAATATGCAAACAGGATATAATTAAAAAATATTACAATTCCAGAATTAAATAAACAAATTTAATATACATCTAACAATCACTCATAGTCCTGACTCCACACTAAGATTCCCTGAAACGTGGGTATCAGGAACTACGAGTATACCTATCGAGATAGGTACCACAACAACCAGATCCAGAACAAATATCTGCAGAACATGTAAACAAAATTCTTTGACTTTTCATCATAAAACAGTCCTTTTGCTAAACGAATCGCAATAGCATTCTGGCTGGACGTCAATTAATACGCTGAATTAGAAAACAGCGCTGTTTTCTAAAGCGCTTAGCTGTTATAGAGGTACACCTGAAACACCCATTGTTGACTGAATGGCAGAAATTAAGAACTGACGGAGATTAATTAACAAAATACAATTGAACTAGACAAAACTGCACCAGTCTGTATAATATACTTTAAATGTAAATAGATAGATAACTCTTTATTGTACACCACTTAATATTATGTTGCTTACTAATTCAAACGGAGCAAATTACAAGCTAATCGCGGGAGTACAATGGGCGATCTTATCGCTTAAACCGATCTCTTCCAGACGACCTTTGGATGGACAGGAATTTACGTGAACGATACAGAACGGTAATGTAATTAGTATAATGTGTTTATGACACTATTTATTCAATACCTAATTTATTACTAATTAATTATTTATTAGTTTTCTAAATAATGTAAATAGTAACTAGCATTAAAGAATCAACTGATTTATTTGTTTTTTTTTACTATAAATAAATGTTACGGTTCTATTGTCTAAATACTTTCGTAAGGTTAATCTTACCGTAGTAAACCTACTAATTACCTATAAGCGGTCTAGCCACAAATCGCCTAGTGGTAGAACAACTGCAAGTGCAGACCACAAAACGGATCTATTCTGACCACACCTATCAAGAATTTCTGTAAATCAAGTAAAGTAGTATTTTTTACCCCCGACACGCAAGTACTCGACATGTTTGGGGTAAGAGTTAAATAGATAGATGAACTCTTTTGATGCATAACCTCATTTTGCATACAGTACTACTTACATACAAACTCATAATAGAACAAATGAAATGCACAATCAAAATATCATGATTTCTTCCCGACAACCTTAGGACGAAAAGAATAACGTGTTATTGTCTTACTGCAAAATCTAAAGACATAATATTAAGAATAAACATAAAATACAAATAAGAGTTTAAGCATAATTATGTTTGTTGATAGTTAGCATTTTTTTCGGACCCTCCCAATATTATGTTTCTACTAGTTACGAGTATATGGTGTAAGTTAGCAATTATCATAATTTGATCTAGCAAAGCGAGATCTCCGAATCAAGTTATCAGCCGGTGAGGTCCAAATGCTGGATATAAGCTACGTCTTTGTTTATACAACTAATGTGGCAAACAAGCATACGCCTATCTGTTGTTAAGCGGTTACCGTAAGCCGTAACCTATGGATGCTTGCAACACCAGGGGGATCTAACCATCAAGTTTTATTGCGATTCAATTCAGGCAAAGATGTCAAATCCCGCTTTTCAAAGCAAATTGTTAAAACAATGCCATAGCGTCTTCAATCGCAAGTAAGATCTCATGGTTAGGCCCCAGTGCGCGCATTGCCGAACCTAAGACAACAGATGAAAAGTGCATGTGTCTGTAATTTCACCGGCACCCATACTCTTCAAACCGGATCAATGTGAACATTACTGCTTGGCGGGTGGCAGAAATAGGTATGGTGGTAGTACTTCCCGGACGAGCTCTTTTACAAGCAGCTTAGAATGTCACGATAAGCAGTCTTCAGCTGCGAGTCCAAGCATTAGTAGAACATGTTTTCAAGTTCAGTTAAATACGGGTTGTCATAGCAAGTAAAATGGAAAGCCAGCTATAAACATGCTCAGAGAAAGTCGAGGTCGCTGATCATACATTCTCATAACAACTTATTATCATAGCTATTTGTTTAATTAGCATAAACAGTTATTTACAACATATAAGTTTAACGTAAGTCACGTAACTGATATGGATATTTATAAGTTCAGATGTTTCAGTTGTTCATGGCATTCTCTTGCATGTCGGGAACTAGCTTTGAACAAGAAACTCTGTGTTAAAGTACCGACAGTAAAAAAAACTACAATATGTTTCTTAGTTTATTGCGTTTTTTCAAGGGTTACCTTTTACTGTTGACGTAGCTTAAATTTTAAAATTGTAATTCATTTAGGGTATTAATTACGACCTCTGTGACGCATTGGGCGAAAGCCCGCCTAAGACAAAGATGGTTGCTGGTTCGATTCCCGCCGCGGGACAAATGTTTGTATGATCTGCAAATATTTGTCTCGGGTCCTGGGTGTTTTTTATGTATAATGTGTATGTATTTACAGTGTATCAGTCATGTAGTTCCCATAATATAAGCTCTGCTTAGTTTGGGGCTAGGTGATGCTGTGTGAAAAAAATGTCCAGCAATATAAAAATATATAATTAAAAATAAATAGTTAATTACGTTTAGAACTTATATCTTACACAGTAAACGAAGCGTGAACACAGTTCAAATTCTTAAGCCGCTCTTAATTCGAAATCCTCTTATAATTGTGCCTAGGTAACACAAGTTGGCTTGCAAGTTGTAAGGTTTCTAAACTGCGTCTACATGTCGTAAGTCGTAAACTACACTCGTTTTCATAAACTTGTACCGTGCTCTAGATACAACTATTTAATATGTTTATTTACACATAGCGTCTCCTATAGTATCTTATTCAGTTTACAAGATATTGTTCGAACCAAACTTTATAGCAGCCAAAATATATAAAAGTATAATAACTGTTACAAAGGAGATGCAGTATTTTGTAAGTCGATAATAAAATAACTAAATAGTACCTAGTAAGTTTTGTTAATACGAGTATGTATAGGTAGGTACCTATAGTTTTATATCTTTAGATTAACGATTTCATTCATCTGTTATGTTACACTAGCTTCTGCCCACGGCTTCGCCCGCGTGGTACTCAGATAAAAAGTAGCCTATGTGTTATTCTGATGTTTATGTTATATTGCTGTAAATTTTCATCAAAATCCGTCCAGTAGTTTTTGCGTGAAAGAGTAACAAACATCCATCCTCACTTTCGCGTTTATAATATTAGTAGGAAGGATAGTAGGAAACGAATTAATTTGAAATTTGTATTTGTTTTTTTTTTCAAATGGAATGTCGCCGTCTGTCATCACTTCGATTCAAACAGATAATCTCATGAAATGATTAGGTGACGCAAAAACAGATATACACAAAGAACCGGTCCGGTGGGCGCATGCATGCGACCTTGCGCGCCGTGAGCCGCGACGCGGGACGAGTTACATGTTACATCATTTTGTACGGCATGCGCCCGCGCCGCCGCCGCCGCTGTGCTTCGGTGCAGACGCACCTATTTATGAATATGTAGGGTTGTTATTTGCACTTAAATATTGGTTTGAATTAGTGCAATAGACTCAAGGTTCCTGCGATTTATCAAGGTAGAGCTGTTATAACTGAGCTGACCTTTAAAATATAGAGCCTATCCCAAAATGCCTGATTAACGTCTGATTTTTATGAAATGGGCAACTGGATATTAAATCTATTACTCTATATATTATAATTAATAATCATTTCTTTCAGATTTAACACCATTACTGTACCAAACACTTTTAAGGCACCTTTTACGCTTTTATCTTTTTAATGTAAAAAGATAAAAGAGTAGTATTTATCCAAGTACTTACTAATTTTTTCTTTTTTAGTTTCCCAAAACTGATAACAGCTTACAGCGTTACTCTACAATTGTAATTAGGTTACTCGTAGTTAGACGCGATACATTCGCATTTAGTCACCAAACGCGATATTTACGCAGTTGGACAAACATGTGATTGGCATTTCTTAGGTACTCTCGCGGCGAAGGTGCAAGCTTTTGGATAATGTTCTTAAAAGTAACGCAAACTAATTTTCAGAAACACTCCGGCAGAATACTTTATGCTATTTGGGTTTAATTTTATTTTAGGCTAGGGTTCACTTCATAAAATTGTGGTCTTTGCTTTATAACTTATTTAATGTTAACTTAGACAAGTTAATGCTTTATAAAATGATATCCTCAATGTCTGTTGTAGGTACACTCGCCTCCCTCCTACCGACGTCCTCTTTTATCGTTTACGTCCATATTATCCAATAAAACAGCGATTACTCCCTATAATGTTTCTCAATTATCCAATTTATCTACGCTCGCGACGCTCACATGTCTAACATTTTATAAGTTTTTCTACGGGGTTTCCAAATTTGTTCGTTGTAAGAGCCAGCTCAGCATTTTACTACGACGGTTTAGTCGGCATCAGTCGGTCAGTCGCCAGCTCGGCATGTTACCATTCCCAAGCAAAGTTAGGTCGTCTACATTATTATTGTTTGATATTGGTCATATATTTTTTCGATTCAGCTGAAATACTATGACAATAAAGTAAACATACGTTTTTTTATAGATAGTAGAAAGTATTATATTAATGAGTTGTTTGTTTTGAGCAGACACTGTCTGAAACATACACGATTTACAAAAACAGTAAAGTTTTACATCTGTAAAGAAAGACGTTACCTATATAAATACGTAAGATGCCTACATCAGTTTTGAACCATATCAATGTTAGTTTTAACTCTGTATTGACCTTCAGGTCGTTTAGTTGCTGAGAATGAGTTGTGTATTCCCCAACAAATCGCCGCCATTCAGACATTTAAAGCTATGTGAGAGAGAACTATTTAAGCTATATTACATTTGATGAACAAACGGCAATCTCAAACAGATTGTAATATTTTACGATAGTTAGATGCGCCAGTCAGTCGGCACGAGGCAAGCCAGAAGGCATTGTTTTGAATGATAAAATACAGAGATACGAAAAGTTGGTACGTAGATAGGTACATGTTACATTTAATTTCTGTAACCCTTTCCCGATAAATCTGAAAAAATCTAATTTATTTATTGAGAGGAATCCAGTGTGAATTCAGAACAAACCTCAGAAACAGAAATCAACGTCCAAAGAACATTGTTTATCTTATTTAAACTAAAGTCTTCCCTGTGCATGACCCGACTCATATATATACCGGTTTATACATAGAATAACACACCCCAACAGAAAAATATACATAGTCCGAATCCCACAGTAAGATACCCTTTATCGTGGGTATCAGGAAATAGGAGTTCCGTGGGACCACAACACCCAGACCCGGTTAAAATAACTGAATTTGTCCCGCAGCTGGAATCGAAACCGCACCTCTTGCGTAACAACTAAACAGCTCTACCCGCATGCCGAGCCATCGCCATTGCAATTTCAGCAATTGCATCTCAATTTCAGCTTGTGCCAGCCACTAAATAGAATACATATATTTATTTTGTGCTTGCAGCAGTTAAAATATGAGTCAGGTACTTGCCCTGTCAAACCCTTTTGGCTTTGTATAGCGACCTTAGTGATAGATATCATTTTGTTTTGTCTACAAAGTCCACATCAAAAATATTAGGTACCTTCTTTAAAAGGTAGGCATTTAATACGAACTGGCGCGCAGCCAGGCAAGATGTTTTAGCAATAAACGTGATGAAGGTAAAACTCGTAATTCTCGTGGGTTTATTAATTTAATACCTACTGAAAACAAACTATTTTTTTATAATATATTCGTCGGTAGTTAGTACTCTAGTATACCATTCGTAAAAAACGCCACAACTCAGAGCAGCTGAGTCGGCTACTTGTAGTTATTTTTGGAAAGTGTCTCCAGAGTTTTTTAAAATACAAAATCTTGCTTGTACTTCTATACAAAGCAAATCTTAACAAAATATTTGGATTCGGCATTTAAGAAGAAAACAATATCGTTTCAAGTGAAAAAGAAATGTGCTGAAAACTCATTTTTATTCTTTTGAGATGTAAGTACCACAATAATTTTGATTGTGTAGGTAAGTGCTGTGGGAAATAGCACAGTAAGTACAATCACAATGAACAAACGCGGTACGATCTGTTGGTCTGTCCCGCGCAGTAACAATTGAATCAATTGGCTTGTTGAACTTTGTGGACGAGTAAACCATTATTCTGACTATTTTTGAGATATAAACCCGTTGCTGTTTAAATAAATAATCTACACATGCTTGTAAACTAATATGGTAAAAAGATGCAAGTCTTTCGCTGGCTGCTTATACGTCTTGTGACCCACACCATGCCCGTATATGCGTTTACTTTAAGATGTTATGTATTTGTTTGTCTGAAATTTACCATCGCAAAAAGAATTATCCTATTGATATGCGGTTTCCTGCAATCCATTTGTATGACTCAAAGGTTCTTTAGACAGGCTGTAACACCACAATTCACTAGAGGGCGCTGAAATAGACGATGAAAACACGTCAGTTGTATAAAAAAATAACTTGTTTGCTTTTCTTATACATTTTTAAACCTGTTAATTTAAATGATCCGTCCAATTACAAACTCGCTATAAAATTCTACCGAAGACGCAATACGGTAAGTAACCTGTAACGTACGCGAGTATGGACCGCAGTGCTAAGACACAGTGGGCTATATAAATCTTCATTAGGGCCCGTATCGTGGCTGACCGGCCCTTTTACTCAACTAAATTTATGTTCATTGGCTATAACTAGGTTTGTATTGTTGCCTTTGATCTGCGAAATGTGGATTCATGGTTAATGGTTTCTGTGAGTTTACAATTGAGGGATTTTTGTTGATTCATACCAAATACTGACTCATGTAAGTTGAGTACCCTGCCCGTAAAGGCATACTTACCTAGAATTATTTTATCGTTTGATGTAGGTACTATGTCATTAATTATTACATCAAATATTTGCAAATTGGCGGAGTGAATACAAGGGCGAGGAAACATTTAAAAGAGATGGGACGAGGGATATCTGGACAATGATGTTGTTTTGATATTCGCAAATACTTAAGGTTCTTAAGTACATTTTCTTAATCGGAAATGCAATATAACACTGACCGGAATACTGACTACTAAACTGTTACATTTCAGTAATACCGATCCGTATCCGTACTGTAGTCTGTAATATCGCATGAAGAGATAACACGGCGCGATAATATCGGCCAGTTATATCGCACCTGTGTGGGATAGCCTCTCTATGTAGAGCGGCATGACGGGCATATCACACACCCATTTCGAAAGAGTCATGCATGACATAATTATATTGAAATTACAGTTGTTATTTGAAATTAAAATTGCCACAGCCAAAACCTATAATCTGTTCTTTTACATAACGGCTAGCCGCTTTACAAAACAGTACTGTTTTCTAATTTGGCGTGTTGACGACAGTGCGATACCTTTAATAAAACGGCTGCCATGTTTAGCCATATTGTAAACAGAAGAGAAGTTTGGTTCTTAGGTTTTATTGTATTTTATCGTATTAATTTTTGAAGTAAAAATGATAAAACGGTGCGCCAGTATATAAAACGGCTACACATATTATGAGACGCATTGAAGAACGCAAACGCTCTAAATATCTGGCGTTTGTTTAGCCGGCTGAACGTCAATACGCAAAATAAGAAAACAGCACCGTTATGTACCTAAACCGGCTAGCCTTTATATATAATAGCGGATTATACGTTTTGGCTACGACATATCAATCAGCTGACTGTCAAACTTTGTGATCACTCGGTTCCGATCATAAGCGGCGCACAAAGTTCATTTCACTTTCATAAACTTTTATCATGCTTGAATGACGATTCGGAATAAATTACAACTAGTTTGCTTCAAAACATCATTGAAGTGTGAGGCTGGATTTGTTTTGAATGCATTTTATCAGGTCACCTGTTTACTATTTTAGAATCTCTCAATTAACTAAATGTGAGTCAATATAGACTAGTAGATACTAGCTTTTTTCAGTTGCAAAGACTATCATCATCTACCATTAGTAGTATCTGCTGCGGAAACAGGAAGAGGAGTCGAAAGATTATTTCCTGTACCTTTCACATGATGCTGACAGGTTGGATAAAATATGAGCTCAAGACGTTTTTTTGGCATTTCGCTCACTTCCCGCTTGTCTGTCTTGGCCTTTATTTCTGTGCAAAACTAAGTAGGTAGGTGAAATATGTACACATAGTTAAATAGGTACCTTCTTACACATGTACTGAGTAGCTACATGTTGGTTATTAATCAAAACATTGTGTATACTTTATCAATCTACAACGTTTTATGGACTGAGGAATTAACCCTGTGAAAAAATCTAAGTTATTTACCAACTAAAGCCAGTGTAATAATAGCAGATAGTTATGGAGTGTTTGTCAGGTTCCTCATTCATCAGTGTGGTTTCGTAAGGAACCTCGGTATCTTTACTGTGATCGGCATCATCATCAGAAACATCAACAACCATTACCGGCCCTCGGAGGCGGTGGCGGAGGACTTGACAGTCTATCCTCATGCATACAGTTCATACTTGCAGATTCGGAGGCGATGATCCGTAAGTCACAACTCTAGATAGTTTATTAAATTATCGTTATCGTTTGCTCCAGTTAGTACTCCTGCTGATTAGTAGATCAACTCTGGGTCTGATACCTCAATTGAGAATCAACGTAAAAGAAAGTCGGCAAAACAAACCAGCCGTGTAGATAAGCACTGAAAATGGTTTAAGCTCTTCGTATCCTGGTCACGCACCATATCGACAAGACGCTTCGGCTTAGGTAAGGGCAAATTGTTTAGCTCCAATTGAAGTTATTCTCTGTAGAACACTTGTCTAATCAACCGCCTAGTTAAAATAGCTCGCTTATTCATTTGTAGTCCCTTATTAATTCTTGGTCACCTAGATTTTAGCAAATATTATATTATAATACTTTTTTAATATACTTATTATAATAATCTTTAGGTTAGTGACCCCCCAAAAAATATTTCATACAAACCTTATCCGAGCACAACAAAAAAAATCTGCCATATCGGTCTAGCCGAGATCATCTTTTATACATGCGGCAATTGAATTTTATTTATTGACGACCTTTGTGGCGCAGTGGGCGAAGGCCCGCCTGAGGCGCAGAAGGTTACGGGCTCGATTCCCGGCGTGGGACAAATGTTTGTATGATATGCAAATATTTGTCTCGGGTTCTGGGTGTTTTCTATTTATAATATGTATGTATTTACAAAAAAGTAAATAAGTAGTATGTATCAGTCATGTAGTTATAATACAAGCTCTGCTTAGTTTGGGGCTGGATGTTGCTGTGTGAAAAATGTTCAGGATTTTTTATTTACTAGCTTCTGCCCACGGCTTCGCCCGCGTGGTACCCGGATAAAAAGTAGCCTATGTGTTATTCTGATGTATAAGCTATATTACTGTAAAGTTTCTTTAAAATTCATTCAGTAGTTTTTGCGGAAAAGAGTAACAAATATCCATCCATCCTCACTTCATCCATCGAAACTTTCGCGTTTATAATATTAGTAGAATATAATTTATTTATGTCTACTTAAATAAATGTAATAAATGATTAGGTAGTTATTACTCTTTGCACTTTTTCATTCAACCAGCTAATTGATCGAACAAACAAAGACTCAATCGATGTCTTGAATCGCAGCGTGCAATCACCATATTTGGACACCAATCTGATGCAGGAACCTAGTTCTTAGAACCAGTTGGCAGATGGAAGATAAACAATGCTCACATGCTTTACCTAAACTGTATTGTAAAATGTAAATATATTATACCTATTTAATTGTTAGACCTGAGGCCTAACCATCGTCTTATTGCGATTCAATTCAGGCAAAGGTGTGAAATCCTGCTTTGCGAATGACAAAGCTTTAACAATGCCATAGCGTCCTCAATCGCAAAGCGGAAAGTGACATCTTTCCCTGAACTGAATCGCTATAAGACTTCATGGTTAGGCCCCTGTACATAAATGGGTGTCTCTGATCACCGCTGTCAAGTAGCCAAAAACACCTTCACATTTAGTGGTGTTCGTAGAAAACTTTCAAAAAAGTAAGTAATAGTAGAATCATTTTCGATTAGCAAGTTATAACATTACCTATCGTCGACATAAATAGCAATATGTTTAGGAAGTAGTTATATTTAATTAGACGTTATTAAATATTATAATGTTATTATTTAGTGGTACCACAGTACATGTAGTTTCTGATACCGTCGACACAGGGAATCCTAGTTCAGAGTCCGTCTAAATATGTAGTATGTACTTAATTCCACTGCACTATTCAAGCTCATTAATTCCGTGTACTTACAATGTAATCTGTGACTAAAAGGCTGCAGTTGTGTAAGTGGCCTCAAGCCTACGCCACCCCCGCACCTCTCGCTAGTGGAGGACACAAGTGTCTTATACATATTGAAATCGAATGTAAAACCTTGGGAAAGTGAAAAAAAGTAAGTTTTCATGTATAGGTGAAAAAGAAAGTTGTGGCACCGCATTAGCACACCTACAAAGACAGGCATAGATAGGAAAACGTGGGCAATAATTAATTTTAAAAAATCGTTATTTTGATATAGTATACATGTTTCGGAATTTATACGAGTAGACTGTCTGTGACTGTAATAAAAGTCCGTCTGTACTGCAGGCTATTATTTGGACGCAATAGAAACATGATTTGCGATGCATGAGTGGGCCTCCCTGAAGCGTGATGGTCTCGGTCAATTGCAGTCAATAACAGGAATCAGATTCACTTGGGCAATATCATGTTATGAGGTTAAGCATGGAACATTTTAAAAACACCGTTAAACAATTTTTTTATATATTTCGTAAAATATGCCTAAATTCCCAGGAACAACCCACCATCTTCTAAATGTTATTGTACTTACGTATTTATAAAAATTTCCACCATTGAATTTTCACCATCTTTAGGTATAGGTAGGTACCTATATTTTGACAGTTGCCAGTACATTCTGTGTAATTTATGAACATTGCGTTTGATATTTATTTATTTATTAACCATTTTGTTATAGTTCCATAACATTGGTATGTCAAAGTATAAATAATCATGTTCTTAATCTAGATTTTTTCCACTATGCATTATTTAGTTTTAAATTCAAATTGCCAATAGAAATCAGCGGAAGCCGTGTGATTTCTATTGGCAATTTGATTTCCACTAGAGGCATGTATGACTCTACGCACAGATCCACTATTCACTCCATCTAAGCGCAGAGTCCAAAATCTTAAGTAACATTGACTTCCACAGAATAAAAAAATAAGAGTAAGAGTCAGTCAACGGGGCAGGTTGCGTGGGTGGGCGGAAAGATTTTGCGCGGTATTTTTTTCTTGCTATTTACAAGGGCATGTGACAGATGTCGACTTATCTGCAATAATCAAATGCTATATGGTATGCTGTACACTGTGGTTCTACTATTTTATTTGACCACATAACATTAAAAGTATAATTCCTCAGTCAACGCTCAACCAAACTCTGCTTAGGACTTCGATTTCTCAATGGATTGTCTAGTCTTCAGGTGGATACGAACTTTGTACGGCGTCACAGTACCAGTCTAAACGAGTATGTCGAATTTCCAAGTAACCAGATAAAGTAAAATTTGTTTATTTTCTTTAAAAACTAACTAATTTCTTTAAGCACTATAAACTTTATAATTTCACTTGTAGGTGTTACGTATTCTATGAGTACCTACCATATACGAGATACGCAGGAAAACAGCAAGCTTGCATAAAAGAACTGCGTGGGTTTATGGTCAGATGTCATGAACAATCGTAGTTTAGTCAAAAGAGTTTACTATTTGGCCAGAGGTTGCAAATATAGATGCAGCCGTTTACGTCCGAGAATAAAGCAGTGACGGAGATTATCATCGTAACGTAAAAACGATTATATGCACCAACATAATGTTGTTTTTTCACCACTATTTTACGATCATCACGTGACGTCATCGGAGCACTGTCTTTTTACGAACAAGCAAATCATTTGTTTTTTTTTTTTTGAGTAAAATACAAATGATCTGCTTGGACTTATAGAGCCAAGCATTTTGATGTATAAGCTATATTACTGTAAAATTTCATCAATATCCGTTCAGTAGTTTTTACGTGAAAGAGTAACAAACATCCATCCTCACAAATTTTCACGTTTATATTATTAGTAGGATTGCTCGAAGCAATATAGCAAATATAGTCATATGATGATCAATAACGGTGAACAGCGTGCATATAATCGTTTGTATGTAGTTGCATATAATCGTTTGTATGTTACAATGATAATCTCCGTCACAGCTTTGAGGACGTCATTTGACTGCACCGCTATTTGCCGAAAGGCTTCTGATATTGAAAGTCAGATTACAAAACCCTGGCCAGCAGCTTACACTTACTTTAAACCTACTTTGTCTGTCAATTTGGTTATATCGAACCCTACTACAAAAGAAACAGCCGCAGTAAATTGCTCAATTTTATGCCATGTAAATGATCACCGGATCTTCAACGATGAGGGAACGGCTTACGACGAGGCCTTAACATTCACAAGACGAAATATTTCCGCGCAAAAATTGCATCCTATCCATTCTGTCCAAGGTCAACTCCAAGTTCTGATCTACAATCCATTTAGTTCCATTTCCACAAGCATTCAGTACCGGATGCAACAGGAAGACAATTTCCATCGGTTGCACGGGCGCGGCGGCAGCGGTCACATGCGCGCCCTGCCTTGCATACGAAATTAACTCTCACTTTACAATTCGCTATGGGAGCTATTCAGGGTCTTTGTTCTTTTCGTTTCTAGGCGAAGAACATGATGGATCTATGTAGCGTCTCAATATGTAGTACCAAGTTTCGTTTACAATTAAAATCACCGCCTTTCTATTTCGTTGGTTGATTATTCCAATAATAGTGTATAGGAATTATTTAATAATTAATTAAATTATTAATGAGCTGTTGACAGGCTCAACTGAGTTATTTAGTGTTAATTAGGTACATAATACTTACAAAAACTGAACTGAAAGAACTCTTCAACTCACAGCCAAGTAAATACAGATTGGGCGGTATTAATTAAAGCGATTAGCAAATAAAGGTATTTATACATATACCAATAT
This sequence comes from Perizoma flavofasciatum, assembly GCA_958496245.1. NCBI lineage: Eukaryota > Metazoa > Arthropoda > Insecta > Lepidoptera > Geometridae > Perizoma > Perizoma flavofasciatum. The sequence goes on from OY292423.1 coordinate 10,446,333, forward strand.
TATTTACTTTAATAAGTAAATAAATTGTGTACCTCTTGATTTTGTAGAATATAATTGTAGGTAAACGTTTGTTTATCATTCTTTTACTGTCTACCCAGTATAACTTGATTTATAACGTGCTCTTACCGAATAAATGACTATTCCGTAGGGAAACGTTTCTTCAAGAATTAGAATTTCTTACGTCAATCACAGATATTATCGTTTACGTAATCTAATAAATATTATTTTCGAGAGCTGAGCAAAGCTACTTCAACTTCTTACGTAGGTAAACAAAGGCCAAGGTAAGCAATATTGTTCCAATTCGATTGCAGAAAAAACTCCGCGTCGAATCAATTCAATCTCAATAACTGCGAAATCTGCTAGCGAGGTTGCCAACGTATTAAACAAAATACGATTTGTGATCACTAGGGATGAGCCCACAAAATATTAGGTGGGTGAATGAGCCAAACCGGCATATATAAGTGGGATATCCAGGCTGCCCAGTAATTAGCAGTATTCTTTATGATCTGTCGCAAGCGTTATTTCTAAATCACGCAAAAGCTCTCGGATCATAATTCCTACGAGTACTATCAACAACTTTAGTTATACAACTATTGGAATTTAAAAACAAATAAATAATTAAGGGCCTTTGAAGTGCTTCTTAGTCATACAGACGGCGTAATCTAGACTTTTAGTGGCTTCTAGACACATGTGACCAAACAGTGCCATCTAGTCCTCAAGCACTAGCCCGGCCTTCTACAGCAGCTAATTTCTAGTACAAAGAACATTTCTTATTGGTGTTAGAATTGTATTATTTCAACTTAGTACTTAGTCTAGGTTCTGAGGCTTTGATTGGATTCACCTAGAAGAAAATATTTTTATCTGCTTTAAGTGTAGGTACTAGAATTTAGCCTCCAAATTTTCAAATGTCTGAGTTGTGACAGTTGTGCAAAATTTTAGTGTTTATTGTTAGTATTATTTGGGTTGTTTTTGTTCCCAAATATTTATTCTGTAAAGTGAAAATTGCAGCAGAAAATTTAAAAACAAAAATAGTTTTTCAAACCGACGACACTTTTGTATTCTTCAAATTTTGACAGTGATGCTAGGTTGTTCTAAGTTTGTCCCTTAGTGTTCCATAATAATATACATATCAGTGAAAATTTTCGTTTTATCGGATTGTCAGCAATTAATACGTAAGCGGATTGTCAGCACATCACTATATAATCTCATAATATCTGGAGTGGTTGCTGGAAATCCGCTTACGTATTTTCATCGATACCAGAACATCTAAAAGTTTGTATGAGAGTGTCAGTTTAAAAAAATACGACTTAACGCGTGCAAAGCCGCTTGCAAATGCTAGTTATTTATATACCATTCAAGCAGTTACGGTGGTGGTTTCATCGCGTCGCGTCGTGGGTTCATGCCCATATAACGTTATTTTGAAGAAACCACTTTCGTTATTTATATTGTTGAAAATACATAATATCACGTTATAACAACCTATTTGGCCCATTTGCGATAGTATGACTGTCGCAATTTTATAGAAACTCTATTAACTTAGTAATTTATCTACTAACTCTATTAACTGGCACTGCGGCCAGTATTTTGGGAACGCAACCGTCTGGTAGTGATCTGGATCAGTTGAGCTATCTATAGATCGTTTGCAACGGTCTTTAGATGGCTAGCTGTTTCATCTGTATTTTTTGTATATACCTACTTGTAAATAGTTGTATGAATAAATGTTAATTTACTTAGTAATTTGATGAAAATTTTAGTAACGATGATGATAAAATAATAATATTGATAAAACATAATATAGATAGAGAAAGGGAGAGAGAGGGAGAGAGAGAGATACAGATTTACATTTTATGAGCTTTAAAGCTTAATTGACTAAGTACTTAGTACCTAGGTAGATACATAATGTAGGCCTTCGACACTTTCCATAAAAAATACTACGAACAGGTACGAGGTGTCGTTATCTGACGGAGCATTGTTTCAAAGCGACATATTTTCGCACGCTCTACATATTGACTTATATGGAAAGCAGTACACGAATAAAAAAATGCATTCGAATATAATACCTACTTACCATGTAGGTACCTATTGTACAAGTCACCAGCACAAAGTATAGTGGCGGGTTATCGACCAATGACGATTTCAATATGTTTTCCATTCAATCTTTCATGAATGAACGATGATGAAAGTGCATTTTTTTGTGGTGCTTTATTGGAATCGTACGTAGTATAGGTATATTTTATTTTTATAAATTTATGTATTTTATATAAATTTGTATTTTGAAGCTACAAATTATTTGATGTACCTACTTAGCAAAGCAAGGCCTTTGAGTGACAATAGATCGTGGATCTATTTGTGTGGCTTTATTCCCAGATATTATAGGTATTATACCTAATTCATAGAGTACTTAATATAACCTACGTAAAACCCTTTTAAAACATAACAAAATATATAATTATGTGTTAGGTCTTCGGGATTGTCTTACAGACACTGAAATAAAATCAGTTTAAGTGTTTAATTTTAGTATAACAAAAACACTCTAGGAGTAAGTAGTAGGTTTAAAATAAGTAATTTATTAAGATAAATTTTAACTAGCAGTGATCTTTTTTCCTATTTTGTTTCTTATTTTAACTCAACTCACGAAACCAAGCTTGTAAAACCGAAACCGAGCCTTGTAAAACTGTTTGCACAGTTGTATATTTATTGGTAGGTACCAATAAATAGTCGTAGGTAGTCTGCGTAAAGGCTGACTTAACATTACGTCTTGGCAGTAGGTAATTATGTGGAGCATTTTATTTTATGAAGGTAAAAACTGATGAGAAACGTTTTGCACCCACATAAATTATGCATGTATCTTGTTCATTCCTACACACAATCAGCCTCAACAAGATTATTTAGGTAATAGACTCATAACGTAGCATGCGTAGTTGCTCTTCAGCTCATGGAAGTGGTTGGGTGACAGTGTCATATACCTACTTACGATCACGCATCATGAAACAAGCAAGAGTTTGAATGCGGGAAAAGGGAGTCCACACACATAAATACCTACTTACGATGAAAACTAAAGACAATGTAAACGACAGCGGTGGATCTGCGCGCATTCCAACGGAAAAGTAACTTTAAACAAAATTATATGTTTCGAGTTTAGTTTCCGTTACAAAATGACTTCAATGCCATTTCAGTTCACTATAAGGCTGTTACAAAAGTTTTTGTTTAAATTATTTTTGTAAGTCTGAAAACTAAGTGCCTCTAAATTTATGAACTATTAGCTTCTGCCCACGGCTTCGCCCGCGTGGTACCAGGTCACAAAGTAGCTTATGTGTTATTCTGTATAAGCTAAATTATTGTAAAGGTTCATCAAAATCCGTTCAGTATTTTTTGCGTGAAAGAGTAACAAACATCCATCCTCACAAACTTTCGCGTTTATAATAGTAGCACTGGCGCTTTTTAGGGACCCGAAGCATGATAGCGAAAACGGAACCTTTATAGTTTCGTTATGTCCATCTGTCTGTTTGTCCATCCGTGTGTCCACGGTCATACCCCGATTTCTCGTTCAGTTTAGAGCGTATCCATATATTTGGTAGGAATAGGTCTCATAAATCACTGTATTTAGAAGAAAACCAACATGCAGACATTCCCACACGGAATTCGAACCCCCACCTCTTGCATCACAGTTGGCTACAGTGGCTACACGCCCGCCGCACCCTAGAGGTCGTAGACGACAAAAATGTGCGTATTCTGGCGATTTCATCACAGAGTATTAAACTGTAAACAATCATACATTGAAATAGCAAGCATGTCCAATACATTCGATACGTTCTGATCTTTGATACAAAACGAAAGTTATCTCTACGCAACTGCAACAAATTAATAGATGTGTTGCCGAGTGAGGATAGGGTTTCCTAAAATAGCGGTCGTCGTCATTTGATGAACTGACTAACAGTAACGTCAGACTCTATGGAACCAAATCTTATGGCATATAACAGTAATTACTCATAATATACTTATATATTTCTGATGTTGTCCAGAATCATCAACAGAGTCGTGGGTTCGAACCCGGTCGTGTACCATTGGAATTTTCAACTCAAAAAATTATGAAAGCATTAAAATGTGCTTAAAACGGTAAAGGAAAACATCACGAGGAAACCAGAAACCGGAAACCGATGTCACATGCATTCAAAGTTTTAGTTCTATAAAACTGAAGGCATGTGCCATCGGTTACTATTCCAATAACCGGCGATGGGCTTGTAACTTGTCATGTGGAATGCAAAACGCGGTACAGTGAGCCCGCAGATAATTAAATTAAATCATTATATTCAGATAACTAAGATCCAACAATTCATTGTATAAAATTATATATTTTTAGGTACCTACCTACACTTACTTATTCATAACAATTTTACGTTAATTACCTGTGGATCCATTGAGCTTTACCCATAATGAGACCAAGGGTAATGACTCGTTAAAATATGACGGCAGTTACTAACTTACAAACCCTGACGTAACATGCCTGATCATCTGCGAATGAAAGCAAGACTGAGCACTTATCAGCCATTTAAAAAGTTAATCAATATAATTTCGATTCAGTCTCAGTCAGAGAGAGGTTTGTATGCCCTGTTTTTGTTTTATTTATTTTTCACTCCTACATCCAAACCTCTTCTAATATTAGTATCGATTCCCGTTTGCTTAGGCCGCTCTTACGAGTGAAAATTTTGCTGTCAAATCATCACATTCGTTTTACGAATCGTGGCAGATAATTTTGTATGAAAATCTTATTGATATTTTTGATATGGTGATACGATCACCGTTTTAGCATGTTTTTAACGTATTTGTAACTGCATATACCCTCAGAGATCTAACAGGACGAGGCAGCCGCCATGCCACTATCGTCTCTGGCGGATAGTCGATCAACAACAAATAGGTATATTATTACATAAAGACAAGCAGACGTACTATCCGTATCTTGTCAGTATAACACACATTCGCAGTAAAAGTTTCGGTTCCGTCTTTATAAAGAGAACGGCGAAGAAATGGAGGGTCATTGAAATGGAACACACTAGGTACCTACTATATTCTGAAATACAATATGGGTCTCTTCAATGCAAGAGTGAATAGGATCTTCTAGAGCTTAGTGCTCTATCGTCCGCCATATCATCATCACTAATCATTGTGAAATTATGGCCTAATGCAGTTTTATTTTAGTTTTTTTTTTAATTGACGCATTGCCTACATGATGCCTAAAATATAAGCGAACGACAGGTATCCGTAATATTAATAGGGCCGTTCGTCGGCCGATTGATTTCATCAAACTCAATGGAATGCTATCAATCATTATTATGCATTTTTCGATCAGCTTGTTTACCGACTTTGGCTTCTTCGTGGCAGGATCTCGACTTGTTTCGTAACTGCACCTGCGTCACGACCAGATTGAAACGCAGAATTAAAAAGCAAACAATCCACAATAAATAAACTAAAAAACAAAATTCTAGAGAATATTATTATTAATTATTAATGGGATACTTGACCCTAAAACTATTATCACGTATGTATGTTTTTTAAATCCTACTACTATTATAAACGCGAAAGTTTGTGAGAATGGATGTTTGTAACTCTTTCACACAAAAACTACTGAACGGATTTTGATGAAAATTTACAGTATCTAATATAGCTTATACATCAGAATAACACATAGGCTACTTTTTAACCGGGTACCACGCGGGCTAAGCCGTGGGCAGTAAGGTTATACTTAGAAGTTTATTAAGTTAACTTAGTTTTATTATTTCCTGTTTTCGTGTGCTAAACAAAACACACGATCTTCTTGCAAGTACTTTAGATTTTCCCTGAAGCAAGCGCATGCTTTATTTATGACAAAATGTTGATACATAACTACCGACCTACCTAGTTTTACTCTATTCTTACTCTTTCTATGACTTAAATTGCCGTAGGTAACAACTCACATGTATATTTAGCTCAATATTAGCACTCCACTAACGATATCACTTGTTCACACAACACTAGTTGCTCGAGTCTCGGTATTTAGCACCAGGAAGGTAAGTAAGTTATTATTTTTCGTCATTACAACATTGTGTTGTACACTCATGTGCCAAATACGCGCCAAATATTTACAATCATTTTGTTGAAAATTTCATTTCATAAACTAACCAACAGTCAGTCTCATCTGTTCTCAGAGATGGGAAGCATTTTCATCACTCTATGTGTTTTCCCCTCTCTCTTCACGTTTTATTACTTCGTGTCGAATGACCAACAAAATGTTTTTTATTGCTCCTTCTATTCCTTCCGCAACTTTGACTTAGGTTCTCTACTCTATAGTTTCTTATCCCAAGTTTAGTAAATAAGTTAATCAAAATACTAATTACGAAAATACTGTAGTATTTTGTACAAATGTAAATCTTTCAGTAAATTTTAATAACAGAATACCTTGACTAAAATAAATTGTACAATCTTGCAATCCTTTGGTCGCGTATACCGGCATTTTATGCGCACGTAGCCAACACTAATTACTCAAACATTTCGATGAGGCGACTAATTAACATATAAGTAGGTAGGTACTTTATAAGACCTTCAAAAAACCCCAGGTAATTACACAAAAACGACAGAAGAATCAATGGTTGGTATTATAAACGGTGTGAACTTTTTCATACGCTTTTGAAGGTTGTTCTGGTGGCAAAGTCCTGCGAACTCTGCTAAGTCAATTACCTAAACTAACTACGACGAAAGAGTTTTTTTTTCTTTATGGTGAGTCGCGCCCGCTGCCCGTTTCCGTTGTCAACCAAGGTCCGACTGCAGTTTTAGTGTGCAGTTTTAGGTAGCATTTCTGAGTACGGACCTTTTTTGGAAGCACTATGCCTAGTTATAATAAGGTACTAAGTAATTACCTATCAATGTTGTCATAATTTATGTCAAAATTAGTGTTTACTTATTCCCCGTAGTTCATCTGCTTTGTCCACCTAAACCAAAGGGAGATCCTCTTTTTCAGGAAAACCTGTTTACTTTCATCTCAAATTATTTTTTTTGTTAACAAAACAGGTAATCCATCCGTACATACCTGCCATAACGTGAGGTAGCGTGTACATGGTGAAAGTTTGTATGCAAAAGTTCGTCGCCAACACCGGCACTAAAAACATCCGTTTAGGTTCACAAGTAAAGCTGCGGTCAATCTTGGCAGTTTTATCGTACGCATACATCCATATGATAGACATGCGAATCTGATAAAATTATGCAAGTGAAGGTGTGAAAGTGAAAGTGAAGCGAGCAGCGAGCATCATCGCTTATCTTTATTCGACAAAATGTATAGTTACATACCTATTTTAGCATAACTGGTTAGTATGTAGTTACTAGTCAATGACATTGAATAAATAATAGTTATTGTGTTACAACGAAAAAATAAAAATATATAAGTAGTAGTCATGTAGTGCCCATAACACAAAGTCTGCTTACTTTGGGGCTTGCTGTGTTGAAATGTCCAGCATTATTTATTTAATCTATGTAGTTAATAAATTAAACATCCGGATATAGTAATATCAGTCAAAAGCCTTATTAATTGGAGAATAATCGATAATGTCTCATTATTATCAATATAGAACAAAGATAAAACATAAATCAGTGTCCTACTTATGCAAGTCATTGATCGACGAAGAAAAAATATGTATCTATTTACCGACAATGCCTTCTACGTACGACATAAGTTATGCGCTTTGGAAATCTTCGTCTATCTACGGAAATGGGAACTGGGGGCGTTAAAAACTCTATGCTCTTCCAAATTGTACCTACTTGAATCGCACCAATAATGCTATACCTAATAACCCAAGCGCGCGCGGTTTGAATAAAATGTTGAAGTGCATAGAGTTTTAACGCTCCCAGTCTTCAATTTTCAAAAAGGCACAAAGATTTCCGTATGTAATTGATTCCGACGTAAATGTTTTTACACTAAAAACAGAAATAATAATATATTTATTTTTAAATCTTTTTAAAAATAAACTTTGTTTATTCAAAATAGTCGACCGATTTTGGGGATTATCAATAAAATCTAACACAATCCCATAATTTTGATACTGACTAGAGCTAGGCCATTACCAATTTCTAGGATGGTTTTCTATTTGTTAGGGATAAGTATTGTGGCTAATTCGTGGCGTTAAGTTTCCGCTAGGCTCGCTAGGATCGCGTGAGAACATGCAAACCATGACCTTGAGTCCTGTACTATTTGCCAACAACTAAGAATCACAGAACTTCTTATCGCCTAGCATTAGGTTTGCTTTGAAATAGTTTTGAACAATTCTGCTGATGAGTTGCCACAAAGCTATCTTAAAGAGTATTGCAATGGGAGACCATAATAAACCTAACAAAAAGTTAAACCCAATTATTTTGAGCTAAGCCATAAAAAAAACAAAAAAGTTGCACGAAAAAAAATCTTATTGTTTCAACCGAAGAGGTTGGAAAACAAAAAGTTCTTTATTAAAGACAGTGAAAAAATACAGATATCTATAATTGTGTAATATATCGCATGAATAACCTACTTATTTTTGTAAGTGATGCAAGGTACAATTAAGATATACAATTTGGGAAATATTAATATAAGTACATTTCATAAAATACTTATAAAGGTCAGTGGACTGAGTCATTTTTTTTTCTGCGATGTCAATAAATAACAAGTTGTTGAAATTTATTTTTACTCCTACGTGAAATATCCATGTTAATTATTAAACGTCACAGCTCCAAGCTTTACGAGGTTGGACCACTTTATAAGAATCGAAAGTTACTAGGTAGTTGCATATCAGCAGCGTTTACAAGTTTCAGGCTTGGATTATTTACATCAAAATTAGTTTCCGACCGAAACATGTTTTTTTGCCGAAACCGAAACCGAAACCGAACCTTTTATAAACGTGATTAAAACGTTGAATAAAATGTCAGTGAGCCGTTCTTTCCAGATATATAAATAAAGAAACATTTCGCTGGCCTAAAATTACAGGGTTAGAACCCTGGCCGTTTCACTTTTATCGAATTGAAATTTCAACATTGTCATAGTGACACTGGGTCTAAATTAAACTATCCTAAATAGTGAAAATGTAACATTAACTGTAATACTGAGGCATCAATACCAAGACTAACCGTAAGCGTACAAAATCCTCAAAATCTCTGCTCAAGTTGACCTTATTTGACTTCCAAAATTTGGAAGTCAAATAAGGTCCAAAATTACGTAGGTACCTACAATAATTATTTATAAGTTATTACATACAAGCGACTAAGACGAATTCTAAAGTCGTTTAATGAAATAAGTGATCTTCCGCACTTATATCCTAAATAACCGATATATCAGTCAATCTGTTTATAAATTATGAAAATAAGCGTTAAGAATTACACTATGAAATGGTAAATTCATAACAAAAACAAAATATATTACTTAATTACTTACCATTATTATGCCAACCTCTGTGGCGCAGTGTGAGAAGGTCCGCCTGAAACGCAAAAGGATGCGGGTTCGATTCCCGCTGCGGAATAAATGTTTGTATGATCTGCATTCATTTGTCTCGGGTCTGGGTGTTTTCTATGTATAATATGTAAGTATTTACAAAAAAAAAGTATATAATTAGTATATCAGTCATGTAGTTCCCATAACACAAGCTCTACTTGCTTTAGGGCTAGATGATGTGATTCAGCGGCCGGCGGAGTCAGGCGTGTAACGCCATATTGCCAGTTGTGCCGAGCGCACCCGACGTTAGTCGAAGGCGACCCGAAAGTACGATGTTGTAAGTTTCGGCGCGGCCGAAAGGTTCGGCTGTTTTTTGCCAAAACCGAACCTTTGGCCGGAACATGATTTTTAGGCCGAAACCGAAACCGAAACCGAAACTTCGGTCGGACACTAATCAAAATAATCAAAGATCTCAGGTTAAGGACCTAATCTTGTACCTATTTATACTATTATACTAGTAGTTCGCCACAAACTGAGACCTCGCATCCATAGTTCCGATCAAGCTCATATTCAAACTTTAAAACTTTACTAGATTATGTAACCTACTAACGGTTTGGCAGTTATCGTCAAAAAAATAAACATTGGATTTTCCAAGTAAAATTCGCTCGCTCGATGAATTACCTATTCACACATTTAACTCATGTACTCTATGTGAGAGGTTCGTACTTATCGGTAAGCACCAATAGACTGGCGACCGGCTTCCTACGTGAACGAAGTTACGCGCGTGCACGATAAAACAGTCTTGTTCTGGATTCATGACATTTGGGTCTTGTTGCTTGCAACACTTGCGTAAGACGTTCCAAATGTGTTGATTGCTTCGTGCAAATCTTGCACGAGATCAACATACGTTCTGAACAATCACTTCCGTTCAATTTGTCGGTCACTTCCCACCAGTTATCAAATAGGTGATAAATTGATAATGCAAGATCGACTTCCGTTACGGCCAAAAATCATTTGCTGATCGCAACTCGTAGGTAACATCGCCCGAGGTATATTATATCATTATATCATTATATTAGGTATTTATATCATTTACACCACATTTTACCCCTAAAAACGAAGTGCGTGCTTGAATTATGAAATTTTCACATTTTTAATCTCGTGCATTTAGTGCAGAGAAGACGAACTGAGCAGTCGATTTGGTTCATGTATTTAGCATAATAATAAAATTGTAAATCAATAAATAAATTGTTTAACTATGTATGGGATTCTAGATTTTTTTCTAGACGACATTTCGCCTTCAGTTGGTTGGATGCGGTCGGCTCTATTCTGCCTCCGCTGGGCGTCAGCCAAGCCATTCCCGCCGACGAGTTTAAATTTGGAACACCATTTTTGTGTCCATAATAGAAACGACGGGGCTACGAGGTGAATAATCTCTTTTCATTTGATGCAACACAAATGGCTCAATATGGTTCACATAAGAGACATGTTAACACACATAACGCAGCAAATGAGCAGAAAAACGTTCTTCGCAATGCTATCGGTTTGAACAAAATGTTTACACGCAGCTTAGTGTACCTTGCTTCGTGACACGAATATCTCGAATTCGTATCCTGCTATCACTGTTTGTGATTCCACTAGCGTGTACATAACAGTAACTATGTAAAATGTGTGCTCTTTGCTAGTCCTCATGGACTAAATCAAATTCGTTGGTAACCTGATTCACATTATCCAATAGAATTTGTCTGATTAATTGTAATGGAAAGTTCTCAAATTATTAGCATCATATTGCGCAAGATTTATTTGTATTTCTCGAAAAAAATCCTACAGCATATGCGTGAAAGTAAGTTAGGTAAATAATTATATTAATCTAGGTAGGTAAGTACCTACATGAGGCGAACAGTGCTACATTTTGTAACTGCATGTAATACGTTCACTCGATGAATAAACGCGCCTTGTGGCTTTATAGGTCAACGCAGTCATCAACATACCTACCAGCAAAACAGATGGCTTTTGAACTAAACAAAACAAGTAATTCCAGAAACGAACGCATTCACTGATCTGTGAAACCACAAGACCTTCGAATTGCAAAATAATAAAGTCAAGGATGGCAGGAGGCTGACAATGGACAATTGTATCATTCTCAGTGCCGTGAGTTAGGTGGGTCTAAACTGATATTTAGCTTGTCAAATAAATCGATTCAAAGTTAAGGATTTAATCGTTGGTAGGTACCTAATCAGTTACCTATAGACAATCCAGGTGCATTCATATCGTAAAACGGGACTTTTGACAAAGGTCTTTATCAGCCATCTCCGCGTCACGTCTTAAACTGAGGGAGAGCATCGCGATGAAGACTCAAAATAAGTCGAAACTTAGTCGGCGCCTTCACTGATAGATAGTAGGTACGGTATGTGAAAATTTCCGTCTTACAATTTATGAATGATCTAATTCAAGATAGTTTTTGAAACCTAACCTAACTAGACTAGAAGCAACAACAGGTTCGCTTTATTGCATAAAAAATGTTTGAATCTGCATAGGGGACGATAATAGGCCGATTATGACAAAAGAGACTATGCTTTCAGAAACATGGCGCACAATCAAACCATGCGCGATTGATGTCGTAGGTAACTACCTACCTACATGAGATGACAATATCGGCGGGCTACAAATTGGCAGGCTGTCAAAAATGCAGCGGACAGAGCTACCACAGTATACTCATACTCCGTATTATCTATGCATAGTGTGGTGTACTGGTGTTCTAAATATACGGTGCACTGCGGGATGATTGAATAGCCACATTGGTTCATTGGACTCATTTCGATTAGAATGATCGGCCAAATCGTGTAGCAATTCGCGATTATAGGTAAGTGCTTTTTAATGTGAATCTGTGCATATATCTACTCCAGAATGGTACTCGTAGGTAGGTACCTTAAAAGGGGCGAGACATAAAGAGCTAAATAATAACAGTAACAATCCGATGTTTAGTACTCAGTCCCACTTCTGATGTTATTAGAACAAAAACCTTGTCATACTATTTTGCATTGTTCATCTCCATAAATCATGAACACGTAAAGCTAGCATAAATAACTAGGTACCTAGGTAAAAATACAAAATAACCTACCTTAATAACAAAATATACTTAGTCATCTATTATTTTGTCTTCAAGAGTAGGTAGGAACCCGCTCGAGTAACTGCGAGCTGATGTCACTGCGTTAGACTCGCAAGAATAATGAAATATTAGCGGCGTAATCTATCTACAACACTTAAATGTACGCTCGCGTCCACCCACAATCTACCTACCTATACACCCGACTGACTGCAAGCACTCGACTGCGCCTGTGAAGTGACAACAAACAGTGCACAAAATAAATTGCTGTCTGCGAGCTTTGAGCTGTTGTTTGGCTAGCATTCAAGCAGGATCTAGGCTGATTTACAAAACAACGGACGGGAAGATTTTACCTGTGCTCTATTGATGACATCATGCGGTCCTCGCCAAGTCGTAGCTGCTGGAGATTTCCTTTTAGCGAGCTCCAGTGTGGCCTCGCTGGGGCATTTCTCAAACATTAGCACCCGCTCGGCTACGGAGCCGCGGGTGAGGAACGGTCGCACGGGCGTGGCGCCCGAGGCCGAGCCGGCTTCCCCGCTGGCGCTGACGACGACGGCGCCGGCGCTCGACGCACGGCGCGCTCGCGCCTCGAATTTAGAGCGTGCTTCTGTCACGTGCGATCCAAGCGAGGCCCTGCGCTCACCACTAGGGCCGGCCCCTGGCTTTCTGCTGGCGCCACCTGTGTCTAATCTGTCCTGGTATCGGCTTTTGGCATAATCTACGAGCGATATTGGCGGCACTACGTCGGGCCGCTCCATGGAGCGCTCGGCTACCACGCCACCGGTGCGCAGCGCCCGCAGTAGGCGCTCTTCTTCCCGTGCGACCTCCAGCCTCATCGCGGCGGGGTCTGCGCGTCTAGCCCCCGAGCATGCACTTCCTGTGCCGTTGCGCTCTGGCACCAGGTCGGGCGGCAGGCTTGCGTCCATGGTCTCGCCCTCAGGCTCGCTGCGCTCCCGGCACTGCTCGACTCTCTGGTCTCGCCTTCCTTCGGGCCGCGGATCTCGCGTCACCTCTATACGGTGGTGCCGTAGCTCCGGCCGCTGCTTGATTTCAGGCTTAGGGTCTGGTTTGGGCCTGGTCCGCAGACTTTCTGTAAGCTTGATGCCTGGCGTAGGCCTGCACGACAGTATCTCTGTGGGTGCGAGGCCGCGCGCTTTCCACGTCTGGTAGATCGCCTCGGCATGGTCGGAGATCTGCTTGGCGATGGCGGCGATATCTTCCTCGCCGGTGTCGATCTCACGGCGGGCTGTGGCCGCCATGGCCGAGCCACGCGAGCCCGCGGGCTCCGGAGACGTATCACACACTTTCGTCAAGGGTCGAGAACTCCATGCACTGCACTCACTAATCACGGTGGCACTGGGGGATCACTGGGGCGGCACTGGGTCGGTCATGGAGTAGGTATTCGCGTGGGGCACTGTAAACAGCTGTCGTGGCGCGCGTCCGACAACAAACAAAGGCTAAGATCGCGTACAGCTGCGGGTCGATACGGCGACAGACGTAGAGCCGGCGAGGGCGCCGGGCGCGGACTGCGGCGCGCCGCCATTCCCCCGCCCCGCTCCCCGGGCTCCGGCGCCGCCACGCGCCGCGCCTCCGCCCTCCCGGCTAGGCCCTTCACTCACTCCCGTCGCGGCGGCCTATGTCCATAGTCTACTCTTTCATTTACTGAACACTGACTGACAGTAATATCTCACCAAGCCTTCGTACTGCACGCACAATGCACCACAAGCAAGTTGGCACTTTATATTTTTAGAAATACAATACAAGCTAATCAATCGATGACTGTGGCCGACCATGAGCTCTCTATATGTAATGTAAAAGACTAGGGTATTTTAGCATTGTTCTACAGGAATAATAAGTGATGCACAAAGCTTGCGTTCGCCGGGCGGGCGGAATGCACGTTTGGGCGGCGAGCTGCAAGGCGATGACAAGGACAGCACTGCAGGCAAAGATTAGAGAATGCTCACAGATATGGTGGAACCAATAATTATGTGGATATAAAACTTTTTAGTTTATTATTTTGTTTTTTCACCGGGTAAGTTCCCCTTTTTTTGCTCTTTGTAGATTTGTTTTTATCTGTGAAGGCAGGTCAACGTATATTCAAAAGTTAAGGACAGTTCCTGAGAACATTTCTCTGTAGCTACAAAGGTTGAGGTAGCTGCATTTATAATAGTAGGTAGAGTGAAATAGTAGCGTCTTATCTGTAACTGCGCGGATGGCAACTCTTTGGGGAGGCACGCACGCGCGCCGTCAGCGGCACTGAACGCAAATAGCACGCGGCTCACTTTATATTTACGCGCTCCTCAGGCTGGTTATTCTCTCCTCTACATTTTTTATTTTTTTAATCGTTCTCTGAAACCGCGGCAAGCTTCTCGTCATAGATGTGATTAGTGTTTTGATTTTGCTATTAGCTTCAACGTGAATGTTACCTGTGGGTATTTTGTCAGCTTTATTATTATTTATTTTATTTTTATTAAGGCGCAAACGGTTTACAATATCAAGGTAAATGGTAAAAACTAATGATTCTTACACCAATTAAGCTGCCGCTAATAGTAACCTATATAAGTAATTTTGAAACGAGACGTTACTTCTTACACTAGGTTACAAATAAATGAATATAAATTGAGTAACCTGCATAGCTATTCAACAACTTGTTAAATGAGGGACACTTGTTTTTTAAACATATTAGCCCATAACGAAAAAATGGCACAGTAAGAATAATTGTGTAACTTACAGGCTCGTGGGATAAATGAATTGCATGCATAGTTCGTTCTTAAATATTCTAGATGAAAAAGCTTATTAGTATGACGGGCTAGATGCCCGTCATACTAATAAGCTAGACATTCAGTTTGGTTTAAAATATCCGAACGAGGACATTTTAAACCAATCGGACCTACAAGATGGAGTGGAGTCAACAATATTATTAATTTTTTTAAATAATAACATTTCGCCTTTTTAGTGTATCTAATTCTTGATTATTATATCTATTATATTATTGAGATTATAAATTTTTGAAGGATCTTAAAATTTTGTATTTCGGATGCTTCAAAAATTTATTCTGAATTCGCTCTAAACTATTGACGTAAATTTGATATTGAGGATTCCATGCACTTGAGGCATATTCTAAGATAAGTAGAACTATTGAACTGAAAAGCGTGATCAGTGTATTTGCATTACTAAACTCCCTACCAATCCTTAAGATGAAACCTAACAAACGAAATGCGCGATCAGTAATATTTTCAAAATGGGTATGAGCTTATTGTCTAGTAGTACCTACTCCCAGATCTCTAACTACACTAACCCTGTGAAGCAATACGTCATTTAAGTGATAATCATAAAATATTGAGGTTTTCTTCCGTGAAAATGTAAGTAATACAATTACATTTAGCAACATTCAATTAAAAGGTTATCTTTGCAATAGTTACCCAAACTAATTAAATCACTTTGAAGTTCTTCACAATCTTGAGGAGATCTGATGACTTTAAATAGTTAAACAGCTCAAATAGTTTAATAGTACTTTTATGAATTGTGTTTTATGTGTATCAATAACATTAGTTTTAAGTCTTTAACTGTACCACATACTAAAAAACACTATGGACGAATTTGTCTAAAATAAAAAGTTATTATTTTTATTACCTACTTACACTAGAGATTGGACAAGCGCGGGATCTTTTTTTGGTTTTATGATGTGACGAACGGGATATTTTATGAGTTTAGGAGGCATGACGATGTAGGTTCCTACAAACTTTTATAAAAATAATTACAAACAAGTAAAATAAATAATCTTCCAACTATAAAAACGGAAACTGAGTCAAAATCATCTCTTGGATTATCTTATTAGAACTCCTTAGATTAATATCTTGAAAATATTAAGGAGCGAAAGCTTGTAAAAAGGTAGTATGGGTTCCGCGAGCTCCACTAAATATAGGGAGATCATAATACAAAAGCATAGAAATCGAAACTATTCTCGAATATGGTTAGGGAAAAGTGAAATCTTGAATGACAATGATTTGGCAGCCGAACCGCTCGTAGGTACCAATACTAGATTGATCAACAAGGAATTAAAACTAGCCCATTCACACGAGATCATGCATTACAGTAGTAGCACAGACCAGTTAAAGTAAACTTACTTTAACTGGTCTGTGGTAGTAGGTAAGTAGGTTCTTTAACATTTCCAGCGTCTGTCAAATTTTGGTGAAAAACACTCGAGAGCGTCGACAATTTTGACGGTACTTTCCGTTGACCTAGAACTATGTGGCAAGTAATATCGTCTTATACTACGAGTTCAGGAAAAATCAGAAAACTATACATTTGTAATTGCTCGTGGTTTTGAAAACTGAATTTCGGGAAAAGCTCGGAAAAAACGGCGAGACTCGATTCCTGAACTTTTTATAATATGTATTTGTACGGAACCCTCGGTGGGCGAGTCTGGCTCGCACTTGTCCGGTTTTTAGAAATAATTTTAGTAGACGTTTTAAAGTTTCATCAGGAAATGGCATCCATTTTGAAATTCAAGATGGTGTAGGCATTTATTGAACGGTGTTTCTATGTATATTTGTATGTACCTATGTATGTTTTTTATCTCACCCTTTAACAAATTTTTCGACTAATACAAAAAAGAAAACAAATACAATTACGACTTTATTCCCCATGATGGACATAGAATATTTATTTATTTGCCAAAAAGGTGTTACAGATTAATATTTACCGATTGTTGAGTAATGGCCAAGGTTTTAAAATATGGTTAGCTGCATCCAAACTAAGGCTGCATTTAGTGCTCAACCGACGGTCAGCGCGTGTGATAAGCGCTGCCCGTACATCTTGATCGTCGGTCGTATGGTTGCATTTAGTGCGCAACCGACGGCAAACTAGTCAGATGTGTACAGTTGCGAAGAAAAAAATGAATCCCTTTGTAAACTCTATAATATGTACTTACTATTTACGTAAACGATTTCAATTACGGCAAAAAAGACGAAGACGATATCCTGTGCACCCAATAATTGTAGATCGGCTAATTGAAGGAGAATTTTGGACGATATATTCAACCTCGATATATTATACCTCGGTTATCACACCCTCGGCATCAATATTCATTTTTTGTGCGAGTATGCATACGCGCGTGCGGTCGATCGCTCGGTCAAGACGGTCAGCGTTGCACTAAACGCGCAAGTACATCGCCATAGCGCGTCGGTCGACCGACGCACGCCGGACCGACGAGGTCGACCGATGGTCCTCGTCAGCGCGACGTAGCTGTACGCGCGTAGCAATTCATCAGCGCTGCACTGTACACGTTCATACGTTTTCATTGATATAGCTACGTTCGACCGACGTCAGCGCTCACCGTTGGTCGAGCACTAAATGCAGCCTAAGTCTGAATCTCTGGAGTACGAGTTATCAAGATTCGTTTGACACAGTTAAAAATTGGGTAAATTTCGAGTAGAAAGTGCTTGGTAAAATTAACAATAAGTTTAAGTTGAAAACAAGCAAATAGACAAATAATTTAAGTACCTAGGACAACAAACTTTCACAAACAAACATTCTAAATCGATAGCAATTAAATTATTAACTCCAAAAATAGCCTACGGAACTCTCCATTATAGGTACTCGTACTTAAAAGAAAAATAGTTTTGAATTGTATTTTTCGTTGATAAAACACTATGTACTACACCCGGCCCGACGACACCCGGCACGGCAGAATGCGACACCTTGTTCGCTCACAATAATTTTACAGGCCGTGCCCTAATGGGCCGTTGGAAGCTTAGGGGTTTCGCAAAATTTGCCCGTTTGGGTCGATCGATGCTCCATACATTAAAATTTCTTAGAAATTATTTCAAAAATGAAACGTCGTAATTCCAACTCTTTTTGGAGGATCACATTAATTTTGTAGTATGTTAATAATAACTACTAAAATAAAATAAAAGAATTACTTTTATCCCGAGGTTAAATCATGTACTTTAGTGCGTGTACGCTAAGCTAAAATTACACACTTTCAGGGTATCATAAATAAGTAAAAATGTTATTATAGATGCGTTTTCGAGATCCTGTGTGGACAAATAGACAATAATGTACCTACCTACGTTGCTAACTTATTGCTCATTGAAAGAAATAAGTAGCCCCCGCTTTATTCGGATTTCCTGTATAAAAAAAGCCAGCAAATTTTTTTAGTTTGGCTACAGCGTTATTTCAAGTGATTTTAGGACTACAAAAGTGCCTGTGAAAACACATGCATGAAAACCAATTTCGTGTCCACTGCCAAAACATAAGCCAATGTTTTTTTATCTGTGCACAAAATGTCAAGAACTTGTGAGAAATGCGCGCTATTAAATAAATATTTATAAAATAAAATAAATTGAGTAAGTTTATCGAATGTGTCCTAAATTTTTGTGCTTTTTATACGCAAACAAAATTTTTTTACATACGTATGTGTCTATAATTTAATTCTTTATAGTAAAATTTCAAATTATGTAAACAAGAATGAATAAACTGCTCAGTGCAGGCTAGGGGTAGTAGATTAAAACTAATTAGACGTCAGAATATCGCCTCCAGATCAAGAAAACAGAAAACAGTCCGAAATGACCGATGCAAAAGTACCAGACAACAAAAGCGATTGGAAGTCCATAGATATATATCTGTTTTCGAACGGCCAGCAGTCTTCTCCGCCTAGGAAGTATCACCTTGTGACGGACCAGCTCGACTGGTGGAAAGCCACTCTGATCTATTTGGCTAGAGCACAGTATGGATCTCTGTGAGTAATTTTCCAGTTGTAGCTTTCTTGTCGCATTTTTAGGCTGTCTACCATAGTCAGTTCCTAATAACTGTTGCGCATAGGCAGTCTCTTCTACCAACATCCTTTGTTCTGTGCATCTCTCGTCCAGGTGTTTCCTGCGACCTTTAAGATGTCATCAACGCATCTTGTCCACTCGTTTGACCGCTTTACTACAGCGGCCAAGTCCGTCAATATTAAAAATATTAAACTAGGGCGGTTTTAATAAACCATTTCTGTACTTTTTGAAAGTAAAAAAAAATGTGTATATGCCAGATACATTTTGAGATATACAAGAAAACAAAAAAACTTCAAAGCTCCGTGTACTTCATCATCATCATCATCATCATCATCAGCCTATATTAGTCCACTGCTGGACATAGGCCTCCCCTAATGAACGCCATAGCACCCTGTCTTCAGCCTGTCACATCCAGCATCTGCCTGCAGTCTTTCGCAGATCGTCATTCCACCTGGCCGGAGGGCGTCCTACACTACGTTTGCCGAGTCGTGGTCTCCACTCAAGAACCCCAGCGTTTATCGGTTCTTCGCGAGATATGACCGGCCCACTGCCACTTCAGCTTGCTGATTCGTTGAGCTATGTCTATAACTTTGGTTCTCTGACGGATGTATTCGTTTCGAATCTTATCCTTCAGAGAGACTCCGAGCATAGCTCTTTCCATAGCTCGCTGAGCGACTTTGAACTGGTGGACCAGCCCTATCGTGAGTGTCCACGTCTCAGCTCCGTAGGTCATGACGGGTAGGACGCACTGATTGAAAACTTTCGTTTTCAAGCATTGCGGTATGGATGACGAGAAGATTCCACGTATTTTTCCAAACGCTGCCCAGCCCAACTGGATCCTCCTCTTGGCCTCCTTCTCGAAATTGTTTTTACCCAACTGCAGAATCTGCCCAAGGTAAGTATATTCGGAAACAATTTCGAGATGGTGGCCATGTACAACCACCGGTCTTGGAACAATGTGGCCATTGATCATGACTTTGGTTTTATCCAAATTCATGCCAAGACCATCGGAGGCTGAAGCTAGGCCGTTCAGCATCCGGTTCAGCTCCTCTAGCGACTCCGCCATTAAGACTATATCATCAGTGAATCGTAGGTGTGAGATGTAGTCGCCGTTTATGTTAATTCCCCTACCTTTCCAGTCCAGCATCTTAAACATATCTTCCAACGCGCTTGTGAACAGTTTCGGGGATATGACATCCCCTGCCTCACTCCTCTGCGCAATTGAATGGGTTTAGACTGCTGGCCCTGTACTTGGACACTCATAGTGGCGGCCTCGTAGAGACATCTCAGCACCTCGATATAACGATAGTCTACTTGGCATCGCTGTAAGGATTCCAGAACAGTCCAGGTTTCGACGGAGTCAAAGGCCTTCTCATAGTCCACAAAGGCCAGACACAGGGGCTGATTATACTCTTCGGACTTCTGTATAATCTGTCTCACTGTATGAATGTGGTCTATGGTGCCATATCCTCCGCGGAACCCAGCCTGTTCCGGTGGCTGGAACTCGTCGAGTGTTCTGGCGAGACGATTTGTGACCAC
The DNA here is from genome assembly GCA_958496245.1 of Perizoma flavofasciatum. NCBI lineage: Eukaryota > Metazoa > Arthropoda > Insecta > Lepidoptera > Geometridae > Perizoma > Perizoma flavofasciatum. The sequence goes on from OY292423.1 coordinate 10,467,178, forward strand.
TCGTGAGAACAGCTTATAGACGTGGCTCAGGAGTGAGATGGGTCTATAGTTTTTAAGGAGGGTTTTATCTTCCTTCTTAAAAAAGAGCACCACCAAACTCCCGCTCCACGCCTTTGGAGTTCTCCCACTGTGAAGGACAGTGTTAAAAAGGTTTTGTAGCTCCTGTATAACAAGGGAAGCTGCTTAAAGGGAAGTGCAAAAACTCTGATGTAATTCCGTCCTCACTGGGGGCTTTTCCATTTTTAAGCTGCCTCAGAGCTAACACAATCTCATCTTGACTGATGTCTGGCAGCTCGTCGATATAGTGGCGCGTCAGGGTGGCTCTGGAATCGTGGTCGTCTCGTTGGGAACGAGTGGCATGTGCAGAGTACAAACGGCCATAGAAATCCTCTATCTCAGCGAATATCTCCGGCTTCGACAATACGGTCCTTCCGTCGTGCATTTTAAGCTTCGTCAGGTGGCTCCTGCCAAGCTGCTGAGTGAATACTTAGGACCCTCGGTTTCGCTCTATCGCCTCTTCAATGAGGCGTGTGTTGGAGCTCCGAAGGTCGTGCCGTACCATCTTCGCAATTTGCTTGTTCAGGTCTGACCTCTCTAACGAAGTCGCTTGGATGGTTTCCCGTCTTTTTCTGATGAACTTTCTTTTTCTGACTCTAGGATGGGACTCTCGGGCTGATGCCCGAGAGTCCCATCCTAGAGTTTGGACTTTTTGCCAGTACGCTGCTTTTGGCAGAACTTGATGCCCTCGTTCCTTAACGTTTCGACCAGATTGTGTAGGGTCTCGTCAGCGTCATCAGTGGGTTTCAAGGCAACAAATCTATCACCGAGAAGCTGCTGGAACTTCTCAGTGCCCGCCATGATTTGGATTGGATTAGGTCGGAGCGTGGACTTCATCAGACGGTTTCTTTCAAGCTTCAAGTTGATATTCAGAGAGCCTCGGAGCAGTCGGTGATCAGATCCAGTATTGAACCTGTTGATTTCTGAGACATCTCTGAATATATGCTTGCTATCTGCATGATCAAGTCGATCTAATTTTTAGTCACAGTGTCGGGGCTTTGCCATGTCCACTTCCTTTGGGGCCGTTTCTTAAAGAAGGAGTTCATTAAGAACAGCCTCTCTTTCTCAAGGAAGTTGACAAGCATTTGCCCCCTGTGATTCCTAACTCCATAACCATGCGGGCCTATTCGGGATTCATAGCCAGTCTGCGTTACCACCTTGCCGTTAAAGTCCCTCATAACAATATTGAAGTGAGCCTTAGTGGTGTTGTGCATGGCTTTGGATATGTCCTCGTACATATCCTCCACTTCATCATCCGAGTGTGCCGAGGTCGATGCGTAAACCTGAATGACCTTCATGCTGTAACGCTTGGACAGCCGAAGGATCAGGTACGCTACCCTGGTCGATACATTGGAGATTTCTTCAACGTTGTTAGAGAGGGCCTTATTGACGAGGAAACCTACACCACCCTGGGATGTTTTATCACCCTCGCGAAAGTAGAGAAGATGGCCCGAGTCTAAGGTTACGGTGTCCTCTCCCTCTCTACGGACTTCACATAACTCCAAAACATGCCATTTAATGTTCTCTAACTCCACTTCCAACTGCGCTAAATGATGGTCAAGCCTCAGTGTGCGTCCGTTAAACGTAGCCAGGGTCAGTTTGAGTGGTGAATGGTAGCCTGGGTAGCCCGGTGATTCTTAGCACCCCCTGCCCCGCCGTTACCATGGCCGCTACCATGACCAGGAATAGCGAGGCAGCCGGGAACTGGGGGCCATTTTTTTTCGGCTTCAGACATCATTGGGGGGGTAATGCCCATAATCACGCTGGGCATGCGGGTTGGGGATCGCAGTTAGATGAAGGATTGTTCTGCAGGGGGCGCTGCTGCCCACCCCCCGGTATTTGTCCCTTAGTCGTTTCTTACGACACCCACGGGAAGAGTTGGGAAGAGTCCGTGTACTTAAAAACATGGTTTACAGAGTTATATAAATTTGTCGTGACACGGCAGAAGCGTCCTGTCCAACTCCACTTGATATTTATATATTTTTTTAACTCTCATCTTCAGGCACAGCATGATCGACTTGTACACGATAGAAGGTAAGAAGGTTGAGAACCCGATGCAGCTGAGCCATAATACAGCCTACGTTGCCGTCGCACCACCGGACTACTTCGTCAATGCAGAATACGAGAAGTATCTTATCAAGGCTACTCGGTAAGCAAAAAAATTATCAACAACAGCCTGTAAAAGTTCTGCACTTTTTGGGCCTCCCTTAAAAAAGTGCCATACCGAACGATCTTAGACCTTGTAGATAAATAATTTCATCACCATCATCTTGCTTAGCCTGACTCAACTCATACTATTATTTGTTTCTTTGTTGAATTCAATTAATGCTAGACGCAGCTCCAGTACCTAGAAAGTGCAGAACAATTTCATTTGTGTGCGTCTTGTTTTGTGGCCGTCACTTGATTTAAATTTAAATTAGTCTTAATTTATTCTTTAACAGATCTTGGGAAAAAGGACAGATCAGAAGAGTCAGCAACACTGCAGTTATCAAACCAGGTACGCTTTTTATTCTATGTCGCTTTGATAATCAGTCTAGTAATATTGTTTTAGCGATAAATTTATTTATATGCATACTTGCAGAGGAGCCTCAAAAAGGCGGTAAATCTAACTCCGATATTAAAGATTATGGATCAACTAACATCAAAGATATGAGGGATGGTAGTGTTACTCTTAAAACGGTAATTACTTTCTTAATTATTAACATTAACTCATTATTGTTAACATCCAACTAATGCAACTGTTTTTTGAACACAGATAGTCGCAAGCATGGTAGACAATCAACCAAGTATTATAGTAAAACCAGAAGCTACTACAGATAAACACAAAAATAATAACAATAAATTAAATCCAATTAAACAGACCGAAAGACCAAATAGAACATTGGTCCAACGCTCAGCAATAGTGAAAAATAGCAATTCACTCACTTCCCCTCCAAGATCAAGAAAACCATCTCTTAAAAGAAAAGATAGTGTGAAAATCATTACAGAAAAAACGAGTGATCGACCGTCTATATCAGATACAAATAGCAAGGATCCATCTAAAAATAAAATATTACATAAATCCATACAAAAAAAACGTGATTCGCTACCTGAAGCAGTTCTAACAAAAGTTGATGAAGTCGTAAATGAAATAAAGTCTTCATCTTCTTTAGTCAATCATTCAATAACTTTGATCAAAACTGCCGAAACAGAAAATGTTGAAAAAGACAAAGAAGTGATTTCAATACCGAATTTGTATAAAAATGTTTTTAGTGAAAAACCTTCGATAGCGGTAAATCTAGATATTCCTTCATCATTGGTATCAAATCATGTTAACAGACAAGGTGCGGTGCACGAGTTGTTTGATGAAAACCGTAAATTTTATGTAAACAATCATGAAAAAATAGTAAATGAAATAGATAGCCAAACCGCAATAAGTCTTATATCTAAATTCAATGCGTACAATATGCCGTTATATGAAAAAAGTTTATTTTCACCACCTGTTCTTTCAGCGGTGACTGAAGCTGAAAATAAAGTACCTATTATTAATAAAGAAGGAAATGTGAATTTGAAATTGAACATAGAAATTTGGAGTGACCCTAGTGAAGCTAAAACTACTCTTTCTGCATCCAAGAAAGAGTCATTGATTATTCTGAAACCTGATAAAGGATCTCAAGTCGAAATTGAAGCAGGACATGATAAACCAATACACACAATTATTGCAAATGAAATGGATGCCAATGATAAAAGCTGTAAACTTATAATAGTAAAAGATACTTGTGTCGACAACGGTGGTGAAAATAACAAAAATCACATTATTCCTATAAATAATGACAACAGCCAATTTTTGATATTTTTGCCTGTATTAAAACTGAATGAAAGATGCAAAAGGTAAAGTAATGTAGGTTAAAGTTGTAAAATATTTTTTATGATAAGAATCTTAAGGCAAAAATGACATGTAATTTGTCTATTTTTTTTTAAGTTTATTTAATTTCATAGATGTGAATGTAAAGAAGATCATAAGAGTACAAATCCCTTGAGTCATAATCCAAGTGACGCCAGGCATAATAAACTGCAGAAAACAACGTCCTGTCAGTCAATACGTAGTGAAAAAACGGAGAAAATAACCACCCACGCAGAAGCTTTCTCTCGAAACACCTCAACCGATGTAAAAGTAGAAGCAAATACAATACATGACAAGAATGAAGTGTCGCTGGTAAAACGAAAATCGGTTGCTATTAGGGAAACTGACGTAATGCTTCCTGAAGCACTAAAACCAAAAGAACCTGTTAAATATTTAGAAGAATCTGCAAATGCCTTGATTCCACATGAGCCAGACAGATCAGAATTAATTGTGCTAAAGAAGGAATCAACAGGAATACTGCATAAAACTGCAACTAATGCGACTAAGCACACGCAAACTGAATGGTGTGACGTGTTGGTAAGAACTTATTTTTATGAGTACGTAAATGATAACATCAAGTTTTCATTGTAAATATTACTAACAAAAGTATTATTTAATTCATTTTCAGTGGGAAGCAAGGATTCAAAACGACGGCCACTACTCATTTCATATGCCAACGCTTGAAACGTTGAAATATTACAAACTATGACATAATTACCTATTTTTATTTATTCTACGATTACAATCGGGTTGTACAGTGTTCACTCAGTGTGACTCAGTATAAGATACAATTCTCAAAAATTATAAGAGAAGACTAAACAGTTTAATTGCAAGAGAACTAGATGAATACAATGAAACTCTGCTCTTATTTCGGAGTTAAGTATTAACAACTCGTCTTGGTATCTATGCATCTTCTTCGCCAGTATGTTCATGGGTTTGTGGGTAATGTACTTCAACTGGATCTCAGTCAGATGCTTTAGCTTTTGCGGTGGCATTTCTAGCATTACCTAGATGATTGATAGAAACAAATGTTTAGAAGAACAATACCTATTCATCACCAGTACGATTTAGTAAGTTTAACTGGTCCTAAAATTAGTTTAAAGCACCTTCGAACAAGCTTTTTACAGTATTAACTGGTTGTTGATCCTCACTTGTACATCATAAAAAAAATTACCTAAATTTATTCTAGTGAGGAATGATCATGTTTTAAAGTTCTTAAATAATTTCATGCGTATTTTACGTTGTTCCACTAACACCCACAAGGGCTTAGCTGTGGAAATTGATATCAAGGTGGGTGGATACATTGAAGTCACAAGAATAATTTTGAAAGGTTAATTTTAATTAAAGCATATTTCTCACTTGCGCAGTAATCCCAGACATAGCCTTAGGGTTTATGGCACTGAGCTCGGGCGCGTCCACTTCAGTAAACAGCAAGCCTAACCGGGCTACGTCACTCGCGCTCCAACTATTGGACTTACCCAGCACCTGATAAAAGTATTTGAGCAATTAACAGTAAAGGTGTAGTGACTCTTTTCCAAGGATGTGTCAGTCAATCTAGCATCCACAGTTCGTTACAAATGTTGAAAAATAATCTTGTTCAGTTACATAAATAAGAGATTTTTATGTAACAGAACCTCATGGAAAAAGTATATAATCTTACAGGCCTCTAATATCTTTTATACACTTTTATCAGAAACAAGTCCATTACTGAACATGCATAAAGAATTTCAAGGCGAATTTAGTATAATAATGACTTTTTGCAACGGTTTTACAGACTGTACAGGACAAGTACCAGCTACAATTGTTTAGATCAACTGTTTGCCCGATTTTCATAGAGAAACGTCGTTGATTTACGGCTGAAATTGGGACCCAGGGTAGGACGCATTATTACTCGATATTACTATTATATCCTAATAATCCAACTAGCTTTGAATTAATGAACGAATTAATATAATGAATTTATAGTAACTTAATAAAAGTACAAAACAACCAGTTTTGTGCCGATTTGTGTTGATATCCGATGGAGTATATAAAAACAGGTTAATATACAAACCTGAGTTCTAGTCATCAGGTGCAAGTAAAATCTTCGCTGCAATGGATCGCAAGATCTGATGTGGTAAAACAACTGAAAGATAATTTCCTTCAGTCAATACAATTGAATATTAAACAGCTTGTTTCCACCGCTTACTATTAAATGAGTATTAACCAACCAGGGATCAATTATTATAACTCAGTGGTTAGCGCTATCCACTGTTTGTAGAGCGCTGTATTTTTGCCCACGACACAAAGAGCTGGGGTAAAGAAAGAAAGAAAGAAAGAAAATACATTTATTAACCACAATCACAACACAACAGGTGACAAAATACAAAACAAATAAATACAAACACAGAAAGTTTCATTAATATACTACAAAAATAAAATAAAAATATATGTGCTGTGTGGGGTCAAAAGGTCCCTATCTCAGCATTATGCTGCACCAAACCTAAGAAAGGTAGAATGTGGCCTGTGTGTTTGACTTTTGCACTTTGTATGCTTCTAAGGTTGTGACTGTTTCTGAATAGATACTAACGGGTTTCTTTCATTTTTTAAAACTTAACTAGTTCCTATCAAGCAACTATTTGATAAAGAATATGCCGTGATGTCACTTTAATCCGGAGTCCAATGTAGCTGAAGGCGTACGTAATGGCTTCAGTGGTGTCGATGCTATTGCACTGCAGCTAGTCAATGGTGCAACATAATCGACACCATTTTCTTTTGTAAATTGATAGTGATGATTTCTCGACACTTAACAACCCTGCAAGCAGATGAATTGCCCGAAACATAAAATGGAAAGCTTCGTACCTGATGCGACAACTGTAGGTATGTATTCTCACTTAGCATCCTCATGAAGAGCAAAGGTACTCCGCAGATAAGGTTGTTCATCAGATTCAAGTACTTCGCATCATTCCATCGTTTGTTCATTTTGATGTACCTGCTGGCCACAACACCTACCTGAAAAAAATACGAGGGCTGCCAAACGCACCGCATAACCGCTGGGAATTCAAGTTTCTCGAGTATTTACCACCAACCTAAGCCTACCTCCCTTCGATACAACGAGCATAGCAGTAAAACTATTGACATGTTAGCCTAATATTATCTGCTTCTTTCTTGGTCCTAATACGACTTTTATTTAATTTTCAGAGTTGGTAATTTTATTGTCTTTTTTTAAAAAGACTAAATTTCGAATGTTATAAAACAAAGGTGTTTGGGTGGTAAATCCCGATAGCTTTTGCGTGATTTACAAAACGTATTAGTTATTTTATTGTATAGGTCGGAAGTCGATGGTTGGCTCACGGCTGGGAAAACCTGTGCCTGTGGCCCTCTATGGTTTACCAGCTGATTCTGATGATGAGATTTGTAGGTTGAAGTACCTGGTGCCTATCAAGGTCCGCATGGGTCCCGATAAACGATAGTATTCTCTCGTCACTTAAATTGAGCTTAGCTATCTCTCGTCCATTGATATATTTGAATAGCGGGCGGTATATCTCTAGGGTCTGGTGCGTGATCTCGTTGGTTCTCTGGTTTCCTTTAATGACTGTCCAAGTTGCTACCAACTTCTCGCGGGCAATCTTCATCATAGATATAGTTCGGGACTGTAAATTCATGAAAACGGTTACACAAATAGTTCACAGTCGTCAACCTAATTCAATCGAGTACCTACCAAATAGACCAAACATGGGGTGAAAGAGGACAAAAAATAAGCGTATGCTGCCAGGGCGCAACATAGGCAAAATGTTGTGTGGGCTTTATTCGGATAATACATGTTCTGTGACACCCTATATTTCAGTTGGGTAACTAACTCACAGACTGCAGCACATACAGAGGCGGCAACCGAAGCACATCTTCCACTGTTCCTTCTAGAAAGATCGAGAAGGCATTCACGGCCGTCTGCATGTGGTCTCTGGTTATCTGCAGGTAGGAGTGGCCTCGGTGCATGAACTGCGCAATAGGAAGATGCACTCCAGATTTATTCTGGAATAACTCCGCACTGGTGGGAATGTTTCGATCGTTTACTTGAACCGTATCTAAATTACTGTCTTGGATCTGGTCTTAAGTCAAAGTCAAAGTCAAAAGTTTTTTATTCATTGAAATCACAAGGATCATATACAAACGTCAGCTTAAAAGCTACGTGAATTTAAAATGTTAAGGAATTTACGCCTTGCGCGCGACCAAGCCTAGAAGAATCAGGCAATAAACTTTGCTTTGTTTTTTTTAATGGTCCTGCATTCAGTTATAGTGTGGTGCCAGTCGAACAAGGTAAACTCATTTATCTCAAAAAGAGTGCTAGTCAAATAATGATCTAAAAAATCAAAAACCTAAGTTCTTAATACAACACACGATACACTATGTAAAAAACTATATAATTACAGATGCAATTTTGACAAAGTAAGTTATCGAGGTTGCGGAGCGACGATATCAGACAACATCAGATTATTAGTATATAGTAAACCAATCAAGAACTCTCGATAGAGATACGTTTACATCATCGTAATTGGCTTCATAGTTTTATCCGCAAATAAAACTAAATCACATAAGTTTTTTATAAAAAAGTAAAATCCAGTAAAATGGCCAATTATCGAACCCTGTGGCACTCTATGTCAATAGTAGATCCCAAGGAGATAAAAAAGAGTCACTGTTGCTTCATACTCACCGCATCACTTGCCCAGACGGAAAATGCGCCAGTGTGTCTAGCTTTGTTTCGGTTATGTTGGACTCTCTAACATCGTTAGCCATATCTAGAAGTTTATGATTTTACGTTTTTTTATCTATTCACATACCTAGATAGGTGGCTAATGCCACTCATCCCAAAAATCCTCCACATCCTTTGGATGTTTAGATGTTTTTTGTTATTAATCTCCTTAACGGCTGAACCAATATGGATGCTAAATCTAGGGCTTCCAAGTACGTCCACATTAGAACCAGTCCCAAAAACCAGGGTACCAAATACCTTCCAAGTATTTTATATAACACTTGTGTATAACCTAGGTATGTACTAGCACATAGGTAGGTGTCCTGAGAGAGGGGAGGGGTGTCCAAGAAAACACCGCCTTGTTCTAAGTGAGTTTATTGACCAAAATATTATTTGCCTAGTGTAGGAACGTCCGAAACGCATCGATAGCGCGTTCTAGGATTCGGCCTTATTTAGTCGCGACATCTAGTTGTGAATGGTGACAACTAATGAAATTACCTTTAAACATATCGCCCGCCAAGGACCTAATAAAGGGTCCTTAACCAGTGATATAACAATATTGAACTTAAGCGCTAACTAAATTTAATACAGTAGGTACTTACTTAACATTTTGACCTAATTAACTATTTTATACTAACAAATCTGAACTTTATGAACTAATTAAACAATTTTTTAAACCTTACTTTTAACAACTTAGTTTTCATAAAAAACACTTCCTTAAGTTTAATCTATTGGCAATATACAAAGTTTGGATGTTGGCCGTTTTAATACATTTTTGGTGGTTTTTAATGTGACCACGCGGGTTAAGCCATCCTGACCCTGGTGCTTCTGCATTACTCGACCGAGCAACCAGCTTCCAGGTGGCTGATCATCTTCCTTTATGAGGACTACGTCACCTACACTTGGTTCTGGAACCTGATCTGTCCACTTATATCTATGAACCAGACTTGTGAGATAGTCCTGGGACCAACAACGCCAAAAACCTTGAAACATTTTTTGAACTCCTTGCCACCTTGTTAACGAACTTATATTTGAACTCTCAAAATCTACTCCTGGCAAAGATACCAGCGGTTCTCCTACTAAAAAATGACCTGGTGTCAGTGGAAGCGGTTCACTCGGTTCGGTACTGTTGATAACAGTAATAGGGCGAGAATTTAAGCAAGCCTCCACTTGACTAAGAAGTGTGCTCATTTCCTCAAAGGTAAGTGTGGAGTCTCCGATTACTCTTTTTAGATGGAACTTGACCGACTTTACCCCAGCCTCCCATAATCCACCGAAATTGGGCGCGCGAGGTGGAATAAAGTGCCACTGGGTGCCACTGGCCTCTAACTTTGCTGCACTCTCTTGTTGGATGGTACTTAGTTGCTCTAGTTCCTTTGAAGCACCTACAAACGTTGTGCCATTATCGCTCCAAATTTGTGAACAGTGCCCGCGTCGGGACACAAATCTTCTAAAGGCTGCCAGGAATGTCGATGTAGTCATATCACTTACCAGCTCTAAATGAATCGCTCGAGTGACCATACAAATAAACAAGCAAATGTACCCTTTGTACGAATGGTTGCCTCTTCCTTTGGAGGTACGAATTTGGATCGGACCCGCATAATCAACACCGCTATGTTTAAATGCTCTAGCCGGAGTACATCGCACTGTGGGGAGAGACCCCATGAACTGTGTTTTAAATGTGGCGTTTTGTCTAATACACGTCACGCATTTGCGAATGTGCTGCTTGATGAGACTCTTGATGCCTATGATCCAGTAAGACGTCCTTAAATAATTTTCCATCAACTGGCATCCTCCGTGAAGAGTGTTGTGATGTGCATCCTTAACAATAAGCTTCGACAAATGTGATTCATGCGGCAATATAATGGGGTGTTTTGTCTGTTCGGCGAGCTGAGAATGGTGGATCCTGCCACTGACTCTTATTATTCCTTGCTCGTCCAGGTACGGACACAATGACTTCAGCTTACTTGATTTACCTTGTAAACATCCTTTTGTCTGCAACTGTCTTTTTTCTTCTAAAAACTCTTCTTCTTGTGTTATTCTAATGCAACACTCCAACGCTTGATCTATCTCTTTCTTTTGTATATATTGTGTGTGACCTTTATTGCTTCTTAAAAATCTTCTGCAGTATGATATAACTCTTAAAAGCCTTGGCAGTGAAGAAAACCTCTCAATAATTGTATTTTCTGGCACTGTTGTCATATGTACTTTAACGTTTTCTTCTATCTCGACCTTAAAATCCCTTGGTCTATTGTACTCTATGACTTGTTCTCGTAGGAATTGCGGTCCAGAAAGCCAAATATCAGTTTCTGCTAATAGGGACGGTTGAACTCCTCGGGAGGCACAGTCTGCCGGATTGTCCTTGGATATAACATGCCACCACTGCGAAGAATCCAGAGTGGTCAAAATCTCTGACACACGGTTTGCCACGAAGGTTTTCCATCTACTGGGATGGCTATTTAGCCATGCCAGAACGATCGTGGAGTCTGTCCACGCTCGTACCTTTTCTTTGGAAATACCTATGACCTCAATAACTTCACTCATAAGTCTTGCCAACAACACTGCTCCGCATAACTCTAATCGTGGGATGCTGATTTGTTTGATTGGAGCTACTCGTGTCTTTGCCACCAACAACGATGTAGCAATTTCTCCACTTGATCTAAGCACCCGAAGATATATTACGGCAGCATAAGCCAACTTTGAGGCATCACAAAAGCCGTGCAATTCTACATCTGCATCATCAGTTCTCGTACCTAACCAGCGAGGGATTTTTACTGCGGTAAGTAATGGCAGTTCTATACGATAAGCATCCCATTCCTCTAATAATTCTATAGGTACTGCTTCATCCCATCCTATTCCTGACAACCACAGCTTTTGGATCATCATTTTTGCTAGTATAACTACTGGGGCTATCCACCCTAACGGATCAAAGATTCTTGCTATGTCCGATATCATTTTTCTTTTAGTTACAGGTCCAGACAACGGCGGGAGCTGCACCTTGTACTGGAATTTATCTTCACTGCGACTCCAGGTAAGACCTAATATTTTAATCGTTATATCTAATTTCATTTCTTCTCTGTCCTGTTTAATAAATTCTATTTTGTCCTGTTCAATAAATTCTACTTCGTCCTTGTTTGTTTGATCTTCTTCCCCTGTGTGTTCTATTATTTGTTTGATCTGTTTGTGTTTTATATTGTACTTATCTGTGTTCTCATATTTGTTTATCTGTTTCAGAAGCTCCTGATTGTTGCTGTTCCATTTCTGTAATTTAAATCCACCTTTACCTAATAATGCCACCATTTGTTTGTACAGATTCATTCCTTCTTCGACCGTCGAGCAACCCGTCATGAGATCGTCCATATAGAAGCTATTCAACACTTTGTCTGCTGCTAGTGGATATTCTTCTCCATCATCATATGCAACTTGATGCATTGCTCGCACTGCTAAGAACGGAGCCGAAGCTGTTCCAAAAGTTACCGTCATTAACTCGTAATCTTGTATTTCTGTTTCAGGATCGTCTCTCCAAACTATGCGCTGATAAATGACATCCTTTTCATCTACTTTAACTTGACGATACATTTTCACAATATCTGCTACAAGGGCGATGTGATGAACTCTCCAACGCAAAATGGTGTGCCGAAGATCTGCTTGCAGCGTTGGACCAACCATCAGAGTATCATTGAGAGATACACCTTTGTTGTTTGGACTGGATGCATCGTAAACTACTCGCACCTTTGTGGTTTCCTTATCATTCCTTACTACAGCATGATGTGGTAAGTATACAGCTTCATCCTTTCTATCATCGCTTTTCTTAACCGGTCGCATGTGATTTGAACTCAAATATTCATGGATAACTTCTGTATATTGTTTCTTTAACTCTGTATTTCTTGATAATCTTTTCTCTAGTGACAGTAATCTCTTAACAGCTATATCTCTTGAACTTCCATCTTTACATTGTGGATTTTCATCTTTGAATGGCAGCTTTACTATGTATCTACCTTCTTCTCTTTTAGTGGTTGCCTTAAAATATGCTTCACATTTTTGTTCTTCTTCGGTAAATAGCTTCTTTGTACTTGTTTCTTCCTCAATTTCCCAAAATCGCTTTAACAGCTCATTTTCGTTCTCATTACAAGCGATATGCATGACTGATATGTTATTTTTTGTTCTGTTTTCAGGTGTGACAGCTCCGGAGAGGATCCATCCTAGGCTCGTACTCTGCGCTACCAATTTTCCAGTCGAACTTTTCTTCATACCTTGTTTTAGGACTTGGCTATAGACGTCTGCACCTAACAACATATCAATTTTTCTTGGAGTAGCAAACTGTGGATCCGCCAACTGAATGGCTCCTATGTCCAACCAATCCAACTTCTCTATATGTTTTTCCGGAAGATAGGATGTAATGTGACCTAAAACGTAGGCTTGTACTTCTAATTTAAACATGGAATCCGTACGAGACTGAATTGTGGTTTGTACTACATACTTCGCTCTAATATTGCTATCACTGCCTAATCCTGAAATTGTTAGTTTGGCAGGGATCTTCTTCAGACGCAGAAGTTGGACGGCCGCTTCAGTAATGAAGCACGCTTGCGATCCTTGATCCATCAGGGCGCGTACTGTTTGGTATTCACCATTTACTGCTTCCGCTTTTATCAAAGCTGTCGCTAATAAAACCTGCTTGGTCATCGGTACTTCGCCTGTGGAGAGACATGCTACGACATTTTCGCTCGTGGATGGATTTTCGCCCTCACTTGCTACTGCGGGTTTCGTAACCACTTGTTTGTTCGCATTGAAAGCCTCTGTGGCTTGGTGAAGTAGGGTGTGATGCCTCCTCTTACAAATACGGCAAATTGTTGGTTTTTTGCAACTATAGACGTTATGGTTGCCGCCTAAGCAGTTGAAGCACATCCTGTTCTTGCTAACAAACGCTCTCCTGTCAGTAACATCTTGTTTGGCAAAGGCCTTGCAGAAGCTCAACTTGTGATTGTCGGAACAAAACTCGCAAGGCATTGTCGCTGACGTCGCTATCATGGACCGACAAGAGGACTGTGAACCGCCTCCATACTGACCTATATATCGCTTACTACTACCAGGTTCTACAAACTCTAACGCACGAAAACGATTTTCCAAAAATGTTTTGAACTGTGAGAAGGTAGGTAACTCATTTGTACTCTCCGATACGGAACCTGAACCAGTGGAGATTGTTAACTCCCACTGTTTCCGTGTTTCTGGGTCTAGTTTTGAACTTATGATGTGGATGATGATGATATCCCACGTGCTCACATTAACACCTAAACATTCTAAGGCACTCAAACAATCCGATGTCGTATCTATTAATTCTTTCATTGCCGTAGCTGACTCAACTCGCATGGACCGTTGTCCAAACAACTTGTTGAGTATTGAGTTTGACACAAACCTTTTATTACTATATCTTTTTTCTAATAACTCCCAACAACGTTCATAGTTGGAGTCAGCTATTGGCGTATGCCTAATCAGAAGTTCGGCTTCACCGGTGAGTTGACCTTTAAGGTAGTGAAGTCTCTGCACGTTATCTAATGACTTGTTCTTGTGAACCAATGAAACAAATAAATCTTTAAAAGTAGTCCACTCTTCGTATTTTCCACTAAATGTTGGAATAGTGATCTTGGGCAATTTCGCAACTGAACTCGAATGACTTTCATTTGTACTAGTACTCGCTATTATTTGACTTGATTTTAGTGTGGACTTTATATGTGACCTGGCAACAATATAACTTTCTTCCGTATTTGCATACACGTCATTTTTTACATAACTAGAATCCTCCAAGTCACAAGCTCTATAGGATTCATATAATTTGGTATTATTTTTACGAAACAAAGTCCAATCCTTTTCTAAATTATCTATCTTGGCCTCAATGTATTCATTAGTAATTCTATCTTTAGGACATTTTTTAAAATTAATTAGAGCTCTTTCAATTGACTTTTGAATATCCTTCTGTAAATTAACAATCGACTCCATAGTGAAATTCACAAAACCGAAAAGTTTTTAAATTGTAGAAACTAATTTTAATATTTAATTAAAGTTTTAATTTTTCTAAATAATTTATGGACTTTCAAATTGTAGCAATTATTTTTTAAATATAGTTTCAAGTTGTAATTTTTCAATCAATATTTATGTTTCTAAAAGATAAAATGAAAATTCTACAAGTTAAAAGTCTTTACCAAAACACAAACAAATCAAAAACAGTAAAGTAAATTTTTTACGCAAAAAAATAAAGTTTAGTTCTAAATTCAAACACTAAAGTCTCAAAAATGATGCAATATCGACACAAGATTCACTTTATAAAGTTAACGAAAAGAGTACTCACGATTTTATCACCACAAATACAAACACGTAACGTTGTTGTTGTTAGGTAGATCCACCGCCTTGCTGGTGCGCAAGCGGTTATTCACTATCTCCTCAGGGGCGGGCGAGGATTCCGTCCGCCTTGGACTATTCTTCGGGAGATGTGGGGTCCGGGGGGCCTCACGTCTTGAACTGCTCTTCGGGGGGCGCGGGAGCCAGGGGTCCACCACGCGCCTTGATCTGCTTTGCTGGGGACGTGGGTTCAGGGGTACCACACGCCTTGTACTGGTTCTTGGGGGACGTAGAAGTCCGGGGACTCCTCACGCCTTGATCTCTTCTGGGGCGCGCTGAAGGGCAAGATTGCCTTCGCGTGCCTTGGCCTCTTCTTGCGAGGGGGCCCTT
This sequence comes from Perizoma flavofasciatum, assembly GCA_958496245.1. NCBI lineage: Eukaryota > Metazoa > Arthropoda > Insecta > Lepidoptera > Geometridae > Perizoma > Perizoma flavofasciatum. The sequence continues at coordinate 10,482,570 of OY292423.1, forward strand.
CTCGCCACCACTCACTGTGAAACTCACTGCACTGCACTGCAATCCTCTCGAGAAACACGGGGGTATGGTTTCACCACACCGTGTTTCTTGCTGTACCTTATCCGCTGCGATCCACAGCGAGTACAGCGTTGCCCTACCTAGGTAACTGATTAAGTACCTAACAATAAATGCAGGTACCAATCTGGCTGACGAAGGACCATGTATAACCTAGGTATGTACTAGCACATAGGTAGGTGTCCTGAGAGAGGGGAGGGGTGTCCAAGAAAACACCGCCTTGTTCTAAGTGAGTTTATTGACCAAAATATTATTTGCCTAGTGTAGGAACGTCCGAAACGCATCGATAGCGCGTTCTAGGATTCGGCCTTATTTAGTCGCGACATCTAGTTGTGAATGGTGACAACTAATGAAATTACCTTTAAACAACTTGATTGGTCGGCAGTACTGAAAATAATTTCATAAGAAATTAATCCTTGCTCATATATAAGGAACTTCATTTCGCATTTCATAAAATACTTGTATGAAAGAATTCTGACACACAAGAACGATTGAGACCTTGTTTAAATTATGACAAGGATTACTTTCCTACAAAATACGAGCAAAGCAAGGTATAAAATAGCGATATATCAAGCACTTCCTAGTATAATGCCTTGACTGAGCCCATACGAAAATACTTGCATAGAAATTTAAACCTTGTTGTCATATAAATAAAGTTAAAATCATTCACTTATGAAACCAATCGGTGCTTGACAGTATTTTGATCCACATGCGATTGATTTGAACCGAACTGAACATATTCGGATTAGTTTTAATTTCAAATGAAAATACCTAGAAAGTATTTCGGTCCATACCCGGCCGGCGTACTTGGAAGCAAAAACCAGTTTAAGGTCGCGTAAATACGCATCTTCCCTAACGGATGTATTTTGGAACAGGTCCTAGAATTAACTAATTGTTACTTCTAAGGCTAGAATTAACTGGCTAGAAGTAACTACTTGTTACTTCTAAGGCTACTTTGTGTTAGTTTACCACGTGGGTAAACTAACACAAAGCCATGGGCACAAGGTAGTTACCAATATATTTGCAGATGTGAAATTAGCTGCAAGCACCTACCTACCTACAACGCCAAACACTTTTCTTTCAGTGCCTAGTCATTGGAGAGCGTCATAAGCTGCTGAAATATCAGTGTAGGAGGTGTTTGCTAAGAACCTTTGTAAAATCTCTAATCATAAACGGCTTGATAAAAGCTTTACCTTCTCCTTGTACGTCGCCAAATAACACTCTATTAATTATAGCCCCCAACTCTTCCATTGGATCTGAAATGTTAAAAAACTTCCCGAGTTAACAGAATTATCAGGCAATATACAAAGTTATTCAGACATGTAGCGACGTCTCGCACCACATGATTGAGCTACGTTACATCACATAAACGAAGAATTACCACATTAAATACACAGATGGCATTGTATCACAAGCGAAGGTTTTTACGAAACTTACCTCTGACAAATAACTGTTGGTCCTAGGACCCCGAGCAAGTGGATCAGATGGATCAGCTCAATGGAAGATTTTCACATTTGCTCCTGAACGAAATCATCGGGTCCCCCAACTCCCTGCTTTTTGGAGCATGGATATGGAAAGGTGATTTAAGAACCATCTGCCTGTATAATGCCCAATTTCACCAACACTGTCGTTTGTTTCTATGAATATTAATGCTGCACACTGCGCACTGCTAGATCTCCTCCAAACCGTGCCATGACGAAAGAAAGAAGAAGAAAGAAAATATTTTTATTTTGGCAAAACGGAATGAAGACATCAACTTTGCACTAAAACAGACACCCAGGTAAAATAAAAAGGATATAATGAAAAGATACCTAAAATCTACCTAGATACCTAGGTACCTACTAAAACATCATGTAGGTATGTAAGGTATAAGCCTTCGGTAGGTAGTTAAGTTTCCTCACAGGTAGGTACTGTTGTGCCAAGTGAGTCCCCCGAGCACCGCATGCCAAAAAGGCTTTGTCTCAGCATGTTGCTACTTCACACCGTTTGGGTGTAAAGCAGCGCTGATTTTCAGACAAAGCCGGTGCGGGTGACTTCACGAACTCCGATAAGTGCAAAATTCATAGAGAAAATAGAAAGAAAAATAATAGAAGAAAGTAAGTAATTACGTAGGTGCTATTGTACTGTACAGTGTTCAGTGTGCGGTCATTTAGGTTAGAGATGTCAGGGTAGCCATGGATACCGGTAAAAAAGATAAAAAAACCTACAGCAACGTCGTAATGGCGTAGGTACGTAGTTTAAGTAAGTAAGTGGTTACGAGCGTATTTGTGCTGTTAACAGTTCTTTTTTAATGATTTTCTAAAGCTTATCACTGTTTTTTGGCCACGAATAGGTGGGGGCAGGTCATTCCAGCACCGAGACGCAGCAAATCTAAAGGACCCACGGAATGCAACGGACTAGTGTCTCGGAGTCACACAAGTCCGTTCACAAACACGTTCGTACACGCTCTCCTGTTGTAGAGAAAACATTCCTTTCTCCATATAAATTTATTATGAAGATAAGGAGGTGTTTTGTATATGACGAACAATCTTGGGCTACCTCTATTCGCCGACTTCCCGCAATCCTGTTGTCATCGGTCCATTGGTCAGGGAGCTTTCCTACGCTGCATTTTTTTATAAATTTCTAATTTTACGTACATCCGCCTTTTGGGTTGCGTCATCGATCACCGACACCGCTTGTCAGATGAACTAAGGGTTGCGTATTTTTTAAATCGTGAAAATTTACCCTTTTCTCTCGTGGTGGGATAGTCGTTATCTCTCATACTGTTCATGATCATGGGTTGTTTTAAGCTTCCCCTCTGTACTTGGTTCTGCCAAGTGCTGAATTGAGCCATCTTGTCTTGGTACGAGATATTTGGTGGTTTGTTGACGTAAGACACGAAGGTATTGCAATCAGAATCTGCAAAATGTTTAGTAGCAGCCCATCAATGTATCATAGGCAAAAGAATTGGAGGAAGAGTTCTCAATTATCGCTAATGGAGAGCTCTTTTTTCATAGCAACTTCTAGCCCCAAACTAAGCAGAGTTTTATATTATGGAAACTACATGACTGATATACTACTTATATGCTTTTTTTTGTAAATACATACATATTATATATAGAAAACACCTAGACCCGAGACAAACATTTGCTAATCATACAAACATTTGACCCACAGCGAGAATTGAACCCGCAACCTTCTGCATCTCAAGCGGGCCTTCGGTCTCTGGGGCTGGGGCTGGGGCTGATTTTATTCCGATATTCTTTTTTTTTTTAATCTAGAATCTTCTGAGAAAAACAACCTGGGAGTTTTCAAATCCAAAGTAAAAAGCTCCTTTCTTGATATGAGTGCTTCACCGTAGACGTTGCTTTATATGAGACAAACTGAGTTCAGATGCCAATAATTAGACTGCAGGGATCGCAATAGCGAACGAAGTCGCGGGTACAGCTAGTCAGATAATATTATCCATAGATTTATGATATAACTATGATAAATCTATGATATGATATGTCATTCTATCCTGGTACATGTAAGACAATGAACTATTCTTAATTCTTATCTATTCTCACCACTTTTCTGCCTATAGAGACAGAAAAGTGGTGAGGTAGGGTCAGGTAGCAAACATTCTGGCAAAACGTAACACATCCCATCTCATTCTTTCACGTGACCTTTCTTGGCCACCCTTCTATAGGTCAGTGATATGACGATGTGAAGGTATGGTGGGTGGCCTGACGAGGCAGTAAGGAATTGGGCTCTAACAAGGCTTTCTGACCGATGGTGAAAGAAGTCTGATGAAAAGATTTAGTGCGCCTCGCAAAGGCACCTATTATACACATATCGTCATATGTGCGTTATATGCGTCTTGATGTTTTGTTCTAGAACAATTAAAAATTACCATACGAGTACTTTATTAAACTACTAACTTACCATTGCTTATTTCACTGACAAGATTATAGAAGTAGGAAGTACCAGACACAAACCAGAAGTTACCTATAATAATTAACAATAATACCTGCAGCGATATCATTATCAGAATTTTTAGTGAATTCTATAAGTACCTATACTTTTGCTTCAAGCACAGCCGCATAGATTCTAAGTTTCAAAAGTTTAAGAGCTAGCCTAAAAGGCAAGTAACCTTCTTATTTTATCATATTTGAGAAAGAGATTGCAAGAAAACTGACAACTGAATCTCTGACGTGTGACGTATGTGACAATATTTTGTTGTATATAAAAATTACAATGTGAATGAAATTCAATTGATAATTATATTTTCTTATTATTTTCGTGCAACACATACTTTAGCTTTTCCTATGTCTTCAACATCGTCTAGTGAATGTGAGTGTGATGAGTACTGCACTTATGGGGCTGGTTTTCGAAACCAGAGCAGTTATGGAAAGCTACCTTTCTATCCAACCATGAGAAATCCTCTTATTTACTACGCCCAAGTCGTAAGTTTTTCATACAGATTACATCAGGGACTGGGCTTTAGTTAAGTAAGCCCCTTAATTTTTAAGGACGTTTTTTTCTTCCCAAAGACTATTTAAATTAACAAATATATTTTTTTACCCACTGGATATCAAAGTATAAATAGGTTTTTATTCATTGAAATCACAAGGATCAGAAAAGTTAGCTTTAAAACTATGAGAATTTTAAAGTGAATTTACGCCGAAAGAGAACATAGGAAGGTAGAGAAATAGTGCTAGCATGGATCCATGATTTCAGCCACAACCATCAAAGAGACAACGTAGCAGGGAAAGTAGAAAATATAAGAACAATAACTGTTTCGCTAAAGCCTTCAGATGGTACACACAGGTACTTATATTATAATCTGTGACACAGGTAAGGAAAAATGGTACTAACATTAAGGTAATATAAAACTTTATCCAGACATATTGCGTGCTACCATTACATAAAAAACAAAACATCTGTTTTAATGTTATGTTCCTGTTTAATTATAAAATTCTGTAATTGTAGGAGCATGTGCCGTACCGAAGCGAATCACCCAATAAGACAGACATGAATGGATTCGCGGCCTGGCTGGACTCTAAATACGACGACTTTCTGCGAGAAAACCAATTAGATAGCGTGTACCATCTCAAAGTTCAGCACACTTCTTTTATTGAAGCAGACAGAATTCCTAATAAGTAAGAACTACATGTTATCATCTAAGGAATTTTAGATCTACTGCTCGTGAAAGTAACGCTAAACTCCTGAGCAATACTTTACTGCGAAGTCTGACTTTATTCACACGCGCAAAGCAGGACTTTATTCACGCGCAGCAACTATTTCATAAGCCTGTGTTACTTAATTTCTTCTAAAATGTCACTTTTATTTTTTTTAATACGTTAATGTGTGCGTTACTTCAGCAAAAAAAAGGGGAATCTCGCTATTTTGAGTATGTAGAAAGTTAGAGCCCATTTACGTGTAAATGTGCCCGAAATTTCAAATTTGTGCCCCCTGCTAACACGAATTTTGTTTGTGGTTGAGCTAGAGGAATAAAACGTATATGGAAAGATAGCTCTCAACTCGTGCCAATTGTGCCCTTCATCTTGAATTGCCCCCTAGGACTACGGAGTTATTTGAGTTTTTGCTGGCGGAACATTTTAAAAACTTCGATATCTTCGAAACTACTAAGCGCCCAATAATGAAGTTTTATGGACACATCTACGTTAGTTTGTGCCTATTCGTGCCAGTTTTATTATCATAAAAAAGGTCATGGTCACGAGTTATAAGGGTTGGAAGGAAAACCTAAAACAGCTCCTAGCTCTCGAACCATGAAACCGCTGAACTTACTGATAGTGGCGTTATGTACCTTGTATCTAACCTCAACATCTTGTGTAATTTCATAAGCGCACCCTTAGTAGTTTACGAGTTGTGACGACTTTAATGTTGCATTATTTTGACCTCATGTAACTCGAGTTTCCTTTGAGCTGTTGTTTTAAATATAAGCCTATAATTAGAGCCCATATTCAAATATACGTACACAAAATTTCAGCCAAATCCATGCAAGAATTAGAGAGTTATTTTTAAAAGCCTGTATGGTAGTATTTTAGAACATTAACCGATCATATTCGAATGACAGTTAAAAAGCGAACGCTCGATACTTCAAACTAACCTCTCTCTGTTGATGGAATTATGGTTGGTACAGATACGAACACTACAGAATTCTGATTTGTTCTAGTAGTGAATTATATGAAGCGTTGCTAGATGACAAAAATGGTTTTAGACTATTTTTGAGCGACAAAATAATTAGCTACAGAAAAATCACCGCCTGGTAGCTGATGTAACTATGTATGATAATGTAAATTATAATATAAACTCATAGTCTACAGATTGTATCTATATTGTAGTGTATTATTAAGACAAAAAAAATAGCACTTTAACAAAGTTAAAGGTAATAATATCCTGTATGTAATTTAATTTTGAGAGAATGAATTGAATGATAGAGTTCTAATTGATTTAGGGCCGATTTTTCAATCCTCAGATAAATATACAGATAGTGTTTGTTCACCTGATAGCAAATAATTGATTTTTTCTATCAATAGATAGGCTTTATTGACGAATAACTCTACTACCTAAACAATAACTCTATCTGCTCGTTTGACGGCCATATTGACGTCTATTCGGTAGATAATTTCACAACAATACCAACAAACATTTTAATTTTACATTGTGTATAGTGATTTTAGATAGTGCAACGTAAATTATTATTATAATGGATATTTTTATGCCATTGATGTTATAGCAGTGGAGGAACAGGCTCTACTCTATGAATTTATAAATACACCTGAAAGAATATTAAGAATTGTCAGATCCAGGCCCTCTTTAGGGATTGGGGTTTAAAACAATTTCATCAATGATTCAGACTCTTGAAAGAATTGGTGCATTACTTACTTCCCATGATAAGAAAGGTAAGATATAGTTTATACATAGAAACTACAAATTACGGTAATAATAGTCGTTATGCCTACATAGTGATAATAATGTAGGTTTTGTAGCAATTGTAGGTACCTACCTAGCAATAATTATAAAAATAAGTCACTGGACACACAGTTGTAGAAAAAAAACAAACGAAAACCTATCCTTGTCGCGTTCAGATGCTTGCCACGCAACTTGGCAAGCAGCCCAGGAAGCAGCTCGGCATGCAGCCCGGCGCGCGTTGGTGGACCAAGCAAGTTGTTTATATGCACGGACGCACGCCAGTCATTGACAGCAATGTAAGCATGGAGGACGTCAATCGCAAGCGTGTGAACGCACCATAAATTTACAATGACATTTGAATATAAACGAAGTTTTTGCCTTATAAAAAATGAAAGTAGTCTGTCTGTCTCACCACCCTGAAGTAAGGTCGAAAAAATGGCTTGAATAGTTATTTCTTAGATATTTATTGATTGAAAAATAGAAATATTTACAGATAAACAGACGTTATATCTTTAGTCGTTAGGTAGTTATTAGACTTATCTGAGATTTGAAAAATCGGTGCTTAATTTAAAGAAAATAAATCAGGGTAAAATATTTATTATAGAGAATGACGTCAAATGAATAATAAAATAAACTTTTCTAGAGGGCTGTACCTAAACTCAAAATGATATAGTGAACATTAAAGAAGGTAGGCGTCATGTATTGGGGGTTCGCTTTTTAACTGTCATTCGAATATGATCGGTTTATGTTCGAAAATACTTCCATACAGGCTTTTAAAAATAACTCTCTAATTCTAGTATAGATTTGGCTGAAATTTTGTGTACGTATATTTGAATATGGGCTCTAATTATAGGCTTAAATTTAAAACAACAGCTCAAAGGAAACTCGAGTTACACTCGAGTTACATGAGGTCAAAATAATGCAACATTAAAGTCGTCATAACTCGTAAACTACTAAGAGTGCGTTTATGAAATTACACAAGATGTTGAGGTTAGATACAAGGTTCATAACGCCACTATCAGTAAGTTCAGCGGTTTCATGGTTCGAGAGCTAGGAGCTGTTTTAGGTTTTCCTTCCAACCCTTATAACTCGTGACCATGACCTTTTTTATGATAATAAAACTGGCACGAATAGGCACAAACTAACGTAGATGTGTCCATAAAACTTCATTATTGGGCGCTTAGTAGTTTCGAAGATATCGAAGTTTTTAAAATGTTCCGCCAGCAAAAACTCAAATAACTCCGTAGTCCTAGGGGGCAATTCAAGATGAAGGGCACAATTGGCACGAGTTGAGAGCTATCTTTCCATATACGTTTTATTCCTCTAGCTCAACCACAAACAAAATTCGTGTTAGCAAAAACGTTACTGCAGCAAAATTAAATTTCTTGAATAACTCAAAAACGGCGGGGGGCACAAATTTGAAATTTCGGGCACATTTACACGTAAATGGGTTCTAACTTTTTGCATACTCAAAATAGCGAGATTCCACTTTTTTTTGCTGCAGTAACGCACACTACTTTAATGACTTTACACTGACATGACCAGTCATTATCTTAGTCACTACCTATTTGGTCAAATAAGTAGATATATTAAAGTTTTTTGTTTTGGATTTTTACAGCACATGCTGTGAACCACGCTCTAAGAAGTTTCGTGTAAAAAGGTAATTTTGAACTTCTTATTACTAAATTCAGTGTATTTTCCACGTTCATTGTGTTCAGTTCTTCCTTGATCACCCTACTTCAGGACAGCGACTAGACCAGGTTGAGAAATGGTGGCTGGTAACGTGACCTGTAGTGTAAGGATTCAATGCACCTCGCAAACATCTTTTTATGCACGTGTCACTGTGCCATAAACCAATTTTCTAGCTAATGCCCGTTTCTATCGTAAGAGCACAATATTACGCTCATACGAACGAGTGCAAAAATCTATTTGTGCACGAATCTATTGTGCCTACAACCTTCGAATATAAAGTCACGTCACTAACCATCTACTTTTCCACTTATGACAGCTTACTAGGTCAACGAATTGGTGGAATTAAGCACAATGCATGACCCATAGATTTATAAACAACTTTTTTGTGCACAATGAAATGGAACCAACTAATATTTTCTTTTGTGGTAAAAATACGTTCTTTTTCAATCTACTGCGTACACAAACATAACCATAACATAAGTTGTAATGCAATTTTATTTTCGGTATTTTTTTCTAGCCCGTGGCGAAAAAAACGGGCCACGAGTAGCAAGGAAGCTGGTGATGTAATTCAGAAGTAAGACGAATCTTGAACTTTTTTAATATGTCTCTTTTATGAAGCATTGCTTGAAATTCTAACACATTTTCAGAACCAACCATAGTTTTCAATTTATTCTCCAGCCGAAGGACCTGACGCTACCGACTTCCGAGTGTTGTGAACCGTGAGTCAATTTCTAAAATCCATAATTTACTCTAAAAATTACTGGCTTAAATGATTGCTTCTTTTCAGGTCAAATGCAACAATGGTTTCCACAGAACTACCAATGAAATCCACTATCAAATCGCAAAGCTATACTATAATATCGCAAGAGCACCACCAAGTTGAACCTGATGCCCCTTTGCCAGTCCACAAGCTAAATCAGCCAGAATGTAGCGATAAACCAAATATAGATTCTGATGTAAAATCAATTAATAAGCAGGAAAATCGAAATAGAGAATCACTAAATATTTCATGTCAATGTTCGGTAGCAAAGGCCGTAAAAATAAATGCGCAGACGCAATACGAAGACACGGAGACTGAAAGAGTTGTGGCGAGTGATAATCAAATATCACCAAATAAAATATTATGTCAGGTATTTTGGTTTATTATCTTACTGCTCTGTATCTACTGTTGACATAGATTTAGTAATCATTGCATGTAACTAACATTTTAGCCGTGTCAAAAAAAAATACCAACATCGAACAAAGAAATTTCAAACCCTGTTGTTTCGACTTCTCCAGAGATAATGCAAGAAAAAGCACCTATTGCTCAAAAAACTATGCAATGTCAATGTTCTGAAGAACTTATTCCAAGGGTTGATGCACAAATCCAGTATCAAACACAATATAATGTGGTATGTATTTTATGTCTACTTACGAGTATATCTAATGATTCACTTTTTTGAGGCTGATAAAAGTATAGTGAAGTATTTCCTAATTGATTTTTAGGAACGTGCAACAAGCCTTTCAACTATACATAGTTCCTCAAAAACTTATAGAACATGTCCCTGTGAAAGCGACATGCAAGAATTTAACGTGCAAAATTTTACATATTTTCCATCTCCAATCACGTTTTCCAATGATGGCGTACAAACCTCTGATAACTCCATAAGTCTCGTAAGTCCTCGTCACCATGCTAATGAATTGCATAAGATGTACCTATGTAGAAAGAAACTAATAAACTAAAGGCCTACTTTATACTAAAGCGACGTGGGTCGCTCGCTACTCTACTTATGCTGACTTTACGAGCATTGCCGATCCGTTCGTTCGACAAGATAAGACTGTCTTTTCAAACGAAGAAATCGGCAAAACCTTCACCTATAGGTCGATACCTGAAAAATCCCGTGTTTGCATTGAATTATGCACGATTGTTGCTCTTAATGATACTTACCTTATCAAACGTCTATGCTGCAGCACTTCAGTGAACAATGTTCCTAATCGAAATTTTTTTTTAGGGAAAAAATTCCGCGCTTGGATATCCATTGTTTATGAAGATTGTCTGTGCCGACAAATTGTGTAAGTAATAAATCATTATTGCGTCTTCGTTCTGTGATATTTAGCTAGTTTTTTTTGGGTCTGAATAAAATAATACAACGTTTGAATTTTGTTTGGTAACAAAAATATAATAATTATTTACAAAGATTATATTAAATAACACACATTACTCCATTCATTTCTTGTTGGGAGCACCGTATGCTGTTGCTGGTTTTGTTTGAGGTAAAAAGCTTAGACTAGCACTGCCACCACTGGATTGCTCAGTTTGCACACTTGAAGAAACTGAGGGCAGACCGTAGTCAGCTGAAGGTCCCGATACAGATGATGAAGACCCAGATGACAGTGACGACGACGACTGACTGTTTCCACCGATATTCAGTGGAGCGGTATGGGTGAAGGAAGATATCTCTATACTCGGCTGAGCATTTTCTAGAGAAACGCCAGAAACAAGGGAAAGGTATCCACTGTCACGGGCTGATGTGTGCTCACTTTCTTTTATAATGTTTTGAACTCTGTTCACGGTCACTGAGTCAAGAGCCTCGCTTTGAGCCTGTGCTGTGTTGTACAGGTTTGAATCAGCTTGGTAGCTCGAAAGAGCTGTCGATACTAGATTTCTAGTCAAGGGTTGCGATTGAAGCTGAGTGTATTGAGCTTGAGAGTATTGAGGCTGAGCAGAAATTTGAACCTGTGGTTGTTGGTAGCTGTACCCTTGTTGTTGAGAAAATTGTTGCTGTTGAGGTTGGTAAACCTGTTGAGGTTGTATTTGAGGACGGGGTTGAGGCTGAGGGGCTATGTATGTAGGGATCGGCTGGGGTTGGATTTGGATTTGAGGTTGAGGTTGAGGGCGGGGAGCAAGCTGTGGGATACCGTATGATGTACTAGGAGGCTGGTAATATTGAGGCTTAAGTTGGGGGATAGGCTGAGGGGCCGGCTGTTGGTAAATGGGTTGAGGAGCTGGCTGCTGGTAAATGGGCTGAGCTTGAGGCTGGTACTGAATGGGAGCTGGCTGCTGGTACACAGGCAGAGGTTGAACCTGAATCGGGAGAGGTGCTTGTGGGATTTGATATTGAGGTTGAGGTTGCACGTATGTGGGCTGAATGTTTGGTTGCTGATATTGGTATCCACCGTTCTGCGCGTACTGTTGAGGTGCAGGCTGGAATACCTGTCGTGGCTGCTGATATTGTACCGGTGGAGGGTGTGGTGGTGCTTGATGGTGATGGTGATGATGTGGTGGTGGCGGTGCCGGCGCTGGTGGGAAGGGTGCGGAAGGCCTTTGCAGATGATACGGGGCCTCAGCAACTATGCTCGCAACCAGCGACAGTATTGCGATCTGAAGACAAACATATCACTTTCTTTAACACTTTATGCAAATACAACTTTGACACACTTCATTAGAATGCATTTAAGATGGCTTTATTATATGTAAACAATTTCACTTTTGTCGTTTGTTCACTTACCGCGCTCCTCATGGTTGCGATCGTGCGTTCGACAATGTGTGAAGTCTGCGGAGGGTCTATTTGGTTTTATACTGTCCACCACTATGTCTCATCCACTGACGGAAATCGTAACCGACACACGCGCCTATTGCGTATACTTTGTTTGCTTATGTTTGTTGCTTGGTTTTGCTTTCGAACATTTCAGGAGCAATCTATAGTTTACAGTTGTACTGTAACTTATTTGCTTTGTGGTTACGTTCACTTAGATGCTAGTGCAATTTTAATTCTTGCATATGATAGGGACACACTTACACAACCTAGGTTTATCTTTTTTGTGATCTTACGAACACAACATTTCATCTTTATGAAATCGAATTATATGCAGCCAAAGGGAACACTCACAATCTTGCGTAATTGGGTTTTATTGTAAACAGGTGTGATTCAGATATCTTAAAAAATATCTTCTGATCAATTTAAATAATAACCTAATAAAATAAGTTATCGCGCTGATGTATCTTCTATTTAAAAGGCGCTGCAGGTAACAAGCGCACAGGTACATAAATCAATTTCAAGTAGCTTAACGATAGAAATCTTTCAAACCGGTTTGAATAAAATCATGTCGCTTTCAAGTTCTCGTCTATATATTGTTAAAGGTAGAAGACGAAAATTTATTCCCAATAAAACGATCAGCACAAATCTTTGGCTAACGGTTATGTAACGGTATACCACACGTGTCACCAACAACGACCTTCAAAATCAGGCAGGTAGGTAAAGTTCAATTCAATTATTGGTTTTAGAGTTTAGCCGATTTGTCAATGGCCGAATTAGCCAACGAATTGTGCAAGGAAAGAATTAGAATTTTGTGCGGTTGCTGAAATTACTCACTAACTTATGAATGTAAATATAATTCGGTATTTATTGCCAAGAATATTTGGCTAAGCGTTAACTGAGCCCAGATAGAGGCTAAAGGTGCAAACAATGAGGTAAGAGAGAAAAGCAGCTACGCCCGTCGCAATTTACACCTTAGGTTTATACAGACAAGGCGACAATACACATTAGGTAATCGTTTTTATCTGCCCAAAATGACGTACGTCCCGCCCATTTTCAAAGATGTTTGTGACGTTTTTGTGGCCAAAGGTCAGGATTTTAAAATATAAATCTCAAGCAAGTATTTTCGTAATCGATCGTATGGTAGTACGGTTGATACATTATGCAAGGCAATAGGCATAATAAAAAAATAATGCCTAAAGCAAAATATTTAATGAGATGTGCAAACAAACTCTTCATGTCGTTTTCACTAAAAAAACAAGCTAAATGTATAATGTTGCGTTACTATCTTTCATTGATCAGATAAACAGTAGTACGCTGCCACATAATAGAACATTATGTGTCAGCGTACACATACCTAGGCATCATCAGCCTGAAGCAGTCAAAAGCAAGACATAGTAGGCCTCCACCATAGAATGCCATCTAGTGGCAGACTTTCCTACACTGCGTCAGTCGTTCGGTTTTTGGTTGACATTTCAATTCAAATTGAAATAGTCAATGACCTATTTCTTGATCGGATAATCTTTTATAAGTGCCGGTGGTAGCAAACCCTTGCCATTTTTCAACTGTTCTTCCCTAAGCCTTCTCTTAGCCACAATCTTTTCATGTGTCCTCTTCATTTCTAGGATTTCCTTCATTTCTTCTTTGTCTTCGTCCTAAGAAAAAAACAAACTATTGTAATCTATTTCTACTCTTAACTAATTCATTTGATTATAAAAAATAACGACAGCTTTTTTCAGCTATTATTAAAAAAATAGTACCCTGTTTAGTTATTCAGGTAGGGAAGCCAAACCTCTGTGGCCATCTTCGTATTTTACCTTTTGGTTAATCCTCAATACCAAAGCTCTTTTCCCGCTAGCCATTGGTTGACTATAAGTCAACAGGTTCTTCAATCTCTGAGCTGGTGGAACACCTCTTTCCACCACCAGCACTATCCTGGCCCACTGCCTCTGCCATTCATTTCTCGTCTCCGCTATCTTCTGGTACGTGTTCCCCATCATAGCAATCAACATGTTGACTAGGAGGATGGCTACTATTATCATGTAGATTACGAAGAGTAGCTGAAAGAAATAGTTTTGCATTTGTTTTTCATAATTAAATAAGTACACTACGGTTACCTACTGCTTATATCTCTGGATCCAGATTATATATCAGTTGACTTTCTACAATCATTAAAGCCAAAGGGAGAAATTAATGGAATGGACACAAGCAATCGAAATATATTCTCATTATATTATTTATGCCAATCCCCTGTATTTTTTTAACTTCTATAAAAGCAACATCGATTATCGCTTAGTAGAATGTTACTTTAGCTGCGTAACCCCTAAGTGAGACGAATGCAAAATTATTAAAACTCCTTTTTCAGTGCGTTTGCTTTAGATCATAAAATATTATTACAATGCGTACATTTATTCATACAACTATTTACAAGTAAGGTATATACAAAAATACAGATGAAACAGCTAGCCACCTAAAGACCGTTACAAACGATCTATAGATAGCTCAACTGATCCAGATCACTACCAGACGGACGCGTTCCCAAAATACTGGCCGCATTGCCACGCTGAATGGCAATGCTAATGCGTTGACCCAGATAAGAGCCAGCTCTCTGGTCACGCGTCGCTTCGACCAGTCGCCCTGAAAGAATTTTGAAATGCGCAAATATTCTTGCTATATTCAAAGAGACAGTCGCCAGTTAATAATATTTTACTGTGGATTGTTGTTGCTCTGTAGCCCTTGTCAAATTGGCAGTCATACAAATTTATCCGCTTATTGAGATCCCGCAATGGAATCCCCCAAATTGTTCAGATAACATTGTCACCCACCACCATTCATTAGTAACGATTTTCTCCTATTATTGTTAGTTCGATTGTTATTCCCTAAATGCCTTATTATTACTTTAATCATATAATTATAGGTACCTGCCCATTACTTAAGAACATTTCTAGCACTTAGCTGTAGTGTGCAAAATGTTGCACCTATTACCTACAGTAGAACATTATTCAACTAAGTTAAATTGTTGCGCCCCATAAAATCTAGAAGGTATTTTCTCTATTTCTATAGATATTCTAAACTAACATGGCGTCTCTATGTTATAAATAAATAGCTTTTATATAAAATTTTGTTCGGTCTTTAATGTAAGTAAAATAAAATAGATATATCTCTATTGATTTCCAGGTGAAATCTTATGAATAAAATTGTATTTGTTTAAATCATTGAAATTATTAGCGGTAAGCCGTAAGGTAAAGGCCTTGTGAGGTAAAATGTACCTACCTAATGTTACAAGGCTTAACCAATTCTGTAATCTATATTATTAATACAAAACATATCTACTTATTTATTTGAGTGACTAAATTGAAAATGTTATTTGCTGATGGATGATATAATCATGTATATATATGTCAGAGAACCAAAGTTATCGACATAGCTCAACGAATTAGCAAGCTGAAGTGGCAGTGGGCCGGTCATATCTCGCGAAGAACCGACAACCGCTGGGGTAAACGTGTTCTTGAGTTGAGACCGCGACTCGGCAAACGTAGTGTAGGACGCCCTCCGGCCAGATGGGATGACGATCGGCGAAAGACTGCAGGCAGATGCTGGATGCGCAAGACAGGGCGCTATGGCGCTCATTAGGGGAGGCCTATGTCCAGCAGTGGACTAATATAGGCTGATGATGATTATGATGATATAAAAGTCAATTAGTAGGTAGGTATACAAGAAATTATACTTTATTAATTTGTTTCATTAGTGAATAAAGTATAAAAAAACCGGACAAGTGCAAGTCAGTCTCGCCCACCGAAAGTTCCATACAAATTTGTAGGTACATATTATAAATAGTGCAGGAATCGAGTCTCGCATATTTTTCCGAGCTTTTCCCGAAATTCAGTTTCCAAAACCATGAGCAATTACAAATGTATAGTTTTCAGATTCTTCCCTGTACTTGTAGTATAAGACGATATTACTTGCCCAATTTCATAGTTCTAGGTCAACGGAAAGTACCCTATAAATTTTGTATATTATTTAGAGTGTCGAAATATACGTTAATTGCGGCATAAACGGCCGTATCTTTTTTTACCGAGATAAAGTGTCTTGACAGATAGACAGACGGACAACAAAGTGATCCTATAAGGGTTCCGTTTTTTCCTTTAGAGGTACGGAACCCTAAAAACGACACATATTTAGGAAGATTTCGTCAGCAATTCGTAGGCATCATCACATCGTTAGGGCGATCTACTGTTACGAAATGTTTGTAATTTGCGTGTGCGTGTGACGCACTGTGTCCTCGACCTCATTATGTAAAAAAATCTGAGATTGATAAATTTATAGATGTCAATAAACACAATAATGTTGTATTTGAAAACCTTATCAAAGTCAATCTAAATATTGTGCAGGTTCATTCATATATAATACATTTGATTCATTGATATCGGTAGAGCAAAAGTATATTAATTGGATTTCAACACCAATCTTTCAAACTTTTCTATGATCTTATAGTAAGAGAAACCATAGTTTGAGGTCAGAGCTGTATAGAGTTACTAAATATTAATATTGCGACATAATTATAATAATTTATGGTTCCTAAAATGGTGAACTTTAAATGCCAAAGTCCAAAACAAGACTATCTCGGGTTACTTGGTGACATCTATTTTCATCTTATCGTCAGTAATATTCGCCGAAATACTTCTACTGCTGGATAAAAGCATCTATTCTTCCATTGAATACCAAACAGTTTTCTATCTCTAGACAAAACGCCTTGAGCCGCAATAACTATACCTTCGCTTCTATCTCGTGGTCTGTTCTATCAAAAGCACCATAGTAGTCAGAAAAGGAAGTGAGAGACATCAGGAACATAGCCATAATGCTCTCCATCGGTGAAGGCATGGGATTGGAGACAGAGTCATCCACGCCTTCCGGTGTGTTCGGGTTATCGAATGATAGGAATATCACGTAGTATGCTGAAAATGCGTATATAAATATTAATAATCAACAAAAATGCTACTAGGTATAAATATATTATTGCATAGTAACTTGCCTTGTGAAAATCCCATCACGAAAACCAAATAAATTGCAACAAATCTGAGCAAATCGCCCATCACCATACGGTAAATCATAACCACGAAGGGACCGACTGTTTTGAAGCCTCTGAAATAAATATGTTAAAAATTATAAAATACTAGACACTTACGAAAGAAGCACCATAAAATACAGTACCTATATTTAACGTGGGTACAACTCACCTACAAAAGAACAAGAAATACGGTGCCGTAGTTAGCATTATGATCACTGCAAGGTGGTCTTCCTCTTCTTCAGCACACCACAACCTCAATGTTGGCAGCACCAACATTAAAAGGCAGGATATTAAGAACATAACCCTGAGAACAAAATCAAATAGTAAATCTCTATTGACCGGCCGAAGGCCGGAGACTAAACGGATCATTAGCAAAATATCAATAATATTCAAAGAAATCTTGCGGAGATTGATCGATCTTCATACCTGGATGGTACAGTACTCAGGTTCTCGATAAACATTTTAATGCCAAGGAATCTAGCTTCTCGTAAGGCGGCTCCAACATAAGCCAATGCTCCAACCCATAACATCAGTTCTGCTGATATCCTAACCTGAAAACAATTTTGTCTTCAACATCATTTATATTTCGAATATTTTTTATCACCGACAGCCCGAGAGGTGTGTCGATCAAGCCATGATTTCTTGTAATAGACATCTGTCTCTAGACAGGTCGAGCACACATTGTTGGATTTATTACCTTACATTTCTTGAAATTCCTGTCTTTCCCCCTAGTATAGATACTAAAATTTAGGAATTACCTTGGCTTGCAATGAGTCAAAGTTCATCAACCTGCATTCTTCAGTGAGATCCTCCCACCAACCTTCCATATCATTCATAGGAGCTTCTGTAGCTAAAAACACAAAGGCAACCTGAGAAGTTTTATAGACCTTAGAAGTTCATCTTCATGAACTTACCACTATATAACTTTGGTTATTATTTGATGTCGCTAGTTATTACTTGATTTAACCAACAGATTTTAACCAATAATCCATACAATGGTCCTGATTCTATACCAGACTACTTACTTTTGTCTCTATCTTTAGGATGGCTCTTGAAATGAGCACACTGTGAGCCTTCTGTTTTGGCAGTATCTATTATCTCCACAGCCCCAGGGTCCACATCTGACACGTTTAGTGGTAACGTACAGTTTTCTAAAAATAGGTCCAAATTATTTTATAATCTCTTATTTACTTACTATAAAAATGCTAATTGAAGCTGTGAGAAAACCGACATGAAGCATAAAGTCAATTTATAAGCTGAATTGGATTTAAGCATTTGCCATAAAAGATTCTTAGTTTGTTTGTTACCACTTATCTCCGAAACGACTTGTCGGATTGTAATGCGGTTTCTTGCAAAGGGAAAGAACGAGTTTTCATTGAGAACAATAGACAATGAAAACAACTCGGGGATGTTACTTGTACTATTAAAGGCTTCGATAAGATTAGAATAACACAGCGTGAAATGGAGCGCATTATGCTCATAATTTCACTTGTAGATCAGATACCTAAAGTCGAATCTAGTTGTCGCTGAAGTGGACATGGGCAGGACACTTTGGCTAGACGGGATAATGAACGATAGAAGAACCACCCGCCCTATGGTCGAACGACATCTTCAGCGTAGTCGGGAATCAGTGGATGATTCCCAAATTGCAAGGGACCGAAAAAAATGGTGATATGAAGAGGAGGCCTATATCCAACAGTAGATGCAGACGAACTAGATGATGATATTCGAAGGTTTGAGTCTCACAGGGATCGTTCAATATTCTGCAGATATTTGGCCCGGGTTCCAGACCCGGTGTTGTGTTACCTTGATACTTAGTAAGTAAGGGAATCCTATAGTGGAAGCACGAGCTAAATGCTGATCATAATAAGAATCTTACCAGTATCAACCACCAGTTCTGTATCATTGACCATCGGCCCAGTAGTGGAGTTGATTGCAGTAGCATTGAGACCTCGCTCCGGTGGTCCAGGTCTCAGAGTGAAACACACTAGAGACACTAGGAAGTAGCAAAAGAATAGGAAAAACTGGCGATAGAAACGAAACTTTACGAAGGTGTTCCATTTAGTTTTGAGAAGATCAATAAGCATCCCTTCAAGTAGTAGTAGATGTTCTTCTTTCTCCTGAAAGGAAAAAAAATGATTTTTCGATGGGATATAAGTTGAAAAGCTAGAAAAATGGTAAAAGCTTCTTTGAAACTAGTTAATTTTACAAAATTTTAAACCCTCCCCATCATGTACTTATATTTCCATGATCGATTGCAGCGCCCCATAGTGACTTATCGCGATAAAACCTATCTGAAAAACCAGCCGTGGAAACATGCAAACTGATTACAAAAAATCAAATTACAATCCAATAAGCCCTTTCAGAGAAAATGGTAACAGACAGACAAAAACACAAACAACTCTCACGTCCAATGCATATACGAACTCCTGCTGTCGTTGAAAAGTGAGGTCGTCATCATCATCATCATCGTCAACATCCTGTAGAAGTCCACTACTGGACATAGGCCGAAAGATCTTGGTCTACCTCCATCCACTGATATCTCTGTTACGGCTAAACCGATTTGGATGAAATTTGAAACAGTTATAGTTCGTTTTATATAACATACAAGCTATTTTTAAAATGAAAACCTCGCTGGTGAACCTATAGGCATAGGCTAGTCGAGAATAAATAAGTAATTGATTAATGTAACTAGGCTGCATTCTGCTAGCAAATTGAGCGTTATTGATTAGGTACTTAGTATTTTAAATAACTCTAATCTAAGTAGTTTGGCTGAAAATATATCCTTAGTTCTTACCCCAAACACCGCCAAATTTAATGCAGAATCTTTGCAAATATACCCGGTCTCCGTATCAATGGTATCGACCTGGCCTAAGGGATATGCTGCACAGGTCGTAGCTCCAATCTGCCAGTAGATTTCTCTTTCTATATTCAGGATATGGAAGAACATCTCTGTTCTAGCCAATTTGGCTGCTAAGGTTAGAGGGGTTAGGTTTAGCACATTGCGGATGTTTAGACCAGCTCCAACTTCATATGCCATGTCGAAAGTACTCTATAAAAACAAAAGAACTATTAGCTATTTCAAGGTAATATCTCCAAAAGTACCACTAGAGTATGTTTTAAAATGAAATGAAATGAAAAATATTTAGTTGACATAAATAACAACGTAATGCATGATCTTGAGGTGGACCACGGTAAAAAAAATTGCCCCTGGTACAGCCAGGTGAACAATGTAGGTGGACCACGGGCAGAGACTGATGTAAATTACGAGGATGCGTTTCAGAACTCACCATTTTCTCATAAATTACCAACATATGCAGCACTGTGTTTCCATTCGTATCCTGTTTGTCTGGGTTCGCACCTCGAGCTAAGATCAGCCTGTAACATTCCTCTTGTCCGAGACATGCTGCAAAACTCAATGGGTATTCTCCCCAGTAAACGTATCTAAAATCATTAAAATAACAACTTATCAGTTTTAAGGGTTCATTACTCAAAGAGTGCCAGCCGGAACCTTTCACTAAGCTTATGTCTCCGTCGGGTTTTCTGTACCTTTGTAACCATAATATGTAGCCAAATTCAACAAATCAAAATTTTATTTAACGGTCAAATAATGAAATTTTTTAACCAAAGATTTCAAGGATTTGCTTGCCTTTGTACATGTCCTCCAATTATTTTAAGTTAATGTGTTATTTGTGTAAAATAATTAATTAATAATTTTGGTTTATATTCTTCAAAACAAAATTATTATAATTTTGGTACGGTACCCTAATTGCGCAAGATCGAATCCCTCTTCGCCAGGTAAGATATCTTACCACTTATCCACTGAAAATTACTCGAAGCAAAAAGTAGTATATAGCTTAAAGTTTTGGACAAACACAAACACTTTAGCTTGTATCTATGTATAATATGTATGGAATAATTACATTGTAATTACAAAAAAAAAATACTATTGGTATATCAGTCATGTAGTTCCCATAACCACATATATTATAATACAAGCCATAACACAAGCTCTGCTTACTTTGGGGTTAGATGATGCTGTGTGAAAATGTCCAGCATTATTTATCATTAACTTATTTTTGAAGATTAAGCAATTTATTTGGCTTTCGAATCACAATTTAAGAATATAGCATACCCATTATAATTTGTTTCGGGCTGCACATTGACCCACTCATGGTCGAAGGAGTCTGATCTGGATGCCTTCTGATCTTCAGGACACATGAAGTTCCCGTAGCACCGCTCGTGGTAGTCAGCACCAGCGTCCAGTAGAAACTTTACCATAGTCGGGTCTTCGTTTACAATTGTTATGTGAAGGACGCTCTCACCTAAAATTGTTAATAAATTACCATTTTTAATTGACTATATATGCTGCATTTTGTCTTTGCTAAATATGTCCCAGAATATGCAGTATACTTAAGGGGTTTACTGTGTAATGATGTCCATGAAATTCAACAAGATTTTCCGTAAAAATAATAAAATTGCAAAAAAATATTATTTGTTTAATTCGTTGTGTGGCTGATCTACCATTTACACTTTTTTTATATACATATACATAATTTTTGGGTCATTAAATTGAAGAAAGCTTGAATGAATATTTCTTTATTTCTTTGAAATCCCATACATAATAACGCGCACCTCCGTTTTTGAGATAATCAAATAATCATGAGAATTGATTGAATCTACCAAATAACCTTATTAATAAACACCTTTCGTGTTATAAATTACAGAGGAAGTACCTAGTAAATCACTGTCAATTTATTTTTCAGTCCGTTTTTATCAGGCGTTTTATCAAATTAGTTCCGCTGAAGGGTTTGCCGCAGTGCTTTGTTAAATAAATCAGTTTCATGATCAAACGTGAAGAGTTGCGAAGGTATTTCACTTTTAAAACCTTTCAAGGACTTAATTTATTGTTTGAAATAGTCCCTACATTTAATATTATAGATTTTTTGATAAGATACCTAAGTCTAGACGTAGTTTAATTAAAATTTAGTCAAATTTGGTTTGATGGATTTCCAATGATAACTTTATGATAACGTCGGGACCCTAACATAGCATTGACTCATTGCGGGCTCTCAAGAAGGCACGCTAAATAAATAACTACAATAGCAAATAGCAATACTGAAATAGTAAATCAATTAGATAAATACTGAGCCAGTGAGTAATTGAAAAACCAAATTGCAACATTGCATTCGATGATTCATAATAATGACTTGTGACAAGACAAAGATAATAATTATACCTAACGGTCTCGACTCTGTGACAGCAGACTTTTCTCAAAAGATCAGCGATTTACTAAGCGTCTGTGTATGGTCTAACACACCGTTAAATGTATAGATATTAACTATGCGTATGTATATGCCTATGTTTGTTTGTTTCATATTTATTTTAAAGAATGCTGGGAAACACAATATCGTTGATTGTATCACTACAACCTAGTTTATAATATCCGATAAACAATGTTTTTTTTTTAATTCTTGTGTATGCAATAAAAAATATCTATTCTAATAATTTATTTAAGTTTTACCATAATATTCATCACTCATGTAGATATCGTTTATCATCTTCGGATAGAAACGTAGCAGCCTCTTCGCAAGGTTAGCGAGGAGGGATGTCGCATTAAGCAAGCACAGATGTAGAATCGTTTCACCTACTGCGCCACGTTCCTGTAAATACGTATGATACAGCATTATGACAGAACGAAAGATCATTTGGGATTTTTGTGGCGACCAATATTTGTAATATTCGGAAGTCGACAAAAAACCCCATGTATTCTCCTGTATTCCCCATGGTGGAAATTCTTAGATACAAAAGTGAGTAGATCTTTAAGGGTACCAAGTTGGGGCTAGTCAGAAGCGCGTCCAAACATAACCTTTGTACACATGCCCAAATAGTTAGCATTCCACGTGACATGTTGCAAGCCTATCGTCGCTTATTGAAACACTAATTGATAGAGCATGCCTTTATCTTTGAACACATGCCCAAATACTTAGCATTCCAGGTGACAGGTTTCTTTTTTTTTGTTCTTTTCTCACGACTTTTCTTACACCGTTTTAAGATCGCGTTTATGCGCACATTTTACTGGTAGACTGGTGCACGACCGGGTTCGAACTCAAGACCTCCGGATTGGAAATTGGGGTACCACCAACTTGGCCAACACAGCTTTAGCAATTTTATTGCTTGTTACTACAAGCAATAACACTCTAATTCTGTAAATATCCAACTTTAATGTCTCCTTCACAAAATATACAGTTACTTCGTGTGACTATCCCCAGGGAGCTAGTACGAGAATAAATGGGGAATATTTCACTACACACGTATGAAGTTCCCTCTGGCTATGCATGGCCGCTTATAACTCGTTTAGCGAAGGTTACATTTTGGTGAACTTCGACCGCTGAACCTATTTCGCCATCTATCACATAAATCCTTCTAATATTATAAACGTGAAAGTTTGTGAGGATGGATGTTTGTTACTCTTTCATGCAAAAACTACTGAACGGATTTTGATGAAACTTTACAGTAATATAGCTTATAGGTACATCAGAATAACACATAGGCTTTTTTTATCAGAATACCACGCGGACGAAGCTATAGGTAGAAGCTAGTTACTTATATTTTAATGTTCCTTGTGCTTTACCTTCAAATCCCAGCACAACTCCCGGTACCCTGAAGGATTGGCATCATATTCTTCTTGTGTGACGTGTGGCCAGTCTACTTCAACGTCAAATTCTTCGTCTGGATTTTCCATGCCTCTAAGTGGTGGTAACTATAATTGGAAAAGGCTAGGTAGATAATTAATATATCTTACTTTTTAAACTATCTTGAAAATTGGGTGTTGGTCCAGTGAGTCTAACTTCCAATTCGGAAGCCGTGGGTGCGAACTTGGTGTTCGTGCACCAATAGATTTTTCCACTCAAAAAGCTGGCGCTCAAATTAGTGAGAAAAAACTGCGTGAGGGACTAAATATTTAAAGTCATGGTTGACAGCCAATAAAAAATGTGTTATTAGATTAGTGTTCAAATATATAGCAATAGTCATGTTATAACATTTCCTGTATTGAGTTAATAACAATTCTATATGCATTATATAGCCATCGAGCAGATAACACCTCGATGTCCTACGCAGTGCA
Organism: Perizoma flavofasciatum; assembly: GCA_958496245.1. Taxonomy (NCBI): domain Eukaryota; kingdom Metazoa; phylum Arthropoda; class Insecta; order Lepidoptera; family Geometridae; genus Perizoma; species Perizoma flavofasciatum. The sequence goes on from OY292423.1 coordinate 10,506,925, forward strand.
ATGGTACTAGGGAAAATTTATTTTGCAACGGCAAAAAAAAAACACAATCAATTGTAAATTCGAATAGTACCACGGTAAACAAATGCTTGCACGTCTGGCATTCTATCACGAGGACACAAAACTTGAGCAATTTCCAAAAATATGTTTTTTCGTGCTTTTAACTACTTAGTAATTGTAACCTCACGGGTCTGCGGACTGATAAATAGATCTGAGGATAGTCGCTGTCTTTAATTTATGTCTATTGTTTTACCAGTTTATGTCGTGATCTTTCTTTATTCCTTAGCAATACAATATGGGATACTGGAATATATCGCCCTTTTCCTTTATTATACAGAAATGGTTCAACTTTCGTCTTTATAGCGTGGTCTATCTCGGCGTACTGTTTGTTCTGCAGCGCTCGCTTCATCATGTCCACTAGGATTCCACCTCCTGTTATCATGAGAACGTGGCGTTAATCGTTATATTTAGGATTAAATCCTAGAAGCTAACTGCTATACATTGTTTTCACATGGTCCAGTCCCCGTTACGTCTCGCAAGATAACGAGTTACATACCTACGCCATATCGGGAATTCTACCTTACGAATACTACCTTACAAGTAGGTGCGTTTCATTAGATACACTTATTGGAAACACTTTAGTTCAATTTGAAATGGTAAACATCCTCCAATTTTGCCCTTCAACTATAGCAGGTAACAAATTTTTTCTTTGTTATCAGGAGGATAAACAAAAAATTAAAATGTTTAATATGCTTAAAATTTTCTGCATGAAATGTGCAGGCAGTAAATACGAATTTTGCTATAAGGATAATAACTATAACTCCTTATATATGCATTCTTTATAAACAACAGCTTAAATGAATAAATAATGCTGGACATTTTCACACAGCATCATCTAGCCCCAAACTAAGCAGTTTGTAATATGAGAACTACATGACTAATATAACTTTTTTTTAGACATACATATTATACATACAAAACACCCAGACCCGAGACAAATATTTGCAGATCTTACAAACATCTGTCCCGCGGCGGGAATCGATCCCGCAACCTTCTGCGTCTCAGGTTGGCCTTCACCCACTGCGCCACAGAGGTCGTCAAATATATATAGACTTGTTTATATAGAGACTCCTTTTTGATCAACATTGCGAACTATGACGTCTATAACAAAGAAGTACTTGCCTTTGATGTCAACGAGCTTGTAAAGTTTCTGTGTCGATGTCCCCGCTTGTTTTTTCACCCCACTGGTAACATTACTTTCAGTATTACCCATTATTTTAAAGCTCTTACATACAAAACTTTAACGGAACATTGTACATTCAAGCTATAGAATTATCGATAAAGCAAGCCACCGTTGCTATAACAATGCTACTAGGTAGATATCTACCTAAGTAGCTATTTGTGTTACATAAATTAGATTATCTCCATTTCCATAATTAAATTAAAACTACTATTAGTAATACTTACCTAAATTACTTACAGCTATACATTACATTTATGAACGGTATAATCTATCAAACAAAAAGTGTTCTAGCAGGAAGGTAAATTGTAAAAATGTCTTTCAATAAAACACGTGTTTTAACAGTGTTCTAAGAAACATAGGAAATGCTTTATTGATAATCAATTGATACGTCTATTAATTGAGAACAAGTGCAGTAAGAATATCAGGAAATACCTTTAATACAAATTATTTATTATGTTTTCGTATAAGCAAGTAAAATATTTCAACGACGCTTAGAACAGAAGCTCCGAAGAATAGACCAGCCATGCCACCAACGGTTACTGAAATTTTTTCAAATTATTTTATAACTAGCTTCGTGCGCGTGGTACCCAGGTAAAAAGTAGCCTATGTGTTTTTCTGATGTATAAGCTATATAATAGTAAAGTTTCATCAAAATCCGTTCAGTAGTTTTTTCGTGAAAGAGTAACAAACATCCATCCTCACAAACTTTCACGTTTATAGTAGTAGTATACTTAATTAGCTTAGTTCCCGGCTTAGGGTTCAATTCCCAGTGCGTAATAAATGTTTGCATGTTCTGCTGACATATTGTTCCGGGTATAGGTGTGAGGTGTGCATTATACTCGTAGTTCCTGATACCCACGGCACAGGTTATCCTAGTGTGGGGAGTAGGAATTTTAAGTATTGAAATAAATATGGACGTCCTCAAACACATACTCAATGAGTAGATCTTGAAGGGGTATCAAGTAGGGGATAGTCCAAACATTACATTGGGAGCATGCCCGCTTTTTGTCATTAGTTAGTGTGACAGGTTGCGAGTCCATCGCCGCTTATTGGAACACTAACTATTGTCACATGTAGTTATGCAACCAGCTAGTAGGCTAATAACAACATTGAATGTATAAAAGTGCAAGCATGCATTCTGATAACTGCAGCTGGGCCTCCATCGGCCGGCTACCCACGCATGTCTGCGTCCGGGCCTCTAGATAATAAGATGTTTTTGATTCATTCGTTACGAGAATAAACTTCGTCTTGGACGTCTCAATTATAATTTGATTTTTATTGTGAAACTTCATAAAGTCAATTTAAATTTAGTTTTTAAAAAGACTAAATACGTTCCCGTAACCTTAATTATGTTTTTGAATTTTTGTTTCTAAGGTTTTCCTCGCGATATTTTCCGTTTTGAGCACGTGTTTATGCGCACATACATTTTTCAGGAGGAAAAATCTATTAGTGCACGACCGGGTTCGAACTCACGACCTAAGTTTTGGAAGTTGGGGTACCGTCCACTAGGCCAACAGAAATATATATAAATACTAGCTTCTACCCACGGCTTCGCCCGCGTGGTATCCGGATAAAAAGTAGCCTATGTGTTTCTGATGTAAAAGCTATATTACTATAAAGTTTCATCAAAATCCGTTGAGTAGTTTTTGCGTGAAAAAGGAACAAACATCCTCACAAACTTTCGCATTTATAATATTAGTAGGATTCATATGTTTATTGAATAAAATCACTGATTTCACCTATTTTTTTATATAACGTAATTTACCTATATCCATTGGCATCCTTCCATTGCACATAGTTCAAAAAATTGAGGCTCTAACATTTTCATCATGACACAGTGTATTTCTTTGAGATGGATCAATAAAACTAGCAACGAAAATGAGAGGTTTACAAAAACTTTGAATGCAGTTTTTATTTTAATCAAAATCAGTGCCACGAGTTCATTCAGCAAAGAAATACCCCGTTGTAATTCTTTGAGATGTTCATCCATTTTACGAGTTACATTTTAATGGGTACCTAAAGGAGTAGGAATTAAAAATATTGTTTCAGTATAAGTAGAAAGTGAGTACCTAAATGTTAATTATACTTACCAACAAAATCCAAATTAGTTCTCAATAGGTTCCTTTGATAGCGTAGAGTTGGCAACTGAGCCATTTGGATTTTCACTGCAATACCTGGACTGATGTATTCTGGGATCAGCTTCCTTAAATTTACATAAATCATGTCAAAGTTTTCTTGGTCTGTGATAGCAGTTCGGAATTTTATTTTGAGTTATATAAATATTATGATTAGAATGGCTGAAATGCCGTAATTCCTTTTACAACTAACTTCAAAAATGGAGGAGGTTCTCAATTCGTCTGTATGTTTTTTGTGTGTCTGTTACGCGAAATATTCGCCCATTGTGATTGAAATTTAGATCTTGAGTGATTCAGAGCTTACTTTGAATGATGTTTGATATTAAGTTCACTTTCCTCGCACGACGGTAAACAGTCTACCTCTTCGCCGACCTGGTCTAAACCCAGTTTGTTTTTCAGCACTGAAAATGATATCAGAATCGATATAAACTTTACTTTAGTCAGTTTCACCAATAGCTTCCAAGCTTAGGTACCAACCTATGTCTATACTTAGGCACAACATATTTTTTTAAGTAATAAGTAGGTACTCTTGAGATTTCTTAGATACACCAAGTCTTTGTCTAAGCTTAAAGCAGGCGGGCATACCCTTCTTACCTCTATATTGGGTCAGACAGACCATGCCTGTATAGTTGCAGTAATAATCACTATCTGTAAAAGAAAACAAATAAATACATACCCACCACCTACCTACACAATATCAATCCCTGCCTCCCGTTCTGTCTATAAGTCCCTCGGTGCCGAATGTTTGATAAGTTTACAAAAATGATATATCTATAGCTCAAATTTAATTTTAATCAAGGAAATATCCAATTCTGAAAAGTTCTGAATTTTACTAACAATCTCTTTTTATACATAAAACTTGCAGCGCCCTGAGAGCTTCCATGTACTCTAAAGCTACTTTACCTAATGTAAGACCTTAGCTGATTTACATTTGAGCAAGAATAAGTGAGATATGAAAAAAATACTTTCACTATGTAGATTTTCTTCTTAACTCACACGAAAGATCTCGTACTGGTGAAATACAGCCGCAGTGCTCAAATGATTGTTTAGTGTTTAGTGCCAAATTACATGCACCATGTGAGTATACCTGGAACATAGAGACAACTGTTGGAGAGGTGTTAAGTATTCTCATAAGTGAAGTAAGTCCTTACGCAAAATTAGGTATGTGCCTAGAGTAGGTACCTAATTTAGTGTCGAATTGAAAACATAAAAAAATTGAAGTTTTGCAGTCTTTAGACCTTGCAAGAGAGAAGACAATAGTCTGTTCACGGAGTTTCCCTATTTGTATTTCTCACGTATTACGGAAGCTCTTTCAATACTCTTTGAAACATCGCGAGATCTCAGATATCAGGGTGAATATAGTGATAACAAGGTAAACTCTGATTTTATATACTTTACTAACCGTATAGGTATGAACTCCCTCATCGGGTATTTCACGGACAAATCTACACTTCCTCTCAGCTATATCTTCATCAAAAAGTGCGGGATCGTTCTCTATCTTCACAACAGAAAACAATACATCAAAGGTATTTGCGTCCCGTAAACGAAGAGGAAATTTCGATTTACCACTCAAGCTGTTAGTGGCTAACTCTTCGTTGCTATGTAGGGATACCTGAAACTCAGAACATTATATTGGAAGAGAAAATTATTTTATCAAATTTTTCCACATAAAAATGTGGGAGATAAATATATTTTTTAGTACGTATAAAATAAATAAATTTCGAAATTTAAAGATACTCAATTACAGCTACTTTGTTGTCTAGATAAATAAATGACTAAATCTTACATCGGCATCAAAAAGAACACGAAAAGTCAACACTCCGGGCCCAGTTGTTCTATTTACAACATAGTATAACGGTTCCTTTGTAAATTCCCTGAAAATAAATATATCAAAATATTTTTAGAATTGGGCCTCTTCTGGTTACATAAAATTCCTATTACGCACAACGTTGATTCTTATCGTTGATCTGTTTCAAAACAGTCATCTTATCTTATCAACCAACAGCACATTTTCATTTGGTTCAGTACGTACGCGTTCTGCAATGCATTGAAAGTGAAACAGGGTCCGTGCTCTGAATCCACCGGAAGGAAGGTTTGGCAGCATGGAAACTCTACTTTGTTGTAGGCACAATCGGTTATCAACTTGTCGCACTTCTTGTGTACCTGAAGTGTTTTTAATAGTTATAGATATGAAGTCAACGAAAAGTCTGTAAGGTTCGCTATATAATTTCTCGTGCAAGTAGTGAAAAGTGATAGTGAAAAACAAAGTTAAAAAGGTCTTCAAAGCATTTTAATTTCAGCTAAATGTGTTAAACAGCTGGTCAAAGATTAATCATGAGCAAGCATGTCAACATTGATGACGCCGAGTAATAAAGATTGAAAATATTATGATGTTCCTTTAGAGATTTTAGAGGAGCAGCATATTGAAGCATAAAAGAAAATGATTGCTTTCGTGAGTATTTTTTTTTATAAACATAAACACGAACGTTGATGAGGATGATGACAACACAATAGCTTCTAGAGGTAATTTATACATGATCGGAAGGCGTGCTAGTAAAGCCTATTGTCTAGCAATTGGGGCTTGGATAGATAGGTAGAAATAACAGCAAGGCGTGCTAGTAAGACTTTTTTACCCAGCAGTAGGATATATAGGTAAAGATACCAACATTTTCCATGATATTTCTCCAGGGAACATCGCAAGGAACAAACTCCCCACAAGGGGAGCATAGTGCCCGAGAGCAAGTTCCGCGGTCGTACAGTAACTCTGTCAGGTATCGCTGGTGAGGGTACGGTAGCGGGTTGACTAGGTCCGCTGGAAAGTACCATTTTACTTTAACATTTTATAGGACAGGCTTTATAGCTTCAGGAATATGAGAAAGTATGGAAATCATCTACTTAGTCGATTCCTCGATGCAGATTTGAATCTGTAAATTTTGCATAAATGGGTTTCAAGGACCTCCTAGTGAACTATCCACAAAGACATAAAAGATGATTGCTAAAAAATCGTATTACATTAAACCGTTTCGGAAATATATACATAGAAAGTAGTTGCTCAGTCCAAACGTTATGTTCGCTAACCGCTATGGACCACGCTCAGTATCTTGTCTATATAGTGTCATTTATTCATTAAAATCACAAGGATCATTTTGAATCGTCGATTTTACCTACTGCCTGTTCCTCCTCGACCAAGCCAGAAAAGAAAGGTAAGAAACAAGGCTGGTAATTTTATTAATTATCCTTTTATAAGACAGGAACCTATATTTTTCATCGAGTTGGAGCAACTTCAATCGCAAGAGTTTTTATCATTTAAATAATCTGATATTTTATAGTATGCCTTTTTATAAAGGTTTAAAGGTACACTTACTGTAAACTGGGTCCTAACATACACCCTTGGGGCACTCCTGTTGTTAATTTGTGAATAACCAATAATGTTTGAATTCTGCTTCAACGACAAGGACTTATAATATTCAGGATTATTTACGTACGATACAGCTCGGCAAGCGTCCTCTGAGTAAATCTTGTATCAACTTGTTCGCAAACGGTGACTGCTGGAAAGGCTGTAGTCCACTCCAAATATCGAGTGTCTGGTGCAAAATAGATTAATTCGTCTGCTTCGATCACCGGCGCTATGAGTAGGTAGAGGCAACCAGTGGAAACAGCTAGTACAGTCAGCCAGAACAATCTATAATGTGATTATCCGGTACTTATTAAATATACAAAATGAGCACAGGTAGGTACTTGCCTTGCGCACGGAATAGCAATATAAATTACCTTTGCAAAGTTAGCTACTTTACACATTACATACATGTTAAAATTCCGTAAATCTTCAGTGAAATCAATTAACAATTGAAATCCTTACCTTGCCAATATAATTACATTTTCACGGAACAAATGGTTGAATCCGTGTATACCGCTGTGTCTCCCAAAAAATACAAATCTTGCCTTGAAATTACTACCAACTTTAAACAATAGTTTATTTTGTTCCATCTTTAATATTTACATATAATTAAATATAAATAAAATTATATTCTATTACATTGATAATTTTGACGTGCCACCTTGGCAAGTTAATGAAAGAATGAATCGGTGATAATGATAACTTTTCCACTCGTTGCAATAAACCTAAAAGCTACAGTTATTTTAATAACTGGTTGTAAGGCATGTAGATAATCAAAAGGCTTATAATAACATGTCATCATTTATTCAAAAATAATCTACAGTTTTATTTGTTACACATTTGTTATTTGATCACGCCATAACTGCGAATTCTATATTTTACTTAGATGAGATTTGTCAAACCACAAACTTACACAAAGGGTAGCTGGACAAAAATGCAAATTAGCATTAAGTTCGCTTATGTACTTATTTTATCTAATGCAGTCAAGCATTTTCGGGTCATTCCCACCAATGCCAAATATATTGTTCTCCAAATTTAAAATTCCCTATATGGATTCCCAAGCAATCTCATGCGATTTTTAATATAAAAATAGTTTTCTTTCCCAGCCAATGCCACAAGTTTTAGGTAGGTTAGTAGGTACAGTTAACAGAAAAAGCCTAAGACTAGATTTATTTCGTTTTCCTACCATTGTAGGTACTCTATCTATATATTCTTTCACGAGCCCACGATACAGGGATACACGATATAATAGTAAAGTAAACCTATATTTAGTTGTATATTAATAATATTTATTATTAAGTATATACTAATAGATACATTATTGTACACCACACGAAAATTACAAAAAAAACTTATCCAAACTAAATACAACAACGGGTGGTACAACGGGTGGTCCTATCGCTTTGAAGCGATCTCTTCCAAACGACCTTTGATTGTAGAGGAATCTATGAGAATATAAGAATGGTGGACGGTGTAAGTATTAATTTATAAAATTAGGGGGGCAACGGATGAGTTATAATAGAATTTGACAAAGATCGTTTGTATGTAAGTCCAAACTATTGTTCTTCTACGGATGTCCTCTTACCACACGAATACTTTCATAAATAAAAATATCGATTCAATAATTACTATCAGAAAGTATTCAAAGCAGTCTATGAACAAGCTCGTCTCATTTTCAAAGTGCTGCTGCCAGTACCTATACGAAATAATTTATCATGAGCGTAAAATAGTATTTAAAAAGAAATATGAATTAGAATAATATGAAGATATTTTAATATAAGTTAAAGATAATTTAGTTAAAAAGCAAGTAGCTTTTTACGGGTGATTTGAAAAATCCAAGAAATATAGTCAAAAATAATTCGTTAGTGTTGTATTAGATTTCGCAATCCTAAAATCTAGGTTCAAGGAATGTAGTCTTTAAATCAATTTAAATATGACAAGAAAAATATATTAAGGACTTAAATGTATCTATATAGATAAGGTGCATTATACCTACTTACAAATAATAAGCAATATATAAAAAACGCACGCAATAAAGATACATACACTAAAAAATCAAACATGTTGAACCTAGGTAGGTAGTTACAGTTATTATAAAACTATACTGGGTATAGTAATTATTACCACCGACGTTAAATAAGTAAATCGAAGCATGTATTTAAAATAAGTCCATAATGTCCCTGTGATAGGGAAAACATATTATATAGTAATACTTTTCGAAATTCAAAAATATATGGTGCGAAATTTAAAAATAATAGTAACCGAGATCATAATATTATAAGTACTTACAAAGTAGGTACATAAAGCTACAAATCCTAAACTAAAATATACAAAGTTATCCAAACCACTTAGAGAACCAGCTTCCAGCCGTGGTAGTTTCGAAGGATCGCTCCTGCACTAAGTCAGGGTCAGCGTAATCGGCGCCATGCAGCAGGTTCCTGGCGGTGGTCACGATGTGGTGCTGGAAGCTACGAAGGTCGTGAAGGAGCTCCGCTATTGGGGGCTGACGCTGCTTTGCTGACACTACAAATAAAATAAAAGACTAAAAATAAAGACCATGGTTTTTGCAAAATTTTAAAACTCTGACGTGTTTTCAATCGTCTCTTTGGGACCGTCCACGCCCACTCGTGGCGATCCCTTCTAGAATGAAAATAATATTAATTTTAAAAGTATCTGTAGGAACCGGTAGTCCATTTAATTCTGAGTTCGTAACAGTAATGACCCGTTTTTGCAGCGCTCCTTAGTGACTTGGGGCAATAAAATTTAGGAAATATTACAATAGTCCTTCAGAGCAGGCAACGGATCAGCAATGCTCCAGCTGTTGCAGATGACAATAGACGACGGTAACCGCGCACCATCAGGTGGACCGTATGCCTCTATATCTCTTAATAATAAAATCTACATAAAACCATTCTTGCAGTCACTCAAATCGCATTTCAATTGGATCAGCTGTTTTGGAGGTAAATGGTAACATACAAACAAATCTTTAAAAAAAACCTTAAATCTTTTATTGGCACAGGCTTGTTACATCACAGGTAAAAAAGAAAAACAACTAAATAGAGAGCTCAGATAAAAGGAAAACAAAAGAATAAATTGTAATCGAAGAGCTAGACGCAATGGACGCAATTAGACCAACCCCGTCACCAAATGATATACTTAATAGTTCACTATTCGTGAACCACCGTCTGAATGAAAGTCCCGCGTGAAGTCCAATTAAGAACACCCAGTATTTTCTAAGATAAATTGACGTGAAAAAGACTAAACTACAATTAGTAGGTACCTACTAAAGTCCTTACAAAACTTCGTGGTTAGGTATGTGTTTGAAAAGTTATCTCTTTAAACTTGACTTGGCATTCAAATCAGCTCGTGAACTTCTGATAGAGGATTGATTCACCGGAAATAAAAACCGCAAATTATCACGGCTACAGTTATCATGTTTCAGTGGAAAACTTCTGACTTCGCACAATATAAGTATTTGCATATTATACACAGCATCAGTAGTACGAGTATGATCATCTCTAAGGTAACGGTTTAACCGATGGAAGAGAAGAAAATTAAAGTGAAAATCGTTAATTTCCATAGGTTTACAAGAATCACGTAGACAGGTCATCTATGGCGATTCCTCGCGACTGAAGCACCACAAGAATCGGCAACAAACTGGGCTCAGTTATTCTTTTGGTGATCCTTGCCTACCAAATTCTATTCAAATACTATTAATATTTTTTTGATCCGATTCGTAACCAGTTCTCTCCCAAGCTCTTTCTTATTCTGATATTTTATAATAGGCTTTAATAAAAAGATAACTTTTTTAAATTTGGTATGGTTCGGAAATTTGTTACAGAAAACTTAATTATTATGTCTCTCTCATTTGTATGAAGGGAAAAAACAAAAGAAGGTAAGTAATTTTTGTCTTCTTTTCCGCAGAAAAAATCTCTAGGCTCTAGATTCTCTAGGTCTATTACAGCAATGGGAACATTATAACCTGAAAAGAAAATATAACATACCACAGTAAGGTTCCTTGTCTGTAGTGAGCAGGATGTACTGTCCTTTGGCCTTTTGCAAAGGTTTAGCACCCACGGCTCCAATACCCATCTCAGCGCAGGAATGTTGCACATCGCAGGTTCCGTTCAAACTTGTGTTCACCCTAAAATATGAAATAATAATAATAGAAGGTACTAAGCTAAGCCTCAATAAGAAATTACTGGCTTCTGCCCACGGGTTTGCCCGCGTGGTACCCGGATGAAAAGTAGCGTGTTATTCTGATGTATAAGCTATATTACTGTAAAGTTTTATCAAAATATGTTCAATCGTTTTTGCGTGAAAGAGTAACACACATCTACAATCAATCCATCGAGTAAACTACGAATTATCTGTACATTAAAAAAAACAGAGACATTTAAAACTATAAAAGTAATACTGATAAAAGTATAGTTCAAGGGGGTAAATTCTCATTAAGCTGAATACTATCTTTTTCATATAGACAATAGCAAAATGAATAGTAAACATACCCATGATACGATAAGTCCCATTTGTGAGCCCGGAAGGAGCAGTTGTTGTTTATCAGCGACTCAGTGAATAGGACATACGCGCGGCCGTGACTGCAAACCGCCTGTTGGAGTTCTGAAACAATGTCATGTAGATAAGACATTTCTCACATCAGAAACAAAATAAAAGAAATCAGGTTTATAAGAAGCAAAATGAAGGAGACTACAGGAAGGAAAATGATATATCTGACAGAATAGTACCTAATAAATATCCAGAAGAGCGAATGCAATTTTGAAAGTGGAAAGTTTTAAAGTAGGGTTATCTTACTTGTAGAGGAAAGTATTCGTGACCACACGGAACTGCTGGTGTTTGTGCAACCGGGCTGCCTCAAGCCACCGTTAGGATAGAAGTCAGCGTGACCTGTACGAAGGAAAACAATTAATTGAAACCCCATTCAAAATAAAATACAAACATTCACTACAATACCTCTACAACTTAAGTCTAGAAAATCAAAAAGACGAAATTGAAAGACTATTGAGAGAGATATACCTAATTGAAATGGTATGAATCCCAGTGAAATTACAGTCACATACGACTTTTCACCATTATGTCTCAGGGTGGACAAGGTTACGGTAACTGCTTACCAGCAGGTGAGTCATATGCTAGTTTGGCACTTTGGATAGCCCAGTTCATGAGGAAGGCTAATGCTCTATTTAACATCACGCTACGACCCTTAAGAGCCGAGCAAAAGAAGTAGAAGGAAAAAACACGGGTGGTGGGCCGGTCGGGTTCCGAAGACGGCCGTGGCACAGGTAGTTATACATAAAAACACTATAAAAATAAGTACCCATAGGTTCAGGCATTCCAAAGCCAAACTTCTTGAGCATTCGGCCGTTAGTGTGGATGATGTCGACGTAATCGGCGTCTGACGCGTCCAACTTTTCTACGTCGCTGGCTGTCGCAAAACAGGGCTGGGCTGGATCCAAACCTATGGCAAAAGAGTTGGAATCTTAAAAAATGTCTGCTGAACTTGATATGGCATTCTATCAAAAACCCAAAGAAATCGACCAGAGGCACATTGAAAAGGAAGAACAGGGGAAGGTAAGCTTACCAGTTATCCTAGAAACTCCTCCTAGAAGATGTGAGGCGAACGAAGAGATGTGAGCACCTAGACTGTGCCCTACGAAATGGAAGTGCTTAGCCCTAGCACCAGTTGCTCTGATCAGCTGTTGGAAGAATCTGAAAAATGTTCTGTGTTAGTTTTTCTAGAACAACAGTGGATTATAAAAATAGTTTTTTGAGGTATTGCAATGTCTTAGAACTTACTTGTGAATATCAGATCCGACTCGCCTAGTGTTGGCGACCGCGCGCCAGTATTTCCAGGTGTTGCCACCACCGCTCCAGTCCACGGCGATAACGTTCACATCTCCCTGAAAACCATTTCTCATCAGAACAACGCCCCTCTAGAATTCATCATCATCATTATCACAAACAGCCTGTAGAAGTCCACTGCTGCTCCCCGAATAGTGCCATGATAAAGGATCTTAAATCATCTCCGATTTCCCGCAACTATAAAGATGTCATCGGTCCATCGAGTGGGTTCCTAGGGACCTTCCTACACTGCGTCTTTCGGTTCGTGGTTGCCATTCGAGAACCTATCTTCCCCAGCGTTTGTCAATTCTACGAGCTATAATTGTCACTTCAACTTGTTAATTCTAAGAGCTGTGTCAGTGACTTTAATTCTTCTATAGATTACAGCTCTAAACCATTATCTACAGCGTTTAAACCAAATTAAAACAACACATCTAGCATTCTTACAAAGCTGCAAATAAGCATTCATATTAATGATGAAATCAATATTATGAATAGACATGCTTAATTTTTTATATGTGTTCAAAATAACGAAGCAACATTGTCTACCGATGTTTGAGTAACTTGCCCATTCTAGAAAAGCGCTCGTCATATCGTTGACCCAAGAAGCGTTGCTGTGACTCATGAATCCGTGGACTATCATCACCGTCCGCCTTTCAGGCTTGAAGTCAACCCAGTCCAGACCAAACTGTTCCCCTGGGTAAACCTGCAAGAACATAATTCTATTAACCATCCCTTAACATGATATCCTTAGTACTCGTATGATTATTAATGTCACCGGTCAAACGTCTTTGTCCAAAATCTTCTTTTAAGATTTAATCAAATTCATTTGATGATCGGCCGTGTCACTTAATCCTACTAATATTATAAACGCGAAAGTTTGTGAAGATGGATGTTTGTTACTCTTTTACGCAAAAACTACTGAACGGATTTTGATAAAACTTTACAGCAATATAGCTTATACATCAGAATAACACATAGGCTACTTTTTAACCGGGTACCACGCGGGCGAAGCCATGGGCAGAAGCTAGTCAAATATAATTTTTTCAAAATTTCCAAGTGCCTATTCTGTTTAAGTTTGAGTTTGATGAAATAGTTGCTAGCACATTTGATGCATTCATCCAAGAATATCTAATTTCTTTGATCAAAGTCACATGATCAGTGGCGTACCACCCTTAGTCAAAGGAAGTGCGCGCTATTTAATTTATTCAAGCAATTTCTATTGGATCACGAAAGAATCAGTGTTAAAATAATAAGAATGGATTTTGGTACTCGTCTTTACCTGAATCCTCCTACGGTTATTCCTCGATGAGAAGTAGAAATGTGTGTTGATGGATTCCGAGTCATCTGGCTTCATGTTGAATAACTTTATGATAGAGCTGGAGATGGAACCAAGGCCGAAGCAGTCCACCATCTCCGGAACCGGTGGTTCCGTTAACTTTTCCTAAGAGAGAGAGAACAGTTGGTTGATATTTTGTTCGTGTGTATATATGACTGTGATGTGGCCAAGTAACTGGCATGCAAGGATGCAAGGAGGGTTCAATTGAAATATTTTCATGTTCTGCAGACATTTATTCCGGTTGTGGTACCATGGTGCCTGGCCTAATACAATTCAGAATTCCCTTCACAGAGAATCCTGATGTGGGGTTTTGTAGATATTTGATGTGTATATGTTTTTTTTCTTTCTGATGGGTTAGTCGTCCTGTCGGGCTTTACGACCAATGATGCAGAGGCTGTTCATTATGCACAATGATTGACTCATGAATCCAATAAACAACACCATGACGTCATCTCACCAATTAGATTTATGTAAGATTACGAAGCTAGATGAACCCAGCAATGGGAATAAAATGCCATGCAGAATAATAAGAAAAACTCTGCAGTCCAAAAAAAAATTGTTTGGATCACTCATTCTATCACCACCTAATAATTTACACAGAAAATGTTAGAATAATTGCTTACTGGCTCCATATCAGCGGTATCCGAGTCTACTTTGGAGCGAGGAGTGGTGGTCGAGTTACTGTAAGACATTTGCAGGAAATCTCGAAGGTCATCAGGGCTTATATGGTTCTCCACTGTGGATTAATAACCTCAATCAGAATAATCGTTAAAAGATGATTGTCGATTACATTAGTGGTCCAACATTCTAATGAGATAAGACTATCAAGACGAGTAGGTACTCTCCGCCAGCACTTAAGTAAAGACCTCTCATGTCATATATAAATTTGTCACTAAAATATGTCTAAGTCTTTTTTAGGCAAAGATTTAGGCATAGTGCATAAGGGTATTGGTAATAAGTATTTTATTCAACCCATACTGTTATGACAACCTTAGTTATTCTCTAATACTGCAGATCCAGGTATACATAAATCTTATCTACTGAAGTAAAGTCAAAGTTGAATGATTTGATATATCAGAAAGAAAGTGGCGCTCTCAATTTTTCTACTCTTTTTTCCAAACTATACCTACGCTGTTCTTATCTACTTAAATAATAAGTAGGTGAGTAGGTAAATAATTAGATTAATTGTCATTTTAAACTTGACCTATTACTTAGTTAATGATCAACGAATGCAGATAAATGACTAGATTTAATGAAGTATCTAGGTACCTAAAGGTAAATAATTAGCGAGTTATTTTTATCTAAAGAATATTAGAGTTTGAGATAAATCAACATCAGCCAAATAAATAAACTGATGTAGCGACATCTCTCGTTAACCAACGAAGAGCAACGAACTACTGATATACGATATACGAAGAGCTATCACATACAATACACAGGATGGACATCGCAGTGTCTGGATTGCGCTAGTGGAGTTTTATATATAACGCTAATAATTTACATATAATTCTCCGACAAACAACTGCCGGTCCTAGGACCCCTGGTAAGTGGATCAGATAGATCAGCCCGATGGAAGATCTTCCCCTTTGCAAATGGCGGGCACACCACCCAACCGTGTTCTCCATACTTATCTAGACTAAGTATCTATGTATTGCAAAGATATATCGCGAATCTTTGTAAATTTCCTGAAACGTGTAACTTTCAGGTTATAAGCGTCCTTGATCTAATTTTAGCTGCAGTTTCCATGACAGCGGCCAAACAGCCTGACCTGGGGCAACTTGGTCGAGAATTCTGTAGCCAATGAAGGCAGTCATTCGCGCACTGTCTCAACATCCTTACGTTACAATAGTACACGATACTACAAGCTTGTAAGAATTTTGAGAACTGAACTATTTAAGAGCAGCATTTACATGTATTGCAATGAAGAAACTGCGCTGTTCTTGAAGAACTGACCTAAATAGATAAATGTGGAGTAATGTAGGAACCACAGACCTCAGAACTTAAGAGTTTTCGATTTCAGACGCCATTTTAGATTTCATCTGGATCTCATCTAAGGAAGTTGAATTCTTTCGGTGACTAGATATTTTGTTAGATTTGTTAGACAAAGTAATTGTCAATCGGTAGATAGGTATGTAAGAACCTACCTGTGCGATACCTTTACACAAATAATGCTTGGCCAAATCTAAGGACTCTTACATAATATGCTGTATAATGCCATTGCTTATGCATTGTACCTACCTACGGCTACGGCAGACTTGTAGGTACCTACAGGTTAACTGTGGTCACTCGTGTCAAGGAAAAACGCGGAAAAGTTTACATGTATGTGTACCTATTATTAAAAAAAAACTCGCTAACGACTAACCAACTTATTATAATCCCCATGATATCTGTGAGGTCACCAACTATAGGGTAGTCAGAGGTCCAAACGCTTTCCAGCTTTAATTTTTTTTTGCTGATAAACAAATAATTTTCGAATCTTTTATTGACTTAGGTACCTACTGACCTACTCAATCGTGGTAAGTACCTATTGAGGTACACGTCCTGTCTACTTCAGCGATCAAAAAATATAACTCACGTTCATCTGGAGTAAGCCATCGCCGTGGACTCCCACTAACACTGATCATCAGGAAAGCACTGATTATGATCAAATTATTTTTAAATGACTCCATTTTTACTAGCAAATTTTCCCCACAGTAAAACTGTTATAGGAAACGCTCGCGTCCGTTCCTCAGCTACGTTTGATTTCCTTTTAATAATTACTAATGTTTTATAGTTTATTCATTATATTATTGTGTACCTACAGCTTTAAGGGTACATGAACCGCAAACCGCGTCACCTAACGTCAGAATTAAAGCCCCGTAGGCATTTTTCAACTCAGTGCTTAACAGTACCTAAGTAGGTACTGCTTGGTGGTACGTCATAGAAAATACACAAATTTATCTCGTGTATCCTAAGTAGATATTTTATTTTAATAAAGTAATGGATGACCATTGCATTACCTTCGTAATATTACACCATAGTTACGTCGCTGTTTACGGTACCTGTTATTACTACTAATTCATATCTAACGTAAGGTAGGTACCTACCTAACCTGCCAGGAAGGTATTTTATTTTATTATCATAATTATAATTACAGGAATTCCAATAATTTTTTCAAGAATATTTTTTTTTCTTGTCTTGGCGTTGCCACTTTCGGCATTTGCCATTTTAGTTTTTTCTAGCGGTGGTGCGGTAGTAACTTATGAATTTATTTCTATACTTTTTTTTTTTAATTAGTGAAACATTTAAAATATTTATAAATTTACACGATACGGATATTAAAAGGATTAGGATAAGGATCAGCAGAGTTTATGAATATAATATATTACAGGTTAATATTATTAGTGCATATGAAAGAAGCTAAGGAAATATATATATCAGGATCTAAGGAAGAAAGAAGGATATTAATATTAGTAGGAAGAGAAATTGAGAGGAAATGAGATCATGAAATAAAGAGGCATGATCATACAATTTGCAGGCAAAGATTATGTGGTTAAGGTCACCCAATTCATCTCCGCAGGCACAATTTGGATCAGAAATAACTTTTATACGGGCAAGATGAGCTGGGGGGCTAGACAAATACCACTTTCTGTTGACGTTAACGCCTGCGGAAAAATTGAATTGTATGGGAATGACATTTGCTGCGGAAATATTACGTGACAGCTGCCAAGTTTTACCTTGAAAAATTTGCGTGAAAGGAAAAGTAAGCGTGAGGTATTTGTCTAGCCCCCCTGGGGTGCATGAGTGCCCCAAACGCATTCGGATTAAAACTGTAGTCGCACGTTTACTAAGTTTCATTTTTAAAAACCAACGCTTTGTTGGAATTGATTTTTGTATATATTTGTAATATTTGCCTTTATAACAACCAGAATCGTCCCAACCTTTATCCCAAGTGTTCAACAAAATTCATTTATGCATTCCGTTCATTAGTTCATTTAAATTCTCCCGCCAACACAGATATTGTCGACTATCTCTTTCTACTTTTAAATGTAGTGTAGCGAGAGCAAGATAGAGCATCCAGCCGAAACATCAACGACACTAGTTTTTTTTTTTGTATTACCAGCCAATAAATCTTAAGTGCTTACACTTTAGTTTACTAAAACAAATCTAAAACCACATTCATTATTATGTGTAAATGAACTGAAAAAATAATTATAATACATTTTGACATAAATTGTCGGAAATTAACTGTATACCGCCTACCGTAAAATAATTATTATTTTACTGTGTATTAGACTGTGAAAATTATTGCCATTCTTAATATATTTTTCTAGCAGCTATGTTATTTCCTGGTAGAAATCGGGGCCTGTGATTGGTGGATCCAAAACCGTTCAAATGCAAACAGCCTTCAACAAAACTTCAAAAAGTTCAAATCAAACGTATGGCTGGCCGTTTGCAATCTCTTTTGTGGAGTTGTAATTTGTCAACAATCGATTGTACTGAAACTTTTATTATTTGTTACTCTTTATTATTTTTAAGATAGTTTAAAATGACGTCGATCAAGGAAGACGAAAAGAAAGAAATCCCGGAGATCATACACGATCCGCAAACAAACAGCACATACCAGAGGTTACGATTCTTTGGAAAGGTAAGTTTATGTTTATTTCTAAAAATTGGTTGCAATAACAGCAACTGGACTTTCGTTTAACTAGTGTACAACATCATGTGTGTCTATCTAACATAAACTGGCATACGTTTTAAAAGATTCGTAGGTTACATCATGACCGTTACTACATACGTACCTACGGGTTTGTTGCTCCCGTATCCTATGAATTTACTAAATATTCTGTTAAACATACTGATAAAAAAGTATCCTCAAAGTAAGTACTCTGTGAACATTTGTGTTCAAAACAAACAGTTACTTCAAATACCTTGACCAAAGAGTGGGAGAAAACAGGTGTGTATTTTCAAGTAGACCACCTGTTGCTGTCTTCAATGATTAAAGTAAATTATTTGATAACTGTCACACCTGTTACATGGCAAATTGTCCCTGCTAAAGTATGTTTGCTAGTGGCCAGCTCAGTGTCGAGTTATTTTAGGCCTCCAACATGGCTTAGAAACTGTTGTAGCTGTCATCACAACAGGTGCTCCAAAGCAAGTCCTAAATTCCACTATCAGTCTATCACAAGGGCACATCCAGAATTTATTTCTAGGGGCACAAGGGCCAGACAAGTAAGGAGTGTACCCCCTAGCATTGCACTGTCTTTGGGATTAGTTCTTTATTATTGACATACAATAAGTAACAATAAAAAAAAGTTTACAGTACTCCAGTGTTCATCATTGAAGCAATGTGTCGATGGATATGAATAAAGGCCAGTCCATTTAGAGGTTTTATTTGACCCATCTGTGGGGTTCCAAGCCCCTTTGCCCCCTCTCTGGATCTGCCCTTGGTCTGCCCTACTGTCACTTGGTGACCTGAATAAGGCCAACTACCCCACCTTTGCCTGGTTTTTCTTTTTACTACTTAAAGTTATAGTGTTCACATAGATCCTGTCAATTCAAAGGTTGCTTAGAAGAGATTGCAATAACAATTCAAAACATAGATTCTTTAATTCTTCAAGTTACAACAAGTTTGCTTATGCATTAGCCATAAAAGGCCTTTTATACATAGAAAACTACCCAGACCCGAGACAAATCAATGCAGATCATACAAACATTTGTCTCGCAGCGGGAATCGAACCAGCAACCTTCTGTGTCTCAGGCGGACCTTCGCCCACTGCGCCACAGAGATTGTCAATGTAAATAAACTAAATAAATAAACACCCAACAGACACATACATAGTTCTGACCCCACACTAGGATTCCCTGTGTCATGAGGATCAAGAACTATGAGTACAGTGGTACAACAGCACCCATACCTGGAACATACAGCTGCAGAACATGTAAACATTTACCTTGCAGTGGGAATCGAACCCTTACCTCTTGTGTTGCAGCCGGCTACTCGCCTGCCGCATCACTGAGGTTGTCAAATGGTGTTATTGTTATCAACCCCAACCTTTACAATGTCATCAGTCCTTCAAGTTGGGGTTTTCTAATCTGGTTAGTTTAATTGTGTACAGAAAAGAAATAGTCGTTCTAATTTTGTCTAATTCTAAGTAGGGGAACTAAGGTATGCACTGACATCCCGCATTGGGGTGTATTGTGCATTATAGGTTAGAAAAGGGTTTCTTTCCTGACCCGAACCAGCCCAACTCCTTGAAATAGTGAAGAACCACCATGTCCATCTGATTTATAAAATGGTCACCATTAATTTAATGGTGTACAGAAAATGCATCTTTCTTTCTTATGTTTAAGGGTGGATTTGCAAAATGCTACGAGATACAGGACATATCACAAAACCAGATTTATGCTGGCAAAATAGTCTCCAAGAAACTCATGGTGAAGTCAAGTCAGAAGGAGAAGATGGCTCAGGAGATCTCCATTCACCGTTCACTGCTTCACAAACATGTTGTTGGCTTCCACAGCTTCTTCGAGGATTCTATGAATATTTACATCATACTTGAGCTGTGCAAAAGAAGGGTAACTTTCTACTTCATCATCATAGATAAACTTTAAGGAACAATCTTAGGCCATCTCCATCCACCGACTTCCTTCAACCTTTACAATGGCATCAGTCCACCTGGCAGTTTGATAGGAGGAAGCTGTTTTCCTAATCATACCCACCAAAAACCCTCAAATTCATTCACAAATGCAATCATTTCGAAAAAAATAATTTGTTATTCATTACTATAAATTAAAAACAAACATGCTCAAAACTCAAAACACAAGATCCATACACACACAATATTCAGAGCCATGAGGATACCAAGTAGGAAGCATGTCAAAACTGTGCCAATTACATTCGGCACATACCCATGTTTTCCATAGTATTAAGCATTCCATGATACAGGTTGCAAGCCCATCGCTGGGCTACTAAATAAATAAATAATGCTGGACATTTGTCACACAGCATCATCTAGCCCCAAACTAAGCAGAGCTTGTATTGTGGGAACTACATGACTGATATACTACTTATATACATTTTTTTTGTAAATATATACATAATATACATAGAAAACACCCATACCTGAGACAAATATTTGCAGATACAAACATTTGTCCCGTGGCGGGAATTGAATCCGCAACTTTCTGCGTCTTAGGCGGGCCTTCGCCCACTGCGCCACAGAGGTCGTCAAACTAACTGATAACACATGCCTTTTAACTTTTAGTTCAAGAACATACCATTTTCTTCACTATGTTTTTCTTCAAGTTTGTAGGTCTTGTGTTCATGAGATATTGTGATGATGATGAGTTAGTGATGGAGAGGTATTTGCATTTTATCATCATTATCAGCCTGTAGAAGCCCATTGCTAGATGTCGGCCTCCCTCAAAGAGCCTTATATTATGTTTTGCTTATTGTACATTGTATGATATGACTTTCTATGTTTTGTATTTTTCTTTGTGCAATAAAGAGTTTATCTGTCTATCTATAATGTCTAATAAAATGTTCTCTGTAGTCTATGATGGAGCTGCATAAACGTAGGAAAGCGATCTCGGAACCAGAAACCAGGTTCTACATGCACCAGATACTGCTGGGGGTTCAGTACCTCCACAGCAAGCGAATCATCCACCGAGACTTGAAACTGGGAAACCTGTTTCTGGATGATGATCTCCGCGTCAAGATCGGGGACTTTGGGCTGGCTGCCAGGATTGAATATGAAGGTAAATTAAATAGTGTCTTTATAAATTACTAGTCCCTGTGCACGGCTTCGCCCGCGTGGTACCTGGCTAAAAAGTAGCCTTTGTGTTATTCTGATGTGTAAGCTATATTACTGTAAAGTTTCATCGAAATCCGTTCAGTAGTTTTTGCGTGAAAGGCTGACAAACATCAATCCTTACAAACTTTCGTGTTTATAATAGTAGTAGAATAGTGTACCGGTTTCTGCCCAAGGCTCCAGTACTAGGATAAAAATTAGCCCATGTGTTACTCTAGGTCATAAACAATCAATCACTTGATTGATTTTAAATTTCATCCAAATTGTTTCACCGATTATTAGCATTAAACATTGATACTAAATCTATATAGATTGTAATCTAACGGTATTTACAATTTTACGGTGACATATTAATAGAATATCGTTCAAAATACTTTATAGGAGAGAGAAAGCAAACGCTATGCGGCACTCCGAACTACATCGCGCCAGAAATACTGACAAAGAAGGGGCATTCCTTCGAAGTGGACATCTGGAGTTTGGGCTGCATTATGTACACGCTGCTTGTGGGCAAACCGCCGTTCGAGACGTCCACGCTCAAGGACACCTATAAGAGGATCAAACAGTGTGAATACAGGTAACATCACAAATTCTCAAACTAAAAATATGCCGTTCCACAATATTGGATCGTCATCTGGGTTCTAGTTTTTGTTTGACAATGGTGACCAGCTCGTTGACCAACCGTTGAGTAGCGCTTTAGTATTTGGCGATAAGGCCGTTACTGGCCTGATTTACTTCCCTTGGAATAAATTTAAAACTGTCTGTTCACTGTGTTAACAAGAGTATCATTGTTAGCAGAGGGTTGGGGGCCTCAATACCTATTAATTTTACCGCAATTTATCCCCATGTATAAGTTCTGCGATTTTTGATACTTTAGGAGCAAAGTACGTTTAATTTTTTGAGGTTTAACGACCTCATTGTCGCGGCGTGCGAGCAGTCGGCTGCGACGCAAGAGGTGCGGGTTCGATTCCCGATGTCAGACATATTTATGTGATTTGTTACGGATCTGGGTGTTGTGGTCTGAGGTAGTCGTAGTTCCTGATATGATCCTAGTATGGGGTCAGAACTATGTGCATATGTGTCTTGTGGCTGTTTATATAATTTAGATTTTTCTCGGTAAAGCCATAATATATTTTAATTATTATTTCCATTCTTACTCCTAAAACTTCTCAACTTCATGATAAAATGAATCATTAGAATTTCTTCGCACTAGGATTCATTATAAAAACGTGGTTTTACGTGAACTTCCTCAGGAATTGACCAGAATTTTCGAACGAAATTGCCTAAAACTCAAAATTATATGAAATTATAGAAAAAACATGGTAGTATTTTTTTTTTAAATTTATTGGTATTGTGGTTCTTTACCCTTCTGCCAGCGATGACCGTTATCGTTAAGATTGTGCGATGCAAGTGCTTTAAGTCCTATGTCCAGCAGACTGAACTATTATGAAATCCTACATTTTTTTAAATCTTATGTGTATTTTGTTGTAAAATAGCGAGGGGGTAAACCTAGCCATGCGCGTGTGTTTGGGGGGCCCTTGGCACGCGGTGGGTAGACGCTACGCGCGCGCCCTCGCCGACGATAACACACTGAAACTGCAATACAGGTTACCACATCACACACCCTCGACCATCCTGAACGCACACGTCTGTAACCCCCGATGCAAAGTTTAACGTGTGTCTGTGTATCTGTCTGTGGCATCGGATCATCCCAAACGGACGAATCGATTATGATTCAATTTAAAGACTGTTCTTAGATACGATTCAAATCTGTTCAGCCGTTTGAAAATCATCAGCTCTTCTCTCTTTCTCTGTTGGCATTTATTTACGAAATGGCCTATTCTACAGAAATGCGTTTTTTTTTATTTGATATTTGTGCCTCTTTAAGGACCACAAGTCACTATAGGGGGTAGGTGAAGTGTTATAAATTACTTACCTACATCACTGCTAGTTTATAGGCCACACTAAAGTTGACCGTTCGGCTGGGCAATGGATGATTTTAAAAGTTTTTCTCTAACTTTAGTGGTATGTTGTTTTGTATTCGAATATTTCGTCCTATCATCTGATTTAGCTGAAACGTTGTATAAACCTGTCAAGTTCTGACGACATTGCAATGTTACATTGAAAGCGATCTGATCTAGCGAATACGGCAGGTGAACGATGGAACTTTTGGATTAATGATTCATTGATTGTCGAAGTAGATTGGAGTATGTGTGTGCTCATTTTTATCATATTTCAGTTCTGATTAATAATTTCAGTCAGGCTTTGTTCAGACAAAAAATGATAATGATATTTTTGTACGGATGTACTTTGACTCAATGACTAGATTATCGCCCCGCGCGCTGCTGGGCTAATTATTGTCTCTCCGGTGCCTTCCAACCGCGTCCCACCAGTTAGCACAAAATTGCAAACTGTAGGCCTTATTACCGGCAGAACTGGAACATTTCAACTAAACTAGGTCAATGTCATAGTTTACAGGAAGTAATTACTTGCACGATCTGCAGGGTCAACAGAATTGTCGATTGCAGCATTTGTGTTATCTATGTCATACCTAGATAGGTATTATTGTGCATTATTTTTTGTACACCGCCTCAATGTGACGCCACGAAAAGCTGAAGCAGCAGCTATTTTATATAGCAGTGGCTATGCATAGAGTTTTTACTCTACAAAGAGTTAACGCGCTATTGAAAATAAAAGCTCTCAACTCGTACATAATTTTCACTTCTATTTTGTAATGAAAAACGTGTACATTTACGATGGTCCATGGTGTTCGTTTTGTGTTGGTGACGGTTTATGTATTTCACGACACGAAAACCTCCACAAGTCGCAAGCGCATACACCAAAGCTTCTGTGTACATTGGCAAGCATTGTGATGTTTATCAGTTCGGACAGCTTTTGTCGATGTTCGTTAAGGTGAATCCCAGATAAATCACGTCAGAAAATAGCCATATAAATCATATTCTATTTTTTTATATAAATCATCATGTTCGTAGGTAAAATATTCCCAACATTTGAATGCGAACATTCCAAGTGTCGGGTTCAGGACACTTGGGCCCGAATTTATAGTCAAATAGGGGACTGTTCAGGTGCTAAGTAAAAATTTAAGCGCGAATGATGGATTTTGGGGGACTGTTCAACCCCCGACTATGAATTCAGGCTTTGGACACTTGGTTCGGGCGGTGTTCTTGTATCCAATTTTCTGTCAAATACACAACCCATCAACTCATTTTTGCGACTTATTATGATAAATATATTTATTTAGTCTTCTGTCTTTAAAGTGTGTCAGATTGCTTTAATGCTTCATTCGGTTATTTTACTAAAAACAGGTACTACCTATTGGTTTTTTACATTGGTTCCATTCAAAAAAAGCTTAGAACAAGGTGTCGTAATCTATACTAATATTATAAAGAGGATTTTTTTTTTGTTTGTTTTTATCGAATAGGCTCCGAAACTACTGGACCGATTTAAACCATGTTTTCACCAAATGAAAGCTAAATTATCAGGAAATAACATAGGCTATAATTTATTTTAAAAAAATAGAGATTCTTAAGAAAATTGCAATAATGTAACCCAAAGTAGCAAATTTTGCCTATAAAATTAATTATTTGGCGTGCGCTGAGAAAACTATTGATAATACATAAAAATGATGTACTACATGATTAAAGTACTCATTATTACCTACAAAAAAGTCCTCGAGGGAATTTATCTAACTATCATAGTTAAGTCACAATAGCAACTTTGATGTTCTAAAATTTAATTAAATCGCCCGGTAGAAACAAAAGTTGGTTACATCTGTAACGTAGTATCAATTCTTATTAAAATAAATAGTTTTATAATCTAGGGTATTTATGTAGCATTAAAATACTTTACTGTTACTTTTATCCCGATATTCCAACGGAATCGAAACTTACGCGAGTGAAACCGCGGGGCGCAGCTAGTTAATTTATATTTTTATTTCCCGACCACGGAGCGTCACGGTAGACCTACGTAGTCCTTGCTTTAACGTCATTAGCGTAACAAAACTTTGCGGTTGTGACGCTCCTGAGAGAAACCAGGAGTCTTGCTATTTTTACCTTATTTCGCAAGAAAAATGAGAACTGTATAACTTCATTAGTCATTTGAACCTAACCACTTTCTGGTTTTTGCTGACGTTCAAAATATTTAAGTGCAGTGCATTTTTTGTACCCGTAATACCTACACAGTACATATGTAGTAGGTATGCGGTACAAGAAAACAAAAATATTGCGCAACGTACCAAGAACATTATTTTTAATCATGCTTGTTGTAACAACGGTTTGCTGGAAGAAAACACTGATTATAGTTAAGCTCGCCTTTGTACATTATGTTTCCCGTAATGTAAGTTTGTCTGTATTTTCTATGTACAATCATTACATAGGGATGTTTGCTAGTTATCGATAGTTTCGGTAACCGCTTAACCGATTTGAATGAAATTAAATTGAAATTTTATAACACCTAGTTCGTGAATAAAGCCCCGCTTTCTATCATACTAATATTATAAATACGAAAGTACAAATGTTTGTTGCTAAATATCTTCGTAACAGCTGAACCGATTTAGATAAAACTGGTATTATTTCGTGACCTGGGGGGCTAGACAAATGCCACTTTCTGTTGACGTTAACGCCTGCGGAAAGATAAAATTGTATGGAAATTAGATTTGCTGCGATAATGTCACGTGACATTTCCATACAATTTTATCTTTCCGCAGACGTTTACGTCAACAGAAAGTGGTATTTGTCTAGCCCCCCTTCACAGTTACTAAGCGAACGAAGCCAAAACCAGGAGCTAGTAAATAATAAACTTAGGTTAAGAGATTATAGGCATTTGTTACCGCTTAACATCAGGTGGGCTTACTTTTTCCTATACTAGTTTAAATAAAAAACAAATGTTATAACATTCTCCCTTGTTGATAGGATCCCATCATCTCTCCGCAAGCCGGCTGCGTCGATGATCGTGCTGCAGCTGCAGTCGAACCCGGCGCGGCGGCCGTCCGTCGACAAGCTGCTGCAGCACGAGTTCTTCTCGTCGGGCATCATGCCGGCCGCGCTGCCGCTCTCTTGCCTCACCACCGCGCCGAGGACGGACCAGCTCGAGGGCGTGGCGCTGCATCGCCGTCCGCTCAACGAGGTCAACTCCAACGGTAACGAGCTTTCTATAATCTACTGTAAACAGCCGTAGTTTTAGCACGAGGCCGACAATGTCAACAGAGTTTTTTTTACCCACAGCACGATGACGTAAGGAGCCCGTGTATTGATGTTTTCTTTTATGTTTGTCTGTTACCATTATGAAATGCGGTTGTGGATGGCTCTAAGCTATCTTAGATCTATGTTTTACCAAACTTCGAGGACTTTCAAAACTTGTAAAAGCTAACTTATTATTCATTAAAATCTATTTGAGACGTCAACTTATAAAGTACATGAATTTACGCAGATTCCTAATGACTAAGCCTAGAAGAATCAGGCAGCAAACTCTGCTTGGTTTTTATTTCAACAAGGTGAACTCATAAGAAAGATCATTAGCGGTGTCCCTTGAGAAAACGATTCATAAATCTATTTGAGACGTCAACTTATAAAGTACATGAATTTACGCAGATTCCTAATGACTAAGCCTAGAAGAATCAGGCAGCAAACTCTGCTTGGTTTTTATTTCAACATTAGCTCATAAGAAAGATCATTAGCGGTGTCCCTTGAGAAAACGATTCATACAAATGTATGGGGCTCGGAATCTTCATCGTAGTATTTTATCGTATCGTGCCGGGCTTCGTGCAAAAACAGAGTAAATTGTAACGCAAGCTACTACTGACTTGCTGTATGGACGGCAAAGCATAGCTTACTTGCAACGTATAAGGGGCGGCGACTCTTTGTAAAACTCGAACAGACACACTCGAAAAATATTATTTACAATTTATGACGATCGTGGGAACACTTATGACGTACTTTATAAATAGATAAACCAAAACGAAACATAAACGCGTGTTTGATCACTCAACTGCGTTATGTAAAACGCCCTGCTGCCGACAGGAAAACTTATATCCCTCCCAGAAAATATTAATTCAATGTCTTGATGGAAAACCATATGGCGTTTATTATTCCCGTTTTCCCTATTGATACACGAAATAAATACTAGTCTTTCAAACTAACGCCATGTCAGTGATGTCGACGTGGAAGACGAATAAGTTTCGAAACAAAGACAACGATGGCTCATGACTGTAATCCCCGTGTTGGACATCCTCGGATCTATGCTCAGTACGTAGATCCGTGAGGTTACCAAGTAGGGGGTCAGGGGCACGTCAGACATTACATTTTCACATGCCCTCTTTTTTGCTATGTAGCATTCCATGTGACAGCCTGCCAGCCATCGCCGCCTGTTGGAACACTAACAGATAGCACATGCTTTCAAATTGTTGGTCCTAGAACATGGCGGTTTCCTCAGGAGTTGTTTCTAAAGCGTTCAAGCACGTGTCAATGCGCACATACATTTTTCAAGTGGATGGAAAAATCTCCCATAGACTCATAATTTTAAAGAAAAAAATGCGTCGTTATAATATATTTCTGAGGTGTATTGGCTATGTCCACCTGTGGAGCGGACTTGTGGGTATTTCTTTATTATGCATAACATCCGTTACAATACAAAATACAAAAATAAAACAAATACAAAAAAATGCACAATGGGCGGTTGCTAAAGATTTTTTTAATCGACAGCCTTAGGATAGAGATAACTATGTAAAATAATTGTCGCAGCCGAAGCACGATATAAGTAGATTAGAACCGTTAAAGTGATTGTTATGGTCCTTCCACAGATATGGTGATGGCGATCGACTCGCCGGTGAAACGCGAGGGAATACCCGCGGAGCCGCGGTCCGTCGAGCCAACCTCGCATCGGCAGAACCTCATCGCACTGCGCGACCAACTCACTTCTCTGCTCAACAGCAAGGTAACACTTTTATCTGGTTTGCGATACGAAACGCCCACTGCTGACATGCAGCCTCATTTATTTATTCCACCCTTCCACCTTTAGTGTGGAAATAGCCACCTAATTTAAAATATTTTTAATATTTTTGATGCTGATTGATGCTGTGTGAAAATGTCAGCATTATTTATTTATTATTTAATTATATTTTTTATTCTTCTTTGACATTGTAGAAACTAGCTGGCCCACTTTCAACATCGCACACCTTATATACCTAGTTTTCACAATCAATAAAATATATTTAATTTGATTTTTGTTCCACAGCTGAAGTGCCGTCCCGAATGCCTGACAGACGAGCTGGGCGATCCGGCCGCGCAGCCGCTGGTCTGGGTCGGCAAGTGGGTCGACTACTCGGACAAGTACGGATTCGGCTACCAGCTCTGCGACGAGAGTGTCGGCGTCATGTTCAATGACACCACGAAGCTTATCATGCTCGCCAATGGAGTGTAAGTCATACATCTTCATACATTCACCGTTTATCGTCTTTTTCGTTTTATACCTGTTGGTAAGTGGTTTCCGTAACCTTAAACTTGCAACACCAGACAATAGTTTTAAAAGGTAACATTATAACATTATTAATCGTGGCGAACACGATTTTGTATTTAAAAAAATGGGGATGCTGATTGTGACAATGAGGTTAAATATAAAATCAAAGATGGCGCATATCATTTTTTTTTTTAATTTTAATATCGATAGCGTTTTCGGTTAATTTGGGGGTGCTGGGGGTCGAGACAAATACCACTTTCTGTTGACGTTAACGCCTGCGGAAAGATTGAATTGTATGGGAATGACATTAGCTGCGGAAATGTCACGTGACATTTCCATACAATTTTATCTTTCCGCAGGCGTTAACGTCAACAGAAAGTGGTATTTGTCTAGCCCCCCTGATTATGCAAATGAGCTTCATTTTACTTAATTGCGCCCCAAATATTATAGCTTAGAAAAGTACTACAAACTTTGACATCGTTGTACACTGGGCGGTCTTATCGCTTATTAGCGAAGAGGTAGTCAATGAGCGATTCGACATAACTTAAGAAAACCTGGACTATTTGGTCACCGAATCAACATGTTCATGATGATGATGATGATGATGACTAGCAATATGACACTGCTACAAACACGCAAACTAATTTAGTTCGATGTACTACATTAGGTCAAGGCATGGTCAAGGTAATCAGATTAATGACAGAATAAATCATCGTTATGTGCAGCACTTTGCAAAAAAAATGCAGTGCATGCTTTATGAGAGCTGTCATACACTGTAAACAAACGCAAAGCAAACTGCTGATATATCCAATCCACGCTATGTACTCACCCTGCTTAGCATGAATACACAAGACAACGGTTTCGTCTACCGCCGAGAAGACAAAAAAATATGTTGTCCCTCTTTTGTTTCAAAGAATAGGCAGCAGAAATAGTTTTTGTCTTCTCTTTCGTCGACAAAACTTTATCTTTGCTCATTCTAAGAGGCAGGAATCTGTTTTTTTTAAGCCAAAGACGTGACGTGTAAACATTGTCGACCCACAAGCTAGTGTTTACTTAATCTGTACTACTTTCCGACCGCAACTTGCGTCTCAGCCGGCAACACGCCCGCCGCGCCACCGAGGTTGTTGAAAGTCGGTGTCGGCTCAAGACTTTTTATCCAGTAGTGGACGTATCTAATGTGTGATTGATATCCTATATCGAGCCCTGTCTGGATTGGGGCCGACGACTGTTAACATTATACACGAAATTACAACATAATGAACTAGGTAATTTGCGATATTTATTGAAAAAACTGACCTATCTACTCGCCATTTTTATCCGCGACGTCAGGGGCCCGTATATGCGTTTGCTGTAAGAGGTTATTCGCATGTTGCCATTTAAGTTAAAAACGGCTTATCGGATGGTAATGCGGTTTTACGCAATTGTTTGTCTTCAAAGATGTTTCTTAGAAGGGCTTTATCGCGATAAGCCACGATAGGGCGATGCGATTCATAAGAGAAATAAATACTAAAAGAAGTATTCAAATTTCATAAAAATTTACATATCTTGTATCAAATGCATATATTATGTTTTTATCTTTATCTTATGCAGGAACGTCCACTACATAAACCGGCAAGGCCAGGAGCAGTACATGACCATGCGCGAGTATCCGCAAGAGCTTGACAAGAAAATGAAACTGCTCACGTACTTCAGGCGATACATGACCGAGCATCTAATGAAAGCTGGTAAGTTCAAATCAAACCAAATCGTATTTACCACCAACCTTTATAAATATAGGTTGGTGGATGCTTAGCATACCATTCTATATTCTACCACCATGATAGCTTACAAAATTTAGGGACAGTATTACGATTTAAATTAGATGCTTCGGGTAAACACAAAATTACATACATATTACACTTACATACATAAAATTTTATAAAATTCATGATAAATTTAAGTTATACTAGTCAAAAAGTCAACTAAGGTCCTCGTCATCAACTTTCAAGTTGATGCCGACATTAATTTAGATAGGAAATATATTGTAATTTCGCATAGACTGCGCTCCGGACATATGCCACTGAATAGTTTCAAATTTCTAATGAAGAAAGTAAATAGTCCCAACTGTGGAGCCTGTGGAGTTAAGGAAGATGTATACCACCTTTTAGAGGAGTGTGTCCGGAGTGCATCGATGAGGGAGAATATGATTAGGAATTTTAATGTTAACCAAATCGACATGGGCCTGTTTCAGGGCATGTTAGCTGCGCAAACTTCAAGTGCAGCAATCATGCTCTACCGGTCCATATACAAGCTGGTTCATAAAAATGTTTAGTGCAGTCTACGAGGGTACGATAGAACTGACATCGTCGAAAATCTACGAAAGTTCTTAAAAAAGCAGAAAAAAAAAACTTTCAAGTTGGCTTCTAAAAGGAATTAATGAGTCTTCACGAAGTTTTGAAAAAAATTAGGCCCGTTTGAGCAAACTTTGTGGCCTGTAGCGACTAAGAATATTTTTAAGGATCCATAGCTTGTTTATGATGACTAATCAAAAAATCAACACAGAGAGGAAGAGACATATCGTCAACAATTTAAATTTTTCGAGCCTAATAATAAAATTTTGTTCATAAATAGACCTCGTAATATAACTAGACCCCACTACGCTATTCCGTTCTCACACTGTGGCAGCAACTATATCAAATGATTCGTATTGCAGGTGCTTCAGTTCCTGTGAGAGAGAGTGATGGACTGTCCCGATTGCCTCATCTGCACCAGTGGTTCAGGACCACGCTCGCTGTCATCATGTACTTGACCAATGGAACCCTACAGGTAACTGCTGCTACCTTTAGTACTTTTTGCGGCGATACAGCAGGTAGTTTCGTGAACGCGCGACTACATCACTAAATCACTGCAACAGAGGCAATGCAGTAGCTAGTCATGTGGCGAGGATAAATTAAAATTCCGTTCACAAGTACCGATCAATGGTATTTGTGTTCTTGCTCATTGTGTTTAATTAAATTCTAAACTGGTATTTATTTGCAGATCAACTTCCAAGACCACACCAAAATAATTCTCTGCCCGCTCATGCAAGCGGTCACATATATTGACGTTGAAAAGAACTTCAGGACATTCCGATTCAGCACCATAGAAGAACACGGCTGTGACAAAAAACTGTTCACGAACCTAACGTATGCGCTAGAGAAACTAAACAGTGTATTGTCAAATAAGTTCTGCTAACCTCCAATGGTCAGCGACCGAATCGTTAGAATAATGGTAGAAACATGCGCGATTTTACAACGTTGATTGTTGTTCAAAATGCGCCCATTTAACTAAACTCAGATTTCAATGAATTTTATTGAATGCAACATTTTAGATCTCGCGGCGAAGTAGGCCAATACTAGATTGGCGCAATTAAAACCATCGTTATGATTTGTAGCTTTGTACGATTTTTGTTACGAGAATATTTATTCTAACAAAAATAAATCAATTTCACAACTGTATATTTTTCTATGTAGTCTTACTTTTACTTGTCCACTGATACTTTAAAATATAAATGTTTACTTTGTTTCAGAACTTGTTTTAAAATTCGCGTTTGTCTTCTCATTTCTTTTGACTAAAATTGTCATATTATATTTCGGTTAAGTTAGTATTGATTGTACCTTTTTGGTTCATGTTTAATTAAGATTTTAGCCCCTTTCCCACCATCAGCTGATAAGAAGTAGGTACAGCCACAAAAAAATATACTGACTGCTTGCTGCTTATCAGGTGAAAGTGGAAAAGTTCCCTAGTTTAATATAAAATATCTTGACCAGTGTAGCAAGTAATAAGCAATGCACCATGACTGATGAGCGAGGGTGCACAAATACTTGAAAATATTTGGTTTCCTTTGGTAAAATTACTCTAATAACATATTTAGAATTGTGATTTGTGTTCAAATATTCCCATGCAGTGCATTTTTTTTTAACCATAAGATTGGATGATCATCAGTATTAAAATTTTGGTTGATGATGCTCAAGCACTGCCGATTTCCAACTTAATAGTTTCTTAGAGGGTTGTATTAATAACATATTTGTAACTATTTGACAATAAAATTTAAGAAAACAACTTTTGGCAATTTACTTTATACTATTCTCACTATTTTTAAGAAATAAGAACACAGGAATTCATAAATAAGATTAGATTACACCTAGTCCCATTGCATTGACACATCATGGGACCACCACAGCTTGACACTTTGAAACTCTTGATTTTTATGGGTCTACCAAGAACATACATTTTCTATTGGTAAGTACTTAGTACTAAGCTTTAGAGCAGTGTAAATTAAACAAAATTGTCTAATTATTGACTTTCACTACATTGAATTGAAAAATAAATTATTATGGAGAACATGGTTGGTGGTGTGTCCTCCATTAGCAAAGGGGAAGATCTTCCACTGGGCTGATCCATCTGATCCACTTGTCCGGGGTCCTAGGACCCTGTTTGTCGGAGGTATTATATATGTTCAAGTTGAGTGAAAACTGCTTGTGCGATCTAGACGCTCTGATGCAAATTGACTGGTAGCTCTTCGTTGATGTGATGTAACGAAGCTCAGCCATTTGGGGAGAGGTCACTACATTATAAATAAATTGTGCAGACAGGATTCTCTTCAACAATGAAATTAAGGTACATTTTTGTCATTTGGTCAACAAAAGTAACTGCCGCAGCTCAGTCCTCAGTTAAAGTTAGGGAGTTTTGGATTCTGTACAGTTAAAAACTCGAACCTAAATAGGGTGCAGCAGTAGGCAAAAAATTACAGTCAACTTCTCCATTTGCACTAAAATAACTTGCAAAATCACTAAACAGTCTTGTGACACTATAGTTCAGTATGTATTGCATGAAGATGGGGCAATGGGTCACTGGGGTGGACGAAGAGTCCCTCTTTGGCAATCCATTCAGTGTAAGATGCATATTGAGAGCTCACACCCACAATTTCTCCCTGTCCGTTGATGGGCCGGCCAAATGTGCGGCCTGAACCAGCCAGGAATCTGAAACATTAGGGTTATTGTGTTACTCAATTGATAGTCAAAGTCAGTAACAGACTTTGTCCAGATTTCATCTGGTGTTTAAGTCCAAAAACTATACACAGGAACTTAATAAAATAAGGAGAAGCCTGAAAAATACATTTATGTTGTCCTTAAAAGTTCTGACAGTTTTATTGCCTCTAATGTCTGACCATTCATCATGCATGTAGAAGTTACTTAAGCAAAACTGCCAATTAATATACTGGTTTACAATGTCAAATTAGAAATCTCTCCTACACATCTTGGGAAGTTTGGTACAATATGAATAATTGATGTTACTTACGCTCCAGTATCAATGTGCTGGAACCGAACTGGGGAGTCCCTCCTCCAGTAATCATTGTTGCAGACTACAATCCAGTTGTCTCCGCTGTCCCCCTCGCCATCCTCATCTCCATAGCATGAAACCTCCTGATTACCTGACAGCGGGGATGAGAAGTGGTGAGAATGGAGGTTTTTCTTGGTAGCTATGTGATGGAGCCGGATACTGGAGCCGCATTTGATGGGCTGACTGGAAAAATCAGTTAATTTTATAATTTACTGCATAAAGCATAAATGTGATTTAACTCTTTTTATTGGCTTGCCTAAAGGAAGAAAAAACTTTGTCTTTTTAATTTGGTTTAGCAACAATTTGTTTGTTTTTTACTTCACTGTAACTAACCAAGCAAATTGTGTTTGTTTTTATAGGAAAAATAGAAAATGTTAATTAAATTTACAAGATAGAGGGTTTCGTGAATTTATAAACATCATCTAGGATTGATGAATAATCCAATTGCTGGGAAACATCTCTGCTATGTCACAACTCTGCCCAATTAAACATAGCATGGGGTAATATCCCATAACAAAGCTAGGGTTCTACAAATTTAAATTGAATGATTCTAAAATATTGACATGTAGTTCGAGAATTTTCCATACCCTCGCTTGCATGCCTCTGCCTGTGCCGCCCGCACCAGCCAGTGACTGTTGTGGTCATCAGAGAGGTCCACCGCCGTCACCGACTGCTGGCCAGATCCCGAACCGTACTTTACATCATGAGAGTGTAGCCGCAAACGTAAGTCCGTATTCATAAGCTTCAAGATAGTACCGCACGTCACGTATTCGGCTTTTGAACCTGCAAGTTACCAACTTTTTTTAAGAGACCAGTAGATAGCACAAATCCACCCCTATCGAAAGGCCACGTAATTGCTATCTTTAGCAGAATCATTAAAAAATTGCCGTTTTAACTATTTACGTGACAAAGATAGAATTTCTTACTTTCTGTGGATGGTAGATGAATTGCTACAAAACTTATTATTGATAATAAAGCAGAGAAACAACTGAAATCTTTAGAAAACCACATTTTTGCACCACCAAATCAACAACGTTCAATTCCGAATTTGATTGAATTGAATTGAGCACAGAGTACTTTTAACATAAAATTTTAAAAAAGCTCATGCAGCGTTGCCGTCTGTACTGTCACTGTCATTGAAATTTCGGGCAAGGATCCGTTCGACATGAATGTTTTTTATTAGGGCCGGCCATTGACCACATAGATGTAATATAAAAACCGAGCAGTCGTCGGCCTAGTCACTGTATCGAGCCACGAGACACACGCCGCGCGTACCATTGTACTTATAACGTGTTTCAAGACATAGGGCGGTGTAGATGAGGCCATGAGATGAGCGCAGCTTGACTATCCACCACGCATAGTTCATGTCCTACATGAACTTGTATCCAAGCCAATATCACTATGAACTGTCAGTATCAAAATAATTAAATCAAGATTTCACATCAAACAATAGCCACACAATCAACATTCATACAAGCCAATGTCGCCAACGTAGGCGAAAAATCTGAAAGGGGACTGGTCGGATTTTAGGCTACTTCAGTTCAGGGGCACGCTAAGCTACAAATGTCCTACTATTCTACTAATATAATAAATGCGAAAGTCTGTGTGTGTGAATGTTTGTTACCACGTATCTCCGTAACTACTAAACCGATTATGATGAAATTTGGAATATAGATAGTTTAGGATCTGGAATAACACATAGGCTAATCTATTTTTTGAAAATCGGCTTCTAAGAGGGTTAACTAGGGTAAACGGTAAAATTTCTATGAAAAAAAAATTGTTTGATTCACTCAAAACTTTACAAATAAACTTTAAAGTAAATAATGAAATACATATTTTTTTATTTTTTCAAAATTACCCTTTGGGGGTGTGCAATTGAGTTCTAAACTTTGTATAAATTGTAATCCTTGGTTCGATTCATTCAAAAGTTGGTGGACGTAGTTTGAAGCCTGGAGAAGGACATATGCTACTTTTACTAACATACCACGTGGGCGAAGCCGCGGGCAACAACTAGTATTTAAATAAAACGTATCACATATGAGTATAAGCTAAAGAAAATAATTCCATTCCCATGAAAAACCAGCCAGCCAGCCCAGAATGTCCTGGAACCAGCCATGTTCAAAGAACTTATTAAAGAAATTGGTAACCAAAGTTATTCTTTAATACTGGATGAATCAACAGATGTGACAACAGAAAAGTACATGGCATTTTGCATCCGGTACTACAATTAAAAACTAGGAAAAAAATCTATGTTTTATTCATAAGTTTTATTTCTTTAATGGGTTTAAATCTTCAAAATCTAATTGCAATATGTACTGATGGAGCATGTAACCTTTGTGGAAAACATCATTCCCTTTTCACTCTTTTACAAACAGACATACCCCATTTACAGTTATTGAAGTGTGTGTGCCATAGCGATAGGTCGTCGACGTAATTATCGTAAAAGAAACGAAACCGTTAATTTTCGTTTATTAACTAGTCCATCGACTAGTTGAATTCGTCGACTAGTCGATGTTTCAACTTCGTTATATTGACAGACTATCTTAACTTCGCGACGATGTCTACCTAATCGAATGGGTACCCATTCGATTGGTATGGTTCACTGGTACGACGCACTATATCCGTTTTGATAAAGCCCGGGTCTTGGCAAGAGAAAAGTTTTTCGTTCCTCGCAAGATCCGCGAAGCTATCGAGATAGGTCGTCTACCAAACTTTAACAGAGACCGTGGATGGGCTTTACCCCCCGCCTGGAAGTCATGTCTGTATGGACTGCATGATAACGGGGGAGTCGAATCTGACATTGCCAAAGTGAGCGTAGCCTGTCTGGCTCCTCCAGGAATAGGTTATTGCATCGACGTGAGCAGTAGCGTAGACGATGTAGCACCCCTACCACCAGTAGTTACAACAACGCTACGAACACAATCACCCCCTCCACTCGCGCGCCTTTATAACCGCGCACAACGTGCGGAAGCGCGTAGTCCATTCGAGTGCCGGATCCCGAGCCGGCAATACGTCCCTTCCGCGCCGGTCGCCTGCTCCAACCACCACGCAGATAGTCATCCCGACTACCTGCTCGCCTCGTCAAAGCCCGCCGCCGGCTCCCACGCCGATAGCCCGCTCCAACCGCCACGCAGGTAGTCAATCCGACTACCTGTTCGCCGCATCGACGCCCGCCGCCGACGCAGCCTAAGCTGTGTGACGTCGTGCTTCCACAAGCACAGAGATCGTTGCCTTTCTCAAGGCGACCCTCTCTGTTTGTTTCATTTGACAAAAACGTCCAAATCCACGCTTAGTGGTCAACCCAGGGATACTTAACAGTGCCAACGAACTGGGTTGGGCGCTGACCCGGAGTGCCTGCTTTCCTCCTTCTGAGGAACGCAGAATCCGGCTGGGTCTGGTACCACCGGCCTTGGGGTCTACCCTCGCCGACACCAGATATCGGTTAGGACACACCCCTTCTGCTCCGTAAGAGCAGCAGTCGGGACACACCATTTAGGTAGGACACTGAGGCCTCACCCCCTCCCGTCTAACCCGACGGGAGGGTCACTCACCTACACACTCCCGGGTGCCACCCCCCGGGAGAAGATGGATATCTCGAATTTGTCCCTCGAGTCCATCTGCGATCTTCTTCGCGCGTTAAACGAGGCTTATCCCTCTGTTTTTACTTTTGATCCCGAAGCCCTTCGCAATGCCCTTCAGGCAGCCTCCACCCCTCAGGCCCCTCAGGCCGCACCACTACCCGACTCTCCGGAGTCTCCCGACGCATCTCCCGCTCACCCGTTCTCTCCGGACGCGGCGATGGAGACCGAGCCCGACCTTCGCCCGATAACCTCCGACTCGGACTCTACGGACGACACTCCGTTCTCGGTTGTCGACCGTAAGAGGAAGAAGAAGCGGTCTCCCAAGTCCGACTCAGCCCCGCCCGCTAAGACGACTGTCCCTCCGGCAACAGATCGTCCGGTCTCGCCCCTCTCTCCTCCTTCCGCTCCTTCAGACGCGGCTAAAAAGGAGAAACTCCCTCCTCCCATTTACCTTCGCGAGAAGGCTAAATGGGACAATGTTTCGAAGCTTCTTGTCCTCAAGAAGATCGAATTCACCAAAGCCCAGAATACCAAGGACGGTATCAAAGTTCAGGTGCAAACCTCGAACGACCACCGCCACCTCACCTCCATCCTCAGACAAGAGTCCATAGGCTTTCACACCTATGCTCTTGAGGATGAACGCCTCCTCCGTGTTGTGATCCGCGGACTCCCCGCCGAACACAGTACGGACTCAATTAAAGCCGACCTTGTGGCTCAGAATTTCCCCGTCAGGGAAGTCCACCGCATGTACAGCGGCAAGACCAAAGTCCCTTATGAATTAGTACTAGTCGTACTAGACCTTTCGCCGGAAGGTAAGGCCATCTTCAACCTGAAGACGGTCAACCGCCTCTCCGGACTACGTATTGAGGCCCCACATCGAAACGGTTCCCCTAGCCAGTGCCATAGATGTCAACTCTATGGGCACTCAGCTAAAAATTGTTACGCCCGCCCGCGATGCGTCAAGTGCCTGGGTGACCACGGCACCGCTGACTGCACCCGCACACGCGACACCCCCGAGCCACCGAGTTGTGTGCTTTGCCGTGCTCAGGGTCACACCGCGAACTATCGCGGCTGTCCCATGGCACCCAAAGCCAACAAAAAGGTGATCCGCCGGGCCCCCGATCGTGTCCCTCCTCCCCGTCAATACTCCAATGTCACATCCAAAGTGGCATTAGTCCCCCAGGGCAAACCGATGCCTTCCACCTCGGCATGGGCTAAGCCCCTACCCTACACTAGCCGTGCCCCTCAGGCAAAGGCACCTCTCCCCCCCTCTGCCCCTGCCCCGGCTCCAGCAGTCGCTTCTCGCTCCAAAATGGTTAGCCATTCGGACCTAGTCCCCGAATTAGCTTCCCCCGAGTCCAAGTTTATTGACTTTGCCAAGGCCAAGATGGTTCTGTGTAAACTCAAACAAGCCAAATCAGGCCTTGAAAGAATGATGATCCTTGCAGATCACATGGACATCGTCAATTACGTTGAAAACTTTGACTTTTAGTATGTCTATACAAAAGGAAAGGTTAAAACCCCGCTCCGTCAAGTTAGCGTTTTTTAACGCTAACGGACTTGCCCATCAACGTCCTCTTGTCCAAGACTTTCTAGTCAAACACCAAGTCGATATCATGCTAGTGCAGGAGACCTTCTTGAAACCCGGAACCCGCAATCCTAGGATTGCGAACTACCAAATGGTCCGGAATGATAGACCAAGCGCCTTAGGCGGTACTGTCATTTATTTCAAGAGATCCCTGCACTGCATCCCTCTTGACCCCCCTCCGCTTACTCACTTAGAAGCCTCTATCTGTCAACTCGGGATGACCGGTCATCAACCGATCATTATAGCATCCTGCTATCTTTCTCCTACCCAACCGAGAGTCTTGCTCAAAAGCGACCTCGAAGCCCTCCTCAACCTAGGAAGCGCCGTCATCCTGGCTGGCGATTTTAACAGCAAAAACACCCTTTGGAATTGTACGCAAAACAATCGAAACGGTGTCATTCTCGATAACCTTGTCGAATCTCTCAACTTCGACCTTATCGCTCCAATGTGCCCGACCCGCTACCCCGCAATCGCGGGGCAGTCACCCCAAGTCCTCGACATAGCACTTCTAAAGAATGTAGCCCTACGGTTATCTTCAATAGAAGTTCACCACGAGCTTATTTCCGATCACCGCCCTGTAATATTACAGCTAGGCCCCCCCACCGATCTTCCCCCTCCAACTAAGACTGTGGTAGAATGGCATAAACTTGGGAAAGCTCTCAAGTCTATACATTCACCCGACTTAGATAAAATCCCCGACGATATTAGGACCCCTAGTGATATCTCGATCGCGGTTGACTCTCTGACCAGTCACATCACAAACGCTATTAGCGAATCATCGAAACAGGTCCCGGTGGTGGCTCACCCCCGCCTGGTCCTGCCAGATGATGTGAGGCGCCTGATCACGGAGTCAAACGCAGCTACCCGCTATTACAGCCGCTGGCCCACCGAATTTAATAGAGTCAAAATGCGCTCTCTACACCGCGAGGTGCGGAGGCGCATTAAAGATCTCCGCCAACTTCAATGGGACAGTCTACTTTCAGGGATCGAACCCAGTCACCTGGCTTACTGGGAACTGGCTCGGTCTATGAAATCAGACATGATCTCGACGATGCCGCCCCTCAACCGACCCAATCAGCCTCCCGCATTCGATGACAAGGATAAAGCCAACTGCTTGGCTGAAAGCCTAGAAGCCCAATGCACTCCTAGCCACTACCCCGTTGACCCTGCTCACCTCGATACGGTGAACAGTGAAGTCACGCGCCTTATCTCCCTACCCCCCTCTGCCCCAGCTCTGCCCCCTGTCAAAGCTTCAGAGGTAATGACGATCATCAAGGATCTCCGCCCTAAGAAATCCCCTGGTGCAGATGGCATCAGCAACAGAGTACTCAAGCAGTTCTCAGTTCCCCTCATCTATCTCTTAGTCAGCATCTTCAATGCAGCCATGTCCTCGTGTTCATTTCCTAATGCCTGGAAGGAAGCCATCGTCATCGGCATCCGCAAGCCCGGCAAAAGTGCAAATGAACCCTCCAGCTACCGCCCTATCAGTCTCCTCAGTTCCCTGGGGAAGATTTACGAACGACTCCTTCTGAATCGTCTTTGGTCCCACGTAAACGAGTTCAGGCTCCTCCCGGACGAGCAGTTCGGTTTTCGAGCCCGACACTCGTGCCCCCAGCAAGTGCTCCGCATCACGGAGCACATCCTATCCAAGAGGCACGCTATCTGGCCTGCAGATACAGGTGCAATCTTCCTCGATGTAGCGAAAGCTTTCGATAAAGTCTGGCACAATGGCTTGATCTACAAGCTATTCCAACTCGGAGTGCCAGACAGACTCGTGCTCATCTTACGAGACTATCTCCACAATCGAAGCTTTCGCTATCGCGTGGAAGGTACTCTTTCTGACCCCAGACCCATAAGAGCCGGTGTCCCTCAGGGCTCCGTCCTTGCTCCTCTCCTGTTCACGCTGTATACCAGCGATATTCCTCGGACTCATCAAGTCGAACTAGCCCTTTTCGCGGACGACACAGCTTTATACGCATCCGATAAGAACTCTGATCGAGTGCGCATAAAGCTGCAAGCCGCTCTCGACACCTTAAGTGCATGGTTCCGTAAATGGCGCATAGAGGTCAATCCAACGAAAAGTGCAGCAGTGCTCTTTTCTCGGAGAAACCGCTTGCCTCGAAACGGTCGAAGAAGAACGGTCTCACTCTTTGGCGAACCCATCCCATGGGTTAAGTCAGCCCGTTACTTAGGAGTAATCCTTGATAGACGTCTATCCTTCTTCACTCACATTACGAAAGTGAGCAACCGCGCCAAGTTCATCCTTGGCCGCCTTTCCCCTCTCATCTGTGCGAAGAGCAAAATGTCCCTTAGAAATAAGGTGACACTTTACAAAACGTGCATCCGCCCTATTATGACATATGCCGCAGTGGCCTTCGGCCACTCCATTCATGTCAAAAAACTCCAAGCTGTCCAAAATCGTTTCTTGCGCAAGGCCACCGGTGCGCCGTGGTATTCGCGCGACATAGATCTCCACCGAGACACCAAGCTCGAGTCCATAGCCAAATTCATAAAAACCGCTTCTCAGCGGTATTATGAACTGGCCTCATCCCACCCGAACCCCTTAATCTCCACTATCCCCGACTACTCGATCGAGTCACCCGAGTTGAAAACCCTCCGTAGACCAAGACACGTTCTTGGTGACCCCGATGACCCCATCAGCACCGCTAACGCGGTGGTGACGTCATCAAGTCCCGACAGAGCAAACACTCCACAGATACACCGAGCCCGCCGGCGGGCTCGACGAGTCCCCACTTCCGCCTACTCACGGTACAGATATGTACCGGGGCGTTTCTCTCCTATTCCACCCCCTCTGGCAACGGCCCAAGCCGAGGTCCGTACCTAAGTGGTGCCCTTGTGCTAGTTGCCCCATCCTAACTTTTTACAGGCTGAGCGCCTTCTGCGCTCGCCGTAGTCCGGTGACGCTGACCAAGGCCATCTGCGGCCCTGCAGCATTAAAGTCCATTCAGAAAAAAAAAAAAAAAGGCAGCGCGTAGTGCACGGCGCGACGCGGAAGGAGAAAGTCGCAACCACTCACCCTGATGAAGACTCTCGGAATGAGTCGAAACTTAGTCGGTGCCCTCACCGATAGTGCAGTACGTGAAAATTCCCGTTTTTACAATATGAATAATTGACGTAATAAATAAATAAATGAACGTACATACTACATTTTAATTTTATTCATAGAAATTGGCATTTGGCCTACTTTAGGCTACTTAAACTTAGAAAAATGGCGACATGAGACCCTGGGCTGTTGGCAACACTGAGCCATAATCAATCAAAAGTTATTTTGCTTTTGCATACTTTGCTTGCAGAAATTGAAAGAAATCGGATATTTTTTATTATTTTCATTGTTTCTCTGATATTCCTACTGTTCCTACTAAAAATGGACAATACAAACAACGACTCAAAAACCCAAGGTACGCATGTTTCCCTTTTTAACTTTACTAAAATCCTCTAGAAATTTTAAACTACATTAGACAATATGTTTCAGCTTTTGACCCTGGCTGGAATGATCCACCGAAGTTTTCTTACAGCGCGCAAAACTCAACACCGAACAGGCCTCGAAACTTTCTGAATAAACGAGTGGCATTTCCGTTATCCAATGCTACATCAGGACAATCTGCCCCCATTAGCTTACCTCTGATGCCAGGTGCCCCTCCCATACCGTCCAAGCATCCAACTCTACCGCTACCTACGGGACCTATTGTAAACACAGAAGATGTACTAGATAGTCAAAGCACATTGAAAGAAGTCAAAGAGATATTACTAAATTTTCTGGAGTCTAGCAGTGAATTGGGTCCAAAATCCAATGATATCAAGAGAAGAATAGGTGTTATGGAAGATATGTGGCTCAGTGGCAAACTGAATACAAGGATACATCAGCAGATGAAGGAAATAGCCTATGGTAACTATTAATTTAGTCACAGGAGATATTCATAACCTTTTTTTGTGTATTCTTGGGCGAGGCTTATGTTCTGCAATGTTATCTTCTGGCTGGCTATGATAAAAATATTAATTCACATAAGCTTATCTAGTTCTTTTAGGATCAGCTAGGTAAGGTGCTCTCATGCTTTGAAAGACATGTTAATCTTTGCTTTCCTATTGGGGTAGCTTAATAATTTGAGAGTTGAGAAGGTCATAAAAATGATGAACATAAACCTATTCTACTTTCTTGCATTATCTGAAATCTGTGTATATGGTTGCAGCAATTCGTGATGACTCTCCCAGCAAAGCTGATGACATCCACAAAGCACTGATGGTGGACCATGTTAGTTCCGTCGGTGTCTGGATGCCAGGAATTAAGCAACTAATACACCACTGCATTGCTCGCTCTGATCTTCTGTCCATTGACAAAGATCAACATATTGACGAGAATTAGGAATCATCAGATTAAGCAAAATAGTCAGAATTTTTGTAAAGTTTATCATAAGTAAGAAATGTGATGTATATTTTAATTTTTTAAATGCTTTCTCTTGCTTTTCTGTAAAACAGAATTGTTCAGTATAGTTTAGTGTAAGCTTATTGTAAAACTAAGAAAGCCAAAATAATTCCTTATTCATTTATTTTCATAGAAGTTATTATTTACACAGATAAAATGTTCTGATTTTATTTTCGTAAGTTCTTACTGTCTATAAACAAGACAGTATTATACAGACAAGGAAGATAGTTATTTCTATGCTTTGCAAAGTACATAATGTAAGTACATAATAGTGAAAAATTTAAAAATAGTTCATTGCTATTTTTGTGATAGAATAGAAATGCTTCTGCTGTGTTATCAAAACGAGATTCTTTAACTTGTTTTGTAATCAATTAAAATACCATACTACAGAATGATTCAAGTGAGACATTTCAAAAGTTCAACAATTCTAGAGTCGAAAATCAGAACTTTCATGGTGATTCAGATGGGTCACAAGGTCTATCACCGTGTAAATTTTAAACAATCTGCTTGAATCATACTGTATGTTGAAACAGCAAGTTCTCAATATCTCAATAATCACTGCTGAAGAATGTACATACACAAACTATTTATAAAAATGACAGAAAAATAAATAGTTCTTATTAATCTATTGCCTTCATTTATTCAACGAAGTTGGATATCAAATAATAAACTTAGAACACAAATACTTATTTATTTATAGAAAAAAAATGCAGAAAGTTAAGGTCAATTTGGTTTATTTAT
The DNA here is from genome assembly GCA_958496245.1 of Perizoma flavofasciatum. Taxonomy (NCBI): domain Eukaryota; kingdom Metazoa; phylum Arthropoda; class Insecta; order Lepidoptera; family Geometridae; genus Perizoma; species Perizoma flavofasciatum. The sequence goes on from OY292423.1 coordinate 10,551,867, forward strand.
TGAAGTCACTAGGATCATTTTAGAATCTTATAAACAAAATGAATCTGACACAGATATGTGCAACAATAATCTGATCCAACAGATAGTAAACATGCCCAGCACGTTAAGTATCAATCACATTACACAGTCGGTAGGTTTGGATGCAAGGCTTATAAAGGAAAAAACCTGCTATGGTAAGACTCATATTTAAGGCAAATACAAGCTCCTATCGTCACGGGTAAAACCACAGATATTGTAATACTATAAGTAAAACTAAGGTAGCTATATCCCGCGTTTGATGGGCTTGGGCGCGACGGTGATGCGCACGGGCTTGCAGAGCTCCACGAAGGCGGTGGGCTCGCGGCCGCCCTCGTCCACCGCTAGGCACACGGAGATGTCCACTCCGCACGGCTCCGTCCACACGCCGTGCGAGATCAGCACTTTGGTCAAGAGGCGCAGGTTTTGCGTGCCGTCATCATCTGGAATTTTTATTATTTTTATAGTTTCAAAGCTGAAGACCTTTTGGAAAGGACAATGGGCAGATTGGGACCACCCTCCAATAGCAATAAAATGTATGTCGTTGGATAGGTCTATTCAACCGGAACAACTATTGCCATGACAGCTTTGCTGTTACAACTGTCCGTTCGAAGATATAAGATTTATAAGTTTTGATAAAATATTAAAATAAATGAAATATTTTTATTATAATAATGATTTATTATTACAGTAACATTAAAAAAACACTGTTAAAACTGTTATAGGGTTAACTGTTATATGGTACTTATACAATTTGTGTCCGACCGACGACGTATCTTATGGGTTATCTATAATGACGTCATTTAAAAACATTGCTGGTGCATTAAACCCTTCATGAATGCGCAGTTGGCAGAGTGGCAGAAATGGAGTACACACGTATAGATGCAGGTATGCTTATATGAGGGGGTAGCACTCACTGATGTTGTGATGGTCGAGCGGTCGCAGATGGTCCGGGCGCGGGGGCGTGGCGTGCGCCTGGCGGTCGGGGTAGGCGACGCGCACGCGCAGCGCGCTCGGCTCGCGCACGCGCAGCACTTCCGCCTCGAAGGGCACGCTCGCCATCAGCCCGGCGCAGAACCGCACCACCGTGTCGTTATCCATCGCTGGCTCGATTATAGTCGCCGTGCACATACGGATCTGAGAAAAGAACAAGGTGAGTGCTCTCGATAAAATATATGAAACAATATTTCGTCGTAATCACCACATGCATAGGTTTGGGTACGTGAACGTGCCGTTATGTGTGAGTGAATTAGAGATTTTAGAAATTAGAGCTAAGCCCTGCTCTATTTACTTTATCGGCGAGGGAAGTAAGCCGATTAACAGACTTCGTGGTTTTATATGTATTAAAATAGAGAGCGCAGCGAGCACTCATGAGCTTTTTAACTAAGAACGTTATCGGCGGGAGAAACGCAAGCCAAATAACTTAAACTGAAGTTGAGTTTGAGAGCGAAGCGAGCTACTTAAGCAAAGAACTTTCAAAGTAATGAAGAACGTTATCAGCGGGAGAGAAGCAAGTGAAATAACGGTTTAGTCCATTTGAACGAACCCTGAGGTTGGGTCTGGGTATGGTGGGCAGCGGCGCGGACTGCAGCAGCGGCATGAGCGACCTGGCCAACGCCGCTGGCTTGTTGTCCGCGTTCATGGACAACTGACGGAATACCGCTATCGTGAACGGATCCGGTTCCACACCTGAAAATATATATAGCAATTAGCAAGGAAGTGTTGTACTACATATCCATATGCGTACGGCGCAGAAATACCGGCAGACATATCGATGACACATAGCTTCCTTTTCATGGTAGTTTCGCCGCCATGTCGCGGAATTCCCACTCGATTTTAACAATATCCATTTTAAGCTTACAATTTTTTTCGTTCTTTTATGTCGACTATATAAATGTTTTTTATATCTGCTGAAGCTATGCGATGCATAGCCGCGATGTTGTTCGCAGTGGACGCGGACGCGGTGCTGAGCCATACCTGCTGATGCTAGTAATCTGTCGAGCAGTTCCGCGTGTTGCGTGAGCGCGGCTATCGCGGAGAGCGCCGCCGCGGTGTTGTTCGCAGTGGACGCGGACGCGGTTGTGGACGCGGTGCGGAGCCATACCTGCTGATGCTAGTAATCTGTCGAGCAGTTCCGCATGGTGCGTGAGCGCGGCTACCGCGGAGAGCGCCGCCGCGGTGTTGTTCGCAGTGGACGCGGACGCGGTTGTGGACGCGGTGCTGAGCCATACCTGCTGATGCTAGTAATCTGTCGAGCAGTTCCGCGTGTTGCGTGAGCGCGGCTATCGCGGAGAGCGCCGCTGCGATGTTGTTCGCAGTCGACGCGGACGCGGTGCTGAGCTATACCTGCTGATGCTAGTAATCTGTCGAGCAGTTCCGCGTGGTGCGTGAGCGCGGCTATCGCGGAGAGCGCCGCTGCGATGTTGTTCGCAGTCGACGCGGACGCGGTGCTGAGCTATACCTGCTGATGCTAGTAATCTGTCGAGCAGTTCCGCGTGTTGCGTGAGTGCGGCTATCGCGGAGAGCGCCGCTGCGATGTTGTTCGCAGTCGACGCGGACGCGGTGCTGAGCTATACCTGCTGATGCTAGTAATCTGTCGAGCAGTTCCGCGTGGTGCGTGAGCGCGGCTACCGCGGAGAGCGCCGCCGCGGTGTTGTTCGCAGTGGACGCGGACGCGGTTGTGGACGCGGTGCTGAGCCATACCTGCTGATGCTAGTAATCTGTCGAGCAGTTCCGCGTGTTGCGTGAGCGCGGCTATCGCGGAGAGCGCCGCTGCGATGTTGTTCGCAGTCGACGCGGACGCGGTGCTGAGCTATACCTGCTGATGCTAGTAATCTGTCGAGCAGTTCCGCGTGGTGCGTGAGCGCGGCTACCGCGGAGAGCGCCGCCGCGGTGTTGTTCGCAGTGGACGCGGACGTGGTTGTGGACGCGATGCTGAGCCATACCTGCTGATGCTAGTAATCTGTCGAGCAGTTCCGCGTGTTGCGTGAGCGCGGCTATCGCGGAGAGCGCCGCTGCGATGTTGTTCGCAGTCGACGCGGACGCGGTGCTGAGCTATACCTGCTGATGCTAGTAATCTGTCGAGCAGTTCCGCGTGGTGCGTGAGCGCGGCTACCGCGGAGAGCGCCGCCGCGGTGTTGTTCGCAGTGGACGCGGACGCGGTGCTGAGCCATACCTCCTGATGCTAGTAATCTGTCGAGCAGTTCCGCGTGTTGCGTGAGCGCGGCTATCGCGGAGAGCGCCGCTGCGATGTTGTTCGCAGTCGACGCGGACGCGGTGCTGAGCTATACCTGCTGATGCTAGTAATCTGTCGAGCAGTTCCGCGTGGTGCGTGAGCGCGGCTACCGCGGAGAGCGCCGCGGCGGTGTTGTTCGCAGTGGACGCGGACGCGGTTGTGGACGCGGTGCTGAGCCATACCTGCTGATGCTAGTAATCTGTCGAGCAGTTCCGCGTGTTGCGTGAGCGCGGCTACCGCGGAGAGCGCCGCCGCGGTGTTGTTCGCAGTGGACGCGGACGCGGTTGTGGACGCGGTGCTGAGCCATACCTGCTGATGCTAGTAATCTGTCGAGCAGTTCCGCGTGTTGCGTGAGCGCGGCTATCGCGGAGAGCGCCGCTGCGATGTTGTTCGCAGTCGACGCGGACGCGGTGCTGAGCTATACCTGCTGATGCTAGTAATCTGTCGAGCAGTTCCGCATGGTGCGTGAGCGCGGCTACCGCGGAGAGCGCCGCCGCGGTGTTGTTCGCAGTGGACGCGGACGCGGTTGTGGACGCGGTGCTGAGCCATACCTGCTGATGCTAGTAATCTGTCGAGCAGTTCCGCATGGTGCGTGAGCGCGGCTACCGCGGAGAGCGCCGCGGCGGTGTTGTTCGCAGTGGACGCGGACGCGGTGCTGAGCCATACCTGCTGATGCTAGTAATCTGTCGAGCAGTTCCGCGTGTTGCGTGAGCGCGGCTATCGCGGAGAGCGCCGCGGCGGTGTTGTTCGCAGTGGACGCGGACGCGGTTGTGGACGCGGTGCTGAGCCATACCTGCTGATGCTAGTAATCTGTCGAGCAGTTCCGCGTGGTGCGTGAGCGCGGCTACCGCGGAGAGCGCCGCGGCGGTGTTGTTCGCAGTGGACGCGGACGCGGTTGTGGACGCGGTGCTGAGCCATACCTGCTGATGCTAGTAATCTGTCGAGCAGTTCCGCGTGTTGCGTGAGCGCGGCTATCGCGGAGAGCGCCGCCGCGGTGTTGTTCGCAGTGGACGCGGACGCGGTTGTGGACGCGGTGCTGAGCCATACCTGGGTGTCTAGACAAATACCTCACGCTTACTTTTCCTTTCACGCTAATGCAAAATTGTCAAGGTAAAACTTGGCAGCTGTCACGTGACATTTCCACAGCTAATGTCATTTCCATACAAATTTATCTTTCCGCAGGCGTTAACGACAACAGAAAGTGGTATTTGTCTAGACCCCCTGCTGATGCTAGTAATCTGTCGAGCAGTTCCGCGTGTTGCGTGAGCGCGGCTATCGCGGAGAGCGCCGCCGCGGTGTTGTTCGCAGTGGACGCGGACGCGGTTGTGGACGCGGTGCTGAGCCATACCTGCTGATGCTAGTAATCTGTCGAGCAGTTCCGCGTGGTGCGTGAGCGCGGCTACCGCGGAGAGCGCCGCGGCGGTGTTGTTCGCAGTGGACGCGGACGCGGTTGTGGACGCGGTGCTGAGCCATACCTGCTGATGCTAGTAATCTGTCGAGCAGTTCCGCATGGTGCGTGAGCGCGGCTACCGCGGAGAGCGCCGCGGCGGTGTTGTTCGCAGTGGACGCGGACGCGGTGCTGAGCTATACCTGCTGATGCTAGTAATCTGTCGAGCAGTTCCGCATGGTGCGTGAGCGCGGCTACCGCGGAGAGCGCCGCCGCGGTGTTGTTCGCAGTGGACGCGGACGCGGTTGTGGACGCGGTGCTGAGCCATACCTGCTGATGCTAGTAATCTGTCGAGCAGTTCCGCATGGTGCGTGAGCGCGGCTACCGCGGAGAGCGCCGCGGCGGTGTTGTTCGCAGTGGACGCGGACGCGGTGCTGAGCCATACCTGCTGATGCTAGTAATCTGTCGAGCAGTTCCGCGTGTTGCGTGAGCGCGGCTATCGCGGAGAGCGCCGCGGCGGTGTTGTTCGCAGTGGACGCGGACGCGGTTGTGGACGCGGTGCTGAGCCATACCTGCTGATGCTAGTAATCTGTCGAGCAGTTCCGCGTGGTGCGTGAGCGCGGCTACCGCGGAGAGCGCCGCGGCGGTGTTGTTCGCAGTGGACGCGGACGCGGTTTTGGACGCGGTGCTGAGCCATACCTGCTGATGCTAGTAATCTGTCGAGCAGTTCCGCGTGTTGCGTGAGCGCGGCTATCGCGGAGAGCGCCGCCGCGGTGTTGTTCGCAGTGGACGCGGACGCGGTTGTGGACGCGGTGCTGAGCCATACCTGGGTGTCTAGACAAATACCTCACGCTTACTTTTCCTTTCACGCTAATGCAAAATTGTCAAGGTAAAACTTGGCAGCTGTCACGTGACATTTCCACAGCTAATGTCATTTCCATACAAATTTATCTTTCCGCAGGCGTTAACGACAACAGAAAGTGGTATTTGTCTAGACCCCCTGCTGATGCTAGTAATCTGTCGAGCAGTTCCGCGTGTTGCGTGAGCGCGGCTATCGCGGAGAGCGCCGCCGCGGTGTTGTTCGCAGTGGACGCGGACGCGGTTGTGGACGCGGTGCTGAGCCATACCTGCTGATGCTAGTAATCTGTCGAGCAGTTCCGCGTGGTGCGTGAGCGCGGCTACCGCGGAGAGCGCCGCGGCGGTGTTGTTCGCAGTGGACGCGGACGCGGTTGTGGACGCGGTGCTGAGCCATACCTGCTGATGCTAGTAATCTGTCGAGCAGTTCCGCATGGTGCGTGAGCGCGGCTACCGCGGAGAGCGCCGCGGCGGTGTTGTTCGCAGTGGACGCGGACGCGGTGCTGAGCCATACCTGCTGATGCTAGTAATCTGTCGAGCAGTTCCGCGTGGTGCGTGAGCGCGGCTACCGCGGAGAGCGCCGCGGCGGTGTTGTTCGCAGTGGACGCGGACGCGGTTGTGGACGCGGTGCTGAGCCATACCTGCTGATGCTAGTAATCTGTCGAGCAGTTCCGCGTGGTGCGTGAGCGCGGCTACCGCGGAGAGCGCCGCGGCGGTGTTGTTCGCAGTGGACGCGGACGCGGTTGTGGACGCGGTGCTGAGCCATACCTGCTGATGCTAGTAATCTGTCGAGCAGTTCCGCGTGGTGCGTGAGCGCGGCTACCGCGGAGAGCGCCGCGGCGGTGTTGTTCGCAGTGGACGCGGACGCGGTTGTGGACGCGGTGCTGAGCCATACCTGCTGATGCTAGTAATCTGTCGAGCAGTTCCGCGTGGTGCGTGAGCGCGGCTACCGCGGAGAGCGCCGCGGCGGTGTTGTTCGCAGTGGACGCGGACGCGGTTGTGGACGCGGTGCTGAGCCATACCTGCTGATGCTAGTAATCTGTCGAGCAGTTCCGCGTGGTGCGTGAGCGCGGCTACCGCGGAGAGCGCCGCGGCGGTGTTGTTCGCAGTGGACGCGGACGCGGTGCTGAGCCATACCTGCTGATGCTAGTAATCTGTCGAGCAGTTCCGCGTGGTGCGTGAGCGCGGCTACCGCGGAGAGCGCCGCGGCGGTGTTGTTCGCAGTGGACGCGGACGCGGTTGTGGACGCGGTGCTGAGCCATACCTGCTGATGCTAGTAATCTGTCGAGCAGTTCCGCGTGGTGCGTGAGCGCGGCTACCGCGGAGAGCGCCGCGGCGGTGTTGTTCGCAGTGGACGCGGACGCGGTGCTGAGCCATACCTGCTGATGCTAGTAATCTGTCGAGCAGTTCCGCGTGGTGCGTGAGCGCGGCTACCGCGGAGAGCGCCGCGGCGGTGTTGTTCGCAGTGGACGCGGACGCGGTCGTGGACGCGGTGCTGAGCCGCGCGGCGCACACGCGGAGCGCGAGCTGCCAAACGCACGCGTTCTCTTGCTCCGATACCCCACTGAATTGATGTTGGAGTCTGAAAATAGATTTCATTTATTTCACCATAGGTATTATAAGTAAAGTCAAGACAAAAATCATTTATTGATTAAAATCACAAGGATCACTCTGAAACGTCGATTTTATCTACTGCCTGTTCCACCGCAACCAAGGCAGGAAAGAAAAACAAGAAAACAAGGCTGGTTATTCTTTTTAATGATCTCTAGATACCTTCTGATACCTGAGGCAGTAAGTGGCAGGGCGAGCTGTCAGCTGAGTCTGCTGTTCCGCAACGCGCGAACAGCGCCGTGAACTGAGCGGCGCCCATCACAAGACCCTCCATTTCATACCTGAGGCAGTAAGTGGTGAGTGTCTGCAGGGCGTGCGGCGGCGGCGCTGCCGGCGTCTCGAGCGCCGCTTGGAGCGCGATCACGCAACGCACGAACAACGCCGTGAACTGAGCGGCGCCCATCACAAGACCCTCCATTTCATACCTGAGGCAGTAAGTGGTGAGTGTCTGCAGGGCGTGCGGCGGCGGCGCTGCCGGCGTCTCGAGCGCCGCTTGGAGCGCGATCACGCAACGCGCGAACAACGCCGTGAACTGAGCGGCGCCCATCACAAGACCCTCCATTTCAGACAACCTATAAATTATAAAACGTCCTACGTATAGTAATATAATTATAGATAAATGACGTCGCTAAAGCCTTTTGCTGAAATTCAGCGTTGAGAATTCGATTTAAAAGGGCTTTTCGTGGAGACAAACTTTGCACTGTGACGTAAGTCCATGAAAAAACGTTCGCGCGAATGCGTTTCTTACGAATGCGGGTACCACGCGGGCGAAGCCGTGGGCAGTAGCTAATACGATAATACATCGTGACTAGGGCTTGCATACGAATATTCGAATATTAAACTAGTTCGAATGTTCGAATACAAAAATTACGATATTCGAATATTCCAAACTTCCATACTACTAAATTCAGAACTCTGATGTGCACAAAACACAAATAAATAAATTTGCGCGCGACGTTCAAGGTTTCGTCGTCGTTCGGTCCGGACGCGCGCGATATGTTCTCTAAATGATGATTCAATAGACGCTCTAAGTTTCCTTAGGTCTCACTTCCAAAAAAACGTTGAAGAGCGAACCAAAGTTAGATATTAGATGTGCGTAAGTGGGTACGTTGATTGCTAATTTCATAATTATTAATTTGTTTTTCCTAGGATAGCTCTTTCACTGTAGGTACTTACCGCTCTCTGGTAGGTAACTTGTTTGATTTCTTAATTTTTGTATTTTGGTGCTGTGGCGATACGCACCAAAGGCAAATAAAGACATGATTTTTAAAATATTTACTTTTATTTATTATTCGAATATTATACCCAGAAAAAAAAATATATTTGAATAACAAAATTTCGGTGACTTTTGGAGGTAGTTTCATACAATGTAACGTACTTGTTGAGCTGCTCCTCAGCGGAGTGCAGCATCTTGAGCCTGACGCGCATCGACAGCGTGCTGTTGTCGATGTGCTGCAGCACCGTGTCGAAGAACCGTCTCACGGCGCTGTCGTCGACAGCAGTGTCCGCTTTCTCGCTTTGGTATTTAGAATCACCTGTAGATGGAAATCAGATAAAATTTATAAATAATGCTGGACATTTTTCACACAGCAACATCTAGCCCCAAACTAAGCAGATATTGTATTATGGGAAGTACATGACTGATATATACTACTTATACCTATACTTTTTTATAAATACATAGGTACATATTATACATAGAAAACACCCAGACCCTGCCTAGAAGAGGTACCTAACAAATGTTAGCTAACTCTTCTAGGCTTGGTCGCGCGCGTGGAATCGGCGTAAATTCACTTTCAAAATTTTAAATTCAGTTTTTAAGTTGACGATTCTTGTGATTCCAATGAATGAAAACCTATTGACTTTGACTTACCATCCGTATCCTGTCACTCTACCACTTCTTCTATCAATGGTACAGAGCTGTGCGTCTGTTTGTCCTTAGGTGAAACGTTGATGGTGGTGAACTTTTATACCTATTAACTTATTTTATTTATTTATTTATTTACTACTATTATAAACGCGAAAGTTCGTGAGGATGGATGTTTGTTACTCTTTCACTCAAAAACAACTGAACGGATATTGATGAAACTTTACAGTAATATAGCTTACACATCAGAATAACACATAGGCTACTTTTTATCCGAGTTCCACGCGGGCGAAGGCGTGGGCAGAGGCTAGTAATATGTGTGTCGAATATAAAATCTATCTATGGGTAGATGGGCTAACCGATGGGTAGATGAGGTACGAGATGGGGCATGGTGTCGCGCAGGTAGGTGTAGTGCTTGACTGTGTGCTCCTCGAACAGCGGCAGCATAGTGGTGCAGTGCTGGGCCGCGTTCAGCACCAGGATCAGAACGCACATGTCTGTTTCACAATCAAGGAATATCACATACTGTCTAAATCGTTCGATTTAACCCTCTCGTAAGGTTGCCGAGGAGATATCTATAAGGCCAATCAAAATGAAAGATAGTTTGTCTCTGCTGAAATGTGTGGGAGCAGTTTTTTTTAATTTTCTCAAAATCATAAGATACGAATCGAAAATGTTGCAGATGGGAAATTCAGTCGAGTAAATCCCACTTAATAACTTATTTGACTCTTTTTTTATGAAAAAAAGGGTACTTGCCACATTTTGTATGCATAAATTTAGTGACAGACGATTGTGGAACGGGGAAATCCCTATTTCGTCAACGGAAAGAAAACAACAGCGAAACATTTGACGACCTCTGTGGCTTGGCGGACAAGTAGAGTGCGAAGCCAGAAGTGCAGGTTCGAATCCTGCTGCGAGACAAATGTTTGCATCTTCTGTAGATATTTTTTCCGGCTCCGGGTTATGCGGTACTATGGCACTTGTTCCTGATACCCACGACACAGGGTATTCTAGTGTGGGGTCAGGACTATGTCTGTTCGGTGAAAAAAAAAAGAGAAAATCACTTGTTTGTGTGTAAAAGAAATGCTGCTTGCTTAGTAAAGTAATTTATGGGCCAAAAATCTTATGACTTAAATGTATTGCGAAATAATTCACTTTTAACGTTGGTGTACAAGTTTTTCATTATAATGATCTCTGGAAAAATTACACATAAAATGGATTTCAAGAATGTTACGAGACATCGTGCGTCATTTGTTAAAAAAGTATTTCCATCCATATCAAATCTCCCGGTTATTTTGTCTATCAAGAGACGTAATGTTTCATTATTTGCTAGGAAACAATTCTGTCAACTGTCGTGCGAGTCCCGTCACGACTGCTGTGCTCTGATTGGAGTAGTTCAAAACTGTAGTTTAAACCAATCAGAGCACTTGCCAACATAAATCCTAAAAGACTGATGTGTTGACAGAACAGTGAGGATAAGACGCCTGTCGGGGTTAACTGCTCGATGTTTTATCTATTATCAAAAAGTTGCTAAAACTCGCAGACTTGTGCCATCGGTTAGTGTTCCAATAAGCGATGATGCGTTTGCAACCGGTCACATGGAATGCTAACTACTTTCAAAACGTGGTCAATATGTTAAGGATACAGGCTGGATCTTCCACGTCCGGTTCCGGCATGTCGAAGAACGGATGCACGGCGAGGAGGCGCGATGTGAGCGGCAGGACGAGGGTGGCATGCGAGCTGCCTAGCCGCTGCACGCAACGGAACGTCGAGCGCTTATCCTGATACACAACATCATAACTTGCTTTACAATTGAATTCCAAAATCGACCGACTACCTCTGTGGCGCAGTGGGCCTCGCCTGAGACGCAGAAGGTTGCGGGTTCGATTCCGGCCGCGGGACAAATGCTTGTATCTGCAAATATTTGTCTCGAGTCTAGGTTTTTTCTATGTATAATATGTATGTATTTACAAAAAAAAGTATATAAGTAGTATATCAGTCATGTAGTTCCCATAATACAAGCTCTGCTTAGTTTGGGGCTAGATGATGATGTGTGGAAATGTCCTGCATTATTTATTTATTTATTTAAGAAGGACGAATTAAGTCCTCCTGTTCTAAATTCGTATGTTTTTGCGATATCTACGCCAATTTTATTGTTAACCGTATTTAAAGATTATTTTTATACACTATAAATTTTATTATGTATATTATATATTATATATAATTTATTTTCTGAAAAAAAATACTATTTACTATTTAAAAATACACACGCTGCAGGTTTTAAAATTTTGTAACAATTTTTGAAAATTATACCTACTAAATTAACCTACCTGCGGGTATCTTTTGAGATTCTCCAGAATCTTGTCTATGCACATTTCAAGGCAGGTCTTTGAAGCGACAGTGCAAGAACCCAGCATCCTGTGGAGACCTTCTCTCACGTCCATTGAGTAGTCCTGAATAAAAAAAAACACTTTGTGAAACGGGAAGGTACCTACAAATATTTATAATTGGATTTAGAAAAACATTTCAGGGAGATGGAAATAGAAAAGATTTTTTTTTTAAATCTATTGTTTATTTTTAATAGGGTCTATCCATAAATTACGTCACACGAATTCATGATTCTTAAAGCCTTCCCGTCCCGCCCTTGTCTCTGGGTGTCTTGTCACATAAATTCCCTGAAAATCCCATCTTCTTTTTTGATATACAAATTAAGTTGCAAACAAGCCGTTACCGTAACATATGAACGATTGCAACACCAGAGGTATAACTCGCTCGTTGCCAACCCTGAGACATTATGGTGAAAAGTGTCATGTCCCTGTAATTTCACCGGCCCCTTCAAACCGGAACACAGCTATGTGAGCTTGTTGGCAAGAAATAGGTATGGTGGTAGTACTTTCCCGGAAGAGCTCTACAAATACAACTACTACTACTCTCTACTTGCTTCACTATGATTTGCGATGTTACCTCCAAAGCTGACGGAATAGTCTCCAACTGGTCCTCACTCAGTATGATAAGGTGCGATATCGTCGTGAGACTGTCGATAGCGCGCAGGCGCACGTCCTCGTCGATAAACATGTCGACGAAATAGTACAACCAGGTGGTCTAGACAAATACCACTTTCTGTTGGCGTTAACGCCTCGGAAAGATTGAATTGTATGGAAATTACATTAGCTGTGGAAATGCCACGTGTAAGCTGCCAAGTTTTACCTTGACAAATTTTGCGTTAGCGTAAAAGGAAAAGTAAGCGTGAGGTATTTGTCTGATATGGTGCGATATCGTCGTGAGACTCTCGATAGCGCGCAGGCACACGTCCTCATCGATAAACATGTCGATGAAATAGTACAACCAGGGGTCTAGACAAATACCACTTTCTGTCGGCGTTAATGCCTGCGCATAGATTGAATTGTATGGAAATTACATTAGCTGTGGAAAGGGCACGTGACAACTGCCAAGTTTTACCTTGACAAATTTGCGTTAGCCCCTGTGGAGGCTTTACAGTGTAATTTACCTCCAAAGCTGACAGAATGGTCTCCAACTGGTCCTCTCTCAGTATGATGTGATGCGATATCTTCGTGAGGCTGTCGATAGCGCGCAGGCGCACGTCCTCGATCTCGTCGTTGAACATGTCGACGAGGAAGTCGAGCGAGGTGGTGGCGAAGCTCGGGTTCTCCATCGACAGTTCGCAGACCGCGTCGACAGCCGCTGTGCGCACCTCTGCGGAACAAATAACACTATTCTTTAAACCAGCAATGTTAACGACCCGGACAGCTAACACTGTTGTTAACTGCAATTAAAGTCATAATTGCGGGTAAAAAAAGACCTGGAGAAAGATTGAATTGTTTGAAAATTACATTAGCTTTTGAGATGTCACGTGACTGCTGCAAGTATTTCCATTATGCATTTTCGTTAGCGTGAAATGAAAACTAAGCGTGGTCTATTTATCTAGAGCCCAGGGACTTAACCACTAATAATTATTGTGTTTTAATTCATATAGATATGCCAAATTCAGCTTCACGGTTAAGGGCGTTATGGCGTTGTCATACAATCGTCAATCGCAAAGCGGGATATGACATCTATGCTTGAATTGAATAGCAAAACAACTTGATGATCAGGCCCCACAGGACTCCGGACAAGTGGATCAGATGCACCAGCCCGGTGAGAGCTCCTCGCCTTTGCAAAAGGAGCAGGTGTTCTCCATAGGTACAATGTTACATAGTTACCGCACAGCTCGTCCTCGAGGCCGTGCACGAAGGCCCCGGCGGCGCCGCCCGGCAGCAGCTGCACGGTGTGCTGCTCCATGAGCTGCCCCGGCGCGTCGTCCGCCCAGCGCCGCCCGCTCGCCCACGCGCCGCTCCGGACCAGCTCCGCGCCGCGCTCGTGGGCCGTTCGCTTCTTCTGCAAATTTTAATAAAACAAGTTGGAATTTTTTAAACATTCTTACAAATTTTTATACGGATCTTTATTACCTTACAGATCTAAATTGCTATAAGATTCGAAGGAACCAAATTCTAAAGTGACTCATAAATGTTTTATACATCATTTTTCAAAATTTCAAAACCCACGACGTGCTTTCCATTGTCTTGTGACTTGTAGCGATAAAACCTACCTGAGATTTACGACGGGGTCGGTGACTGATTTCAGCCGCGCCCGCGTCTCAGTCAATAGATAAATGCTAGATAAATAAGTTTTGTTTTATATAATTTGATGTATTTTCGTTTTTTAAGGTATCTACCGTATGGGCCCTGGATTTGTATTTGTAGGTACTATACTACATTGCCTGAAATAAATTGGATAACGTGGATAAACAAAAGGTGTGACATACCTTCATATTGCTCATGAGCTGTTTATCCAGAGTCTGCAACAGGAATCGGTCGGAGACAGCGCGCGTCTCACCGAGCAGCCGGCACGCCAGCGCGCGCACTTGCATGCACAGATCGTTGACGGCGGCGCAGATGTGGATGAACGCGTCGTCCACGAGGCGGATCGTCGTCTCGCCGTCTTGAAGGGTTACACAACTGAAAATACAAAGAAATAGTAGAGCTCCTTGAAGAGAACACCTCCAAGATCAAGCAGCGTCTACCTGCTTTAGGGACTGTAGGGACAAGTGGAAGGCACCAGATCCCGTGGATGTTCACCCATGCCCAAGAAGGTTGCAACCAAATAAAAAAGATATAGTAGAGCTCCTTGAGAAGAACACCTCCAAGAACTCGGCATCAAGCAGAGTCTATCTGCCTCCATATTATATACAAAAACTGTGCATACAACTTTTGTGTTAATAGGGAAAAAGAAAAAAAAACAAACTAAAAACAGACCTGAGGATTTTTACCTCCAAGACATTGTTATGTTTATCCATGTTCTATAAATAATGTACTCACTTTTCAGGGTATTTATTTCCCAAAACCCACACGAGTTTGAGTGCAACCTCCCTTACAATCTCGTAGTCATCTGACAGAGCCACGCACACATGGTCGTACAAGTTGGCACTCAAAGTCTGCCCTCTCTCATGCAGGGTCAGAAGTGCTTGGAATGCTTCACAACGGACCCTGGCATCCTAGAACAATAATGTAATGTGTACATCATTCATATTGTAAAATAGGAATTTTTCAAAGTTTCAACTCATTCCAAGAGTCCATTAGGGTGAGGGTTAGAACTTAGTCTGTGCCTTCACCAACCATATTGTACTTTTCTCTAATCTACTGTGTTTTTTAAATTATTTGTCTTTCTTTTGATTTGTACTTGTCTGTGCTGTATTGTACATGTTGAATAAAAAACTATCTTTTATCTATCTATCAAAAGTATGGATATGTTTATCACAGATGTGCCTCTTCGCATGGTGCACCGGTGTGTACTCTTGTGGGGTTATCCATGCAATCATAGACCATGGGAAGCTACCATAATAGTTCAGTAGAATATAAGTCAATTTATAAAAAAAGCAAAAAGCTACTGCATAATATATCTTATAAAGTTTTACCTCAGCATTAGAATAATCCCCAAGGAGTTTCACAATAGCATCCGCCTCAGCCACCATCTCGAGTGTCCTATCAACATCTGGGTATATCGGGTACAGGTGGCTGATGAGTTGCAGACACCGGCACTTGACCTGGTGGCTGGTGTCTTTTAAGTTGTCTTTGGCAACTGCGATAAGCCTCATAATAAGGATCTTGTCCTCATTAAGTTTGTTGCCTAGTTTTAGTAGGGTCGCTATTCCTTGAGCTATGACCTGAAATTTTGTTTTTAAAGTTGGTGTATTCAGAAAATTACATATGTATAGCCTTGGAACTGTAAGTCTAACCATTGGTTATGATGACAGATTCAATGAAAACTTTTTTTAGCTCTACTTGGTTCATCTATGATCAGCTGATTAGCTATAAGTAGATTTGTAAGTGTGTAATTAGTTGTTTAGGGCTATACACCATTGAATAGAACACATTTAGGAGAGTGAGTGTAGTTCACTGAGTTCCAGTGAAGATATTATGGCCTTACAGCCTTTTTGCGGGAAAGTTTCTAGAAGCCTCACAGGTATTGATTAGGATGATTTCACAGTTTATTTATGTAGGCTTTTTCTAAGAGCTCAAAGTGTATCAAGAATAATAACTAAAACAGACCTTGTGTGAAGTTTCATTCTTTATCAGATGAATAGTTTCATCAACCAAGTTGTTCAGGTTGGCTCCCGGGCATTCCAATCCAATGTCACAGAAGAGCCACAGTATCTTGACCCTAACGACGGCCTCCTCCTGCGACTGAAAATGCTCGGAGAGCTTCTTGATAGCTTCTTCAACATCCGACTCTTGGAATTGAAGGCAGTCTGAGATTCGCAACAGTAGTTGTAAGGCCTCATCACTAGACTTACACTTCTCAAGTAGGCCAACGAACGCAGCCGCTGAGGTACCTATGAGCGGCTTCTTGGCTAAATGTAGCTTTTTTGAAGGTGGTATATCCTGTAATTTGTTAGCTTGGTTAAGATTAATATTGTTGTATTTTAATTGATAGTTTCTAAAGAAGATATAAACCAACCTGGAAGGACTTATTATATTCAGCTAAAGCCCTCTTCTTCAGAAGAGCTGCCATCTTCTGTGCAGAAAAACGATTTAGGGGTTTTAATGCTAGTTTTGAAATAAAAGAAAACTATAAAATCGAAGAAACCAAAACAAAACAAACCAATCGATCGCTCAATTCGCTCACCACAGATTATGATTATATCGCACAGATTAAAAATGTTTTGCTGGGTATCGCACATGATGTATACTAGACCAGTACATTTATGAAGAATTTTGATAGAACGACTCGTTCTGAGGGAGCCGAATTGCTGTAGGCTCATTTACGAAGACGCGCCGCGCTCTCCGTGGCGAATCGCGCGTCGCTTTGACCCATTTCTTGTCAGGTTGTGAACTATTGTTTTCCACACATTAGTTCACAACCTGACAAGTTAGTACCCTTGGCTTTGGTGTCACAACATGCCAAAATGCCATAGCCAAAACTGTTAAAATAATTCATGGTAAAATTATCCAGAATATCTTGTAACACCACTACCACCTCCGTTTCATCTCCCATCATTCGTAAAAACAAACGTCGGGTGTACAAAACATGTTTAACACCAACAAATAGCGCATAAATATTATTATCCACGTGTGTGTAGGTGCGCTACCAACAAACTTCATCTAATTCTAGAGAAAACCTTAAGTTGACACCAGGGTAGCGATTGATTGCCTAGGAGCCCTATCTGAACGCCTAACTACACAAAAGCGTTTACCTACTTTGAAGAAACCCTGCCTCACTTCATTTCTTTGATTGCCTCTGCTGCTTTACGCAGTCACTGTCATAGATCAAGTCACGTCACGTCACGTTACTGTCAGGCACACTCGTTCCTTGCTTGCAGCACGTCATTTTTTCCAAAGGCTCTTCTCTGTTCCTCTAACTTTCCTTTCATCCACTTTCGATTTCATTATTTTCAAAATAAAGAACAAATAAGTCTATTTGTACCTGTGACCCACACAGCTGGGAAATTTCGTAATTTACTGCGTATTAACAGGTGCCTTAAACTAGACCCATGCTGTGACTGTAGTGAATACAAATAGGGCTATATCTTTGCCCAAACTGCTATGAAACCAACTATTTGTTTGTTCTTTGAGCACTTTATATAATGAAATTAAGCTCGATTTTGAAGGTAAGCCAGTCTTGTAGTAGTTCAGTTTGCGAAATTTACTAGTTCTTTCGATGTGTTCTAGAGATATCAACATCTCTAATTAGTGCTCAGACCATGGCGTCTTCTCTAAGCTATTGTACAACCAATTATTACCGTTCCGCCTCAGACTGTGTTGTTTCTTACCTACCTACAGTTCACTAAATTATATCTAACCCTCCCTACAAGTTCCTACTTTACTGCATAAATTGTCAAAAATAATCATTACAATGATGCCTTTTCACTTGACAAAAGGTAGGTACATGTTGATACAACTTCAAAAATACTTTGTTAGTTATTAGTTGACATTCCTCATGGCATTGTGATGTTGCAAGCCCTATGCTGCATACATTTAAATTTACTGTCAAATACAGTATTTCTTACATTTAATTTCAGGAATGGATATAGTGATGAGCAACTAAGTGATGTCATGTGATTGCAAGCGGGTGGACATGGCGGAGCAGCAGTTGCTAGAACAGGGGTGCCTAAGTGAAGGCGGCATGGCGGTGCCTGTGCCAGCATCAGGCCTCCGCCTACATTGGAAGGAGTTTGTGTGCGGGGGTGGATCAGCTTTCTGCAATATATTGATCAGCTATCCACTGAACAAGCTCATATTTAGACAAGTAATTATTATTTATAATGCCTTCTGCCACTTGGATCTGCATTGAGGCTACCCAATACCTATTTATTAAAAAAAAAATTGAACTTGTTCACAACTTAAGTCCCCAATATCAGACATATTCAGAATAAAGTTAATCTCTATTCTAAATAAAGATTAACTTTACTAGAAAACATGCTATGCATGCTACCAAATGGGAGTTTGATTCAGACTTCTTGATGTTAGTCTGAATTAATAGTAATGCACCACTTCTGACATTAGTCTATCTATCTATTATTACAAGTCACCTTTAAAATTATGGTTCTAAAGCCTATGGTTTACATCATTTCTAAGCATGTGTTAATAAGCACATTATGTGGATATAATGCTTGCAGGTCAGATTCCCGCTGTGGGACATGTTCACATGATACATAAATATTTGTAATTGGTCAGGGTGTTGTGATTCATACCACCAAACTCATCATTCCTACCCACAACATGGAGTCCAAGTAAGCGGTCAGGACTATGTATGTGACTGTTGTATATTATTTATTTTATTTTCATTTCATATATTTATTCTTTCACAATTGTAATGATCATATTTGAATTTACTAAAAATTCTAAAATTATAATAGTGTTAAAATGTCAACAAGTAAAAATAAAAAACATAAAAATTACCATCAAAATTTCTTAGTTTAAATAGTAATATGTAAAAAATTCATTAATGGTATAGAAACACACTCAGAAAGTCAAAGTTCTCTTCAGGGTACTTACTGCCCTTAAGTGAACTTTGACAACTACTTCCTCTTGTTCGCCATTGCCACAGACGCTAATTTGCATGATGGCGTATCTATTTCTATTTTAGTTTGTCTGTTTTGAAAATCTAGAGTTTGAAACGATTTTGATTTGAGGGTGTTTGGATACGAAAAACGTTGCAGCTAGGTTTTATGTCTGGGTAAATCATACAGACACAAACCCTATAACAGAAAAAATATCTTAGAGTTTTATATCTACAATGTGTAGCTGCCAACTCGGCATATTGTTTCCACCAGCACTAGGTCGACGTAACTTATAATAGTTTTGTCAAATGAGGTTTTAGGGATGCGTACATCCCGATCCCGATTGCACAGCAAAAGCTCAGTCATCTACTGGTAACTACATTTCTATATCCTATTTTGTTGTTTTCAGATGATGCACGGTGTACAAGCCACATTCGCGCTGAACCAGCTCCAGAAAGAAGGTTTGGGATTCCTGTACCGCGGTATGCTACCTCCTTTGATGCAACGCACACTCTCAATGTCCCTCATGTTTGGCGTATACGACGAATGCCTACGACCGCTTCTAGCCCACAAAGTGAACCCTTACGTCGCCAAATGTTGCGCCGGCGTCGTTGCGGGATGCTTCGAAGCGACATTAATGCCTTTCGAAAGAATACAAACACTACTCATACACCCAAAGTTCCATAATAACTTTAAGAACACTGCAGACGCCGCCAGGCACATTGCTATGCATTACGGTATCAGAGAGTTTTACAGAGGACTCACGCCAATATTACTCAGGAACGGACCTTCGAATGCAATGTTTTTCATCATACGCGATGAAGTCCGACAGCGATTGCCAACACAAGAGAAACTATTGTATCAGAGCTTACAAAACTTCTTGGCGGGAGCAAGTATCGGCGCATTCCTTAGCACATTATTTTATCCGTTGAATGTTATAAAGATCGCCATGCAGTGTGAGCTTGGTGGTCCTCATAGAACAATTGCTTACGAGTTCAGATATATTTTAAAAAAGAGGGGCTTGAAATTCGTTAATTTCTATCACGGCGCGGGATTGAATATATCGCGAGCGTTTTTAAGTTGGGGCGTTATAAACGCATCTTATGAAGTGTGTAGGAAACTATTGTATGCCTAGTCCAATTCTTATACATTGTGTGTTGAATCAATTTGTTATTTATTTATTTTATAACTTGTTGCGCGTGTTTAGTGAAATAAAAGTTTAACTTAAGTCAAATTGCAGCTTTGTACATACATACACCTCCCACACTAAGTTTAGGTAAACGAATTACCTAATAGTTTGTAAGGTGTATTAGTTAATTGCCTTGGCAAAAAATATATCAAGCCTAAACACTTTGGTGTTGGGTGTGTTATGTTAGCATGACTATTTCAAAAATAGACTATTTAATCCGGCTGCAATTTGAATATCTTTAGTTACAATTTTTATGCTAAAAAGCAATAATTTGATTATTGTTATAATTGCTTAACTTATATAAGTAGGCAAATGTTTTATTATTTTAAAGCATTTACGAGTATAATGTACATAATATTGTCGTTACACACAATATATTTTTATGATGAAATCATCACTCCGTATTTAAATATTGTTGTAGAAAATAAGTGGGTTATTGCAATTCAAAAACGAAATAGAATAAATAAATGAACCCTTCACTATTGGCTTGGATTGGAGCCTACAATGCCTTGAGCTCCTACATACAATATTTATTTATTTTATTAAAGCTTGTTTTTAAATTTATTAAGGTTCAACCTAAAGTCTTAAAAAAATACCTAGAGATATGGAAAGTCTTTATCTATGTTCTAAAAACATACTTAAACCTCAGGGAAATGTTTGATATGAATCAAGCACATTTTCTTTGTACATTAATTGTACTTTGAAAGTTTTTAACGATTACCGATGCTTCAGAATTTCTATTGTAACGTAACAATCTAAGTACTCTCCGGTTTGGTATAAAGAAATAAAATAATTTAATCTTGATCATGCGAAATGCAGCAGCTTCAATAATTCCTAGAATTCCAAATATTACTTATTTACTTGTAATGGTCCATCTGTGTTATTTAGCCTGTATTATTTATGAAATAGTTGATACTACCTGATACTGCGCAATAGATGAGAGAATAAATAAGGGAATTGCGAAAATGTTTTTTATTGTTTCAGAGTCCACTGTCTACTAAAGCATACGGAACCACCAAGAATCTTAGTAGGGACATCGGGAATACAATTATTGTTTATTTTGCCGATTCCGTTGTCCCAACCAGTGGGCTAAATCTGATGGGGACAGCGGGAATTTATATCAAAAGCTAGCATTCAATATATTCAAACCAATACCTAGCATTATAATATTTGTGCCAATACTAACCATTTCCGGCTATTCGACGAAAGCGCATTATTTGTACTGGACGGATGTAACCTACGCGTAGGTTTAAATAAATAAATAATGCTGGACATTTATTTATTTGTTTAACAAAATTACATTTTACACAGCATCGTCTAGCCACAAACTAAGCAGAGCACAAGCAGCCATAAAACAAATTATGGGAACTACATGATAAAATATTTATATCGTCTCATCAATTTTCATCTCTAAGTATACAGATTTTCTAAAATTGCCGAAAGACGTTAAAGGTGGCTTGAGTCACCATTGTGACATTGGTGGTAGGTTGTGCCATTCCTCATGGTAGATTTGTGTACAAACTGTTGACGATAATGTACAGCAAGCGTGAAATGGAGCTTCAATGGACGATGGCCCTTACTTTGCTTATAAGTTGAAGCTAATTTTCCGGCGGCGCTAATAATGCGAGGATGTTGATGAAGCGTGGTAGGAAATGTTATGAATGAATGTTTGGATTCAAGTAGTTTGTAAATACTATGAAATGTCTGGTTTATTTGGACTTAGTGCAACTGTATTACACTGTTTGTTTCTTATTTGTAAGTATGCTATTATAAACATATCACAACTTTACATTACTAAACAAAAAAAATTAAATAAGTTTACTTGTAAAAAATCTGAAACCTTGAGGATTTTAGATTATAACGTGTGAGACCTATCTAAGAACATTCACACAATTTGTGGATGCCTTGTGACTCGAGGCATTTCAGAACCACCACAAAATCGACCATGAACTAAAGGCAAGTAGGTAGGTACCTACCTACTCTGCAGTTTTGTAAAACTATAATATACCGCAACTTGTTTAGCTGCCGACCGCCCCAAGTTTCGTCTAGACTACAAATACGAGAAAGCATTCGATGCGTTTTACAAACTGCATCAATCAGCGACCACCTGGTCCGAGGCGCGCATCCGATGCCAGGCTGAAGGCGCGGAACTATTGGTGCCAGACTCCTTGGACGAAGCTGACTCAGTGCCGTTGTTGGTGACCTCCATATTGAACCGGTTCGAAGGGATATTTGTGGGGATACACGACTTGTATTCGGAGAGATCTTTCGTCACCATTAAAGGTTATTTTTTTTTATTGATTCTGATCGCAACTCTTGCATTAACTATTTAAGTAAAGGTACATTTTGTTAGGCAGTCCAATATTTATGCCATGTCATTTATTTGTTTTTTTTTTTTGCGCTGTTCAAGTTTTTGCGCAAACAGCGTCTTAGCGTAAAATACATACCTACGAATGCAACGTGACATTGAGCCCTGTTACGAACGGCGCATTCCATTTCCGTTTTTGTAGACTTTGTAATGATTCCTACCGAACATTACATTTTTTAAACTTAACAATCACATAGGTTTCACCCGATACTTAGGATTCCCTATGTCGTTTCACTAGGATTTCACTAGGCTCCTCAAAATAAGCCAAAACGCAGTCATTTATCTGTCATCTATCGAGAAGTTCCGTCGTCCACGTTTTTTCTTACAAAAATCCATTATTGCGCGATCTGGTTTGAACTTTTGGTTTCAAAGGTTGTGATTTCAAACGTCGCTCGGTGTAGGTACCTAGCTGGTCACTTGGTCAACTCGACTCAAACTACAAATATCTAATTCCAACGAAAGCAAAAAAAACCTGTTGGGGACACCTCGATTCTGCAGTGCGTCTGTATCTACCAGCATATTTATAGAGCCGTGGGTTTATGGGTTTCTTGCCATCGTCCCCAAGAAACCTGCTTCATTTCTCAGTAGACTTCGGGGTAGCACTAATAGCATTCTGCAGGGCATAGGTACCTGATAGATATAACCTACCTGCTTGTAATGCAATTTGGCCCTAGACAAATACTTACCTACAGCTTGAGCATAACTACATTACTTAGTTTCTTACTAACACAAATGGGCTTGTAACCTATTTTCTGAATTAATATGAATGAGGCATATGAGTGGTTGCGACTTTCTCCTTTCTCCTTACTACTACTAGTGCACAGCACGACGTGGAAGGACAAAGTCGCAACCACTCACCCTGATGAAGGCTCTCGGAATGAGTCGAAACTTAGTCGGTGCCTTCACCGATAGTGCAGTACGTGAAAATTTCCGTTTTTACAATATGAATAGTCAAGTTCACGATAGTTTTTGGAATAAAAAGAGGCATATGAGACTTACCATTGTCTCATGGTCGGGCTACGCGCGTGCGATAGTGTTGTAAGCTTCTATACTTTACGGTAATCGCTTATCAATAGGTGGGCCTTGTTTGCCATTGGAGTGGTAATAAAAAAAATATAAATTGGTAATGTTTCCAGGCAGTGTGATGCTAGTATCGATCCTGAATTTGCTGTGGGAGTATCGTCAGCCGGAGCACGGCGCCGGGCGCTGCGTGGCGATGCGTCGCACGGGCCGGCTGTTCGTGTACCCGTGCAACGGCTCATTGCCGTTCATGTGCAAGGTCACCACTGACAACATCCAGTTTAGCGAGGAGTGCAACTCGTTTGAACCCAGTTAGTAGAGACATTTATTATAGTTTATTTTCACAGGGCGGCACGTACCTACCTAAGTAACCTAACCTCAATTTTCCCTAACTTCGTAACTTCAATTTTCGAGCCCATACTTCAACACAAAGTAATAAGTTTTTTTTAAATCTCACAGCCTCATCTAGCCCCAAAGTAAGCAAAGCTTGTGTTATGGGAACTACATGACTGATAATAATATACTACTTATATACTTAGAGGGAGTAAAAAGACGAATACCGAAAACGAAAGTATCACCCCCTTTCCACCATACAGCACCCCAAAACCCAACCAAAAAAAAAAAAGTTGCCCGAAAAAAAATTATAGCCGGAGAAAATAATGTTTCAAGATTTTTATTTATTTCGGCAGCCAGCAATGTACGCTCGATCAATGACCGCGGGCGAGATCAGCTGTTCGTGTAGTACGGGCGGAATTTGCATGTTGCGCGTACATTGCTGTTTTTTTAAATTTTATTTGTTTTTTGCTTTTATAAATTGAATAATTAGATAGATGGTCTTATTATGTTGTACTATGGTATGTAACTAGAAAAAAAATGAAAAGGACGTTAATATGTCAACATATTTTTAGCATTTTTTTTTTTCGGTAAATATATTCAGAATCATAGTCTGATTGCAACCCCCCAGGTTTCGGTAGTCGTCTTTTAACACCCTGTATACTTTTTTGTTACATACATATTATAAATAGAAAACACCCAGACCCGAGACAAATTATTGCAGACCATACAAACATTTGTAACCTTCTGCGTCTCAGGCGGACCTTCGCCCACTGCGCCACAGAGGTTGTCAAAGGTTGTAGCGCTTACGCGGACACCGCAGACCCCATTGCTTGCCTGCGCATTATTTCACATTGGTTTAATAATGTCGCAAAAATATCAACCCAAGCGGTGATCGAAACCTCTTGATACGAGGGTGCTGTAAGCACTCAGCCATAGGTTTCGGTCAGCCTCCTCGAAATTCTTAGGATGTTTCGCCTCGAACCGAATCCCCATAAGTTATTATTATTAATTCGTATTAAGTGTGGGGAAACCGTTCCAAAATCATAACTAATTAGAATGTTTTTTCCACTAAATCATTTGGATGAATCATCTAAAGGGATTTGTTATCCCTATGAAGATTTCAGAAATAATCCGTTCGTTCGTCGCATTCGTCGTATTCTCACAATTTCTCACTAGAATGGCAGATGAATAACAATCGAAGTGGGACCTGCTACTTCATGCATTTAGAGCCTCAGAGTTGGCACCAAGCGTACGCCAGCTGCCTCTACGCGGGCGGTCACCTCGCCGTCATCAACGACAGATGGGAAGCTGACCACATCAAGCACATGTTCAAGCAGACGGACTCGAGGAGGATACCGGATAATGACATCGCGTTTCTGGGGTTTAGCGACCTGTTCCAGCGGCACCATTACAGGACCGTGCATGGTGAGTCTTTATGCTCTTACACAGGCAACACCAGATTTGATTGATTTTCAAACATCTGACCGACACTACCTATAGTTACCTACATCCCCACAATAAGATTTACTGTGTCGTAGGTATCAAGAACTACGAGTGCCATAACACCCAGACTGGAAACAAATATATGACCGATTAAAATATGTTTTTTGCAATCGATCTATTTGCCCTCAACGATTTTACATAGGTTTTAACGCCACTAGCAGTTTTGAAAAATTGTGGTAAACATCACTTTTTTTTTTCGGTGAAAATCCAAAAAATCTGTAACATAATCCGATGTCAAACAGATTCCCGCTACGGGAATCGTACCCACACCTCTTGCATCTCGCACATCGTCTCATCAGTCTCTAGATAAGATTGTACCCTTGATCTTAAAGTGTTATTGATTACTAGCTTCTGCCCACAGCTTCGCTCGCGTGGTAACCGTATAAAAATTAGCCTATGTGTTATTCTGATGTATTTATAAGCTATATTACTGTAAAGTTTCATCAAAATACGTTTATTCGTTTTTGCGTGAAATAGTTACAAACATCTATCCTCACAAACTTTCGCGTTTATAATATTAATAGTATAGGATAGTAGGATTTTTATTTTATTTCATAAGATGCACAATAAATTGTTTTCATTGTGCATCTTATGAATCACATCCCTAGGTGAGCGGGTCGAAAACTTGCACTACAAGGACTGGGAGCACAAAAGTTGTCCCAGGAGCGGCAATATGTCCGACGCAGACTTCCGTTGTGGCGGCATTCGACGAACGGGGCTCCTGTCCACGTGGAACTGCGAAGTACCAGCCATGTTCTTCTGCGAGAAACCAGCCAACGCTACTGTGACGAAGAATATAATGAGGCATGGTCGAGTGCACCATAAGAAAACGCAAAGTTATCATGATAACCAAGAGTTGATCATGACCTAAGCTTATTCTAAAGGTATAATATCTACTCTTATACATATTTCTTGAGTTCTCAAAAACTTGCTCCGAACGACGACTACTTTAGATGACCATTCTCAATGACTCAAAGCCGTCGATTCTCTTGTACTCCAACTAAACTTAATTGAAATTGTCGCTCTCTCTTACTGATAATGCACGCAAGAAAGAGATGGCAAGAATTTTACTCCTGTCAAATTCGTTTGCGTGTCGCTCTTTTTCGTGTTTATAGCCAGCATATTTTTAAATACCTAATGTCTAAACTTGTACCCATGAAAAACATTTGTCTAATAACAGCATTAAGATTGTTGTTGTCTCTTTCTTTTGTTAGGTACTGTTAGTAAAAGAGAGCGACGTTTTAAGTTACGTTTAGTTGGTGTACAAGAGAATCAACGCCAATGACCTCAACCTGTAGTACACTGACTAAACTAAATTTAAACTGTCGCTCTCTTTTACTGATAGTGCAAGAAAGAGATAGCTACAATTATAGTGCTGTCAAATTAGTCAGATTTAAGTTTTCCATACAAATTTAATCGTGGTATCAAAACATGCTGACTATAAACACGAAGAAAAGCGGCACGTTAACTGATTTGACAGCAGCACACGGTACTAAAATTGTAGCTATCTCTTTCTTGCAAACACTAACAGTAAAAGAGAGCGATATTTTAAATTTAGTTTAGTCAGTGTACTACAGAATCGAGGCCATTAGCAACTTTACTTAAGTTTCAAGCAACAAGTTGGCTCAGTGTAGAGCATGAGAAACCGTAGCGCAGTTGCAATCGCAAACCAATAGTAGTTGTGTAACGATTGCAACATTGCGCTGCAATGCATTACCAAGTATGGTAATATTATACTTATAATTTAAAAAAAAATGTAATCTGTGAGAAGTTTTTGACCAGTTTCGAGAAGCGGTTGTGATTTTGACGTCTCAAAATATTGCATTGGTTCTTTAACCGACTTTAAAAAAGGAGGTCCTCCCCCACCCCTGAATCCGCTACTGTAGGTAAATACTTAAGTATATTGACCAAAATTTTAATCCTTAGGTAGGTAATACGTATATTATAAAATCTGTGGTACTTACATAATTATATTTCAATCCGTAAAGTTTACAGTTGTTTTGATGTAATATTTTGTACGTAATGAAATGGCACCAGAGTTATAGGGTGCCACGGTGACACACAATACTCAATACTAAATACATTTATTGCTTTCACATGGTAGGTACATAGATGGTGTTTATAGGTAGGTATCTCACGTGAACCCTGTCTAAGGGTATAGCAACAGATAGGTAGGCAGGCCGAGGTTTTGCGTAAACAAACTAGTTATTAATATCTACAGTAAATAAAGTTAAGTCTCTAAGATGAACTTTGTATTAGGGTACGGCGGCAGATCGAGGTTTTATTTTCATTGTAGGTAGTCAAAGTAGGTACTTTAGGAAATGGGTATAAGTGCATTATTTTGTTAGTAATGGTCATATTATTTCATGTCAATTTAGATTTAATGTCAATTCATTTCAATTCAATTTCATTTTATTATTTACAATGTTACATTACAATACACAAAATATGTAGGTAAGAAGTTAGGTAGTTTAATACACGGTCGATGTAAAATTATTAAGAGATTGATACTCATGCACACTACTCCAGGTTAATACACCATTTAAATACCTTCATTATAGGTACGAGTAGAGTGTAAGTATATATAGGTAGGCAAGACGAGTAGAGTGTAAGTATATATAGATCATATTTTTATCAGTTTTTGTACAGGCATATGTACAAAAACATATTTACGCGCATATTGGTGTGCGTGTAAATATTCATTTGCCACTAAGTTAATTATTCACTCGCGTTCAATCATTACGTGAGTTGTTGAGTAGAAGATCGACTGCCAGTGTTGCCTACCTATATATACTTACACTTATTCTGTAGCTTTAAGCATATAAAATCACGTCATCTTGTTAAGCGACGTTAATAAAAATATCACGAACAAAACAAGTCGCCACTCAGCTTTATTTAACCTTTATCTCAGTCAAATTGATATTTCAACTACGCATCGAGCTCTACATTTTAAAATATAAGTTTTAATCAGAATATCAACAGTTGCTTGCAAAATAGTAATAAAAAATAATAATAATATATTTTTTAATTAAAAAATCAAGTATTATTTACACATTAAAAAAGAAACAACAGAACATATTTCCATTAGTAATTGTAAGGCTTGGACTCATAAAGGTTGGTTTGCGGTGTCTGCACTAAGTGCAAGACTTGTGCTGTAGACATCGCGTTACCTTCCATTGAGTTGAACTCTTTTGATAGCCGTGCTAAATGTTTAAAACCTTTCTTCCTCTGTGGTAAGTACATGGCATTTTCATCTGCCTGTAGGTAGGTAGATACCTACCGTATGTAGAAAAATACTTATTTAATTCTTTTAATTTATGCCGTGCGTGCATATATCATTTGCCGTGCTGTGGTTTTCTTCATATCTGAAGGGACCGACAGTCTTTAGTGATCAGACTTTATCTGAATGGTTTGGGCTGGGTGCTGGGATCCCCCAAGGAGGATTTTTATCTCCTCTGCTGTTCTCTAAACTTATTTACAATTATCGCTTCTATGCCGATGATTTGCAGCTATATCACCACTCGAAAGCATATAATACCAATATTACACTTGAAACCCTTGATAATGACCATCTTCAACTTAAAACCGGTCTGATAACTTTCGTAAACCCATACAAATGCCAAGCTATCATGATCGTAGCACCCGCCAGCTTGGTAATATTGACATACCATCTCTCACACCTCTTACTTACAATAACTTGTAGGGTACTTGTAGGTAATAACCATTCCTTTCTCGCCGGTGGTCAAAAACCTTGGCATTCTCATTGACCCTAATCTAAACTGGTCGGCACAGGTGTAAGAAGTTTCCCGTTGGTTTTTGGTATCGTTTCATTTTTTTTTGTCATTTTTCACACAGCATCATCTAAACTAAGCAGAGCTTGTATTATGGGAACTATATGACTTATATTCTACTTATATGTATACCTACTTTTTTCAAATATTTTTAGTTAACTTCCTTCTCCTACACATAATTGATTATGCTGATATAGCTTATATCGACCTTAGCCAAGAACTCCTTAATAAATTAGATCGATTATTCAATTGAATAATCAATAATTAAACAATTTTTATAAAAAAAAAACGTTATTAGGTTCATCTTCGGTTTCTGTAAGTTCGACCATATCTCTGAATATCGCTAAACTGAAGAGGCTCCACATTCGTGATCGAAAAAACATGAGAATACTGTGTCTTATCTTCTCTATCCTCAAAGATAAAATACCTCAAAAGTAAGTAAGTACAAAAAGTAAGAAAGTAAGTACCTCCAATACCAAAATCAATTTACCTTCCTTTCGGACGCCCATGACTGAAACCTTAGATCTTTCGACTCTCTTCTCCTAGCTACTCCTCAACACTCTACCTTTTTCCGTAGTCACTCTTTCAGAGTAGTTTCTGTAGGACTATAGAATTCTATCCCTATCAATATCAAAAGGGCACCTAGTAAAATTGTATTTAAAAGACTTGTTTACGAACATCTTCTAAAGAACGCATCCCACTAGCCTTATAAGTTTATAACATTATAATATTCATTATGTCCTATTTACTATACATTATTTTATTATATTTATTTATTACTAAACGAATTATAATATTATTATGTATATTAAGTAGGTATTACGTATTTATTAATAATATGGAGTTTATAGATAGCCAGCTGTTTTTACTAATGATATTATATGTATTTACCTTTAACTGTTTATTTTATATATTTTATGGTTTCCTTTCAAGTGTATAATGTTATATGATAACCGTTTTTATTTTTGTTACTTTTAAGGTTGTACGCCAACCTTCTTTGTATAACTTCGAGGTTGGCAGGTAGAAAATGCTTTTTGAACTAAGCTCACCTTTTGTACACTTTTATTTCTTGTATAAGAATTTAATAAATAAAATTATTCAATAAATATTTATAATTGTGTCTGAACTGAGCTTAAATTATAATATCTGTGGCTAAACTAAACACTATTTATATTTAAGATAACCTAGAAAGTAAAACCACAGTTGAATTAAACAACATCACCATGATTTTAATCCTTAGGTAAGCACCACTTTATGTAATTAGATAATAATAAATTTCAAATTAAAGTGATATTAATGAATAATGAAAATATACCCTTACCTAATGGTAAACTAAAATGATAGGCACCTACCTAAAAGAGAAGCAAAAAAAAAAATGCTTAACTTGATTTGATCATTAAAATTAATTTGTTTACAGTTGGGATGGAATATCTTTTGTGAAAGGATCGTATTTGAGTAACTCAACGGTCAAAGTCCAGAGCTGGTCCGCTTGATCCTCATCTTGGCACTGTTTGGACGGCTCCGTCACTGCGCAATCGCTGGAAACGTTAAAATAGCTTTTATCCTGCCCAAGACGTATTAACACGCTATATTAAGATCTCAAAGTTGCATCCCTGATAGCTCCTAAAATAAATAATGTTATGAGTGGACATAACTTTTGTTATCATTGGAAAAATACGTTTAATGGTTCCCTGCAAACGGTGCGGTGGTTGTGCAACAAAAAACATCCATCCCTACTATGCGTGTCGGTACTGGGATGCGCGAAAAAGTTACTAAGTAGATACGAGTGACGTTTGTCGGTCAAGGTTTTTTGCTAGTTTACCCTATTAGAACAAAAGGTTTGGTTGCCGGGAAAATTTCTGGAACCAAACTTAGTACTTACAAAACTAAAATGCATTCCCCACCTGTAATACAGTCCACTTTCGTCCGCGCATTCTTCATCGACTGCGCAATAGATTGTCGTCTGAGCACCACATTTGGGTGATTTCATAAAGAAGCCCATTACATTATTAAAGGCCCACGAGGCACCGAACCAAACTGTCTTGTCGAAATGCCGGCCTATGTCCGTGCGAATCACTCCTGGGTGCAAGCTGTAGGTTGTTACACCCTGGATGCCATGTTCCTGGAACGAATAAAATCAAATACTGGTGAGCAAAAAATGTACTTCGCATTGGCGTTGACAGGTCGCAGGCCTTTCATGCATGCCTAAATAATATCTTGCAGAATAATACAGCGTCTGGAAACACGCTAGGTATATTATTCCGCGTCAGCTGTTTTATGTAGAATTTTTGGTTCGCCAGTGTAAGAGCCGGAGTACCAACAAGCTTACCGAATTGACCTACCATTTATCATTTGTCCTTTCTACCGCCCGACTCGCCAATAGATCATTAGTTTTTAAATGGACAGACGGCCATCATTGGCAGAGAAGTAATGGTAATCTATTAATCGCTTCTTACCCGCGATGTCAGAACGTAGGTAAAATCGTAATATGCGTTTGACGTAAAAGGTTGTAACTTGTATGTTTGTTAGGTACGATTTAACTCTAAAACGGCTTATCCGATTTAAATGCGGTTTCTTGCAATCGATTTGTATAATTTTAACTTTAAGGATGATTGAGCTGTCATAAGCGATGGTAAAAAGTAAATTTGCTGACAATGTTTTCGTACGGGTCATACGTAATCTTTAATCCTGTGTTGATGCTGCATTTACCAATAATGGATAATTTTTCATGAGTAGATACAATTTATAGGCTATTTTTAACATTAAGTACCTGCTGCCCACCTTTAACTTTCTTGAAAGGCCGTGAGCGAACATTATGTTAGATGCTTTACTCCTACAATACGCTGCAAATGCGTCGTAAGGAGATTTCTCGAATTTGACATCGTCTAGAGGAAGTTTAAAACCTGTAAGAAAAACAAAAAGGTCAAAGTGGCTCAGATGCGGCGAATACTCTAGCAAAATATTTAAGTAGGTACACAAACTGAGCTAAGTCAACACGCTGAAGTTGACAAGCAAGACCTTACGTGCGTGTAAATATGACGAAACGTTAACAATTCTTGATGGTGAACTCTTGACCATAGTTGGTAGCAACAGCAGCGTTAACAACGAATGACCAAAGTGGTTGGATCCTATGTGCGTCTCAAACCCATCCTCTGTTTTTCCTTCAGGGCACATCATGACCCCTGCATTGTTCACTAGTATTTGCACACTGCTTTCCTTCTCCAAAACTCTTTCGACGAACTCACGCACTGAGCTCAGACTGCACAAGTCCAGCTTTTCGACGATCAAAGTCCCAACTCTGTCGGAATGTTCTCTATTTTCTATGTCTTTTTTGGCAGCCTCAGCTTTCTCTACATTCCGGCATGCCATTATTACTCGAGCGCCTAAAACAGTTATTAGTAATTAGCTTTTAACGCATCTGACAGTAGAGTTATATTTATCTTAATAGGTATTCAGTTGTAGCCTATGTTGAAATTTAACTTAAATGCTAGGATACTCTTTTAAGAGGAAGCTTTAGAAACTATCAACTATTATACCTCTAGTGTAGAAATCCAAAGCTGTCTCCTTCCCGATGCCAGTGTTGCAGCCGGTTACGATAGCCGTATATCCCTCCAGCCTCTTTTTACTTTTACACCAACCACTCAAGAAATCCATTTTTCAAATTCTGTAACATCACTAACTTTTACAGAGAACAGAAGAAGCCTCCGAGACACAAGTTTTATGCGAGTGACCCGGATTTATTGCACTCAAGTGTAGTTACGTTGAGTAGGTAGCAAAACAATAATAAAATTTGCCGGATTAAAGTGTGTTATTTAAAAAACCTCTAGGGAATAAAGTATTTTTTTTATTTTAGTCTTTATTGAGGATTTTCAATGTTCCATTTTTTTTAAGTTTTCTTTAAATTTTAGTTTAGTTATTATTTCAAAAATGTTGTCATATGCACTGACGACGTTGATACGTCATCATCATCGGAAGAAATTTTGAAAAAGATGGTTTTGCAAAATCCCTAGAACTTATATACAATACAATAAATACACTTTGCAAAAAAGTATTTGGAATTCGAGCAGGCAGATGACGACGTACGACCCCAGCCTATTGCGAAATAAAATTTCATAACAACTTATTCACCTGGGTATCCTTGGTTTGTACGAAATCACTGTACTTTTAAGTTCTTTGTTGGTACAAGTAATTTTCTGATTGTATGATGGAGAAACCGTCAAGCGACTGCCCCTGACTCAATAGCCGGCGTTACTGCGTGCATAGAGGCAAATTTAACTAGGTAGGCAGGAGACGCAGAAGGTTGCGGTTTCGATTCTCGTCGCGAAGCAAATGTTTGTATGATCTGCAAATATTTGTTTCGGGTGTTTTCTATGTATAGTATGTAGGTATTTACAAAAAAGTAGTCATGTAGTTCCCATAACACAAGCTCTACCTTGAGGCTAGATGATGCTGTGTGAAAAATTTCCATCATTATTTTCATCAAAATCCGTTCAGTAGTTTAGGGTAGTAGGATTTATTTATGAAATTGATTTGAAACTATAGTGTGACGAGTTGACGACAATGAGAATTTGAATAACTAAGTCTCAAGCTCAAACTCTCATAATTAAGCAGCTATATGCTTAGATTAAGGACCTACCAGCCTTGGATCATTATCACCAATGCCAAATCTATTGTTCTCCATATTTAAAATTCCATACATGGGTTCCCAAGCTTATTATTTTTAATATAAAAATAAAGTAGTTTTTTTTACAGCCAATGGGTTTTAGGTAGGTTGGTAGGTACAGTTAACACTTTTTTTTTTTGGATGAACATTTTTGACGTTCTCAATATATTCTTTGAATGCTTGTAATACTGACTTGAGTTGATCTTGGGTACACAAATGACGATCTTTGTGCAGAATTCGTTTGCCTAATATTTTCAGTTTTGCTTTACATGTCTTGCTGTAGGGTAGGGTGGTGTAAGTTTGCGCAGTTTTGTATCAGTCGGTCATAAAATCAAATCGTACGGAATAATCACAGATTTATTTATTAATATTAAATTCTTACTTATCTGGTAACAATTGCTAGTACTAGTTTTTGAGCAAACATTATTACTTTTAGCAAAAAGTCAGAAGTCGGGAATTGTGCAATTTTACCCTCTTACAAAAAACCAAGTCGAAAATGTAGAGAGTACTTTAAACAACAATACACCTAAATAAGCTGAAGATACTTTATAACAAAAATAAAATAAAAACTATCAAACAAAATTCAGGAAGTAGCTACTTGAGTACTTTAGTAGGTAGGTTACTTACTCGGACAATCTATAAATCTGAACGTAGGCACGGAAGGTTCAGCGTTAGCTTTGTCTTCTACGTTCTCACTCATTTAGCATAACCTATGCACTCACAGAACTCTGACAGACATTTTAGCACACCGCACGTTGCAAGAGATCAAGTTTAACTGTAATAGCTTAGTTATTTACTTACATGCTATCTTTTAATAAAATGTATATTAAATGCCGCTAATACTTTTTACAATATGTAGGTAAAAATTATTTATGTATTGCACAATAAGGCATTCGAATTCAGAAACCTAATAGATCCTCTTTGTTTTGTAACCTCAACGTAATAAAAAATAAGTTAGCAACCATCTCGACTTTATCAGTTAGGTTGGACTTTGTGATGTTTTAACAATATTCTACATTGCGCTAGCATTTTTATTTATATCTCACTCTAACATTGCAACTTGCAACAAAAAACATCTTGCCGATCATGTTGTTGTTGGCTGTACTTTTGCTTGGCCAAGCCCGGTAGTACTGATCACAGAATAACAATACTCTAGAGATACTGATATTGTATTCTGTGGCGTGGGATTAGTTGAAACAAACTATGTATCTTAATTATTATTAAACTATTTCGTGGAAAAAAATATTTACATTTAGTGGGAATGATCCCCAACCTTAAGTGTCTGCCTACTGAAGGCAATTGCTCAGATGATCGTATGCATCCATAATCATCCGTTGTATTCTAGATAAACGTAGGTACTGGATGACTATCAAAATGTAGCTAGGTATTATAAAAACATCTACAAATCAGAAAATAATCATGCGTGATCATGATCACGCAAATGGGCGATGGGTGGTATAGGTACTTATAGAGAATCTCGTCAAGACAATAATACGACTTTTTAATTGAATTAGCGATATAGTTTCGCCGCAATTAACTAAAACAAGTAAAATTACCTAATGAATGACACATCCAACTAAGGATACTAGGTTGACACGGTGGCACTCACAATCTTATGTGGTAGTAAGGTGTGGAAGTAAGTTTGTACGATACACATTCCTTTTAAAAGTATTGAAGGATTTGATAGCTATGGGAACTTTTACTTAAAGTATGAACGTACATACAGAAAGTGGACGCGTATTATTAACACAGTCAAATAGTAGAGCAGATATAGCACTGGCAGTCTTCGACTCAACAACCTACCGAGTTAATAATCTAATTAGTGACATTGGTGTGCGTGTAAATAATCATTTGCCATTTTACAGAATATACTATTTACCTAAGACCTACTTCATCGTTATATTATTTACCTCTTAGAAAAACAAATGAAACCAAATATCTATATTTGGTTTCAATTGTTCTGCAGAGGTAAAATCTTACCTAACCATTTTACACGCTTCCCTTATTTCGTTTAGGCCGGGATGCGCAAGGGCTGTGTTATTTAATGTTGTGCCGTATTTTATGAATGTAATACGATAATCGATTTTAGGTATTAATTAATACGTTATCTACCTAAACCCTACACACCGCTACATCTAAGTAGGTCTGTTACCTAAACCTACTTAGATGTACCGAATGACATAAACTACGCTATGCGCAAAAGGTGCACATCCCTATAATTTTTTAATATTAATTATTAGTGTAAATTAAATTAAATATTATATGCAAATCCTCAAATGGCCATGTACGTAAGTAAAATGAAAAATGATGATTTATTGACAACATAATTTAATACTAACGCTAGGCTAAGAAATTTATGAGTAGGGTAATATGATCCAATGGTGATTGATAAATAATTCAAATTAATTCCTAGTATCAAATTTTCGAGAAACTAAGATTATTAGGTTTAACTAACTGAACAGTCTGAAACTGAATTGTCTAAGGGGTCGTAATCGTCCAATTTCAGTGTCTTGATTGTGATGTTCCAAAGTTGTATCACGTCATCCACTCTTTGGCAGTACGATGAGGGGGGAACAGGCGCGCAGTCACTAAACAAAATAAATGTAAGTAGGTAATTCAATAGCAATATTACCTAATAATACTAACATTCCAAATATAATAGAGACGTAGGAACGTAGGTAGCTAGGTTGAGCGAAGAATTGTACCAGTAATAAAGCCCAGTTTCATTCGCACAGTTCTCATCCACAGCGCAGTGCACGGTAGTTTGGGCGCCACACCGCGGAGTCTTCCATATCCAGCTGAGCAAAGGACTGCGGAAGAAATAGCTGACCCAGAACCAGGCGGTGTCTTTGTAGTGTCGATCGATGCCGGTGTACACGATGCCAGGGTGTAAGCTGTACGTTGTTATGTCTTTTATGTTTCGATACTGGAAAACAATAGTTAATAACTAAAAAAAGTCACGTTTGAGCTAAAATTATGTCCAGAAGTGAGTATGAGTAAAGTAATCAGTAGGCCTGCAGAATAGAGATTACATTGGTTTAAATGCAGTTGTTCTATTTTGCATAAGTTCATAATATCTAGTTTGTTTTTTCTAGAATTATTATTAAGTACAATTAAGTTAGGACATCAACATTCTGTAGAAATTCATAATAACTCACTTTGAGGTGAAACGCAAGAGCTTTTGCGAACAATATATTCGCTATTTTACTTTTCGAATATGCTTCCAGAGGTTCATATGGTGTTGATTCGAAGTTAATATCCTCGAAATCGATTTTATAGACTGAAATTTTGAAAACAATCATTCTACTTTGGTTCTCCAGTAAAACAAAGGGAAATTAGTAAAATTAACAACTTAAACCAATAAGGGTTCCTTTTCGCTTTTTGGACCTTATTGTAACGCCTGTAAAAAAAGATAAACCTTAAGTCATCGTCGTTATAATCAACAGCCTGTAATCAAGTCCAATAGTGTATGTAGCCACTCAAATGTCCATATAATAATATTAATAATAATAATAATGCTGTACATTTTAAACTACAGTATCTAGCCCCTAAGTAAGCAGAGCTAGTGTTATGGGTACCTACCTACTTCAGGATTGATATACTAATAGAAAACACCCAGACCCGAGACAAATATTTAACCTTCTGCGTTGCCAAATGTCGGCGTTAGGCGGGCCTTCGCCCGCTGCGCCACAGAGGTCGTCAAAATATTATCTAACCCTAACTCCCCGCTTCCTCGCACCGCCCTCAATGAACATGAACCTCTTCCTCCCTTCTTCAGCAGTTGTCAGTTCTGCGAGCCATATGGCCTGCCAAAAGCCATTTCAACTTGCTAATTCTAAGGCCTAATGTCGACGACTTGTGTTTACGGATTTCTTCGTTTCAGATTTTATCACGTAGTATGTAACTAATGAAAGTCCAAGCCTACTAGTGGCTAGGACACAGATAATTAGTATTAAATTATCTGTGTCCGAACATATCTCTCTCCATAGCCTGTGGTGCTGTGAATCTGAGTAGATAGTCGCAAATAATCGTTCTTACAATAATGTATGTCCGACGAAACAAAGATTATTCTCGAAGGACCACTTCTGATGTTCATCGGTAGCAGAAGTAGCGTCAACAACGCATGCCCCAAGTGGTTTGATCCCATATGCGTCTCAAAGCCATCTTCAGTTCTACTTTCAGGACAGCACATTACCCCAGCATTGTTCACTAATAAATTTAATCTTTCCTCGCTAGCCAGCACTCTTTTAGCAAACTTCCGGACAGACTTTAGACTGCACAAGTCGATGTTTTCAATGAGCAAAGTTCCTGTCACTTCAGTAGCGGTTGACTCTTCGATTTCACGCTTTGTGACTGCAGCCGTGTCCATGTCACGGCATGCTATAATCACACGTGCTCCTGAAATGATATGGTAAAAATTTTGATTAAATCAAATCTTGGTAGGTATCCAACCTAAGGTTACTTTAAGTTCACTGTTGATGGATCTAAAAGATGATATATTTGTGGTTGTAAAAAAATCCAAGCATACATGTTAGACCACAGGCTCTCAAACTTATTTTTCACACCACCCACTTTGAGAATAAAAAAAATCATAGCGCCCCCCCAAAGTTTTTAGACATAACAACCTATGCTTACCCCTCTAGACCGCCTTAGCGCCCCCAATATCTTCTAGCGCCTTCTACTGCCCCCCTGAAGGCCTTCAGCGCCCACAAGGGGGCGTTATCGCCCACTTTGAGAAACAGTGTGTTAGACCAATGTCCTTAGTAATTGCAAGTTAATATAAGCCAAGACAATGACTTTTATTTTCATCATGGTACCTAGTATGTATGCTTATTAATTACCATTGGTATCAATTTAATAATTTGCATTTTGATGATATAGGTTGCACCGGTGATTGGTATTCACATAGAACAGTTTATCTATTGTCTGACTTTATCCATTGTTTTCCCGTTATGTCAAATCGGTGCCAATAATATTTCCTGAAAATGTGTGCCAACTAGAAACCTACTCAAAGTCAATCGGTTTTTATTCATTGAAATCACAAGGATCATTATATACAAACGTCAACTTAACAACTACGTGAATGTAGTATTCACGTAGTTGTTAAGTTTAAAATTAAAAAGTAGTATTATTTACGCCGATCCCTCGCGCGCGAGAGTTGAAGAATCAGTCAACAAACTCTGCTTGGTTATTTTTATGATGATCCTTCATTCAGCTTTAGTGTGGTGCCAATCGACCTCATTTATAGAAAAAGAGTACTAGTCAAAGAATTAAATAAAGTCACAGACTTACTATATGTACCAGGGAATAAAGTCTAAAATTTATCAACCATACATTTTAGACTTTATTTACGCTTATAATAATATTTTTTAAAATATGTTTCCACAGATATGCAATTTGACAAGTAAGCTAACTAGGGAGCGATAAAATAAAGTTTAGCGGGTACGGTACGGAGTGCCAACGAAAATTGCTAGGGACTTCCAATATTTCCCAATGATAACTGGCAACTTCGGGACCCCAACATAGCGTGTCTCGATTCGAGACTCTCGAATACATC
This sequence comes from Perizoma flavofasciatum, assembly GCA_958496245.1. NCBI lineage: Eukaryota > Metazoa > Arthropoda > Insecta > Lepidoptera > Geometridae > Perizoma > Perizoma flavofasciatum. Next base: position 10,590,820 of record OY292423.1, read on the forward strand.
TGGGGAGAGGGCTTAGGACTACGTAAATCAGTAAGCCTTTCATTCTTGTCAGTACGCAATTTGAAACATAAAATAAAAAAAAATAACTCGCCCCTTTTATAAAAATCCAATGCAGTCTCTTTTCCAATCCCTGCATTACCTCCGGTAACGATGGCTGTGATTTTATCCAATCTGCTCTGGCTCTTACACCAACCGCTAAAGTAGTCCATAGCTGCAATATCCATCAAATTACTACTTGATTGATTTTCTTCAGGCTTTTTCCAGATAACCCAAGACAAGGATTTTGTCGATGAACGAGGAGACAAAAAATATTTCTGCCTTTATCTTTTGTCTAACTGGAAAGTAGACGGAAATAGTTTTTATCATCTTTTAGGTACATCGTTAAAAACGTTTTCTTGGTTCTCATGTATTATTAGCATGCAATAAGCCTGGTCTGCTATTCCTACTTACATACGACTAACTTGAGAGATTGCCACGCTATGACTGTCTTAACGTTAATAGCGTGGCAATCTCTCAAGACCAACCAATTGAACGATGAGTTTTACGTTTTATTCGTACTTATTTGTACGTCAGTTGTTAGAAAAACGATATAAAAGGATCACGCCCTCTATCTAATGGGTCTTATAGTATCCGGTGTTTGAATATAAGTACTTACAGGGTGTTCCAGAACATGAACTATCCCGAAAGGGAGTCATTAATGTTTTAGTTCATTTTATGTTACCTACTAGCATTTAGTAATGATAGTAGGTAGGAACATAATATTTGGATGGTTCGCAATCGCTAAAGGGGCGCGAGTCCTCATTGAACCATTAATAAAAAAATGAATTCAAGTTTTTATGGTATACCGTATTATGATATCTGTGAATCTTAGAATTCAAATTTAAGAGTTTTTTGCTAGGTAAGTCTAGTATAAATTGGAATATATGGAACACCAGACCCGGAACAAATATATGCAGGGCATGCAAACATTTGTCCTACAGCGGGAATTGAACCCACACCACTGGCGTCGCAGCTGGTACTTGCTCACCACGGCGTTGCATAGTAAGTACATAGCATTCAATAAAATAGGTACTCGTACTTGATTATTAAAAATAAATTTTATTTCTGAAAAATATCTCCGATTACAAAAATAAGTGGGCGTTTATTAAGCTAAAGCATAAAAGAGTATTTTTGGATTCAGTAAAATCTTGCTCTTACAAACTAGCTCCTTATTTATTCTTAAGTCCTGAGTCTGCCGCGGTGAAAGGATCATAGTGGAGGCCCACGAGCTCGCAAGATGCCGTCCACAGCTTTTTGGCGAATTCGTCATTCAATGACTTAGAAGAAGGCGCTGTCACCACACAGTCGCTGTAACAGTAAAATTGGCCTGATTAGTCGTATTTGGATGGGTTCATCTTAGAGATTTGTGGTGCTTTCTGATGTGCTAATCTAGCCCAGGGCTAGCCCGCATCAGAAAATTTATTCCGCTGTTTGATGTCTGACGAAATAGAATTCCGCTTACTGAAACTGACCTATGCCTAGGTAAGGTACTATCAATCACGATCAGCGACACAGATACTGCTCCGTAAAACACAAATATTCGCGCGCACTACTGATTGAATATGTTACAAAATTGCGTAGAAAAAGTATCGCGCAATGAATTTTGGCAATGCGGTCTAGCCCTAAAATTTAGTAAGAAAATGTGTTTGGTAAAATTCTTCAGACAATAATTATACAAATCGTACGTTGACGCGGAGAGAAGATATTGACGAGACGATTTGCAACTATTTTACATCTTACCTGTAATACAGTCCAGTTTCATTCGCGCATTTCTCATCAATCGCACAGTATATGCTAGTCTGGGCCCCTAGTTCCGGGTTCTTCATGAATGGTGCCAAAACAAAGCCGAAGAAAGATCTCGCTCCTCGAAACAAGGTCTGGTCAAAGTGACGCCCTAGTTCAGTTTTTATCAGGCCCGGGTGGAGACAGTAGGTGTTTATTCCTTCTATGTTGTTCTCCTGAAATTACAAGTTGTTATAAATAGCAAAAGAACGAATGGAAGGAGCGGGAAAATTGAGAGCTGAAAATCCTACTACTATTATAAACGCGAAAGTTTGTGAGTATGGATGTTCACGCAAAAACTACTGATCGGATTTTGATGAAACTATACAGTAATATAGCTTATACATCTGGATAACACATACGCTACTTTTTGTCCAGGCACCACGCGGGCGAAGCCGTGAGCAGAAGCTAGTAATAATATAAATAGCTTTCTTTCATATAACTTCCATGTCAAGTTGTCATGAAGGCAATTTTCAACGAGATACGCTAAGTAGTAAATCACAGCACATTTTTCGACCCCTTTGCTCGAAAAAGCCAAATTGATTATAACTCCAAAATTACACAATTGAACTCCTAAATTAAACACATAAAAAGGCCCTCTCAGAAAACCAGCTCAGCGCGTACCTATATACTAAGCTGAGACAGGACCTATTTTGACCCCAAGCAACACATAATAAATAAATAATGCTGGACATTTTCACACAGCATCATCTAGCCCCAAACTAAGCAGAGCTTGTATTATGGGAACTACATGACTGATATACTACTTATATACATTTTTTTTTGTAAATACATACATAATATACATAGAAAACACCCAGACCTGAGATAAATATTTGCAGATACAAACATTTGTCCCGTGGCGGGAATTGAACCCGCAACCTTCTGCGTCCCAGGCGGACCTTCGCCCACTGCGCCACAGAGGTCGTAATATGTGTGTCGGTAGGTCCAAATTAATAAATTTTCTTTATTCTTTCGTTTTAAAACTGTAAGATTTTATGCTTACTGTTAGCAATGTTATAAAATGTTGAGACTGAAACAGAACGTACCTATACCTATACTCGACTTGGAGATGTTGCGGAAAATGTTTTTGAACGTGATGTCGGCCATATTTTTAAAAATCATGGATTCATGGTCAGAACGGCCGATATCATTTGACCACACTGAGAAGCTGTTTGGCTGCGCGCTGGACAATTACGTTTGAAACAATTAATTTCAAGTGGCCAATAAGCCGACTGTCTTGACCGAGACTGTACTGTACCAAGGAGAGGCATTTTAAATAGTTTAAAAAACACGCCATACCTTTAACTTATTTGCCAATTCTCTGGAAAACAGCACATTTGCGAACTTGCTCTGGCAATACGCGTCCCCCGCTTTGTACGGTATATTTTTGTAATTCAGGTCGTCGAAGTGCATGATGCTTTCTGGAAAAAACAAGTGTTCTTATAAGAAAGGTGTCGCAGAATTAGGTTTAACCCTACAGTTTTAACTGTAAGTAGTTTTACAGTTTTTTTGGAAATCTTTCCAGTTTTTAGTATAGGCCTCCAAATCTACCGTTTTTTACTAAAGATGAGCTGACACTATCTATTTTTAAGATATTTAAAATAAGCAAAAGCTGTAGATATTACGTTGTTTTTGTTCATATTTACTTTATTTTCTATTCTACAGTTTTTTCTACAGTTTCTCTAGTTTAGGTTTGGCAACACTGCGCAGAATCTACAATTACAATTACAAATTGTAAAACAAACTGCTGGGAAAGGAAGATTCTCGAATGATGAACACGAACCAGTCGACGGCGCCGGCGCAGTAAAGTTGTAAGTAAGGTACTTATTTTTATTTCGTTCGGAAAACAAAGTATTTATGACTAGATAGACGACTTCTTGAAATTATATTTACCTTTAACATGGTTTCGCATTTAATAAATGAAACAAACTTATTTGTTTGAGTTAAAGAAATAAGTATACGAATAGACGCAATCTGACTGTACGAAAAACTAAACAGTTTTTGAACCGACAAACCAGTCAGTGCAGTGTTAGCAAGAACGCGCTTGAAAATGTATGTTTGACCTGTATACCCTCCACCCCCCTTTTTATTAGGTAAAGTCGACCAAACAAACACTAGCATTCCCTGTTTCGTGGGTATCAGGAACGAGTACCGTGCTTCCACAAAACCTAGACGTGGCCATGGTTTCTTCGAAGGCTCCAGTGTTTGATAATATTTGGTATAAAGAGGAAAAGCATTTGTGATGTCATAATTCCTAGGCCCTGTCTGAAAACCAACGCTGTTCCTCACTACAGTGCGGAGCAAACACTAAGCTGAGCTGGGCCTGTTTGGCCCACACGACTCAGTTACCAATAAGCACAAAAATCTTCATTTTTGTCTATTATCTCATATCCATATTGTATTTGTGCCTGAATTTTCTGTGCTTGGTTATTGTTCATTATTAATAAAATAATGAATAGTTTATAGTTTAAAAACATCGATACCTATAATGGTTACTACATATAGGTGTATCTGGAGGCATGGTAGTGCCGTCCCGCCAAGTGCCCAGACTAAGAAAAACTATCTGCAGTTCTAGTAAAAAACTAGGGAAACTAGGGAACTAAACTAGTGCAAAGTCAGGATTTTGTAGGTATGTGTTTGTTTTTATAAAAAAAATATTGAATTGATTTTTTTTTTATTTCAACAATACCAATGCCGTGCTTGTATCTGTGGCCATGCTTACTCGTATGCGCCCTTGAAGACACAGTGACAATTCTGGCAGGCGTGCTTCCCTTGATCCTCGGCAGAAGCAGCATGGTCAGCAGAAAGTGTCCCAGGTGGTTTGTCCCGAACTGCATCTCAAAGCCGTCCTCGGTCTCAGTCAGTGGGCACATCATCACGCCAGCATTGTTCACTAAGATGTTGATCTGTGAATAAAAGAATGACAATTAGATTTTTATTTAGTCAACCATATCGTAATAGTTAATATCATTGGCATGTCAAAGAATTTCTGCATTTAATTCTTACTCTATAATATTATATCCACCACGCATGCAAATCAGAAAATGAACAAATAATGTAGGTATTCGTTAATGGGGTAAAAATGGTGGCATTCAAAGAATTCCTTTAATTTCATTTTAAATTAATTAAGAGGAAGTTGAATGAATGAATTAATTAATGAAAATACTTTATTGTACACCACAAAATAAACAAAAACTTAATATAACTAAAAGTACAATGGGCGGTCTTTTCGCTTAAAAGCGATCTCTTCCAGACAACCTTGGGATGGAGCGGAATGTATGCAATTGTAAGAATGGTTGGCGGTGAACGTAATAATAAATACAAGAAGAGAGTGCAATGCGATATACAACTATAAGATAAATATAATTACATATACCTACATACACAGTAATAAACCACACACTATAAAAATAAAAATATATAGCTATATACAATATATATTCATAATAAATAATACTAATATACACCTACCATACAGTAAAAAGTAAAAGGATATTATTTCGTAATAAAAAAATAAATAAAAAAAAGAACACTGGTTACAAAGTTATTTCAGATAAAAAAAAAAGATTTTAACACGAGCTTTAAATATACCTAGCGATGGGCCTGCCTAATTGACACCGGCAATGCATTCCACAGAGTGAGTGATTTCTAATGGCAATTTATTATAAGTAGGTACATATCGAGCTTTTGACAGATGCCCGTTTAAGGACCGGACCCGAACCGGTTAGTTAAAGGTTGTTTTTATAATTTAAATGTGTTTTTTGGACATACAACGTAATATTATTATAGTTTCTAATATTTTACGATATTATTAATATTTTATTCAATTGTATTTGATATTCGTATTTAGTCTGACAAAATTGAATTCTAGTCCTTAAGCGAAATCTACTGACATCGGCAATAAGTAGGTAAATTAAATAATAATCAATTCGTTTATTTGAACTAAACATACCATTACACATGTACTTATTTATTAGGTTAGGGCCGAAAACAACTAATACGTACAACACTTAATAATTAGGTGGCAGGTTAGTACAAGACAGTTTTCATTTCAATTAGGTACCTACCAAATTCTATGAATTTCATTTCATTTCATTTGGATGACTAAAGGAAGCTTACTTAGTCATTTCGTAGATCTGACCTTCATAGGCCGCAGGATAAATAAATGCACTCGAGACTCGAATGAGTGACCATGAACTGGAAGACGCGTCGCATAAAATTTAACACGTTCACAGTCCACTGCACAAGGGTAATTTAAAGGAAACACGCATGTCACGTCAATCCTATCGGCATTCTTGCCCAACTGACACGTCCAACGAGAGCCGTGTTGATCTAGTAGGCCACACCCCGATTGCAAGGTAGTGGGTTCGAACCTGGTCGTGCACCAATATTATTTTTTAATTTATGTGTGCTTTTGAAATTTATGTATTTATTTTGTCTTCTTTAGATAAGTATGTATTTAGGTACCTTAGTTTCGTATTTTATATTATTTCAACCAGGTTTTAGCAAAAAGTTTATCGTAACTTTTTATGTACTAACGTAAAACGAAATAAAAATATGGAATACCTACCTACTTACTTACCTACTATAATTTAAGAGAGATTAATCCACTTAAGTATGTACCTACCTAGATACTTACCAAGTTATTTTCAGCTACCTACGATCAACCTGCGTTTCTACTTTCCTAGGTTTGAAGTACCTACCTACTTTGGTATGTAAAGAGCGTCATGATGAGAAAACCTTTGGTCGCCGAAAGACGTCCAGGTCACGAGTTTCCCTAAAAAGTAATTTTGATGAGTGTTCCTCTTATGGAACGCCAAACGCCAACGCGTAAATACGTCTATTCAATCATGATTTTACCTGTGGTTCATTGTCCAAAATATTCTGAGCAAACTCTCTGATCGATTTCAGAGAAGATAGATCGCACTTGGCCAGTACCAGATGTCCTGTATCTGGGATGTCTTTACAGGACTTTTCTATGTCGACCTTAGCCTCTTCAGCTTTCTCCAGATTGCGACATGCCATAATCACCTTCGCACCTGTAAAATTAAAAGAAATAATTTTTAATGAGAAAACTTGAATACAACCGGTTATAACTACCGTATCTTTTACGGATGGATAGCCGGCTGGCATACTGAGTATTATTACTTGTAGTGCCTAAGCATATTATTTACGAAGGTACATATGAATGAGTATTAAAGCATAAATAGTTATACCTACTACATACAACAGACGCACATTACCTATTTATTAGCTGAAAATAACAGGAAGAATGCTCAGACCGGGCAATACATAGGCGCATTCATTCTTCTACGAGTAGCTACAAAAGCTCTGTTTACACTAACTATTAAGTACCTACCTACAGCATGACTGTATCCATTGCTTAAACCCACTCTCACCTCTTTTATAGAAATCCAATACGGTTTCCTTCCCAATCCCGGTGTTACATCCTGTAATTATTGCAGTCCTCCCGAACAACTTCGCGGTGCTATAACACCGCCCACTGAACAGCGGCATTTTCACAAATAAGGTTTTATAAACAAAACAAAGTTATAAAGACCAGGTTTATTCCCGTGTAGCAAATACAACAAAAAACACGTGAGGTGGCAGTGGCAATGACTGAGACTGAATTCCAACAAGTATCTTGGTATGACACTTAGATACGCGGCAAAAACGTAGCAAGAGCACAGAATATTTATATAGTAGGTATGTAGTATAAAAATACAACGGTATCTCTCCCCACTAGCTTGGAATGATCGCCACGCCCGCCCCTGTGCACGGACTGGTTGTGTTTTCGACTTTGTTTACCGACCTTGGCCGAACTAAAAGCGGGCCGGCCAGCTTCCAGTCTCGCATTGAGAATGCCAGGCAAAATGCAGCAACCTAACTTAAACCTATACCTAAAGATGTTCAGTGGGGGAGACTGGTAAACTTGACTTAAGTTAACATACAAGGCAAGTTTTGTGTAGGGCAATAGATGCATATTTAGGACAAACACTCTTTCCAGTTACATATCTAGGTAGCTAGGCCCAGCTAGCACAAAGTTATGACCTACCTACATATCTGCTTAGGTAATTAAATTGCGAGAACTTTTAAAAAGAATAAAATTTTATTTAATGACTTTGTATATTAAATTGATATTGACTTTCTAACCACTGCAGCCATTCAATTGTAACATGTTTTTCTAAAGTGATTTCTTGAAAAACTTCACTTCTTGATGTCTCTTTAAATCGTAGTTTCTTGAACATTGAGATACTGATTTCATTTTCTAGGGATATTTTTGCTTCATAAGTTTTCAGGTTGAGGGAGTTGATACCATAAAGTAGCATGAGAATGACAGCTTCCCAGCCTAATTTCTTGCCACGGGCAGATTCTTCCGCTATCATTATTTCGATTTCACCAATTGCAGACTCTTTGTCTGTTATGAATATGTTGGTGTCACCTATCATTGAGTCTGAAAAAATGTTAAATAAGTTAAGTACTTATCTAAATCAATAAACTTTGTATCAACAATATGTAGACAATAGAACTTTACTTTACCAACCAATTTCATTTTCCAATTTGCCATATTTATTCTTATCTAGCAAAATAAATGTGCATTCTGTAACAATAAAAGTATACATTTTATAGGACAATTTTTTTTTATAATAATGTTAGGGTAGGTTATGTTCATAAATTGCAGAGTTTTTTGCTGTGAATTATTCACCATCAGATAGATAAAATAAATAACACTCAATAGACACACACACTGCCCTATTATTGGTGGTTGTGGGTATATGTGGGAACAGTGGAAACTTTATGTACCATGGTACAGTCAGCGACAAAATTAGATTGCAGTTAATATTTCAATAACTAAAATAGGAGACATGATAGAACCTTAAGACTTTAATATCAAGTTACATTTGAAGATCCTTTTTAGATCTTAACTTTTTTCAAAATAGAGATTAAAATTCCTTGTCAAACCTAAAGAAAAAAATAAAATTGTTATCTACTTTTGTAGCCGACTATACCATATTAGCCAAACTGTAGTTCAGCCTCTAACGTCTCAGCCCGCCCTTCTTTTACAACCAACAAGCAAGTCTTGACTGTCGCGAGGTTGTCTGTGAAGGTATTTGCCTAATCTGGGTAAATGGAATAAAAAGTGAACTTAGGTACAGTACTGTCTTCATCTTCCCGCCACGATTTCTGCATTTCATACTCTTCTTCTAGCGTCAATGGTTCAGATGCTGTCAGTTTCTGGAGTTCTTCAGACTTCATCCATTGATGATACCTGCGAAAATTATGAACATGATCGAAACGAAGTGGATAAATAAACCAGAGGTAGTAGCAAGGTATTTACTTTGGTACATGCTGTATTCGATAGGGGACTAATAGCAGGTTACTCCCGACGATTTTCAGCTCACTGTTCAATCTCATTCTATAAAAATTATCGACAAACAAAAGTAAACTTGAGAAAACTGATTTATACCTAGGTACTTGTAAAATATTAGAATGAAATGAATGTTTACATTTATTTTTCATCATCGGTTTTACACTTCAACCAGTTCAGGAAGTGCGGGTAAGAAGCGAGCTTGAGCTCTTTTTTCTGGATTCGACTAATGGAGACACTACTCCCGAGTCTCTTGGTTTTGCCCTGGGGCCATCCGATTAAAGGTTGGCCTTTCACAGCGGCTTGACGTCTCACCTTCAGGCTTTCGTAGGTGTTTTTTTCGTTATTTGAGGTAGTAAGCATTCCATATCGACCAAACCCTAATAAATCTGTGGTAAGCCGCTCGTTACCAAATACTGATCTGACGCGAGCGCGTGTGATAAGATGAGTGAAGAACGTGCTGTTCACACATGCGTCGTTAGCCATAAATTAGAACTAAATAAATAATTAAGATTCTTGATTGATCTGTAAACGCGGTATTACATTTGGTTCTGCATTGGTCGTCTGATATTTTGTTATTTGTTTGTCTTTACTGTCAGTATCATCGTCACATCTTCAGTCATAGAACTATAGCTTCTCTAACTTGACCCGGATATAGCAAAAGCCATAGTCAAGAAGTGAAGTGAAGTGACCCAGAAATAGCTGTCTCTACGAGTTGACGCCAGGGTAGAAAGGGACTTCCTCGGAGCCCTAACTAAACGCCTAACAACAGAGCGCGAGCGTTTGAAGAAAACCTCAAAAGGACCTTCTTGAGTTAGAATTTTTATTTTTTGTCACACGCACATTACCGCAGAGTACTTGCACAATACGTAGGTAGGTAGTATTTCTTAGTTTCTTGTACAACGCACATAAAAACCCTGTACCTAGTAGTCTGTGCATAAAATCCAGAAGTCGAATGAAGACAACAAATAACAAAAGCCATAATCAAGAAGTGAAGAAAACCAATTTCCAAAAAAATAATGTATAAAAAATGTTACAAAAACGCATTTTTTTTGTAGAAAATTGCTGGTGGCAGGGTGAAAAATTAAACACTGTAGCCAACTTAACCTAAGATACCCTAAATTCAGGGTGAATTTTGCGGTCTAGGGATTAAGGTATGAATTCTGAAGCTGGATTAATAGGTTTGGCAGGACTAGATACCACCTACACTTAAGCCTAAAAATGTATCCGATTTTATTACGGTGCTTTTATTGATAGTTTTAGTGGTATTTTATTTGGCTTGTCTTATTCTAGCTAGGGGCTATCTTGGTGTAGGAATAAACTTTTTAGTAGTTGGCCACTCAGCGCGTTTGTTGACGTGCGTTTTTAGTGTTCCAGAAAATAACGAACGATAGTTCTTATCTTTTTATCACAAAATTAGCGTTATTTTATCTTATTACACAAAAGCCCTGCAAAAATCGTGTTTTCTGTCAGTGAGTGACGTCAATAATAGGTAAAAATCACAGAGTTTAGCTGCAGTATTTTCGTATTTCTCAGGAGACTCCTGTAGCTTTTAGTTTTCAACAGTAATTGAAGATGAATCATAACTTATTACATTTACTTAATTTTCAGTGAATTTCGAAAACTATATACCTACTTACTGAAGATGAATCAATACTACACAGAAAGGCAGCTATGTTGGTGCTACGGAATGATATCCTTGCTTCTAGCCGTGTCAGTAATATGCATAGGGGTGCCTTACAATCATTGGAAGACAACCTTGGATGTCTGTCCTGGAGGCTACTTTGAGAACACAAACTGTGGGTGTATTTTCTACGGAGTCAGTACATTCCAGTACTTTAATGGAGGACATAACTCTACTTGTCTGTATTCCGTATTCGCACCATTGCCAATATTGGTGTATGCTATTATTATGGCTCTCTTCCATATGTACAGAGTTTGCATCAATAATGTTGGGAAGTATGAAGATGAACAGACTACAGCTATGGAGGAAATGTAAGTAATGTGATGAACTTGGTGGTGCAGCAGGCTTGTATCTGACTAAGAGGTGAGACAAAGGTGCTTGGGTTGGATTCTCACTGCGAGACAAATGTTTGCATGTTCTGCAGATATTTGTTTCAGGTCTGGCCAGCATACATAGTGGGTTCAATGCTATGTATAGTGAGGAAAAAACTGGTATGACCTAGCTAAATCTAAAAATGAGATGCACCATGGGCTAGAAAAGCAAAAAAAAAATAGCTAACAACCCATACATAAATAGATAGAAATAGAAAATACTTTATTGCACACCTAATAACACATAAGCTTAGCTAAGTACTACAAACTTTGACAATGTTGTACAATGGGCGGTGTTATCGCTAAATAATGATCACTACCAGACAACCTTTGGATGGAATGGACTGTACCAAAGTTTACATAGTCCAAGTACTAAAATATAAACTTTAGATTTGTAACAAACAACCTGCTCAATTGTGTGGATGATGATTCTGGTTCTGAATTGTTGAACTAGAAACTAATCCAAGGTGGTTGCTTATTACAATCTCTTGTGGAGGTCTATGTCTGCTAATGGACTTCTACTGGTTGATAATGATGTTTATCTGTCATATGAAATGCCTGATAAGCAAAACAACCAAATATAAAGTTGTGATATCTGGCTAAGAGAGCTATGATAAGAAGAGAGCTTCTTAGTAACCACAGGTCTGCATACTGAGCATAGATCTGAGGTCTGTCTGATAATCTGTTGACCATGTGGAATACAGGAGGTTCTGCAATAAACGACAGACACCTTGGGGGTTATTGCAAGCAAAAATGATATTATTATTTTGAGCTGTTTCTTTAATGACACTCTTTTTTTCAGTGAAGGAGAGTCTATTGTGGTTACCACCAGAACTCGAATGTCAAAAAAGAATGATGGTGTCATTTACTGCTGGGTGCCCACATGCTGTATCGCCGCCATCTTCTGCATCTACAATCTAGTCCATGCTGGGATCATCACAGATGGCTTTGTCAAAACTTGCAATCAATATCGGGGATATCTAGTCAGGGTATGATTAATTATCATTTGACTTAGCTTCTAACTAAGGCTTTGTTGGCAATGTGTTCATAATTGTGCCCGATTCTATTGCAAACCTGTGTCATGGCATATAATTTAATACCAAACCTAAAATATCTCAGTACTATAATACTCAAATCGAATTTATACCCACAATTCTAGGAGCTCCGAGCCACAGGAGACTACGCCACCGCCTTTCACTTCCGTCTCGCGTGCCAAGCGATCTACGACTTTATGGACTACCTACAGAAGGACGCTCCCAACAGCCGGCGCGGGGATTTCATCAACACCGGTGTAGCGCTGCAGCTGGCTATCATCTCGTCGTATCTAGCCGTTGCGCTGTGGGCGACTATAGTCTTCCTCACGGCCCGCAGGGCTTATAGAGAGAGGCATGTTCTAACCTGCTGTGGAAATTAGTATCATGCTTACCAACTGACCACCAATGTACAGCCTAAACGGTGAGTCATACAGACCAGGGGGTTTAGAGAAATACCTCACACTTACTTTCACCCTAACGAAAGTGAAATACAAATTTCACTTTCGTAATTTTAAATTTATGAAATTACGAAAGTGAAATATGTATTTAACACACAGAAAGTGGTGTTTGTCTAGACGCCAAATTCGGACGTTATCCTTTTGGTGTGGTTGCACCATGAAACGATTTTACGAAATTCCATACCTAAAGGGTGCAGCCTAAAGATGAAGTTTGATGTAATGTAACGCGGACTTTAGAATCAAAAAGTACACACATTTTGTCAATTAATATTGTGCCTTTTATACATACTAGGTACATATTTAGGTATAAATATTTTTTTAGTTTTTACTGAACATACGTACAGTACATTTGATTACACTGCACAAATAAAAGTGGGGAGAGTTGTGCCTTTTTATGTTAATCATGTCATTGATAAAAATTATTGACTTATTATGAACCCATAATTTCTAGCCTTTTTAAGAAGACTGAGCTTTGTTACATTACAGAATATTGTAGGTTTTATTATAATTTTAAGAACAATTGTTATTCCACCGAATATAATATTTTATGAATAATTTATGGTAATATATTCCACCATTAGTAAGGTAGCTTATTTTCATGTATAAAGTTATTCCTGTCTACATTTACTCCTGTGCCGTCCATTTTTTATAAGTTTTAAGAATAATTATTGAGTATTTACATCTAATAAAATTTTACTTATAAACACGCTTTTATTTGGGAATGGTATGCATATGTTAGTAAAAAGTCAATTACTTTAAACATGTGAGTATATTTATTTACACGTAAAATATATGTTTTAGCAATAACCACAATACGAAACAACAATTTAAAACTATTAACTAACATAGGTACAAACATTATAGATAAATGGAATGTAAGTGGAGTGAAAATATTGGCTAGACCCCTTATAACTATAGTAGATAGAAAATACGAAAAAGACATTTTAAAAATAGTAACAGTATAGAATTTCCTGTAGATAAGATAGATTTAGTACCATTTTATTACTTTTTGTTATTTTATCACAAAAGCCAACCTTGTAGCGAAGAGATTTTACTTGAATCACTCATCTGGATTTTTTCTCTTCAGCCACAACAATAATCGATTAACGACTAATTATTCGCTTTCCGTCAAGCTTTAACAACAGACAATTTAGCTTATTCATAAAGTTTTCAACACCAATTGCTTAACATTTAATATAGAAACTTTGAAAACTTGAACATCGAAATATCTGGCAGTCTACAACGAACTAATAAAACTACTTGTAAAATTAAAGTACGAAGCTACATTTATCACGAAAATTGAAATTACAACACATTTTAAAATACACCTAATTCTCTATCACTTTTATGAGCAAAATTATAATAGAACTTACTATGTTTAGGGGCGCCTATAAAAGAGGGTATCGTCGACAATTAGTGCCAACGAAAGAGCCCACTAAGCAAATGTCACATTTAATTTTGCGATTACCAAAAAGTTTTATTTTTTTATTATAATGCTCTCAGTACAATCTGTTGCAGTTTATGATCGGGAGAAGTTTAGAAGTTCCTATTGGTATACTGAAAAAATAATAATTTGCCTTTTGAATTTCTAAAAAAAATGTCACGTGACATTTGGTGCACAAGAGGCATATTATGCCACCAGACAATATGCGTCACGTAAATTTATGGACGCCCCTCAGTTGTGATGTAGTAACAATTATTTATCAAACTAGTGTTAAAATAATATGAGTTTACGTCGATCTAAGCGTTTAGGTCACTAGGATTTATGAACAAAACTGGTCCATAAATTATAAGGTGAGGTGAAGCTGTAGTAGGCACAGTCTATGTGTTAAACCATAAACTACATTACGAATAAATAATTCTACTTTTAAATCACAAAAAAGTAAACTTATTCTACAGCAATGCCCCGGGCTAGAACGATGATTATTAATTGTAGGTAATTCTACCTCAAATGTGATAAAATAGTTTTATCATTAAAACTATGAACCGGAAGAAATTCACTACCATCCCTCCTACAAGCTTTTATGCTTTCACACTGCAGCTATTTGAAATACAAACTCATTCAGCTGAATGACAGGAGTGAGAAAGTAGCAACAAGATGTGATCAGCCCCTCGGAAAGGAAACAGTTTATTGCTTATTGGGGATGATATAATTGAGGGGGTGGCCTGTTAAGCTGGACAGCTGCCTTCAATCAAAGACACATTTCCCGTAATCTTATTTTCCTTTACAAGCTTTGGCTGTGTGTTGGCATATTCACATTCTTGTGAACTTGACATAAGGTCCATTTTGACGTGATTATTAGAGTGTATTCAACTCAATTATATTGAAGAAAGCTTTAAAAATTCAACTTGGCCATAAACAATATACTTTTGTTTTTTTTTGTTTAATGACTGGATTCTCGTCTTTTTGTCAATTTTATTTTTGATCAGTCATGGTCGTCGTCTGGGAATTTAAGGCTTCTGTGGTTGACACAAAGTCCACAAGATTAAAAAACAATGAGGGGCCAAACGGTTTGACCGCGGGCCTTGAGACGATGGAGAAAAGAGCTCTTCTGAGAAGTACTCAAAATAAAAGGGGAAAGATGATTGATCATATTAAACGACATGACAGCTTTATAAAAACTATCATGTAAGTTAAACGAGGAAAGTGGAAGGCTGCGAATAACATGAGCCTGAAAAAGGAGAAAGTAGCTGTCGTGTCATAAGGAGGTAAAAGGGACCCCCTTGGAAATTAATAAATGGAGGGAATTGGATCAGTTGCACCGACAACAGCAAATAATGATGCTATTAAACGCATATAATTGATGATGACAAAGACATAATGGAGATAAGAAAAAAAAACTGACATTTACTGACTTTAAGTCTCATCTTAAGAACATGATTGGTAATTCTTAACTCCAAGAGTTGCCATAGAGTCAGAAGCATATTTTATAGCTTCAGGATTGTTTTTTAAATTTCTCTTAACCAACGTCTTTGTGACCTAGACAACATATAAGGTCCATATTGGCATGATTGATAACTCATGAGTGTATTTGCCAGCTTTGGTAATTTGTTGGCATTTATGGTAAGTCTTGTGAACTCGACATAAGGCCCGTATTGGGATGTCAGCCGAAAGCGAATTTTCATATTTTAGTTATTTGTTGGCATTTATTGGTAAGCCTTGCAATATATCCGTATTGGTATGATTGGCAATTCTAGAGTCTACTGCATATTTTTCAGCTTTGGTAATTTGTTGAGATTAACTGGTAACGTGAGGTCTGTGACCTCGACTTAAGGTACCTATATCCTCACGTATTCTGGCACTCGGCCTCCCAGTCGGCGGGTATCAGTTTGCTGATGTACTCCACGAACCGGCTGTAGGGGCACGGCTCATCGCAAAACGGCAGTTTCAGCTCCAATGGGACTTCCATTTTAGTGTTGTTGCGGTAAAAAGTCTGAAAATACAAGTTACATTAAAATGGGCTTTTGAACTCTTGACTCAAGTACACTCGTACCGTTTTTAGATAGATTTTGTATTAAATGTTCGTATTACGAGTATTACGAGTTGTTTGAAATATTTTTGTATGACTTCAAAAATGGTTCTTAAATAAATTTTAATGTCACAACTCCACAAGTCTCATGCATTACACATCAGGCGTTTAAAAATTGAGTAAAAATTTACTAACTTTTTTAGCCCGTTCTTTGAATTTCTGGGCGTGATCGGCGAGTAGCCAGGCTAAGACGCAAAAGGTGCGGATGGATTTTTTGTAGTCAAACAAAGTCTTTGAAAAACCGCACGGCGGCGGCTTTCCGTGCGTTTGGAATCAGGCGGCTGATCCAGCAATTCGAAGGTACGTGGAGTGTACTACCATTTTAGTTAGAAGCTCAAACAGACTTCTGGTTTATTCCTGTATGTACTCCTGAACAGTTAGCATTTTCTGCAGATATTTGTTCCGGGTACTAGTTTCTGAATTCCTGATACAGGAATATCCCTAATGTGAGGACGGACTATGTACGAATATGTGTTGGCGGTTTTATTTCATTTTTAATTAATTAATTTATCTACATATGTGATAAAATTAAGTAAATCCATTTTTTCCAGGCATTTTCACTGCCCGATCACTGTATGGATAAGTTTATAATCTAGTATGACAGTCACCTATGTGACTGCTAGGTGTACATGTACACTCAGCGACGAAAGTAACAATTTGATGTTTTAATTTTCAAGTTTAACAAAAAAAAATATAACTCTGGATTGCAAATAATAAAGGAAAATGTCTCTAAATATACTAAACTAATATGGATATACTAAACTCTATGGATTCCAAAAATACACTTAAACTAATAATCTATGGGTTACAAAAATATTCGAGCTGGAAAAATCAAAACTGTTAATCTACTTTCACAGCATACTATGCATTGTACAGTTAGCGGCCGTTGATGCTGTTCACCTTCAGGAACAGATGGTCGTGATCTACGTCCTCGTGCAGCTCGAGTACGATGCTGGCGCCGTAGTCCGGCTCCAGCAGCTCCGTGAAGCCGAGCGCCCGCCACAGCGCGATCAGCGTCACGTCGTGCCCAGAGTACACGCTCAGCGAGCGGTCCACGTTCGCGTGGCTCACTGCCTCCTCCAGGGTTTGCCGAATCTCACCGAGCAGTGGACCTGGAGACAGTTTTTATAAACTAGCGTTTGTTCGAAGTACCGTATTTGGCATTCTATCTGATATAAGGTCATCGAGAGTGCAGCTAAAATGTATAGTACAGTACACCCTGGGATATAAATAAATCTTTACTTTATCTTAAAGTATGGCACATGCGGTATATGAAATATCTATTTCTATTATTTAAAACATTAACCACATAGAATTGACACGAGATCATAAATAAAATTTAGAATAAGGCTCATTACAACAGTTTTGCTGAAGTTTCAGAAACTGAGCACCGCCCATTAGAGTTACTCTTCCTTAGAACATTCGACGGCGGGCCAGCGTAAACTGAAACATCATCAAAATTGACGTTAAACAGCCAGTTTTTTTTCCATTTTAATTTCAAGTGAACTATATACCTGCTTTGAACCTCTGCAACGTCTCGTTATAAGCCAGCAGTGCCAAGCTCAGCATAAAAGGTTCCCTCATTTTATGAGGGAACACGTTCTTCGTCCACTCTGGCAGCTTGAGGCCTGCCTCTTGCTCAGACAGCAGAGTGCTGTAGAGGAAATCGACCGGAAGGACACTATGCATGCTCTCGTTTGTGTGTTTCGAGAGGTACTCAAACAGTTCCTTGTATTTAGGATCTGCGTCCTTCTCTGCTTTCTGCTCCATGTACATTTTCTCTGCGAGCTTGCAGGGTTTTGTAGCTGCAACTATCTACAAGAAAATATTTTCATATCACAACTTTATTCAAACAATGGCATGGCAGCTTCTGGGCGGAGTTAAGCTGGCTAGTCATGCATAATGCAATAATCACATTTATAATATTAGTATGATTTATAGTTGGATTTCTCACATGGTCCAACTCCGCTGGTAGAGAGTGCACAGGAATGGGCTGCCAGGGTATCTCAGGATGCCACATCTGTCGCGCCGTGGGCGGGTACAGACCCGCCAAGAACGTGGCCGCGCTCATCATGCAGCGCGATTTATCGCTGCTCCGCACAAAGATGTCTTTATCGCAGTACTCTTCGGGAATGAAGTTAGCGTAGTAGCTGCGGTATTTTTTCCCTAAATCATATAGTTGCAGCTTTCCCACCTGTGTAGTTTAATTAAAACATTGTACATTATCCCTAAGAGCGGGAAAAACATGATGTATTGCTCCGGTGCGGAAATAAAATAATGGAAAATTAAAATTCAATGCCAAGGCACATAATTAACCATTTCGGTATAATTTGTAAAAGGGCCTGTAAAAGCTATTGTTGTGCAACAGATGTTTGCATGATATGAATATTGTGGTGGCATGATACTTGTAGTTTCTGGTACCCAAGACACAAATTCTGAGATGAGTCTATTACATCAACTTTCCATGCAATAATAGAATGGCTTACATTAGTGAGACCCCCGAGTCCATCTGGCCACTGGTAGTTCTTGTAAGGATCACTATTGTAAGACTTTACAGCAGTCCTGGCTCCATGGCGGAAAAGCTGAAAATAAGTAAAATTGATGTTGAAGACGAAAAATACATTACTAAAGAAATTAAATGACAAGTGAGAACATAGTATAAAACAGCTACATACATAGTCACACCTGTTTCCCAGAGAGGTAGGAAGACCATGGATTTCCACATGCATCTTGCAAATACTTTTGCTTCATTCAGCCACATCATACTCTCAAAGAAACTTGTTAGTTTAAAGTACTCTTAGACTAGGACTTTTTCAAGAATGTCTTCAATTTATCAGAATACATTCCCATGCTCAGATTACTTGATTATTCTTCTATCTACATTCATAGTCGAGAAAGGTCTGTTTAGATGTTTTGGACAAATGTCTAAACATACCTTTCTCAACTCTCTTCACTAGGATTTCTCACACATGAGTAAATTTGTTTTAGAATGGCCTGCTTGATAGGAGGCTTATAGCTTTGTATAAAGTAGGTGTGCCTATACCTAATAACCAAGACCTACCTACCAGGTAATATTATAAGTTAAGTTTTTCTCTATTCTTTTTAGTAAGTGTTAAGCTAGTTTGTCTACTTTGTGCATGCTGCGGTATCCTATTGGGGAACACAGATTTAAGACCACAAGAAATCACAGTAATTATACAATATTTTACATTGTTTAATAATTACCTACTGTGATTTCTCTGTTGGGTGTACTAAATAAATAAATCAATCCAGCAGTCATTTTATGGATGTGGGTTGATTAGATAGTAGTATGTACTCACAATGATAACAAATCTCAAGGTTTTGGACTCGTAAGGCAGAGTTTCGCTGAGCACACAGTAGCCAAGCAGGCAGCTAAGCACCGCGAGGCCAAGCACGAGCACGGCCAATGAGGTAGACCGTGTGGGTATCTGCCGGTGGCAAGCAGACACCGGCTTCGGGGTGCTCGAGCGGCGCCAGGTGTTCTCATCGTTATCGTACTCCATTAAGCTGAAACGTTGCTTTTTCCACTGTTTGTTGTATCTACAAACTTTACCACCACTCACAAGTTAATCTTCCATAGGTATTGATAGTATCCTCAATCCTCATTCCACGAGTTAAATAAACGTTATTTTCTTTTTTCCACTGTTTGTTATTTATTTCTAAAGCCTAGACTACCCTGGTACATATAGTAGTCTGTGGCCTAGACTGATATAAAATTTATTAAGGAATGACTGTTGACCTTATTGTCCTAATGTCGTTCATAAAAAACTCACTCACTCACTCTCTTCTTGATTATGGCTTTACTCAACCATGGAAAGCACACCCCTGGATAGCACAGCCAAAAAATCGACAAATCAACTTTCATGCTCTGTTTTCCAGGCTTGTATACAACAAGGCTGTGCATATGTAACACCGCACTTAGCAATTTTTTGTATATATATATATTTATATTAGATGTTGCCTGCGGATTTGCACACGTGGGTGTTTTTTTTTAACTCCCATACAAACTTTTACCCCCGTTTAAATGTGAAACCCAAAAACCAAGAGAAAGACGTCATTATTTAGTTTAGTATAATAATCTTTGGATTGCTTAGTATTTTATAGTAGCAGTAATTATTAATTTTATTAAAAAAATAATAAAGACATACAAAGATTACCATTTACCCCCTTTGAGATTTGAATGTCTGGATATATTTACAAAAAAGGTATCAACAGTAAAATTTCATTAAAATAATATAAAAAAAAGATATTAACAAAAAACCTCTAAAAATTGCTATTTTTGGCATGTGAAAATGACCTGCGCATCGGAGTTTTTCGTTATAAACTGATTACAAACTCTTAATATTTAATCGACAAATATTTACTGATTACAAACTCTTTAATCTAATGCCGAAAAACCATTTAAATTATTTAACTGGAAATCGATTGTAGGTTTAATCAAAAACGTGTCACAAAATATGCGCCATTGTCCTCGCCCGCTTTTGTTTTCATCTTAAACGTAAAATGAAACGCATTTAAAGATCGTGTTAAACACCACATGACGTGCCCCCCCGTACCCGACTGGATAAAGTACCACGGAGGCAAGACGCGTCGCATTCCGGAAAGATGAGTTTTTCAAAATGATTCTACAAAGTGTGTCACTTTTTTCGTCATTGTCATTTCTTACTATAACTTGCAAATTATGTGTGTTAAATTTGCTTTTTTTTTCGCTATTTGCTAGCATACATTATTCATTGTCAGCAACAACTAGGGAGAAAACAATGACGATTGAAATACTTTTGTACATATTATTATATTAATTTAGAAAACTGTTTCTTATATTAACAAAAGTCACTACATATATATCTATTTAATCAATATTAAAATCAATTATGAGTGTTATACATCATCATCATCTTCGTGTTCTTATATCACATTACGTGAGGTCGGATTGAGATAGATATGTGGATAATTCCACACATCTATCTCAACATTCGCATCTCAGGTGCGTGCACTCTTCTTTCATCAATCCTTTGCCCAAGACAGTTACTACAGTTACTCAGTCATGTGTTTGTTAATTGTTAAATAATTTGTAATAATAATCATTATAAAGTTGCAAACTGATAAAAAAACTTAAAATTTGTTACTCATTGAAAGTTTTGAAATAATATTGTTGATTATTTTATAATGCCTACATATACAAACGTATAACATGCCCTACATTATTATAAGAACTTGTAACTAGGCATCTACTTTTTGAATATATAGATATTGATTTGTTTTCTATCATATAATTTCGCGTTTTATTTCATGATTACATAAAATATTGCTGATGTTACATGGCTGTTTAATAAAAAAATGATATTATTTAGGGATTTATCATTGTCAGCAACACACCGTCATTTTCCTCTACAATTTCCTCATTGTTCTCTTTTTTTGTCAATGTTAGCAACTAACAATTTTGATTATCTCGTAAAATATCAGTTAATTGATACCCCACCTCGTGAAATAACTTATTTTTAACACGCAAATCATTCCTAAACACAGAGTATAAAAAGTGGGTAAAAATTGTCAAAAGTAATAATTTGAGTAGAATCACCTGTGGCGATTCGATCACCACTATGCGATGCGTTAGCACACAGATTAAAAAGGTTTGCTCTTACCGTTAGCTTAAAAGCAAAACATTTTTAATCTGTGGTCTGTGGTTGGGTTTTCTAAAAAAATGATTCCGCTACAAAAAGTACACAGAGAGAGAAGGTAGTTACTTTATGTAAGTTTATTCTCTTAGAGCCATTGAGAAGTACTTATCATGTTTCGTTTTGTGTTCATCATTCTACTCATCACGTTAAATGTCTTCTGCAACCAAGACTTTGAAGTCAAGACCGAAGAAGATGTGGGAGTGAAATATGCAAATAGATGCGAAGTCTGTAAAATCCTCGCCACTGAGCTTCAGGGCCGGCTCGCGGAGACCGGTAAAATTCACGATGTCATCGAAATCGGATACTCCCTCGATGATGTGCAACCAAAGAAGAGGACTAAGTATGAGAAATCTGAACTTAGACTGATTGAATCCATTGAAGGCGTGTGTGAAAAGATTCTAGAATACAATATACACAAAGAGCGGGCTGACAGCACCAGGTTCGCGAAAGGCATGAGCGAAACCTTCAGAACTCTTCATGGACTTGTTGATAAGGGAGTGAAAGTAGATCTCGGCATCCCCTTAGAGTTGTGGGACAAACCATCTGCTGAAATAACCAACATG
The DNA here is from genome assembly GCA_958496245.1 of Perizoma flavofasciatum. Classification (NCBI taxonomy): domain Eukaryota; kingdom Metazoa; phylum Arthropoda; class Insecta; order Lepidoptera; family Geometridae; genus Perizoma; species Perizoma flavofasciatum. The sequence goes on from OY292423.1 coordinate 10,613,352, forward strand.
AAAACTCAGTGTGAAAGTCTTCTTGAAGAAAATGAGGAAGCTATCGAGGATTGGTACTGGAATTATCAAGGTGACATAAATCTAATGGTCCACCTCTGCACCAAGAATGCGTTAAAAGGCACTGATGACTCATGTTTACATGAAAAACTCAAGGGGGATAAAGATGATGATGTAAAGAAACATAAATCAGAGCTTTGAGATGTTAAGCTACATTTAGGTATAAGATTAATTAGTAATTTGAGTACAATAATTTCAACGAACAAACTAAAGTAACCTGTGATATATGAGGCATTTTTGATTAAGTAGTTTTATCTGAATGATCTGTTATTTAACTGCCTTCTTTGATCTATTGGCCTGCCTCATCATGATATAGTGTTGCTTAACTATATTTTAAAATCAAGTTGTCATTTGTTTACACACTTCCATAAGTATTTTAGTACAGATGCTGCAAAATATATTCCAAACCAAATGATACCACTTCACTAGCTCGACCAACTATTTGTTCTCTATTATTTCTTTATCTCGCTACTTGTTCACTTAGTCACTAATAATTAAGAGTACTACTAAATGGCCATGTTGGCCTAGTGAGCAGTACCCCAGCCCAACTTCTGATCGAGAGGTAGTCATTTTTTGTTGATGGATTTTTCAACAAAAAATGTATGTTCCAAATAGCAAAGGAGAACATCATGGGAAAACCAACAAGTCCTAGGACCAAAAATTCAAAGGTTTGTTGCAATAAGTGTTCCAATAACAGTATAAAAATAAATAAAGCCCCCAGTATGATGTTTTCAGTATACATAATATTGGCCATGAAGTTTTTTTGTATTCCTATTTCATTTTCTATTACTTGTGACATTTCAACACATTACATGGCATGTCACAATGTTGTCACTTCACTTCACTTCTTGATTATGGCTTTTGTAACTATTTATTGTAACACAATGTTGTCATGAATGAATGTTGGTATGTCACTAAATGTGGACATATCTGTACATTTTTTATTTGTGCACATGTACCTAATATAGGTACAAACTTACTAGACATAGTTTGCAGTAGGTATGTATTCTCAATCAATAAAACATTTTGTACCTAGTAAATATTTTTTAAATCAATTCCTATTCCTTTTTCAAGGCAGTTGGTACCTTGAAATGATAGGTAGGCGTTTACACCTGTGAATAACGTTCAGAATTCCTACAACAGTCACCAGATATATTATAGCATCTAACCATTAGCCACATGCATGACACTCATCAATAATGTAGGTTTGATACATCACCCCACTACTCAACTATGTGTCCGGTTATCATGAGTTGTGTCCGGTGATCCTGCTGTTGCGAACCTACTGTCGAAATCTTATCTAAAAGGTCACAGTAGATAGAGTTTAAACAAGCTACCAACTGTTGAATGGATTTTTATTAACTTTTAGTAGCAGTAGGTATGTCCAGTTCTCATTGCTTTCCGAGTTGGGCATTTCTGAATTTGACATTTTGAGACCACTTGACATTTGGCGAATTGTTAAATAGGTTCTTAATTTCAGGATCAAAGGAATCAAATAATCCAAATTTTAATAAGCACCTTTTAATCGACTGTCCAAAAGTATTATACAAATAATATCTATAACAGTTTATAATGCACCAGACTGATGTTATTGGTCTATGCCAACAATATGCAGGCAACCTGCTAATTTTATTACGAGAGTCAAATAAAACTAACTTAAAAACGTAAATAAATATAGTTAAAACTAATAGGATAAATACATTCACACAATTGTACTCAACCAGCGTTCATACATAATAAAAATTTCATGATTTTTTACAAGCTACCTATAATTTATCACATCAGTGGAGATGTTTCGAATGTTACGGAGTATTCTCCTTCGATGTTTGGGTGTCGGACGTGCGTATAAAATACAAGTTCCATTGTTACACCTCTCGGACCACACGAACCATTCGGTTATCTCAACAGCATGGTTCATGCATGCCTCGAAATGAGAATGTTCACTGTACGCGCATCTGTTCACTCGTCGCACTCTATCGGGTCTCACTCGTCTGAGGACTTGTGAACGGTTCACAGTTGTCCGTCGCTCGGTTCGCGGCCTGCCTGTGCGGGATGTGTCGAGATGCGCAACGCCTATAGATACTGGCTGGTGTCTTGGTAATCCTCGTCTTCGCTCTCAGAGTTATCGTCCGTTAGCTGGCGCTGTAGCGCCTTTTCCGAGCGCCCCACACGTTCAGAGCCCGATGCATCTGCAACAACGATACCACTGTTAACATCATATACAAATTTACACGTACCTACACAGAACACTCAAACCAATAATATGACAAACTCAACAAACTCGATATATCACTATAGGCTGTACAGCTTTATTGGCCACTTTATCTATACACTGATACCTAATATACAGGTTGTTGCCTAATTTAAGATCCGACTGACTACCTAGATAGATAGATAGTTTTTTATTCGACACATACAATACAGCACAGACAAGTACAAATGAAAAGAAAGACAAGCAATTAAAGAAACACAGTAAATACAGAAGAGTAGGTACAATAAGTGGGTGCTAACCAGTGCTACCTAATTACACAGTAGTAAATAATAAGATTAACAAGTTCATGTACCTACGTAATACAATTTTGTCTAATTTGTGTCAATGTTAACCAATGCAGTTGAAATAAATATTCATTCATTTATTTCTATTTACGGCTAGCTAGTTACAACCGCATTCTTTGGGAGTTAGGGGACCTTGTGGGCTCGATTCGGGAGTTATTTGACAATACTGAATACGGGAACAACGATGGTTAGTAAATAAGCATACCCAAAGCAAAGTACATAACAATGGATGGCTCCTGTGTATTGGTACTTTTGTCATAATAATTTAAAACCCGCTGGGAAATAAATTAAATGTTCTCGAATGACGACAATGTGTAGGGAGGCCGATGATATCAATAAAGGTGGAGGAAGCCTATGATCATTCGTCATGGCCTATTTTAATAACCAGGTCATAACCAGCAGTGGTCTTCTACAGATTGATGCTGATAATGATTTACCTCATTCAAGTACCGCCTCTATTCCGTTCACTGAAAGAGTAACTAAAAACCAGCGCGCTTATTCTATTCAACATGGATAAGCTAGGCACATAAAACTATAACTAAATATAAGTAAAACTGACACTAACTATTCATGCTATGAATACAGTACTGATGGCTGCCTTATCTAACACAACACACAGTTTTCTATTGACTAATGCGTTTAAATGACATGTTTTTTTGTAACCTAAACGTTTAAATGCATATTATGTACTGATAAAACGCAACGTAATGCATCGAACACAGTGTATGTGTAATGTACATGGTTTTATTCCAAAAACTATCGTGAACTTGACTATTCATATTGTAAAAACGGGAATTTTCACGTACTGCACTATCGGTGAAGGCACCGACTAAGTTTCGACTCATTCCGAGAGTCTTCATCAGGGTGAGTGGTTGCGACTTTCTCCGACTTTCTCCGTGCACTACGGCGCGACGCGGAACGCGGAAGTACCCGTTTTTACAATATGAATGTACATGGTATTATTTATTTAAGCTGAAATATTTGCTGTGCAATAAAGCTATCATTTAAGCTGTAAAATTTTATGTAATGTACCTATATAGTTATTTGGTTTTTAAAACAAAAGTCATGGTTTTTGGTTTTATTTAGCAGGAGGTCGCGGGTTGTTTTTTTGGGATATTATAAAATCTCATGATTAGTTAGAACCTGGGGCCTAACCATGAGGTCTTACAGCGATTCAGTTCAAGCAAAGGTGTCACTTTCTGCTTTGCGATTGAAGACGCTATGGCGTTGTAAAAGGTTTGTCATTCGCATAGCGGGATTTGACATCTTCGCCTGAATTGAATCGCAATAAGACTTGGTGGTTAGGCCTCAGTTCATATTTCAACCAGAGGTTAGCCGTCAATAAGAAGCTACAGTAGAGGTTTTAACCATAACCTCAAAAGTCTTGTTTGTTTAATAAAATCATCCACAACAAAATAGGTAGGTATAATCAACGCCGATAGATACTTCTGAATTCGTAACATGTATGAAATTACTTTAAAAAAATTAACCTCGAAAATATGCTGCCGAAGACAAGGTAGCGTTCCAAAGTAACCTACAATACTATAGATGCAAAAGTATAAAAGTTTGGATTCTTGCTAATAATCTCCATAAAAGCTGAACCGATTTGGACGAAATTTAGAATCACATGGGCGATAGACCCTATTAATGCTACTGCCTATCTTGGTTTCATAGCTCCAACAAAATAAACAGATTGGTCAAGCCTAATCATTGATTATGGTGGCAGATCCTTTAAAAACATGCGTCAAAAAGCTTTGATTAGGACTTAACCTTAAAATATATCGATTAAGTTTGTATTAATATGGAACAATACTGGAATCGTGCGTGTTTTATTAGTGTTGTATAAAATGAGTTGCAAGGCATTGCGAGTTGGTTCAGCTACGAGCTGGATGTGAGTCGGTAGCTAATACAAGCGGTGCATAATTACCCAGTTACCTGCATGCTGCTCGAACAGCTGCTCGTAGCGCCGCGACTTGGGGGGCGGCGGCGACGGGGACCCTCTGAAACAACAATCGCATTCATATTATACTTGGCTGTAACCTATCGCTAAAATATAATAGAACTTTATATAGAAGCTATCATTATTATTTATTATTTTCAGCCCTCAACGTCCCACTGCTGGGCAAAAGTCTCCCCCCACTTCTTCCATTCGTTCCTTTCCTGTGCCAAAATGGGCCAATCTGCTCGGAACTTCGTGAGCTCATCTCTCCCATCTCATTCTCGGTCTAGATGCTAAATATATAGTATACAAATATTTATTTTGATTTAAACATTAACTTTTCGATTTGAAAGCAAAGCAAAACAAAACAACCTCGCGGCTAGTAACTGGCTCTCTTAAAACCAGCTTAGCTGAGCACCCAAGACAACGTTTTCTCTACGAAAGAGAATAAAAAAACTATTTCTGCCGCCTATCTCTCCTACCTCAGTCAAACAAGAGAGAGGGACAAAGTATTTTTTGTATTCTCGGCGGTAGACAAAACCTTTTTCATGAGTCTTCATGCTAAGCAGGCTGAAGACCAAAGTTGTCTAACCAATATGTCCTGCCCATACTCATCTACGGATTCTAGAAATGGCAGTTTACAAAGAAAAACATGCATAAAATTCGAGTAGCGCAATGGGTAATCAAATGAAAATAAAATCTAAAGTTTTTTTTTATTGCAAGCCTTGTGGAAAATTGGCAGGGCTTTTGTCTAGACGGGTCTAGGAGCGAGAAACTAAGGCAGTGACAGTATGGTGGCCGAGATGCGAGACGACTACGGGCAGACCACCAGCTCAATAGTCAGACGGTGTCGTCAACGTGGCCGGGCGACAATGGATGAGGATGGCACAGGGCCTCAGTGAATCATTGTTTTATTTTCTTCCTAAAACTATTCTTTCATTGCGCGTGTTATACTAACAAGTTAGACAAGTAACAAGTTACATTAAACACTTAGTTTTCCTTTCACGCTAACGCAAATTTGACAACGAAAATGGTGGTTGTCTAAGGGGTCAGGACCGGAGAGCAGTGGTTGCCAAAGGGCTAGCTAGATAGATGCAGTGGTGGTGGATGCCAACTGGCTAGCTAGATAGATGTAGTGATGGTGGTTGCCAACGGGCTAGCTAGATAGATGAAGTGGTGATGGTTGCCAACGGGCTAGCTAAATAGATGAAGTGGTGGTGGTTGCCAACGGGCTAGCTAGATAGATGAAGTGGTGGTGGTTGCCAACGGGCTAGCTAAATAGATGAAGTGGTGGTGGTTGCCAACGGGCTAGCTAGATGCAGTGGTGGTGGTTGCCAACGGGCTAGCTAGTTAGATGCAGTGGTGGTGGTTGCCAACGGGCTAGCTAGATAAATGCAGTGGTGGTGGTTGCCAACGGGCTAGCTAGCTTGATGTAGAGGTGGTGGTTGCCAACGGGCTAGCTAGATGCAGTGGTGGTGGTTGCCAACGGGCTAGATAGATGAAGTGTTGTACCTATTCGAGGAATCATCGTCTCCGTTCTCGCTGGGCGGCGAGGAGCCGCGCGGCGACGGCGGCTGGCTGAGCGCCTGCATGATGCGGCCCGTGGACTTGTTCCACATCGTGGAGAGCCGCCCGTCCGGACCGAACAGCAGTAAGAAGGCGTCGATGAGCTCTCGAGACTTCTCCTCCCATTTCGTTAGTATGTCCACTCGCTTCTCGCCGATATTCGTCATCACCTAAGGAGGTGAAGAATTTATGTATTCGTTACAATCGTAGCGTAGTAACAAAACAATAGAATGAGCTCTCTAATTAAATTTAAATGTGTCCTAGCGGGACTTGAAACCGCATCTTATCTAATCGGCAATGTGTTGGCCAATTATGCCATGTATCGAGTGACGCTGAGTCCAAATTTATTGGGCACTTTCTATTCAGCTTATAATAGCGATGATGGCTGTACTGATGCATGCTGACTAGTATGCAAAAACACATGAGCCGAATATAATGTTCGGAAGTGCTCTGACTACCCTCTATTGGTATCCTCACAGATCTGCGTACTTAGTATGGTCCTGAGGATCTCCATCTTGAGGATTACAGTAGTAAGCGTGTTTTTTTATTTTATTTTTTGATCCGATATGTTGATGTTGAACCAGTGAACCGTTGCGTTGGAACAAACAATTACAGTAGTAAGCGTGTTTGTTTATTTTATTTTTTGATCCGATATGTTGATGTTGAACCAGTGAACCGTTGCGTTGGAACAAACAATTTAAATTTCCCTGCACACGTGTGTTCCCTTTGAACAGATGAATCAAATAATGTGTTATTGGCGCCGATTCTGTAGTACACCAACTAAACTTAATTTAAACTGTCGCTATCTTTTACTGATAATGTACACAAGAAAGAGATGGCAAGAATTTTACACCTGTCAAATCAGTTTACGTGCCGCTTTTCTTCGTGTTTATAGTCAGCATGTTTTAAAATTACGACTAAATTCGTATGGAAAACTTAAATCTGACTAATTTGACAGCACTAGAATTGAAGCATCTCTTTCTTGCGTGCACTATCAGTAAAAGAGAGCGACAATTTAAATTAAGTTTAGTTGGTGTACTACAGAAACGAGGGCATTGCCGTGTTTATAAAATTTTAACTAATTAATTAAATGATCTTGGTGGCCTGACACTAGCTATTTGAACAAATCAATGAAAGCTGCTAACACAATGATGTGATAACGAAAAGTATTTGCATCCTACCTTCTTTCCTTTTTCTTTTAGGTCGTCCATTTTATTTTGCAGTCTGAATTTCTTCTCATTGAGGAAAGATACATTGAGCTCTTTGGCCGAGTACCCGCGGGCGAGATTCCGTCTCACATAGATGTCGTAGTCGCGGACTATTCGCGCGACTATATCCGATGTGGACACACCTGTAATGCAACGAACTAGTTTCAGTACTTATGCAAGAAAATTATGTATCAGTGCAAAGGTGAGTTTACATTGTATCGTCTTGAACTTGTCTCTAGATAGACTGGGACATATTGTTTTTCTTACGTGTTGGCCTACTGGGCGGTACCCCGACTTCAGATTAGGGGCCTTACCATGAAGTCTTATAGCGATTCAGTTCAGGCAAAGATGTCACTTTCCGCTTTGGGATTGAGTACGCTATGGCGTAGCTAAAGCCTTGTCATTCGCAAAGCGGGATTTGACATCTTTGCCTGAATTGGATCGCGATAAGAATTAAAGGTAATGCCCAGGAGGTGGTGGATTCGAACCCAGTCTTGCACCAATGATTTTTTCCATTTAGCTTCAGGGCAGTTTAAATCGGCAGAGGCCCCTGAAGACAGCGGTTTGTCTTCTCAAGTACTTCATCTTAAATGCTTGAGTCTATCATCGGCGACAAGTAGCAGCGACAGGCGACAGCGACTACGGGTTCCTATACATTTTTTTTTAATTTGTTTGAAGTGACATAGAAAATGTAAAGGAACCAGTAGTGTCGCTTCTCGCCGTTGACGGACTCAAGCCTTAATGTACAGATTATCAACAACGAGTTGTAGAAGTATACCATCTTTTGTAACGATGTTTTCCGAAACAAATAAACTTTTAATAATAAATAAATAAATAATGTTGGACATTTTTCACACAGCATCATCTAGCCCCAAACTAAGCAGAGTTATATTATCGGAACTACATGACTGATATACTACTTATATACTTCTTGTTTTGTAAATATATTATATATTATACATAGGAAAACACGCAGACTCGAGACAAATATTTGCAGATCTCACAAACATTTGTCCCGTGACAGGAATCGAACCCGCAACCTTCTGCGTCTCAGGCGGACCTTCGCCCACTGCGCCACAGAGGTCGTCGATAATAACAATAATAAAAAAATATTTTAGGCAACAACATTAACAACATTTATAATTATGGCAATAGGCCCATAACCTAAATACCTTGGATACTAACATACATAATTATTATAATAGGTAGGTACTATAAAAGATATCTTGTTAACACTTTTACTTTACCTTCTGTCCTCTCCGTCGCCACGAACATGTCCTTCGCCTTAATCATGGCATATGTGTCCTCGCAGTCCTCGGTCGTGTATGGAATATCGTCGTGCGCTACGAAATCTATCTTGTGCTTTTCGAGGAAGTCTTCGTCGTATTCCCAGGGCGCATCGCACACTACCTGCAAGGTAGCATTTGTAGCATTTTAAGAGCATTTGTCACATAAAGTTTCAATCAAAAAAATCAAAAATCAAAATATATTTATTTGGGTCAAAAACAACATACAAAAACTTGAAGGGACGGTAATATCCGCAGAAGTTTGAAAACTGTGTCGCGAATATTAGCGCCCTCCTCCGAAAAGTAAAGTTTGCACAAAGCGGCGAAATAAAACATCGCGAGGAAATCGGCATACCAGATGGTATCTGTTTAATCGTATAACTCTGATTGTATTGGCGTAGAAAAAGAGTGACATTGAATTTTATCTGTATGTAAAAAATAAATTTACAAAACTGATAAGAACTTGTTTTCTTATTCCACAAATACCCTGCGCAGGTGATTTTTCTGCACTTTTTGTCCAGAAATCTCCTTCCGATACACAAACGGGAAGCAAAGGGAATTTCTGGACAAGAGTTCTAGAAATCCCCTGATCCATTTATTTACACCGGTACATAATCATTAACGATGACACTCTTTAACTCACATAAATTCAGTTTTTATGATCAATTTTGATGATGACTAATAGTGCCGTTGTCTGGATCTCATGCCCATTTAACCGAATGTAAAAATTTAAGGCAAAAATAATGCATTTATTATTTAGCCAGTGAAATTTGAGGGAAACTAAAACAATAGTTCACATGCCATCCAGTGCACCGAATACTTTCACACATTTCAGGGCCACCAAGCTTCGAACCGCTTACAGACATAAAACAGGGCGAATTTTCTCTTTCTGACACAGTTACATTCCTGTTGCCAACATCGGCATCTTTTAATTTAGTTCAACGCTTGCGGACCTCTCATTGTTACTTTTGCAACAATATGCGCAATATGCAAAGCAAGTTGTCTAAGGCTTTGAATTAACTTATAGAAATAGAGTGACGTGTGATATTATAGTATTGCTCTGCACTGTGCGGAGCAGCACTAACTCCACCTTCCAGGTCATACTAGATAAGTATAGAATTGTTTGTTATTTAAAATAAGAAATTGTACTAACACTACGTCATTATGTAACTTACTAACAAATTATCTGAATATATATATATAATTATAATTATTACCTCATCCACGTATCTGCAATGGCGGACGGCTTCATATCTTTCCTCCTCTGTCATAACTGTGCGTCCTTTGCGGCTGTGTGTTAGGTCGTCGCTGCATACTGTAAGAAACGTTTTTTTTAAGTCATACAATCATAAATAGTCGTCACCCCAAATTAGGATTCCCAGTGTTGTGGGTACCAGCAAATATGTTCCGGGGTTTTGGTACCCGTGATATCCGGAATCTGTTCCGGAATTGATATCTGCAGCGGGAATCTAACCCGCATTTCTTGCGCCGCAACCGGCCTGTCGCGCCACCGAGGTCGTCAAATTACATGGTATTGTTTAATCTAAGCATAAGTCATTAGAAAGCTGAAGTGGCAATGGGCAAGCCATAGAGAACCCATAGAAACGTAGAACCGACGACCGCTGTGGAAGAAAGGTTCTTGAAAGGCGACCCCGAATCGGACGACGCAGTAGGAAGGCCTAACATCCGATGGACCGACGACATTTCAAAGGTTGCGGGAAGTAGATTGATTGAGGTGTCTCAAGATCGTTCGTAATGAAACTCTTTAGGGGGCTTCTACAGGTTGTTGTTGATGATGATGAAGTCAAGTCATTATTGCGACAGACGTGCGGTCCTATATTTTTTATTGTTTAGTTCTAACAAAGCTAAGTGTCACCTGTCCTGGGCAACGTGGATCCCATGATCCTATAATGATTGGCAGCAAGGTAGGTTAAGCGACAACGTTCAAACGCATGTACGTACATATTCGTAGATTAAGTTTCATAAACATTTATATTTGTAGCCTAGCTCAGAACACCTAGAATCTATGTTTTTTCTATAGATGTTGGTGTGAATCTAATGCTGAACATCTAGGTCCTAAAAGTTTAGAATGTTTTTCTGTACACACAGATGTACAAGTTTTCTGTTCTGATTGAATACCATCTGAAGAATATGCACTGAAACCAAGAATATAGGCAGAGCTGAAAAATTTAGTATTACGTTGACCAAAGTCATGTTGTAGGTAAACAAACATTGAGTGTAAAAACGCAATTATAAGGAGTATGGCAGATCGTTTGATCTTGTCAGATATTTACAAACGGTGGGTGGCTATTGCCACCTAGAATATTATTATGATATTTTTTTTTTACTTAGGTATTAGATGTACCTATTTGTATATTTTTTAGTTTTTTAGTAGAATTTTTATAGTACAATGGATCTCGTGTCTGAAAATAAAGAATTTATTATTTATTATTATTATTGACGTCTAAAGGTGATTTGAGAAGCTTCCGTAAAAGACGCAAACCGGATTTTTCAAGACCACAGAATTAACATGGGTTGGAACAAAGGTTGGAAAAATTAAATATTAATAGACCCTATCTGAATCAGATTATCCCACTAAAACGATTACGATATTTAATATCACGAATTAAGGAATAAACAAGCGCACGTGTAAGATTCTACAATGGATCGTACGAGCAGCCTCGACCAATTGGATTGCAGTTCCTTATCACTGACTGTTGGAAGTTGAAACATACATTAAAAGGACATCAACTTTCAGACTAATGATTAATGCCGATGAATCAATGAATAAATTTTAGTCAATTGATCGGCATTTCCATTGCATGACGTATTGGTCCTTTGAACTGGTTTATCGTTAGATTAGGGACTGTAAGATAAAAAAGCTGATATAGAAATGTACGGTACCTACTCGATCTATCTATGTAAATAATATACTGAGAACGGAGAAGAAATGGACACTACCATCATTTATCTGTCTTTCCTGAAAAAAAAACAATCTGTAAGAGTGAATATGCTAAATTGTCAGCCATATCATCACTTACAATACAATAAAAGGTGATTCGAAAATTCTACCGACAATGGGACTGGTCTAACAATTTGTTTCATGGTTTCTGAGAATACAAGAAAAATATTCGGATTTTTATAATGATTTTACATTTTCAAATGTTTCTTGGAAGACACCCTTTTCATTTGTGTATATTTTACGGGGAATACCTTAATTATACGGTCTTACGGACTTTATGTTCCCGATAGTTTTTAGTAGATTCCCGATAGATACCTTTGTGTCGTACAAGACGGCTAACCGCGGCATCTCTATGACAAGACGAAGAAGATGCCATTATTCAATATCTAAACAAATTCTATTGCTGCATTTAGTCCTACAAGCATCTGATCAGTCTTCTCGAAAGCAGTTCTATAGACGAGACACTCACCTCCTACAATAAGGTAAACATTAGGGAATACAGTCTTTGCTTGCTGTAACTGTCGCGCGTGTCCCTGGTGGAACATATCGTAGATGCCATCTGAGTAGACTCTGACCCTCCGTCCACCGGTGCCGGCCAGGGCCTGTGCACGTGGTATCCTTCCGTAATGACATCTCTCTAGTTCCGCTATCGCCATGGGGTCTGTGCTGAAGGGTGCTGCCATGCGTAGTGACTGGAACAAGAAATAAAACTGGTAAATATAATATTCCAGGGGCGTTGAGTTCGAAGAAGAATAACGATAGTGTTGCAATTTGCAATCATATGAGGGAATATTCTTCAGCAGGTTGCAATTTGCAATCATATGAGGGAATATTAAATGGCAGGTTAAACGACTCTTATCGGATGAGTATGTCTGAGAAATTATGAAGATGTGTCACACAACACAGTCGTTTGGAAATCTACTGCGTCTCCTTATGAGAGTACCTAGCATGAATATGCTAGGTACTCTCATAGTACCTAGCTCTCATATCATTCGATAAACTAAACAAAATATTTCAATGGACATTACTAATTGTTTATTCAGATGGCGCAGACGATAGAGAGACGGGTGCAGGTATGATAACTTTCAAAATTACTTACGCAACTATTTTTTGTCTTCATACAGTTAGATATACCGAGTACGTGCAGTTACAATGAGAACGAAATCTAACCAAAACGTTAGATGCGAGCGATACAAACACCATCGTGGGTTGAACCGGAATCCAGCTAATCATTGTATACTACTAATTGTAGTCATATAAAATATACCAGTTTTGGGTTGGTAACGACATTCAGTGCAATTTAACCAATGACAAACTAACGTAAATGTATGTGAATACCATATGTTCATTATTATTATCATGTTAATCTAAACTTAATTTTCATAAAAATTCGCATCAACAGGTAAATGCCTACACATTGCTCCGTTCGCAATTAGTATTCTCAAATCCATTATTAATTTCGGGCCCTCTTTAGGTTCGATGGAGTTCAATTTAAACCATACTGCTGAATAAATGTTTCAGTAGGTATACCTATTGCTCACCGACTATATAAGCAGAGGGTTTCTATGACTGCCTGCATTAGGAAATACAATTCGATTGGCGATCCTTGTAAACATCCTCCGAAACATACCCCATGTCACACATTTCAGACGAAGTTACCAGTCATAGACGCGCAAATCAATTGCTAAGTATGGCTGGTGTTCAGTCCAGTCAGTGAAACTGACATTGACTTTCTAAATTCGGGAAAAAGTCGAGGAGCAAAGACCGATAACCAAACGGAATGTTATTTGGAATATTTAGTTGTTGAACCGGACCGTGATGTGGAGCGATGTCAAGGTTCAAGCATCGGTGCCGGCGCCGATAGTAAAGTGGCGTGATGTGACGTATTCAGCGACCGTTGCCTCATCGCGATGATAACAACTATAGCTAAATCCTCTATTTGCTCATAATTATTCGTAAGCATGGGTATGGGTTGTCTTTTTTTTAGAAACGTACGTCTAAATGGATAATTGGATACTGACTTTCCTTTGATAACGACACGATTTTGCATTCTTGGCATAGTGCTAATACATTTTTAGGTTCGTGTACCTACGTACATCATAGAGCATCGGTATCGCAATAAATAAATGATAATCCCGTAATGGTTTATGTTATAACCTTTGCATGTATTAAACTTTATATTTTTAAACATGAAAAAGTATAAAAAGGTTTAGATCTTTAAGTTCCTCTTATTCATTTGGCTTCGACGCAAAACCTTGGCATTAAAGTATGTCGAACAAAATCTGCAGGCATTCACATCTGAATGTCAAGGTTAAGTTTATGAGAAAAGATAAAGGAATAACAGAGAAGAGAAGGTAGTTGTATGCTTTAACTCACGTAGGTAGCTGCGAAGATGATACTGCGTATACCTATGGATGATAGATCACATATACTTACGTGATCAAACTCTCTCAAATGGAGATGGGCAGGGTAAGTACTCTTGTTAAGTGCAAGGCGGAAGGATCACCGACTGACTGAAGCAGTCACTAAATGGTGACCAAGATATAAGCGGCGGCCTCGAGACAGACAATCTGCCCCGGTTATTCCCGATAAGTAGCCTATCGTCAACACTGTTGACAATCTAGGAGTTGACGAAGTTCCGTTCGTTCAGTGTTGACGACCGCAACATTTTTACCCCGATCGTATGAATTTAGCTAGTTCAATAGTCAACATGTAGAAGAATTTAAATGAAATCATGCTCTCTAAATAATTTAACAGTACAAGTAGCTATTTTTCTCATCGTCTACTCTACAGTGTTGATGACAGGGTGATACCAGCCGGGAATTACTGACCAGCCAGTAATTCCCGGCTGGTATCACCCTGTCAGATGATATTGTGAGGGCAGTAGGTGAGGAGTGGCGTGGTGGAGAAAGGCCTTTACTCAGCAGTAGGTGTTATCAGCTGATCAGATAGACCCGATAGAACTCAACATTGCAGCGCTATGGGCTCATGTAGGTTTACCTCTATAAACCTAAATAAACTATGTATATAATATATAATATAAAATATGATCTCTGATAATTGCTAAATTATGAAATCTTAATTAAAATATTTTTGGTAAATAAATCAATTTATGTTTAGTAAGGACAACAATATTCAAAATCTACTGTGAGAATTATTAATGATTAATTTGTAATAATCAGTAGGTAGGTTAACCATATTTGACCCGTAGAAATTAGATAAGTGGAAATAATCATTATGCAGCTAAAATTAAGTTGGAGTAAACAAAATAACAGTAGGTGGTATTGCTTGCAGACAATCAGCAAATCTACAATGTGAAAATGGGGCCACTGCTCTCATTCCATTATTAATATAATTATATATAATTAATTATATATACATAAATATATACAATTGATAACACTGCACTGATTAGACGGAACTAATGCAGCAGTAACAAGAACAAACTTATTTATTTATGAATGAAATAAAATTTATTCTGGGTTATAAGAAAATAGAATACATAAATAAGAAAAGTTAATAATATTATGAAAAGGTTTACAACGTGACCGGGCCGATGCCGATGGATGGCAGTAAAATTTATCACAAGCTAATAGGTTATTTCAGCTTATCGGAATTTTCCTTCTCTGAAAGTTTAAATGAAATTTCTATGTTTTGGCAACTACATTTCACAAAACTAGAATGTAGGGAAATGGGTTTAAAATAGCAATATTGGCAAGTTTGACTGTTTCCTTCAATTATATAAATACACAGACTACTAAATACAGTAAAACAACAATAATTCCATGACAACTTCTGGAAAATTTTAAAATTTCTGGATAAATTTGACACCTGCTTCCCGTAAACATTGATAATAAAAATATAAAAGAATAATATCTCTCAGAATGGATTAGCAAAATTGAAATGGCAAAGGGCAGGGCATTAGCTCGCAGAACCGAGACCGCCACTGGAAAGAAAGGTTCTGGAATGGCGACCACGATGTGGACGTCGGATGCTGAGTAGGAAGTTTATTAGGTGCAGTCGACTGCACCTAATAGACTGATGTTATCTTAAAAGACGCCAGTGGATGGAGGTAGCCCAAGATTGTTCGTTCGTCGTGGCACTTTGGGGGACGCTTACAATCTAGCAGTGGACTATATACATGATGACAATAGGATTGTTATTGACAAATCATGAACACAGTCATGAGTTAAAAATAAGGATAGCGTAATAAAGATAAATGCAATGAAACAGAAATCACTGCGAGCAAGATGTGTCAGCTCACAGCCTATACTTACACGTTACATGTGAACGTGCTGGCATGCGGGATCAAAGCACAAGGAAAAGTTGATAGCAGATAACCCAAGAGTTCAAATCATTGATGCCGTCAGATATTTTTGATCTTTAAATCTGAACGTTGAATTGAAAAAATCAATAGCAGCACAGACCGTGCTAGTTCGAAGACTTGCCAGCTCGTCAAATTTAAGAGGACGGTTGACCTTCATAATCCTGTAGTTACGCTACAGTACGTAAAGTATTATGCACTTAGCGTGCGTGATTCTTCCATTTTATTGACATTCAAACGTAGTATCTGCCTAAATCCAATATACATTCAAATCAAATAAGTTGTTAAAGTTCGATTACTTAATTAGGTACTTTCTTAAGAGAAACTACTAAAATTAAACTTAAGAAAACTACTTTGAAATACAAGGAATAATTTTAATGTACGTCAAAAATAAGTGTAAATGTTAAAGCATTATAAGATATGTGAATCAAAAGTAAACATAGATATTAAATGATAAATAACAGGTGTGAAATGATATAAATGAAATGAATACAAAATGCTTAGCTATCTGTTACACAAGAGCCGAAGTTGCATGAGGAACCAAAAAATTCAAATAAAGACAGCTAGATCCTATCCTATTACTATTATAAACGCGAAAGTTTGTGAGGATGGATGTTTGTTACTCTTTCACGCAAAAACTACTGAACGGATTTTGATGAAACTTTACAGTAATAATAAATAATGCTGGACATTTTCACACAGCATCATCTAGTCCCAAACTAAGCAGAGCTTGTATTATGGGAACTACATGACTGATATACTACTTATATATATTTTTTTGTAAATATATACATAATATACATAGAAAACACCCAGACCTGAGACAAATATTTGCACATACAAACATTTGTCCCGTGACGGGAATTGAACCCGCAACCTTCTGCGTCTCAGGCGGACCTTCGCCCACTGCGCCACAGAAGTCGTCAATATTTACACATCAGAAAGTAGTAATTTATACATCAGAATAACACATAGGTTACTTTTTATACGGGTACCACGCGGGCGAAGTCGTGGGCAGAAGCTAGTATTACATACTTCAGGTACTAAGGTTGAATGTATTTTTATGGCGGCATCTGAAATTACCAGAAGTATTTTTTCTAAAACATTTAAGTGAAAAAAAAAATACTTTAATAAGATTGCATACTGCAAAGTAATGCGGAATCAAAAGCTAGCATGGAATCCTTGTCATTTCATCATTTTCTTGAACCTGATTCTTTTGTATTTAACATGAATATCTATTGCGTAAGTTTTGTCAGCTGATTAAACATCCGACTTTTTATTATAAATGCTAATAAGGTAAACTGGTTTGCAATTTGTAACTATTATCGCTCAAAAAGAACATTTCTGAAGAGAATGCTCTCGAGACCAGCCTGCTGGTGATTTTTTCTTAAGTCTTAGATACGTTCGCTTTGCCATTGACGTCTTCTAGCCTTTAGAACTATTTAAATTCATTGCCATTCACCGTAGCCGTCTACAATTACGGTAGTCAGGTGTCGGTTATTTGAAGATGCATTTGCGTCAAACCGTAGACGCACAAACCAATATGTTAAATAACAGGTTTTCGATTGGTTTAGCAAGGAAGCAAAGGTCCACCCCGGCTGCATTCCTTTTCATACACAGACTTGGCTTGAATTTGTCACCCAGTTTGCGGATGCTGTCAACGATATCCGAATAACACCTCGATGACAGAACGGCCGCACTAAGATAGGTTTTCGACAGGTTAAGGTACATTAGCTCAATTGTATCAACAAAAATGTGGGTATGTCTAAATGTCATAATTATCATTTATAAACGCTACATAAGCATTCAGATCATAAATATGCTCGTTTTTTTCTAGTAAAGAACTACGTACAGTATATTGGGCTTTTCTATAAAAAGAACAGATAGCTGACAGGGGGGTTTTCGGGCAGCATTGTGAAGTGTTTCGTTTTCCTAGAATTCGTTTAGAATATTGTCTCCTCGCTTAAATAGCTTAGCATGGAATGTCAATTTAGGTATAATCCGAATGCGAGCTGTCTTACTTCGTTTCCGTAAGTGACTGGATACTTGAAAGTCTAAGAATGTTTCCTGTTAAAACTACTAGTAGTGACATGGATAACTGTGACTTTGTTAAATAAATAAGTCTGCATAGTGTTAATCAAACAACTTTCCACACGTGTCCATAGCTCAAAGATTCATATATTGGCTAGGTGGGCACTTTCACTCGGGCTAGAGACAGCGCTGTTTGTTGTCTGTTGACGAAATTTTAATGTAACTATCCTACCTAGGTACTAAAGTAAACTGCACCAGTTAATAATCTGGCTGCAATAAAATAATATTTACTTACAGCTGAATCTATCGATTCTTGTTTCGTATAACCATTTTTCCTGTAGCTGTATAATCCGTTTTCAAGCTTTCCATTTTTGTGCCCATTTGTGAGGGTCGTGGTCACCGTTATCGCTGACATCACGATTTTATTGTCCACCAAATTTATATTGAGATTTTTGTTCGTTTTAAATTTGAATTTGCGATGTAAATTTAGTAACCGATTTTACATTATCCCGATAACTTATAATTTTCGCAACAGTTAATCCAATCTATATTTTCGATTTACTTGTCACCGGCCGGCGCGGCGTTTCTTCAAATATGTTGCAGGATATCGAACTGTGTTATTGTTCTCACGAAAACTGACGTGCTCGCACCGCGGTCGGAAATTCGTGACTGGAGCCGTTGTGTGTATGGGGCATGATGAGGAATGTATATAACGTCGGGCGTCAGCGGGTGTCGGGCGGGGCGCAGGGGGCGGTCGATGCCGGTGGCGCGACGCCGACGTGGAGGCTCGGCAGACACGCAACGCTCCACGAATCCGTCCGAAGTCAGCTTCATTACGCAGAACGATAGTCTGGCGCCGATTTTTCGCAAACTTAACACCTTTTTACAAGCTTTTATTTAACTTGCAATGTTTGTATGTTAGTTTGTTTAGGTCAAATCTTGCAAGCTGAATTAGAACCACTTCCTCTTATCTAACAGAGTAGAATTACATGTTAGCTCAGTTCCGATGACAATGCATTTTTATGGTAAGCATGACCCGAATCGACATCCAGGATTAGCTCAAGATAAAGGAACTCTTCAACGGTCAACAGCACAGGCACGAAATGATGTGTACGCATTTTATTATGATAGCAGGTTTTATGTTTTATGACATGGTTGCTACACTCAGGGATAAAAGCTTATTTAAAAAAAAAAACTATTAATTTATTACCAACCAAAATTAAACTTCTATGATCTGCTTAATTAATTTGAATTATCTTAATTGCATCCACTCCACTTAAGCAACACAGTTGGTAGACGTACACTGTATTTTGAAGAGTAGTAAGTAACTTACACATTATGATCACGATTTGTGCAAAACGACATTAATATGTGATGATAATTTAGGTATTGAATTAAGAATTTGTGGCACTACCTAAACATATTTCGTTACGATCTGAAGTAGGTACCTACCACCCAAAACTATTTACAAATGTGGTTGATTATGTGCGAGTTGTTGCAAAATATCTTTACAACAATATCGTACGATTATGATAGCGAGATAAAACATTTGTAGGTAAGCAGACGTAGGTACCTACATTCATTTTAAGAACTAGGGTGAATTACCGTAAAGGGGATCTTTACAGGTACCTATATTTAAATGGAATTGATTGAAATAGTCATGTTTTTTTTAATAATTAGTCAGTAATTCAATTCAATAATTTTTATTTCAGACATTATTATTACACGATATTATAACCCAAATAAAAGTATAATATCGTCCATATTAGATAGGACTATTATACAGGGTGTCCCGGAGTATGTATATAATGCGGAAAGGAGGTCATTGACACCGTGGTGGGGAACATTGTTTGTTCTACGACTTTTTGGATTTCCATATTTTTCATTCATGAAATGACCATCAAATATTCCCCACGGTATCAATATTTCCTTTCGGCATTATATACACATTCCGGAATACCCTGTATAAACTAAAAAACTACATTCCTTCTTGGTAGGAAGTACATAGAGCCACTGGATTTAATATTAATGAACAACAGAAGCCAAAACATTTTCGAATTTACAAAGGTTCTTTAGTTCATGTTGCCATGAATAAAACAATTAGACAAATTAACGAGCGTAACTCGCGCTATTAAATGACGTCATCATGGAAATATCCTACCCATACGGTACAAGTACAAACTATTATAAATAGTTCTTCTAGACGAATAAGAAAACATTATCGGAAAAGTTATTTACAGTTTAATGGTAAAGAATAAAGTACCTACACGATGTAAAGTTACTGTAAAGTTTGATGCTACGCTATCAAGTGTTCAAATAAAATGAACTGTCCTTGCGCTGAATACATGATACTACCACCATTGTTTGCGTCAAGGCATAAGGTACTCTTTGCACAATTTCTGACGTAGGCTTATGATGTTACGTACGTTACTGCATGTAATTTTTGATTTTATTTTTGCCTTTACTCTTATTCGCGTGCCGACCCCACCCCACGTATGTAGGATAAGGGCAACGAAGAAAACTTTAGCTCGCAAAATATAATCATTGTTTCAAAAACCATCCAAAAACAAGACACGATTAACTTGTTTTGATTAATGGAACGGATTGATGACGGAACGTTTCTGTAAACATCGAAACTATTTTAGGTGTTTCCTCTGCTCTTTCACATCATGTGTCACATTATGAGTCAAACGTTTGATAAATAAAGACCTCTAATAACACTGTTATAGCATCCTTTTCTCATGTGGTGTTACTCAGACAGCTCTATGCAATCATTCGCGTCGAATCTGAAGCGGCATTATGTTGACCTCGAGAGCTCCGTGATTTATTTAAATGTGTAGTGAAGTCGTCAGACAGTATATGTTTAGAAGATTACGTATTTTTGTTAACTCCTATCCTATGGTGGTTCAATGATCCTACCAAATTTAGGTGTCTGCGATTGTGTTCGTTTTCGTTGTTGCAGTAAAACCATATCTTTTGAGAAATATCTCACTGATGCGTTTGGTTTTTTTAACTTGCGGTTAAATGAAACCATGACGCTTTGTAATCGGTTGGAATAATGCTTCACACTTGAAGCTTTGCTTTGAGATTCTCTTCCATCTATTGAGTCATGCAAGAGGCATTATGTCAGAGAGCTGTTGTTTGATGGTCTGTCTGTGCCATATTGTTTACAATTTGCTAAGGACGGTTTAGCATATTACAGTGCCGTGTGCGTCTGATTATACACCTTCACTATGCGAACATCTTGATAAGATTACTAATAAATAATTAATTACACTTTAGTAGGTTGTAAAAATATGAATAGGTATCTCTCTACAATGGCATACGATTTACCCAATTCAAGTCGAATTGTGGCCTATGGTAGCACAGTTTGTATTAACCCCTATGCTACCACACTAAAAGACATTGCTAGATGAACCCTTGAGTTTTTGAATAAATGTCACGTCTACATAAATTAATATCTACTGAGCTAGTCCCTTAGAGCACACCACTTCTAACAAAAGATCAAAAAACTTTTGACCAATTTAGGTGAGGATAACTTACCATAAAAAATCTCAATGGTAGCTATAGTTCTCGATTCTCGTAAAATTATGTAACGTTACAGACTGGGCATGATAAGTAGGCAACAAAGGCAATGACCGTCCCACTAACCGTAATAGGGCGCCAAAATGAAGAAAACTACTAATGCTGCCAACACTGACACGCGATCACAAATACCTTCGCTATCTGCTAAAGATAGGCCGCTGCGCTGCTAGAATATCTGGTCCATTTACAATACACAATTCAAGGTGAAAAGTAGTAATACTATCTTCAGGATATCTTTATTGATAAATAAGATTATAATATAATCTATAGGCATGAAAGTGATTTTGTCATACCAAAGCTTTTTCAACCCAGTTATGTTAATTAATTGAGCTGTAGAATTTACTGTAAGTATATTAAAATTCAAATGGTTTTAGTATGTAGGTAAGTATGCGGGCTGGGCTCAAGGATATTTCAATTTGTCACGCCAAGTGGACACGATTCCATGGCATGATGGTAACTGGAATCGAACGTGAAACTAATGTAGAATATTACGCAATGTCACATTTTACGAGGAATCCGCACTCCGTCCTACTCACGGCACATTATAAAGTGCGCCAATAAATGCTGTGCTCTGCTATTTTATGTATCGATATTGATAAAACTAATGTTTATCATCTCTGTTTTCAAACTATGGTCTATTTACCAAAAACGTAGGCCTCTTTCACAAACAGCAGTGACGGCCGGTCTTAGAATGAGTCGCTGCAATGAAGAAAGAATGTAACACCCGTGTCCTTGTGTCTCTCGGATAAAAATGGTACATTCGTAAAGTCCCCGGCCTTTCCTGTATCATACTTTTGAAAGTTTTGTACAGACAGATATGTAAAAGCGGTCATTGACACAGAATAAGTAGGCCAGGATTTACACACTAAAATAATTACAAATGTACCCATCATCATCATACCACTCCTGTTTGTTACTGAATCAAACAATCATTGTTTTTGACAAAGGTGTTTTTATCAACGATAGATAATGAAAAATTCCGGTAATCAGATTTTCAATAACACGCAGAAAGAAGTACCGACTTCTACTAGTGTGTATTGTGTACAAACATCTAAATCCCTGTCATTTTGTGGTTTGTTCCTATTGAGCAGGTTGTTAAATAATTGAATCCAATTCAGCCTTTGATTTATTCATCGGTTCCAGGGTATTGGAATCGTCAGGTAGTGACGTAATGATGTTTTACGTATAGCAGCGGTGAATGAGCATACAAGTACTGTGACTATAGACTGGGTAGATAGGTACTTGAGAGAGTCTATCCACGTTTGAATGCATAGCATGGTCAGTGATCACGCCACGCCGAATTGTTGGCCGTGAGCCCAGACAATGGATCATTTGGCTTTCGTTTTTATATTAATAGTGAAGTGAATAAAAACATGTTTATTGCACATTAAAAAAATAGTTCCGTCGCTTATCGTACTGTCCGAATGGACGAAACTTTAAACAAACAAAATTATTGTCAGGGAATTTTGAATTTTTGACTACTCATGACTAATCCTAATCTCCATTTTATTAATAAATCTTAGTATTACTACATATTTTGTATTCTTCTATGTAGGTATGTTAAGTTTCATCAAAATCCGTTCGGTAAAATTTGCGTGAAAAAGTAACAAACATCCATCCTCACAAACTTTTACGTTTATAATCGTTACTCAATAAACCAGTTTTTTTAACTTAAAAATTATTGATTCGTTTATTTCAGTCATTTTTTGCAACGCTCCTATCGATAAAATCTAGGAACCTTTCGATAAAAAAAAAAATCTTAGCAAAAAACCGCATTACAATTTATTGATTAAGGCAAACAACCAAAATATGAAATGTACCCCAAACACATTTCAGCTCCGTGCATAATAGAGTAAAAAGGATACAGATGACCTATTATGTTACAGACTGGTGCTGAAATAAAGAACTCTGAAATGAATTATTCATCAACTAAGCCCGAAAAAATCACGTTATTTTCGTTTGTCAACTCAGCCCTATTAACTTTTACAATTGTACGGAAGACCTAACAAGATTAAACCGGCTGACTCCATTCCAATGAATTATGTGAGGTTACTAGAGCATTGAACTAATGGTAATCCTGTTACATACTCTGTGAACTGCAGAAAAGGCTACCGTAATAACTGGGTAAGCACCGGTACTTGACAATTAAAATCTCACAAAGCCATTAGGCATGGATGAGAGATGCAAAATACATAGGAGGTGGCCAAAAACAAGAGAAACCTGCCAATTCTGAGTTGGCCCTTCATACTCCATAAAGTAACTGTGAGAAGCTTCTTAATAGAAATAATAATAAAGTTATTTGTTGAGAGGGATACTAATTTGTATTTGCCATACAATATGGTCATCTAAATAATCATTAACACGACCAGACATCAAGCAGGTGAATGCTAGCTGTTTTTTAGTTTTTTTTTTCTCACTCTTATATACACTAATATGATTTAGTTTTTTTTATACCTTTTGTTTTGAATGAAAGTTGAAAATACACGTTATTTGAAATACGAGGTGCATTCAATAAGTACCTAGCCTCATCGCCAGAGGGCGCTGTAGTTTCAAAAGAGTTTTACCACAGTGTAGCACATTCTTTTTTAATTCTTTTTTCAAATTTTCATTCCAATCCCTTCATTTGTTTTAATTTGACAACTTATGGAAGCGAACGTGTCGATCGGTTTTACAGAAATGGAAAAAGAGCAATATCGTTCGGTGATTCGATTCCTATTTTTGGAAGGGAAAACGCGCATCGAAATCAAAGAGCGCTTGGATGCTGTGTACGGTGACTCTTCTCCATCGATGGCCACCATCAAGAATTGGTTCAACGAGTTTGCACGTGGCCGTACGTCGGTTTTTGATGAACCACGTCCAGGTGCACCGAAAACAGCTGCTACGGAGGAAAACATTAAAAAAATCCATGATCTCGTATTGGCAAATCGCCGATTGAAGGTTCGGGAGCTAGCTGAGACTGTAGGCATTTCAGAAGGAACAGTGCATCATATTCTTCACGAGGAACTCGGCATGAGAAAGCTGTCGGCGCGATGGGTGCCGCGTTTACTCACACCGGAAAACAAGCGCAACCGTGAGACCACATCGGAGACGTGTTTGGCGCTGTTTAAGCGGAATCCAGCTGAGTTTTTGCGTCGTTTTGTGACCGTCGATGAAACCTGGATCCACTGGTACACACCAGAGACCAAGGAGCAATCAAAACAATGGATCCAGACCGGGGAACGTGCTCCAAAGAAGGCGAAAACTGTAAAATCGGCCGGAAAAGTTATGGCCACCGTTTTCTGGGATTCACAAGGTGTGATCTACATCGATTACCTCGAGAAGGGTAAAACAATTACAGGGCTTTACTATGCCGATTTATTGGGCCGATTCGACGCCGAATTAAAGAAAAAACGACCCCATCTGGCGAAGAAAAAAGTGCTGTTTCACCACGACAACGCACCGGTTCACACGTCTGCCGTTGCCATGGCCAAATTGGTCGAATTACGCTACGAATTGCTGCCCCATCCACCGTATTCTCCAGATTTGGCCCCTTGTGACTTCTTTCTGTTTCCTAATCTGAAAAAATCACTCGCCGGGAATAAATATGGATCAAATGAGGAGGTCATCGCCGCCACGGAGGCCTATTTTGCAGAGTTTGACAAAAACTATTTTTCGGACGGGTTAAAAAAGTTGGAGCATCGCTGGGCTAAGTGTATCGAACTAAAAGGAGACTATGTTGAAAAATAAATTGCCACTTTTCTAAAATTTTCGTGTACTTTTTGTAGGCTAAGTATTTATTGAATGACCCTCGTAGTTTCCAAGTTTCGGATTCAAGGTCCTGTTTCCAACATTTTAAAATTTTTAATTTTTTCAATAGTTTAAAAACCTTCTTGAAAATATTGTGAGAAACTGTTTCCAGTACATTAAGAGGTAAATTGTGGCTTAGTTGCGATAACAACATATTTTGTGCTAATGGCGCTAATGCTTTTAAAAGTAGTAATATTTTTTTCTTACGCAAAGGACAACCTCAAGTATATACAATTACATACTTGGCAATGTTAATATTTTAAGCTCACTGAAATGTACTTTAAATTGAAAATGTACTGTACTATGACTATGTGTGTGTTTGTTGGGTGTAAAAAAAACATATTTTATCATTAACTGTTTTTAAAAGCATAATTTTGTCGTTGTTATGTAGTATTTAAAGATTTTATCGAACAGGAAGTTTCAGTTTTCCTGCTCACATGAACAACAATAACTAATTGTTGGGATGAAAGATTGTTTGACATGCAAACTATGCAAAGTCAAGGTAAAACATCTAGTAGATAGGTAAAACATCGAGTGCTAATTGACGTAAAATTTCGATTTTTCTTACAAACGAAATGTTCATACTATTTAATAAAATAATAGAATTATATTTTGTAGTTTAGTAGTTTAGTATAATAGAATTATATTTTGTAGTCTCCCTGGGACAGGGTGATTACACACCATGCAGTTTCAGAGAAACTTCCTCTTTCGAACACTCAGGTTATGGAATGATCTTGTTGCCGAGGTTTTCTCATAGATACATACCCGGAAGGGTAGGCGGCCAAGCATTTCCACTTGCTACGATCCTGGCTTACCTGTTTCGCTTCATTCATCTTGATCAAATTCTTCATACAAGCTCGGCGATTTAGTGCACTTCTGACCTGGGGGTCTAGACGAATACCACGTTCTGTTAACATTAACGCCTGCGGAAAGGTTTAAATGTATGGGAATGACGAGTAGGAGTGGAAATGTCACGTGACAGCTGCCAAGTTTTACCTTGACAAATTGCGTTAGCGTGAAAGGAAAAGTAAGCGTGAGGTATTTGTCTAGCCCCCAGGCCTTTCTCTAGAATATACTCATACTCATTTTATTTTTATTTTTAACCTTAGGAACATACAGTACACTTGGTTATGTCTGAAAATATAACAGAACTTACATTGTAGGATTTGGAAGGGTGCTAGAAACAGGCAAGTATGTCTCCAATTGGTCGGAGTATTTTGGCCAAGGCCTTCCCCTTCCAGCTATCCCCATTCACACTTGCTTGTATACTTGTTTTGTTAATCTTCTTTCATCCATCCCTTCTACATGACCAAACCATCTGAACATACCTTTCTTAACTCTCATTACTACATGTTCATTCACTCCACACTGCTCTCTTAATATGCTATTCCTCATTCTATCTCTCAAAGTTACACCACACATACTTCTCAATGATCTCATCTCCATTGCATTTATGATGTTTCTTCTGCCATACTCAACTTTCACTACCATACATTAGTGTTGGCACTAAAACTCCTTTATGCACGGCTAGTCTTGCCATTTAAGACACTTTCTGGCTGCTCATAAAGAAATGAAATGCATGGGGCATTTCATTTCTTTATGAGCATCACTTGATTACAAGCATTCTCTCTCCTTTATTGTACACACAAATAAACACTTATAAAAGGCAGAATGAAATGACATGACTTAATCCTAAAAATAGTTTTCTTCCAGCAAACCTTGAGCTAGACGTAATTATAGAGGTAGGACCTCCTTTCAATATTTTTCTCATGCTTCCCATTCCTAGTAAATAAAGTGGAACAAATGAAAGAGTTTGTATATAAAGTCTTTCACTTGTTCCACACTCTCGTCTTTATCAAAAACCATTTCTTTCATCTTACTTACATCAACATTTTGTCCCTGTCTAACACCCTTATGGACCATTCAGTATTGAAAATTAAATTGACACATAAAAGTTATGACAATTTACAATAAAAGGACACTGTTAAAAGTAGGCTTCAGGTATTTTTTGTAACCAGTTTAAGTGATACAAGTAATAGCCTAAGCTAGGATAGTAAGTATCCTGTGTGATAAGTATTAGCACTATATGTATATGACTTGTTTAGCTTTACGCAAGCATGTAAATCCTCACAGATTTCAGGGCTCTGAAAAGTTTTCTTAAGCGACTACAATATGAGTTTCTTCAAAAAGGTTGTTAATAAAGGGTTGGCAACATGCATGTGATGCCTCTTGTGCTGTGAGCGTCCATTGGCTATGGTAACGGCTTACCAACAGGTATATTAGTTTGCCACCTTGGTTGTATAAAAAAAGTGGAGTATCATGGAAAGGTCTTTTCAACACTCTAGTCTTATCCCCAGAACCAGTGAATCATTAAATCAGCAAAAAGAAGAAAATGAAGGTACTTTGTGCTATCAGTAATCTATATTTATTGTAAGCACAAGGTAGTAGATAAGTTACCTTTTCAAAATAATATTGTATGCCCATAAGGGTAAACTTTTTGTTAAACATTAAATTAAATAAATAAATAAATAATACTGGTCATTTTTCACATAACATCATCTAGCCCCAAACTAAGCAGAACTTGTATTATGGGAACTACTTGTACATGACTGATAAACTACTTATATACACTGCCGGCCAAAAGTTTGAGACCACTTGTAAAAATATTCTATATCAACAAAATATTTAAAAAGTACATATGATAAAGTGCCGCGCAAGGACCAGGTGGTAGAGTCATTGTAATATTTTTATGAGCTGCTCATTACTAACTATTTTGGTTTTGTTTTACGTTAACAGAAATTCAGGATTAATTTAGGTTCCTAAAACATATTTTTTACCTGAGTTTTCATTGAGTTAATCATTCTCTATCATGATTAGTCTGAGCTTGTTATTGTTACAGTTACAGTGAAGACATTTAAATGGGTAAAGTGCGCGAAATTAGCAGTGAAACTCGTTGTGCCATAGTTGTTTTACACAACAAAGGCAAATCTGAATGTGCAATTGCCTCTCAACTTAAGTTGTCGAAGACCTGTGTTCATAACATAATAACCCTGTACAAGGAGACTGGCAGTAATCGAGATCGTTCGCGATCGAGAAGGCCGAGAGCTACCAGTTTTAACAAGGATAATTTCATCGTCGTTACCAGCAAGCGGAATAGACGCCTAACAGCACCAGAAATCCGCTCAGAAGTGAAAAAATCCCGATTTAAACCAGTGTCATTGACTACAGTAAAACGACGATTGAGAGGTGCTAAGTTATTTGGTCGCGTTGCCGTTCGAAAACCACTACTAAGGCCACAAAACAAAAAGAAACTGATGCAGTGGGCCTTTACCCATTGAGATTAGACTGAAGAAGACTTTAAAAAAGTTCTTTGGACAAATTAATCCAAATTTGAAATATTTGGATCAAACTACGAATTTTTGTTCAACATAGCGCCAAGGAAAAGATGATGCCAGACTGTGTGATGCCAACAGTCAAGCATGGTGGTGGTTCCATTATGGTCTGAGGATGGTTCTCGGGCCATGGAACCAGAGATTTGGTACGAGTCAAAGGAATCATGAAAAAGGAGCAGTATACACGAATACTACAGCAAAATGCCGTTCCGTCTGGTTTAAGATTAATTGGAAATGGTTTTTTTTTCCAACAAGATAATGATTCCAAACATAGTTCAAAATTATGTAGGGGTTATTTAGAACATTAAGAAACAGAAGGGGTGTTAAAAACATGGTATGGCAGAGCCCGGTTCTCAACCCAATCGAGCTTTTGTGGAAAGAGCTTGATAGCTTGAATGTGTGCAGTTGTTGTCTCTCCTCGCAAGAAGACATGTGGAAGACTTTACAAGAAACAAAAATCTGTTTAAAATATGAACGGCATTTTTAATTTAAATTATTGATATTATTTGTTTTTTTGTTGATGTTTGTGTATAAGTAATAAACATCTAACTAAAATACTTGCTTCGTATTTTGAGTTTCATTACATTTTTCTTCTTTGATGTAGGTGGTCTCAAACTTTTGGCCGGCAATGTATGTTTTTTTATAAAATACATACATATTATGCATATAAAACATTTGGGTGTTTTCAGATCTGTACCTGAGACAAATATTTGCATATCATACAAATATTTGTCCGGTGGTGGGAGTTCATAAACATCTTATCTTGACATAATTTTTACTAAAAA
Source organism: Perizoma flavofasciatum (assembly GCA_958496245.1). Classification (NCBI taxonomy): domain Eukaryota; kingdom Metazoa; phylum Arthropoda; class Insecta; order Lepidoptera; family Geometridae; genus Perizoma; species Perizoma flavofasciatum. The sequence goes on from OY292423.1 coordinate 10,642,829, forward strand.
AACGGGATAGTTACCATAATTTGTGAGTTTGATTGTTTCCCGTTTTTTAGTAAAAATTATGTTCAAAACCATGATAGTTTCAAAAGTTATATTTTATCTTGACAGTTTAAACAATAAATGGGTACATTATATTCTATAATATATTAATTTTTCTATGTAGATATTTTTTGACAAGTCTTTTTTCCAGAGTCACGTTAAAAACACCCTAACCAACACCAATATACCTTGCTGCACATTTTAAGGTTGACAGTAAGGGTTATTTCATCTCAGCAGTTTAGATGGTTGGGGGAAGTAGGTAACAGAGGATGAGTGTATGTAAATATTATTGCTCACCGAATCATTGATGTGGCTGGTGGTGCTGGCGAAGCTCGTATCGCTCCCGTTCTGGCCTTCGCCGGCTTCGAGAAGTTTGCCGCTCATTTCCTCTTCACGTGTGCGCTTCCGGGACATTATCACATAGCCTGCCGACGAGATCCCAACCTCCGTGATTTTACGGACAAAACTGTTACCACTACCTACTCAACTATGTAACTTGAAACTCTCTTGGAGAATTGGTGACACCACCAAGTCACCGACAACGTTAGGATGAAGAATAATAGCTGTGCAAGATGATACCAAGGAGGGAAACACCGAATTGCAATAAAACTAGAATCAAAACGTGTTAGTTCTTAAAAAGTTTGTGTAAGTTTTTAGAAAGTTATGAAACAAAAAATTGAATTGAAAGATAAAAATAAAAATCTGAATTCCGAGTTACGACTACGACATTTCACAAATTGACAAATTCGATTTCGATGACGCATTTGACACTTCGATGACATGATAACTGACAGATGTGTGACAGCAATGTGGCCAGTATTTTTTGTGCATACTACCAGCAAGCAGTGGCAGGCAGTATACCTATCACACTTTATTATAACGCTCGTACCCAACTATCCTTATGCTCTCTTTGCCATAGGCCAGACGTATTGTTATTCTATGGGCCAGACATGCGTACAGGCGGGCGGCAGGGCTCGGCGAGTCACCAAACAGGGCCCGTAAGAATGGCGCGCGAACATTAAGTAAAAAATTCTAAAATATTTCAAATTATTCATCTGTATTTTTTATATAAATATAGGTATCTACTTGTAAATAGTTGTATGAATAAATATATTTACTTTTCAAATCTGGGAATAATCGGTGTTTTTTCAACACGATTTATGTCAGGGGCCGCGAGCCACACGTTCACCTTAAACCGATTTCTTGCACGGCATAATAGACTGTCTACGATCACATGGGTTTTTGTAAATTGAATTGTGGGCGCATCATAGGAGAAATAACCAATAAGGGGCGCAGACTCATGCGAACATACCAATTTAGTGTTAAAAAATACCTTTTAGCTAAGGGTTATTTCACTGAAAGTAGTAGCAGCGTCAAAGATCTTGAAACACGCTGCAGAAGTTAGCGTAGGTCCCTCCTAAATTCTAGACTAGATTATAAAAACTGGGAAGTATTTGTCAAATAACTTTTATTTCAGATAAACAAAGAAATGTATACATAATAATGTTTAATAATGAATAAAATTATTTTTACAAACTCGTGAAGTTTCGTCCAATGCGAGAAACAACCACCAAGATCCCATTGTAGACGTTTTAATGGCGACTTAAAACATGAATGCAGACAGTCCAATTAAACAATTGAACCCTAATTACTAGCTGCTTTGGGTATGATGAGTTGGTACTTTCGTACAAATAGTATTTTAAAAAGTAAACTTTGAAGGTTTAACATAAAAAAGCCATTTCTCATACCCCTAACCTATTATTGGACCACCCACATTGCATTAATTTACAAAATCAACATAAAGAAAAAAGTCTAGATATCAAACTAACAGAGGCTATTCATATCATAAATCAAGCATGGATTAACTTTTAAATTAATATAAAATATATCACAGCAAATTTTAGTTAGCCCAACAGATATTTAAGAGTGAGATCTAAGATGAATCCTTGGAAAAGAAACTTCAGAAAGTTATATAAATACATATTATGTATTACATTAATGATTTTGTCTCAGTCATAAAACTCATTATATAGATAATATCGCAATTACATAGCGTAATGATGGTTTTGCAAGAGTTTGAAAGGGGACTGGTAAGGGAAGGAGCACCAGGTGAGGTGTGGCATGTGACAGATGGCGGGCGCGGATAATAAATACATGCGGGCTAGGATCGCCGGCTAAATGGATAAGGCGATTTTTAGAGCTTCCTTGTGTTCGTCGCTGAGATGCATCAGACATGAGTTAAACAGCTCTGCATTAGTCTGTAACAAAATAAATCATTGATTTGTTTATAAAGTGAATGCTAACTTTTATGCAAAAATGGACATGTCCACTTTTCCATTTTTACAAACTTTTATTTAACTTGCTTTGTTAGCATGTGTGGGTCAAATCTTGCAACTGAATTTTAAACAAGTTATTGTTGAGCTGATTTGTTTTAGATTGTCAAGCCTATCAAATCACACAAGCCATAATCAAGAAGTCAAGTCGTAGAGCCTATAAAAATAAGTGCCCATAGCCACATATGAGTTAGTTGCCCATAGCCAGTTTGATAGTGTAATTAGTGGACAGGTCTCACAGGACTGAACCCTCTTAAGCCATGTGAAGTTCGATTTTGTAATTCTTCATAAACAAATTACAATATTACATAAATCTTGATTAGTATTGCGTTCATCTGCTGTCAATCCACTTTCAATCTCAATTTTGACGTTTTTCTAGAGAAGAAGTCTGTTGATAGGCCCATTCTTTGTGATAGACTTTTACAACTAAAATGAACTAAAATTAACAAGGTGACACTTATTTTTTATCTCACTGAAATAAAGCCATTTTATTTTAAGGCTACTTGTGCGACGCGTGACTGTATCATGTACGCAAATTTCAGTATACCTGTATCTGTCGCACGAGCGCGACCATCTGGGCAAAGGCGGGGTTGTCGTCGGGTACGGCATCGCGTAGGAACGCCTCGGCGAGCAAGGCGATCACTCGCTGCGGCGCGTCAGGCGTGGACAGAGCCGAGTGACCGCTCGCCACCAACTCGCATAGCAGGGAGTAGACATGGGGCGCTTCTTCAGGGTCTTCCGTTACTGGCAGCCAAGTCAGCCTGGAAAACGATACATAGAACTTGACACAAAGCAAGCAACATTTCCATCTAAGGTTGTTTTATTGAGATCTAAATCAGTTACAATACTATAACTCATACTCATTAACCATTCTGTTTGTGATCTCGCAAAAAAATACCTAACAAGAATAATTAAAACATTATGTTGTTCAATATGAACTCTCGAAATAAGTCAGTTGGTGCCAGAGTTTATAATAATGGACCCAAGACATTAATGCAAGGCTTTAGATTAGATGATTTTGTCTACAGAAGAGAAAAATAAAAAATATTGATATTTCTCTTTAGTCTGATAGAAGTGTTATCTTTTGTCTACAAATTGATTGTCTAGGTGCTCATGCTAAGCCTGCTGAGTAGGTAGGTATGTACTCACCAATGCCTTATAATCTCATCCCTATTAATTTGAGAGTGGTTGTATTTGATGATCTTGGTGACTGCGGAGATAGCGTTCTCTGTGGCGTTGACGTTCTCGACGGAGCGCGCGTCGGGCTCGGCGATGAGCGCGGCGAGCAGCGGCAGAGCGCGCGCGCACGCCGGCGCGAACTGTTCGCCGCCAAACTGCGCGAGCACGCCGCAGCCGTATGCCGCCGCCTGCCGCACCTCCGCCTCGCCCGACGAGAGACTGCTCAGCATCGGCTCCAGGAATATGTCCTTGTATTTTATGCATGCTGGCCCTGTAACAAAAACATCACTGATACTTTACAGTTTGAGTTAGCTTGTTCACTTTGTACAAGCCTAAAGTAGCAAGTTTTTAACTGACCACTGAAATGGCTTACTAACAGCTAGGTGCAGGATGGCCCAGTAAAAGAACTTAACTGTATGATATGACGGATAATTTATAGATTGGAATTAGTGGAATAAGTGGGGGATACCTTTGCCCAGTAGTGGGCAGTACAAGTCAGATTTGTTAATCATTTAAACTTCAGCCCAAACAAACTATGAAAGAATTTTGTGAATCAATAACTAAACATAGCAAAACATAGATCAAGCTGCAAACACAACAGGGTTCCCACACAAGGTCCAACATTCCCGTTGTGTTGGGGGATAAATGTTGCATCTTCCTTTCTTTACTTCTTCAATGACATACCTCCATATTCAATAACGTCGTCGAAGATACAAATGGCCCATTGGCGGTCGGCGTAGGGGCGGCCGGGTCCGAGCAGCTGAACTAGGTGCGGCAGCAGCGTGTCCAAGTGCGGGTAGAAGGCCTCGCGGTAAGCAGACATCAGGGCGTGCAAGACGTCCGCTACGCGCGAGAGCCCGTATATGTCTTCATTGTCTTCATCAGCTAACTGTTCTTCTACTACCTGAAACGAGGGATACAGAATGAAGGCAAAGCTATAAGCATATTTTTGCTTAAGTAAACAAATATTTTGTTTTTCGATCATAGACGAATTTTCGAAAGCTCGCCCATATTTAGTCTTTTAGATTATTTGCACACCAGTGGGAAAATATGGATCTAACAGATCCTTTGCGTCTTCACCATGATTCACACAACCAACAATGAAATCTATGAGTACCTACAAGGTCCCCATGGTGGACGAAGAAATTTCCGGGTCTGCGTGTTGTGGTACACGTAGTTCCTGATACCCATGACATAGGAAATGCTATGTCATGGGATGACATAGCATTTCCCATGAATAGGATTTCCTATGTCAGGACTGTTGGGTGTTATTTATTTATTTAATCTTAACCCTAACAAAATGGCTAAAGAGCACCATGACCTGGATAATATACTTGAGATTAGGGGTAAGAAAAACGAATTAAAACATTTCTCAAAAAAAAAGGATAAGTGATAGTGATGTTACCTCATCGTAGTCCTCGTCAGCGCGCTTCTGCCTGCGCTCGGTGGCGCGCTCGAAGTGCTCCGTCAGCAGCTTGTTCAGGATGCGCAGAACCTCCGCCATCATCTCGTCGGGCAGACAGCCTGTGCCGAGGAGCTCAATGCACTGCAGGAAATACAAGATATAAGTATGGTTCATCAGCCCAGATGAACTAAGACTCATCACACCCAAAAAGATCCTGCAGTTCCTAAAAGCTGCAGGGCTAAGCGGTGAACTATGAACGCCCCTGAGGGGAAAAGTAAAGCAAGTAGCGATCACAATAGGCCTGTGATGGCCGCAGTGATACCAAAGCCACAAACAGCAAATAAAAAACTATCAAGAGAAAATGAAAGTAAAAACATATTAGTCTGTTCACCGAGAAATACTTATACAGGCTGTGGCAAGATAATGGGAATTTCATGTAAATTTAGATGAAAATAAAATTGGCATTGTTTTTTTTAAAGGTACAGTCAGCCTAAAAAAATAATTAGGAACCAATTTATTCTATTTCCTATTCAGAATGTATCTGTAATCTATCAGGTAAAGCAGCGCCCCTTAGCGACGTGTGGCGTAAAAAAGTATCAAAGAACAAAACCCATGTAAGCACTAAAACGGGATATTTACCATGATTTGTGAGTTAGATTGTTTGCCGATATTTCAACACAGTTGCATAATCCATGATCACAGGAGAAATATAATTTTCTCCTGTGATCAGATATTTTCAAAAGTAATACAAAACACTAGTAAAAAAAACAGCTTTACAAATGCACAACAAACAATGTGCGACTTAGGGAGCTGTACAATTGTACAGCTCCTTAAGTCGCAGGCAAAAAATATAAATTAACTCACCTTAGCCAAGCTGTTGAGCAGTTCAGCTTGCACTTCTTGCTCGGGCTCCGAGTCGATCGCCTTCAGTAGCTCCGGCAGGATGTACGCCCACATGCCCTGGATGTACTGCGGGCCGCGGATGCGCGCGCACTCCAGCAAGTAAGGCAGGGACTCGGCCGCCGCCGTGCGCACGTTGTCATGGAAATAAAACTTGAGCATCGGCACCATCAGCTTGACGACATCTTCCGCGTATTCTGCGAACGCTTCCTTAAGCTCGCGCGCGTAGCAAACGAGCATGTCACAGGCAGAGGCTTTGTCTTCGAGACCTGCGATAGATACAAATAAACACTTTAGTTTCAAAGAAAGAAACTACACTACGGAGCATAAATAAATAGTGACGTGTTTCAGGGTATTTGGATTTTTTAATTTTAAGAGGACAAATGGGAGATGAAAGTTTGTATGGAAATATGTTTTTTTTTAAACACGACTCTATGCGTGCCAAGACGCTGGCAAAAGCTAGTTATTCATATAGTCCACCAATAACAATCCTAGTACTTTAGTCAGTAGTAGTGATTAAGTAAGTAGATATACCGGCAGTCTTAATGCCGAAGTTCTGCTGCTCGCCGAGCGTCACGAAGTGCCAGTCGATGTCGCTCTCGATTGTCTCCAGGTCGTCGTTGTCGAGAAGCGCCACTTCGGGCTTCATGGCCGCCGTGCGCATCACTGGCTCCATCACCATGGGGAGGTATTGAGCGAAGTTTTTACCTGTACAAACGAGATTACATTAGTTTTTCCAATCCTGAAGAACACTGTAATATTGGTGCCATCAGTTAGTATTTTAATAAGCGGTGATGGGCTTGCAACCTGTCACGAATGCTAATTCTAAGCAAAACCCGTCCATGTGCCAAATGTAGATACATCGAAAAGTATGGAACATAGGAATTAAAAATTTACAAACAGTGCAACAGGCTGTATAATAGCTAAAAGTGATCTCTTACTGACACCTTTTATCGTTTGTCTAACTACCCCCTACTTAGTAAACTCACAGGTCAACAAACTGAGTTTAGATCTGAAGATGTCCATCATGTTGTTAAGTGTTATCTATCACTGATAACAATCTTGAGCATGTTTTGCTTTGTTTTTTGTTCTATTAAATGTTCAGCTCACTAACAACACCAATTTGTAGAACAAAGTTGGAAGTGTGCTCTCCACTTTAAACAACTTTGTGAACAAAACATAATGACGACTTTTGTGGCGCCGCGATCCAGTAGCCGGCTAAGTACTAACGAACGTCGACATGCACCATCTCTTTGCTCTTTGAATAATCAATACAGATAGCACTTTAAAATGTTTGACAAGCAGATTTGCCAAAGATAAGCCAAGTAACACGTCATAAACCAGTCTTAGCATTGAAACTTACCCATTATCCTGCAGATGCGAGACCAGGCGGAGATGAGGTAAGAAGTCTGAGGGTCATCAGCGGGGAGAGCCTCGCTCTCAGTGTGGTTCTTCAGCAGAAGATCCATCACCTCGGAAGCATCTGCCATAAACTTCTCTTCACCAACAGCCAGACCTGAGAAGCACAATCAATATCAGTATTTCGCCACTGACTATAACCCATGGAAATTAACTGAGGGTTATATTAAGAATGTCAGAATTTAACATTTATAAATGAAATGTATGTGAACTGAGATCCCTGACATTTTAAAATAATATAAATGTCTAGGAGCAAATTCCACAACTCATCTCCCAATGCTATGGAAGTGATAAACCCAATATAATAAAGTATGCCACTAACGAACATTGGAACATTGCCATATAATTGTTTATTTTGTAAATATGATGTCAAGTTGACTCACCAATGAGACTGACGCATTCAATAGTCTTGCCACGGAGTAGTTTCAGCTCCTCGGTAGTAGCGTTAGCGATGATGTATTTGAGACACGGCATCAATCTGTCGTAGTAAGCTATGAAATCCTTTTCGACTGTGTCGGCTACAGACGCAATGGTGGTCACAATTTGTTCCAGCACGAGTTTAGTACCGCGTTCCACCAGCTAGAGAAATACATTTCATTAAATGCAAGCATAAAGTACATACGTAATTGTAATGAATTCTTGCTTGCTTTAGGTATTAAATGTATGTGAACTGAGATCCCTGACTTTCTATACAAGTAAGAAAGGGAGCAAAGGTCACAACTTGATCTGCCAATGTTATGGAAATGATGTACTCATAAAAGTATACCACTAACGAACATTGGGTTTTGAGATTAACTGCGTATTTTTAATACCTCTTTGAATTTGGTAGTGAGGATAACTTCCAGCTTGCTCATCAGAGGATCCAGGTATAAAGTTAAAATTGGTTTTGGGCAGTCTTCACTGAAGTTCACTAAAGCAGCAGCCGCATGAGCCTGTAACACAGAAAAGCCATTTAGTTCCAGGCATTGATATGGACCCATGAGATAACATTTTTTATTGTTGTGTAAAATTAAATCCCCTTAACATGATTTACAAAGAAAAATCTATGTAACAAGGGGACATAAACTATTTACTGTTGCATGTTCTTAGAACATGCAACAGACTATAAAAGCACAAAGTCTGTGGAACCATGCAAAGCAACGAATACATACATGTACTGGCAAAGTTATAGCTACTCCAAACTATTTCAAATTAAAGCTGGAGTGCTCCAAGGCTCTGTATTGGGACCAGAATTATACACTATCTACACAGAAGATACACCAAATGTCCTGATTGTGGTACCGGGAGGTTAAAAAAAAAGCTATGCCTGTTATATCTGCCCACCAGTAAAATTAGGAAACAGAGAACTACCATCAAGATCTTGGAATGCAGCTGGATGGCAAACACACATTGAAGCAGAGAGGGATGAGGTTAATCATTGCTTTAGAAATCTTAATTGACTCATAGGGATATCAACCCTTTAAGTCATGTGTCCTGCCCATCCCCTCCATTTCCATCTTGTGATGCCACATCCACAATAAATAGGCATGTAAATCATGTTCTTACCTGCACACGGGGGTTAGTGTTGTCATCAAGTACTACAAGCAGTCCAGGGACAACCTTGTCATGGAATTTCTTCTCGAAGACGGGAGCAAAGTCAGTTGACATCTGGCCAATTGCGTTGCAGGCTGCGTAACGGACGCGAGGGTGCTGAAATAGGAATATCAAACAAATTGATTTCTTCATGTTCCGTTTCAAATTTCTGGTGATAGAATCTTTTACCTGGCACAAACTACCTTCGCCTGTAAGCTGAAGAAATGTCATCAAGGCACTGACAACCAAATCCATGAGTAAAAGGTTGCTAATTATCTTGTTATTTTCTATTGTAAGTTTCTTAACAGCAAAACCATAAGTGATAGTGCTAAAAAAGAACCTTACACACCACTGTTTTTTTTTTTTAAATTCTGCTTTTTTAAGAACTTCCGTTAATTTTCGACGATGTCAGTTCTATTGTACCCTCGTAGACTACACTAAACATTTTCATGAACCAGCTTGTATATGGACCAGTAGAGCATGATTGCAGCACTTGAAGTTTGCGCAGCTAACATGCCCTGAAACAGGCCCATGTCGACAGGCCCCTATCATATTCTGATAGGGAATTTTAATCCACCACTGGGTTTCTAGCCAAAAAAAACAACAATTAGAGACATTGGATTATGTATAAACCCATATTAGTTTTAGTCATAATCATAATTTATTGATAATAATAATTATAGGTCAAATTAACAAGTAAAAAAGTGATTATTACAAAATAAAACATTGCACTACTTAAAGTAGCTCTAATTAACCCAATTATAACTTAAAACAATAAAATAAAATAATTAGATGAATAGTCATTTAATTAGTCAATGAATTCGTACATGACTACAAGATTTTGCAGATCAATACTACTTACTAGCTTACCACACCTTATTCACTTACCATAGGTACCTAGCTTATACTTTAACTAACCTAGCTTATACTTTCAGTATGACCTACAATGTAATAATAATCTTAAGATAGCATAGTTCACATGTAAATGACTTTTTGTCTTTTTGAGAATTAATATTTGTAGATCATGTAAACATTTGCCCCGCAGCGGGATTCGAACCCGCACTTCTTGTGTCTCAGCCAGCATTGAGACTGCTATTTAACCACCGCGCCAACGAAGTCGTCGAGCACCGGGATTAACAGGAATCACGGAATTATAAAAAAAAAACATGATTGAAGGTAAATGAAAATGAGGAATGCAGAGATTAAACTAAATGAGCCTGATAAAGGAGCTAAAAATAATGATGATAAAGAACTTACAGGGTCAGTGAGATAATTGAGCACGGCAGAGACAACTTGGTCAAGCATCTGCTCCATCTGCTTGTGGCAGCCCTCGCCAGCCGAGGAGACCGCCATGAGCGCTGCGTAGCGACGCTTCCAGTCTGGCGACTGCAGCATCTCAGGCACCTGGCCTACAATCAGGCCCAGCATTATCTTGCCTCCGAGGCCGCAGCACATACGGTCCAGTGCAGATTCCGCTGCTACATAGTTTCTGAAAAGAAATAAACCAAGTTTTTATGAACTGCCAATTATGGTTCAACGTCAAACCTGGGCAAATGGATTTTTCTCTCCAACAATGTATAAATGTTTTTGAAGCTAAAATCTGAGTAGGATAACCTCGTGAAATAACATTATGTTGTGTTATTTTTACAAGCTTTTGTTTAACTTGCAATGTTTGTATGTTAGTATGTTTGTTTGTTTAGGTCAAAACTTGCAAGCTGACATAGAACCACTTCATCTTATCCTACGGAGTTGATTTTTTACATCATGGTTCAGTTCCGATTACAATGCATTTTTATGGTAAGCATGACCTAAATCAACATCCAGGATTAGCTCCAAGTAAAGGAACTCTTCAACGGTCATCAGCACAAACACTACGTTTTGTGTACGCATTTTATTATGATAGCTGGTTTTAAGTTTTACCTAGTAGTTTTACTAGTTTTTTGTTGGTAACTGCACTCAGGGTTAACAGCTTGTATTTGAAAAGGTTTTTAATATTAATTTATTTTGAGTTTTATTTTACAGTAATTCTGTATGATGGCGAGGCGTCATTTTTACTGCACTTTGTAGTGACATGTGGCAATAAAACATATCTTAGAATCATCCCTGTAGTCATCCAAAATGATCTCAAGGACCGCATTTGAATCAGCTACGTAGTTTTGGAGAAAAATGGTATAGAAAATATAAATAGGGAGTAGCAAATAAATAATTATGATGTGTTATCAAGGGACTGACAACCAGAATCCATGTGGATCAGGATGCTAATTATCTTGTTATTTGCTATAGTAAGATTCTGTGTGGCAATACCATAAGATACCGCCAAATAAAAGAACCTTACCAACTAAACTGCTAATATAAATACTTTTCGGAGCAGGGCGCTAATATTCGCGACACAGTTTTCTAACTTCTGCGGATTAATATCCGTTGTAAAAAAAAATACAAAAACTTGAAAGAACGGTAATCCGTTCTTTCAAGTTTTTGTATTTTTTTTTACCCAAATAAATAAATTTTTGATTTTATTGATTTGATTCTGATAAAGAGAGGCTGCCCGCGGCGTCTATTTGAAACAGTTTGCAGTTTGTAAAAAAAGAGACGCATCCGATTTCATATTATGCGTATTTAATTTTTAAACTGAACGCGGCGCGGACGACCGTCGCTAGGAGGCGCAAGATAATCATCCCGTAGGGACTTCAACAATGTATGCGCCCTGGACGTAGATGAATTTGATAGTTGAAGAAGCGCACTCAATATGTGCACAGATGTGAACAGCTATAGAGATAGTAGGAATGCAGCTCACAGCTCATTGTCGTCATCGGAGGCGTCATCCTGCAGGGACCACTCAGGCTCCTCTTCCAGCTCGCACATCATCTCCAGCACTAGTGGGGTGAGGTGTCGGATCGCGTTGGGCACTTGTTTGCGCACCATGGCGGGCGCCGTCTCGCAGAGCGTCACCATGGCTTCGAGGCCGAGCTGACGCCAGTTGTCATCAGCGTCTTTATCGCCGACCACCTAGAAAGTACAACGACAATGTTATAGTGACAAAATAAAAAACAAACACGCTGACGACTGTATTCCCCCAGGATGGAAATCCGCAGATACATACTAAGTGCTTATCCGCAGATACTTTGAGGATACTAAGTAGGGTTTAATCAGCAAATACAGACAGACAGTATATTTGGCACATGATCGCGTTTTGCAAGTAGTTAGCATTCCATGTGACAGGTTGCAAGCCATGATGGGCTGCTATAATGCTGTTAAAACGAACTAGCTTTTGCCCACGGCTTCGCCCGTGTAATACCCGGAAAAGTAAAAAGTATTTTAAGCAGTAAAGAGTAGTTCAAGTAGTAAAAATTTGCCTATGTGTTATTCTGATGTATAAGCTATATTACTGTTAAGTTTCATCAAAATACATTAAGTAATTTTTGCGTGAAAGAGTAACAAACATCCATCCTCACAAACTTTCACGTTTATAATATTAGTAAGATGTAGAAATTACATTTCAATGTAGTATTTTCAACCTTGAATGGATTTTTATGTTTAACCTTCTAGCACCCTCTGTACAAAATAAGTTACTTTCGTCAGTCAGACTCTAAACTTGACTCTGTAATCATGGAGACCTATTGAACATTTTTCTGTACATATTATTCAAACTACTCCTGTGCGTGGGCTTGAATATAGTTACGTGACATATGGGAATGGAGTGGAGTGCTATGTGCGAGCCAACGCGATCTTTCCTCGCGCCTCGCGCCTAGCACGATTGTGCAACTGTGTTGGTGTGCAGGTGTGCTAGCTCGTCCAAACGAAAAGAGTGAGGCCTCGTTTCGAGAAAGTGTGTAGCTACAATTGTGGTGCCACACGTGCTGAGGACCCACCACTATGTCAAACACACGAGTGAGTTTGTGAGAAGATGGCGCCCCGCCCGGTCACGTAGGTGAGTTTTAATCGTGATTTATCAAAAAATAATTATATGTAGATATAACGTAAAAGCAATATCATTTTATATTAAGCAATATTAGTAAATTTTAACATTACTTAGATGAAGTTCATTTTGTACGTAAATTTTATATATTTCGCATTGAATAAATACCTATGTACATTTTTCTGCACTTTGGGTCTCAAGGTCTTAGTTATACAAGTACATACATATAAGTTTCACTTATATGTATGTACATACTTGTATTTACACTTTGATTCACAGTTTTCGCAAATGAAGGCTTTGGCAACATTCTCGAGCAGTCTGATTATGAAGGGGATGATTTTGAAGGTAGTGCTTTAGATTTAGAGTATATCCACCCGTAGATCAAGATGGTTCTTCGTATATGGATGAAGATGATGAACCTTTCCTACCAAATCCTTTGAAGCAAAAGAAATGGATCAAAATAATGTTTCAGAAGAATGTTATAACTATTTTTTCATATAATTCCTATGTAATGGGTATAAGTTTTTGTTTGTTAACGGAACTGAAGAAGTACAATTATTTAAGTATTTTTCATAATGACCCAAGAAGTCATTTAATACTGAAAAATTTTACTTAGTTCCTTTATATAATAAAAATAATATAAGCTTTTAATGATTACAATTCGCAGTGAAATACTATTTTTTTTGTTTCATTTATTATTTGTTTGTTTTATTTATTTTATTATTTAAGACCCAATGTACATTTTTATTGTGTGTATATTTTCAAGATTTTTTTTATTCAAATCTGTTTAAACATCATGATTGACAAACATACCACCAAATTACGTATTTAAAAAGTAGGCTGATATTGTGTTGTCTGAAGAATTACTATCAAACTCCACCTTATCAGAAGGATGGTGTTAGCGAAATTCCCAAGTCAATCTTGCACATAATGGAAGTCACGCATTTCATATCAAAGTGCGCACATAGGAATTCAGGTGCATAAGTTATGTTATGTTTTTCATTTGTTACATTATTGTGATTTGCAAAGTAAAATCAATGAAAACGTCAGTCAATTATTCCTGACAAGAAATGGAAAAATGGATTATCACTGGCGACGCCTTCAAAGATAGATAAGATAGTGAAAAGAGTTTAAAATAACTTTATATCAGTAGTCTTACCTTAATGCATACTTGGAAGATAGCTTCCAACTGAGGTCGTAGGAATTTCGGAGCAGATTCAGTCAATTCAATCAGAACTTTTAGAGCGGAATCGTCGTCGGTTTTCTCGACAGATTCCACGATAACCTGAGAAAAACAGAAATTGAGAATATTGAAGTGGCATAGTCTAGTAAATTCTAGCGAAATTCGTCAAGGAATAATGTTGTATGAAGAATTACTATCAAACTCCACCTTATCAAAAGGATGGTGTTAGCGAAATTCCCAATTTGCTTTTGCACATTTTGGCAGTAACGTATCTTATGAATAAAATACGCACGTAGGAGTTTATGTGCAATACAATGAGGGATTAAATTGGATTTATACAATAGTGCGGTTCGGCTTCGCATCAAAATAATATACGACGTGCGTGACGCATGTAGTAGATTGTAGACACTAAGTGAATTTGGGTAGTTAGTGTATTCATTTGATGGAACGTATGAATACCTCATAGCTGGAAGAACCAACATAATGTATAGCATACCTGCATCATAGGCAAAAGAATTTCGCTGAAATGTTTCTGAATAGCTGGCTCCTTGTCGTGCATTATAATGAAAGCGCCGACGGCTTTCACTGCCTGGATGCGCAAGGCTTCGGTCTCATTCGGCTGTAGGGCGGATAGTAACATGCGCTTTATCAAATCCAGGTTTTCGTTTTGTCGGTTTCCGAACACTCCAGGAACTGATCTGTTGGTTCAAAAGTTTTTTTTCTTATTTTCTGTTTCTGTACAAACTTAGAATTCACATAAAGTGTGTTAGGTATTTAGTTTGGCATAGCTACCAAATAGCTATGTGAGTTGTCTTTGTTCGATACCTATTTTATTATTAGGACTGGCGTACAAAACAGAACATGTAGGTCATAATCATAAGGCGAATCTAAAAGAGACCATTAAATAAATAAATAAATAAACGCTGGACATTTTTCACACAACATCATTAATTACGACTTACGTATTTTCGACAAATTATCAAGTTATGACTTTTATAATTGAAATAATATAGATGTAGTGTGGCTAATTTGATCAGACTTCAATGGAAGTGTCAGTCTGTGGATAAACCACACAAAATACTGTCGCGCACTTTGACACCGAGTCGTCTATAAAGTTTCGACCCGGTTCTAATTGTACGCATTCTTAAAAAGGTGATCAATAACAAAATAATTCACATTGAATCTTAAATCTTCTTATCTCATTAATTAATCTTCTTCTTGTTTTTTAATTTTGGCTTCTATTTAATAAAAATCGGTTAAAATATAATCAGTAGAAAGAATTATGCAAAAATAGTTATTATAGTTATATAATTATTGTTTTCAGCGTTTAAAGAACATAATATGTATTGCAAATAATCAGTGTCCTTGATTAGGCTAAATTTAGCAAATAATAATAAGTAATTTTAACCTCGAGACTTATTATTGACCTAGGAATAGCAAAATCTAAACATATTAAACTCATTATCTCATCATTTGGCTTACGTAGATTATAGGTATTGACGGTCAGGTCAATATAACTAGTCATACCATAATATTATTTGTAATTAATGACTGATGATATTGGAATAACTTGATAAATAATCGCGATCAAATATTATTAACCATAATGATCTCGGAAGATCTGTGATACAAGTACCTACTGATCGAGCGTTCGAGCGGAAATTGCATCGTGCGTGACCTGTATTTCGAATTAGCGATAGAATGCGTTAGTTTGCTAGTAACTAGGTTGTTTTTTATGTCCAGCATGATCACATTGATAACTAGCAATCTAATAATTTCGAACATAATACAACTTCATGAATACGTCTCCAAACCATGTTTCTCTGGTCTTGATTGGTATAGCCATGGCGATTTCTTAAGCGTAATAATACATCAGAACTATAAGATGACGTAAATTATATTTGGCAATGTTTTTTTGACCATACTCTATGTATCTTTGTCGCATATCAAAGACGTATGAAGGCACCGACTAAGTTTCGACTCATTCCGAGAGTCTCCACGCGGAAGGAGAAAGTCGCAACCACACACTCTGGTGAAGACTCTCGGAATGAGTCGAAACTTAGTCGGTGCCTTCACCGATAGTGCAGTACGTGAAAATTCCCGTTAGTTTTTGGAATAAAAAAACGTATGTATAATGCTGAATTATAACTTCAAACGAAATGGTGGTGTTGGATTAAGGATCTCTAGCGTCACTCAGTCTGGTAGTGCTTCTTCTACATTCAGAAGCTTAGCAACATGATAGCGGCGGCAGTTAAATAACCTGCTAATGCTGGCTCGCCGGCTATCTTTACAGGAACTGAAATATGATGGCTGTTGAACAAAATACTTGGGTATTGTTTACGCGCGAAAATCCCACGAACATTCAACGCGCAAGCGATAGTTCGCGCGTAATCGATATCCATCTGCATTACAAGACTCACGTGAACATCCTAATGCCCGCCTCTTTCATGTTGGAGTCTGAAGAACTGGCGCAATTGAACATGAACTGCAGAAACTCAGGCCACTGATTGGCGCCTTCTTCATCGATATGGTTGCGTGCAAGTTCCGATACCACGTCACAGATCTATTGAAAGGGAAATGTTTTTTTTTTCTAGATGTACTATTCAAATTGGTTGCAAGTTTATTGCTGAATGTGGATAATTATACCTGTACTGTATTTACGGATATTACGGATAGCCGGCACATATTGTATCTACTTTTTTACACATGTCACATAGGGCGCCCCGTAACAGATTTCAGACAAAAAGTACCGATATGAATGTGTTAACAATGGATAGTCAATAAAACATGCTTTAAAGACATGTCTTCACTAAAAGCCTTCTAGAGCCTTTTACTAATTTTAAATTTAGGGAATGTGCAAGATCACACTCGGTTTGTGGACTGTTGGTACTATGTAAAACCCTAAAAATAGGAAGGTTACATAAGATTGGAATTTCAGTGACTCATCCTTTGCTATTATTTAAAATTAGATGCAAGTGTAAGAACCTCATATCACGAGTCATCAATTAAGATAAGACTGAGAATTGAAGAGACAAGGAAAATTTTAATTATTTCAGCTAATAATGGAAATGGAGTTATTTAGATCCATCTCATATCATTATCACTTGGAATAATAATTAATTAAAACACACATAGAAACAATTTCAGTGGCACAGTATTATGGGAGTGATATCAAGGCTTGCTAGTTATACATAAAACATTTTACACCAGTGTTTTCATCATTTGGATTATTGCTTTTAACTTGTAGCACCTGACTCAGCAAGAACTGAGTACAGGAACATTGGTCATTCACTTGGGGGATGTGCAGATGACACAACAAACTTCACACAAACCTGGTATAAGCTATTGCAGGACAATAAGGAGCGGCATGGAAACAAGGCCTGCTCAGAAGTGGGTAAAGTCGATTGTGGGTTATGATAAATTCAGAAGTAACATGCGGGAATCAGAGGTACTTACCTTTCTCCTCAACTGCTGACTGACTTCCATTTGCAGGGTAAGCAGTAGTTGCTCTCTGAGGGCTGCCTGCTGCTCCATAGGCAGCTTTGGAAAGAACTCAAAGAACTCAGCGCTGAGTAGCCGTCGGAGCAGCACGGCAGCAGTTTGACGACCCTCATCACCGAGCTCCACATTTTGGAGGGCCCCGATAAGATGTACTACTTTTGTTTCAGTTGGGATATTGTTGTATACTTCCTATGGGATATAATTTAGAATTTTATATCATGTTTAATTTTAGGTTGGCCTATCCAAGGTACCTACTAGGTAAAGTTTCAAGTTACTTTTGCCTACTATCCTTTGTATCTAAACAAGCAATGCTATAATAAGCTTATTAGTATTGAATTGTAAAGTTGCTGATAGATCATAAGTTTACGAAATAGAAGCATAATGAATCAAGCAGGTTATTTGATTACCATAGACGAGTGATACAGTGATCACTAAAACTTAATTATAAATATACCTACAAATTGTTATTTAGTCCTTTCGTGTTAATTACGGCTTTACAGTTGAGCCACATGTAAATTTGCATCATGATGAGCAAAAAGGCGTGTCCTATTTACAATAGGACAAGTATAATACTTGTTAGTTAGTGTAAAACTGTTTGAACGAATAATGTCGCATTGTGAATATTAACACCCAAATAGTCATCTTCATCGTACCTAGTGACAGATATTACATCGCACGATCCTCCATGACCACGTTTTGACACGAGGCCGTCGTCTGATTTTCGCACTAAATACCGGCTGATTACTGTCCCATGTCGGCCTCAAACTATGTAAACTACGCAAATAACTAGCACTTACTTCTGCCTGGGATCTGATGTCGTTATCTGTTGCTAATAACGTATTTAGTAACTGGTAAAACTGCGCTTGATCTCCTGCCATGTTGAACCTCTTCAAAAAGGCCCAACTTTTTTTTCTACATTTTACAACTGCCTTGCCTGAATGACGGATTTGTCATCGTTATCCATATTGCCAGTACCATGTAAATTTTTCGGAAAAAACCCGGTTTTTACGGATGAGTTTATATTGTAATAAGAATCGAAATCGAATGAATAACAATGGATTTGAGAAACGGTATTTATTATTCAGACTTTGTACGGTCTGTCATTGTAGTCCTGACACAGACTTATTCCGTGTCACTAAAACAAAGGCTATGCTTTCCATGATAGTACAATACGGGCCGTGCATGCTGGGCACGTGTTTATCTATTTAAAATATTAAAAAAAGAGGTTTTGAATTATTAGAGCGGGGGGCGGTGGTACAAAGTTTGACACTGCAGAGGATGCAGGGGATACATATCCCGGAGGCCGTGTGCATTTCTTGTACAGGCAGTATTTGAAGCCATAGTTTGAAATACTGGTTGTACATTCCAATGTCGTGCATTGTCAGGTGTCTACTGTCTGTGGCTGCATGTCTTTGTCTAGCGTAGGTTCGTATTACGTCAATATTCATGAACGTTCTGAATTCTGATTGATAGCTCCGAATGAACAGATTAAAAAAAAATCTCAACCCGAATTCCCAAGCGTTGTAAACTGCGTTTTCTCAATTTATTTCGTCTAAATTATTATGTAATTGAAGCAGAAGAATGTCCAGGTAGTAATCCAAGGCAATTAAGTTGACACTAAACAAAAGTCAAAGCGAACATGGTAAGTAAGCAAGTGTACTTAAAGGTTATAAATCCAATTTCACATTGTTGCTATCGAATATTGGAGTATTATTCAACAATTAGCTTAGAAGCTATATTGCTTAAATGATGGTATTTAAGCATTATAAGGTTTGGAGCATTCTAAACCATTTAGTAAACTGTACATGTCTTCCAGTGCATAACTTTAAACTACCCTAACACGAAAATTTATGTTCCAGGCCAGTTCTATAATTTTAGCGGGTCTCGGCATGGCAGCGGTAGGATTCGCCGGTCGCTATGTCCTCAGACAGATGCCCAATGCCTCAATGAAATTTGCAGAAGCTGTGAAAAACCTACCCAAGTTTGATTCTGAATCCCTATCAAACTCCAAATATTACAAAGGTGGCTTTGAATCCAAAATGACTAAAAGAGAAGCATCACTTATATTAGGAGTTAGTCCAACTGCCAATAAATCCAAGGTATGTTTTACCTTACTGCACAAAGTAGTTAATAATTTCATCATAATTTAGACAAGACTAGGTTCTGTCCATGGCTAGTCCTATTTGTTATTCTAGATTACAAACTATACCTTATCCAGATTCTATCTGAAAGGGTTTAGCTATTATGAAGTTTAATTTTGACAATCAAACATCCATCCATCCATCACATAAAAAAGTCTTCATAACCCTTTTATTGAATGGTAGTGTACAAAAACAAACACTTTCTCATTTAGAAAATTAGTAGGATGTCCAAGCTCAAGCTGAATATGTTAACTGACTGTTCCTAAATTAATTGATTTTTTGAATCTCATTTTTGATTACACAGATCAGAGATGCACACAGAAAAATAATGCTACTTAATCATCCAGATCGAGGAGGTTCCCCACTGATTGCTGCCAAAATTAATGAAGCCAAAGATGTTTTAGAAAGTGGCAAATCATAGACTTTAAAATGTGTATAGTGAAATAATTGTAGCTTAACATAATGGACACATATGATTAGGGCTTTGCAAGAAAGATGCTCTATGTATGCTATTTAAAATGTAGTCTTAGTAGGTATAAACTGGATCTTGTATTATAAAGATGCTGATTTATGGACTTCACATTTGCTCAGGTTATTAGATTCCACTGATTGAATTTTATTTTTATCTAATTTTAGAAATTAATGCTGATTGTTTCATACCAGATTGTTGTCCTCAAATGTTAGACTTACTTATATGTACCTTGTTTTAAGGGTAATTTAAATAAAATACATTTGCAACATTTCAATAGTAGTTATTATAGTCATTGATGATTATTTGTAACATTGTACACCCACATGATAAGGCAAAAATAATTACTATATATGTGAACTTGCAACAGGCATTTACAAAATTAAAATCATTTGAAGGAAACCTAGAAGATTAAGTTTTTTTCACTATCATATTTTAAGATATGAAACTGAAAAAATATTTTATATCAAGGATTTTCCTTTCCTCTACTGGGGTGATTATTGGGAATATCTAAATAATATTAGATGTTCTTAGCTTCTATTCCTCAAATAAAAATAACGAAAGTAATACTTAAAACAAAATACTTTAATGATATGCAATATAAAACAAAACTTGAGCCTAAAAATATTTAAATTTAATTATCTTATAATCTTTCTTACTTTCTACTCCCACTGGTCATCACCTAGTGGGGGCGGATGGGAATAACCCATAATTGTCCAGTTCTCATTTCATTCAAAAAAATAATGTATTCTACAAAATGATGACAGATTAGTTTTTTAAAGTTGATTTTAGTGTTTTAAATTATACAAATGAAGAAAAACGGCAAAACTTTTCCATAGAATGCGGCAATATTATTTGTACCTATCAAAAAATTGCCTGATTACTACCAGGTACATTTATTTGATCAAATTATTCAAATTAATTACTTAAAGATTTCAGTTGAGACTAGAGGTTTGTACGTATTGGACAGAACAGAACTACTTATTTAATGCTTGTTTTGTAAAATGCTACCACTTATATGAAACAGTTCAATGACATTATTATATTCAATTATAATTCATAATTACAATAGTAGAGCTTTATGGTCATGAATATTTTTATTTTATATATTTTTTATGATTACATGGTCCTTGTTTTATAAAAACTATAAAAAATAAGAAGCCTTAACTTTTTTTAAATATTTTGTCATGCTTTTTTAAGCTAGCAGATTTAATATGGTAAACTATGTGTAAACAAATAAGTTGCGAAATAATATAAATACATTATAATATAGGTCTTAAATACATATCATAGTGGACCAACAGTAAATAAATAAATGACATTCTTTAAAAAAAAATGTCTATGACATTCTTAATGAGTATCTCTAGCGAAGTTGGCATTTTGAATATTTTTGGAATCATTGAACTGCAGCTTCAAACAGCAACAGATCTGGTGGTAAATGGGATAATAATAATAACCCCTGTTGCAATCTGATAGTTTGTGAAAAAATCGTGCTGTTTACTGCCTTAACTAGAGCTCAAGAGTTATACCGCTAGTTTCGCCATTAGAAGCGCCTTAATAGTATGCAAGTTTTTTAGAAGATGTTATATATGAAATGGGTTAGCGCTTCTTCTTTTTTAAATATACTAAAATACAATACTTCCAAACTTAGCATAATGCTAATACCCTAAATAATGCTTTTTGATCTCGCAAATACATAATAATTGTACAAGTATAAATTGAGAGCTACCTAACTAAATTGATCAGTAGTCCATTTTGTTAAAAATGAATTTGCAAGTTGTGAAAAATGCTCAACCATTCCCATAAACATGGCCATTGAAGCCGCGACTCTAAGCTTTCTTTGCGATGTTTAGTAGGGAAAATTATTCGTCTTTTCTTTGTATAGTGATCAAAAACAACTTTATAATTTGTTAAGTTTAAGTAGTATAATTTGGTTCAAGAATGAGATCAGAGCAGCTCAGCTGAGCGGCTCACCGCGCGTGTGGGTCCTTCTGCTGCTGCTCGCGACGTTGTTTCGCAAAACGCGCCCTTAACTTGATTATTGTTGCGTTAGATAGCGTTCCAGGTACTTTGAAGATTGACTGAAAAGTTAAAATAGAAAAATACTTTTTTTTGCCAGCAGTTTGATCAGTTCACTTTAAGTAAATAAAGTAAAAAAAATACACTTCACTGTAGGTAGGGACTAAAAATAAGACAAATCTATTGATACCTAATTAATTGTTTTATTTCATACGAAATTAGTTTTGCAGCCAACAAATAATCCAAGATTAGTAGCACCAAGCATGTATTCCAAGTACCTGTTTAGGCTCATAATGATGGCAAATGTCTTGGTCAACTCAACAATTTCATAGGTCAAACGCAAATTGGCTCAATTGATTCAGAAATCTAATTTATGATGCAACAATTATTTTACTGTTCGCCTTTCTGAAGCAATTGTTAATTCTCTATGACACAATTTACATTCTGTTTAGCCTAAAACACATACCTGCATAAACTCATGGCAATGCAGAGCACTGGCATTTTTCACGATCGCCTTAAAACACTCGGCAAGAGACGTAAAGTCATTGCAGGCCATGATATCAGCGCGATTCCCTTTGATTAGCGTCAGGCATACTCTGAACAGGATCTTAGACCCTTCGTAAAATAGGCAGTCCCATATTCGTAGTACTGTCTCGATGGGGAGGACTTCGGCGAAAAGGCAAACAAACCACTTGGTTGTAATAACGGCCCATGGGAGGCCTGAAATGAAACGCAGCACATTCTACAGTCAGCAATATGAGAGAAACGAGTGAGAAAATAAACGTAACTAGCGAAACATGAGTGCCAGCTGAACTTGCTGACAAAAAACAATATATAGCGTTAGAGACCTGAAAGATTGGCATGGTCTTTCTGTTAAATCCCTGCACAGTAAAATTATATTTTGCGAAATGAAATTACACTCTTAGAGGGTCGGTTTTATTTGAAGGTGCTTAACACTATGAATGGGTAAGTAATGTAGGTTTCAAATTCAATCCTATAAGTCAAAACGACCATTTATCAGTCAAGAAATTGATAAAATATTAAATAAATAAATAATGCTGGACATTTTTCACACAGCATCATCTGGCCCCAAACTAAGCAGAGCTTGTATTATGGTAACTACATGACTGATATATTATTATATACTTTTTTTTTGTAAATACATACATATTATATATAGAAAACAAATATTACAATAAACAAATATTTGTAGAACATACAAACATTTGTCCCGCAGCGGGAATCGAACCCGCAACCTTCTGCATCTCAGGCGGGCCTTCACCCACTGCACCGTCAACCTCTGTGGTTATATTGAAAAAAGATAGTGATTAAAACTATTGCAAAGTCAGCCTATTTGTGTGAAGCAACGGCTGAAAGAAGTTGTATTGTGATGTTCAAGCTGCAAAACTTGCTTCAAGAAGCAAGTTTTGCAGCTATTTATGTAATAATAACAAGGCTGGACATTTTTTTCACAGAATCATCTAGCCCCAAATTAAGCACAGCTTGCATTATTGGAACTACATGACTGATATTCTACTTATATACTTTTTTTTGTAAAATCATAATTATTATTCATAGAAAACACCCAGACCCAAGACATTATTTGTCCCATGGCGGGAATCGGGAATACTTGAATTTATGATCCATAGAAGTTCTAATGCCTTTGCCTTTCATAGAGTGTAGTGGCAAACTACTAAGGTTACTAGCTTGCCCTTACCTAGGTTTATCACATGTTGGTGCACATCAGGCACTTTAGATTTGACTAGTTCTGATAGCACTTCAATGTCAACAATCAATCCATCCATGGTTTTGGTGTAGTAATCTGGTAGGATTCTCTCAACAAGCACTTTGAGTAGCCAGAATGATGTTTCTTCGCTCTTTGTTGATAACAGCAGCAATCCTGTAGGATTATAATGAGTACAGACTGTAGAGTTTTGACAGTAACCACTTAAGCACACATGTCTAATCAGTTAGCTTTCTCCACACACACAAGATGCAATAATATCTTTTGTGTTACATTTAGGTAAAAATATTAGAATTTGAATGTTCCAAAAATAATTTATTGTTTTGTTTATATTATAAACAAGATAGCAGTTTAAGTATAGTATGTATAAAATTGGTATGATGGGAGCTTAAGAAAAATATAACACTCAGATTAGAGACCTCATTTTTAAGAACTATGCCAATTATATGAAATAAACATTTTGATAAAAACATACCTGCTATGTAATTCAAGCCTTGGCAGTACCCAACCACTCTGTTACTGTGTGCATAAGCTATGAGGATGTTGAACAGATGTGTCTGGTGGTTGGCTTCCTTTGTGAAGTAAATATTATCAGGAAATGTGCGGGGCAGGTCTGTTTTTACAATATCAACTAATTCTTTGTCAAATGGAGCATCTAGTAGTTTTTGGTAGAGGTCTTGAGATTCCTCTCTCATAGTTTCTGCTTGTGATATCGCCATCCATACTGAAGGGCGGTGCTCACCTAAAATATGGGGAAAATCTTAAAGATAGCATCATCACATAAAAATACCACAACTGAAATATGACATTGAACAAGTACATAATTATGTACTATTTTTTTTTCTGAATCTGATATAGTTGTGACTGTAAATTTCATCATCATCAACAGCCTGCAGAAGTCTACTGCTGGACAAAGGCCTCCACCAGAGTGCAATGACAAACAATCTTGGGCCACCTCCTCCAATCGACTTCCAGCAACCTTGAAGATGTTATCAGTCTATCAAGTGGAGGTCCTTTCTACACTGCATTGCACAGACCATAATGGTGTTGAGTCGATTAGTGCTCATACGATTTGGACACAGCATCAGCGCTATACATGGCAAAACGGTCATCGTATTATTATAGACTCGCCGATTAGAAGCAAAGGTGCAGGTTCCAGTAATGCTGTATCAGAAAGTGTCTATTTTTTATCATCTTCAAGCAGAGCAAGTTCATAAATTGGTTGTGTGTAAACAATGACTCACTAGGTACCCCCTTGCGTACGTATCTCTTCACGGTGGTGGTGCGTTTGACCGACTTTCCTTCGCCAAGTAGTGCGGCCCATTTCTGTGCTCTCGTCGCGAGAACCTTTAGGTAAACCGACATAAAGTCCTCATAGCTGTCGTAATCGAAGTCGTCGTGCCTCTCAAACCCGTACTCGTCCACCGCACTAAAAATTAAAGCAATTCGATGCAAAACAATCCGTTTTTTTGAGCGATGAATTTGTTAGCCACTGGTATTTTTGGAGCCTACCTGAATGAAGAATGTGCCATTTTTATGTTATTTTAATCTTGTGTAATTAGAACAGCATAATGGTATGTTAAATCACGGTTTCTAGTAGAAAACGCCCAAATTAGCCCAACTTCGATCTCCCCCACATGATAAAAATAATGAATGAAAGGTGATAAGGTGGTGGATGTTTTAAAAATTGTGATTCATTCACTGGGTACCTATAAATGGTTCATGAATGAATAAATATATGAACGAATGACGAAAACAAAGTGCAGTACTACAATACAAACTTTAAAACATCGGAAATCTGCCGGTTTTAAGAAATATATTTGTCTATGATGTCCAGAGTGAATGAACAATTTAATGAAAATGAACGAATACGAACGTAGGTATGTCGTCACGATGTGATATGTGTGTACGATGCTTACGGCTGTTGTTTTGTTTATTACTAATTACCTACTATAATCTTTGGCCTTGTGGTTGGTATGTGACTCTTTAAAATTTAGCCAAAATTCTTCGAATTAAATTTGTATTTCTATAGTAACTTTAGACTGGGTAGTGATTACTTTCTCTAAAAGTTTTATTTAATTTCCTTGATAGTGTAGTGCAGTTGAAGAATGGGTCCCCCGCCAGTCGTAACCGGTATATCTCCAAAAGAGGGTCCACCTGGGACAAGAGTTACAATTCGTGGTGAATTTCTCGGCACAAGTGCTGTAGATCTTATTGGTAAGGTATAAAAGTAGTAATCAGTATAAAAGCTAAAAAGCTAGAGTTCAAAGAGTTGGAAAAAATGTGAACAAATTCAGTGGGCGTAATTTTTTTATTTATTGTTTTCCCAGGTCTTAAAATCTGTGGCTGTGACTGTCTCCTGTCTGCGGAATGGAAGAGCAAGAATAAAATAGTGGCCAGATCGGGGCCATGCAAGGGCAGGGGTGACATTATTGTGACTACACGCTCGGCTGGTGAAGGGACTTCTACTGTGCAGTTTAGAGGTTGGCTCAGAATGAATCTACAGACTCATCTGAATATTATGGCTGACTAGAGTAAGATCTTAGGAAAAACCAGCAACACAATATGTATACATAGCTTGAAGCCATTATTTCACTTTATGTTAATAGTAAATCAAGGCAGGCAAAGTAGCAGGGTATTCCCCTAGTTGCTGATAATCATAGCAAGAACTAATTCCTCATGCGAATTGGTTTAGCTCTAAACCAATTTACATGAGGAATTAGTTCCTGCCCTAGTATAACACAGACTACTTTATGCCTGAATGCCACAAATGATTGTGATGCTGTGAAAAAGTTTTAGAAGATCTAGAAATGTGTATATTTTCAGGCTATCATGAGTCAATAGGACCTGTAAAAGAGAGTGCAGTATGGGTTGAGGAGGCAGCACCCCTCTCCCTGCCATGGGGAAGGCGGCCCATGTCTCCAACTGCTTACACCCCTCCTGACCCACTGGGGCTGTCCACTGAGGGGGATGAGGGAAAGTTTCCTGAGGAAGAGCTGAATGAGATGTTTCCTGATGGGTAGGTTGTTTTAATGTCCCTAACATAGCTCTCAGTATTAGCAAGTTGAATTAACAATAGGTGCGCTTTATAGCTTGCAGAGCTGGAAACTGCTGGGGATGAAAGATTCTTGAATTGCTACCACAAACCAGAAGGTGTGGTCTTCCTCCTCTACCTGATGGACCAATAACATCAGTAAAAGGTTCTAAGTCAATGGATGGATGTGGCCCAATATTGTTTGTCAATGAACTCTTTAAAAAGGCTTACATCCAGCAGTGGACTTTTACAGGTTGTTGATTATGAGAAGTTGGTTTAGGATCATTTAGAATATAACTAGGTCTTTGCTGAGCTATTCTAGTAATGTGCTTAACATGTGCGCTAAGACAATGGTTTAACTGTCCCAGACTAGAAGTTAAGTGTTGTTTCCGTCTTTCTTTTTTCTGATGGAAGGGAGAGAAGACAGAACTTTTATTTCCAAGTTCTGTCTTCTGAAACCGTTGCTTTCCAAAATATATGCTAGGGTTGAGCAACTATTTTAGTACTTAACATTTTGAAACTCGTTTTACTAATAAGCTCTTATGTTATAATAATTATGAAGTTTAAAATATTATTGATTTAATTATAAGGCTATAATTAAAATGCGAGTTGAGTAATGTTGATTTTATGCAAAGAGTGTCATAGTCTTAACAAATATTACTAGAACATATCAACTTTTAATAGACAACAAAAAGAGAATAAAATTGGTCTATTTAAAATGATTGAAATTGTTTGAAACTACACTGTAAATCTTGAATAGTAATAGCATTTTACTATTTTTTTGCAGGTCAGGAAAACTATCAGATGAGAACTTCCAACCAGGGTGGTATTTGCTGGAGCATCATAGCAACACAACCTTTGAAGACTTGAAAGCTGGTATGGTGTTTCTACAGAGGAAAGTTAGTAAAGAAGGACTAAAATTATTGTCTTCAAAAATTATTCTCTTGGGTGGGTAACAAGCTGTACCAGTCCATGTCCTGACGTTTTTATAAAATGTGTCCTGATGTGGAGACCAAAAAAGCATGATATGGATCTGATATCGTTGAAAATCAACACAAATATCCCAAAAAAATTAAAAGGATGGTTCTTAGATTTTGCGAAAAATTAACTACTCTGTGCTTTGAGCCGAAACATCCCAAGCATTTTGAACAGCCTGGTAACGATCCCGTGCCTAAGTTGTAAAGCACCTGCATACCAACCGGGTTTGAGTCTCACTGAGGTTGAATTTTGGAAATTTGAATGGGTACAAAAAAAATACTTTTTGTCTACAGGTGGAGGGTCAAAAAGAGGGACAGTTAAGCTTTTTGAAGTCCAACACAGGGGCAGTCATGGATCAGTTGGACAGACTTGTGCTACTCAAAAACATGTATGAGGAAGACCAAAGGAAGAATGGCAAGGAGCCACTGCTGAGTCTCCAAGCTGCTATAGAAGGTATGTGTTTTGCCTTAACAAATCCCTAAAAAAATATAATATAAAATAAAATACATAGTCCTGACTTACGAGACTTCACTGAATGTACTGTTATTTGTTTTTTCGTATGAAGGTTATTGGTTTATTTTCATTTTCAGAATCAATAAACCTCGCCGACTCTCTCTTCTCCGAGATTCTCTCTCGTAAAGAGAATGCAGATAAAACACGCGAAGCGCTCTCTCTGCTCGTTCGACATAAGTTCCTGTTCCAACTACCCGCGACCATAGACAAGAATATCAAGAAGAAAGAGTTTGATCTTGTTGTCAATGACTATACGCGAGTGAAGAACCTCTTTGGGAATACTGATGTAAAGGTAAGATTTTTTTTAACTGCATCGCACGGAGCTCATGTATGCGTTCAAGGACGTCGCCAAGGAGTCCCCTCCTTCAGGGGGGCAGCCGCCCTTGTCCAAAATACTTTATTTTTTTTAATAGATACAATTAACTAGCTGTTGCCCGCGGCTTTGCAAGTGTGTTTAATAAATTTGGTTAGCTTCCTAGTCTAAATAATTGTTAAAGTCAAGTCAAGTCATAGTGGCATTTGTCATTTAGGAATGATCTTAGTTGTTTAGTGAAAAGTGAATCTTTTTGTAATTCCCTGATTTGTTTTGGGAGTTTGTTATAGATTTAAATTGACATTATGAATTGGCTGTCGCTGTAAAATGTTAGGTGTGATCTTGGTTGTATAAATTTGTTTCTACCTGGCCTAAGTCTGTATCTTCCAGGAAGATCATCAAGTTTCGTGTACAAATTGGGATATTTTCTCGTCTCGATAATCGGTAACGATTTTATTCTTGTTTCAGCTTTTTCAAAAAATCCTTGACGAAATCGACAAGAAAATAGAGGATTTAAAAGAAAAACTGCACAACAGAATGAAAACAATGCCTATAAACGTACAAGAACAGACCAAATACATCAGATTGTTGATCAGCTTGAACTGGGAAGGTGACGCGGCGTGGACCGCTATCAACAGTCGGAAAGTCTATCTTATGAATTTGATGAATAAAGTCAAGGATCACTTCAAGCAAAAAGAGGAACAAGAGACAAATGAAAAAGGTATTGCTTTCTTGAAGTTTTGATTAATGTTTTTTAAGAGTTGTTGAATTGTACGCTTAAAATTATTTAGTTTGTGAAAGAAAAAAAATACCTTTTTAAAAGTCTATCCATCTATGATCTAAAATCGCGCAGATGCTAAAACTCTGGACCAAAAACAGTAAGAATTTTCGTTTGTCAGGGAAACGCAAGTCCAGAGAGACGAAAGAAGCAGAGAGCGAAGGTTCGTGGAGCGTGGTGCGCGGGGCGTGGTGCGGGGCGGCGTGCGGTGCGCTCTCCTCCGAACTGAGCGCGCTGTGGCCCCTCGCGCGGCGCTACTTCGCGGGGGAACTGGCGGGCCAGCCGTCGCTGCCTGAGAGACATGCCATGCTGAAGGTATACAGTCTCTACTAACGAAGGTTCGTGGAGCGTGGTGTGCGAGGCGTGGTGCGGGGCGGCATGCAGCGCGCTCTCCTCCGAGCTGAGCGCGCTGTGGCCCCTCGCGCGGCGTTACTTCGCGGGTGAACTGGCGGGCCAGCCGTCGCTGCCCGAGAGACATGCCATGCTGAAGGTATACAGTCTCTACTAACGAAGTTTCGTGGAGCGTGGTGTGCGGGACGTGGTGCGGGGCGGCGTGCGGCGCGCTCTCCTCCGAGCTGAGCGCGCTGTGGCCCCTCGCGCGGCGCTACTTCGCGGGGGAACTGGCGGGCCAGCCGTCGCTGCCCGAGAGACATGCCATGCTCAAGGTATACAGTCTCTACTAACGAAGGTTCGTGGAGCGTGGTGCGCGGGGCGTGGTGCGGGGCGGCGTGCGTCGCGCTCTCCTCCGAGCTGAGCGCGCTGTGGCCCCTCGCGCGGCGTTACTTCGCGGGTGAACTGGCGGGCCAGCCGTCGCTGCCCGAGAGACATGCCATGCTGAAGGTATACAGTCTCTACTAACGAAGGTTCGTGGAGCGTGGTGTGCGGGGCGTGGTGCGGGGCGGCGTGCGGCGCGCTCTCCTCCGAGCTGAGCGCGCTGTGGCCCCTCGCGCGGCGCTACTTCGCGGGGGAACTGGCGGGCCAGCCGTCACTGCCCGAGAGACATGCCATGCTCAAGGTATACAGTCTCTACTAACGAAGGTTCGTGGAGCGTGGTGCGCGGGGCGTGGTGCGGGGCGGCGTGCGTCGCGCTCTCCTCCGAGCTGAGCGCGCTGTGGCCCCTCGCGCGGCGCTACTTCGCGGGGGAACTGGCGGGCCAGCCGTCGCTGCCCGAGAGACATGCCATGCTCAAGGTATACAGTCTCTACTAACGAAGGTTCGTGGAGCGTGGTGCGCGGGGCGTGGTGCGGGGCGGCGTGCGTCGCGCTCTCCTCCGAGCTGAGCGCGCTGTGGCGAGCTGAGGTATGTTTATTGTTACCCCAATAAACATACCTTGGGTATTCATATTGTAAAAACGGGAATTTTCACGTACTGCACTATGGGTGAAAGCACCGACTAAGTTTCGACTCATTCCGAGAGTCTTCATTAGGGTGAGTGGTTGCGACTTTCTCCTTCCGCGTCGCGCCGTGCACTACCAACGCGACGATAGTTTTTGGAATAAAATACCTTGGGTATATAATTTACTACCCCGATTAATATACTTACCTCTTCAAACATATTCTACCCTTATAAAGATACGCCTTCAAGTATCTACTCTACGACCCCGACAAAACGACTGCCCTTACACCTACAACCCATATAGACCCCTAAATACTCTTTCAAACACCTACAACCCTGAAGAACCGACAACTCCCACATACACCTACAACCCAAGCATACCCCTAAATACCCTTTCAGACACCTACAACCCTGAAGAACCGACAACTCCCAGGTACACCTACAACCCATACAAACCCCTAAATACCCTTTCAGATACCTACAACCCTGAAAAACCGACAACTCCCATATACACCTACAACTATAACCCGTACAAACCCCTAAATTAGTTGCTTGTAAAAAAAAACTAAATTATGTAAAATTCATGTATTGTTCTCAGGAGATGATAATAGCAGCCGTGGAGCAGTTCTCCGGCCACATGCGCTCGTGCTTGCTGGGCGGCAGCGGCGCCGCGAGCGCAGACGCCCTGCGGACACGTCTGCTGGCCAACCTGCGGCATTTGCGCGACGCATACGAACATCTCATCAAATTGGATCTACCCTCACAGGTCATTGTCACACTTACGTTCAAATCCAATGAAAAATCTCTTCATTGGATATAATCTTCTTGTGGTCTCATTTCCCCGCTTTTTACCCGATAAGCGTTTGCCATAAGAAAATAATACAAGGTAGAAAAACTTAAAAAGCTTATCCGATTGTACTGTGGTCTAGAGATCTATTCAGCTCGTGGTACGACGTAGTAACTGATGCCCACGGTACAGGGAATCCTACTCGTAGTGTGGAATATGGATTATGTATGTGTCAGTTGGGTGTATGCTTGTTTTTTATTTTACTAGTTGTACCACGGCCGCCCTTGGCCGACCGACCGCGTCGCATCGCCCGCCCGTTTGCGCTTGGCGTTCTTTATTACTTTTTTATATTTGCGTGGCCCGTTAGGGTTGTAGCTTGATGTTAAATAGCCTATCACCTCTATATAGATAGATAAATCATTTATTTGTAACTACTTATTAATTAAGTATATACTCGTAACTAAGATGGTTGGACTGCTGATGAGGTAAGTAGCTACAAATTGGGATAGGACTCAGCATAAAGCGCCGCAGACCTGGTGAATGTAAGTAGCGCGCTGTTCTTCCGTCCTCTCCCAATATCAGTAGCAGATAGCTTCGTTATAAAACTAAGAGTTTCTTAACCAGGTACTTATATAAGCTTAAAGAAAATAGGTCAATACACTTATTTACCTTTCTCATTGGGCTTTCAAATCCGACTGGTAGTTCCAGAGATTAGAACGTTCAAACAAAAAAAAACTAACAATTTCTTCAGCTTTATTATTAGTATAGATGTGGTTATTTGTTTATACCTTAAAATGTGTTTGGAACCCTACAGCCTCTCAGCATAGTAGAAAAGGTGATATTCGACTACCGGGTCCACGGCATGACTGTGTTTTTGCAACGCGTGCTGAAACGCGTCAAGGGATTGCAAGATAAGGAGACGTGGAAGATTGAAGAATATTCTGATTACGGCGCTATTACTAATCTGGTAAGTAAATTTATTAATACAATTAACGTGATGAATCCGTTTAGGAAGCTTTGAATGAATGAATGAAAATACTTTATTGTAGACCTTAAAGAAATAACATAATAACAAAATCTTATTAATTTTATTCCAAAAACTATTCATATTGTAAAAACGGGAATTTTCACGTAACGCACTATCGGCGAAGGCACCGACTAAGTTTCGACTAATTCCGAGAGTCTTCACAATGCTACGCGGAGGAAGAGCGTCGCCATCACTCACCCTGTGCCTTCACCGTAGGTACTACTCATTCATCGTAGGTATTACTTAGTAGACGTCTTGTCTTTGATCTAACATAAAAGTATATAACCATAGACAATTCTAAAGTAGTCTTTGTTGCGTTGCCAATACCGCCCATAGTACGAGACCGTACGCGCGGCTTAGCGTGGTGGAGATGATTGATAGATTTTGTTAGAAAAATATTTATTGCACAACTACAAAGTACCTACTGTACATAGGCGAACTTAATGCTAGATAGCATTCTCTTCCAGCTAACCTTTGTGTTAATGGAGAAGAGTCTTGAGGTAGATCATGAATAATAAATAATAATAAATAATAAAAGCCATTTATTTCCCTTGAAACAGAATTGCAATATCTATGACATAGATTACTTAATTATAAAACACTCAAGCAACTAAGTTTAAATTATTAACTCAATGAGTACCTATTCACCTATATAAATTCTTTATAATATTGTTAAAACGTATTACTTCCATTTTATTTATTTAGAATTACCTACTTATAATGATTCACATTTTTAGTTTATATGTATTCCCTAGATCATGAATATAAAAAAATATATAAATTCTATGCAAGAGCTATACTATTAATAATACACTAGAACTATTCCCTAGATAAACACAATTACTATACCTACCTACCTACATAACCTAACCTTACAAGTTACAGATAATATTTCATAGACTATTCAATATTCTATATATTATATTATTATTATGCTCACAATACATTTATTGATCTTACTTTACGCTAATTAAAATGATAAATAAATGCAGATGAGTGGGCTCGACCGCTATGGACCGACTAGGTAAACCGCGCGATGTTTCGTGGAAGGCGAAAGCCACACGCCACTACCTACTTAGTCAAAATGGCCATGCTAAGTGTTTTACTCAACCCAACTTATCGATGTTCATCGCATATAAACTTAAATCATTATAAAATTTATCAAAATATTTTTTTTGTTCACAGCCCCACCTCTTAGAATCGTACATGACGGACGCGCTATCGTCTATCCATAAATGCGTGTTACCGTCAGGTCGGCGCGAGGGCAAGCTGCTCGCTGAAGGGAGCGAGCCAGCCGCTATCTTCGCGAAGCACACTCAGCAGATACTGTTGGCCTATGTGGCCGTGCTAAGAGAGCTGGCGCATCAAGACCTGGACGAGGTATTCCCTTCGATGCGTGGAGAACACGGTTGGTGCTGTGTCCTCCATTCATTCATTCATTCATTTATGTTGTGTCAATAGCTCATTTTTTAAATAAGTTTTGACCAATGTGTTGCCACTTGTACAGCCTCATCGGTTGCCTCTATGAGATGTGTGAGTTGTCCTCAATTTGCAATAGAGACGATCAGAAGATCTTCCACCGGGCTGATCCATCTGATCAACTTGCCCGGGGTCTTAGGACCGACAGTTGTATGTCGGAGGTATTATATACTAGTCTCTGCCCACGGCTTCGCCCGCGTGGTACCCGGATAAAAAGTAGCCTATGTGTTATTCTGATGTATGAGCTATATTACTGTAAAGTTTCATCAATATCCGTTCAATAGTTTTTGCGTGAAAGAGTAACAAACATCCATCCTCACAAACTTTTGCGTTTATAATAGTAGTAGGGATGTTAAGGTTGTGTTAAAACTTTAATCGCGAGATATTATGTATATCATCGCATTTCCCCGGTTCAGGAGCTGAACAGCTCTAGCCTCTCAGTAGCGCTAGAGCAGCGCGTGGAAGAGGAGTCGAGCAGCGACTGGCAGCGCCACCTGCTGGTGTGCGGCGCGAACGCGCACTATTCGCGACGCGTCACGCTGCCCGACCTCGCTGAACGCATCCAGAAGTATGTCTTACTCATAGAGAACACTAGCTTCTACTCACGGCTTCGCCCACTTAGCCATGAACTGGTATACCTTTTCCAAATTCCATCAAATATGTCCAGCTGTCATTAAGATTATAAGCAGCAAATATCTAAACATCTATACTTTCGCATTCCTAATATTGGTAGGAAGGATTACTTTTTAAGTTTCACTGGAAACGGAATGTTTACTGTGTAACAAATGAATTTTTGTAAAAGTGTCAATACAAATCGCTTAAATCTTTGCCTAATCAATGTTAACAGGCATTACTTGTAGTACTTGTATAGTATTATAATATCTTGCTTCTGGGTTGGATTTGGCATCTATAGGAAATCTAATCGCTGAAAAAATATATCTTTATTTGGAATAAATAGGTAAATCAGGAAACACTTAAACTTTATTGCAGCTTCGGCTTCCCGAAACCCACTCAAGCAATAGCAGCGACGAAAGACGCTCTGAGCTCCCTCGAGTCCAACATAGTGGAGATATATCTGGAACATAAAGGCGACCCTCTCGTGGGTACCATTGAGCCCAGCATGTACATGGGCCGGGTCAAGACGGACCCGGACGAGGTGGTCGAAGACGCGAGGCCGTATGTCTACGAGATCATCAATAACTTGATCGCGGTGCATGCTGAGGTGAGCAATCATTTCTCGATTTCATGCCCATTTTAGTGTGTTGTGCGCACGCCATTTTGATGCGTCGCTTGTATGCCTTTTTGATGTGTTGTGCGTACGCCATATCGAAGGCATCCGACATGACTTAACGACTTTAATAGCCTGGACCGATATTGTAATATGCCTTCCGATTTTTAACGATGTGTTTTCTTTGAAGGTGGACAGTGTATGTGGGCCGACGTCAGCGCGTTACGTGCGCGACATCTGTGAGACGGTGTGCGAGGAGCTCGCGCGGCTGGCGGCGTGCGGGCCCGCGCCCTCGCGCGCCGCCGCCTTCCAGGCGCGCCTCGAGTGCACGCTGCTGAGGCTGGCCTGCGCCGAGCACCTCACGACCAAAGCCGAGTGAGTACCCTGACGACGGACCGTTGACTACATCTGTTAGATCCGTGCCCCGTAATGGCGACCACGAACATGACGCCGCGCAATGAAGGCCGTTCCTCCCGATTTGGACAGATGACATTTCAAAAGTTGCGAGATTGTCGGTGAATGGTGGTGGACAGGAGGTCTTATCCAATCCAATTGGTCGTATCCAATACTTTCAATAATAGCTAGTCTGAGTCCATCAAACAAGCTTAATAAAATTTGGCTTGATTGAGATTAGGCTCGTAGCCTAAGCGATAGAATTTCATGAGCCTACTACGCTCTTAAACTTTTTAGCTCGCACCGGTAACCACGGGGAAGAAAGGTTCTCGAATGATGCCCACGAACCAGATGACAGGCCCCCCCACTCGATAGATGGCATTTTAAGGCTTGCAGGATTTAAGTGGACGAAGGTAGCCCGAGATCGTTCATCATGGCACTTTATAGGGGAAACCTATGTCCAGCTGTGGACTTTTACATGTTGTTGACGATGACGTGGTTTTTACAGTGATATTTCCCGTCAGGGTTTTAATCGTATTTTGGTTTTACAGAAATTATCTAACAGAGGCGTTGGCTGGCATCCCGCTACTGGAAAACGAAGAAGACAAAAAGTAAGTACTTTTCATCTCAATACAAAAAGTATGTACTCATAGTACATACATAGTTCCAAAATATATATGGAAATCTCTAGAAAAATATTTAATTTGTTTTAGGAGAATGGACAATATTATAATCGGATTCAAAAAGAAGATGGAGCTACAATTGTTGTGCCTTAACTGCAATATGGAGACCGTATAAAACTGATACCTATTGGAACTACTATCGGTATTATCTTAAAACGCGCTTAAATCGTAGAAAATAGGCTTTAAATTAAATTATTTATTATTGTAAACGTAATATTTAAGTTATAAAATGTTACATTATCATTATTTTGTATATAAGGAAAGTATCAAATGAAATATAACTTCTTTTCAATATATTATTCGTTCGTCGTTTTCATGTTCTTGTAGCTCTGTAAACAAAATAAAACAATAGTTAGCAAAATACAATATCATTAGTTGTCCAAATATTCGCATGGATATCAAAACGAAATAGATTTAAAAAAGATTAGTTTAGAGAACTACAGATTCCATTATATAAATAAACACGCTCACGACTGTTATCCCCATGATGGACATCCTCAAATCTATACTCAGCTAGGTTACCAAGTAGGGAGTAGTCAGAGGAACGGCCAAACATTATACTTATTTAGCACTATTCGCGGGGCCTTCGTTCGCGATTGCCATCAATCTTTAAAATATCTCCTTTCTAACAAAAAAGAATGAATGAAATCGGACTACGCGTTAATGAATTACAGCGCCGTAGCTCAAGTACCTAGTTTAGCTTCGTAGTTTCGATATACATAGAACTAAATCAGATGATAAAAAAGCCCGAAAAAAAGGCGAGTAAAAAGCCCGTTACAGAACTGGGCTTTTTACCCGCGACGACAGGAGCCCGTATATGCTTTATTGCTGTTTGTTTGTATTTGTCTGTTACCATTTAACTTCAAAACAGCTTTTTGAATTGTAATACGGTTTTTCACAGATACAAAAGTTCAAGGATGGTTCTCACATAGGTTTTATCGGCACAATTCACTAAGGGGCCGTGCGATCGATGATGTTTATTTATGATTTTTAACCGCTTGAAATTCGATTTCCGCCTAGGGACAAATGTTTGTATCTGCAAATATTTGGTCTGGGTGTTTTTTATGTATATACAGTGGTGGTCATATAATTAGAAACACCAACCCTGTCTTCTATTTTCATTACAAATTAACATCATAACTAATTTTTAACGTGCCATAGAGGGCTCCTACGTATTTATATGGATGTATCGGTTCTT
This sequence comes from Perizoma flavofasciatum, assembly GCA_958496245.1. Classification (NCBI taxonomy): domain Eukaryota; kingdom Metazoa; phylum Arthropoda; class Insecta; order Lepidoptera; family Geometridae; genus Perizoma; species Perizoma flavofasciatum. The sequence goes on from OY292423.1 coordinate 10,680,392, forward strand.
TTAAAGTATTACTATACGAGTTTAGTAATAACAAACAACAATTTTGATATAAAAATATAACATTTTAATAAAAAGTCTATTAAAATACATGGACTAAAGTGGACAACTAATTAGAAACAAAAAAAAACAATATAAACATTAACTAAGTGAACAAAACCACATTTAATTTGAATAATACTATGAATACTACATCCAAACCGATTAGTACTGTTAGTACTTGGTAGGGTACCCTCTGTGGTCGATTACAGCTTTACAACGACGTGGCATTGATTCTATCAGTTTTTCACACGTTTCCAAAGGAATACATCTCCAAGCTTCTACAAATGCGTCGTAAAGTTGGTTGATATTGGTGATATGCTCATCCGACAATGTTTTCTTCACAGTGTGCCACAAATTCTCTATCGGATTTAAATCCGGACTATTAGCAGGCCACTCTAACACTGTCACCAATTGTTGTCTGAGAAACGCTTTAACGCTGTTTGCTGTATGCTTTGGATCATTATCGTGCTGAAAAATCCAATTCACTGGCAAATCATCTGAATATGGGATCATTGTCTCCTCCAAGATTTTTTTGTATTGAAACTGATCCATCAGCCCTTCAATCTTTCTCACGGGACCAACTCCGTATCCGGAAAAGCATCCCCATACTTTAACATTTCCACCGCCGTGCTTAACTGTTTTTATAGTGTACTTGTTATTCAAAGCCTCGTTGATTGGTCGCCGTACGTATCGTTTTCCGTCGGAATTTACCAAATTTACTAGTTTCATCTGAAAACAAAATTTTTCTCCATTGATGAACAGTCCAACTGGCATATTTTCTAGCGAAGGCTAGACGATTTTCTCTGTGTCGCCTGGTGAGAAGTGGCACTTTCCTAGCAAGTCTTCCATACAAATTTCCTTCAACCAACCGCCTACGGCCTAGTCTTGCGGACACGTTTCGAGGGTCGTCTTGTGAAAATACTTCTTTTCGTATAACATTAGAACCTTTAAAGGGATCTGTCTTAGCCAAACGAATCATAAGCCTGTCTTCTTGAACGGTGGTCTTCCTTGGCCGAACTTTTCTAGGCACCTTATCGGATGTTCCATGTTTTTTGTGATGTGCAATGGCGTTAAATACCATCTTTACGGAACACTCTAAATGATCGGCGATCTTTCAGTAAGACCATTTTCGTTTAAAATGAAAGTTTACTATAATTTTTCTTGTTGCTGCATCACAGCTCTTGTTTTTACCCATTTTTAATAATTAAATCTGACAAAAGGTAACATATCCGAATGAGTAAGAAAAGGCGGCAAAATGCATAATGCGGTGACATTCCGAAAGGTGAATTTTAGTTTTAAAATTCAATTTTAGAACCTAGTCATACTTTGTTTCTAATTAGTTGTCCGACTGCCAGTACTAAGAATATTGATTGATACTTTTGTTTTAATTTTTTTTTATAATTATTGTATTGGTTGTCTGAATGTTATTGCTTATTATTATCCCAGAGATATAAATGCACATTGTGATTTCGTAAATTAAACTATTACCTCCAATTAATTGAATTAATAATGTTGGTTACATTAAAAGACTACCAAGTGACTAAGTGTTTCTAATTATATGACCACCACTGTATATGTATTTACAAAAAAAATATATAGAAGTAGTCATGAAGTTCCCATAATACAAGTTAGTTTGGGGCTAGATAATGCTGTGTGAAAATGTCCAAATTTTTTTTATGATACTTTTAACGTTTACTTGAAAACCCTTTTTCAAGTTTTGTAATAATTGTTTACCTGAGCAGCTAGTTTGTGGAGCACAGGCGCCATAGCAGGCCCCGTCTCGGCCACCATTCTGCGAAAGTAACCCTTCTTGTTTTGTAGCAATATGTGCGGGTGGGCGTACTCCATCAGTCGACCTGCGTCTAGGACTAGTATCTGTAAATGATACACAAGTTGATTTTTACATTTTAAAACCCCGACGTGTTTTTCCATCATCTATTGCAGCGTCCCCTAAAGTCTTGTGGCGGCTTAATGGAGATATCTTTTCTGCGTGGCGAAATTGAGGTTCAATCGATTTCTTTTTGCTCTTATTTTTATGTTTGTATATCTACTAAATAACTAACTTTGTATTTATTATGTTGTATTGTTTACTGTCCAGTTCACACTCTTTATGTATCTTTACGCTATTTCTACACGTGAAAACCTTTTATTGGCCTTCTGTGTTATATTATAATGTCTTTCTGTTATAATTTTAATACTAGCAAATTGATTACAATCCGATAAGCCGTTTCGGAGGTAACAGACAAACAAACAAATAAGCGAATTCTTACGTCGAACGCATATAAGGACTCCTGACGTCACGGGTTAAAAAACAAACTACTTTATGAGATGTAGAAATTAATCATCCGTGTATTAAGGGTATTAATGTCGCCATAGTTGAGTATCAAGCGTAATGAGCTCTCGGGTAATAGCAGCTTGATTTACATTGCACGTGCTTTTATTGTAAGAATTAAGCCTCGGATAAGCTGATGATGTTGACCATGAGAGACCCGACGAGAAAACTAGCGGATGAATATCCTACTAATATTATAAACGTGAAAGTTTGTGAGGATGGATGTTTGTTACTCTTTCACGCAAAAACTACTGAACGGATTATGATGAAAATTTACAGTAATATAGCTTATACATCACAATAACACATAGGCTACTTTTTATTCGAGTACCACGTGGGCGAAGCCGTGGGCAGACGCTAGTAATTTCGAATACTTACTTTATGAGAATCAATGACTGTATTCAGTCTGTGCGCGATAGTCAACACCGTACACTCGCTGAAATGTTCCCTTATAGCTGTTTGTATCAACGCGTCGGTCTGCGCGTCTACATTTGCTGTAGCCTCGTCCAGTACCAATATCCGATCATTGTGAACGATGGCTCTGGCCAGACAGACCAGTTGGCGTTCTCCAACGCTGAAGTTGGAACCGCCTTCGGAAACTGGCTTGTACAGTGCTCCTAGACGTGTACAGTTAGCATTAGTCTTGACGCTCATCAGGATTACTCCGTTCAGATTTTATTAACATCTAGCAGAGGTCTCTCCAAAGCTACGCGATCTTTAGGTTATGATATAATCATCTTCCTGCCCTTGCCCCAATGGCCCCACAATACGTGAGACAGGCACAACATGTTTTCGTCCTAGACTCTCCTCTGTCATCCGTCATTTCAGTTATTATCATCTACCTGCCTTTGCCCCAATGGCCCCACAATACGTGGGACAGGCACAACATGTTTTCGTCTTAGACTCTCCTCTGTCATCCGTCATTTCAGTTATTATCATCTTCCTGCCTTTGCCCCAATGGCCCCACAATACGTGGGACAGGCACAACATCTTTTTGTTTTAGACTCTCCTCTGTCATCCGTCATTTCAGTTATTATCATCTTCCTGCCTTTGCCCCAATGGCCCCACAATACGTGGGACAGGCACAACATGTTTTCGTCTTAGACTCTCCTCTGTCATCCGTCATTTCAGTTATTATCATCTTCCTGCCTTTGCCCCAATGGCCCCACAATACGTGGGACAGGCACAACATCTTTTCGTCTTAGACTCTCCTCTGTCATCCGTCATTTCAGTTATTATCATCTTTCTGTCTTTGCCCCAATGGCCCCACATTACGTGGGGCGGTCCCAGCATGTTTTTTTCTTCAACTCTCCTCTATCAGCCGTCATTTCAGTACTCAAACCTTTTTTACCCATGTCATACTTCATACAGTCCATCCATCTCTACTCTGCTAATAAGCAGCCAAGTCTCATTGCCATTTATATTAGCAACACGCACCGATTTTAGACTTGTCTTGAAATATAAAAATAGAACCTTACTAAAAGTCGGTCTATAAATATTTAGTGGATACCCATCCAACCATAGTGTGATTATTTTTTAAACCCATATTTTCTTTAAGTGGGTTCTACTCGAGAAGTAAAACCCCTTTAAAAACTTCGAGAAGTCTGATGCCTACTAAAGTTGGATTCAGATTTCGTTGCTAACATTTTAGCATTCGTTCATTGGTAATCAACAGCGTTAACTTATAATCTAGGAAAAAAACAATAGAAAATGACTTAGATAAAGTTGTTAGGTACGTAAAACTGCTAGTAAATATAAGTTTATGGACAACTACGGAACCCTACACTGCGCGTGGTTCGACACATATTTGGCCGGTTTTTTATAAATAATTTAGTGGGTTGTTGAGGTAAGAGTGAGCTACAATCTGTTCTTTCTCTACAATTAAGTGAGCAGGCTCTTTGCGATTCGATTTGGTAAATAGTACAGCATCTAAAAAATATATAGTATACGTACTACGATTTAAATTAGATGCTTCGGCAAATTTTGTCTTATAATCGGAAATACGAACGTCCGATAGGTATATTTATCTAGAGTTGTTAAAAAAGTAAAATTGTATAATTAAATGTATAATTTTTAATAAGGTGAAATTATTATATTAATTAATATTACCTATTTGTTCGAAAAATCACTTTCATTGCTGGAAAATATACTAAAATCGCCGGGACACGAAGTGTGACAACTGGGGGTGTTAGCAGCTTTATACAAATACTGGGGCCGCAAGTGTTACCGCCTCTGAAGCTCGCTGGTGACTGACGAGGCGTCAAGCCGTGGGACGGCCAGACATTAGTTACATAATCGTTCTAATTAGGAAACACGGACGTATCTGAAACATCTGATTTAAATCGTTGTACTGTATTTATAAACATTTTCACGAATCAATTGTTACGAATCTACTATAAAGTAACTGCTTGTTTACCAGTGCCTTCATCTACAGACCGAAGTTTCACATTTTGCAACGCTCTCAACAATAGTTCATCTGGGTAGTTGTCAAAAGGATCCAAGTTCTTACGCATAGTTCCGCTGAATAACACTGGTTCCTAAAAATGACTCCCAATCTTTAAAGCTATCTACATAATTTTGCATACGACATTAAACGTCAAAAACCGACTTCAAATAACAAGAAGTTGATAAAAAGTCCAATATGAAATTTCATCAGCCATTTTTTCATCCTTAGGCGTGGGATTTTCTCATAAAATATATCCCATTAAAAAAACGATTATTACAATCGATTCACGATAAGAGAAGATCGCTTAACATACACAAAAAAAATACTGACGTATTGGAAACCGCCTCCTGCTTTGAAGTCGATAGATAAAATGGCCGGGCATTATGAATAATGATCTAAGTATTTTAGCTCTGTGGGAGGTAGGTACACTAACTTGTGGAATGATGGATATTTTCTCTCTCAAATCATGGAGACCAATAGAAGAGACGTCAATCCCATCAATGGATATGGTACCTTCCAGATACGCCAATCGGAACAGCGCTTGTATAATCGAAGATTTACCAGCACCTGTTCTGCCCACGATTCCAATCTGAATATGTTTGTTTATTATAATAAATGACACAGAAAATCTCTCTATTTTAAATGGTATAAAACACAAATTAAAACTTCTGTTAACCTTCTCTTGCGGTAAAACTTCAAGTTGCAATTTATGTAAAACATAGTTTGCATCGGCTGAGTATTTCATACTTAAGTCGTCGAAGTGTATGTAGCCTTCTGAAGGCCAGTCTGATGGTGGCTTTTTGTCTGAAGTCTGAAAACATAAAATAGAGCATAATCAGAGGGACTTGTGAAGTAAGAGATAACTGTATCTGAACATAAGTACTCGTAGTACAAAAGGTTTAGTTGCGCAAAATAAACAAAATAAAGAAATGTGTGCATTAATCATCTTTTTCAGAAAGTATAGTATACCTACTTAAACCTTTTGTTCAACATAATTTTGACGGAGGAAAATGCAAAAGAAAGGACGTGTTAACAAGCAAACAAGAGAACAAGAACAGATATTGTGAACAAGATAAGCTCTTACGCTTCTCAAAGCTGATTCTTGGGGCAACTTGGTGTACTCAATGACTCTCTCCACGCTAGTCATTTGGTTCTCCATCTCAGCCGACTGGCGCATACCCCATTGGAATATGCCGGTCAGGGATATCGACTGAGTTATTGCAAGTCCTACGCTGCTGCCTTCAATGTCTAGAAAACAAGACAGTGGTAAGTTAGTTCTGATTACTTTTGAAGACCGAGCTTTACTTGTGCACCGGGGATGACCTAAAATATTATATCTCGGGCTTAGAATGCTACGGTCATCTGAACGCTGTTTCGTAGTACTTGAAACCCTTGATAATTTTCCTCGTTAAGGGAATTTAATATGATTATTACGCAAATGTTGCATTTCTATCATATCCTAAATTGTTTTAACCAAAGAAATATCCTCAGCTTCCATCAGGCAACTGAACGTAATTCATGATGAGAAAACGAATCACCAATAACTGACTTTCATTAAGCAGATGAACGGAACAGATAATGAAAGGAATCACCACTAACCAGATTTCATTAGGCAGATGACCGTAACACATAATTAAGGAAACACCGCTAACCATTTTTCGTTCGGCAGATGAACATGACAGATACTCATTTATTCACCGTAGGAACTACGTAGTGCACTTGGTTTACATAATGATAAAAGAAACACCACTAACCAGCTTTCATTAGACAGCTAAACGTGACACAGATGATGAAAAGCAGACAGATGACATCCAGGAAGTACCCGAAGGCGCGGCTACACGTGATGAAGAGATACCACGCCGCGCTGTGCAGATCTTGGTGCCGATCGAATTCCGCGCCGAGCAGGTACTCGGCACCGAACGAACGAACCGTAGCCAGGCCGAGGACAGTGGCGTTGAGGTGCCCGAAGACTGGGCTGCGGGCTGGTGAAAATGTGAGTCATTTGATTTTTTTACCAAAACCATTTTCGGCCTGCCCGTCCTACTATCCTACGTCCTATCCTTCATAGATCCGGCAGAACGTTTGCCCCCTGGACACGAGCTGCAGTGGTCAATTTGGAAGTCGCTTAATAGTCTTCGCACCCAAGTTGGTCGCCGCAGAAGCAACCTTGCCAAATGGGAGTAATTGACCCATGCCAAATCTAGTTTGAGTGCGGGAACAGATATTAAAATACTTACTGGTTGTGCGGGGAGCCCATACACAATATGGCGCACTTGCTCTCCTACCCTCTCTGCCCCATCACCTGCACCCGGGAACTGCTCATCAAGGCAACTGATGAGGCTCTCCAGGTGGCCAAACATTGGACAAAACAAATAAAAAAAAACGAGCCATTGTCACGAAATGAATGAATGAATCCTATCCTTCCTACTAATTAATATAATTATATCCTACTGCGAAAGTATGGATGAGCAGAAGTTTCTTGCTTTTTTCGGTTTGAGATTGTGTTGAAATTTGAATAGGTATAGATCGTGACCTAGAATAACGCATACATTTAATACGAGTACCGCGCGAGCGAAACTGGGCAGGAGTCATTGTTATATCAATCTTTCTTGTAACTTTGTTAGTAAATTAACATAGATAATGACAATGATCTTTGATGATGGGACGGAATAAATAAAATAGACACTTTATAAATCAGTAAGATTTTTACAAAAACACAGAGACAGATAGGGTTTTTTTGCTAATTAATCCCATCTGTGCCGTCTTGGCCAAACATGAACAGGACTTAAGATAGTTAAAGAGCGCACAAAACTTTCCATCTTTAAAATCCATGACTATGCGCCTGTATAAATACATCCTATGAGAATACAAACTGCCTAAAAGAAAAGAAACCACGTAACTATGCCGTATACGTATGCTTAAATAAACTTACTGATTCCTTCCAAACGTTTCACAGCACCGGTTGTACGGATGTAGATAACGCGGAAGAGGTAGAATATTATAAGAGCCGCGGCGGTGGGAATGAGTAACGTTATATCTGTCATTAAGATCACTACGATCACTCCTAAGAGGTTCAGCAATATCTGCAAAACAACGAGATGGATAGAAAGATACCTACAAATCCTACTAATATTGTAAATGCGAAAGTTTAGATGTTTGTTTATAACAAAATCATCAAAACCACAAGTACTTTTATTTAACAACAAAAATTTTGTTTAAGTTTTCTGTTAAACTTTAAAGACACGCTCAGTTTGGTCTCGCTGGAAATTCCACTTAGGAATTAGTACCTATCCAATATTTCGTCTATTCTATCTGCATTGTGAATTGTTCTTCTTCTTTTTTTTTACTAATTTTATTTTACGCTTGAACTGATTTTGAAATTTGGAACAATAGTTCATGACCTAGAATAACATGTAGGTATTTTTATGTGTACAATTAGAGAAGGCCAACAACCAACATATAACTACGATTTTAATTCATCAAATCCCAATTACCTGACTTGCTGAATGAAAATGGATTACAAACAAACACAACAACCTTATTAAAAACACGATAACACGCACTGCCTCTCGCGTAACGTTACCTGGAAGCAGTCTATCATAGCTTGAGGAAGCAACTCGTCTACTGCACCCATGTCTTTGCTGAACCGGTTGAGAATACGCCCAGATGGGTTCGCATGGAAAAAACTCATCGGAGATCTGGATATGTATTCGAACATTTTGTCGTGCAATCTGCAAGCAACAAGTTAATTTGCGATATTCCCAAGAATCGTATGGTTCAAAAATGTTCCCAATGAATTGCTGATCCGTTGCAACTGCTTCATTGAATTGAAAAGTTCCCAACGGAACGCGATCCACTATTTGCAAAATAATTTTTGTCCTTATCTTTTCTATTATTAGGTTTTTTATTATGAACAAAGTAACTTCGCACACATACGAGGTACCTACTATAATATAAAGCACTTGTTAAATTTTAAAAACGTGTTTTCCATCGTCTATTGCGGCGGCCTCTCGTGACTTGTGTGGCGAAAAACCTATCTAAGAACCATCCGATCATACAAACGAATTCAATCAATTGAAGTCATACGAGTACAAAGCGTTTGCAAAAAACACATTACAATCAGATAAGCCGTATTGAAGATAAATGGTTAAACAAACAACTTCTTACGCCATATACGGGCTCCTAACGTCTCGGGTTAAAATGTTTTTACAACAACAGAGTAACACTTTACAGGAAATGTGTCGTGCCGCAGGTATGAGATCTGTGAAGTGAACGCATTGGGACAGTCGCCTATTCAATCGAAGCTAGTAGGTTGATTGTGGACTTGTGGACTAATTCGATCGAACCATCTTTCAAACTGAAGACGGTTAATAAGATGCCCAAGGCATATTTTCGAGAACAATTAATATGTTAAAAAATAATAAAACAAGATGGTTGTCACAAGATAAGATACTGACTTGATGGAAGACTTCATGCATAGTGAGAAGAACGTGAAAGCTCGAACCAAAGCTACAATAATTGTTGCTATAGTGATCAAGCCAAAAATAAGAACGAATCCGTTTCGGTCCAGCCCTTGATCCGACCATAGAACGTTGTCCATCGTTACGTCGCCAGTCATGGAATCTTCTGCGTGACTCCTAAAATAATGAAACTATTTATATATGTCAACTTACAACTATTTTTACTGGTTTATACTAATGCAATAGCGTAGTAGCATAAAACAAAAAAAAATATAGAAATGTGGAGAATATCTAAATTCCCTGCCACTAAGTTAAGCGTGTGCAAGGTGCGCCAGAGGTGCTTTACCCAGCGCATTAGTCCTGGCTCGTGGTGGCCTGCGCCGGGGCACGTATTCATCGGGGACGCACAAACACACCTTCGCCAACTTGCCCGGATCCGTAATGTTACTTCGGAACACCTTTATCACGTAGAGAGCGAGTGCCAGATCCCTCCTAGCCATGAACAAAACGAACAAGGCTGGATACATCAGTAAGTAGAACTGGTAGACGCCGTTAAGTTTCCAGTACCTCATGAATTTGTTATGGTACATATTGAGACAGACTTAAGAGCTGGTCCAAAATCTAAGCACCAGTTGGTTTGTACATTACAACACCTCATGTCCTACATACACATCAACAGAGTAAAAAAGAGGTTACAAAAAATATATTTAAGTGGCGCAAAAGTAAGAGGACACTCTACCATCGACTGATCCAAAAATCGCAAGCGCTAGCACAGCACTGCGCTAAAATGAACAGAAAGCACACGAGAGCCACGAAAGGACACGCAGCAGCAGTAACAAAATACTCCTTGTAAACTGATCCTCGTACGCGACCTATAGTCTGAGGCTCTGCTTCTGGCTTTTGGTCCTGAAATCACAGATTCAAAATAAATTGTCCTGAAATCACAGAAATCTTAATAAATAAGAAAAAATCAATATTCAAAGCATGTTGAATTAATGCAGTCACAGAGTGGAAGGAAGCCTAGCGTTTTATGCAAAGTTCAGGTGGAAAACCAACAGATGGAGAATCATAGATATAACAACAGTAACCAACCATCTCCCATTACTCTAACTAAGTAATGATAAATGACAGATGGTAAAATATAATGCGCTTTTCACTGATCTGTAGTTCCTGATCCCACGACATAGGTAGGCTCTTGGCCGGTCGGCACTTGCGCTAAGCTGAACGTGGAACTCAATTCATTTCCTTTTATTCTTCGACGTATATCATGTGGGTAGGAGTGGGTTTTTAAATACAAGCAATAGCTTTATATATTTAGTCCATTAAATATCATATAGGTATATTTAGTATAATTTATTATAATTATTAATGTAAATGATCACCTTAGTAGGCGCGTAGGCATTTTTTTTTTCATTTTTATTTAGGTATAACAGTTAGAACATAGTAAATAATTTACAGTAAATACACTTAAAAAAAATATACATATAATACACATAATAATCTCTTGAGCGTAGTGTTTGCTTCTGACGTCTGTGACGTCACTGCGCAGGGTCAGCAGAATACCAGCGCTAAGTAGGTATCCACCTACCTAGCATTATACTGAGCTGATACCTTTTTGGTGCGACATAAAACTGTCTAGGTAGATGGATTAGGCAGTAGGGTGCGTGGGGCATTTCTGTTTCAGTTATAGGTAGGTACTTATAAGTAGGCTGTCCAAACGTCAAAACTTATAAATTATTATTATTATGTATTCCCACAAATTATCCCACCATCCTAACTTCCAAAATTTGTTATATATATATTTATGTATTGCTAAATAAATATTTTCTTTCGTTCTTTCTTTCTTTCTATAGGGAATCATAGTATGGGGTCATGTATGTGTATGTTGGCTGTTTATTAATTTTACTTACAGCAACGCTAGTGTCGAAAATAAGAGACAAGTGACGTCTCTGTAAGCTGATTGTACTCGGCTGGAGCACCGATACGCTCTGCAAACTAGAGACTGCGTCTTCTTCGTGCACTTCTCGGACTTTCTCTTTCATAAGCTGAATTATCTGAAGCTCGTTTTCCTTCAAATGAAATAGTCATTGAGACTAATTAGTCTCAAGTGTCCTAAATTTAATCTAAATCTATACTAAAAATAAAGCTGAAGAGTTTGTTTTTTTGTTTTAACGCGCTAATTCCGGGAACTACCAGTCGGATTAAAAAAAAATATTTGCATTTGATTGTCCAATTCATGAGGAAGGTTCTAGCCTATTTCACATCACGCTACGACCCTTAGGAGCTGAGAAAAAGGATTAAGAGCGCGGGTGGGCGATGCGACGCGGTGGGCTGGGGGCCGAAGGCGGCCGTGGCACAGCTAGCAGGTACATACTGACATCTTACATCAAGATCTTCAAAAGCTCCTTCTGCTAGTATTTTTCCCTTGTCCATGATAACAACTTGATCGACGAACTTTATAAATTGAATTTGATGGGTCACCAATATCACAGTTTTAGTACCCAGAAACCTGAAAAAAGAATCGTTGCGATTAAAAGTTGGCTTGAGTTATAAACAAAATAGTTTTCTCAATGGTTACCTTTTTATACATCGCTCAAATATGTGCTTGGCGACTTGTGTGTCTACAGCTGATAGTGGATCGTCTAGCAAATAAATATCGGCCTAAAACATTGTAAGTGATACTAATGAGAATATTCAATTGCAATGTATCTTTGCAATGTATCAGTTTAAGTATTAAGATTTAGTTACTTCTTTGTAAACCGCTCTAGCTAAGTTGATGCGCGCTCGTTGTCCACCACTCAGTGAGACTCCTCGTTCTCCAACTATAGTCTTATCGCCATGTGGAAACAGAGAGATATCTCTTTCAAGAGCGCACACCTTGCACACTTCCATGTAGCGAGACTTATGGAAAGGCTGCCCGAATAAAATGTTCTGGCGAACAGAACCTTGAAAAGAAAGATACTAGATAGTTTAGCCTATAGAAAATCTAAATATAAGCTTATGTAAAGCTGTATTTTTATCGTCACCAATAAATAACCAGGGATCTTGATTGGCGTAGCTGACTTTCCCATTCACGACCATACTACCACTGGAGCAGGGTAGCTCATTGAGCACCATGTGAAGCAATGTAGACTTCCCCGAACCAACTGCTCCGATTATACAAGTCAGAGAACTGTTGTGTATCTGTAGAAAAGATTTTGAAAAACTCAATGCGTTGCTCCCTATATCAATCTTTGTTAGATCTATCTTCGTCAACCTCACATACATTTAAATTGAGATCCTCAACATCGTCTTTTCCTGTTGATTTGATCCATCTGCTGTTAGCGTTTTCAAACTTTATCACTATTTCATCCTTATTTTTTTCTGTAAAATATTGCTAGTTATTAAATCTTCCCTTTTTTAACTGGTTTATATAAAATTTGAAAATAACCTTTGTTATTTTCATTTTTTGGTCTGTTTTGGGACGTGCTAGCTTCGTCTCTGTTTCTAGAACGGCTGCGAGATGATCTTTGTATAGGTTCTTCAGAAATAGTGACTCTTTTCTTCGGACGGTCCACAATTTCAACATACTCTGGATATTGTCTCAGAGGCAATTTGCATTCCTCACTCAAAAGATAGTCACGAATTCTCTGAACCGCTACATTCATTTCCGCTATCTGAAAGGAAGGTTTTAATTTAATTACAAACTTTTTTAATTTGATCTTTATATACCAGCAGCGTTAAAAAATGGGTATGAAAATAAAAGGTAACAGACAGCATACTTGTCCAACAGCCTGCGGAAAGTACAGCGTCATGGTTTGCTTAGTAATGTTGTAATAGCAGGTGAGAAAGAACACGTTCTCGACGGTGATCTTATTCACGTATGTCACGTAGAAAAGCACTGTGATGAAGATACCAAAACGGGATGTGAACATTATGAACGACATGATCACACCTCGAATATATGACGTCATCTTGATGAAGTGGATCTCGTGACTGCGGAAATAAATGAGACTATTTTAACTCGTGCCTTGGGCTATATTAAAAAAACTTGTGCCAACGACTTCTCTACGTCTGGGTTCGATGCATGCCAGCTGGTGTTTCAATCCATAACAATTTGCAATACGTGACGATAACATGCTTTGAAACATTTTATGAATGAGTAACGTCTACTCACCGTCGGACACTATCGATAATACTTCTAAACGGTTGCTCCCAGGTATACATTTTGATTACTTCCATTCCCATGATTATTTCCTTCATTAACTTTACTCTTTCGTCTGATTTAAATGCAGTGCATTTCCTGTAGTAAGCTGTGCGCGTTCCCAGGAAAACTAAAAGGTTTACAAATTGTTAAACCTTGTCAATGTCTAGGAAATGTAGGAATTATATAAATAAAATAATCTTGGTTTGGTGTAATTTTATTATTGTAATACATCCTGCTAACGTCAGCAGGAGAATAGTAAAGTATCTACGTGGTATATAACCTAAAATAATAAAGGTATATATCTTACTTTGAAATGGAATTACGGAAATAATTACTAAGGATCCGTACACCGCAGACATTCCCATTTCTCGATACAAGTAAACTGTCATCAACTGCAAAAGTTACATCGTCATGATATATTTGATAACTTATCTAACAACCCAAAAGAGATAAATATAATATATTATGCCAAACCATCGTTTCAAGAGGTCCAATCCACAAGTAATGGGCAAAGAGTGGACCAGTATCGAATCTATTAACATCGTTTGCCATTAGGTTTACTACCAGTCCCGCGCTGCTTTCTGAAATATCCTGAAGACTGACTTTCAAAACCTGAAATATAAATCCTAATTAAAATAGTCCTTAGAAACTAAGGACAGAATATAGGTCATAAAACCAATACCTTTCTGTAAATAAGACTGCACACACCAACTCTCATCTTCATACCCATATGCATGACTGCCATCATGAAGGGATGTTGCACCATGACGTTAACGGTGCTGCATAAGATGATCCCGAAGGCAAAGAACACAGCTTCTCCCCAGCTTACGTTTCCCCTCGCATCGTAATAGTTGAACAACCGGGAAAAGTACGTGTGCTGAGTCCTGTAGATTATGGTTTTAGGAGCGTTTAATCTAAATTATATTGATATTGATGCAAGCCAGCCCGTGCGTCGTACTAGTTCGGATTATCAGCTATTCTTTCCAACTGAAAGAACAGTTGCTGCTTAAAAAAAGTTAAGAAAAATGATTGTGGGTACACAATGATTTTTCTTTACTTTTTTTGAATGACAGATTTGGTTCTTCTCTGTGTTTATAAATTATCTTTGTTTGTGTAGTTAGTTTGTGTAGTTTGTGTGCTACCTACTTACATAGCCATGCATTTTGCGCTCACTGCATCTAAAATGCATCTCAGTACCTACCTACTTGGGGTAAGTATTATAAGAATAATAACCTATACGAGTAAAATCGTTGAGTGCCACATTGGCTGATTCATTGACTGACCATCAACGCACAGCCGTAAGTTCTAGACAGCTGAAATTTGAAGGCCATGTTCCTGATGATAGGGTTTTTAGATATTCAACCCCTTAAGGGGGACTAAAAACCACTAAAGGAAAACTTACAAGGTGATGTTCAACTCCTGAACAGGACTGTAGTAGCGTAGTAGGAGACCTAGGAAAAGGGGTTGTTGTAACCTGTAAACATTGCATAGAAAATAACTATATGACCCGGGTACGAGGTAATTAATGTTCGAAGTGGTCACGTTCACCTTATCAAAAACTCCATAGCAGCAAGTATCAATCCATACAACACAAGTTCTGGGCCGAAAACTTTAAACAGCACTCTCCATAAACTAGGTTTTCTATCGAACCCTTCTTCTTGAGTATTTTCCACTTCGCGATCCCAAGCTTTTTGTACCGCGTCACCTTTTAAAACGGAGGTTGTCTATAAATTACATAAATACATTTCTAAAGCTATACCTCATCTCATCCTTTTGAGGATTTTATTTTGCTTACCTAAAACATCAGAACGATGTTCAGGAAGTGGTGCATGTAGGTCATTGTCTTTTATATCACGACTGTATCCAAGTTTAAAAGTTTCTAATGTCCACCTGGAAAGAGGTATAAAACCGATCAGAAATGGTGTTTTCAGAAGCATACCGAGTTTGTACAGACATGTTATTAGCGATTATTATCTATGCAAATAATATGAATATGATTTTTGGCAAACCAGACATTGCGATGCTTAGTTAAAAGCAGCAGGGTCTATAGATGTATGAGACAAACTGTGTTACCCGAAAGTAAGAACAGACAGTAAATTAGCTTTGTAGCGCGGATTCATCTGCCTCGTCTGTTTCGGACCTGTATCCATTTTTACTTGACAAAGTTATCTTTTGACCTAGGCGTCCTAGATGTCTCCCCAATTCTAGGTGGTCTTGAATCAGCATTTCTACATCTCGAACATTTTTACCCGCGACGTAATTTTGACGTAAGAACTTGTTTATTTGTGTTACCATCTATCTCGTTAACGGCTTATCCCATTGAAATGCATTCGATTTATATGATTTCAAGGATTATTCTTAGGTTTTATTGCCACAAGTCTAGGATTGGTGCGATAGACGACGAAAAACACATTGGGCGTTTTAAATTTTACAAAAATTTACACGTATTGCAAGGGAATGATAGATAGATAGATAGATAACTCTTTATTGCATACACCAGGATAAAAAACACTTTACATAAGATCTGAAAACTAGGTTGTGGTGATACAATGGGCGGCCTTATCGCTGAGAGCGATCTCTTCCAGGCAACCTTTGGATGGACTTGAATGTGAAGAGAGGAATGTTCCTTTGATATTGGTGAAATGCCTAGAATCTCACTCATTGATATTGTTGGGCATTTTAGTTGGCATGAATTTCCCGCGTCTAGTCAGTATCTTTGGTAGAGGTTAGTTTTCACTTCTAATTTTAATGCACGTGCGAATCCATGACTAGCGTGGTGCGTCATACCATTCATAACTTGGTCATTCTTTGTTTGCACAAAATTTAATAGTAGATAGGTAATTCTGTGACGATCGACTAACGCAAGCCTACACAGACCGCGTCTACACGCATGGCTAGTCCGTCACTGAGTCCAAACTCAAGCCATAACACATCATAATACATAACCGATATAACCTACCAACTCGGTTACACGCAGCAGGTGTGGATCACAACCACAACTTACGGGAGTCCCGAGCCTAGTATACCTACTATTATAATATCTATGCCAGAGCGGAGCCACACACCTCGTCCACTCCGTTCACTATCCACAATATGACTGGTTCCTCGCTAAAAAGTTAATCATTACACTACATCTTGCTAGATAAATACCTGCGTTCCACGGTTCCACGCCTCGCAGTTCCGAGGCCTGGTTATAGGTATGGCCGCGCGCACGCGTCGTTTGGCTGCACCGTTAGAGCTGTATCATAATTTTTTATCATCATATTAAAACAACCCTGTAGCACTACTACGTGACTGTTGACCCTCATCCAAATTGATAGGAAACCTACATAGTTCCTTAGCTATCTATTTACGAAACGATTTACAAAGTTTTCCAGGAATACGCACAATGCACGCAGTAGCTGTGGAGCAAGTGTTGCAATGTAGAATTCTATATAAATGCTTGCAACTAGTTTGTGTTATTCAAATAAATAAACATGACTGTTGTTGTGTGCAGATGTGTTTTGCTGGTTGTGGCGCTGTTTGCAGTAAGTAGTCTCTCATTATTAAACGGTGCAGCATCATTTATCAATCTTTTTTGGAGATGAGCTCTTCGCGTAGGTACCCATCTTTTTAATTAGAACACACAAGTAAGTAAGTATCTACTTCTAAGTAGGTACCTAAATACAGGTACATTAGCATGAGTAACTAGGTGCTCTGTACATCTTTGAGGAACATTCCCATATTCATAGAAGAAAAACTAGTTGCATTTTTTTTTATTTGCAGATAGCTCAAGCTTATTTCCCGGTACGACCGCCGCCACCTTCCTGCTTCGGCGGAATGCGGCACGACACGTCATGCCGTGAAAGCATCGAGGATCTGAAAGCTCTGGTGGAAGTCACCCAATCCTTCAAGCAAGAAAACGACAATTACACCTGCCCCACGTGTGCCAACTCTTTCAGCGAAGAAATTATCCTGAAGCTTGTCAACGCGCTTATTTTCATTGCAACAAATAACTGTGGATACAACGTAGGTGACGGTGGTGGACACTATCTTGGTGGTGGTGGTAAACCAGGTGGATTGAATCCGGATGGTACTGGTTGGGCTACTAATATAGGAGGAGGAAATACTGGTGGGCGACCCATAGGAGGAGGTAACACAGGTGTAGTGAAACCGGGTGAGACCGGAGGGGGTAGCACAGGCGGAGGTCATACTGGTGGAGGAAACTTGGGGAAAAAAGATCCACTCATAGATTTAAGTGCTCTGGATGAGAACAAATTATTGGGTCTAGATGTTGGAGGAACTAAAGTACTAGGGGTGAATGTAGGGGGTCACTCTGGTGGCAGCGATGGTAGTAGTAGCAGCGGCAGTTCAATAAATAACGAAGGCAAGAATGGTGATGCCCTCATCGATCTCGGGCTTTTGAATACAGATAGTGTTGCGAATCTGGGTATTGGGGGAACTCCAGTTCTTAATGTGGCAGTGGGTAAGCAAGGTGACGGTGGAAATAAATAATGACCCCAGTCCATAGTATTCCTGTCACGAAACCTGGTACAAATTTCGCACCGCACCGTCCTTAGAGTGAAACCGTAGTTTGTTTTGTATTTATAAGCATTTGTGTATATTATGTTGTTGGTGTTTCAGTATTAAATAAATAATTAACTTTTAAAAATGATTGTATAATCTAGGCGGAATCACAAAACCAACTAGATAGGTAATGCTGATAATTTAAAAAGTCGGCAAAGATTACGACAATGTCATAAGTAGGTACTTATGGACTTTAATAAAATGTTTGCATAATATTGTTGTTTAATTTGAACATGCAGCTATTCATTCATGTAACCAATCTTTTGTTGAAGCAGGCTCAAGACCGTTTGTCGTAGCACTCTTTGATGAAGACTAATGTTCATGAGTCTTTGAAAATCCAAGCTAGCAGTGGATTTTCTCGTGATCATGATGGTAGGAAAAAATAATAAGTACCCAGATGCATTTACTTAGTATTTTTTCTATCCAAAGTGTGATGCTTCTTTGCATACCTTCTAGTTGTGCGCAGCATGGTTTTTGTATTTTCGTCATCCGCCTGTCTGAACCTAGGTAGTCTCGGTAGGTAGGAATATGGAAATATGTTGGTGTATACCTACATACTTCTGCTAATTTCTGTCCGGGTAGGTACCCAGCAAGTGAATCCGGAAGCATAATAGTAGTTGCCTAATAAAAATACAGTGAAAGCAGCATTATCAATCCATTCAGACAACGTAGTGCTATATAGCACGAATGATGCTATATTAATAAAATACAGTAGGAAATAGTAATTAACACCCAACAGTAACTTAGTTCTGAGGATTCCTTACATCGCATCGTGGGTAAAATATAAGTAATCAGTGTAATCACTCATGCTACGGCTCTAAAAATGTTTAATCTGTGTCTGGACCGTAAGGAAATTTGAAAATCGAACGTTTTATTTAGGCTCACTTCACTTCTTGATTATGGCTTTTGTTATTTAGGCTCATTCGTTAGGTACGTAATTTTAATAATAAAATTATGCTACAATGAAATAAAACCTAAATGACAAATTCTTATTTTATTTCTATTTTAAAATGAAACTAACTATGAATCCTACTACTATTATAAACGCGAAAGTTTGTGAGGATGGATGTTTGTTACTCAACTACAGACAGAATACATTTCTTTGGCGAGTTGGTAATTAGTTCAATGAGCTATCAAAAAAGCATAATGACCTGGATCTCTTCTGCTCCAGTGTCGAATCCGTGAGGCGGCGGCTTAGCTGAGATTTCTTTACTGCGTGGTGAAATTGAGGTTCAATCGTAAATTCATATTTATTTTTTCTCATTTTTATCTGTTTGTATGTCTACTATTTATTATGTTGTATTGTTTCCTGTCTAGCTCACACTCTCTATGTATCTTTACCCTATATCTACGCGTGAAAACCTTTTATTGGCCTTCTGTGTTATATTATTATGTCTTTCTGTTATATGTGCTGTTGGTTTTCCTAAAAATAAATAAATAAATACTCTTTCACACAAAAACTACTGAACAGATTTTGATGATATAGCTTATATTTCAGAATAACACATAGGCTACTTTTTATCTGTGTACCACCACGCGGGCGAAACCATGGGCAGAGGCTAGTCGGTTTTATAAAACAAATAAAGAAAACTTTTTTTGGAAACAACCTTTGAAATTTCCTAGAAAATATACACATGGCCTCGTTCATAGACAATGTTTCTTTTCTTGTCATAAAATGTCAACGTCAGTCTACAGTCAACGTCATAGAAATTATCGTTGCTTTTTGGTTGACATTTGTTTGAAATTGTTTGTGCGACTTCAAAGTTGCGTACGATTTCTTGTCTTTCGTTTCTTTGCATTTTGATTATTTTTGTTTGGATTGGAATTAATAATTTAGCTGGAAATCATCCTTTTTATGTGTCCCACATTATGTCACAATGACTTCTGAAATCGACACATTAAAAACAAATGAATTTATACGTCGCCGAAAGCTGAGACTTCAACAGGTTTGAACGTTTTATGATTTATTCGTATTCTAAAAAATGTGTAAAATTTTACAAGTGCCCTGAAGCTAAACCCCCTAATGAGTTTTTAGGTGAGGGAACAATCGAAAGACATTGCTAAAAAAATAAGGCATCGCGCCAAAGTGGAAAAGTTGAAGCAGGTCGTTGAACTTGACGTCAAGAAACAGAAGGAATACTTCCACCGTCAGGAGCAGCTGGTGAAACAGCTTGAAGAGCTTTACGCAAAAGGAATTGATAATGTCGGTGCGAGTCATAGAAGTGCTTCTGAAGTAAAACTACAAGGTAGGCCTGACCAAAACATTCTCACTCAATATATGAAAGGTCTTGATGGACACAGTTTGCATACATACATATTATTACAAGATGCTTTTAATTTTTAAGATAACCAAACGGAAAAGGTAGACCCATCTAAACAAAGGGGCAAAGAAGCAGCAGCTGAACTACGCAGGAAAAGACAGGAGAAACTAGATGAGCAGAAAAAAATCCTTGACAGAAAATTACAAGCCAGGTTTGTTAATTTTGTCAATTTCACAAGTATTATATTTTTTTCCCAAATTTTATAACTTTGTCAGCACTTTGAATAAAACTTAACTATTAATGAGCAATATAAAACAATTGCCAATAAACAACATAAAATGATAACACTGTTTAACATTCATCATCAATTGCAGCATGCCCCAAAAATATAATATAAAGCCATCTCATAATTGCCTTGTGGGGTGCAATCCTTTTAAAGAAAACAATATATTTACAGAGAAGCAGCTAATGAAGTCAGTAGAGAAAAATCAGCAGCTGTTGTCAACAAACTGACGAAGGCTTCTAATAAAGATTTGGATGTTAGTAAGGATATTATACAAGACTCGAATAAAGATAGCCATGAGGGTGCTGATGGTGCTGAAGTGAAGCATAATGACATGGCAACTCAGTGGGACCTCGAACCTAACGAGTGGGAGCCTGACATTCCTAAACTATCACTGCCTAGAGATGATAAGGACAGCATCAAAGAATCTAACAACAATATAGAAAGTAAAGTAGACAAAAACAAAAGGCTTGATTTGTTTGCACTCAGCAAAGAAATGCCATCGAGTTTACGAGGAGGTGTCACCACTCAAGAAGAAAGAGTTCCTCTTAAGCCTTCTTTGACACTCATTTCAGAGTATTTGCAAAACAGAGTTCTTCGTTTACGTGAGACAGACGCAGCTGAATCTAGTAAGAAGAATATGGATGAGTTGCATAGCTTAAAGCAAACTATCTTCCGTACGAGGGCATCTAAAGCAGGTACAGCATGTTGTCAAGTGCATGATGAGGAATTGGTGCCAGTACCGACTTGGCGAGCAGAGAATAACTGTGGGTTCTGCTCACACAGTATCTCCCAACATCAGCAATTTAAACATGCCAGAACTTGCAGTAGTTTGCATATGAATGCTTTTAATCCTGTGAACCCTATGAACTCAGATTTGTTACCCACACCTGTTCTGAGAGGCACTACTCCATTTAGAAGGAATAAAATACCTTTGAGAAGTTGTAAGAAATAATGCACAATTATTGCTTTAGAACTTTTGATTCGCTGGTATTACATTTTAAAAGCAGATTCATCTTGTTATTTTGTGTAGCAGTAAAGTTCAAAATCATGCTTTGAGCACAGCTACCATGCTCTACAGGTACATTTAGAACACAGGTTCTCAAACTTTTTTCCGATTGCCCACTTTGAGAATAAAAAAAATCCTAGCGCCTCTCAAAGTTTTTAAACATAACAAACATATGCTTTCCCCTCTAGACCGTCTTAGCGCCCCCAATATCTTGAAGATCGTTCTACTTGAAGGCGTCCAGCGCCCACAAGGGGGAGGTATCGCCCACTTTGAGAAACATGTGTACTTGTTTGATGTATTCTACGAGGGTTCGAAAGAACTGCCATTGTCGAAAATAAAAGATTCTTTAAAAAACAAGATAGAAAAAATAAATTGATATTATTTACAAGCTATGTTGGCCTAGTGGGCAGTAGCCTGGGGCTTGAACCTGGCTTTGCACCAATGTATTTTTCCATTAGAAAAATTTATGTGAAGTTCAGAAGTCCAGAAATTCAAAGTCATGTGCCAGAAGTTAGTGTTCCAATAAGCGGCGATAGGCTTGCTTGTCACATAGAATGCTAACTACTTGCATGCACCAAATGTAATGTTTGGACATGCCTCTGGCTACCCCCTACTTTCTATCCTTAAAGATCTACTCACTGAGTATGTATCTGAGGATTTATATCACGGGAAAACAGTCGTGAGCGTGTTGGTTGTGTTATTTGCAAGCAGTTTTAGTTTAAAATTGTGTTTTTTATGTTAATTTGTGTATTGTTAATTTGTATCTTCACATTTCATAACATTAATCAAAACATACTAAACTTTTACACATCATTGCACTTTAAGTTATATTATTGTGTGTTTGTTTATTTTGTTATCTTGTGGTGTACCATAACATATTTTCATTAATTCACACATGCTAAGATTTTGTCCATCTGTCAGTAAACTCATGCTATGCTCAAATAGTATATTGTGTAACAGTATTTTTTCATCTTTTATAATGATCTATATAACAGTTTCAGCGAAAGGAAGTGCTGATAAAGCATCAAAATCCAGTGCCCTCCACAGTGCTGCCCATAAAAAAAGCTCTGTTACTATGTATAACCATTCCACACGAAATGTAAGAGACATTCCATACAATGATGAGAGATTGGTTGTCAGAGACCTACAAATAGATGATGACGCTTACTCTCAAGCTATGAAAGAGAGTTCCACCGATACAAACTTACAAAAGGATCATCAGATGAAGGTTCATAGGATTCGTAGCAAAGTTGCAATGACGAAACAAAATGTTGAAAAAGAATACAGAGATACCTTATCGTTTTTGAATTCGCTGCCAAAAGATATGGGGAACAAACCAATTGTATGTATTTTTATTTAAGTCTGTATAAATAGATCTAGGTAGACCCTCATACTGTATTTATTTTTTTATTTCAGAGGCGTGCTTTTATGGACGAATATCGCCAGCAATCAATAACAGACAGTCGCCAGCAGAAACTGCAGCAAGAATATAAAAACATTATGAAGGACTGCAAAAAACACAGTTGCAAGGTATCTAAGAATCTATTGTGATATTAATGATTTGAATTTGCTTGAAAGCAAAATATATTGTAAGAAAGCTTCCTCTTAGTCTGATTTAACATTTCAGAACAAAAACAGAAGCAAATCTAAGTCTCCATCAAAATTAAATGATGATTTTGGCAGTGCTGATTTTCAATATTCCTGGATGCCCGTTCCTGATGGGGATGGTAACCTTGCCATTCACACTATACCAACCTCACTCAAAGAGGGGAAATCTGGCAATACTGTGAAGTTTAGTAAGGTTGACAGCTACCACGAGTACAGATCACGCCATAAGCACACTCCACCAACCAAAGATACCAGTAACCAGCCAAAAAGGTTTGTAGAAGCTGTTCTAATTCAGAACTCCAGTGACTCAGAGTCAGTCTCATCAGAAACCAGCTCCACTGAAAACATAAGACTCGAAAAGAAAGACCAATCTCTAAAAGAGACTGAGAAAATCTCTGATGCTGAGAGGATCATTATTTACAAGATTTTAGACTCAAAAAATGGAAAGTCAAAGAACTCTAAAATCATGAAGGATATTGCGAAATCTTTGACTATGATTGAAAAACAAAATACAAATGGAAAAGAGAGTCATATAAAGAAATCTAAGATGAAGAAAATTAGTAGTGATTCTGACAAAAGGATTTCATTTGAAGAACTGAATGAAGGTAAGTCTTAGATGTTTTTCCGTTTCTTTCATTTAACTTTCTCCTGAAAACCTAACTCACATAAACTTTTTTTACTTTACAGGGGTTTATAAAGCTGTGAACGAGAATGGAACTGGGTAAGTGCCTCGTCCTCTAATTTCCGTACAATGAATTACATAGGTAGAATCACGTCATTTTCATACAGAAAGACAAATATCAGCTTGCCACACCTCTCACTTCATCCACACTACAATAATCAAATTCTATAGGTAGGGTTCTTCCCACTGGAACCACAACCTATTATGTATACATTTATTTTGTAATCATAATTCCTTCCTTTCTTCAGGCTTTCCTATAATATTATGAGTTGTTACAAAACTAATATCGAACTGTGGCGAGGCACAACTGAGCGAAAACCTTGGTGGTAATAAATTGCTGATATTTTTGTTATTTTTTTTAGATTTTCGTTACTATTTTATTTTTTATTTATCCTCGGAAATTACATAACCCTCATCCTGATAAGGAAATAATGTAAGTATGTAGGTAGCAAATTTAAATAAATTTCCTATTATGTTGTAAAAATGTTAAAACTTATTGAACCCGCAACATCTTTTTTTATTTAAGGCATAATATATTTTAATTACAGGGACAATATAACATCAATGTACTTTGATAAAGATGGAGATCAAATAGAACTAACAGAAAACGAAATCAAATATGGACGTCCATGTTGCTGTAGCAATAGGTTGACTAAAGACCAACATCACGAAAAAGGTAAAACTAAACTTATTAAAAAAATACTGATACTGTATAAAATTCGGTGATAAGCCGGCTCAACCTATATTTTTATATATATTTTTTTGATAATTTTTATCATCTAATTTTTGTTTACTTTCAGGTACTACATCTCTGCAATGGGAAAGTGGCGACAACCCTCCTAATGTTTCGAGGTAGGTACTAGATTTTTTTAATTTTCACCTTTTTTTTATCTATCAATAGCACAACGATCTCTAAATTTTAAAATCCTTCCAGGCCGTCAAATTCGTGCGTCGAGTGTAAATGCGGTTGCAAAAACCCTCCTCAGCCTAAACTCCCCAAAGTCAGGGAAGAAAATACAGAACAACTGTCCATGAGACTACCGTCTACTGCCACGTCTACTGCCTCATTCAAGACTGCAACCAATGACAAGGCTAATAACGCCTTGCCTGATGGTGGATATATCAAGCTTATTGACGAAGGCGGCGAAGAAACAGGTAAATTCTACATTGGTGCATCAGGATTCCTAAAAGATGATGCTTACGAAGTCGTGATTCAGCTCCGAAAGAAAGGAGACGAAAAAGAGGTACGAGATATACCAACAGAACTGGCTAAAATAAACGAAGGAGGATCTTTTGTGAATAAAGTATCGGTATCAGCAGCAACGACTGAGGCTAACCCGTCTTTGGAAACGGTGGAAGTCAATACTGATCGAAGTATCCCAAACACGTCAAAAGAATTGAATAAGTCTAACATAAATAACAAAACACAAGACGCTGTCGTAAATGTTTCACCAGAAGTTCCTGCTTGTTCTATTGTGAAACACTTTAGCAGTGAATTAAATGAAGATATAAAAGAAAAACCCAAAAATATAAAAGAGGTTTCAGAAAAGGGCGTATCCACATCGTTCCAAGACTCTTTCGCTATTCCTAGTAATTTTCCGAAATCTGATACCAATCCAAAACCTGCTACGTCCACATACACACAAACATCTATGAGCTCACCGATTCAGAGGCCCGTATTTTTCCACATGAGTTCATCAACGTCCACTGCATACATGAGCCCTCCAGAAATGATTCTTCCTAAATTTCTAAGGCAAGATCATCGAATGTCAGATGAAGACTTGAACGACTCTAGAAACTTTGAAATGCAAGACAAAATTGAAGTAACAGACGAACGAGAGTACATCGAAGATTACGACTGTAAATGCAAAAAGTGCCGGCATGCTAAGAAGATAACTTTGTGCAGGACAAATTCACACAGATGTAAGAAAACAATCCAGAGAGGACAAACTGAAACACCTCCAAATACAGCTAGACGTGGTCAAGATGAACCTAATATAGCAGTTACTAAATCTAGCAGCAGGGAAAACTGCCTATGCCGCAAATGTCAGAGTCGGAACCATTTGGATAAATCGATCAGCTCCAACAGTCACATAGGTAAAAATAAACGAATTACAGCAACAAAACATCCCTCCCAAAATCACATTGTGCGCGCCACTTCCAGCTCGGCCTCCACGAACAAAGATGGACTTAAGCGACGGAGTAAGTCTAGCTTAAACCCAATCATAAGAGATTACGTAAACAAACTACTAGCACTGAACAAAGAAAGCCTTAAAGCCATCCAAGTTGTGGACCAAGAATGTAGCTCAGTCACCACTCCTGGAAGCTCAATCATCAACATTCCCTATAACAATGATATTCAAAAACCTGTAATAGAGAACAAAATATCCTTAGAACAAATTAAAACTATGCTAAAACAACAAATTCTTGACAAATGTGAAAGGAATAGTAATCACAAATCTAACGTGTGCATGAAAGACCAACTCAATCACAATACGAAGTTACCTAAAGTACCTCGAAGAAAAACAGTTCACAAAGTGAAATCACTAAATATATCGAGGAATTTATGTAACAAAAACGCAGCTGAGAATAAACAACAACAAACCAAGCAAACTTCTTCGTCATCATCTACAAAAGAACAACATTTGAAAATACCTCCGCTTCCAGTCAGAAATAAAGTCCGCAGTAAAAGCTCGCCCACACCTAGATCAGCGCCAGCAAACCCAGAAATGATACGAAGTAAAACCAGTACGAACATCACAAATAACGTCACGAAGAAACTGAGTAATTTATGCACCGAGTCGTCCAATAATAATATAATCATCAATTTTAAAGAACGCAAATTTAATCCCCGAAATAATACTCAGCCCTCTGGTTTTACATGCCAACGTGCTACAACCACATCCACTTCTCCAACTTCCGAAACATCAGTTTCTCGTCAAAAAGGAAACAATCATGAAACACCGTCTAATATGTCTACACAAACCAGTATCAATGTTGACAGCGAAATAAACTTCCTGAGATTTGATGAAGACAAAATCCATAATATGGAAAAAATTGCAGACCTCACGGAAAAATGTACGAAACGGTTATCGAATCTCGCTAAAGTCCTAGAAGAAGTGAGACGAAATAAATCATTGGCTTACAGCCAAATCTCTACATCAGACACTGCATCCGATTCTGACCAAAAATCTGATAGACACGTCAATAAGATTCCTGCAAATGTTTTTCAGTCGTGCCATGAAACACAGAAAAGTTTGGAATCCAAATCTCCAGAGACTTTCGCTCCTGTGGAAGAACTGATTGAGAATGGAAATTATAAAGATTCTGATGATTATGTGCCGTTTTTGAATGATATTCCTAAGCCGGATTCATTTAAAACACCTGCCCTTGAATTCAATTTCAATTCTAATTTATCAAATAAATCCAATCCCTCATCTCCAACCAATGAAAATTATGAAAATCACCTGAAAAGTAGAGGTAAACCACCTCCCGCTCTCTCACGAATTCATTTAAAGCACGTTCAGGATTATGTGGTACCCCACGAATTATCTACAGTGGTTGAAGTCGATTCTCCGATGAGCGTTAAACTGAAAAGCCAGACATCTCGTAATGAAACCAAATTAGATGTACCAGATAGTTTAAACCGAATTGATAATGCAATGTATAAGGCTGATCATCAAAACAAAGAAAGAAACCCTGATTTACTCGTTAGTAATGTTAACTTGTCTGGACAGACGAAAGTGTCGAATATAGAATCTTCAAATGAGTCTAAAATTCAAATGATCGATATGAATCAGTTCAACGAAATAATGCTTAAGCCATTTTTCAGCCTACAGGAATATGCTAAACACCATAACGTCATTGGTGCATTGGATGACGGATCGAATCTTGAAGATTTCGCAAGAAGCGATATAATAAATGACGAACTAAGCTCCCTACATTCAGATGGCAGTTTGCCGGACGTGATTTCGGAATTACTCAAAAGGAATATCATCAGTGAGCCTTTCAAGTTTGACACTGGTTCAAACGTTAACTCTACAACTATTTCATCGGAATCTACGTTATCAGTTTTAGCGCTTTCCAAGATGCGAAAGGAGAAAAAGAAAACCAGCGTAATGTTCCAAAATAAAGAAAACATCGGCGAAACTTCAGATACGTTGAGTATATCTTCAAATCCTGATTTGGAGAACGCCTTTAAAAGGCTAGGTATGGGCTGGGCTTCCTCCACTTTGAAGAAGACGAAGGAACGTCTTGCGTTGTCTTCTTCGTCAAACACTTCCAGTTCAAGCTTATCGCAATTCAAAATAAAAAGCTTCAACCAAGAAATACCGGTCCTCGTGACAGATACCGTATCATCGGTTTTGAATCTATCCAATAAGAAGCCAGTGCTACGTAATGCGACTGACACATCCAAAAATGCGGAGCAGCAGACATCGTTGACAACTTCGATGACGGTGAAAGAATTTCTGACCAACGAATTAGCTAAGAAAATTACTTTCAACAACAAGTCGAGAAATGATACTGAAGAGTTTGTCTCGTTGTTTGACACAAAAATGCCAGATGATATGAAACATGATTCAAGGGTAATTCGCGAAGATTCTGTGGAAAACAGCATGCGTAGCGTCAATAACAACAGAGCACGTACATCCACTCCTGTGCAACTCTTCAAGTCCATGACCTATCAATCAAGCTCCAGCTCCAACATATCCAATGGTCTTTTCAGTAACGCCGATGACTTGTCCTCAGTGAAGCAGACTTCCAATTCCATGAAGCATTCCACTTCTGATAAAGATGATCTGACCATTCCTAATTTCAGTCTAAGAATCAAAAAAGGTTCTTCAGAATGTAGTAAGAGTGATTGATAAAATTGTTGTATTGTACCTAATGACTAAAAATATATTTTACTATTTATATTTTAATTATATGCTTATTTTAATTTATTTTAAGAAATGGTGATGGCTATAAATTTCTGGTTCCTATGAATATTTTAATAAATCAACTATTGTACATTTAAGTTGATATTGTTTTTTTGTTACCCCAATCAAGCCTAGTTTTGAGCAAGAGAAGAGGTGATAAAAGGAAAAAACTAAACATGACTGTAGTGTGATGTGATGAAAAACCAAATAAATTAAATTCTGACCCAGTTGTTTCAAAGTAAAATTGAATTTTATTCAATTTACTTACAATAATTAGGTAATTACTACTTAAATTCTAATAATAAAAGGTTGTAGATCTTTGAGGTAAGTAAGTACAGATTAACAACAAGTTTTTTCCAAAATAGGTAATTTGGTATTAGTACAAACTGCAAAAGATGATCAATGGCCTCGATTCTGTAGTACACTAACTAAACTAAATTTAAACTTTGCTCTCTTTTACTGATAGTGTATGCAAGAAAGAGATGGCAAGAATTTTACTGCTGTGGGCTGCTGTCAAATCAGTTTACGTCCCACTTTTCTTCGTGTTTATAGTCAGCATGTTTTGAAATCACGACTAAATTTGTATGGAAAACTTAAATCTGACTTATTTGACAGCACTAAAATCCTTGCCATCTCTTTTTTGCTTACACTATCAGTAAAAGAGAGTGAAGTTTAAATTTAGTTTAGTTAGTGTACTACAGAATCAAGCCCAGTGGCAAATAGGCTTAGATTTAAAACAAGAAGTTACTTCATGTTTCATATAATAAGTATAACTTAGCTTTACATACATGTGTACAATAAATAAATTACACCACAATGTCAACTTAATACCTGCTAAAATCACAGAAAACAATTTTAAGCTCTACCTAATGGGAAACTTAGTTAATATCTTTGCAAATATGAAATTAAAATAATCAGAGATTATTTTTTGAGATTACTTGTTGTACATTATTTTGTTTCACAGAGATTACTGTTTTCTTATAGTACAAAGTTTCCCAAATGTTAACTAAATTGTCTAACTGCCATTTCTAATATTCTGTTTACTTGTAAGTATCCATCAATAAAGCAATGTTTTTTTTTTCATAAAAAATAACACTGACAGGGATCTCTTGTCAAAGAGAACTTTGAATATTGGAAACAGCAGTAGTTTTAATAATTAATCTTTCTTATCATCTTTGAGAAGGTGGTCTCTAACTAGGGTGTAAGCAAGGCCTATTGTGAGGGCTGAGACAACTGTGCCCTGTGCGGCCACTCGAAGTTGCATTAGAAACACACTGGTGCTCATTTTCCCACGTTTTTTATATGCATAGGCTCCATAGCCACAAACTCCCATCAGGCCCATTATACCTGAAATCAAAAATTTATATTATAGATTAAAGTTGATATGTTATTGTCTCATTTACTTAATACCAACATGACTTATTTGTTACTTATACATTCATACATGTTCTATATAAAATCTATGGAGTAGAGAAATAACAATGGTTATATGGGACATATGTGCCTAATTTATATAGTGTTAAGTTTATGTATAAGTATTAATATTGTATGGATTTTTATAATCTGAAATAAATGAATAATAATAAATAATAAAATAAATAAATAAATAATGCTGGACATTTTCACACAGCATCATCTAGCCCCAAAGTAAGCAGAGCTTGTGTTATGGGAACTACATGACTGATATACTAATTATATACTTTTTTTTTGTAAATACATACATATTATACATAGAATTTATAAAGATTTAAACAATTGTTTACTTAAATAGTGTTATGCTTTCTACTGTTGAATTTGAAATGACACATCAGAAAGTTTAGAACTGATAACAAATGTAAGTAAGGGGGATCCTAGCTAATTCCACTTGTGGTTTGTTACATAACACAGTAGCCATACTGGAGGTAGGCAAGTTGCTGGGAGCCTTTATATTTTCAAAAAGTCAATTTGCTTTGGTGTTCAGTTTTTTGAGAAAACACAATACCATTTGCTCCCATCTCTAGTACCTGGTGACTAGCGACACCCATGTATGTCCCCATTTACATGGATACATATCTTCTAGAATTCTCACTTTATACTAGATACTGAGTAATAGCACATTCTGGATGGTCTGCCTAAATATTAAATCTATGAATACCTGCTTACCGAATATCATAAATGGTGAGTCCTTAGCCTTCTTAGCAAGCCTCGCTCCTTGAGTTTCATCTGTATAATCGAATACTGGCTGAGCTTTTGACATTGTGATCGCTTCCTGAAAAAGTTTGACATTGATTTTCTGACTAACCCTGACCCTGAGCCAAACCACTGACAAGAATTGAATAGGTATGAATTAATTAATACCTATTCAAATATAGCGAATACTGAAATTTACAATATTTTGAAATATACACAAGGACAGGAAGAACAGGGTTATGAGAGATTTTTCGCGGAATTTTCCAAGGTAATGATGACATTTTTAAACTAGGTACAAAATATGTGAGTTATCTACCCTAGACAAATATACAGTAAATAAATTATATAATTTTACAATATTGCATCACAATTTTGATACTTACAGCTTGACTTTTCTCACTTCGAAGTTTTTGTGAGAATTTAGAGATGATAATTTTCCATTTTGAAGGTTATGTCAGTTTTTATTTTCTGACATTGACATACTTAGGTACGACTGCTAAGGCCGTTACAATTCATCAAGCAAGTGTGTTAAGATTTTCCTGACACAGGAAAATTCTTTACAAAAATCATGGATTTACCAGGAATAAGGATTAGTCTTAGAGGATCAATCATGTATTTCTCGAATAGAAGACCAGTAACAACAGGGTTTTTTATAGAACCATAAATTATATTTTATGAATTTACACAAACATCATAACAAAGGATTTGCCCAGACATCACAATTGAAAATACATTAAAACCTACTTATCAAAACTGGCATCAATAAAGTTGGTATAATTTGATTTACATAATTTTATTATAAGTTATACATAGGGGTTCAAATCAAAAAGCAGTTTATAAGTCAAAGGCAAAATAATGTTGGGGTGCGGGAAAAGTTAAATGTCAAAGTCATAGCTTTTTCGAAAACTTTTCTTTTGATAAATAATAAAATTGTGGAGCCGCGTCGTGTATCCGCGTTAGAGTAATAATACGTTCGTAATTACCACCCAACGTAATAAATATAAGTGAACAGATGGCGTTCGAAATACATAAATTTTATTCAAAATTAACAATAGTACATTGTTCAACAAAAGACTAAAACGAGCCATTTCACTCGAGGTCGAGATGTTTAGCCTCCCGAGCGATAGCGAGTTTTAGTTCAAAATTTAAAACTCTACTTTTCACTCCGATTGCAAGAAAATAAAATAATGATAACAGTAAAAATTCTAGAGAGTTCGAGGCAATACTTACATTTTTTTTTATTTATTTATGTTGGAAAATGCACTGATCCAACAATCGCCAAGAAACGCTAGTGCAACAGCGTAGGTCGCTTTCAGTTTCATTTAAAAATATTATTTCTTTGTATATTTTCCTAAGAAATTATTAAAAAAATGGAACACCGAATGGAATACTTGAAGTAAAATGTAATGGGTGGGATTTAGAAAGCCATCGCACGAATTTCGATAAAATAAGTACAGGGGGTGGAAGGGGTGGACTCCCTCATCCCAACGGTACCACTCCCAAAGTTAGGAATTTTATAATTTGCTAGAATTTAATATTCTAAACATTTTTAGGTTAAGTATTGAAAAATTAAATTTAATGTAATTTATTGAAGTTGGAGGCTTGTTTTGTAACGCACGTGCTTGGATATCATAAAAATATGGTCATTAATAAAACGCGGGAATACTGTGTGTTTTGAATATTTTTTTTTTACTTTTGTTGATTTGCGAATCTGTTTTCTGGATTCCGATATGATATACATGATTACAATGGACCAACCTCTGAATGGTCCGAAAAGGATTCTATTTAAATTTTGAATTAAGTCCGACACTGTTCAGCCCACTAGGGAACATAAAAACACAAGCACGAGCCGAGCGCAGCGTGCTGCGGCAGCGGCCGGCGAGTGCCAGAACCGAAATGGACCCTATTCAAATCTTAATTTTAGTCCGACACATTTCAGTCCACTAAGGATCACAATAATACAAGCACGAGCCGAACGCAGCGTATCGATAGATTTGTTGACACAGAACCTAATTTAACCTTACTTCTAGTTATTTGTAGAAATTAGGGGTAGGTATAGGCCTCGCTCAAAATTTGATCGCTTTTGTTTTTTTTTCAGTACTTAACCTACAAAATTCGTCATTTCAAAACATAATTTCTCGGAAACTATTCAATTCCTAACTTTGGGAGTGGTACTGTTGGAATAGGGGAGTCCATCCCTTCCACCCCCTATCCTTTTTTACCTAAATTCATGCGATGGCTTTCTAAATGCCAACCAATGTCATTTTAATAACAAATGAATTAGTAGCTGTAAATATGTAGGTAGGTAGGCATAAACCTACACAAAATACAGAAAACATAAGAAATTAATTCTAGGACGTGTGTCGTCAACCACACGTAACACATTTAAACGTAAAAGTTACCTACCTTATTATCATTGTCAGCCTCTCTCATTTAGTCTGTCAGTCTATGATAGAGTCCATTTTTATAATTAGAGCTCTGAATTGTAGTAAGTCCACTGATAGAAAATTGCTAGGAAGTCCATTTTTATAATTACTTATATCACAGTAATTATAAAAATGGACTTTGTCATAGTAGGTAAGGGTGAATACTTTTTTTTTAATGAGAAAAAATACCTATTTAAATAGTTGGTCAGTAAAACAGAATAAAGGTAGTTTACAATGTAAATGTGTAAATGTGGTCCCCGTTTCCATCACGTAGTAATAATAATATTATATAATTTAAACAACGAGTTGATAGTTCATCTTTGGATGAATATAAATATCCCATGTTAATATAAATATTCTAAATAAATCCTACTATATCTATACTAATATTATAAAGAGGAAAGATTTTTTGTTTGTTTGTACCGAATAGGCTCCGAAACTACTGGACCGATTTTAACCATTTTTCACCAATAGAAATTCATTATTTGGTGTGCGCTATGAAAACTATTGATGATACATAAAAATGATGTACTACATGATTCAAGTACTCATTATTACCTACAAAAAAGTTCGTGAGGGATTATATCTAACTATCATATAGCAGCTTTTGTGTTCTAAAATTTAATAAGATCGCCAGTAGAAACAAAAGTTGGTTACATTCGTATCGTAGTATTAATTCTTATTCAAATAAATAGTTTTATCATCAAGGGTATTTATGTAGCAGTAAAATACTTTTTAATTAATTCGAATCGGAAATTTATTTCAAATTTATCACGAGTATAAAAATGCAACACGCGAACCACCGCGACGTTCCTTTCTCCTTCCTCTATATAGAGCGGGCGTTGTCTGCTTTATCTTTATCGTTTTATCCCGATATTCCCACGGAATCGAAACATAAGCGGGTGAAACCGCGGGGTGTAATATAATAAATGCGAAATTCTATGTGTGTAAATGTCTGTTACCACGTATCTCCGTAACTGCTAAACCTGTTTTCATGAAATTTGGAATGAAGATAGTTTAGGTTCAGAAATAACACATAGGCTAATCTAATTTTCGAAAAGCAACCCCTTAAGGGGTTAAATAGGGTGGTAAAGTTTCTATGTATAATATTATTCCTCGGTTAGATTCGCTCAAAACTCGGTAAAATAAACTTTAAAATAAATAATAAACACGTTTTTTTATTTTTCCAAACTACCCTTTGGGGGTGTGCAATTGAGTTCTAAAGTTTGTATGATTTTTTTTATTTTTGGTTCAATTCACACAAAACTCGGGTTAAATAAACTATAAAGTTGCAAAACTACCCCTAGGGGTTGTGATATGAACAGTAATATAGCTTACATATCAGAATAACACAATTTACAATTTAGTCTACAATTTATAATGATATTGTGTGATTTGGCCATTAGTATCAATTAAGCCAGTAAAATTATATCAGAAATTAATATCTATATAAATCGCTGAGCCGTTTGTCATGAAATTTGATATGGACATAGTTTGAAGCCTGGAGACGGTCATACGCTACTTTTATCAACATACCACGCGGGCAAAGCCCCGGGCAGAATCTAGTATTTGATATTTATTGTCATTTTATCTTTACACTGTTCATTTTACTTATAACATTCTACGTAATTTACTTATATTAAAAAAACCAGTAAAAACTGTTTTATACAACTCTTACTTGACAACGCCACTTGGAATGTTTGTAGAATGATGTCAATAGGTAAATATAAATTACCTATAAACTGTTCAATTGTATTTTAAAAGAAATAGTTTTGCGGAAATGGTACGTTTTACTCCTTTAGTGGCTTGTAACCGTATGTAATTTAATAATATTCTGTTCGAAATTTTTATTGCTACTTTCTGGGACTTTTAGATAACTTAACCCTATGAGACTTGGGTAGTTTGTCACTCAACCTCAACGTCAACTCAAAAGCTACTAGGCTGTTTTCATCCGTCACCCGCAATCGGAGCCACATGCACAAAAATTACTGAATAAACGCGGTTTTCTAGCCAACTGACAGAAGTAGCTCATCCTTAGGTTCGTCAAAAGGTGTGATGTAGAGGTGGTGCCTCCATTTATCAATCATTCAATACCAAAAACCAATATAAAAATAAAATGAAGGATGTCATTGTTCTAACTAAACAGTTGCATCAATTAATAAGCTTATTTGCTAACAGCTAACAGGAAAAACTTAAAGTTTAGAATGATCTTATGAGTAAAATCTTCGCACTTCAGATAATATAACTTCATATGTGGATTCATCAATTATGATAAACTGTTTTGCACGTCTACTAAAGTAGTAGATATCTCCCGTGTAAATATCAAACCATAATGCGTGGATGTGTAAATCGTGTTTTTCAAGGCGCTTTTTAAGCATTCCATAAGACGCTACATTTTGAAGTTGTTGAAGAGTGTTGACCTGTAAAGATTTTTGTATAAGTAAACTAAAATCTTCGTCAATCAATAACTGTTCTGTAAGCATGTAAGTATGTAACACTTAAAAGTTACATAGGTACAGGAACAATAGTATACATACTACATAATAGGCGTTAAATTTCTACAAAAACATTTCAATGATTTAAAGATTATACCATACAAACATTTGGTGTAATGTATGTTGCTACTTAATATCAAGAAAACCCATTTGATTTGGTTGACAGGACTTAACAAAAAAACAATCTATGCATCATATTATCATTTCTATGCATACCTGGGACAGCTTATCTTCTGTGCAAAATTTGTTTTCTTGATCAATATAAGCAACGAATTTTCTTTGTGGTGTTTCTCCCGTAAAGAGCATCGGTTTCGTAAAATCATTGTTCATATCAAGAAATTTTTCTAAGCTGGTTTGGCCATGCGTGCATAGCCAAGACTTCAAAGGAGACATTCTTCTTTGTTCCTAAAATCAAATAATAACTTGGTTGCATAAAATATAAACGCTTTACGAAATAAAACATATTAGCTTTATACGTAGTTAACTAACAATACTTGATTCTTCTTTACTCTTTAGTTTATACAAGAGATTCATCGCTTTGCAATCACTATGCCCACATACTATAATGTGTCTGATATTGTTGATGATGCAGCCAAGCTCTAGTGCAGCTGGTTCACAGCTAGTCATTTCATCTACAAAATATTGTGAATGGGGTACAACATTCCCAGCGTTCCTCACTGAAAAATAAAACTTAAATTACATTTGGAGTAACTTCCAATATTTGTTTATTATTCACTGCAATCCAAACAAATTACCATATTTTTTTTTACCAACCTACAAACATATCACCAACGCTGGTTTCTGTAAATCTTGTAGGAATCATTCGACTATCCATACATGTGTAAAAAACGGCTTTTGGCTGGAAATAAAAAAACTAAAGGTAAATAGTTAATTGTTACTGTAGGTTAAGTATATACATTCTATTTACTATATTTAATAACTTTCTCGTTATCCAGGTGTAAGTAAATTGCAAACCAGTCAAAGTATTATATACTACACAAGGTACCGTTATGTATGACGTGTGCATGAGCGCGCGCTCCATCCATTGTGACGTATGTACAATAAAGCAGTGCAAAGCTACCCAGTGAAAGTTTCACTTGTCTGCCTCTTGGTCCTCATATAATACATTAATATCTTCTAGTGAATTGCGCTTTGACGTGTTTTCTAAGTTTGAACGTGAATCTAGGCCCTAAATAGTCGTGTGCTCAATGTTAGTCACGCACGTCAAGAAAATCAACGTCAAACTGTCGTAAAAAATATTTAATTTAAGCCTTCATTAATTTAATGTATGCCAATGTCAATTGTCAGTCAATGAACTCATGACAATGAATAAAATTGAAAAACTCATTTCTAGCTTTTTCTGGTACAATTTCTATTGGAATTTGAGAAATTGATTGATTTCCGTTTGCCTGAACAAACAAGGTGCTGAATCATTTTAATTAAATGCTTTGTAATTGTTGCGTACTTGTGGAAAGGTAGGTTCTTACCGTAGGATTATCTTTTACTTCTTGAAATTGTTTCACCATGCTTGCGCGGTCCAACACACGATATCTCATTATTCCTCTCAGTATCCTCTCCATTACTTTGATTGTTGCGATCACATCAGCTGTTTATTATTGTTTTATATCGGTACCTAGCCAAGCCACAAGAAAGCGCTCAGGCTAATGCTGAGCTTGATTCTGACATTTCTGACCTTCACACATAAGCTTATCGTACCCGCTGTGTGCCTATAATTTCACGTAAATATTGTAGGTCAACGTAAGTGGTGAGTGTAACTAGACTACGCCACGCCACAAACAAAAGTGATTAATTGTATGTAACGACATGTTTTATCAACTAGATATTATGTAGATAAAGTAGCTGAAAAATTTGCGTCACACTACTTAATTCTATTCTATTATTCTAGGGATATCTTAATGAAGAATTTGAAATGATTTCTAGCATATTTGATTCTCCCCCCAGATGAATGCTGAAAGCAGTATAATTGGTGATGGGGCACAAAAAGATGAGAATGTGCCTTCATCTCTTCCCCTCAACCATAGATTCCTGGAGCCAGTGAAGGCAGTCAAGAGCATCACTGATATGGCTATCTGGGAGAAGTCTGAAGCCTACATGGAGTACACAGGGTTTATAGCCACCCTCAATGAAGCTATCAAAGCCAAGCCCTTATCAGTTGACTGCAAGATCTCAAACAATGTCACAAAACTTATGGATGTACTTGATAAAATCGATAAGATCATTGATGAGTTTCCTCCGGTGGAGCAGCCTCAGAGGTTTGGCAACACTGCCTTCAGGGACTGGCTCACCAAACTCAAGCAGAACACAACACAGCTGCTCCAAGAAGCCTTGCATCTAAAACTACACCTAGCAATACCTGAGATCAAAATATACTTAGAAGAAAGCTTTGGTAATGGTACCAGGATTGATTATGGAACTGGGCATGAGATGTCATTTATCATGTTCTTGTGTTGTCTCTACAAAATCGGAAATTTCCATGAAGAGGATAGTGTTGCGACAGTGTTTTTAATCTTCAATAAGTACATCAACATTGTTAGAAGGTTGCAGAAAACTTACCGAATGGAGCCAGCAGGCAGCCATGGAGTATGGAGCTTAGATGACTATCAGTTTGTGCCATTCATCTGGGGCAGCTCTCAGCTCATTGACCAGCCTAAGATATATCCACCAGCCAAGTTCTTAGAAGAGGATATTATAGACAAGTATGCAAATGAGTACATATTTCTGTCATGTATCAAGTACATAAAGGAAGTGAAGACTGGACCATTTGCTGAGCATTCTAATCAGTTGTGGAGCATAAGTGCTGTTGGGTCATGGGCTAAGATAAACCAAGGGCTCATAAAAATGTATAAAAAGGAAGTGTTGGCCAAATTTCCAGTCATTCAGCATGTAATGTTTGGCTCACTCTTACCAATCAGAAGATTCCCTATAAACCATTGAATATATTATATTGGCAATTGCATTATTCATTAATAACATTATTCGTTCTTGTGTTGTCTCTACAAAATCGGAAATTTCCATGAAGAGGATAGTGTTGCGACAGTGTTTTTAATCTTCAATAAGTACATCAACATTGTTAGAAGGTTGCAGAAAACTTACCGAATGGAGCCAGCAGGCAGCCATGGAGTATGGAGCTTAGATGACTATCAGTTTGTGCCATTCATCTGGGGCAGCTCTCAGCTCATTGACCAGCCTAAGATATATCCACCAGCCAAGTTCTTAGAAGAGGATATTATAGACAAGTATGCAAATGAGTACATATTTCTGTCATGTATCAAGTACATAAAGGAAGTGAAGACTGGACCATTTGCTGAGCATTCTAATCAGTTGTGGAGCATAAGTGCTGTTGGGTCATGGGCTAAGATAAACCAAGGGCTCATAAAAATGTATAAAAAGGAAGTGTTGGCCAAATTTCCAGTCATTCAGCATGTAATGTTTGGCTCACTCTTACCAATCAGAAGATTCCCTATAAACCATTGAATATATTATATTGGCAATTGCATTATTCATTAATAACATTATTCGTTGTAATTTTGTTTCAATTGGGACTTTTATGAATTGGATTTATGAAATGTTATACTAGTTGAATCTAGTAAGATACAATGGAATCTAGTAAGATACAATGGAATCTAGTATGGCAAATATATGTCATCAGTGTTACAGCTGTGCAAAGCCATTTTCATATTTACATAAATTAAATTGTGATATTAGAAATGTTACTTACATATAAGGAAACTCATTACTAAAAAAGACTCCTTAATTTTAACAAATGGTCTGATTATTTTTTTTTGTTTAGCTTTAATTTATTTTGTATTATATTGACCCTAGGTATTTTCATATCCTAACCTAGTAATTATCACACATACCTTTGCTGCA
The DNA here is from genome assembly GCA_958496245.1 of Perizoma flavofasciatum. Taxonomy (NCBI): domain Eukaryota; kingdom Metazoa; phylum Arthropoda; class Insecta; order Lepidoptera; family Geometridae; genus Perizoma; species Perizoma flavofasciatum. Next base: position 10,720,164 of record OY292423.1, read on the forward strand.
CTATTTTCAACACCAGTTTGTTACAAATAAAGTGTACTTACCTCAACTTGTTTTAAATCAATAAAATAAAACTACCACTAATTATAAAAACTTTAATATGTTAAATGTTAAACGGCGGAAACACCGGTAAAGTAGGTAACAGTCAGATTTAATGTGCCATAAGTTTGCAATCTAAATGACTTTTGGTCACTATTCAGAAACGGCACAAAAACGCTTCTGATATAGCTATAACTTAATCCCTAATTATTTAAACTCGCTCAATGCTCAATAGACTTTATCGTTTCTGTCGTCTTCTTACTAAAATGGTTGTTGTACAAAGTGTAGGCCATTCCAGCGGTGATGGCGCCCACAGCCGCTCCCTGGGCGATTACTCGAAACTGCATGAGGAAGACACTTGTGCTCATCGCACCACGATTCTTGTATGCCCAACCTCCATAGCCCACAGCTGCGATACAACTTGCGATACCTGTTGGTGATTCTACTTAATGATTTTGATCCAAACATGTGTTCTGAGGTATCCCTTCCCGTATAAATGTGATAAGGATTCTTACACCTTATACCTGACACAGGCTAATTTTAGTCGAAGCAGTGAGTCACAGAACAGCAAATACTCATGGGTTATTTGCTGGTAGTTATTTCTTTATATTTATGCCTCCGATTTTTTTTGACCTTGTGAAGCAGTGATATTAACCTACTTAGGTAGGAAATTACTCTGTATTAAGCTTAAACAGACACTTAAGCATTTATTAGTGGCATATTTCTATGAAAAAAGACACGAGTTGCGGGTAATCCCCGCAACACTGTCTTTTTTGCGTCTACTACCGTTAAATAGTTGTTATTTTTATTTGAAACTTACCAATAACCATAAAAGGAGACTCCTTGGACTTGCGCGCTAGCCTCTCTGACTGCGACTCTTCATGGTAATCAAACACAGGTTTCTCTTGAGCCATAATTACGTCTGAAATTAATGACTACTAAATCAAATTTCAGTAGCTACTTTGATTATCATAGTGTAACTTAGATTAAATTAAAGTTTATTCAAAATAGAAAATAACATAACAGTTTCCTATCTTCTGATCATTACTTTTATTATGTAGAATCAGACTGTTTCTCAAACTGACATTGCGCAACCAGCGCGATAACAAACCTTGGAAGTTCAAGGGCGATCCAATTTGAAACACGGAAATATATTCACTACACCACAGTCCCTGTATCACTAAAATGATAATTGATAGTAGGATTTGTAGGCTTAAGTCCTCGCCTCTGATGTCACTACGTAGGATACCACGGAATTACTAATAACGAGGAATTCGTTCTTGTAGCATAAGAAAGTCACGGCTGGAAAACTGTGACTATCTTTAATCTTTTGCATGCTCTATCTAGCATGAATTAATGATAGTACAAGTACCTAGGTACTTATCAGGTAAATTATTAGGTACCTGTGTAGATAGAGGTAAACTTACCTTCTGGGAAAAATGTGGTATGATAGTTGCACAGCACTCACAGGAATTTTCCTGCTGTAGAATGTATTTTGCGATTGCGTCAGTCGCTTCGAGTATACTGAGTTATGTAGCACCTATCGTTGCCTTCGCCTGCCTAAGTTTGTAATCTTTATGAGAAAACGTCATCGAGCATTGTGAAGAATTTGAACGCGGTTTCTATTAGACGATTTTGTTTGTGTTTTCTACGAATAATTATAGATTCCAAACTTCACTTTTCTGAGGACTGTACTTTTTGATCACAATAAAATTTTAAGGTGGTCCGAAATCTCAATTCAGATGTCCCGTAGCGGGAATCGAACTCGCTCCTCTTGCGTGTCAGCCAGCTACTGTACAGCGCCCACTGCGCCATGCAATACCATCATCACCCACAAGAAATATATACCTACAGGTCATAGCAGATACGTTAGTTCGTTGGAATAGTTTAGTTTTTATAACAGACATATTATGATGAGTACCTATTTTTTATTTTGAGGCTGTAGGTCTTACTTAATAGGAAATACATAAATGTATTAGGTATTTCCTATTAAGTTTGACCTACATCCCAACAGGTAGGCAACACCGGGGGCAATAGGCATTGCTCGATCTAAGTTGAAAAGAAAATATGTGCCTGTAATTTAATCAAAAAAAAAGAGGCATATTGAGACTGACTGACTGACAATCAACGCAACCACTTCAACCGTGTAGCGTTAATCCTGGAGACTTGAGAGGTATGTTTCTTCTGATGTAACATAAGACAGGATTTTCCCAAATTCCGGTCCTGGGGGTAAAGCGAATGATAAAGTTAGCGTAGACAAGTATATTTTCGCAAAATTTTTAAAACCTCGTGTTTTTCGTCGTCTAGATCTTGCAACGTTCTCTAGAGAACGCTAGAAGGTACAGATGTGTGTGTCCACATGTCACTGGTGACATGTGATAAAACCATCCTTGAAGTCATACAAATCGATTGCGAAAACCGCATTTTAATCAAATATTTAACCCGTTTCAGAGATAAACGGTAATAGACATAAATTCTTACGTCAAACGGCATATACGGGCTCTTGAAGTTGTGGGTGAAAAAAACAACGCAGACGAAGTCGCGGGGCGTTATACTAGTCCTATTTATGTTATGGTAGTCGGCCGCATGGATAAGAATATTACTGGCGCGAGTCTATCTATTTATCTGGCTGATAACTTCTCGATACACAGATAACTCACAACTTCCTGTCAATACTTAAAGAACTGTTTTATATTAAAATGTAATAAAATAGCAACAAATTTAAATTTTGTGAAATATATGACTATATATGATACTAAATTAGTATTAATATGTAAACAAGTGCATGTACTTAGTAAATACAGCAAAGATCTTGGCTGTTGAGTCGCGCAGTGTATTATGTTAATAACTTTGCTCCTGATTTCAATTGACCTTCATATTTATTGTAAGTTATCAAAACAAAATTTAAAGATTTATATAAGTAATAATGTAATCGAAGATAGTATTTTTTAACTATAGTAAGAAAATCACAGTTAAATTTAACTTATTATAAAATTTATACATAGGCAACAGATACAAGAATAATGTCATAATTTAAATTAGCGGTTATAAAATGATAACTTTAAATCATAAGTAAATCTCCCCCTATTGTTTTTTGTATGATTTTAGGATACTAGGGTATTAAATTCACAGGACAGGTTACAATCATGTTGCAAAGTAAAAAATATATGATACCGCGCCCTCTAATGATTTGTGGCCATAAACTCATCAAAGAAACTTTTTTGCAGTAGTTAGCAAAAACAGCAAATTAATAGATATACCATCACAGAAAAAAGATATTTATTCATTGGAATCACAAGGGTGACGTTTTATAAACAAAGTAGATTTTATATACAGGATAATTTGTAAATTCCTCAAAATAAATGACTTTTTAAATTTTAATGGCACGCCGATTTTTGGCGACAAAGCCTAGAAGAATCAGTTAACAAACACGGCTTGATGTTTTTTATGAAAAAACACAATAATAACTCCAAGCACATGACACCGTTCCAGTATATTTTTTTTAACGCCGACGTGATAGCTACCGTCAGTGACAAAAGATTACGATTTTTATAACTTAAATATTTGCGTACATGTAATTCTAATAATCGGACTACAATTCAAGAAGCGCCTGTGCTCAATGCCAAGTTACCATTTCCTAGTTAAGCACGAAGAAAAATACCAGATATGTATAAACCCAAATTGTTCATATACTTTTGTCGTTGTCCGGATGAAAAGTAGTTTATGTGTATGTTACGAACTAAACCTACCTATTCGAAATTGCATCCGATCAACCGTTTCAAAGATTGTAAACGAACAAATTCCATACTTGTGTTTTGATAAAGGCGGTTACCGACGGTCCGTAATTTTACCTCGCACGAGCTCATACCAGCGCACCATGGGAAAAGGTATCTAACACCCCCATAGGGTCTAGACAAATACCTCACGCTTACTTTTCATTTCACGCTAACGCAAATTTGTCAAAGTAAAACTTGGCAGCTGTCACGTGACATTTCCACAGCTAATGTCATTTTCATACAAATAAATCTTTCCGCAGGCGTTAACGACAACAGAAAGTGGTATTTGTCTAGCTCCCCTGGTAACGCAAATTCTACGGACTCGCGGTGTATCGGATCCGCTGCAACGATGTTTTCGCTTTGCATTCTTGGAATGACTAAATTAAAGCTTGGCATCTCTGGATCCGTAAAGTCCGCAACTTGGGAAGAGTTTCAATACAGTGCGGTCGTGGTATCATCTGTAAAATCACGGACCGTGGGAAGCCACCTCTGCTTAGGTAGGAAAGAAGAAGAATAGGATTATCGTCAGATTTGCTAACTTACATTACTGATGATATGTCCAGCAAACCTTCAAAAAAACGTATGCATTCATTGATGTAGAGTAATCGACTGGTTCTTTTTTAAAATTTGCTTTTACCTATTTATATAATTTATTTTAATGTATCTATTGATACTGGCTGGGCGCGGAGGAAGAGACCTTCTCTAGTTTCTCGAAGTGCTTGCGCGCGTTGCGTATGTTGATTAGCGTAGCTTCGGACGGGATGCGCGGGTCTGACATCTCCACCATAACGTACGTGTTGCTCGTGAATCCATCTATGAAAGCTGCAAACACGCTGTTGCGTACCTGTAGACGTGATAACACTTAGTTTTAACAATGCCTACTAAACTGGTAGTTAAGACAAATATCTCACGCTTACTTTTCCTTTCACGCTAACGCAAATTTGTCAAGGTAAAACTTGGCATCTGTCACGTGACATTTCCACAGCTAATGTAATTTCCATACAATTCAATCTTTCCGCAGGCGTTAACGCCTGCGCCCTAAATACCACTTTATGTTGGCGTTAACGCCTGCGGAAAGATTGAATTGTATGGGAATGACATTCGCTGTGGGAATGTCACGTGACAATTGTGAGGTTTTACCTTGACAAATTTGCGTTAGCGTGAAATGAAAAGTAAGCGTGAGGTATTTGTCTAGACACCCAGGAGCCCGTGTATATAAGTTTGGGGTAAAGCTGTCCGCTGTGACACGCGCGCTTGTCGCGAGTATGTTTTTGCAAAAATTAAGATTTCTTCGTAAGCTAAAACGAAGTGCGGATATTCAGTGCGGGTGTTTAGCGTCATGATAGTACAGATGCGAAAAAAACTGTTTATTTCTAGCCACGCTCGTATAAAATAAAAAATACTAAAATAACATACAATTGAAATTATTATAAAATTAAAATGACACACACAGAGAAATGAGAACTCCAGCGTACATTTTATTTTTGTAAATATTACTATTGATTCTTATTCTTGAATAAGTATTTTCAGGCAGGATTATTTGTTTACCTCCATGCTCTGGAACTGAGCTGCCAGCTTGGAACAGGAGAGTTTGAACTGCTTCACGATGTTGGAGACTTTTTCAAAGCGGTGCGCGTCGCGGTGCGGCCGCCTCTGACAGTGCGACACTACCAGGAACGTCGCGCGCTCGAACAACAGAACCTGAAAACATTTACATACAGATAATTTAAGATGGGGTTGAACCTTCATTCTAATGACTTTTTTACAATATTAAAATCATTGTTCACAGAATATCAAATACAAGTAGGGCCTCGCTAATCCAGATAGGCAAAAACAATACTCGTGGCGGATTATCAAAGCGTCCGTATTGTGGTCTGCAATGTTTTTTCGTTCTGACCTCGTTCTGTGAAGGTAACATTTCAAGATTTTATCGTTGTTCTTCTTTATATCACCTACAGTACCTGCCTATACCGAACTTCCGTCCGAGCAATAATAGGGTAGCTGACACCTTTATCTGCGAGACAAATGTTTGAATGACCTGCAAATATTTGTCTCAGCGGGGCGATCACACTAAGATGGCAATCAATTTTGACACTAGTTCCTTATTTTAATGGCCCATCCATCCAAAAAACGGAACGTCCAATATGAAACCAATTTTGTTCATTCGCATTGTCCATCTATGGCTCATCCAGCTTACAAATTAGCGTGATACGATTCATCCCATCCGATGATACCAGTCATGGGAAATTAGTGTGATCGCCCCGCTGGTCTGGGTGTTTCTATGTAAAATATGTCTGTATTTACATAAAAAGTATATAAGTAGTTGAAACAGTCATGTAGTTCCCATAATACAAGCTCTGCTTAGTTTGGGGCTAGATGATGCTGTGTGCAAAATGTCCAGTATTATTTATTTATTTGTTATCTAGCATTTTTATAATCCGCACTTTGTTTTCTAAAGCCAATGTTGAATGTTTACCGCCGACTTAGCCGATACACGCCGATGCAGATTAGCAAGGCCCTACTGTACCTCCATTAAGTATGTACTAATTGGCGATACGTTTTTGTTTAGTTTAAAAAAAAAAATCGTATTCCGCTCTATGCTACTACTATTTTGGATGTTTGGTATGTCACACAAGATGATGAAAAATTACACTTTTCGGCACACCCCATTTTAGGAAAACTGCTTGCACCACTTCAATTTTATTCACGTCCACAACATAAGGGTGAATTTGTACATTAATCACGTGCTCAAAAGTAGCAGACTAGATTATTATACTTAATGATTGCAGAGTTCTCACCTCATCAGCGTCCACAATCGCTGCAAACTGTTTGAGAGATGATTCCAACGCCTTCACATTAGGTATCAGCTTATAAACTATGCTTGACCAGGCTCTGAAATGAATGAATTAATGAAAATACTTTATTGTACACTATAAGAAAATAGATATTACTTAACAAAACTAAACTTAAAGTAAAATGGTTAATAGGTAGACATAAGTTGCATGATGAAGATGTATTCATAATTATTATTTAAGATCAAGGGATAACTGCATGTTACCATTATTATTATGCCCATAAGATCACAAAGTTTTTTTTAAATTAGCATTTAAAAAAAAATTATTATTCATTGTTAATGTTATATCTGTGTGCACACTGGCAAAGGCCTCCTCCAACCCTTTCCACTTGTCTCGGTCTTGAGCGACTCTTGTCCATGTTCTACCAGCTGTCTTTACTATGTATCATCCCATCTCCGAAAGTATTACTTAACAATAATTATGATCTTTGATTTAAATATTAAGTGTTTGTTACATAAGAGCTTGTTGACAAGGCGGCGGGGCTCGGCGTTGCTTTAAGAAGACCTTTTGGTTCTAGGGCATGCCGGTTTCCTGACGATGTTTTCCTTCACCGTTTTAAGCACGTGTTAATGCGCAGATATATTTTGAGAGTGGAAAAATCCATTTGTGCATGACCGGGTTCCCACCCTCAGGATCAGTCTTTTGAGAAATTATATGTTTTTTTTGTAGTAAGTATGTATTCGACCCGGACTACTTAAATGGCTTACTTGTATAAGGTCTCATCCCATATGCTAGTCCTGAAGCATGTGCACTCCAATGGTTTAGAGAGCTGCTTGAGATCCTCCTCCTTAGCCCGGAATATCTCTTCCCTCTGCTCCTCGGCTATCAGGTCCATTTTGTGCACCAGGCAGAATATCCTAGCCTCTGGGGAGTTCTGAAAGTTACAATTCAAAATGTGGTAGTACTGGCTAATAAAATCAGATTATGTTGCCACATCATGTTAAGTTTTTGTTTTGAGTATTTTTATTTTTGGGCATAGCTAAAATTTGGTATATTCTTTGTGCTTGATTGAGATGGATGGAATAAGCCCAGTGGCATATCCATTATATTTATTGTTTACACAACATATACCAAACGAGGTAGACAGATGCACATAAATAAGCTGGCCAATAATCTTAAGAAGACCAAAAGAAAGACCTCATTTAGTTCAGAAAGATAATGTTATGTGACTTTCAACAATATACAGCAATAGCAATTGTATGCAGCAGCAGGTGCCTAGCTGTGACCCTTACATTTTATTTCACCTGATGGAAAGCCATTACCATCAGCAATACAAGAGCATTGCTGCAGCTTTGTTTGTCCTAAAGTACTCTTTAATTATTTTTTATTGAGTCATTGCATAGTTCATTGGAAACATTGGAAACACCTCGGAAAGCAGCTCATGCAACTAATTTTGTGGGACTGGCTGCCCCCCTGCTTAGTGCCCTTGATAAACGCAAGCCATAGATTGTAATTTTTTAGATGACATTTTTTTGAGTATAAATGCCAAAGTAAATTGACTTATGAAAACACTATTCCTATGTTCATTGTAGCTACTTTGTTTTGTAGCTGGCCACCAGTGGAAGTCTTTAGATTTGAGCTGGTAAGCAAGGCACCTGTAGTGAAATGATGCCTTAACAATTTGTCATAAGGCTCTTTTCAGAGCCATCAGACTTCCACCTAGTCACTGATTTTACAGGGTAATCAGAAAAGAACCAGTGACCCGAAATCTGAACTCACCTGTAATATAGCTTCTAAGCAAGACTGGTAATAATGCATATCTTTCTCCATCTCCCTACTCTCCACATCAAACACATAAATAAGCACTTCCACATTACGGAAAATGTTGTCCCTTTGTGATGCGAAGTAGTTTTCCATGAAGGCCTCCTGCCCGCCACAGTCCCACAAGTTCAGGACCAGGTTACCGAGGAACCTGACGTGCGAGTGCTCTACATCAACTGGAAGCATTCAAATAGGTTTTTTTAAATTAGAACTCTCAACAGATGATACACAGAATAACAGTTGGCTTGGCCACTTCATGCACTTATGAAATACTGTGGTGAAATACTGAAACCACAGTAACAATCCTAAATTCAAAAAGTATAGTTATTACCTATGTAGTTTTAGGTGAATCTGGAATGTCCTATGGCAAGATTAAAAGGCAGCATAGTGGATTATGTCCTGTAGTTCAGCTTTGCTGGTTGAAATGAAAGTAGACCTATTTCACTTATAATCTTCATGATTTTGAGAAAAGGTCTTTAGACTGGGAGTTCAAAGTCGACAATCTTATCAATTGAGCACCCGGATAGATCATAAATGGGGTGAAAGAGAACATGAATTTGCTGATGTGCATGAACCTTTTTTTTTATGTTTACTTATGTGACCAAGTAAAACATTTGCAGTGCCACATGGCACACACTGGTGGATTAGTTCTATTGCAATGTAATTGGTCCATTGTGTATGAGGATATCCTACCATACTTACTATATCTTCCTACATAAAATTGCAAAGTACATCAGCCATATTCTGAGATTTTATATACAATAATTATTAGGTCAGAGTTCTTTCAATAATCCTAACATTGATAAGTTGATGAGTCATAAGAGGCCGACATTTTATTGCAACAACAAGCGATAGATAAGTACCTACAAATAAGATGAACAATAAACATACCATTCAATTTTGGTTCAGCTTAAGACTTACTTGTAGCTCCCAATCTTCGAGTATCTCTGGCTATGTAGTTGGCGAATATAATAGACCTCATACTGGTCTTCCCCGATCCACTTTTCCCCATCAAAAGCACCTGAAAGTTACCAAAAACAGTATTAGATTAAATTGGGCACTTTTTATATTCCGATTTCCAAGTATTTGATAGGTAGCCTGGATGTAAACAAAAGGGACATTTATAATGGTTAATTAGAAAAAGATTGGGAATTTAAACTTTTACTATGTACCTTTTTCTTCATATTGGTAAAGTAAATGGGTCAAGGAAGCAACTTGTTAGCACTGTAAAGTAGATTTTATGAAACTATAGTTTCCTCGCACTGCTATGCTGAATCACGACTAATTTGACATTACAATAGTTTTTTACGTTCCAAAATGAGGCGTTTCCATTTAAGTTCTTCGAAATTGTGTACGTAGAACAATAAAGAAGACAAAATCGTAGAATTTAGTTTCCTGTTTTTAAGGCAGGCTACATTACTAGCTATACATTCTTTCCTGTCATGATAGTTTTTGACATGACAATGACAACAGTGACAGTTGCCTTGTTGTTGGACCTGTAGATATATATTTTTTATTTTAGAATATTATTACGACTATACCACGTACTTTATTTTTAATTCTATATATTTTTTTTGTTGCTAAAATATACGTAGTTCACTATATAATATCATCCCTTCTCAGATCCCTCGTCCCACCTACTTTAAATATCTCCTCGCCCTTGTGTTTCCTCCTTTGTAAATAATTTATGTAAATTTATTGAGAAAAATAAAATTGAACTGTAGAAAATTTGAGTCCCTGTATTGTACGTGCCATGGAATGCACAACCATGGAAAGTACACCCATGGAAGTTGATTTATTTATTAAAGTTTTTAATTATTTAAAAAAATAAATAAACCCAAGTTTGTTGAGTAAAGTTCGGATAGCAATCCTCCATTTCTGAGTGGCAATAATAAAAAAAACCTAACAACCTAACCAATCCAAGACGGATTTGCCTAGGAAGGATTTTTCGGGCTAACATTAACTTATTGTTTGCATTACTTATCAATGGCAACTCTTGGTTGAACCTATTAGAACTTGCTCAGTGCAAACGAGGCTCGTCTTCGTCATGCGACTACTTTGCATCGACCAATGAGAGGTCAAGGATATGACGAACTCTCGACCAATGAGCATCGAGAATATTGGTTCGTAATCCGGGGTGTACATTCCAGGGGTGTGCAATACCGTCATATGTTTAGTGTTGCGTTTTGTACGACCATGGAAAGCACACCCAGATAATTCAAACCAAATGGTTTGTAATACTGGCTGTACTTTCCAGGGGTATGCATTCCATGGTTGTGCTTTCCATGGACGTACAATACGGTCTCCCGAAAATTTATGGTTATTTATGTAAATATATATACCGATATTTTTTGGTCAGTTTAAAAACGGCGCCCACTTAATCTATATCTGTAACCTTACTCAAATATTATAGTTAATCAAAAATCCATTTTTTTGTAATTAATAATAACACGAAACATAGTCGACATTTTGAACACCGATAGTAGTGGCTATTCGCTTGGCGGCTCAGCTGTTTGGTCGCGGGGTCACTGTCCGCCCGCTCCGCCGGCCGCGCCGTCAGTCTACAAGGTCGTTGCGCTCTGCGGCCCTACCAAGTGCTCAGCCCACTTTTGATAATTATTTTCGATATTCAGTTCCGTATGAAATACTAATTAAATTCTAAAATTAAACCAACGATACAAACACGTTTAAGTAATAAAAAATGTGGGCGCCGGCTTTAAACTGACCAAAAACTAGTGTTTAAGAAAAAAAAGTAGTATGTAGCAGTTAGTGTTGTCCTTTTTTTTCAGATGTAATTATTTTGCTTCCACTGTCCTTTCTTCTCATCACCGGTCATTCTCCTTCGTGTAAAGGCCTAACTTGCAACGTGACATTGGCGAAATTGTGGTCCCTTTAACCCGCAAAGGCCATAAACAAAGAATTGAATTGAATTGAGCCTCGGACGTTACCCGATCGGCCTGGCATGGCGGACGGGTCCGCGCCGCGCTGCTGCTGCGCTTCGCCTAGGGACCGTTTAGTCCCCGGTAAACGGTCCCCGGGCGGAGCGACAGCGGTGCGTCGGACTTGTGAGTGTTTTTTTGCGCCATGACGCATGCCGTCTTGTTAGACGCCTGTTAGTCTGCTTAACAGATGCGTGTAAAACAGCCGTATATATAAGGATCGAAGCCAATATCTGAGAGACTGAAAATATCCTCTTAAGAAATTACTAATTACCGAGTAAAGTTTGATTGAGGGTATGCAATGAGATGGCAATTGGTGTGAATTGTCGATTCGACAATTAACATGGAATGCCACCTCATAATTATGGCCTTTGCAACGAAAGCCTATAGTCGATATGCAATCAAAAGTTTCACGAATGAAGATAAAGTTACGGAAGCCGAGGTAGTATGGTCATACGACTACAGCCTACCCTAAATGGGTAAATAAAAAAATAAAAAAGCAATCAAAAGTTGTCATTGTCACCAGTGTCAATGTCAGTTCTCAGGGAAAAATTGGATTTTTTCAATTTTTCGTTTCTTGCAAGAAAACATGTGATTGTTTGGGAAAACTTCAGAGAAATGTTAACAAGTAAGTGATAAAAAATATAACGAAAAACATCAGGATGGCTCGCCATAGAAACATTAGAAACAGGACCTATTCTGAAGACTATGACGATGACGATGTTTATGGACAATCTGTGGAAGAAGACAGCTGTTTATCACCAAACGACTCATCACAGTGGCTGTTTGATCGTACCCGCAGCTCACAGGCAATATCTCACTTCCTGGATAGTCACGATGACATCCAGGAAGAGGGCGAAGAAGACACGTCGGTGGCATCTCCGCCGGCGATGCAGCGACGTGAGTCCACAGACTTCCGGAGCCTTAATCTGGATGAAAACGACGAGGCTAGACTGATGTCGTGCTTAGACGAACTAAGGAATGTTCTAGGAGATACCTTATCTGAAAATGAGCTCATCAAGTCCGTTCTACATTACAAATTTGACTTCAACAAAGCTCTCGATCATTTATTGAACAGCAAAGAAAATAATCCAATAGAACCTCCAAAACCTACACCTTTAGTTGTTATTGAGCCTGCTAAGGCCCCAGTTATAACTACCAGTAATACACCAAAAGTGGTAGCAAAAAAAAATGTTGAGCCTAAAAGTATGGGAATTGTAAAAGGTTTCAAGGTGGAAAAGGATGAAAGCTCCAGCAGCCGTCCTGAAACTCCTAGAGAACAATCTCCTTGCCCAGAACGAATAAAAGAACAATCAATAGAAAAAAATGCTGTGAAAACAAAAGAAAACAAAGTGAGTGCAATATCACAGTATACAAAAGAGAGATCATCGGAAAAAGAGCATTTATACATTGTTGTTATCGGCCATGTGGATGCTGGCAAGTCCACCCTAATGGGGCGCTTACTGTGTGACCTTGGTGAAGTCAGCCAAAAGACATTACACAAGTATGAGCAAGAGAGTAAGAAAATCGGTAAACAGAGCTTTATGTATGCCTGGGTGTTGGATGAGGCAGGAGAGGAACGAGTCAGAGGAATCACAATGGATGTGGGACGGGCACAATTTGAAACAAAGACAAAAAAAGTTATCATATTAGATGCTCCTGGTCATGCTGACTTTATACCTAACATGATCACAGGAGCTGGACAGGCAGATGTAGCTTTACTGGTAGTAGATGCTACCAGGGGAGAATTCGAGTCAGGCTTTGACTTTGGAGGTCAGACCAGAGAACATGCCCTATTGGTCAGATCACTCGGAGTGAGCCAATTGGCTGTAGCTGTCAATAAACTTGATACCAATAATTGGTCTCAAGAGAGGTTTGATGAGATCACAAAGAAGCTCAAGGCTTTTCTAAAACAAGCTGGATTCAAAGACTCTGATGTAACTTATGTACCATGCTCAGGTTTAGCTGGAGAGAACTTAGTGAAACCACCAACTGAGCCAGAACTACTGAAATGGTATAAAGGTTTATGTCTCTTAGATGTGATAGATAAGTTCAATGTCCCCATCAGACCTGTCTCCAAACCGCTGCGCATGTCAATCAATGATGTTTTTAAAGGAACTGGCTCTGGACTCTGTGTGGCTGGCCGTATTGAAAATGGCATGATAAGTAAAGGTGATAAGGTTCTAGTATGCCCCACCAAAGAAGCAGCTGAAGTAAGAGGTGTCAGCATCAATGACATGCCCAGCAATATTGCTTTTGCTGGAGACCAGGTCAGTGTAACTCTATCTGGGGTTGACATGCAGAACATATTTGTGGGGTATGTACTAAGCGACCCAGTACAGCAGGTACCTGTCACCACTAGATTCGAGGCTAGAATCGTGGTATTCAATGTAAAAGTCCCCATCACAAAAGGATACCCTGTCCTCATACATTACCAGTCTTTGGTTGAATCAGCAACCATAGTGAAATTGAAGGCACAATTGAATAAGACTACTGGTGTATTAGTTAAGAAGAAACCCCGTGTTCTGGGGAACAACTCAGTTGCTGTTGTTGAGATAGAAGTAAGCAAGCCGATATGCATTGAGAGGTATAAAGATGTGAAGGAACTGGGGCGAGTGATGCTTCGCGTCGCAGGAGTGACCATCGCCGCTGGTCTCGTTACTGACATTGTTAGCACCTGATGATCTGGTACCATAAATCTTGGCAAAATATGTCTCATCTGAATGTAGCTACCTACTTCGTAGGTTAGCTAGAACCAGGTGCTACGTAACACCGCTTTGCACATCCATTTACAAATATTGTATCGTGCTATAGTATTTATATTAACAAATGTTTTTTAAATTATGAAAGCTTAAAATATAAAAGATAATTGTTGAACATGTTTCTTTTAACTTATCTTTCGTTTCTTTTAGAAGTCGTTTAGCAGATAAAGCAACAAAGCAAGTAAACCGCTCGCTAGATTTAATTTAGATAAGTTGTTTGCTGATGACAGCCCGTTGCGTTCAACAATCATTTCGGACAAACATTGTGTCGGCTCGCAAAATATCTGGAGTATCCTTATGTCTTTACAACTAGTTTGAGTGAGTTTTTTTTTGACGGGGACGGTAATTTCTAATTTTGTACCTATTTTCGTTTGCGTAGACAAACAAGACAAGACATACTTTGAAACCTCCCTTTTCAAGAAACATTCATGCGTCAATTTATTGCGTTTTTCTCTATTTTCGATAGTGTTAGTTCCATCGTTCACCCTTCTTGCGCTTTACATAGCGCCTAACTTTGTTCCTTTCCCAACAATACCACATACACGTAGGTGTCTCCATTTTCTGAGCTGTGCGAAGTATCGCAATTGGGTGACTGGCCGGCACGCGGCGGCGGGCGGGCGGTGCGGCGCGACAGGCGGTCTAGTGAAATATAATTTCCTACTCATTTCCCGGCATCCGTAGTTTATTTAGCGGTGCTAGCCTGAATCACTATGCCCTTTCCACATCTAAAGAAACAGCAAGCAACCTTATGGTTTAATTTACGGGCAAATGTTCCGGATGAGAAATATCTACTTTATGTCGAGAAACATTTTTTGAGAAATAACAGTTCGTTTAAATTCTATAATATTAAAATTTACTTACAATGTTTCCTAATAACAAAACTAAGCAACTACTGTCTTTTTTATACAACCAAAATCGCAAACAAGCATACAGACCACCTGTTGGTTAGCGGTTACCGTAACCTTTGGACGCTTGCATCACCAGAGGTACCAATCACTCGTTCTTTGCGGAGAAGAGAAAACGGGTGAAAAGTATGTACAAAAAATGTGTCGGTAATTTTGACACACCTGAGGACACATGAGGAATATTAGGATACAATACCTATACGTCCTACCTACCAGCTACCTACATTCCTACCTAATAGCATAATCTATCAAGGCTTGATTGTGATTGTGCTGGTCTTGATATACGACAGTTTGGTAGTCACCTACTTTATCTATTTTACATCATAAGGAAAGCGAGTGTGGAGTCAGGACTAGTATGTATGTGTCTGTTGGATGTTTAGGTATTTATTTTTATTTTTTCGCTTTTCGAAGCATTGTTGTTGCTTCAACAAGCTACCGGCTACGGACAAATATTTCGCTTACCGCCAATAATTTTCTATCGCGCCTTTTATTTTGAAAGCACAGATTAGTTGATTTTCCGAGAGTTCAAAGAGCTGGCAGAAGTTCATGACTGTTCATAGCTTTGAATGTTCAAGAATCTCTAATTAAAAGTTGTTCGTTGTCGGTTATGTTTTAGAAGTGGTAAACTGATAAACATCTATAGATAGTGTCCTACCTACACAGCTATTGTGCACGGTCCTCACTAGCCATTACAAGTTAGGCGTAGTATCCTATTGGGATTTCTAAGCACAAGACTTTGGCTTGGAGGGCTGTTGTCAGAAATTATTAAAAATTACTGACATGCTAGTTGTGCCACAGCCGCCCTCGGCCTCCAGCCCACCGCGTCGCATGGCCCTCCCGCGCTATTATTTATTTTTCTCGGCTCTTAATCATAAATTGGGCTATCGAATGTAAAAATATTGTTTTTCAATCCGACTGGTAGTTCCAGAGATAAGCGCGTTCAAACAAAAAAACAAATAAACTCTTCAGCTTTAGGTATTATTATTACAGATAGATAGGTTATCATTAACCTGGGGGGGAAAGAGGGGAAAATAACTTGATGTTTCTCACTGCAGGGCAAAGGCCATATTTCTTTACATGTTGTGGGAGTCTTAACTCATTCGGCCAATTTTGTCTGGGCCTTTCTATACCGCGCGTTCAGAACCCACTCTGCCGCTATGGCTACGGGCATGCGGTTACATTTTAGATTTTCAGCTTTCAGAGCTACATTTGATAGTTTAGTTTGGAAGCGCAGTATGTACTTATTTCTTATGTTGCTAAGTTTGACTCTCTTTCGCGGCTGAAATTCTGGCTATTGGTGAATTACTTAGTGTACCGTATGTAAGGGGATACACTGTATCTAAGTACAGCAGCTATATTACCTACCCGAAGTTACTCTCAATCACGACCTTAAACGAAGCTCTATGGACATCTATTGGGGGTGCTCATACATGGTCGCCTTGTGTTTTTCTAAACTATTACGGTGTCATGCTTTTACGTAAACGAAGGCGCAAGGTTACTTAATTTATAAACTTCGTTATATAAAGCTTCTGCTAGAAATTCCGTACATAAAATGTTTTTTTGTCAGTTTTTGTTATTGTAAAGCCTGGTGGGTGGTAGCGTAAGTAGAAACATATTTAAGTATCTACATCAAAGTGTTTATATGTATAAGTCAGTACCCTATCTATCTATTGCTATAAGGTAAAGTTAATAAAAATAATAGGAAGCAAATAAATAACGACGAAGTAAACAGTGAGTTAGGTGTAATAGATTTGTCAGCCTTCCTGATTCTAGCTAAGCACTTCAGTCTGTTCCTGCAAGATCCCGGGACCCTGGAGCACGAATGATTTATTCAGACCCTTTCGTAAGCGCTGTCAGCTGGGGAGAGCATTATGGGCTCTCGTTATTACATCTTAAATAGAATTAATTTGAATTAGGCTCTGATGGACGCTTTAAGAGCGACGACGCAAGGCTACTCTTCGCGACATCTGGTAAGTTCCGAAACCATATTATGGCGACACCCTTATTTATTCCTGTTTTTGAAACTTATTGAGATATAATTTAGAACCTAACTTTCTAACTACAAAAAACGTAATTATCTTGCCACGCACCTTACATAGGTACAAAGAGCGTGGCAAGATAATTACGTTTTTTTATAAATCACCTTCCACACACATCAAAGTCCACCCGAGCCCGTTTGGCCGCCTGATCTGATTAACGAGTGCTTACTAATCGGCTTAAATACCTAACCTTCATGTGTACCGATGTAAAGACAAAGGGAATTGTTTACCTAGTAAGCAAAATCCTTTTCGGAAATTTAATCAAAGAGAAAATATAAGGTATAGGTACATACTCAAAGGGGCGAAAAGTATCCTAACAAAAGGAAATTGTAAGTAGGTGCTTTACTAGGAGTGGTGACAAGAGCAGACAATGGGATTAAGATGCTCGTTGGGTTACCTAATTGGTATTTAATACAGGGTTATTTGTAAATCACGCAATAGCTCCCGGACTATAATTCCTACCATCAAACATCCATTACTTCTTTTCAAATTATTTCTTACATTTGTTTTAATTCTTCTCATGTGAGACGCAAGATGTGTGATCCCGCATCTTGGGTCTCAGCCGACTACTGGCCCGGCACGCCATCGAGGTAAAACTTGGTATAGCGTATAGCTCCGTACAAGTCAATCCTAGCGAAACATGATATCAATCTGTGCTGTGGCTTTCATACTTGAGTCGACATAATGCGGTTTGGTTCACTTGACAGAGTTAAACCGATTTTACACTACACCGCCACGAAGCACTGATTGACTATAATATTTTGATCAACTATAATATTGGAATTACTTAAGTACCTAACTACCATACAATAAGATGTGCCTCTGCCTCCCGATTATTTGATATCCTTGGTATCCTCAAAGATGTACGTACTGAGTACGAATCTGCGGATGTCCATCATGGGAAATACAGTCGTGAGAATGTGTGTTTTTTTTTTTTTACCTAATACTTTATTTGAGCGCGACAGGCTTAGGTACAACTTGCCACACGGAATGCTAACTACTCTGCAAAACGTGGGCATGCGCAAAATATAATGTTTGGACATGCCTCTGAATGCGCCTTTTTGGTAACCTCTCAGATTTACGTATCTACTGAGTACCTATAGATCTAAGGATGTATACCATGAGTGGTTTTTAAAGCCACATCCACAAGATTCCAAGTGGTTACACTTGAAGGATCTGCAAAACCAGAAGCATTATTTATTACTCTGTCTCTGTGGTTACTAACTTGAAATCTTTATACCTATGTCTGTAATATCATTTTCAGTTTGACACCCATTAGGTAGGTACATAATACCCTTCATAAAAACGAGCAGTAGGTAGTTCTTCCCCGGACGAGTTCTTTACTTGTGGCGTTAGAATTATTAATTTTTAATTCAGTGCTTGTGGTGCGATACCACGGAATAATAAATAATACATGTACGTTATTAACGTAGGTACACAACCTTAGATCAAGTAGATACCTACTTAAGGTAGCTTTGTAATGCTTCTGATAATGAGACCTATTAAATTACTAGCTTCTGCCCACGGCTACGCCCGCGTGGTACCCGGATAAAAAGTAGCCTATGTGTTATTCTGATGTATAAGCTATATTACTGTACAGTTTCATCAAAATCCGTTCTAAACTTTTTGCGTGAAAGAGTAACAAACATCCATTCTCACAAACTTTATCGTTTATTATATTAGTAGGAAGGATATACATGATATAGGCGCAGGTAGTACATACCTACTTAGGTATCTACTTAGTGAAGTAATTATTATTATACTTAGTCAATTATCGTAAATGCTGCTAGTAAGATAGCTGGTCCTACAGAAAAAACAGTTTCGGTACAGGAAATCGAAATCGTACCTTTTACATCGCAGGCTACTCACCCGTCGCGCCGACGAGGTCGTCCAAGATATCTAATTAGTTTCGTTAATAACTAAGTAATTTAGGTATACCTACTGTATGGTTCCTCCTTAGTAATTAATTATACCTTAATTGGATTGAAGACCGCGACGTATTGTATAATAATAACAATAATAATGTTTATTTCAGATCAATGATCCATAATTTGTTATTATACAAAAACTACTAATACAACTATGTTAGTCAACACAAGCAAATAAAATGATACAAAATACCTATACATTAACCTACTTAGACACTAGGCGAGAGGTCCGCTTGAGCACTACCAGCCAGTGTCTCATATAGCTGGAGTACATATCCTCTGCACCTATCATCCTCAAAAATATTTTTTGCATTCTTTAAAGATGCTTAACAGTGCTTGCTTCAAAGCACACTTTACCGTGGCAAGATAGCACCCCCGCGCTAATGCTGAAGTAGTTAAACAGCAATCTGCACGAGGCTAATTGCTTTGCCCGACTTCCAGTCTCCCGACTCTGCTGTTATTTTCAATCAGTTAGATATGGCGGCAGACTTTAGATGGTGTTGCTATTGACCTTCAAAATCCTGAATTTGAAAGGAACTTGTCCTTTCATATTGCATCGAGTATAGAGCATAGGCTTTGCATCGAGGATAGGATGCTGATCCTAGAAACTGTCTAATTAAGCCAGAAACCTTTCTTTGGGAATTAGGAGGTTAAAAAAATAAAAAACCGGCTCTTTTGCTGATAAATTATAGACAAGGTGTCTCAGAATATTGTGTGTACAATCTACAATCCCGTAAGAGTTGATTCTGCTCAGGTAGTAAACAAGTTTTTCTAAAAAGTCAAATGAAAAAAAAGGAAAAAAGGCGTTGTTTTGTGAACATGGTTTTAGGAACGAAAACCAGGCAACCGATACTACGTTCGAAGCAAGTATACGGCGACCGTAGCGAGCCGCAAACATTTTGTGATTTAAGACCCAAGAAGACAAATTGTCGACGAACGTTACAGGAAAGTGGAACGAGACTATTAAGTTATTTGTTTAGACATGTGTTTTAGTAACTGCAAAACAGTCAATTATACACATCAGTATTCGTACAAGGGGAGCGGTGTGAGTTCTAAAAAAATCGCACTAGAAAAATTTACAAGCGTTATAACCACAAAACTTGCAAGGAAGTGCAGCGAGCAGATAAAATTTCGTGAAGCAAAAATCAACCAACACACAACATTGGTATAAGTAACCGGCGGCGTGTGGAGCGAGTCGCAAATCAAAACGCGTTTTTTAACTCAAACTTGTTAAAAATAGCTACAAGCACGGAACACATAAAGCCGTGATAAATAAAACAAAGACTATAACGAAATTAATGATGTACTAAGCAATAGGGGTTTTAACTTCAGTTTGAAGTATCAGGAAAACATATTTTTTGAAATCATTTAATGCCTCTTTAGA
This sequence comes from Perizoma flavofasciatum, assembly GCA_958496245.1. Classification (NCBI taxonomy): domain Eukaryota; kingdom Metazoa; phylum Arthropoda; class Insecta; order Lepidoptera; family Geometridae; genus Perizoma; species Perizoma flavofasciatum. Next base: position 10,740,549 of record OY292423.1, read on the forward strand.
CCACCTCAGCAACCCTCAATTTCTTCTAGGCTTTCTACCGCCCCCCTGAAGGCCTCCAGCGCCCACAAGGGAACCACTATCAGAAACATTGATTTAAACCAACACAGCCCGAAGCATCTTCGGCGAAAACCACGTTTATATGCCAACTCTTGGCATCCATTAGCTGAATGATCCGGTAATTAATCATCACAGAATTCCATAAAAGCCTTATGGGGTTTATCCATTCCGGCTCTAAGGAGCTGGGGTTATTATTTTTAGCTCGGGTAATGAAGCTGTCATCCCGTGGGAGCTTTCGCAGCGCCGAGGTAACACTGCAATTTACTTTGTAATTCTAAATCCGTTCATATCTTTACCTACTAGCGTTTAGTGAATCATTTGTCGTAAACGGATTTTTATACTATTGTGGGTTTTTGATTCGTAGGTGTCTCGTCATGCACTTAAAAAGAAATCTATAGTAAAATTATGTGGTGCGTATTTACTTGCCATGCATGTATCTTACGCATATCATGAAAGTAGCACATGTAGCACGCAGGTAGCATATGTAGCATGCGCGTGGCATTCACATAACACTATATGGTCACAGAATTCACAGATACGTATTATAAGTACTTACGGTTCAGCACAGCTTATTCATTCTGCGTATGTGGTCGAGAAAGGAAAGAGTCATTAAGAAATGGCTAACGAAATATCTAACAAGACTTTGGGAATTCGTTAGTGTTAATAGGAAAACTTGTTAAATTGTCATGGGCGGAACCGATCAGCCCCTTTGGGGTTAGTATTTACATATTCTGGGACACCCTGTATATCAGCAAGAAAACATTTTCCTGGTTTTCGGTTTATCATCCTCATCCGTTATCCCGTAAATTCGACACGTAAAATGAACTTGTCAGGTAAGCTCTTTGCTAGTAGGCAGGTTGGCGTTTGACGGAAACATAAAATTAATATGAAAAAAACTACAGATGAATTGAGTACCTCCACCTTTTTTGAAGTCAGTTAAAAATGCAAAAAGCCAGACAGCTAGTTACAATATTAAAATGGCGTTTGGGGGTCGGGGTTCAGGTATTAAATAGCAATGGGTCATAATTTCATCGATTATGGTTATCGTTAACAACAGCAGTGCAAGCAGAAAGTACACTAGCAAGCATCTTTGTTGCATAGGTACTTTTGGTATCGGTATTAAGGGCCTTTAATAAACCTTATATCATATCTTTCTAGGTTTCATTTCAAATTCAACAGGAGAAAACAAATCACTACTACTTAATTAAAACACTGTTCAAAAATCTTTGCCCTCACATCCTTCGTATTCGAGTTCTTTATATGTTGCGTTCATCGATCTTTCGATCATCGAAGTTTTGTGTGCCATTTTTCAGAATAAGTTGGTTGTTTCAACTTCAACAATCATACCTAATTCATAGTCTAGATAGGGGCTTCTCTAGGGGACGATTCAGCCGCTGTGTATCAAATGCAATCTTTATGCATTTCATAGACAAAACAAACCCCCACTTTAACAGAAGTTGGCGGCTGGATACTGAAGGCCCAAATTACGTTCTCCAAACAGACCCCTACTGTAAAGTACTGTTTGTTGGTGTAGGTTTGTATAGTCAATTAGAGGATTTTTTTCAAAAATACATGTTTAGAATGACCTTTTGACTTGAAGCCGATCTAATAGCCGATGAAGCTCTACAATGCGGATAATAACAATCCCAAGAGATACATCGATATTATAGTGATTTTTGATTATCATAACCTTCACTGAATTCTACAGTCATAATGAATTTCGCATTATTAATCCATATTTACATAAAAATCTTCAATAATCCCGCGCAAAAACATTATTTGTAATGCCGGGTACAGACTGGTGAAAAGCGCTGTTCAAACCCTATGTATCTGTCACCGAGTAACGAGTACATCGCCTGACTCGAAGTTATTTGAAGTTTTTTTTACAAAGTACGAACAAAGTCATGTTGTATGCGACGTGACTCGATGCGATGCTTCATGCTAGTGCTTGATTGTATGAAAAGTAACATCTACGAAACAACCGTCCGTGCTAACCGTCCGTCCGCGCAACTTGTTATGTTCGTAGCATGCGCATGAAATGCACCTAGTCGATGAGAATTTGTTACAAAATGTGTTACCTACCTTGCATGATACATAGGAGCAATTTAAACGGCAAATTCTTTAATTGAGTGTTACATTGCATGTTACCGTTTCACGAGTCTGTACTCGGCATAAACCAGTACTGTCAATTTCACACACGTCATTAGCTGTGTGAAACTCTGTTCAGCTAGGAGATTGTCCAGTAATTGTTTATGAAAGTTATTAGACTGCTCATCTTATAAGTACTTAGATAGGTAGGTTAGGTACCTATTGGATGTTGCATTGTAAACTGCGAAGGCCCGCATGCCCGATACAATGACAGTGCAATGCGGCAGCCTGGATCAATCAGATGCACGGCGGTACCTACCAGTATGCGAATTTGCATTTCAATTTGGCAAATTGATTTTGAGCACTCCAATTGATACACATTTATTATAGTAAGTATACCTACTAGTTGTATACTTACAACTTGATTACCTACAGTTTAAATTTTATCTCGAAGTATATTTTATCTGCGTTTGTGAACTACCTAACCTATAGTTTTTAGTTGTTATTTGTTAGTGCACATTTTTTTTATAATATTAAAAACTACTACCATGTTCTCTGTTTTAATAAACCTTGCAAAACTAAACCGATATATTGCTAGAATGCTACAGGAAGCTATGGAATTTCAAAAACACCCACATTTTATCAGGTAAGATGGTTGGCGAGTCCCACCAGATTGTAACGCCCGCCGTTATTGAAAACATATGAAAATAATTAATAATAATAATAATAATAATGCTGGACATTTTCACACAGCATCATCTAATCTAGCCCATAATAAGCAGAGCTTGTGTTAAGGGAACTACATGACTGATATACTACTTATAAGTATAGGTACATTTTTTTTGTAAATTCATACATATTATAAACGTACGTAACTTAAACGTTGGTTACGAGAAAAAATAATTTTATGATGTAAAATAATTAATTAGATAAAATCTAAATGTTATTAATAAAGAATATGACATGTTATTAATTAATGGTATTCAATTGATCTAACAATGTAAATAAAAATTATAATTAAATTAAATTGATATTAGGCTTAATTTAGCTAAACTTTACATGCCAATGTGTTTGGTGAAATATGAGAAATTATAACTACTTACTGTAAGATCTTTGTAACCATATTTCTTGCATATAAACCATTTCATTTACATACATACATAGAAAACATCCGGACGCGAGATAAATATTTGCAGATCATACAAACAATAATTTGTCCCGCGGCGGGAATCGAATCCGCAACCTTCTGGCCTTCGCTCAATAAAATCCAACATGTAACAACATAATGTTTGACTTCAACGATATAAGTAAACTGCGTCAAGTTTTAATGTTTGAAATATCGTGCTATTTCGAGAGTAAGTGTATGCTGGGCTATGATATGCGGCACCTGCCGATTCTGAATTATTATTATTAATTATGTGAATTATTAATATTTGTAATGCATACATACTTATAATTAAATACCAATGCACATGTTTGTAGAAAGATTTGAGAGCATTTGTTGATCCCTTCAATATCAATTTGAGAACCAATAACCAAACTTTGTTTACCCACAAACCTGTTTAGGAAAAATTGGTAGATATTTCGACGAAATCCAACATTATTGAAAAACACTTTACCACAAGTTTGAAGAGGGATGAACTTTTTCAATTTCACTCGTGCAAATATTCTGAACTCTAGGATGAGAGGGGTAGCACCTTCGAACAGCTATGCAAACTTTTCGAATGCAAGCAAATAATATACACTTGTTTTTACCCGATTGCGCAAAGCAAAGAAGGCTTAAACTGTAAAAATCACACTTCAATTTTGTTTACCGAACAATGACTGACAATAATAAGTGGATGAAATACCCACTTAGAACTCCTAGGTACCTAGTAAGTACCTATCGACAAAATGTTTTTTATGGTTTACGTCTTTCTGTGGTATTTAGATAATAATTTCATGGAACTACACCTGGTTTAATTCCTACACAGTAAAGAAAAAACTACCTTTTCAAATAATCCCAGAATAACCGCAGTCTTTTTTACTAAACATGTGTCGACCAATCATAGAGTTAGAAAACGTAGTAATATCAGATTTTAACCAAAGTTCTTATGTTTATAAAGGCATTATAAAAGCACTGAAATAAGATGCAAGTTACAAAATGTAATCGTGATTTGGGAGTTCTCTTTGCGTCTGCTCCGGGAAGTCTGTCTCATTTTCGCATTAACTTGAGCTCAAATTTCGAGCCCGGCATGAAATTTTATCTAATACAAGCTTTCCGCCCGCGACTTCGTCCACGCTGACATAGATAGATATTATGGATAATATGAGTGCCTTTCGCCCCCGCTTCCCGCCCTACCTACCTCATCCATTTACTCGCATCGCACTGCCCGTGTTATCTTTAGCGCCGCAATACCTACTTGTCTTCATTACGTTTCAACTGCATTGTTAAGTTTACGAAGAAAAAGGTATAAATTATTATTCGTACTATACTTACAAACATGGTAGATAACATATGTATCGTACGGAAACTTCTCCACGCAAGTTCAACTTGCACTTGTCCGGTTTTTTATTTTATTTTAGTGCCTGATACGATAAATAAAGCGTTATCATATCACGTTGTATCCAAACCAAGTTTCAAGCAAATACCACGCATTAACAACGCACGCACCCCGTTTCAGGGGAGTTTTTAAAATATTTTATCATAATACTAAATGATTAGAAAAAAAATGCTGGACATTCCTTAAGTTCTGTCTTAGTAAGTACGTCTACGTGCTATAAGGAATGCACCCTCCAAATTTCAAGTCTCCAGGACCAGCGGTTTAGCTCTGCGTTGTCTGTCAATAGGTACACGAAACTTGATGATCTTCCTCGAAGATACGCACTTAGGCCAGGTAGAAACAAAATTATACAACCAAGATCACACCTAAAATTGCACAGCGATGGCCCATACATAATGTCAATTAAAATCTACAACAAACTTCCAAAACAAATCACAGAATTACAAAAAGATTCGTTGTTCACTAAAAGACTAAAATCATTCTTAATTGACAAATGCTACTATGACATTAAAGATTATTTAGACTAGAAAGCTAGCAAACCTTAAAAATAAATAAAAAGTGACGTACCTATTTTTGACTAATGAAAATTATAACAAAAGAAAAAATGACTAAACCTACTTACCTAATTGTGTTATTCCAAATGCTTGATACTTTGCCTACCTTGACTTTATTTTATTGTACCTACTAGTTTTTTTTTGTTTACACAAAACTTCGGCCTGCCTACCTATCTGTTGCTATACGACTTAGACAGGGTTCATGTGAGATACCTACCTATAAACACCATCTATGTACCTACCATGTGAAAGCAATAAATGTATTGAGTATTGAGGTACGAGTATGTCACGTCAAACTCCTTTACATATTATGTATGACTAGCCTCTGCCCACGGCTTCGCTCGCTTGTTACCCGGATAAAAATTAGCCTATTTGTTATTCTGATGTACGAGTATAAGCTATATTACTATAAAGTTTTATCAAAATCCGTTCAGTAGTTTTTGCGTGAAAAAGGAACAAACATCCATCCTCACCAACTTTCACGTTTATAATATTACTAGCTGCTGCCCACGGCTTCGCCCACATAGTACCTGGATAAAAAGTAACCTATGTGTTATTCTGATGTATAAGCTATATTACTGTAAAGTTTCATCAAAATCCGTTCTGTAGTTTTTGCGTGAAAGAGTAACAAACATCCATCCTCACAAACTTTCGCATTTGTAATAGTAGTAGGATTATGATTTCGAGGAAATATGCTGTTTCATTTCACTTTGTAACTCAGTAGTATATTCAGGAGTCTTTAGTGATTGTGCTTAACTATCATGGCTTCTATTTCAACATCATCCCTTCATAACTTCGAAGTTTAAATTGTCACAGCAGTGTACACCAAAGCAGAAAATATAATAAGTCTCTGACTCGCGCCCTAAGGGTTCCGTACAACACACTATATAAACGCAAATGCTTTGGTAAATAACGTGATAGTTGCATTTTTGAAGGTTTTTTATTGGGACGCGACCCTTGGTTTTGGAAAGTTTATTTTCTGATTCAAATTTCAACTCAATTGGCTATGATTGAAACGAAAGTGATTCCTGTTGGGCACCCTCTACACTAAAACTAGACTAAGATGGTTCCTCACTGGATCTAAAGTGCTATATGCCTCGCAAGCACATAAGAACTGCCGCCGTCTGGAAACTGGCATGCTAAGTACTATACACTCTAGACAGTCTATGTTCTCTCAAATCAAGTGTACCTAACCTAATGAAGTAAAAAATGATGCAGTTACATTGCAGAACAGTTTTTGTTATTCAAAGTAGCAATTCAATATTTTGAGATAGCTACGGCAAATACTTTCTATAGATGGCATTTGCCGTCAACAGTCACGGATCGTGGTTGTTTTAGGATGTATGTAGGTAATGTTAATGTTTTTACATCCCACGACCCACGATGTCAGGAATCCGTTTGACGTAAGAAGTTGTCTGAAATGCCATTTTTCGCAATCGATTTGTATGACTTTAAGAATGGTTCTTTTGTCACAAGTAAGGGGCACTATAGACGATAAAAATACAAATACAAATTACTTTATTTACAAAATAGTATGTACCTAAGTTACAAGTTTAACAATGAGCTCCGCACAGTCCAGACTGTATCGCGGAAGCCCTATCTGGGCTTTGACAAAAAAAAAAGAGAATGAAACATGTAGGTAGCTTTAACACTTTAGAAAAAAACATTTGTTTTTATAATAAGTTGACACTGTATATTGTTTTATTATGATACCACGCGAAAGCTGATTTTGCAGTGTCGTAAAACGCTGGGATAAAACTCGCTGCTTGGGCGGGCTGTTATATTATTTTTATGGCAACCCTGGAACATTTCAATGTTGCCACAATCAATGTTACGCAAGTGAAGATTGTTCACTTTATTCCAAGGCAACAAAAGGTCTGGTTTCGTGAACCTAAGGATTTAAGTTTCTCTTTTATCAGGGTATTTTAGTATTTTTAGACAGAAAGGAAATCATTTTGGAAACGAATACGATGAACTGAAAAGGAAATGTTTTCGATCTTGATTTTATGATTATTTTTTCTCTCATGCAAATTACTTTTTGAATAACAACTGAACTGCAAGATAAAAAACCTAGTAACTTATCTCAGAGAATTTAAAGCATACCATTCATAGGTATTTTTATGCCTTAGATGGAACTTACTTACCTACATAGTCGTAGTTCGCGACTTGCTTTGTCGCGTTGAGTGCAGTGAGCGCCCGGTCGCAGCGATTAGTTTTTCCTTCATATTTTTCTTCCTTTCATGCAGCGGAAAATTTCAGCAAATTGGCCATTTTCATTCGAGAATAGGAACCCTATCGTGGTTTATAATGGCCGTCATGCTGGATAGCTTTTATGGTACTTATTTTAATTCATATTTAGCAGACAATTTGAAAAATATTTTACAGTTATTGTAATATAATGTATATTGTAACATTGTGTATCCTACGAATAATGTTTTCTCTTATTTGGTTAGTTTTTTCAATCGCACTACCGCCCCACTCCTCTTTACACAAAGGTTAGCTGGAAGAAACTGCTAATAAGCATTAAGTTCGCCTATATACTTCTTTTGTCATGTGCAATAAAACATTTTCTGTCTAACTAAGTATCTATCTATTGTAGTACAATAATGAGAGCGAGGAATTTCCTTTTATTCATTTCACAACGCCACCGGTTTCGTGCGCCACGCAATGTACCCGCGTGCTTGAAAGCACCCTTAGAATCAGTGGCCGGGGTATTGAAGAACCGGGGTATATATTTCAATTCAATAAATTTGCTGTTACTTCATACACAACATGGAGACATACGGCTACCTGATGGTGAGAAGATATAGCTGATGCCTAAAGCTCTGAAGACTAAAATTAAAAGTCTCATGTTCCTGAAATGTCATGTTCTTTCTAAGACTGACAGTATTTCTGTAATGTTTGGTCCTATAGGTGAATAGTCCACTGTTGTTTGGGTTGTGATACGGCCAAGGAATTAAGGCATAGTGATAATTACAGAACATTGGCAGAACTCCCCTATACCTGTTCGTATTGGTGAATTATTATTATATTACTGGATCTTAATTATTCATATTGTAAAAACGGGAATTTTTACGCACCACACCATATCAGTGAAGGCATCGATTAAGTTTCGACTCATTCCGAGAGTCTTCATCAGGGTGAGTGATCGCGGCGCTCTCCCTCGTCGCGTACGGTATATGAAAATTTCCGTTTTTACAATACGTATGAATATTCAAATTCACGATAGTTTTTAGATCTAATTGTTTTTTTATACTAGTACTTTCAACCAACAGACACCTCCAAGCGCTGACTCCACACTAGGATTTTCTGTGTCGTGGGTTTAAGGAATTACGAGTAGCGTGGTACCACAACATCCAGACCAGGAAAATATATATACGAAACATGCAAATATTTGTCCGACGTCGGAAATCAAACCCGCACTTCTTTCGTCTCTGATGGTCTACCCGCCGCGCTACTGAGGTCGTTGGTAAGATCCAGATAAGCTTTTATCGTATTTTTTTAAAGTTTTTTGTTTTTCATATCACTGCAGCCGTCACAGGCCTATTGTGATAGCCACATAATTTACTTCGCCCTCAAGGTGCGGTCAAAGTTCACCGCTCAGCCCTGCGGCTGTTAGGAACTGCAGGATCTTTTTGGGAGTGATGAGTTTTAGTTCATCTGGGCTGAGAATGTGTTTACCCAACTTTTATCGTAACTAATCCTCTTACAATATTTCAGTTTAGTTGGGTTAAAAAACCCTAATGGTTAAACAGTAACAATTACACCTAAAAGGCTCTCAACGCGCAACGGAGTCCCCTAGAGTAGGTTCGTTTATTGGTTGTATTCGATTTATTTGCAATCAGTCGTTCGGTGCGTGAAATTGGCACAATACGGCGTCGTGTTATTTATAAACGTGATATATACCGGATAGTTTGGCTTCGATTTAAAATGTTTTAAACTTTTTACCCCTTTTTTGGGTTCCGTACTCAAAGGGTGTCAATGGGATCCTATTACTTAGTCTACGCTACGTTATTCTGGCTGGATGTCAGATCCTTTTGACATTTTGACGATTTTCGGTCTAGAATCATGAAATTTAGCAAGAAGCAAGGTCTCACAGCATGAGTAAAGGAAAAAGGTCGAAAATAGTTTAGACATCTAAGGGACCGTAGACCTACGTATTTCATATTAATTTCAATTTGATACCTCCACGAGTTCCGGAGAAATAGGGTCTTGACAGACGGACGGACGGACAACGAAGTGATCCTATAAGTGTTCCGTTTTTTTCTTTTGAGATATGAAACCCTAAAAACAACAACTCAAAATCAAAACCCATACCGAAAACGTTAAAAATGATATCATTGTCAAAGGGCTGTATCCTTTTTACTGTTATATAACTAGTCGTAAGTTAGTTGAAATGTTCTAAATTCACTAAGTCAATTTAGTTGTGTGGTGGGTGATACGGAACCCTTAGTGCGTGAATGTTACTCAATTGATTGATTTTAAATGACAGACGAGTTCTTCTTTATTGTTCATACAAATAAACACTTACAAAAGGCAGAATGAAATGGCATGTACAAAGGCGAGCTTAACCCTACAAAGAGTTTTCTTCCAGCAAACCTTGAGCTACAGAGAGGTAGTAACAGAGGTCGTACGAGTTATTTAGTCCGAGTTGACGATTCACTCGCAAACTCTACCGTGACTAAACCTCGCTTATAAATAACCGAAAACAAGTACCTTCAGGCCTAGCTGAGTGATTGAACGTTCCCGACACGTAAAATACGCGCATATGTAAGTAGACCCCTATTCCCAGTAAAATTAAGTTACTAAAATTAAGTCCCATCTACTTCCTCAACGTTTCATTGTGTTGAGTACATTAAGTACCAAAGTCTAAGTCTATGTTGTTTAGGTATATTGTAAATACATACATACATATTATACATAGAAAACACCCAGACCAGCGGGGCGATCACACTAATTTCCCATGCCTGGTATCATCGGATGGGATGAATCGTATCACGCTAACTTGTAAGATGGATGAGCCTTTGATGGACAATGCGAATGAACAAAATTGGTTTCATATTGGACGTTCCGTTTTTTGGATGGATGGGACATTAAAATAAGGAACTAGTGTCAAAATTGATTGCCATCTCGATAGCCATGAGTTAGTGTGATCGCCCCGCTGAGTGGGGGGAATCGAACCCGCAACCTCCAGTGTCTCAAGCGGGCCTTCGCCCACTGCGCTACAGAGGTCGTCGTAAATGTTAGGCATACGGCGGACCTCTCGACACAAAATAATCTACAAAAAAATTTAGAACTAATTGCAAGATAAAAAAAAACATTGTTACTTCTTAATTACTTAGGTACTAACAAACTATTATTTTTATTTTTTCAATATTTGGTAACCTTAACAGTTTTCTATCGCCTATTGCAGCGCTACATTAAAATTCGATAAGTCGTTTCGGAGAAATGGTAACAGAAAAACAAAAACACAAACGGGTAAAAATAAGAAAGTACAAAATTAATGGTAACTAATAAATTCTAACTAATTAAATTAAGTAACAAGTTACTTAATTGGTTTTGACTGAGAATCTCAATGTTGCTGGGAGCAATGCAACCGGCACCGACTAATCTCGACATTTTATTAAATTGTATCAGTTTTAGCGCATTAATAGCTAGGAGACTAGTTTGAGGTAGCGTGGGCAGCGGAAGTAGATTGTAAGCATAAACCGACAGGTCACAGTTGTCAACCCTACCTATCGAGCAGGTAACAGGACGAGTCTACATGGGGTGAAAGAGGACACGTAACTATTGAACCAGCACGTGTTTTTTTTCTGTCTGTAACTAATCTAGTAGGCTGAGCCAAGTCAATCCAATGTACCAACTCGTATTTTAAAATTGAAAATACGGCTAATTACAAATGTTTTTCGTCGTTGTTTATTTAGTAGCTCTTCATCAAGAGTACCGCCCAAATGTTCCAAATGCCCAATGTATCCAGCCACTGTAGTTTCAATTCTGTAATCCTTATTTGTATACTATTCCCTATTTGTGTCCTTTTTCACCCCGTGAACTTACATCTCATGCTAGTATTTGTTCCACGATAGTGCCAATTTCCTTCCACTTTGACTAATTAGAACTATCTTATCATAGTAGGCACAAGAATAAAACAAAAATACATTCGTTGCCAAGGCATAGCCTGCTAGATTATGTACATATTGTAGCTAAATAATAAGTATTCAAATCCTGGGTTAGGGATGACTCATCTGGTACTCTATAGATAAAGTTGAAAACTGTAGCCACCCGGTCTAAATACGAGCTGCAGTTATAGTTCAGGTTTTTGGTAAAAATGATAACATCAAATGTTTTTTTGCCGCTGACATCAAAGTGGCGAGCGACCGAAGAACCTGACTCTGTATAGGTACCGTGGGTACTGTGTACAAAATTACCGATATCGATTTGCAATCAAGTAAGTAAATTATCCGTCTAAAGAAATAAAAAAAAATGCATTATGGTCACTTATGTCAAAGTCGTGTGTTATCTGTTACGAGTCTACATTTTTTTTCAAACTATAATGTTATAGTATATATAAAAAATCCATATGATATATAAAAAATCAAAGAGCCAAAACCAAGCAAAACGTTGAAAATATGCAACAATCTTAAATTGTGTTTAAATTGTGTAAAACTATTTCATTGTAAAAAAATATACAAAACCAACACTCAAGAAAACACCAATAGACCTGCTTGGAATTGGCCGGAATGAATCCTTTCACCACTGGTCACTTGGCCTTTTCAGGGACATCAAATCTCAACCTGTTCACATCACTGACTTGAAGGATCAACAAGAAAGAATCTGGTAAAAGATTGGTAAAAAGAAGAATGTTTGTGTCCCGATTCCCAAACTCTAGCATTGACGACCTCGGTGGCGCGGCGGGCAGGAAGCCAGCTGAGACGCTAGAGCAGGTTCGAATCCCGCTGCGGGACAGATGTTTGCATGTTCTGCTGGTATTTGTTCCTGGTCGGTTATGATACCATGGTTTCTGATACTCACGACACAGTTAATCTTCATCAGTTAAGCTCTAGCTATTTATTTTGAATTCGTGTGGCGATTATTATTAACAATACAATGGAGATGGTATAAATGCATCGGCTGTATCCGACCTACATACGTAATTGTCCATGAATGTATTGGCTGTCGGTAGCAGCTGCAAATTGAAATGCATCGCTATTGTTTTTAATCGACTTCAAAAAAGAGGATCTCAATTCGATAGCTGTGTATGATTTTTTGTGTATGAATGAGCACCATTAAACTACTCTGTAGTGGTTGGGCCTACTAGAATGTTTGATTTTATTTAGGTTGGTGGGGGATGATACCTATGGATGGACCAAGTGGTCCTATAAACATTAAATACAATTTTAAGCAAATACATTTATTCATACAACTATGTACCTACAAGTAGATAATTACAAAAAATACAGATGAAACAGCTAGCTATCTAAAGACCTTTGTAAATGATTTATAGATTAAGCAAATTATATTAGAACTATATCCATCTGAAGAAAACAGGCTAGTCATGAAGATTGGTCGATACATTATACCGTGATCTTTGAAGCTGCTGAAAAAAATATGTAGAGATTAATTTTGTTATTTAATATTGCGGCGTTATGAATTAAGAAAGTGTCATCTTCTCTATATCTATACCACAGAGTAATTAAGCAAGAAATAACAATAATGTTGTTATGATTGTGGCGTTATAAATATAAAAAGTGTTTTCTTCTCTATATTTATACCACAGAATAAATAATACTATCGAGTTATCGACAGAATAATTAAACGAGCAATAGTTCACTTTAAGGAAAAATCCTGAAAATGTTTTTGCAGGTTGCTACAAAACGCGCTTTGGCATATTTTTAATTTAGTTTGGTCCATAAATGTACATTGGATTCGGCTCCCAAAGCCATAAAACGGAATGAATAAAATGGATTTCGAAATTGGAAATTCTGTGCTGTACCAAGCTGGTTCGTTTTTGTCAAAAAACTTACTTTATATCTCAACCTGGTCAGCAGGATAACCAAGAAAGAAACAGTGACATGATGGACGAATGAATTTTTTTAAAGTTATTAATTGACTCTCAAATCCACCAAAATAAACGCAAAGAAGAATGAATCATAGATGGCCAATCATCCCTACTATGCCATAAGTTAAAGAAACATGATTGGGTTGAAATCATTATTATTTAAATAATGATTTCAACCCATAAATGTATTTAGTCAGTATATAACACATAGATAGACGCTTACATAGGGGTTCTAGGTGCCGGAAATTGTCCCAAAACAAGCGCCAAATTAGGTACTCCCGGATATTCGTATAAGGCTTTCATCGCCTACACGATTCACGCCCAAATGGAAAAAGTCGATCATGAAAATATTATTTCGTAGAAGATTTTTTTTTTATTTAACGCAATTTTTCTTTCAAAACTAGAAACTATTAATGTTACTCGCATCAGGTTATACCATTTTAGTAATCCCGAGAGGAGGTATCTAGTGAATAATTTACCTAAGATTTTTTATGAAAGTTAAACAAAAAAAATTTACATGATTTTTTGAAAACTAAATCCGAAACAAAATCAAAAAACATCCAAGGTGTGAGATATTTTTAATTAGTGAGTGTGGACAAGGGTCACAAGAAATTTAGTTATATGCGAGCGCGAGGCTTGTGTTAAATTCGTTTGTCAATTTAATTTGGCAAAATTGTCGCCATTAATGGTTTTTGGCGGACATTGCTCCGGTTTTAAAATGGATATTTACATTTTTGTGTCGAGGTGTGCCTGGCGCCTTCTAATGTATTTCGTTAGTATTTTCCTACATTCATTCACTTAATAAATCGTGTCAATGCACACATTTAAACTTATTTATTTTACCAGACCGCGGCGCCCGCCAGTCACACTTACCTCTTTACAACAGTGACATTTCGTGAAATAAATCGATGTTCGCAGCGTTTCATAAAAATGCCGGCGTGCAAACATTTGCTGGCTGAATGAATGAGCGCGCAGTTGACCACTTTTTATCATCCTTTTGATATCTTTTTGGCTTTAGACCTGTTTTGATGTTTGCAGAAAGGTATTTTCGGAATAAAAATCGCGGGTACCTACTTAGATATATCGATGAAAAGTGGGCGCGTTTAAAAGTGTGCTGCCATCGTTTTATGCAATCTAAATAATTTGGTTTGGCTGATGAAACCAATGCGACTTGAATAACATAGAGAGCTTGGTAAAAAAAGGGTTTTTACATTTGTGGCGTCTACTTATATCGAACTTGTCACAAGTTGTTCAATCGGGATATGTCATCCTGCGGTGTCATCGTAATTGAGAGTGACATTTTTTTAATAACAATAATCTTCAACTGTCGACTAAAACTGTCTTGCGAATGAGCTGACTGGCTCATAGGCAAATGACAGTAACAATGAGAAATCAGTCTAAGAGTTAAGTTCAATGAGAATGTGACTAAGGCTAGGTTAGGACCTAACTTTTTTTCGGTGACTAGTGGAAAATCTGCTAACTGATACCTTACCAAATTCAAGGTGTTGCAGAGTTATATGAGGTTTACGGGCTGGTGGACTTTAAAGTATATTAAAATAAAATTACATGTACAGACTTGTTTTTAACCCAAAAACAATAGCAGCAAATAAGAGAGTAACTTTTTAGCGTATGCAGTTTTAGTGATTTGGTGAAAGCTTATTTTAATTGCATACCTTTATGTGACCTATCATTGAATAGATCAATAGAAATAATTTAAAGGTTTGAAATTCGGAACTACATTTTCAACGCTCCTTTAAATAAACTAGAGACTCAAAGTGCTGTAGTTTAAAACATGCTGTTGTAAAAGTTAATCCGAAAGTGTTGAAACATGCCTGACATGTTGTCATTAGCTAATAACAACCTAATTGATTCCAAACTTTAATTGATGGAAATTTGAATTCAAATCTGCCTCCGACTAAACAGTTTACAGTCAGGCTTAAGTCTTAATTAATTAGATTTTACACCTCAGCTAAGCTATTTATTAGACTTGATTTTTATGAGCAATATTAAAAGCTCTCTGAACTCTACCTCAAGTTAAAAGACCTCGATGGTGCGACGAGCGAGCCAGATGCGATGAAAGTGGTGATGGATCGATTCCCACTGCGGGACAAATGAATTACTTGATCGGGTCTGGGTGTTGTGATACTACGGCACTCGTAATTCCTGGTACTTACGACACAGGGAATTCTAGTGTGGTGTTACATACATACTAGGATTCCCTAGTAAAAAAACAACATTTAGGAAGGTTGAATGATTGAATTTGGAAGTTCCCGTTCAACTAATAACCAACTTCGGGTCTTTTCTCAGCCATACGAATATTAGTAATGTGGTTTTTCTTTTATAAAAAAATGAAAGTAAATAGTTCCTGGTACTTACGACACAGGGAATTCTAGTGTGGTGTTACATACATACTAGGATTCCCTAGTAAAAAACAACATTTAGGAAGGTTGAATGATTGAATTTGGAAGTTTCCCGTTCAACTAATAACCAACTTCGGGTCTTTTCTCAGCCATACGAATATTAGTAATGTTGTTTTTCTTTTATAAAAAATTGAAAGTAAATAGGTGATAATACTTACTCAAAGCGTAAATATTGAGATTGAAAGCTAGCCTAAACTAGACACCATATCATATTGAGACAAGTTTTAACAATTTATGTGTTACTGAATTTAAATTTTAGTGGAAGGATATCATAAATAAAAATAGACAGTTTTTTTTAACTTAGGTAAAGTTATAACTTTTGAAATATGATAGTTTCAAGCACGATTTTGAACATAATTTTTTATTTAAAAACGGGTTATTTACTATGATTCAAACCCACAAATCATGGTAAATATCCAATTTTTTTAGTAAAAATTAGGTAAAGTTATTTTTTTTAATATAACTTCATTAATTCGTTTATTAGTAAAACGTCAGCAAAATTGACAAATATGTGCCCGCACCTATTTACCAAATAGATGCGGGTCGATTCCCGTTGGGAGAAATATGTTTGCATGTTCTGCAAATGGTTCCTTGTTTCGGGTTTGGGTGTTGTGGTACCAAGGTACTCTTAGTTCCTGATACCCAGGGAATCCTAGTGTGGGGTATGCGTCTGTTAGATATTTATTTATGAATCCTACTACTATTATAAATGCGAAAGTTTGTGAGGATGAATGTTTGATACTCTTTCACGCAAAAACTACTGAACGGATTTTGATGAAATTTTACAGTAATATAGCTTATACATCAGAATAACACATAGGCTATTATTATCCGGGTACCAGACGACGAAGCCGTAGGCAGAAGTTATATTTCGGAGTACGGCGTTCAAAAGAGACTGACATACAAAGATTTTATGAACATTTTTGAGTTGACAATATCTTTTGTTATACAAACTAACTTGATGAAAGTCTATGTTATGTAGATAGGTGGATAAACTACACATGGTTGATTTTACACTGTCTTTGGCATAACGTGGGAGCTGTGATGACACCTATTTAACTAAGACCTGAATCCTAAGGAATGATATACAAACTAACTTGATGAAAGTCTATGTAATGTGAATAACTACATATGGTTGACTTCAGACTGTCTTTGGCACAACGTGGGAGCTGTGATGACACCAATTTAACTAAGAACTGAACCCTAAGGAACCCCATCGGTGCGTGGGCTCAGTTTCACGCTAATGAAACAATGGCCTCATCCCAACCTGAGCGATTCTATCTGTGTGTGGGTGCACTTGCAGTGCAGTATTGCTGTGGCTGAGTAAAGACCGTGGAGCATGCACGCGAGCGTTAAAACTGTGTATTGATTTTATTTACCTTTGTGGCGCAGTAGGCGAAGTCCCGCTTGAGACCTAGAAGGTTGCGGTGCGATTCCCGCCGCGGGACATTTGTTTGTATGAACTGCAAATATTTGTCTCGGGTTGTATTTACAAAAAAAAGTATAAAAGTAGTAGGTATATCAGTCATGTAGTTCCCATAATACAAGCTCTGCTTAGTTTGGGGCTAAATGATGCTGTGTGAAAAATGACCACCATTATTTATTTATTATTATTTATTCATTTTATTTCTATATTTCGGTTGCATGAGGAGAGTATCTAGCTAGGTAGGAAGGGCCCAAGTCGAAGTAAAGCACTAAAATCTATATTCTTCACCGAGGAGATTTCATTTTCTTGTAGCAGAGGTTATCAAAACACTACATTTCACTAAATCACTGGGTAAAAGAAAACTAATACTCTATTGTCGGTAGATACACATTGTTGACAAGTTATTTTTTACTAATAAAAAAACATACATTGCATTGCCCTCGTGTGGCGATAAACCTATCTAAGAACCTTCGCAGAATTCATACGAAACGATTGCGAAAATACATATTTCAATCGGATTAGCAGTTTCGGAGATACATACAAACAACGTCTGACGTCGCTGATAAAAATGTGTCTTCAATTTTTTTTTCTAGACATGGAGAGTGAGAATGGATATTTCCATCGTAGAGGAAATAACTACGACGACGAGCTTTCGCTGATATGTCTATGTCATACAGTGTTGTATCAAAAGTCTTGGTTTTTTTAAGTTTGGTTTACTTTTTTGAGTAATGAAATGTTCTTTTATAGCCAGTTCGCGAGCTTGTTCTTAAATGCCTTAACAGAGTTCCTCCTCCGGTAGTTTGTTCCATTCCAGAGATAGAAATATCATCTCTGTGACATCAGTTCTATGTGGCATCAGTTCTATGTGACATCGGTGCCATATTGCTTCAGAGATTTAGCCAATCTGCCACCGCTGAAAAGTCTCTAATTGAATTATTTTTTTACGTGCTCGCGCTTGAGACACGGACTTAAGTTGAGGTGGGCGTGGCAGCTGATAGGAAGTAACCTCTCGCTTCCCACTCTGAGGTTAATGCTCGTGTTTATTGTGTAATTGCGATTTCGTGAGTATAACATTTATGGTATGTTACGATGAAGTTACTGCCACTTTTTGTGATGTTATAAAGTTACCTCGACGACCTCGGTGGCGCAGCGGGTAAGTAGCTGGCTGAGTCACAAATGCGGGTTTGGTTTCAGCTGAGGGACAAATATTTGCATGTTCAGCAGATATATGTTCCTGGTGTGGGTGTTGTGGTACCATAGTATCAGTATTTTGATTCCCATTATACAGGAAATGCTTGTGTGGGGTTAGGACTATGTACCTATGTCACTGTTGGGTGTTTATTTACCTATACTATTGCAGGAAGTTAGTAGGTAACTAAATAATATGAGTAAGTAGGTATATTAAATAAATAATTCTGGACATTTTCCTCACAGCATCATCTAGCCCCAAAGCAGAGCAGAGTTATGGGAACTACAAAACTGATATTTTTTGTTGTTGTTGTAAATTCATACATATTTTACATAGAAAACACCAAGACCCGAGACAAAAGTTTGTAGATCATACAAACATTTGTCCCGCGGCGGGAATCGAACCCGCAACCTTCTGCGTCTCAGGCGAGCCTTCGCCCACTGCGCTACAGAGGTCGTCTATTATGTAACTACTATTAATTTTTTATCTGACGTTTTGAATACTGCAGATTTTGATTTGTCCTTGTGGTGGACAGGTAAGTACATAATGGCCTCGATTCTGTAGTACACTGACTAAACTAAATTTAAACTGTCTTTCTTTTTTACTGATAGTGCAAGCAAGAAAGAGATAGCTACAATTTTAGTGCTATCTAATTAGTCAGATTTAAGTTTTCCATACAAATTTAGTCGTGATATCAAAACATGCTGACTATAAACACGAAGAAAAGCGGCACGTAAACGGATTTGACAGCAGCACACGGCACTAAAATTGTAGCTATCTCTTTCTTGCGTACACTATCAGTAAAAGAGAGCGATAGTTTAAATTTAGTTTAGTCAGTGTACTACAGAATCGAAGCCAATATCTAATAACCTTCTTGATTGAATTGAAGCTACGACGCGATGTCGACAGAGC
The DNA here is from genome assembly GCA_958496245.1 of Perizoma flavofasciatum. Lineage (NCBI taxonomy): Eukaryota > Metazoa > Arthropoda > Insecta > Lepidoptera > Geometridae > Perizoma > Perizoma flavofasciatum. Next base: position 10,759,794 of record OY292423.1, read on the forward strand.
GGATTCCAGAACTCCGACACCTAGTTTTTTAATCGGTCCGCTTAACTGATCGGACCGAGATCGGAACTGAACGCAACGGAACAGTTGTTTATGTGACGCGAATAAATGACATTTGCATTGAATTCTGACCTAGCGTTTCCATTCTTATTCTTACCGGAACTGACCAGCCGGGTCAAAACGGTCCGAGTGACTGCACGGCGGCGTTCGTTCATTACTTATTTTTATCACTTTATGCTTGCTTGCGACTAGAAACTGCTATGAACACAAGTAACAGAGTTTACGAAGCGTCGTCTTCACGGTTGGTAAACATTGGCGGTGCAGTACCGCTTTCGTAATAAAGCGCAGGAAATATGCAGAATAGAAACTTGCCAGAATTAGCAAGCACGAAGATTAAATAAAGTGCCCAAGACGTGTCCAGACTCACTGATATGAGGCCCCGAAGTTGACTCATAACTTAAAGTTATCAGGAAATCCCTTGAACTAATTTTCGTTGGTAGTTCCTATCAAACGCTACTCGCTAAACTTTGTTTCATGCGTGTAGGACTCAAGGTTAAAAATTAAAAGGGGGGCCCAATATAAATACACTTTATATACATAATCTTTCTCGAAATTGTTTCCGAATATACTTACCTTGGGCAGATTCTGCAGTTGGGTAAAAACAATTTCGAGAAGGCCAAGAGGAGGATCCAGCTAGGCTGGGCAGCGTTTGGAAAACTACGTGGAGTCTTCTCGTCATCCATACCACAATGTTTGAAAACAAAAGTTTTCAATCAGTGCGTCATACCCGTCATGACCTACGGAGCTGAGACGTGGACACTCACGATAGGGCTGGTCCACCAGTTCAAAGTCGCTCAGCGAGCTATGGAAAGAGCTATGCTCGGAGTTTCTCTGAAGGATAGGATTCGTAACGAATACATCCGTCAGAGAACCAAAGTTATCGACATAGCTCAACGAATATGCAAGCTGAAGTGGCAGTGGGCCGGTCATATCTCGCGAAGAACCGATAACCGCTGGGGTAAACGTGTTCTTGAGTGGAGACCGCGACTCGGCAAACGTAGTGTAGGACGCCCTCCGGCCAGGTGGGATGACGATTTGCGAAAGACTGCAGGCAGATGCTGGATGCGACAAGCTGAAGACAGGGCGCTATGGCGCTCATTAGGGGAGGCCTATGTCGAGCAGTGGACTAATATAGGCTGATGGTGATGATGATGATGATACATAATATAAAGTCACAACTTTTTAAAGCCTTATAATTTCTTCTTAAAAATAAATAAAATAAAAATGGTTTGGGAATCCTCAAAGTAATTTTTGAGACCTATTTAATGATACCTCACATGAGGGCGTGCAAAAGCGTGTACGGGATGACCGAAAAAAATACATTTATATTTTATTTTGGATTTTCGTTATTGTATTATAACACGTCTGCATACCATATTTTCTCTGGATACGCCTTAACCTGAGCGAGGTATTAAGGCGTGTGACATACGGACAGACATACAGACGAACATGACGAAATTCGCCATCTGGCTTTGGACCTAACAAAAAATAGTGAAATCTACTACATAATCTTAACTTTATAAAAGCCCATTAGAGTTATATTAACTAGCCACACAAGATGCCCACTTTCCCACTTAAATTAAATCTATCATTAATTAAAATTAAAATGTCCTTTAATATAATTTCTATTTCAAATAAACCTTTTGTTCCTTTATGCCGGAATGCAATTCCATTAAACAAGTCTTACACAAAAGAGTCAGAGCATACGACTCACAAAGGAGCTGAAAATACAAGGCTGTAATAATACTTGTTCTATCAAGGGCTCGGCGAACTTCTATAAAGAGCTGCTATATTTTATAGTTCATACTCGTTCATGCCTGACTTGACACAAAATATTCCTATAGAACCCTGTTTGGTTCGATTTAAAATTTACGGGTTGATTTTAGTTCGAGAAACTGATCAGTACCTACATTCAAAAATATTTTATGGTGTCTTGTTGAAGCCACGCTCTAGAGCCGTCTGTTAGTGATCTGATATAGTAAAACTATCTACGTTTGTAAAGGTCTTTCGATGGCTCAAATGATTCATTTGTTATGTATTTTGAATGTACGTATAGCGGAGTAGTTGTATAAATAATATTTTTAATAAATATAGTTTGTAATAATAAAGACATTTGGAAACATATACCTATGCAATCAGATTTTTTATATTTTATCAGTTCAGCTAGAAAGTGGGTCAGATGTTTTTTTTCCATAATCAGATCCATACGTGGTTATTTTTACCAGAATTTAATTAAAATTAAATTGATCCATATTTTCAGGTAAGGTTTAGAATACACCCCATACCATGGATACCTAATTCATAGTGGTTTAGCACTCGTCAATAAAAGCAGCACCGCAATAAACGGTGGTAACCCGAGCCGGGAACTGTATGCCCGCATTCCCGGTTCCCATAACGTCATATACGGGAGCAGCGTCTGGGAAGCAATCCTAAGAATGCATTATTACTCAGACTTTAATCATGTATTTAAAAAAAATCTAAAATAAAAAAGTTTTTAGTTTGTTATACTCTTGAAGTGACTAATCCTACAATATATTATAAATGTAAAACTGTGGAAGGATAGGTGTCTGTGGCTCAGAATATTCGTAACGACCAATTTGTATGAAATTTGGAAAAAATATAGTTCGTGACCAAGAATAACATAGTCTATTTATCTACACGGGTGAATTTAAGTCGTGTAGATACTAATTTAGAAATCAATAACTGTACCGTAATTGTAATCGAAGCATTGCTTCGTTAAAAGACGTAACACCAAAGGAGTGCATGACGTTCACAAATTGGTATGCAGTCAAAGTATCGTTTCATTCATACCGATGCTAATTCTGATCAAGGTCATTGCGAATTTAAGCATAAAATATTCAGACTCGTCGCTGAGTTTGGGGTTGGCCATAACACAGAATAGATGCCGGATACCTGTCCATTAACACTCTGTTTTTAGCAGTGTTTTGCATATTGTTTTGTTGTGTAATTTCGGACTGTTTTCGGACAATACACAATGTATTACAAGCGCTAAATACCACGACATTGTGGTATTTAGCGCTTGCTATCTTTCTTTCTCCAAATCCTTCAAATAATACCTCGTGTCTAGCTCCTTCGCAGGGTGCTCATTCACATGTTCTTTTGTCGTGTCTCGGGTGCGTCACTAAGCAAAGAAAGCAGAATGTAACTGACCTGTCAGTATAAGTGGTGACCCCCACATAAGAATGTGAGCATAACTATCGATGAATTCAACTGTGAAGATTCCATTCTACAATTTTTATCTTTTAAACTTCATTACACGGGATATTACCTAAGTTATTCATAAATAATATCAAGAAATACCTGAAGATATTGCTGTGTGGCGATAATATCTTCAATTTATTATCTGACACTCCTTACCTAGCGCTTTAGTAGCAAATTTAGAATGATCTTCGAACTACCAGCTAAGTTTAATATCCTGATGGGTATTTTCAAGGTGGTGAATAAAAGTAATAGGGTGGTAAAAACTATTTGCGGAAATTAGTGTTTGATTGGTGGTTTCGATGAGCTCACACCTGAAAACAGATTTTTGAGTTCCACTCAGTTTTTGTTTAACTGACAACGCAAGGTGACTCCATAGAAAAGTTATTAAAAATACGGGTGACCCAAGTAAAAAAAATGACAAGACAGAAGAACTTTGTTATCGATTTTTTAGTTTTGGGCTAATGAGATCCTTTATATTCTACTTGAGATCGTAGAGTTCTTTGCTTTCTCAGAGTTTGTTAAACCAATTAAATTGCAATGTAAGACCATACCATGCTAAAATGTCGATCGCTCGAGATTTTTTGATACCAGCAGAAATATAACCAGACTTGCAGTTGTGATTTTAATAAGTACAAGTAATTATACCTATTTAATGTTGTGCGAGTTTCTTATCCTATCGTAAATTTCAAATAAGTGAGACTTTAATCCTTGCTTTCTATTTAAACTACCTACTTATACTCAGGTATCTATATACTTAAAGTAGGAAAAGAGAAAGCTCATTTTCTTATTCTGATTTTGCAAAACTTTATTTTCTATTTTTAATCATTCACAGTATTTGTAGTTTTGTTGAGTTGTAATTACCAAAAAAAAACGAACAAAACACACTCACGACTGTATTCCCGTTGGTGGGCATCCTCAGTATGTAGATCTTTGAGTATACCAAGTACATAGTCAGTTGCACGTCCAAACATTATATTTGGCTCATGCCCACGTTTTTGAAACACTTACCTTCAAATTTTTCATACTATGGCATGCCGGTTTCATCAAGATGTTTTCACGGTGTTTTAAGTTTTGTTACTAACAAGTTATCGAAATACTTAAAAATTTCTTGAGGTACAAAGAGCTGTTAGGAACAACAAAATTATTCACCGAAGACAATTTCTCAGTCGGAAAAATCATGATGATAGCCTTCGCTTACGAAACCAATTTCGAATGTTTATGTTCAATTCAATTATGATATTGGGACAATAAATTATAATCGAACAAAACAAAATATATTAATATTCATAACCAAAATTAAAAACGCTTGCAATTAATGTTACTGCTATGAAAGTGGCGTCTGTGACGTGGCACGAGCGGCGTTATTTATGAGGCTGTCTTTATAGATGTATCACAAAATGAGTTACAGCCTAATTACCAAGCTTCTGACTGAATGTTTAATACAATAAAGTAATTTGTGAAAGATATGCTAATGTATTAACGTTTTTATCGTCGTCGGCGCTGTCGCCATGTTTTGAGTTTAAAAGTGAATTTAAAGATTGTGATACACCTGCCGAGGATGCGGCTACGGTTGGACACACACGGAGTTGAACGAATTAAGGTTCAATTGTACTATTACTCACAATTATTGTACTATTATTCAACTGAGTAGTTGAATGAGGTTAAGAAGTAGTAGAGCTCCTTGTGAAAGAGCTCGTCCGGGGAAGTACTACCACCATATTTATTTCTGTCGTCAAGCAATAATAAATAACAATAACACTTTATTGTACTCCACAAGATAATAAAATAAACAAAACTGAATATAACTAAAAGTACAATGGGCGGTCTTATCGCTTAATAGCGATCTCTTCCAGAAAACTTTTTTTAAAATAAAAAATCTTTCTGGTACACACAAATAAACACTTTAAAAAAGCAGAATTAAATGACATGTACAAAGGCGAGCTTAACCCTAAAAAGAGTTTTCGTCCAGCAAAACTTGAGCTAGAGAGAGGTAATTATAGAAGTAGGATCGTATACAGAAAGAAAATAATAGTTTAGTTACTTAAACTACAAAAAATAAATAAACTTATATAAATATATATGTTTATACAAAAAAAATATAGATACTATAAAACATATACCATACATAATTTAGAGAGACAGATAGTGCTCTTTAACTTTTCTCCTGTAGACATCGATTGAAGGACAATCACAAATCACATGGGGTAGGGCATTCCAACGCTTAACCGCATAAACAGTAACAATAACACCACCACTCATATAATACTATACTAAAATCTAAACTAAGGTTGTTGTAAAAAAACCTGCCGCCAACAGCGAAGCTGCTCAGTTTGTCTGTCCACTATCCTCCGAAGTAGTGTGAAAACTGTATCTCGGAGGCGAGTTTACATCCTCACTGGACAGTCCTCACTAACACGTGGCAGAGCCTTTACTGGCGGTTGATTCGGATAATTACAGAATAAAGTTAGTCAAGCGTATTATCATTATACAAATTTAAATGATGCTCGCATGGCTGTGTTCCGGTTTCAAGGGTATTAGGTGCCGGTGAAATTACAAGCACATGAAATTTTCACCCGTTGCGTTTCAGTTTCGACAAAGCGGGAGTGATACCTCTGGTGTTGCAAGCGTCCATAGGTTATGCTAACTGCTTACACACCAACAGGGACGTAAAGCTTGTTTGCCACTTAGTTTACTAAAGAGGTACTTGAAAATACATGTCAAATTTCACCCATAAGCACACTGAAAATAGTTTTATGACTGCGTATGTTTTCACACTAGCCCTGCTAGTGTTATCCCGTCAAAAGTGTAAAGTGTGAAAATACATGGACGATTTCAATTTTAGTAATTAGATGGTACCTTTTTACCGCATCTACAGCTCCGAATGCAACCGGTGTCCGTACAGTCGGTGTGGTGATGTCTTTAAAAGAATTGATCAGATAATATTGACCCACCCGTAGGTCACCGTTATACCAAACTTTATATGTTAATCAGCTGTCACAGGAAATAGCAATAAACTATAATAATTTAGATACGCTTTTGAAATAACAATAGTGGAGAGATTTTGTGTAGAGTGAACATTGTTTAGTGGGAAAAACATATAATATATAGTCTTTACGTGTCAATGTTTTTTGAAGAATTTTTACCTAATCTTGAGCGGGACAAGACAGGTTTACAGAGTTATTGTGTAGCAATACGCTCAAATACCTATTTAACTAGTGAGCAATTTACAAACTTTAGTTTAGTTTTTTAGCGAGCGTATGATTTTTATACAATCTTCTGAGAAAAATTATGGCAGTTGTTTGTGAATTGTTTGTACCAAGGAATTATGTGACTGTGAGTATTTGTGAGTAAATATTTACAGCATTTATAATGGTTTGATAATAATAATTTCAACGAAAAAAAACTACTTTAGCTCTTTTCTAATAGAGAAAATATCATCCATATGAGTACTTAGAGACTTTACAAGTAGTTTTTTGAGAATTTAGAAAAAGTACCTACGTGTCCGGTTTTGATAACTAATATTTTTATAGGAAGTGATAACATCTTGATTCATCGCTGCAAATCAAGGAGTGGAACAAGGTATCACGGAGTATGAAGATCTAGTATAGCTACGGGCGAGTAGCTAGCTAAGACACAAGGAGTACGGGTTCGATACCCAAACACGAAAAAAAAGATATTACCTCATATGTTTTTCGGTAAAATGGTATGTACCTACTCAAGTATTATATCTACTGTTGTAGTCTATGGTTTAAGTCTAATGTCACTGTCAATTACATAGTCATTATACAGACTCTAATTAAAAGATGTCGTTCACAGGAGTCGAGGTCTTTCCAATTAATTAAATAATAGAACGCCTACCAGCCATCCTGCCTCCAAATACACACCTACTATAAGTCAGCTATAACTTGCTATTGTGTGTTATATAATATTGTCGAGTATTTAGACAAATCGATGTAAAATTTACGACAGTTTTTGCAAATCAAACATGTTTTTATAAAGTTCATCGACTGTCTGACTCACGATAAATCGATTATTCAATTTGACTCACTAATTTCTTGATTGAGCCAATCCTTAAACATTTGAATATTTTTTTTTAACTTTGGTATTTACTGAGCTATTAAATATATTATACATTAAGAATAATTTTATGAATCTATTATATTGGTATTGTTATTTGACTTTTTAATGTTGTATACAAACATCCTTTTGCGGCAAACGCATATCTGGCATATACAGGGTATTCAAAAAAGCGAAGTCAAAAAACTTGTGGCTATAAAACTGCCCAAGAATGGTTATTCTTCGAGATTCAATTAGATTGCGAAAAACCGAATTCAATCGGATAAGCCGTTTTGGAGATAAATAGTAACTGATAAACAACTTCTTATGGCAAACGCAATAATAGGTTTCCTTGCATCGCGGGTTAAAACGAGAATAGTAAACACCAGATTTGATAATATTTTAAATATACCAACGTCGACGGGACACGAATCTCCCTTGTAGCACACTTCTTTTAAGCACACTTTAAAAACCAAATAACGGTAGTAAATTTATCTGGCTCCAGAATAATGAGATTACCTTTGGAGTCACGACCTTATTGTTCTTAATAATCTAATTGTTCGTGTTGTGTACGCGAGATCACATGGATTTGGAACTCATAACTTTTAATTTGGTGATTTATTTTGTTGATCTATGTTGTCAGTGTTTTGTTTTCTACTGTTAAGTTTGAAATTACACATATCAGATAAAGCAGTGTTTAGTTAATCAACTGTCAAAAAATCTTTATAATTCTTTATAATTTAGGCCCAAAGCCTTGATGGTGTAGCCCTACCCTCACCGAGAGCCTAAATTAGGGGTGGACCATACTCTTAAGTACGGAATAGCTCCTACTCGTCCTGTCGTCATCGGTTCAAACCCACGCGATTACGATCAAAAGGCAGCCCGGTGCTCACTAGGCTATTAAGACTACTGAATGACACGAAGCACTTAACTGTGTAATTGTTTTCAAAGCTGTTAATGGAAGCTCATCCTACAAATAAGTATAATCTTAATGACAGCAATAAATATCATGTTACGCTTTCTCTTCCTCGTTCCTTGTGAGGACTCCAAATAGTGGAGTTATAATGAGCTACAGAGCGCAATTAATTATGAGGGTAGAGTATGAACATCCGCATTCGCATTCATGAAACAACTATCTACATTGCTAGAAAGTGCTACTGAACTGCTTTTCATGCTTTTCAGAAGTGGGATATTGCATATATTATGACGGATATGCATGGAACAGTTTAAAAACTACTAATCTACTCACGTCTCTAATTTGACGTTTAGTATTTAAAGAAAAAAATACTAAATGTCAAATTAGGCGGACAGTTTGGTTTGTCGGTTAGTAATAGACAGGGTCGTGCGCCTGTTTACCTCGACATATGTATATAAAATAAAATCGACGACATCACTTGTCTCGTCAAGTATGCGTTCTAATTCTCTGATCCTCGTATTACTTTCACAACGAAGTCTTGATATAATATAGCGTCAACCTACTGTCACCAGTGGTACTGTGATCCACTTTCAATCTCAATTTTCATGTTTTTCCATGGAAGATTTATTGTCTATTATTTCTTGGGTGGAATACCGAATCGTCCATACTTGTTGTTACTCAAAACTGCTAACTAGCCTCTGTTCTTTGCCACCGCTGTTGAATAAAATTGGGCACTCGTGTGACTTGAACAATGTCACTTTTATTACTCTGTTTTATTGTGACACCAACTTTACTTATATATGTCACAACATATACAAATGAAACAGTTGAGCTTTATAAATATAATGAGTACCTTTGCAAAATATAACTAAACAAGCTGTACCACGGTCGCCCTCGGCCCCCAGCCCACCGCGTCACATCGCCCGTCCGCGTTATTACTTTTGCTCGGCTCCGCAGGGCCGTGGCATGATGTTAAATAGCCTATAACCTTCCTTAAAAATTGGGCTATCAAATGCAAAAATATTTTTTCAAATCCGACTGGTATTTTTAGAGATTAGCGCGTTCAAACAAAAACCATACAAACTCTTCAGCTTTATCATTAGTATTGATAAATAAACACCCAAAAGACTCATACATAGTCCTGACCCCACACTAGAATTTTACCACTGTGTCGTAGGTATCAAAAACTACGAGTACCTACCGTGGTACCTTAACACCCAGACCCGGAACTGCAGATGCCCTAACTGATCCAGATCACTATCAGACGGAACCAGAAAAAAGAGGCAGCACCCGAGAGTTACTTTGACTAGGCGGAAACGCCCTGAAATATTGTTTTAATACGCATAGGGCCGTCTTCCTTATAGTTGTACCTCTTGAGATCCTCGGCCAAATCAGCTGCTGTACCGTCCAACCCTAATTATAACGTGGATCTTACAGGAACATGGATCGGTCATTGAGGATGAACAGGAAATACTCTGAGCTACGTGGCCGTAGTGGGTTTTACATAGTCGGTCTTTAGAATTTTATTGATACGTTTAACTTCATTGGAAAATGTTTCAAGCATCTAAATTTCTTTTACTCCCAACTCCCAACCTACACACATTGGATTCCCTTTGTTGTGTTATGATTACCATGGTACTACAACACACAGGCCAAGAACAAATATCTGCAGATCATGCAAAGATTTGTGGCGTCCTCTGTGACGCAGTAGGCGAAGGCTACTGAGACGCAGAGGGTTGCATGGAGGGTTCGATTCCCGATTTACGAGACAAATGTTTGTATGATCTGCAAATATTTGTCTCGAGTCTGGGTGTTTTCTATGTATAACATGTATGAATTAAAAAAAATATGTACAATAAGTATATCAGTCATGTGATAATACAAGCTCTGCTTATTTTGGGTTTTAATATCGTGGTTTGGGGCTAGATGATGCTGTGAGTGAGATGATGCTCTCAGTAAACAGAGCTTGTGATAAGAGAACTACATAACGGATATACTACTTATATACTTTTTTTTGTGAATACATACATATTAATCATAGAAAACATCCAGACCCGAGACAAATATTTGACAAATAGGTGGAAATCGAACCTTCTGCGTCTCCGGCGGCTACTCGCCCGCCGTTTCACCAATTCCAGTTATAAAACGGCAATCAAATATATTTTGTCCAATTGTTGACCTCCGTATCCGACCTTCCGATACCGCATGCTCCGGCCATTTACGATCGCAATTTTGTCCCAAACTTTATTTGTCTCTATTTTTCTATTTTTACGAACACAAAATGCGGGAATCGAATATACCTCTAAATGTATCATGTAAAAGTAACCAGGTACGGTACCGCTTTAGTTAAAAAAAAGTAGCTTCTGCCCACGGCTTCACCCGCATGGTACCCGAATAAAAAGTAGCCTATGTGTTATTCTGATATATACGCTATTTTACTGTAAAGTTTCATGATAATCCGTTCAGTAGTTTTAACGTGAAAGAGTAACAAACATCCATCCTCACAAACTTTCGCGTTTATAATATTAGTAGGATTATTACAGTAGGATCACGTTATGATCTATAGTATCAATCAAATGTAGGTATAACAAATAACAAAACAAACACGCTAACGACTGTATTCCCCTTGATGGACATCCTCAGATACATATATTTTGCATCGTGCATAGGTTTTTGAGGACACCAAGTAGGGGCTAGTAAGAGGCATGTCTAAACATTCTATTTGGCACATGCCCGCGTTTTTGCAAGTAATTAGTGTTCCACGTGGCAGGTTTCAAGCCTAAGTACATGTACCTAAATTACCATGGCACACTTATATTTGTTCCGGGTATGGGTATTGTGCTACCCACGATACTCGTTGTTCCTGATACCCATGACACAGGGAATGTCCAGGTACCTAGTGTGGGGTCCGGAATATGTATGTCTGTTGCGTGTTTATTTTATTTCTTATTTTGTTTACCATATTTATTCATACAACTAGGTATAAAAAAATACAGATAAAAGCTAGCGATCTAAAGACAGTTCGAAAAACGATCTATAGATAGCTCAACTGATCCAGATCACTATCAGATGGAAGCATGCCCAAAATACTGGCTGCGTTGCCACGCTGAATGGCAATGTGTTGACCCAGATAAGAGCCAGCTCTATTATTATTACGTTAGAAATGGAGATTGCCAATCATATAGGTGAGGTGTAGGTATGTAAGAAGGTAAGTTTAATTATTCATGAGGGTCAAGCTGGTAAAAACTGGGACTCATTCCCCAAAAAACTAACTCTACAATTCGAGACTAAAGTCCACGTTAGACACTTGTACTTTAATACTACGAGTATTAAAGTACAAGTGGCAACGATCAGTACACTGAATATTTGGGTGGATGACGTTGGTGGCGCGTTTTTTCTTTAAAAAACCCTCAGACCAATAACTAAGAATATGCATAGTGAATAAACCTGAGAAGGGCCTGGAAAATGTTGGTTAAGGAACTTGAGGGGTGAATAAATAAATAAATAAAATAAATAAATAAATAATGCTGGACATATTTCACATAGTATCATCTAGCCCCAAACTAAGCAGAGCTTGTATTATGGAAACTTCATGAATGATATACTACTTAAGACTTTTTGTAAATACAGACATATTATACATAGAAAACACCCAGACCCGAGACTTTTGCGTCTCTGGCGGGCCTTCGCCCACTGTGCCACAGAGGTCGTCGAGAGGTCGAGAGGAGAAATAGGTACATTTGAATCGAAAACAGTCATAAACGTAAACAATAGGTAAACTCTGGATATTATTGCCTTAAACGATTAAACAGAGAATACATTTTATTTAACCAATGAATAATATAGCAATAAATAACCAAAAAACTCACAGTTAGCCATTTAGCTAATGGCTTTAAATTAAATTAAAAATATTTAGTTGATAAGACTAAGAATAAAGACTATCAAATTACAGAAATGGCTCCGTCTAGGTCTCAGGTCATCATCGTTTGAAAGCATTGTTGGAATCCACAAAAGATTATGATAATTATGTGCATATTTATTATAAAATTTCAACTTTTTCCGTTACGTATAAATAGTAGAGAAACACATATTTTCTACCAACACGTTTTGTCTTTATCAAACTTTTAAACCGTATGTATTTATGATAACTACGACAGTGAACACCTAATTTATATATCTGCTATACACAGGCTGATTCAGAAACCATGAGCCAAAAGCAGGGCGATGAGCGTTCCCGGGGTCAACTCGAATCACCCAGTGAGATTCGGTAAAGTTAAAGAGCCCGGGATATTTAACTGTTCTGATTTCGATCATTCCCTGAGGAAAATTAAGGAGAAAATAAATTTAGGAAAGGAAAAAGGTTAACGTTACGATTTTATACAGAAAAAGGTTACGATTTTGTAGTGAAACCGTTTGAATAACTTGATGAACATACAGCACATACGAGTGTAGTCATCTTCAACTTGCCTCTTTCAATTTTCAATAAATCTTGCATCTGGAGCATGTATTGTTGAATGACATTGGCGCTTTTTTTTCATGTTGAAATGTGGACCAACCGAGCTGGCGGCCAGTTGGTGTAAAACTTAATTTTCTAATAACTTTGTCAAATAAGTGAAGCCGCTGGATCAGGGTGCGCAGTCGTCCAACTAGGTTTTGAGGTAGGCTTTATTGCATGCATTGTGGCCTTAGTCTAAATGCACTGCACTTGAGGTTATTGCATTGCCTATTGGATGCATGCCTCACAGGAAGAGGCAAGTTGAAAGTAAAATCACTCAGGGATAATACTCTTCTATTGATTGGTAGGTAATGTAAAATATACGCCTGTGTATGTCGTGTGGGTTCACCACACGAAACCTACTTTGTTTGATAGAAGTTTCCGCTCAGGCAAGCTGTCACTTCGCCCTCCAAACGAGATTACCAGCTAATCCACACATGGACCAAAATTGTAGTAACACGATCTAGGGCTTACCTACGTAGGCGTTTCAAGCCATATGTCCCGCAACGAGAAACCCGACCGACTGGAAACCTGTACAATTATTGATTATGTATCATCATGCGAGTCTCATTAGACTAACAAAGGCATTAATCAGCTCAGAGAGATTAGTTTAAAACAAATTGCAGTGCTGATGCTGTGGGCGGTCCGAGAGACATGTTTACGAGTCAAGAGTTCACTAAACGATCGTTGTATACTTTTGGGCTTTTCACAAAGAAGCTCGGGTGTGCATCGAGCGGACGGAAGGAAGCGAAAAGATTCAAAAAAAATTACCTTGCAACAAATGAGAAACGGAAATCACTTACCAAAAAGCATGTTTCTCGCCTTTACAAATTATCCATAAACACTGAAGAAATAATGTGATACGTAAAAGTTACGATATGGTGTATCTGAAAACTGAAGGTTTTCCTCTACGTAGTCTCTAGAAATGAAAAGTGCGATTCTGACTTTCACACCGAGGCTTCCGTACAAAAACATATATTTTTAATATAAGCTTGTATGTTACCAAAATAATTAACATAACTTAAGTTCATAAACTATTAAAGCACCAAACATTTCTCTAACAAAAAGATTAGTTGGATTGAAAGACAAACTAAACTATTTAGTTGAAAAAATATTCTCCCATACATTTATATACAACACGGTTAATTCTCCAACAACAAATATAAGTTTGTAATCACAAAAGAATATTTTTTATGTGATAAAACTACAAATCAACGATTTTCAGGCTTTTTCCTTTACTTGTGCTGTGAGACCTTGCTTCTTGTCAAATTTCATGATTCTAAGTCAACGGAAAGTACCTTATAGGTTTTGATTTATTAGTAATTATCAAAATATGTCGCATAAATGGCCGTATTTGTTGCGTTGACTTAGAAGCTTGACTTTTTAGAACTCTAAGGGGCCGTAGACCTCAACTTGAAACCTCCACATGATCCTAAGAAGAAAGGCCTTGACAGACAGACGGACGGACAACGAAGTGATCATATAAGTCTTTACTTTGATGTCAAAGTTTTAACCCTGTATCGTGATTTTGAAAATATTTAACTCTTTTTTCTTTGCTTTGATTAACTAAATAATGAGACTACTCTCATTACACCATGTACAATTGTACATATATGCGAAAAGACGGACGGAGAGAATCCGCTCTCTCTAGAGAACTTAATGGACTGGACTTGATACGAGTCCTCTGCAGTTTGTCCGCTCGATATGAATAGCGTAAAGACCTGAATGTCAATTAACACCATTTCTAAGGTTTAGAATTTATCATCTCGTCTGCCCACAAGGCACGTGTCGTTAGATCACGAACTCACGATCCATTGCTCTAAAGATTAGATTTTAATTATTATCTGTCGCATTTGGTTCGTCTCGTTACTGTTGAGGTGTGAAACTTTTAACTTCGGATCGGGTTACAATCTGCTTGATATCCTATCAGTAATCAGTAGCATCAGAAGCTGTGGTTTTATTAGGCGATAATGGGAGTCTTAGATGTTATGGTCATGGGTAGTGTGGTATTCTGTTTTTTTATACAACTAATGTGTCAAACAAGCATACCCTACCATAGCATATATACCATGGCATATATAGCCTACCTACCTAAGCGATTACCGCAATGGACGCTTGCAAAACCAGAGAACACTTCTTAAAAAAATGTATAGAGAGAAAATGGTTTACCATTTTTATATATGTATGAATAGAGCATAATAAAATTTGTGTACTGTACAGAATTGCAAAATATGGTCTATAAAAAGATAACAAGATATTACAACTAGATACCTATAGTTTCTCTCGTCTTTATTGAGATTCTTATCTACACAGCTTTGAGTAGCTTTATGTGGTTTTAAGTTTCAGTGTAAAGGTCTACAATATTGTATTGTATACCTTTTCTTCACATACATACACACACACCCACACATTCAAACTCATAAACTCTCCAACTACCTACGAAAATCGGAAAATCACAACAACAAAAATGAGGGTTTGAAATCGGCGCGTGCACTGATAATACGCTACAGCAGCACTAAAGGGTTTAGTTACAGGGTTCTCTGTAAAAAGTGGGGCCCTATCGCAGTTGTGATACGGTGTTTTTTTGCGTTAATTTCTTACGCCCGTTTTGTTTTTTGTGATTATTGGCCCTATTATGCCGACCTCGATAGTGGAGCGACTAGCACGCAAGAGGTGCGGGTTCAATTCCCAGTGCGAGACAATGTTTGCATGTTCTGCATATTAGTTCCAGATCTAGGTGTTGTGGCACCATGGTACTTGTATATCTACGACACAGGGAGTCCTAGTGTAGAGTCAGGACTATGTATGTATGTCTGTAAGGTGTTTTTTTAACGACCTCTGTGGTGCAGTGGGACGCAGGAGGTTGCAGGTTCGACAAATGTTTGTATGACCTGCAAATATTTGTCTCGGGTCTGAATGTTTTCTATGTATAATATGTATGTTTTTACAAAAATTATATATATAAGTAGTTTAACAGTCATTTAGTTACCATAATACAAGCTCTGCTTAGTTTGGGCACAGATATTATAAAACAAGGTTTGGGGCTAGATAATGCTGTGTGAAAAATTACCAGCATTATTTATTATGTTTTTGCGCAGGAGCTATCTTACCTTTATAAAAAAATAATTAAAAAAAAAACCAAACAAATTGAAGTCGGTTTTTGGAAATTTAAAGCGTTGAATTAGAGAGCGCCATGATGAGGAATTGCTTGAAACAAACCAAGGCTTTACAAAAACAGAGAAGCTTTAATATTCCATTTACCTACTTCTCGGTTGCACATGACTCCGCCTTATTATCTCTATTACTTATCTTAAGACGTAAAACTGTTTTATCACAATGAAAATGTACCAAAACAGGCGGCTTACCAAAGCTCACATAAAAGTCTGACTTTAATAGGAGTATTAAACTTGATCACTATTTAATAACCTACTCGTGACAGAAAGATAACCGAATAATCGAATAAACAATACCATTATTGTTTTATGTTTTCTAATGAAATAGTAATAAAAATACATTCGAAGCCTTGCCGCATTTTTGAACACCCATTCTGCCTGCGTAGGTGTACCCTAAATGCACTTACTCATTATAAATAATGGACTGATAATCTACGCAAGACAATAGTTTGCTACGTCTGTGGGTGGTAACTTTGACCACTATAATATGAACCATCTAACTCTTCACCATCACTACTTTTACAAGTTTCAGCCAAGTATACCTAAAGCTCAGAGAAATGTGGTGTTGTGTTACCTCGTGGGTGCACGTCAACAAACTTAGGTCAAATGATGATCAGTTAACAAAATGCATCAAGTATTATATTATGATAGTAATAATGCTTTCTCTCGATAAAATCTTGAAGTTGGATTGAGTATATTAACTCGAGTTATCTGTTTACGGTGATTCTCATCTGAAAATCTTTATACTTAGACTTAGTAAGAGTTTCACCTGTCTCAAGAGACTTAACAATTTTCAAGCTCATTAATCAGTCATAGGTTAACTTCTCAGGAGGTATCGAGTAGGCACATCTACTTTCGTTTCCTTTCGTTGAATCCTATCCTACTTAATATTATGAACGCGAAAGTTTGTGAGGATGGATGTTTGTTACTCTTTCACGCAAAAACTACTGAACGGATTTTGATGAAACTTTACAGTAATATAGCTTATACATCAGAATAACACATAGGCTATTTTTTATCTGGGTACCATGCGGGCGAAGCCGTGGGCAGAAGCTTATATTATATATTTCGCTACTTAGAATTTTAGAATTATAGGCCTAGGTAGGTCCAAACTTTTCAGATTAAATGTTTATAGAGAATTGTTTTGCGACAACTTTATCGTCATCAAAGTTGTCTGAGACGTCTTCCCACGTACACAGAATGAGATGGGATGCGCTAATGGTGGCATGCATCAATACCGACCTCGCATTGAACTCCGGACTCTGTGGGCGTCGTCTTATACAAATGCATAATGCTTAAATAACGTGTTGCAATTTAAATATGAGAGCTTTGAATTTTTTATTTCATATTGTAAATATGAATATAAAATAAAATTCATCGCATTCCTCTCCAATCTTAGACATTAGTTTAATATAAATAATAAATAAATAATGCAGGACGTTTTCACACAGCATCCTCTTGCCCCCGAACTAAGCAGAGCTTGACTGATATACTACTATTTTTGCTTTGTAAATACATACATATTATACATAGAAAAAACCCAGACTCGAGACAAATATTTGCAGATACAAACATTAGTCCCGCGGCGGGAATCGAACCCGCAACCTTCTGCGTCTCAGACGAGCCTTCGCCCACTGCGAGGTCGTTTCATAAATCAATATTTTGTAAAGTTAAAACTGATACCTACATACTATAATCAGCTATGAGTATGTAAGAACTACGTGCTTGTACTTGTTTATACGTATCTAACAGAAGCGAAAGTGTTTCTTGCTATTACAATAATTGGTAGAATATCCTATTTTTGATTTGAGGGACCTATTTTAGAGTAATCATACATTATAGCATTTCTTGCTGGTAACCGAGTTTACGAAAAGGCGAGCTGTGTATAGACCTACACGGTATAAACGTAGTGTCTCTAACGAGAGCTTATTATTATGCTCTTGTGGACCATTCCACAAGAGCCTAATAATAAGCGATCCTCCATAAACCTGACTTGGAAAGAACGGTTCTTAAGTATGAATTCATTAGATTTATAATCGTTCAAGTTGCGATGTCTGATACTCCAAATTCTATCTAAACAGCTTCGCATCATGACACTTTTGCTTGCAAAATTGGATGGAATTGTAGCCAAGCTATCACTTTACTGACAGTCATTAATCAATTTGTTCATTCGTTCATTTACCATTGGAACTGAGCAATGAGTCCAATTAAATTTGACAGCATTCACACCATGCTCTAAACCTTCGTAATTGGCAAAGGACGATTTGATGATGCAAACGGTAAATGCTTTTCGAAACGCTTGCCCGTTCGTATTGAATGTTTATTGCCTGCCAACACATCAATTTATTCTCAATAAAACTTTATGGTACGTTTATATACAGAGCTAGTTTGCATCTTTGATATATATGTCTTTATATACGCACACACATAGACAGCTTCATTACATAAAGGGAATGCAATTCCGGGATGCCGATGTTTCGATTTACCTGGGACCGCGGGACTGACGACTCTCAATCTTGCGGATAAATAAAAAGAAAAAAAAAAGTAAACGCGATAATGACAAGTAAAACTTATAATTATGTTATGTACTCGTAATCATGAAAGTTTGAAAAATTTTAAAAATAAAAGCCTTATATTTCTTTCAATAACATTTTACAGAGTTAGAAAATCATTGGTACCTATGGTTACATGTTTTTTTTTCTTTATGCGTCATTTAAATTGAAATAGAAAGGTTGGAAAAGTTATATTTTTTTTATTCTGCAAGAACCCCTTCACAGATGAAGGCCTCCTCCAAAGATAGCCATTGATCTCAATCTTGAGCTATTTGATGCCAGTGATGGGCCAGCCGTCTTCTTTACGTCGTCTTCCCAGCGGGCGCAGGGTATCCCTTGGCAGCGCTTGGCTTGTGGGTAACCCGAGTAATGGAACGGTCCATTACTCGGGCGCTATATTATACAAAAAAACCCTATAATATATGATTTTATTAAAGACATTTTATTATTAAATTAGGAGATTCATCGGAGCGTTCTAAATAAGGATAACAATCATGTGGAAATACCAAAAAATATTAATCCTTTTTAGACCGTGTCTGAAAACCAGCGCTGCTTCTTACTACGCTGTGGAGCAGCGCTAAATTTCGCTAAACTGAGATCGTATTTTCTAGATTAAGTATTTTTACCTTAATACACTGCATTGTCTATTTTATTTTAATCATTAAATTAAGTAGTTTCTTGTGTTTGGCAGGTAATGATTTTGTTTTTATTTTCTTGGTGAATTTCCATGTCTGATAGGCGTAAGTAAAGCATAGATTTAAAAACATTTTTAAGAGCAACATGCCGGTACAATTGAAAACTAAGGTAATTAAGGTCTATTATCATGCTTGACAATCTTGTAATTGCCGAAATTATTTTTTTCCAGCTGGATTACATATTCCCTTTGGTAGGTAATTACCAAACTAATTGGGTGACTATATGTCAAAAATAACTTTCAGGCTGACTTTTAGTGATGCGTGATAACGAGTTTTCCTGTCTTTTAATTAGTATTAATAATTACCTACTTTCCTGCGACAAAATGGTCGTATACTAACTTGTTTCAATATCGCAAAGTTTAAGCGCGATTCAAATGATTATCTGCCTAGGCGGAATGTTTAGGAGTCTCGTTGCCATTCTTGAAGTGCCATCTAATTGAAGTTAGCCGATCATCGAGCCAATTTGAACTTCGATCACACTGCTGAATAACAAATGAGGGTCGAACAAAAAGTTGTTTTTTGTAATTCAAGGCAATTCCCCTGATTCGACTCGATAAGCATATATTTATATAAATGACACTTAATGTTATAAAGGCTTTATTTGATGTCCGAATAAAATTTCATTTATAGACAGAAATACAACTACTTTAAAGACAGGACCAAATTTGTTAAGATATCTTAGTAATATAATAAATGCGAAAGTCTGTGTGTGTGAATGTTTGTTACCACGTATCTCCGTAACTTCTAAACCGGTTTTGATAAAATTTTGAATGTAGATAGTTTAGGTCCTGGAATAAATAAC
This sequence comes from Perizoma flavofasciatum, assembly GCA_958496245.1. Lineage (NCBI taxonomy): Eukaryota > Metazoa > Arthropoda > Insecta > Lepidoptera > Geometridae > Perizoma > Perizoma flavofasciatum. The sequence continues at coordinate 10,779,762 of OY292423.1, forward strand.
ACATAATCTTATTTTCGAAAATCAACTTCTAAGGGGGTTAAACAGGGTGGTAAAGTTTCTATGGAAAAAATATTCCTTGGTTTTATTCACTCAAAACTCGGTACACGTAAACTTTAAAATAAATAATGAAACACGTATTTTTTTTTTCAAAATTACCCTTTGGGGGTGTGTAATTGAGTTCTAAACTTTGTATAAATTGTAATCCTTGGTTCGATTAATTCATTAGTTGATGGACATAGTTTGAAGCCTGGAGACGGTCATATGCTACTTTTATTAACATACTACGCGGGCGAAGCCGCGGTCAACAACTAGTTTGAAATATTTATCTAAACTAAATTGGGTTTCATTACGAATCCACCAAAAAACTGTGTTAAAAGTGGCATTATGAGCGGTAATTAATAGCAGTTTTCTCTTGTCTCTATCTACATCATTAGCTCTACTACAATAATAACAAAGTATTAGGTATCTTCTAATGGTGTACCGTGTGGGTAGGTATTTATCGGTAGAAAGAAATGTCACAATATTGAACTCAGGTTACTCCAAAGATAAATGGTTAAAAAATAATTAAAGTGATCGTTATCATTGTTATCGTGAGTAGTTTATTATAAAATTGTTCATTCTTCTACAAAATATTTTTCGATACTAAGAAGACTGTTATCACTACACTCCCTTCTTCAGTCTTAATAAGGAACATCAATCCTAGATTGCGCTTATGAACTTTCATTGCGATTTGGTCACAATTTAAAGTAACTTTCAGTCACGAAGAATGTTTTGTTGTATGAAATGAGAACACAATCATAATTTTGTCCCTTTAAAACTGTTTACCAATAAGGTAGGTAGGAATAATAGTGTACTATCCATACAAATAGACATCTACATCGATGAAGTACTGCAGTATTACGTGGCCACACACAAGTGTTCAGTCCGGCGCCGCTCGAATCATTCAATTTGTGCTCGCATGCAGTGCACTCAGAGTGACCCTTCTATTGTCAAAGCGTGAGTGTACCTACCTATTTATACCTAGTACCTTTCCATTAATCGCTGCCTAATTTGAATACCTATACTTATGATAAAATAAGTATATGCGAAATAGTTGTACCATGGCCGCCCTCGGACCCCAGCCCACCACATTGCATCGCCCGGCCGCACTATTATTTCTTTTTGTCGGCTTTTAAGAGTCTTCTGTAGCGTGATGTTAAATAACCCTTTACCTTCCTCATGGGCTATCAAACGCAAATTTTTTTTTTCATTCTGACTAGTAGTTGCTGAGATTGGCGCGTTTAAACAAAAAAAAACTCTTCAGACTTATTATTCGTATAGATAATACGCATTAGATTGAAATACCACAAAATTGATTCCTAATAGCTGTATTTTAGTTGGATATATACATAGATAGATAAACGCTTTATTGTGCATAACATCACTTTATAGTACTGTACATAAATGGGTTGTGGAACTCGATTCGCGGAAACAGCAGTAGTCTCATCACGAACGCGACACGAGTTGACACCGCGACCCCGGTATTACTAAATTCTAGATAGTAAGATTGAATTAACTAGGTGTTTTAAATTGCATGATACTTTCTAGGGCTTGTTGATACCTGTTTGATAGCTCTAACATTGCGCAATTAGACCATAACTTCTATAGCTAAGATTCAATGAGTGTCTCCTTTTCAGATTTATCTAATAAACTAAGAATAAACTCAATAAAGAATAGGAATTATTCATAAAGAACAGTTTTGGCATCAAAGTAGCTCCGTAGCTCAATATACACCTTCTCAAATAGTCGCCCAGCTACTATACCACTATTGCTTCATCATCATCATCAACAGACAGTAGAAGTCCAATGCTGCCTCCTCCAAACAGTGCCATTACCATCAAGAAAGGAAACGATGAATTATATTATATTAATTTATGTTTTTTTGCCGTAGAAAAGTATATGCCGTTGTTTTCCGTATTTGGAATGCCTGTCTACCTACCCCTAGTCGTAAATCGTAAGATTGGATAAGGGATTATTGGGTATCCATCATCATTTAGAAGCTTATATATTATATGCTGTATTTACCTGGGCCTCTGAATAAACAAATATTGTGATGTGCACACAAGTCAGGGCTACCCGTTCAGAGAATGACTCAACAAAACTGCGTAGCGTACAAGACTGGATAGTGGACACTGCAATATATCTGAATAATAATTAATTATTTATACCTAATAAATAAATAATGCTGGACATTTTCACACAGCATCATCTAGCCCCAAACTAAGCAGAGCTTGTATTATGAGAACTACATGACTGATATACTACTTATATACATTTTTTTTTGTAAATACATACATAATATACATAGAAAACACCCAGACCTGAGAAAAATATTTGCAGATACAAACATTTGTCCCGTGGCGGGAATTGAACCCGCAACCTTCTGGGTCCCAGGCGGACCTTCGCCCACTGCGCCACAGAGGTTGTCCAATTATACCTAATATGAATTAAACATGCCCAAGTTAAACATAGTAGACAGGTTGAAGCCCATCATCAATGCAAAACGTGGGCATGTGCCAAATATAGTGTTTGAAAGACCCTCTGACGCTCTACTGAAATTCTCAAACATACGTACTGAGTATAGATCAGGGGGGCTAGGCAAATACCTCACGCTTACTTTTCCTTTCACGTTCACGCAAATTTGTCAAGGTAAAACTTGGCAGCTGTCACGTGGAATTTCCACAGCTAATGTCATTTCCATACAAATTAATCTTTCCGCAGGCGTTAACGACAACAGAAAGTTATATTTGTCTAGACCCCTGGATATCAATCAGGGGCTTAGAATCGTGAGCGTGTTTGTTTTATTTTTAATTCAACAGTAGTAAGTGTGCTCTGTGAAAAAAGTTTAGGGAAATAATGTTCATTAGAATGCCCGCACGAAAACAAATGTACAAAATAACGGACCCTCTCATGTACGTAAACATACCACTCAAAAGCGAATTATATACAAAATTAAGTTAAGTTGTATAGTGGTAGCTTTTCTTCGAATGGGTCCAGCAGGTTGCGCAATGGATTGATGTATTGTGCGGCCGATGGTTGATCAATAGCTTTACATAGAATCGAAGGACAATGTTTACCCAAGAGCTAGGGTTGTCGTAGAAAATATAGCGTGAAATAGAATTAGGCTCCGAAGAGAAAATATTTTCTTTCGCTATATATTTGGTGGATACCTACTGAACTAGTTTATCCGAGAGAGAACAATCAAACTAAGGTCTTCTTTAGTATTTTATAGGTATATAAAAATTACATCATTTTCATCATCATCATCTGAATGTTTTCCACTGCTGCATACTGGATAATATATTATATCATCTATTTTCAAATTTAAAAATTTAATATAAATTTTAAATACATACTTTACATAAAAAAATACGTATACGTATATCTGCAAGGGTAGGCAATAGCTAAGTTCATACGAACGTCACAAACGGACGTAGGCATCCTTTCGATATCCACGTGTCTTTTAAAAGGTACAGACTCGTTTCAAGGTACTGAATACGTAGAAACTGAGCCCTGTAAAAGCAATTTTACAAATTGAACGGAGTCTTCAGTCGAACGACCCGTGAAATGACCGTTTGATGTAGAGCTCTTGACTTACTCTATCCGTTACTGATTCGATCGAACCATCACCAAGCCCTGCCACTCTGAACTGGATTTCAATGTAAAGTGAGAATAAGAACATTCAATATGTTTGAATGCAAACTCTATTAGTTAGAAAAAAATTGTCCACCAAACTATTTCCGAGACGAGTAAATAGAATAGTTATGAGCAACCACTGAAAAGTTATGATTTCTAGTCTTCCTGCAAAAAGAATTCATAATGTACCTATCCACAGTGTCAGTTTCTTCGGGCGGTTTTTTACTGAAACAGCGATAGTGTAGTGTATGCCTCAGTATCGGGATAGCATTCTCTATTCCTGTCTCACTTCAAGAAACAAAAGGGAGAGAGAAAGCTACTGCAAAGGCTACTCCTGTACATCCGTGCCGTGTGGATTCCCACGGCTTTTTCCCACATATCTAGTCCCTAGCCGGTTTCTACTAGACCCGGCAGTGATAGTCTCTTAACTATCCAAAAACTAGATACGTGTAATTCCCGGCTTGAACGGCGTCGCATGAAACCATACGAGACGTGAACCAATCTTAGAACTCAATCTAATAGGTTGTCAGTAGCTATTTTTTTGGAGCTGCGTGTTATTCTAGCTTCTTCTCTGGCTAAAACTTCCAGGTCATGGGGAACTGCCCAGATGCCTTCCTGCCTTCTGTGTGTAGCAATAACTTGCGCCCATTTTGCCACCGCGACCGCAACAAGAATTTTACGCTACATCGCATACTACGTGACCACAACCACACTGTAAATTTATGACGATCGCGGTGGTGTTCGCGGATGGCGCGAAACTTTGTAGTGAAGGTTTCATACAGCGGTACTGTTATGTGCTCCGTGCCTCTACCTAAGAAACCGTAATAAGTAGATATTAGATATCGGTGAATGTATTCAGAATCACTTAAGTGAAAAGCGATTTAGAGCAATTTGAGTGGGGTCCTATTGTGCTAGGTACGGCATTGATTCGATAATCTTAATGATTGGGATCGGTCGGATGGAATCTGATACTGGCTGCCAATTAGGTGACTGACAATGGTTCGTGGTATCCAAATTGAAATTTAATTTGCATAAATTTTCTTGAAAAATATTGTTTAGACGTGAACCGAGGATGACAAACTTTCACCCCCATTTCCTCCCTTCAAATCCGAATACCCTGAAAAACGTCATTAATTATTTATGATGACAAATGCAATATTCAAGTTCCTATCATTAAAGAAAACCGATACTCCCATACAAATTTTCACCCCGCATTTCCCCCCTCCCCCCTTTAAATGTCAAAATCCAAAATCGTCAACCAGTAACTCGCCATTATTTATTTATGCACAATAACCGATAAAAAAAATCATGTTTGTTACTTTAAAGAACGAAAACTTTCATACAAACTTACTCCCCTCAATTCCCCCCTTAAAGTGTAAATTTCCGAATACTTTTTTAGCACATGCCTACGTTATAAAATAAACCTATGTACCAAATTACAACTTTCTAGACTTAGTAGTTTTGTTTGTGCGATAAAGATCAGTCAGGACAAACAATTTTATAGGTAGACTCGTAGATTAGCTCTACGGCTAAGAACGGAACTTTACGAAGGCAAGTTACTATTGTGTTGGTGTGGATTAATATTTCCCTTCCTTTTATAAATCTTTGCTAAAATCTATAATAGAAACTCATTAGTCATGCACGACTTTGCACATAGACCTAAAGCCTTGTACAATTTGAAAGACTACAAATAGACTGTAAATTGCCTTTCAAAATAGGCGCCATGCCATTATCATTTTGCGCTCAATGTACGACTCAATGTAAAATAGTGCCATTAATAACATTCTCATAATTTGAAATGTGCTGAATGGTATCTTGAGTGTGTCATTATATCCGAGGCCCAGACAATGGCCCATGAATAAAATATACAGAAACGAGGGCACGTGGCCACTGCACTCCACTCGCTGTCGAGAGCTTTATGTGCATTCTGGTTTGCAACCTTCTATAGTTTATGGTAAACATGAAATTTGCTTCAAGTAACTTACGATACAAAAGCAAGTACTAACTTGGAGTGGGCTGGGTTTCCGTAAGTTTTATTAGGTGTTATTGTAGACTATGGCCCAGTATGTAGAAAAACTGTAGTGTTTTATTCCCCAGCTTTTGTTTCTTTTAATATTTATTGTACGTCTATTTCATTTTATGAGGGCAATAACCACGTAGAGTGGTTTGTATAATGTACCTAGATACAAGTTGTCTGTGTTATTGCAATTAATGTAAGCAAATACATTAATTGCAATTAATGTAAGTGCAATTTTGTTTTATTTCTTAATCATTATTAGAATTTCACGTTCTTATTACCTTAGTACCTACTTCCTTTTGCCCCATTTCTTACCTTAAAATAAACAGAGGAGATTTGTGTAAAGGGTTAAGAAATGAAATTAAAAAGTCATATAGTACAGATTTTATTTTTATAATATTTATAATATAGGTATTCAGATACAACAGCAACTGTCTCCATTTCAAACGCTCATGTCCAACATATTTACATTTTATTTGAGGGATATTTCAAGATTAAACCACTTATAAGTATGGGTATTTCTGTGTATCTAACATTGCAATACACAAGTTACCATGAGTAAATTTATTTACTTACAATCTACGTTGCGTAAATCTCTACGTAAAATTGATTGTCGGATTTATTTACTTTACGATCGAGTACCTAAGAACGGTAGAGCCAATTTTTCAGGATTACTTATAGGCGATATACTTAATAGGTAAAATACTTATAGACTGAACTCATATAACCGCTCCACTAGGTATGAAATTATTTTATAACTCTCTTTTTGAAATATCCCCATTTCCTTGTCTGGTCCTCACACATCCAATGATCCATTCCATATAATACATACGAAAGTGCTCATCATTACATGATGGCAATTGATTTTATTTTCAAAATAACAATTTTATGCAATGTACAACCGTGTTAAAACTACGCATTTCTTTTAAAATTGAAAGCTATAAATTATTAGTTACACTTTTGGATACTGTTACATAATCGTAAGTGTTATATCAATTGAATAAAAACTCTAAGGCCTTAGGCATTACGATTATATAAAACATAATTTTGTGTTTTTTATTTCTTTTTTAATTACCTATATTTTCAGATGCTTACGTATGTTTTTTTAAGGCAGGCCTGTCAAATCACTATACGAAAACTTTAAACTTGCGTTTTGACCTAATATTGTAAATGATAGATGGGCAAATGTGAACGAAGAAGTCTAATGTACATTCGAAACAGATGATTAAAAAATGTAATAGAAGGTAATGAGTACATTTGACATGTGTTATAAGCTTATAACTTTTTATTTTATTCTAATTATGAAAAACCTTCCTATTCATTATTAATTAGGTCGTAAGCAGATTGAACCATAATACAGGTTGTTCCAGGATATTTATACTTACCCGAAAGGGGGAAATTTTACGCATAATAGGCAGGAAACAATATTCAATGACTTTTAAAAATCCAGCTATTTTCACGGAAGAAAATCGTTCTAAAAGTGTGCTGTTTCTTGGTAAATTTTAATGAATCTTTAAATAGGTTCATAGTCCGATAGCAAACATGGTGTTCGTTAAATGAGTCTTAGACACAAATACTTAGTCCTTAATCCTTTCGGGATATTATACATGTTCTGGGACACCCTATAGTAAAATGCGTTTAGCTATAAGTGCATACTCAACTTAATTAATATGTATCACAAAACATAAAGATATATTAAATTATGACTTAAATAAAGCTATACGTATATAAATAATATCCGTAAGATTAATATGGCAACAAAATCTATTCTCTAGCTAAGCACCTAGACCAGGATTTCAGATATTTACAATCTGTACAGTCGAATCCTAGTGTAATCGATTTCGAGCCTAATCGTTATACATTTACTTATCTTAATAAAATTATTGCCAATCAGCTAGTTCAATAACTTTTAAAGATTCTTCGAATAAGTTATTATTATGACGATTCAGAGTTTTAAAGGCAGCACAAATAAGTGCTTTTAATAACTTACATTATAAGTATAAGGGGTTTGGGTTAAGAGCATTTTTTCATTAGCCGGTACCGATATAATTGTCGCCGACACGCACCGACTGATATTACCTTCATGCTTTTTTAGTGAACGACCAGTCCCAGTACCAGTAAAATGGCTATGGGATTATTCCTATAAGAATGCTGCTGCCGAGGCTGGCCTTTAGTGTAATTAGGGGCGAGATTTTATTTACATATTATCGTCGAAGTTATATCGTTAAAGATATCGGCCAATAAAAAACCCTTGAATCGTAACAATTTCATTTGAAATTGGACAACTCACTTGTCACGATATCAGAAAAAATGCAGACCTACAATGCAGTACAATTATACATTTTTATAATTTATCTTCAGATAAAAACTATGTACAAAATGAAGACAATATCGATATGCACTGTAAATTTTTAAATGCTTTATTAGATATTTTTAATTAGGTACTATTTAATTACCTTAGATTTAAATAAAAGGATAATTTAATAATTCTCTTATCTAACGAAACGTTGATGCTAAACAAACTTACGTTATCTGCAATTTAACTTTAAATCTAAGGTTGAAAATATGCGTGTTTATTTTGTATCAATAAAAGCTGTACGGACTCTGACAGTTTAAAGGACTAGCTACGATAATAAATATACTACACGCAGTATCGATCCGATATAGGTACGCAACGCATTGTCTTTTAGTTTCTTTAATCTAAAGTCACACTCACTCTTGTTCACAATGATATGGTTACCTTTTTCTACCGAGCTCACTGCAACATCGTAGATTAATGTCTACATCGATATTAAAACAACGAATTAACGATAGCTTACAGACTTCAAAAGTCTCACTCGGAATTTTTTCACTTTCTATCTCAACACTCGATAATGCAAAGTTGATTTCGACAATCAACTTTCAATATTTGATATACTGTAGGTACTCGACTTCAATGAAAGTAGTTTTTCAAATCAAAGACAAACCTACATACAAGTACGTTCAAATATAATTGATATTCGAAATCTTACTTACGCGGATGTCTAAATCGATTTCAATGGTCGATGTTAGACGATCGTCAGTCGTCGTCTAAGTAAGATGGTTGAGTGTGACCAATACTGTTGCAAGTACAAAACCAAGTAGTGGTCTCATCGCTGTCGCCGCTGAGGTCTTCGGAGTAGAGGAGTGAGTGGTCTCTTCGTTGATGAATGTTCTGCTTCCTGTTGAAATAGAGATAATATCTTTTTGTAAATTAACATTGATTTTTGTTTTTTTCAGAATTTCCTCCTTTTTGCCCTTATTACTTTTATTAACTTCCTAACACTAAGCAATTTGCTGCGAAGCTCAACATTTTCCTCAATACTTTGTTAGAGCTTTAAGAATCACATACCGATAACATTAATGGTCAGACGAAATTCGAATTTTCGTGGGGTAATTTCCACCCAGTTGGAGTGGGGTCCATCGCAGCTTTAATGGAAAATAAACTGACGAATGGCGCATATCTTCGAATTTTTGATTCTAGAGCATATTGGTTTCCTCACGATATTTTCTTTCATCGTTTTGAGCATATGTTAATGCCATATAACCTATATGTTTTTATTATCTATAACTAGTATAGTGAACGGAGGTAAACAAGGACAAGTGAGATAACATGTTATGAGAACCGGGACACGTTCATCAATTAAAGAAAAACTAACAAAAAATAATGAATTTATTATTTTAATTAATGTTACAAGAAGTGGTCCATCGCTTAATAGCGATAAGCGCTCGTCCAAACAATCTGGCAAGGAAACCAAACGACGCAGTGATCGATCGTAGGCACAGTGAGATCTTAAAGGTTGCGGGATGTGGATGGAAGTAGCCCATGAACTTAATCAGTGGATTCTTTGAGATTATAATGGTGAGAGAGTGCAGCTTGACCCGGATATACATTACTCACTTGCATCTTCCGAGCCGGATCCCTCTTCGCCCGACCCTTCTGCGTCGTAAGCTGCGTCATCGTCCGGGTAGTTCCGACCTGAGCCAGATCCTTCTTCGCCGGCCTCGTCACCTTGCATGAACGCCTCGGCTTGCGCATCGTTTGCTCCAGAATGGGCGATCAGCAACTGTTGATAACAACAAAGTGTGAATACCTAATAGTTGGGCAAGTACGAATAACACCTATAGATGGGAATGGACGACTAAAGGCGGGTCAGGCCGAAAATTATGATCTTACATTGTCTCGGGTTACGAACCAAATTAGGTTTAGTATTAACTATATACCTAATGAACCTTTTGGCATTTGGGCTGATGATGATGGTGTAACATATGTAGTTGGTAGTGACGTGGGTTCGGTGTTTAGTGGCTTTAATGGTATATTTTTTATGCCAATCCATTATAGAAACTTTTGTTCCGTTCAGAATATGCTTCCTATCCTGTTGGTTAGGGATGTAAGTACCTACATGATACTATACAGAATGTGCCAGTGCCTACTTAGGTACCTTAGATGCTAATATTGTGTATTATATGTATAGGCATACTGCGTATATTAAGGTATATTCATAGTATGTGTTACACCAATTAAACCCCTTGCAAACTTTGATTAAGTTCGTTCCATTCAAAGGTTGTCTGTCAGAGATCGCTATTTAGCGAAAAAAAACCGCCCATTTTACAGAACATTCAAAATTTGTGTTACTTAACTAAGATGATGTATTATTTGCTGTGCAATGTATTATTTTCTATCTATCTATCTATATTAGACAAATCAAAATTTCGAATAACCGGAAACTAGAATTTCAAGAGCTGACGAAAGCGATCAAATTTACGATCGTATGTACGTTTATAACATTATATTATAGAAATAAGGTAGGTAAGTAGATAAGTACCTACCTCCGTGGCATGGTTTGAAATTTGTAATTAATTATTTTCGTCTCCATGATGCAATGACAAGATGAAAGGCGATTGATATCTTTGTTTCGTACGCGAGAGACAGCTGCTGAGACCTTTTGAAGATATCGATCTGTATATGTTATTAATGTTCCTCGTATAAGTATATACGTACAGGGTGTATCAGAATATGTTTAATATCTCGAAGGGACGAAGAAAAGAAAGAATCATCCGATTCTACCCACGACCTTTTTCCTGAAAGGCGTGATTTCCAAAATAATTATAATTTGTTTACAGCTGATTTTTAGACTTTGAGATGTTTGATATCAGGTTATGTACCATAAACAGCTGATCTACTGTATTATTGTTTTTGATTGGACTCTAGTGCGTCAGTAATGACAACACAGAGATTTTCTGCCATCTATTCTAAACAAAATTAATAATAATAATGGTGGTCATTTTTTACACTGCATCATTTAACCCCAAACTAAGCATAGCTTGTATTATGGGAACTGCATGACTGATATACTACATAATACTTTTTTGTCATACATAGAAAACCCAAAGACCTGAGAAAAATATTTGCAGATCATACTAACATTTGTCCCGCGGCGGGAATCGAAACCACAGCCTTCTTCGTTTACGACAAAGTGCTGTACATCATTGACCTGTAAGTGCGAGTGGCGACGCATGTTGCGCGCTTACTCGCACTTACAGGTCACTGTATAATATTAATGTATTTACAAAAAAAGTATTTAAGTAGTATATCAGTCATGTAGTTCCCATAATACAAGCTCTGCTTAGTTTGGGGCTTGATGATGCTGTGTGAAAAATGTCCACTATTATTTATTTTATTTAAGTGTCTCACCGTTCTAGCCTGTTGCAGCCTGTCAGCGGTGGAAGTGACCCTGGCGTCTTGCGCCGGGGTGCCGCTAACCTCAGGGTTGTACCTCTGCTCGCTCATCGAAATAGACGTGACTAGCGCCTTCGTGTACCTGTTGACAGCGATTTGGTATTATTGAACACCTTCCGTTGCGTTTGATAAATTGATTTCCGCTTCAACAAGCCGAAATAATGTTTTTTTTTCACAAAATAGTATGAATGAATTCCAAACGACTTATTAGTTTGTTGGTATGAAGCTCTGCTAATTTCATTCAAAACGTTTTCACACCTACTAGTTTGTTACCTATGAGTTAAATGAATACAATTTTCAAATTATTTAAAAGTATAATGTTAAAAGGTGCATATATCTTGCCCAGAGTAACTCAGTGATTTTATTCAGTAGCACGCGATATAAGAAATTTGCACTTAAGTAACAATGTGCGGTGACAGGATGATAATGATGATTATAATACAAACATCGAATCATTACCCTTTGAGTCGTTATTTGCTCTGAAATAATTCATACAAAGTGCAAAATACTCACTCTCCAATCTTTTCTCCGTTCCAGCACCGATCGTTCCCCTCATCAGCGAAGTCAGGTACATCGCACACTTTGTCAGCCAGTACGGAGAACAGCTTCTTAGTAGAGGCCAGGGTCGCAGCAAAATGAAGCAGTTCTGTGTCAGGGGGCGGTGCGCGGAGGTCGTCACGACGGACGGTGCCGATGTTATGCGAGAGGTCGGGGGCGTCGATGGTGGATGGCGGACCGCATTCGTGACGCACCTGGTGGAAAGAAAGGTTGGTTATACAAAGTTCGTTAAGTAGTATATATATAACAAAGTTAAAAGGAAAACTATCACAGCTAGAGAGGCAAGTTTACAAGTTAAATAGTCGACTAACTTATAAAATGTAATTGGCGAAGTTAAAAGGTTAATTTTGTAAAAAATCTATTGAAAATAAAATTACTTAGATGAAGTTGTGTAAAACAGGTAGTAAATATAAGTTTATGGGCAACTACAGAACCCTATACTGCGCGTAGCTCGGCATGCACTTGGCCGGTTTTATTGTATTTTATCATCACCCTACGACTAGGTTAGATAGGTACTGTATTTATCAAATTTATATTTATTTGGAAAACAAACAGAACAATGACACTTTTACTCGGACGAAAAATGATACATAATAAAGTTTTCACTAATTAATTACTCTAACACGTGAACAGGTGGTAAATCATGTTAGATAAACTTAAACAATAACCTAAAAAAAACAAATGAATAGAAACAAAAACATAAAGTAATAAACGAATAATCATAAGCTGTTAATAAGTTACGAAGCTCCTTGCAGACGGCGAATTTAAATTTGGAAGGAGAATGATCGAACATACCGTATTTATAATAAATATTATTGTTTGTGTTGTCTTTCAATTTTTATAAGTACCTACATAATCACTTTCGTGGAATACCATAGTTGCTATTCAATCGTTTCAAACGGCTGCTAGCCATAGAATACTTCGATCTATCGATAAAACTGATATCTGTTAGGTGTATGAAAGTTAAATCGGCCACTTCTACCTACACACACAGAATCGTTGTTTGTTCATCAATTAATTTATTGGATCACTGATAAAAACAATGCCAGTAAGGTTGCCAATCGGCCTTGACTTCAATTTAACACAAATTGAATAAATTGCCTTCTAAATATGGGTTGCTACGAAAATTCCAACTTCGGCACCTAGTCTTCACAGACAGAGATTATCTATCAAGGAATGTATGGCAGCTCACGTTATTACAGACAAAAAACAAATGTTATCTCGCAGAGAGATGAAGATAAATGATTGCACTACAGTCGATGAAGTCATGTAATTTGTTTGCAAGTAAATGGTAGTATGTTTTACGATGGGTACTGCGGAAATGGTTATGAGAGGTGCGGAGGCGAGAATGCGCTTGCGGCACTTTGCCTTAGAGTATTTGTGTATCGGAGCTTACTAACAGTTTTCTTTCAGGACTTCAGGACTAAAATGCAAAGCGGAAATAAAACATTATCGTGTTATATAATTGTGTGCCAGAACCCTAACTGCTTCTTTCAGGTTCAACGTATAGTGATGACCGATGATAGACACCTCGCCGCCGCCGCGTCTCTTATAAATTTTATCATAGTTATTCTTAGAAATTTTATCATAGTTATTCATTGATTCTTAGAAATCTATAAGGTGATGAGTAGGCAAAGCTATCAGGAAATAAAGCGACATGTGTAATGATAAGCGAAGAGTGTGTGTATTTTGTCAGAAGGGATCACTACCCCGACGCGTTTCCCGACAGCAATGCTCATTGTGCGATGTGAACGGCCGCAGCGACGCGCGACACGCAAATAAACCAAAACGACGCAGTCCACACATCGCTGCGCCGACGCAAATAGGCACATAGCTCTGCGCAATTATTGCAAAAACACGACATCATACACCCGCACAGAACGCACATTTAACATTCTCACTTATTTAAACAATCGCGCAAATCTCAACAAAAATACCTACTCTAGGACTATTATTCACATTACTATGAACCACTTTTGCTGTCGGTTAGTTTGACTAAGCATATTGTAACTAGCACCTATACGCCGAGTAGTTTGTACTTGCTTCGGTCTACCCCCTTATTGGAAATTGCTTTCTAAAGAATAAGGAATTCTGCAGAGTTTCACAACTCTATAAAGGTAAATATATACAAAAATTAGAGATTTCCAAAACAAACTTTATAAAATACCTCGAAAAATGAAATGTCTGTTTTGGATATGTAGTCAGGTAATAGTTCCACTTTCGTTAAGAATTAAAGGATATAAACTCCATTACGACAGTTGAGGAAAACTTTTATTACGACGACATCTGTCGCGCTGCGGCAAAACTCATAATCCAATATTCATCTGATATAATATTAATAGTAACCGAAATACGCTGAAATATCTCAAATGTGAGCTTAGGATACGGACATGTTTTCCGCAATATTATATAGCAATAAAAAACAAGACATATCAATTAGATAACGGCGACAAAAACATACCAGACTTATAAGGTCTTAACATTATGTGTTAATTGCTTCTTTTTTTCTTTGAATAACACGAGCTCTAGGTAGGGTAAAAAGAGACCGACGGACGTACGTACAGTAAATATTCATTAACGCTTGCGATTGTAATGCCGCAAACCGGATTGCTCTGGTTCGGAAAAAAAGTAATAAAAAAACCGTCTGGTTGTGTATGTGGATGTAGGTAAGTGTAAATGTAGGTACCTTCTGAAAGAGCATCGTTTGCCGCGGGTGGGCGACTCAGTGTAATTATGTAGGAAAGCTTAGTGTAAACCGAAGTAAAAAGGTATCGCTTGAGTTGGTGCCGAGTATTATATGTATCACTTATAAAAAACTGCGAATGACTGTTTATTACATTCTGGATGTACCTTGCCTACCATTAGGTAGGTCATTGGACGACGGCTGCTCCTGTTACATACACGCTGATTAATGTGAATTTTCCACGAACTGGACAGTGCAGTGTAGGAAGTTGGTGGACGGAAGTGGTCCTCCGTATTTCCGCACAAGCCACTTTTATTAGGTTGGTGAAAGAGGCTCTGACTATGTTTTCCATTCAATGATATTCCTGTTTAGCAGCATTTTTGATTTATGACAGGTAAAAGATTCTATAATTTGTAAAAATTTGTTTTTTTTAAGTATCATATAAATTTAAGTATATGATAGAATTGAAATTATCGGTTTTAGTATCACGAAGAAGGACCTCAAAACGCTCAAGGAAACGTCAGCAGGAGAATAGTAAAATACGTGATATAGTTATAATAATAGCCTAAAATTCTATGATCTCATATCCGCATAATTGACAAAAATTTCACAATCCGAAAGATCGACACCCGTTGGTATTTTACTAATAATAATAATAATATCATTTATTTGCCTGAATGCGGTAGTACAAAGTTATTTGTTATATTATAGGGAGCTCACATGCCCCAATATCTGGGATGCAAATTTACTTAAATATCTAATCTAATTTAAAGTTAACATGTCCATATTTAAATGTATATATATTTTTCTATATAACGACAACTTATCCTCGTAATATTTCAAACGAATCATCAATACAATTCAATACAAATGTCAAGCAAAAAATAACAATTACAAAATGAAAAATGTCAAATAAATAAAATGACAAAAAAAATTGTTAATTGGCAAGAAATTCTTTCACATCGTAAAATATATTTTTAAGTAGCCAGAGTCTTAGTTCTTTTGTAAATTTATTCAGCGGAAGGCTTTTAATGTTCCGCGGCAATGTGTTATAAATGACACCGCACATAGCAAAGCAGTTATTTTTGTAAAGTGCTGTCCTCGGAACTCTAGATAGAACAATTCGTTCAGAGTCCCGGATGTTTCGAAGATACATTTCACCCGCTTTTACAAATAGGTTATTATGCTTTTTTACAAACAAAGCCGGCTCATACAGGGTAGAGTAAGCAGATTAAGATCCCTGAACAGCGGTTTGCAGGACTCCCATGGTGGTATACCAACTATTGCCCTAATACATTTTTCTGTGCTAAGAATGCTCTTTCCACCTCTAAACCATTCCCCCAAAGCACTAGTCCATAGCATAACACCGACGCGACATAACCGTGATATTATTGTAATACTGTTTTTCGGTTTGACGTTTTCCTTAATCTATGGTGAGCGAAAACGAATCTATTTAATTTATTACAGACTCTGTCAATATGTGCTTTCCAGTTGCAATTAGCATCCAAAATAAAGCCTAAAAATGTTGTGTTTTTAACTTCTAGAATGGTAATACCTCTGTTTGAGATACACAAATTTCCTTTTGTTTAATTATTCATCACCATCCCAAAATGGCATAGCTACTGCTACATATCACTTTATCACACTGACTCATTCTATTGTGTAACTATCATTTCAATTGTGAAGCTAGGTCTTTGTACGGCCTTGTGAATCAATTATATATAATTTATGCTTAATTCCATACATTATACAATCTCATCTAATGTTTCAGGGAGATGGACCAAATAAGTCAGACTACTTCATTCTTGTGACACAATCTGACTGAATGTCTACTAGTTGGGGTTCATAGGATTTTTTTAGTTCCTCCCGTGATCATGGTAAATGCAATTGTGCCGAAATATCGGGAATCATTCATACTCACAAATCACGGTAAATATCACGTTTTTTAGTAAAAATTATGTTCAGAGGAATTGTGTCACAGTGTCACAAAGTTACAGAATTTGTTTAAGTAATAAGTAAGGTACGAGTTCTTTTATAATTTGTTAACATTTTTAGTTTGATGAATTGATTGTGAAAACTTTGCATCCTATTGTCTATAAAACATGTTATAAATTTTGAACTTTAGGCACGTTCAAGGTACGTGCCTAAAGGTACCGTGAATAAAGACCGATAAAAGTAATTAGGTTCATTCAAATAAACTGAATAATTATACTACCGCTACAGATTTGAAATATAAAGACATTTTCTGAAATTATAGCTATAGACTCTGTAGCTATAATTGCAGTGAAAATGTATCAGAGTCAGAATAGTTTGTTTTGAACTTCTGGATGCAGAAAACAATCCTTTCTTTGTTCTCCAAGTGTTCTGAGCCAGGGTAACGGAAAACGGGATAGAGCGTCAAATCGCCTTGACTGACAAAAATGGTACCTAGGTACATCCGGTATATAATCCTGTCAAGCGGATTGAATTTGAATACATGACAAGATAGGCTCGAGATTAGCGAAACATGACAGAGACAGTCATATTGCCATTTGAAACAGATAAGCTGCATGTTACATTATCGAGGAACGAATTTAATCATTTATTGATTAATATTTCCTGTGTTATTATTATTAAATTCTTTATTTTTGATTCAAAAAAAGTCATCAAAAATAATGCTTAATGCTAAAAGCATTTTCTACCTGCCAACCTCACTGTGTTATTCGAAGACAATATTTAGCTTAGGTTGGGTTTAACTTCTATTTATTTATTCCTTTACGTTCTCTTATGCTCTTGACTGTATTTCTTGTGATGGTAATCCTTAAATACATACCTTATCAATGCGCAGATCTTTGAGGATACCAAGTAGGGGGTAGCCAGAGTCACATCCAAACATTATATTTGGCCCCGTTTTGCAAGTAGTTAGTAATCCAAGGGACAGGTTGCAAGCCAATCGCTGCTCATTGAAACACTATAATGATGGCCTTTGAATTTTTGGTTCTAGGGAATGTCGGTTTCCTCACGATGTTTCACTTAACGATGTTTTGCTAGATATTTATACCTCTATAAACTGGGCATGCTAATTCATGTTGTGTCAAAAGTCCGTTATTCAGTAAGCTTATCGGATTGCCTACTTACTACCAGTTAAGGTACCATTCGTAGATTACAAATGTCAAGAGATCCTGCTTTCTAGAGCAAAGTAGCTCAACTTGTAACTTACAATGTCGTTTTCCTTTGACGGAACTTGGAACAGCGAAGCAAAACACGCAAGTCTCAAAAACTCTCTATTATAAGTTTTTACATTATGCTTATCCACCTTTTTTATTCGTTTGTACCTAATGGTATCAGAGTTTTTTTCTTGTTAGCAATAATTTTGTGTCGGAGCAATGTTTGATATCTATTACTGGTTGATCTGAACAAACGACTTGATTCGAAAAAACTCCGCATATGGTTCAATACACTCATGCATGACTGTATGAGTTATGAGCGTGATATCACCACTACAATTAGACACATACAATAGAAATTTTACGTCAAAAAGTCACACTATCGCTAGTGTAGCGATAGAATAAAGAACGTTGGTAGTTAGGGTAGACCGAAACAAAAGCAGTGGAACAAGAAAATAACATGGATATAGATGTTGACAACCTCCTGTGGCGCAGTGGGCGAAGGCCTGCCTGAGACGCAGAACGGTTTGATTTCCGCCCCGATACAAATGTTGAATGATCTACAAATATTTGTCTCGTGTCTGGGTGTTTTCTATGTATAACGTGTACAAACAAAAAGTATATAAGTAGTATATCAATCATAATTATAGTTTCCATTACACAGGAAAATCTTTTTCGTAATTTTACTTCTTTGATCCGAAAAATGTAAAGGTACGTAAAATAACTAAGGCGAATGATTGATTTATAAAAGAAATAAAAGAAGCGAACGTAAAAGGAATGAATAAGGACTCAATGCGAAGGAAAGTTCTCGCTGTAAAGGATTCTCGGGAGACACGTCATTCGTCTTGTTTGCATAAGCTGCAAAGAAGCTTCTCAACATTTGATATCAACCCTCTTGACTCTTTTAAAATATTTATTCATATTATGATTCTTTCATACTTATCGCTACCACATATATTAGAGGTAGCTTCTGCCCACGGCTTCGCCCGCGTGGTACCTGGACAAAAAGTTGCCTATGTGTTATTCTGATGTATAAGCTGTATTACAATAAAGTTTCATTAAAATCCGTTCAGTAGTTTTTGCGTGAAAGAGTAACAAACATCCATCCTCACAAACTTTCACGTTTATAATATTAGTAAGACTATACTAGTCGCTACTATACCAGCTCAATTAGGCAGGTTTTTATTTACATTTTTTGTATTATTATCTAAGGTACTACAGTTTTATCTCCCCGTCTAACGAAAGTATGTAAGGTACCTATAAGTATACTAATTTGTTACATTTACTAACAAAACCAGTAGTAGATCTTCCAGTCCCATAAACAAGCTATAGAAGATCAATAAATACATGTGATGCTGCGATATATCAATAATAATCGGCGTCATACTATTCCAGGGCCGTAGTTAGGGTTTGGGGCATGCTAGGCATATTAAATCGTTGAATATTAATAGAAAACGCATTTTCAATAAAAAATATGTTTTTAACTATGTTTTTGTTTTATACCAAAACAATATGTCACACAGTTTCAGTCACTAGTTTGAACACACACTTGCGTGCTAACAGGATCCGTGGCAGAGGGGGTAGGTACTGGATCAATATACCTATTTACTAACTTCGCAGAAGGTGATCTCAACGCAGGAAACTGTGTTTCTAAAAACA
This sequence comes from Perizoma flavofasciatum, assembly GCA_958496245.1. Taxonomy (NCBI): domain Eukaryota; kingdom Metazoa; phylum Arthropoda; class Insecta; order Lepidoptera; family Geometridae; genus Perizoma; species Perizoma flavofasciatum. Next base: position 10,799,258 of record OY292423.1, read on the forward strand.
CCCCCGAATTTCTTTCAAAAATATCTTTGGCCCTGTCTGAACCCCTCTAAGAATTGGTTTGCTACGATCCCGTCCGATTGGCCCCGATCGAAGCTGCGCTGCGCCCACGCAGGTCATGACCCAAGACAAGAGCGGTGAAAACGAAACGTGGCCTGCCCACTGTCTATCTTAAGACATAACATTACTTTTCTTGGCTACCTTATTTGGGGTCAATAGGTGGGTGTCGTGGCAGGTTGTACAATTCCAATGATAATAATTTAACAGTTGCGAAATTATACTCTGCAGCTTGTAGCGATTACACTTTGCCAGGTACTAATTCACATTTGTTTTAAACTTACATAATTTAATTTGTCGGACCTTATATTTCCAAGTCAAGTTTTCTACAATGTTCGCAATTTTCTCTGACTTGAGCTTTTAACATTTCCCTCGGAGAAAGCATGCGACGCGTAGGCGGGCGCCGGCGCTCCGCACAACTTGATAGAGCATGGGGATTAGAACCGCCCAAACCGCTAAGAACTTGCACACTTAGGCCTTAGACACGCAGAAAGCATTGAACGGAGTATTGTGCATTGCTCTTTTAAAAGACTCATTCATGACTGCCATTTTGAAATCAGCTACCTATGTTTGCTTTCTGGCTAAAAGAAATAGGCATTAAAACCCGTAAAAAATCCGTATAAGTAAGCGGATGATTCCTGGTTACATTCGTTGAAAAGCTCTATAATACTTAGCAAAAGTAGGTTTCACTCTGCGATAATTATAGGGGCACGTATGAGTGAAAATAAATGTAAGTGGCGCAAGAAGAACGCCACCTGGTGAAGCATCGCACCTGTGTTATGGTCCTATGCCTTGCAGTTGAGTTTTTGCCTATAAACCACTTCTCGATCAAAAGTCCCAAACTTGCACAAAACTCTACAATCGTGTCGCATCCCGCAGGGTAACGCGATAGCGGTAATAACTTCACCAATATACCATAAAAGTGTCAGTTAGGAGGCTTTACTGCTACAAATTAATTATATACGTATTCGTCTTATTAGCCAGCTCCATTGACGTAGCGAAGCAAGGTAAAGTTTGTAAAGTTACAATTTTAAGCGAAAATGTGCAATTACTATAGGGGAGTTAGGTAACTAAAGAAAATCACTATAAAGCACGCGTTAAAGAGGCATTTGAGTAATTTAAAGTCCGGCTTGGTTCTTTATAGAGTGCATGATGCTTTTTTTGGCGTTAAGGTCGTCTATAAAACTTATTTTTAGAGCTTCTGAATAATTAATATATTTTATTTAACAATCTGTGTATTAACACTAAATATGATGATAAGAAGATCTAAGGCTAAATTGTTTTACCTCTACCAATGATCTAAAACAAATTAGCAAAAACGACACAAAACTAGACACAAATACAACTGAGATGAAGGTAGTTAAATCAAGTTACCTACATTACTCAGGCCTTGTCTTTGAGCCGCGTGATTAGAGACAAAACAAGCAAATTGCAGACAGAGGCATCCGGCTCTACTAACTAGAGATCATTGAAACTTGACATAGTTTGAAAGCAGTGCCTGAGCCCACATAGTTGTTGGCTACGCACAAATAGGATTGGTAGAAGTAAGGTTGTACATGAGTTTTTATTACATAACTTCCATTATAAACGGGATTGATGAATGTGCAATGAGTAACGCGTATATGCGTTACTCATGTGGTCATTGCACATTCATCTGTGCCGAAATATCGGGAAACAATCAAACTCACAAATTATGATAAATATCCCTTTTTAAGTAAAATGAAGTTTATAGTTATGAACTACATTTTAAGCGTAGCGTATTTAGAAATGCTTTGTCTTGTTGCGAGTTGCTTAGGTAATTCTCAGTCATTTATTTCATAAGTTTATGAAACAGAGATCAGAGTTATATCAATCCTATAACCAATTGGAGTGTCGCTCATGAAAAGCCTGCATAAAAGCTCTTATTTCAATTTAATAAAAACTAATTGACTTTTTGTTCACAGGCATTTGATATGCTTAAGCCAAAGTGGGGGCGATCATCATAATCTTGACACAGTTTTGTGACAAAGGGCTCTCTGTTACATTGACATCTGATAGCTTTCTAGAACTGAACAAAGCTTGGATGATAGAGATGCTTTGAAATACTTAGTCTATTGAAGAAGAGATGCGTCTCATAAATCATCATCAATGGCTCTTTCACTGGGTGGCCGTTTTTGCTTTGAGTGCCAAGATCTAGTGTGATGTAGCTATATTTACAGGGTATGTACATATAGAAATATAGAATAATATTCTCATCTGTCGTTTTTCAGGATTTAATTAAGTTCCTTTACTGGATGATAATGAATCAGCTTTACTGATGAGAGAGGGATCACAAACTTAAGCAAGTCTGGCCAAGTGTTTCTATGGTTAGTTCGACAACATACTTGCGAACCACAGACGAATCAAGAGTCCTAGATAACAACGCAATCGCAAAGTCGGTGTTTTGTCAGTAGAAATTAACCAGACGAAGAGCTCTGAAGTAATCTATGCTTATCGGCTTCAAGGCTAATGTCGAAGCTCTTTGTAGCTTCATCGCGACATTATGTAAACTACTCACACCTATTAAAGAATAACGAAGCAATTAAATGGCGCCTAAAAGCGGAAACAGTGGCCTTGTATATGACATAACCATCTGTGACTATGAGTAGGCTGTGTGACTCAACGGATACGGTCTGCGATTTGTGTCCTAGTCACCATATGTGACGTGACTTGTGATTGTCGTGGTTCAAGGGCATTCATTGTTACTTAATTCTTATCCGAATGCTCTACAGTTTATAAAAGATCGTTATTATTACAAGGTGCCCAAAGAAATACTTAAGTATTCCTGCCAGTACTAAGCTTAGTACTGATGTTGGCACCGATTCTCTAGTACACCAACTAAGCTTAATTTAAACTTTCGTTATATTTTACTGAAAGTTCACACAATAGAGAAATGGGAACAATTTTTCACTGTTATGAAATCACAATAAAACTTTTATAGTAAATTTCGCTACTACGCTAGTTAGCGAAATTTATTATACTACTAAACTAGTAGCTTAGTAGAGAGGCATCGGTGACAAAGTAGGAAGGCGTGACTCAGTCAATCATGACTTAAATTAATTCCAAAAACACACGATAGTAATAAGTTGCAGTTTGGATGGTATATCGATATGTTCTACCTAAAACAAAATGTGCGAACGTTGTACCACACAGGTACAAGGTGTATAAATCGTATACGCAGTATATGCATTATTCCGCTATACATTTGAATAATATTATATGTTTGCAGTATGATTCTAGTCTCAAAGTTTATAATATAAAAACGTGTAATCCATATTACATAAAATATAGACATTAGTTTGAAATCACTAAATTAAAAAAAAAAGTCATTTTTATGAATTATAACACGTTTTATAATATTTAAAAGCAAGTCCATTAAGATATCCTATAGTTTAATAGTCTTGCAGTCTTTTTTATCATGAATAGACATTCATTTGACCATAATCTCACCTGATGGTAAGTGATGATATGGCTGACAATAAAGCATGAAAGTCTCTATTCAATCTTATATGTATATAAGTCCGCCTATTGTTCAGTTTTTATAAAATATGTAATAAAGTAATAAATAAATAAAATAAATATTTTTAATTTGAACTTTCTCTCTAGGTAGGTATGCAATGAATATAGAAAATTCTAATACAATATTGAGTTTCCCATAGATCAGACGCTAGGAAGATTCTAGTTTCAATCTTCAAAGTAACGGAATTATAGCTAAAAGAGAGTGGTAAGGTGTAGTGGTCAGTGAACTCAACTTTTGATTCGAAGGTAATGGGTTTGAATGCCGATGTACAACGATGGATTTTTCCACCAAAAAAAAATATGACTCAATCTTTTACCATGGATCACTTGGTCCATGGTCATCATACTGAGAGAACGTGTTACAAGACGAATGAACTATTTCTAAAATACGCTTCCTACGTATGAAGAGTCGGGTTCGTTACTAAAGTTAGTAATCGGATGTTTTTGATTGCTTATAAATACTCGTAAGTAATAAATCTGCAGAGTATCATTACGTTAATCGATCTTAACATCGATCGCGATCAATGGGGCAATCAAAATTAAGTAAAGCTAGGAAACTGGGAGTAGCTATTTCATAGATAAATAGATTGAACATTTTTTATTACACAACTAAAAATTACTGCACATAGGCAAACTTAGTGCTAGATGGCATCCAGCTAACCTTTGTATAATATGGAAAAAGGTCTTGAGGTAGTGCATAAATAAGAAGAAAAGTTATAAGTTATATGCTAGTCATTTTATATATTGCATGATATATTATTCTCCGAATTTTGGTAAAATTTAGCGCTATAAATTAGACCGACCGAGTACTCAACGGTCGATAAAAACGGGATTATTTCGCTAAGTAGAGTATTTATGGCTCGGAGAGACTCACAGTTTTTGCTCCACCTAGATATTTATAGCAGCAAATCTTCAGAATTAATTTGAGCCATTACACGTAAAGATAAGCGATCTTTATTTAAAATACAGTTTTTTTGGTGAAATACAATGACCCAAGCCCACGCGCCTGCGTCTGACCCGCGCGGCCTACGTTCGCCTCGCCAATGTTTATAGTCTCGTATCTAGTAAACGTATCCAAGAAGAGATTCAACACTTTACGATCGTCGGATAGACTATCGCCTTTGTAATAGTGATTGGATTCTTGTTCGTGTCGTCTTTTATTACGAGGAAATGGGAATGCAAAGCGGACGGACATGTCGGATATCTGAAGGCAGGAAGGTAGGGAATAATTGAAACGTCTAGCTTAGCAGCATTCGGGGCACGTGTGGCTCCGTGCCAGACTCAAGGGTGCAGAGCGTCCGGAGACTCCACTTCCTGCAACACGCTGACAAATTGAACAATATTTTCTTGTTTGATCGCAAAGTGAACCGGTACCCGAGACGGTGCAATATTTCTTACCTAGGTAGCTAGGTGGTTGGAAGTAAAACAGCAGTTTCGTACTAAAACGGCGTGCAAAACGCAGAACATCTGCTAGATACTATTGCAGCGGTAAATCAAACAAAAATTATAGTGAGACGCGGCAAATTCATAGTCATATTTTATAGCGCAGAAAATTATCTCGTTCAACATGAACAAATTGAGCTTTGAACGAGGAACAAAATTACAGTTCACAACGATTTACCGCTTCTGGAATGAACATTTATAATTGGCCTGATTCTCCTCTGTATTAATAAATCAGCAAGAACTTTAAAAAGCTAGCTCTTAGAAATACTGTTCCATGCTTGATAAATTTATGCTGGCTCTTTCAGAGGTTTTAGAGGACCTACTTCATACAGTGCCTTTCCATTCAAGTAAAGTTATTATCTTAAGATATCTACTTTGCAGGACACAATAGATTCTAGTTAACAGAGAGGTAGATTTTCGTCTTTTCATTTCGCCCTCAAGACGGGACGCAAAAGCTTAGTGAACATTATGTATTCTATGACGAAAGTAGGGGCTCGGAAAGTATGAGGTATTCTGTGCTGAAAGTGAATAGCTGTTTCCAGGCTAGTGAGTTTCATCCTCAACCCTGTCTGAGAGGGCGGGGAAGGTAAATTATTCTTATTTAACATTGCCCTGTTCAGAATGTGACGTTTCTACAGATAATTCGGTTCAAAAAGGTCGTGCCTCATTATCAAAATGGAACGAACATCAGAAAGGTCAATGTCAGTATAGAGTTAATATATCTCTGTTTGGTTGAATAGCAGGCAAATAAGCTAAAGTTCATGTAAAAATAACTGATTTGGTATGTCGGCTTATGTTTCATCTTTACAGTTTTGTAAAACAACGAGACACTCTCGAATTATATTTTTAGAGTAATTTCACTGACATTTACATAGTTTGTAGTCCTTTAAAAACAGACTGAAGTATTGCTCGGAAAAATATACACACAATACTACCGTTTTACCATAGTTTTACCGTTTTTATAACCTTATGCATCATCAAATAGCGCTCGAGAGCGAAAGTAGCAACATAAGCTAAAACACAGGAATTTTAGGTAAAAATAAAGTTATTGTCATTCCGATCGCATAGTGCCAAGTGGGACTCACCTTATTCTCCAACACAAGTCGGTTCTCGAAGGAGTACATGATGGCTTCCTGAACCTTGGCTTCGAGCTGCCTGAGCGCTAAGTCAGCATCCACTCGCGTCAGTCTCTCCACGCCTTCCACATACCCAGCCCAGGGCCCGTCTAGTTGTGACAGCAGGGATCCTATGCACCTGTAGAGAAACAAAACATACTTATAGCCAAAACACTGAACTGAAAGGAACAAGAGCATAATTTTTTTTTACTCGTTTTCTTGTGTGTATGACGCACTGTTAGAAACATTACCTTCGAGCGACTACCCTGCGAGTTACGTTGAACACTTTCACCACACTGGTTTATTAATCATCGGACCCAATCTTCTTGTTGGGTTTCAATACTTCAAGCGATGATTGACTCTTGGCAAGTTGACCAACAAAAACCGGTGGTACAAAAAAGTTGCAGTCTAGACGAATGTGTAGATTTTTACTAAAAACTAACTACGTTTCAATTTGGTTCATTTTAGGATGACCACATCTACTGACAGCAACAAAGTTATAGTTGCAAACAAATTGAGGTCAGTGAAATTAGCCAGTTCAAACCTGACTTTATTTAATTAATACAGCGGATTTCATAAGAGCCGAAATTGCTAGCAAAATTATGTTCCAGAGGTATTTTAATTAGTTCGCTCGCTTCATTAAAATATTAAAACAAGCAGTTGTACCGCGTGTAGCGAGGTTTCACTACTCGTTCAGAATCACTTGTTTTATAATTTCGCTACAAAGTCACGAAACTTAATTAGCTGCGAAGCGCTGAAGCTTCTCAGAATTATGAAGTTGGTTTATGTGCTTTGCTGGCGATCCTAGATTGGTATTTGGAGCAAGATTAATTGAGGACGTTCTCATTAAATCAGTAGTTATTACCTAGGTTATTACGATTACAAGAAAAGAAGATAGATAGTTTTTTTGTGTATAAAATATAAAAAAAAAATACAATTAAGTACATAACTTGAAAAATTACAATTAGCATCAAGATCTTAGATCTTTTTCATGCAACCTTAGGATGGAGTGGAAAAGACTTGGACGGTGGTGAGAGAAAGAAAGTTATGATACAAGTCTATTTAGTTAAATATTTTCCTTGATCAATGATAATAAAAAAATGAAAATCCCGGTGATGGACATCCTAATCTAAGATCCATCAGTACCTAAAGCCGTGAGACTCATAATTAGGGTGCAGCCAGACATAGGTCCAAACTATTTGGCACATGGCCACGTCATGCATAGTAGTTAGCATTTCACGTGACAAGCAGCAAGCCCATCGCCGTAAGCGCTGTTGCGAAAAGTCTGAAAATAGAGATAGCTCAGCGTAGCATTTGACAGAGGCTTATGTCCGCATTGGAAGTTTACCAGCTGATAATGATGATAATTTGTTTATTTGATATAAAATACTAATACTAAAATACTAATTGCCAATTAAGTTACGAAAACAACTCAATATATCATTAAATGTAGATAGTGCCTATGTCAGTAGGTACAAAACAGCTTTCGTTACCCAACCGGCAAACAAGTAAGGTTTACTAGCCCCCACACTAGGATTCCCTGTGTTGTGGGTGGCTAGTCTCTTCCAAGGGAAAAAGCTTCTCCTATAATAAGAATAATAATAATTCTGAACATCTTGTACACAGCATCATCTAGCCCCAAACTAAGCAGAGCTTGTATTATGGGAACTACATGCCTGATATACTACTTAATTATGTACTATTTTTTTTGTAAATACATACATATTTTACATAAAAAACACCCAGATCTGAGATAAACATTTGCAAATCATACAAACATTTGTCTCGAAGCGGGAATCGAACCCGCAACCTTCTACGTCTCAGGCGGACCTTCGCCCACTGCGCCACAGAGGTCGTCAAAATGAATGTGATTATTAACTCACCCCCTAGCTATATTGAGGCAGTAGTTCCTGCAGGGCCGGACGTCGTGGCCGCCACAGATGGCACAGCCAGCGGCTCTCAGCAGTTTATTGGAGCACTCCTCGCTGGCACTGGATAGAACATGCTCCGTGGTGGCGAGCGCGCCCGCTCCTACCGCCAACATCTCTAGGAGCACGCGAGCCGCTTCCAACGACCGGGATATAGAGTTTCCAAGCTGTGAAAGATAACATACATCTATTAGGAGCTAGAAGCCATTATTATAAGACATGATCCGCCCGAAGGCCTTTGATATGGCTGACCGACTGTCATAGCCCGGACGGACAGCCCGATGCACGGAAGAGTTCAGTTGTAAATGCCAATAACGGTCACCCAAGTGTTAATCGTGCCAAACGATGCTTAACCTAGTTAATCCTGGTCACGACCAGCCAAACTTTTATTATACAATATTGTTCTACAATGTTGATTGCTTGATAGGAATACCTACCTCTATATTGTATATAGGTATTCCACGAAGTAAAAAAAAACACTGCACTCCTTCCACCACCCCTCTTCCATCCTCTTCCTAATACATCTAAAAGCCCCAATTAGGAGCGGTGATTCAGTCGGATCAAATGGACACAAATTTAAGGAAAAAATTACAACCATTTTCTATCCACCTCTTAATCATTGTATGTATAAAAATGGACAACTTACTTGGTTAGGCACGTCTCCAAAAGGTTGAACAGCGTCATACGCATCCTTCAAGCATGCTTCATACTCAGGCGTGAACTGCTTCGAGTCAAGTTTCGCAAAGTTCAGGTACGCCAGTGGGAATATATCCCTGAAGAATTTCCTCGCGCTATCCACGAGATCCCGAGGCGGACTGGATTGGATAACGATAGCGTGGAGATCCCGGTCGGAACTCGATCGCAAGACCATTCGGATGTCTTCGTATAGCGAAGATAAAGGACCGTGCGTTCGTATCGCTTGGCCTTGATACAGCTGCGTGAAGAATCCAGCTGTTTTGTTCTGTGACTGGTGTGATAGCCCCGTTAGGTGCTCTGCAAAGAAAGACAAAAATGTTATTCTGATTATTCAAGCTACTGATTTTGCGCCTCATAGCTTCACCTTGAGAAAAACAACGCATTTAAATTGACGGGATCGGCTAAACTGCGCGCTTAGAGCATCACGACTCTTATACCTCATATAGCGAAGCGACCAAATTTGCTGCCTGCTCTTTCATTTTACTCTCGTAGCAAGCTACTTAGCTACCCAATCCAACAAGACGGCTGGCTCTCTTGTCGCCTAGCAGCCTGCAGTGCGGCCACTGCCTAAGGAATGTTGAGTGCTATAATAATGGTACCTATAATGTCACCAGAATAGAATCATAAGATTCAAAATAATCTCAGCACGATATATCAACGTCACCGCGTGTCCACATCCCTTAAAACTAAATTTAACGCCTCAGGGTTGAGATGTTTGCATTGCGTATCCACGAGTTCACCAAACTCGTTACATACCAGAGCTCGTGATGTTATAAATTAAGTTGTAATATTAGCTGTGTAAATACGCTTAGTTCCGAGCAAACATCCCTTCGTTCGGGTATTAGATTGCTGCTGGCACCTGCTTGTCCTATAGAACTATTTCATGTTATCTCGTTCAAGCTCGGGCGACGAGCTCAACGCCCTGCGACATTCTCCGCTTAGATATAAATTCATTTAAACTTCTCTGAGAGCACCTTATCCGATACCTTTGAGACACCTCTACAACTCCACCGATCGAGCAAAGATAATACGGTTTTAATTAAATGGAGCTCCGTGAAAACTTAACTTAATCCATATAATAGGCACGTAATGTTATGTAAATGGAGCGGGTATGTGGATACACTGTCGTTTTAATATGTAAGGGGAGGGTGGAGAGCCCCTTTGATGTATGGGAACTTGACAAAAAGCTTTTCAGGCTTAGACGGGCGGCGGCGGTGGAGCATTCGTATCTATTTTCTGAAAAGGAGTACCATAACCGGAATTTAGAACTTTGTTACTGGAAATGCATTTCAAAGGACGCAATACAGTGCAATGTGAATATAATAGCTATCGGAATGTCACGTAAAGAGCCAATTTCGGTAATATTGTGGTTAAAAAGCTTTTTATAAGCCTTAAAATGTATGTAAAAACTAGCCTTTGCTCACGGCTTCGCTCTTGTGATTCCTGAATAAAAAATAGCCTGTATTATTCTAGGTAAAGAACTATATCTGTTCGCCCTCTCCATCCTTGCTACAACCATGGACAATATAAGAGATGCCTCCCATATTTATTAGCACAGTCACAGTGTCCACCATAGACTTAGTAATATCATCGTATCTAAATTGCCTGATTTTTGTACCTCCCTACCTACTATAATAACTATATTTTGATTTATCTTTTGTTTATTATAATATTTTTGTTGTATACGATGTACTTCTTAATGGTTATTTCCTGTTTTTATTTTAATATATTTTTTGTAGTTAAGTATATACTTAAGTAAAGCTTTCGGTCGCCCATAAATAGGTTATCCTTAAAAATCAGCGCCGCTTCATATCCTGGTGATGTGGAGCATAAATGCTGAGGTAGGACCTGCTTGGCCCACGCGTCACGGAGAGGACTAGGTGTTTTGTACCTACAGCCTATCACGGTACCTAGGTCCAAAATATTTATATACGGCAAATAAATCTATATTTTTTCTTTTTTTCTGTTCCGATTTTCATCTAAACATCCAAACTTTCAGGTTTATAATATGAGTAGGACGAATGTTTTTTGTTTGTCCTATAAAATTCATCCGAGTGCGTAAACATTTGGTGAGTTATGGTGCACTTTCTTTCTTTGAGTGACACTGCAACACTTGCTTTCTTCCTTGCAGTGGTACAAAAAATATTATCAAAACCGGCAACCTGCTAAACAATATATCTTGACCTAAAATACTCTCATAATAATATCAACTGTAAAAACCGACGTTATTTAAATCAAAGTTCAATTTCCCAGACGTCGATTAATGACCGTCCTCCGCCGTATTTCAGGAATAAATCCCTGGCATTCAGTGTTCCACGGACATGGCTCGGTGGTTCAATAAATAATAAGTGTCATTCGTCTTTTCATTGCGACGAAGTACGGGACCTCTAGACACCCTTGGCGCCTGCGTAGGTTCACGCTCTGTAGGGCGTATTCTGGTAGTCTACCGGCGTTTGCCAGGGTCCTCAAAATCTTTAGTCTTTTTATTGATACCAAAATTTTGTCATATCTTGTCGGCTGCCGTTTCAAGGACCTAATAACTTCTGGAATCCATGGTTATATCTGCGTCTAGTTTAATCTCATGGCACTTAAAGCGCGGTCAAACTAACGATGGCGATGGCAATCAAAGGGAAATGGTTGTCAAAGCTCGCGTGGATGTATTGATTGCTGTCTTCACTGCCACAGCCACCGCATCAGTTTGACCGAACCTGTCAATGCAAATTCATATTAAGCACATGATTTTGTTTCGTAGCAATATATCTACCACTACCAGAGGTTCTGATTCCAGGCTTAGATTATACCGGTAAAAAATATTTAAACACCGAAATATCAAAGAGCAATGGGTTTTATTTGGCTCCATTGTTTGAGTACATGTATTTAAGGGGAAGACATGCTGATATGAACCTATTTCGTAGTTTGTCGAAGGTTACACAACAAGCCTATAAACCAGCGCTGGCAACTTGGTTTTTACGTTAATGCAGCCTTTATAAGTTAAGCTTGCTTGTGTCACCTAACTTACGTTTTTTGAGCTTTTGAATCTGGCTTTCAAGTACCTACGTGTGGCTTCTTAAAGCTTTTATACTATTCAGTCGAGCTTTTGAAGGCTTATCTTGGTTAATTCAGGTAACTTTTCGTAACTTATAAGAAACAAATACCATGTGTTTCTGTTTGTTTCAGCCCTTTGAGACGGAAGCGTTATCAGAAGAAATTTGATCCCCAAGCAGAAGTATGATGATCATTATTGATTATACATATTCAATTTGTCATCGTTCGGTCGTCGCTACTTTCTAATTCTAAAATTATGATCATCAGTCTCAAGCTGTCCACTACGACATACGAATACTAACATTACGTATCACTAGGCCTCGGATACTCGAAGCTAAACAAAAAAATGAAAACCCAAAACAATATACCACTTTCAGTTTGCTTTTATGTTTTTCTAATGTCTTTTTTTATATTAATTACAGTAATTATCTTAATTTTCATTCGTTTAGTATGAGAAAAAGTAAAGTAGTATGCGATGCGGACAGGTTCCGGTGAGGCTGCGGTTGTGTTCTGTTATGATGTGGACATTCCTCATACTAATACTCATTTATTAAAACCTTATAAACATACAAAACGCTTGGTTACGTTTGTATAATTAGTACAAAACTTACATTGAATTTGGAAGTGTGCTAGAAACAGATAAGTATCTAACTTACATGTAAGTAACATACCTGTTTCTAGAAAGAAAGAAAGAAAGAAAGAAAGAAAGAAAGAAAGAAAGAAAGAAAGAAAGAAAGAATGAATGAAAGAAAGAATGAATGAAAGAAAGAAAGAATGAAAGAAAGAAAGAAAGACAGAAAGAAAGAAAGAAAATACATTTATTAACCACAAACATAACACAACAGGTGACAAAATACAAAACAAATAAATACAAACACAGAAAGGTTTCATTAAAATACTACAAAAAAATATGTGTTTTGTGGGGTCAAAAGGTCCCTATCTCAGCATTATGCTGCACCAAACCTAATAAAGGTGTAGCGCAGATTTTCTAGCACACTTCCAAATAACCAAGTGCTCTGTATGTTCATATGGTATAAATAAATGAGTATTAGTAGGTATGAGTTATATTCGTAAATGGAAACACCAGGTAGTATCAAAAGGCCGAGTGAGGACCGGGAGGAGCGACACGGGTATGATTTGGCATAACGTGTTTCATTAAATTTCTATAAGTTGCATGCAGATAATATTTTATATGTCTTGACTTGGCTGATTATAACGCAATTGCGCTCTGATCGCAACCGCACCTATAGTGTGCTAGAGCATTGCGAATAAATAATTAAAAAATTCCTCTATAATAACCTCTCTTTAGCTCAAGATTTGCTGGAAGAAAACTCTATTAAGGTTCACCTCACTGTAAGGTACATCAAAGAAAATATATTTTTACACACACATTTAATTTATTGCCGCGATGCGTCCGGTTTCCACGCTAATGCACGGAAATGCAGATATTGCAAAACTGTACGTTATTGGAACCGTAAACTCACCTTTGTACATGTCATTTAATTCTGCCTTTTTGTAAGTGATTATTTGTGTGTAAAATAAAGGATCAAATAAACATCCAACAGACACGTGTACATAGTCCTGAGTAGCCCCCATACTAGGACTTCCTATATCGTGGGTATCAGGTGGATACGAGTACCGTGGTACCACAATACCCAGACCCAGAATAAATATCTGCAGAACATGCATACTTTTGTCCCGCTGCGGGAATCGAATCGCACCTCTTGCGTTACAGCCGGCTCCTGCAACATGCATCATCGAGGTCGTCAAAGTGGCTAAAAGAGGCTGCAGCATTTAAGCATGGATTGGATACATATTCAAATGCTATATCATCAGTGCTTTTAGAATAAAAGAGTCTTAATAAATCTTCAGATCTATCGAATATAAAAGCCTTTGTTACTTAGAAGATATATTTTTTATTGACTTTTTTTGGTTTTGTTATCACTGCAGTCATCACAGGCCTATTGTAATCGTACAAGATACATATCTTTTTTACAGAGCAACAGAGCAGAGACAAAAATAGTCTAATTACTTAGTTATGAATGAATGAATGAAAATACTTAATTGTACACTACAAAATAACAAAATAAAAATTTAATATAACTAAAAGTACGGTGGGCGGTCTTATCGCTTAAAAGCGTTAGTTATGCAAAGCTATTTGGCTAATGAATTTGGAGTTTTACCTAAGGCTTTCTTTAGCGTTATTTTTATGAAAATGGCCGTAATTTAAAAGGGATTAGGCGAAACGAGACTCTGAAAAGCTTTTTCAGTGGCCAGAATTATTTTGTACCTTAATTTTAATTTTAAATAAATTTCCATAAATAGAATTACATTTGATACTGCTTTTCAATACGAATTTAAGGATCCATACCAACTTAAACCAAAAGTATAATAAGTTTTCAGTAAATACCTATCTACCAACTTAGTATTCTACATGTAGATCAAAATACTATCTAATTATTTCAAGAAAAACTGTGAACCATTCATTAAAATAATATTTAAACGGTCTTTTCGAGCTCAGTGCAAGCAGAAAGCTAAATTAGTGCTCCATCATAATGAGGGCTGCGCGTGTGGTCCACGACTCCTACTAACTCTTCCACACTCTGCGACGGTACCATACTAACTTTGAGATCATCTGCGATCGTAGCTAACAAACTCTTTAGCCATCTGTGTTAAGCGGTGTACTAACTGATAGGTAATCTGTGGCGTGGGACAATGAATTGAAAGCAACCCTTGCGTCGAGCACACTCTGATTATTTCCTCTGAGGGGTTGAAAGTGGAGCTCATTGTTTCGTACTTGTCAGTAGTGAGGTCGACGCACGGAGGGTTATTTCTTACATTTTATTTATCACAAGCGAAACGCCCCGCGACTTCGTCCGCTTTGAGTATTTTCCAAACAAACATCATCTTCCCGCTGCAGGGATGGATTTTCGGAAAATACTTTCTTAATGCATCCCTGCACAAAAGGAACATACCCTCCAGCTTTCAGGTCTCTAGGATTTACGGTTTAGGTTGTGCCAGTCAGTGAGTCAATCAGCCAGTCAGTGTGTCACGGAACGATTTTATATATATTTTTAATTATTTATTTTCTGTTATTTCGCTATAATAAGAGATGGTCATAAGAAAATGAAGTACAGAGGCTAGGTTCTAATAGCGAAGCCTGCTCATTGCCACTTTGACTTGCAAGGTCACATTGAATTCCTAGTAGGTAGTTGCCAACTTTGTTCGACCTCAAATGTATACTAAAACATTACTACCCCTACGACCTACCGACATAAAATACAAAAACCAATATAAAAGTACAGATTTATATCGTAAAATAGCAGGCAGAGGAACTAACGGCAATAAATAAGGCAATATTCAGACTACATGTTCGCGCCGCGTCGAGCCGCTCAGCCCTATATTGAAGAGATTCTATAGGAGCTTACCACCATATACACTACACCAGGATCCAATATAAAACGACTCAGGTTGAAAATGTTATATATTTTCAAAGAAAAACTGGCTTAGTCAGGGACATTCGAAGCTATAATCTAGTAAATATGTAAGCTTGCTAAATCTGAAACGTTCGTTTATAAAATTGGACCTTCCGTTTAATGGCAATGGCTTTCAGACAGTAAACGATATGCACCTTCCACTAGCGCCTTTAAAATTTCTTTGAAAAACTGGTAATTGGAAAATGTTTTAATGAGGTCAATAAACTTTTTAAATAACCTGATTAAAATTTTAGTTTGAAGTGTATTTTAATAATGATACCTATTTTGAGTTAACTATGAAGATATTAATAAATAATTTATATATTTTTTTAATTGTTTGTTCCACTGATTTCTTCTCTGACTCTAGAGGTAGTCAGAGACGTTTTTCAGCATGACATATCGCACTTGGACGGTTTTTTCTGTATGGTTACGACAAAAGTAATAGTTAGTACAATGTCGATCCCACAATAGGTATTAGTATTTTTTTTTTTTAGTAATAATTTATATTTGTAAGCTAGTGGCAGATGCTAGTGTCGAATTATAGGTCGCTATTTGCCGAGAGGGTTAACTAAAAGAGTATTGACCGTGCTGAACGTTGCTCAAAATAAGTTGACAATGACTGGGAAAGCTATCTTGTTCCCGCTTCTTAGCTCCTATTAAAGCTTAGTTTATAAGTTAATAGTATTGTCCAGTCTAAGGGACAATACTATTAACTAATACTTTGATTACCTGTATTGTTCTTTTTTTTTGCAAACTACTTGTAAGCTGCGAGTATTTGTCAAATTTACGTACCTTTGACTACCCCCTACTTTGTATCCTCAAAGATCTACGTACTGAGCAGTATGTATCTGGAGATGTCGTCGTCTAATTAATTAGTTATAAGAATAAAATAAATAAATGTCCATCATGGAAATGTGTTCAGTATTGTAATTGAGCGTGGTTGTTGGTATTTATTCCCCTTAGTGCATGACCGAGTTAATCACTAAGTTTGTATGTCCGCAAGAATACAATTTCATTTTAATAATTCCTCTAATGAAGCTACGAAAGCATCTTTGATACTCCCGCTAACGACGTCGCTCGTATGAACTCGCGGCGACGTAATAGCAACCGCCATTACTTTTTATGGAATACAAAATTACTGCACGCAAATAAAACTAATTTAAACATAAATATGTATCTACCTACCAGACGCTACCATTAAATTATCTGTCATAAATCTACAAAACGTAATAACATTTATTTATCCTAATTGTGTGGTACGTTGATTTGTTTTTGCGCTTAAATCTCGCCCGACTTACATTACACCTGTGCTTGGCAAAAAAGTTGTACTTACCTATATTTTACACAAAAAATATTGATTTGATGCTGTCGGATATTTATAAATGTAAATTATATTATACTCGTATTATAGTTTCAATATGCGCCTATATCTTTTCTGAGTTCTAATATACATATATGTAGGTAGTACGTTTATTTGAACATAAGTGATTCGGACACCTGACGCCTGTCACGTGGAACGTAAACTTCTTGCAAAACGGGGGCATGTGACAAATATAATGATTGGAAGTGCCTCGGACGCGTAGGTACTTGGTCTTTGAAAGATCTACACAATGAGTATGTATCTGAGGATGTCCAATATGGGGAGTACAGACGTGAGCGTGATTGTTTTTTTCTTACTTTAAATAATTTAGCGTTTATATTGTTAAAACAAAATGATTATAAGTGAGGTGGAATTTGACATTAAATTTCAAATTTTCCTAAAGAGTTTATAACAAGTCTGTACACAAATATCAAATTTTGTCTATGGAGCATCATTTTACCTAGCATGCATCTAATTCTAATTCTTATCATGTTTATAGACATTATTATTTATTTTTTAGGGAATTTTTGCTCTAGTTAGGTACACTATTGCAGAAAAATACAGCTCGATTTCAAGATACAACTCGAGAAAGAAAAGCTCCGCCGAACAAATCATAAAACAGTATAACGAGAAACAATCAATATCGTTTTGGTGATGGACAACTGCTGCGCCGAAAGGTGTCAGAGATTTCATCGCCCGCATCGAATCAAGTACCTAGACCGGGTATGGTAAAACATTGTTTGCTATGCGCCAGGCCTTCGGTACACAAAGTGCCCAATTTGTCGGCGCGTCGGGCGAGAGTGTTTGTTAAACAACTATTGTTCGATGAATCTAGCCGATCCCTCCCCTGTATTTATTGTTGTAAGTGCTCGGTGTCCGACTGCGCGTACGATTGCGGTAGGCCATGTTTGTTCAATAGTTATGATGTGTTACATCTGGCTTCATTGATATTTGGAGTGAAACCTGTATTTAAACTGATAAGAATCTCATGCTGTCAGGTACGATTATTTGGTTAAAGGAAATTGAAATAAGCCCAAGATATTGGTATTTTAAATGTTGATAAGAATCTAGAACTTGTCAGTGCAGTTATTTGCTTCGTTAATCACGCTAGGTGACAATACAATTTCAATAGAGCGATTTATAAAATCTCAACAAGTTTTATGGTTGGAGTTTCACTAGGTATTTGTGATAAAATTTGACTAAATAACAAGAAAATCGGCCGTAAAAGAGCAAAAGTCACCGATATAGCTCTCAGAACAAGTTAGTGGGTATGGACCGCTGGAGGATAAAGGTTCACAGAATGCCAACCCCACGAATTTGACGAAGCAGTAAAAGCCCCACACCGGAGAGTTGGGTTTATTCATTCCTATGTGTGTGAACACACACATAGGTCAAATTCGTGGGGTCACCCCCGAATTGCAAGTCACTCCTGAGGAAGGACATGGCGACATACTGAGAGTAGCGGGTGTTGTGTTATTAATAAAATGAGAAGATTGATAAAAATTTACTTCAGTTAAATAGATATATTTGTATTGTTCACCTAATCGACAGTATTTCAAGTAAAGTTTAGCTAGAGTTAAGCTAGTTCATCTACTTTGTGCACGCTGTGGCATCCTCTAATTGGGGAAACACATAGATTTAAGACCATACTATATAGAATTATACTGGATAATAAAATTTGTGTTATTTCTCTATTGGATTTCTTAAATAAATAAATAAGAAGCATATACAATAAACATAACGAAAGGTACTTACGTTGCAGTGTCCGCCTAGTCGAAAGCAGCAGATCGCTGGTCCGCCTTGTAGACTTAGCTGTGATGCTTTCTGATGTCCGCCGCAACGCTAGACGTAGCTGTGCCTCCCGCCCTCGCCCGCAGCATTGACCATTGCACGCTGGCCCTGGAACAAACATTTTATCACAATATTAAATAAATCCTATTTATATAACTTTACAAGTTTTCGAGAACAATGTCAGTAGCAATGGCCCCCGTGATCGCGACAGCAAGCAGTCGTCAACCATCAAATAATTCGTATCTGGCTGTGCTGTTGCAACTCCTCACAATTGGGGATAATAATTGCGTGCCAAAGACAGTAGTGGCGATTGCCTCCTGTCGATTCTCTTCGATTCGTAAAACGAAAGTGATGTCTTGACAGCAAGTAAAAAAATGCGCATTTTTCTCAAAGTTTACGCCTGTTACTGATTACTAAAATTACAAATTTAACGTCGCGAGTAGCGACAATTGTCAAACTTTTCTATCGAATCGATGACTCAAAGATGGGGTGATATTCTCAGTCAAGTTCCAGAAGATTTGTTCTAATGGATCTCACGTTATATTGATTTATAGCCTCTTCGAGCCTATGTAAGGCGCCTACATACTGTTGCACCTTGGTAGATATAACTTGGAGAACATTTTAAGATTTGAATAAGCTCGATCGAACAGAGGCAAAGATGCTGTCTGGAATCCAGACTCGGTTTCTGTTAGTAATTTTCGGCAATCCAACCCGCACCTCTTGTGTTTCAGCCAGTTATTCGCCCGCCATGCCTCCAAACGAGCTTGTCAAATCGTCAATGACCTTGCACTGTTTGATATTGCCAGAATATTACTTTAGAAATATTTGCTCAAAATGTTATTCTAGGTTTGAAAAGATAACATGTTCAGCAGCTTTTACAGAAGTTGTAAGTACCCCTTTTCCTACCCTATAACTTTACGGACAAGCTCGTAAAAATTTAATGGATAGGACGAGTACTTTTTTAGTACTTACTAACTTTTTTAATAATTCTGAGCACTTATAGCCGTGTCTAGCACTTGTATCTAGCATTTACACATGTCATTAAGCTTGCGTAATAATTAAAAAATTTGCCACAAGTGCTATACCTAAATATTGAATTAGATTTGGCACACCAGCGGAGAGCGATGAACTGGTCTCGTTCAAGGCTGCGCCCGTGCATTGTTGAATTGTTGTGTGACACCGCATTGGGATGGGGCAAACCCAGGACTTGTGTTTGGGGCATCATTTAGCTCTAATTCCTACCAATAGATAAGTGCAACAGGAGACTTCTTTCTGTCCGTCCGTATGTAACATCTTAATTTCTAGCTGAATTTAAAGAGCATTTAGATAAAATTTGGTATGCAGACGTATTTTCCAAAACCATGTAAAGTGAGGGATGATTTTTTGTCATTGCACCTCCTCATGCGGGATATCATTAAATAGGTCAAACTAAAAAAAAAACATTTTTGATATCAAATCCTCATCCAGAATGATCAAGGCTTCATAGGAGCAAAAGTTATTTCACCTTGAGCTTTTAAATATGTAACAAATTTAAGTTTAACTATGAAAGAGTAGCGTTTGATAGGAACTTCCAACGAAAATTGTTTGGAAGGATTTACAATGATAACCGTTTTACGGGGTAAATTCGAGACCTTAACATAGCATTTTTGGACACTGAGTAATTATTTCGAAGGGTAAGTATAGGCTTGATGACCACTCTGAACACGGAATAGTACCTACTCTTCTGTGGGTGTGAACATAGTCTATATCAACCAGACATAAGGTTTGACGTGTATATATCGCTTTGGGCAAGAATCGACCCCTGTGTCATGCTCCCGGCTACGGCCCTGTATCACACTAGTAAACGGCTTGCGCTGAACGACGAATACAACAGAATTCTCATTATGTGGTGTAAAAAGTGAGACTGTTTTTTGCTGCACGTGAAAATACTTTGTCTTTTTTTGCTCGACACGACATCTAGTCTAGGCTTTCAACCGACAGTAATATTTAAAATTTATAGGACTTCTATTTTTTTATTATTTCGCCGGGTCTAACCGATGAACGCTAGTTCTATAATTACTTTTAGTATGCATAATTGTAAGTAGTTTTTACGTGATTATAACTATACGTGTTACGCTTCCACAAGATTACCAGACAGATAGGTGCCAACTTTTATAATAGGCATAATCAATAGTGGAATATATTATAATAGCCGAAAGTAATCGCTTTCCATCAAGTGGGGCGTTTGCCTGTTTACTAACAAATGCAATTTAAAAAATATATGTTGATGTTGCCCCTAATATAAAATGGGCTTGTTACATTTTCATTGAGATTCAAAATATCAAGAGTGTGTTTATTCCTTTTCAGAAATCGAAGAGCAAGAGACTTAGGATAGTACGATTAGCCTTCCCACCAAGTCCGAGTGCCATACAATAGCACAACCCTCTTGTATAGGAATGATGGAAGGACGCTGACTGAAGTGAATGCTTTAAGATATTTGCAAATTCACAAAAGTCGGTATTATATGTTAACTTTCCTTAGAGCCAGGTTTAACAGCTATAATTAGTATCTAATGACAGAGAATTCTTTGACTATATTAGAACCGCCGCACAAATTCCAGGCTGAATAAGTACTCAATTAAAAAGATTTCAATTAATTTCCCTGACAGTTTTGTTACCTACCATTCCAAATGTATAAAAGTATTTTTTTGTATATTGACTTCCTATTTTATGAGGCCGTAATTTGCTCGAACACGTAAACCAAATCATAAATCTACAACAGTTTACGACAACTAGATCGACAATAAACTTGCTGCAATCTTCTAGCTTAGGTACCAATAGATTCGATCAATCAATCATGAAATTTGTAAATGGAATAAATAGGTAGGTGCTTATTTATGTTAACGCGGTTCTTGTTTGAAACGTCTTATGATACTTATTAGTTAGTAAAGGTGTAACAGTCATCATACACGTACGGCAGAAATACCGTACCCGTCGACTGAGTGAGCACATCTGTTTGATCGACCGCAGACCGCAGACGACAGCGACATTGTGGCTACAAACTGTCAGTTCCATAGAAGGTTAGCCACTTATTTCATGGTCTGCGGTTGTAGTCCATCATTGCTGCTGCCTTTAGCATCATGCATTTAGGTGTGTGCATTCAATGCGAGCCGTCAGAAAGTCTGACGATAAGGGGCGACTGGTGTCGACGTTAACTACAGACGATGGTCGGCTGCTCTTATCAATGGATAAGCCGTTCGTATGTGACAGCTGTTATTGGTAAATAATTTTGAAACACAAACAGCGTGGGCTCCGCGGATCTCATGAATATTCCACACGATTGTCTTAATACTGCAATAAAA
Source organism: Perizoma flavofasciatum (assembly GCA_958496245.1). Lineage (NCBI taxonomy): Eukaryota > Metazoa > Arthropoda > Insecta > Lepidoptera > Geometridae > Perizoma > Perizoma flavofasciatum. Next base: position 10,821,043 of record OY292423.1, read on the forward strand.
TTCAAATAGAATTTCATCCTCTACGTCCGCTATTAATACGTTTACGATTTTTAAATGATGCTGGCTTTTGGAGTTGTTTTTGGCTCAGGTTTGACGCAAACTGTTTAGAAAATAGAACATTTTATAAATATAATGAGCTAAGAAACGGTATTCACGGCAACACGTCGAGATTTAATTAGCCAAGTTTGTTCCCTCCCGTTTCACTTTATACATACGTTGATAATTTTGGAAGGATTGACTGATAGACAATTGACTGCCATTTCGCGGTATATATACTTGTCATCATTAAAACTTGTATTGACTTTGAACCCTACTTTATAGCTAAATGGCATGTCGGAAAATTGACGCATAAATGTTATGCATAACAATTTATATACCATGCAACGCAATCAAAGTTAATGGAAATCACAAGGATCATAATTAGAGGTATTATAGTCACCTTATAATCTACGTGAATAAAACACTTTTAAGTGAGTTTACGCCGATTTTCCGCGAGCGTCCAAGCATAAAAGAATCAGGCAACAACTCTGCTTGATTTTATAATATCCCATACATTTAACCTCGGCGGGACCCGAACCCGTGACATCCCTGATCCAGTTCCCGCCGAAGTAGCTTTTTCGGGATATTATGTTCTTTTATGATTTCCCTACATTTATTCATACAACTATGTACAAGTAGGTATATACAAAAAATACAGATGAAACAGCGTGCTATCTAAAGACCATTGCAAACGATCTTTAGATAGCTCAACTGATCCAGATCACTACCAAACGGAAGCGTTCCCAAAATACTGGCCGCAGATTTTTTAATAAAAAATTCAAATTTCCCATAATTAATACTTTAAAAACCAAATATCTAAACTCTGCTTGGTTTTTTTTTTGATGATCCTTCATTCAGATTTAGTGTGTTGCCACCCCGGATTTATTTATATGGAAATATAATTAACGCATGAAGGTCAGTAAAATAATCATTTTGCTGGGGTGAACGCGGCCTGTATTTAGCCAAGTTTGCATGTCGGCAAACCATAGATTTGCTATCAAGAATAATGAACAGTTTAGTGCTATAACCTAGATACATTTATTTCGCCTTTGGAATCGAAATAAGTAGGTGCCTAGGTGTTTAAATAAAATTGAAATTCTACTACTATTAAAAGCGCGAAAGTTTGTGAGGATGGATGTTTGTTACTCTTTCACGCAAAAACTACTGAACGGATTTTCATGAAACTTTACATCAGAATAACACATAGGCTACTTTTTGTCCGGTTACAACGCGGGCGAAGCCTTGGGCAGAAGCTAGTTAAATTATAAACTAAGACCACTGAATAACTTTAAAGGTTGTCTGGAAGAGAGACTTCCATTGTACCTAAATACTATAATGATTTTTTGTATGATTTTTTACCTATGTATCTACAAGTATAAATTTACGTTCATTCTAGAGATACAATTAGTTATTTCGAAAGAAGTTCAGTAAGAATTTCCAATACGAAAACGCGAGAGAATTTTTATTTTTGTTCAGTGGTTGTATAGGTTAATATGCAGGACATAACATCATTATAAGTAACGACGTTCTGGAGAAAGGTCAGGTCAAGAGTACCCGAAACCTGCGAGCATGTATGAAGAATGTAATGAGAGTGAATGAAGCAAAAGAGATATGTCAGGATCGTAGCAAGTGGAAATCCGTAGTCTCTGCCTACCCCTCAGGGAAACAGGCGTGAGTTTAAATGTATGTAATGTTACGAAAGTTTTGTAACGTTCTTGGTCGCAGGTAGTCGACTTGATAAATCCGTTTAAAAATTTTTAATGTCATTATTAATGTCATATCATTTTTTAAGGAGGTCTATGCCCAGCAGTGGACTTCTATAAATAGGATGATGATGATAATTATTATTATTTTCGCTTCGTTTAATAGCTATTTCTTCCATTATGCAAATTATGGCGGGAAACTTACGTAAAGCCTCATAACATTCCTGGCAGAAGTATTAAATCATGTAAAAGGTATACGTGCACGCGAGGCAGTGTCTGTTACCATGTAAACGAAACACTTGGAATAATAAAATGGGTGTTATTTTAATAGTAAGCTAATGAAATTTCACAGAATTTACTACAATAACAGACTACTACAAGACGGCGGATTTTTTATTGTTGAACATCTATTGTTGAACATTCTTATTATTCTCTACATCCAAAGAATGTCTCAAAGAGATCGCTTCTAAGCGATAAGATCACCCATTATATTATTTTTGTTATTTGTTTATGGTGTAGAATAAAGTATTTTCATTCATTCATTCAGTATGTTTTAAATGCATCGAATCTCCATTATTATCCTTGAAACTTATATTTGATTCTTATCTCAGAAAGAGAATTCAAACATAATCATATACCGAAGACATCCTTCGAGTATACTCAAACATAATAACAATTTCTTTAGCACGCGTTTTCTTTAACTCGGAGAATAGGATCCAGAAAATTTATTTTACGATCAGTTTGTTTTCATTTATAGTCGAAACCGAGCTTTCTTGACAATATGAAATATAGCATGAATTATTCAACTGACGTCGTCTAGGTAATCTTTTATGAAATACTAGCTTCTGCCTACGGCTAACGCACGCGTAGTATCTGGGTACCGCACGCGTGGTATTCGGGTACCGCATGCGTGGTATCCGGGTACCGCACGTGTGGTAACCGGATTAAAAGTAGTATTTGTTATTCTTGGTCACGAACTATACCTGTTACAGACTTCCATATGAAATATTATGTTACAAATGCAAAAGTTCGGATGGAAAAAACATCCAAACTTTCGCATTTGTAACATAAGTAGTTTACACAAGTTTATTTTGAATTTTACAATACTTTATAGAATACATATCTACTAACGTTTCAAAAAATAATAAGAATTGTAGTCACTGTCATTGCCAACAGCCTGTAGAAGCTCTCTGTTAGACATAAGCTTCCCCCGCCTATGTGCCATGACGAACGATCTTGGGCCAACTTTATCCACCGACTTTCCGCAACGTCGTCCGGTTAGTGGTCGCTATTTATCGTCAACCGACTAATTTCTAACAAGCTAATCTATACTACTAATAATAAGGCTGAAGAGTTTATTTGTTTGAACATGCTAATCTCTGCAAGGTACCAGTCGGATTTGAAATAATCTTTTTGTATTTAATAGCCCAATTTCTTAAGGAAAGTTATAGGATTTAACATCACGCTACGACCCTTAAGAGCCGAGCAAAAGAAGTAATAGCACGGACGGGCGATGCGACGCGGTGGGTCGGAGGCCGAGGGCGGCGATGATACAGCTAGTTTAAGATAAAAGCTAACAATCAATGTATGTGTATGCAATTAATAAACAAATATAAATTTGAAAGCGAGTCTTAAATACTTAGTACCTACCTATTATAGGACAGCAAGAAAATAATATCTAGTATTATGTAACTGACCATTGTTATGGCATATTGCATCTAGGTGCCAGCTTTTCGTGACAATAAAGTATAAAAGTAGGAGGACAGGCAGAAATAAATAGTCCACCTGTTAGAGACGGGGTACAGACAGAAATTTTTAAAATAATCAAAGTTTTATCTGTCCCCCCGTTGCAAAAAGGGGACAGATCGAACTTTTTTTTCCCAACTGTCACCCTAGGGGGACAGAGCATGGTGACAGATGGGAATATTGTTTCTATTAATGTATAATATCGGTGTGTACGATATTATACATTAATACGAGATTCAGTCTTGCACTTGCGAAAGCAGACCATCATTATGGCGACCGCAAAGCTTACAGCAGGGACAGCGCAAAAGTTAATACTATTATTTTTTATCACTCATACTCTGGAAGTATCTATGACCTACTTCGTCGGTACGCGTGCGGTACCCAGATACTACGCGTGCGTTAGCCGTAGGCAGAAGCTAGTATTTTATAAAAGATTACCTAGACGACGTCAGTTGAATAATTCATGCTATATTTCATATTTTCAAGATAGCTCGGTTATCTCGAAAACTACTCCGTAAATGCGATTTACCGCCGTGGTTTTATTTGAAAATAGATGGAGTCTCATTACATCCTTATTAAATTATGCTATGATGAAGTAAATGTTTTTTTTTTAATTCAAATATGAAACTGGCCCGCAACCAAACCGGTTGTGAATAAAAAACGGGAAAATGCGCTAGTAAATCTGTGTCGGGAACGCAAATTAAATTTTTAGCAAAAAACCTGTTTTAAAAATTCAATTAATTTTATAAGACTTTTTAATTTCCTCGTGTCCGTGATCAAAAGTACTGTATTATTTTCAGGTGTAAGCAATTAATTACACCCTCGAACTCTACGCCAAAATACCTCGGGGTATTATAATATCTGTACCTCGGGTATGTTGTTCGCTTACGGCCCTTGTTTAACTATATACTCTAAACTATATAGTCCTTATCTATTTGACATTCAACATAGATATTTTTATGCGTGTGTTTCTGATAACTACACGAATAAATATATACTTTAAAGTGATTATTCGTATAGTTATCAAAAACACATGAATAAAAATATCTATTTGAGACTTTATATACTTTTATCGCTAGAAAACCCATGTCCATACAAACAAAATATTTCACGTAATAAATAAAATGGTAAAAAATATTAGGTACTTTCTTGCCACAGGAAGGGCGAGAAGCGAATAGTGTAAATTACGAACATTGAAAGCTTTGTAGGTGGCTGTAGTGAGCTAACAATTAGTTAGACCCTACCATGAGCGTCACTGCCTAAATAAGATGCGTACGCGTTCTCATGCCGTTTCTGTCAATGGAGCAGCAAGTTTGTCAAACGTGGAGGCACACGCGTCAATCGACTCTAATGTTGACATAACTACATAGTTATTTAGCAAGTTAGTACTTACTTATCTTACATATGTTTTACATTCCATCTACGTACCGCTGCCGCTTCATTCCAAGCGCCTCTTATACAATGAGCGGGCCTTAAAACTCTATCATATCGAACAGAATATTTCACAGCGTCTACTGAATATTGAATAACAGTATATTATGCGCTTTGCCGCGCCATTTACACGGTTTATGTAAATAATGGCGCGATGCGGTAATGGCGACGCTCGCCGTGACGTCTTCGCACGCCCTTCGAGATTACATTTGCTTATTCCTCCAACTTCATAATTCAAACGCTAGTTTTTATTTCGTTACTCAATACCTTATACGTAGAACTAGTGATTTCGGAGCTTTGTGCCGACTTTCGCACTTTGCCGACTTTTGCAGTATTCAATACAGGTAATAGCGGAGTGCCGACTTTAGAAAATTTCTATGCAATTAATCGCTTATCGATGACTTTCGCATACTGTCGACTTTTTAATAATCTTTATGCAATTAGCGTTTTGACGACTATAAAATTAAGTCTAGTATATTTTCGCGGGCTGTAGAACATATACGGAAAGGAACTAAAACGTTTATTATTATGATAGTAATAAGTATCGTTCGATAGTTTCACATAACTTTTAAAAGGATTAATAGCATAGTACCACTATGCTTTTGGATGGTAATGGTATTGCTAACCATCAGCTCATAATCATAGTAATAGCTACTATGTAGTATTATGTGATCGTAGGTAGATATAATAGCTTTTTGATACTCTGTGCCTGATGGTAGATTATCGACAGGTAATACAGGAAATAAACCGTAATGGATAACATGATGGTAAATTGTAATTGATGATTATGATGATATTTTATTATGAATATGACTTTCAAATGATGGTACGGCGGGTGAGAAGACGCAAGAAGAGCGGGTTTGATTCCCGCAGGGGGGCACATGTTTGCATGTTTGGTGATGTGATACCTACCATGGTAGATACTCATAGTTATCCTTCGAAATAGGGAAACTTAGTGTTAAAAAAGATCTAGGGAACAAAAAATACCTTAACTTAGATACTTCATTATTACCTTTGTCGCGCAGTGGACGAAGGCCCGCCTGAGACGCAGAAGGTTGCGAGTTCGATTCTATATAAATGATAAATAAATGTTTAAAAATAAATGTTTGTATCTGTAAATATTTGTCTCGAGTCTGAGTTTTTTCTATAATATGTATGTATTTACAAAAAAAAAAAAAAAAAAAGTAGTATATCAGCCATGTAACATAATAGAAGCTCTGCTTAGTTTGGGGCTAGATGATACTGTGTGAAAAATGTCTAGTATTAAACATGAGTCACAAGAATACTCATGTAAAAGTTGCCTTTTATTATAAGTTTACTTTTAAGCAAACAGTAAACGATTGTGCACCTCACTGATCACGTTAGATTCACGACTCATTGAGCACATTATAAGCAACATGAATAGGAAGAATGAACCAATTTAAATGTTAATGTTATAACCTATCTGAATTAAAATGGAAAACAAAGTAGAATGAATAAAATTAGTTTTATTGCACGATTACAATTATTGGGCTCGCGTGGGCGGAATTTATTAAAAACGTCAAAGGTAACTGTCCACCAAACTACGTAAATGTACTTAATTGACAAAACGTGTAGGTGTCACGGCATGGGCAACTTATTAATGTGAACATTTATGGATCTAAGAGCCTTCAAGTCGAAGTTAAATACTTAGGTATTCTCTAAACAATATCCTTGACAGCATCGTGCTAGTGCATCTTGTCATTTTCCATCAGGGGTGACAGAAGTCAAACACTTTGCTATTTAAAAGAAACACAAACTGAAACACAAGTAACCACCTAAATACCGCCTGCCGCCTAAGCGAACAGTAGACTTTATCCAGAGGGATTATTACATCAAAAAATAATATAATAGCAGGCATTAGCAGGCAGTGGTGGTCAATGATGTAAAAAATCACTAAATCGGCCTGATATGATCAATATAGTATGAAAATCGAGTAACCGGCGAGTCACTCGATCGAGTCCGGCGTTTATCAATATTTTGTGATAAAAAAAGTCAATAAAATATCAATAAATACAGTTAATTTCTATAAAAAACGATTTAATAGACATTTTTTTTATGATGGTTTGGTAAAAACCTGTTCATATTTTCTCGGAAGAAGAAATCTCTTCTTTCTCTGATGCTAGCGGGTCACTAACATATTATTTTAACAATAAATAAATATACTCAACTATGTAGTTTTCATGAAACATGTACGAGTAGGTAGGTTTACATACATACATTTTCTTGAAGGGTCAAAAAGAAATGAAAATATTACGTTTAAAATTTATGCTAGGTCTGAGCAAGGTGTTCAAATGATTAGCCGTGATTTGCTATTAAATTTGATTGGTAAATAATGAAATATGTCGATAGAACAGGTATTGGCACGAGACCTAGCACTAATCTCGAGCTACAGAGATAGATGACACGTCACCAGCCGAGATGGATGACCTCGAACGAGAGCATGCATAGCTTACCGAGCTGTCTGTAACTTGATGATGATATATTGCATCTGAAACAACCTTGGGATTCAAAGACGTGAGCTGCTTTATTCATAAGATATCTAAAAAACAAAATAAGATATTGAAATCTCATGAAATATAAGATCACACGAACTTCTTGAAGTGAAATTCGTTATTTATTATATGAGTTGTTTCAGTCCGAAGTTGTAACTCGGTAAACCATGTAGATTCTTAAATTACAAGACAACTCTGTACCAAACAGCATATGACCATACATAATGAATTGCGCGTAGCGCAGTGTACCCTATATTTTTTTGTTAGCTGAAGGAATTCGTGGCCTATATAGCAGGACTATAATTCAGTCAGTATTTTTTTTAATAATTTTGACCGTGGCAAAGTCAGTGTCAATATGTTTTTATTCATTGAAATCACAAGTAGAAACGTCAACTTAAAACCTACGTAAATTAAAAATTTTATAGTGAATTTACGCTGATTCCTACCAAGCCTAGAATAATCAGGCAACAAACTCTGCTTGGTTATTTTTTTAATGATCCTTCATTCAGCTTTAATGTGCTGCCAATCGAACAAGGTGAAATCATTTATAGAAAAAAAAAGTACTAGTCAAAGAATTAAATAAAGTCTAAAAAGTATCAACCAAAGTTCTTAAGACAATACATAATACAAAAATAATTCGCTTTATAATAACAATGCTTAACCTATTCTTAAAATATATGATACCACAGATATGCAATTTGACAATTAAGCTAACGAGGGAGCGGAGTGACGACATCGGGCCATGCCGTTTTATCGTCAATATAGGCATTTAATACGCCTTCTTTATTAGATTGCTCTTTATATAAGTAGATAGATTTAAATCTTTGTATACCGTGATTGCCGACGCATCGGCATGGACAAGGCTTAAACGCTGGCTCCTTATACTTATGACGTCAGAGAACTATAAAGGTTGTGTCACATCCTTCTTCTAGCCTTCCAATTTCTGTATGGCACAGACTACTAAGATGCTATCTGTATGGTCACAGAATAATCAATAATACCTACTTACGTACATAAGACTCACTCCACGAACAACAGTACGCTATTTTGAGCTTAGTGGCCGCGCGGATTAAGTTTTCATTAGTTCCCTCGCTGCCGGCGTGTCCGCTTTGATCTAATTACTCGCGTCCACCTTCCGCACTACACGCGAACAACTTTAACAACCATTTCCCTTTGATTGCCACCGCAACCGCCATCAAGTCATTTCGACCGGGCCCTAACATGTCAAAACGGTGACAAGATTTCTATACAAAAACTGACGACATGTTCACTGTTTCGACAAATTCGTAACGGATATTATGTGGCAGTGGACAATTTTTTCACATCCTATGATGTGAAAAAATTGTCCACTGCCACATAATATCCGTTCTGTTATGTATGACGGCTTAGATAAAGCATGCTTTCGAACGCTACGCGCTACGTGCTACGCTGCTACGTTATTAATTTGAGCCAAGTATGAGCGTCTGATTATTTAGACGTTATGATGACACAGTATAGTTATAATAGTAGTTGTGGTTTTCACTGGGGATACATTCAATACAAGAGCATCTATTTACGGAAAACATAGTTATAACCACTTAGCTAAGTGTACCAAATATTCGAATGAAAAAGTTAAGCCATCTATAGACCGTTTCAAATGTTTTATACTGATATATCAATTAACAGTTTAAAACTAGTGAGAAGTTATATCAAAAGTGCTAAGTCAAACGTGGGTCACCTAAGAGTGAGTTTTCCATCGAGTAACGACAGATAAGTAACAAGAAATGACGTTGTAATTATTTTGAATGGGTTCTTAAGATAGCATCCTACGCGCCCTTTACCTTATGTAAAATCTAGTGCCTCGTCTGTAGTATATGCGTTTAATATACATAATTACTTGATATTTATTTATACGAGTATAAAGGTTTATCCATACGAGGACAGCACCTGGACGGAATGTATTGAACCTGCTTATTACGATCATGTTTTGGAAACAAACTGTGCTATTAACATAACAGAATAATAAAGTACGTCGTAATATATCCTAAAAAATACCTACAATATTTCAATTCTATGATTAACAGAACGCTAAGCATTCTACGAAAACTTTCACCACACTAATTATTTTCTTTACAGGGCTTTCATACCTCAACCAGATTAGATAATTGAGTTTCCATTGATTGACTAAAAAATAAAATTATTTAATAAAAAAAACACTTTTTAAAACAAGCTTTTTCGTATATACTCGTAACTCAGCATATCCTTTCATTTTAATCCCACATCATGAAGGTGCATAAAATATAATTAGTCCGCCATCTTTGGGAGTCCGCCATATTGGAAATAATGTCACTGTAGCTAAGTGACATCATGAATTGTCATCCAAACCAAACGTGTAAGCAAAATGTCAGCTCAATAGGTTTTTAAAATTCAGTTGCAAGATTTGACCTATACATACTAACTAACAGGGCAAGTTAAATAAAAGCTTGTTAGAAACAACTAATTAATCCATAAAAATAACCACTGTAACTCGGAAGCTAGCCCAAAAACTGTTTAGCGCTAAGAATAAGTACTTACACTGTGAATATTAAAAACATAGTGTTTAAATAAACATTCAACAGTCACGTACATAGTTCTAACCCCACACAAGGACTCCTAGTATCACAACACCCAGAACCAGATAAAATCAGATCTGCAGAAAATGTAAACATTTGCCCCCATCGAGAATCGAACTCGCACCTCTTGCGTATCAGCCAGCTACTCGCCCAGATTGTCAGCGAGGTCGTTAAGTGTATGCGTGAAGCAAAGCCTTTTGTGACACCGCTTTCTTGCTCCACGCTCAATAGAAGCAAGACAAAAGCAAGGCTTTTTGTGACACCGATCAATTTTTTTCTCAACGTTCAGTTAAAGCAAAGCCTTTAGTGACACTTTACTTTTGTGCTCAGCTTTCTTCTCAACGCTCTGCTCGTGCGTAATCCAGGCAGTATCCATCTCACAAGCCTTCTAATTACGCTACTTAAGCCCCTTTAATGAAATCTTTAGGCGGTAACACGTATTTTCGCTCAGAATTTAATTAATTCAACGTTTTTTGAATGGTTCTCTCAAGATCTCCGAATGAAATAATTTGGTAAATTCTGCTCAGGTTTAAGATCTTTGGTGTAATTGTTATAGCAATACGCACCTATCATATAAATCGAGCAGCTGCGATTATACTACGCTTATCCCCTTATTACTCACGTGAATACAAAGCTTTTATAGTTAGCAATCTGCATCATATCCGCTGGTAAATTACCTGCAACATAAAACAAACGTCGGTTAGAGCGCTCAATCGGGGCAGTCATCGTGTTGTTACAAATATAAAAGCAAATAGAGGCAGACTGTTTGGCGAGGCACATTGGGCATTCCACTAATTCTAAATTAGACTGCCTGCCTATAAGCGACCAGCAGCGCGGTGGCAGCGGAGCGGGCGGCGTGGCGTGCGGAATTAGCAACGCGCCGTCATTCCTCCGCCACGGATACAACATTATTTCAAGAACTATTACACTGCACATGTATGTTTCTTTGCAAACTTTGCACGTTATAAATGTCGCATTTTACTCTGACGGGCGGCGAGCGGTACGGTCGTGGCACAATTATCGCGAATGTTACACGATGAAACTTCATCCGCTGAGCTTGCTTTACTGCAACTCGTTGTTTGACAATGGAACTATAAATTACGTCGATGCGCCAAACTTACCGTAATAAAACACTCGCAGTTTTGTTGAATTTAAATACCGCCTCGTTCGCTAGTAAAAAATCGACATGTTAAAACGTATCTCAGATTGTGCGCGTATATTCTCGCGTAGCAACAGGACATTCGTTCGGCGTCGATTCGTTTGGTCGCTACAAGGAGGCGGTGGTTTTTGATGATCAGACTTCACACAAAAAAGTCAACGAAGCGATATGAAGGCATGCGGATTCGTAAAGGAACAATGAGAGATTGGCGCAGGCGAGCCACGAACTGGAAACGGGTTTGTATCGTGAGAATGCACGTAATGCATGCCGTAAGAACGCAATATGATCGTCGAGCGACGCCCCCGGAGACATATGAACTTTTCATAAGTCACAATAGACTGTTTAATTTATTGGCTTATTCGGTCGTGTCTAGCATTCGATTATGATTTCCTTATTATCAAGTATCGGTTATTAAATGCAGGGTTCTGACAATTGAAATTTAGCAGCAATGGTGGCACGCTCGTTGAGTGCAAGAGAAGCAGTGGAAGCGACAGCTGCACGCGCGGCCTGTCGCGTAACAAGAGCTCGGTTCGTTAGAGCCGCAGATTTAAAACAAAACTTTGCAGCGGAAATAAAAAGAAAGACGAAGCAGGCACTTGACTTCGAAGCTGCGACGACGTCAGCGCCAAAACAGGCTTTGCATTATTGTGATAAGAATGATTCGCGCGCGTTCAAATACAGCTCCTACAACTTTTTACAGTTAGTTATCCAAGGCTGCACTGGCGTTTATTTCAATTGTCTCTGCGGGTCGATTGCCCTATTTCTAGAAAACGCTCGCGAACAGTTTTCGCCCAATCAACCCGGAGCACTTTTATATTACCGCGGCAAATTGCTGGCCGAGTGTTCTAGCACTCTAGTCATCCGATAAAGTTGGCTATGTGGCGCACCCCGGTTTGCATATTGCATTCCATTTGCAATAACGGTCCTCTTATGATTGCATGTCGTTTCTGAGATAAGCGTCATTGGATAAATTGCAGTTTTGGTTGCCAGGATATCAGATTATAATGTTTACTTAATGAGGACGGTAAATGCTGTCGTCTGATTGAGTTAAATTGGTTGTGATTAAAGATCGGGTTACTCGCTGGCCAGTCAGACGATGTCATGGTCCGCTTCTTCCGCTCCAGACTGGATGACGACGGTCATTACATCGAACGTCAAGTAGCACAAAAAACCTGTCTAATGGACAAATAAGAGAACTAATGAACTCCCAGGACTGATATGATAAGACTGTAGGATGGCTAAACCGTCTCCCTGTAATGTTAATGCCCCAAATGAAACAGCCTTTGGTTTTAAGATATCTGTTTAGTAGCTAGGAGAATCATGGTTAAAAAAAATATGTACGATGACCTCGATGGCGCACCTCTTGCGTTGACTGTGCGGGTTCGATTCCCGTTGCGAAACAAAGTTTTATAGATATTTTTTTTACGAATCTAGGTGTTGTGGTACCACGGTACTCGTAGTTTCTGATACTCACTATACGGGGAATCTCAGTGTGCGGTCAGAACAATGTATGTATCTGCTGGGTGTTTTATTATGATATATTAAACTCGGTCAGTTACGAGACTTTTGGTGGAACAAAACTTTATGTAAGAGCCGTGGTCAGCGACTAGCGCAATGTACATATAATTATCAAAACCCTTTTGTAGAGCGATCAACATTGTCATTACTCATTAACTCGCCCGGTCGAGCGGCCGCGAGGAAAGACTCCTCGAAACACGCACAAGAGCTAGCGAGGCTGGTAGCGGAGACATCGCAAAATAATACGAACTGAGGTTAAAAAAAATAGGTTGACATAATAATAATAATAATAAGCCATTTATTCCTGCCAGCCATTTACACATAAATAAGTACATAGTAATTTCAAACATTCACATTACACACTTATTACGACATAATATGTTATTAACACACTTTAAGTACATAATCAAATTTCAATTACATAATAATTTCAATTCAAAATTACATATTTTAGGATATTCAATCAATATCATAAGTTATTTGTTACTTCTTCTTTTTTTCTTAACTTGATCATCGGGTAAAGGCCTCCTCCACCCCTCGCCACAGAGCCCTGTCTGCGGCCAGTCTCGTCCAGATAGAGTCAGTGACTTCTTCGATGTCGTCCGCCAGCTACGGCGGCGATATAGATACCTAGTGCAGGGCAAAAAAATGGTTTCGAAAGCGCACTTGCGAAAGGAAGAATGTCACGGCTTCTATTGTGATAGAGGCTGCTGCCGCATAATCATTTTCAGGGCCCTTTGCGTTTTACTCCGCGCCGCTTATCGCTCCGCTTATTCACGAAGCGTATCATGGTCAAACAAAGCCCTCGGCTCGGTCGGCGATCGATTTAATTTGCTCGCGATAATTATTTACCCAAACTGACCGTAATTAAAACCAAACAACTGTCTGATCTTTATCGGTGGTGAATTTAGTTGTTAACGTCAGATTAACTTGAATAATGGAGCTTGTTTCATAGCCACTTTTTTGATAACTAAAAATTGAAGGAATAAATCTATTAGGTATTTTCACAAAAATAAATCTGCGTATGTAACTACATTTAACAGGACAAAAGACGGCGCGCTCGCACCTGCACAAGCATCACAGATATTACAATACCTACTGTAAGAATGGTTGCAAAGAGTTCATAAAAAAATACTAGAAATTATTTGTAACTATTTGTGAAAAAGTTTTGTGGTGTTTTAAAAGCACCTTCGTTTCAATTTGACTCAGTATTTTGGCATAAAAGAGTCCTCTTCAAATCACATTTCTTTGACTACACTGTTTCTTTCGTCATCGGTCATTTATTCGTTTTTGAGATATCATACCTACTTTGACCAACTGACCTAGCACCCAGCACACGATCATTCAAGACAATTGATTAACTATTTGTAATTTAAAAAATTATCCACTTTTTACCACTTTTTATCTCTTCAAAGTTATTGGAGACTCCTACCTAAATTGTGACAAGGACTTGGCAGCCGCAGTGAGACACCTAGGTATTTTTATTCATTATTTAATTAACTATAAGGTGCATTTTATGTGAATTACTCGTAAATATAACCGATGCAATGATAATGGAAATCAAGCAATAAAGATTCGATCTTAACGATTGAGTTTGAGTTTACCTAGGAGAATAAACGACGACGCAAAATGTTGCAAGAGTTGCGAACCAATCCACACACGGATTAGTGGAGATTTATTTGATTTCATTAGCCCTATAGTTACCAGTTTTCAAAAATTCGTCACACTAATTTAGTGAGACATAGTGTTCTGTTTAGAAAAACGCGTAGACAGCAAAATACTGATTATCGCAGAGTAGAATTTGTGCTGCTTTCACACAGAAAATCAACTTGAATTTTGCGTCTCTGGGTAATAATCTTCAAGAGTAGTTGAAACGAGAACTTGTAACAGGAAACATTTCCTTTGGCCGTTAACGAAGCCTCTATTTCGATATTGCAAATACCTTTCATATTTCTATGGTTGTCACGCGAAAACAGTTCCTATTGGCAATCAATAGATGTCATAATTGCTTGGAAACTAAGCTAAATGGTGCTTTAGTATACTTAACTAAGCTAAGCTATATACTAAGTTCTTGACTGATTAGTTCAGGTATAACCTGAACAAATCAGTCAAGAGCTTAGGGTGACTTCATCTTGAACATAGAAGATCGAGCTTTGTCTGGGTTGGAACTAAGTCTTTTCGGCCGAGCAGGCGGCGGCTGGCCAACATTCATTGTAGAACCTGAAACATCCTGAAACTGTTCAAGATTTTTACTCGTCATGACATTTTTCCAGCTTTACGCTTTTTTCCATATTTAAGATCTAGCTATTAGGTTCATATAGTTGTTTGTTGTTCACATTGTGCAAAATCCCTATCCTGTAAATTCTATTAAAATCTTTGCATCCGTACTCAAGATTGAACAGACAAAAAAAAATCTATCAATAATTTATATACTCCATACATTGCTCGTTTTATAAATAAAGGGGACTGTACAGACGAAAAAACAAACAATTATAGATACGTTGATTCTTCCATGGAATTATTATCCCAACTTAAAACTTTGTAAAAATTCAAAGGAACTCAAATATTGACTGAATACATCTACAGTTCGCACCAAACTTACATGCGATATGCACTCTGTATACTAGCTTCTGCCCACGGCTTCACCCGCGTGGTACCCAGATAAAAAGTATCCCATGTGTTATTCTGATGTTTATGCTACATATATTACTGTAAAGTTTCATCAAAATCCGTTCTGTAGTTTTTGCGTGAAAAAGTAACAAACATCCATCCTCACAAACTTTCGCGTTTATAATAGTAGTCGAATTCTAAAATCATCTTGTGCGTAATTCATTGACGTGTTGGTATTCCACTGCCACATGATACCTTATTGTTCTAAAATATATGACAAAGTATTTTTGGCCGCAATTCATGTCTTGAAAGCCAATACTTCAAGAGCATGGAAATATTACGGCTATCCAAGGCAATTATAGATTTGTGATCGAAAGCTGTGTTATCAGCAAACCTATTTCCTTAAGATAAGATCACGATGATATTATGTCGTAGATACTTTTAGCTAAATATTTTCTTTCTACCTTGAATAATAAATTTAAGTGCAGTAGAATTTCTAGCTTCTACGAATCATAAAGAACTTGACGAAGAAATGATAAAGAACCTTTTAATGGGCACTTCAAGTTTTCCCATTTTCAAGTTTAAAATGTTTCAGACATTGCAATATAAGCCTGGAAAAATCAGAGCCATTGTCTCGTTCCAATAACAATTTTGTTAATGAAGCATAAAAGAGAGTTAAAATATAAAGTCTAATTCTTATGCCCGTTTGCGCTAAGCTCAAGCATAGTCTTGGGTGAGTCTTAGAAATAAACTTTCTATAAAAAAAAAATACTTTCGCACTAACAATGTAGTGCTCTACCAGTCATTCTGGACGAGTTAGTGGTAAGTGTGGCAGTGGCGAGGGATAATGTGGCGTGTCAAGTATAAACAATTATTGACAGTAAGATACACCTAAGTATAAGCCTAAGCGGCATTAGTCCTACTACTATTATAAAAGCAAAAGTTTGTGAAGATGGATGTTTGTTACTCTTTCACGCAAAAACGACTTTACGGATTTTGATGAAACTTTCCAGTAATATAGCTTATACATTAGAATAACACATAAGCTACTTTCTATCCGGGTACCACGCGGGCGAAGCCGTGGGCGGAAGCTATTATTTTAAATAATGTGAGCCACGTACGACGATTAATATCAAAAGGGACGTTAAAAAGCGAAAAATGAAAAAAATGTTGGGGTTAAAAGGCTTCTTTCCCCATATTTTCCTGTCTTTGGATTGATTAGAAGCGAACAGATGTTGGAAATCGATTCGCAATAAGGGTCGGGGGAACATTAGCCTTACTTCCTATAATCGCTACCTTACGTATAAATGACAGAAAATTGAACCCTACGGCCTTAAAAAAAAGTCGAAAAATTCAAGCCCTGATTATATGCTTTTATGCCATTCATAATTCTCTTTGTCTTGCTAATGAACTAAAATAAAAGATTTTCAGTAATGAAAGGGCGCCGGTCTTTGTTAGTAATTGGTACTGATTGCGCTTAAACAGACTTTTATGTTTCATTATGGTAAAGTGTCTACTTTACCATATCGAAACATAAAAGTATAACAAAATACCAGACCTATAGTAGGTACTTAGCTATGCTATGTACTTAGGTATTCTGTTAAAAGGAAGACAGCTGCCGAATTAGCATATTAAAAAAGCACACTCACACCGAACGCAAAATCATTGAAATAAAGCTTATTGCTATAATTTAATCTACAATTTGATTTATA
Source organism: Perizoma flavofasciatum (assembly GCA_958496245.1). Lineage (NCBI taxonomy): Eukaryota > Metazoa > Arthropoda > Insecta > Lepidoptera > Geometridae > Perizoma > Perizoma flavofasciatum. The sequence goes on from OY292423.1 coordinate 10,838,065, forward strand.
ACCGCAGCCAGCCAGCACTGAAACGGTGAGGCAAAGCCTTATGAATGCCTATGATGATATTGCAAGTAATCCTTAAATCCATTCTAAACGTTCCTCGTACCTATTATAGTTATTTATTATTGAATAAAATGTATTTTTCAGAATTAAGTTGAATTTTTGATTTGGGTAAGTACCTTCATTTACTCTGTTCTTTCTCCAAGTAGGAGAAAGAACAGAGTAAATGAAGTAAAGTAAAGTACAGTTGATTTTCTTCATTTATATTGTTTTGATTTTAGTTATTTTTTAAGAATCTGGTCCTCAAGCTTACTACACAGTTGTTTGTCTGCTCAACATTGTCACTCATTTATTGTTTTTGTGTGCGCACATAAGTTATGTTCCCAACCAGATCAAAACTGTATTTTAGATATTGTATTTTTTTAATGTTTGTAACGTGTAATGTGTGCTTAAATGAATTAATAAATAAATAAATTTCATAAATAATTTAATGGGTAAGATCAACCCTGCCGACACGCGACGCTACGTCTGACGTCTTGACGCTACAAAGAGCACCATTAGTGCGCATATAATTAAAGGGACATAAAAATAAGTTTGTTTGGAAGCGACTGCTTCTAAGCGATAAGACCGCCCATTGTACTTTCATAATAATAAGATTTTGTTATTTGTTTAAATTTAAATTCTTTTATTTGTAAATACAGGTAATTGGAGTTCTTACAGAGTATTTTTGTGTACTGTGATTTTGCTCTTGCGTACAAAATTTTAACTTTAAATTTAATAATTATTAATGTCTTATGCCTATCTTAATATAATGCAAAAAAGAAAAAATAATTCTAATACAATTAAAATAATGTCGAATACAATTATAATATTGTTACCGGTGTACAATAAAGTATTTTCATTCATTAAATTGTTGACACCGATCTGAAGGTCATGGGTTCGAAACATATCGTGCACCAATGGATTTTTCCACTTAAAAATGTGAATTCAAAATGGTGAAGGAAAACATCGTGTGGAAACTGGCTCGCCAGAACCATAAATTAGGAGGCGTGTGCCATCGGTTAATATTCCAGTAAGTGGCGACGGGCTTGCAACCTGTCACGTGGAATGTTAACTTCTTGAAAAGACACGGGCATGTGCCAAATTTAACGTATCTGAGGATGTCAATCATGGGGATTTTTTATTGACTCTGAATCATCATTGCATTTAACTATCTCACATCGAGGTTACAATAATAGTACGAAACATTACAATGTTTAATAAAATATTATTATTGTTTAAATTAAATATTACTTATATTTAAAAATATTATTATTTTTAAATATTTTTAGTTAACTTGACGAACGGCTCAAACATTTGATGAAATTAAACAGGGTGTGATAAAACTACTGCCGAAAGGAGAATTTAGCAAAATCCCTGCTATTGGGTGCTTGTAAATTACGAACAACGCTTAATATCGTACGAAAATGCTTTCCAATTTCTTCAAGTGTTTATGATAAATCTTCGAATTAACGCACATAGTTTACGAGATTCATATCCAATACTGTATTTAAAATGTTTGTTAATAGCAGAGGTAGGTACTGTAACTAGGTTCATGACGCAACTTTATTATTAAAAATTGTACACGAGTTATGAGAGTTATCATTTTTATAACCAGAAGCCCACACACGACGTTTATTTAATTTAACAAAATGTCTTATAACGTTTTCATATCATTGCTGATAAAAGTTATTACTCTTTTATGGTCGATTACAGTTCTTGGTTATGAATAAAGTTTAGAAATAGGTACAATCAGCAGCATATGTTTGTATGCACCATACTCTATAGTCAAAGAGGATTTTTACCTACAAGTACTTACAGATTAGATGAACGATATGTTAAAAAATAATTCGCACCGTCCATCTGACTTAATTTTTAAGAGTTATTGATGTAACTTAACATTAATCATGATCATTCAAATAGAATATCTTGCCCGGCGCCCCATCGCCGATCAACGATTCTACTTAATCCTACTAATATTATACACGTGAAAGTTTGTGAGGATGGATGTTTGTTTCTCTTTCACGCAATAACTACTGAACAGATTTTTATGAAACTTCACAGTAATATAGTTTATAGATCAGAATAACACATAGGGTACCACGCGGGCGAAGCCGTGGGCAGAAGCTAGTCATTCAAATGATGGGAATTTAAACAAAAAATTCCAATCTTACGTCTTGAAAACGCAGAAGAACGCATCGTGTGGCTGTTAATAGCCACATGCTACATTAAATCATAGTTTTTCAAATAAGTCACTAAAGCTGTCGTAAAACTGTTTTGTTTATTCATGTTCATCGTGTCAGCACCGGTTCTTTCTTTGTCACCCTGCGTTAGTTCAGTGATCTGATAGGATGAGGCACAGTGGCCGGTAAAGGGCTATTAGGTGAATAAAGAATCAGTGCTTGATTTCAAAGCTGGGTGATAAAAAGTGATGTTTCTCAACTCGACTGTACAATAAACTTTAATACATTTTGGAGAAGCTTCTTACTTTAAGTACCTAGTTGCTAGTATAAGGAACTATTTTATATTCAGACTAGGCGTCTTGCAATACTGCGGGGCATAAATTAAAAATATTAATTTTGACTTCGAACGAGGAAGGACAAAATAAAGGTATTTACCGACTAAAAATATAAGTTTTTTTTGTGAACGCCTCATTTTGTCTATGCTATTATTAGCATACATATTATATATTATATTCATATTATATTAGGTATGTAGAGAGTGAACCCACAGACTCAGTAAACCCACCGAAATGTAAGACTTCACGTACTTCAATGATATCTGAAATGATTATGAGATAAGAATGAAAAAAATAAGTTGCCTTGAATATATCGCTCCTAAGTTATAAGACCATCCATCATACATTAATTTAATACACTTCAAAAACAGTTACAGATAGCGTGCAATATCGACTTCGCGCCCATAAAAAGGCAATTTCTTCGCCATTTCCCTCAGATCAAGTTTGAATTTGCTGAATATTGCTACTTAGATATTGAAAGCTGCAGCAATCTCTCAAACAAAGTAGGCACTTACGAGTTTCTCACTTACATACTCGTAGGTACCTTTACCTACTCATTAGGATCTATGCTACGACGAGTGAAAAGCTTACGACGAGTGAAGTACTTTATTAACATGGATTGGGTTGGAGGAAAATCATATTTTCTTTATGTAGCGCAGCTAAAATACTTTTTCTAAAATACCTTGCGCGGGAACATTGTCATTACTTTCGAAAAAGAACACGCAAAATATAATTTGTACACGGCATCAGTTTTGAATTAAGAACAAAAAACGCGCCGGCAATAATGACTAGGTACGACAAACTATGAAAACTTTTTCATTGTTTGCCTCATTTGAATTTGGATCTCTTTCCTAGCTTGGTACAAATAGGTTAAGTTTAAGTGGCTGTATGCAGACGCTTTACATTTATGCACATGTAGTAAAATTAAAAAATATATTAGCGGTAAGGAAAATGATCTTATTGATTCTGTTTTTTTTTATAATAAATACATAAATAAAAATTTGTTCCGAAAGTTTCGAGAACGGAAGCCAAATGGGCGATGGAAAACCTGCTTCCAGCGAATTATAAAGAAAAATACGTAAAAGTATCTTACATAAGAAACCTTTTTTATTTCTTTGATTTCGAGAAAAGCACTTTATATTTCTTTGCGGAAATGGCAATTGCCTGTCCCGTTGTCATTCTCCCCTGCGCCATCAAACTGATACTCGACCTGCAATTGCCTATTTCGTGGTCTCTGCAATAATGTACTATTATTTACTCGTGTTAGGCCGAGAGCTGGCGTTCAATTTCCAGCTTTTTTAATTAAAAGTTGAATAAAAAAGAAAAATAGTGCTTTCCTAAAACCAAAATAGAAATAAATATACAGATGTTTGTTACTACATAATAATCTACACTAAATCTACTGATACCTAATTTCTCTATCAAAATATATTACTCAAGGCCATAATTATTTATTATTTTTCATAACAGCATCATAAGCATAACAGGCCTACACAAGACGCCTACTCATAACATGTTCGCGTAAAACAGACGTGTGAATTCGGCGAAACTCGTGCGGTATTCTCGTATAAAATATTCGCGTTTATTGCGTGTTGCGAGAATGTACGATGTAGGATGTTAAAGAGGATCTATGGTCCGCTTCGGGATGAGGCATGGGAACACAGCAGATTATTATGATAAATTGAATAAAATACCGGCGTTAAATATTATCGAGGGACAAACGAGACAAACATAGAAGAACATCTAGCTACACGGTCCGGCGCCGCGGCTTAGAATCCATTTCGCAAGATGTGCAGGTTCAATTCCGGGACAAATGATTACAGCTTCTGCAGATATTTGTTCCAGGTCTAGATGTTGTGATACCCCGCATGCAAGCCATGTTGAACCTTCTTCGCCATAATTTGAATTTATAACTAATTAGCCTCTGTCCACGGCTTCGCTCGCGTGATACCCGGATAGCTTATGTGTTATACTACGTAACCTAGTATAACACACCGAGTATAATATATATAACTATACCTGTTCCTTATTTCATAACAACATCTAAACATCTAAACTTTGACATTTTATATTAGAAGGATTGTCAATTTTGTTAATTCCAACCTTTGATAATTCCAAATCACACTTTTTAAAAGACGGAATAACGATTAGTATGCCTATTTACGAATACTTTCCTAAGCTTCGTAGCTCAATTCAATGTTTAAATTCGTCTGTTTGACGAATATTTCCATAAATTATGGCCGACAGGGACAAATGTCCACGAGACGGTGGGACACGCTGGGTGATGTTTTGTATAACAGCCGTTTACAGTGAAAAATACGACCTAAATACAGCGAAAAAGATGAATAGCAAAATGTTTTGACACCGTTAAAAAGTGTATCATAAAGTTCTTTCTGAAATTCCGACAACACTAACACTGCCGCGACCCACCACTGAGCCTGCCATAATCAATAATTATATTAAAAATACATTTATTATTAGACTAGCTATCACGGCTTCACCGTGATAGCTAGTCGTGTGAAACCCGGATAAATAGTAGCCGATGAAAAGTAGCGTTCGTAAGAAACGCATCCGCTCGACCGTATGTCGACATACGTTGCAAAATTGGTCTCCACAAAAAGCACTTTTATATTATCGTCTATGTCCACCCTGAAAGTCCATTCGAAATGGAGAAATATTTTTTTTTAATTGGATGAACAGTTTCGGAAATTACCCCTACATACAAACTTATAAACATTACCTCTTTATAATATAAAAATAAAAATAATAATACGCCAACATAGGTAATTATATACAAAATGTACAGATAAAGCAGTCTAGCTATCTGAAGACCGTTGCAAACGATCTGTAGATTAGTTCAACAGAACACTACCAGACGGAAGCGTCTTCAAAATGATGGCTGCATTGCCATTGTACGAGAGTATGGAAAATATTATCATAATTATATTCTGTAGACATTGTCACGGAAAATTTCCATCAACTACAAATATGCATGATTATTCAGATACATGCTAGAGAGGACCATTAATACACCTAGACAAATTATGTACTTTAAAGCAAAGACGTTTTAATTGGTCACATTAACTTGCTATAAGGAAACCGATTAATTCAACGGCGACTGTAATACTAATTACTACCTATTTTATAAAACTAGGCATCAAGTAAGGAAAAATACGCAAGACGCAACCAAATGCATTTAAAAATCAAAGTTAAACGCACGCTGCATTTCTGTAATTGGAAATACGTGTAAACTAGATCCTAAACTAGCAACAGTAAGCAATTATTTATGTAAATTATGTTGATGTTCTTAAATAAATAAGTTTATCAATTTATTAGAAATATGTCATTTTTTATATTTATAGGTCTGTACTCACCCCCTGGTTAAGGATTGTTTTGTTTTTTTAGTAGAGCTAGAGAGGTAGATTTAGTACATTGGCGATTATGATCTGTTATGTATACAATAAATGCAAACAGTCACGCAATTACATTTTTCAGAATCGAATTCTGAAAAAAAAGAACTTACTTATTTCGACGTATTTATTTACCTCGTATTTGACGCGGTACCATTTTGCATACTGGAACCGGGGTGCCATAGACTTAAATTCTACCTATCCAGTACTAAGACAATATCAGGCGACATAGGTACAGCTTGCTAGATTAGGTACAGCTAAGATTATTTCTGCCACGCAGCGAGCGCCCAGACAGTTGTTCATAGTAAATTATAATATGCTTCGGCAAATTTTGTCTATCATCGGAAATACGAACGCCCAATAGTGTTATTTATCTAGAGCTGTTATAACAATTATAAATATTTTTTTATAATGATAACGGGAAATTATTTTTATAGTTCGGATAATAAAATAAAAGTGTTTCAAATTGTTTAAAAGTTCAGTTATTTAATGACACCATAGAACAAAAATATAAAATAGTTAATTAGTCCCTAACTAGTATGAGTATGAGTAATAGGGCATGCAATTATCGTAACTTTAATATCACTGTAAATTGAAAAAATGCCATGAGAAAATCCAACAAAATACGTACTGCTATGAAAAGTGATAACTGGGGGCGTTAACAGCTTTATATACTTAATGATAATTAATTTTATGAAAACTTCTTTTGAAAAAGAATATTTTTCAACATAAAACCTTGGGCACTTTGCAACACATGATCTTAAGTTTTCTTTCTATCGTAAAAAATCTTATACAGCGCATTTTATGTATTTTTTTAAAGAATTTTGAATTTACTCCTTCAAGTATGCATTTTAATAATTGAGGTAGATATAAATACAAAACTATTTATTGTACCTGTGTTGCCATGTTTGATCTCTCTATCTGAGCATGTATTGCAACGTTGTTTGATTGAACTTTGCCTGCAACTACGATACAATTCAATATTTGTAGTCGATCAAGTCAATATTACTAGACTCTCCCAGATAAAGTTCTGTGCGGTAAAATTCTACAAAATTTACTTTGCCAGAGGCAAGTATCGGTTACCTACTTTTAAGCATAACTGTATGCCATATTCTGACATATAGGTATATAGAGTAGATAGGTACTGAAAGGTACATAGCCTAATCGAGAGCAACCTTTACTTACTATGTGAGACATGTATACACCTGAACAAGTTACCAACAAGTTTGTTAAATGATATTTAACAAAAATCGCAACAAGGTTGACATTTTGAAAGACGCTCTTGTCTTGTCTTTTATAGGCGGCAAACGAGCTATTTGGAACAAAATTGATCCCATGGCGTAGCGTATCGCCGTGTCTCGACTAAAAACTATTGTTATGGTAATTGAGGGGTGAAAAAGATTTGAAATAACTTGAGCTGCCTCGATATAACCTGCCAGATTTTGTACAGCCAAACAAAAAAGTTGTTGAAAAACCTGCAAGAAATATAACGTTGGAAATATAAACAGAGCTACACCCTACTTACTGAAAAAAAAAAATATCTGAAAAATATCACTTAAGATGAGACGGAGCACGTAAACTTATATACAGATAAGTATTTAATTTTATTGGTAGGGTAGGTAGAGAGTTTATTTTATATTCTTACTAAAGTTGGTATTTTAGATTGCCTGGTGAGTTTTTGTTTTTATAATCTACAAATTTATTAAAATAATAAATAAATAATGCTGGATATTTTTCATCTAGCCACAAACTAAGCAGAACTTGTATTATGGGAACTACATGACTGATATAATACTACTTATATACATGTTTTTTTGGGAAATACATACATATTATACATAGAAAACACCCAGACCAGAAATAAATATTTGCAGACCATACAAACATTTGCTCCGTGGCGGGAATCGAACTCGCAACCTTCTGCTGCTGGGTGAAAATGTCCTGCATTATTTATTTTATTTAAAAAAAAATCGGTGCCGTAGCTTGTAAGCCAACAATGATTACTAAACAAACATGATCACGTGGAATGTTGTGCGTTGATTATATTATTTACCGCGCAAACACTTGTAGCGATCGTATCTACTATTAATATTCAAGAGGCGTAATTACTGATGTTTGATTGATAACATCCTTTGTTTGTGTGGTTCATTATTTTGCCATCCGAGAGACATGTTAACTGGACATAAAACGTGGATAGAAAACTGCGAGGCCAGTTTTTTGGCGAAAAAGCTTGTCTTAATAATATGATTTCTTGCATCGTTTACTAAGGTAGGTAAATAGAGCAGATAATTCATTCGCGGTCTACAGAATCTTTATTTGTTAAATCTATACTAATTTATAATTCTATACTTATAATAAAGCTGAAGAGTTTGTATGTTTTTTGTTTGAACTCTGGAACTATCTACCAGTCGGATTTGAAAGATTGTTCTTGCATTTGATGGCCCAATTCTTTAGGAAGGTATTAAACATCAAGCTACGACAATTAGGAACCGAGCAAAAATAAAAAAGTCAAAATTAATTAATTCATCTATTCCTATCATGTTTGTTTCCTATTCTATGTCACATACACTTCTTTTTTTATTGCTCAAATAGCAAAGCATAGCACTGTGCATGCTACCGATTTTAAATGCTTTTTTAAATAAAACTCTTTTGGTAAGATCCAGTTTCTTTTCAAAGTTATAGAAAAAGTTACGTGGGTGATCAACTTCTGAAATTTTATTCAGTGACATAAATAAAAGCTGTATGTATTACAAGTTAAGATAATTGTAAATTCTTAGAGCTGAATAAAATGCTGAGAATTTTTCTTTACACATTATTTTCAGAGCATCCCATAATACCTCGTGTGTTCATAAGTCTTGAGACACAGTAAAACTAAAATATTTTTGGAGCTAAGTTGAGTATTCATTTATTGGATATTAAAATTAAAACTACAGACATCTAGATCTGTATTTAAAAATAAATCATTCAAAATGGCCGCCTTTGCATTCAATGCAGGCCTTCAAACGCGTGCGCCATTCATCTATGGCGGCACGAATCTTTTCAATGGGAATCCGTTTCGATTCTTTAATAAGGGCTCGCTTGAGAGAATCCAGGTTTGGGTGAGACTTTCTGCATGCCCTCAGCTCCAATTCCGTCCATAAAGAATAATCCAAAGGATTCAAGTCAGGGCTTGACGAGGGCCAATCTTCGCTCCGAATGAAGCCTGGCAAATTGGCCTCCAGCCAACGTTGGGTAGTCTTAGCTTTATGGGAGGGAGCAGAGTCCTGTTGGAAAACCCAGTATTTTCCAGCGAATAGCGTATCATTTAATGGTTTAACCACCGCTTCCAATATGTCGGTTTGGTAATTTTGTGCCTTCACCTTGACGCCTTGCTGGCAAAAATGAAGCGAAGTGACCCCCTCGTAGGAAACACCCCACCAAACCATCACACTTGCTGGATGATGAGTGCGCTGGACATTGCGTACAGATGGCTGGACGTCCTTTGAACTTCTGGCGTAAACCTTATTGTTCTGCCGGTTAAACTTTTCTTCCACCGTGAAGATCTTTTCATCGGTAAACAGGATATTTTTTGGATCGTGTCTCTTCAATAGGTTCCGACATCGTTCCAGTCGCAATTTACGAAGACGCTCGTTTAAATAATGCACTTTCCTTCGACTGTAGGCCTTTAGTTTAAGATCATATTTAAGTATCCTGTTCACCGATATTCGCGAAATGTTGGTCTGCAGAGCTAATTTCTTTTGAGTCCGGCAAGGGTTGCGACGAATTCGCTCTCTGATTACTTTGATGTTGGCGGGCGTCCTTACAGACCGCGGGCAGCCACATCTTCCACGGTCTTCTAAAGAGCCGGTCTCCTTGTACCTCTTTATGGTATAATACACAAAGTTCCGACTACATCCCAAACTTTGGATTTCACTAAAAACTTGCGTTGGTTTTTTTCCTGCTTGAAACAGTGAAATTACAGTCGCACGCAAATCTTTTGTTGGCGCCATTTTCACGGAGAATGAAACAAATATTCAAATGTATATTTTTTCTGATTCAAAACATTCGAAATTTAAAATTTTAAAAGTTTAAAAAAGGTTGCATGAATTACTTTCTTTTTAAATTAATTAAATAAGTTCGTCTCAAAACTTATGAACACACGAGGTATATAAAAATATATTTTATAATTATTAGGCGATAATTTTGACGAATTTAAGAAATTTTGATAGTTTCATTGCAGAAAATGGTGATCAAAAATGATCAAAAATCAAAAATTTCATGCTTTTTTATCCCGAAAGGTTAACTTTACTGAGCCGAATCAGCCCTTTCTTAATGTCATTATCATGTTTAGGGAGATCCTGTAGGACATTTTAGGCACAAGGAATGTGTCATTTCTACCAGGCTCACCGGGCACATACACGATGTGATGAACCTAGACATCAACAGTTCCACCATAGCAGAGCATTCGTTCGTTGGTCACTGGTACGGAGCACTATATGTACATCCGTTTTGATAAAGCCTTCCAAGCAAGAGAAAAAAATGTTCATTCTGCGCCAGATCCGTAAATCTATCGATATAATTCGTCTATCGAACTTTAAAAGAAACAGTGGATGGATTTTACCCCATCATCCCAAAGCCTAGAAGTAATGCCTGTATGGAATTCTTGACAGCACGGGAGTCGAACCTGATATTGTCACTGTGATACTGCTCACTTAATGAGTTAGGCCTGCCTCGTTCATCTGGGAAAAACTTATGACGATGACGTGACAGCTGTGAATGAGATGTAGCACCACCAACAATCACAACACAGGGAACACAAGAACCCCTCCATTCGCGCGCCCTGCAAACGAAGCACAGAGAGAGGTGGCGCGCAGCGGACGACGCATCGCGGAAAGACGATCACTCACCCTATCGGAATTAAGCGAAACTGAGACTCTAATTGAAAAGACTGAGATTGCAATCCATTTACGGTTTAGTTTAGTGACTGTCAGCAAGCAACCGGTTTTTTTATTTAGATAGATAAAAGTGCAATCACAGCCGCACTCAGCAGAAGTTGTACAAGAGCTTCTATTAGAATTCACAACAATACGATTATCATTTTGATTATTTATTCACGAAATGAGTCCCGCGACGTACTCGTAACAACAATAAAAGTAAAACGCTTTTTTACGGCCGGAGGGAGGAGACGTCGTAAGGAATGGAAATGCCAGACAGAGGCTTTGAAGCTTCCATTGCCCGGGTCATAGAGTATACCAATGCAGAAACGCTATTCACTACGAATGTACCTACCACTTTAGACAACTGCCAGATTTGACCTGTCAGCTTCTTTCCTACTATTTTTATAAATGCGATAGAAAGTTTGGTTCTATAGATTTTGGGTGTACGTTGCTAATAATCTCCGTAGCGGCTAAAACGATTTGGATGAAATTTTTAATAGATATACTTCGTAACATAGGTTACTTTTACCTGTGCACCACGAGGGCGAAGCCGTAGGCAGAGGCTAGTAGTTTATAAATATTGATATATTAATATTTTAGGGCTAGACTAGAAATTACGAACATTGGGGATCTAAAAAACTGTATCATTTTATTATGTCTTTTTTTTTTTTTTTTTTTTCGAGAAGTAGAGTTTTCTTTGAAAGGGCTCGTCCGGGAAGTGCTACCACCACACCTATTTCTTCCGCCAAGCAGTAATGCTCTCATTGTTGTGTGCCAGTTTGAAGGGTATATTTGCCGGTGAAATTACAGGTACATCTTGATCTTGAGATCTTTCATCTTGATCTTGATCATCAGGGAGGCAACTCGTGAGTGATAACTCTTGTTGCAAGCGTCCATAGGCCACGGTAAAGTTTCATCTGTAATGTGCCTACTCTGTGATGGATTTGCGTAGGTACTGATGTGAACTTGATGAATGTTGCACATTGCTTGTAGTGAAGTAGGTACATAATGCCGACATTTTTATGGGAATATCTCTGAAATATGTTAAAAAATATTATTACAAAAAGTTTACTTTGAGTCGTAGTGTGTATTGTTTTAGAGCGAAATTTAAAAGCAACAGATTAAAAAATAAGGAAGAAGTGTAGCAGGACCTTTATAACTTAAATTTTGCCACAACCGAAGTACACTCAACTCAACAATTTCACTTGCAGATCGACCACAAATTATGAAATTAAGCTCCGTACATGAAAACTTATTCGTACATTCGCGTACAAAAGCTTTAAATCCAGAACTTCGTCTACAAGTTCATACATAAAACTTGGAACCGTCCGTCTGGATGTGATTTTCAGTCCCTATTCCGCTAGACAAGGCACCAAAACAATTTTGCAATGGTTGACAATTATTTGTTTGTGCGTGAAGTAGTCCACACTGCACTACTATGTATTAGTACCCAAAAGACCAGTAGCAATCGAAAATGCAACCTATACATTTGGTACTACCGCCTAGCCCTGTGGTTATCTAGTTCTGTTTTCGTTAAGGTGCCTTTAGACGTACTGTAGTTGTGAACACAACACAGCTGCAACGCAGGTATTGATCGTGTGAATGGAACTGCTTGCTTTGTTGCGACCACCAACTGGGACAGGTATAGTTGCGTTTTTCCAGTGACTGACATCTGAACAAACTGACAAAGAAACTGAGTGGAGGGTACGCGCGCTTACCCCGCGCGTGTTTTGGTGTGCCTGCGCTGTGGTCGCGTTATGGCCGGTGTCGTCCATACGACGGCGATATTCGCTTAAGATACCGCACTTAATTCGTGTAAGTGGAACTACGCGTTTTCATACAAATCCGAGCCCTAATGTGCAACACTGTTTACTAGAGACTTTGATGTGGTTATGGTGTCGTCCGTTTGAAGACTCTTAGCCATTTTATTCAGAGTGCTGCGTTTGTTCCAATTCACGTGTGTACAAACCGCTGAATACCTTCAAACTGACATGGCGTGCTCATTGCATACCGCTGGCTAATTGCAATGTTACAAAAGCACTCATCTCTGCATCGTGCTAATTACTAATCAAGGCTGCTCCAGTTGGTATACCCTCGAGCATGCAGTACTGGATGTGGCAGGACCTTTTTAATTCTCCTTATATTATAAGTGTGAAAGTTTTGATGTTTATTTGTAATAATTAACCTCCGTACCAATTAATAACACAATTATTAATTGTGATGTAATTTAGAACAGCTGCAGTTCGAGGCCTAGAATAACACATAGGTTATTTTTTTATTCGTGTACCACGCGGGTGAAGCCGTGGGAAGAGTTTAGGCAATAAAGAAAAAAAAACAGGATTACGGAGGAACAGAGGTCAGTTGAAAAAATAAACATACGATTTTGGCACATGCCCACTTTTTGCATATTATTTTACATTCAACAGCATTACAGACTTGAGAGCTTGCAAGTCCGACACCGCTCATTGGAACACTAGCCGATTGCACTTGCCTTCGAATTTTTGGTTTTCATGCGCAATATTTCTTTCACAATCGAGCTGAAAAACACAGAATATGGCACACTTGTTCTCCTGCCCTCTGTGCCCCATCACATGCATCCGTGAACAGCTCATCGTTACAACCGATGAGGCTCTTCAGCTTCTTCGATGACACATTAGTCACAACAAATAAAAACCGGAACGGTGGGTCTGACTCACGCACCGATGGTACCGTACAAGCTCGTATGTTCCTACCTAAAATCATTTTTTTTTTATCATTTGTTTAGCTTATCATTATACCAGTAATGAGATCAGTTCATTATTTTTATCTGCATAATTTTTAACGATTAATTCACTACCTGGATAAAAATAATTTATAAGTTAATAATACAAAATAGGTACCTCTCACTATTTTGTATTTAAATTACAATCACGGTAGGTACCTATAAAATGTTATTCGTTTTATCACCACCATATACACTTTATATTGCCAATCAATGGTAACCAATTCTGTGTTTTACTGATTACCTACCGTTTTGATAATTTCTGGGAAGCCCGTGGTGTTTCAGGCTTTGATAATAGTAGGTAGGTATTCATTAATATCCACACGAGTAATTTAACGCTGTAAAAATCATTTACAATTTTTCTGGACCCACTTCCTTTTAAACAGTCTCAATTTGACATTATTTTACCAAGTAAGACTAGAATTAAAAATAACTATAACAAGTTCTTTTATGAAATAGAGCATTCTATAATTTAATTTATTTATTGGCCGACGACAAACGTCCGTTTCATCATATTGTTAGAATTATTTATGACTTGAATCTATACGATTCCTTTGGAATAGGAAGACAGATAATATTTTATAGACTATGGCATATCCAGTGCATCTATATCATAATCGTCGCAGCTATGCAATACACTCGGTTGCATCTAGATGCGCCCGCGCCGACCGACGAACGCGGCGGCGGCCACGTGACGACGGCCTAAACACTTCTACTGGATGTATTTGCATATATTGTGTCAGTGTACTACTCTATTACAATGTATGGCATCCAGTACCTTAATGAATATGGTGACTGCCACTGGTCAAAGATGACAACATCAATACCCATATGGAAGGATGAGTCATGACATGAGCTAACAACAGAAAGCAAAAATAATAACGTGTGCGCCCATGCGCACGCGACACGAAGTTACGCACGCGGATTACTCGCGATTTGCGAGATATTTGTATCGGGTTTGGGTGTTTTTTATATTTAAAATTTAAGTATCTATAAAAAATGTTTATAAATAAAACATTTTTTATAGAAATCCTAATACATACCTACCCACTTCAGCTTTACTTATTTATAAATAACTAGTGGAACGGCCTACGACTTCGTACAAATTGAGTTTCACCCATATTAAATTGTATCTCTCCCACTGCACCCTCTAGGGGTTTCTTAGTTCACTTCTATACGTCAAAAGGAAAGAAACATACTCTCCAAATTTTAGGTATCTAGGATTTACGGTTAAGGCTATGCGTTGATTGTCAGTTAGTCAACGTATCGGATTTTAAATATATTGATTCTTATAAGTAGGTAATTAGTAGAAATCTACGTGACATAAAACACTCCTAATTTTATTACTAGACTAGCTGTGCCCGCGACATCGTTTGCGATTGCCATCAATCTTTAAAGTACCTCCTTTCTAACAAAAAATAATGAATGAAATCGGACTACGAATTATTAAATTACAACTAAGTACAAATTTAAAAATTTGACCCCCTCTCCCAAGGGAACCGTACTGAATTTCGGGATAAAAAGTATCCTATGTCCTATCCCGTAGTATGAAGTCAAATCATGCCAAGTTTCTTTTGAATTCGTTCAGTAGTTTCGGCGCTATGTGCGGCCCAGATTATGACAGACAGATAGACAAAAATTAAAAAAAAAACATTATTGGCTTCAGTATCGATTAAAGATTACCCTCCAAAAAAAATTTTTCAATGTACAGAATTTGACCTGTTACATTCTTATATATAGAAGATAGATAGATAGGTTTGGTGTACGACTTTCTAATTGATTGTTGTTAATATCCTTGACCGAAAACTTTAATAAAATTTATTTCTCCTATACAATTAAATAGTATCCCATATTCATATTGTAAAAACGGGAATTTTCACGTAATGCACTATCGCGCCGTGCGACGCGGAAGGAGAAAGTCGCAACCACTCACCCTGATGAAGACTCTCGGAATGAGTCGAAACTTAGTCGGTGCCTTCACCGATAGTGCAGTACGTGAAAATTCCCGTTTTTACAATATGAATAGTCAAGTTCACGATAGTTTTTGGAATAAAAAGTATCCCATATACTGACCTCTGTATGTACCTAATATTGAGGAGTTTTAATAATACACAAGGAAGTAAGGGAGTGCTAATGAGTCATCGTGATATCTTCAAAGTATTTTCACAAGAGCAGTAAACCAGTTAACGAAACGGCAGCAGGAGGATAGTTAAGGCAATTCTAGAGAACCTACGTATGTTTTTCTTGGGGCCCATTATTTTTGTGAAGCTAGAACAAAAAACTGAGGTAAAAAGCAATTACTGGGCATTGTAAGTGATCACGGGCCGCGTGACGAGAAAAGCTGAGCGATCACATCGGGATTTCGATCGACACGTTCTCGGAGCCAGTAATTGTTTAATTGATGTAATGCCAGATCAGGGATGTGGTTCGTGGTCAAGTTGCCCTAATTAAGTTATTGTGACGGTACGACGACCAAATAAGTGTTTACTTTAAATACATACTCGAGATATCAAGTAATAACATGAATTAAGTATACTTAATGGTGATATTGCCAATCAAACCTTAGTTACTTTGGAGATAACAGTCGTAACATTTATTGTTCGTTCGTTTCAATTTGTAGTTTCAAATTATAAAAAGAATTGTTGGTGTGATGTCTAAATTAAAATGATTCATATTCAAAATTTAATCGATTTTAGCGCCGGATCGAATTAGAAATCCCAGCGCGAATCCAGCTTCATTAGGCACATTCGCACGGTGGCCGAGCGGAATGCGAAGATAAACAACAAAAAGGCGAAATAAGCCATCCAATTTACATAAAATTCCTTTAGTAATACGTGTTTTGTGAGGCAGGACGGCGGGAGGTGTCAGGTTGTACCTGCGGCATAAAATATGTGGCGCGCCAGGTGACCTGGCCCTCTTTTAATTTAATTCAAAGGATAGCCGCTGTGAAAATAAATGGTTTGCAGATAATGATGAGATAGTTCACGCCGAAACCACCGAAAGAGCACATTTGATTCAGAAACAGATTACCACTGTGTCAGGTTTTAGTTTTAATGGCGTTAGTAAATACTAGCTTCTGCCCACGGCCTCGCCCGCGTGGTACCCGGATAAAAAGTAGTCTATGTGTTATTCTGATGTATAAGCTATATTACGATAGTTTCATCAAAATCCGTTTTCAAGTAGTTTTTGCGTGAAAGAGTAACAAACATCCATGCTCACAAACTTTCACGTTAATAATATTAGTAGTAGTAGGATAGGGTTAGTAGGATGTACAAATGTTAGAAAGCACTATCGATTTGTTCTGGGTTAGGTCTTAGTACATTTTGATACCAATCAATTTGTTTACCGTCTATCTAGCAATTGACGTGTAAAATTTAAAAAGATTTGGTTGGCACTCTGGAACAGTCTGCGAGTTTTTTCATACTGAGGTTGTTTCTGCGGTGACTATTCTATGACCGTATAATATCAATGTGAATTATCAATGATGGATGGTGGCCCTGCTAAGTTAGGGCCATCATTATCTCAAGATCTTACTGTCAGCGTGACCAAAATAACCTGGGGAACGACCATGAAGAATTACTGCGAAGATTCACACAGGTAAGCGCCGATCTGCTTTGTATGCAAATACGACTAAACTGCCGATTGGCAATCGAGATGTCATAATGAATACGTTAGGGGTAATTGAGCGCGTTTATTCATTTTGGAAATGATGTCGCTTTTTAACATTATTATTATTTTATTAGTAGTAGAGCTCCTTGTGAAGGGCTCGTCCGGGGAAGTACTACAACCTATTTCTGCCACCAAGCAGTAATGCCCGCATTCCTGTGTTATTAATATTATTTATTTATTTTATTAATCCGTTATGTCTCAGGGTGGGCAACGTGCAAGTGATACATCTGGTGCTGCAAGCGTCCATAGGTTATGGTAAGTAACTATTACTTATTAGATCGATATAATTATTACCTAATATCTATTTAGATCATCGATCAGGTGATAAAACCCACGTTGTTACAAGTGCCTTTGGAGGAGATCTCTTACAACGCTATAGATATATGGGTATCCCACCGATACTCTCCCTCTGTTTCATAATCATTCGCTAACTTAGCAAGCTGCTAAATCTAGCCATGTCCTTTTTAAACACTAAGCAAAGAATAGAGGCTTGCTACTTTTAGCACGCTGCTAAAGTTAACGAGTGATTATGAAACAGAGGGTTAGTCTCTAGATATACTACTGTGAGTTAAGCATGATACAATACTGAGATATGGTCGGAAATATTTTGAGAAAAAAGGTACAGTACCACGCATGTTACAATACCTATGTTTTTGTAATATAACATTTATAGGTAATAATAAACATTTATTTCAGACAACAGCATGAACATCATTAAAAAATGATGACAATAGGAGCCTATTAACATAAATATTTTATTGATTAACATACATACTATAATTTTATAACAGTAATAATAGTATCCTCGTATATTTATGTTAGAAGGTGTTTCACAGGCAGGTAAAACCTTAGATTATGTACCCACTTGTAACTACCAGTAATTAACAGCGGCGGCATATGGACTCTTTTCAGGCGGACTTAATCGCGGGCTTACAATAAAATTAATCTTGAAGTATACACTTACCTAGTTGTGGAGATAGCTGTAGATTCAAAGAACCATTCTGTACAATGGGTCAATCAAGCTCGGTATGATTTCATTACTAAAGTTACAATTGGCGAGCGAGACGAGGTCGACATCCTTTCGTCCTAAGAACACGAATGTGCCCTTCGGAACCCTAAACAAACACTGATATAACTGAATACACCTGCCTATACCTACTTTGTATACAAATACAAGAGTTTTGTGATTATCTTTATGTAATTTACGATATTTGTAGTTTGAACGTGCATTTAAATATAGTATATTTTAATATAGCGGGAGTAGTTTTGTTACACTCTGTAGGTATACAAGGTAAACAGACGGAAGACATGAGTACCGTCTCAGTAGCATTTATTACTGTTATTTGTGGCGTACATAATAATTATTAAGGTTATTTATCAAATAATTTACGATCTACACGCTCGGAATGTAAATAGGCGTAACTGGTAGGTACGTTTGAAAATTATTAAAATCAGGTCAGAGGCAGGCTTTGAATAGAAATGAAATCCTGTCATTACATTCCACAACATGGCTTTTGGGAGGTAAATCATACTAATTATGATTAATATTAATACTGTTATATTATGCTTGTGCCAAATATAATAATATTATTTGGGCTTATCTCTGCTGCCTAACCTGCTTGGTATCCTCACAGACTGAGTATGGATCTGAAAATCCTAATGATGGAGATCATGGGAATTACAGTCAGAAATGGTGTTTGTTTGATTGTTTTTTTTTACCATAAATGCAAAAGTTTGTATGTTTCCAGATCTAGTCTAAGTTTGAATCTTTGTTGCTACTCGTAAATATTTCCGTAACGGCTGAACTGATTTGAGTGATATTTGGAACAGGTGTAGTTTGTAGTTAGGATAACACGAAGGCGTTTCATCCGGGAACCTCGCTGGCGAAGCAAAGCAAATAAACGAGCATAACAATAACAGTAAATTTTTATACGGGATTCTGTCATCGCGGGTACGAATAGCATTATTGATAAGTTTGTTTGACAATAATTTACATACACTTGTGAACTCCTTTAGCTGGGAGTGCCGGCTATAATCCATGATAATGTCAAGACATCAAGATGCAGTGACTCACAACGACCTCTCTGACTCAACAGACGTAAATAAAAACTAAATTTAAAACGACAATGTTACATTTTGCATGATCAAACAGATTAGTCCGAAAGCAAGTGATTATCTTCGCACGTCTTAATAAAGTATTGGAGCACATTACCAAAGTTGTGGCCATTTATACATTCGTAAAATCTCTACTTTTTATATCTTCTCAAGTTATTCTTGGAAATCCGATGGTATTTCCTACTGAATGCTACTTGTAAAATGTTCATACTATAGAACTCAAAGTTAAAAAGTTAAAGCGTGACGCACATTATAATGTACTTAGGATCCTTATATTTCTTAAATTCAAATAAAAATGTTAAAGTGGTTTGATTATGGTTAAAGTGAATTTTAGAGACTCAAAGGTGGTGGGGTTTCCCTCTTTAGATGTACTCAAAACTACGCGAATAAGTTAATAATTTCTCATTTTTATTTTAGGGTTGCTAAAGCAAGTCTTTATACCAAATTTTAATTCAAATACGTATACAACTGAGAGAAAAATTGGGTGCGACACACGAACAGACAAACAGTCAAGAAATACCGACATAACGAAATAATCCGTTTTTTAGAATAAAGAATCCGTTTCGCCATTTTTTTTCAGAACTATAAACACAAATATGAAAGTACAAAGACATGACGTACGAAAATCATGACTAGCTCCCGGGCACGTTGGCATTGGTCACTGACCGAGCGACGAAAAAAGATTGCCAATTTTCATCCTCTCGTTAGGTATGCTAATTCCGTGGCAGTCTCATTTTCTCTATGAAATACTTAAATACATTTCCATACTAAAGTGAAAACAGCTCAACGCCGCAATTTAGATAAGCAAAATTCTCATTGTTACCTTTTAAAAATCGTAATTGATGCAAGCTTATTTTACTGATATAATCTTCATATATTTATAAAATACCTGGAAATTAACCACATCATAAAAGTGTAAAGGGACTGCAAAATAAATAAACTCAACCACTAACAAGTTCGCGTGCAAAATAAATCTATATAATAATCACTTGTTTTCCACTAAGTCCGTATCAGAGCGATAGGAATGTCCTTTTACGATAGAGGAATAGGAAGGTTAACGAAAGACTGACCTAATGCACTTTCTATGCATCGTTACTTTTCATTATATATTTCTACAAGATAGTAAATAGTAGTTTGACAGCTTCTTTGTTGAAAAATAGCCATGAGTATTCCCTCGCGAAAAATATAGATTACCTTGTATGTAGCAAACAAAAAAACCAATGAAATACAGTCCAATTAAAAATAAGAAAAAAGACAAAGTAGGGGTTTGCATAGAATGCAAAGACTCTATGCAAACCCCTGCTTTGTCTTTCGGGAAAAAACATTGCAAAATCACGTTCAATTTCACGTGCAACGGAACCAAGAGCATGACTTTAGTTCGAGTGATAAAGCGGTGAAATATTGCTTGCTTGTAATCCAAGGAACGTAGAGAGTCGTAACTTTTCTCTGCGTAAGTGGGACTCGCTATGAATACTTTTTAAAAATCTCTCAACTTATTCGTCCCAGGTTAAGATACCTACAAATTCTACAAATCAAAGTCCAAATAAATTAATTAATCGAAATCACAACAATAATTTTTAACTTCTTAAACATTAAATGGCAACATTTCACATATGCACATGTGAAATAATGACACTTTTAACGATCGGTTTTTGTTAGCCCAACAACTACGAGATCATTTTCGGTGTGTAGATTACCTAATCAAACTTTAATGTCCCTCGACCAACGATCTTTTCATTCACTAACCTGAACGAAAGTCAAAATCTTTTGAGAAAATTAATGGTGCAAATCATCTTTTATTTAGGTACTTTTTAGATTTAATAAGCATTTTCTATAATGATACTTTGAAACCCCTCTGTAATAATAACGACACTCGCCTAACTCCACCTTCAATGACTGGTTTCACTTAGGAACTCTGAAAGTGAATTAAAATTTCAGGACTAAAACCAGAGAACAATACAGTTTTCTACCTCCACTAACTACTTACTTAACGGTTTCAATGGAAGCTCTCTAAAACTTTTAATCAGAAATGGACCTGTGTTAAGAAAATTCCCAAAACCAAGCGAAAATTACATAAGACGGTTATTATCAGATTAATCTGTAGTAATTACTAGGTACTGGGTAAATAGATACATAACAAACATTTTTTTGTAGTTGGTCTACTCTATTTACGATTTGAAAAAAGCAAACAGAAATCATTTTCAGCAGCACTGAGCATCATCCACTTGGGTGGCCATCTTTTAAAGTCAAAGAGCATTTTTTCAAGAAACTTATTTTATATGACCTAATTGTTTTGAGGCATTTTGCATTTCAATTGTTATTGCGTACGGTGCGTGCAAATCATCAGCGAATCTAGTAGGTTAGTGCGTGCGTTACGTAGAAAACTTGTCAGCATGATGAATTCTTAGAATTTTGTAAATAGGTTGTAAAATGCACACGTTTTGCTGAAAGGTTTAAAAAATTTAGGGTAAAGGCATACCTACCATTTATTACAAGGGCAACCCTGAGTATGTCAATATAACAGGAAGATCGTTGGTTCGTAAAAGCTATAAAGTTAAAAGTTATAGTACCTAAACAACTCTGGTGTCGGAGTTTTTAGGCTGTTCAACGACGGGACTGCCATCTTTTCGCGCACTACAAAGCACGGATGCGCTCTGCTCCATCAATCACTAGTCACTTATCCAAATAGTAAACTGGCGGAAAATGATAAGGCTAGCTACGTCAAGACCGCTTCGCTGTATATTATGATCTGAGGAGGTACCAAGCACATATCAAAACCATTGCAAGTCTAAATTTATAAAATAGGGTGATTTCAGTGTGCTAAATTTGTGTTATTCCCGCTGTCCCCCGATCTTTGGTTCTATCGGGGGACAACGGGAAGTTTTTTCCCATTGTCCCCCGATTCACATGACCCCTGATCCTTATTCCTATCAGCCAATAGTCTAACCTCTAATGCCTCCAGTAGTCCATCGGATAACTAGTCATCATTATGTCGGCACGTTGCCTTGCCGACCCCTATTTCCTTACTTTGATAGTCCATTTCGAAGGAGCTACTGGGGGGCCCAAATTGGTCTATTATCATTTAACCTTGTGTTCGGGTAATTTGGGGCGGGCTGTGCCTACTTTTCTTGAGTTTCTATTTGCTCTAGTTAATAAATTGTTTTACCCCTGTTTATCTTGAGGTAACACCTTTAGCCCGATGGTTATCAGAACCCATCGTAGGTACGTTTGCGCAAGTGGTACAACTTACTCACACGAAATTGGATATTTGCAATACTACCAAGTTTTTAAACTATTTAGATTTTCTGAGCCAAGGTTGCCAAACGGAATAGCCGCAATTTAGCTGGATAGTTCTAGGTAATATTATTATTGTCAAGCTTCAAATCACAAATACTTAAAGTGGGGTGAGTCGTTAAGTCTAATATTTCTTTGCATTGTGTGACGCAACCAACTTATGTTTAAGAGCTGCCGAATCAGCACTTCAAAAGTAGCCGTACAAATTTACGATTAGTAAAAATCATGTAATTAGAGACTTTAACTTTGACTTTAGCAATTAGTTTTTTTCATCGAGTTTTTTTGTAAAATCGTGTTTTGGAAGTGATTGGTTGTATCATGATATAATCAATTCATGAATCATACTGTCAAAAACTAAAATCAATTTGCTAAAAAGTTGTAAGTAATTCCAGATTCGGCTTCTTAACGACCCTTATTAGATACGAATCCAACATAAGTTTTAATATTGGCCGGTATATCCTTCATAAAAAAAATGGGCGGTTCGCATTCTTATATTTTTTAACAATAGTTACGACTTAATTTTTTTTAGCGTCCCTTCCGTCTTAAATTCTATTTCCCAACAAGCGTTCTTCCTCGTAAATTTTCGTCATCCGTCTAGGTCGGTGCATTCTGGCGAGTTTACTAAGTGGTCTGACATCAGCAGTCACATGAAAGGTCGCGGCAAGAATGCAACGCTTGTGCACAAAGCCTGCGTGTTCTCAAACTTTACATTCTACTGCGAAACAAACATGCTGGAACTTAAACTACTAAAGTACGAGGCAATTGTAATGGGCAGGGTCGGGTTATATGGGTTATGGGTACCAGTCATTTCTATATCACTTTTAAGACACAAATTACGACTTAAGAATTTAGGATAGTCCTTTTAACTGCAATCCAACAAGTTCTTTCTCAGATTGATTGAAGTAAAATACATATATACGGTGCATCGGATCTATCTCTCTCTGCTTTCTAGCAGTACCTACTTCTCGCATTGCTTGTATGGGTGGCAGTGAAATTACAGACACATGAAACTTTTCAGCTAGACTAATCCTGACAACGAAGGGCGCACTAAAAATTTTCGGAATGCTTAAGAAAAAATACTCATCATCATCATCATCATCATCAGCCTATATTAGTCCACTGCTGGACATAGGCCTCC
Organism: Perizoma flavofasciatum; assembly: GCA_958496245.1. Lineage (NCBI taxonomy): Eukaryota > Metazoa > Arthropoda > Insecta > Lepidoptera > Geometridae > Perizoma > Perizoma flavofasciatum. The sequence goes on from OY292423.1 coordinate 10,861,919, forward strand.
CCTAATGAGCGCCATAGCGCCCTGTCTTCAGCTTGCCGCATCCAGCATCTGCCTGCAGTCTTTCGCAGATCGTCATCCCACCTGGCAGGAGGGCGTCCTACACTACGTTTGCCGAGAAGACGAAAAGAAGAGAGAGACGTTTGCTTAAGAACATAGTATTTTTCTATGAATGGTCAAATATATTTATTTTTTATTTTTTCAAATATTGTATTTCTTCTTAAATAATATTTATGTAAATGGCCAGTTCCGGAAACATAGTACGTTCTATGAAGAAGATACCTGTTTATCGCTAGCACACGCAGTACCACAAGGTACTATGTAATGTTTCGGTGTAGCGCCCGCTTCTAAGTGCATTCTATTCACGTACACGCGCCGGTAAAGTTTTATCTCAAGTACTCCATCCAAGTACCTCGCCGAGTTGTAAATGTTACAGCTAATTTGAACTCAGATGTATTTCAATATTTACTAACTTTTGCCGACAACTTACCGATCTTAAATATAGGTATTGCTGTATTTTACGAGCAATGTATGAAATCATAAGCAGTCTTGGGTAACGTTAATAATACTTGAATGTAGGTATTTTGTAATTTTAGCTTTATGTACGCATTTATGCTATCACATTTCTCGGGTATAAAGGTTTCGGAATCAACTTGAATTGGTTGGAAACCAATTCAAGGCTTGGGTGATAATTTCCAAAGCGATGCAATTTTACAAAGCTGTGTAAAATTGTCTGGATCAAAGCTTTGTCTGGATCTTTCACATTTTCACAAAATTTTAATCGATCAACGATTAAACATAATTAATTCCGTTGATCGTCAAAATCGAGATATTTTGTGCTTAGTTCCTTTTAAACGGGTTAGGTCATAGTTACTATAAAGTCTTGATTCATGCTACATTTCAGTCACAAAGTGACGAACGAAGGACTTAGTCCCTAAGTTTAATACATTTTACTTCAAATGAATAGACTTTCAGGCTTTGTTATAAGTTGCTGACGCTATGCGAGTCGAACAATGAGTCGACTGTGTTTAGACGTTCTACTAACGAACTGTATGAATATTGTTTCAAAAACATTGAGACTGATTTCAATAACTGAGTATTTAAATAACAACTAACGAGGCTAAGGGTTGATTAACACTTCAACACGAGTTTTCGATGAACTTATCGTTGAGAGTCGATTTTTTAAAGTAGGGACAATTAATTCGTGCGCACGAATTAGTTGTCCCAACTTTAAAAAATCTTTTGTGATATCATACTTGTTTATTTTCCATTATCATGATAGGTACCTAGGTTCATACAATTTTATTTTTCACTGAGGGTTTATATTTTCCTTTTATATTCTTTTCCAAGAATTCCCCTTAAAAGTTCTATCTTAGGGTAAGAACTTAGTACAATGAACTTAATTCAAGTTTTATTACTTACGTACCAACAAAGGAAATTTATATTTCATTCAATTGCTCCGCTTCCCTTTCTCATTATGAGATATCTTTTCTCTAAGAACTTTACGTGTTAGATTTTGTATTGTCTGCAAACCTTATAAAATTATTTGAAAATATTATTATATTCTTTAAAATAAAATAAATAATACTTGTGATTTCAATAAATGAATAACTTTTGATTTTGACTTTAAATTTGAGCTATAGGTACCCACTTAGTAAAGCTACCCTCTACGACATACGCAGCGGGGAGATGAAAAATGCAAGTGAAACGAGGGCGTGCCATTTTAGTTTATACTAGTTTAGAACATGTCTAATTTTTATTTACAAAGTAGGACAGTCTCTGTATTTATATCGACAAACAGACAATACGAATGATTTCCTGCTGACTTTAAAGCGTGTCCGCATTAGTGTGAAGTTGGCACGCTTCTTACTCTCGGAAAAGGTTACAGACTATACTTGACGTATCTATAATTATGTTTCTAATAGTTTCAATCATACAGGCTTTATATTCCGAACAGTGATAAAGTGTTGCTAGCCGAAATGCTCTATTGACATTCATAATCTGAACAACTATGCATGCATCACCATGACCAAACTCGTATCTTCAATTTTTATACTAATATTGTTGTTATTTTCTTAAAGATATAATATATAGGTGCAGCCCATAGAGCAACCTAAAGTGCGGCGATCTTAACTTACTTAGCTTAATAGCTAAGCTCTAGTAGCTGTGCTTGCTTTAGTTACTTGAGCTACTGTTGCCGGTAAGAACTAATGTATGAAACGACGAAGCCACTCGAGCTAAGATAAAGTAACACAAAAAATATTAAAGAAAATTATATTTTTTTCTTTTAGGTAAAAATTAAACTATTAATAAACGAAAAGTTGTAAAAAAATCCAATATGACATTTCATTATTTCCATATTTTTAACTCATAGTGGTGGGATTTTTACATAAATTTTACATGGCGTACGTCATACCCTGAAATATAACCCGTACCCATTACAAAAACGAATAATTAAAATAGTTTATAATTGGCAAAGATATCGCGTAACATACATGCAAAAAAATACAGACAAATTGAGAACCTCCTCTTTTTTTGAAGTCGGTTGAAAAAAGGACCGGATACGAATTAAAACGTAAACTAATGTCCATCTGAAGACACAGTTAGCTCAGCTGGCGGTGTGACCTGCACTTGATTTGTGTAACGCTAATGTCCATCTGAAGATATAGTTTACGCTCAGCTGACGGTGTGACCTGCGCTTGATTCTGTTAACGCTAATGTCCATCTGAAGACACAGTTAGCTTAGCTGGCGGTGTGACCTACGCTTGATTCTGTGTAACGCATATTTTTCGATACAACCATTATTACTTAACATTCCTGATTAAAACTACAAACGGCGGACATTACTAAATTGGAAACCTTGCTAAGTTGCCACCTAATCTGACCGTACAAGGAAATCTGCGTAGGCGCATAAAAACGTAGGTGTGTAACAATTCTCCTCTCACGTTAATATGACATCGTACGAGAAAAAGATCTGATTATTTGTTTTAAGAAACAAATCTTACTATGCCTCATAATAAGGTCTTATATAATATAGAGGTTGTTATTTATAGAATGAGGCGTGGTTTGTTTGTAAAACTAATCTTAACGAGATTGAATTTAAACTCTAAATGCAAATCGGCGACTTGATTAGCTTGTTCGACAGTCGATACGCAAATTTATATTGATTTTATTCACAACTAGCGTCTACCGTTTCAGACCCTTTATGTAAAATATAATCGACTTACCGAATAAATACTCCGTTCTAAGGTATAAGTATTAATGTTTTTCTGCACTATTACATTCCAAAAAGATGATTTGTGAATCACGACGAAGAAGTTAGTTGAACACGCCAAATCTTGTTTGCGTCAAATACTTTACCTGAAACAGAACAAAAAAATAATCTTAAAATAAAGTGGGAAAAATAAGTTGAAAACTCTTACATAAAATAAAATATGAGAAAAGAAACTGCAAGCTAAAGTTGAGCAAACTCATAAAAGTTGCAAGTTTACTAGGTAAGGTTTAAACGACACGAAGCTTTTAAGTCAATACCTCTATGAAAATATATTTCTTCTTTAATATGGCTCTTGTTAACATCGTTCGTGGGTTCGAATCAGTTAGGTGTACTATAGAGTAAAATTTTTACTGGTACATATACGTCATTTTCAGATTTTTTCCTGATAGATCTGAAAACAGGTTTTTAATATCTATTGTGCACAAAACTAACTTCCGAGGCATTCTTAATTTATTTACTGATTCTGTTCACACTGTTTTCGTGTTCACTGACCTATCGTAATACCACGACAGAACCAGTTATTCGTCAAATGAACACCGCATTCGGGACGATCATTGCACACGGTATTGATCGTTGCACACGGGAATGATCGTTGCACACGGGAATGATCGTTGCACATGTATAGAAAGGGGTGAAGTGTACTAGTGTATACCCAGCACCCATACACTTTAAACAACGCAATGCCTTGACTGTTTAGTAACCGCGCCGTGTCACACCGCTCGTAAAATTAACAGGCCCGTAAAGCACCACATTACACGTTAAACTAACTTTGAATAAATAAACCTTTAATTAAGGGTCCGTTTAAAGTGACGAATAGCTTACGACATTTTAGCAGGACATTACTAATGCTAAAAACAGCTTTCCAAGGCTTTTATGGTTCTGGTGCGATTGATTATATGTAGGTATATAAATCAGCATTTTATAAATAAAGAGACTAACTTTATTTCAAACTTTTAAAATAATAAAATCAAAATTCGATTGCATTATCTCACTCTTAACCGTTTGCCATCTTCGTACCTAACTTACTACTTATAGGGGCTCCGTTCCAAACTTGCGTGTTTGGCAGGTAGGTACAGCTTTTGCCACAATTAGTAAATACCTTGGGACTTTCAAGTTCGCAGAGCAAGTTCTTAATGATCAAGTTTCACAGCAGAAAGTTGGTTAAAGTCTGAAGGCTCAACAATTATAGCGTCTTAGAGTACCACTTCCAACTTAAAGTCCTCGTTATGTATTTAAATTGACAGAAAATATTTTTGATGCCACATCATTATTTCGCGAAAGTATCTCACTTAGGTTAACTCGAGGAAATATAGTTTGAGAACATTTTCATCATGGCTTTTGGTTTGGGACAATGTTAGTAAAGTGCTATTTATGTGTAAACGTTTTTACATAGATTATTCTGCAACTGATCTACTAGAGTTATACTAATATATTAAAGAGGAAAAATTTGTATGTAGTGTAATCTCCGAAACTAATCATCTGTTTAAAAAAAAACTTTTACCAATATTAGACTTTAAACGTGGACATAGTATATTATTATCCCGTTAAAATATCATTTATAAGATATTAAATGTCAAAAAACCGACTTAATTTAACGGGAAAATTGATAAAAAGTCCAAAATGCAATTCCATCACCCATATTTTCACCCTCAAGTGTGTTTTTTCATAAAATGTACATGAGACTAGCCTTGAAGTAGTGAAGTGGGCGAAGATATCGCGTAACATATCTACATACAAAAATACATTGAGATAAATTGAGAAACTCCTCCATTTTTTTAAGTCGGTAAAAAAAGGCTTTTTGTGGAGACCAATTTTGCAACGTACTCGTAAGTCGATAAAAAACGGTTTAACGAATGCGTTTCTTAGGAACACTACTGTTGTTCTAATATTTCGGCAAATGTTTATCCGGGGTTTAGCAGTAGCTAGTAAGTTATCTATAAAATTCAATTTTGAAGCGGCAGTGAAGAATATCGTCAAAAACTTCATGGATTCCCGTGCAGTGAACGTACTTTTACAGGAGAGGGGTATAAACAAACTGCACTTCTAAGCGGGGAAACTAAGGTCTGCACTGAATTTCCGCATCGGGGTGTATGTGTAAACTGCCCTTTAAATAGCATGAATGTTTAAATACGAGTGGATTAGGTAAAGTTTTGATTGAATATTTTTTTAATATTTTGGTAAATTTGTGGATTATATTTTACTCCACAAAACGGCATTTTCATAAGTAAAGATTCATAACATACTATGCATTGTCTAGAAGTTTTTATTTCTCGTATTTTCATTGTTCGCTGGGGAGGAAAGGTTCTCGGATTGCAACCACGAACAAGACAACACAGTATAGAAATGCCACCCACCAAATCAACCGATGACAAAGGTTGCGGGAAGTCGTAGAATGGAAGTGGCCCAAGTTCGTTCGTCATAGCACTCTTTGGGCGAGACCTATCGAGTCCAGCAGTGGACTTCTACAGGCTTTTGATGTTGATGATATGATCGTCATTGATTCAATAAAAGGTACTAAGGTACTTTTACTGGACCGGTTGTCCGACAGACACTATAAAAATGTGAGAACATCTTCAATTAAATGTTTCACCCAAGAATCTAGATTACGGTCCCATAAAGAGCCCTATAGAGAACGCCGCAGTAAGTTAAGTCAAGGATAAAAGCCCACACACATTTCTACGCGTCAAATTGCGTGATATTACTAAATCAAGTATGTAATACCGAAGAATAAACAACAATTACTACGGTTTTGTTACAGAAAAAATGTAGTTACTACGGTAGTGCCATTGAATAAGTAATAGCCAGTAAGGAGTAGAGTCGTGCGATGAATGAGATATAGAGTAAGTATAGTGGTATGCGTCTGGAATGCGTTCCAAGCCGTCCGCCCACGCCTAAGGAAAGTCTGGGGTGATAGTGAGTTGTAGAGGTGAAGCTTTAGATACCTAACAACGGTAGTTTTGTAGCTGATTGACTTACAAAGTCTTTCGATCATCGAATAATGATCATCTCATACTTGAGCTCAAAAAAGTTTAATGATGTTTCATTATTTTGTAACGCAGTAAAAAAACATAAGCATGTGATTTTTGTATACAACGTAGATAGATATTCTATTAATTTCATTTATATTAATTTTTTAGATAGGTTTTTATTTCATTTATTCTAGTTCACCAACAAAATGGATAAGAAGTGGAGTATAGCTGTGAGTATATTTATCTGATGGTATGATGTTATGACTCACATATTTTCCAAGAAAATGCCTTCAACTTCCACCTATTACTTAGCTAAGGTCAGGCCAAGGCTGTCTACCGATGGCTGCCATCGATCGAACCAGGAGCGTCTGCAAAGCCAGGCTTAGCCCCATCAGAACACAAACACATAAATCAAACCCGTGAATTGTCGCCTGTCATTCAGAATCAGAGCGGACAAAAAGCGCTCTACAATCGTAGGCTCTATGAGCGGACGAATGAACCAAATACATGCATTTATCAACACGTGTCAATTTTATAAATGAGCTTCGGCCCTCGCTTTGAACGAGAACTAGAGCCGCTGGTACCGTGGGACACGGGATGTGCCGGATACTGGACAGCCCGAATCAGAATAGAGATTGATGCAAGTACTTGTGTGCAGTATGCAGTGCCGACTTAGCATAAGCACCAAGACAACTATTTTATTTACGGAAGAGTAGACAAATTAATGACCTTGAACTTGACTGCCTAGGTGGCGCAGCAGATGGGTAGCCGGCTAAGACGCAAGAGGTGCGGGATTGATTCCTGCTACTACCGTAGTTATTGTTTGCATGTTCTGCAGATATTTGTTATGAATCTGAGTGTTGTAATAGCAATGATACAGGGAATCCTAGTTTTGAGTCAGGATTATGTATGTGACTGTTGGATGTATTTTTTTTTTAAAGAAAGCAAATCGGAAGTCATATTCTTTTGTTCTCTCTTGTTTTTGGCGACGAAAATCGGTGATGCGTAAGCTATACTGGTGATGGAAGAAATAAAAGTTTTTGCGACACTGGCCATTTCTCGAAAAACTGGCTAAAAGTCATAGTTTGAATAAAAAAGCCTAGATTGAGGCCCACCTTAGCCTGTCGAATACCTAGACCACACGACAGAGCCTCCCTCATTCATCTCCAAGATTAAGTAATAACCATCAAAACTAATATAAACTAACGAGAATCCGCACAATACACAGTCAGACTTCAAGTTCTAAGACGTGCCATTCTATGTAAATGCCCCATTATTCGGTGCAATTTCAGCAAAGCGAGTAACTCAAGCTGGTGAATTTCAAACGTTGGGAGTAAGAACAGACTGCATCCGAGTCCCGAGTTCCCGACGACAGCAGCAGGGCGGGAACGCCGTCACTTAGTTTATTAGCTCGCTGTATAAATTGGGCATAAATTCCACCACATATAAACATTACAGTGAAACGGGTGTGTACTGGCAATAACCATTTGTAACATGAAGTAGAGAACAGATTCCTAACGTAGACTAAACTTATTTTATACAATGTAACAAATACCTTGTCCGACCCAAAAGAGTATTAGGGTATATTAGGGAACATAATATGTGCAATAGAATAGATAGAATAGAAATACTTATTTTTTTCCAGTTAATAAAATGAAACAAGGTTTTAGTATATATTACATTTCTTTGAAATACTAGTTTTATTATATTTAGATATTACTAGCATCGCCCGCGTGTTACCTGGATAAAAAGTAGCCTATGTGTTATTCTGATGTTGATCATCTTCTGATGTTGTAAAGTTTCATCAAAACCCGTTCAGTAATTTTTGCGTGAAAGAGTAAAAAACATCCATCTCACAAACTTTCGCGTTTATAATAGTAGTAGGATTATTAAAACTTTTATTGGGTCGGGCAGGGAGATTGTTATATATTTAAATCTTTATTGTCATATGAGTAAATTCTCTTTTTCGGAGAGGCTGTTTATAAATGCTGGTAAATGCAGTTGTTGGATTGATGTTCCATAAAAAATCATAACTTATTTTCACTTTAGCCTCAGCTCAGTTTTACACCATTGGTCGCGGAAAGCTTTTTCAGGCAGCATGAGAAAACGTGACACGATCTTTGCTTGTTTTTATTTTCCAACGTCTGCATCTGATGTATTCCGGTCCTAAGGTTGGCTACTGACATTGACTGATATTGATAGCGGTAGACACCTTAATCTAAATCAGTTCGAATGTGCTGCCTCGCCGCGTCGCCGCACCCATCACTGATAGCGACATTTAAACTTCCTTAAAAGCATGCATACCTTTTGCACTCATTAATTTAAAAGGGTTTACAAATCGAATCTTGGTAAATCCATAATAGATTTTTGAGTTATTCCTTTATATTCAAGGGTTATTGAACTGAGCATTAATCGAACTACTTATAACACTATAAACATGTACCTACCTAAAGATCGAAACCAACCATAACGAACACAACCTTGTAGTTTACACCAAATTCCAAACCCGTTACTTTGAAAATTTATCGACTGACAACTCCACGAAGACAATAGGGTTAGATTTAGAAATCGTACAATAAATTTATTTAAACGACTTGTATTTCGCAGAGCAGAACAACTATCCTATGTTGTTATAATAACTGGCAGACTGCCAACATAGCGGAAATGAAAAACCGAACTGATAGAATATATAAATTACGTGGTTTCATTGAATTAACGAAGTAATATAATATTACGTTTTGGCACCGCTTTGGCTGTGTCTAAGCGATAAATGATCTTTTTCTGGAGTTTCTTAGTTTTGGCAAGCATGGGTGCTGATTTAATCGTCCAAAGGAAATACACACTAAATTTTAAGTATTCTGTCCGATATTTCATCAAGCTCACTACTTTCTGGCATCGCAACAAAACATTTTGAGCCATCGAACTGGTATCAATTTTCCGCGATCTTATATAATGCCATGTTGGTCGTAAAAATAAAAAAATGTGTGCTGATAAATGTAGGAGGGAGCCTTCGTAGCTTGTCACGGTGTAGGTTTATTAAACAGCTATAAAACATTACCAGGTTTATTTCTTAGGAAAAACATCACCGTAACGAGCAAGCTAAAATACATATAGAGTTTCCCAAGTGAAATCTGTCTGTTTGTTTTCTCGTCCACGTCGCCGTCGCCCGCCACCTCGTAGCTCGCGGCAACCTGTCCGCCAGGCGCCTCATTAGCATTGTAGCTAGAGCTTGCGGACGTTACTATGAGAAAAATAAATTAAATATAAACTCTGAAGTGCATTATAATCAAGTTTTTTATCAACTTAAAGTGGCAAGCATACAGGCCACTTGTTGGTAAGCGGTTACCGTAACCTAAGGACGCGTAGTTGGTATAAGGAAAAAGCAGACTAGAACAGAGTAAAATTGTATATTGAGATGTTCCATAGTTGCTACTATGATAATTGAGTCTAAGTGATTAATTTACGTACTTAGCAAGTGACACGGCTATTATGTACCTTGTTTTAGCTACAGATGGTACTGTGGTCAACAGAATGGTTCGTCACAAATAATGAAAATTTTACGAAAGATGGAGCAAAAAAATAAAACAGTAAAAAAATAATTTAATTATGACATGTCATTCATTGTGGTACTACCGACATACCGTAGGTACGCTAATATTTTTCTAAATCCTTGCTTGCTGATAAAATAGAACTGCTGAAACTTCTTTGATGCTAAATGTAACCATGCTAAATAACCGATAATAGGAACCGATGCACATGAGTGATATAGAATAGCGTTACAAAAAGTTTTCTTTATTCTTTATTGTACACACAAATGAACACTTACAAAAAGGCAGAATTAAATTACATATACAGCGGCGAGCTTAACCCTAAAAAGAGTTTTCTTCCAGCAAACCTTGAGAGGTAATTATTATTTTAAATTTACTTTTATTTATTTTTTCTATAATAAGAACTACAGTTACAAAAGAGAAGTTAAATGTACAAAATGCTTTGGTGCAAACGGTCGCCGCGGTAGAGAAACTTTTATAGACAGCAAAGTGAGAGCAAAAGACATCACGCCGTTCGTTGTCGCTTATCTCACCGAAAATTGACATATCCGTCCTGTCTCGTGGCTTTTGGTGTTGAAAATACCGATATGTTACCTACTTATAGCGAGACTTCACACAAACTGCTACTAAGCATATGAGAAGACTGCACATGAAGAAAAAGCTTTATATGACTCGTTCGAGGGCGAATGCATGATATATGTATAAGATTCATGAATTCAACATATCGATATGATAATATGATAATCATCTTGAGCTATTCAACGACGGTCTAACATAAAATAAGACTAATATCGATATGTTACCTACTAATAGCGAGACTTCACACAAACTGCTACTAAGCATATGAGAAGACTGCACATAAAGACAAAACTTTATTTGACCCGTTCGAGAGCGAATGCATGATATATAAGATTCATGAATTCAACATGTCGATATTATGATAATATGATAATCATCTTGAGCTATTCAACGACGGTCTAACATAAAATAAGACTGTAACATATCTAAGTAAGGGTTGTTTTTGAATAGCAAAGTGATTTTAAATACGTGTTGAATGCAGCCGAATTGGTACCAAGAAGAGGAGCTTTGTCAGTTTTGGGTTTAATGCCGAGGGGTTACAGTACAAAATTGGTATTTGGTGTTATAGGTGTGTTGAGGTGATGCTAATAGTGTGCATTCAGGCCGCATTGCGCACGGCACGGCATGTTGAATGCGACACTGCAATTATTAACATAAATAGGCACTTACGTTAAACACTCATACGAAATTTGACCCAATTATATTGGGAAATAGTTCCTACAATAATTGTAAAATACTCATATTTTATTTATTGTTTCCATGCAAACATCTAAAACATCTAAAACGATCAGTTCAAAAACTTGTTATATTTTTCATAATGTTGAAACATTATTAAAAACGATGCAATTAATTGTTTGAAAAAATCAAAATAAATACCAAGTTTTTTAATAATATATGATGTATTATTTATCAAATAATGAAGAGGTAAAGATGTTTATATAATATTTCAAGGATTGATGATTTGATAATTTTAAAAATGGACGCAAACTTTTTGTTTTGTGAGTATGTATTTAGAGGTCTTCAAATTATATAGAAATAGGAAGGTACCTACATAAACCCCGATAGGGCGTTCCAATTTGAGATTGCGACCAAAATTACAATCATTTTAATAGAGTGAATAATTGATTTGTCTGTTTCATAAGTAGTCCTATCATTCTGTATGTAAATAAAAAAACTTGTTGTGTACCACCACAATAATCTAATATCATGTAAAATAGAAAAGTACGTTAGTACAATTTACAGAAACTCGAAAGGAAATAATTTTGTGCTGATAAAGTTAAATTTCCATATATTTTTTTTAAACCGTTGTCATTTTTGACAACGGTTTAAACAGCCTTCAACCAGTGGTTTTTCGAACACCTTTTAAGACAGTTCACATTATACAGTACATTTTATATGAATCAGTAATAAGACGACGTATTAGGTATATCGACTGGCATAAGTAGCTTGTAACGAAATATGCGAGCTATTTGATATCGAATGACAATCCGATATATCGAAGTCTACCGTCACGCACTACTTTACGAGGAATGTGCCCTGCTATTCTTACTCGTATAATTATGAGATAGAATATTAAAAAAAGTTTTGTAATAGGCCGAAGTGAAAAATCCTAGCGCTAATATATTATGCGCCTACTTTCGGCAGCGTGATTACTGACACCATGTTACCATATTATTTTTTTACTACACTGTTCCTATCACCATCAGTCACTAAGGCCTTTTCGGAGTCATCATATCTCAATTTGATTATCATTGACCGAACGCAGAGTAACCAAGAAAGAACCGATGCCACGGCGAAATAGAGGACGTCTGAGCTAAAGCGCTCGTCTTATAATCGTCCTCAGCAGTCTCGTTATTTGACTTATAAAATGTTTTTTTACCTATATCTGCAAACCAGTTAGGCGAGCTTCCGCAACAGCGTTCCCAAAACCAACAATGTTACTGACTTTAAAAAGCTTCTTTTTGCTTTTCAGAGTCACATAAATGGAGGATATTTTCAACTACAGCATATTACTTTTGAAACAATTCTGGATAGGAAAGTAATTATAATAAGTATGTATTTACATAAAAAAAATATAATTAGTATATCAGCCAATAGTAATACGAACTCTCCTTAGTTTGGAGCTAGATGATGCGATGTGAAAAATATCCGGCATTATTATTTATTTATTTATAATTTGCATAATTTAACTATGATTGCTTGCGTGCACGATGATCACGAGAACAACTTAAATTTGTGCTTATCTGTGAAATTGATCTCCTTCTTTTTATCAGTCTTGTATTGCGTACCATAACACTGCTACCTCTGTTTTTGTAGACACATACAACTCGATCCTGAAGCACAACACTAGGCCCTAACAGTATCCGGACTCACAGCTGGTACGTTTTTGACGTTTTCGTACTGAATATAGTTTGTTTTCGCGCATCGCTTTATGAATTCACTCATTTTGTAATGTTGCCATATCGCATATTCGCATCCTGCATATGCGTAGGGCAAACTTGTAACGTTTAGCACGTGCTAACGTCACCGGATCCGCTAAATATATTTTATAGTTTCCGACGAGTGCAATAAACGGGGACACGACTCAAATAAAACGACACAAGATAGAGGTACATTTCACTCACACACATACGTATATTCATATACTTAAAATTCAATAATAGTGAAATCATTTTTCCTGTTAAATCACTTTTCAATTCCATACGACTTATAATACTTAATATAATATTTTATAGCTCAGGAGATAGGGCTATTTTGCGGTCTGTTATATGGTTTTGTATAGTTTACGTACATTTACTATTTTATATTATTTATTATTATCATTATTTTGTGGTGACACTTAAGCTACATTTTATCCGGGTAAACGCGAAGACACAGGCTAGCCTCCTATAAAAGCATGTAATCACTGCTAGAGCGCTTCAACTAGGTACCACTCAGAGCTAAAGCGCTGATACCTAATTAACTGATTATCTGTGTAGGTCTTGAGTACCTAGGTTTAGAGAGTCTTCAATGGAGAATCTTATTCGTAATTATGTTTTAATACGTACTTATAACCTATGTACCTGGATAATAAACGTGCTTTTAATAATACATTAATTTCTCCCCATTTTAAATAAAAGTTCAAAATTAGTATAGGAACAAAAAAAATTGATAGTATGTAAAAAAAATCTTATACAGGTACAAAAACAGGTATCAAGTAAGGTAGTAATTAGGTACCAATACACTACGTTTGTATTAAGTATCATAACGAAGTCCATGATTTTGCGAAAACGTGATAAATAGTAAAGACGTGCTATCCTAGTAGGTAACTATCGGTTATCATTATCAGAAACCATAATCAAGATTTATACCGAGAAAATAAAAAACTACTTGTGCCAGGCTAAGTATACTTTGCCTATGGTAGTCAATTTAGTTAAAATTGTAATCTACAAGTTGAGATAATAAATTACTAAAGAAACAAAACAATACTTAATAATTTAAACATGACATAATGAAGAGAATGTATTTTAATTGACTTATAACGCATAATAAAAGATAAGTCAGAGCTGATGATAGTGGGGGAAGGTTTACACGAAGGCGAAATTTTCAACTTAGCTTAGTATCGACGGGCTAATTATATAACATAGCTGCCGACTTAAAGTGTAAACAAACTTACCTACCGTTTATAATAGTTACTGGTCGCATCCTATAAATGAACCTTAATCCATCGCTAACCCAGTAGTGACGTCATAAGAGGCTATTCACCGGTTGATTAGAGTAATTCAATTTATCCGTGACACTGGAATGGCCCTCTTCCTGTCCCTCCCACCTCGTTAGCGGGAAGAACTCGACCGAAAGATGGATCTCATTCTGCATTCAATGGGTTGAATAAATCGGATTTGAGCAAATTTTTCAGATTTGTATTTTTTTTCTGTTTCATTAGAAGGACGAACCTAAATGTTGCTATTGTTAGGAACATTTAGGACGAACCTAAATGTTTACTAATGCGAACTACGATTATACATCGTTTCATCTGTATGAATTACCTTCATAAACTTATTTTTTTATAAAAAGCTTTTACAATATCTAAGTACCTTTAATAAAGCGGTCATAGAAAATCGATATAAATTGGTAACTCACAGAAGGTGATCAAGGCCCATCCTCGATAGAAAAAGTAGGCATCCGTTGATCTAGGTAGACCTCGAGCGTTCATTGGTATAAAAAATCTCAGGAGACTTATCTCTTCCTTGTTAAAAATTACACATTTTCTACACATTTTAAGCTTCTTTTAACTTATCACAACGTTTGCAGACGTATAATCTGGCTTAAAAAGGAAAGTGAACATCTTTTTTGAAATAGTAAGTTTGGTTTCAAAAATTTTGAGTCATAAAACTCAGGTAATGTTTCCATTGTTCATGGTTTATAAATAGTTGACATAACTTAAGTTATTTTCTGAGAAATACGTGCTAAGAAGTACTATGAAATGTTCCTGTTGAAACTTGAAATAAACCGTCCATATATTCCCTGTTTTTACCGAATTCTCGATTCGTTGTATGATTTACATTTACATTTTACATTGAATTAGTTTTTCAACAACTAAGACGAAATAGCAAAATCAAGTAGGTACCACTTTTAACTTTAAACAGCTTTGAGCGTTTATGATTAAGACCATCAGTTCAGATTACCGATTTTATGACGTTGAATTACTCGCTGTTTACTTAACAAACACAGTTTACGAAACCTTTCAAAGGCACTAACTTGCGTGCGGAAGGTGAAACAGGTTGATATAACTTCCTATGCACCCATAACACCCTGGTTTAGATATTGATCGCGTGGAAGCTCCAGGGGTTAGCAAGAATCGATCGGGCCTTGCTGTCAAGTTTCACCATTTAACAGCGAGGCAACCGGAGACGGAAGCACCAACGTAACCGATAGTGTCCGGGCCTTCGGGTCGCATTCCCTTACAACTACGGCAACCACCTGTTTAGAAATAAATAACTGGATGGATTCATCACGTGTATTTCCCCATTGAGGAAATTTATTGAAGAGGAATATTTATTCCTCCACTAAGGAATAGATACCCGCAACCCGATCAGGTTTCGCAGATTTGGGTGAAGAGTGGTGCAGTGGATACACTTCATCGAAATGCTTGGAAAGACGGACGTTGGGCGCGTATCGAAATAAGCAAAAAACATTATAAATGCGCCGCTTACTTGAAGGGAACGCCTTTCCTCACCGCGAATCTTCTGCCGGCCGGCTGAATGTAGGATCTCCTTTGCGAATAAGGATTTACACAGAATCTTTTAGGTTCTTTCTACAATTTCACAACAAAATTATAAAAAAAAACACTATCCATCATCAGACCTTCGACACCAAGTGCATTGTATTAGACTCGTCAAAACGAATCATATGAACCTAAATTCGAGGGATTTACTAGTAGCCACTGAAGAGATCCACTATGTACCTCCTGGTTCCATCATCAGATCAGCTCCAAGATACAAAATTGTAGCATTGTCATCCGAACTACATATACATACAATGTTTCATTTCGATACGACACTTAGAAGTAGGTTAAAATTAACTTCCGAGATTTGACACCATTGTTTGTTAGTTGGTTACAAGTGAACGTAATATAAATATACCTAAGCGTGTTATAAACAAGCTCGTATCCTTTTTAATGCCTCAAATTTCCCCCAACATTGATTGCCTTGACGTGTTGTTGTTGTAATGAAAAGCATCGAGAACTGAAAGTCTATATTTTTAAAATTTCTCTTTTTTACTTCAAAAAGCTCCAAAAATCTTTATAGCAATCTCCAGACACGCCAGATCCACAGGTGTCAAAATCCTTTGGAACAAATAGCCCTAGTGGCGCCACCTATTTCTACATTCCTTGGCCCTGTCCAAATTAGAACTCCGGGGCTAACTGCCTTCGATTGACGAATGGTTTGAGGGACATAGCGTCAAAATACCTCTCTATCGTAATAAATACTCGCGGTAATACATACAACCTTCCGAAACAGACACTCATGTATCAAGGAAGCGTGCATGCCACAAAAAAAATTGAATTAAATATTCTGACTTTCATTGAACAAACCTCAGCCTGTAAAACTGTACTTTATTTATACCCGTAGAGACATTATTTGTACTCATTACCAACTAAAATTGTTCAAAGCTCTATTTCCAGCCTGACTGAAGGCCAAAGCTAACCTGCATGTATCTTTGTAGAAAGCTCTATATTTTAGTGTGTTTTTTTTACAATCGTGTAGTATAACTTGAGGATTTTTTTAGATAGAAGTTATAGCCACGCACGCACGTCACAAGGAAGGCGTCACAAGTGTCAAGATGTCGGGGGTATTAAAATTATACAAAAAAAAAACTTATTGGTACGATACTGAAGAGACATTACTCAGCTGAGGGTCAAGATATATGTATATATCGAACACGTCCCAGATGACGAAATGTTTTTGATTGTGTAGGTACACATTCCCTGGTCCACAACAACAAACAGAACAAATTAACCTTTATTTAATCAAGCATTACCTATCTGGGTACCTATGTCATGTCGACCTGCCGATAACCCAGAGGAAGATATAATGGCGAGGGAGCTAGGAGAATAATTAGCACGTCTTATCTTAGTTAATTAATTCTGTTGGGTCTATGCTGCTGTTGCCAAGCTATCCTTAGTAGATTTATGTTGCTACTAAAATATTCACATGCTACTTGGTTGATTTGCTGAACATAATAATGTGACTTACGCCTGTACTAAGCTTTAATATTTCTTAGTGACAGATTTCTATGAAAACATCCGACGAGCATTTAAAAAGTAGCGATATTGAGAGGGCTGAGATAGTGATGATCCAGAAATTCAAGCAATTTAACGTTGCTTAAGGAAATTCTCACAAAAGTAATATAATTCCCAAAATATTCTTTGCATAATCATGGTCCGTTAGATAGTACATACCTACAGGCAATGTATTATGCCGTTTTGTCAAAAAAGTACATAGTGGGAAGGTCAGTTATTCGTTATGAATAACCACCAATTTCAAGATATCACCGACATAACACAAACCTCCATAAATTAAAAATGCTCTCCAGGCCTCTTAGATATTTCCAAATTCAAGTGTTAATTGCCGTTCAAGGCGGTTAACTAGATAAGTCTTTATAAATGATAGTTTAAAAATGAAATAACAGACGAATAAATAGCCTTCCCATGAATAACAAAAAGGCTTCCCCTTCTGCCCTCCCCCAAGCAGGAAGCGAAGGCGGCTATTAGACGACTTCCGTTATAATTTACTTACTTCAATGCCATTATTCCTACAATTTATCCACTACCATTTCTGAAACGACCTTTTATTACTAGACTTTTATCCCAGGAGCGAAAAAAAACAAATTTTAACACGAACAGTGTTACGCAGATAATGAAGACAATGGCCCCATCCTTGTTGATAATAACACTTCTTTGACTTACAAAAGTTTGTCAAAATGTATAAACAAAAGTGACGTCGAGGCCTCATACCTGCCTGCGGCTAGGCCCAGGTAGTGTCGGCGGCTACAATGGCATTCCGAACATCCGAAATGAATCAAAATTCGGCTCAGAACCAAACTCCGATGACTAACGCCTCGACCCTTCTGATAAATTACAATGATAATGGCCACCATTGTAATATTTAGGGGATGATTTCATTACGATGCAGATAGATGCGCTCGCGCAGGTGCATCGTCGCCGTTAACTGTCATACAAATGATTAGTGTTCAGAGATAATTGGAACAACCGACCAAGTGACCCCTCTAGTGTAATTGAACGCAACCGGGAGGATCCGGCGAGAAATGAACAAGTGTATCCCTAATGTCGGTTATGGACTAGTCGGGCGTGATTATTAGAGCGAGTGAGGCCGCGGGGACGGTACACGAGCGGTTCCATAGGTTTCATTCCGTCCGGCGACCTCCCGCGCCGAAGGGAACAATGAAAGTGAGAGAGGGCTGGAATGCAGGCGCGGGGAGAAGATGCGAGACGCGGGGAGGGCCCGTTCCCGGTTCCCAGGCGAGGAATTCCAGCACAAGCAACAAAGCCTGCCCGCGCCGCCATTCACCCCGCGCGCTCCCCGCTAGCGGTGCCCTACCCACCCTGACACGTAATTTTTCGTGACTTTCTTCAAAGTAGCTTTAGCTTTTACGGTCCCATTGATAGTACCTACTCGATAATTTCGATATTCGAAATCGTCGCGTGCCCCAATCGTTAGGTCGTAAAATGAGCATTTTCTTTGGAACTTTTTGCAATTGATCCTTCGGCGTCCGAACCTTTTCAAAGCCTCTGTTACGAAAGTTAAACACTGGCTAATATCGATTTCAATAATTATTAAGTTTCGAGTTACATTACAATTGCAAACTGTAGGTATGTAAAAGTATGATTATAATAAAGATAATACAATTACTTTTTATAATGAGTGTTTGTTTCATTCATACGTCTACCCGACGTTCAGGGTCGCGGTGTCACGTAGCTCCAAACAGCTGACTTTATATAATATTACATTTCAATTATACCTATATTGTAACGTGAATTTATTGAGGTGTACGGATAACTGCCTACCTACTACAATCACACACATTACTTAATCATGGTAACATTTAGATACCTCCAAGATTTGTGTGAAGTTTGTATTTCCTTGATGTAAAACATTATTTCGTGCGTAAAAAAAACTTACTAACTAATTTAATTTAACGTTTGTTTCAGTTATTTTATTTTATTTACAAGCACCTTAACCAGTATACTGCCTGGTATTTTCGTGGCACATTCCGGAAGTTCATTCTGCTTTAAACACATATTTAGACGCCCTTGAACTCTGGCTTAAACTAGAATACCGAATGAAGGTAGACAATTCTCTATCTATACTTAGACGCCCACAATCAATATCAAAAAACCAGTGTGTGTCAGTACATTCTAGTCCTAAATGTTTAAATACCTACAGAGCAAAATAACCATTGAGGTATAAGAACCAACGCTTTTGCCTCAATGCATATAAACAGGGTTTGTTATGCCACAACAAAATAGATACATATACATATGTCATGTATCTAAGAATACGAAAGTAGTTGAATCTATTGGTAAAATTATACAGACAATTACACAGATATTTGAACGGGGGTGGCCGAATTTATCTAGGCCATACTATCTTCGTTGAGACCTCCATGTAACCTGAACTGGAAAGGACATACTGAAACAATATGCTCTAAAAACTATATACATAAATTTTCTGATGCCCTCTTTATGTTGTCCAAGGTTGTCAATCTATCAACAACACTAACAGCAATTTATGCATACGTCTTTTTCACGCTGCGATATCATAAAATTCTTTGAGGAAACTTGTGTGATAAAGTAAAAAAAACTTGTGAGATTTTTTTACACAAAAAATATGTTTGCAATCAATTAGCTAACTTCAACGATTGGAATCGTGTGTATTGAACTTCAATTTTGGGATTGCGTAGAACAATAAAGAAAAATATCAGAAACATATCAACGATTGGAACGTGTCTATCACGCGACGACAAATAGGAAGCCATTTTAATTGGAATCTAAAGCTGGAAACGTGATCAAGCTAGCACAGTCCGAAGATAAATCGGATCCAGTTTTAAAGAAGTTTAAATAACTATAAATAAATAAATAATGCTAGACATTTTCACACAGCATCATCTAGCCCCAAACTAAGCAGAGCTTGTGTTATGGGAAATATGACTGATATACTACTTATATACTTTTTTTGTAAATACATACATATTATACATATCAAACACCCAGACCCGAGACAAATGAATGCAGATCATATAAACATTTGTCTCGCAGCGGGAATCGAACCCGCAACCTTCCGCGTCTCAGGCGGACTTCGCCCACTGCGCCACAGAGGTTGTCGAACTTGTTCAAAGATTCATCCGTTGCATCAAGAAAATAGTCATCAGCATAGTCAAAAAGATTTAATAAGAATGTTTGTGCGAGGATGATTTCAGATTTCAGTTCTGATTTTAGTAGGAACTTCTGGAGACGCGTAATTGATATGTAAAGTTCATTATTCTACTGACCTGTACTGCGATTTGGAAGGATTAACCTGGAGACCATAAGCTTTCACACAGGTTACAATCGTTTGTATTTGTATAGATAACTGCTACGTTTGTGCATGAGATCCAAACTCCCTTAACAGATAAAAGAGCATATCATCCACCTCATTGCACTGCACACTGTCTGCAGGATTGTGTATAACATTGCACTTATTGGAACATGTAAACGTAAACTGAAGTGCGATCCGTCATGACCGGCGTAGTCAAACTAACTATACCTACTTTGTTTTTTGCTGAATAAGAACGAATGCAACATTTCCACAATGTCAGTAGAATCTTCGCCAAAGAAAATTGTTAGTATAATAGGAATATTTTCCTGAAGAAAACGAAAAGGTACAAGTCAAAGACATATTCTATCTGGTTATGTCAAATGCTGGCAAACAAATCTAAACCGGTCAAGTGCGTAGCTATACCGGAAAATGGAGCTCCCTATATGGCATTTCAAACTTAAAGTGGCCGGTAAAATGTCTACAGATTAGGATGGAGCAAGATTTCGTGAAAAATACCAACCTATTTAGGGAAACCAAAGACCCTGTAAGTTCACACGATCTACCTTAACAGAATAAGTACCTACCTCTAAAATAAGGTTCCGTTTAGGTACCATAAACCAGTTAAGCAGTGTGTCAGAGAAAGAAAATTCGTCACTTAGCTTGAAGCACCTACAATGGTTGAGACTCAAAACCTGGTTGTAGAGTACCGATCCTTTAAATTCGTAGGCAATTTAACAAGATTATCTTAAAATTACCTAATACACTTAAATGAAAAGCGTACTTTTTCTTAGATCAGATTATGCTTATTATTAATTAGGATTATAGATAGCTCTAAGTAAATAAATCAGGTGTAAACTGTTAAAAAATAGGCATCAACCGAGAAGCGCAACCTTTAATTTTAAATAACTACCTTTTGGGCTCGACCATGGCTCTAACTACCAACATTCACCGTTCTAGTTCTATATAAAGTAGCTTACAGTACATTCTGAAAACGAATCGCGCTAAACTTTGCCAGCGAAAACATTTCGAATGAAATTGAAAGAAAACCACAATTTGTGAGGCTTTCTCGCTTTCCAATTATGCCAGTCACTGATCTGCTCCTCATCGTAATCAAACGTTCAATTGAATCCAACCGTGTTTATAAGGTAGGTACCACACCTGGTTCGCTGCTATCATCAGCTGATACGTTGTATCTCGTGAGGAAGAGCTCGGAACGCGCACAGGAGGCGGCCGCTCCGGTCGAGAGCCGGGCGCACGCCACCACCAACAGTACCACAACAAAACACCTCATGGTCACTAGAAACACTGTCGCAAAATAAAGTTTTTAAATATCGAACTCTTTCGATTTTGTATTCACTCGCGATCGCGCGTTCGTTGATGATTGGCCGGCGAGCGAGACGCGTGTGCCCGCATCGGAGCGCCTACCCGGACTGGCGCGCTCTCCGCTCCGCCGAATCGCACCGCAACCGCTCACAAGTTTTATTATAAGAACAGAAATAAAATGAATACAATGAGCTTTCCGAAACCGGAATTCTGAAGCGAATCGAATTCTATGGGTTATTGAATCGGTGACGTCATCGACCGTGAACCTGAAACGAACGAGAGATTAATTTCTCGATACGATGAATTGAGCGTCATAATTTTTGCTCCATCTTTTTTTATGGATGAGCGAACAAAAAGTTGATGCCTTGAGTGAAGATGGTAGACAGTGAGGTATTTAGTGTGCGTTGTCTGGAAGCAGTAGGTACAGTCAGCAACAGAAGCGGACTGGTGAATGCTGCAGGGCGCCGGGAGGTTGCGCGCGCAGCTCTATCGAACGCTGCCCAGCGACACTGTTCACCCGTTTTCTGTCTAAGCCGTCTGCTCGGTTAGACCTCGTATCAGCTCTACCTAAAACCACACTCTTATATGTTTGGTTGCCTGTCAGCCTGCCGAACAGTCAAGATGACTGACGTTTTCAGATATTCCTGAAATCGGCACTAAAGATTTTGATCGCACTCGTTCATTCAGTAGACAACGTTCAACTTAGTCTTAGGTCCCGGCCCGCGTCCACCTTCCTTTGTCTCGTGCCAGAGACTGAAACTTTACAAATGGTCATACAGCGTGTATAACTTAGCAAATTGACAGTGTAACTTTATGTCGCCATAAAGCGTTTTTGCGGTGACGGTCGATATTGCGCTTGTTCACAACAAAGTTTACTTTTAATTCCTGTTCGGGTGTTTTGCAAAAGTTCAACTGCCGACTCGTGGCTCTGGTACAGCGAAGTTGGACCCTGAAAGATTGTACTGACTACCCAATTTTTGACAGAACCTAACAATGCATAGTCCAATGGTGAAACCCACAATAATCAGGAATTATAAGGGATTTCCACAATAATCCAATGTTTTTATGCGTTTAAAAAACGAAAGGTGACAGTTCTTTTTAAAGCCCTCCTTGATCCTTTGTAGAGCAGATTTACAAATATTTTTGAGATAATTTACGAGATAGGTACGTATTTCTTATTAAACGTCCCCTTTTAAAGTAATTATTGAAAATCAAATGCATTTGAATTTAACTTTGTGTCATACTTTAAAAAAAACCTACATATTTCTGCCGCTAAGCAGTAATGTTCTCATTGCTGTGTTCCGGTTTGAAGGGTATGGTAGCTGGTGAAATTACAGGCACATGAGATCTTTTATCTTGACATCTCAGGCAGGCAATGTGTGAGTAATAACTCTGGCATAGATATTATAATACTATACTCTGGTATTGCAGGCATCCATAGACTATGGTCATAGGCTAAACCTTATATTTTCTGAATAATGACTTCAAATCAAGAATGGTAGGGAATCCTCACGATGATCGGATCAGTGGTTAGTTCGGAATTCTAAAACTTAACTAGTTAGGTAAGCTATCTATTTAACTTATAAGAATATACTTATTAAACTAAAATGATTATGAACATAATTTACAGACTTTCAGAAAAAAACTCAAGGAAATAAAAAAAGAATAAAAATAATTGCATCAACGAACCCTCACATTTTATCACACGACATCCACATTGTTAAGTTTTTAGTTATTAAACAAAGCGTTAAAGGTGGGTCCGGAATGACCCATTCGGATGATGAATGCCGTTCAACTGGCATATTTATAATTTATTACCCGCTAGATAATCCAGGTACCTACCTAAGAGTCTTCATTGAGGGCCTTTAGGCCTTCGCTGCCGCGCCGCCCGCCGCGACGTTATTGTAAGCATTCTAGCGGCAACCCTTGTGTGAGATCATCAAGTAAAAAGCTGAGAGCGATCAAATCATAAAATGCATTCAGATTTGTCTTATGTAAAAAAAAGATTTTTTGAATGGTTTGTGAGCTTGCCTTTTCCTCACTGACAATTACCTCGCTTTCAGCGATAAGGTCGCCCATTCTACCACTGGGTATTATTATAATTTATTTTTCGTGTTTTATTTTGTATTTACTGGTGTACAATAAAGATATATCTATATATCTGTTAATTATTCTGTGTTTCTAGTAAAATAAAATAGTATGATTCATCAGTATCAA
Organism: Perizoma flavofasciatum; assembly: GCA_958496245.1. Classification (NCBI taxonomy): domain Eukaryota; kingdom Metazoa; phylum Arthropoda; class Insecta; order Lepidoptera; family Geometridae; genus Perizoma; species Perizoma flavofasciatum. The sequence continues at coordinate 10,885,902 of OY292423.1, forward strand.
ACTAGTACTACTAGTACAAACTAGTTTATATTTACTTACACCTGAGTCATACTAGTATGGGTAGGGGTAGGGGTGAGACATCATGACGCGCGAGTGAAACTTCTGGGGTAGTCAGTGTTACATATTTAAAAAAACTACTACGAGGCACGGTGATCAAGAAAGAACCAGTAACACGACTTATACAGGGTGGCCCAAACATGCTTATTAGTACTCACACGAAAAGGGTGATTCTGCCCATAACCTGAAAAAAAGTCATACCTATACTTAAAAGTTTCTTTTCAGGAATGAAAGTTGCAATTGTTTTGAGTTTTGCTTTTTGTCAGCTTGTATTAAACGAACAAGCTGTTTGACATCGAGTACCGTAACTAAACCAGCTGAATTATAACACCTTTTGGGATAGCTATACAATACATATGGATCCATTAGCACTAAACTTTGACAGCTCCTAAGTTGTTAGGCAAATTACAGGTTTTTATAGAAATACTGTCACTTGTGTCAAAGGGATGCAGTGACGGTGGCGATCAATACATTCACGCAAACTTTGACAGTCAGTTGACAACCATTTCCCTCGTCGCCAGCGCCACCGTATTAGTTTGACCAGTGGGTCGATCACGTTAACCCATGGCTATCGAGATGGCAATCAATTTTGACAATTCTAGTTCCCCATTTGAATGGCCCATCCATCAAATTGCGATTATACTGATTCCCCATCGCTTGATTCCCATACCTAGACTAAACTGAAGGCCATAAACCGTCCATGAACGAACGAAACTTGTGATTTTGACAAGTAATCGAATCGTGGTAATGCCATGCCTCCATCTCTATAGCCATGGAAAATAGTGTGATCACCCTGCGGGTCTTTGATTAACTTTTTTACACTTTAGCACAGACAGGTTTAGTATAGAAAATTCACGCGCGAGCTTTTAACTTGAAGCGTCCATTGTGCCAATCCCTAATTTATTTAGTGGTCCCAAACTACACTACACCGGCCATGAATGTTACTGTAATAAAAGGGACGTCTCATTTATTATTGACAAATATTTCGCGCGGAAAAAAACCTTTTCAGTGTCTAACGGAAGGCGCCAGGTATTTTATTGTATTTATCTACGATACACAATGTGTTTGGTACTTTGGCGGTCGTGAGGTGGTTTTCCTAATAAATATTCGTAATAATGCACAGGAAATTGTACCAATTCTCGGAGGCTAGAGAGACAAGGACTCAGTAGATTTATAGTATACCAATACCCAAGATTATAGACGAGTCATGTAATCAGTAGGATCAGAAAGTAGGTTGACACCTAGCTGCTACCAACAAGTCTTACCATACGGTAATAAACAAATAACATATTGTCATAATTATTGTTAGTCTACAAAAATATTCGATCATCGCCGGCACCCCAATTATACAGGATTTTATAGCACTTACCCAGCCCAAATTGTATGCAAAGCCAGCACAACAAAGCTTATTTGAATGTACATGCAGGTCGATTTAAGTGACACAGGACACAAGATAAAGCGAGCAACTGTGCGCGCGTTGATGTCTTTCGTATGCGGCAGCGCAGCGGCGTCGTGCGTCTGCGCAGCCCGCCAGAGCTCGGAATGGATCAATAAATAGTATTCATTTTTGGCCTGTCGAGATTTGCTCGTAGATTATTCATTATTTAATTAATATTTAAGTGTTTTATTAGTTTAAGTTTATTTTCAAAATTTTATATATTATTATTAGGTATATTAAATATATTATTCTTATACGTATCTTATTATATATATATATATACAGTGGTGGTCATATAGATTATTAGAAACACCAACCCTGTCTTCTATTTTCATTACAAATTAACATCATAACTAATTTTTAACGTGCCATAGAGGGCTCCTACGTATTTATATGGATGTATCGGTTCTTTTAAAGTATTACTATACGAGTTTAGTAATAACAAACAACAATTTTGATATAAAAATATAACATTTTAATAAAAAGTCTATTAAAATACATGGACTAAAGTGGACAACTAATTAGAAACAAAAAAAAGCAACAATATAAACATTAACTAAGTGAACAAAACCACATTTAATTTGAATAATACTATGAATACTACATCCAAAACCGATTAGTACTGTTAGTACTTGGTAGGGTACCCTCTGTGGTCGATTACAGCTTTACAACGACGTGGCATTGATTATATCAGTTTTTCACACGTTTCCAAAGGAATACATCTCCAAGCTTCTACAAATGCGTCGTAAAGTTGGTTGATATTGGTGATATGCTCATCCGACAATGTTTTCTTCACAGTGTGCCACAAATTCTCTATCGGATTTAAATCCGGACTATTAGCAGGCCACTCTGTCACCAATTGTTGTCTGAGAAACGCTTTAACGCTGTTTGCTGTATGCTTTGGATCATTATCGTGCTGAAAAATCCAATTCACTGGCAAATCATCTGAATATGGGATCATTGCCTCCTCCAAGATTTTTTTGTATTGAAACTGATCCATCAGCCCTTCAATCTTTCTCACGGGACCAACTCCGTATCCGGAAAAGCATCCCCATACTTTAACATTTCCACCGCCGTGCTTAACTGTTTTTATAGTGTACTTGTTATTCAAAGCCTCGTTGATTGGTCGCCGTACGTATCGTTTTCCGTCGGAATTTACCAAATTTACTTTAGTTTCATCTGAAAACAAAACTTTTCTCCATTGATGAACAGTCCAACTGGCATATTTTCTAGCGAAGGCTAGACGATTTTCTCTGTGTCGCCTGGTGAGAAGTGGCACTTTCCTAGCAAGTCTTCCATATAAATTTCCTTCAACCAACCGCCTATGGACTAGTCTTACGGACACGTTTCGAGGGTCGTCTTGTGAAAATACTTCTTTTCGTATAACATTAGAACCTTTAAAGGGATCTGTCTTAGCCAAACGAATCATAAGCCTGTCTTCTTGAACGGTGGACTTCCTTGGCCGAACTTTTCTAGGCACCTTATCGGATGTTCCATGTTTTTTGTGATGTGCAATGGCGTTAAATACCATCTTTACGGAACACTCTAAATGATCGGCGATCTTTCTGTAAGACCATTTTCGTTTAAAATGAAAGTTTACTATAATTTTTCTTGTTGCTGCATCACAGCTCTTGTTTTTACCCATTTTTAATAATTAAATCTGACAAAAGGTAACAAATCCGAATGAGTAAGAAAAGGCGGCAAAATGCATAATGCGGTGACATTCCGAAAGGTGAATTTTAGTTTTAAAATTAAATTTTAGAACCTAGTCATACTTTGTTTCTAATTAGTTGTCCGACTGCCAGTACTAAGAATATTGATTGATACTTTTGTTTTAATTTTTTTTTTATAATTATTGTATTGGTTGTCTGAATGTTATTGCTTATTATTATCCCAGAGATATAAATGTACATTGTGATTTCGTAAATAAAACTATTACCTCCAATTAATTGAATTAATCATGTTGGTTACATTAAAAGACTACCAAGTGACTAAGTGTTTCTAATTATATGACCACCACTGTATATATATACTATATATATATATATATATATACATTGTACTAGACACGCCACACCATCTTTTTGCACGCCCAGGATGACTGGTAGAGAATGCTTTAGCATTAAGTCCTCCTTAATGCTAAAGCATTCTCTAGTAATGCGAAAGTATTAAATAAATAAATAAATTATTTGATTTATATTTATTATACACGATGTTTTTTTAGATAAATATCTACTAAGGTAGTACGCTACGTAGGTACCTACTTACCTGGTAAACATTTATAAATAGTTAGATACTTAAGTTTGGCCTTGCTATTGCGTACCATTATTCGTATCGAATAATGGTACGCAATATATCGTAAAAGGTCTTTCAAAATTAATAATAATTATACAATGTTATGTTTGGTAGTAAATAAAAGCGTAAGTTTGAATGCTTATTTTATACATTACTTTCAAGCTAATTAAAACCTTAAATTAGGGTTTTTTTTGTTTCTAGAACCATTATAATGATTACAGTAGGACTCGTGTCGGCGCTTATCAACAAGGATTGTAGGTGATTAATTTAGCTAGGTAGGTACATACACAGTCAACTTTATTACGTCAGCTATTTTATGGTCTAAAGATGTTCTACGTTTTTATATTCCGTAAAAACTATCTATAAAACAATTAAATTACACGGATACCAAGCATAAAATAGATAATTGTGTAAAGGTATCGCGTGAGGCGTGTTGTATCTTGTCGTCGCAAGTTTGAACGATTAGCCGTCCACGAATGCGCAAAAAAATACAACGGTCAGTCAGGTGAGAGCTCCATCCAGTTCTGTAGGTCCAGTACATCTCTTCTTCAGTCGAATGCTCTCAGAGCTTACGACATACAAGGTTCGGGAGAAATGCAGGTAATTTCCCACAGTATATTCTAATTAAAATAAATAAATAAATAAATAATGCTGGACAAACCACACAGCATCATCTAGCCCCAAGCTAAGCAGAGCTTGTGTTATGGGTACTAGATGACTGATATACTTAATACAATACATTACATAGATAGATATTTTTATTATACATAGAAAATACCCAGAACACTCGGAACAAATATTTGCAGAACATAAAAAAAATTGTCCCAGGGCGGGAATCGCAACCCGCAACCTCCTGTGTAGCAGGCGGACCTTCGCCCACCGCGCCACATCGGTCGTCATTAATTAGTAATATACAGTGCTAAACGTTTTTTAAAAAGTGCTGTTGTAAGCCATCATATTGAGCTATAGTTTTTTTAAAAAGGTATGGTAAGAAAATTATGGTAGACAGCAAAAAATATTAGATTTTTTTTTTTGCTGTACATTTTCACACAGCATCATCTAGCCCCAAACTAAGCAGAGCTTGTATTATGGGAACTACATGACTGATATACTACATATATATTTTTTTTTTGTAAATACATACATAATATACATAGAAAACACCCAGACCTGAGACAAATATTTGCAGATACAAACATTTGTCCCGTGGCGGGAATTGAACCCGCAACCTTCTGCGTCACAGGCGGACCTTCGCCCACTGCGCCACAGAGGTCGTCGAATTGTAAACAAATAAATTTTAACGTACCACGTGTACCGGGAAAGCAGGTAAGTATTACCCTTACTTGCTTATCTTATTTTTCTCTAAGTGATTGAAGCCACCAGGTGGCTTCTACTAACTTACAAATAATAAAGAAGGAGACATCATTTTTCATGATACAAAAAATCTACCATGCCTCTGAATCAGTAATCTGAAAGATACAACCTAAATCAAAATGATATTCTGCAATTACTACTAAGGAACCCCAAAAACCCGGATGAAGCACAATGCGGCATGACACAGAGAAAAAAAAATCTCCACAAATAAAACTAAACACAGCCTCCAAGATGTAAAGGTGATTCATAAGTTATGCAGTGAGCGCTCAGCTACCCGTGAGAGGATGTTCAATGGAATAAATAGCTACCTAATAGAAGAGAATGGGGAAGCTTTGTGTGAAATGACAGAGTCGGATTGTGTAAATAGCTCTTATATTTTCAGTGATTTTTTGACGTCACTTACTTAGGTAGATAGACTAGACCGTAACTAGAGGTTACAGACAAATTAAACCAAATATTATATGAAACAAAAATTAACATTTTAACAATGACCTCGGTGTCGCGACGGGCAAGTAGCCAACTGCGACATAAGAGGTGTCGGTTCGATTCCCGCTACGGAACAGATGTTGGCACGTTGTTCCGGGTCTGAGTGTTGTGGTACCACGGTACTCGTAGTTCCTGATACCCACGACACACAGAATCCTAGGGAGTCAGGAAGGTGTTTATTTATTTATTTTTTATAACATGTGCATAAAGGAGCTTCTCTATGTGGCGGTGATGTTGGTGGTGCCGATGAGGATCAAAAAATCTTTAATCTGCGGCCGATGAAAGGAAAAAGGTTGTGAAGTGGTTGTTAAATTTCACAATATACTGATCACAGATTAAAAACTTTAACGCCAAGCCACCATGTCGCCGTGACCAGGCGCGGGCCTTTATTATAGGGGTACAGTATCAAATAAGGATTTTCATTTATGCATTAATTAAACATTTTTTTTTATATTTTATTGCCCATTTTTAATTGGAATAGTGTTTTATTATTAATCTAACCAGCCCAATGGTACCAATTAGGATACGGTATTTTGGTGACCACTTAGGAAGGTTATCTTAAATCTCTGCCTCCAGAGCGCCGAGGGATGAAAAAACTCTGCTCATAGGTTATGCAAGCCTCCTGAAAGCTCAGTGAAATGTTTACGGAACAAGTTAATGGCATGCCGGGAGATTTTTTATTGGATTTGGAATAAAATGGCGTCCAGTTTACCACCTATTTTTGTACCTATTTAATATAATATGTTTGTGTCTGGAGGGTGCGTGATTGTATGCATGAGAGATGGTGTGTGTGTGTGTATAAAAGTGTCAGGGTTAGCTTTTGTGTGTGTGAATGGGAAAATCACAACAACAGAAACCCCATCTAATCTGAAAAGGTATCAGCCGTGTGCCGTAAGAAAATCAGCCCTGGCTTCTGCACTATTAATTCACCCCAAGAACCTTGTAGTCATCGTCATCGATGAATAGCAAAATTAATCATTTACGTTTGGCATTCAATTCCATAGCCCTTGATGTTTTTTTAATCGATGTAGATCTTTTGTGTATATCTTTCATATGGATCAAGTAAGAACCTACAATCTAACAAACATACAAGGTAAATGAAATAAAGTTTAGTATAAGTAGGTACAAGACGATAATTACAATTTTATATTTGGCATGCGCCCGCGTTTTGCAAGTAAGTAGTTCGCATTCCACAATGTATGAGATTCCGCAAGACCATGCGGCTTTATTGGAACACTAACCAATGGGGCAAGGCTTAATTTTTTTTTGGCTCTAGGACATGCCCTTTTTCTCACGATGTTTTCCTTTACCATTTTGAGCATCGTTATCATAAGTTTTAGAGTGGAAAAAAATCTGCGAAACAAAAAATCCATAGGTAATAAAATAATTAATAATCCTTGTATATACCAGGCCACTCAGAAAGTTTTGCGAAAAAAAGTTTTTATATAGAAGGCACTGGCCACTTCTAATTATTTAAAAAATTTGGTTATTTAAAAGTAAAAATACCATTGTTTGAATTTCGAATTTCCCTCCACATTTTTTCGAGAGTCAAATTTAATTATCGTGTCTCATTTAAAAATGGATATGCATCGAGAGCATTTTCGTGCGATGATTTTCTACGATTTTAAATGTGGCCTAAAACCTGATGAGTCATTTGATCGACTTCAAATGGCTTTTATGGATGAAGGACCTTCAAAAGCAACCATGTACCGTTGGCATAGCGAGTTCAAGCGCGGTCACCTTACTTTGGGGGATGAACAAAGGAGTGGTCGTCCTACGACGGCTGTCACGGAAGAAAGTGTGCTGGCAGTAAAAAATTTCATTCAAGAAAACAGGCGAATTACATACGAAGATATACAACATTCACTGCAGATTGGTTCGGGAAGCGTTCACAAGATTCTACACGAGCACCTTCGCGTGAGGAGGATAGTTTCGCGCTGGGTGCCGCACAACCTCACCGAAGCTCAGAAGCAGGCCCGTGTGGAGTGGTGCCGTGATATGATTCAAAAAATTGAAGCAGGCTCGTCTCGGCGCGTTTACGACATTGTGACAGGTGACGAATCCTGGATTTATCAATACGATCCAGAAAAAAAGCGTCAGTCGACAGTTTGGCTGTTTCAAAACCAACCAACGCCTACGTAAGTGAAGCGATCGAGAAGCGCAGGGAAAATTTTGATCGCTAGTCGAGAAGACCGTGGAAGAGGTGTCTGCGGCGGACTGGAAAAAATGTTTCGAAAATTGGTTCAGACGCAAAAAACTTTGTATAGAGGCTGGTGGAGAGTTCTTTGAAAAGGTTTTATTAAAATATTTTTTATATCACTACCGATATCACACGTTGAGTAATAGAGTCCATGAAATACAAAAAATAAGTACGTGGTCCGAGTACCTATGCATGTATGTACGACGGACGTGCACCGTACATATTTTAATCATCATCATCAGCCTATATTAGTCCACTGCTACTGTCCATTAGGGGAGGACATAGGCCTCCCCTAATGAGCGCCATAGCGCCCTGTCTTCAGCTTGCCGCATCCAGCATCTGCCTGCAGTCTTTCGCAGATCGTCATCCCACCTGGCCGGAGGGCGTCCTACATTACGTTTGCCGAGTCGCGGTGTCCACTCAAGAACACGTTTACCCCAGCGGTTATCGGTTCTTCGCGAGATATGACCGGCCCACTGCCACTTCAGCTTGCTAATTCGTTGAGCTGTCGATAACTTTGGTTCTCTGACGGATATATTCGTTACGAATCCTATCCTTCAGAGAGACTCCGAGCATAGCTCTTTCCATAGCTCGCTGAGCGACTTTGAACTGGTAGACCAGCCCTATCGTGAGTGTCCACGTCTCAGCTCCGTAGGTCATGACGGGTAGGACGCACTGATTGAAAACTTTCGTTTTCAAGCATTGTGGTATGCATGACGAGAAGACTCCACGTAGTTTTCCAAACGCTGCCCAACCTAGCTAGATCCTCCTCTTGGCCTCCTTCTCGAAATTGTTTTTACCCAACTGCAGAATCTGCCCACGGTAAGTATATTCGGAAACAATTTCGAGAAGGTGGCCATGTAAATTGTACAACCATATTTAAATTGACTAATATTTTAATTGACTAATTAATTACTAGATGGCGCCACTAGTAGATTAGAACGCGCTATCGATATGTTTTGCGCGTTCGTATACTCAATTCTCCATTTCAAAATCCATTGCCATCAGAAGGGTCTTAACTGACTCGACTGAACAGCGAGTGATGATTTGGGAAATGATCTCTTGATTACACTCCGCTCACCCGTGCTTCAACTATCGCAGAGGCACGGAATGAATAACTGACGCTATTTTTGGCCATTTTTCACTCAATTTTAATAAATAAATAATACTCTTTATCAAGCATTCATTCTGTCCTAAAAAAACGGGTTTTTGAAAGGAACAATCGTTTTGATTTTTAAGGCGAGTTTATTTAAGATCCTAGAAAACACGACTTGGTGTGTAAAGTGTTCTTTCAATGATCCTTCAATATTAAAATGTTGAATGTGATGTAAATAGAACTAAGTACTATATGAACTTTATGATTATGAAAGAGTAAGTTGACGAAGAAAATTATATGTACTTAATAAGTAAATTTTTGCAAAAGCATAGGTACAAATATATTGATCATAGAATCGTGGATTGAATCAGCTTTTCTTTTTCTCACCCTTATCAACAAAACATTGGAATTTGATAAATAACCATCATAAATCGTAGGTATCAACCAGTGATAGAGGGATAAAGGTGAAGATTGTTAGGTAGGTATAATATTTGCAGACATGGCTATCCGATAAATTATATTTTCATTACATTCACGTCTGCACCGGCTCCATCAGTTTTAGAAGTTGCTTTTAAAATGAACTTAGGTACTATGGTACCTAAGGTACTATAATCCTCCTGATACCTACATAGCTCCTGATTTTTGGAGGAATGCATAAATTACAGTCTTACTATATTCAAATATAGTAGAATTCGTTCAATTCGTCTTTCGAACGAACCATGTGCCATAGGTATCATCCGTAAAGTCATGCGCCTGCAATTACCCACTGGATCCCAACACTCGATAAGATCTCAATCTCATAATCCCACTGTGACTAAGGTGCTTGGAATGTCTGAATGCAAGGAGCTATAAACCTGTTATTGGACCTTATACATGTGGAACTGTCCGAAATTGAATAATTTATAAAACGAATAAAAACAAACTTAAAAAATATTAATCCAACTCAACATTTTAATAAGTAGGCTATTACGAAATACCTTACAATTAGATGCATTGTACATTAGTAGTAGGTACTTACAAACTACGAGAAAAATCACTGTTTAAAATTTTGAAACCTTTTAGGTGTGACTGTTGTAAAAAAATACATGCAACCTTTTCGGTCAAATATGTTAATTGATGAAAATGAACACGGATCAACGTCAAACCATTCTGTCCTATGTCAAATATCTTGAAGAGCAGTCTGTAGTCGAAAGAACTCTACTTAACTCTACTACTCTCTCATGAATTCACGTCGTGGTGGCGGTAATAGGACTCGGCAGGGGTGTTACAAGTCAGCGCCGATCGGCGCGGTCGACGCCATTATGCCAGTGCGCGCTCACTGGGTACCGGCGCCGGCCGCGTCACGCTGCATCGCAAAATGGATGTGACCGTTGTAGATACTCTAATCGAACTAGTTGCTGAGAGACCAACGATTTGGGATAAAAGGAGCAAGAGCCACAGCAGCAGACATGCCGTAGAAAAATGCTGGAAGGAAATCGGCGAGGCATTGAAAGTGGACGGTGAGTTTTGATGTTTGTCTGGGAGGCGCGGCGCGGGGCCGAGCGCGGCGCGCTCCGTACGGTGCCAGTCGGAGCGAGTGAGTCAGACTGCTTGTGAACGCGTCAGAGGCGACCCCTATTCATTGATATTGAGTATTCTGTGCCATATTACAACGGAACTTGAGTCCTCTATTGAAGCAAGGTAGGTATTTTTGCCCACGAAGGCAACGCAAGGAGTCGCTATGTTTAGGGTAAGAATTGATTGTTGGCTAGTGTGTTTGTCCATTTTTTCAGAACGGCTTAAACTATTGTTATAAATGAATGAATGAATTTTAACTTTATTTTACACCGCAAGGAAAATCAAATCTAAAAGTATAATTTGCGGTATTATCACTTAGAAGCGATCTCTTCCAGACAAGCTTTGGAATGTAATGTGATTTACCGGAAGGATCTTATAATAGGTTTTATCACCACACATCACTATTATTATGATGGGCTCTGCAGTATTATTATGATGGAAAATGCTGGTCGGGGTTTTCAATTAAAATTTACTTGTCAAATATCGCTAAAACATACGTGCGTAAACTGCCAAATAAGCTCAAGATAAGTTAGAGTTGTAATAATTGGTTTGTCTGAAAACTAATAATGTAGAAAACATCTGCTCTACAGTAGGTACTTACTGCTTACGGTTTTTATCAAAACTTCCATGATAGGATGGCGGTAAGAGCGAATAACTGATCCACTTACTCGTAGCTAGGCTTCATAAAAGTTTCCAGTAAGCTCGAAAGTTTTTGGAGCTTAACCTAAGTATCAATTTATAAGTACCTAACAACATAAAAGTTAATTGAAAACACTATCTTTGCAGAAAACGCTCTCAGGAGAAAATGGAAATATCTACGGGACCAGTTTTGTGTGGAGCTCGGAAAGATGCAAACATCGTCAACAAGCACGCCAAAATGGCGGCACTTCAAAGCACTGGAATTCCTGAGAGAAACCGTCACCCCCCGAATTTACGGTAAAGAAGATGACGATTATGGAGGAGAAAGCGATATCGACGCTGGCGAACAAAGCTCATCAGACTACTTCGGAAGCCTCTCCCCCAAACAGGAGAGTAAGAAAAAAAATAAAGTAGAAAAGTCTAAAAAAAAGAAAAAGCCTGTTATGTCTATTCAAGACAACGACAGTGTTTATGAAAAGAATTTGTTAGATGATGAAGACGAGCACTTGCATTTCTTCAGAAGCGTCCTTCCTCATGTGAGGAAGATACCGGGATCTAAGGTGCTAACGTTCAGGAGTCGTATTCAGTGCCTGGTGGAAGAATTTGCTTACGGCTCCAATTCCACGTCTTCCGAGTTCGTACCAGAGTTTCCAATTAAAGGTTCACCACCGCGATTTAGTCCAGAAGCATGTGATCCGATTGATACGTCAGACTAATGTAAATTTCGTATGGAGAGGTGTTTATCTTTACAATAATGTAGATACGCACCTTTTGTAATGTAACTCCGACGATTATAAGCCGCCTCAAAATTCTCTTCGTGATTTTAAAGAATTTGTAGAAACAAAATTTACCATTTACCTACCATTCGAGGATTGATAGATCTATAATTGTTAATGAATAAAGTTCTTAAAATTAGTGTATAAGTAAATAGATACCTACTTAGTTTATATTTACTTAGGAATTAAAAAATACCTTTGAATTTTTACAATCTTTTTTTATGCTTCCGCGAACATTAAAGGAACCTCTACGACGGTCTCATTACGAAAGGTGGTCTAAGCTCGAGTTTAAGCCAGGACTGCTAAGTCCAGGCCTAAATATAGACCTTTGGTTTAGACTTGACCTAGTATTATAATATATGTGACTTGAATTTTTTACAAAACCAGATTTTTCCGAGGTCTAACTAAACCCAACTCGAACTCGAGTCTACATGTATCATTCAATCATTCACTCACTGACAACAGCCAAAGATTGGACTTTGCATGCCCCAAACATCGAGAAACGTTCCATTCTTTCAAGAATCAATAGGTATATATAAAACTTCCATTACTGATTGGCGGATCAACGCACAGCCTAAGCCATAAGTCCTAGAAGCATGAAACTTGGAGGGTATATTCCTCTTGTGGTGTAGGGGAGCACTAAGAAAGGAATTTGGAAAATTTTCCTAACAGGGTTAAAAGGGCTGAAAATCTTTGTATGAAAAATCGTATTCCTTGAAGTTACAGTCTTGAAACTTTACATAAATATTTTTCAATCCAAATGATAAAAGTCTTATATTATTATTTCCCTAAAATACTCCTCAAAGGGGATGTAAAGGGTGTCCAAGTTTGTATGGAAACTTTTTAACGAGTGGTCAAAATTGCTTGAAACTCTGCATAAATATGGTAATGTTATGTGCTGTAAACTTAGTTTGGATAGGTACTTTAAATATAAAAAAACTGAATACGTATCAGTGTATTCAAAAAAGCCCTTAAGGGTGCAAGGCATGCAATTATTTTTGATGCACCTATCAATTACCTATCCTACGCAAGTAAACCCGCGGGCATCAGCTAGTCTTGGATGAAATGGTTTAGGTTAATGGTTAGGTACCAATTAAAACATAATGATTATTTATTTTCCTTGTTAACCAGTCCGCTTATGATTAAAATAAACAGTAACATTCTCTGAAAGTAAATTCAAATAAATTTTGACTGAGAAGTTACAGGTTACGTTTATTTATTTGAAATGAAACGTATAATTTTGCTTTTGTCGTCCCTATTCCATAGTTTTACTAGCAGATAGAGGTGATATATATAGGTACTTAGCTCACATACAACAGACAAATCAAATAACTAAAAATGCAAGAAAATTTTACAAAATATAAAAAAAGTGAAGCGGAAACCAATTAATGCACGCCCAACACCACGGCCGCCCGTCTTGTCGAGTTCGTCGCAGCACTGCCACCGATCCAGGGTTGAGAGCAGAGGGCCTATGCTGAGTTACAAATACGTTAAAAACTTGTCGTTCGACAAGTTCGTTTTCGACAATTTTTGTATGGATTTTTTGTCGATACGGTCAACGTTTTGACAACATGTCAACTCAGCATAGACCCTCAGCATGCAATCACACCAGCAGCCTGACGAATGATAAGACCGAACTGCTGTCGCCTCGGACGCCGCGAACACCTGCGCGACGAGTACGACCACCGGCGCCGCGCCGCCGTGAGACCGCGCCGCACGCTGCTTTATCATGAGGGTTACAGTCGTGAGCGAGTTTGTTTTTTGATCGTAAAAGTTTAAAAAATCTATACAAAATTTGTAAAACAGCAGCTCCCATCGGGCAGGTTTATTTTATGTTACAAAGCATAGTCTCCTCGACACGCAATAAAAGCAAGTTGATTGAAGATTGTCGTTCCTACACCTACTTTACCTACAGCTATGTAGGTAGTTTTAAGGAGTGAATAACGGAAACCAACTTCCTGATGTGTCTATATGCTCAAGAACACATTAAAATTATATTTTCAGTAAAACCAGCAGATTATTTTTATGAATGATATAGGTATGCAGTTATGGTTTTCTTTCGTACTAGTAGAAATTGCTTGGTGGGTTTTTTTATTGTAGTATTAGATGGTAAGGTACTGAGGATTACCTTAAAAGTAGGTAGGTGAATACCTATCTACCTACCTAGGCATATAATATCTAAGGATACCTATGGCGCTAGACACACAGGTATAGCAATAAGGCACGTTGAAACTATAAGGGTTTCTTATTAGACTATGGAACCCTAAAAATGAATTGTCGCTGCCTACGAAAATATGCAAAGTAGCAAGTAACTTAGCGTACTTTACGACCACACCGCCCAGTAACAGTTGACGAAGCGTTTCCGTAAAGGGTAAATAATAGCACGAAAATGTTTCCCACTGCGTTCGCACGTGGGAACACGCCTATGAAAATTAAACAGGTAACTGAGAACTGCTCTTATTCATAAACATTTTTGAGCATAGTCTCCAAGATTAGGTGTCAAATGTTAATTCAAATATAAAAACTCTAAGTTGATTAAAGATCGCAGAACTTCACCAAATTAGCGATCAGTATCTAACGTACGGATACGGTTAGAGTGGAAAATTTACGTCAGCTCGTACCAAGGCACTCATTCTGAGAGTCTTGAGTTGTCCAAAACTTTTTAAAGCATTGTCATTTTGCTAGCGTAATCAAGAGACCGATAAAAGTAACTTTCCGAGCGTTTGTGAAGAGGGGCGCCTACAGGTAACGTAACACGTGCGCTAAGCGACTTTTCCTCTCATTAATCATTTTCCAAACTTTAGGAGCACTTGTAGGGTTGAATGTTTTTTAACTCGAAGGACTCGAGTTTTTGTACTTAGGTACCTACATAGAAAGAAAATAATGACTTGCTCTACTTTTCTTACTGTGTAATGTTTTTCAAGCCCTTTGATGTGACGTGTTTTAGCTGCTTCAGATAAGTAGGCCATCACTATTGGAATGAATTACTCAGGTTATCTCATCATCATCATCAGTCCACATTAGTCCATTGTTGGACATAGACTCTCTCTGGGATAAGGACAAGAAGATGATGAGACCTCTCCAAGGTTAATTACTAGCTACAGCTAAAAAAATACCGTTTTGTACACCGCACTGGTGTAATGACAAATTAATGACCGATGTTAGAAATTATTATAATAATCTCAAAATTATTAGGGTATGAATCAAAACCCTCGAAAAATAATGAAGTCCCATTCCGTGTGCCTTCGAGCACTCGACCTGAACTCGAATGAAAGCGAAAATACCGAAAAAGCCGCAGAACGTGACGCGTCTCCCCAGGGGCGTACTCGGATCCGGTGCCGTAACTCCTACGAAAACAACAACTTTGTCTTCGACAATGTATCAAAACGTATACTTAGAAAAGCGCAAGAATACTTTTCCTTTGAATATTCAAGGAAATCCATGCTTGTTTCCGTACTGTTGCTAGTCGATTAACTTTTAATGAAATGAGTGTATTATTTTGTTAAATTTATTTTTTAAACTTTGAAGGCTTTTAATGCAGTTTGGCAGCAGCATTATTGTAAATGGAACCAACGTCATGCTCATCCAGAAGATTCCTTTATCGAGTCTTCTTTTGAAACCACCTTTATTTTGCAAACTGTACCGTTGTTCGGGGAAATACTCGTAACCACCAAGTAGTAATTGCTTGGCGGCAAAATATATACTTACAAGCAATAGCTCGCATTACAGTATAAAAGGCATGGGTGCCGGTGAAATTACGTTCCTAGGGAAGGCAAGGCAACGCATCAATGTCCAGTGGTGTTGCAGATGGTTATTTGGTTTTTAAAGTGTTAACCCACACTTCCAAGTACCTAAAACATTATGATACAAAAGTTTGATGCAGATTGGAACTTTTAACAACTCTCAAATGCTCCGTAATATTAAATAGAACCAAAAGTTTTCAAAGGAAGCAATAACGTGGACGTGGGCAAAACATTTGATTGATGCGGCCCTGGGCGTCAGTTTCAGGAGGTAAGACTCTTCACGTTTGAACTTCCCAACCCTCCTCGCGCGGCTTAAGACTTTCTTTCTAACTTTACGGGTGCGCAGATGACATCTTTGTATCCGACTGTCTAAAATCAAGTCTGCGAAATATCGTACCTAGTAAATTGCTTTTTTTTCACTGAAAAGCATGCTATCATTAAAAAGAATTTGTTTTTTTCTATTGGATTTAAAATGACACATTAGCTGAGAGACAAATCAGTGTTTAGTCAATCAACTGTCTGATAATATCTATGAGAACCAAAATATTCAACAGTTGTTTACCAATATCTGCGGTCTGCAGCTGTGGTCGCCGATGCGACCACACAGTAGCTTATTTTCGCAGAAAATTTCTTTGGTCTCGGCCTTTTTTGAGTGAGACAAAACAGCGATTCCCCGTTTCGACCATGACTAAAAGTAGTCTTGGTCGGGCCTTAGGGGTGTAATCCGTTCGGGGCTCGTGACCTGATTTTATGCCGCGGCCTACATAACAAACTTTTTCTTTGTTGTCCATCGGCGCAGAAGGGAACAAATAAGAAGACACATGGCGCGTTTTATATTCGCCGCGCGTACGGCTAACAAACGTCTTTCAACTAGATTCCCATTCTATCCAGGAGTTGTAGGGCTTTATACCTTTCCAATACCTTTGGAGATAGATTTATTCTGATCCGTTTTATACAAGAGGTGCCTTAAGTCACTCGTCACGTAAAGGTGAGTGAAATAGCGAACCCAAAAGGTAATCTATCAAAGTATATTTTTCGCGACTACTTTCCTAATACGACTGTAGGACTATTGTGCGTAGACCTTCCGAATTTCATTTTGGTTAAAGATTTATCTTTGAAACATTTATAGTGGGCGTTCGGTCCATCTTTTTACGTACCAAAGTAATTAATTTTGTTGCATAAAACAAGTTACCATTAGGGGATATCTCCTCTAGATCTATATAGACGATCATTGCATCAAAGGAAAGTGCCTCCATTTAATCGCTAGTTCTATCTTGGATTAGGTCAGTAACATTTATAGTCTGAGGCGAAGGCATTGCAATTATTAACTCGGCTGTCTAGCGAGCCGAGCCGTCTTGAACAGCAGTTAACGTAAAACAGCAATAAAGCATCCAAGTAGACTACACAACGCGATATACGACACGAATAAAGAGTCAGAGTCTGGCCGGAGCTGCGGAGAACGCGCGGGCTATGTCCGATGTGCTTTCAGCTCGAAATATGATATACGGTATTACGAGATATCTATGTTTTGTGGAGACTTATTCCATGTGAGAATGGAAACCGCAATTGAAAACTAATATACTGTCTACGTCTATGCAGTTGAGATCTAATATCACCAGACAAAAGTCTTCTTACCATCATTGTTAAAAAATTACACATTTTATCTCAATAAATGGTAATATTTTGTTGTATTTTTTTTTTCTTTAATACTTAAGTAATAATTAAGACAACAGTATAACTAATAATACATTTATCGGAACGGAATACCGTTACAAATCCCATCCCCTTACATCTGCTGTTAAGTTATTACTTTCATAAGCGCGTCTCGGGAAACGAATTTATTACTTCGCCTAGCTACGAGTAGTATGAATACAAGGATAACTTACGGAAATCGAGAAAGCAAAAAACTTTCTCGTTTACGGCGGGGAATGTTTATTCTCTAACACTACTATTTTTCTAGACGGTTTGTTTTGGTATAGATTTTGATGTAACTGTTGAGTTGTGTTTGTGGATTGCGATTTAGTGTGCTCTAACTACAGGATATTTGTGCTAGAGGCATAGATATTATAATACTATACTAGTACTAGAAGTTACGTTCAAACAGTAAACAATCCAGCGTTTCTATATTTTTTTGATGTGACGACAGCGCTCGCTACATAATTGAGCTACGTTGCATTACACCAACGCAAGATCAAAGATTGATTAATGATAACCAATTACTGATTACCGACATACAGTAGCTACATGCTATCTACCACATAAAAACAACCTAAACATTTTATCCTTTAAATTGGCATTTTGTCGAAGAGGCCACTGAAACTTTGAACTAAAATTTCTGCGTTTGACTTAGAATTCTAAATTCAAATTAATGTATTTCTAAGTTATTCTATTTTCATAAACCTTAATTCATTTGTTTTTTTTTCTCTAGTTTTAACCACAAATTTTATAACATTTGGACTCTTACTCGCATTTGTTTCGAACATTACTAATGACTCAACAAAACATCTCAAACGGCACGCAATGTTATCGACGTGTATGGGACCTACCACTACAAACTAATACGTGAAATTGTTGTTTTGTATGGGAAAATAGTACCTAATCCGGTTTGTCTTTGTTTTGCCAATAATAATACCTCCAAGACTCTATCACCCCAAGTGGATCAGATGACTCAGGCCGTTGGAAGATCTACCCTTCGCAAATGGAGGACATGTTTGTTTTCAGACGACAAAAACGGTACGTTTGTTTGTTTGTTCGAATATGAGCTGAATCAGTAGGAGAATACTTTGTAACTCTGGGGTAGGGAGGTTCAGTTCTAAGTTTATATTGTAGTTACCTCCTGGAGGTAGTTGCTCCTTACGAAACTACGGACTGAGTAATATTGAGTATGTCCTGATGGACAATTTTGATCAAAATCTTGATTCTTAAAAAGCAGAATAAATACCTACATGTCATTACATTTGCATCAGAGATTATCTGAGACTTCATTCTCTGACAGATATAAACAGTCTCATTTCCAGATAAACTGAATATACCTATTTTATAATTAGATCAAACGAAATGAGTGTACCCTTCACAAAATTTAAGGTCGTTTTGTTAAACTAAAACGCTTTTATCAGTGTTGTCTAACCAACTTTAATAAGCTACAATATTAGGTCTATTACGTGGTTAACTACGAGACTATTTAGAAATCTTATTATTCAGAATGCTCGGTCTACTAACTTATAAATTTAGTAAACCACAGAATATTTACGAAAGTCTTAAAGTAATCTCAAACTAAGATACAAGTTTTCAGACTCGAGCGAGGATCAACTAAAACGAATAACTATCAAAAATATCTTTATTTATTTCAACGCAATTATTATTCAAATAACTAAAATATTACAAAGTCAGGCATACTGGTACTTATAACTATTTCGAACGCAATATCGAAAGGATGAGTCCACATTACTAACACATTTCTAAGCTAAATATGGACGAGTCCACTAAGAGGCTAAGAAATGTGTGAGTTATACACATTTCTTAGCCTAATAAGCTTGCCGATTCTGTCTAGCGTAATCCAAGGTTCAATAGCGTTAAAACTATCTAATCAGCTGAAGCGAAGCGCTCGTCCTAACTTGCCTAGTGGTTCTTTAAAGATTAGAGAGGATAAGCAAATTAACGCCAGGTCAACGCTTGGATGGGTGACCGGTAATAGCATTTAAAACTGAGAATATCCGTGTTTTGGAGTGCGTGTTAGAACAACGGTCCCGGCTATTACAGGCGTTAAGCTATAGATACTCTAGACAAAAATACCTCACGCTTACTTTTCCTTTCATGCTAAAGCAAATTTGTCAAGGTAAAACTCGACAGCTCTCACGTGACATTTCCACAACTTATGTAATTTCCATACAATTCAATCTTTCCGCAGGCGTTAACGCCAACAGAAAGTGGTCTTTGCTAGTAAAATGTATGTAAATGTCATTACTTTTTGAGGTGTTACGTGGCTGCTGCCAAGTTTTTCCGAACGATTGAATTGTACGGAAATGACTTTAGCTGTGGAAATGTCACAAGACTACTGCCAAGTTTTTCCTTATCAAATTTGCGTTAGCTTAAAAGAAAAAGTAAGCGTGAAAGGAAAAACTTGGCAGTAGTCATGTGACATTTCCACAGCTAAAATCACTTCCGTACAATTCAATCGTTACGCAGGCATTAACGCCAACAGAAAGTGGTATTTGTCTAAGACGTCTAGAGCGGCCTAAAAAATCCGATACCAAAGAATCGGCAAAGCTCCTACGGCGGACGATTCTGATTTGAACTTTTTTTTTATTATTTAATTCACCTTAACTTGAAATATGCACATACCATTCGTTACAATACACTCTTAGAATATTTCGATATAACTTCAAAAACTATTGAACACAGCAAGCATTATATTATATAAAGCTTTTATTTTATGTACCACTGGAGTTTTCTTTTTAGATTGCTGCACAGAATTGACCTTAACATCTTATACCACTAAAAGACTACATAAGAAAATTTTACGTGATGAAGTAATACCGCGAGATGGAAATCGTTCTCAAACTAGACTTTATAAGGTCTGGTTTTAGTCCATTTTTATATTACTTTTACGCATAATGCGTACTACCTATTTTAAAAGGCGGGAAGTAAATTTTGTGCACCTAGTTGAATGGGTTCACATGAAAGTGATCTTTGTCCTCACTTGGTTCACCTGCCAGACGTTCAAGTTTTCATATTCCTCGATGCAAGCGTCAACCTAGAAATTAAAATATTTTTATACTTAATAAGTAAAAGTTTGCTTACCTTATGTCTGTAGTAAGCTTAGACAAAGAATAAGTTTTTTTGTTATTCACATTCTTAATTATAAAAAATATTCATGTCTTAATGGCAAGTTTCTGTTACAAGGTAATTTTTACAAAATTTTAAAACCTGCGGGTTTCCTTAGTGTCTTGCAACCCTCTTGCAAGACACTAAGGGAAACACGCAGGTACGGGAAAACCTGTGACTTATGGCTATGTCATACAAAACGATTGCAAAAAAACGCATTTCAATCGAATAAGTCGTTTCGGAGACATGGTAACATACGAACAAATAATCAACCTCTTACGTTAAACGCATATACGGGCTCTACGTCGCGCAGGTAAAGTGTCAGGAAGACACTTAAGACACGAAAAATCTTTACCTAATCAAAGGTAGTTTTTGGTCAGTTTAAACAAGTTTGTTAAATACTACAACACAGACAACCTCTGTGGCGCAGCAGGCGCAGGCCCGCCTGAGATGCAGAAGGTTGCGAGTTTGATTCCAGCCGCGGGACAAATGTTTATATGACCTGCAAATATTTGTCTCGAGTCTAGGTGTTTTCTATTATACATTAATGAGAATACAAAAAAAAGTATTTAAGTATTATATCAGTCATGTAGTTCCCATAATACAAGCTCTGCTTAGTTTGGGGCTAGATGATGCTGTGTGAAAAATAAAATGTCCAGCATTAGTTATAAATAAGTTTAGTTTACACATTTGAAGTCCTTGACTGCTTACCTGATCCGGCTTGAATCCCTTGTCGACGCAGCGCTCGATGACATCAGCTATCTTCACTGTTTTGTTGGAGCCCGCCAAGTCGCGGATCACCGCGAATATGCGGTCCGTTGAGCTTATACCTCTGCAAGTTTACAAATTAACGTCAGAGTAGCAAGCAATTTCAGGATGGTTTTTTCTTTCTGATTAATCAATTCATTCATTCATTTGTATGAAGAATATTTAAGTCTACATTCAAGACTGTTTTGCCGAACTATACGTCCAAACATTAATTATTTCGTATTTTACCATAAGATTAAAGGCTAGAATAAGATTTCGTTACGCTTTCAGCATAAATAGAGTCAGCAACATAATGCTCGCATACCTTTGTACATTTTCTTCAACATGTTGCAGCGACTGTTTCGACATTTCAACGAGGCGGATAGCTTCAGACACATCTTCTTTTTCTACGATGTCTGATAACCTGATAATAAACAACACATTTTAAAGAAAGAAAAAGAATTGGCGCAGCCAGTAGGAATCGTCTAACGGTTTTAACGAAAAACTTACTGCCATAGACTAAATTAGGACTGAAGTGTTCCGTATAGTCAAATTGGACTTCTAACGTCGACATAATGGAGAAAACTTTGTCGGAAGCAAATACAGTGCGGCCGGCACAGTCCAAAAATAATTTATTTCATGGATTTTTTTAACAAAAAAGTTAACCTTTTTTTTAAAAAGTTCATTAATTTGAACGAAAAATGAACGCAATAATTCGACTGGCAGCAGTTTGGTGGACACATCAAACAATATAATGTATCAACATCATAATGTCTCTCAAATGTACATCTATTGTTCAAATCAAAGGCGGGTCGTATCAGGCATTAAAACTGACCATCAGAAGCAGATTTCAGTAATGTGTGATGGCGCCCTATCTTTATAATATCTCCTAGTGAGCGTTGAAATTTGATGTATGGGAGTTATAACGGGTCCTATCTTTACCTCAGCCGCGCGAGAGCAGTGGACAAACGCAGAACCGCTAGTAAGTTCCTGGCAGAAGTGAAGGTGACGTCACGCGCGTTGCGAGCTTCGCGACGTAATTCCACATAGGATGCTGAAATAAATAAATAAATAAACACCTGTCCTTACCGTGGGGTCCAGGATTCCCTGGGTGTGGGTGCGGGTGTGTGGGTGGGTGTGGGTGTGTGGGTGGGTGTGTGGGTGGGTGTGTGTGTGTGGGTGTGTGTAGGTGTGTTTGGGGGGGTGGCTGTGTGTGTGGGTGTGTTTGGGGGGGTGGTTGTGTGTGGGGGTGTGTGTTTTTACTTTGTACTTACATACGATGTATTCCGAGAGAGCTCTCGGCACGACGGGCTGCTTGCGTTTGGTGAGCGCGACGTATCGTCTCACGAGCCGCATCGGTAGGGCTCGGATCTCGGTGGGCGGCTGCGTCGAGTGCTGGTGCACGTACGCTATGTGCTTCGCCAGCTCCAAATCTTTTTCACTGTATAAAAACAACATTAAAAGCCCTGTATCTTGAAATGATTTACTTATTAAATAAATAAATTTGTTGAGCCTAGCGATTGGGGTTTTAAAAATAACAAGAGTGAATCGATAAGAAAGGACGATCTCGCAAAAAAAATAGAGTCGACAGTATTAAATTTATTGACGAAAAATCTTATAAATTTTCTCTACGAAGAAAATTTACTCTCGAAACTTACTCTTACGAAAATTTTGAAAATTTTCTCTGACGAAGAGGGCACATGCAAATATTTTTATTTGGCACATTCCCACGTTTTGTAGGATGAACCGCGATGTAAGGAGCTTGTATATGCATTTGCTATAAGAGGTTGTTTGTTTATTTATTAACATTTAACGGCTTATCAGATTTTTATGCGCTTTTTTCAATCGATTTGTATGACTTCAACGATCGTTCTTAGATCAGAAGTCACTAGGGGGTGTAGCAATCGATGATGAACACAGCAGGCGTTTTTAAACTTTGTAAAAATAAACTTGTGATGATTAACTCACCGATTAGGCTTATCCTGAATCAACCACAGTAGATCGAAACGCGACAGTAGCGCAGCGGGCAGCTGGATGTTTTGTTCGATGGTGCGCTTCGGGTTGTAGCGACCGTATGCAGGGTTCGCCGCCGCTAGGATTGACACCCGCGCGTTCAGGCACGTCATTATTCCAGCCTAGAACGTATTTAAAAGTACTTAGAAAACGCGGGCCTTTCTAGAGATATCATATCAAACGTAGCTTTCCAGCCACTGCCTGAACTGACATGACACACTGAAATGAAGATAATTAATGTTTACATACTTTCGAATAAAAAACTTAAGTAAAATCACCTATAAATCATGTTTCGGCTAGTCGTGATTCCATAAAATGATGACGTTTTTTATGTTCTTCGAGAAAAATAGGAATTCCTCAGGAAGTAATCTTTTATGAAACCACCTCGGGATCATTCTCTATACAACAACAAAAGAATCATCAAAATCGGGCATCAATCAAGTAACGAACACATAAAATAAAATAAATACAGCCGAATTTAGAACCTCCTCCGTTATTTAAAGTTGGTTAAAAAGTAGTTTCAAGTTGATAAAAGTAGATCTATATAACAGAACACTTTTTACGATTTGTCAAAGTTTATTTTGTTTTTGTTAGGTCACCTTAGCAATACTGATGGTCTGCTGTTCCATGACCTCGTGTATGGCTGTGCGATCATTCTCCGCCATCTTGTCAAACTCGTCGATGCAGCAGACGCCTTGGTCGGCCAGCACGAGCGCGCCGCCTTCCAACATCATCTCCCCGGTGAATGGATCCTACAGACAAAGATAAACGTAATATAAATGGGTGATACTCTGGTCGCTCACTACAAAGAAATACATTCGGTTACACGTGATTAGACAACGCTCTGTCACACAGCGTTTGCACAGCAGCCAGAAACTAGCCCAAGATGTGTCTAAACAGCGTATGTTAGGGTCCCAAAGTGGCCGTTCTTATTCCTAAAGTCATCATTGGAAATCTTTCGATTTTCGTTGGTAGTTCCTATGGACGCTTCTCGCTAAACTTTGTTTCATACTTCTAGATATGAGCCTGGATTCACTGAAATTATTATTAACAGAGGTCTTAAAATCAAAAATAATTTGGGAAACCTCAAGTGATTTTTTGGCACCTATTCAACAATACACAAGATGTTGCATTTAAAAATACTCATATACATATAAGTACTCATATACTTTATTTTTTGTTTTAGGTTTCGGTTTGTGAAACAAAACATGTCTGCATACCAAATTTTATCTCAATACACTTTAAACTGAGCGATATATTAGGATGTTACACACAGGCACGTCGAAACTAGAAGGGTTCTGTTTTCGTCATTTGGCTTTGGAACCCTAAAAATGAGCTCTTAAAAGTATATGTATGTCTATGGTGTTTAAAAACCGCTACTAATGTTGCAGATGGAACATGCTGTATGATCACTTGCCTTCAAAATGCACAGCATACCAAGTGCACATTTTGTAATTAATTATATTTTTTTGTGCTTGAGTTGCTAACAAAGAACTTGCCTTCAAAACGGCAGCGGTAAGACCGACGCCGGACGACCCTCTTCCTGTCGTGTACTGGCTGCGCGGCGCGAGGCGGTCGATGTAGTTCAATAACTGCGACTTGGCCACTCCGGGGTCACCCATTAGGCAGATGTTGATATTCCCGCGGATCTTCATTCCATTGGGACGCCTGAAAGTTGCGTTTGATAGATGATGGTGAAAGAAGTAGTGAACCATAGGCAGATAAAAATCACTCTTTTTTAATAAAAACCCAGACGTTTTTTCTACAGCGTTAAAGTTTTATTAGGGCATTTCAGCGCTGCTTAGTGATCTGTGGAATTAAAACCTATCAAAGCTGCTTTCTTGGAAGTCATACATAAACTAAATTACAATTGGTTACGCAATCAAACTAGGCTACTCTATGCACCAAAATAATCTTTGATTGAAGACTTATAATCTTATTAATGATCTTTAAAATTCATAATCTTTTAATTTATGAATCCGACTACTATTATAAACGCGAAAGTTTGTGAGGATAGATGTTTGTTACTCTTTCACGCAAAAACTACTGATTTTGATGAAACTTTACAGTAATATAGCTTATACATCAGAATAACACATAGGTTACTTTTTATCCGCTGTAGAGGTTTTTTTCAGTATTTACATTAGTTTTAGTGTAAATATTTTCTGTACATGTTACAGCTTTTATAAGTTCTTTCGTTATTTTTTTTTTGCAATAGACTATGAATAGCTCAAATAGGTACAATCCAAAACGTGGAATAAAGCGGGCTTACTTATCGACGCCGCCGACTAGCAGCAAAAGCAGTGCTTTCTTCACATCCTCATGTCCGTATATCTCGGGCGCCAAGCTCCGCGCCATTCTCGAGTACAAATCTTCATCAGCCAACTCGGCCAGTTCCTCCTCGGTAAGTGCTTCCGCCATTTCACTCTCGTCGCTTTGGTTCAGACAGGTCACAGCCTATATAGACATAAATTCTTTATTGTACTTTCGAATAACAAATACGGACCACTGATACCTAATGATAATTTTTGGCTTATTTTGGAGTTCGACTCCTGCTACATTGGAATTTTTGGGACCCAAAAAGCGATTTTTCGCTTGTTTATTTTACTTTGACATTTGAGGTCAAAGTAATCCCCTTCATTCAGAACTCGACCGGCGATTAGATACTGCGTGCGTTGGCTCGCTAGCCTCATCTTTATTTCCAACCAAAATAATTAAAATTCATTAATTGAATGAGTTTACTGCCTGCTGAGACACAAGAGGTGCGGTTCGATTCCCGCTGCGTGACTAATGTTTGCATGTCTGTAGATATTTATCTGGGTTTGGGTGATGTAGTACCAACCATGCTGCTCGTCATTCCTGATACATAAGTGACTGTTGGGCGTTTATATTGATTATAATACTGACATGGGCCTCAAGGTATGTATCAGAGAGCAGACCCTGCACCATCTGCCTGAAGCCGGAGTTCATGAGCGGCAGGAAGACGCCGGTGACCGCGACGTGGTCGCCGGGCTGCGCGCGTCGCGTCGTCTCACCGCGGCAGTAGATCGACAGCTGACGCGGAATGTGACCTACTGGCACCTGATCTGACTGGAAACACACAAATCATCATTAATATAGGTACAGTGTGTCCCGCGGCAAAAAGTACTTGTCTGCTATGTTACATGACAGACAAGTACTTTTTAAATATTGAAGGAAATTTTACTTAAACTAGACTTATTTCTCATTAAGCGGGTTCGAGAAAGCGACTTTAAATAAATCTTTGAATATTACTTACTTTAAAAAATAAAGGAAAATTTCTACCAAGTAAAACTTCTAACATCAATATTACAATTACAAGTAAGTCTTACATGCTCCTGAATCTTCAGCTCCTGAAACTTCTGGAAGCGAGATCCTCTGGTCTGTAAATGCAGCTGTCCCGCCGTCTTATTGACCCTGCATTCGTCAGCGGTGCAAGCAGGCGGCGGTGTGAACTGCAGGGAGCGGACTGGCTGGTACGTCTCCGCGCCGCACGCGCTGCACGAGTACGTCGCCACTACGAGCAGGGGCTTCACATCTGTGCAACGGGTCACTATGCCTGTTGAAGATCATTCAATGTGTTCAAATGAGGGCACAAGGTATGTCCTTAGTTAGTGGTAGTCTAACCAATGAATAAGAAAACGCTATTCAATGTTTTATCACAACTTGAAAGAAAATTAGAACGTGAAAGCTTAATACATAGCACACATTATCATGTTCTTCTAACTATACTTAAATCTTTGAGTTTCAGTCAGTAAAATTAGAGCGCTAATATTATAGTCATCCCTCTAATTTTTGCAGGTTGGTGAAATTCCCCCAGGTATGTGGGGAATATTTCACTTATGTTCCCAGT
Source organism: Perizoma flavofasciatum (assembly GCA_958496245.1). Classification (NCBI taxonomy): domain Eukaryota; kingdom Metazoa; phylum Arthropoda; class Insecta; order Lepidoptera; family Geometridae; genus Perizoma; species Perizoma flavofasciatum. The sequence continues at coordinate 10,913,018 of OY292423.1, forward strand.
TTTATTATGTTTGTCTATATAGAACAATAACAAATAACTTGAAACAATAAGGCGTCAGCCGCACAGCAGCTCATCTAGGCTGTCAGGCAGATTTCTGTGGTTGCAAGCACCTTGGCAGCAGCGGTTAAATGTCTTGTATGTATGTAGGTGGACTCCCTTTTCTGCATTCAGACTCCTTTAACCATTATGCATGGTCTAGATGGCTTGCTACATTGGTTCTCTCTAGCTAAAGCTGCGCGAATCCAGCCACTTGCAGTAATGCTGCAACCTTACTTAGTCTTGATAAGATTGAATAGTGGTTTTTGGAATGAGCAAACCACCAGGTATCCAAATCTCTGGCATCTATATGTGATATAATGAATGGATGAAATATGAGCATACCTCGGACCGTTACCAATTTTCCAATGTGTTCAGCTTTCACTTCTCTAATGGGCTGTGATTTTGCAGTTGACAAATCCTTGAAGTACACCTCACTGTAATATTACAAAAGTCAATTAGTTGGGACCAGGGGTACCAAATATTCCAAGGTGCTTCATTTATTGCATCACTCCTAGTCATTGGGGGTTTTCTTGGTTCAGGTCACCAAGGTCACCATCAGGTCAGAGACCAGTCCTGGAGTGAATAAAGTAAATACCTTATTTGTTGAACAAATTATTAATTTAAAATACATACACATTTTTGAAAGAGTTCCTACATGCAGACACTATAGTCTTACATGTATCTATCAGACTTCAAGAGTGTACTTAAGTTTTAGTTAAAACTTTTATGTAATATAATTTGCGTTTTGGTTTTAACTGTTAAGCAGTCAAAGAGGAAATAAAAAAATCTTAATTCTAAATAATATATTATCCAATAAGGACAACATTAGTACCTGTCACATAAGGATGACCTGTGATTTGGTGGAAAAGGTTCTGAAGTTATAATATTTTTTAATGTATAAGTTACAGCTTAAGCAAACTGGATATATACTAATAACCAACTGCTGAGCCTTTCTTAAGCTGACTGTTACATGTACTTACAATCTTCTAATAAGTTCCGGAGGATATCTGTTCCTTGGGTCCCTCATCTCTCCAGGGATCCGGTGGTTTCTGGCCTCCAACATTATTCTGTGTTCAATGTACACATCCAAAGCATCTTTACCAGCCACCTGTAGAGACAAATTATTTATTTTTTATCTCTATCCTGTCCATCGAAGTTTAAGAAGGCCCTGTTTGACCAATGACATCTTAAAGGTTGCAGGAAGTGGAGGTTACCCAGGATTGTTTATCATGGGACTTTTTAGGGAAGGCACATGTCCAGCTATGCAATTCTACAGACAGTTGATGATGATGATAAATCATCTGTGAAGCTCAGTTGGCAGTTTTGTATCAAGATCTTTCTTTAAATACACTCGTGAGCAAAAAATCAACTCAGGAAGCACGCTCGCGGTTAAAAAACTCTAGCAAAAAAACTGAAGCTTTCATTCTATTTCTTGATTTTAACATCTCAAAACTGTTCGTTTTAGCTTTAAAATGAGCGGTCTACGTTGTTATATAAGTATTTTTTTTGGTAAAGAAAAAATATTGAATGAGAAGGAGTCTGAAGCAATAAAATAGATGATAATTCGTCAAAATATTGATTTAATTGAAATTAACTTATCAATATTTAATGTTGCCTCCCCTAGCTCTAATAACAGCTTCCAATCGCTTTTTCATGGAATGAATAAGTTTCTTTACTCGATCTTGTTCGATGCTATCCCATTCTTCAATGAGCGCCGCTTTGAGGTCCGATTTCGTGGCTGGTACAGGATTTCTAGCCGGAACTTTTCTTTTAAGTTCATCCCACAAATGCTCGATAGGATTTAAGTCTGGGCTACGCGCTGGCCAGTCCATAGCGGCAATTTCGACCTCCTGTAAATATTGCCAGACGGAACCTGCAGTATGTGGATGGGCATTGTCGTGCATTATGATAAAGTTTTCGCCGATGAAACCGGCGTAGGGAACGACGTGATCCCCTAAAATTTCTTCGATGTATCGGTTCGCCGTCAATCCTCCCACTCGACCGCCAGTTTCAATAAAAACCAACTCGGTTTTTGCCTCCATTGAAATGCTCGCCCATACCATCCAGGAACCTCCTCCAAAAGCCACATTTCTTTAATGCAGCACTGCGCATATCTTTCTCCAGGTCTTCTGTAGACTCGTTCTCTTCTATCGCTATCATGCAAGCACACTCTGCTTTCGTCTGAGAAGAGAACAGAGCTCCATTGTTTGTCAGTCCAATAAACGTGTTCTCTGACAAATCGTAGGCGGACTGCTTGGTGGGCTGGGGTTAATTTGGGGCCAGTAGCTGGCCTTTTAGGCTCAAGGCTAGCTGCCTTAAGTCGTCTTCTGACTGACCAGCCTGAGTCGATTTTTTTGCAAACGAGTGTAGTTAATTAAATTAACATCCAACAGTCACATACTAATCCTAATCCCAGACTAGGATTCCCTGTGTCATGGGTATCAGAAACTACTTCTACCACAACACCCAGACCCAGAACTAATTTTTGCAGAACATTTGCCCCGCAGCAGGAAGCAAATGATCTCTTGCATCTCAGCCAGTTACTCTCCTGCTGCCACTAACGTTGTCTTTGGAAGGAACCATACTTAAAAAGCTTACCTCTCTTTGTTTATAATCTGGCAGCATTTCATACACAACATCAGATACCATGTTGGTGTAACGTCGTGTATTCTGTCTCACCGCCTCGGCCAGCTCTTCCTGGGCCTCAAACAAATCATCCAGTTCCACCACAAATGATACCTGTAAATGTAGGAAATATTACTGTGGACAAACATATAATTTTAGACTTTTAAAATTATCATATGTCCTACTCCAACCACTGTAAGCCTCGAAAAGGTTTCGTCGATTGTTCGAGGTTAGCTAGAACCCAAACATAACCTTAAAAGTTTGAATAAATAACTTACCGATTCTCGGTGGGCAACTTTCGTGAGTTGTTCAGCATATTTAAAGTTCTTGGTCCCCTCATCGTCAGTCTGGCAGAAGTCCACAAAGAAGTTCTTGAAGGTTTCTGTAACGATGTAAACAATTAGATGTGCACCGTTTATAGAAAACGTATTGTCAGCTATGAAACATCATGGCTACCTTTGTCTGCAGTATAATCTCGCATTTTAGCCATTTTCAGGAATAACTGAAAGCTTGAATCACAGAAAACCTAAACAAACAACAGCAAGCGACAGCCGGTTTTGCTTTGAGAAATTGGCGCGAATTTTTTGAGCGACAGATGTTCGTTCCACAGACTAGGAATATGCGTTAGAAATCCCTTGTAGTACTAGAGCAGCTATATGGTTCGTTCTAAAGTTAATAAAGTGGTTCACATCGTATACATCAGATGGCATCACAGAATTATTTTTAAACTACTTACGTAATCTAAAGAGGACCACTGATTTAGGAATTCTTTTTTAAGAATTCATGTACACCACGGATCCACACCAGACGCATCGTGCGGCCCAGAAGATGCAACAAGAGTACACCCGATTGACTCTTTCAATCAGAAAAGGCTGCAAGAGCAATAAAACCCGTTCAACTCGTCAGGAACATCTCTATTTTCCATAGAGTACCTTTTCGGGTTTCTTTTTTCCCGCGAAATTAAACGTCAATCAAAACTAATCAAAAGTTGTTGCACGCATTTTTTGTTGTTTTTTGTGTGAAAATTTTCATAATGAAATTAATTAAATTTACGCCAATTTAAAGTGACTTCACATGTAATTTATAAGCAAACTCCATGGCAGATTCAATTGGTAAACAGTATTGTTTGTTATTTGTTTACATTTTCTGTGAAATTTGCTATAAACGTATTACCAAACTCTGCTCTAATTCCAGCTGGTTCGCGTGCTAAACGGCAGAAAACCGACAAGCACGGACGTTTGTCGGCCTTCGAGAAGCTAAAACAGCTCAAGGGGAAGGGCAACAAACATAAATACGATGTGGACGATGTTGATAATGTGTACGATACCGTTGATGAGAGAGAGTACTCAGATAGAGTGATGCAAAGGCAAGAGGATGATTGGATTGAAGATGACGGTACGTACTAACTGTAAGATGTTAATGTTCGCCTCGTTGGCAATCAAGCCAATTGTTTAACAAATAAAATGTAATATCTTTTTAATAGGGAGCGAAGGGAAGGGATGCCTTTCCGCTTATTATATAGAATTAGGATTGCTACTCGTAGTATTGTGCGCTATTTTATTAAGCGTATTGCTGCCACTTCAGCATAGAGTTTTTTCTACGATGAAGACTAAGTAGAGGGAGCAACCCTTTTGATAAAAAATATATATAATTAATCTATCATAATTTATACATTGATTGTAAAGCGACTTTTTTTTAACAAATATTTGTTAGATGTTGCTAGAAGCAATATAATACATGTGTGGAAAAAAACTGTTTGTCAGCAACAAAAGTAAATTAGTATTGTAAATTATTATAACTCAATTATTTCTGGGACCTGTAGAATTTAGTCCAAAATATTGGGCTACATTTGAAGATGCCAGTATGAATTGAGACCAAAGCATAAAAATAATTCTTTAGATGGAACTGGCTATGTGGAGGATGGCCGTGAGATCTTTGATGATGATGAAGAGGAATATGAGGCTAAAAACAGTAAAGAGTCTGGCAGAGGTCAGAAGCGAAAGGCAAAATTGGCTGCCCAGCCTTCTGGGAAAGGAAACATTAGGAACCTGCTGGGAGCTATGCCCACCAAGAAGAAAGAGGTAAGATTAAATATAATTAATACATACTATGATTGTAGTACTAATTTATTTTATAACAACAAGTTCATTTATATCCTACCAAATTAACAGAAGAGGGAATAAAAGAGCATTTATAAAGGTATCCTTATTTTTTCTACCATCAAACTTCTGAAGTTAGAGAGAAGACAAAAGCACCTTACCTACCTTATTTTGTTTGATAAAAACAAATACTTACATACTTGTAGAGATATATTATTCCCTTTCTACTTGTATTATTGTCTATATTATTTCCTTTCTTATGTACTTGAATGACGACGGTATTTTAAGAAATAAATTTCTAAAACCTTAAAGTAATTTTCTGTTGAAATCCAGAAAAAAACAAATTGAGTAAGAAGATAAGACATGCACCGTATTATTTAGTTCACACATGTAACATAACTGGCAATACAGTCAAAAAAGATCAGTAAAAGAGGAAATTAATTTTCTTGTGACAGGTTTTTACACCTGTATGTTACTAAATAAGGAGCTTTAAACTGAAATACCAGATGTAGCTATGAGCATATTATGTAACACTCTCTTCAAGCTCTAAATAATGACCCTATTTGTTCCTTGATACAAACCTTTTTCTAGGATGTGAAAATATCTGAAGACAATATCCTATCCGACATCATGTCAGACTTGGACGGGAGTGCATCATCAGCAGCCTTAAAGCCAAAGCCAGTGGTCCAAAGCAAGAACATAGTGGAGTCCAGCAAAAAAGATGCTCAGAACTATTTCAAGAGCCTGTCCTCTGCTGTGAAGAAATCCACTGCTGTAACTCAGAAAGAGATACAAAGTTTCAAAGAAGAGAAAATGGTAAGCTAACTGACCTATCTCACAATAGTCCTCGACAACACATAGAGATATATTATACCAACATTACATACTGCAACTGTAAACAGTGCAGAATAGAGGCTTTAAAAAAATTTGTGAGCTGCAACCATTGATATACTTATACCTGATGTTCTGCTCTTTTTCAATTAGTAAAAAAAAGCATGTTCTTACTTAGTTGGCTTCAATATCAGCTTGTCTCTATTTTATTGCTCAAAAGGTACCCTCATGATCTGGTATTTCATTTCAGGTCCAAAATGGTGATAAAGATCATGAAACTGTGGTGATTCCTGAGCCAAATATTCCAGTAAGTACCTATTCCACAACTAACTGTCCCAGTAAGATTCATGTAATATATCTGTAATGACTTGTACCTTTCAGAAAGAAAATCAAGAACACAAAGAATCAACAAGTAAACCAGCATGGAAAATAGATAAAGAAATAAAACAAGAGCTTGAAGATTCAGCCACACAGAACATTGAAGAATTCAACACTCAAGACTTCAACTTTGATGATGATTTCAGCAATGATGCACTCCCAGCACCAATCACACCAAAAACTGTCAAGAAAGAAGAACCCCCAAATGCCATCATGGATGTAGCCGAAGGGTTCGATGATGAGTTTGAGATATTCCCTGCTAAGAAATCCTCGCCCAAGGAACTCAAACCGCTTACTAGCACATGGACTGATCAAATGGGAGAGAATCATACAGCTGTCACAGTCCAAACTGATGGTCAGTTACCCCTTACAACCAATGAGGATGGAGAGAAAGTACTGAAGTTCTACTGGCTTGATGCTTGGGAGGAAAGGTTTGTGAAGCCGGGAGTGGTGTATCTGTTTGGCAAGGTTTATGTGAACCCCGGTAATAAGAAGGCGGGATGTGTGTCCTGTTGTTTGGTTGTGAGGAATGTTAACAGGCAGATGTTCTTGCTGCCTAGGGAATATGTAAGTAGCGCAAAATTTTAATTCTATAATATTTTTTTTCAGGAACAATAAAAGTCGTCTTTAAATAACCGGTTGTTAAAGTTGATAAATAGTTCAAATAACATTTCATCCCATATTTTTTCACCATTGGTTTGGTATTTTCATTAAATTTATACAGACCATTCTTGAAGTACCCCTACCTAACGGGTAGAAAAAGAATCATTAAAATCGGTTCACAATTGGCGAAAATATCGCGTAAAATGCACACAAACGAATTGAGAACTTCCTCCTTTTTTTAAGTTGGTTGAAAATAATAAGTGCATTTTGGGTATTTGGATAGCCAATAAATCATTCACAAAGTTTAAAACTATGCTCAGTACTGTGCTGTACTGAGCATAGTTTTAAAAAGGACCTATAGTAGAATTAAATACCGTCATTCCCAAAACATGATGTCTATCCATCCATGATATGTTTGGGTGTATGAGATGATCAATTGAAAGATTAGATGAGATAATAGTACACATAGAATGAAACAGCTATCATATAAACGGTCAGCTAATTAAAGCGGTTTTGGTCAGCTCCAAAATGTATTTTGTCAGCAAAGAAAGTAAGTTGAGCTGCTTCTAGTAGTCGGCAATAATAACTAAATTGATCAGTAAGTAATGTGATATTGGCCGGCAGCCTTAAAATTTATGCCAAAGGAAATTAAAATATGTCTGCAGCAATATTAGTAATAGAGCAGCAAATCGTGATTAAGATTTTATAAAATTTTGGCAAGCTGTAAAATTAATTTTGATTTGCTAATTAATTTTATTTCTACAGCAACAAAAGTGCGCTATTTTTTTCTGCATTGAGTTAACTTCTTTTTTGTAACTTATTAAAAAAAATAACACGAAATAAGTTTAAAGTAAGTTGGCGTAAAGCAAACTAGGTCTCGGATCACTCATTTCGAACCTAATCAACTTTAGTTGGTTTGCCCTATGTCTGACTCAGGGTGGGCTCCCGCCAGAAGCTTTTGCGGTCGCCCAGCTTCCCCCACAACTCCCAACTCCCTTCAGCTTCTGGTTACACTCATCATCATTGACTTTCAATCATCTATCACTGATGATTTAGGAGGCGTCATTCAGGTTAACATACAACTAGAAGGAGTTGAACACTTTCGTTCGTGACTAAAGACTTATACGGGAGTGGTACAGCGCTAGTGCAGCCTAGTATTATAATGTCTCTGGTACAGCATACTGAGCCTAACCTGGGTCTGGGTGTTGTGCCACAGTACTCGCAATTCCTAATACCCACAATACAGGGAATCCTAACGTGGGTCAGAACTATGTATTTGTCTGTTGTACATAAAAAAAACAATTTGTGAACATTCTAAGATTCTTAATTATGATGAACACTTCCCTCTTACAGAAACTAGACCCAGTCACTCTGGAACCAACAGACCACGAAGTAACAATGATGGACATGTATGAAGAGTTCAACTCCTCAGTGGCCAGTGAATTAGGACTCAAGGAATTCAAGTCTAGGAAGGTGACGAAAAACTACTGTTTCAATCTGCCGGATATACCGGCGCAGTCCGACTATCTGGAGGTTAAATACTCTGTAAGTTAACCTTATCTTTTATTCACTCGCTTCACTTAAAACGGCAAAGAAAAACAATGAATAGCAGAGTAGACTTGAATAGAATATCATTGAATGCAGTGGCAGTGGAAAGCGTATGGCCCGTATGCTTGTTGTTAAGCTAGATCAGTTTGGTTAAGCAACGTCCGATAACTATTATGGGTGATCAGTGACATTTAGAACAGAGCTTCGGTCCGGCTATCACAGTCGTCGAGCCATTTCGGAGGCCTTCGGACGGCCTTAACACTCCGTAACACAAACAGATAGTAATGATGCAGTCCACTAATTTATTATTACGACTATACCACATACTTTACTATTCTCCTGCTGACGTTTCCCGTCCGTCGAGCGTGGTCGCGGACGGTGCTCATGAGGAAGGATCTCTTAATGGTCAAACGTCAACAGGAGAATAGCAAAGTATGTGGTATAGTCGTAATAATATCCTAAAATGATACCTAACCACGATAATTCCAAAGCTTTGTTGTGTCAATAGTTATTTCTTGGTCACCTTAAAAAACCAGTGTGGCAAAAGGATTAATTCGCAAACGCAAATACTTGAAGATTGTTATTTTTTTTGGGTGTCACAAACCTAAGACTTTTTTTTATAAAACATCTTTTTTCAGGCGTCATTCCCTCCACCGCCAACAAGCAAGAAACACCTCACGTTCTCTCACATATTCGGCAGCAACACGTCTTCGCTAGAAATCTTTCTCCTCGAGCGTAAGATCAAGGGTCCCTGCTGGCTAGAGATCAAGCAAGCTGAGTCAGTCCAGGCGAAGGTTTCTTGGTGTAAACTAGAAGCAGCTTGTGAGAAAATGGAACATGTCACTGTTATAAGAAGTGAAAGGGATTTGGATCCACCACCCGTGGTCATAGCTGCAGTAAGTTTTAGCAAACAACTTTTCTAAAAGCTTCTAATATAGTTATTTGGTTTTAAAAGTGTTAAGAACTACGGCTTCCGAAACATGCCAAGAATTTCGTCCAAGATTAGATTGGACTCAATAGCAGCTATGACACCCTCATAACAAAAGGTAGATCTCAAGTTCGATTCTTGTCTGTGATGTTAACTTGCGTAATATTATAACAACCTTTAGAATAGATTCTGCATCTTAGTTCTGTTCATTCAGTTGGTAACAATGACAATATTCTTTAATTGAAGATAGGTGCCTTGCTGGATTTCTGTATAACCTCAAGTATATTTTCTTCTCGTTGTAGATAAACATGAGGACAGCAATGGACCCAAAGACCAGGAAGACCAAAATACTAATGTTGAGTTGCTTGACTCATAACACCTTCCCTATACACAAGCCGCCGCCAAATCCACCATTTCAACAACATTTCTGTGGTAAGATATGTAATTCTAATTTAAAATAAAAAAAATCTATGACATCTTCGCCTGAGTATGAGTCGTTGCTAAATCGCAGAGTGTACAGAGTAATAACCACATCCGTTAATTCATTTTATCAATGCACAGGTAGTTTCATGGTGTTATACATAAGTATAACAGAGTTAAAAAGAAAATCAGTAACTGATGCAAAACTTATAAAGAGGTACATTTTGTATGTCACATGACTGCTGCAAAGTTTATCCTTGACTTTGGGTTAGCATGAAAGAAAAACTAAGCGATATTTGTCTAGACGCCCTGATACCTGTATTTGCTGTAATAAACAATTTTGTTTTATTTTTTTGATCACCTTTCTGATACCATATTATATTCCACAGTGATGACAAAATGCAACGAAATCTGGCCAATGGATTTAAAACAAGCGCTACCCCAATACAAGGCAACGAAACTAACAAAATGCGATACAGAACGCGAACTTCTTAACTATTTCATGGTACAATTCTGGAAGCTCGACCCCGACTTAGTTGTTGGTCACGACTTACAAGGATTCCAGCAAGATTTGTTGATAGGGAACATTCTGGATATGAATATCCCTAACTGGTCTAGGCTGGGACGGTTGAAACGATCGGTCGCGCCGCAAAGAAAGTTCGCGGCGAAAGACGCGTTCTTGGGTCGTCTCGTGTGCGATATAAAGCTATCTGCTATGGAACTGATCAGAGCAAGAAGCTTTGATTTGGAAACTCTATGCGTCAACGTCCTAAAGTTGAAAGAAGGTGAACGCGTAGATGTAGCTTTAGAAGATTTGCCGAGATACTACGAAAATAGTCGAGACCTATTCCAGCTTGTCTCGCTGAGCATGCAAGACGCGTCTTATATCCTCAAAATTATGTGCGAACTCAACGTTATACCATTAGCCAAACAAATAACACAGATTGCTGGAAACGTTATGTCGCGGACTTTGATGGGCGGCAGATCGGAAAGAAACGAGTTCTTGCTCCTTCACGCTTTTACGGAGAAAAACTATATCGTGCCCGACAAAATGTATGGCAAAAAAGCAGCCGCAGTTAATGAATGTAACGGTGAAGACCCGGAAGATGGCACCACTACTAATATATCCAAAAAGCAAGGGAAGAAAAAAGCTGCGTATTCCGGAGGTCTCGTCCTGGACCCAAAGAAAGGATTCTACGATAAATTAATTCTGCTCATGGACTTCAACTCATTATATCCAAGTATCATCCAAGAATACAATATCTGTTTCACAACAATCAAAAGAAAAAGCTCGTCAGCCACAGACGATGACGTAGCCAATCTGGTACTGCCCAATCCAAATACGGAGCTAGGAGTCCTTCCTACGCAGATTCGGAGGCTAGTAGAAAGTAGGAGGGAAGTAAAGAAGCTAATGAAAACTCCAGACTTGTCTCATGAGCAATACATGCAGTACAATATCAGACAAATGGGTTTGAAGTTGACTGCTAATTCCATGTACGGTTGTCTTGGCTTCACTCATTCGAGATTCTACGCCAAACCACTGGCGGCCCTCGTTACTATGAAAGGCAGAGAAATCCTCTTAGATACTAAGGATATAGTTCAGAAATCAAACTATGATGTAGTCTATGGTGATACAGACAGTTTAATGATCAACACTAACTGCTTGGATTATGATAACGTCTTCAAAATCGGAGTTGATATCAAAAAAGAAATCAACAAAAAATATAAACAGATTGAACTAGACATCGATGGGGTGTTCAGGTATCTACTACTGCTCAAGAAAAAGAAATACGCAGCTGTGTTGATAAACAAAAACAAAAATGGAGAATTCTCATTTACGCAAGAACACAAGGGATTGGATATTGTGCGTCGTGATTGGTCACAACTGGCTGCTGAGGCAGGAAAATTCATTCTGAGCCAGATACTTTCTGAACAATCTGCTGACGATAGATTAGAGAGTATCCAAGCGCACCTGAGTAAACTCAAAGATGATTTAGTAAATGAAAAAATGCCGCTGTCCATGTTGACGATCACAAAACAGCTCACGAAAAACCCGAACGAATATGCCGATAAGCATTCACAACCTCACGTGCAAGTTGCTTTAAGATTGAACATGAAAAATAGCAGAAGATTCAAGAAAGGAGACATCGTGCCTTATATTATTTGCGAAGATGGAACTGCCAACTCAGCTACCCAACGCGCTTACCACATAGAAGAGCTAAAGAACTCAGAACATTTGAAAGTAGACTTCAAATACTACATAGCTCATCAACTCCATCCTGTCATATCCAGAATATGCGAGCCGATAGAAGGTATGGACCCCTCTCGTGTCGCCGACTGCTTAGGCTTAGACCCGTCAGGATACAAACAGATAAAACGTGAAACCGGCAACACTGAAACATACGAGGTCGAAAACGAACAGGAAAAATACAGACATAGCAAAGAATTCACTTTCATTTGCGTCAACGAAAACTGCAAAACCGAGAACAGAGTACGAGAGACTTGCGTCAAGTTAGATAAAGAGAGTATTACGTTTTTGGAGCGGTGTCAGAACGAGAAGTGTGCTGTAAGGCCTGTGGACTATATAGCCTCGGTTCAGAATCAGCTGAGTTTGCAGATTCGTCAGTACCATGCGTTGTACTACGCGGGCTGGCTGTCCTGTGAGGACCCGGCGTGTGGGCACCGCACGGCGCGGCTACCTCAGACGTTTGCCGGCGGGTATCCAGTGTGCAGGCTTTGCGAGAAGGGACTCATGTTCAGGGAATACACTGAGAAGGATCTATATCTGCAAATAAACTTCTTTCTATTCCTGTTTGACCTCAGCAAGAGCAATAATTCAAGTAAGTTGCTAAATCACTTTCAACAATCCAGTCTGTAAAACCGACAAACCTTACTTATAAAATTAAACTTATACTACTTAGTCGATGGATGAAGGTGGCTCAAGAAACATTCTAAAATTATTGTGAAACTGAGTGAAAGTTGTCAAATGATAATCATTTATTTTTTACACCTAAAATTCACACACTTAAATCCTTAAATGAAATCAGTCTCTGACAATATAAAAGTCACCCAAGTATATAGAAGTGAAACTCCCACACTAGTCCATTTATTCTATTTAAGGAAAGATAGTAACATAAGTGACACTTTCAATGCAGACAGTGTAGAAGTGAAAAAGTCTCACTATGCCAAGCCAGTGGCCATGATTGGTTGAGTATAGAAAGCTACTCGCTACTAACTTCATTTTTGCATCAGTAGTATGAGCACCCAAGATAACAGATTTGTCAAATGGAAGAGGACAAAAAGTAATTTTGTCCGACAGAAAGAAATAAAGGAATTCATTTTCATCCTCTCTTCCTTAAAAAACCCGTTATCTTGGTGCTGGACATCAGTCCATACTAGTCCATAGAATTCGGCTAAGCTTACTGGTGCATAAACAAAATCATACGCTTCGCGCGGGCTCATTATGTTTCTACGAGCTAGAATTATTATATCGTTAACTTTATGATTGACTACCGGAAAATCGATGTCTTATATATAGTCAATATAATTTTAATTTTACAGAAGCGCGCGTGTCGCCTCCTATAACAGCAGCATTCCAAGTACTGAAAGAGATGGTGGAAGACGCCCTAGCACACTCTGCCTACTCTATCATCAACTTATCTAAACTGTTTAGATTCTTTACAATAGACCCTAAATCCAACAAAGTGAAGAATGAACCTATTGAAATCGATATCCAGCCTGAGACTGAACAGATTGATGCCTTGTTAGAAATGGGAACATATTAATTCCTGATTTCGCCAACTTAATAGGTACATCTGTTTTTCGTAGAAGTCAGTCGATATGTAAGTTTTTCATAAGCTAAGTTGGATGGTAAAATGTTTATATTTTTTAGATAGGATATTTTTTGGTCGTAAAAGAATAAAATCGTGTATGTCTCGTGTATATATTAGATGTATTATGTACATATTACATTTTTTTTTAAATAAAATACATTATTATAAGACGAAGTTTATTTTTCATAAATCATATACATACAATGTGGTTCATAAATCGAATCATGAAACCCATTTTTAAAATATCATACACTTTGGCTAGCCAGAAATAGTAATTAACTCTGGGTTATGTATGTAACTAAGAATGATGGCGTACAATAAAAAATGCATAAATTATACCAATTCTGGCTGGCACAATTAGGCACTTTATCTTCCAACCTATTGAAACGTTATTTATTTTACACTATATCAAAGATCGCACTTAAAGTAGCATACTTCCAAAACGGTGTCGTAAATCATTTTAGATGCAACTTTTATCGATCAAATAACATCAAGTCACCTCTTAAAACGCACGAACCGAAAGACTCAGTTTACGGTATCTTTATACGTATATCAGTATAATGAAGGTAAAGTAGATAAAAACCTTTGTTCGGTTAAGGGCAGATTCAGTTTGGGAAAGATTCTGGATATGGCAGATTCGGTTTAAGGTAGTATTTGTAAAGTAGAGTACTTAAATTACTAAAACAATGAGTATGAGCACAATAAGAGTCCTATAGGATCAAAGGTGGTCATCTGCCATTTAAGGTAAAAAATTGTCGAGTTTTAAATTTTATTGGAATTTTAAAAAGAAACTATAATCGTATATGAATCAGAATCATACATAATTATAGTTCAAAATCATAGACAGCAATCTGTCTTGCTCAACCAATCACGAGCGTTTATTCCATTACCTTACAGAACGGCTGACAACTGTATTTATTACAAATTTTGTAGTGAGTTTTTAATTTGTTTAATTTGTTTAAGGGGCATATTCATAGTTTGAAAAAAAAATACACGAATGTTGCTGACCAATTAATCTATCAAAAGTATTGAACTTCCGTCACTGGGACGTTATATGCCTGTGGACCGTCAGTTTGACATTATTGAGAAAAAGTTAGGAAAAAGATAGTAATATTGCACCCTGATGAAATCATGCACATAATATCAGAAACCTTAACGATGGTGAAATTTGGAACCGACTGACAGTTATAAAATATAACTGGCGAGGTACTGTTAAAAGCATCATGAAACTAGACTACATGAGGTATGAGGCTCAAAGAATGTAAAAGGTTCATTCTAAAACGATCCCAGCGGGCAGGAAATGTTTTAGTTACAGAACTCCATTACAAAAGAGATCTAGCAACATCAGTCAACTTATGTTAGCGCCAAAAAACAATGAAATGATCAATCCACTAATTCTGCCCAATATTGTGGCAGTGAACAAAAATAAGCCAGAAGCCGTTAAAAAGGTGCTAAGCATACATTTTTGCCAGATGTTAACAGAAATTTAGTAGATTCCTCATTGATGGATTTAAAAAAGAGGTATATACGAATACAGAAGCTATCCCAAAGATTTACGAATAGCTAAAGCAGGAAGATATACCAAATTTAATTGAAAATCTTATGTTATTAAAAATTCTAGAAATCGTTTCTTATCTGTGAAATGGTCAACTACCGATGATTTAAAAACCATATAGCCTGAATTTATAGACCGCGGATGAACAGTCCCCCAAAATCGATCATTCAGCATAAAGGTTAAATTCGCACTCGAATTTTTACTTAGCGCTTGAACAGTCCCCTAGGGGAGCCCCTATTTGACTGACTATGAATTCGGGCCTAAGACTACCGAATACCCTTGTAGATGGATTATTGCGAAAACATTCAAGACAGCTCCCCAATTATTTTACCAATTATACAGTTTGCACGTTAACATATCGAAAGACGATCATATTTAGAATTTTGTACCTTTGGTGTATATTCTCTTGACGAAGAAGACTAAATCCACTTAATAACACGTAAGGCGGATACCATATCACGAATTTATTTATGCAACTGACGTTGCTTCCTGCAATTTTCATTCCTGAAGGAATTTTAGAGATAAATGAACTGGGGAACGAGTCGGAGTAATGTAAGATTTTTTTATAAGTACTTTTGTACTCAGTGGATTGAAAAAAACAGTTGATACAACGAAATAATTAGGACTAACTGTCCTATTGAGGGACGGCATAAGCAACTAAAAAACCGTTTTCCTCCTCTAAAACCAAAATTTAACCAATTTATGCAATCCCTGAAGAAGGAAACTAGATACAAGACAGACAAATAAAGAAAAAATAGATTTCTTGTCCAGGGAAAAGTCGAAATGCCAAGCTATTCCAAAAAGATAAAATAATAAATAAAATCCTTGCTTGTGCCTTGTGCAATAATATTTATGTATTAGTGTTTAAATCGCCTGTGCTCTATCAATCTGATAAATAAATAATCAAACCTACAGAAAATTAAGTACCTACCATATTTATATTTCATTATACTTCTGTCTTAAAACGAATCTGCAATATTCAGAGTCTGTCCTAAACAGAATCTGCCCTTAACCGAACAAAGGGTTGAAGGAAGTTCATCTTAAAAGAGAAAGGAACTAGAAACTGGCGTCTTCCGGCTGATGGTAATGATATACATTCTTTTTTTTTCATACACACACACACACACTCTGTACAAATTAAAACCTCCCTATACCGCGCCCTCTTTGTCCTCGGCCTCTGCCTCTATTGAAATTACCATACTGGTTCATATTGCTGTTACCCGGCCTGCCATTCATGAAGTTCCCTCTGGGTTGGAACTGATTCTGTCCAGGATTTGGCATCGACGGCCCTTGGTTATAGTCAATGAATCCTTGGTTCATTGGCCCTCTGTTATCAAGCATGTTCTGCCTTGGGTTGTTCCATGATTGTAAGTAAGATTTGTTCTGGTTTTGATTGTAAGGCTGGTTCTGGCCGAAATTACTATTCTGTTTGTTACTATCACCCTGGTTGTAAGGTTCATTCTGATTAAAAGAACCACCCTGTTTGTACGGGACATTCTGATTGAAAGCAACACTCTGGTTATAAGATTGAGGCTGAATGTAAGAACCGCCTGGATTATAAGAATCACCTTGATTGTAAGGTTCGGTCTGATTGTAAGGATCAGCCTGATTGTAGTTATCAGACTGATTGTAACTATCGATCTGGTTATTATCATTCTGGTTGTAAGATTGATTCTGGTTGTCATTCTGGTTGTACAATTGATTCTGGTTGTTTTCATTCTGGTTGTAAGATTGATTCAGGTTGATATCATTCTGGTTATAAGATTGAGTCTGGTTATTATCAATCTGGTTGTAAGATTGAGCCTGGTTGTTATCATTTTGGTTGAAAGATTGAGTCTGAATGTTTTCATTATGATTGTAGGGTTCATTACTGAAATTATTGTGGGAAGACATTGGCTCATCCTGCTGATTGTAATGATCACTGAAGGTGGCCACCACGGGAGATTGGCGCATGGGTTCGTCGCAAACAATAGGCGCTATATTTTGAGGTACAGCCGCGGCTGGCGCTGTGTTCTGCCTGCTTTGTGGATTGACCAATGACTCAATACTGGACGGTAAGTCTCCAAACGAACGCGGTTGCGTGCTGTTGAGAACTACGTTCGAAGTGTGCGTGCTGATAGCACTGGGCGCGGATATTGGTGCTTTCGACTGGATCGACGCTTGAACCAGCGCGAGCAGATCTGAAGCCGATGATAAGTTCTTGGAGATGTCCACCACGGCGGCGGGGACGGGAGATTTGGGTGGCGTGGCTTCCTTCTCCTTCAGCTCTTCCAATGATTTCTTCACTATTTCGATTTCCTTTCGCATCTGATCCTCTTTAACTTTTTGGTGTGCTGACTCAATGACCTGAAATAAACCAACAAACATTATAATTGTATATATTCAAGTATTCAGGCGGTACAGAAGGTGGTGGGGGAGGTTGTCTATTATTTAGTTCACAAAGTCAAAATTCATTATTTATTAAAATCAATGTCAGAAATTCACAAGGATCACTTTGAAACGTCGATTTTATCTAGGCAACTGAGTGGCAACAGCAAGTTTAACTCTATTTCTAGAGATTTTTCTTAAACAGATTAATATTTTTCTAAACAAACATCAGATTTTGGAAGAAAGCAAGAGCGTTTGTATTTAGTCAATAGATAATATCCTTGAGTTTTTTAAATGGAGCCCATAGTACTTCCGCGATTAGCCTGTATCCCCGGGTTTCTTTTTTTATGTTTTTTAGGTACTTGTTTGTGTAAATCTTGCTACTTATTATTATCATAAACCTAATTTTTGTAAATTTGACTTGCCCAATAATGCACAATATATTAATAAATGATATGAGAGTAGATTTTACCTCTTCAACGGTGTAATCATCATCATCGTCGCTTTCATGTACTATGACCGTTTGCTTCACTGGTGACGGCTCGGGCGCCACACTTGCAGTATTAGAGTTCGTAGATGCGGAGGTAGTCGCCGCCGCACTGACGTATTGCCGCAATCTCTCCACCCTCTGAGGCTCCCGCGCTTCTAACTTCTTGAGGTAGGCAATGAGGCTGTGCTGCTCCTCAGCTGATAGCTCGTTGAAGTTCTTGAGCAGTGTTTCGAGGTCGGAGTCAGAGAGGCCGTCCATAGCGTCGGGGACTTCCTCTTTCAATGCTTCCCTGTAAATTGTTAACGTACAGTTACAAACAACATTAAACTACTGCAAACTAATGAAAACTAATAAACTGAACGGTTCCGAAAGACCAGGGTGGATTCAGGTGGATAGAGGCGCCTTAATATTCACTGTAAGGACTCTTGCTCGACCTTTTCAAACGGATCTTATAATACACGGCGCACGCTCAAAAAAGTTGGTATAGTGAATACGGATGAGGGAAGCGGTGTCACGTATTCTTCTTACTTGGTCTTCTGAGTAGGCCCTAGGTAAGAAGCAAGAGTTGAAATGCAGTAAAGCGAAGATAATGGTATCTAAACTCACTTCTTATCATTTTCATCGTAAGCCGACTGCAACATCTGAAGAGCCGTTGCGGTGCCGCACAGTTTCGGCTGCGTCGTTGGCTTCGCTACCTGTCTAACTTCCACCTTCTTACTAGCTTCGGACTCTCGTTTCTTCGCCTCGGCCATTCCAACTACTGCATCGACCAATTGGGCTAACTCTTCGCTGGTGACGTCTGTTTTGCCCTGGGCGATGAGCGCTGCCGCCATTTGTTGGGCGATCTGAGCCCGGTCCACTTCACCGACACCCGCTACCGGCACCGATTCTGCTTTATTCATTATGGCAGCTTGTTTCTGCAAGAAATGTGTTTGGTATTTTTAAGTGAGCTCTTTTAATTCAGGGAATCGCAGCCGGCGCCACCGGATGGCCTGCGCGGCGTTCTTCAGCTTCTCTTTTATGCTGTAGAAGTACCTTTGCGTTGGCCTGTGCGCGTCTGATGCGCGTGTCGGCCTCGTGCAGCGTGGCGGCGGCGCGCACTACGGCGGCGCGCACGGCAGGCGCAGCTGCCGACGCCACCAGTCCGGCCTGCGCGGCTCCCTTCAGCTTCTCCTTGGCCGTCTCTATCATCACCACAGCCGAATCGCGCTCCAGCAGTTCTTCAGACGAATTCGCTTTGTCCTGACAAAAAAATTAAATTTTACTCCAACGAGTTTTTATTATTATTATTTTTTTCTAAGCACAGGTCTGGGGGAAACATAATAGATTTTCTATTGAGTCTAGAATCCTAACCTTTTCCATCTTGAGTGCTTCCGTCAGTAAGTCTACAATCTTGGGACCGATGCTGCCCAAATAGTCCTCCAAAGCGACCAGCATTCTCAATGTAGCCACTACGTTCTCGACTGGTCCCATCTCGAGCGGGTCAGGGGCGCGTCCCCCGTACATGTCGCGACGCCGCGAATTGCGCGACACGGCGCTACTGGCGACCGAGCGCATTTCGACGATCGAGCAGACGGAGTCTATGTCGTTGTCACTGTTCCACGGCGATAGAACGCCGCTTTCATCACTGGAAATCGTTTGGTATTCATAAATATGGCAAAAGTAGGGGGATGCAGTGATAAACTAGTGCAAAAGTAGTGATACGCGTTCTGATAAACTAACAAGCAAGTAGCGGTGGTGTCTGAAAGTCACTTGGTGATGAACATTTAAAAAGTCAAATGATTTTCACTTGCGCATAAATATGACCACATTCTGTTGTGATAATAATTTGACTTGTCAAACGTTCATCACCGGGTGATTTTAATTAATATGTGAGTAAGATATTAGGGGGGGGGGGGGTGGTATGTAGGTGTAAAGTATTACGGCCTGAACTCCTCGTCGGAGATGAGCACGGTCTGCATGGAGGGCGGCGGGTCGCGCGCGGCGGCGGCGGGGCTGCGGTTGCGGAGCGGCAGCTCGACGTTGCGGCGCGACAGCGGGCTGCGGCTGCGCTCCATGCTCTCCAGCACGATGTTCGTACGCGGGGGGCTGCGCCTTTACGACAAGTCAATCATTGCAAAATTTTCTGCTGTGACTCGTTGGCCATCGTCTATTGAAACACTCTCTAGTGACTAATAGCTATAAAACCTATCTTTGATCGATCAATATGAACAGATTTTTATAACTATAAAAATCGATTGCAAAACATCGCATTTAATCGGCCTTTTATGGCAAAATTTTTAGTTAGTTTGGAAGAATCTTAGATTGATGGCTGTATAGAATCTTAAAGATTAGAGAAACTCGATGACCTTCTTTTAAATAAATAAAAAGTGACGTAAGTAGGTACCTATTTTGACTAATGAAAATATAAAAAAAGAAAAAATGACTAAACCTACTTAATTATGTTATTCAAAATGCCTTACCTTGATACTTTGCCTACCTCAACTTTATTTTATTGTACCTACTAGTTTTTTTGTTTACACAAAACTTCGGCCTGTCTACCTATTGCTATACCCTTAGATAGGGTTCATGTGAGATACCTACCTATAAACACAATCTATGTACCTACCATGTGAAAGCAAATGTATTGAGTATTGAGGTGGCTCAAGACCGTTTGACATGGCGTTCTTTGAGGAGTCCTATGCCTTATACAATGAGCTCTGAAAAGTTTTACCTAACAGAAGCAAAATCAGCTCAAAGAGTAATGATGGTAAAATAAAATCTTACCTAGACAAAGGACTGCGCGAACGTGCATGCTTCGGCGGCGATCGGCGCCGCGATGGGGACTGCTGCACCTCCGGGATAGGACGGAACTCAGGAGATCTGGGTTTTCACGTGAGTCAATTGTGAGTATTTAAAAAATACATAATTATAATTTCAGAGAACATTTCTTATCTAATCATCTTGGACGAACAACCTCCTGGGTAAGTTTAATTATACAACATACAAATGAAACTGTCTAGTCACCTTTGCAAACGATCTATAGAAAATATTCTGACCCAGATCAGGAAGCATCCTCAAAATGCTGGCTGCATTGCCATGCTGAATAGCAAAGCTAATGCGTTAAGAGCCAGCTTTCAGGTCACGCGTCGCTTCAACCAGACCAATCAATTAAGCCTTCATTAACTAAATCTGTAATCTTACAGTACAGTAAAATCACCTGCGTCCTATCCTATAGTCAGGTACCAACGGCCTATCCTGCGAGCGTTTTCTGTCGATCGAGCGGCGTCGTTCGGGCGATCGCCTTCTTTCGTTCTCGCGTCTGTTGTCCCTCGGCTCGCGCGACCTCGCTTTTGGAGACCGCCGCCGTTGTTCTGGAGACCTGTGGACATACCGGCGGGGTTATTGTGTGGATAGGTAGACTTAATTTTTATTGCAAAATATTTTATTGCACACATACTATGGTAAAATACAGTGGACATTTATATAACATATATCTATCATCCCATTACCTGTGTTTCGCAATAAATATATTATTAATTATGAAAGATTAAAACATTTAATAATAACGCTGCTGGACATTTTCACACAACATCATTTAACCCCAAAGTAAGCTAAGCTTGTGTTATGGGAACTAAATGACTGATATACTACTTATATACTTTTTTTTTTAAATATATACATATTATACATAGAAAACACCCAGACCTGAGTCAAATATTTGCAGATAATACAAACATTACATGAACCCGCAACCTTCTGCGTCTCAGGCGGACCTTCGCCCACTACGCCATAGAGGCCGTCAAATTTATAAAGGTTGATTAATGTAAAGACAAGTTAAAGTTGTAATAGAACCGACAGACGGCTAACATACGCTGGGGGATAAAAGACCGCGAATCCGACGAGGCAGTATAAGATAGCCCCCTCCCGACGGACCAATGGTATCTTAAAGGTAGCGAGTAGACGGCCCAAGAAAGCATAGACTACCTACTTACTGAGGCATGTCGTATAAATCCAGTCTAGTTAATTGAAACACAGAGGGACCGCTAAAGCTCTTGATCTTGCGATCAAGATCTTATATATACACCATTCCTCATCGACAAAGTCATAGGGTCACCAAGAAATAGCAAGTGAGAAAAAGGACGAATTATTAATAATACGAGATCAGCAGTACCAAGACGCCACATATAACGAAGGAAATTTGACGAAGAAGTGGAAGAGTGTACGTTTACCCTTTTTGTATTGTTTAGTGTTCAGGCGTAATCTATTTTGTTTTTGATGTTTTATTTATGTAACCAAACTTTTGTGCGACGACAGGATGGTAAATGTGTTACCATAAGAGGTTGTTTGTTTGCATGTTACTATATAATAATCCTACGAAACGGCTTATCAGATTTTAATGTGGATTTTTCCTTCGATCTTTTTTTAGATAGGTTTTTTGCCACAAGACACTAAGGGGAGCTGCAATAAACGACGGAAAACTGTTCGGGCCCTTTTTCCCTAAAAAATAAAATGGTTCACTATGGAAACTCGTTAGGCCTTTTTTCCCCTACAACATAGCTTGATTCACTATGGAAAACTGGTTGGGGCCCTCTTTTCACAAAAAAATAACTATGTTCACTATGGAAACTCGTTAGGCCTTTTTCCCCCAAATATAACTTTGTTCACTATGGAAAACTGGTCGGGCCTTTTTTCCCTATAAATAACTTGGTTCACTATGGAAAACTGGTCAGGGCCTTTTTTCCCCCAAATATAACTTGGTTCACTATGAAAAACTGTTTCGGGCCTTTTTCCCCTTAAATAACTTGGTTTACTACCTTCTATATTCTGGAGGCCCTCTCTTATGTTCCGAGAACCACTTATGGTCAGAGCCTCTGCGCGGCTCTGGTGAACGCCGCCGTTCCCTTTCGACCGGCGCGGGCTCTTTTTTGTTCATATCTGGAGGGGACACGTTCATCTTGCGATATATCTCGATGACTGACACTCGCAGTTCCTCCTCGTGTAACTCCTTCATGCGTTTAGTCCAGAACACTATCCATTCCGGCTTGAAATCGTGCTTGGATGGGTCTTTGCCCTCTGTAATAATATGTTATACAATATACATGTTGTAATAAGACAGCTTAAGAATACTGAAAGATATAGCCAATACCTATTACATAGGTTTGTATTACATTTTATATTTACATTTTAGTGTCCTAAAAATTCGGTTTCATATATTAATAATTCATATGTAAGGTACTTGAGGTCGCCTCTTCTGTATGTTTCGCGCCTTAGCTTGGAGGTGTGAATGTTCCTTGTGATATAGAATAATACTACTTAATAATGGAGGTGGCAACTGAAGGTATTTGTCGTACTTAAATTGCGGAGTGAAACATGCTTGGTAAGGGCAACTCACCAGCCTGGATCTCTTTGTACCGGCGGTTCCAAAACTTCTTCCACTCCTCAGGGTACAGCGGGTGTTTCTCCGGGTTCTTCTCATGGTACGCCAGCATCTTCTTAGATGCTTCCTC
Organism: Perizoma flavofasciatum; assembly: GCA_958496245.1. Classification (NCBI taxonomy): domain Eukaryota; kingdom Metazoa; phylum Arthropoda; class Insecta; order Lepidoptera; family Geometridae; genus Perizoma; species Perizoma flavofasciatum. The sequence continues at coordinate 10,936,223 of OY292423.1, forward strand.
TGCGGCTTTACGCTTGTCTTCAGATAGTTTAACTTTGTACTCGTAGTTTGGTGGGCGAGTTTGCTATGAAAACGACCAAGAGACCATTTTTAATACTTAAGTCTGGAAGAGTTCACTTCAAAACGAGAAGACTGCCTATCTTACTTCAACTTCTACTTTTTGTTTAAATATGCTAATTTCTGGAACTACCAGGCGGATTTGAAAAAATATTTTTGCATTTGATAGCCTTATTCTTGAGGAAGGTTATAGTCTATATAATATCGCGCTACGACCACTTAGGTGCCGATCAAAAGAAGTAATAGGGAGGGCGGGCGATGCGCCGTGGTGGGTTAGGGGGCCGAGGGCGACCGTGGCACAGCTTTTATAAATATATGTAGAAAACAAGCCTTCCAAGAGATACCTTCTCATCCTTGGTTTTGTCAGATGCGTTCTTGAGCGCGTAACGCGTTTTAAATTCTGTCTCATTGCGCTTCGGCTGCTGATACGGCTCCCAGCGAGGCTTGTGAGCGGGTTCCACCCTGGCAAAACACAATTACATGAACAAGTAGAAGCGTGAATGGAAAGTGAAGTCCTCGGCGAACGTACTCTGACCAAATTTGAGACGTTCTGTACAAAGGCCCAGTCAAGAATACCCTAAACCGACGAACTTGTATGAAGTATGTGATGAGGATGAATGTAGCGAAAGAGGTAAAGTAGGCCAGGATCGTAGCAATGTGTTTATTCAATGAATGACTATCTAAATAATAAGCTTGCATGACATTTTGTATAGTTATAAATTTAACATACTTATTTAATAAATCTATAAATTTAATTGTAACGAGGTATATCTACCTACCTATATGTAAAAATGTCGAATATAGAGAAGCTGACTATACCTATATAATAATACGAATGTACCTATATTCTTGCAAATAAATATAATTCATTAATTAATTCATTCAAATGGAAATCCGTGGTCTCCGCCTACCCCTCCGGGAAACAGGCGTAGTTTTATGTATGTTACATACATATGTTAGTGGAAGAACTGCTTTGCTAGGAAACTTAGATGGGCAGTGGACACAATTCTAGGACCCACTATCTATCCAAACGCAGTGGTGAGATGTGTTAAATCAGTTTATCATATCGGTTAACTCATTCACTGCCACCACGATTTTCTTGAAGTTCATCGAGTTGCCGCCGTATAAAACTGGGGACACGCTAGGCGTGTTCGCGGCATTGCGACTTGGGAAAACAGTGAACACGCCGCGCGTGTCCATGGCACTGACTAAAGATAAATTCTTTAAAAGGCTTTTTTTCGGTTTTAACGATGCTTGCCGGTTAGTATTTCTTGTGCTGCGCAAGAATAAAGGTGTTTACAATAGTGTCGTGAGTTTTGATACTTGGAATTATGGCGAAAAATAGATTTGACAGGCTATACGGTTGACACTTTTTTTCGGTTAAATAAATATTTTCTTTTTCATGGAGAGTTTTGTAACACCCGGTATAAACGCGACGAATTGATAACTTCCTCTTTTTTGAAGTCAGTTAAAAATCACATCGCAAGCTTTTAACTTTGAAATTAGCGAAGCGTTTAATTGAATAAAAAAGTTTGGGAACCTAAGGGTAGCTTCAGTAAGTGAACACGCCTAGCGTATTCTCAGCACTACAAAAACCTTTTTTTTCGTAAAAAAAAAATCTAACTAGTTTTTTAAGGTGACCGCTTCAAAATGCCATAGCCTATCCCTTAAAAATTATGCACTAATAATTTTAACAGAAAATCTGGCCTAGTTTGAGAAATATTACCGAAACATTCAAAACAAGCCTGGCGTGTTCTTGACGTAGAGACGTAGATTAGCCTGAACACGCGAAGCGTGTCAGTGCCAGTGAATGTGTTAATAGATTTCAAAGTGACATCACGTCATTTACGCGCGATTCTTCTGTTTATTTTTTCATATTCTCGCCGCTCTGCTTCAGTGGATAGCGGGCCTAAATATGTCGTCCAGCAGGCGGCTGCCGACTTCTAGTCGTTTAATATATTTCCCCTATATGAGGATTTTTGGCTGTTTTTTTTTCAGGTATGTTATATTGGAAATACTTAAATGAAAAGACATGTTAATTTATAATAAACCCGACATATTGTATTCTATCACCGTACTGCAGCACCAGACACTGACTTGTGGCGATAAATCCTACCACTATTATAAACGCGAAAGTTTGTGAGGATTGATAGATATTTTTTACTCTTTCACGCAATAACTACTGAACGGATTGTGATGAAACTTTACAGTAATATAGCTTATACATCAGAATAACACATATGCTATTTTTTATCCGGGTACCACGCGGGCGAAGCCGTGGGCAGAGGCTGTTCTTATTTATAAACCAACCTTGAAGTGGAACCGCACTACGAGGAAAAATTATAACAGAAAAATAACTCTTACCAAAACGGTTTCTTACTTGGATAAAATAGAACCTGACCCGATTAGGAAGAAGAATAGATTTGGTTCATCACTTAGAAAAATATTTATCCGATGAGCAAAACCGATGGTAGACAAGTTGTGCTAGAGACTACTTACATACTATTTAACAGGAACAATCGTAATAAATATACACCCAACTGTCACATAGATAGTCCTGAGCCCATACAATGATTCCCAGTGTCACGGGTATCGGGAACTCCTAGTACCATGGTACCACAACACTCACACCAGTACTAAATATCTGGAGAACTGTAAAAACATGTTAGAGAGAGCTGTAGCATACTTACCATTTGTTAAGGGAATAACAGATAAAATCGGGCACGTCTTACGTCGAAAGTACAGCATAAAAACGATATTCCGACCCCTGACACAATTGAGACAATTGCTACGTTCTCCCAAGGATAGAGACCCATTAGGTGTCCCCGGTGTCTACAAGATTCCTTGTGACTGCGGTAAATGCTACATCGGCGAGACAAAACGCAACATTTCTACAAGGCTCACCGAACACATACGCGCTGTGAAGAACTTAGATATCAACAGTTCCGCCATAGCAGAGCATTCGCTGGTCACTGGTACGACGCACTATATCCGTTTTGATAAAGCCCGGGTCTTGGCAAGAGAAAAGTTTTTCGTTCCTCGCAAGATCCGCGAAGCTATCGAGATAGGTCGTCTACCAAACTTTAACAGAGACCGTGGATGGGCTTTACCCCCCGCCTGGAAGTCATGTCTGTATGGACTGCATGATAACGGGGGAGTCGAATCTGACATTGCCACAGTGAGCGTAGCCTGTCTGGCTCCTCCAGGAATAGGTTATTGCATTGACGTGAGCAGTAGCGTAGACGATGTAGCACCCCTACCACCAGTAGTTACAACAATGCTACGAACACAATCGCCCCCTCCACTCGCGCGCCTTTATAACCGCGCACAACATGCGGCAGCGCGTAGTGCACGGCGCGACGCGGAAGGAGAAAGTCGCAACCACTCACCCTGATGAAGACTCTCGGAATGAGTCGAAACTTAGTCGGTGCCTTCACCGATAGTGCAGTACGTGAAAATTCCCGTTTTTACAATATGAATAGTCAAGTTCACGATAGTTTTTGGAATAAAATCTGGAGAACGTGCAATAGTTTGTCTAGCAGCGGGAATCGACCCAGCAACTCTTGCGTCACAGCCCTACCCGTCTGCCACGACATCGAGATCGAATAATGAACCTTTTTTTGTGATCGTCCTTGCTGCGCTTCACGTCTTCATCACTGATGTCGGACAGGTCCATGGACAAGCGACGCTCTTTGCGATAAGAACGCTGAAACAAAATATGTATTGTTTTAATATGAGCAATTATAAGTAAAGCCACACATTTCTTTATTGGCCACGTGATCCAACTTCTCATTTTTTAACTAAGCAACGGGAAAATGAGATAGCCTCTAATAAACTAATTCGTCTTTTTTACAACGCCAACTAAATATTTTATAGAAAGCGTCAAGTAAAGAAGCGTCAAGTAAAGTTATTAGGTTTTTTTTTATTACCACTCAGAAAAGGAAGACTGCTATCCGAACTTTACCTAACAAACTTGGGTTCAAAATAAATAAAACCGACCGGTTAGTCATATATTAATATTTTAAAAGTTTACTGCTTGAATGCATGTTACAAATTTAGATGCTAAAAAATAACCACCATGCTGAGTTGTATTTAGAGTGGCTTACATAGAAGATAACTAGTGGCTAAGATAGTATCATTCAGACGCTCGTTAATTGTGGCTGACTAAGTAATTTAGAAGGCAATGTAGATTTTTCGAATAATACTATTAAAAAGAAATCTGTTTAATTAGCACCCTTTTAATATCTGCCTGCTACCTCTCTGGGACTAAATTTATAAATGACCTCGATGGCGCAACGGACGAGAAGCCAGCCATAAAGAGGTGTGGGTTCGATAACCGCAGCGGGACAAAAGTTTGCATGTTTTGCGGATTTTTGTTTAATAACCATAATGTGCAATAATTATAGGCTAAGCGTTGAAAATCATTTACACAGTAATTAATTTTCACAGTCGGTACTATTTTTTTTCTGGTAGGTTGGTATCCAACAGAAACATACATAGCCCTGACCCAAAACTAACCACTCCATGGTGTGGTACCACAATACCAAGATCCGGATCAAATAGCTACATAAAAAGACATTTGTACCGCAACGGGATTCGAACCCGCACTTCTTGTGTAGCAGCTGTCTACACGGCCATCGTGATCGTTGATAAGTTTAGTTTAGTAGAGTACTAAACAGTAAGTAGTTTGAAAGGAAAAAAACATTTTGTGACTTACAGTATTCTGAGTTTTCTGATATTTAGGTGCCGGGACGCGAGGAGGTGACGGATCTTTTTTGGATCTGGTAATAAAAAGAAAAGCAACATTGTAGAACAGTATCGCCTTATACAAGTAATTGCATAGTTTTAAAATAACACTTACTTTTCAGTAGCAGCAGAATTCAGCTTAACCTCATACCAATCTGAAAAATTATAGTGATTATATTGGAAATATTTTTAATTTTCTCTTTTTGTCTTTTTGTTTTCATGCTACTGGTGCAGTAACGGCATTCGGTAAATTTATCGGAATGGGAACTTACAAGGTTTGTTTTCTTGGTGGTTATTGAGGCTCTCGATCAAGTCGACATCGACCACCTCTTCGAATGTTGGACCGTCCAGTTCGGACAAATGATGTCCCTTGTATATCCATTGCATCACTTTATCCCTGCAACAAACACAGACCACTATTACAAATGAAAACACCCTAAGTTAATTACTGAAACAACTAATAATATTATATTTATTTATTTATTTTATTTATAGAAATTCTGTCGCTTAGTCACAGAGTAATTAACAGTTACTACGACCGATATTTTCCCGATATTTCTGATATTGACTGATATTTCTGGAGGAACTGAAGTCTGCGGGTTTTGAATCATGGTAAATATCCAGTTTTTTAGTAAAAATTATGATCAAAACCATGACAGTTTCAAGAGTTATATCTTCGAGTACGTTCGGGTTGCATTCCAGTAGGATACATATTGCGCGACTCTTTGCTACAGTTTTCGTTCAGCTTTGTTTGTATGTGAATTAATGCGTAATTCGAAAAGAACTCGCAAGTATCTAGTGAAGAGTCTACTGTGTGACACATTGGTAAGTGTTTTTGTTTTAATAGTGCTGTTTCGGTGTAAAATTGGACTTTATTAATGAATACCAAAGCCCAGTTCGTAACAGTACTGACTTCTCCCTATCGTAGATGTATTTGTCGATGTTGACGGGCCGCAGGCGGCCGTGCTTGTCCTCGATGCGCTGCGCGAGCCGGTTCAGCGTGATGCTGATGCCGTCGCGGTACTTCTGCTGCGCCATCAGCGGCTTCAGGCGCTGCGTCGCCTTCGGGAAGTGACGGTTCTGTGGAAGCAAACACACTTCAGCTAGACCTTATCATTTTAGGGTAACGAGTAAAAAACATTATTTTTGTTCTAGATTCTCTTTCAGCTCTATGTGGAGACATAAGGAGCTACTCTATACAAGCATGTTATATATAAACCGTGGGCAGTCTGGTAGACCCTAAATAGGAATTCCAACCTATTACCCAACACAGTGGGACTGCGGTGAACTGATGCAGACAAAATTTGACTTATTTGGTATGCAATTAAGTATTTTCCTATCTTATTACCACACGTGTAAGCGCTGCTAAATGATAGATAGATAGATAGTTTTTTATTCAACACATGATCGAGTGTTATTAACCGATAGTATTACTGTTTTTTGCAACCATTTTGTATGACTTCAAGGAAGGTTCTAAGACAGGTTTTATACAAACATCTAACAGTCACATTTGTAACGTGGATAAGAAACTCAAATAATAAATGTGTCTGTTTTATCTATTTATTATTTGCGGCTTCGATTCCCGCTGCGGGACAAACGTTCGAATGTTGGGGTACCACGGTACTTGGATAGTAGTGTGGGATTAGGACAATAATAATAATAATAAGTCTGGCGGGTGTTTATTTATTAATGTGTGTAGGGCATGTTCCTGATATTTGCAAATGCATCAAGTATTTGGCCAAATACAAAAACGCTACACAAATAAGCGACACCGAGTAAAGTCAAACTAAATGCAAGTAAAGGTCTTCGCACATTGCTCGCACGCCGACTCCGCTCCAACTCGACTCACAATAATGCATTGAAATAGAGATTTAAATCGTTTATATCGGTGGACATTTACTTGAAAGAAGTGTTGTACACTTCTTTCGTATGGCCATCTCCGACCCGCTTGCCATTCGTTGAACCTGCGCTGCGCTGATAACCCACTCGTTGGCGACATGTTGCCCACAAATTGACGCCATGTTTACCACTGGTGGCCGGCGGGAATGGCCAAGTCGACGACTCGTTGGTGCTGCACCGAAAGTTAGAGTTGGATTGGTCCAGTAAATACAAAAAAAACACGAAAAAGAAATAATAGTAATACCTAGTGGTACAATGGCAGGCAACCAGGCAACCTTTAGGACTAGTGTAGAGTTAAGAATCTGTATAATGTGCGAAGACCTTGAAGCTGGCTGAAAGACTTTCTCATGGGAAAGTGTATATGCGGACGTCACTCACCATATAGTTGTATCGATGCCAGAAGCACGTCATGTGGTTGATGATGGTCCGCGGATGACCCTGCTTGGTGCACAGCGTGCAGATGTACGAGGGCTCGCAGTGATCCTTCTCAGGCGGGTGCTCCACGAGGTACTCGATACCAATCATTGGAGCCCTAATTAACAAACATTTAACATTATAGCTTTGCTCATAAGTCAAAACAAAAGCACATGTCTCATACTATTCGCTTATCTAGCGACATACGTTCCCCGTATCACAGAATACTTAATATTACTCCTTACAGGATGACCACTCACCCCCTCTCGCCGATCCGACTTACCCTCACCCTGCCCGATTTCAATACACTTAATTTGCGCAACTCTAAGCAAACGGGCATACGTCATCGTTGTATTGTAAGACTGTTTACAAATTAATTGGCACGGACTTCATCTTCACTATACGTGCTATTTCGTGCGAAGAGATGAGGATTCGATTCCCGCTGCGGGACATATGTTTATATTTCATATTTCATATTTATTTTATTGCTGTCATGTACACAGTTTAGTATAGGTGTTTAAACAATACATAAGAAAGTAGGTAGGTACATGAACCCCGTTAGGGCGCTGCAACTTTGAGTTCGATTGTGTATGTTAACAAGTAACTGTTTTTTTTTAAATCTGTTATTAAGAATGAAATATAATTTAATAGGTTGAAGAAATCATAAAAGTCACTTATAAAAACATAGGCAATCAAATTCAATTACAATCTAGTCAACAATGAAATACATAATTAGCACATAAAATTTCAAATTATCTGTATTGGTTTGGTATTATAAATGAAATTAAATAGAAATGTCAAATCAATCAAAACTAGTTAGGTGAGGCCAAGTCAAATATACTTATACTAAGGTAGATGCATAGGTAGGTCAGTCACATGAAACATCGGAAGGAGAAAAAGTCAAAGTTTGTCTACAATAAACTCTTCAACGGAGTAATAGCATTTTTTTATCAACAGATTTTTAAGTTTAGCAATGAACAGTTTATCTTTTTGTTCTGCTTTTAAAGTTTCGGGTATTTTATTGTATATTCTAATCAGTCTAAAATAAGGACTCTTACCAAATGTTTGAAGGTTCGAGGAAGGTAGTAATAATTTATTTTTATTGCGTCTGTTGTAGTTCGTATTGGTCTCTAAATTGGATTTAAAATAATTTCTATGTCTTCTTACAAATAATGATGCCTGGAGAATGTATATACATGGGAGGGTCAAAATTTCGTTCTTAATAAAATGCGGCTTACAGCTTTGTCGATTTCCTATGTTAACTAAAATTCTAATACATTTCTTTTGCATTATAAATATCTGGTCAAATTCCACACTCTCACCCCACATAACTATGCAATAGTTAAAGGTTGAGAAAGCCTGGGCGTAGTAAGCAGCTAGCGCAGTTTTGTAATTTGTGTTCGATTTTAGGATACTTAACGCGTATGTAAATTGTGACAGTTTTGTTTTAATGTTTTGGATATGTTTTTTCCAGTTCAAGTGTGTGTCGAGTGTCAGTCCTAAGAGGTTATAGTGGTTTTGTTCTTCTATTTTTAGACTTTTTGTAAGTGTACTTAAATTTAGTTTGTCTTTTTTGTAGGTTTTAAATTGAACTATTTTGGTTTTTTTGTAATTTATTTCTAAATTATGTTCGCTGAGCCACTGTTCACAATTTCCAAGTGTTTTTGTGATAAGTTGGGTGTCGACATTCCGAGTGCTACTGAACAACAGTGATACATCGTCAGCGAAGAGTACGCATGTATTGTCAATTGTTTTAGGTAGGTCATTTATGTATGCTAGAAAAAGTGTACACCCGAGTACGCTTCCCTGGGGTATAGATGCATTTATAGTTAATACTTGAGATTCCACGACCCGTAATTCATGTGAATCTATATCGTAGTGGTCTAGCTGCACGAACTGCTTTCTATTTTTGAGGTACGATTGAAACCATTTATATGTAGTTCCTCTTATTCCCAAGCCGTATAATTTCTGTAGCAGAATGTTGTGGTTCACTTTATCATACGCTTTGGTCATATCAAGGAACAGACCGATGGCATATTTCTTTTTATTAATAATTTCGTAGATTTTTTGTGTGTAATTGTAGGTAGCAAGCGACGTTGAGCGGTTTTTTCTGAAACCGTACTGGTTGTTGTCAAATAAGGTATATTTTTCCAAAAAGCTATTTACTCTGTTTGACATTGCCCGTTCGAAAATCTTTGAGATAGTAGATAGGAGTGCTATAGGTCTGTAGCTGCAAGGGTTTCGAGATGCATTACCTTTTTTTAATATAGGTCTTATTTTCGCAATTTTAAGTAAATCTGGAAAGGTGCCTTCGTTAAAAGATTGGTTGATGAGTTTTGTTATAGGTGCTGTTAATTCTAAAATGCAATGTTTTACGAGTATCGGAGGGATCTCGTCCATACCATAACTACGCTTATTACTCATTGCTCTGATTATGTAATGAACTTCTCGCTCGGAAACCGGTTTCAAATACATCGAGTTTGTGGAGGGCTTTAGTACCGGGCGGCCTCCCGGGCCACTCGCACCTCCGTCGCCATCCGAGTGGGGATCGCCGATGGATGCGAAGTAACTGTTAAATGCGTTCGCTACTGATGATGACGAGTTACTGTTAGTGGTGTTAGGCAGATCCAATGAAATGTTTTTAGGTGTGATCGATTGGTTTTTGGGGTTTGTAATGTTTTTTATCGTATTCCACATTGTTTTTATTTTATTTTTTGCGTTGCTCATGTCTTTAATATATGTATTTTTTTTAGCGTTTTTTATACATTTTTTGAGTAGTTTTTCATAGGTTCTATAATGTTTTTTAAGAATTTTGTCATTTGAGACGCTTGTGATAATTTTTAGTAGTCTTTTGTTTTTACAAGAAATTCTTATCCCTTTTGTCAGGTAGGTATTTTTGTTAGTAGTCAATATTTTTAATCGTTTTTTTGGCACATGTTCATTCAGGGTTTTCTGGATAACCTTATTAAATTGGATGTAATTTTCATTAATGTTAGTAGTATCTAGAATTATATTATGCCATATTATATCATTTAATGCATTTTTAAACTTAACGATATTAGTTTCGTTGAATATTCTTTTCATTTGGTAGGTATGATTGTTTTTCTTTTGTGTGTGTATTGTTTGGTGTTTATATATTAAGCTGTGGTGATCACTTAGTCCATTTTTTTCTACTGTGAGTGTGAAGTTTGTATGGTTTGTGAAAATAAGGTCAATACACGAAGAAGTAGAACTGGTTACTCGGGTGGGGTCTTTAACTGCTTGGTAGAAGTTACATTCTAGCATTTCGTCTGTCAGTCTTTTGTATTCTCTTGGCTTTTTTTCCTTGTCAATATTAAAGTCTCCTGTAATGATAACAATCTTTTTCATAAGGTTTTTCTTTTTTATCAGAGTGAGTAGATTACTTAAAAATACAAAGAAAGTTTCAATACCTCGGTCCAGTCTATAAGTATTTATAATTATAGTATTTTCACGTTTTATTTCTAAGGCACAGCACTCGATGTAATATTCGACCGATAGGCAGGCGAAGTCAGGCAGCTCCTCATAGTCCAGTCCGTTCTGAGTGAGTATAGCGACTCCTCCTCCCTTGTATTTTTTCCGGCAAAAGGTCGCTGCAAACATGTACCCGTCGATTTTCACTAGAGATTTGAGTGTGTCACGAATCCACGTTTCACTTAGGCATATTACCTGGAATTTATTTTCGTCAACTAGGGCTTGGAAGGTGGGTATTTTATTATTCAAACTCTGAATATTTTGCACAAGCATTTTAAAAACGAAATGTACCACCTATTTTTTGTGGGGTGTCCTTTGGTTGGTTTCTTTGAAAGTTGGTGTGTTCCTGCGGCTGATTCTGCGTTTCTGTTGGTTTTATTGGGCTCGCTTGTGTGTTGTATTCCCGTAGGTTGGAGGTTGAATGAGGTCTGTTATATCTTGGGTATTTCTTTATTTGGTCGTTTCTTTTGTCCTGAAGGGCTTGGCCTACGAGGTATTCGGATATGTACACTCCAGTGGATTTGAATAGTCTGGTATTGTTTAATATATATTTCGTCATCCGCTTGCTGATGATCTCAATAAGAATAGGTCTTCGTCGGCCATACTTTCCCATGCGGCTAATTTCTTCAATGTAGCCGGTCAGGTCAATGTTCATGACATCTCGGAACATATATAATACTCGTTTTTCAAGTTCATTTTCATTTTCATTGTGGTATTCACTTAGTCCATAAATAACTATTCTCTTGGTGTTGTCATGTTTATCTGTTTGTACATAGCTGTCGGCTTTTTGTTGTAGGTTCTGTATTTCTTTACATAGTTTTTTTATTTTCTGTCTCTAATTTATCTATTTTTTCATCCAAATAGTTTATGTCTTCCTTCATGGTAGTTTGCTCCGTATAAAGGGCATGTGTATTTGCTGTTATCTCTTGTTTCAAGTTGCCGACCGCCTTATTTATTTCGGACAGGAAAGTAGCTTTGATTTCTGAAATAATCGATTGTTTGTGTCTTTGTAGTTTTTCTTCCAATTTTGTATCCATAATTTGACAAAATTTGTCAAGGATATTGCTTTCTGCGTTGGTATTTGCAATAGGGCTTGTTTCTGGTTGCGTATCAATGGGGTTGAGTGTATCTCCTAGCACACTCCGGTCTTCTTGGGCGTAGTCATCCACAGACATGGTTGTATCGTTTAGATTTTTGTCTTGATTGCGAATAGGGGTTGCGTCATTTCTGATTCGTTTTTGGGCATTTTCACAGTCGGGACAGCGCCATGAACTCATGAGATGTTTTTTTTCAATGAAGTAGGCCGTTGTTATGTTTATGCAACGGTAATGAAAAGTATTGCTGCACGAGGAACAGGGGAGCAATTCACCCCGTGCTATTTGTTTCTGGCACGCCGCACAGATCATCTTTTGCTTCGTTATATCAAACAAGTAGGTAGAAACAGCGACTCGCCGAGCTAGCGGTCGCGGCCGACCGTCAGCTGAGGTGCAGGGTGACTCACCACTTCAAGCGCGTAACGTCTTTTGTCAATACTTTAAACTAAATTCATCGATTTTTTTGCACTGGGTTGTCGTATTCTAGTTTGGTTTTCACAATTTGCCGGCGTTTTTTGTTAGCTTTAATTTAATACCAAGCACTCATAAATATGTTCCTATTTTACCACTTCTTTTAATTTTTGATTTTTGGTAAACACGTAAGCGATGCGTTTGTGTCGCGAGCGCACTGCGAACTCCTATGTTCAGATATTTGTTTCGGGTCTGGGTACAATGGAATCATGGTACGCGTTGAAACCCATAAAACAGGGATCCTGATATGGGGTCGGTCAGGACTATGTATGTGACTATTGGGTGTTTATTTATTTATTTAATGGAAGTATGTAGGTATGTATGTAAGTGGACTCCCTTTTCCGCATTCAGACTCAAAGTTGGTCCATAATACGTGGAAGACTGGCTAGATGTCTAGCCAGCCCAACTCCGCCCAGAAGCACAGAAGCTTCCCGTGATAAGGGTAAAGTCAAGGGGTGAACTTACTTGATAGCGTCAATAGAGTATTGGATGTGACAGGTCACCTCCCGGAACTTGGCGAATATCTCGTCGTACTCGACAGCTGGTTTGTTGTGGAGATCTACTTCATCTTTTATCTTCTTGAGAAGGAGAGCATCTGCAAAAACAATGTATATTTTTATTTAACCAAAAAACACAATGTACTTACAATAAAATTCTTGGCACTGAACACAATTAATTAAAAATATTAACATTTATACAATGCATCTTACACGAAACCACAGAATAAACAACAACTTAATGTAATTTAAGGTTTCTTAACCTGTGGTCCAATGGACCCCTAAGGGGTCTGTGTAATGAACGCGGGGGTCCATGGCGATCCAACCTTACATAATGCGTTAACATAAAAAAATATTATGCAATATGTTGTGAGTAAATACTGTGCGCGTGACCTTTTTTAATATTCGCGTCCTTTGACGACCATCTATTATTGGAGCTAGCGAGACCCGCGTAAGTGCCTTCGGCGAAGAAAATAACTATTGCGATCGGTCATTTGGCTTCAGCGTACCCCCGCCTTGTCAAACGAGCTATGTCCGTTTCAATTTTAGTGTCAGTAAAAACCAACAGTCTGAATCGGTCAAAGTGAAAGATGACATGCGACTTGCGTTATCACCTTTCTTAGGTTTGGTGCAGCATAATGCTGAGATAGGGACCGTTTGACCCCACACAACACATATATTTTTATTTTATTTTGTAGTATTTTAATGAAACTTTCTGTGTTTGTATTTATTTGTTTTGTATTTTGTCACCTGTTGTGTTGTGTTTGTGGTTAATAAATGTATTTTCTTTCTTTCTTCTTTCATCAAAAACGGCTTCTCAGTTTGACGTTCTAATCCAGCATAAACAACAGCAACTATTCATGTGTAAAGTTTAACCGCAAACAATAAAAGCTCCTCGTTTTAATATCGTTTCTGAAAGGATCCGTGGGTTCTTTGAAATTTTGAGAGGGGTCCATGACTAGAAAAAGGTTAAGAAACCCTCTAGTTGAAAGGCTAGTAGAAATCTTATGATAAATAAGATTCTATGATATTGTAAAAATGGCCGGAGACGTGTTAAACACTTATTAATACGACCTCGGCAGCGCGGCAGGCGAGTAGCTAGCTGCGTGTTCGATTTAACAAATGTTTGTATGTTCTGTAGATATTTGTTCTGGGTCTGGGTGTTTTTGTTCCACAGTTAACTTAGTTCCTGATACCAACGACACATGGGATCCTAGTGTCAGGACTACGTATGTCTATTGGATGTTCATTTATTTTATAAATAAAAATATAAGAGTACAGCTACAATTCACAGTAATGTTATAATATATGATCAATATATTCAGGAGGTAGACTTTCTCTATCTATAATATCTATCTATCTATACTATAATAAGAATGTAACAGGTCAAATTCTATATATTGAAGATATTTAGGATTTTTTTTTTGGATGGCTCTCTATAATCGATACTGAAGCCAAAAATGTTTTTTTTTTTTCATTTTTGTCTGTCTGTCTGTCTGTGTGAATCTGGACCGTGCATAGCGCCGAAAATACTGAATGAATCAAAATGAAACTTAGCATGATTTGAGTTCATAGTACGGGTTAGGACTTAGGATACTTTTTATCCCGAAATTCAGCATGGTTCCTTTGGGAGAGAGAATGAAAGTCAAAATGTGTACTTAGTTGTAATTCATTAACGCGTAGTCAGATTTCATTCATTCTTTTTTTGTGAGAAAGGAAGTACTTTCAAGATTGTCCCGTAAATATTTCAAGGTCATCGGGTTTGTAGTTCAGAAATTACAGACATCACAGGCCTCAGTAATAGGTCCAAATAACTTGAAACCCGGAATGTATAAGAACCTTTGAACGTCTTAGGCTGGTATGCGCATTTTATCGTATAGGCTTAATGGATAAGGCATATGTCAAGTCAGACCACTCCAAGGAATCAGATATTGCTAAACGATCATTCATTATACACAGCCTAGAATATATAGGGACCTTCGAGTTCACGTCTCAGCTTAAGCTGGCGTAAGATTTATAGCGCACTTTGTAGTGTACGCTGAGTAGAGTGGGACTGGGACTGGGACGTAAACACATCATCATCATCTTATGGAATCACGACTAGCCGAAACATTTTTTGTGGGCGACTGTATTCTGTTTTTTCTTCGAAAGAGTAGGCAAAATAACATGGGCACGTGAGGATCTGATGCTATTAGAGTACCTGCAGGATATAAACCGTAAACTAGACACTGCAAGCGTAGGTAACTATCGCTAATATCACAATTTAATTATTCACAAACGACTTCAAAAAAGGAGTTTCTCAATTTGTCTGTATGTTTTTTGTAACCTACACGGTTACAGGTGTGTAGGTATGTTACGTGATATCTTCGCCAATGTTAACCGATTTTATTCCTTTTTTTATTGTTTAAAGACTGACCGAGTCTTCTTAGAAATACAACCTGGGAGTTTTCCAAAGTAAAAAGCTCCTATCTTGATATGAGTGCTTCACCGCAGACTTCAGAGTTGCTTTATATGAAATAAACTGAGGTCAAATGCGATATTTTGATATTTTCATTATTATGTGGTGATTTACTAACAGATAGGTTGATATAAGGAATTATTTTATTTAGGAGACAAATCTGCCAAAAGCAAGAATAGCTTCTTACACAAACTGTGGTACTTAATACCTACTCACCAACAGGCTTCTCCTTCTGACTCTGGTTGAAAGGATGGTCGTCAAAGATGCTGACGGGCCAAGCGTTGCGCATACCCAGCTTCGTCTTATGTTTCCTCCCCGATATGTGACCCTGTAAATAACAATTCACGCTTGAATCTAGTTCAGAAATATGGGTTATTCCACAAATCACCCTTAGGGGGGAAAACTGAACTATAATGTTAAAAAATGTACAGAAATCCCCCTCATATTGGTCTTAAGTCTATTGCTTAGCCAAATGGCTAACTTCAGAGTGGCATATTAATATCGGTGGAACTGTACCTGCAGAATGAGTTCGCCGCTGCACACGGCAGCGCACGGGTAGCACAGGTAGATCCATTTCCCCGAGATATCGCGCCCGCGCCTCTCCACCATCGGCCGCGTATCGCCATTTTCGAGCCGGATCTTCAAGCTAGCGAGATGGTCTTGAAACTCTTGCTCCGCCTGTAAACACCCATAAAACGTATTACAATTCTTTCACAGTAATTCTTACACCAACTCACAAGCAGCGCTTGCCTCGTACTTACACTTTAGTACACACAAATCGTGGGATAGTTTAATAAAATAGACAACTTCTTTTGAAACACTTTTATTTATTTACCGTCAAATATTCTCTATAGGAACTTTACTTACCAAAACGTTGTAGGTCGTGTATTCTAGTATATTTTACACACAAATAAGACTTGTGGATA
This sequence comes from Perizoma flavofasciatum, assembly GCA_958496245.1. Taxonomy (NCBI): domain Eukaryota; kingdom Metazoa; phylum Arthropoda; class Insecta; order Lepidoptera; family Geometridae; genus Perizoma; species Perizoma flavofasciatum. The sequence goes on from OY292423.1 coordinate 10,952,276, forward strand.
AAATTGTATATAGGGAAAAGAACCCTAATAAGTGCACTTCACAAAGGGTAACGTCAGTGAAAAAAAAACAGCTTAGGAACATACACTATTTTAAAACTACGTTTTTGTTTTTTAACTTTTCGTGTACCAATCCGCACTACATTTATCCGTCTAATATCGAGTCATTCCCATTATTTTTCTATAGAAACGAAAGAGAGAGACAGATAGCAGTTGTTTATATTTTGTAACCTGCTGAATTTTCGTTAATCAAAACTTTTACTGGATTCAGTATATGCATATGTACAGTACGCTGTTAGTACCGCACTGTATAAATGAAAATCAGCTTAACTTTCTAAAAATCCTGCGTGTTACGCGCTATAACCGTCCATGTCGTAGCTGAGGTATCATAATTTTAATTTACGTTTAATTTCGGACTTTTTTGGGGTGCTCAGTGATGATCACGAATGTCATCGAATGTGGCCTTTTCACAATTTGATTGTTTTTAAATTCACCCTGGCAAATGAACACTAATATTATAAAAACAAACTATAAAAGTATATATTTTTAATATTAATGTCTCAAATGTCGTACACGACTTACACCAATAAAAATAAAATCGCATTGAGTATATGTGGGCAGCAATTCTAAACTTTCAGCATAGATGGATCAAGTATTGAAAACGGCAATTTGTGACATAATAACGAGATCAAATACATCCCTGTGTTTATTTTCTGGTATATGTGGGCAGCAATTCTAAACTTTCAGCATAGATGGATCAAGTATTGAAAACGGCAATTTGTGACATAATAACGAGATCATATACATTCCTGTGTTTATTTTCTGGTATATGTGGGCAGCAATTCTAAACTTTCAGCATAGATGGATCAAGTATTGAAAACGGCAATTTGTGACATAATAACGAGATCATATACATTCCTGTGTTTATTTTCTGGTATATGTGGGCAGCAATTCTAAACTTTCAGCATAGATGGATCAAGTATTGAAAACGGCAATTTGTGACATAATAACGAGATCATATACATTCCTGTGTTTATTTTCTGGTATATGTGGGCAGCAATTCTAAACTTTCAGCATAGATGGATCAAGTATTGAAAACGGCAATTTGTGACATAATAACGAGATCATATACATTCCTGTGTTTATTTTCTTAACAGTGTCATAGGCTTTTAATAGATTAATTTAACTGTAGTAAAAGAAGCATACTGTTGACGAACCATCTTGGCTCAGCAGGTGACTGATAAGCACAAAGTGCGGGTTCAATTCCTGTTGCAGTAGGCCAATTGTTTTGTAATATGCAAATATTTGTTTACAACCTTCAACCTACAACCTTGATTGCTTCAATTGTACAATGTAATTGAAGTAGGGCTGGTATGAATGGGACTGTTGGGTGTAATTTATATTATTTTTATTGGGGGTGTTTATGCATGGACTTTCAGTGTGTTCCAGGATACACAAAAGGGGCAAGGTATTCTACACAAGGTAACAATATGTGATTCCACACATTTTTGACACATTTCCAATTGAAAAGTTTTCAACAGGTAAAGAAAAGAAGTACCACTAACATGTTGATACTGCTTCCAAATCCTGTCATTCAACTCCATTTTATTCTTCAATCACAAAATACAACATAAATAAATGATGGTGAAACTGTTAGTCAAGTGTCTGACATTTAATTTTACCAGTTTATCATGTTTTTTTACTAGAATAGGTAAAAATAAAATTAAAATATCAATTATAAGAAAGATCATGTACTTCAAATAGTTGGTAGGAAATTTTATTATTTAGTAAGCAATAATAGAAATAAAGAAACCTATGATTAGAGGTCCTTTGGAAATAAATATTCATTTACTCTAGTTCATAGTTTGTATAGCACACCCTATACTAAAATTATCTATATTATCATTATTTTTTCATATTTTTTTAGTGTTTTTAAATAAAATTGATGATCATATTTACCTTGGTGCAAACTGATTCGTCTCCTTCAGGTTTCTTGGGCATTTCCACCACCGAGTCCTGATACCCCTCAGCCCCCGGGGGGCCATCAAGGTCCATCTTGAATCACAACACTTGATTGTTTATGACCATAAAACGGCCATAAACACACTTATGTTCAATGAAATGATGCACTTTCTTCTTTCTTCAGTCAGCAATCAGGTCCAAGGACTCTGTAATGTAAATCATTTAACATCAAAATGCTGTTAGAGCAAGCTTAAAAAAATATATTTATTACAAATAAATTATAACTTACTTGCAATCTCCATGTGTTTATATACTTACACAGGAACTAAGGAGCTCCAACATGCACAAATCTATTGAAAAAGTTGTTCAAATAGACATTGGAACACATTTTTCAGAGATTAGCATTTCGGTTGTATTATTCATTGAAATGTTATTTTAATAACTTGCAGGATACTGTCATTTATTTAAAGTAGATCTTCTTATAAGAAAAAATATTAACCCAGCAAGAGTGTTAAATATCCTACTGTTTTTTTTTTTATCCACACTAAAAAAAATTAGGGTGGTCAATAGCTGGAAGTAAAAGAGTGCTGGGGTAGGTAGAGGCGTGATTTCAGTGGTTCACAATTTCACATATTGGTACAGGTGCTTTGGGTAAATTTGATCCTATCTCATGGCTGGTGTAAGTTTTTTTTCATCTTATTTATTGGATTTAGCTACTCCTAATCCTATGTTTTCTTTAGGTTTTCATCAAAATGGATGAAAAAGTATCGAAGCAATGCACTGGATTCTGAATTAATTGGATGTACTGAAAAAAAAATCTTTCACCAAATTAAATTCTGAACTTGGACTGATCACTGTAGTAATCATAAAGTTTTTCCAAGCCATTATGTTAGTTAGTTTAGTTAACCTTAGACCCAAACGGTCTCATTACGAAACATGGTCTAAACTCGAGTTAAACTCAAGTTCTGTCAGATCCACTAAACCATGGTTTAAATATACCTTATCGAAAAAAAAGTATTATTGCAAAGTCACTACGGTCGACAATTTAAAAATAAAATAAAACCGCGGAATGACCTTTTAATTTAAAAAACACTTCTAAACCAAAATAAAAAAGAAAAACATAATTTTGATTGGCTACCAAAAAAAGTAGGTCCTCAAAAAGAGGTTGAGTTATGATAGAGATAAACTAGGTGACCGCCTGGTTTATCTTTCAGCAGTTATTTGTAGTTAAACCTCTTTTTGAAATGTCACATAGACTGTCGGCTATTATATTATAGCATTCAATTTTAAGCCTCTTTTTGAAATGTCACATAGACTGTCGGCTATTATATTATAGCATTCAATTTTAAGCCTTGTTTCCTAAGGGTCTCATTACGAAAGGTGGTTTATCTTTTAGACTTTTGATTACTGATTTTCAAGTAAAATTGTTGTGCAAAGGAAACAAGGTTTAAAATTTAATGCTATAATATAACAACCGACAGTCTATGTGACATTCCAAAAAGAGGTTTGACTACAAATAACTGCAAAAAGATAAACCAGGCAGTCACTTAGTTTATTTCTATCATAACTCAAACTCTTTAGGACCTACTTTTTTTGGTAGCCAATCAAAATTATGTTTCTTTTTTATTTTGGTTTAGAAGTGTTTTTTTATATTAAATGGTCATCCCATGGTTTTATTTTATTTTTAGATTGTCGACCTTAGTGGCTTTGCAATAATACTTTTTTTTCAATAAGGTATATTTAAACAATGGTTTAGTAAATCTGACAGAACTTGAGTTCAACTCGAGTTTAGACCATGTTTCGTAATGAGACCGTTAAAGTTTATTTTTATTTCATTAAACAATTTGGACATTATCATTTGTATGAGGGTATGGTTTAACCTGCTACATACTCCACATACTCCACACTCTTGCCAGGTTAAGTAGATTTTCCTCCTTAATTCTTTAATAATATTCGGTACAGCAGCAAAATAGTTTTGTGTTATTTCTAAAAAAAACCTTTTTTAGCTTATCTTAAGGAATGGATAATTGTTGATACAGACAGAATAACTTTCTAAATTATTTTAGTATGTGACTTACCAAATTCAAATTTTGAGGGCATTGTATTAAAATCAATGTCCTGCATTATAAAAACACTTATTACTCTAGCCACGCCACTGTCATCATTAATTCCAAGCAATTCAGCAGACTATCTTTTTAAACACAAAATAATGTATCACTTAAAATTATTAGTAATTATATTCTTTTGAACTGCTTAGTGATTCTGTAACCAGTCTAGCATTCTTTCAAGTCACATGTCTGTAGTTTCCTACAAACAGAAATTTCGAATCCGAATAGGTATAGCTTAAATATAAGATTTGGAAGGTCTATCTGCCTTTTGATGCCTAAATTAAATAAAATTGTTTCCTATAGTTTAGTAGAAGTTTTACCTGGTCTTTATGTCCTTTTTAAAAACATTTTCTTCTTACACTGGACTGCTATATAATTAGCTTAAAACCCTTTATATATTTTAGATCTATAGAAAATAAGTTTTTTTTTTAAGATAATTTTAAATCATAGAAAAATATTAAAACTATAAAATTATTAATCCTACCTACATTTTGGAATCTTTGAACATACCAGCCCCCTCTGTATCCGAAAGTAACTTGGTGACAAACGTTTGACAAGCCAAATGATCATCACAAGCCTCGAATTGAGCAGTAATAGGTTAGCGTGGTATGGGCACGTCATGAGAAGGGAAGAATGTCACATTAAGAGAAGAGTGTTAAATATGAATGTGGATGGAAATAAAAGCAGAGGTAGGCCAAAAAAAGATGGATGGATTGTGTGAAGGACGACATGAATAAGAAAGGTGATGACGAGGAAGATGACGGCTGTTAGAGGAGAGTGGAAGAAAACATGTTGTGCCGACCCCACGTAATGTCATTGAATTTCAGATACGATTATGGGGGCGGGTTCTTTAATTTCTTAGGTGTTGTTGTGTTATAACACAGTTATAACTATATAACATATAGTTTTTATTGTTAACAATCACAAGTCGTTTTGTGTTCACATATAATTCAAATGCTACAATTTCGAATACTGACCTGAACTTGAGATTGGATAATATCAAGAAGAAACTCAGGATCACTGTGTGTTTATAGACAACAATAAAGGAATATCAGCTCAACGGTAAATACAGTTAAATTAAATGATATTTACGAAAATTAAACGTGACGCTACAACAAAAGAGGCATGCCGCCATTTTAGTAAACCATCTAAATAAATAAATAGAGATTTTTATTATAGTGGTGGGTCCTCAGCACGTGTGGCAACATTTTTGTATCAACACTCTTTCTCGAAACGCGGCCTCACTCTTTTCGTTTGGACGAGCTAACACACCAGCACACCAACACAGTTGCACAATCGAAACCTGTGCTAGGCGCGAGGCGCGAGACGCGAGCCGAGTCGCGAGGAAAGATCGTGTAGGCTCGCACATCGCTGTGCATGCGTCCGAAAGTGAGGAAGGAGGTGAGGTGTCGTTCGGTTCGCCAGCTATAGCTAGCACTATATTAATATCGCTCGCACACAATATGTGCGAGCGAGCGATGATTCTTAGCAATAAAGATCCAAAAAACATGTGATACTTAACCAACCTACCTACTTTCCCATTGTTATTAAAATATATTATTTTATGGCCAATTGCTCCATTCATTTTCATACAAAAATGTTTCTGCCTCTTCCTCAATATAAAAGTGACCACACAACACAACTGAGTAGAGTAGAGTAGGTATATGCTCGTCAGCATACAACACGTGTGCAGCACGCGCCTAGCACATAGCACTCCACTCCATTACCACACCGCACAACACGCACAGTGCACACTGTGTTCCCAAGACTGCCTCACTCAACTAAGTTCAGAAACTTCCTCGCTGCCTCGCCTCAATTGTGATACCACAGTGTGCTGGCTAGACTAGACTAGACTTCTACATTGATAGAAGAAAAGATTCTGACATACACAAATTTCAAATGTCAAAAAGAGATAAACATAAAATAATATTATCGATACTTTAATAAAATCAGATTAAGTTTATATCCTAGATAAACTTAAATCTAATATCTATAGATAAACCTAATCTTATAGAAAGACAACAACGCTGATGCCAAATAGTTTTTGTCTCTTCTTCGTAAATAATAGAAGAAAATTGGATCGTAGTGTCTATGGGTACATATCCATATAATTAATAAAACTAATAAATAAATCTTAAATTTACAATTTGATGGTTTTATTAGGTACCCTTCTAAACCTGCTCAAATCCCAGAAACTGCGCTACCTGAAACGAGTGATTTTAGGTCACCTATTGTTTTGATTTTTTAGTTATATTTGCAACCAAAATTTAATTAAAAAAATATAAGGGTCAAATCGACAATAATACTAGGATATAATACTAGGTAGGGATGTGCGATTTCTATGCTCTCGAGTGTAGATACGGATGACGGATACTACGCGAGTCTGTGATGTGACAGACAGGATGCTCAAGATGATGATAATGAAAAATATAATGTTATTAAAGCAACGTAATCAACAACAGACAGAAACAAAATCGATACCTACGTTCTTGCGAAACCTAAAATAATGTATTAAGCCCGTAAAGTATACTAATAAATAAATAAAATCCAGGGCGGCGGGCGGCGCGGCAGCATGACCTCGTCGAAATTTGGTCCACGTCTGTTTTTTTGTTACTAGGTACTTATTTGCTACGTAGGTACCTGCTTTTGGTACTTATGGTTGGCTATCTATCTAATTAGGTCTATCTTTTATAAGTTTCATGAGTTACCTAGGGCACTTACCTACAAACTCGGGTCGGGTAATTATGCTATGGAAGTAGTTTCCACTACTACTTAGGTTGCTTAAGTGAGGACTCCCAGTTCCCACTAGGAAAATACCCACCTATTTTATATAAAATAAGGTAGGTATAAGCGATCTTAAAAAGTATTTTCTGGAACATAACATAAACCCGAAAATATATAAATAACAAACAAGCTCACGACTCGCATTAATTACTTAATTACTCGACTGTAATTCCCATGACGGACATTCTCAGATATATCTGTGAGGAAACCAAGTAACCAAGTAAGGGGTAGTCACAAGCACATCAGAAAATTACATTTGGCACATGCCAGTGCCTGTCCATATTTAGCCATTATTGATTATTCTGTGGTTTTGCATTAGTACCTACCTATTTAGCATTCCCTGTGCCAATTTGCTGGGCTATCGCTAACCGTTGTATAGGATCACAAACCAATGGCACATGCGTACGAACTTTTAGTTCTAGAGTAGATAGGTGCATTATGTCAGTTTCCTCACTATTTTTTCCTTAACCTGTATGAGGACATATATTTTTAGCGCGCGTCCGGGTCTGAACCCACGACTTTCGGAACGGAAGTCGGGAAACAGCCCACTAGACCAACACAGCTCTTTTGTACCTACTTAATAAAAATCCTAGCCCCTAGATTCTTGGTAAGATTTATCCAAAGAAAGGATACATCCGAAATAAAGAAAGACCACCCACCGTTGCGCAAAGGCAAATACAACCGAGTGATCGGTCAATAATCCTGAATTAAGACAAAAGCAGCATAAAACTTAGCGAATAACTTTGCAGAGGGCATTCACCGAAAGTTCGGGGTCTTGATGCTAATTATCAAAGATTAGCCTCAAGGTACGAGCGAAGCTAATACGGGCGGGCTCGTGGCCAGCGAAGCACGGCACGGTCGCCGCATCACAACCTCACAACCGCGACCACAATGCGACGAGACAGTCGCGCGTCCGGGGGCCTACTCCCGCCTTTCGTTTGTATTTACGTCTTTATCTCGATTACCGCTGGGAGACAGTACGGAGTACCGGTGGAAATAAAGGTCTGGGACACCGGCCGGACTCCATTGGCTTACATGGTTGATGTCACTAACGGTTTCGGTTTGAAAGTGCTCGCGGAACATAATTTTTTGAATGATAACAACATCGCCTTCTCGCCGTATGGTCTGATGGGCATCATGGTGGCTCTATACGAGGGTGTGGATGGAGAGTCCTCCTACCAGATCCAGAGGGGAATGCAGCTGCCTTGGAACAGAAAAGTCATGAGGATAGGCTTTAGGGATATTCACCGCACGTTGAAAGTGAGTTTCTATGATTATTATACCATCTAACTAGGTAAACTTAGTTTTGGATTTTTATGTAATTCTTCTATTACTTATACCTTCTAAGTAGGTACCTACATTACCTATTTATAGGAACCTACCTTACCCATTTTGTTAAAGGTAACCATCGTATTATCGAGGTCAATTATGTTATAGGCCACGCTTAGGCCGATTACTGTCCCGCTAGCCTAGGTAATTTGGAAAGCAAAGGATTTTAGATCAGTACACTGAAAAACCAAAACAGGTTGATCTAACCTTTTTTCAACCTTTTTTTAAGGTTAATATAGCACCTACCTACATGATTTGTTAAATCAGCTAAAATCAAATTGTTACTTGTAAAAGGTAAATTTAACCAAACCCAGTTAGGTTGTTTTAACAATGTTTTGAAATAGTAATTTAAACTTCTTAATGATATGTTATCTAAAGCACCTACCGATAAAAAAAGGTTGTTTTTACCATCTATGCTATTGGTTGTATATATCCATTTTTGAAAGGTAGAATCAACATGTGGCAATAAGTCTGATACACCAAAGTTTTTTCGTAAAATCAACATACTTCTACGAATCAACATGTGAGATTTAAGTTAGATGTACTTATTTTATTTGGTCAAATCAACCTGCATTGTTAAGAAACAACTAGTGGTGCTGTTAGCTAAACCTAGTTATGTCGTAAAATTTACCTAGACCATAAGTATTTTTGACAGAGGTATTATGTAGACACAACACCTTGCATTAGGTTGGAATAACCTTAATTTAGTGGTATAAATAACCTGTTTATATTGGTATTCTTGAGTGAGTTGCGAATGTTGAACTAACATGTGACCTAAAGTTAAAATCACCCAATGATTTTGGTACAATAAACCTGCATTCATTAGTAGAACCAACTTGTGGTGTTACGTTAGAGGAACCTAAGTTTTGAGGTAAAATCTACCTATTATTATAGTATTTTTGACTGAAGTGTAATGTAGAGTCGACGCGTAGCATTATGTTAGAATAACCCAAATGTAATGGTAAAATTAACCTATGTATATTGGTATTTTTGACTGAGTTGTAAATTTACGATTAATAGGTGACATTTAGTTAGAATTACTTAACTTTTATGGTAAAATAAACCTGCACCTTATGTTAGATAAACCTAAGCTTTCAGGTAAAATCTACCTAGATCATACAGTATTTTTGACATAGGTGTAATGTAGCAGTAGGTTAGAATAATATTTGCTCATAATAATTAAGTACAGTCAACATCAAACCTGAATGTTAAACGAATATTTCAAAACTCATGGTAGAATACATTTAGAAGAGTGTTTCTACAATATTTCAAAAGTATATTCTTATGAATTATTGTGGAAACCCTCTTTAGTAAAATGTCTAACTCATGTTAGAACTATCATAAGTTTAGAAACGATGATCATTTAGGTTTGATGTTGACTGACATACATTTTGCATGATTAGATTAGTGCAAAATGTAATAATATCCTACTGCCACTTTACATATCTGTCAAAAATACAAATGATCTAAGTAGATTATACCACAAAGCTTAGGTTCAAACTTATTCTAATACTTCCATGAAAATGCAGATTGATTTTACCAAACAACACATATAGAAAATTCTGTACAAATACTTTTGCGTTTCAGTTTAAGATACTTTACATCAGAATTTAGAAAAATCTATTCATATATAATCTATTGCATAGGCAATACATAGGTACATACATGCAAAATACCAATAAAACCAACAACTTTAACACAACGCAAGCTTATTCTACAATACACTTCCATCATAATATTATACATAAATAAAAATGCAGATTGATTTTCCCAGTCATCATGCAGTAAATTCCGGATACATATATTTGACCGGCATATGCTGTGGTTAAATGAATCTGTATTTTATGTATTCTTAATTATGTTCGTGTAAGTGTGTGTATGTGTGTGTATCCAAAGGAAACCGAATAGTAAATCAAAAAATTAAAAGATTTAGTACTATAAATATAATTTATTTAACATTGAATATAACTAAATAACAACATACATAAGACCTAAGTTACACGGCACCTAGACAAAGTAATATTATGTCGCAAATATCAAAAATCTAATTAAAAACAAATGTCACAATTAGGCAATTCTCGTGCTAAATAGACATAATATATTCAATTATATTCGAACGTCACATTTTATAAAATATTTATATGTAAAACATGTTGAAATGTGACAGTAAATGACTACAGTGACAGGAGCGTTAGACATATACATTTTAGATTTGATTAGACTTGTACTTATTGCTTTATAAAATTTTGTAATTTCTTGTCACTTTTGTTATTTTTTGTCATTTCTAGGTTAAGGTAAGGTAAAGGACAGGTTAAGTTTTTTTCTCGGTAGACGTCTCGCCGTTTTTCAAGTCTATAGAGGTAGAAACATCAGTTGGAGTCTGAAAAGAAAAGAAAAACCATCAAACACGAAGACAGATGAACTAATAAACGAGCCAATATGTTCTTTTTTATTTATTTCTATTAGATTAGGTATTATGGAAACCAAAAACCAAACTTTGCATAATCGTAGCAACCTCATCTTAACCTCGTTATTTTGTAGGTATACTCTTTTACCCCATATTATTTTCTTGAAGGCACCTACTTGTCAAAATGACACCATTGTGTCATTTTACAAAATCGTACTATTATTTATTATGTAGCTAAATCCTGGTACATATAGTAGTCTGTGGCTAAATTACTGTATTCTGTGGTTGCAATTATTATCATAATAATTGCACCTATTATGATAATAATGAAAACACAATAAATATTTTGTAAATAGTGACAATGGTGTCATTTTGACAAGTAAAAACCTTCAGTTCTGTTGGAATGAAGCGAGTGACAGCTTCTGAAAGCACAATTAAGTCTTATTTTTTCATGCATTTGTTATTGTACCACTCCACAATACTTTTTGTTATATATGACCTGCTAGTCGCATCAAGTTTATTACTTGATTTCAGACGTGCTAGAACCAGTTTTCCATAGCTGTTCTCTTTCAGAAAAATAGCCACTCTAAGTCAAATTTTGAAGAATCATTATTTTTTACCATTTTCCATACAAAACAAGATTTGAATGTGGAAGGGGCAAAAAGAGATAGTTTATGATTTTCCTTCTACTCGCTATATCCTCCTTTATACGATTCCATTAAACGATCACCCCTCCCACGACTGCAACTGGGAGAACAACCATGTCGGCGAGTCAGTGGTAGTTTAGATTTATATGTGGGACACTCAGAAAGTTTTAAGAAACTAAAAAACTAACTTCTATGGATAAAATATTTTAATTTTCAAAGAACTCTCCACCAGCCTCTATACAAAGTTTCATGCGTCTGAACCAATTTTCGAAACATTTTTTCCAGTCCGCCGCAGACACCTCTACCACGGTCTTCTCGGACGCTGCTAGTGCGTCTTCCGGCGATGAAAACTGTATCCCTTTCCGCTGATTTTCTACTTAAGGGAATAAAAAGAAGTCACACGGTGCCAGATCAGGACTGTAAGGAGGGTGACGCAAGACTCTGACCGGTGTGGTGTCCAGGAAGTCCCTTGTTTTGAGCGCTGAGTGCGCGGGCGCGTTGTCATGGTGAAGCAGTACCCCACGGAGCCCGGTGTTCGGTTGCTTTTTTGCTCATCGCAGACAAAACTTCTGGCAGGCATTTTGTGATATACCATTCGGCGTTGATGCTGCTTTGGTCTCGTAATGGAATTGAAATCAGATACCCCGTCAAAGTGAAGAAACTAGCGATCAAATTTTTTCCCGCGCTTCTCGATCGCTTCACTTTCGTAGGCGTTGGTTCGTTTTGAGCTTCGGTGAGGTTGTGCTTCACCCAGCGCAAAACTATCCTCCTCACACGAAGGTGCTCGTGAAGAATCTTGTGAACGCTTCCCGAACCAATCTGCAGTGTATGTTGAATCTCTTCGTATGTAATTCGCCTGTTTTCTTGAATTATTTTTTTTTACTGCCAGCACACTTTCTTCCGTGACAGCCGTCGTAGGACGACCCCTCCTTTGTTCATCCCCCAAAGTAAGGCGACCGCGCTTGAACTCGCTATGCCAACGATAGATGGTTGCTTTTGAAGGTTCTTCATCTATAAAAGCCATTTGAAGTCGATCAAATGACTCATCAGATTTTAGGCCACATTTAAAATCGTAGAAAATCATCGCATGAAAATGCTCTCGATGCAGATCCATTTTTAAATGAGACGCGATCATTTAATTTGACTCTCGAAAAAATGTGGAGGGCAATTCGAAATTCAAACAATGGTATTTTTACTTTTCAATAACCAAATTTTTCTAAATATTTACAAGTGGCCAGTGCCTTATACATAAAAACTTTTTTTCGCAAAACTTTCTGAGTGGCCTGGTATAATAGAACAAATAAAATTCAAAATTAACATGCAGTATTATTTTTTCATCAGTAATAAGGCTGGTAGTGCTGTTAGTACAAGCCGAACATGTAGGGCTTGGAGGAGCGGAATTTGTGTCCTCGGATGCAGTGTAAAACTTTCTCTTTTGAAAATAAACTAAACATTATGCACATTGGGTATTACCGTAGCATAACTGCGTTAAGTAAATTTAACTTTTCTTCTTCGGCATAAGAAAACTCATAAACACAAACTTATAAAAAGACGTCGTTAGTAGACTTTAATAATCCCTTATATTACATACCTAGTACCTACCCATCTACGTAGGTATTTTACAAAAAAAATACATTTTGTCATCATCATCTTCTTGTTCTTATCTCATCCAAATGTTATTTCAACACATTATATTTTGTAATGTGTTGAAATAACATTTTGTTAGATTACTAAGGTACCTACTAGTTATGCTGCTGTTAGAAGATAGGTTGGTACTTACATGTATTATTTTGGTAAATTTATTGACGCCGGCTCTTAATAGAATCCTCTCCTTGATTTTCGGCACCAGTTCCTTCAGTTTATATTCGCTAATATCGGTTAAAAGTTCTACAGAAATTTCATTGTCTGAAACGCAAAACCAAAAATTAATTTATACAGTGTGTATCTACATAACCAAATAATTATATTTTCTGACTGAAAACGAGGTGAGCCTATGTCAGAAAGGCCTCTGTTTTTGGTTAACAGTAGACCAATTAGGTACCTACCCATTTTGATTGTACAATTCTCACAGACTAACTTGACCGTACTAAACATAGGTGTTTCGAACTTCGGCGCATGCATGTACGTACCTACAATACCGTCGGTCGGTCTTATAAAAGCGATCTGCGCAACCACTTGCACAAAATTCATCCGGACCTGTTAGCCCGCGAGAACTGTACCTACTAAGAAATGCATAGTGCAGCAAAATAGCTCACTATAACTACACATTTATTTTGTTTAAAGGTAAAAATCAACATAACACTTAGATAGTAGATACGTATTTACCATGACAATTTTTAATCGTCTCCTCTGCTAAACCCCATTCCTTGAGGTACTCATGCACCAGTGACCTCGCGATTTCCTCTTCGTCCATAGGTAGGTACTTTGGTGTTCCCACATACACCACCACTAGCACTAGATAGGTTTAGATAAAACTTAGGCACTTGAAAGCAATTCCCACTTGGAGCATGCGCGTGCTATTACACTGTCTAAACTGAACTGCACTGCCCGCTCGGCTCAAGTCGGCTCGCGCGCGAGCGGTGGCGCGGAGTGGAGCGAGGCAGGAGGGAGGGGAAAGTATTCAGTTATAGCTTTTTCAAACATCTAGCCAAAAGTTAAATTAATTTAGTTTTTTGACTAAGTTAATTTGTTGATTCTACTATGCAATCATATGTAAGGAGTTAACAACTTATTATACTAGTTATGTTAACTAATTGGTAGAGTTGTTTAGAACGTCTGCAAATAGTTGAATATGTTTTGTAAATTCGAATTAATTTTCATGCTGACATGACTCTTGCAATTTTGTTGACTTATAATTAAGTTATAGCTGTTTTAAACGTCTAGCAAAACGTTAAATTTATTTTGTTTTTTTGACTAATTTAATTTGTTGATTCTACTATGCAATTATATTTAAGATGTTAACAACTTATTACAATAGTTATGTTAACTAATTAATATAGTTGTTTAGAATGTCTGCAAATAGTAGAATATGTTTTGTAAATTCGACTTAGTTGTCATGCTAACATGACCCTTGCAATTTAGTTGACTTATCAATTAATTATAGCTGTTTTAAACGTCTACCAAAACGTTAAATTTATTTTGTTATTTTGACTAAGTTAATTTATTGATTCTACTATGCAATTTTTCGTAAGGTGTTAACCACTTGTACACTAGTTATGTTAACTAATTGGTATAGTTGCTTAGAACATCTGCAAATAGTTGAATTTGTTTTGTCAATATGACTTAATTTTCATGATTACTTGATTTATGCAATTTTGTTAACTAAGCATTTAATTATAGCTGTTTTAAACATCAAGCAAAAAGTTAAATTAATTTTGTATTTTTGACTAAGTTAATTTGTTGATTCTACTATGCAATTAATTGTAAGGTATTAACAACTTAATACACTAGTTATGTTAACTAATTGGTAGAGTTGTTTAGAACGTCTGCAAATAGTTGAATATGTTTTGTGAATTCGACTTAGTTTTCATGTTGACATGACTCTTGCAATTTTATTGACTTATCATTAAGTTATAGCTGTTTTAAACGTCTCGCAAAAAGTTAAATTTATTTTGTTATTTTGACTAAACTACTCGGTTGGTTCTTGTTTGCAATATGTTAACTTAACATTTCATTATAGTTGTTTTAAATTACTAGCAAAAAGTTGAAATTATTTTGTTATATTTAGTAAATTGTTTTATTGAATCTACTTTACAATATGTTGATATAACTAAATGAACAGTTAAATTGACCTCTATGAGATTATACATATAAATTTATGTTATATTAACCATTTTTAGCGGTTGAAACAATAATTTTATTTCAACATTTTTTTTTCTGTAATACCAAATGTGTTGAAACGTTTGTCTTAACGTAATTTAATGTTGACTCAACTGATATGGAATCAACATTAAGAAATTCAACTATTGGGTTTTTCAGATGATGTTCTACTGATACACTGATTTTGTTTATACTTACTTTAATAACATAGATAAAGTTAAGTACCTACCTATAGATGCGTTAAATATTGATAATACTTATTTCCTAGTAACTACCCAGGTAATATAGCGAGCTTTGAATGTTTTAACTGATGATTTCAGAAAAGACTTGACAAAGGTAGCCACATAGTCATAGGTAGCTTTGTAAATATGATAAATAATTTTATTAGGTCGACGATAAAAAAAATTAAAACCCCCAAACGTGTATTTTCATCATCGATTGCAGCGGCCCTAGTGACTTGTGGCGATAAAACCTATCTGAGAACCATCCTTGAAGACAAACAAATTGATTGCCAAAACCGCATTACAATCCGATAGCCGTTTC
This sequence comes from Perizoma flavofasciatum, assembly GCA_958496245.1. Classification (NCBI taxonomy): domain Eukaryota; kingdom Metazoa; phylum Arthropoda; class Insecta; order Lepidoptera; family Geometridae; genus Perizoma; species Perizoma flavofasciatum. The sequence goes on from OY292423.1 coordinate 10,967,872, forward strand.
GGAAATAAATTAGGTTAAAGTATATACTATAGTTAACACTAAAGTCGTTATGTCTATAACCTTGTAAATGGTAACATAAATAAACATAGGTATTCAACGCTCCTGATGTCAGTGGATGGAGATGGCTGAAGATCCTTCGCCATGCCAAAAATGCAAAGACAGGTGGGTAGGTACCTACTTACTAAGATTGATCACTAAACTGGCGCGCGCCGCCCTGGGCAGTTGTGAGTGGTCGCTTCTGTGACTAAGCACGAACAGTGAAACAGGAACTACAGGTAGTGAGGACCGTATTGAAATAAGTTTTCACTATCGCATACATTTCGATACTCACCTTCATCATTATGTAAGTAGGTAATTGATATAATTTTTAGGCAGATACTTATTTACCTTTTGATATTTTTAGACATACTTCGTCCCAGAGGAAGGGTTCCTTGCAGGCTTGGCTTTGAACAACGAAAACGTCACATTTAATGATAGCTATAAAAATATTTTGAGATTCTACGGCTTTGATTTGGAAAACGACCAACTACCAACTTTTCCTCCAGCGAATAGCTCAAACGATAGTCCAGTTACAACGACTATGGGACCTGCAGGTTCTGAAACCACTCCTATGACGAGCGCAGCTGGTGTGACGGAAGAATCAACAGCTTTTACAAAAGAGGAGACCACAACTAACCCCAATTCTGAAACAGTGGATATTGACATACGACAGCCTACAGAAGTTACCGCAGTGAGTCCATCCTCCGCACCAAACGCTGAAAGCTCTACTGTTACTATACCTCTTATTGAAACGACGACTGTTCTTCCTACTGAAACAACTGTTCCTCCTACTGAAACAAATGTTCCTACTGTTGAAACCACTGAATTGACTACTACAACCTCAGCAACTCCAGAAACCACGACCATACTGATATCAACGGCATCTTTTAGCAACACGCCGATGACTCCCGAACCAGACACAACCATCTCCATTGTAATCGCTCCAAGTTCTGAAGGTGATGCAGAATCTGTCTCTCAACAAACTTCACAGGCTACATCAGCACTATCGATAGAGCCTACGGCTAATAATGAAGTTATGTCAACTGTAGACATGGGATCAACAATAGCTGATCCCATTTCTGAAATATCTACAGCGAGCATAAGTGAGATGACTGAAAGCGTTATAATGACAATGTCTGTAACCACAACTGAACAAGGATCTACTGTGGATGCCATGACAACAGCAGACTCTTCAACGACCGTCAGCGAATCGTCCTTAGAAACCCTTCAGAGGCGGAAGAAATCGATCGTGGATTTCATATTCACAAATCCTCCATACGTCGACGATTATTTCTTTTATAGGTCCTATAATGTGGGACCGGAAATTCCTGGTCCAGTGTTAGATGATCAACTGTTCCTAGCAAACGGATTAAATAGTGTTCAGGTTAGTAACATTTACATGTATTAAATAGTTACTCCTAGTACTTTACCAACGTACCTAGTTGTACTTTACTAGTTACAGTGCTGGGGGTAAATGTTTAGGTACCTACTTAATGCTTATGTATGTAGTTGAGATATATTTTTGGCTTTGAATACTTACTCTATGTATAGCGGACGAAGTTTATATCCTTTAGATATAGCTACTTTTTAGGCTTATAATTTACTTTGTCTATTAATAAGCGTTTTTAAGTAAATTGAGATATTCCGCACCAACGTGGTCATGACAGATTATCTGGATGGAGGTGGCCCAATATATCGTTTGTTATGGCACGTACTTTTTAGGGCAGCATATATCTAGCAGTGAACCTACAAGCTGCTGATTATGATGATGAACGTGACCGTTGGAACTTCAAAATCCTTATTTTAATAAGTACCAGTCATCGTATCAGCACCAGATAATTAGGAGTCTGCATCAAATTTTTCACAAACGTCGCAAATTGGCAATGGTCTCCGTAATTGGGATTCGTTACGGGCAAAAGTGAAACTAATTTAATTTTGGCCAGGTGACGTACATGCGTTACGACGCGGTGTTGGAGCACGCATTCCTGCCTCATTTGGAGGCCACGGCTCTGCGGCTGCCGCTGGACAGCGATAGGTACTACCTGCTGGTCGTGCTGCCGAATCGAGGGGGTCCGTTTGAGCTCGGTAGGCTGCTGGGCCGGATGGCACGAGAGTCAGACCTAGCGGATATCTACGCAGCGTTGAGACCGCGACGTGTCAGGGCAACCGTCCCCAGTTTTATCGTCAAAGGACACGTCACGCTTACTACCGATTTGCAGAAGGTAAAGTTGCATTTCGATTGTTTGTTACCTACATCAGCAGCCTGATGAAGCCTACCCCAAGGAACGGTGTTAAGCCTCCTACAACCGCCGCCGGTTCACTTTTTTTCCTTTAATCAATTCTGTTTTGAGTTTTATTTTATTAAACACAGGTAATTTTGAATCGCGACTTCTATTCTTCGAAACAATACATATCTTCCTTGGTTGAAAATTGAGATTTTAATCATTTCACCATTATGAACGTACCTACCAAATTCACACGAGTTTATAAAATACCCATGGTATTGAAACAATGCATTGCTTTAGGTCCCTTATGTAGAGCAAGTAATCTATGTTCTAAGTACCTAACTGTAACTATAGGTACCTACATACCAAAATACAGACTGACAAGGTGTTAGTCACGTAATGTTGGATCATCGTAACCTGAGTAATATTATGTAAGGTTCTAATCTTCGTCACTATCGATTATTCCCATAATAATTATAAGCAAAGCAGGTACCTACCTAGTTTCGTAAATTTAGTATTAACTAATATATTTATTCATACAACTTCATATATAGATACAAGTAGGTATGTATATTATATAAAAATTACAGATTAAACTATCTCGTTGTCTCGTAAAGATCGTTGCAAACGATCTATAGATAGCTCAACTGCTCTAGATCACTACCAGACAGATGCGTTCTGAAAATGCTGGCCGCATTGCCACGCTGAATGGCAATGCTAATGTGTTGACCCAGATAAGAGCCAGCTCTCTGATATCTAACGCGTCACTTCGACCAGTTGCCCTGAAAGAATTTTGAAAACGCGAATGGGGCCCTTCCCCACGAACCCAGAGTTTTAACCCCAAAAAGCTCAAATATGTAAGCTCTATCGAGACTTCTATATTTGCGCCTCTTGAAATCGTCGGCCGCTGCACCAGCTCTAACTATTAACTACCTATGTACGACATCTCCAATTTGTCACTAAAATGGGCCTAAACAAAATAATGCATTCCGATGATCTCTGCTCCATTTAGATAAAACTAATGTTTATTACATACATTTTTATCGCGATCTGTAATGTAAATTAGAGTTTGCCCACCGTTTTAGGAATTTTCAAGGTAATGCAGATAGTACCCATATAGGTACATGTAGGTATGTACTACCACAGATATAATAATACTAGTTCACGTATTACTACTAGTATTATAATATCTGTGGTACTACTTAACTTTAATCACTCAACATTTTTTTGCTATGAAACGTGGTAGGTAAGAACGCAAACATAGGTACATAACCCGATAGTTTGTCAATTTTTATGTTTTTGTGAATCTATGACAACATCCTTAATGCTAAACAAATTACAGGAATTTCCATTATTTTCAAAATGCATGTTTATAGCCAAAACGATAACTTCCTGTAGTTTTGTCGTATGAAGTTTGTGCAATTGCATATTCGTAGAATAACGATTATTATGGCTATTGATAGCATACATAATCCAAGGTTTTTCGAAATTGAGAACAACATTCAGCATCATAGAGCGTAAAGGTAGGTAGGTATTTCTTCTATCTATATTTTAGACGGTTACTTTTTAACTTTAATTCCTTAAAGTATTAAATAAGGCTAAGCGAATAGTGTTTAACATGACAGGAACCACTAACCTAAAAACCTAACAAATAGTATAATAGCGTGTCGTCTGGCCGGACAGTGGACACGTCTTGAACACTCTATTTCTTGGACATCCTGACTGGCGTTCGAACGGTGAATATATTTATTGTAAATGCGCATTTTTTACTCGCGTCGACAGGAGCCTGTATGTGCGTTAGCCATCAGGGGTGGTTTGTTTGTCTGAAATAATTAATCTTCCAAGCGGTTTATTTGCTAATTATGAATGTACAGCTTGGCATCCGTGATGTGTTCGAGCCGCGGCAGCGCGACTTCACGCTGATGACGCGTCAGAGCGGAGTCTACGTGCGCTCCATCGAGCAAGCTGTATCCGTCGCCATTCGCAAGTACCGACCCGACGATCACAAGAAAAACCGTAAGTTCGACAAACTGTACCAATTAGTTTAACATTATTCTCAGATATTTAAATGAGACGACGAAGTCTGGATCCTAGCTAGCAGCCGGCGTTCCGGCATGATCCAGTTAATTACCGACAGCGGCCGACCGGCAAACCCTACGATTTGTACGAGTGCGTGCGAACCGTGTGGTGTGGTGTGGCTAGCAGCAAAAGGGTCGCTCATCGCCGTCGTTACGGATCGCCGCCGACCAGCTACGGAAAATCCTTGGATGACATTGTGCTCCGTAATTTTACACAATTTAACGAATCCAGAGCTAAAAGGTCGTATTTTGCACACATCATCATGTTGGCAAACCGCGAACTGTGAGAAAGATTGACGCAACTACGTTGGCAGTACATAGTAGGTATTCTTATACTTGAATGATAATTAGGTGCAAAGGCAGTCTTCAGTGGCCTAGTTTTCCGGCGCAGGGGCTGAGATAATCGTTGCCAAAAGCCGAGCCGAGGTGATAAATGGCGAGAGTAAACCACCATTGTCTCGGCGCGGTGTCGCAACGCGGAGACACGCGCGTTTGCCTCCATTGATGCAGCTGCTCTCTACGCTATCGACAATCATGGAAATCGCTGCATCACATTAATGCGACCTGAATGCCTAATCGCGGGATGAAAATGATGATTCGCGGATAGTCCTCCAGCGCAATCATCTAAATAGGTTTAACTGAAAAATGCTAGATGATTGTTTCCGGTTGCAACGGCTCGGATATTATGTTTTGGCGATTGTGTAACTATAAGTGTCAGATTACGTTTAATTACCATTTCATAAGGACGAAATTTTTCAATGTTCTATCGCAGGATACGTGCACAACCGCGATCCAGTGACGTTCCACGCGACATATCCGTTCCTTTACTTCGTGATGGATGCCACTATCAACGTCGCTCTGATGGCCGGGAAGATGGTAGACCCTCTCAACTCAAGGATATTATAGTATTTATGCAATAAATGTGTTTCATTTTTCTATGCTGATGTCCTTCATTGTTTTTGCATGGGAATGTTTTCAAGGAATTAGATCCTTTGTCAATCTCTATTGGGTTCAATAAGATTATTCCCGAAAACATAGCACAGCACTAAGTGTAAAGTAGGTAGTAGAAGACAGATACGAGACAGGCAATAAGCCATCTCTGCCGCGGCATATATACCTATTGTTTTTCTTTAAAAAAAAATGCTAGACACGCACATTATTATCTAGCCCCAAAGTAAGCAGAGCTTGTGTTATGGGAACTACATAACTGATATACTACTATATAATAATAATGCTGGACATTTTTCACACAGCATCATCTAGCCCTAAAGTAAGCAGTTTGTATTATGGGAACTACATGACTGATATCTACTCATTTTTCTGTAAATACATTCATATTATTCATAGAAAATACCCAGACCCGAGACAACTTACAGAACATACAAACATTTGCCCGCGGCGGGAATCGAACCCGCAACCTTCTGCGTCACAGGCGGTTCTTCGCCCACTACGCCACAGAGGTTATATACATTTAAAAGGTTTCTTAGGTAAGATACTTTTACGTATTTTTCTGTTGACTTAGCAGGTTTTCCATCACTAATTTGGCTCCAGACCTTAGGTCTGGTGAAGTGCAGTCAACATCCATTTCACTTTCGGACCTCATTTTTATAGGTATTTATTATCAAAATATCAGAATCGAGACGAGCTTTGAAATTAAAAAAAACATTGGCGATAGAGAATTTACGCCAATGTTTTTTTTATTTTACTGACTGTTCGGAAAGCTAAAGGCGTCTGCATACAGCCACTTAAACGCAACCTATTTGTACCAAGCTCGATAAAAGAAATCCAAATTCAAATGAGGCGAACAAAGAAAAAGTTTTGTCGTAGTCGTTATTGCTGGCGTGCTGGATGCACGCAATGCCGGCAATGGATTTCCATACAACATTGCCGGCACGTTTTATGCACGCAATGCCGGCAATGGATTTCCATACAACATTGCCGGCGCGTTTTTGTACCAAATTCAAAACTGATGCTGTGAACGTAAATACGATTCTTTGCGTGTTCTTTTTTCGAATGTAATAACAATATTTCCGCGCATGTTTGAGAAAATTATTTGACCCACTTGGTGACGAACGTTAGCTTATAACAGACTCTGTAGGAGCAAAAATTTTTCATCTGTGTAACATACTTTCAGATACAGATCATTACGTAAAACGAAAGTGTGCTTCGAGCATGGCAAGATTTTGACAAGACCGACTGTATCTAATTATATTCGATAGATAGCACTGTCTCAAATAAAATATGATATATGAAGAACATTCAATCAGTTACTGTTTTTACTATGCCGTTTCTAACAATACCTATCATATTTGCTAGGTCCTAGATACTACTAGGAAAAACTTCAAAGTCCAAAAATACATGTATATTTTTTTGGATGTGCATCAATTGAAAATCGATCTTGTTGAATTTCTAAAAGTAGTCTTTTACACCCTGTATACAATATTTCCAAGTTGATATTTGAGCATGCCTAATAGTAAGCATGTTAGGTATTTTCTACTCTATTCCATCATACAAGATTAAGATCATTTAAAACCTGTGTGTAGTGTTACTACTTCCTACAAGAAAAACTTCATATAGTTTTTTTATATTTATTTTAAATTCTCCTTACTTCGCCCTCTTGGACTTAATTTTTCTTAGGTAGAACTCCAGCTCCTTGCCCTCGAGTACATACCCATCGGCACGCCCACACTGGCCGGGCCGGCTGGACACGCACGCTGGAACAAATATACCACATTACTTCTGAACTAAAACATGGCTATATTATTATTTGGAGATTGGTTCTCAGAGTAACTATGACAAGTAAAGATCATGCAGCTACTAGACTGTTCCCAAAACGGTTACAGTCTGGATTGCAGCTTCAAACTTTTTTTTACATCATCGAAAAGAGAAATCTGATATAAACATAAAAACAAGCATTGCGCTAGGGATCGCTCACATAGATGTTACATGAAAGTCACGTTTTGTAAAGGCCATAATGACCTGTTTAATTTCGACATGCTGTCAGTAGAACCAATTTTTAATTATGAATTTATGTTGATCATTAATTACCAATAAACATCTACATATTTTCATCCCAGTACATGAACAATGACATAATGAATTACATGACTAACTTTAAACAGGTGATTAACTAATACAGCTCTGTCTCTATCTGCTATGTCATTTCAAATTCATCAGAAGAAATTGGAATTTTTTTCGTAATTGGTAGAAAACAAAGCTAAACAACTGTTAAAAATTACAAGAAGGGCCCCTTATCCAAGTTGTTAATAGAGCTTACCTAACAAACGACCAGTGTGGAACTGCTCCTCGAGAGCGGCCTCCACCTTGGAGAGGCGTTGTCTGGACACATACTTCTTGGCAGTCTTCTTACTACGCTTCTTGTTTATGATGGCTTCCTCTGCCTCTGTCTGGAGAGTGACAAAATTATTGAAACGTATGTTAAATAATGCTGATTGATGAAGTAAGGAAAATTCAGGTAAAGCCAGATAATCAACATGTGAACCACATTCATATGACACGCAAGTTTTTCATCATTATTTTTAATGATACCTACATGATTTACAAGAAATAGTTTAATGTTTATTTGGTGATTTGATTGCAAAAAATCCAATAGCCAGATGTTAGGTTTACTAATTTTCATAATGAAAATATGTCTCTTCTAATACAATAGGTATTAGAATTAAAAAAACAAACTTAAGAAAAATAAAAGGTACACAAAAAAATGCAATTGGCAGCCTTAATATTAAGAGCAATCTCTTCCAGGCAACCATATTAAAGGAAGAAAAAAAAATAGAGAAATATTATTCAATGACTAAGCTGTGTTATCTCAGCTGTTTACAAACAGAACTTACCAGCTTAGCTCCCTTCTTCCGACCAAGGGGCAGCAGGTAGTGGGACTCATACCACTGCCTGAAGGGTGTGGCATCCACCACCACAATGGCGTTCTTCACCAAAGTCTTTGTACGCACCAACTCATTGTTGGATGCATTGTAGACCACATCAATGATACGGCTCTTTCGGGTTGAGCCTGGAATAATTTCACATTTATAGTGTTATTGGAACTGGTTTCTATTAGTTTCAAGAAAAAGCAAGTAGAAAGGTACAACTTAACTTAAAAACTAGGTATATATCTATTAACTGAATGACTGATTTTAAAAGTGTACAAGGTCCACTCAACTGGATGGTCAGACACATTCAGCATAAATCATAATAATATTGCTGGGAGGGATCCTATACTCAGCAATGGGTGCTAAAAGGCTATAAAATAAAAGACAAGATGTAAGTAAACTTACATTCTGAGCCCCAGGAGAAGTTTCCAGTGTCAAGACGCAGGGCACGGAACTTGGTGTTGCCACCACGAGATCTCACCAAGTGTATCCGCTGAGATCCAAGCTAAAACAAACAAAAATTATATTTAACCAGGTTCGAACAGAAGTACTTCGCACGTCCCGCCTTTATTAAAACTGAGTTGTTAGACACAGTGTACGAACAGTCAGACTAGGCAAAAACAAAACAGTCGGTACTCTTTAGAACTAAATAGCACGTCAGTTGTGAAGAGGTTATTTTATACTTACTTTTGTGTTGGCAGCCGGGCGACCTAACTCGTACTTCCTCTTCTTGCGAATAGGCGCACGCTTGCCACCCGTAGCCCTTCGCTTATGCCAGTGATCACGACTGATACCTGTATATTAAGGAACACATGGTTTCTCACACAAAATTATCCATACACATATCGGCAACTACTTTGAAAACAATCTTTGTTTTAAGAGTCGTTGTTGTCAAAATACAGCCAAGGAACCATTCTGTTAGCTATATCAATAATATTTTGGAATGGGATTAGTTTCACAAAACGAGCACGGTAAAGATTTTGGTGGATAAAAATTTATTTCTCGAAACCAAAACTACTCACCCATCTTGGCTGGGCTGAAAAAGAAAAGAACTGTCAGAAGAGAAACCTGTCAAGACCTGACTTGCAGTCAGATATACGGATTGGATGTCAATTAAGTTTGTCACTGTCAAGTCAACACCGACAGTATTGTACGACCAGTTATTTGTACAGCTGTGAAAAGCACAGACCGTATTCCGTGACCACTCCCAATTTGGTCAAGAGTTCGTCAAATACCTAGTATATTGGATACAAAAGAGATACTGCAGTAAACGTATATTCCACAAGTCTGTGACTGCAGCGCATCGTAGACATTTTGCTGGCGCTCGGATTAATGGCTTTCATGCCCCATCCTAAAACTTAGGGCAGCGTCGGTGCAACGCCATGTCCATAGACTCACTATGTATGCTTATGCAGCCGATTGCCGTTTTTGAAGCATCGTCCTGCGCGTTACGTTCTATTAGACAGCAAAACGATTCGATTGCCCCCAGCTGCTGAGGTAGCAGCTGGTCCAGCTAACTTATTGATTATATCCTTTATGGTACAGCTGTATAAAAATGTGTTGCATTGAATTGAAGGAGTCGCATAACAAGATCGAGCCTCATCAAAGCTCTATTATAATATTCATAATTGGTGAGGCAATTATGATAACTTCACAATTATGTAAACACCCTCGGTAAACTTCGAAAGGAGCTCCGTTGTTAGCACTTTGACCCAAACGACCGACACCGAACGTAGTAGTCAGAAGTAGTAAGAAGTGACTCCATACCACAGGATAACAATACTCAAGAGCTGCTCTCGTATTTAACAAACTTCGTGAGTGGTTACTTGACGTATTTTATACTTACTTTTGTGTTGGAACAACTAGCCGATGCCCGCGGTTTTACTCGCGTAGGATAGATAGTTGATAGGGGCATTAAAAATAATTGCATGATATATTCTGATTCGTATTCAGTTCTTTTGTATTTTAAGTATCTAAACTAAGTATACAGCACATCGCACCACGCGTTAAACATTTCTTAAACAAACTTGATACACCAACCTACCCCCTTTGAGGGATAGTTAAGAAGAAAAAAAAATGTCTTTTATCATTTGGATTGAAGTCTATTTATGTGGTTTGTAAGTTCAACGAATACCATTTTTTCATACAAAGGTTTTTAGCCCTTTTCACCCCCTTAGGGGTAGAATTTTCCAAATTCCTTTCTTAGTGCACCCCTACACCATAAGAGGAATTTACCCTCCAAATTTCATGCTTCTAGAACTAATAGTTTAGGCTGTGCGTTGATTCACCTTTTGTACTTTGACACCCCTACATCCCCTTCGAGGGATATTTTGGAGAAATTATTATATCAAACTTTTCTTATTTAGATTGAAAAATATTTATGTGAAGTTTCAAAACTGTAAGTTCAAGGAATACGACTTTTCATACAAAGGTTTTCAGCCCTTTTCACCCCCTTAGGGGTAGTATTTTCCAAATTCCTCTATTATTGCACCCTTACACCTTAAGAGGAATATACTTTCCAAGTTTCATCTATATCTAGGACTGTGTTTTTAGGCTGTGCGTTGATCCGCCAATTAGTTACGGAACAGTTTTATATATAAGGATGATTGATGAAGGTTAATAATATGCTCAATATTTTTTTTTGGTACCTATTGAAAATATAAATTAATAAATTTTAAATAATTTTTCTTTTTTCCTTTATACTTTTGTGTATAAATACAATATCATGATTAAACAATGCATCTTTGAAATAATTCATATATTAATTATATTTAACATAATTAATATTTCTATTATAACCGGCGTTTTGGTGTTTTGTCAAAGGCTAAGCTGATTTGTCTTTGCTCTCAAGAGAATACGACAGACCATATCGTTCCAAGCAGCCGTGGCTGCCTAGCACGGACACGTACCCTCAGTGCTGAACTATGCTCTCTTGCTATGGGGTAACTCGGTAGATGTAGAGAAAATTTTTAAGATGCAAAAGAGATACATCCGAGTAATTAATAAGGCTTGGATCCTTGATAGTTGCAAACCCCTTTTTATGAAATGCAATATTTTGCCTCTACCATGTATGCATATTAAAGAATTGTGTTTCTAAAAGATCACCCACATTATTTAAAAAACGCAGTGAAGTGATAACTAGACAAAAACGGGCCAAGTTTATTAACCTAATGTATCAAACTCTTTGCTCTAACGATATCTATAAGAAAAATATTTATAATATGTGTCTAACAATTTATAGTAAATTACCTGAGGAACTTAAAGCGTTAGATGGATTTACATTTAAGAGAAAGTTAAGTAAATGGTTAATGTGTAATTGTTTTTATAGCCTGGATGAGTATGTTACTTATAATAATAGAAATAAATTAGCATGACATTTTTAATACTTGCACGCCCGCTCTCAGTCTGCATGACTGAGTACATTTGCAATCATAATATTTAAGACCTTAATTATAAAATATGTATTCATGCAAATAAATGATTTGATTTGATTTTTGGACAAGCCAAGAAGTAGCTCTCAAAAATAATTCAAACTGTGTAAAACTTTATTTGGGGCTTTAAAAACGGATACCAATCATTACCAACAACACTGTAAAAATTTGCAAGCAAAGCTAGCCGTGAAAGTTTCGTGTATTAGGAATAAAGAGCTACTAACACCCACAAAAGTGAGTCCGGTTGTTGTACAACCATGGAAAGCGCAGCCAGGTATTTGCGACCAAAATGGTCGCAAATTCCTGGTTGCGCTTTCCCGGCACGTGCTGGGAATGTCCAACCATGGAATGCACAACCATGGAATACAAAACCCGGGATTTTGTGGCCATTGCTGTGATTGGTTGAAAGCCCATGCTTCGTTTAGATGCAACTACAGAGTATAAATCGTACTATCCTATTTTTATAGACGAGTACCACAGACTATAGATGAAATCATTAAATCCAGAAACACACTAGCAACAAGTGTCGATTTGATTCTAAATAAATAAATAAATAATGCTGGACATTATTCACACATTTTTGATTCCTACTTTCCTGAGTGTAATAAAAAAAAACCTAATAACCTAACCTATCCAAGACGGATTTGCCTAGGAAGGATTTTTCGAGCCAACATTAACTTATTGTTTATGTTGGCAACTCTTGATTGAACATATTAGAAGTTGCTCAGTGCAAACGAGGCTCGTCCTCGTCATGCGACTACTTTGCATCGACCAATGAGAGCTCAACAATATGACGAACTCGCGACCAATGAGCGTCGAGAGTTATGACGTCATTTGGCTTCAAATTCCAAAGCACGACCTGGGAATTGGAAGCCATTTTGGCAGCCTTTTCCATGGTTGTGTTTTCCCAGTGTGTGCATTATTTTGTACGGGCTGGAAAGCACACCATGGAAAACACAACCTTGGAATTTGCGACCAAAATATACACCAATTCCATGGTTGTGTTTTCCATGGTTGTGCATTCCATGGTTGTGTAATCACGGCACCCACAAAAGTTAAGATATTTTTTTTTATTTACCCATAGGGTAGGTTATAGTCGTATGACCATACTACCTCGTCTTCCGTAACTCTCTTTTCATTCGTGAAAATGTTCAATTTTTTGTCTTTCGTTATACATTTCATTTGGAGTAAATTATTTCATCAAAGTACTTTGATGTATCTGAGTGAATAGTTTTGGAGTCAATTCCAATAATTATTAGTATTATTTTTTCCTTTGTCATTAAATAGTTATTTTTATATTTTTTTTTATTTAAAGAGCTACTAACATCCACAAACTTAAGGCAAGTGGACCGAATCTTTGCTTTTAATAGTGAAGACTGCAACCAACAGCAAGAATAACTTGTCAATTTAACCGCGAAGATACAACACTTTTTGTACATTTTATGGTCGTGTATTGTCAGCTCGTTTTCCGGGTCGTACAATACAGTGCAAGTTTATTGCTGGTCTGTCTACTTATTATAATCTGTGCCTTCCATCCGTTAGTCATCTAGATTTATTAGATATAGATATTCTGCAGTGGCCGCAAATGAAAATTACTGAATAAACTTTTGGTTTTATTTTCCACACATAGCTAATCCGTTAACACATTCACAAAGTTTTCCTACAGTCATGACACTAATCGGAACCGGATACGTAGACTACCTATCCCTACAACTACCTCAACCTTAGGCATTTAACATTGTAGCTGTCACGGTCCAACAAGATTAACTAGCAAGTCTGTGCTCGTATCAAAAAGTTTATAATCTGTTCTGTGTGTTTTGTTTTCAGTTTTCCACGTTTGTTGCAGTTTCAATTTTTTTTATGTAGGTACCGCTTTCGCTGTCTTTAGCAAATTGAGCTAATAAAATAAATTTCTGCTGCAATGTCTAAAGACTTCTATATACGTTACTACGTCGGGCACAAAGGAAAGTTTGGACATGAATTCCTAGAGTTCGAGTTTCGCCCTGACGGCAAGCTGCGGTACGCCAATAATTCCAATTACAAAAACGATACAATGATCCGCAAGGAAGCTTACGTGCACCCCTGCGTTATGGAGGAACTGAAAAGAGTTATTCTTGATTCTGAAATCATGCATGAAGATGACCGTTTGTGGCCTCAACCAGATCGCGTTGGAAGACAGGTTAGTTACATTTTAAGTGTCTCGATACAACCTACATGTAACGCAACAATTTGCATCCTTACAGGCCTGGAAGCTAGGTAGCTTCGTATCAAGTAGGTTTTGTGCAAGCTAGTTAAAGTTTAGTGTTCAGTTCTAGTTGAATTAATGTAACATTGCATCAAGAGTTACTATTGAGGAGATGGAATTAGCTCTTTGTATTGATTTCGAGGAAATCTAATCTCTTCAGGAAGACTCAACATTCAGGAATGTAGAGTGGCATTTAGTGGTGGGTCCTCAGCATGCGTGGCACCACTTTGTAGCTAAACACTTTCTCGAAACAAGGCCTCACTCTTTTCGTTTGAACGAGCTAGCACACCTGCACACTAACACGGTTGCACAATCGTGCTAGGTGCGAGGCATGATCGTTTTGACTCGCACATAGCACTCCACTCCATTTCCACACCACACAACATGCACAGTGCACACTGTGTTCCCAAGACTGCCTTACTCAACTTCATTCAGAAACTGCTTCGCCTCAATTGTGGTACCACAGTGTGCTGGCTTTGTTGTAAAACTGAGCCCCTCGCACGATCCTTGTTTTCAAACAGTGTGCTACTCATGACTAGTGGCATTGATATTTTAGAGTATTTTTGTACACTGTTAGAAGTCATTACATTTGTGCATTTAGGATTAATGTACTGTTTAATATTCTGTTACACTATAAATTTTATTGGACTGTGTATCCAAACAGCAGATAAGCACATTAGTGTCAGCATTTTGTAAGATAAATTTGAATTTAAATTCAAATCTGATGGCATAAAATTATATAACATAACACACATACTAATATAATAATAATGTTTATTTCAGACCAATGATCCATAAATTGTTAGTCTACAAAAACAACTTATACAACTATGTTAGTCAACACAAGCAAATAAAATTATACAAAATACCTATACATTAACCTACTTAGACACTAGGTGAGAGGTCGGCTTGAGTACTACCAGCCAGTGTCTCATGTAGCTGGAGTACATATCCTCTTCAACAATATATAAATGACTTAGAATGCTTTAAAAAGAAAAAAAGAAGTTGTAACTCAGGATTTTATGTTAGCTGTTATAAAATCTGTATAGGATCCTCAATCCTCTGAACTTTGTCAAAACCTCCACAGCCACAGAGCTTCAGCCTATCAAAATTGAGAGTTATTTAACTATTATTTTGTAATATTTTTTACAATGTTTGATGGATGGATGACATCCCAAAGATTATGGAAAGTCAGTGGATGGAAGTGGCTGAATATTTTTTTCCAAGGCACACTCTGGAAGAGGCATTTGTCCAGCAGTTGACTTTTATAGGCTGATGATGCTAATGTTTTTTAATTTCTAGTTTTTTGATAAATTATTTTTCCTATTTTTACAGGAACTAGAAATCGTAATTGGGGAAGAGCATATCTCGTTCACTACATCTAAAACAGGCTCTCTGGTGGATGTCAACCAATCACGTGATCCTGAAGGCCTCCGTGGATTCTATTATTTGGTCCAAGATCTGAAGTGTTTAGTGTTTTCCTTGATAGGTCTACATTTTAAAATTAAACCCATATAAATGTCTGAATTACTCTGTTGTACCTAAGTGAAATAAATGATTTGAGAACGTCACAAATTACATTTTGCTGTAAAAGGTTTAGAAATATTTGTACTTACAGGTAGGTAATACCTTCCTGTTCATGCATCTGTGTAGAGTAGAAAGAAGCCTGCTTCTAATAATGTCATTACTAATCGAAAAGTTTGTGTACAAGTGCCATGCCAATGCAAACTACCGTTTACACAATTTGCAGAATTTTCAGTTAAGAATCCCTAGCACCCATCCTAGTTATAGTACATGCGTTAGCATCTCTAGTAAGTCTGTGATAGATAATATGCTTTGTGTTGAGTGTGAACAGACCATCCACATGCATTTTTTGCCACAGATTAGAACTAAGTAACTATCCAAGTTCTTCATTTGCATCGCATGTGTAATCCCAGTATAAAAGATGCTGGTGATCAATCAACGGTGGCAATCTAGTAGACAATTTTATTAACATTAGAATTATCTCTGAAAAATGAAAATTATTTTGAACTTTACTATGCACAGTTCAGCACTATAGATAAATCATACCTAACACCACATACCATACCTAGCTACCATAAGCTGCAAAATTAAATCTCAAATTAGAACTTATTCAGCAGCACTAATCTACAGTTACTAAGTCTACAGTTGTCAGGTTCTAAGTAACTTATTAGTGTTTTACTAATTCTCTGGTTAACTTTATTCTTTTTATAAATAAAATAATGAATTATTTTGCTTCAGAATTTGACTTTACCTAAGATTAGAATCTACAGTTGCCTATGATAAAAATACTGATCTTACAGATATTACTTAGGGAAACGCGCATACCTGTAGGATCAAAAAAATAATAATCTGGCGCATACCGTTACAATTCCATGGAGTCCCTGTATAACTTGTATTGTATTGTATTATATTGTATATTGGAAAGTACAGCCAGTATTACAAACCATTGATTGGTTTGAAATACCGTACTCTAGTTTTTGCTGCCATCTATGTATGTTTAATAACAATAAATAATTACACAGATAGTACGATGAAAGCATACTGTACACGTACCAAGTTACGTTCTATGGTCAATCTAAACGAATGAATTGAAAACAATTTATATACGTTTCGTTCTACGAAGGTAGGAACACAGAACCGGTAGATGTAATTAAACCATGAAATTAGCATGTGTTATCGATTTTACCTCACTGTGTCATCGAAAAGAGACAAACATGTAATCTAGTTAGCTCCTGGAATGTTTATTAGGGTGATTATTTGCGTGTGTATTATCACAGATATTATAATACTACACAAGTAGAAGTTATAAATATTGTATTACTACAAATTAATATAAGAATAAATAATTATATTTTGTTTCTAGTAGTATAAGTATAACTAATTATATATTAAACATTATACAGCGTAAAAAGAAACGTGATTTAGCATTGTATTTATGTTTTGTATCTTTGCGCGTTGCGCGCGCATCTGCCCGACCGACCGATTATGGCGGACAGGCAGTGAAGAATGTTTGTCGACTTTTCTAAATCGGAAAATATCGGCATCAGCCAATGGAATAACTTAAAGAAATTAAGTTTAAACAATTTGTAAATAGTTCTGTGTACATATAGATATTATATTTGTGGTCGTTTCCTTTAGATAAGTGTGAATAGTGTAATAATTTTGAGTGTTTATTCCGTTCAGTATTCGGTGCCGACAAAATAATTTTATTGTGAAGTCACGGAGTTAGTATGTATCATTACAAAAACGTAATTAATTGTGTTTCCGAAAAAAAACATTCTAAATTGAACCAAAAACATCAGTTTCAATAATCATCTTTGTTTCGATCTGTCAAGGAGACCGTTGTAGTACAGACAATATTTTGTTTTCAGCGGCTGACATAGTGTTCTGTTCCGTTGTAGTCTTAATACTAAAATACTATTGGAAACGATGGACTGTAATGCCGGTTTAAAGCTTCATTAGTGATCAGAGTTAATTGTATTTCAATAATAATACTATCATGTGAGTGATATGTCAAGTATATCACTAAATTCGTGTTGTGTATTGTAAACAGGATCACTGTGAGACATTTTGTGTTACGGTTGAAAAGGATCGAAGTGAAGTGAAACTGAATGCTTGAAGCTCACAGTAGCCCAATGAAGTGGCCGGGAACGGGAGCGGAAGAAGAGGCGGGCGAAGCAGGGTTGCACAACTCTCGCGTCTCGCAATCTCGCACCCAAGATGATACAACAGTTCATTACGTTTTCCAACGTGAACATCAAGAAGCTGAACTGCCTTCTTTGGCCCCTAAACAACGTTGGGCTGTAGTTGAAGATTCTATTGTGGAGGTTAGTTGCAAACTATTTTACTATTTTATTTAAGTATGCGTTGTTTTAATCAATAGCTCTGGATTCATACTAGTACTTTAGCATTTGTTGATAAACATAACCTCCCCTACCATATAACAAGATACAGGAACTTATGAAAAAAGGGTTATTAAGTATGGTTACTATGAATACAAAACTTTGAATTTATGTACTTTTATAACTGAACAGACACTCTCTTATCTTCTCCAATGTTTTTATTTTCAGAATCAAGATAAATGGAAGAATGCTGTACCAATTAACATGAACAATATGCATCAACAAGGTCATGTTCATTTAAAAAATTCTCAAACAAATCCACAGCAATATATTAATCATGGTATAGCTTCCTCTGTCAATAATTTGGCCATGAACTCTTCTGTAATTGGGACTCATCCAGCTCATATAACTACCAATATGGTTCACACACAGCTGGCTCCTATGCAAAATCATACCATGGGTAATAATTTGACTATTCAAAATAGTGCTATGATGATACCACCCCTTCAAGGGATTCAAAATGCTCCACAACTAGGACAGCAAGGAATTTATGACATTCATCAACATCATGGAAACCAAATTCAAGCCATGAATGGTATTGGGAAAAGTGCTGAACATCTGATGTATTTGAGTCAGGCAGGAATGCTTGGTCCTGGCACCAATCAATTTCTACAGCAAGGTCAAAGTCAAATTGGATTGACTCCTGTAGCTGCCATCAGAAATCAGGTAAATAATAAGTAAGATGTAGGCTTCTGTTCAAAAGCAATAGTAATAAATGCCAGTTCTTATCAGTAGTATTACTATATTTTTCATATGTTAATTACTATGTTAGTAATTAACATATGAATCATATGAAGTAGGAATAACTTAAGTAATCATTGATCGTTTTTATTACCATCGGGAGGTAACTAGCTCGAGAGCACTTTAGAACTAAAAATGTTATGGCTTGTGCCATTGGTGAGAGCTCCAATAATGTGTTGGTGGTTGAGGTCCATAACCCCTCATACAGAGACACAACGTCAAACCTGAAGTTGGCTCTGAGGATGGGGTTACTGATGACGGAAGTCGCAACGACGGACGTTAATCCTGGTGTATTAAAAAATACCGGCTGAGATCGATCTACCATCAGATGACGGCGGCGTCAGTTTTTGATGGACGGAGCAGAAGTAGATATAATTTTCACATATGATTTTCGCCTGAAGAGGGGACAAGATAATATTCAATAAAATTAGTTAAGAAAATAATTTCGCTCATGTTTTAGTAGTGGTTGAAACGCAAGTTTCTCCTATGATCTTTGTATGAGCGACGGGGCTATCGGTTGCCATCCAGTGGTGGGTGCATAATACCCATCGATGGACGTGGTAGAGACCTTATTCTCTTTCGAAAGCTCTGCTTGTCTAACTTCATCCTTCAAGCCTAATGATATGGCCAGACCAACTCCACTTTTGTTTAGCGAATGGTGATCACCTCTCTCAATTTTGTTTTCAATCTTCTGTCGTATCCATTTGTTTAGTTTGTGGTCATGCAAGGTAATTCCAAGCATGGCTCAGACAAAGATCGATTTTGAATCTTTTAGTGAACTGTTCTGTAAGCAACATGGTTTCTGCTCCGTACCTTGTTTAGGGTACACTAATACAACACTGATTAATGTATTCCCCTTTGTCATTTCTAAACTGTTTGGACCTAGGAACTTTAAATCATCCACTAACCTGCTTGCATGTACCTTCTTGGACCACGTATCGTGGGAACACCTAAAAATGTTTCTTTATGTGTAATAATGGAAATAAATTTCGGAACTCCACACTGTCATGGATGTATGTCTAATACATATTTGGCCTCAAATTGATACACGCTTAGTGGATGCACGCGTTGACAAACATGATTTTACGAAATCAAAATTCGATGCGTCAGGTCTATACGATGCCCACAAGTTCTTTATGACAGATAACACAACACCTATTCTACGTTACAAGTACTGCGTCTCCACTGGACACGGCCTATATTCATTAAATTATGCATTTATATGTAATTGTATTAGATTTGCAATGCCGTCTGATTTAAAGCCTGAAGATGAATAATAATATTAGACAGCACTATGCAAAGAAAATACCTCGTGTGTTCATAAGTCTTGAGACACAGTAAAACTAAAATATTTTTGGAGCTAAGTTGAGTATTCATTTATTGGATATTAAAATTAAAACTACTGACATCTAGATCTGTATTTAAAAATAAATCATTCAAAATGGCCGCCTTTGCATTCAATGCAGGCCTTCAAACGCGTGCGCCATTCATCTATGGCGGCACGAATCTTTTCAATGGGAATCCGTTTCGATTCTTTAATAAGGGCTCGCTTGAGAGAATCCAGGTTTGGGTGAGACTTTCTGCATGCCCTCAGCTCCAATTCCGTCCATAAAGAATAATCCAAAGGATTCAAGTCAGGGCTTGACGAGGGCCAATCTTCGCTCCGAATGAAGTCTGGCAAATTGGCCTCCAGCCAACGTTGGGTAGTCTTAGCTTTATGGGAGGGAGCAGAGTCCTGTTGGAAAACCCAGTTTTTTCCAGCGAATAGCGTATCATTTAATGGTTTAACCACCGCTTCCAATATGTCGGTTTGGTAATTTTGTGCCTTCACCTTGACGCCTTGCTGGCAAAAATGAAGCGAAGTGACCCCCTCGTAGGAAACACCCCACCAAACCATCACACTTGCTGGATGATGAGTGCGCTGGACATTGCGTACAGATGGCTGGACGTCCTTTGAACTTCTGGCGTAAACCTTATTGTTCTGCCGGTTAAACTTTTCTTCCACCGTGAAGATCTTTTCATCGGTAAACAGGATATTTTTTGGATCGTGTCTCTTCAATAGGTTCCGACATCGTTCCAGTCGCAATTTACGAAGACGCTCGTTTAAATAATGCACTTTCCTTCGACTGTAGGCCTTTAGTTTAAGATCATATTTAAGTATCCTGTTCACCGATATTCGCGAAATGTTGGTCTGCAGAGCTAATTTCTTTTGAGTCCGGCAAGGGTTGCGACGAATTCGCTCTCTGATTACTTTGATGTTGGCGGGCGTCCTTACAGACCGCGGGCGGCCACATCTTCCACGGTCTTCTAAAGAGCCGGCCTCCTTGTACCTCTTTATGGTATAATACACAAAGTTCCGACTACATCCCAAACTTTGGATTTCACTAAAAACTTGCATTGGTTTTTTTCCTGCTTGAAACAGTGAAATTACAGTCGCACGCAAATCTTTTGTTGGCGCCATTTTCACGGAGAATGAAACAAATATTCAAATGTATATTTTTTCTGATTCAAAACATTCAAAATTTAAAATTTTAAAAGTTTAAAAAAGGTTGCATGAATTACTTTCTTTTTAAATTAATTAAATAAGTTCGTCTCAAAACTTATGAACACACGAGGTATACATGTAAGTGAATAGAGATAAAGGTCCTATATAAATTTAACACTTTACAAATAGATACTTTTGTAAGGTCAGTCCTGATTATATAAAAACACGAAACGAACGAAGGGAGAAGTCCGGTTTGACATACGGGATGGCCGATAACAGACGGACATAAAGAAATTATAAGGGTTCCGTTTGGAACTGTAACACTTAAAATATTTTCGAATATTTGAACTCCAGATGATTCTGGCCTGCCCAATGCCACTTAAACGTGCTAATGCTTAGAGCTTTGTCGCTGACTTTAGTTATTTTACAGATATCCTCGTTTTTAAACTTATCACGTTAAGAAACGAGCATAGGTATTTCCATAGCCCACCGCGCAACCTTGAGCTTATTTGAGGCTCATATAGTAAGTGACCAAGTCTCAGTCTCATCTTGAGGCTCTGCGTTATATGACGAAGTTTCCCGAAAACAATTGGATTTTTGTGCTGACCTCTGTAAAGTTAGATCTTACTAGTAGTATCGTCTGACCCAAATATTGAGAAGTCTACAACTTCGATGATATCGTTCCCAACATGTACATGTATATAGTACATGAGTCACACACATATTAGTCACAATGGGCTTTTGACATGATTTTTTTCTTGCTTATATTTATTTTAGGACCCATCTGTTGGGACAAGGTATTGATGTCCCTGAGCATTATGCTCAGCCATGATGATATAGCATCTCAAAGGTAAGTGATGTATGCATCATTGTTGTTGATACCATGGAATGAATCCTCTAATGCAGAGGTGAACAGTTTCGGAGAAGTAACATCTACCTGTCTCAACCCTTTATGCAACTGTATAGAATTTGTATAAATACTTAATCACTTCTATATAATGTACTGATAGTAGATCTGGCACCGCAGTAGTGACCGTAGTACTTGACCGGTCTCTATAGAAATGCTAGACACAGCGGTCTACGATAATAAAGCCTGTATGGAATCCGGCTTGTAGAGAAGGCTAGTCTTTGAGTATACGAGTCGTCATCTTCCTTACATGCCCTTTAGAGCTCGACCATTCTAGTAACTTGCTTGTTTAGGTTTTTCTGCTTACAACTTGTTGGTAAAAACCCTGCAAATATCAGTTTTCATTAAAAAAAACGCTTCGAATTCGGAGCATCTAAGTAGTAGTCGGTAGTTGTTTCCTAATAATTTTCCTCATAATGCTGTTCATGCCCATCATCGGTAAGAATGGGATTAGAAGCTACATAATGTTGCTTGAGATACTAGAGTTTAGGCCTCTAGTTTCTGTCGTTTCACTCTGAAAAATCGTCGTCGTTCAAGGAAAATCTTGGGAAAATTTTTGCAAGACAACAAATTAACGCCAACTTTGTTTTTACCTGCGATTACAGTTTCCGGAATATATTTGGGTTAAGAGATTTGTTTGTTTTATTTGTATGTTATGATATTTCTCCGAAACGGCTAATCCGATTTTTTCTGCAATAGGAGGCGTAATGCGAACGGAAAATTTGTCGGCAGTTTTATAATTTTGATTGTGCTTCGAAAACCTTCGCTGTAGTTGGTCCAACACGCATTTATACAATTAATTATAATTTGATTATACCTAATAGTATAGAAACGCGTAAGAACAAACAAACGACCTAAACCATTTCGCAATACAAAACCATTTCGGTTTTTATGCGTTTCATGACATTTTCATGTCCGATTTATTTTTATTATAGTCTGTGGTTCTAGTAAGTTTTCAACGTAATTTGCGCGGTTACGTTCTATTGCATCCCGTTATTGAGTAGAGCGCCATCTATGTTTGCTCTTCGCATAGTGACTACTGGTCATCGAGTAAGTTTTCTCGCTCGTAGTATCGTAGTTTAGCGCAGGCGCTCTTGGGCGCTGTGGTCGACGGCGTACGTCCTTTGTTCGAAACAAATCAACATTGAGTGTATATTTTGGATTTTTCTGGTTGAATTTTACTGATTTCTATCATTAATGTGTAAGAAATACTAATTCATTGTGCTGCGCCTGGAAAAAGTGATCACAAGTACAACTAGTTTACATGTAAAGTGCTATTTTTCTCGATAAACTTTCGTACATGAAGGAGCTTCGGTCTGATTGTACGCATGAAACCTTTGAACGACTTCTTTTTCGAAACTGATGTTAGGATTATGGGCCCTGACATGGTGAGTTATTTCATTTGAATTTGTAGATGGGTATAATTAGGATTAGTTTTAAGTCATGAAATCAACATTTCTTGTTTTTTCAACGCAACAGGTTCGTTTTTGTTTTGTTTACTTGACACCGGCGTCCGCCATTTCTGGATTGGATAGAGTTCTTCACCGGTGTAAGCTTGCTTGCTTGCGATTGCGACTTCGATCACACATTTCCGCAGCAAAATTGTGTTGCAACTCCTAGCTTTGTGTTTATTTTGGATAATTTGCGTTCTTTATACACTGAAAAGTATAAGTATGTATAGGAGAATTTTGTATTTAGCATAATGGGTAAGTATTTACCTTACGAGCTGACTGATTGTCTCCCTAAAACCAGGCTTATTGATAGTAATCTGCTTTGATTATAGGAATATATTGATGCTGGGCCAAAATGTTTGAGGTTACCTATTAGTTGAATTAGACAAATGTTCTTGAAACTGTTCAATATTTTGTTGTTTCTATAATAACATATCCTGGAGGGTATTGTATTTATAAAGAATAGTTACAGATGCAGGAACATTGATAATGGAAATTAATGGATGGATTGAGTTTTTGGCTAGGTGGTGCAACTCACCTAGCTCTTTATTTAAATTCAATATGATTGTAAACATTCTAAGATTTATGTGGCTACTTATAAAAATTACAAGCCAAGAAGTGAAGTCAAAGTATTTTTTTGCACTATTACCTAGTTACATATAGTTAACCTTACAATAGTTACACGGGCAATCAAAAATAATTAATAAATAATTCGCTTATAGTTTTTCGATTTGTGAAGATTTGGAGAAGTTGAATGTGTGGATTACATATGTAGACCATGCGAACACTGTAGGGATAATATATAGCTGATTAGAGTTATTACTGGCTTTTGATGTCAATGTAATCCCCACACTGAATGAATTTAACCATAATTCAAGTGCTCATAACTTCATATGAGCATTCAAGTGCTCATATGAAGTTATGAGCACTTGAATGAAAATATTCTGAAATGCTAAGATCCTACTATGACCACAGTCTCAAATAATTCAATGTTTTCATGAAGTATCAACTTTTTGAAGTCATTTTGTTTGCTAGGTATGTAGAAGTTGACTATGTGGTATATGAAGTTGGCAAACATCTTCAAGTATCAGGATGATGCAAAACCACTATGTTGTGGTAGATAATCCATCTACCAAAAGATGGTTATTACATTGATTTTAGTTCCTATGATCGTAAATATAATTCTACATATTTGCTATAGATTGCACCCTCTGCAAAAAAACTATGGGAGAAAGGACCTGGTGCAGGTGGAGACAGCAAAGGCCCCCCTCACCTACCCCCGCTGCAACTGAATCCTGAAGGAATGTGGCGTGACCCAACATGGTCTGGGCAAGGTATGTTTGTACTCAATGGAAACTGATTCATATAATTGCAACTTTTCACACTCAATAATGAAATAGATAACCTGTGACTATGTACTTTGAAGAACAATACCAATACACCCCAATGCGAAATGTCAGCGCAGATCTTGTTTCCTCCACTTAAAATAAGAATTATGTACATAAACCTGTCTTCCCATTAATAAAATTGGATGTAAAATGATGGATTTTTTAATTCGAAAAATATAAGTATGCCTTAACAGTTGCTCAAAACAGTGAATCAATTATGAGGAAACCATAATGCACTAGAACCCAAAATTGAAGTTATGTGCCCTTGGTTAGTGTTTCAATAAGTGGCAAAGGGCTTGCAACTGTTATAACCTGTATGGAGAATACTGCTATATAAAATGTGAACTTGTGCCAAATATAATGTTCATATGTGCCTCAGACTACTCCCTACTTTGTAACCTTGCAGATCTACTCTTTTAATTTAGATCTGAGTGTCAATAATTGGGATTACAGTCATGAGTGTGTTTGGTTTTGTTTCTTTCAGTAAAGCTGTTGTCTTTTGGCCATTCTGATTTTAGCTGTTTCAGCTCAGATATGTTACTATCTAAAATTCAACCGCGATATGAATCAGCTATTTTCAGAGTGACCAAGATAAAGGCATTCCTAGTGATCAAGATCAGGCTTCTTTTTAGGAGTGGAACATAATGTGAGCGTCCCCATGATGGGCACGCGTCGCGGCGTCGCTTTCCAAGGCGGTGACGCGGGAAGCATCCTCTCACCTCGGGACTCCGCTGGTCTCGGTGTGAAGATGGTGGAATATGTGCTTGGTGGATCACCAACAGGTACAGTAAAGTCAGATGCTGAGCATTCAACAATTTAGTTCCTAAAAATATTCAACCTCAGTGTAGAAGCATAGTGATGTGTACAGAATTCATAAAAACTTGTGTCATTATGATTAGGTGTTCTGAACTCGAGTTCAGTCAAGGTCACTAAACCAAAGTTTTAATACATTTAATCTTATAAAAAAATTGCAAAGATTCGAAGGTTTGAAATATAAATTTAGAATGAAATATGTCTATATTTTTGTATATTTTATGTCACAACCATAAACAAATTGCATGTAATTTACTATTAGCTACCAAATGAAAGTAGTCTGGTATATAGAATAAGGGTTAAACCACCTTTTGTTATGAAGTAGTTGTGACATGGATTGTTTCTAAATATAATCATTTATTAAGTAGTTTAATAGTTTTTTAGGCTTCTGTACCTCAAAAGGAAAAAAGGAACCCTTATAAGATCACTTCATCGTTCATCTGTCTGTATGTCAAGACCCTTTTTTATTTATGTATAATACATATACCTACCAGATCAACAATTTTTTTTATAAATTTTCATCATTATTAACATTTGAAGGGGTGACCGATAATTTACAAGCATTAATTTCTTCTTCAAAGGGATTGGTTATTTCTTTTGTTAACAACATTTTGCAGACTTTAAAAAACACCAGGTTAAGTCCTACTGATATTATAAATGCATATGCATGTTTGGATGAATGATTGCTAGGTACTCTGTCACACCAGATGTGCACCGATTGAGCCTTAGAACTGAATCCTTTTACCATAGTTATTACACCATTTATTGTTACTGGGGCCCCAAGTGACACAACAAAATAAAGTCTATCCTTATCAGTGAAAGCTGCTCAACTATAAATAAATAATATAGCTATGCCTTACAAGCTATGATGAATGAATGAATGAATGAAAACTTGCTTGAATACAGGTACATTGGTTTATATACTACGTTATTAGGTATCCGGCTAAATTTGTCATGCAAATATTAGGCACCTACCTACTCGGAAGAAAGTTATATTAAATTAAATTGATATATTAAATTTCATGCATTACAATATAAAATAAAAAATATTATAATTGAATATTATACCTAAATAAATAAATAATACCTGAAATCCGATCCTTGATTTTTATCGGATTGGCATAACACAGAGTAGCCCAGTGCCATCCACAGGCATGAAGCTAGGTCACATAGTCAGGGTAGTGAAGTGTTTCCGTGTGTACAGGCGGTGGTGCGGGCGGTGAGAAAGTGGCCGGGGTCGTGGCCGGCCTCCGCGGGATGGTGCTGGAGGAGCGTGTCGAAGACAAGTCTCAGTCGCCTTTCGAGAAAGACCTGCATGAGTTGCACGAACATGGCTCCTTGCCCAATGGACTCCACAACGGACAAGAGGATGATAAGGCGTTCAAGTAAGTTGCTAAATGAAACTTCACCAGCTTGACCTATCACACACATCTTCTATATGTTACTCCACACTAGGATTCTCTGAATCGTGGGTATCAAGAATTACAAGTACCATGGTATTACAACACCTAGACCCAGAACACATATCTGCAAAAAATACAAACATTTGTCCCGCAGCGCGTCGCCTGACTTCTTCTGCCGCACCACAGGTCGACAAATCTGATTTTTCATTACACATGCCATAAAGATAACAATTTTATTAAATTGCTTTCAAAATAAAGTAGGTGGCCTCCTAGGCTTATTTTTAAGAACGATTACTAATCATATTGTAAAAACGGGAATTTTCACACACCGCACTATCGGTGAAGGCGCGACTTTCGCCTCGCGACTTATCAGATAGTCGCGATCACTCACCGTGATGAAGACTCTCGGAATGAGTCGAAACTTAGTCGGTGCCTTCACCGATAGTGCGGTACGTGAAAATTCCCGTTTTTACAATATGAATAGTCAAGTTCACGATAGTTTTTGGAATAAAAAACGATTACTAATTTTATATTATAAGTTATCCTGTAATAAATTGATGGAAATGAGCAACAGAATGGTCGTTGTTAGCTTCATAAAGCATACCAGGCGCCGCGCTGCTCTGCATGACATTTCGGCGGTTCACAACATGCATGTTACAGTGTTAGCTTGATAATCCTAAAGTAAGATTGTAAATTGTATACAACATAGTCAAGTGGCTAAAGTTAAGTTCAGACTGTTTATGTGTGCAGGTGCCTAAGTATCTGGATTTTAGATCAGATTCTATAGTAGTCTACTCTCTGATAGTAATTTATTTTCATCAGTTGGCCAGAAAATCTTTTCACTAACACACGATATTTCGTTTACCCCTCTTATATCTCATTCATGTGTTCAAAGTCAAATTGATGAAATAAAATTGTCTACCTATATTTAGTAAGACAAAATTTTCATACATAAATTTTAATCTATTTCATTTTCTCAATAAATAAGGTTAGTATTGTGTTCTTTAGGTTTCACAATAATTTCACGTCTCTGTATTGTGTGAATAATTATTATCGTATAAGAATACGTAATGTGACGCCGAATTCGTTATAAGAGATGCCCGCGAAGGTCACTAGCGGCAAGTGCTCAAAAGTTGACGCGCGTCCGCCTCGGACGTAGCGCGGGCAATAACCGCTCGCCGATCATGGCTCACGTCATGGCCTCTGTCAATGCCACTATTCCGCCGGCTCTACCCCGCTTTACCAAGCATTTAACTTGTAAGTCAGCCTTCAGTTTAAAATGAGCTTTTATCGTGTTGACTTTAGATTCAATCTCGTTATGGATACAGACATTTTCACGGAAATGGTGAGGGTATTAGGCCGAGGTGTGATGGAATTGAGCTGACTCACCAGCTCAGTTTTAAATGCTAAGTTTAAAACTGATATTATTTGTTATTTTGTGCGTGCCACATATTCATATATTTATAGTGAGACGTGGTTGTACCCAGGACCGCGTAAGCTCTGAGCGCAGACAACGCACAGACAGACGCAACCTTTGCAACGTTAAAAAATATGATTCATCAAAATGATAAGCGGTCCGCATGCCGCATATTGCAAGACCGAGATTTAATGTTTTTGATAATAAAGTGTCTTCATGAGTTCATTGATGATAAGTTTTACGACGGTCATTTTTACCTGCGGCTCTCTGATCTCGTCGTTTCGTAAATGTTATTAGAGTAATGTCTGTCGCAAGTTATTTTGGAGCAGTAAATTATATATATGTAGGCATTAAGCAATTGTTCGATACAATTGATGCATTTGCAGATATGTATGTGGTAACAGTCCCGGGTTATTTATCCTTTGAAAAGGACAGCTCTGTAAAGAACAGGAGTTAGAAGATCACTCTTAGCAAAAGGTGTGCTGGGGCTATAAGAGTATGCCCTATAGGGGCTATGAAAGTATGTTAAAGCTTATAAGTGTCTCTAATCCCCCTAACAACACCTGCCCTAGACACTGGAGTCATGGAGTGTCCCACCATTGTCTAAGACAATGCTAGGAAATTTTAGTTACTTGTACTTGTTTGTCTGTTTGCTAGTTCAGTTAAAGAGCTATTTATTAGTTAATGTTGGGAATGGCCGTTATAATAAATCATGACCTGCTGCAAGTTCGCTAGTTTATTATATTGCTTATATTTGGTCTTTCTGTATAGGACCCACTCGTAAAACACTTGAAATGATTTGATGAATACAAATCATCTAGGGGTTAAGGAAATTATCTAGCTAGGAGAAATGAATTCCTGAATTAAATAGTTTATAATACGCCCAGAGGTCCAAACACGAATGAATCTCGTAAACTTTAAAATTATTAAATTTTGTTTGCGTGATCGTTCAGTTATTTGTTCTTGGTAAGTTTTGTTGTGGTACTATGGAAATAGTTCCTAATACTCGCGACACAGGTATTCCTAGTGTGAGGTCAGGACTGTGTAATTACTATGTGACTGTTGGGTGTAAAATATGAATAGTGAATTTTGTAATCGATTGTATCTTAGTGGCGATAATACCTACCTAATAACCATTCTAGAGTTAGAAAAAAATCGATCTATAAATTAATTAAAATCTTTGAAAATGGAAACCGGTGATTGTGTAACTTGTGTGAAGTGTATGATCAGCAATCAGTAGAACCCGCAGTGTGTTTGGTTGCAGCCGCACGCCCGGCTCGCGGCAGCCGTCGCCGGCCGAGGAGGAGCAGGGCGGCGCGGGCGCGGGCGTCGGACATGGCGCGGGCTCGGGCGCGGGCGTCGGCTCCGCTCGCAACGGCGACGCACCCGCCTTCCCGCCCTCGCTACTGCACCAGCACCTACCGCACCAGCAGCTGCACCATTTACCGCACCTCTCCCACCCGCAGGTAAACACACAATATACAAGGATAGACAAACCGTTCGTCTTTTTTTAATAAATAAAACTACTTTATTGAGGACTTGACATATGCATAATAAATACATCTTACATAAGTTCTACAATTGGCGGTCTTCTCGCAAACATCGATTTGTTCCAGACAATCATCTAAGGTTGTTTTTAATAAACCCTACCGCTAACAGCGATGCTGCCCAATTTAGCTGTCCAGTGTCCACTATGCCCCGAACTAGCGTGAAAACTATCTCTGCAAGGTGGATCACTGATTATAGACCTATGTTATCCTCTATTAAAAAAATAAAATAAGTAATTTTTCCTTACTTTCTTGAGATTTCTTGAATTTCGAGATTTTATCAATTCATAATGTTTTAACGAGTAGCTATTTTAATCATTATTGCGAATTAAATTTTAGGCTATCAACTCATCTGAGGCTCGAGCATGTGTCCTCCCTCTCGTACGAGGGTGCTATAATTATTTAGCCACTAAGTCAAGTCTCAGTCTGGTGAAAATTCTTGGAATGCTTCGTCACGAAGCTCATCAGACTGGATACAGTGCCTAAATGGTTATAGCACCGTCGTACCGGTCGTACCAAAAGGGAGCTAACGGGTTAGGCATATTTTGCATGTACCCGTTTTTTTTTTACTAATTCAGATTTTTCTATTATAGCACCACCCGGGAATGTTAGGAGTAGCACCGTTACAAGGCTTACCGCATCCGCAACATCCACAGATACACCCAGGTACGTAAATTCATGTGTTTTATTTGTATGCGTTGCTGTGACTCCAGCATCCATGGACCTGCTTCAAAAAATTAGAGTTCTTCAGAGCAGGCAACGCTTTAGCGATGCCCCACGTGTTGCAGATGTTTATAGGCGACGGTAACCGCCTTCCATCAGGTGACCCGTATGCCTGTTTGCCACGATATAACATAAAAAAACTACATTCCACTAATTGCTGTAGTGTAGATTTAATTACGAAATTTCTTTTAAAAAAACCTTTACGAAATTTCTTTAAAAAAGAAATTTCGTAAAGGAAGGTTCTAGAACTCTTTTTAGGATTCCGATGAGAAACCCTTATTTTTTTACCATGCCCATCTGCCTGTCGTTAGTCGTAGCCATTTACTATCAGTTGTATATGTCAGTTAAAAAATAAAGTAACTTTTTAAAATTTTGATTACTTCAACATTTTAAAAAGCCTTGCTGACTTCAGCTGCCTTGACTATGTGTGGCTAATCTATTTTCTTTAATCATTTTATTCTAATCTAAATCGAAAAGATAAATCTGACAAAATTATACAATTGTATTCTTTTTTCTTTCAGGAATGGCGATGAATGACATGAATCAGCACATTGAACTAGTCCTACAGATGCAGGATCATCCACAGTTTGACAACAACAGTTTTGCAAGCACACAACAGGTACTCGTGCGTATCCTTATTAGTTTTTTTATTATTTAAGTGTATAAAATGATTGCGTAACTCACTGACTGACTGGCGATCAATGCACAGCTTTAACTGCGAGCCCTTGACTTTATGTTCACCTAATTTCAGGTCTCTTGAGCTTTTGAGAACTGAAATTAAAAGGCTCTAGAGGGTGGGTGCAAAGGCAAGATAAAATTTATAAAGAAAAAACTTAATGCAGACGATGGGGAGTTTCGCTAGTCTGATAATAAGTATAGAACAAGAAACCAAGAAGCTTTTCGTGGAGACTTATTTTGCAACCTTAGTAGACGAAAAAACGGTCGAACGAATGCGTTTCTTACGAACGCTGCCTTAACGGTAAAAGCTACTATTCACCGGCTACTTTTTATCCGGGTATCTCGCGGGCGAAGCCGTAGATAGTTGCTAGTTTTTTTATAAAGTAGCACCTAAAAAGTTTTTCAAAATAATGACGATGTATTTGTATTCGATTCAAATACATCGTCATTATTTTGACGCCCTACTACACCCAATTTGTGCCATAACCCATTCATTCATTTGAATACTACGAAACTAAGTGCTGCTTAGCTAAACAACTCTTAAAAAAATCGAATAAGTAACAGCTAGTCTATACTACTCAGATCAGTGATGTGCTAATTGAATACTGATACATCTGGCTGGTTTAAAATTGTTTATTTGGTTGTGTTCAGTACGGCGGCGGCGTGCAGGGCGTGGGAGGCGCGAGCGGCGGCGTCGGCAGCGTGGCGGGCGCGGGCGGCAGCCTCGTCAACGGCGGCTCCGTGGTGCAGCCCGCGCCCGACTCCGCACAGCACCACCAACCCTTCGACGTACAGGTATGTCATAGTTTATAATCCATAGCATTCTGAGGTCGGCGGCTTTAGCTCACCAACCGATTAGCGCCCACTAGAGGCCCTTTCTGCATCTCCAAACAGACAGGTTAATTAATTTGTTGCTTTTTATCCCATCGGTCATAATTTTGAAACTGCTGACAGGTTAGCTTTCATCGCGATTCCGCATTCGATAGATTCAACGTTCGCCATAAAACATCAGTGTCACATCTAGAGGTAAATCGAGAACTTTAGATATCTAGGAGCTGTGACAAAATTAAAAATTATATCCGCACAGATTTTTATTATAAGTAAAAGATAACTTGTTTCATAAGTGTTTAATAAAACTTAGGCTATGTTAGAAAAAAAATAGAAAAAAAAAATTCAAGTAACACAGAACAAGTGAGCGTTCAGGTGATGATGGAATAACAGAAACGTTAAGTCAGACGGTAAATTTTGAATGAATTGGGTGAATCTTTAAGTGAAATTTGGCTAGTTTGGCTTATGAGTGCTAGGTTAATTAGAGTGGCAATCCTGGGCTTATTATTTATGGCCTCATTGAGTGCAGATTTCAACTGCGCTTGATGTCGTCACATCAAGCGATTTTACTTTTTGAAGCACTTGCCTTTGCGTGTTCATAAGTGTACTCCGATAAAATCATGGCTCCTCGACATGAATGAATGTCGAGGATTCTCTGCAAGCTTATGATAAGCTTATAAGCTCGATGATAAATACCACGAGGCCACATACTAACCCATCTGGTAGATTCTTGAAGTAGCACAGCATTTTGAAAAAGCACTAAAAAGTGCTGCCGTCCTTTTTGAATAGATTGTAATCCATTTAAAAATGAAAAAGACAATAATTTATGCGCTGGCTTAGTTTATTTTAGCTTCAGTAAATGCTTCACTAAATTAACAAACTTTGCCCTCAAACTATGTATGAGCTTTGTCGCCCTTTTTCTATGCGACATAACGTGCAGCAATAATTATTGAATAAATAAGGCAGGATAATTTGACATTGTAAGTAATATTTAATTTTTTTCAAAAATCGTTTGAGTTATTTTTAAACCTCGTTAACTCTTGTTGAGTGTAATCTAAGTGTAGCGTCCTCACAATGTTCATAAAAAATTACAATATGACAATAAGTACTGTTGTTACGTTACCTAAAGTATTATAAAACTTTGTTTTATTGTAAAATAGCTGGGTTTAGCAATAATATCATCACGATGTTTGACGATGCGACGGACGGCTAACAATAGAATGAACTAGGAACAAGACAACTTTTTACTTTACGTAACAAAATAATCTATTACGTCGTACACTGAAGTTATTTTATTTAGCTGGCTTGATTGCTAAAAACAGCAACAAATAAAAAGAAAACTTTATTGCAAATTGGAATAGGTGCGGTAATCGAAACGGTTACTTATTAAAGTCTCATCTATTCTAATTGATGGCTAATTTTAATATAAATAAATAATAAACATCCAACAGGCGCATACATATCCTGACCCCATATCGTGGGTATCAGGAACTACGAGAACCGTGGTACCACAACACCCAGACTTGAAGCAAATATCTGCAGAACATGCAAACATTTGTCCCTCAGCGGGAAACGAACCTGCACCTCTTGCGTTGCAGCTGGCTACTCGTCCGCCGCACCATTGAAGTCGTCAGAATATATACTAGTGATTTGAACGCCATTCAGTACTAAATTTATTCTAATTTAAAATATGCGAACTAAAAATCTGCATTAATGTCCCATATTTTGGTGTATAGTACAAGCCTTAAAGTATCAGTGAAGGTATCACTTTTATGAAGTATTCGTTTGTAAATTAATTATAATGATCTATGTAATAAATAAATAAATAAATAAATAATGCTGGACAATCCACACAGCATCATCTAGCCCCAAGCTAAGCAGAGCTTGTGTTATGGGTACTAGATGACTGATATACTTAATACAATACATTACATAGATATATATTTTTTTATTATACATAGAAAATACCCAGAAATGACATTAATTCAGCTCCATTTCAAGCCTTATCTATAGCTTTTCTCGTATGTTTCACCCAGAGCAACTAATGAAAACGAATATCCTCAGATTTCGTGAAAACGTATAAGTTTGTTATACATACTATAACGACTACTTATTCTCAAGAAATGTGTTGTTTGTAACCCATGGGTGTGCGGCTTTGCGGTCATGTTTTTACCTATTGTATTTTCACATAGGTCCGTACATTCCATAAGTGCTGATTGTTACTTCTACCTCTTTTTAAATAACAGCATTAAAATCGGTACAGCTTAAAATCGTTTAAAATAGACTTTAAAATCATAAGTGATTTAAGCGTTAGGTCAACATTGCAGATTCTCTTGCAGAATCACATTGATATAGAAATAGGTATGCACACTCAATGTCAAGACATTGCGACATGTATACCTCTACTTATGACTAAATTTTTAGTAAGGTTTATACATGTCGTAGCATTTCTGTTCACTGTGAAGCTTTCTTATTTCCCCTGACCGTTAAACAATGCATTGTTTTAGCACGGCTATATCATTATTGTTGCGATAAAACGCAAATTATAACGGAGAATGGTAATAATAATAATACCATCTTCAACTGTCTGTAAAACAAGATTAATTGTAGTTTAAACCACAAGAGCAAGTTTTTATCTTCTGTCCTCGACTTAGATCAATAGTTGATCGACAAAATTCTCTCTTATATGACAGTTGATCAAACCGTCGATTTATTTTTATCAAAATTCAGTGTTTAGACTACGATCGATGTTATGACCCTAGGTCAAGGATACAAAATATATAAACGATTTTTTTTTTAAAACGCTGCCTGTTAAAATTGGATGGGTACCTACGCATCATATCTCAGTAATTATTAGAGTAAAAAACATTATATTTACATATTGGGATATAATCTAAAT
Source organism: Perizoma flavofasciatum (assembly GCA_958496245.1). Lineage (NCBI taxonomy): Eukaryota > Metazoa > Arthropoda > Insecta > Lepidoptera > Geometridae > Perizoma > Perizoma flavofasciatum. The sequence continues at coordinate 11,002,983 of OY292423.1, forward strand.
AAAAGAAAGACAGAAACACGATTAGTAGAACTTTTATCGATAGGTATATTTTTTGAAATCGGTTCTTCTAAAATCCGTATTACGGACATCCTTTAGATCTAGAAAACATTAAAGAATATTTTTTATACAATTCAATAGGTGATCACTGTACTAAGATTAATAGTAAAAGTGTTTTGTTTAAATATTGTAATCATTCTTTAAGACCATTTAATTTGTATTTTTGTCTCTCGTGCCCGAATCCGTTTACCATGCATTGCGTGTATTTTCACATGGAGTGAGAAATGAATAAATGATGCTGGTCGTTTTTCACACAGCATCATGTAGCCCCAAACTAAGCAGAGCTTGTATTATGGGAACTACATGACTGATATACTACTTATATACTTTTTTTTTGTAAATACATACATATTATATATAGAAAACACCCAGACCAGAGACAAATATTTGCAGATCATAAAAACATTTGTCCCGCGGTGGAGGTCGAACCCGCAACCTTCTGCGTCTTAGGCGGGCTTCCGCCCACTGCGCCACAGAGGTCGTCTCAATCAAAAATCTCTCATCCATTTAAAAGTATCTGTCTGTGGGTGATACAACGTTAAGTTTGTGACCCGAAATGAAACATACCTTATGGACCTGAAACCAGAGTATATATATCTGCGCGAACTTTCAAATTGGTTGAAGTCATTCAACCAACATTCAGTCAAACCTTTGTCTGCTTTTATATTATTAGCTGGATAGTAGGATAACAATAATTCTTGTTATTCAAATTAACATAACTGGTATAGTTTGACGCTTGGTAATGCTTTTCCGAGCTTGGTGCAATGTGTATGTCAAATCATTGCGTATCGCTTAACCTTGCATTCAATTATGATCAAAGGTTCTGATTACTTTTCCATGAAGCACTTTTAATACGGTTTGAATTAATAAAACAGTTTATGTGTAGTGAATCACATGAAACGGTCTAACAAAGAAGTAACTAGTGTGGCCGCTAAACGTGAGCGAGGCCCTAGCTAAACTAGAGTAACTCTCCGGTCACAGAAGAAATAATAGCATCCAGAAGAAACTCCAGAAGTCTCAATCCAACAACTTGGATTCCGACTATTTAGTATGCAGGCATATCATCCACCTAAGGAAAGTAATGTGTAAAATCAACTAGTAGAATCGTGTGTAAAAATGGCCTCACGTCACCTACGCGCGGTTATATTGTTTGATCTTTTTATCTCCTCTCTGCTCATTTCGTGGATATCGGGCCTTACGATTCTGTGCAAAGCAAGTACATAATCCAGGAGTTTTCAATTGCTCGCATTCATCTCGATATTGAATCTGAATACTGTATTATCATGCAGCCTTATTTTATGAAGCAACCTAATTTGAACACCGTCGCGCACGGTCTAGCTAGGATGTAGGTACTTAAATGTAGTGTGGCGAGGTGAGGGCGACGCGTGCCCCGCTAACGAGGGACTATCTCCGGCCCTGTTCCCACGCCGCAACGCCACTAGGAAGCAATAAACCTACACCTTAACTGCACACACCATTACCGATTGTAACGGCGCACATGTGCGATACAATCTGTGAAGACATCGCGAAAACCCATCGCGCCGAGACACGACGGACGATGTGTCAATAACGCCTTATCGAATTGGCATGTTGTCAAGGGAGACCTATCATAACCAAGCGTCATGCGCCACCTCGATAGTGTGCTTTTATGTGTTTTTTGTTCAACATTTTGATGGTAGGACGTCTCAATGATGGCACCGTTATTGTTTCGGCATGCGCTGAATTTGACGATGGAATGGAAAGGAGCAAAAGATTTATTATATTGCACCCCCATGAAACAAATAATAAAATAGAACAAGCAAAGACCGCATGCGTTTCAGTCTATGTCTAAGACTGACCGAGACGCGACGCTTATCCATCACTAACTATCAAATCTATACTATCAAACTTTAAATTGCGTGGTTTGATGTATACTGTTGTAGGAGTTCATTTCCAAATAGGTTATAGGTTTTTGTACCGTGTGTACAGTTTTATTGTTCCCAGCAATCCCGTGTGAACAATCACGTCCTCATGATAAAGCAAGGTAATTTTGAACCTTTTCATATGTGTGCGTGTGTTGTGTATGCGATAACTGCTTACTAAGCGTGTTATCTTGATGGAATTAGTTTCTCTGCTTCAAAGTCTTATATCTGTACTAGCCATCGCATTTAGTTTTTTTACGGTATCAAATAGAGTTTAGAGTATTTGGGTACGTATATAATGAACGGACGTACACTTGACTATTCATTACTGGCAATTAATTCCCGCGAGCGGAGATCCGCGGCGCTGAGATCGACCTCGTGGGAAATTAAACTGTGCGCGGCCGTCTTCTGCCACCCACCACCCTCTCACCCAGCTTCCCCCCTTCTTCACATATGAACACTTTCTCTCGCAGATTTCCCGATTTTTCTACTTGTGTAGAACAGACTGTTTGCAGTACAATGCATTTCAGTAAAAAAAAAAACGTAAAAAAATCTACTCGCCTCGATCTTCTTCTTAAGTTGTTATAGTGCAGTTTACAGAATGTTCTGAAAGCGCGCAAGTTGTTTTTCTCAATTCGCGCTCACGTGACTCTTTAATATGTTAGTATGTATTGAAATTAGTTTGCAGGCTCGTTGCGGGCCCACGTGAGTGGCTCATTAAATATGGAACGGTAATCAGTGTGTTGCTGCGAGTCCCCTCTGCCACGTACTCGACGACCACATGCTCGTTGTTCCGTTTGGATACGTATGGCTAGTTGCGTGGTGCCGTAACTTAGGCTATTTCACAACAGAATTAGACAACTTATCATTTCAGTGACTTATTATGTTCCCTCATGGTGTTGCGTAGAACTCCCTGTTTTAAATTTATATTGCACTAGAAGTTAAGGAGTCTTTCAATTTAATCTCAATTGTTCTAGTAAGATACGAAACTGTTCAATTAAATGCTCTTAATAAAAAGTTGTTAATCGTTTCCGTAAAAAAATAAATCCGCGTTATAGCTGTCGTGACGATAACAATTTCAATTGCCTTACGTCTGAACTGAAAGCGCACGTAGTCTAATGTTGCAACCGCGGCCTCATCGAGACTGCCGCGAATCGGATCGGAATCGTTCAGCCGCGCCCGATTACCTACACCGCCACGCATCAACGACCGTGGAGAAATTTAACTACGCGGTCCGCTAGAATACTTGCCCCGACCGACCGCACCGGCAGGCAACCAGCAACCACTTGCGAAACTTTTCGCTTAATTGTCCCGCACCCGCTGAGTTGAAATAGCGGGAAAATTCATTGCAAGGCTAATTTCGATGCACGCGAATATTGCGGCCGTATAGCTTGTTTTTAAAAGTTAATCATAAGGATCTTGCTTTGTTGTTTATGGCGCGACTTGTAACGTTTGCTCAAAGAAAGATCTCGGTAAGCCCGAGGGCGCTTAGCATAAGCTGCCCGTGTCGTCCGGGCCGTGGTTATGAGATTATTCTCGCTTTGACGGCTGCCTCGGCTGCGCTCAACATGCACCGCGTTGCGCTTTTAGGTTCCACTCGCTTCACTTACATTTAAAATCCTAATTGCCCATTATGTGTCTTGCTTGTTGTTTATGCACGAACGCTTTATGACATCTCAGTTCATATTTCTCATTTCATGAATGCTTTATTTATGCAGTTTTTACGACACGAAAGGAAGTCAGAGATCGGTTTATAGCTGATCATAATTTCTCTATTTCCTGTGCGTTAGAATCATTGTTCTGTACTACCGTGTGGTTGATTGGTTTCTTCCTATTTTCACTTCGCGCTCACAATGCCATACAATTGTTTTCGTTTAAACTCTACTATTTCATGATTCCAAAAAAAGCTGACGCTGAAACACGGTGTTAATAGTTGCGGGATGGAAATTAATGTAATTGTTGTTGTCGTAAACGGCGAGGGAATATTAGTGATGGGTGAGAGAAGCTGGGGCTGTAATTGGTTCAGGCCCAGCGCCTCAGAATCGCACCGCGGCACCGGAGATAACCGTCGGCGTCGCCTTATTGCCGGGCCGCCCGCCACCGCGCCTCCGCGCTGCTAACTAACGCTTATTAAACTTCAACAACGCTCCCGCTGATCACTTCACCTTCTTGTTTACTCTAAACTTAGATTAATCGTTCGCTCGGCCTCGCTCTTTTAACTACCTTCAAATAAAACGTTCTATCTAAGCAAACTAAACTATACCTTTATTTTAGTACCGCTAAAGTTTGCAATTCTAATCTGCGGTAAAATTTGTTAATTTATCCAGATGCCTTTGGGTTGTTCTTTGGTTTTTAAGTAATTTTCTTTTAAGTTTATTCAATTAGGTTTTATTAACGTTATAAAACTTTGAAAAACTATTTAGAAAATAACCACCCAATGTAACCTTTGCTATCTCTAGATTAGGAAAAAAAGATTGATAATACAAGAAAAAATATTGTTTTCTTAATACATAGTTGTATATTTTGTCAGTACAATGCTTTCTTTGAGACACAATAATAGAAAATTGCATTGCGCTTTAAAATACTCTGTGTTTATGACATAGCGTATCTTACTTTACAGATCTCATCTAATCAATGTTGAATCATCAATGTTAGACATCGCTTTCCATTTGCCAGTTTGACTTATAATTAAAACTAAATTAGATAGTGTTACTCAAAATTATGTATTGGTCGATTTTGCTGAAAAATTTAAAAGTTATTTATAGGCGTCCTATACATTTTTTTCTGGTCGTCAGATTAGATTGAGACTAAAGCAGCAGTGCCTTGATTGAATATAATGGATTCCTGTGCTTTTTCCATATTTTTATGAACGTGTGATTGTGATACCTATTGTTCACACTGGTAAATTACTAGTTTACGAAAGTTCTAATTTATGTTTAGCTTTGAAAGTGTGCGAGACGCCAGCTATGTGTAGAAACAAAGGAAGTCATTTAAACGCTCGCAGACAGTCACGCGACTTGCACGGTACGGTCTCCGTTATCTATTGTTTTACTCCATGTTTTATACATACTTCCAATTTATGTTATCAAATTAAGGGCATCAATATCGAATTTGGCTAGTTATAGATGTTTACGCTGGAAGCGGCAATTATTAATAATTACAACGTGGTCTTACAACACGGGTTGTTGACTCAGCTTGAGTCGCAAACTTTGGCCGATGAAACATCGGCGACTCGGGCTAGGCGCCGACACGCACAATGGCCACTCTGTTTGCTTACCTCGCTTGTGTTGTGCTGTTGTGTCGCTTTGCACTACTTAAACCAGATATTGTTTTATGTTGTAGTGGCCAAAAGCGTAATTAAATTTCCAACAGCATCACTGTTTTCCGTGAGTGAGTGTCCCATTGTTGAGGAGTATTGTCACGGACCTTGTATTATTTATGTAGTTGATATCCTTACCCGAGATTACATTAGTTATAGTAATGTAGTAGATGTACGTCTCTGTACAGCAGTCGAACGTGACCGCTTGCGCCACAGACAGACTAATATGGGCAAGCCAAGCCCACGAGCCTCTTTATATTTGCCACGGATTTCGCAAAAGGATTTGTCGCGTCCGACCCGCGGCTCCTCTAGGATTTCCCTTGTCGCCATTGGCACATCCCGGCTTAATGCAGACGCCGAGATTAATGAGATGAGCCTGGTTTGTACGTCGGAAATCCAGGCATTAACCACTTCGTTTTATGAATGACTTTCTGTTACGATTTCACTTACGCGATCGGTCGATATTCGGTCCGGTTGATGTCATGGCTTTTCTCCGGGTTTTACGTGGACGCGTGTTCAATCTATTCGATATCAAACCCCACGTAGGATTTTAATTTCTTAACACGAAGCCATAATATGTTGCCGTGAGTTACAAATGAAACACCCTTTCTGTTCATGGCTATTCAAACTGGGTAAACTTACAGTTTGTTGATAGAATTGGGTTGAATGTTTACAATAGGCACGTAGAAAGGAACATTTCACGTGTCGAATAAACTTTCAAATAGAAGTAATTGCTATGTATTGGCTGAATATCAAGGTAAATTCACAAGTTTCGGTAGGTTTCTCTGTAGTTATAAGCTTATAAACTACAATTTACTCACCGGGGTTTAAATTACAGCTAAACGACGACGCTTCGGTTGCTGATAAGTTTTCCAGAAAAATAAGACAACGGATCAACTGGTGTTGTTTGACGACTGCAATTGGAATTTACGTTAGATAGAGAATTTACGTTATTTGAAATACAACACGTCACAATTGTTACAAAATATGTCTTGTCCTCCGTGACACTACATCATTCTTTCAAATACGGCTTCGTTTCGTATCACTGAATGTGACATTTAAAGTTCACGGTGATATTTGCAAGGTATAGTGTACCTTGTCGATCCGTGACGGTATTGTAGAACGTCTTTGTTCATCGCATTCTATTTTTGCATAAGTTCAGCAAAATGTACTTACCAAATAAAATATAGTATTTAACATTTGTTAGGCTTAGTAGAAGCCTACTATAGTAGGTTAAGCCACACAATCGCGCTAATTCAGTCGTGGATCCAAATCTGCGATTTTGCGCCGCCTAATTAGCAGAGCGCTTCTGTCGTGCAGCCGGTCAAAGGATTCGCCGCTCATTACGCGCGACGCCAACCCCCTCGGTCAACCTAAAACTGTCTCTGTGCTTTAACTAACTGAGTTATCTACAGAACTGACGCTGACGGTTCGAATTAAAGTTATGTGAAAGTCTAAATTTAATTTATGAGCAAAGAAGTGAGGTAGATAGGGCAAGCCAGTCACGAAATAGACACGAGCGGGCAGTGCGATGCGATGTTCACGGAAGGCGCGATAAGATCGCGTGAGAGGCGGGTACGCTCCACCGCGCCGCTCCGCTCCGCCCGCCCGCTCAGGGATGTCAGATTTATGAGAAAGTTCAAGCTCTACAATTTAATTCCGAATTTTAAGTGGTTCAATTCTTGTATCTGCATACGCTCTGTCTACATAATATGTGTATTAGTCATACTAAATCGTTCTCGAAATAAATATATTTCAATCAATATATGAATTATATTATTCCGTTAATTGAATTCATTTTGAGGACAACCTCTGTGGCGCAGTGGGCGAAGGCCCGCCTGAGATGCAGAAGGTTGCGGGTTCAATTCCTGCCACGGGTCAAATATTTGTATCAGCAAATATTTGTCTCGGGTCTGGGTGTTTTCTATGTATAATATGTATGTATTTACAAAAAAAAATATATAAATAGTATATCAGTCATGTAGTTCCCATAATACAAGCTCTGCTTAGTTTGGGGCTAGATGATGCTGTGTGAAAATATCCAGCATTATTTATTTATTTAATTAAAAATATCTATAGTATGAAATATCAATGTATTAAATGAAAGATAATTTTCCATTTCTCATTGCTATCCTATGAAAGGAAGCTTTCTTTACAAGTTTATTTGAAGACTTTTGTTAGTTAATTAAGACAACCCTGGATGACTTTTCCAAACTGTCTGACGATTCGTCACGTTGCGTTAATGGACGCGAAGCACGCCACACTTGACTATCTGCTTGCACTACTACCCTCGTTTTAACTATCGATTCGGCATAAAATATACCAAGAATAACGTTGAATTTAGAGCAAAACAGAAACTACGCAAAGCATTGAATTTATTATCTCTGAAATTCAAAATATCATTAGGTAACGTTGCCCATCCAAGCATAACATCAATCCAAAACTTAATTTGCTTGGAATCTACAGCAGTACAGCAGTACATAATTTAAAGTGACCATTTATGCCCATTTTTAGAGAAAAAAATTTTTTGGCCGTTTTAAGGTTCCGTAGTCAAACAACTTAAAGTTTCATCGTCTCTTGTATGCCAGAACCATTTTATTTTATTACCTATATTATTTTAACCCGTCGAGTAAGGTCTCGTTGAAATTGTTGAATTAAAAACATTAAGGTCTCGTATAAATAGCAGCTTAATCATTGTTCTAATACAATCTAGGAAACCAGCATAACTTTGAAAATGTTTAACTCTGATCAACTTGTTAAGAGCAAAGGAGCTAGGAGTTAATTCACAATAAAAAAACATTTCATTTCAGTAAATACGTAGTTATCCGACATCAATTTTGAAAATATATGGGAATCACTGAATTCAACCACAAAATAAGTTTATTTTTTTACAGTTCATGGTAAGTTTTCGTGGTTAGCATAGCTACGGAACCTCGTTTTTAACATGACCCGATACCCGATACGATTTCGAAATCAAATCGTGAATCATTAAAATTTAAACAATACATTTGTATCTAGATGAACTCTATCTGATTTACCATTCAACAACATCTGATACAATTATCCTCAATTTTACTTTAATTTCACTAATTTGCGCCTCAAATGTTCCTTCGGTTTAATATCTCATTAACGAACTGTGAAATACGCTCGCTGCGTTTTTGTAACAGTATCTGTGGGCGGATAACAACAGGCAGATGGTCTCGTCCATGCTACGCTACACTATACAATACATACATGCCATAATGGCACTGATTAAACTTAATTAACTGAAGCCATTTACACGCAGGGGGGCGCAGTGCGTGGCACCCGTGTGTCGCGACACCATTTCGCCCTTATTTTGATCCTGTACGCCATATAGGGCGTCGGTCACCGACTTCTACCAAAGCACTTCTACCAAAGCCAGGCTGACATCAGCAGTGCAAGCTGCGTGTAACTAAGTAGTATTATCGAATGCTCCATGGTTTTCTCTGTGATGCTTTTAGCGCTTCCGCGATTAGTAGCTTCAGGTAGCTTTTTGCTTAGCGTGATATCTAGTTTCTTCCTACTACATCAAGCAAATCAACATTTTAGGAGAAACCATAAAGGACGTAGAAAGAAAGAGTAGGGATGAACGCACAATTGTTTGCGTTCTGATCTGATCAAAGCCAAACTGTCTTTTTTTATGATCTAACCGATTTTTTAGCCTAGCAATCACTTTAGTGGTTACTACTGCATGTTCCGTGTGTAGAGACACAGCTAGAGTAAGAGCAGAACCGCCTTACTTTTCTTTCTTTCAATGCGTACCATTGAAAGAAAGAAAATTAAGGCGGTTATCAGCAATGCAGTTGAAACGCCCGCGCCCCCTCCATGTTTGCATAAGTTTTTTTTTGACGTTTAGTGTGTAATCTGCTTCCTGACGGGGTCTGGGTTCCGTCTGGGCCGCGTCGTCGTCGCTCGGAGGCCGCGGCGGCCGGCTGAACTCTGGCCGAGATTTATCGCGCGCCCGCACGCAGCTGGCGCACTGCCGGTGGCCCTCGCGCCCTTTTATCACCGTGTAAAACACGCCTGTCGCGTTAATTTGTTTGCTCTGACGCGGTCGAGTTAATGAATCGCCCCGAGCTGGACCCATGTCTGCGACCGCACCTACCCATAGACATACCCATCCTATTAAACGTTTACTCCCCTACAAGCCCGCAAATAAATCGTTAGTCATGTTGTTTGACCCCAACCGATAACGTCTTGTTGAAACTGTAGATTTATGGAAATATAAAACGATAAAATGCATATAATTGGAAAATTGACACTTGAACGTTTCCATGTTCTATGCAAATACATACAGAAACGTATCAACCGGTCACGCTAGAAATGAATATGTATAGTATTACTAGCTTTTGCCCGCGGCTTCGCCCGCGTGGTTTGTTGATAAAAGTAACGTATGACCTTCTCCAGGCTACAAACTATACCCATATCCAATTTCATCACAAACGGCTCAGCGGTTTAGCCATGAAACACATAGGTATAGATAATTCCGACTTAATTGATACCTATCGTTATATTATGGCCAAATCACACAATAACATTATAAATTGTACACTATGTGTTATTCATGCTTAAGCTATATTACTGTAGAGTTTCATCAAAATCCGTTCTGAAGTTTTTGCGTTCATTCCATTTTTTTTTTAAATCTATTAGTTGTTACTAATATACGTGGTAACAAACATTCACACACAAACTTTCGCATTTATAATATTAGTAGGATTAAATTTGTTTCAGTACAGCGTTGATAAATATATTTACCTAGTTGTTTTTACGTAAGCCTCAAAGTAGGTGATGTCTAGTAAATATGTTGAGTTGAGCCACTGATTTAGCACGAGTGAATCAGACTCAGGTGAGGTCGCATTCCGGTGCTGGCCGCCCTACCTGCGCGCCAGAAATACGCACGCCGCATACGCCCGCCCGCCCGCGCGCTCTACTCATTTTATTTTGGTCGGGCACTCACTATTTGCTCACACATTTCTGAATTGAATGATATTTATGTTTTTACTTGTGATAAAATGTTGGCATAAATTGAAATATTTTGTGGAGTAGAATTTTAACTTTATAATATTTTGATGACAATAAATCTCATCGTCTGAAGGTGTTCACATCGTAATAATATTAAGACAAAACTCATGAAACGCCATATTACAATATTTATTTAACTGCAAACGCTTTCTTCGTTTTGTTTGGTTCACCACTTAATTAGGCGGTGCTCGTAAAACTGTCTTCCTCATCTTATATTTACCGCGTTTGCCCTTTTTATTATCCGATTACATGGGCCGCGCGGTTTGTAAAGCGTTTTCTTACGCGAGGGGAGCAGTTTCATTTGTTTCTCCAGAAATTACTTTGCTCTTAGACCATCTTCGGTCGCCTCCTATAACTCGTTACTACAGTCAGCGTCGACTCAACTAATAATTGGAGAAGTAATTACTCATGATTGTTGCTCGTGGTGTCAAATCAAGTAATTAATGTTCACACGGATAAAATGTTTATTGCGGCCCGGTGTGAGCTTATCAGGGCAGTCCGTCGGGAGATCCCGCAGTGCCGCAAAACGCAGATAATAACCTTATTTATTTCGATGCCGGTCTATGCGTTAATTTATCCGTAGAAAAGTAAACAGTGGGAGTATTTGAAGTGTGGTTATGAATGTAGGTGGCATATTGGAGGATGACACGAGCGACGATTATGGTGTCGGTGTAGCAAGCGCGACTGCTGCAATTAGCGGGTGCAGGGCTCTCGACGGCACCGACCCCACTCGTGTGTCGCCGCGCAAATTAAAACGCGACACTCGAAACCATCGCGCACTCCTTGAACTGCAAATCGCTTTTCGAAATAATCTACTATTCAATTCATCCTATCCTATTATAAATGCCGTATGGATATTTAGATTGTGGGTGTGTGTTGCCGATAATGTTCGTACCGGCTGAACCGATTTGAATGAAATGTTGAATAGGTATAGTTTCTGACCTCGAACAACGCATAGGGTGCTTTGTGTCCAGATAACAGAAGAGTGCAGCACTAGCCAGAAGTAAAATCACAAATCTACTCGTGACTTATAAACTCTGTGTAATTTGGTTTGTGCATTTTTATTGAGTGCTAAAAAATACTAAAGCCTAAACGCACGTGACACGTATTTAGAAATAATAATACGGCGTATACGGTGCTGTGATAAATGTTCTATATCCTGTTTGTCTTTCACAAAAGAAAATCTTTTTTATATTCTGCAAATTGGGCAGGGGCCCCATCCATTTGCAACTTGTTGGGTTGGGCGTAAGACAGTAAGGCTAAAAGATTTGTGGTTGGGTCCGTTAGGGTTGGAGGAGTTCCCACGGGCGCGCCTTTCCGTAATTGAGCGCGCCCGCGGGCCGATAATTGTGCTTTTGCGCGGATACCTCGCGCTGAGCCGCGTCCGACGCTGCCGGTAGAGCCGCTGCCTCGAATAAATCATGCCCGTTACTCTCCATTACTTCATGATACCTAATTGACTTGAGGATTGTTGCGGACTTTTGTTTTCCACGATATAGATCTCCCTGGACGCTGAAATTGACTTGTCCATTTCGGGAAAGTCTTCGCGTGTATCTTGCAGTCTTCCTCAATGTGAGTGATAGCACCCCCTATGTGTCCTGGATGCCTTCAGAGGACCGTAGAAAGCCTAGAAATTGGGGGCGTTGAGGCGGTATACCGGACCATTTATTTGACGGTTTCAATAAAAAGTTTTCCTTCTTAACTAAAATTAAATACCTTCTAATAAATAGATATAATCAGTTGCAACTAATTGGTAGGTATTTAAGGTATGTGATATAATCAAATAACTTGTATTTGTTTTTTTATCACGGCTTTCTTAGCCCGTGTACCTTTAATGTAGCAAGTTTTCACAAGTTTGAGTTGAAAGAACGCGGTTTCTTGATCAGTACGAATTCAGCATGTGGGAAAAAATGTTTGCATCGCTTAACGGCTGCAAACATTATTTCTAAGAATTTTTTGTTCGTTACTTCTAATAATAGCTGCTGCTAGCCTTCGTTCCCAAAAATGCAGATTATACCCCGAGTCGCTCGCCGATTGCTTTGACCAACTTCTAGTGCCTCTGCTCGAAAACAAGAAATATTTGCAACTCGCTCTGCTCGCCGGTTATTTATGCCGATGTTGTCTCTGTGTTCTAAAAAACACGAAATTATATTGGTTTGCTCCACTCGCTGGTAACTTTGGTCAACTATTAGGCTTCTTTGCTCCTAGAATTATTTTTTGGCTCGCTGCGCGTCTCGGATACTTCTACTGTTGTGCCTATTAGCAAGAAATAACTTCGAGAACCTGTAATCTAGAACATGGCGGCGGGCGGCCTGTTGTCGTGCTCTCGTAGAGTTCGCAGACAGTTGGTCTCAAGAGAATACTAAACCTTAGTACATCTAAAATATTTTCGAAATGTTTAAAAGTTTTGAATGAAGTTGAAATAAAAATTACTTAAACTTCAATTTAAATTAATTGTTTCCTACAACAAGAGCAGATTCTTATTTTAGGTTAAGAAAAGGTTCTTCATTCTTGGTCATATTAGGATGTCGAGGGTTACACCACTTGTCACGACAAGGTCGTCAATGTTGCAAAGACATGCGAGCTTTTTAAACAAACTTTATCTGTCTATAAAACTGAAAGAAGGTGTGCGATAAAACGATCGCGTGACTCTGCTTCACACCGTAGTATCAGCGAATGCCTTGATTAGGCAAGAAGCTTGCAACAAATAAGAAACCCTGAAGTTATGAACCAAGTCGAAATTTTCGGTTTTGATTGAAATGAAAATACCAATGGCAAGCATCAAAATTTCATTGAAATCGTGAATTTTGAGTAAGTAGTCCAAGTGGTACCAAGTGGTTAGCTGGCACTATGCTTATCGGCGTGACGTCAGTCCAGGGCGGTGCCGACGTAGAGGCATGTAGATCGCGAAATTGATTGCATGCTATCTGATGGGGCACGGGTTCTTCGCTAGCGTTTAATACGGGCGTCCGCTGCTCGGCACGCGATCCTTCTGACAGGAGATCGTCCGCGCCCCCAGCCCCATCGACCGTGGTAATTACTGCGCCCGTGTGCGCTGGCGATGTCGCCGGCTGTGTCTCCTGGATATACACACCAACTGTTAATTGCAACAAGAGAACATACAAGCAAGCGCTACTCAAGTAACGCGATCCACTTGCTTAATGCATAGCTTGAATTTATGCCCGTGGAGCCAGTGCGGGCCATCCACGCGAAGTCCTGCTTAGTTTTTTTTATGCAGCCTTCGATTTATAATTTATACTTGTCAATTCGACATTCTGGTGTAGTGTCTTTTTATTACCCGTTAATTGAAATCAGAGAAAATAAAGTTGTCCAGATTTGAAGAGACAATAAACAAGAACTTTTGTCCGTACTGAAATTCATGTAAAAACGGAAACGATATACAATTTGTTGGTTGTTAGTGGAAGTGTCGATATTGCGACGGAAAGGTTTGTTAAGTTTGGGAGGAGCGAGTATTGGTTTTCTCGTAATTTGATTGGCGAGAGCAAAGCGAGCGGATGAACGGGGCATCGAGTCGCGTCCGAGTCGCGCTAATTGCCCCGCGCAATGTAGCAACAATGACAAAACTTGGGGCCGTCTCGACCGAGGGAGACTTTGAAGGTTTCGCTCTTTTATTTAAAATTCACTTACCCGGTCCGCAGATTGTTATTCCGACGAGTTATTCCCGGGCGTTATGAAAACAAGTATAAAAATTAATTACTTGTTTAGTTCCATTCGCGTTTGATTAGATTTGCATTAGGTTGGATTCTTAATTGCTTGCAAATATAAATGTTTCTATAATTGGGTTAGTGTTTTTTTTTAATTTGTTATGTAACGAGTAAGTTGTCAAATTAATTCGTAAACAGATGTCGATCGGGTTTGACACGAGAGTTTAATTACCCCAAAGGCGAGAGACCCGAGGGTGAGAGCGAGCCGTCGCGGTAATTGATTGTGACATTTGATGGACATACACCGACCGTATATTGCACTGCACCCTGCCATGGGACGACTGTGTAACTAATCGGATCTACTTCCTTCATTCCACACATTAACGTATTCGCACACTTGCAACTACAGCTTAGTTCAATATGATAATTATCGCTGTGAATGTCGATAACGGTTTATTTCAATAATATCAGTCGTTTGTAACTTCATATCCCAAATGGCTATCTAAATAATTCCGATTTTCATAATATTCATATTGTGTTTCACAATTAATTCATTGCGGCGCATGGCATAGCGGTCTGTTACTTGGTCATACTGTTGACATTTCCGCTAAAACAAACTCACCTAGGCTAACCTCGTGCTACCTCTGTAAACTAAGTCCGCCCTAAACTTTTAAGGTCCGCTTAATAACGCAAGCAATTTGGGTCTCCCTCTGTTTACTTTCTTGCTTTGCAAAGGTGATTTGATGATTTTGACTTATTAAACTTGTTGGTTCGTGTTAGCAGTCAGATTAATCCAAATTATTCATGTTAACATTTTGAAAAGGTTGCTCTTTTGTATGATTTAGTAGCTAGTCAAATTATGAAAATGATTTCAAGTTTATTGTTAAAAACTATTAAGCTATTAGTGCACAGCTAAAATGATTTTTTTTAGATTGAATTAAGTACTTACATGATTGTTCATAATCTGTAACGTTGTTGTGATATTTTCTTTTACCTCTTGCCATGTGATTTGCTGCTCGTATTTTATCTAACGCTGCGTAGATTTCACTAGCCAACCAACAAGTGAAACGAAGTTTCTCAGTTTCTCTCGCGAAAGCTACGTAACTAGTCTCATATTCATTCATCGATTTAAAAGTAAATTCTGAAATTATGTTCGCGTGATAAATATATAAAACTATATGAGTACAATCGATTCACATATCACTTTGCAAGACGAACGAATGGCTTAACCATGAATATTTCCTCCAAACTAATGTATCTAATCAAATAGTAAGATTTAAATTAAATAAAAAAAAACTGAAAAAGTAGAGTGAAACCATACACTTAATATTTTTTTGAGAATTTATTTTTATTAGGCTGAAGAATGTAAATATGCAGTTTTATTTTCATAGAAGTTGTCTTTAATGTTCACTTGTCACACCTTGTACACGATTTGGGTTTAAATAAAGAAACAAATTATTTGATACTGCAGCAGTAAGTTGTAACTTGTGAAAGACGGTCCATAAAGATTATGGCAATATATGAGAGATGTCGTAGTTATTGCTTAGTGATATTATTGGCAGAGGTGAGGTCGCTTGTCTGTCCAAGTAAGGCAAGCGATAGAGATGTTTTTATTGGTGCGACACGTCCACGGACGGCGCGTCTCGCGCCGTGTCGTACTCCCGCGGGACACAGGCCGTACTTCCGAACGGAGATATTTATAGCTGCCCCAGAAGCCGCCGTTACCTAATGTAACGTTTTATGGTAGCCCTTATTACGGTTCCCACACCGACCTGTCGTCTTGCTTCCACTCCGAACTCTAAGAAATTTTATTTATTAAATTTCCTAAGATGAATAAAAAAGGTAAAATAAGAAACTACAACCTACTTTCGCAGACGACGGCTTACTGGTCACTGGCGGCTCGCAAAAATGCCATGTCGAAGGTATTATTTGGAGAAATCGTAAATTGGGCTGGTCCCTAGAGTTTCCAGAGAACGGCGGGCGCCTCCTGTGCCACATACGCTAATCGCACGTTCACCGGCTGCGCCTCCTCGTCCGCTTACACGCCGTTACTCGCACCTCGCTTTTCTTTGTGCATCCCGTCGTAATGGCCGCGAGAAAGCCTCTTTTGTTACGCCAGCGATTTGTTATATCTCCTCGCTTTTCCGAGATACCTGCTTTGACTCGCGTAATTGTTCTTTCGATTCGGCGGTTTTGTTGTTAATAAAATGCTTTGTCACACAAATCTGCTAAGTCGTCCTGCTTCATAGCCGTTAAAGACCTTGTTTCATTGTTGCTAATCCAATTCATTAGTAAAATCTTAAAATGATTTAGGTACCTACATAAATATGAGTCATCTTTGTAGCTATTCATAATAATCCTTTTGTTTGAGAAGACTTTTGTTACTGGTGTGGAATGGAAAAGGTACATTAAATTCATCAAGCTGGTCTCAGTAGGGTTTTGCCTTTTTCGGAGATGCCTATCTCGGCAAGGTTCTACGCCGACGTTGGACGTCGTTGTTTAATAGGTAAGTGTGAGGTGCGAAGCCGTGAGCGCCACGCTCCGGTGCGCGGCCGTTCAACTCGATGTCGTGCTATGCTTGCTGCTTGCCTGCTGCCCGAGAACCATCACTTCCTACATACTTGCAGAACGCACACTTATAATTTTTGTGTCTTTCAGTTGTTTTCTTATGTCTTATTTAAATCAATTCTCTTTTGACAAATGCAGCAAACGAGTTGAGTCTTCAAATGTCTAATGCTACTATCGCTCATTTATATTCTTACTAGGTTCTGCCCACGGCTTCGCCCGCGTAGTACCCGGATAAAAAGTAGCCTATGTGTTATTCTGATGTATAAGCTATAAATCCGTTCAGTTGTTTTTGCGTGAAAGAGTAACAAACATCCATCCTCACAAACTTTCGCGTTTATAATATTAGTAAGATTATTATTATTTAACCTATCAAAACAATAATTTGAAGAGTCGTATTGGCCTAGTGGACAGTAACTCGACTTCCGATCATGGGTTCGAACCCGGTCGTGCACAAATTTATTTTCCCCTAGAAAAAAATATGTGCATCAACACGTGCTTAAAACGGCGAAGGAAACAATCGTGAGGAAACCGGCGTACTCTAGAACAAAAAAAAATAAGGCATGTGCCATCACATCCGTACTTAACTAATTTTGGCACATACCCACGGGTATGTGCCAAATGTAATGTTTGGACTTGCCTCTGACTACTCCCTACGTGATATGTTCAAAGCTCTACTTGCTGAGTATATCTGAGGATGTCCATCGTGGGGAATACAGTCGTAAGCGTGTTTGTATTGTTTTTAAAACAGTTATGTTTAAAATGTTCGATTCACCGTTCAGGCTAATGACTTCAGGGCTTGGAATATTAGGTTTGTTTTTAGTTTCGTGAGGCGTATAAAGCACTTTTCACACTAACACCATATACCGGCGCTCGAGCCGTTTCGGAATTTTAACTTTATTTTACAGACGGGCCGCCGGCGGCCGGCCTGTTGTTACCGACCCGGATAGGCCGTCGGTCGGCCTCAATTTTCTATCGTCATATAATGTTATACTATATATAATAATATCAATAATGTTCAAATTTCGGCCCGTCACGGTCAGGGCATGCATATTATGCAGTCTGTATAATATGCATACTCTATTAATAAGACATCTGAAAAATGCACATCCAACATTTTTATGTCTTTCCGGAACCGAATACTGCTAATGTTATTAACTGTTTCGACTCACATTTTCACATGGGCACCGTGTTCGTTTACTTGTTATTGTTATGCGTCTGTACTAAAAAGATACCAAAAAACAAACTTAATGACAGTGTCTCTTGCACGTGTCTGTCCACATAATGATACGACCCGTGACATAGTTTGTTCTGTGACAATTTTCGCCACAAGGGGCAGCTCTCATGCCCCGCGATGACTCGGCGCCCGCTCGTTACTGTCTCACATGTCTTGTTGCCCCCTCCTACCCTAACCTGCTGTTATCGCTAATGATTCCATAATCTTAGACAGGTGCTACTTTTACACATTTGCGGTTACCTTATGAGTGCCAGCCTCTTACCGTGAAGGCTAAAAAAAAGTTTTAAAAAAATGTTCTCTAAAATAAGTATTCTTTGTTTTATATGTGACTTGTGTTGTGGCTTCTCTTATACTTGGGTAGCTAATTACTTAGCTGCGTGTTCTCACGCAACAACACTATCTGCTCTTTTTATAGGAAATGTGCATATGATGTAAATATACTTTTTACTTCAGCGCCACCATTCATCCCAGTTCATTGTTCTTCGAAATTGCTCTCCGCTGAGAATAGTGCTTTTGGGTCTAGCTACGTTGTGTGGCCTTCGTTTTGTTCTGTATTCACTTTTCCCAGCTGAAAAGCTAAACTTTATTTACAGTTCGGAATTTAAAAATATTACGGTTAAAGTCAAAAGAAATATGAACCATGAGAATAAATTGAAAACCTTTTCTCCGATATAACATGTAGCTCTACAAAAACTGACCAATGCAGACAATCAGTTAAGCGAAATTCTTTTTTGTATCTTTATTTCATCCATACAATGTGCAGATCAATTCAGCAATTTTATCTGCATCCGCAAATAGATAGACGATAGGATGATGAAGTGTGTTTAGCTGTAGTTGTTTACTTGACAGCGGTAAAAGGTTTGCGAGTCCCTCGTGGCTCTGGCCCGCTTGTTTTCATTTCGTTATTTACTTTTAATTTGGCAGCAAGCGGATGATGCGGCGGCGAGTGGGGCGAGTCATGTGAATAATTGAGCCGATACTCCGCCGAGTGTCGGATGGCCGTTCGTCTGTCCGTTGCTATTGCCACATGCATGGTCAGTAGGTACTCGAAACGCAAACCAAGCCAAGCTTTTTACCTTTACGTCCTTCTCAAAAACAGACGTCAACGCTGAATAGTAGCTGTGGCATACTGTATGTATTAAATAAAACTACTATCCGAAGTTCCAGTAGGAACAGATTTTAGCTGGTGCAAAAAGCTGTTCTCTAGACTAAACACACGTCACAGCAGATGGTTAAAAAGATTCTTCAGCCAAATTAGACGCCAACTTTATTGTAATTGTTTTAAATTTTTATATACATGCTTCATTCATTCAATTTTTTTCTATGTATAATATGTATGTATTTACAAAAAAAAAAATATTATTAGTATATCAGTCATGTAGTTCCCATAATACAAGCTTTGCTTAGTTTGGGGCTGGATGATGCTGTGTGAAAATGTCCTGCATTATTTATTTATTTATTTATTCATTCAGTATCCAAAGTTTCCTTTCGTTCATTAGACAGCTTCTATTTTCCGAAAACTTGAAACGAAATAATTACAAAGTTCATTTATAATGCCTCATTTGACATTGCCGTGGAAAAGAAAGTTAATTTTATTCCTTAGACTGGCAGGTAGAGTCGGTTCTTAAATCCTTTAGAATACGAAATAATTGATGTGTTTCTGGAAAGTGTTGAAACCATTGAGTAGGATTTATTTATCTATTGGGAATTTCATGTAAAGTAACGTAACCACAGTTTTATATTTTCATATTGTGCCAAGTAAATGTTTTTAATTTTATTTAACTAATGCCCTTAAGAATATGAAACGTGTTAACAGTCAGGTTATGATGCAGTTACTTTTGACTCTGTATTATACAAATACCGGTACTAATTGGTCTGTGTCCGTTTGTTGCCAGTAACTTGCTTACAAGTCTGATTTGTAGCCATTGTAACATACATCTCGTTCATAAGGGTTGTATATATGCAAATGAAGAGCAACGGGTTCGAGGTCGGGGTGCGAGGAGCGACGGCGCGAGCGGCGCGACGCGGTCGCGTGCCGCGGGGCATTACAGAGACTAGTTCGCGGGGGGTGGCTTATTGTCTCGCGTCTATTAATACCGGTGTTTATGGTAAATTAATTTTTGCGGTTTAGGCACACTCACGATTTATCTGTATTATGTCTGCGTAGGCAGAATATACAAAAAATAAGTCCCAACATGTATGAAACAAATTATTTTTTTATTTTCTCTTTAACTTTTCTTGTTCTCCGAACTGCGTTTAAATTGATCATAAGTTATTATTAATATAACCATTTTATTTTTGATTTTAATTAATCAAGTAGATATTTAGATATTACCTGCGCAGGCATCGTCAGCGAGTCTTGGGCCCTAAAGAGACATACTGATCTTGAGAATGAAATAGTAAAAAAAAACTAATTGATGTCCCGCCGCCAGAATAAAAAATTGTTAAGTTTTTGTTTCCCATTTTGATGGAAAACAAAGAATGCAAGACCATTCTTTGACTTTGACCAGACTAGATGATTTTCATCGAAGAAGAAGTGGACCGTTAGTTACAAAAGTTATGAATCAATCGAATTTATTTCAGAACTTTTTTCATTGTTTTGGAATATTTCTCTTGGGGACATTCCTATGAATTGGATCGAAGTTTGAATCACGCATTTCGGTTGAGGTTGAGATAAAGTAAAATAATATTCATTTTTCTTTCTGTGGAATTCATTCCAGATTCGCAATTGGCTTCTACAAGTTCACGGCAAAGTCATGGGTCGTTAATTATAAGGAGTTCGTTAATTGTTCTGAAGTTAGTTTTCTGTTGTGAGGCGTAATGTTTGAAATATTGAAAGAGGGTTGGAACTGCAGAATTGGTAAGGTGGCACAAAGCGACGTCAATTTCTAACTTCGATTTCCGATCCCATTCTTAGGAGTTCTATTGTACTACGCAAATAATATTTCAGATACTTAAAAGGCAATTAATAAAATCGAAGAGTACGAAGAGTTTTGCTTCGATGACAACAAAATTATTCAATACTCTAACAATATTTCATTATCGATAACCTAGTTGCATAAAACCGGCCGACGTTTGTGAGGTTCGGAATGGAGAGTTCTGAAAGTGGGACGAAAGTGGTCTGCACAGCTTTGTGGATGCAGGGCGACCGCTGCTGCAACGGTGTTTGTTGACGAGGCTGTGGGCGGGCGGGGCGCGGGCGCGGGCGGGGGCCGGCGGGCAGGTGTGCTGTGCCGCGCGGCGCGCCAGTTCCGCGACCATCTCCGCGCGAATGCCACGCCGCTCGCCACACAGACATGTAGCTCCGACTGCGTCGCCACCGCTGCTTATGTGATACGCGCTGTGTTTTCTGCTTTTTACTGAAACTGTGAACTATACGTTAAGACAATGGTGGTGCTCGAGGGCGGTGGCGCCCTTCTGGAGCCGGCGCTGGCGCTCGACGGCGCGACCGCGGCCTGTCTCGAACGGGCCTATGCACAGGCTGACGTTTCACTCAAACTTTTACCTAAACGTTACATTAACTTGCACCAGTGGTTATCTCCAGTGACGACTTCGGTCACCGCCGCCTCCGCTGCAGGAAAGGACCTCAAGTTACAAATTGTAAGGGACGGTTTAATGTACGACTAT
Organism: Perizoma flavofasciatum; assembly: GCA_958496245.1. NCBI lineage: Eukaryota > Metazoa > Arthropoda > Insecta > Lepidoptera > Geometridae > Perizoma > Perizoma flavofasciatum. The sequence goes on from OY292423.1 coordinate 11,024,397, forward strand.
CTGTTTCTGTTATTGTTTACTGAACCGATATAATCATGCATATGTAGAAAGTCCAAACATGTGCAAAAAGTGGTATGCTAGTACTTTACTGTCATTTTTGAACTTCGACTGATGAACCCATGATGGAAATCCTCAGATACATACTCTGTGCGTAGATCTTTGAGGATAGTAGGGGGTAGTGAGAGGCACGTCCAAACATTAAACTTAGTACGTGTCCACGTTTTGAAAGTAGTTAGCATTCTGTATTTTAGTAGAACTATTGAAGCCAGTTCGAGAACTACTTACGCCTTTAAATTTCATATCCAACATGAGATGGATTTACAAGAAACATGGAGTTTCTTGTAAAGAAATTTGGAATTATTTAAGTGGATTTTAATCATCGATTAACTTTTAGATGAACGGTTGAAAATAATAAAATCCACATGGACCAATATTTATTTCTTGTGAAGAAATAAGTAAGAATATAATTACATCGATATTGTCATCTATAGAAACAAGTTATTCGTGTTCTCCATGGATATAAACCTGTTCTGATATCTTATTATAGAATTTCAAAGTTTTATTAAATTCTTGAAAGCCTATAAATATTGATCCGCATTTGATAAAAGTTAACCTATTTTCGAACATGTTAAATAATCATTTAAATACAGCCTTTAGACTTCACTATAACTTTATTTATTTAGTCTAGTCTTATTACGATTTTATTTAACATTTCATGCAAAATTTTAGAACTTCAAACAATCCAAGATTGTATTATCTTGGATTGTTTATTTTAATAATATACAAATTATGATTCAATTTATGACGACCTCAATGGCTCGGCAGTCCATTGACGCAAGTGACACAAGAGGCGCGGGTTCGATCGCCGCAGCAATCAGCGGCGGGCTGGGTGTTGTATTACCACGGTACTCGTAGTACAGCATAAATGTCTTAAATTATTTTAACCACGAAATAATGATATTGATACTGAACAAACTCACGGTCGTTGCTGTTATCGTCCTACTAATATTATAAACTCGAAAGTTTGTGAGGATTGATCTTTGTTACTCTTTCACGCAAAAACTACTGAACGGATTTTAATGAAACTTTACAGTAATATAGCTTATACATCAGAATAACGCATAGGCTACTTTTATCCGGCTACCACGCAGGCGAAGCCGTGGGTAGAAGCTAATAAAGCATAGTTTCAAAATGCCATTCAAATCAGATTAGTTATGTACTTGTTTGTACTCGTATGTATCATGTTTGAGCTTTTATCTAAGTGGTTCATGCGACACTGCTGATATGTGGTGCTTTTTGTGATATTGATAGTACAAGATTAGTTTTTATAAAATGGACCGATATAACGTCCAGCGACCTCTGTGGCGCAGTGGGCGAAGGCCCGCCTGAGATGCAGAGGGTTGCGGGTTCGATTCCCGCCGCGGGACAAATGTTTGTATGATCTGCAAATATTTGCTTCGGGTCTTGGTGTTTTCTATGCATAATATGTATGTATTTATAAAAAAAAACTATATAAGTAGTATATCAGTCATGAAGTTCCCATAACACAAACTCTGCTTACTTTGGGGCTAGATGACGCTGTGTAAAAAAGTTTAGTATTAAAAAAAAAGTTCCTCGTTCAATTAGGTCTCAATACATTAAGAAAAACTTCAACATGAATCAATTAAAGTTTCGTCTTAGCCATATGTATATATGAATTTTGACAGCAACATTCATACATTAATATGGCTTAGGTGTATTACACAAACGAAATTAAACTTAAGTTCAATTTTCTATTCATACCTCCATATTTTATTAATACTTTCACCATTAAATCACCATTCCTTTATATTTCGTTGATTTTCTTTGAAGGACATGTCACGCATGTATTTCCTGAGGGATCACGTAAACACCCTCCTTTGCGTTTGCATTAAGGCGAGTACACACTAGAGCTTTTCTTGTAATATAACGTTCCTGCAAATACTTGACCTTGTGTTCGACGTAATGCTCATGGCAAATGAGTATGAGTAACTTGTAATATTCCTTACTATCTTCGTCGAAATGTCGGATCATCAGGTCGCGTGTGCTGCATTTATCTTTATGAGTTGTATTTAAAAGAAAAGTAGAAGATGGTGGCAAATGAATAAGTGTTTACACAGCTGTTGGCCGGTTTGCCCGTGTTCGAGTCGGTGCTCCATAAACTGCTACACAAATTTGCTCGTAGTCACTAGTCTAGTGTGTTGAGTCACTCCATTAGGGTATTTTTCATTCTGATTCTTTGTGTTATTTGTCTTTTAGGTTATGATTTTGGTCAAACAAAACATATAAGTAGCAATAAAAGCATTATTTTCGACATTATATAACTTTACTAATTGCTACTTACATTTCCAAATTATCGTATTTATAAAATAAAACTCAGTACATATTGTTACAATAACATAAACCGACTCGGTAATGTGAATGTCAGCAGTTGCTTCTCAATCAAATACTTATCTTGTTTTAGTCCTCTTTTCTACGACTCTACATTCCAGTACTTAACAACGCTGTTCAAATAATTTTTACTCCAAACTTTTTGAACATCTTTTATCTTACAAGTTTTTAAAAATATGTAGAAGTTTGTCTATTGGTTGATATAGATATAATGGAAAATATTTTTAAAGATCTAAATTATTTTTTATCAAATCAAATCAAATCAAATTCTTTATTTGCAAACATGGGTCACAAAGATGGAAGAACGGTAAAGGTTAAGCACCGTACATGTTTTGCCTAGATCGAGGGCATGCAAATATACATATCAGTCAGTAGGAGAAACTAGTTACATTATTAACTTATTCTTATTCCAAAAACTATCGTGAATTTGATTAGTCATATTGCAAAAACGGGAATTTTCACGTACCGCAACTATCTGTGAAGGCACCGACTAAGTTTCGACTCATTCCGAGAGTCTTCATCAGGGTGAGTGATCGCGACGCTCTCCCTCCGTGTAGCGTCGTGCACTACATGAAAATAGTGCGGTACGTGAAAACTCCCGTTTTTATGATATAAATTAATCATCATCAGTTAGAAGCAGTCACTTTTTGGGGAAAGGCATACGTTCATCAACGGAACGTATGCCTTTCCCCAAAAAGTGCCTTGATCCACCTACTTTCCAACTTAAATATAGCCTACTTTCATCCGACTTCGCTTAGGTTTCAATGATGTCACTTGTAGGTTTCGCGAGTAAAGCACCGCAGCTAAATTTAATTATAAAATATTAACCATGGATTAACCCTTCAAAATGTAATGTATTGTTTACTATTACTATTCATAATCGAATATCACCATAAGACTTGATTTTACGAAGAATTTACGGAAGAAACTCTTTTTATTAATTGTTATAAAATTAAGTAATAGGCATAGGTAGTTTTTTTACCAGGCATTAGGCAGGCATATGTGTTTAATAAGGAATCGATACTTACATACACCTTAGACAAACCACTATTAGGTTTATTAGGTGTACTTCGCATAATCATGTAACTGTAATAATCATGTAACTGTTCATAATAAATTAATGAACGTTATTATGAATAAATAATCTAAAAAAAAAGTGTGTTTAGCTTCCTCAATGTCAATCCATCCGTGTGGAGTGACTCATGATCATAACTGACAGCTAAACACGTGGAATTAATATTTCTACCATATGATGATTACAAGTAACTAGTTGTTTGTGTTAAGAATTTGTTGTAAAAAACAGAAAGAAAAAAACAGGGAAATTTATTTTATAAAAAAGCACTTGTCGAATGGCTGATCAAATCTTCATGAAATTTAATACCACAATTCTATTGCCGCGGGTTTCTTTTTTAATGAGTGGGATGATTTTCAGATATGAGGGGCAAAAGTGGCGAAAATAAATATCAGATCACACATGACCTGATATTTATTTTCGCCTCACAAGGCGTGATAATGTTTTTCATTATTATATATATTACTAGCTTCTGCCCACGGCTTCACCCGCGTGGTACCCGAATAAAATGTAGCTTATGTGTTATCCTGATGTATAAACTATATTACTGTAAAGTTTCATCAAAATCCGTTCTGTAGTTTTTGCGTGAACAAACTTCAATCCACACAAACTTTTGCGTTTATAATACCTCGTGTGTTCATAAGTTTTGAGACGAACTTATTTAATTAATTTAAAAAGAAAGTAATTCATGCAACCTTTTTTAAACTTTTAAAATTTTAAATTTCGATTGTTTTGAATCAGAAAAAATATACATTTGAATATTTGTTTCATTCTCCGTGAAAATGGCGCCAACAAAAGATTTGCGTGCGACTGTAATTTCACTGTTTCAAGCAGGAAAAAAACCAATGCAAGTTTTTAGTGAAATCCAAAGTTTGGGATGTAGTCGGAACTTTGTGTATTATACCATAAAGAGGTACAAGGAGACCGGCTCTTTAGAAGACCGTGGAAGATGTGGCCGCCCGCGGTCTGTAAGGACGCCCGCCAACATCAAAGTAATCAGAGAGCGAATTCGTCGCAACCCTTGCCGGACTCAAAAGAAATTAGCTCTGCAGACCAACATTTCGCGAATATCGGTAAACAGGATACTTAAATATGATCTTAAACTAAAGGCCTACAGTCGAAGGAAAGTGCATTATTTAAACGAGCGTCTTCGTAAATTGCGACTGGAACGATGTCGGAACTTATTGAAGAGACACGATCCAAAAAATATCCTGTTTACCGATGAAAAGATCTTCACGGTGGAAGAAAAGTTTAACCGGCAGAACAATAAGGTTTACGCCAGAAGTTCAAAGGACGTCCAGCCATCTGTACGCAATGTCCAGCGCACTCATCATCCAGCAAGTGTGATGGTTTGGTGGGGTGTTTCCTACGAGGGGGTCACTTCGCTTCATTTTTGCCAGCAAGGCGTCAAGGTGAAGGCACAAAATTACCAAACCGACATATTGGAAGCGGTGGTTAAACCATTAAATGATACGCTATTCGCTGAAAAATACTGGGTTTTCCAACAGGACTCTGCTCCCTCCCATAAAGCTAAGACTACCCAACGTTGGCTGGAGGCCAATTTGCCAGGCTTCATTCGGAGCGAAGATTGGCCCTCGTCAAGCCCTGACTTGAATCCTTTGGATTATTCTTTATGGACGGAATTGGAGCTGAGGGCATGCAGAAAGTCTCACCCAAACCTGGATTCTCTCAAGCGAGCCCTTATTAAAGAATCGAAACGGATTCCCATTGAAAAGATTCGTGCCGCCATAGATGAATGGCGCACGCGTTTGAAGGCCTGCATTGAATGCAAAGGCGGCCATTTTGAATGATTTATTTTTAAATACAGATCTAGATGTCAGTAGTTTTAATTTTAATATCCAATAAATGAATACTCAACTTAGCTCCAAAAATATTTTAGTTTTACTGTGTCTCAAGACTTATGAACACACGAGGTAGTAGTAGGATAAACTTACACCACAAACAGAAAATCGCGAGATGGGCAAACTACCACTAATTCATATTTAGAATCCATTTTGGACGCCAATAAGGGCATGTTAGTTATCATTTATTATTTTCGCTATTCTATTGTACACATGGATAAGAAACACAAAATTTTTGCAAAGGCGAGCTTTACCATAACCAGAATTTTCTTCCAGCAAACCTTTTTGAGGATAGGGAAAGCTGATAAATAGTGGCAATAGTAGTTAAGGTTATCTAAAATTTTGTATAGAATATTTTATCAGGGATAGTGAGGGATTCCGCCGAAGTCCGCTACGTTCGTTTGCTTGCAGACCGCGGGCTGCCTCCCGCCCGCCCAAAGCCTTATCGGTCCGCCCAATCTCCCTGTATTCATTGCTGCCTCCGGAAAGCGCTAAATGTGGAGAAAGTCCTTCCAACTGACTCACCTTCCAGCTTTTTGAGAGTCTACATTCATCGTCGAAATGATGCATTAAACAAATTGGATCGAGCCTTTGTATTTCAATTTTCATTCATAGCAGTTTCTATACCTAATGCAGTCTCATAGTTACTTCACTATTTACATATTGCATTAATTTGTTACATCTATTTCTTTCAAACATGTATATTTAAAATATTGTACCTTGTAATAAACGAATACAGAAAAGGGGCGACATTACCCGGCTCGGTGTATCTGGACCTAGGGTCTATGTGCGTGCACCTTTGCTTGCCGCAGCGCTCGTTTATATTTGCGACTTCCTAGCTCTTTTGTTACGCTCTGTCGCCTATGCTGCTTTGAAAAATTGTAATACAGCGGCATTGTACAGCCTAGTTGTTGCGATTGTGCACGCCGCGCCGCCGCCTCAGATATACTACCGACTGAGCGCACTCAGATTTATGCCGTCGCGTTGTCGAACATGTTACGGAGCAGAATCTAGCAGCTTAAATAAAACCTTTAGGTTGCTTTATATGTCTCCGCCTAAGCTACGTGGAGTCGAGGGCGGGCGGGAATAGTGACTGCGGAATACATTAGCCACCAGCGCCGGTGTCGGCCTCGAAACGGCTGTAATATATTTCACTAGCGGTCATTTTCGACAATTAACCACATAAAATAAGTGAAATTATGCATGCGGCCGACGACGGCGTATATCACGTCCAGTTACGGGGCACGATACCTACCTACATTCATTATTCAAAGAAATGTTTCGCTCGACCAGACCGCGCCCGGAAGCGCCGGCTCTGTTCGTGTGATTGATGGAGAGCACTTTATTTTTACAGTTCTTTTCTGCAAATATTATATTTATGCATAAACAATACGTGATCCAATTGTAACAAACCATAAAATAGATCATCAGCGTGTAATCGGTAAAGTTATTACAGTACGTGATAACTGATAACTAATTAAACTGTTTAATGAAGATAAATCATCAGCGGTACTCTGCTGCATTGGTGTACAGAGTACTGTTTAAACGTGTGCATCTCTACACACGTTTAAACAGTATTGCATGTATACATAACGTATTTAGCCTTTTGCGTACTGTCCGACTTGTCTCTGTTATTCAAGGTGGACAAGAGAGACTAGCATATTTAAGGTCCTTGCTTTGATTTTTGTTATAGGTACTAGAGTTTCAGGGTTCTCCAGAACCCTACTGCTTGGTTAAGTCAGACAGAGTCTAAAGTGATAGGACATATAATTAATATTCAGTGATCGAATTGTGGTATGGTGATCCTATCATTGTTGATAATTGCTGTCATTTTCAACATTTTGACAAATCCTGTCACTTTTGACTGCAATTGGCTTCAAATAAAAATTTAAAAAATGCTTATTTGAGACATCAGTGATACTAAAGGGTATAAAGAAAGTAATTTCAATGTATATGGAGCTGGGCGAATGAGTTAGTGATTATATTTTTTTTTATTTGGATTAAATAAACAAGTCTGTACATATTTTTTTATTGCCATACTCTTTAAGCAGAGGGATAAACCAGGTGTGACACATGGACAGACAGTCAGACTGAGATGACGAAACTAGAAAGGTCCCACGGTCCGTAATTTTACGGATTAAAGGAGCTCGTACCAGCAGGGCGCACCATGCAGCAGAGGCTCGTCAGTAAGTAGTAACGCAGACTCGTCCGTAGCGGATACTCTGCAGCGTTACATTCTCATTCACTTGGCATTCTGGAATCTGGAATATCTGTAAAGTCACGCATTGTGGAAAGATCCTCAGTGCGGCGCGAGACTGTCAGAGATCGTTGGCTGTGCGTGGTATCTTCCGTAAAATCACGGACTATGAGAAGCCACATTAGGGTTTTCCCGTTCTGGCCATTCCAAAGACAAAGTCAATATTCATTGAAATCCAACGGATAATTAAAGAACGTCGGTGACTTATAATAATTCAAAGTGAATCGTTTTTTTTGTAAATATACTTCGGGACTCTCGTAAAAACTTAACACTATTGAGTGATATAGATAATATGATGACATCTTTCAACTACCAACCGCTTCCTTCAATCAAATACTTTTCGGATTAAAAATGAATAGCGTAAGTAAATAGGGCCAAAATATCGAATACCACCTGAATTCTATACGTATGCAAATGCTACGAATCATATGAAATGAACGTGAAAGCTTAAATGTTTTCGCAAGCCGGACCTCTCAAACGGCAGGTTCATTTTCTCGCGCAATTTCCTACAATTTCCGGCCAGCTTTTGGTACATTGATGAGTTGGAAAATTATTTCCATGTAAATCTGATGGGTTGTCCAGCCCATGCCGGCAGAGCACATTTTTGTTGGTGTTTTGGTTGTGATGAATTAATTATACACTCTCATTTGCTGTCGATTGTTTCGTCGCATTTTGTAAAATTTGTTTGTTATGCCATAAATATCTACACTATCCAAGTTCAAGCACAAGATCAATGTCCTGTCTCACCGAGCATCGGTTGTGGTTACGCAATCAGACTAGCTGGTTGGCTGTTCGACGCGCATTCAAACCTCGTGAGCTATCTCCCATGTTTGAATTACTATTCGCTGAACTTGTAATGATACTTAACTTATTTTTGCACAGAAATAGTGTAATAGAGTTGTAGTGGAACAGAGAAAAAATAAACTGAGAAACATGATCTCGCATAGCGAACGTTCAGGAGCAGAGAATGTCAGCACACGATCGCGCTGACATCAGCATTGTATTTATTTGTTATTGTTTATTGTGATGTCCACGTAATTTGATGATTTTGCCAATGTGTCATGCGTTCGTTCAGCCCGGTCGACATCACCTTGTGGTGCGGTGTGCGATACGTGAATCAGCAGACGGCACGCTCGCACACCGGTGTGCCGGAGTGACGACGACAGATCCAGAATAGCATGTGGTCTATTTGGGAGTCCTCTCTGTTTGTTTGCCAGCAAAATGTGTCATTGTTAACTAATTTAAGTAACAGCCACTGCCAGGTATTACGAAAGTGTGATTGGTAGTAACTCTTCTTTAGAGCATTTAATTTCAATATAATCGTTCTACATTTTGATACTTGACAAACGTGCCGATGTTGTTTGCTTCGCATTTTTCACAACATTCCGCATGCTATATGACACACGTTCCAGCCTTGAAAATTACGAGCGCATTGATTCATGGACTCTAGAAACGGTAAATTCATGTGCCTTCGTTTTATGGTTCTCTCGTAAGCTTACGTATATAGGTACACTTAGCCACTAATCTTCATTACTTACATTATATACACTAGCATTTTTTATTATTCAATAATACAACACCATCGTTCGTTTATTAACGTTTCCTTACATTTCCTTTATTCAAATAAGCAATTTGTATGCACAGTACGTCACTAACCATAACGAACCTGTTAATGAAACTCTTTAATTTTTTAGTGCGGTGGGTCATGTTGATAATTTATTAATTAATATGAGCACCGGGTAGCCCTGTCATTCCGATAGCCGGCGACATTATCGCTGGAGAGTTGCGTAAACATCAGAATGTAAAACACGGTATCGTTTAGCCGGTTAATTAATTACTGTGACCAGGACTCGGGAACCGAGAGCGACGCGGAGGTCGTCGCGAGCTCGTTATGGAAATAATGAGAGCGACCGCATCCGCGGCCACCCCCGCTAACTCGATGCACAACTCCCGCTCCCTCCTGCGCTTTATTGTTATCCCCGATTTCTGATATTTTACGAGCTTAATCAAGTTTCCTCGAGGATGCTTTTACTTTTTAAACCGCCTGGTTTTATTTTTTACTGTTTTGTTGCGTAGGCTTAACGGAAATTACCCACTTTTAGATCCTGATCGTTGTTTCGCCTCCAAACTGGATGCATAACTTAAATATTTTAATGTTTTCCATTACAATCTTGTCCAAGTCAATAGGTTTTATTCATTGAAATCACATAATCATTTTAGGAAATTCGTATTAATTGAGTTTAAAATGTAAAACTGATGTTACACCCACTACTCGTAGAGCGGTGCTAATGTTAGGGTCCCGAAGTTACATGTCTCATCTCAAGTAATCATTGAAATTATGTTTTAACTTAATGTGCTACATATACAGATGATAAATATTGCATAGGTGTAATACCGCGTACATAATATGGGTCATTCACGTATGAAAATAATTCCAGTACGACGCATATGTAAACGTAGTGTTAAGAAAATAGATCATCCCTCACTTTTGAGCTAAAACACACCCTTAAACGACGAGCTTTTGTATAAAGAATGTAATGAGGATGAATGCATTTAAAGAGATATGTCAGGATCGTAGCAAGTGGAAATCCGTGGTCTCTGCCTATCCCTCCGGGAAACAGGCGTGACTAAATTTATATAAGTTTGTAACAAAACAAGATTGTTTTGCTATTTATGTCTCAATGCGTTTAAACCTGAGGAAGAAACATTGGTGGTCAGACAGACGGACATAAAAAAATATCAGGTTTCCGTTTCATTTGACTTCCGAATCGAAACTCTAAAATTACTAGCCTATTATGATTTTACATCTGACAATTTTATTTAAAAAAACCCTGTCTGGGCAAATGAGACAGAATACGCCGTGGGGGAACCGTGGCGTCGCATAGACGAGAGCTTATTAAGCTTAGTTTATAGGAACTGTAGGCTTGTAGACAGAGATACCTAGGAACGTAGTTTGTATCAAATATTATCATCTTACAACCCTCGTCTGCTCATATATGATATCTTGAGTACCTACGGCTAGAGAACATCTTCCTGCAAATTTTCAATTAAATCGCTCCGTAGAACGACTTGAGCTGTCTTTAAGTGGTAGTTTGGCATAAAATAAAGCATTTCCGTTCGGCACGCAGGTTTATTGGGGTCGTGTGATTGAGGTAACTGGCGAAGAGACGTGTCACTTGATTTAATTAAGAGCCGCTTTACCGCCCGTTCCTCCGACCTAACGCTTCATACGCCACCCCGACTAATTTCGAACAAAGTCATTCTGTCAGAGATTTATTTCAATATTGAACGTGTCTACTTAACTTGGCTCCACGTTATAGCAGCATGTTGCATTCCTATTCATGTAAAATTTTCTATTACAAATCTAACAGTGTCTTTCAATGATGACTCTTTAAAACTTTTAGATTTGTATAATAATTTAGGAATTGTTACAAAAGGTTGAGGTTAATACGAAATTCGGTGGGGTGAAATCTCTTAAATCCTCTTGTGATTGCGTCGTTTAGTCGAGATAGTTCTCATATTTCATTGCAGAACCTGCTTCTTGGATTTTATAAATTGATTCCATTTGTTTTAGCTGTGGTATTCCGTAGTTTTCTTAGCTCTTCTTTCGACCTGTTGAATGGTTCTTTTTGCGTCCACCTTTTTGTTTGACATTATTTTTATTAAGAATGAAATTTTAACTTTAGGTATATATTATTATTATTCAATCCAACGAAACTAAAACGTCTTATTAAATTTTTAGTTTAACTCTATCACCACACTTTCTCTTTTAAATATATCAAATTTAAATGAAGTTCCGCCACTTGTCCATCATAACTGTGGTCTATAATTACTCAGTTACCTAATTAAAATCAAGCAGCAAATCTTATAAATAAACATTACTTTTTGAGTGTTAAGTTCAGTTTCGTGTTCTTACTTTTACATAATTTCGCAGGGAATTCTTCTTGGAGAAAATAACTTGTTTATTGCAGTAATTAGTTGATATTTTTTTGAAAATCCTAAACTTATTCACTTCTAATGCGCTACTCGTGTAGGCCGTCAACACGCGTCGTCGCGGGAGAAGTTAGTTATTAATTCATAGCCTCTCAACTTGGACAGTTTTACCCGCTATTTTTTGAGATTTGAGTTAAGTACGCCCCTTAATTCAATTCACTCGTTTTTTAAAAGGCATACCGGGAAACCTTTTTCATGTTATTTTTTGTAGATTTGTGTATTTAGAGAAACGGCAAAGCAAATCATCGCAAGGAAACCAGCATGCCCTAAAGCCAAAAATTCGAAAGCATTTGTCATCGGCGCGTATTCTGCATGAGCAGCGGATGGGCTTGCAGGTTGCAGATAACCCAGAATTTGAGCTACAAGCAAAACTTTTATTAACGTTTGATAATGTTCGGAGGCGTGCTTCAGACCGTCCCCTGTTTGATAATTTTACAAATATATGTACTGAGTATTGATCTAAACTAAAATGTCCACCATGGTAATTAACGTCGTGAGCGTTTTTGTGAATTTTGTTATTTTAATTTTTGCGATATTAGAACTATACTAAACGAAAAAGATTGTCGAATTAATCACTTTCAGTGGACAAGGCTCACCAAGAGCGAATAGTGAAGATAGGTTCTTGGTGATTGTGATGCGATTCACCACAATCGGCAATTACATAGTGGCCAAAAAGCATCCACGCGATGTTGATTGTGACATTGTCTGCGGCGCGGGTCGGTGCGGGTGGGCCCCGGGCCCGCGGGCCGCCGCGCCGCGCCGCGCCGCGCTGCGCCATCGCCCTCGCCACCCATATTTGTGATGCAAATCGTTGCACCCGCCGCACCACGCTCTCTGCTTCGCGCCTTACCTGCTGCAACCACTGAAATTATTGCGAAAAATATTCATTTGTCCGCTTTCAGACCCTCATCAACATAATGCGGCGGCTATTCCTTTCAAAGAGACAAACTAAAATTCATCCGCTCTAGCTTTGTTCACCCGACCTCGAGACGTTACGATACGAAGCCGATATTCTTTTCTCGAGTAAATCGACACCTGTAACCGGCTGTCGACCCGATATCTGTAGTTGCTGGAATTCAATAGCTAACTGAACTGTCTGCAAGAAGTTCGTGTGAAGTTTCGTGAGAACACAGAGCAACTCTGCAATAGACTTAACGTTATCATATTTCAAACGATTTCGCAAAACGAATAAATAAGAACGAAGGCAAGAAGCGTGCGGTGAAACCGAGTCAAAGCGTGGGTATTAGAAACGCTCCGGTTACCACGCTCTGAGACTCACTGCCGCCGCGTTGCTGTTCTGATATTCTCCCCACGTTGATAACAAGATTTAATAGCGATAGTGCGTATCATTAGATATTTGAATATTAAGTTACCTACATCGCATCGAAGGAAAATAGCACAAAAGAACTTCAGAAGTTCTATTTTTATTATAAGTCCTTAAGAGGAGTAGTTTTCTGTTGCTCTAAGTTCTGTTTTTTGAATGAGTCAGATGATTCCATATTTTGCATATCTGTAAGGTGATGAGGTGGCGTTGTTGGATATGGTCGCGAGTAGGGACAGCGATGTCGGCTTGACCGCGTTCCGCTAACGGTATTCATTCCGAAGTGTTTCTTCGTGTGGCACACTTTGTGCGTGCGTGCATTCACCTCGCCATCTCAATATCTCTGCGTAGCTTAAGAACACCATCTACCGGTTTCTAGATGCCAAATCTAGCAGGAACTGTAAAATATATTGTGTTTGTGCAACATTGATGGCCATTAGTGGATGACTCTAATAACAACGACATTAAAGCGCCGAACAGAAAATAGGCTTTATTACATATTTTTAAAATAAAATCGGTGTAGTTTCTGGCAGTTGGAAAAACATTTTTTATAATTCATCATATTATCAAGAATTGTTTAAAAAAAACTGATATTAACATATATTGATGAAATTGAGATGCCCTACTCATTATATAAAACTTAAAAAATACTTGTTTTACTTTTAAGGTAATCGTTTGAAAGATAAAATTACAAAAACTACTGATTGCCACTTATTTTTGCCAGCGCCAACCGTGTCCTAAGCGTATGCTGCTGTCATACAAACTTTAGTTAAATAACAAATTTCTAAAATTTGTCTTCAATTGTTATCTCATTCAACAGCTTACTACAAGTCCACTGATTGACTTATGCCTTCCCAAAGTGTTCCATGACAAACGATCGTGGGCCACCCCCATCTACCGACTTTCCGAAACCTTTAAGATGTCAGCGATCCATAGGTTGGGGGGGCCTTCTTACACTACGTCGTCTGGTTCGTGGTAGCCATTCAAGAACCCTTCTTTCCCAGCGGTTGTCGGTTCTGCAAGCTATATGGCCTGTCCGTTGCCACAGCAACTTTCTAATTATATGAGCATGCCTCTGCTATAACTAAAGTCACCGAGACTTTAGTTATTCTGAGCATTTTCTCACGTTGTAAGTATTTGTACTTTGTACTTGTCAAATTTTAGTAACATGTAACGGTAAATGTAAACATTCGCTCGAAAGATAGAGCACTTCATTTTATAATTAAAAAGTAACTGTATGAAACCTCATAACGGATATTGAAATATTATGTATGAAATAATGGACTTAGATAAAAAATGCTGGACATTTTCACACACCATCATCTAGCCCCAAAGTAAGCAAAGCCTTGTGTTATTATGGGAACTACATGACTGATACACTACTTATATACATTTTTTTTGTAAATGTTTATACATATTATCATATTATGTTTATACATATTTCAAATTAACAAAAAACTAAATAACGCAAGTTGCATTATTGCTCTACTACATTAAGTAAGTACTGTACGGAAATAGGAAGTTTGTCCGAATAAGATAAAATACAAATTATCCTTTTCCCAGCAGTGGGCTGAAAGAGGCCAAGAAAAGATAAGTCAATTAAATAACAAAAGTAGCTTAATAGTGTTCAATTTCGATAATAACAGTATCTAGTGCTTATGCGTTTGAGGATACCAAGAAGGGGGTAGTCAGATGCACTTCCAAACATTATATTTGGAACATGCCCGCGTTTTGCAAGTAGTATTCGTGCATCATGAATTCGAAAATATTTAAGTTATGTTCGAATTGGAAATAAAATACTTGAAATCCACTGCGAAGCTTAACGCTAGAGGAACTAATGAATTCGGATCAGAATACCGTTAGAGGTTGTCGAACCGTTCGCGGTTGTTAAGCAAAATGCTGTTTTTACATTTAAAAAAACTAAACTAATTATTTTTATTGTTTTTTTTTACAATAAAATAAAGTGGAATGCACACTTTCTAATAACACTCGAAATTGTATTTTAATTTTAACTTCATTTCTTGAATGAATGTGTCGTCATTAACTTTGGTTATTTATATAAAATACTAGGATCAGAAATTAATAAATAATTTTGGTCTTTTTCACATTATCCAGTCCCAAACTAAGCAGAGCTTGTGTTATGGGAACTACATGACTGATAAAGTACTTAATATATATATATTTTTCTAAATATGTGCATTATTATACACAGTAAACACCCAGACCCGAGACAATGATTTGCAGATCTTACAAACATTTGTCCCGTGGCGGGAATCGAACACGCAACCTTACGTTTCAGGCCGGCCTTCGCCCACTGCGCCACAGAGGTCGTCAATATAAAAATTAACTGTGTTTGGAAGTGAGGCGAGAAATATCACAAATATTATACTCTTCTATAAACCCGTCTCATGAACGTGATTTATTTCAAGTGAATGGGCTCAATTATTGCAAGCTTTGATGTCTCTTCTAACTACAAGCTATCGGTTGTAGTGAAATCTGAACAAAACGAACTCTAACAGATTCATCAATTCCCCGGGTCTCGGTCAGTCGGGTAACAATAGACAAGAACTGATTAGTGAGAAGAAGTGCCGTTGTTTGTTAAAACAATCATAATATCAACATTTTTCCATCGGTGGTTAAATAATTAACTTTCCAATATATGGTTTAAGAGCTAACGATACGGTGTCCGTGTTACTTTCTTTTGTAATACTTTTGACGACCTATGTGGCGCAGTGGGCGAAGGTCCGCCTGAGACGTAAGGTTGCGTGTTCGATTCCCGCCACGGGACAAATGTTTGTATTACCTGCAAATATTTGTCTCGGGTCTGGGTGTTTTCTATGTATAATATGTATGTATTTACAAAAAAAATATATTAGTAGCATATCAGTCGTGTAGTTCCCATAACACAAGCTCTGCTTACTTTGGGGCTAGATGATTCTGTGTGAAAATGTCGAGCATTATTATTATATTATTAATATTCATTGAATTGCGGCATTAAAATGAATAAGCCATTTTTCGATAAGTTTTATAAGTCATCATTTGTTTGTGTTTCTCTTGGACTATTACATGGATCTTAGGAATCGAATTATATAAAAATATTCTTTTAAAATTTTGTTTTATACAAGTACATTTTAAAAGCAACTTTATACAAGTTTACGAAATGATAAGGCGAAGAATTAAGGAAGCTATTTCGCTATCCCTCTACTACGTCAAGCAGCATAATTGGATTGACTTTGCTTGTTCTCCTTTCATTTATTTTCTTAAAACGAAGTTGCGATTCTAATATCTCAACATAATTATTTTTCACCGAAGTCGGCCGAGATTATTGTTCTGTTGAATATTAGCTTGTCTCAGTATGCATCACAATTTAATTAATTGTAACCCATCCCGGAGGAGATGGAATCTAAATCTAGTCTCCTAAGCAGTAAAAGCCCCGGAGGTCGTTGCGTTAAGGGTCCAGTTAGTGGGAAATTGGAGCGGAGGTGTGACCCAGGCTGGGCCTAACGTGCCACTTCATTACGTGGCCTCGTTACCCGCGCGTCTTCGTCGTGCGCCTGTGTGCCTGTGCTCCGTCATTTATGGAAACACACTGTCTACGAGCCTTTGCCTTGTTTGTATTCTTTCAAACCGTGCGCGGCACCATGGTACCCTACAAAGAAACCGGTTCAAATGTGTATCACACTTTTTTTTACCTGTGTGAAATTGCCCAAAATTAAAGCGTATAAATATGAATTATTGGTTTTACGAATATTACTCCTACTGTTTGAAACCAGCGCCCGTTTTCTCGCGTGCGTATGATTACGCTCAGCGTAATATATTCACATTTTCACCACCTTCGCATCCTTAATTTCGTTTCGTTTCCCTCTTTGTTTATTATGTTGCGCTACGGCTATTGAACCTCTTTAATTTTAAGTTCACACTATTTTCAGATTATGACGACGCTAAATGTCGAGGTATATTGACAACTCAGTTAGTGTAATGATAAAAAAACATTATCTTTATCAATTGCAGCGTGGTTAATTATTAGAGTCTAAAAGATAAATAACACCAAGAGGAAGTAGGCGGTGTTGTGTAGGTGGGTACTAGAAATAGATAAGGTAACGTCTTCAGCTGTATTCGTGAACATTTTGCTTCTGCGGCCTGCACGAATATTATCTCTACTCTTCTGCCAAATCGCACCTAACGTATGTCATTTACCAAATGTCTTTGGATGCATTCCAACATATTGCACCCATAAATTACCTTTAATAACCTAATCATCGGCTGCAATAGAACATTATTCGTACAATACAATACCATAAATATTTAGTTTTTTCTTGATGATCCTTCATTCAACTATTGCCAAGGAAACATTATGTATGTACATGTGAGTTTAACTCAGCTTAGTTAATTATTATAAAAAGCTACTAATTATTGATTTAAACTAACACTTGTTTAAAGCTTCTTCAATAAATCTTGCCTGTGAAACCGCGACCCTAACAGTTAGGTGATGCGAGCGAACCACGCATACAGATGACACTCTAATCAAAGCATGTAGGTAGAATGTCGGGTAAGCAGCGTGCCTCGGCCGCTTGACCAACTTTCCTAGCCTAACGCGCATTTTGTATTTTGATTTAGGGCCATTACCATTCCAAACATCATGTAGGTTTGCATTGCATACTCGAAATTAGGATTATGCCACTATTTCGAAACTGCTCCGTGGTCTTGTGTCCAACAGTCACCTGCTGATACTACTGTATTCGTACATTTCTGAATAGCCTCATGTTTCCGTCTTCCGTATAAACTACCTAGGTATTAACTTTAAACACTGTCATGGTTATGAATATAATTTCCGTTTGAAGGTATCCCGATAGTTCGGCACAATTGCGTAGGTAAACTCTAGACAAGTGTGCGAAGTCCTCGACCACATCGACACTTTCCAACAAGTAAGATTGTGGTAAAACGCTTGCCTGTAAATCATATTAAAAATATTCAATTTTTGTAGTTCATTATCCGATTAATTGTTATGGTGAGATTTTGTCGGCATTTATGTTAAGTTAGCGTTCGGAAGCTTTTCTTTAATGCCCTACAAAGCTTGCTTGTTTACATTTCGGAGCCTTGGACTGACTATGTACGTGCCCGGCTAAAGAAACGGAATATGTTAACGTTAGTAAAGTTATCCCTTTAAGTCCATTTGGATATTTCTTGCCTTTTTACGATTTCGCGAAGTCTATCCTGTCATCGCAGCAGTAGGCTATTCATTTACATATTATTCATCTCCATCGTTTTTACCATTAAAAAACTCGCTGCTCCTATTTTTATTTTGTTTAGTATTTTATTTAAATATCCATGTGAGGGTGAGTTGCGAGGGTGCGGCTGCGACAGCTAGGTGCGGCCCTGAAGTCGTCGACGATGCGGCGATGATGGTGTTTTTACGATAGGGGTGCGCCACCGCGGCGCGGGCGCGCCAGCTAATTTTGATAAAAGCTTCGTCGGCCGCACCCGCTCGCCACCGCCGTCACCGCTGCGACCAATAAAATATACCAGGCGATCCATCGAACGTGAACTTACACTAAATACGTATCTCAATGTCGGATAGGTATCGTTTTCTTTGTCTTTTACTATGATATTTTATTTCAAATTTGTTTAAAAAAAAAAAAATTTGGTTAAAAATGGTATACACCAAATTATTCAAAGCATCATATATATTATTATCTCAAATAAAATAAAAATAATGGGCATGTAACAATATAAGGAGCGAAGTTCATTTTTTATGACACATTCGACGACATCAACGGTAGTCGTTACTTTTGTCACTACTGGCAGCAATTTCACGAATGCCGGGAGCACCGTTACTGCTTTTATTATCGTTTGCACCATGTTCAGAGACATGTTCTTTGGTATAGCGATACAATTATTATTCTGAACTTCCTAACCCTATTTATCTGTTTTAAATCTTTTGTTATTGTAAGAATTGTATTTCAACGTTGAAACTTAATGCTCATGAGTCACACATACCATAAGTCTTCAGTCCAATTTTTTGGACTTTTTCATTAATAAAAGCTAGCAAGGTCTGTTAGTATTTAATACAAATAAGTAACTTGTAGCAAGTTTTAAGCTAAACAGAGAAATGAGAGGGAAGAATAGTATAAACTTCCTTATGGAGTTAATTTCTGTGTAAAAATAATAAATTTATGTTTAGTCTTATTTTTTTAGTAAATTGGTCTCTTCTCGTGAATAACCAGGATTTTTTAGTGTTAAAATCTGGTAAGTAAATTAAAAAAGATTAACACTGACAGAGTTAATGCGAAAAACTTGGATTACTCTAACGTTTTAGCAGCGCGAATTTCGTAAACGTTATCACGCGTATGCTGAAATTATATGTATTTTTTCTTGATACACTAATAACAGCTATTGAGCCGATGCGTGATTGTATCAGTGCACTGTACTTTTTTATGTTTATCAAGATTGTTTTGAAAAGAGTTCACACACAGCACAGTTTCCGGTATTTTTTTAATAACTAAGCTACACGGATAAGTGTTTTCTGGTATTGATTGTACCAGGTAGGTTCATAAGTGTTTGTTAGTGTCCTCTCAGTTTGTTATAATTTTTACTATGATGTATTATAGTGGTTGTTTAGAATTATGTATGTCTCTGTCAGTATTTAGTATATACCTACCTAAAATTTAATTGCTAATCTGGCTCCTACGTGCACCATAAGGCCCATTTAGAGCTGGTTGGTCATCTTTAAGTGAATTATTGTCTAAGTAGAGTCAATATAAATGTTTGAAAAATTTTTATATATACGTTAATTATTGTGATTTTATTCAAACTGTTCATGTTTAGTCTTATTCATGTTTAGAATGTACTTACAACATTCTACGTTTATAACATCAATGTAAAAAAACCAACAAAAGCTTTTTAATTGTTGAAAATTGGATTCTACTCTTAAAAACCCACGACGCTTGAAATGTTTTAAGCACTTAATTAAATGACGGGGAAAATATTACCTACAAACTGTTCATTGTGATTTTAAAGTAATCGGGTTAGATAAAGTAAAGGCGTATAATCTGTGTTTCTCACATTTTGTCAGTGCAGATGTAGGCGCTATTTGCGCTAGCGCCTTTTTTATAAACAATAATTCCATAAAGATGTGTTTAAAATTTGTGTCGCTACTTTCTGATGTGCTAACCTAGGTCTAGGAATCCTCCTTTAGACTAGGTATCTCTTTCATTAATTTAACTTTTACTGTATGATGCTAAAGTATTACCAACTACGGATCACATCCAGTCCCGGCTCGGTTAGATGTGATCCGAAACGTTTTGCTGCAATTGTAATTGTGCGCACTACTTTTTATTGATAATACGATTTTAGAAACTACATACTTAATACGATAGATGGAACATTATCCTCAACCCGTACTAATGTTACCTATAGTAGCTTAACAACCTTTGTGCGTAATTAAACCTTGAAATCGTCGACAGGTTAATCGTAGAAGTATACTCAAGTTTGCACGATCGATAAACGGAAATATTTTATCGCTAAGTTAACTAAGGTACGGAGATCCTTTCCTAGGTCAAGATTGGCCTTGCTTCATTCCATAGCCTACTTTATTATTGAAGTCTTCTTTTTACTAGATCAGTAATAAGATAAACACTGACAAAACTATATTACTGTACTCTCTGTAATAATAAGATGAATGTCAATAGAATCAAAAAAGGCCCGGTCAGACTGTCAGCGATGGTTGTGGCGGTGGCGATCGATACATTGACGTGACCTTTGACAACCACTTCCCTTTGATCGCCACCGCGTCAGTTAGACCTGGCAATACGGGCCCGGTCCGAACTCATTAAGGTGGCGATCAAAGAGAGTGGTTGTCAAAGATCACGTCAATGATCGCCACCGCCAGCGTCGCCGTGACCACGCCATTTTCTGCTGGCTTTTAGTATGTGGTGATGTACTAAGAAAAGCATTTCAAAAATTCAAATGTATAAAGGCCGTCACTCAAGGACTTTAAAAGGTCCATATCTACGAAGCAATTAACACATCAAACTTCAAAATTTTTCCTTAAATACAAAGGGAACGGTGTCATGTGGATATTGTTAACTGAAAAAAGTAAAACTGTCTTGTTTGAGCTCTTTTTGAATTGTTTTTGTGAGCATTTTGACGATACAGGTGACCAGGTTTCCAATGCTCCCATGTTATGGTGGAGTGGGAAGTTAGTCAAGGGACGAAGATGGTCATCTTTTCAATGGATTATTACTCAGTCGTTTTTAGACATTATTTGATAGTTTTTTGTTGCCAGTCCAACTTCGAACGTATGCAGCAGGGCTTGGTTTCTGTATGGAAAGCCCTCCATGTGAATGAAAATAAACAATATATTTTTCATAGAAATTTAATTTGTAGTTTTTTGGTACCTTGTTTAAAGGTGTAGAACAGTGCAAAAATTTTGGTGTCTTATTTGAATTCTGTAACACGTTTTGTGTGTTTGATGTTGTAGCAAGCAAAAGAACTCATTTAAAAAAATCTTACATTGAATTGAATCTGTGTAATTGTCATTTAGATATGATTCCGTTTCTGTGCTTTTGCAGACGATTTCTTATTTTTTTATTCGATTTCTGCTATGTTCACAATATTTTACAGTATGTACCTACATATTGACGTAATATTAAATAGAAAAGTTAGTAGAATTTCGGGTAGGGCGTGGGTAATTGTGGGCGTGTCCATGCTCCGCCCAGCTGGGACTGGGATACGCCTTCGCCCTTTTCCACCTTTTTCGTCTTCAGCTATAATTGTCTTCTAGGCATGGTTCTGAATCCGAATACAAACTAAATAGTAATACTGGTTTAATTTTTTTTTGCAGCCAAAGTCCGGTATATTTCGACTATTATCTATCGAATCAGGAATACGTCGAATTTGGCCGAAATTGTATGTGCTCAGAGATTTGCATACTTTGATTTTTTGATGTGCCCAACTTACGTAAATAGATTACAGAATAAATTTAAATTACCCAGATAGGTACGCGCGATCGGAAACAATCGAAAAAAGTTTAAGGCGCTTTAATTTTAGAATACCCTTGTCTAATACATATTGTATTGTCATGTTAATCAATCATTTATTTTTTTATTATTATCATCAATGAAGGGTTGATTGTTTTTCCACTTTAATTTGCTTTCCTAGCTATTGTTTTAGATAAAAAGAAATACCTCCATTAGAAATTGATTACATTTACGGAGGAGAGATGAGCATCGACGGGGCCGCAGCCCGCGGGGCAGATAAACTCGTTAGAGCCAGATACGTCGGCAGTGGGATCGTGCCACGCCACCGTGCAGGATATCCACCTAATCTAGTTGCGACTCCCTACTTTGTCAATGCCCATTCTCCCCAAATTACCTCGAGACGATTCTCCAGTCAATCTAATTTTTTTGCTACCTTAAAATGTTTCCATCTCATTTTATCATGAAAACTCTAAACTGCTCTACAAACAAATAGTACAGAGAAAGACATTAAACTGGATGTTGCTTTGGTCGGAGCACGTAGCACCTCGTCGCCGCCGCTAAAAGCTTATTGTTGACGCAGCGTTCGATTCAAGAGGCATAGAGCTAGCTACGTTCTTGTCCTTGCTTGTAATTGATTGCTTTGTCGCGTAATTTGTTTGCCGACGCCTCGCGGCTCGGCGGAGCGCGGTCCTCGCGGGACCCGGTGCCGCTCGTCCTCTCGTCATGTCCTCGTAAATAAATAAACACCTTGTTCGTAGCTCGTACTCTCGTAGCGCCCGCCTGCATTATGACTCGACATCCACGTCTCCGCTAACGTTGATTAATCATATTGCATTAACGCCATTATAACCCGCTACTATGACTCTCATAATGACCAATGGGTCTGAACTGAAAATAATAAAGTTCCTTGGCATTCGTTTCTGAAATCCTGGATAAGTATATAATTTTTTTCAAGACCTTTCTATTTGCTAGTATATTTTGATAATTAATGTTGAAACTATATGAAAATTAAATATAAATTAAACATTATTGTTCAAACTAATCCCGACTAGTGTAGGTAAGTAAGTGGGGGTATAGCATCATTTGGCAGGTATAACCAGTACTGTTATAGGTAATGGTATGATATTATGCAATACTTATTTTATAATGCTCATTCAGTCGATCGATTAAAGGCCCTCCGACGTTAGGTATATTTATTGCATATATGTGGGTGCTAGGGCTAGTTGTAATTTTGGTAATAGGCTGATATCTTGAAATGTATTTACTATTTCTTCATCAATCTTTAGGTAATTAGTGCGTAACTTTAGTTGTTCATCATCTACCAACGAGTTACAATTAAAATGTTAGTTCCATTTAGCTCAAAGAGCTAAAGCTTGAGCAACAAGCAAGTTTTGCAAACAAGTCAACTGTTTGCCCCGTATTTGGGGCAAGTTGTAACTGGCGTGGAACCCCACGATAACACCAATTACTTATGACCATGTGCAGCGACGATTTTTTGGGTTGTTTCCAGTTGTAACTCCTGTTTCACCGAGATGTTCCAAATGCACGAGGCAGGAGAATATTGTGCTCTTGTAGAACCATTTCATAATTCTGAATAACTCATTTACATGTTATTCTTTTTGAAGTAAGTTGCTCTGCAGGTGTTCTGATTGATAGTATTTGATTTATTTCCATGCATTTGGTGGTTTAGCCTAGAAAACATATTTTTGCCGCCAATACAAGGCAATACAGAAAAATGTTTATTGCGGAATTTAAAATAGGAAAATTCGAAAGATGAATAATTATAACAAAAAAACGTTTAAATAAGATCTGTTATCATATCACACCTAAATCAAAACTTTTTTTTCGTTACCTGGCTAAAATGGCGCGCCTACGCATGACCGTTCACTGCTCCGTAAACACTGGATGTTTTTACGTCATAGGTCCGATTATGATAATCACGTGAATATTCTGAACAAATATCTGCATTTAACTACGTAAAAATTAAGCTGTTACTTATCTCCGTTATAACAACGCCCTAGTTCCCGTAAGTCAACGCGTACACCTAGGAGGTATTTAGTTTCTGGCTGGCAGTGATAACCATCCAAAGTTCACTTTTATTCAATGTTAATTGGGATGTTTGTCGTATCAGTAAAATAATACAAAAATTGTCTGTTTCCTTGAAACGAATACAACAGAAATCTTGCTTGATACTCGGTCTTTGTTAGAATCAAATAGCTAGTAGCAGCAGTCGGGCTGATATCGTGCGCTCGTTCCGTCACTAATAACCCCGTAATTGGTATCGAAGCTCGCCGCAGCCGGATTACTGAACGTCTAATTGAATGCGAGACGCGCCGCCACCGCCTCCTGACCAGAGACGGTGTTCCCGACACGGGGAACTACCACCCGCCGCTGTACCCTACACTTCATTTTGTTGCGGTCAAGCTGGTCTGTTTTGCGCACGTGCACTCGGTCGGGCCCGCAGTCTCGCACACCTCAATTACGCCGGCTTTACGAATTAAATTGTTCCGAAAGCCGCGTCAGTCACGAGATCAAACGTGACACCCCACCGTCTCGAATAATGAGACTTTGCAATCCACCCATCTCCAGACGAGTAGACCGCCCCTTTAAACTTTACGATGTTAGATAATAATCATTCGGTGTCAATTAGCTAATGAAAAATAAAATAGGCCTTCGAATGTGCGACGAGACGAAGCCGCTGTAATTTAAATTACTGTGATGACTCGCTGGCAGGCATCTGTTTTAAGCCCCTTTACATTTAATGATATCTTTGATAGATTAATCTAGAAATAAAGATTTCTTCCGTTTTCTGTTTAATTTAAAGGTAGGTTTGCAAAGTTTGAAAATTATTCATTATCATGTGGTTACCAACAGCATGGCGCTACCATTATCACAGCGTTCCAATTAACTTGAAATCATTAATAAATAAACAAAATGCAAATGTTTTTGCAACTAGATTTATTAGCTATGAATCAGTTGCGTTACGGGGACCGAGACAGACGTTACGGCGTGTTTAGAGAAAAGCGCGCACCGCGCTGGACCATCGCCAACTGATCTCCTCAACAGGTAGATAGAGCCGTAAGCTTCTACTGACATCATGCTCTATAGACACACTCTTGGAAATGAATCACCTCATTCAAAATACTCACATTCTCCTCAAACTAAAATAATATTATTTCCATCTTACGCAACACTTTGTTTTTTCAGTCGACGACCGACCAACGTTACGTAGCTACGCGCTCTTCCAGGCTCGTTTAAAAGAAAATGCAAATTTCATACTGACTTATTTCTCATGCCTAGCTGGTTGCAGCTTTAATTTGCGGCTTAGATAAAATAAAGAAGGCACCGAGCGCCGGTAGCAACACATGCGTCGGACAGCACGAGGCTTGTTATTAAATTTTTAAACGATTGTGTTAATTAGCGCGCTCGCGAGGATCCATAGCCGCCTCGAGCGTCGCCGCGCAGCCTCTGCAAAAACAATAAACGAAACATTGCATTCGATTATTCAATCAACTGCGATGTAATTCGCATTTGCCTTGCCCATATGCGGCTCTCGTAGGTATCGGACTCGTATATCTCTACATTTTCTTTGAGTATCCCATATTTTGCATTTAGCTATCTGAAACTTATTTATCATTTTGTTTATGAAAACTGTTTCAGAAAAAGAAAAAAAGAATATGCGTGTTGAAGCACGGATATACTTAGCAATAAACATCCAAACATTTATAATTATATGTATATATAATAATGTCTCTTTCATCCTATATTCCAACCAGCAACCACTCCATAAACATTATTCGTGCAATAACCTTATCTTTTTCTTCCTATGACAGGTGTTAAGCTTAATGTTCAAAGTCATCTTAGCGTTAGGTTCGGTTCGGTGTAAATCTGGTGAAAACTAGTGTTAAGAAATAAATGATGTAAAAATAATAACACGAGTAGGATTTTTATATATGTTGAGAAACTGTTTCTTTATTATTTTGTTTGTTTGTTCTCAGCAACTATTCCGATCGCAAGCGGCGGCTGCGGCGGGCGGGCAGGCGGCGGCAGCGCAGTTGCAGCTGCTCCAGCAGCAGCAGCAACAGCAGTTCCAACTGCAGCAGCAGCTCGCGGCGCAGCAGGCGTTCACGCAGGGTCCTTACGTGATAAACGCGGGTCAGGAGGGCGCGCCGTACGTGAGCGCTCTAATCACGGGCGTACCGCCGTACTACGGCGTGGCGGCACCCTGGGGCGTGTACGGTGGACTGGTGGCGGGGCCGCAGCAGCAGGCGCAGCAGCCGCGGCGGCCGCTCACGCCGAGCCAACCCGACCAGCAGGTGAACGGGCAGGGCCAGTACGTGATCCCGTACTATGACCCCGGCTCGTTGGTGATGGGCGCACGCAACGGCACGCCGCTGCGGCTCGTCTCGCCCGGCGGAGTGCTCGCGCCGCGCTCCTACCAGCCGCCGCCGCAGGCCGCGCCTGCACCCGCCCAGCCGCACCCCATCACCTCGCAACCCATGCAGCAGCAGACAGGTAACCCACCCACCCCCCACTCACTCAACTATACACACTTCCCCCCCCCCCCCCCCCCCCCCCCCCCCGCACACTCACTGTTACAGTATCGAGCTTTCATACCTACGCGAACAACTACCACCGCATTGCCTTCTCTTTCATAACTGCGAATCTATAAGAATGACCTGATCCGCCGCAAAGGATCCGTTGCGGCGGATCAGGTCATTCTTATAGATTCGCAATAACGCCAAGATAATATAGTTTTGGGCCACCAGGCAGAGTAAATACATTCTTGCTCTTCCTTGCCGTTTTACTTTAACCTGAATTTGCATTATTATGAGCATTCATAATTTATAACTCGAGTAAAACAATACCCTTGAATCTGAAACAGTAAGTTCACTTTAATTTAAACATTGTAAATAAAATTTATAAAACGTCCAACTTAACAAACTAATACATTATGCTAAAGCATGAGAAGTCTATTGTCAAAGACAAAGAGTTCCTTGTGTAATAACGTGACGTAACTTTGTAAAACCCTTATAAAATTTAACATTATCAAAATGTTAGACACAGTGCTATCATTTTCAATTAAGTAGGTAAGTTATTAATTAATATGTGTTATTTTTCAGTCATAAATATTGTAGACACTAGATAGTTGACGAGTAAGATCTAGTTATTTATACAAACTGTAGCTGTACATAATGTGTTGCAGTTTTGACTTTTTACTGAGCTACTTTTTATATACGCTGTATATTATTACAAATTCGAATGGTTGTATTGACGTAGATTTTGTGTAAATAATAACCTGGAAGTAACTGCTACCGATTTTGTTGAGATCTTGTATTCTAGTTTTTACCTAATGCTAAATACTCGTAATACTAGCGAATAATCATACCAAGACCTACGGCTACATAAGTATGCACGATTTGGTCCATGTAATCCTACGGCTATGTCCACACCTGTGCGCTTTCGTCTTCAATTTGGGTTCTCCTACGAGGCATGTGTGTAGCGGAGCGCACGCCGATTCTACAGTCTACACTTGCGATTTGCGTATAAGTATGGGCAGTGTGCTTAAAGCGTCTTAAGCCTTCAGCTAATAAATGCCCTAGACGAGATGAATTGGATGAAGATGAAAGTGTACAGGTATGAACATAGGTAATGTAAATGAGCCGGCGGCGGCGGCCGGTTGACAGCATCAGATTTTGTACATAGACACTTTCAGCCGTTGTTGTGTGAAGGGTCGGTGTACAGCGGCGCTGGCGGCGTGCGGAGTGGTTTGGTGCAGCGCGGAGGTATGGTTGTTGTTGCAGGCGCTGGAGCGGTCGCGGGCGCGCGGCGCGACTCGCTCGAGTTCGGCGGCGGGCTGCAGGAGTACGCGCGCAAGTGGGGGCCCTCGCCGCTCTCGCCGCCGCTCGGCGCGCTTGGACCCGTCGGCCTGCGCCCCGTCTCCGCCGCGCCCGGCGCAGAGACCGCCAAGTACAGGTACACCCACACCACGCCACACACATCTCACACACCCCCCGCAACACTCCACTCGCCCAGGACATGCAACTACACACACCCCACACACACATACACCTCAAGACTCGGCTAGGACACGCAACACAACACAAGGAGTTATAGCGCAGGTTTTTATAATGTACTGTGAATAATAATTTTCAAGTCAAAAAACACACTTTAATTTGGTGTTTTGAGCACAATGAAATAATAGCCTCGGCCTCATAAAATGTACTTATCGATAAATGCGGAAGTCGTTTTTTTATAAGATTTTTGGTAAAACATCCGATCCACTTAATATACTTACTGGACCACACCGGGATCATCCTCTCATGTGTGTTACTAAGAAGAGGGGGTAGTCAGAGGCACGTCCGAACATTGAATTTGGCACATGAACTCGATTTGGTAGTAGTTAGCATTTCACGTAACAGGTTACAAGTCCATCGCAGCTTATCGGAACACTCACTGATGGCACATATCTTCGAATTTTTAGTTCTAGGATATGCCGATTTTCCACGATGTTTTCCATCTCCGTTTTAAGAATATGTAAATGCGCACATACATTTTCACTACCGGGTTAGAACCCTCGACCCACCGGATCAGAAGTACATACACGCAAAAAGATAACTGAGTACTGCTCTGCCCCGCTTCTCGTTTGTATGCGCTCACGCTTACTGCCATATTCAAGATTGTGTCCTTTTGTAATGACCAACATAATTATACTGGTTTTACGATAACCGAGTCCAATTGACAGGTTTTCTAAAAAAAACTGAACTAGACGAGCCCTAGAGTAAACACTTTCCACGTCAGTTTTTAATAGTTACGTATAAGTCAAGGTTAAACACTTAAAACACAGGTAAAACACAGGTATTATTAAGTTCGCTGGATAGCCCGTGAAATGAACTTCCGTATTTCACTTGAAACAGATTTCATTGAACAACGTGTATTCATGTGTCATATCCTGCTATACTTGTTTTTGAGTTGAATATCGAAATCTAAGTGAACTTGAGTTTTTTTGCATAATTTCAAGAATGTTATTTTTCAAACTTTCGCGATTAGATAACATAATTATTATAAATAATAAAAAAGCTAAACGCGATAAAGACCCGTTAAACTTATAATATTCAAGAATGTTGCATTCTAACATTCAGCTTTACGTTTCGGTTCAAACAGCACAATTGCTATGGATTCATTTCTTATGAATGCATCAGCAATATTGTTGTGCAACCGTTGCTGGCGTCAGACAGCCTGTCTATCTGTCATCACGTGCGTGACGTGCCAGATTATTTGTTTGGTTATGTATATATAATAATGTGACTGTATGGCAAAGTTCCAGTACATGTAAAAATTCAAGAAACTGGATTTTGTTCGCAACAAACACCTCGGAACTGTACCGCGTACATTTTGAAAAGTAATTACATCGTTACTCTTACACACAACTCTACATCCCATTTTTGTTAGCAGAGCCGGTGTGGGACAAAGATATAAATACCATCATTATTTTATACATTTAGAGCCCGATTCATATAAACCAAGATTGGATCAAAGACGTCAATGGTAATTTTTAAAATTTTCCACTACAATGATTTCGAAAAACAGCTTTGTCGCTCATCAGCATTTAAATTCAATGTTTTGTTTGAATCTGGCTCCAAAGTAGTCATATTATGCTGTATGTATTGTAAATACTTGTTTTTTCTTTTATAATTGGACATTACTCTTGTACAGTTGTTTTCGCCGATCGAGCATGTATTGTTTCATTCACGGTACCGGTTTGTGATTGAGTGCGTTTTCTTGAATAGCGTGTATGTTTATCTTTCAGAGCTGTCAGCAGTTTAGCACAGGGTCTGTCGTCAAATGGAATGTTCGGTTCGTCATCCTCGTTATTGAGCAAACTGAGCGGAGTTGGAACCATATCAGGTCGGTACGGCGCACTGTTTTCGATTGTTATAAATATTTGATTGCCAATCTTGTATATTCTGTACATAGTTTGATTAACGATCTAACCCCTGTCTATAGTTCACTAAACTTTAAATTATATAATTTTTTTTGAATTATATTTTTTTATAAATGTACTGGTTATAATAAGCAATTGTAAGAACGTGTTTATGTACCTACTGCAGTATTTTTGTATGAATGCTTTCGAAATGTCTTATTTTGATTCGAAGGACGCAAAGCCTTAAAGAATATTATTTTGGCTGATAAGTAACAATGTTTGCGAGTTTCTGTGTTAGATATTCACGTCTCGACTGATAGTCATGATGTGCCGGGAAAATACAGCTGTGAGAATATATAATTATTTTGTTTTGATGTAAAACAACTTATTATTTTGTAACGTGGATGCCAATGCCGTTCTCATAATTGAGATTTTAATAAGGTCATCTAATAGCCAGCAATTTACTAGCAGGAGTTGATGCCAATTTTAATTTGCATCTGTTACAGTTTACTACGCAGATACGTGTATGAGATAAGATTCGTTATTACTGTATTATTATTATCATCGTTATTCTTTCACCGTTCGTCACAAGCAACAGCAACTGATCTTCGATTAACTTAAATAATTTAGTTGAGCGAAGGCTCCCAAGCGCTGTTTTATTAAATTGTTTGTTGTTTTCCAACAAAATATTGAATAAAACAGCGTTTAAAAAATCGCAAAAGATTTTTCTTCTAGCAACACTGCTAATCGCCATATAGATTTGTCTAAACCAATGGTTTTGTTTGAAAGTTAACTCTCTTTTGTCTGACGGGAAGGAGAAACAGGTCTTCTCTTCAGTAGACAAAACGGTTGTCTTGGTGCTCACGCTAAGCCTCCTGGTTCAATATCTCGTTGAATGTTATTGAAGGATTGTTGGTTTCAGAACTAGTAACGGGAGGAGTAGGAGTCGGCGTGGGTGGGGTGGGTGTGGGAGTGGGCGGCGTGGCGGTGGGCGCGCTGGTCGGAGACAAGCCGTCCGCCGGCCGATCGCGCCTGCTCGAGGACTTCCGCAACAACAGATTCCCAAACCTACAACTCAGAGATCTCGCAAACCACATAGTAGAATTCTCACAAGACCAACACGGATCTAGGTGAATATATATATTTTAAATTAATAAGTTTCTAGAGTGCAAGAATTAGATGTTTTGTGCATGTAGAAAGGGTAGACATTCAAAGCAAGCGTGAATGTGACTGTTGGAAAGGGGAAGATTTCAGCGTTCGTACTCAGACTCAATTGGAGTCGTTACCAGGACGTTTCAGTTGGGTCTGTCCTAACTATGGTTCGGTCAATAGTACCCTAAGTCTACGTCCATGTATGAAGATTTTTGTGACAGTGAATGAAGCAATAGAGGTGTTTTAAGATAGTAGCAAGTGGGTGGTTTAGCTTCAGGGCCGTCATACCTCTTACATAAGAAATAGGGACACGCTGAACGAACGAATGGGTCTGCCTTTGGCAAGGATCTAGCATGAATCGGCGATGCCTTGAACAGTGTAAATTCAGATAATGTCATTGCACTTATTTAAACACAAACTTATAGTTTCCGAAGTCTTTCATTATAATTATGTAGTATGAAGATCAAATTGAATATAATACCAATAACATAGATTTAGCAATGGCGTCGAATAGGCTTGAATCAGGTATGCCGTGTTGCTAATATAAGAAGCCTAAACTTCAATAACAGAGTGGACTCACTACCTAACTAGTTCATACGAACTTCTTAATGCCCCGAGGGCAAGTCAGGATTTTAATTTTCTGTAATAGCCATAACATACATAAATATAGTAAATATATACACACATACATAATATACAATAGCATTAATAACTTGATAAGTGCGTGTCTAGGTTGCTGGAACACATAATAGACTTGCATTATAAACGACTTAATTGATTGTCTTGAATATCTTATACAAAACGTTTATCTAATCCAATAAATTGTGATTGGTAATTTTGTTTTTTTTTCTTTTTTAAAAATAAAATTACTTTTAGGATTTATATGAATCGTTAGTCGCCCTTTGATCCTAAAATTAACATAATAGGGTTTTTGAGCTGAACGGTAAAAAAAAAAATATAGCGACTACCAGCTTTATTTTGCCTCACTTGTTCATTTTCTTCTTTCCTAACACACAGTTACGGGTATCAAAAAAAAAGGTCTTCATAAGTCGATTCTTACTTTAACAACCTGTATTTTTGTGAAACTAATTTGAAGAAACTGCATAAGAGAATTCTGTATTTAAAGTTAATGTTGTGTGTGTATTCCATTTCAGGTTTATTCAACAAAAATTAGAAAGAGCAACGATACAAGAAAAGCAAATGGTATTCAATGAAATAATCGGCGCAGCGTATAGTCTAATGACAGATGTATTTGGAAATTATGTGATACAAAAATTTTTCGAATTCGGCACGACTGAACAGAAAACTACGTTAGCGCAAAAGGTATGTCAGCAACTCTGTAATGTAGCGTTTATTTACATAAACTTTATAATAATAATAATAAACAAAAAAATTACCAAAATCTCTATTCACAGTATGTATATCAGTTATATTTCAATGCTAAAAAATGCATTAAATGCCTAGTCTTATAGTCTACAGTTGTGTAAAGAGACATCAGCTCCACAGCCGAGATAGAGCTAGGGTAATTTACCCGCGCCTTAGGGAGCCCGCTTAAGCGTTTGACGTAAGAGTTTGTTTGGTGGTTTCCGGTAGTTTTGCAAATACGGTATTTCACAAGATCTATTTACAATATTTGCAGATCATACAAACATTTGTTCCGCGGCGGGAATTGTACCCGCAACCTTCTGCGTCTTACGCGGGCTTTCGCCGACTGCGCCACAGAGGTCGCGAGTTGTCGTGGAACAACTTGTTTATGATTGTTTTAGTGTGTGTATGAGGTTGCACGTGGTGCAGGTCTGTATGTGTAGTGTGTGTTGCGTCAGGTGCGCGGGCACGTGCTGAACCTCGCGCTGCAGATGTACGGGTGCCGCGTGATACAGAAGGCGCTCGAGTCCATACCTGCGGACCAGCAGCAGGAGGTGGTGCGCGAGCTCGACGGGCACGTCCTCAAGTGCGTCAAGGACCAGAACGGAAACCACGTGGTGAGTGAGTGCTGTACGATGTACGTACACAAGCTAACGAATACATCCCACGGTCCGCCGCAGCCACGCACAGACGCCGACGCACCACTATGGGCGCGTCTGCGTCACTACGAGCGAGCCACTGCAGCCGGTGCGCTGGTGCGCTAGTGCGGGCTCGTACGGGCTATTCGTAAAATCACAGACCGTGGGCGGAAAATGCACAATTTTATTAGTAAAACGGCTAACGACAGAGAAATTTGATTTAATAAATTTTACTTTGTTTTTTTCTGTGTTATTTCAATTCAATAAAAGAAAAACAACGTTCATTCAAAAAAGTTTTCTTTTTTTAAGTAAGTCAAATCTTTTTAGGTGAGGGATTGTATATCTCAAAATGCCGTTCGGAAAAAGGGTAACATAAGCAACCTTATAACTGCCGGGATTGATAGCTGATCCTGAGCTAAAGCATACCAACCTTACTTGGCTAAGCCAGTAATTAAAAATGAGTAATCTTATTTAATTTATTGAGAATGTAATATTATGTACTTTTGAATCGGTTATGTTTGTTTGTTTGTTCGAGTCCGGTAGCGGCATTCCCTGTTTAAAACTATCTTGAATACGATCTCGACTACTGACATTGTAAAGAAATCTGATAGGTGTGTTATTTCTAATTTGTGAGTACAAGTGAGCACTCTGAATCCTACGCTTAAATCTAGCTTCATGAAGATCCAGAATAGTACAGTATGTAGTAAATACATGAAGCTTCAGTTGGTAACACTAAAACAGTGTTCTGTTGGAAGTATCGCTCGTGATTTGGATTCTATTGTTATATTAATAATACAGAGAAATTTGGTCATTCAAGTAGAGTTTCTTATAGTTAGTCAGCAGTAAAGCTTCATACATTATGAATTACATGAAGCTTCAGTTGGTAACACTAAAACAGTGTTCTGTTGAAGTATTGCTCGTGATTTGGATTCTATTGTTATATTAATAATACAGAGAAATTTGGTCATTTAAGTGGAGTTACTTAAAGTTAAGTCAGCAGTAAAGCTTCATAAGATTTTGTAGGATTTGTAATAGTAGGTTTAATATTCCAGGTACAAAAGTGCATAGAGTGCGTGGAGCCGTCGGCGCTGCAGTTCATAATAAACGCGTTCGCGGGTCAGGTGTATGCGTTGTCGACGCACCCGTACGGCTGCCGCGTGATCCAGCGCATCCTGGAGCACTGCACGGCGGAGCAGACCGCGCCCGTGCTCAGCGAGCTGCACGCGCACACCGAACAGCTCATACAGGTATATTCGGTAAACGCACTTTTTATCAACCATAACCTAATTAGCTGATTATTTAGTTGCTGTACATAGTTTTTCGCAACACTATCCTGGTTTTGGATTGGTACATATCAAGAATCAGTATCTATCCTTGCTTGCCTTTGAACAATGTCAGGTATATTCAGTAAACACCCTATTTATTAATCACAAGACTGTCTCAGTGCTCTAACATTCTTAAGTGCTTCTCTGTAGAGTGAAACGGGACTAGTTTTGGAAGTAATAATTATAAGCAAATTAACATACGATGATACTTTTAATGTTTAAATCATATGATGATTTTAAACATTAAAAGGCTTCATGCTTGCCCTTTTTTATAGTAAATTGTAACACAAAGCCACTAAAGCTAAAC
This sequence comes from Perizoma flavofasciatum, assembly GCA_958496245.1. Classification (NCBI taxonomy): domain Eukaryota; kingdom Metazoa; phylum Arthropoda; class Insecta; order Lepidoptera; family Geometridae; genus Perizoma; species Perizoma flavofasciatum. The sequence continues at coordinate 11,059,000 of OY292423.1, forward strand.
CACTTTATACAATTGTTAATCCAAAAAGCAACAGCGCCAATGTCTATAAATGGAACTAAGAGTGGTTTTGCTTACACATAGGTTTGGTGCCTATGTAAGTAGAATGAAGATTGGCCTTCGAGTATCGATCGTATACCGAAGAAAGGCGGTCTCAAAATATCTCCGTAGATCACACACTCCCACGCGATTGAAGTTAAACAGGTTCCATCCACAACAAATAACGATTTCCTACTATTTTCTCAAATGGTTTTTACTTGGAAATCGGTAGCGCACCTAGTGGCGACGAGAACCGTCCGTCGTATTCCGAGTTGCAAACTCATAATAGGCACTCGGACGACGTCGATTAACAGTTTTCACTGGTTTTACATGATATAGATCGTTGTCTCTGCGCTCATGAGTTAGTAAGTAACGTTGCGTTATGCGTGCGTGTGCAGGACCAGTACGGGAACTACGTGGTGCAGCACGTGCTGGAGCACGGCGCGGCGGAGGACCGCGCGCGGCTGGTGGCCGGCGTGCGCGGGAAGGTGCTCGCGCTCTCGCAGCACAAGTTCGCGAGCAACGTCGTCGAGAAGTGCGTCAGCCACGCCACGCGCAACGAGCGCGCGCTGCTCATCGACGAGCTCTGCGGGTTCAACGACAAGTTAGTATAACCTACCTCGAGTATCTCGCCTCCCTCCATACTATTCAGCTCATAGTGCCAGTATGGGGTAACAAGTTTGAACTTGTAAATATACCATCCAGCTTCACTGTCTCTTGAGCTTTATATTGTTATACTTGTAAATAGTTTGGTGTACGTATGTAGCGCGTATTAAGTTTTGTTTGTTTGTTGCAGCGCGCTGCACGTTATGATGAAGGACCAGTACGCGAACTACGTGGTGCAGAAGATGATCGACGTGGCGGAGCCGACGCAGCGCAAAGTGCTAATGCACAAGATCCGGCCGCACATCGGCTCGCTGCGCAAGTACACCTACGGCAAGCACATAATCGCCAAGCTCGAGAAGTTCTTTATGAAGGCGCCCGAGCTCGGGCCCATCGGCCCGCCGCCGCCCAACCCCGTCTTGTAGTCCAGTGCGTATCCCCGACACGCGACACGAACGTAAAGTATTAACGTCCGCGGAGACGCGCCGGCCCAACTCACCACCCGCCTAATTGTAAAAAATAATTGTATACATTTTGTAAACTATAGACGCCGCTGCGCCCCGCACGCCCGCCGCCCGCGCGCCGTAGCCTAAGTTCCGGCGCCCCGAGGCGTCGTGTAAAATCTCTCGATTTAGTTTGTAATTGCCGCGTGTCGTTTAATATTAGTTGTATTGTAAATGTATCGCGCGCGGCACGCGGCGGGCGCAGACTGACGCGCGCATGTAAATATCGGCGCATGTATTATAAAACGATTGGTAAAATTGTAACAATAGTTGTACAGCGTCGACCACTTCGGTGCTCGGCCGTCGCCTCACCGCGGCGTGACGTTTTATTGTGTTAGTCGTAAGTGTTCTAGTATTATTTGTTGTTCGTAAAAATCTATGTATAAATATTTGAACGTTTCTCAATGTAATTTATAAATCGATGGAAAGAACGGTCTGATGAAAAGATCCCGTAAGTTTCCGTAATTTTAGCTCGATGTAGATTTACTATTAGCTGGGCTAGGGGACCTTGAATCTTCGAGTGATGAGGAAATGCCGCAGGCAGTTCTAGACAATCGACACTATAGTCGTGATTATGTTTATTATTATTTTGTACTATTTCAAGTCAAGCTCTCGTTTAAGTTTAAAACCGGCTTAAATCGTACATAGTTATCGAATATTTTTAGTGCCGGAGTGTATAGTTTGTCGATTATAATTTTGTGAAAATGATATTTTTGTATATTTTATGTAATTAATTTAAGTTATTTAGTTAATGAGCCCCCGAGTGGTTGGGGCGAGCGCTTATCGAGTGAAGAATGCTTATGTTAGTAGGCGCAGGCGCGCGCTGCCGAAAGCCGTAGGTTATAGTGATGATTGTAAAGTCCTGTACTGATAGATTAGGTCGAGGTCTACCAGCCGGTCGCACTAAGCGTAGCCCTCATTTTCCATTTGTAATTATTTTTATAGGAAGCTTAGTTTCCTTCTCACCTCAAGATTTTTTTACGTCTAGATTGTAATTGAAAATAAAATTATTGTAAAATATAATTCTGTACAAAAACATGAAGGAAAACCCGATGTGATGGAATAGGACGCGACGTCAAGAGCGACTGCCGGAGCGGTCGCTCTGGACGCCACGCTCTGTGAGCTCTAGGAAACATTTATATGATCCATTTATTTAGACATTAATTATAAAATACAAGCATTTCTGTATTATTACTCGGTCGTTTTATTACTCTGCCCTCCTGCACATGACATCCCATAAAATTTAAACAAAATGTGATAGACAGAATTTATTTATTTATTTAGCTTGTGAGTAAATCAACACTAACGGCACGGGGCCGCGCCGTGCTTCTTTTAGCTCAAACATTATGCTGTCGAGGTAATAGACTGAAGACTTGGGTTAAATCCCACAAAGTAGGTCGAAAAGTGAAATCAACACATTAAAGTCAATTTCATCGTACCTACTGCGGCGGCAACGCGCGGTCGAATGGCCCATACCCCGCGCGCTTTGTAAGATGTTGCGCTCCTGATAGTGGATACGAACAAGCGACACGGTAACGCGGCCATACATGCTTTACACGGCATGGCGTTACGATGCATATAAGATACCCTTAAACGGTGCCGTCCAACGACACGACGCCTGGACAGGAGTCCTAGCCCTAATATTAGTCCTAAAACTACTTTTCTTCCTTTTCCTCCTTGTCCTTGGTTTTGGGTTTGATGCTGCGCTCCCGCTCGCGCGAGCGGTCTCGTTCGGAGCGGTCACGCTCGCGGGAACGTTCGCGCGCGCGCGGCGAGCGGGACCGCGACTTGTGGCGCCGGGACCGGGACCGCGACCTCTCGCGCCTGTACGATCTGAAAACAATTTACCAATCTTCCAGTATGCGTAGTCTAGCTATTTTGAACACTCGTACGTTTGTTGAACACGCGTACGCTGGAACGTGCAATTACTATGCAACTTACTAATACCAAACTTGTGAGAGTTATTTATGACTAGCTTCTGCCCACGGCTTCGCCCGCGTGGTATCCGCATAAAAAGTAGCCTATGTCTTATTCTGACGTATAAGCTATATTACCGTAAAATTTCATCAAAATCCGTTCAAGTAGTTTTTTGCGTGAAAGAGTAACAAACATCCTCCGCATGAGTTTGAATGCGGAAAAGGGAGTCCACACACATACATAACAAACATCCTCACAAACTTTCACGTTTATAATATTAGTAGGATTTCTGTTTGCCTCCAAATAACAGAAAACAATTTTAGACTTGAAATTATCGTTATTTAGGTATCATTTAGGATATTATGACGACTGTACCACCTATTTTACGTACCAAGTACGTGGTATAGTAGTAATAATATCCTTTAGAGAACATAATTTTGTTGAAAAGAATGTTGTCAACTTACTTTTCTCTGATCCTATCAGGCTTGATGGATCTCGATCGTTCACGGTCTCTATCCCGCTCCCTGTCTCTATCCCGGTCCTCCTGTAACCAAAAATAAAAAAAAGGTAGAAGATTAACGCATTCGTAGTTAATGGTAGCCGCAAAAGAGAGCTACAGTTTAAATTTAGTTTAGTTAGTGAACTACAGAATCGAGGCCAATGTCTTCCATACAGTTCAATCTTTTCGCAGGCGTTACAACAATAGAAAGTGGTATTTGTCTAGATGCCCAGGACTCTACAAGCGATTCGTGTGAGAGACTTACGTCGTCTCGTCTATCGCGCTCCTTACGCTCGCTGCGCTCCCGCTCGTGCGTGCGCTCCCGCTCCCTGTCCCGCTCGCGCTCCCGCTCCCTGTCCCGCTCGCGTTCCCGCTCCCGCTCCTGTGGATGTGGATGAGGATGCGGGTGGGGGGGCCCGGCCAGGTGCGGGCGATAGGGCGAGCCGTACGGCGATGCGGGCATCATGTGCGGCGGCGGCATGTGCACCGGCTGAGCCACGCCCATCGGCGGTGGACCTGACGCGATAAACACCACAGTTACAGTCTATTGGTACCTGTTTTATTTTCTATGGGAAATTACTTCTTCAGTAATCTTGTTCCGATGAATAATTTTGCCATATAGTTTGAAATCAAAGAAAAAAATCACAAACACAAATGAAAAAAAAAACACCTTAAGTATTCTCATTTGGGAATCAAAGTTATGAAAATGTGTATGTTAACATTTTGAAATCTAACAAGTTATCAAGGTTGATTTTTCACATTAAAGTCAGGATTTTACTTAGAGAGTGAAAAGGGGATTATTGAAGAGTAATTTCCTATGCATAACGCCATACTGACCTAGTGGCGGTCCCATCGGCGGGCCCGGGTTCGGCGCGGGTCCCGGGGTCAGCTCCTTGATCTCGTTCGGCGCCCAGCCGGGCGGCGGGTCCCCGTGACCTGCAGCAAACATCTTTCATTGCAACATACGGCAGTACGAATGTGCTCTTTGCATTCTGCAATTTATCGCATGCTGAGAACGCATGCGACAAATTACGCTAATGTAGACACATATCAGAGAGACAAAATGCTCCACAGCGCCCAACTTGCAATAAATTGCAAAATGTAAATATGCTTTATTACCAGTGACTCAAGACTCACCCCAGTAGACGTTATGGGGGCGTGCGGCTGGTAGTACCGGTGAGTCATGACTCACCCTAGTGGACGTTATAGGGCGCGTGCGGTTGGTAGTACCGGTGACTCATGACTCACCCCAGTGGTCGTTGTAAGGCGCGTGCGGCGGGTAGTAGTGGTCGGGCGGCGGCGCGAAGTACTCGCCGGCGCCGGGCGGCGGCAGCTCGCGCACGTGAGGCCGGTACTCGCGCCGCTCAGCCGTCATAACCTTCACAAACATTAAACACGCTAGTTCACGCGACGTACGTATACGCGTTTGACGTAAGAGGTTGTTTGTTTGCTGTAACCATTTATCTCCGAAACGGCTAAGCGAATTGTAATGCGGTTTTTCGTAGTAGATTTATATCTCCTGGGATGGTTTTTGGATAGGTTTTATCACACAAGTTACTAGGGGGTGCTGGGTACGTGATACAATATTCGTCGGGATTTTAAAATTGTTTGCTGTAACCATTTATCTCCGAAACGGCTAAGCGAATTGTAATGCGGTTTTTCGCAGTAGATTTATATCTCCTGGGATGGTTCTTGGATAGGTTTTATCACACAAGTTACTAGGGGGTGCTGCGTACGTGATACAATATTCGTCGGGATTTTAAAGTGGCCTGAGACGCAGATGTACGTAGCAGAAAACCGCGGCCGGAACGTCTTGCGTCTTCACTTTAGTAAAACGAAGGCATTTTAAAAGATGGACTCGCCGTCCGGGTGGCGAAGCGACCGAAAGTGAAAGAAGCCTGCTTTGAGGCTGCTGTGGTCATTAAACGTACCTGGATAGTATTCTCTCTGGCTTGGAAGTTATTTTGCATGGGTGGTCCCTGGTGGTGCATATGAGAGTGTGGGTGTGGAGGACCTTGCATATCTTCATGCCTCGGTGGTCCTGCGACAAATTTAGTTTTGTTAACATTTAGCGTACGTAAATTTCGTGGCATAGGAACACATCTCGTAAAGCGTTTTCAGCATTACACATGGTCTCATTCCAGGTATTTTATGTGATGAGTAACGTATTGCAGTTACGTCATAAATTTTACAGATATTAGTATTACATAGGTCGTTCACATCCTTAAGCCAAAGTCAAAATTCATTTAGTCATTAAAATAACAAGGATCACTTTGAAACTTCGGTTTTATCTACTGCCTGTTCCTCCGCGACCAAGTCATGAAAGAAAACAAGGCTGGTTATTCTACCTACATTTTTTTATCGAGTTGGAGCAATTTTAGTAACAATTTTGGTCCCAAGACACTACCTTGGGAGACTCCATACGTGAGTAGCTGCTTAAACTAAAAACTAGACTGGAAAGTACAAAAAAAAACATATGAGTTTTCTCTAGTCACTTAAATGCACTTACTTCTGTGAGAAGCTGGAATAGTAAATCAAATTTATTTAGTAGGAAACAAACAGCTGATACATAAGCTTGGATTAGGTTAGGACTGAATTTTTATTTATATAGATTCTTGAAAAAACGTAACACTAAGTAATATCACTAAGAATTACTTTTTCCAGCACCATCATGCTCTTTTGTGATAGCAAGCATACATATTCTGGGGCACCCAAAGTGTATCAGTTATATCCATCCACACTTTAGTATTTATTACCACGATCCAAGGAGTCAGTATAACCTTTAATGTTATCAGTTGTCCATTTATCTCCAAAACAGCTTATCTGATTGTAATGCTTTTTTTTTTTCAATATTTTTGTATGACTTCTAAGGTGTTTCTTAGATCAAAATATACCTAAACACCTTTGAAGTCGACACAAGTCACTGATAATGGTTATTACATATAGGTATACTATATATTATGTAACTAGCCTCCCGGCTTCGTCCGCGTTGGACCTGGATGAAAAGTAGCTCACCTATTATTGTATATCATCTGTTCCAAATTTCATCTAAATCGGATCAGCCGTTACGGTTAGCCATAAACATCTATACAAACTTTTATAATATTAGTTGGATAGGCATGTATGTAGTGTTGTGCTAAAATATTATTATTATTACTTCGCATGCCTTTGTTTGTTGAGAATCAAAGATGGCCATTTGAGTGATTAGCAGTAAGTCACGCGAGCGAGGCTGCGTCCCTCGCCTGCCGTAAACGTCACTCGAATAAATGTACTCAAACTGAAGCGTGCAGTTTGAGTACATTTATTGGTGAGTCTGTCATCTCAAGTCCCCGCAGGCACAATTAACGTGTGAGTGACATACCCTGGGGCCGGCGGTTGTCGGGCTGCCTCGGCGGCGGCAGGAGCATCACGCCGGCCTCTCCCACGCGCATGCGCCGCTGCCGGTCGCAGTACGCGCTCCATGTCACCTCATTGAACCCATAGTTGAAGTAGTCTGCAGTACACATATACATATTTCTTACTTTCTGCTTTGTAGGCTCATCATCATCATCTTGCATACATACTAGATGATGCTGTGTGAAAATGTCCTGCATTATTTATTATACATTAAAGGTTGTCTGAAACAGATTGTAACTTCTTAAGAATAAGATTTTGTTTATCATATTATTTGTTTAAGGTGTACAATAAAGTATTTTCATTCATTAATTCATTATATTGCTCATAGCAACACAGCAGGGCATTATGTCTCCTTTCTGTCTGCGCTCACCCTAAATAGCAACTATGTGATCCATCCTCTAATCTAAGCTGTAAGTCTGGCCTTATATCCGAGTATATCCGCTCGCCCACCACTCAGTCATTGTCTTACTCCACCTCATCATCATCATCATCAGCCTATATTAGTCCACTGCTGGACATAGGCCTCCCCTGATGAGCGTCATAGCGCCCTGTCTTCAGCTTGCCACATCCAGCATCTGCCTGCAGTCTTTCGCAGATCGTCATCCTACCTGCCATTACTAAATCATGCCAAGTGTCCTGGGTGTAGAATACCACTTTCTGTTGGCGTTAACGCCTGCGGAAATATCGAATTGTATGGAATTTACATTAGCTGTGGAAAAGTCACGTGGCTGCTGCCAATTCTCTCCTTGACAAATTTGCGTTAGCGTGAAAGGAAAACTAAGCGTGAGGTATTTGTCTAGACCCCTGCCTGGCTCCACTTAAGTTTTTTAATATCCACCTTCATTTCACTATTGTGGCTTTAGTATCTTGCAATTATTTTAAGGTTACCATTCTAAAGACACTGTTTAGGGGAGGCCTTTCCATCAGTGGCTTTCTACAAGCTGTCTATGATGATGATATTATGTGCTAGCTACAAAACTTTTAAAAGCAACTGTAGTATTTTGACAAAAAATATTAAAATAGCACTGTTGAAGCACAATGGCGTCGATTCTCATGTACACCAACTTTTTGATCTTCTAAATTTGACAAAAGTAAAATTCTTGCCATCCCTTTCTCGCGTGTACTATCAGTAAAAGAAAGTGGCGTTTAAATTAAGTTTAGTTTTATTCCAAAAACTATCGTGAACTTGACTATTCATATTGTAAAAACGGGAATTTTCACGTGCCGCACTATCGGTGAAGGCACCGACTAAGTTTCGACTCATTCCGAGTCTTCATCAGGGTGAGTGTTCGCGACGTTCTCCCTCCGCGTCGCGTCGAGCACTGTTAAGTTAAGTTTAGTTGGTGTACAAGAGAATCGTCGCCAATTATTATCAAGAAATACATTTCGAATTCTATATATTTCTGAAGAAAACTGCAACAAGGATTGTCCCACCTGATATATCAGCTCCTGGCTTGTTCCACGGCTTATCCTCAATGGTATCAATGTTGAACTCCATAGCGGGCACTCCATTGATGCTGCCGGGTCCATCGAGGTCTTCCAGGGACACTTTTCCGGTAGTCGTGATGGTGCGGGGCTTTTCCGCCACCCCCGTCGTGACGAGCCCTACTCCGCGCTGTAAACAAATATAATAATGCTGGACATTTTCACACAGCATTATCCAGCCCCAAAGTAAGCAGAACTTGTATTATGGGAACTTGTATTAGTATTTTCTTTTGAGAAAACACTCAGATCTGAGATAACTATTAATTAGTGAGCTTGATAAGAACATGTTTTTATAAAATATACAGTAAATACTTGTACAAAAAACAAACACATGACTTTATTCCCCATGACGGACATCCTAAGATACATACTCAGTGAGAAGATCTTTGAGGATAGCAAGTAGGGGGTAGTCAGAGGCATGTCCAAACAATACATTTTTGTTTACAAAATGCACATGTGCATATGTGCATTTTGTAAACAATTTAAAATCAGTTTGGAATTAATCAGTGTAATATGTCAAAACCTATCTTATTTTAGAGGAGGAATAGATGATGATGATAAACAAATAGATAATAAATAATAATTTACGAAGACTACTCACCTTTATATTCAAGCTCCCATATGCTGCAGGTCCTGACTTGATCTCTCCAATAGTAACTTTAATATCATCACTGTCATCTGAGTCAGAGTCCCCATCTTCGCCGTTTGCCTTCTCCTCATCCTGACTAACATCCTCAAAGTGCTCATCGTTGAAATCATTACCACTCCCCGCTTCAGCCTCATCTTGTTCTTTTTCTTCTTCTGTCTACAAACATCAAATTGTACAGAGTTGAAATTATAGTGGCTGGACATCATAATTAAAAATTAAATATAAGCACAGCTTGTTGTGCTAAGTTTACTGCACTAACAAGGGGTAGGTGGCATTATCATAGTTTGGAAAGAGACTGCATTGTGTATGCAGCATAACATTGATGATGCTAACTGTGACATAACTAGTGATTTGGAAGAACCAGCTTCAGATGCATCGCACCAAATCTAACATTTACACAACCGGAGAGAACTGTTACATGCAGTATTTGCTGGTCCACTATTAAACATGCTTGCAGACAGTACTCATAATAAGGAGCTACTAAATACGCTACGAAGCATATATGCAAAATAAACCAAACAGTGATAATTAGTTAAAATCAATATTTGATGAGTTAAATTGAAACCGTAAGTAGTTTCGATTTAACTTCATTCTGTTCATTCCGAGTGTTCCTTGACTGATGATGAAACATGACACTGACGTTTCGCATGAGGGTGGATTGTGCATTTGGGCTAGTTGTGGTTAGGTTAGAAGTCTCTCCTAACCTAACCATAACCAGCCCAACTTCTTGAGAAACCTGGATTTTGGGATGATGACAGCAATGTTTGAGCCCATTAATGTTTTATGTATGTATTCTAATGATAGAGCGGTTAGCACAGTACAGCGAACACACTATATAAATCATCTTTTTTTGGTTATGAATGTTATAATACGCCCATCTTCTCAAAACTTGGATACTTATGATTTCAGGGCTGGGCTTATTCTTATAATCTGCGTAAACCACGGACACACTCACCGCTGCTGTGGCGTCTTCAGATTCAGGGAGCTTGTCACCTTCCGCCTCGGGTTTGTCACCAGTTTGCTCTGTCCCATCTCCGTACAACCAGCTGTCATCATTTTCATCACCTGGGGCGGCTTCTACAGCTGTATCAGCCATATTTAGTGTGTCAGTTTAAATTATCTCTTACTTTTCACACAAAATATAAAAACTCTATTTTGAACATGACGCAAACAAATCGCAAAACAAACGAGCCACAGATTAAAAAAAAACAGGTACGGTAAGGTCAGTGTTGCCAGCCGGGTCATGACAAAAGTAACTTAAAATAGATGTGAAAAGTAACCTTTCTTATTTTTTCCCCTATAATAAGGTACTAAAAGTTTGCTGGACAGATGTTGGTTGTATTAACGCGTTTTCTAACATAAGTTACATTTCACGATTTATCTTTTTCAAACCCATTTTTTCTTTTAATTTTTTTGGCAACATTGCAAAAAATATGCAACAAGGAGCGCTACTACGTTCTGTTTAAACTTATATTCAAGTAAGAAATTAAATATCTACCTATGAATTCTACGAATTCTAAAAAATCACCTAAAAGTAACCTTTTGAGTTGTGTAACCTAAAAGTAATCAGACGTAGTTAAAAAACACCTAAAAGGTTACAAAAGTAACTTTCTGGCAACGTTACAACGTGTAGAAAATATCCTCGGCCTCAAAGATATTTCTACACCTGCAGCCCCATCATCTCCCTCACGCCCGTGTATGTCTAAACAACCTTACTCAAACCTACCGTGTTTACCTACCGGACTTACTAGTATTAATATCTGTGCTCCAACTCATTACTTTGCTTGTAAATAAAGAAAGTTGGTGTTGGCATTTCTTGTCTACCTACTTAAGTATCTACCTATCTAGTTAGACTGTTACCATTTTATCTATACTAGAATTATAAAGAGGAAAGATTTTTTTTGTTTGTTTGTACCGAATAGTCTCCGAAACTACTGGACCGATTTCAACCATTTTTTCACTAGCTAGATTAGAAAGCTAAATTATCAGGAAGACATAGGCTATAATTGATTTTCAAAAAAATTAGAGATCCTTAAGAAAATTGCAATAATGTAACCCAAAGTAGCAAAATTTTGCCTTTAAAATTCATTATTTGGCGTGCGCTGAGAAAACTATTGAAGATACATAAAAATTATGTACTACATGATTAAAGTACTCATTATTACCTACAAAAAAGTCCTGGAGGGATTATATCTAACTATCATAGTTACGGCAAAATAGCAGCTTTTGTGTTAAAATGTAATTATTTCGCCGGTAGAAACAAAAGTTGGTTACATCCGTATCGTAGTATTAATTCTTATTCAAATAAATAGTTTTATCATCAAGGGTATTTATGTAGCAGTCAAATACTTTTTAATTCATACGAATCGGACATTTAATTTCTAAGTTATCACGAGTATAAAACCGAAACTTACGCGGGTGAAACCGCAGGGCGCAGCTAGCCCATCTATAAAACTGTCAACACACACGAATGTTATTGCGGGTTTTAATATTTAATCTCTAAGTCTGTATAGGTTTTATCGCCAGCGCCACAAGTGCCGGGGGGCAGCGCTGCAATAGGCAGTAATAGATTTTGAAACGGGCCGTGTGAACTAGAGATAGCGATTGGATGGGATGGCGAAATTGTAATTTTAATGAAGCATCGAGCTAATTAAAATATGTTGATGCCACTAATTAGGTTACTATAGGTACTTAACACATAACGCACTGCAATACGAGTCAGGGGTTTCCTATTGATAAAATTAACGTGCAAGTATCTAGGTAGAAAGGTACATTGAGATAATGACAATCTTCAAAATCGTTTAAATAATTTATATTTCAATACTCTGCTATAATTTAATAGTGCATTAAAAATAGAATAAAAAAATAAACAAAAAGCACCGCCAACATAAGTAATTTAGCTATTAATCCAGTCCATTCCTTCGTCTAGGGAACATCTTTTCCTCGGCTTGGTCTACTTTCTGGGCCACATCGGCCAGTTCTTGCGACGCGGCCGAGGCCGCAGCGCCGCATGTCTCTGCCAACTCTTGTATGCCATGAGTAACCTGAGAAATTATACCAATGTGTTAACAAGTAATCCATTAAAATGAAAAAATACAGCTGTAGTTTCTTAAGCATACCCTGACAGATCTACATACTGAATAAAGATTGATTATAGGATGAATATCATGAGGTTGCATGAGGTTGAAAATCGTGAGCGTGTTTTTAACCACGACGACAAGAGGTTGTTTGTGTGTTTGTTTCTTTTGTCCAATTGGCTTATTGGACTGTAATACTGTTTTGCAATAATTTTTTATGTATTCAAGGATAGTTCTTTTCCCAGTCACTAGGTAGCGCTGCAAATGATGATGGAAATACACATTGGGGATTTCAAATAAATTTATTACACTTTTATTTCTGCTGCCCAAATAATCACAGAGACACAAATTGTAACTTAGTTTGGGAAGCAGGGTTATTACAAAAATTTTAATGTTCTGTAGTGAAATTAACAATTATTTTAAGCTTGGCTGTCAATGAATTTCATTGTTGAATACACTTAGGGTCTTACAAAGGTTTAAGCAAATGGAGATCTCTGAGTCTTCTTGGATATGAAGGACCTACAGTTGTTGTCGAGAGGTATTATATTATGTTCAAAGTCTGAGAAAATGCCGTCGCGCGAGAAAACAAAACACTGTTAAGATAAACAACTGTGTTAAAATCTTTGTCTCAAACATATTAGTACGGAAATATTGTCACTGCTTTCGAAAAAAGAACATGCAAAGTACAAAGTATGAGTTATGAATTTGGAACAAAAACGCGCCGGCAATGTTGTATGGTAATCCAGTGCCGGCGTCGTGCTGGGTGCATTGGGCATGCAATTATGACTACAACAAAGCTTTTTTTTCGTTTGCCTCAATCATTATTTTATCGAGCTTGGTATAAATAGGTTGCTATATGCAAGACGCCTTTAATTTTCTGCACATGCTGTAAAATTATAAAAAAAATTGGCAGTAAAGAAAAATGTTATTTCGTTCTGTTATTTTAATACTGAATACCTAGTACATTAATGTATTTATTATCAAAATAACATATAAATATATAAATGAAAAAGGTCCAAAAGTGAAATAGATATTGACTGCACATCACAAGATCTAAGGACAGAAGCCAAATAAGTGATGGAAAACGTGCTTCCAGTCAAAAGAAAAATATGTATCTTACATAAAAGCATTTTTATTTCCTTAATTTTTTTGAGAAAAAAATAACGCGCAATGGCAAAAAAAAATGCTCGGCGGCAATGGCAATTGCCTGTCCTATATCATTGAAGTCTTCCCCTGTGGCTCAGTCTTCAAACTGATACTCAACCTGCAAATGCCTATTTCATGGCCTCTGCAATAATGTACTATTATATGGCCCTTGTCAAATTAACAATGCCAGATCAGCATGCACTTTCATTGTTCTAGTTTTGAGGCATGCTTTTTAGCATGCACATACAAGCATGACACATAATGAAAATGAATGTGGCTTGTTAAATCAAAATAATTACCATATCAGCTTCAGTCTTCACTTCCGCGGCAGCCGCATGCATTTGGTTGACTGTGGCTTGCATCTGAGGGGCTTGCTGGATAGCCTCAGACTCCAGCACTGGTGCAGCCTGTAATACCACACCAAAAGTTTGATCCTCTGTTTAACAAGTAAAAAGTTGAGTACTTTTTCTAATTGGCTTGAATGATTTGATGTTTACTTGGTTTTCTCCTAATGATGATAATGCTGCACAGTGGTCAGTTTAAGCAGTATAATCATTAATTTGACTGAAAATACTTCTTCATTCAAGTGAATCAGGTTTAGAATAAACTTGTTAGGTTAATTTTTGGTGCTGAGGAAAACATGGCTTGGCTCCATGGGCTTTTGACACTTATCTCACAACACAAAGAAACATGTGCTTCACATTGTAAAAACGGGAATTTTCACTACCAACAATGCCACGCACGGCGCGACGCGGAAGGAGAAAGTCGCAACCACTCACCCTGATGAAGACTCTCGGAATGAGTTGAAATTTAGTCGGTGCCTTCACCGATAGTGCAGTACGTGAAAATTCCTGTTTTTACAATATGAATAGTCAAGTTCACGATAGTTTTTGGAATAAAATGTGCTTCACAAATGGTTTGTTTAGCCACTAGATAGACACTATGAACATTTGAAATCTTCTAAGGAATAGCAATGCTAATTTGGCACCAGGAAATGGTGTTTCCATTATGTTATCAATTTTAGACATATTACCTAAGCAATCATAAAAATTATACTAGTACAAGAATCAAAAATTTCATTTAAGAAAAGCACTATTACTTAATATGAAAATCAGTTGTGTATGGGCATATAATGTCTAGTTACGAGTCACCTACAGACATGGTACCTATATGCCTAGTTATGAGTCATAAACCAAGCAAATCTTACAATTACCTGTTTGCAGTGATGCATGCAGCGACAGTGATGCCGTAAGACAGGCTCCGCTGCAACCACCTCATGCATACGCATGTCACTCTCTTGTAACTGTTACAAAAATAATATAAATAAAACAATTTTGTAATTGATAGAATATAAAAATTACCCGAAGACCCTTTGTAAAAGTTTGGAGTCTATGGCAAATCATTGTAAATAAATCATTGCAACATTTAGCTCCAGGAAAATAGAATGTTTCGTAAACCAAAGTCCTCCAAACAAAAGTTTTCCGACCTCCAAGGCACAGCAAGCGAGGGGCTTGCTAAGACATGTGATACAAGTTCAACTCTCATTGTAGGGTCTGCTAAAAATTGGTGGGAAGTCTTCATTACCATGTTACTCATAGATCACGGCGACAGATCTGTGATTATTGCGTGTGTCAGTTACATGTTGTTATTACCTTTTCTACAAAATTTGGGTCCGTGTAGTTGTTCAGCTCATTGGCCATGTGCATAGCTTCTGTGAGCTTCTCGTGGTCCGCAGTAGCGTTGTTGATAGCTTGGGCCGTGTTCACGAGGTTCATGGTGGCAGAGTCTCCTTGTTGTCCATCGAAAGGGCCATTTGCTGCAACACCAAGTTTAGCTTCCAACTGCTCGATTCGGTTTTGCAAAATTGTAAGAGGATCCATGTTATTGTTTCAAAAAAATACAGATATCGAAAATCCAGTCGGTAAGCAAAATAAAATAAAAATTGAAAATCGGGAAATTCGAACACAAATTCAAGTTTGTTAGACAATTGAACGAATGAATGAAATTAATTAAAGGTATTCTACTGTGACTGTTGTGAGTAAATCTTGCACAGACTATCTAGTGAGGAATACGTCGTATTTATAGTAGTATGTGTTCATAGTCATGCAATATGACGTTCCTTCTATGAATGAATAAATTAATAAATAGTCAAATATTAAATAGTCTGTAACGCACGGCAATTCCGGCATCTTGCAGACTGGAACTACTGGATTGTTGGAGCAAAGAGGTAAAGCTCAGACATAGTGTAACCTCATGTCAGATATAAAACAATTGACGGAAAATTTTCAGTGTCACTAGAGATGAAAATTTTGCAATAACCAATTTCCAGTATCATAGTTTAGTAAAGTGTTTTCTCATTTGATTCGTTTGTATATAATTCTTAAAATGATTATATAAAATGTTCCGCATACTCTGCTGAGTTTCCTTTAACTAGGGCTCAGGTTTAAGGAACCAACCAACTAGGCGTAGTGTCGACAACAAAGGTTAAGGGCCGCAGCACAACAACGAAGAAAATGAACGAAAATGGAGAAAAAAGTGCTACGAGCACTGTGAGTAAATATGATACTTTGAGTTTAGCATCAATTGAAAAACTTGAGGGTGCTACTAACTACAGCTCTTGGAAATTTGTAATGGAGTTGTACTTGATACATGATGATTTATGGGAGTATACGCATACTACGCCTGTAGATGAAGTAGGCAAAAAGAGAGACCAAAAAGCAAGAGCTAAAATATGCTTGATGGTAAAACCAGAGTGCCTTATTCATGTAAGACAAGTGAAAACAGCCAAAGAGGCTTGGCTAGCTTTAGAGAAAGCATACGAAGATAAAGGTCTGAATAATAGATGCAGATTGTTGTCAAAATTAGTAAGTCTGGAACTTGAACAGTTTTCAACTATAAGAGACTATATAACGGCAATAATGACAACTTCGCAAAAATTGGGCGATTTAGGAAAAGAAATCGACGATGAGTTGCTAGCTGCGCTGATTCTTCAAGGATTAACCGAGAATTTTCGAGCAATGAGACTGGCTATTGAAAATTCTAACATCAAAATTACAACAGCCTACGTTAAAACAAAACTTTGCCAAATGGAGGATACATATACAGCTACGAGTGCAAATAATCACGCTCTGCTATCAAAGAAAAAGAATTCTTATACACAAAAACAACAAAAGAAGTTGAAATGTTTTATTTGCGATGGACCTCATAAGGCGAGGGATTGTCCAGATAATCGGAAGAAGAAGAGCAATGAAGCTTCAGTGGCTTTGGCGATGGCGACTTCGACTTCAACTTCAGAAGATTCTTGGATAGTTGACGCTGGCGCTTCAAATTATATGACATCAAGGCGTGAATGGCTGCATGATCTGAAAAAGTATGAGAGGGGAGAGACTGTGGCATGTGCAAATGGAGATAGACTGCAAGGTATTGCAAGTGGTAAAGTGGTATGTACATAACCGAATGTTACGATTGATGCTATGTATGTTCCAGGATTAGCTTCAAACTTACTTAGCGTTAGTGCTATCACTAAGAAAGATCGTAATGTAGTATTCTTTAAAGGAGGTTTTAACATTGTAAAGAGTAGTGATTGTAAAATAACCAGCGAACCTTTATTAACAGGAGTAGAGGTAAATGGTGTGTACAAATTAAAACAGAGTTTGAAGCACACAGCGTTGGCAACTGCTATCAGTGCAGAGAAGGAACTGTGGCACAAGAGAATGGCTCATCTTGGAGTACGTAACCTTAAACTATTACGAGATAGTTTGGCAACAGCGGTAAGTTTTTCAAATGATCCTTAGTATTAGATTGTGTTGCTTGTCTGAAAGGTAAGCAAACCAGACAACCTTTCAAGAAAAGCAGTACAGCTAGCAGAGCAGGCGGTGTACTTGAGCTTGTACATACAGACGTCTGTGGTCCAATGGCTTAGGAGTCATTTGGCGGATAAAAATATTTTGTTACGTTTATAGACGATTATACACGTAAAACCTTCGTGTATTTTATTAAATGTAAGAATGAAGTTTTTAGTAAACTTGAAGAGTTCAAGAATTTTGCGGAATTACAGACTGGACAGAAATTAAAAACTTTACGGTCAGATAATGGCAAAGAATATGTGAATAATCGGATGAATGATTTCATGAAGAAGTTTGGAATCAAACATCAGTTGACCGTGGAATATACACCTGAGCAGAATGGTGTAGCGGAACGGGCAAACAGAACGATTGTAGAAAAAGCAAGGTGCATGATCCAAGAAGCTGGATTAAGCAATACACTTTGGGCGGAAGCTGTAAATACAGCTGTTTATTTAAAGAACAGATCTCCAACAAAAGTTGTTAGAAACAAAACGCCTGAAGAAGCTTGGACTGGGAGGAAACAAAATTTGAAGTTTATAAGAGTCTTCGGGTGTAGAGCTTTTATGCATATTCCGAAACAAAAACGCACCAAGTGGGATTCAAAGAGCAAAGAGTTGCTCCATATTGGATATTATGAAGACTCTAAAGCTTATCGTTTGTTTGATCCAGAAACCAAGATGGTACACAAAGCAAGAGATGTTGTTTTCTTTGAAAACCAATTTCACTCAAACAAGGAAAGTTCAGAAACAAGAAATAACGAGATTCCTCTTATTTTTGAACACGAAGATCTACCAGTACAACAAACAAACATAGAGATAGAAAATACGCAAAACGTAAGTGGAATTGAAATTCAAAATGAGTTGCAAATGGAAATTGAAGAAGAAGAAGAACTTCAAGAACATAACGAGACTGTAAGGGATAGTGGGACCATGCATTTCTTACAAGAGAATGAAGAGTCTGATAACAATGAAATAGAGAGTTGTGATGAATGGGAAATGGCACTTGATGATAGAAATGAAGAGCTATTGCAGCCAGAACTTCCTAGAGAGAGAAGATATCCATTAAGAGAGAAAAGCTAAAGAATTTCCGGATCACGTCACATATCAGGCGATTGAAAGTGATTTTCCACAAACAGTGACTGAAGCTTTATCAAGCAAGGACAAAAAGGAGTGGAGAAAAGCTATTGAGGAGGAGTTAGACGCTCTGAAGAAAAACAATACCTGGACTTTGGTCAAGCCACCAGCGCGCCCTTACCACGTCGTTGATTCTAAATGGATATTTAGAATCAAGAACTTTAATAGCTATAACATGGGACTCCAAATAGACCAAATGGATGTAAAAACTGCATTTCTAAATGGAAACTTGGATGAGGTAGTTTATATGAAACAACCGGATGGGTTTGAACAGAAAGGGAAAGAAAACTATGTGTGTCTTCTAAACAAATCATTATATGGATGAAGCCATGACCACCTACTCTGATAGTCAGTCTGCCATTGCTATGTCTAAGAACCCTGTACACCACCAACGTACTAAGCATGTATATGTTAGGTATCATTTTGTGCGTGAGGCAGTTGTAAATAATCAAGTGATACTGAAGTATAAAGAGACGGCATGCATGGTAGCGGATGGTTTAACAAAACCACTTCCGAGAGGGAAGTTCGAGTGGTGTGTGAATGGTATGGGTGTTTTTGTTTGAGGAGTATGAAAGGTGTGCGAAAGGACATGAGATTAAGGAGGAGTGTTGGAGCAAAGAGGTAAAGCTCAGACATAGTGTAACCTCATGTCAGATATAAAACAATTGACGGAAAATTTTCAGTGTCAATAGAGATGAAAATTTTCCAATGACCAATTTCCAGTATCATAGTTTTATAAAGTGTTTTCTCATTTGATTCGTTTGTATATAATTCTTAAAATGATTATATAAAATGTTCCGCATACTCTGCTGAGTTTCCTTTAACTAGGGCTCAGGTTTAAGGAACCAACCAACTAGGCGTAGTGTCGCCAACATGGATGCACTTCCCCTGCACAGACTTATTATGTAACGCTTCCCTGCGTCAGCCTAGAGACTTTGACTTTTATAATCGTGGCAATGGGGCAATGGGGGTGAAAATTTGTGTAGGAGTATGGTGTTTTAAACATGACTCCACGCATGAAAAGCCGCTGGCAACAATTATGCATATATAAATTATAATGCTTCCAAACAAAACCTGAGTAAAATCAGACGTTTTTCCGCAAATTACTGTTCCATTACCGCCACCCCACCATCTGAATTTAACCTTGAAATGTTAAATAATGGCGAGGACATTATGCGAATGTGTAAACTGGTATCAGACACAAATTGAAAACTTTTTGCTTAATCAGACTTAGCCTTGTTGGGCCTTAATGTACAACATCTCATAAATTCATAATCTATGAATTGAGTCGATCACAAACTCGGAGATTCAGTAGGTCGGACAAAATTCGTGAAATGCGCAAAGAATAAAAAAAATAGCATCCCTAGTATGTCTGTGTTACACGTTGTATCTAGCAAAGGTAATGTAAGGCTACGCTAAGAGTATCTAGCATTGTTGTTATGTGCCTTAGCGTAGCGTTACAATCTCTTTGTTCTGTGCCATAGCTAGTCCGTGGTTATTTTATCTATGGTCTTATTTGCTAGGACTAGTAAGTCTGTGGTTTGTGTTTGTGAACTTCGTGACGTGATTTGAATTTTATTGCTTCTATGAGTTGTTAAAATAAATAAATAATAAATATAATTACAATGGATGAAGAAATGGGAGGTCTTACTGAGGATGACTTTCAGATACCGACTGTGAAGTATGAATGTAAGATAAGGCGTGAAATAAACATAAAATTGTTACGGAATTAGTCACCACAACGTTGGCTGTTATCAATTTCCTGTAAATCTTTTCCCAGTCACTGTATACATCGGCTTGTTTTTATTTTACAGATTTGGATCATACAGCAGATGTACAGTAAGTATTTTTTCAGTATCAAAGGCCGAAATCGATCAAATATATAATGTAAATATTGTGCAATAATCACATGAAAAGTCCGCGAAAATTAAAGCTGCACCTGCCATTCAAACAGAGGTCTTTAACCTATAAAATAGAGATAAATAAATACAATAATTTACCAATAGTATTTTTAATTTTAGGCCTTTCCATTACTGAATTTTTAGATTATTTTGTAATTATTGTCAATGCTGTATTCCCCTGTAATTGGCTTCAGATCTAAGATACGTAAGCTCTTGTCGTTTCCTTAAAATTAAATACTCACATAGGATGCATATTATATCATCATAACTGTATCCACTATAATGTTTTTATCATCAGTTTTCAATGTTTTAAATTAAAAATTTACTGTTATTGAATTACAATAAATATTTTTTAATATTAACCTCATGTTTCAGGTTACATGCATGGGGAGACAGCTTAAAAGAAGCCTTTGAGCAATGTGGCATGGCAATGTTTGGGTACATGACAGAACTTAACTACGTACAGATCAAAGAAGTTCACACAATCGAGGCCACCGCAGATGACATGATGGGACTACTGTACCATTTCCTTGATGAGTTACTATTTTTATTCTCTGTGGAACCATTTTTGATATGCAAAAAGTTGGAAATCACAGAATTTAATACGGAAGAATTTAGGATAGTTTGTAAGTGTTTTGGTGAGGAGTTTCAAATTGGGAGGCACCCTCAGGGTACTGAAGTGAAAGCTATCACATATTCAGCCATGCAAATCATTGATGAACCTAAGGATAATAAGTTTGAAGTGTTTGTTATTATTGATATTTGAATAATATATTTTTATATATATTTTTTTATGTTATTGCTTTGTTGAGTTTTATTTTAATTTGAAGTTTGATTTTTTAACCAAATAATAATAATTTAAGTGCAACTTGTAGCTAGCAGAGCTTAAAGGCTCCTTCTCATAGCTGAGTGATAATAGATAACGGGTAATATTATTGCAATGTAATTTTGTATTGACAAATGTGATGCAAAAATTCTATTGTTTATGTGTCCTCAGGAATACTAAAATATATTTAACCTTATGTTTATGTAAGTTAAAATAAATGTTAAAGCAATCGGGTTTTATGGTTTAAAACCCACTGGTTGGACTTACTTGAAAAGTTATCCCCGCATGGCTAACTTCTCACACTCAGTTTATATACCCTACTTAAAAGTAGTAAGTAATTACATAAGTTAAAGATCTATTGAATATTCTTTGTTGATTAACATTGGTAGGTATGTAGGTACTTAGGTACCCAAACTAGGATTCCCTGTGTGATGGCATATCAATGCCCTATGCCTGAAAATACTCTATGATCCCGATTTTTTTAGTTTTCGATGTACGTTCCCGATTTAGCAGTCAGATTTTTTTACTTCGTTTATGAATTTTCAAACCTATCAGCCGAAATTTTTTTTTTTGAAGTATGCTCATTCCGCAGCCGTACCTAACTGAAAATACTCCATGCAGGTTTTCCCGATGTTAGTAGCTTAAGCTTTCGAATTAGGATTTTTTTACGGTAAGGGACGAATTTTTTTTTTAGTGGGTTTTTCTGGTTTTATTTTTTGATTCCTTATGAATCGTACCTACTTTCTCGCATAATAACTAATGCCTAGACATGAGTTCGATATATCGAAACGTAACTGATATCGTATATGGGTTAGATATCGATATTTAAATCCACATAACCAATATCATGAAAACTTATCAAAACCTCAACTGTTACAGACACGAACAAAACGAAAACTTCACAAACCAAACGAAACGACTTATGTAGTGAATATGACGTAACATTAGCGATGATTTCATGATCATGGCGTGCGTAAAAATATATTATCGATAGCTGGCAATATGGTTTACTTTCTATTGTAACTCTTTTTGGTCCATGTTTTCACGCCGGCGTAGTTACAAATTGCTAAACTGATAAATAACTGAACAAGTTTGCGTTTATCGTTTCGTTGTTAATTTGCCTAACTAAAAACTCCTGCAACTGATATCGATACCTGAAAAACCGTTTTCTATATCGATATGCAAACTATATATCGGTTACATAATCGTTTGCGGTAAAAAACCATGTCATGTCTTCTAATGCCGTATCCACATGTTGGCCAAATCATACATAGCTTACGCCGGCAAATCACACCGTTTGCACGCTAGTAATTTGAAACCCAATAATTTATTTCCTGGTGGTCCGATTCACTTTTTTCCCCTAGATTTTTCGTGCTGACGAAGTTAGCGGTTGACTGTTTTGTAACGGATTTCAACTCCTTTCCTTGCTCTCATTTCTCGACATGATGTTAATTATCAAGACTTTAAAGGGCAAATTTTCATAGTATGGTGAAGAGTCCCTTCAAGATCTTTCGGATGAGACACGCACATCCGTGGCTTGTATCTTTTGGCGCGTGAATGAATCACATTGGGCCTCATATGCGATGACGCATCATGTACTGGTTATACACATGCGCGTTCATATTCGTCTCGGCTTTCTTCAAAAAAATCGTGTAGAAGTTCTGACGAGAACTAACGTTCACACGATCGCGAAGTCTCCAGTCAGTCTCGCGAGTCGTGAGGCGAATGACGAGCTTAGTGCCGAACGTACCATTTAGACATGCGTCTTTGGCCACAGATTATTACGAATACCTCCTCATGAGAACGTCAGCAGAAGAATAGTAAAGTCGTAAAATGTCCTAAAATGGTCACGGAATGATCAAATCGAATGTCAACTACGTGAGTTTGAGTTCCAGTTGGATCGGTGTGGTTTAGTTGCTCCGCGTCTTCAGTCTACAGAACAACAATACTCAAGCAAGAGCGTCCGTCTCATTTCCGTTCGAGCAGCTCTGCCTAAACGTAAACGTTCTTCTTTATTTTCCCTCATTTGAATTTGGATCTTTTTCATCGAGCTTGATACATACATACAAATAGGTTGCGTTTAAGTGGCTGTATGAAGACGCTTTTAGCACAGATGTCTTTCGGCACAAGCAACAATAAAAAAAATACGGGACTTTTTGCGGAGCAAAAAGTTGTTTCGATTCTAGTATTTGCAAAATAAATATAAATACATAAATATGAAAATTAGTTAGGTTCCAAAAGTGAAATGGATATTGACTGCACTCCACC
The DNA here is from genome assembly GCA_958496245.1 of Perizoma flavofasciatum. Taxonomy (NCBI): domain Eukaryota; kingdom Metazoa; phylum Arthropoda; class Insecta; order Lepidoptera; family Geometridae; genus Perizoma; species Perizoma flavofasciatum. The sequence goes on from OY292423.1 coordinate 11,082,284, forward strand.
AGATTTAAGGTTGAAAAAAGGATCCACGCGACTACAGGTAGTTTTATTTCCTTGCATTTTTTTTAAAAAATACTAACCTATGCCTCGGTGAAAATGCCAATTACCTGTCTCAGAAACTGATACTCGACCTGCAATTGCCTATGTCGCGGCCTCTGTTAATGTACCTACTTATATAACGGTGACTGTAAGTATCGAAAAACGTTTATCGTACCTGCCTATTTCTAACTCAGTTTATAGGCATCTCTATAATTGCGCCCACTTGAACCTTGAATCCACAAAATCACGAAGCGAACGGTGACATGACAGAGTTTCTTTTTGATCTTTGGCAGTCTATTTGAATGGCTTTGCAGATTGTCAAACTTGTCAAACGAAACAGGAAAACAACAATTAGGTACTTTGTTGTTGTAGGGTCATATAGAGAAAATAACTACTACGTTTGGACATAACGAGTATGAGGGCCGTAAAATCAGTAGATTAATTATTTTTATCGTAGATTTACGAAATCCAAAGATATTAAAATTAAACTTGTGTTCTTTTATATTTATTTTCATAGTTAGGTATTAATTCTTTGCTCCCGAACGAACTTTGTCTATGCCACAAAAAAAAGCTACTTACTTCCGTAATAGATAATTCGCGGTTTTTCGTACTTCCGCTTCCGTAATACCAGATACCATTCACTGTTTTTAAAATTCTGTTTTTCTAATATCCTGGAATTATCAGATTTAAATAATTGAAATCAATGTCCACATATAACCTACTTTGCATCCGTATGAGTATTTAGTAGGTTAACTTGTACGAAACACTGTGCGTTGATGAATCAGTCAGTCAGTCAAAACTACTAAGTCGAAAAAGATGAAACTTGGAATTTAGGTTTATTTTATAACATAAGCATGAGCTAACCTAAGAAATATTGTTTGGAAATGGGAGAGGAACTTTGTATGAAAATCTTATTTGTAGCTGAATCAGTAGGTAACTGTAATTCATGAAAATTTGAATTACTGTCACCTATTGATTTTCACATTTGAAACGCGGGATGAAAGATTGTATGGAAGTATTGTTTTTTTCAAGGTACAAGAACATTTGAAATGTAGCAACTCATCATAAATAAATAATGGCGTGTTATAGGATTTTTTGGAATTTCATTTACGGTTATATGAGTTCGTTTTTTTTAAACTCGACTTCATGCGTGCACACTCACTGGCAACAGTGCTAATAATAAAGCCAGAGTTTGTTTTTTTGTTTGAACGCGCTAATCCCTGGAACTATGATTAAGATTTTAATCATAGTTCCAGTTTAGTTCCATTATTTTTGCCTTTGATAGCCCAATTAATGGGAAGGTTATGGATTATTTAACATTACGCAACGACCCTTAGGAGCCGAGCAAAAACAGTAACAGTGCGGGTGAGCGATGCGACGCGGTGGGTCGAGGGCCGAGAGCGGCCGTGGCATAGCTAGTATGTGAATAAAACGAACGAAAATCTCTGAGTCTAGGTAGTTACTCAACCTGACGTTTGTAATACCTATGTATGTTTGTTCGTCGATAACTACCTACTGAACCTTTTATTCAATCTTGATGAAACTTGTAGGTAGTTAGGTAGGTAATAAGGTACTAATAGCTTTTTTATTTTTAATATAAGCTTAATAGTAGGTGGTTTTCGAACTAGCGGATGAAAACTGAATATCCCGAGATAATTATAAGGGTACTCGTCTAAAACTACTCGTTAAAACGTACTTAATAAGACATTAAATATGTAAAGGCAATAGGGCAGCCGGAACGAAATCCGACAAAAAGAAGTATTTTTTTTGATTTTTTAAATTTTTATATCTATTACCGATAACTTCTATTTAAATTGCTTAAGACTGTTTTCCGTTCGGCTCATTTACCTACAGACAAAATTAAATGTTTTAACGAGATTGAGATTCTACTGTTAGGTAGGTACTAGCGTTTCTGGTTCGTAGCCATAGCTTTCTACCAGCAGACCGTGTGTAGAAGATTAGAAAAAAAAAACAAGAAAAATGCCGAAACTAAAACGAAATATATGAACACCTTAGAGAAATCAAAAAACTGAGTCAATACTGGAAAACTAATGACATAATCACTAGAAGAATGCTATTAGAAAGTTGAATAGACGTAAAAATAATTGATAGAAAATTTAATTACCTGTACCTTCTAACATAATAAAATGTTTAATCAAAAGCTTCAAAGAGGCAGGAAGAAACGTATCTAGTAAAAGATTAACTAGTATTTTTTAGGGATAGTACACATTAAACAACCGTAACAAAACCAAACATGTAAAATAAAACGGTGTTTTCTATATATATATAAATCTAAGAAAAAAATATTATTTATCGGCTTATATTCTGCACTTGTATAATCCATGTCCGATGTAAGTAGCCTGTCCCAAGACAAGAAGAAAAAAGTAGCCTGTCAAAATTCGTGACAAGTCTAGAGGAAATAATACAAGAAGTACTGACTTCTTGTCTTTCCGAAAAAAATAGTAGTAAACTGGTCTGTATACTGATACATACCAGTTTAATACTATTTTTTTCGGAATTCTAGCCAAATCCATTACAAAGAATTAGTAACAAACATCCATACTTTCAGATATACCTATAATTTATTATATTTTTTAAAGGATGTCCATCCAGCACGAGCTCATCAAAATAATATGATGTAGTAGTTAGTTAGTTAGACTTATAGCTAAATGATTGGTTCACTTCTAAAACAAAAATATGAACTAGTGGTCAAGGTTATAATAGGATTTGGGATACCTACTCATTGGTTTCAATCATAATATTAATTACCTATTATGTTAATCTGTGTGAAGCATTAATACACATATAATAATATTTTTAGCAGTTATTTTACAGGGTTCGGTGTATCCCTACTAGTTTGCGTGTTTAGACCTACCTACTTAGTAACCACCCGTCTAGGTTCAATTCGAAGAAGGCGTTCACAGGGAGTAGGCAGGCACTTACTAACGGTGCGCGCCTGTTCACTTAAAACCGGTCGAACAATGGGGATTTAAAAATTCGTTATTTTTTTATGGCTTCTTCAACAAACTAGGGGAAGAATTTGGATCGTAGCTAAAACGGGTGCGGACCCGGCGCGCGTCCGCTAGGGGTTGCTTGTTCGGCCCGCTTCGCGCTTGCGCGCGTAGTTCGCGCCACTGCTGCTTGCTACGTCGTCGCTTGGCCAGATGTTCAACTTCAATCAAAAAGCTTCCTGTCGCCGTTTCAATACTCCGCAATAAAACTGATAAATTACTAAAAATGTGGACTAGGACCTTGAATATAAATTATTTTGTGAGTGAAAATAACAGTGAATAAATAAATATGTGAATTGAACAATTTTCCGTATTAGCTTAGAATTTATTGAGCGTCTCAATGTCCACGAGTTCACGCTCGGGACCAACAAAGCGGCGGACATTTTATTTTGAGTACTCGATAATGTAGCGTTTGTGTCGGAAAACATTAATGTCGTTTTATGGTTATAAATTTTGTGATCGTCCGCTTACACCTTTTGTAAGTATTACAAGATCCCGATGGGTATTCTACATACGAGTCATGATTTTTACCTAGGTTTCGGAAGCGGTTCTAACTAGGTATAATCGCTAAGCTGTCCATATTTTAGGGTAAATGTCGTTGAAAAAGTGACGTAAGCAAAACTGGTCAGCTGGAGGAACGGTGTAGACCTTAGGTTATACACGGAGCATTTTAATAGGCCTATCGACCCAGTCCGCTTTGGAGGCTTCTCATTTGTGACAGCCGCGCGCGGCGGCGGCGCCCCTAACCTCTTTGCTAATTGAATTGTGATGATTATGGAGTGTCACAGATTTAAAAGTAGCCTGTAATCGGTACCTACTGTTAGTTATTTGTGTGTTGATAGCGATGCCGAGGGGGGTGAAGCGAGGGACGGCGGAGGGCGAGGCCGAGCTGGTAGTCCGCGCCGGGGCGTCTCCGGCGCACACCACGCTCTTGGACGATAGCCCTAGTCAGCCCATCACCTACCACCTTCTCGACCATGGCTACGGTGCCACGCCACAGCATCAGATCCGGCGCGAGGCGCTTACCGCACCGCCGAAAACATCTGAAGTAAGTTCAAGTTTCATGCTGTGTATAATTTCAGATGAAGTTTCCAGCTTTATGTTTGGTCGTGTTCAAAGTTTGAGCCAAAAAAACCTTTCAAATCTAGGTTTGAGTCATAAGATTTTCTAGAATTTTCTTGTTTGGAAAATCAACTTAGAATAATTCTTACAACTTATATTTTGTTCTGCTTAATGTTTGCATGAAATTATATATTTAATAATTTCTGGAAAACCTGTGTCTAATGCAGTGAGGAGTTCTACAAGCTGCATGATAAAGCCATTTATTGACAGTTTCAACAACAACTGGTTATCATTTGATTATTATCAGCATTTATAACTGATTTAATGACACTTTGAAAACTGTATGGAAGGTTACAGTTTTCCATAACCTACTAATATTATAAATGCAAAAGTTTGGATGGTTGTTGCTAATAATCTCCATAATATTTGAACCAATATAGATGAAAGAACAGGTGTAGTTTGTAACCTAGAATACCATATAGGCTACTTTTTAAAATCCAGGTACTATGCGGACGAAGCTACGGACATAATTATGAAATTTATGGGATAATGGTAATTGTGGGCCTGTATTTAAAAATATGATCTAAATCCCACTGTACCTAAAAAGATGATGACTCCAAACTCTCCAAAGGTAACATTTTACTGCAACACATTTTGTGTCGATGCTGAATTGATAAAAATGTTGTTCAAGGTTTAATCATTTATACTAATGGAATCTTCATTATTTGTGTTAATCAAATTACCATGCAAAGTTTATACCATGCATTTAAATATTTAGTTCTTATCAAAGAACAAATATGATAAATTTAAAGACTTTTTGAATGCTTGGGTATCACTCAAATTTTCAAACAGGGTATTCAGTGCCACTCTAATGCTGAACTTGCTAAGATGCAGTTTTATTCAAGTAGGTACTTATAATTCTAAAGTCTGTATTGGAAGTATCAGTTCATATTTCAGATATTCCATTGTGATATTCCAATCTGGAACTGATCTGAATAGGTTCAAGAAATGTCATAGTAGAAGTAGGTATTTACCATTTTATTGTTAAAGTAACGATGGTTTTATGTGGGTTGTTCATATTTTGTAACAACATCATGAGTAGTATCTAGTCTCTAGTTGATAAAGTCTTGGAGGCTAAGTAAGTGATAAATACCACTTTCCAAGAGTAAGAGTAATACATAAGAGTGATCAGATTGATAAACAAATCTATAAAATTTTCCCTTGTTACATTATTGACTGTCATCTTTCATTTTGTCTCCAAGAGTAAAATTATTCTATTCGCAATAATTTTCTTTTAGCTATATGTTCTTCAGATTATTCTTTACCTTTAATAATAAGAATGGTATATAGAATTTCGAAATAGAGGGTCCATGAACATGGGGTCAATGACCGGGAGGGGTCATTGAACTTAGTTGAATAAGGATGTCTATCTCATTAAGCTTGATGTATTTGTCTATCTAGTAATTTTTCCATAAATATTTTCAGATAGGTTTTGCTATGTATTAACATAGCATAAAATTATAATATGTTTTGTAGATACTATTTTTGTGAAATTTATATTAAGTTGCTTCCAAGTGCCCATCTGCTTGGCTCCAGAAATTTATCATTTGTATTATTCTGTATTTTTATCTCATGTCACACTGAAAGTAATTATTGTATTCTGTTTATATTGATCATCATGATAGACACAGAGGCAATTAATAACTTAAATGTGTATGACATTATCACTCTGAATGTTAGTATTCTTGAACAAGACACACTCTTTAGTGTCCAAAAGTTGCCGCTCTTCCTAAAGTAATTGGGATTTATTGAACCAATTTTTTTGATAGTTTTTAACAAATGGAACTTCAGCTATTTTATTTCGTTTTATTTTCTAGTTTCGGGGCTTCAAATGAAAAATGGTTAAATAAATCTCAAGTTGGGTTTTTAAATACCTGTTGATGGACACACTTAAAAAGAATCATTCTTACTTTATTTGCACTACATATATTTTTTTTATAATCGCGATGTTAAGGTGCACGAACATGACGTAAGAGGTTTTTTGTTATCATTTATTTCAGAAACGGCTATCCAATTGAAATTCAGTTTTTTGTAATCGATTTGTATGACTTCAAGGATGCTTTTTAGATCACATGGGGCGCAACAATAGACGATAAAAACACATCGGGGTATTTAAAATTTTACATAAAGGTCTGTTTTTACCCGTGACGCAAGAAGCCGGTATATGCGTTTAGGTATGAGGTTGATAGTGTGTTTCTCTGTTACCATTTTTTGTCCAAAACGCCTTCCTCATCATCATTATCATTGTAATGAACTACCTAATACGGGTTTTCTGGTATGACTAAAAGATGTTTAGATTATCGCAAACATTATTTAAATTTTTAACCGAGGGTTAAAAAAACACTGCCTGCCTTAAAATCTCTCTTCAATCCCTCTGGAACGTGTTGAGGTTGCACTTGTGCTCAACCTATCTTATCAACAGTTGATAGACAGTAGCCAAAATCCAGATGCCACTGTATACACCCCTAGCATTTTGACCGGTATTTCGTGGTTCCTATTTTGCGATGATTGCAGCAAACCAAAATGGCGGTTGTTAGGCGCCCCGTGGTACGGGGTGCGTGTGTCGGCGTTTATCCCCCAAACCGCCCTTGCGAGGACCCTTTAAGGAACGCACCAATCACAAGCCAGAGTTACCTCTGACGTCCCTGACGATTTATTGGAATTTCTGGTAACTGTAAAGGACGCCAGGATTTTTCTCAGATGTTGATTTAGAAAGCGTCACGTAGCTATAACAAATTATATTGTTTTCCTTGGACTATGATTAACAGTAACTCTAAGACTATGATTCTACTTTTTTTATAATATTTCAAAGTGCTGCTGTTACTTGAATTCGAAGCTAGAAACTAGCTGCCTTGGTGGTTGGTAGGTAGGTACATACTTTGTTAGTTAATATTACATTGATTGGTATTTCATATCAACAATCGAGCTACGTAAAGTCGAAGCGTTATTTTTATAATTAATGAAAAACTTTATAATTTAGCGTTATAATGCTGGCGTTTCTGGGTCCACTATGCTATTCCACCCGATAATGGCGAAGCCTGTGCGGTGTGGATGGAAGCGTTCTCTGAGATACAGTTCAATAACTAGTTCGTCGGGGGACGGTAAATATCCACACCGCTCAACTTCGCTGTGTCGGTGGAAAAGTAAAGTATACTTTAGGTTTAGTTAGATTTAGTTTTGGTAGCAATCATGCACGGTTGTCTGGAAGAGATCGCTTTCAGCGATAAGATCGCCATTTATAGGACGTACTTACATTGTGTTTCTCAATATATTTTTAAGTTTCATAATATGTGATTTAATTCAGTTAAAGGTATTTTTCACTGTAGAAATTAAATCCTAGTTCACACGAACGTCTTAGACCTTTTTATCGTGTACCGTGGAATTTACATTGGTATAAGGTTAGTCTGTATACGTACGTCGCTTTCTGTGTCACACACGTATGTGTTGTAGATAACAACGGCTTGATGAAGACAATCTTGTCCTTACTTAGTTGGATTTTACGGTACCGTATTGGTTTGTTTACATGGTAGAATGAAATAATAAGTTTTCGCCATGATAAAGCTAGATATAGGTACTCGTAAGTACAGTTGATGGTAATTATCTACGTTCTGTTAAGAAAGGTTAGATGTGGGCACTTACAAAAACATTCCAAATTTTTTCAACTCTTAGATCCCGGAAATTTATTATGCTACGTATTTATAAATATTGTGTTGATTTAATATTTCAAAAAATAATATGGCGCTTATTATATAGTAGCTGTGGTAGCTTTATTATTTTAATCTGTCTTCATCTTTGAAATTTTCATATATTTTTAAGTACTACTGAAATAAAACATTGCGGATTATAAGATTAAAATACAATGAATTCCATACTTGTATATATATTTGTAACTCCTTTTGGCTTTTGTAATCGCGTTATTATTACTCTTTAATATTTTTCTGGGATTCTGAAATTTCTTATAATTTAGTTACCGTTAGAAATTGTTTCATAAAATCATCAAAAACCTATTAAGAAAGTTGAAAAAGTATTAAATTTTACGTTTTCCTTAATCTGACGCAAAAACGAAACCCTTTAAAATCTGTATTCTATAGAACAAACTTCTAAGAGAACTTCAAAGTCCATTTACAGGAGGGTTGCGAATTCGAGGGATAGTCGATCGGGTCGGTACTGGCCGGTCTTCGAGGAATTCGAGAAAGGGAAAGGATACGTTTCTGGAATTACGAGCAACCTTTATTGTTTCTTTCCGGTATGCGATGAACTTGTTAAACTAATATATTAACAGTCTCTTTCGTTTCCTTAGTGCGTCTCATCGAGGCCTTAGTTTTTTTAAGCCAGTCAGGAGGAGGCCCAATCTCTAAACTTGTCGTTTTATACAATTACAATAAGAATAGCGAACGGCAAGTATAACGGCAGGACACACACATGTTGGCAGTTTGTCGTTTCTCGCGTGGCGTTCACCCTGACACGGCCTGTCCGCCAGCCGCCATGTGGCTTCGCTCTTCGCTGCCTCGTTGGCTACTCACGTGACCAGGTACTCGCTTCCTCCCATCGCACGTTTCAAAGTTTGCAGTATTGTCACCCCTTCCAACGTGATCTTATTCCCAAGGTATTTATTAAACTTCTACCTAACCCTTCAGTTTTGATTTCCAAAAAAAGTTGATGACGCAAATACAATGGGATTGGTTAAATTAATCCATTCAATACGCTGGAAATTTGGTACCAATCTCTGCGATGTCGGTTGCATTAATTATTATTACCGTGAGTGCATAAAGTGCGGTATTGATTATGTTTATGGAGCAAACAGTTGCTATAACAGAAGGGATGTATGAGTATTATATCTGCGTAGACGTCACACTAACATCTGCTCTGATTTACTTAACACTGGGATCTCGCTTGACAAAGATCCACAATCCGGCAAATTAACAATAGTCCCCGGTTCACTATTAATAATAACAAAAAGTTCTAAGATAAGAAATTGCCATTCTTTCGCCTATGTTCCCTTCCAAGAGCTCGACTGCTTTTGTGTTGATTCTAATTTATGTCATGTATTGTTACCGGGTACCCTCCCCCCAGCCCCGCACACTTCCTTTAGGGGCTTCGCCGGCACCGCGCTAGATGCCCAAATTGAATTTGTTGCACGAGCTTATTGAAAATGCCTCGTGCATCCTTTGCGTCTTCGCGTCTATTCCTGTACATAATCTTGGCTTTTTGCAATGTGGCGTGTCCCTTCCTTGCATTGAAAACATTTGGACCAATTAACTAAAACATGAGGTCAATGTACAGATTAGAATTGAGACGATTTGTTTATTACAACCTAGTAGTGTTGAAGTGAAGTTTAAATGTAAGTACATTATAATTTGTGCCTGAGTTTTACAAGTGATATGAAGTGAAGATAAGGATGACTTACTTTTTCTTGAGTGAGCTAATTTAGATAGCTGTTCATTGATACTTTACTCCTCAATGAGTGACACGTGGTAAACGAATTATGAATCAAGTTTCGTGTAGCACAAGTCTATCCTAAAAAATATGAATTCTGAGTGCTAAGTGCATACTAAAGTGGCAGTAGTAACAAGAGTAAAACAGTTATTGCCGTCACACCGTTAAATTGTCGGGTCACGAAACTTTTATCAGGTAAAACATTTGACTGTAAAGTTACTGCTTTAAGTTGTTGTACTATGTTCTTCAGTCTTTGGATGTTCGATTGATCGAATATTGAATCAAACGAGTTGCTGGGCCAAGAAAATCATTTTTTCACTCGGCCAGAGCTTAATCCAGTGCGGACTGTAAGATTCAATTCATTCAGGACTTGACCGAATGCGCTTTCTGGGGCGAAACCAGGTAGGGTTTCGCCTGCGCGGTACTCGGATATAAAAGTAGCCTATGTGTTATTTCAGGTCACGAACTATGCCTATTCCAAATTTTAATCAAATCGGTCCAGCCGGACATTGACATTTATAATGCTGGTAGTATTTGTCTTTAGTCCTAAAAGTGATATTGCAGACACTGAACTGAGTTGGTTTGCAAATCATTCAGGATACCTCTGAACTGCTACAAGTTTCTTTCAATTAAATTATCATAATCTTTGGTTAATGAGTTATTTGGTCCAGTCGAAGTTTTACAGACAGACAACAAAGAAACATATTTTTGGTACATTTTGGTATTCCAGTTTTGCATTTTCCTGTTATAGTACAATTATGCCAGCCGATAAATCTAACTGAGCTACGCAATTGACTTTTCATAAAATTAACTAGTAAAATCCAGTGCAGTGTTTTACAGAAGTCGAAGTGCCTATCTAGGCTTGCTGCGTCGAAGCAAACCAACGCAAAAATCCTTCCAACCAACGCAGATTTCTAAGTTGCTGAAAAGTGGCGTAACATTTACCCTGCATATCTGTTTGTCTCCAGACGGTAAAAAGAAGACTGAATCTGAGTGAGAGTAGTTCGGGCAGCCAGGGTCACGTGGTGCCCATGAAGGCCGACTTCAAGACGCCCAAGCAGAAGCGAGTCAAAGTGCTCACGCCATACAGCCGACCGTCCAGTTCTATGAAGAAATACACCGAACGTTCCAGGTATTGAACATTGAGACAGGTAATTTTATTTTTCATGATTGATGTAGGTACACTGTACATGGTTATTGAATTTGTTAGGAACACTGCCTGTTTTAGTTACTTTACCGAGTTTAGGAAAAACAGATGCATTATGTCAAATACCATCGATATTGGTTTATCATTATAAAAAATGAAATCATAATTTGGGAATCTGACTATTTGGCGTACGATAGGTGCCTCAATGTGTATATTTCGTTATTAAAGTACGTAGAACTACTTACTAAAAAAGATCAGTTTCATCTTGATTCAAGTATCTGATGTTATTAATTTTACAATCTAAACTGGGAAATCATAAGTTTCTCTTTGTTCCAGATTTGACACATCATTAGGTTTACTTACAAAAAAATTCGTCGCGTTGCTGAAGTCGTCACCCGATGGTGTTCTCGACTTGAACATAGCGGCAGAACATCTATCGGTCCAAAAACGTCGTATTTACGACATCACAAATGTACTAGAAGGCATAGGGATATTAGAAAAGAGATCTAAGAATAATATACAGTGGAAGTATGGTGAGTCTTCTTATAATGCTGTTAACATACATACTGGTTAGGATTAGTAGTGCCCTACTACAAATAAGTAGATACTGCCCCTGCAGTCGACCAGTATTGTGTAGTATTGACCTTGGAAAGTTCCTTCCAGACAAATATCTCGTCATCATTGGAATAGAGTTAAAATTACAACAATATACCCAATAATTGAATAATAAAAACACAAGTGTGCGAGTTCTAGTGACTCGCACACTTGTGTTCAAGACTGACGTCACGTCATAAATTTGCCAAGTTTTTCATACAAAAGCCCTGCCGCACCCACTATTATGTAGTTACGCTTTAGAACAGATTGTTGGACCTCAGATGAAACGTTTCGAGAATCAGGGTTCATATAAAAACAGTCGTAGATTGAACAACGTTTGGAATAAAGTGTTTTTGGTTAAAGGTACAGGACTCGGGTAGCTATACCTGTGCCATCACTTTTAGTAATCTATTACATCAGTTAGTTACTAGCAGGCTTAGCATGAGCCCCAAGATAACAATTTTGCCTACAGAAAAGGCAAAATACAAATTACGTGTACAAAAACGTTGTCTTGGGTGCTCATGCTACTGGTGCAGACGTGAAGAAGAACGTTATGAAGAAGTCCTAGAAGCGAATAATAATAACCAGCTTGTCAACGTCGCGGGCCGTGGATGGGTTTGACATTAGTCTAGCGCAGGATCGTGGTGGATGACCAACTGAGGGAGGCCTATACCCAGCAGTGGGTGATGCCAGGCTGTGGATGATGATGATCGTATTCTAGGCGTGGGTTCAGAAGGCGGGTTCCGGGGCGTGGAAGCCGACGAAGGGCGAGCGCGGCGGTTGCGGCGCGAGGTGCGGACGCTGGCTGCGAGGGAAGCACGCGTCGTCAAAGCCGTCCAGCTCGCGGAGAGTGCTCTCAGTTGCATCTCGGCCGAGCATGGCGCGAGCGCTTACATCACTTACGCGGATCTCAGGTCCATACGGGAGTTCCGGAATCAGACTGTCATACCTATCAAGGCGCCGCCCGATACACGGCTCAGCGTAAGTTGAATTAATTGCATCACCTCTTATAATGCCTCATACAAATCAGTGGCTTTGAGGTTGCTTATAAGTATGTGATAAGAGTTGCCATCAAAAATCTATTACTGTGATCCTAAAACTATCGTGATAAAAAATGATGTACTCCGTATTGAATGGGTGGAGGCAAAAAATTGTTTCGACTCATTCCGAGAGTAATGTCTATCACTACTCGATCCACCTCGCTAACTGTGGTTTTAAGGTAAGGCAACTTACACAAAGTTGCGTCTCACCGCCTGCCCACTCACTAGTTCAGAGCGCAATGTTCTACATAGTAAGCGATGGTAAAATACCCAGATCCCTGTGAAATTCACAAAGAACATGTGTTTCTCTCTTGCAGGTCCCCACTCCAGACGAGAAAGGCTACACGATACATTTGAAGTCACAGTCTGGAGAAATTGAAGTCTACCTATGTCCAAAGGAACGACCACCTTCGCCTTCATCGTGTAAGTTAAAAAAAAACGAATCACTGGTTCTTAGTCTTCTTGAAACACAATACATCAATTATTGGTATTGTTTCAGTGTCGGGTTCCCTCCCACTAGACCCGCTGTTGGAGGACAACAAGGCGTTACTAGCGCCGCTCATCGCTCAACTACAATCAGTACCTTCGAATTCCATCACGGCTGACTTCACGTGAGCATGACCTTTACCTAGTTTCAGAACTTTTATATAACCAAAACATCAGTGATCTATGCCGACAAGATGCCAAACAAACTTTCCCAAACTCCTGACAAATGTTGAAACTTCTGTTAAATGTTGTTCGGAGCTTAGGGCACTTTCCTTGGCTTCTTTTATAAACACGGTTTTACAACCTTATGGTAAGCTGAATTGAAAAATACAATATTTTTTACTCGTTTAAGCTCACTTTTCTGCGTCATTTGATTAGCGAGTTCATAACAGATTTGCAAGAAAGTTAGGAGGTTTACTTACTCGTTTATGCTACTAGCGATCGAAACTAGCTATCGATTTCATGTGTGAAAAACTTTACCTCTGCAAAAATCGACATTTCAGAACCTTATTTTATTACAGAACTCCGATAAAGCGCGAACCGGATGAATGTTCCGTCAAGCGTGAGCCGGATCAGTTCAGCTCGGCGCTGGTGGTGAGCCGGCCCTGCGTCACCGACCCCACGCTGCCTCTAGGGGTCGCGCCGGCGACGCCGCAGACACCTCTCTCCACGCCCGACAGTATGTTTCTTGTGATATCCTGTCACACCTACACTCTGCCCACTTTTAATTGGAGGGTAGATTACCCTCCTATAAAAATATTTGTCTCAGAAATTAAGCTTGAGTCTCAACATTTCGACGGGAGTGTCGGAAGTTTTCTTTGAATGATCAAAGCAGTCATTGTAACTCCAGCAGATTCTACTAACGTTAGGGGAAATTGAAAATAATAATAATAAAGTTTCACACCAACGTTGCCTCTATGCTGCCTATCGTTGGCGACACTTATGGGGCCCATTTAGTGGACTGCAAATCATCACCTGCCTGTGATTAATCTGAATTTCAGTCAGAATTGATAGGTGCTCTTTCATCCAACATAGCCCAGCAACCATTCCATAAGCATATACTACTGCAATAGCCTAGTTTTTCACTCATATTTCCAATTTTTTACATCAGTCGCTATCCACAAGATTAAGTTTTTTATATGTACAAACTAAGAGACCCTCTTAGTGTTAGCTTTGGCTCCACTAATGTCTGTAAAGGCCCCAGGCATAAGCATGAGATTTGAAATAATAATAATATAATAATGCTGGACATTTTTCAGACAGCATCATCTAGCCCCAAACTAAGCAGAGCTTGTGTTGTTCCCATAAGAACTACATGAGCTTGTGTTATGGGAACTACATGACTGATATACTACTTATATACTTTATATAGAAAACACCCAGACCCGAGACAAGGATTGCAAATACAAATATTTGTCCCGCAGCGGGAATCGAACTCACAACCATTTTAGGCGGGCCTCCCACCACCACCTACCCATTCCGTCACAGAGGTCGTCAATTGAAAAGCCCCTGCGAGACTCAATTTTTTCACCACTAATCACTTGGCTCTTTTCAGGGCCACCATACTTCAACCTGATCCTTTCACTGACATAACGCAGGATAACCTAGAAAAAACCGGTGATACAACAAAGATGTTAAACCTTAACCTCCTGTTTTCAGACGGCGCGAGAGGCCGGCTGCGGAACGCGCTAATCGCGGACAGCGACGACTTCGCGCCCATCATGGGCGGAGGCCGCTTCCAACTGCAGACCGAGGACCAAGAGTCAGGTATTCTATTACTTATTTATTGTTACTTCCAAGATATTGCAACAATGCTACTTCTCAACGCAAAATGCCCTGGAGCAAGAACAAGACAATGCCACTCATTTAGCTAGGCTAAGAAATGTCCAAAACTTCTAAAAACTTGAAGATGGGAAAGTTTAAGTCGAGTATTATCCCAATTTCATGTTTTGAAGTCTTTGACATTGCTTAGCCTATCAAACTTATTTCACCATTGCCATTTTATTAGTGTAACCATGATCACGAGTGCAGTTTGAGTCAGAGTCGCTTAACCACATAAAAACCAATTCTATATTGCGTCTTTCGTTTTACTTTACCTCAAATCATATAATGTGATGCAAAAACTAGCATATCCAGCGTTTGTTTGCCGATCGATACTCTTAATGAATAGCTACATCAAACTGTGTGGAGTAGCATAGTTGCAATGTTTTTGACATTTCTATGTATAATGAAAACACGCAATGGTGTAGCGGCGCATTCATCTAAAATATTTTCGGATATCATAAATTCATATCACTGTTGTGAACTGAGCCTTGGGAATGGTTGATGTCACGGGGCACGGAAACACATCTACACTGCGTAACATTTATTTTAGTTGGGTTAAGGATCAATTTGTGCAGTTATAATAACGTTTGTTGCTTGGTTACTGTAAGCTGTTAGCACGTAGACAGGTAGGTACACGACTAGAAGATGGGAATCGGACTTCGCAACTAGTACTCTGGCGGTGATTTGTGTGTCAATCACATCACAGTCTGAGTTCTAGCTGTGCGGTGCGGTCAGTCGGCACGGCGAGAGAAGACACGGCATATCATTATGGTGTACATACGGGTCTGTTTCATAATCTATCACATTAACACAACACTTAGGCTACAGTCTCCTATTTATTCCTTTGGAGCTGTATTGTTAATTAAGACCTTATTAAAAAAGTTATTTGTCTATTCAAGCATTTTCTATTAGTTCAATAACTAATGTGCATTATTTTTCCTTTCTACCCAAATAATTATGAAACAGGCCCTATAGGTTATTGATAATAAATATCATTACGGAGCACTTTTCGGGGTCTAGACAAATACCACTTTCTGTTGGCGTTAACGCTTGCGGAAAGATTGAATTGAATGGCAATGACATTCGCTGTGGAAATGTCATGTAACTGCTGCCAAGTTTTACCTTGTCAAATTTGCGCTAGCATGAAAGAAAAACTAAGCGAGATGTATTTGTCTAGACCCCAGGGCTTTTGTAAATACATACATGTCAAGGTGGATTTGTGTATTATGTACAGTTGGCACCACGGTAAGTGTATTTGTTTGCTAAGACATGAAGTGTATCGCTGCCATATCGTTATCCTGTAATCTAAAAAAAGGAAATAACCAAGATAACACAGTTTCAAAAATATTTCCTCGAATGATGGCGTTACTCTTCATAAAATGTTTCTGGCTAATTCTAACTACACCTAACAGGCTGTCCATACATACTCATAAATAAATGTTGGTCCTGGGAAGTGCAGTAGTCACTGTTCGCATGCTTATTCTGTCGGAGCGTCCATGTAACATAATTTTTCACTCTCATTGAAAGCTTTACTAACTTTGACTAAACTATCTCAAATCAGCAGACAGAGTAGGTATGCTTCTATGTAAATAAACCTTTAAAGTATTTACAGACTTTAAAATGTACGAAAGAAATATATTTTTCTTATTTGTCAGTAATACTATTTTATTGTTCGTAATTTTTGTTACTGATTTTGTAATTCGTCTTTTGTTAGGTAATTATTTCATGTTCGAATATGGGTGTGTAAATAAGCGTTCAGGCCTGTTTTAAAGTGTGTAGATTTCTTTATAAATTTGTTTTTCTTTAAAAAAGTGTGAGGAAATGAATTAATGTGTATGTAATGTAAGCACCTGGTTCCAAAAATGTGCTATTAGTAGTGACAATTTTATTTCATATCTACACTAATGATGACCCATTCCATCATATTCACTTATCAGCCTCATTCATGATTCATAGGAAACCATGACATTAAATAAATTAAACTGGCAGTAAATATAAAGAAAGAGTATCATAGCATTCGTTTCATCCTAAAAGCGCGGTTATCACATGTATTCATTTCCTTGTTCGTGAATGTACATAATAAGCGTGGAATCGTGGTGGCGTGGCGTGGCGTGGCGTGGCGCGGCGGACGGGCGCCGTCGCGAGCTGGGTTCCGTGCGGCTCCAGTGTCTTGTAGCACCATGGGATTCAGCTCACGGCGGCCCCCACTAACAACTCATCTACTAACCACCACATCGCAGTAACAACGCTCATCTCTAACTTAGCATCAGATTCGGAGCGGGGCGTTTCAATTTCGCATTAATTTTGGCCATCTCGTCATTTTGATTCTATACTCATAATTGGTGCGCTCCGAATTTGCGGCCCTATTCGTTTGCACTTGTTGTATAAGGTTCGCGAATGTTACGAGGCGGGCCGCTTATCACTGCTTACATTTTTATTTTAGAACCTTGGCCTTTTCTGGAGCAGTCTTTTTTGTTCAAGTGACTCGTACACAGAGAGAGCACCGCTTTACAATAAGGATTATCATATATACGATAGTTTTTGGAATAAAACAGCACAACGTTTTGACAGTTAGATGAAAATGAAATGCTCAAGGTTTCTAAAATACGATTGTTTTTGCATTCTTCATAGTTTTGAACCGACATCTTTTGATCGTGTTCAAAATATATGAAAATGCTTTGTGCTGAGATACGGTGCGCCCGTCACGTGCTGGAGCCTCTGTGTGTGTGATGCAGAGCAGAGGTAGCGGAGGGTCTAGGAAGATAGTTAAACAGGGTAATTTGTTAATCACACAAAAGCTCTCAGACCATTATTCTTAACATCAAACCCAAAAAACGTTAGTTCTACAACTGGAGTTTGTGGACGTAGAGTGGAAAAATCGATTATTACACGACCAGGGTTTGAACATATGACCTTTGGATCAGAAGTCTCTGGGTACTATCCACTAGAGCCAATTTGGATTCGGGTCCATATGGTAGGTTACACTCAGGTGTGACCTGACATGATTCACAAGAAAGCTGGGCATGCGAGCATGCGAGCATTCGTGTCACTACACGAATGCTACAGCAGCGTGTAAATGTCACATAAAGTAAAAAGTGTAAATGCCGTAACGTATCAAGCTCGTGGCGAATGGTAGTTTACGAAAAAAGTCTCGGTCATTCGCCACCTTTATGGTATCTCACCACTGCGTTTGATTTAGTAGACCCGACGTCTCTGTGATGTGTCTGGGATGCAAAGGGTGTGTTTATACGTATCAAAATCAGTTCACTCTTTCCCATTCGTTTAAGCAACTTATTGGCTTGTTCTGGTTGACTTTTTTCCTGGATCCTAATAATAAGTAAATTAATTGATGCGCTTTTTTAATCTATTGCGTTACGATGCGCAAATTGCTGCCTCTGTGTTGTAACATTTTTAACTGGGTATAAGGTGGCCACCTTATGAGCCAAGGGCTACCATCAAGGGGCCAGTTATGTTTTTATTTTCGTTTTTGGAGGCGCGTCCACATCAAATTAATATTAATGCAATCATTCGTCGTGTCAATGCTACAGTACTAACTGCAGTGGCTTGTACAGTTAGTACTCAAGTCAAGCTGCGTAAAGATATTCCGAGACCGTCTACTGGCAGCGCTTCCACTTAAACTAGCTGATTATTGTAAATATTTTTTTAATATTGACCTATTTGCCTACATATAAGAAGTAAATTATATTAATTGTAAGTTTTAGTGAGTGAGTAAAGGCGGTTTTGAATAATCGTTATTTTTTTATTTGTTTCTGTTCACCATGCGTGATGATAGCAGTTTTATTGATGTGGACAAGGAAACGCCTCCAAACCAATTTTTAATTATGTAAAAAATTGGTCTATCTGTAATCAAGGTTGTTTTAAGTACTTGGGTACTTATTTAAGTTCATTAATGAGGGCTACAGTTATTTGTGAGATATTTTTACAATAAATTATGTATTTACCTATTTACTTTTAGCTTAAATAATATTTTGTAAATTAGCAATACGTTCTATCGTCACTTGCAACTTAAAATATACAATTTAAATGTAATTCGATCATTGCTCGACAAATCTCTGACTCGTTGGCGTCGTACCGTGTATTATTTTACTTCAGTCATTCAGTCAGTCATTACACATTTTGCGTCTTGTAATCCCTTATAACAGAATGGGTATATTACATTTTCTATACATTTGATTATTATGTTTCTTTGAACAAGTCGTGCTTTGAAACTATTTCAGAACCGCTGGAGTTGGAGCCGTTTCTGGCGCTGGAGCCGCCGATGTCGGCCTCCGACTACGGTTTCTGCCTCGACCACGACGAGGGCCTCTCCGAACTATTCGACTTCGAGTTCTAGTGACCGCTTCCGTAGTGTTTCACAGCACGGGTAGGACTAGTGAAATGACGTGTTTCAGTGTTCTGTTGAATCAGTGATGAATTTACACGGGCTTGTTTCAGAATTCTTCACATTGGGCAGATGGGTAATTTTGCACGGACCTTTACGATGTAGTACGGATTTTAGTACAAATGCTAAAGTCACTTGCAAGCGTAAGCAATTTTAACGTCGATGTATTTAGGCTTCATTGATGTGCGCAAAAACTGAACCAAATTGATGTATTTTTGTGAACTGGATAGATTTAAACTAAACGTTCTATGTGATGGCTTCTGAAACTGTTACCTTTTGGTAAATATTTTATGTTGATTTTGACGATCACGTCATAGTTTTATATTTATTTAGATATATCTGGAGACTTGTCTGAGAAATAGGAATGATGCGGCCCAGAACTAGACAATTGGATACGTCTCATCATTCGAACGTTTGTTTTCTAACAATTAACGTGGAATCTTTGACCCGGAACATAAATCATCCGACGAAATTGAGTTTCTGGTCATTTTGGTGCTAAATTTTTTATGATCAAAGTTCTGAGCTTCATCGTTCGGTCTTCGAAACGCTTACTGGAGTCGATAAAAATGTTCCTCGAGTGAAACTAATGTTGCATGGCGTTGAAAACCGAGTGCACGAGACCTGCGAACTGTAATACGCAAGTATATTATTAAATTTCTTGTTAGTAAAAACAAAATAGAGTTCACTAAAATCCAACATTTAAGTATTGCTCATTTTTGTAATGTTTTAGCTAGTGACATGGTATCGCAGCTCGTAGGTGGGTCATAGCGCTCGGCTCGTGCCGCCCGCGCCTGGCTCGCCCGCTCTGTACTGTACATAGTCCCGCTCAAATAAGCAGGCGCGGGCCGCCATCGCGTCACTCGCGTTTGTACATATTATTACGATGTAATGAACGGTGATATCTTAGCGGCCTTCGATTTTACTTGTAAAGCTAGCTCTAGTGGTCCATTCGTCATACATCCACGCCTAGTATGACTATAGTTTGCATTGCACATTATTCCGTTGTTTGCCAAATATTTAGTTAAATATCTGTTTGTCATTAAGTTCCATTATTGTTTCTTAGAGTTGTCATTGTAAATAGCAGCCGATCGAACGGGAGCGCCGCGAACGTCCACTTTTTATTTCTGTAAAGATTTTTGAATACATAAGTACAAAGTGCTATAATACGAGCCGTCTCTACCGTAGTGTGAGTGCATCACCTCAAAACGTTCGCGCGTCTCCGTCCTTTCGTTTTTGAATAGTGTACAGCACAAAATTTCATTGTAAAAACCTATTAATAAGTGCATATCAAAATAATTTTAGTGTTAGAATAATTTGGATACTTGTGAGAGCGGTTTGAATGACGTGGGAAGACGCGACGCGTAAGTGGCGTACGGAATCTGGTTGCAATCAATATTTGTAAATAAATTAGCTTGAATTGCATTATTTTTGAGAATTGTTGATTATTTAATTGTTTTGCGGAGTTCCGCGATGTAAGTAATCATCTAGACATTGTGGAGGTGGAATGAGAACGTAAAGTAGCGGAACTCCACAAGTTAAAATACTTTGCTCATCTTCCAACAATATTTACGAGGTCGTCCCGCCAGGCATACTGCCGCTTATATTATAGTATTACAATATTTTTATTTATCTAATTGCGATATTCTTAAGATTTACTTCCCGTGAGATCACTAACCTTAGTTTATTTTTGAATGTTAGCTACTATTGCTATATCCACGGCGAGATAAATTTACTGAATGAAATGAAATCTAAAACTAAATGAACTTTTGACCACTTATTCTTTTTTCAGTTCCTATAATTAAAAATTAAGTTATTTGGTTTGATAAGATTTTATTATTATTTTAGTTAATTTGACTCCGTAGGGAGCAAAGTCTCTACTCTCTGTTTTTTGCTTTGTCTGATATATTTTAGATGATTTAGAAAAGTGTCAATTCAGATTTTTGCGTTTCGCGGGATATAATTTTCTAAGTGTTAACATTGTACGTTTATTTTTATGACTTTGATCTTCAAATAGTAAGAAACACTTAAACTGGCATTGGATTCCTAAAAGTCGTCTAATCTAACTTCTTCATTGTTTGTTTTTATTATTTTACTAAATTCTGATACATTCTGGGGCCAAAAGTACGAGAAAATAGTACAAAATTTAATAAAAATCTCACAAATTTAGTTAGGGTTTTCTTACGACATCCATTGTTTTTGAGCTGAACATTTGAATTTCCGTAACATTTCGTCTTCGATTATTGCTGGAATATAAATTTACAATTAAAGTTATACAATGCCTTTATATAAAGTGTTTATAATTTACAGTTGAAAAGTTAATAATTCATATTATCAACTTGTTCATAATATGGTTTGTTCATATTATTACCAAGTTCAATGGCGGTCATCGCTACCCTTGTTGCGTACGCTTGGTTGGTTGGCAGTTTGGTAAAGTTTTCTTGGGAAAGGGATGCAATAAAAGTCTAAGCTAGGCATTTTTACCCAACATTTTAATAAACCGGGCTATGGTATAACATAACTGCTGAATTTACCGAATTTGTTAAATATTGGCACTGTTTAGTACAAATTGTATTTATTTTATTGTACCCTAATGATTGAGTGTATTAAATCTTGTTACAAAATAGCAACTGCAACGCTTGTCATAACTGTTTTTGTCAATTTTCTAGCTGTAAAGTTACATAATTTATTAGTTCCTCGTGTCGTTAATTTAGATGCTGTTGTTGTCTTTAATGTATGTTATGAAAACGCAAAATGTTACAATCTATTTTATTGACACGACGAAAACGACGACTCTGTAATTGTTACAACGATTTTAATCCGTACATATGTTGCGTCTTGCAACGGTCCACAGGGTCCTAACTTAGAAACTACATTATTCAGACAATATTTTATAGTTTATTAGATTTTCAAAAGGTAATCTGAGCAAGTTAGTATTATTTCGCATCTGTTATGTCTGACGCGTCGTATCTCGTAAAGAATCAAATACGTTGTCTGTAAATGTACTTAGTTTTGTTGTAATATATAATAGGACTGACACATGGATAAAATCAAACATTGTCAATAACGGGTTGTATCCATTACATTTTATGTTTATGATCGTGGGCACTAACTGTTTGTAGTGCGGAAACGGGACTTTTTGATGGCATGTTTTTTGTGTATAACTGTAGCTGGATTATAATGTAGAAAATATGGAAGGTGCAATGTTATTGTAGTATTTATATTGTGCAGGCAGGGCGCCGGCCGCGGGGACGCGATCGCGTGTGGCGTCGATTGCTGTTCCGTGGTGCATGTTTGATTTGTATTCTTTTGTGTTGGAAGACTGAGGTTGATTATTCCAGTTTCGACGAACGAGCGAGTTATTTGTTAATGATTATAAAGTCATATATATAGTTAGGTTATATTTTTTAATAAATATAATATTGAGATATGTCATATAGTTATGTATGTTATTTACTTACCTACCGCAACATATACAATCAACAACTTAATACAACTTATGTGTACATAGGTACTTACACTAATGTTAGTACTGACTAGCTTACCACAAGTTTATTCTGTTTCCGAAATTAGCTATTTACAATAAATAAATTTATAGTAGGTACCTAAGGCACTGAGAGGTTCATCTTTACCTTATACAGACACTTCAAAACGACAAAATCCGCATTATATGTCCGCAAAATCGGAGCAATACGAAATCTAACAGTGATTTAATTGGTCACACCATATTACGGATTAATTGCAATGCCTACATGCGCAGGAAATTTGTAAAAATCATAGATTTTTAGCCTTTGATGAAGTTGTGAAGCGGGAAGTTCTTGAAGGATTTGCTCCAGATGTCGGTGAAGGCGGTACTGACAAGATCGTTGATGAGCGGCCTGATCACCGCGAAGCCGGGCTTCCACGTCGCGTTGATGATCCGGTCCAGCATACGCTCTGTCGATTTAAACAAACATTTATAAAGATGGGACCATCGACATGGTACAAGAAGCTCATTCGTGTAGAGCCGGTCCTAGCTGCGCTGTGTGCGAGAGCCGTGTACTTAGAGGTCTTCACCAGTTTACCTCACTTTAGGCGGGGCGGGCTGAATGAATGAATGAATGAATGATATTTATTTGAATAATATAGGTACATTAATATAATTACATAGGTATAGTCAGCTTCTCTATATTCGACATTGTGGTCGTGCAAATTTTTACATTAAGTAGGTAAATACCTAGTTACAATTAAATTTATAGATTTATTAAATATGTCAAATTTATAACCATATAAAATTTACTAGAATTGAAATACTTAATCTTACCATTAAAATGTCATGCAAGCTTATTATTGAGATAGGTAGTCATTAATTGAATAAAAACATTGTTGCAAATTCAATTGAAAAGTTTCGTATTAAATTCTATGTTATTCATTTTTAATATGTCTTTTGGTAATTTGTTATATATTGCTGAAAATTGTTCTACCAAAATAATAATAAACAACCAAAATTAATATATGTACATAGAATATACTTCGTATTCTCCTTTATCCATCCAGGATAAAGGAGAATACGAGGCATATTCTGGACCAAACAAAAGTTTTATTAGTGGCTTGGTATCCTTATAGCGGCTTGGTATCGTAAATTACGAGAAAATCAGCGTTCAAAAACAGCATATATTTTTTAAAAGATTATTACTTTAGGAAGAAAAGTAATAATCTTTTGGTTTTAAAATAGAGTTGTCCTAATTCAAGAAACCTAACAAACTCAAATAGGTTTATGGAGCTTTTTTGCGCAACAATGACGTAGTTAAATGACATTTTATCAAATAGTATTTCGCTGTGTCATGAGTGTTCATCCTAGTCTGGTATATTTTGCGAAGGAATTAGTTGGGAAGAGCGCTCCCACAGATCGATAGTTCGTTCGTTCCGGAGACCGACTTGTAATAGCAAGGGTGAGCGAGAGCGAGTGCGCTGGTTAATATTAAACGAGTTGTAAGTAGGTAAAGTACAAAAAATAGTAACCTGTAACTAATAGTAGCAGTATTTTAAGTAGATTTTTTCTAAAAGTTTAAAAAATAAAATACCTACAAGAGTACAACGCAGGTACTTATGTAAAGAAAAAAATAAAAACAATATTTGAATACCCATTTTACCCATTGTGTAAATTACTGGTCTATTTACTGATCACTATTAAAAACTAGCACATCAACTAGCGACAGCCAGCGAGCGAACGATCTGTCTTTCTGAAATTGGAGATGGGAGCTAACGAACTAAAAGAGCGACTTAAGTAGTTCGCTAAGGAGCTGCGTGGTAAACTGAACGCTCCCGGTCGCGAACTATTACGCGCAAGACTGGTTCATGCGGCTTCACCCCACCTTAACTGTTAACATTTCAGTGCAGAGTCGCGGTTGCCCGGCTGTGTTTACCTAAGATCCCGCTGCCTCTCAGCAGGTTGCCAACATGTATCTCCATGTCTCCGATATGGTCCACCTCCACGTGCACGTCCAAGCCTTCTCCGTTGCGCTTGATACGGGTCGTCTGGGAATAGTCTCGCAGAGTCATGTTCCAGCGGCCGGAACGGAGCACCCCTAGGCCGAAAGCGTCACCCTGCAATAAGAATATTGTTTTCAGTAGTAAGTATAAAAAATATTGTTTCTTAAATCTTAGTTTGGTTTTTGGGAAAAGTTAATATAATTATATGATGCTCCCATCTATGGTTTTCGCGTGCACGATTTTTTGCGTATCATCCTTGCTTATGTGTATGGCCACATAGATCCTTGAAGTGAGGCCGGTCTAGAAAAGGCTCATATCAAAATGCAATTAAGTGTATGAGGCAAGCAGTATTACCTTGAACTCATAGTTTCCTTCGAGCCACTTCTCGGGGAAGTACTGGGAGTAGATGATACGCTGGTTATCCCAGTCCGTTCTGAAAAGAGATCAGAAAAAATAGGTCTTACTAACTATCCTCAATAGATCATACTCAGATATATTGGCCTCGATTCTGTAGTACACTTTACTACAGAACGCAATTGTACGCAAGAAAGAGATAGCTACAATTTTAGTGCTGTATGCTGCTGTCAAATCAGTTTACGTGCCGCTTTTCTTCGTGTTTATAGTCAGCATGTTTTGATATCACGACTAAATGTGTATGGAAAACTTAAATCTGACTAATTTGACAGCACTAAAATTGTAGCAATCTCTTTCTTGCTTCCACTATCAGTAAAAGAGAGCGACAGTTTAAATTTAGTTTAGTCAGTGTACTACAGAATCGAGGCCAATACCTAGCTTTAAAAAACATTGGTGCTACAATCACCGTAGCAGTTTCATTACCCGGCAGTCAACACCAAAATGCAAACTATGTACGATTGATTACCTAATTATTTTTAATAGGTATTTGATCTTTTTTATTCCAAAAACTATCGTGAATTTGTTTATTCATATTGTAAAAACGGGAATTTTCACGGGAATTACGTATTTGATCAGCCACAATAACCACTAAGCACTGTTATGATCATGTTCCCCCTATCATATATCTAAAAGTCATTCTGTGTCGAACATTTGATAAGCCAAATGATCATTACAAGCCCGTATTCGGTGGCTATACCTATTTATAGTATCTAAATGTGAAAGTGAAAATCATTTGACTAGTCAAACGTTCGTCCGTCACTTACTTAGAGAAACATAATTGCGCAGTGCCCTACGTCGACTTGTCTTCTTCAACGGATAAAAGGCAGCAACTTACTTGTATTTGGTGACAGTAGATGTAGTCCATCCCCTCTCGTAGACATCGGTGAGCGTTAGAGTGTATCCGACTCCTGAGATGGCTCTGATCTGCTTCACTTCCTTCGCGAAGTGAGGGTCGAAAGGCGCCACTCCCAATTCAGGGATACCTAGAAATTAATAAAACAATAAATAACATATATCGTCGGCTAGCTAACAACACCGCGTAAATCGACTTTCCTAACTTTTCAGGAGAACCAAAAACTGTTTTATAAACTCCGCACAAGTCCACAGAATTGAAATCGCTAACGCTGAAATTAAAACTGTGATTGGTTGAAATGCAATGTTTGTATTGGTGAACAGAAGCGCAGTGAAAAGATCTATCCAATGGCATAAAAATGTGAAAACCGCAAAATTTCGACTTGAGCGGTGTTGTTAGCTAGCCGACGATATGTAGTTAAAAAACACGCTTTTATCACGCACTTAAAACAATATAAAAAAATCCACTATCCACCTCCTGGCTCCATCATCAGATCAGCTCCAAGATAGCAAATTATAGTATCGGAACTACATATACAAGTTTCATTTTAATACAACACTAAGAAGTAGATTAAAATTGACTTCTCAGAATGATTACATTGTTTATTTTTTTCATTATTTAAGTAATTACAAGTGAAGCTAACATAAGCGTGTTAAATATGTAGGTATGCTCAGAGTTTTCACAAAAGTTGACAAACAATTTGAGACATCGACTTACCAACTTTAAAGTATGGTCGCAGTTTGTTGAATGCTCGCTTCATGCACCCATCGAACTCTGGAGTCGTTTTATCGCAAGCAGCAAATATCCTTTCTGTTATTAAAAAAAACATCTTTTTAAATACCTATAAGGCTCTACAAAAGTTCATCAGGAAAGGACATCAGGAAATTGTTTCTTTTTCTGTTGTCCCTGATTCACTGATTTTTGCCGTCTAGTTGGAAATCAAAAATTTTGTGGGGTAACGTAGATATTAAAAGTGACCTAACAAATGAAAGCTTTGTTTTAAAATATGCTCTTCTTGAGCAATTTAAATCTTTCGTTGCATAAAGATATTTTGAAAATGAGAGGAGTTGTAAGTTACATTTAATTAACGTAATAACAGACTTAATTTTTTGGATCTAAGTTATGTAATTTGGTATTGGTTACAAGAGCAGATTTGAAAGTAAGGCTCGGACCTAACTCAAGTCGTTGAGAGACTACAAAAGCAGCTCATAGTGGGACAGCTTGTTTACTTACGATACTAGTTTATAATAGTATCGTAGTATTATAATATTTGTGCTAACGAGTTGTATTCGAACATGTGTCAAAAACTATAAATTCGTTTGTTTGTTTACGACCAATATCAAACTCAATGTTTTTAACCTTGTAGATTTACGCCATAATTTGGTAGTAGGTAGGTAATTTGGTAGTAGGTAGGTATTAGTACCTACATTTCTGTGGTTGGGTGAGCACCTTGGGTGGGTACCTTTCATGTGCTTACACAATTCCCACACAGATTTTTGTTAATTTGTGTGGTATACTTATTGTGAATAGCTAAGCACGTCGATTGGACTACATCTTCTCGTTCGGTGTAGGACCAGGTAACCTTGGGTAATAGTCTATATCGGGAGACAGTGGGGAAAATCCATTGTCATTGAGCCTCACCGGGGGACAGTGATAAAAATATGCAACCTGATTCACCGATCCACGCTTCAAGACCAACTAAGACAGGTAAGTAATTACCAAATAACTTGCTGTTTCTGTCAAGTATAAAAAAGTTAACCGAATCTATAATGTTCAACCAACAGTACCTACTTCTTATTAAAATAAAAATCGATGGTTGTTTACCTTGATTGAGAATGATTGCATGTTGGTAAATAGGTACTATGGTAGGTAGACATACCTATACCTTTCGTAATCTTGTAACAAAATTGGTTATCATTCGAGATCGTTGCGGGAATTGATCCCAGATGTCCGACGCAAAGTTGCATGTTCCATCGAGAAACACATACAAGAAATAGATAGCAGCCACCAATTGCATGAACATGAACTACCTCGTGCCCGCCTTAAAGCCGTTAAAGTTTTCTAGGGGTTACAGCTTCTTCTGATTAGAGGGCAGAGTTGTGGAAAATACAACAACCCCCGCCTCCAGATTTCGTTGCCTCAGCACAAACTCTGTCTTCTGGAAACGAGCTGGTCAGAAGTTGCTCAACTGACTGCGCACTCAGGTTGGTCGCTGTAGAATCAATCCAGACAAACAGGGCTATATTAATTAACATGTAGAGTTATGGGACTACATGGTATTTCTAAGTCTATTAAATAGTATTTTAAATAATAGGCTTTAAGTGCGCTTACTTAGTGAATTAGTAGGTCGAATTTTGGCAAGTGTAATACCTGTGTACCTGTGAATCACTTACCAATTTCTCCAGCTTCGAATTTTGCCCAAGATCTATGTAGATAGCACAACACTATTACATTAATTACGTGTTTAAATGATCTCATTGTGATAAGAAATTACTTTATTTATCAAAAACGGAACAAGAAAAGTAGGTACGAAGCTTTCGAATTACAAATATTATTTTATTACCGATCAGTGTTTATAAGTCTCTATTTACAAAATCTAAAGTAAGGAGTTTCTTATCTCTGCTTGAATTTTAAAAAGGAGGTGGTATTCCAAGCCTTCTGTTTTCGTGTATGGTCAAGCACAGTCTGGCAAGGTCCGCGAAAGTGCATGCCCCCCGCACCGTGGTATGCTGATTGCGACACCCAAGTGTTGTCATTTGATGAAGAGTTCTTAGCTGAAGTCTGTCTAGCTCACTCAACATTAGAGGTTAGATACTTTTGCATTGGATTATTGGTGAATATTGACCTTTCGTGAAGAATTGGCGATAAAAACATTTCTCTAGAGAACTTCGCTTCGATTTATTTTCAACTTTAAAGTCTTTTGTTAACAAGGGCTAAAAATATAAAAGTCACTTGGACTTGACTTGGTCGTGGGATGTGACGAATAGAAGTTGGGATAATTGACGAATGAAAATAATAATTTAAAAATTCGTCAATTCTGACTTTATTATTTTACCAGAATTAAATTAAACTATACCTTCTATACTAGGAACTAAGTATTAAGTTAAGTTTCATAGTTATACGTATACCATAGTCAATTCACAATTAGGTTTTAATAACTCTGAAATATTCTCTGTCCGAATCTCTAATAAATAAATCATACTAGTATTATAAACGCGTAAGTTTGTAAGGATGGATGTTTGTTACTCTTTCACGCAAAAACAACTGAACGGATTTTGATGAAACTTTACAGTAATATAGCTTATCAGAACATCAGAATAACACCTAGGCTACTTTATCAGGGTACCACGCGGGCGAAGCCGTGGGCAGAATTTAGTAAATAATAATGTTGTTATAAATTAATGGAACGTTCAACATTAGTTTTTCTCGATTTCTCTAAAAAGTAATTTTTAGACACATAAAGTTGTTATCTAAGAGTGCGATATGGTGAAAAATAAAGTAAATTAACCTGAAATTAGTAAGAGTAAAACCCAAATGGAAAATATTTTCGAAGAGATCGCTTCTAAGCGATAAGACCGCCCATTGTACTGTTTTGTTTTTTTAAGTTATATATATTTTTCTTATGGTGTACAATAAACTATTTTCATTCATTTTCCAGATGGACTCGAACCCGCGCTTCTGATCGTCAATGCAATAGTTCGATGCACTATCCAAACGGTACTTATTATGGTGATTGCACCGTGATAATACCATGGATGCTGCAAGATGTTATGTAAGCGACATACGAGTCCACATCACAAGAACTTATGCAATTGTTTCCTTGTGAGAATGAGATGTGCAACCAATGTATAACCTCAATGAAGTAGTGGAGCCTTGACAAGATTCGATATGCGTTATCGGATTTCTTTGGTTTCATGTTCAAAACTACCTTTCCTTTATATTCGAATCTATTATTGCTTGAGAAGCAGAAGGTTGCGGGTTCGATTCCCGCCTCGAGACAAATGTTTGTAAGATCTGCAAATATGTGTCTCGAGTCTAGGTGTTTTCTATGTATAATATGTATGTATTTACAAAAAAGTATATAAGTAGTATATCATTCATGTAGTTCCCATAATACATGACACTGTGACATAGTTGGAGGCTAGATGATGCAGTGTGAAAAATGTCCAGCTCTATTTATTTATTAGGTTAATTTTGTAAAGTGGAGAGCCTAACAAACAAACTTATAGGAAACCATTAAAAGAGTAGCGGGATGCAATTTTGGTGTTCTAAGTTTTGTTAAAAAGTAGTTAGCAAAGTATACATTGTCATGATCCCGTAACGTTTCCGTGAGCGTAAAAATAGCCCATTGTCATAAATAAATAAATTATTAGTCTAATGTATCCATCAGACTAAACTTGATTATATTTACTGGAAGCTTATTGTAGAAACGTACCGAGTTCCCCATAAAATACCCATTGGACTTAAACATTGATATAACTTAGCTATAGCTTCATCAGTAAGATTTTTCCTAAACTCCTCATTGTATATGTGCTTTAAGAGCAAGGTGCGGTTGTAGATCGCCCTTGGTAAATCCATAACTGCCCATTAAAGTAAAAGTGTGTCACACTTAGCTGATAGCAATAAGTTGAGCTGAGAAAGAATAAGTTTTTCAAAGATTTTAATTAGCGCGGGCATACATAAATTGGTCTATAATTTACTGAATCTCAATTTCAGACTTGAACAAAGCAATTAATTACTGTATTTCATAAGATCAGGATATAGTCCTTCGTTAAATCAAACTATCCTACTAATATAATAAATGCGAAAGAAAGAGTGTGTGTATGTGTGAATGTTTGTTACCACGTATCTCCGTAACTACTAAACTGGTTTTGATGAAATTTGGAATGTAGATAGTTTAGGTTCTGGAATAACACATAGACTAATCTTATTTTGGAAAA
Source organism: Perizoma flavofasciatum (assembly GCA_958496245.1). NCBI lineage: Eukaryota > Metazoa > Arthropoda > Insecta > Lepidoptera > Geometridae > Perizoma > Perizoma flavofasciatum. Next base: position 11,113,058 of record OY292423.1, read on the forward strand.
ACAACCCCTAAGGATGTTAAACAGGGTGGTAAAGTTTCTATGGAAAAAAAATATTCCTTGGTTTTATTCACTCAAAACTCGGTACACATAAACTTTAAAATAAATAATGAAAAACATATTTGTTATTTTTTCAATATTGCCCTTTGGGGCTGTGCAATTGAGTTCTAAACTTTGTATAAATTGTAGGTAATCCTTATTTCGATTCATTCAAAAGTTGGTGGACATAGTTTGAAGACTGGAGACGGTCATATGCTACTTTTATTAAGATGCCACGCCGGCAAAGCCGCGGGCAACAACTAGTTGAGAATATGGGCTAAACACGGAGCGATATCAATTATTATCGCATCTAGCATCTCTCATAGGAAAACTCAAGGCGGTGGCTTATGTAATAAAAACCATAAGACAATTATGCGATATACGATCTCCCTAGGCTGTAAACTATGCGTATTTTCACTCATTGATGACGTATGACAAACTGGCTTGGGAAAATGCATCGCATTTTAATAATGTTTGTGTTGCAGAAGCAGGCGATACGGTTTATATTGCACATTGACAAATTATAAGCGTGTAGACCAAAGTTTGATCAGTTAAATATCATGACATTTTTTGGCAAATATATTTATCGAAATTTAATTTATGCTAAATTACCTATTACGATTTCAATTTCAAAAATGTCATTCACAATTACAATACACGCAATAAACATTATCATAGTTGTTCCAATGCATAAACTTGCTAAAGCTGATTTTTATAAAGCAGCTTTTTATACGTAAGCATAATTTTATTTCAATATTTTTTTTTAGTTGAGATATTTGATTTTAAGGAATTTAAAGGTTTTATTAAATATTGACGAAGCTTTAGCTGATGACTTGTATGTAATTATACTCGTTTGTTTTTTTTTCTTTCGTATTTATTTAATAATTTATAATTTATTTTATGTAGACTGCTATTGATTTTAGTTACCTCGCCACCTTAAAAATGTTAAAATGACTTTCCAAATGTACAATAGTTGTATCTAAAGGGAATAAAATATATAGAATTGAATTAATACCATCACGGTTTTCCACTTGCTACAATCCTTGTATACCTCTGTCGCATCATTCATACTAATTACATTCTTCATAAGCTAATCAGTTTAGGATACTTTTGATTCGACTTGTACCGCTATAGTACTTAACTACCTATATTATGTATCTACTTAGCGGTTACCCATGCATCCCTTAAAGGAGTATGATTGACCTGGTTTTGTCACAACCAAGTATCATGTAAGTATACCTACTGACGACGTCTGGGGTGATTTTTGCAAGTAGAAAACACACGGAAAATGGGTAAAAAATATTTAATATTTTCCTTACTTTAATTTCACAATCATTTATTACCTAAGTTATGTTATATTCTAAACCTTATTGGTTATCTTACTTACCTTAAGCTAGAGCCTTACGAAATAAATTAGTTAGTAGTTTACCTAATTAGTCACTGGTAATTAATTTTGTTGGATTCTCTTTTTGATTACGTTAAATTCAGACTTGAAATGTTACTACATTAATGAAAAGATACCTATTTTACAGGTAAAAAGTAGCAAAAAAGGTACAACTTAAGGTACTTTTCAAATACACACTGGTTATGCCAAGCTGTTGTGTTATGGAGTATATATGGTTTAGTACCCTATCTGCTCTGAAGTTATCCGTTCGGTTTGCGATATTAACATTGGTTTATAATAGTATTTAGGTATTATGAAATTTGTGTAGTATATTGTAGAATTAAAATTATCGTGGTTTGGTATCATTTTAGAATATAATTACGACTATACCACGTACTTTACTATTCTCCTGCTAAAAATAGTAAAGTACGTGGTATAGTCGTAATTATATTCTAAAATAGTATATTGTAGTATATTCATTGTGTGTAGGTACTGTGTATGCGGTAAGTGCACCCTTCCAACCCCTTGTAACTTTTGTCATCCAAAGGTAGTCTGGAAGACAGGTAGAGGTAGTGATAAAGCCGCCCATTTTACAATATTGACAAAGTTTATAGTACTTAAGTAGAAATATTATTTAGTGTGCAATAAAGTGTTGTCTATTTTGTTTCTACAAAATCTATTGTGCAGCCCATCGGCTAATATCAGGGCGGCCAAATAATATCGGCTGAACTGTATATGTATTAAGCCCCGTTTATATCTACAGACAAGGAAAGTAGCAGACACGCACCAGCACAGACATAAACATATTATTACATACATGATCTAGGGATTACATTCACATCTAGCGAACGTTAGCGTAGCGCATCCTCAAAGGATCAGTGACTGGCCGTCGTCTGCGTTATCATCGCGGTTAGTTTGAATGTGTCACTGTCAACGTACACCAGTAATATATCACTGGCGTCTGTGACGTCACTGCTCAGGGTCAGCAGAATACCAGCGCTAAGTAGCGTAACTACCTAGTATTATGCAGAGCCGACACCTTTTTGGCGCGACATTGAACTATCTAGGTAGATGGATCAGCAAAATGCGTGAGGCATTTCTGTTTTAACTTAACTTATAGGTGCGGTTGTCATAGTGGTTGTTTTTGCTTCTTTACTGTCCAAACATCAAATTCCTGCATAATTCGTTTTTTTATTTATTGAGGATTTTTCTTATTTTATCCTACATCCTGAAAGTTTGTGAGGATGGATGTTTGTTACTCTTTCACGCAAAAACTACTAAACGGATTTTGATGAAACTTTACAGTAATATAGCTTATACATCAGAATAACACAAAGGCTACTTTTTATCCAGGTACCACGCGGGCGAAACCATGGGCAGAAGCTAGTTTCAATATAAAGTAAATATGCATCGTATCGTATCTTGCACCGCTTGCAATTTCAGATTTGTCTGACGGTATTTGTGCGTGTATGTGCCTTTGCTGTGTCTGCCACGCTACGTTTTAGAACATTAGAATGAACTTAGGACGGGTTCCAATTTTATTACAATCGTAAAATGATGACGTCTTGTTTTTCCTTGAAATAATGTCAAAACTTTTTCAGTCTTTCAATTGGACACGAGTAGGTATGTATGTCTTTCGGCTATCGCTGCAATTGTTACCCGGGGTTAAATATCTTATATTTAAGGGTTTAGTCGACTATCCAGTCGTCGTATGGTACGTGGTCGAGGATGTGTTCTAGGAAACGAGACATTTTCTCTGCGAGGTCGGTCTTGAGGTCGGGCTTCATCTCTTTCAGCAGCTCTTGCGCATTTGTGTTGATAAACAGGTTCAGGGCCGCCTCTGTCAACATTATAATATAGTTAAGACGATATGTTAAAATTTAAGGGTAAAAGTTTAATAAAACGAATAAGTTTACTAAACTATAAAGATAGAAACACGATTAGTTTTTAGGATTTCACTGGAAGTTGGAATCCAGTGAAATCCAAAGTTCCGAATTTAATTCCGAACGGCCCAACCATTACGCGGCTTCTTGCTCCGTCTACATCTAAACATGCAAACTTTGACATTTATAATATTAGTATGATAAGATGGGCCGGTATATAGATTTGACACCAATGGCTCTACTTTTCCAAAATGTAAGTCCAATATACATTTCACCAAATGAGTGTTAACTTAAATAGTTGACTCACCTAGCACAGCATTGCTATTATGCAGATTATTGACACCCATCTGGATGTCTTTGACAGAGAAATCTAGTTTTAGCTGCTGCAGTTTCAAATAGGTCTTCCCATCGCGTTCATAGGGGGCGCCGCGGAAGTAAACTTTCGCTTTTACACCGTCTGAAAATTTTAATTTATCGACTGAGAAGTTGCAATTTAAATGTTTTAGGATTCTCTACAAAACGTTCGATCGTCGTATCATTAGTTAACCAGACCACGGTTATTTCTTAGTCAACCAGACCCAGGCCAGCCCCTTAATTGCACTAGCAAAATGGCTATGGGATCGAGCCAATATCACTCACACTGAGGCTTAGCAATGTCTTAAAGTTCTAAAAACGGAAAATAACAAAGTTATAAGTCACGGTTGAGATGTGCGAAACATCTACCTGACAAGTTCCAATGATAATGCAATTTATGGAGACAACGAGCTGAACTGATGATGGAAACGAAAAATGGGCAACGGAATATAATGGTGGTATATATTTTTTTTATAAAAACCTTTTATAAATAGTAGTACCTAAGTACACGTAGAACAGGTTTCTATTCTAAAAGCAGGTCAAGTTGGACCTGTGCAGTAAATGACGTCGGCTAGTAGAGCACAATTTGCATTTCCATTCCATCAGTTGTTAATTACGGTAATTGCAGAAAAAAAAGACTATCGCAAGTATATTTTGTTCACATTTTGCTGTAGATACAAACAGCAGGTTATTCAACTTCAGAGGAATAAATTCAAGTGGTACGGCATTACAAACGATAGATGATATATAGAACTGTCGATGATATCGTACCTACCTAGTCTTAGAATTACTGTGGGTTGAGGCCATATGATCGTTCATAAGTAGTAGTTCTAATGTAAGAGGCCTTAGTCAAAGTCAATAGGTTTTTATTCATTGAAATCACAGGGAACATAACAATGTGAAAAGTCAACTAAAAACTACTAACGAATTTAAATTTTTGAGTTTAGTTTAGCTGCAAGTACTCATAGCCAACCTTTTGTTCTTACCGTATTCGCCCCAGTAGTCTCCGCCGCCCGAAGCCCTAACCAAAAGGAGCACCCCGGAAGAACGGTAACGTGCGCGTGCGCTGATGTGGGGCCCGAATAGAGTCAGCTGGAACTGGTGGGTTTCCAAATCAGACCTGGAAAAATATTTTGTTTCATAATCACCATCTTCATCAAATGCCTGTAGAAGACCACTGTTGAACATTATGCCTCCCAAAGAGTGTCATGACGAACGATCTTAAGCCACCTCTATCCACAGACCCGTAACAATTATTTGTTATCTGTTCAAAAAAGGGGTCGGGGGGGCTTCTTAGTCTGCATCTGCATCGTTCGGTTGGTAATCACTATTCCACAAGCCATTGTTCAGCGAACTATATGGCTTGTGTATTGCCATTTCAGTTTGCTTATTTTAAGAGGTTACTAATTTAGTTACATTTAGTTATAATAAATAATTCAATAAATAATGTTGGACATTTTCACACAGCATGATCTAGCCCCAAACTAAGCAGAGCTTGTACTATGGGAACTACATGACTGATAAACTACTATATTTTGTAAATACATACATAATACGACCTTTGTGGCGCAGTGGGCGAAGGACCGCCTGAGACGCAGAAGGTTACGGGTTCGTTTCCCGCATAGAAAACACCTAGACCTGTGACAAATAATTGCAGATCATACAAGCATTTGTCTCGCGTGTCTCGCGGCAGGAATCGAATACGCAACTTCTGTGTCTTAAGCGGGCATTTGCGCACTGCATCACAGAGGTTTTCTAAAATAACATTTTTTTTTGTGTTCATACAAAACATGGTAGAGTTAATGGCAAGTACTTGATATCTTTATTCGTGTTATCGCCCAATTTGATAGCGTTTAGTCCTTAAATATTATTTGTGTACTCGTACCATACCACAGCAGATGTTGCTAATTTTTAATTCATATTTCCTTGCTTTTGTGCAAAGCAAGCTAATGGCAAATCAACAGTGTTTCTTAACCACACAAGGAGTCATAATATTTGAAGAACCACTGATTATCATAAACTATTCAACTTGCAAAACAAGATTCAGTTTCCCTGTTTGTTTTATCATTTATTTGCCATCAAACATAACTTGGCATAACATTTTAGTCACTTAGTACTTGCTTAAGGCAGTAGTGGGAAGCTATCTATATTGTGACAAAATATGTCATTGAATTATTCCTAAACACGGTCTTTGTCACCTGACCCTGGTCATAAAAGTGATGGACAATGGTCGCGCATTCATGTGTCACGTGAACGTGCTTTGCATATACCACAGGATCTTTCACAAGTATGGACATACTTTTAAATAAAAACGTATTGACAGAGGGAGTTCTTTGAGGAAGTTCTTTGTTGTCAGCCAACAAACGTTGGAAGAACAATGTTCATACATCATGTTTTCTTTGTCGTCTACTCTTCTAAGGTTGAATAATGCACCTAATTATTACTTTGAGTCTATGTTACATAACTCCCCATTATCTATCAAACATTACCGGTGAAATTATAGGCTATAGTAGACACATTAGATTTTTAACCATTTTTTCTCAAGAAAGGCTGGCGTCATGTAATGCGACGTAGGGCAACTCCTAGTAGGACTAGCTCAAATAAAAAAGGTTAGACCTTGCGATTACGGTGATTATTTTTTTTATTTAAGTTCTCTCACCTGACATTGGTGATGGTCATGTTAGACGCTCCCATGGCGTGGATGTCCTTGAAGGTAGCTCGGTAGCCGTCGGGTCCACCGCCCAGCGCGATGGATAACTCATCAATAATAATTGGCTCTGACTGAATAAATACAAAAAAAACGAAATAAGCAGTTATTTAACAAAACAATCTCGTAAAAAAGGTCTATGATGACCTATTTTTTATTTATTTTTACTAGTCTTGGCCCGCGTCGTACACAGATGAAAAGTAAAATATATTTACTAGATTTGCACTCGTGGAGTCATGTATAAAAAAAACCGGTAACCCCATACAAAGTTCAACCCCCATTTTCCCCCTTAAAGTTGAAATTTCCAAAAATATTTTCTTAGCGGATGCTTACGTTTTCAAATAAACCTAGGTACGAGTATGTTCCTTTCCTTTCTAGACCGATAGATCAGTCAGTAAGTCAGTTAGGACAAACAATTTTATAAGTTTAGATTGTAGGTCAAACTATACATGCTTGCATACTTATAATTAGGATACCTATCCTAGGTATGATAATGTGAAAATACTATACAAATAGAGCCATGCCGTCATTGGTATTGAAACGCATTGAAATTGTGATATTGTCAGAAACAAGTTAAATAGTGCGTTGATGTCCACGTAATGTGTGCGCGTTGATGCTTTTTTTTTAAGAAACGCATTGTAAGCGTTTTTATTGATTTTTGTACAAAACTAAATGTGAATCGTTCATACCTTGTGTACTAATGAGAAACGCAATAGGAGCGCGTTGATGTCTTTTGTATGAGAAAAGTAATGTGACCGCGTTGATGTATTTTATGTCCACACATAAAACACGGCTTCCGTGAAGGAATTTTAAAATTTTAAAGTAGACTTTATTTTATTTTATGATGTAAAATAGCGTTGATAATTTTCCAAACTGAGTTTGAGCGTTGAATCGTGAGCAGTGGAAGGACAGGAAGACCTCTTTGCCCAGCAATAGGATAAAAACGGCTGAAAAAACTAGCTTTTGAAGACACCACAAAAATACCTCTTCGATGCCAAATTCAGGTGCTCCGCCCTTTAGGTAATTGAGCAAGGAGTTGAAGCTCTGAAGAAGGCACGCGTCCACATTGGGGTCCTGTCGCGAACACCGACCGCCGAAAATCTCTGCAATGGAAACATACGTGCAAAGATTAGTCGGAGTTCCGTATACAAGGAACCTATTAATTTTCATCATGTCTTTCCATCTATTGTTTATCACAGCCATTTTATACAAAATACCTATTCCAGATTTTAACCCTGTTGTCTTAGTAGTACAATAGGGCTAAAATTTGTCTCATTAATTTTGGTAAACTCAATAAAGTAATTGTTCAAATCTTGAAACGGTAAAATTAAACACAAAAATTACTTTATTAGTGTAATTAATGGTTTTTGGGTTTTCATTGTCGGCAAGACTTTTATGCGTAATCAGATTCACTTGTGGCTATTTTTTTGCAATTATATTGACTGCTCCTAAGCAAGACATAAATTAAATGGATAAGTAAGGTTTGTCTATAACTTGAATTAAATACTTAGTTTAAATACTTAATTAAAATGTGTAACTATCGGATATATATATGAAATAACGGTTTCTTAACCAATTTTAAACGTAATCACAGGTAAACCTTAGGTACATTATTAAAGAATAAAAATAATTCTGGTCATTTTGCACACAGCATCATCTAGCCCCCAAAGGAAGCAAAGTCAGTGTTATGGGAACTACATACTGATATATTACTTATATATTTTTTTGTAAACACATACATATTTTACATTGAGAACATCCAGACAGAAAATAATATAGTAGTGTTTTCTAGCTTTCGTCCACTAACCGTTGTTCATCACTCATCAGTATGCATGTCGGTATTCTAACGGTCGGTGGTACCTACCTACCGGTGGTCAGTGAAAACAATGAGGCATACCGATACGATAGTAACAGAGACCTTGGTGTAGTCATTATCTAACAGAGTACGAGTAATTATTGAAATACCATGTGAAGAATTTTCGACTGAGAAAAGAATGGCCATGCTCCTCTAGCCTCTTTACTTTTTAGAAGCATTAGTATCCTACACTGAACATTTAATACTGAGACTGGATATAACTGAATTGAATTTGAAATATAAATAATTGCGAAAATTCGTGTAATACAAGATATTTAAAAAAACTGGTTCCAAAATTATTTCTAGTTCCTCGATGACGATAGAATTTGTAATAAAAAAGTTTGTTTTTTGGAATAAAAAAGATACAATTTGTATTCTCCAGCCACCTTCAAACGCAGTCGCGGACCGTACTTAGCATCACCAATACTTATAATGGATGTGCTCATTTTAAAGCTTGCTGGAAACAGTTTACAAATAACTTATAAAGAACTGCCTAGCTACCTATCTAATTTACCAACTTTCAGGGAGAAACTCTCGTTGTACACCTACCAACTTCATCACTTCCCTCTCTCTCTCCTCAAAGGTTTGCTGGAAGAAAACCCTTTAAAGGGTTAAGCTCGCCTTTGAACATACCTTTTATAATATTTTTTTTTATATTTCTGTGTTCAATAAAGAATTTTAAGATGGTAGCGCAAGCCATCGGCTATTTCTATGCCTTTCATTTGTACCCCTGACATTAGAATAGTCAATAATTCTCATATAAAATAGGTTTTAACGTTTTTTCGTATTTGTGAGGTTGTCATATGAATACTGAACAGTCTTAATACGTTATTGGTTATAGTAAAGTATAGCTTATCAGCAAAGCAACCAGTGTGTTTTCAACTTTCTACGGCAGATGAACTTGCTCGACTAGAATATAACGAACTTCTCACTAAGTAGATTCATCAAGAAATAATCATACTTAGTCGTATTTTGGGCATTGAAATCTTTGTCACTAGCAATTAGCAGTATTTATTATCAGAGTGTCCAAGATTTATGTAGTTACTATCAGAAAAGACACGTCCTATGACATGTCAAGTCAATTGACTTAAGAAGCCTGCGTAGGATAAATTGCCCATATAATACCATCTAATAAGCTCTAATTACAAAAGTCATTTGTAATTAGAACTTATTTTCACCATATTATGTTATTATTTACATTCGAATAGTATTTATCTACGTACCTTGCTATATATTTTTTCAAAATAAAATGAAATGTAAACGAATCGCATTTTGGATATTTTTACGTTATACATGACATGTTTTCTTCTTATTTGTTTCGTATTAAAAACAACAATACCTTACGTATCGTTTGGTTAGGTACATAGATTATATTGTCTAGTTACAGAACAACACAATGTGAAAAATACAACAAGTTTTCATTCATCTTTTTTAGTATTACGGAACATCCAAATTTATAACAACTTCTGAACGGCTAGTTATGAGCGCTATACGCCGGATCCTTAAGTATTGTTCGTTGAAGAAAATGGTAGAAGAAATGAGCTGTTTTCGGAAAAAAAAAACAATAAAATTGCTGTTTATGGTAACCAGAAAAGTCTAAAACAAGTAAAGTAATGTGGGCATGTGCCAAATGTATTGGACGTGCCTATGAACTACCCCTTACTTAGAATTCTTAAAGATCTGAGTATGTTAATAATTAGGAATAACGTCGTGAGCGTGTTTATTTGTTTAAAAAAAAACAATTGATTAACCAATTTTAACCAATTTCAAATTATTTTATAGAAAATACGATTTTTTTAGTCAAACTCGGTTACTTTTATGAGAAAATAATCCCTTCTAGATACGGATACAGTTAGTATTCGTATACCGACATTTTACTAGGACTCAGGGTGAGTTGAGCGTCTAATCAATAGATTATCTAGTGAAACTAGGTACGAGTTTTTAGAAGAACTTGATTAAGAGATCGAGCTACCTTCCATCGTTCTACCCGCCAAGACTGGTAGACTCTACCGAGGTAAAGATTGTATATAGAAAGTGCAAATCTTAAGTTTAAAAAGAAGTAGGTACTTCTTTATTAGTATAACAGAGTAATGCACCTGCCGGGTCGATGACCCAACCTTGTCCGCAGACCGCAAACTCGATTTGATCTCGCAAAAACGCCTTACTGTTATTATTAGTAGGTACAGTTAATGACACGAGACCAGTTTTTAATATGTTTTAAAGTCGTGAGATCGAAGTCAAATGGACTTGGAAAGCCTATCTCTACGATCCGTAGTTACAAACTGGGTTATGCCATCAACTAATTTAACATTATTTTAGTATTTAATTAGACAATACAAGTAGGTATGCATTTATGACTAATCATAATAATATAATGATTTCCCTACACAATTAAGTAAAGAAAAAAAGAGCAAAAATGCTTAAATGACTTTGGATTTGGATTTGACAGCTGTCACTATAGCAGAGCTACAGCAGTTGATAAGTAGTTGCTGGTTGACAGATCAATGGTAACAAGGTTTCTAAATATCTGAAGATGTAACGGTACATGTCGTTAAATGATAAAATAAGTTAACTTAGTACATTAATCAGACTGTGAAGTCCACTTCTGAACTCAGGTTTTACCTACAGAGTGCCATGACGGCCCGTTCGTCATGTCTGTTCGTCAAATTGACCTCCATCCACAAAAATCTCGCATGAGAGTCTTTCTATACTGCGATCGTCCAGTTCGTGGTCTCCATTTGAGAACCTTTGTTTCCCAGTAGCGGTCAGTATTTATGAATGTACTTCTTGATATAAAAAAATATGAAAGAAATGCAAAATGTAGGTAAGTACTCGAATCAGTTGCACTTTGTATATTTGCAGATGAATTCCTACCTAAGTAATAAAAAAATACTACTATAAAAATATACAGAATAACAGTCTAGCCATCTAAAGACCGCTGTAAACGATCTATAGATAGGTCAACTAAGTTAAGCTTAGATTGATTAGTTGAACTGAATCAAATGTGTTCGCTTACCTAGACATAAATACTAGATCCTGTCAAGGCTACGCGAATCAAGTAATAAGTGCTAATTTTGACGTACATCTAGTTATTTTCTGCAGAAGGTTGCACGCAAATTATGCTCAAAATGCGTGTGGTTTTTGACCCCATTATACGCTTGTAAATACTAAGTAGGTAGGTAAGTTAATAGATACCTGTTTGAATACTGGGTTGGTAAATGCATAGTTTGGTAAATTATTGTATAGCATTGCGTGTTGGATCCCTATCCTGTGAGGAAGGTTTTTATTTTGTATGTATCTATTAATGATGGTGATTTCATTTTGATGCCTGAAATTTTCACCTAGTAATATTTTCACTTTGTGGTAGGTGAATACAATGTTATAAACGATACGTTATTAGTTTGTCCTGTAGAAAAGATCCTATGACTAGGTTAAAGCCTACAATTGTTATTCGGATCGAATTACAATCTGCATAACTTCTTTTTTTTTAAAAATTTATTAACAAAATAAGTAATTTAATTTTAAAATTTCAAAGAGTTTATAACAACTTCCATGCGAAAATATTTGCTAGCACAAACCTCGAGCTTTAAGAATTGTTTTCTTTTTAAAAAATACCTTTCTAGAACTGGCTAATTAAGTTTGATTGTAATTTTACCTACTCACACCACATAATCAAATTAGGTATTTGTATTTTTTAATGATTTAATTGGTAAAATTGGTTTTACCTGTCAATTAAAAAAAGGGAAAAGGCTTAAACTTGATTAGACTATTACACTTGGGTATGTCTTATTTTCTACAACGGCGCCAAACAAATTAACATAGGTGTGTTAAGTCTGTGCACCAGTTACTCAACGCATAATTTCTACCACTTTCCATATCTTCCGCGTCAACTGCACTTTTATGTAATGTACAATTTAATGTACAATTTACTTTGCTTTGATCACTGCGACACAAGAGGAAACATAAAATAATATGTATGTTGTAATTATCGTCAAGACTCTGGCGTATTTTACCCGTTTTTATTTTTCGTATTGTTAATGGAGAGTTATATAATACCTTTTTCTTTGTTGAACTTCCCTCGGTTTTGAAAAGTTGATTTTTTATTCGAAATTTAAACACGTTAAATGATAAATGCTATAAAAACACGTGTTCTGTGTTTTTTTTACTGGTTCCATATTAAATACAATTAATAAATACAGCTCCGTTACATACAAACCTACAGACGTACAGACAGAGATACGGATGGCCCTTAACTATCATTATATGAAGTTACCATTTTTTGGTTATGTCCAAAAAATAGAACATCTAAAACATCATAAACTAAAATTGATAATTTACTTTTGTCACTGACTGAACCTAAGATTATCTTCATAATTTTATCCATTAGCAGATTGATTTTTGAAGTATTTTTTGATAATATATCACAAAATATATAAGAAATCACAAATACCTGTAGAAACAGGATTGCAAATTGCAGGTTTATAGCATTAACACCGTTATTTTTGTTTAATATCAAAGTAAACAAACGAAAGCGCAATAATGTTTATACTTAAGTGAAAGTTTATGGAACTTTCTTATTTTGTGGAGACATGAAGTGTTTAATGTATTTAACATTGCGCTGGAGGACAGTTTTTTTAAATTTGATATGTGTTGTGTCCAAAAATTCAAACATTTCTACTGACAGAGAAAGTTTTAGTATCAGCCACAAAAGTACCTTACATTTTATAAATACATACCTACATAGAAATAATACTCATTACACTAAAGTCCACTTTATTTTCGTTGAGCTAATTTTCACATCCTAAAGTAAGCAAACTCCCTCTTGGGTTTTTAACTAGAGGGGTCAGACAGGAAAGAACTCATAATATAGCAGACTACGAGGTTGATGGACTTGAAACAATTGCTTGATGAACTGAATCAGACCATATCCGTTTCGATTGAATCATCTAAGAACTTTTCATCAAAATACTAGTAAGAAGCACAAATAAAGCCCTATTTAATGGTCTATTGTAGTCTTCATGCTGTAGTTTCAGGGGTACAAAAAAAAGCAATTGACTAGAAAGTAATTTTGAGAATATCTCGAGAAAAAAGACGAGTCATGAAAAGAAGCGTATTTTGGTTACTCTAAGTTTAATTGTTACAGTAGCGGAAGTAACGTGTAAGTTTAATCTTAGTTTGCTATGTTTATTCGATTACTTAGGTTAGTACTCTTACATAATAATAAGTAATTGGGTTTCTTTTTATAGTAAAAAGATTAGATATTTCTTTTTAATCCAAATTAAATTTAAATTTTTAAAAAGTAGGTAAAAGTACCTACTTAAATAAATAAAGTTAATTTAAGAGGATTTAGGCTTTCAGCGCATTGTGCCGCTCAATGCCCTACACAGTGAAAATGACACAAATAGTAGCACCCGTTTTTCTACTTTCTTCCAACACTTACTTGTGTTTGTCGCACCCGTTGCTATAACAGCCGCGAAAATAAAGAAACACACTTGATAATTCGCCATTTTACTCAAAAAAGGTACGTAAAAATTCAAGGTTCTGAATTTCAAATTTATGGTTTTTGATTTGACAGTTGAGTTTAATTGGACATGCAAGCGTGCGTGCGCCCCGCTATGCCGCGCGGAGAGCAATGGCAGTCAATGGCTGTTTTGCGGACCCTACGGATGAGGCTTTTACCAAAGAATACTAACTATTTCGAGCAAGATGCGTTGACCGCATACTTACGGCGTTTCGGAATGTGCAACACCACACCGTAGAAGGAGCTGAGCTGAGTACCTGTAGCCACTGACAGATGAGCTTGTGATGAGCTCTCTTGCGTTTTTTATTAAACACACGACTAATGCTTATAATTCCCAATTTTTTTACCGTAAGAAAAAACTATTTTTTTCCAGAATGCCTACCATTACTTAAAGTGTCATAAGACGTGGGTAGTTTCCAAGAGCATGTTTCGTTGGTACGGGCTTTAACTATGAATGTACCTAAATGAACGCGTTGATGACCCAATCACGTATTTGTTTGGTTTTCTTTGTTACCTAAAAATAAAATATCTTTGTGGTTTTTGGTCATATAAATTAATTGTTCTTTCTAAGTTTTTTCTTGACTCTTTACATATAAAGAATAATATTTAATAATATTTACTAATATTTACTTCATAATCATATTAGCTAAATTTACAAAATAAAACTATTGTTTTCTCTAAATATAACTCAAGACTAAGTTTCATTGACTAAATGAAAAAACATGGTTTAGGTTCGTATTGACAAAATTTACTTTTCATTTGCACCTTCCTAAATTATACATACTTACTTTAGAAAACTAGAAATTGAAAAATTCATCTTCATCAAACGGTTCTTCTACGGTTTCTGTGTCAATGAGAGATGATAGTTTGAACCCTTGCTCGCTCATTTGGTCAAACTCTGGTAGTTTCTGTGTTATCATCTCTTCTACATTTATTTTGTTCAACTCTAGTTGCACCTTTTCCTTTACTGGACCTTCGATAGCATCCATTATCTGGTAGCGAAGAAGGTTTGGCAGCACGTTCACAGCGAATTCAATTATATAGTCTAACGTTCCAGCACCATTGCATCTAACCTGAATATTGCCTACTTCTAGTTCCAAATCTCTGAACTCGGGTTTATTTCGTGTATCCAAAGACTGGCCTAGTATTATTCTACCAGTTATGTACTCCACAGAGAAGGATGCTGTGCCTGCTCTAGACATCAGTCCACTGACCGCAGATATGTCCCACTGCGTTCTTCCGTCTAACTTCTGTGTCCCGACCTCGAAGTCAGCAATCACTGTGTTATTCTCCATCTTCAAAGTGATATTACCAACCCTTTGAAACGAGGATATTCCCGTTATCCACGTGTGTTCCAGTGCCACAGTGAATATGCTTACAGTTGTATTGTAGTCTTTGATTTTATATGGGTCCATGCCCATGTTACGGACCTTCTTCCTTGCATCCGCGACGACCATATCCAATGGAGAAATAGAGTTAGGGAACTGCATATCACCAGCGATTTCTTCTAACTTGGAATTGATTGCAACTCTGACTTTCGTGTAAGCTTCTTTGAGGATGTACGGCTTGATGGAGTCGAAAAGGAAATTGCCGATGGAGTTAATGATTCCCTGGAACATGCTTCCGAAGAAGCCAAGGTTTTGGAAGTCAACGGATATGCTGCTGAAAGATAAGTCTATCTTGATATCTTGTGCCTGAACTTTGCCATCTCGTTCAACGCCTAGGCTGGCTTTCGCATTGATGATGAGACCTTCGACGTCAACGGTGAAAGGGCCCGAAGCCCGGTTCAGCCAGGTCGACATGGTGTAGTCACCACGAGCTTGCAGGTGGTCTATTTTCATTGCTGCTTGCACCTGAAATCATTTAAACTAAAAACATGTCGTTTGCCTCGAAGTGCGTATGGGTACGTGTAAAAGATTTCAGCTATAGCATTGTTCAGACTTTTAAATACGTGCAAGAGATATGTGCAAAGGAAACATTATTTATTCAGCGTGTCAGAAAAGTCATTATGAGCTTACTTGTCCTTGCATTGTTGCTTACAATGTTAACTAAGAATTTTTCAGCACAAAAACTTCTAATGACTACAAAATAATGGATTCCCATGTATTACAAAAAAATACAATATAACGGCAGAACAATAAATAAGCGAGAAAATCACTTGCGCAAAAAATTGGTTTTAGTACTTTTGTACATATTTGACACAAGCCTGTTTCAAACCCTCACCCTATATTTACGTCCTCGTGAGAATAATAATAAATAACAATAATAATGCTGAACATTTTTCACACAGCATCATCTAGCCCCAAACTAAGCAGAGCTTATATTATGGGAACCATATGACTGATATACTACTTATTTACTTTTTTTTTGTAAATACATATTTATTATACACAGAAAAAACCCAGACCCGAGACAAATATTTGCAGATACAAACATTTGTCTCGCGGCGGGAATCGAACCCGCAACCTTCTGCGTCTCAGGCGGGCCTTCGCCCACTGCGCCACAGAGGTCGTGAGAATCTTCACATGATGAGGTCAGCAGAATATCTGACGCGCTGACTAAAGACTGGGCAATTTTTTATGGGAAGTTGTCTAATTTCTATGGACTGAAAGCGATGCAGTTTTCAGATTTATATAGTTACACCTCATCTATACCTCTGTAAAAAGGTGTCCACCACTGTCGCGTCGCCTTTTTATTATATTTCTTGAGGTCATCATTAGCTAGACCATGTTTGTGCATCCAAAGTCAAAAACATTTCAACACTCATGCTTTGAAAGTACCTAATTAACTCAAAGTATTATGCATTATTAACTTAAACACTGAGTTATATGTAAATGATGTGGCTTTCAGCCCTGAAACTAGAGCTGTAATTGAGCTCAACAAATAAGATATAAATAAAATTTACCTCCATAGCCCCAATCTCAGCATTCACATGCAGAATGCGAAATTTGCTGATTCCATAAACAGCTGTTTTTTTGAAGTACAGCGTCGTGCCAAAGTTCAGGCTTTGCTTCATATCAGGTACTGGATAGGGCTCCGGTATTTCGGCCCCGGGCAGGCCGATGGGGTCGGGTTGTTTGAAATGTTCGAGAATGGCCAGGATATTGTCGCTCAATTTCTTCTCTCCCTCAGCCAGGTGCGCCTCTGTTGTGACTTCTTCAGGAGCATCTGAAAATCAAAAAAATAGTATGAGAAAATAAATATATTGCAGATCAACTATTTTGAGATGAAGTGGAATTCAATTAGTAGAAACATTCATTTAGTAGGTGCTTTTTATGAATCTACGATTTTTGGTTAATTTATTCGTAGGTACTCGTGTCAAAATATACAATATGTTAGGATACGGTTATAGAAGTTTATTAAATACTCATAAAGAACATGGTTCACTTATAATGAGCTTAACAACTAACAAATATAACAAATTAATTACTAGTTATTCAAGTATATCGATGTTGGTTAAAATATTCATATAGATAGATAGATAAAAAATCTTTATTGCACTGTACATAGTAAGAATGTAAACTGTACATAAAAAGTACTATACATAGGCGAAGTTAATGCTAGATAGTATTATTTTCCAGCTAAACTTTATGTAATATAGAAAACAGTCTTAAAATGTAGAGCATGAATAACAAGAAAAGTTTTAAATTATATGCTAGTTATTAATAAAACACAAAAATATTCACAGAATGTTAGGTAGAGAACATTCCAGTTTGTAAGTAATTCTCGTCTACACAGCTATAAATGAGTTTGCGACATCCTATCCCTATTTTTTCTGGTGCCCCAAATCTAGAAATTAGTTCGTTTATTCCCAATATGCGCACTTTACAACGCACATATAGTACAAGCTTAACTTTTAAAAAAAAAATCTTGAAAAACTTAATACTTAACATATTATTTGATAAAGAAACACAGGTTTTTGCTTCAAAGTCCTAATCGCAAATAGCATATTCACAAAAACACAAACAATAGTCACCTTGGGTCCAAACGCTTGCAAACAAAGTGAAAAGTATCCAACACTGCATCCCGTATTCCATTGATCTGATCACACACTACTAGATGAAAATGACTGATACACTACCATAGATCACAAACTACTGGATGGGAATGAATTATGGACTCTACCAGAGGGTCACGGGTCACAGTTTATCGCTCGTCCGTTTGCTACTAATTCGTTATCGGATCTGGACATTCGTCACTGGGAATCATATTACCTACTTAGGTAGTTACTACCTTATAATACTAAGTTTGTTTTGTTGGTAATTATCGATCTATTATTGTTCTGGAAGATTTGTTTTTTTGCAAACGTTTAATTGCTGTGAAAAAAATGGTAATTAGGGAATAAGTACACGGTTGTGATTAGGTAGGTACTTGTGATTATGATGAAAGTTATTTACTTTCATGAACTTTAAAACTTTCGATGGACAGGATGGATGGACTTTGTTTACTTTTGGAGTGTTAAAGTAACGCGGCCCTATGTTAAATTTTATTAATATGTGCTGGACATAGTGCTGGACATTTTTCACACAGCATCATTTAGCCCCAAAGTAAGCAGAGCTTGTGTTATGGGCACTACATGACTGATATACTACTTATATACCTTTTTTTGTAAATACATACATATTATACATAAAAAAACGCCCAGAACTTAGTAGCGGGAATCGAACCCGCAACCTCCAGTGGCTCAGGCGGGCCTTCGCCCACTGTGCCACAGAGGTCGTATGTAAATTAATGATTAGTCAATCAAAACCTGAAAATGAAAAAAAATACCATTAAAGAATGCTCTCTAAAACTATATAATTTGTAGAACACTAAAGTCCTCCATATCATAAACTTCACTTTATAATATTTACTACCCAGGTAGTATCTATCCTACTAATATAATAAATGCGAAAGTCTGTGCGTGTGCGTGTGCGTGTGCGTGTGCGTGTGCGTGTGCGTGTGCGTGTGCGTGTGCGTGTGCGTGTGCGTGTGCGTGTGCGTGTGCGTGTGCGTGTGCGTGTGCGTGTGCGTGTGCGTGTGCGTGTGCGTGTGCGTGTGCGTGTGCGTGTGCGTGTGCGTGTGCGTGTGCGTGTGCGTGTGCGTGTGCGTGTGCGTGTGCGTGTGCGTGTGCGTGTGCGTGTGCGTGTGCGTGTGCGTGTGCGTGTGCGTGTGCGTGTGCGTGTGCGTGTGCGTGTGCGTGTGCGTGTGCGTGTGCGTGTGCGTGTGCGTGTGCGTGTGCGTGTGCGTGTGCGTGTGCGTGTGCGTGTGCGTGTGCGTGTGCGTGTGCGTGTGCGTGTGCGTGTGCGTGTGCGTGTGCGTGTGCGTGTGCGTGTGCGTGTGCGTGTGCGTGTGCGTGTGCGTGTGCGTGTGCGTGTGCGTGTGCGTGTGCGTGTGCGTGTGTGTGTGTGTGTATCTCCGTAACTACTAAACCGATTTTGATGAAATTTGGAATGTAGATAGTTTAGGATCTGGAATAACACATAGGCTAATCAAATTTTCGAAAATTGACCCCTAGGGAGGTTAAATAGGACGACAAAGTTTCAATTTAAAAAAAAACAATCATTTGATTCGCTCAAAACTCTGTACAAATAAACTTTAAAGTAAATAATGAAACACATATTTTTTATTTTTTCATAACTACCCTTTGGGGGTGTGCAATTGAGTTCTAAACTTTGTATAAATTGTAATCCTTGGTTCGAATCATTCAAAAGTTGGTGGACATAGTTTGAAGCCTGGAGAAGGTCATATGCTACTTTTATTAACATACCACGCGGGTGAAGCCGCGGGCAACCAATTAAGGTAGTACTAGTACTACCTAAATTGACCCAAAACCCAATTCCCCCCGGAAGTTGTGCGGATGTTGTACTAAAATTACATAGGTGCCTTTTGAATTGATTTAAGTACAGAACGAATATTACGACTACTTACGTAAGTATATGCACATATTATACTAGGTATAAACAAAGTATACAAATGAAACAGTCGAGCCATATTGAGGTATATTGGTTTAATTAGGTGCCCTCTATGTTCTACAGATCACAGCACTATGGTTTGTTTATTAAAGTTATGATGATCTCTCTGAGCGCTTGCGCATGGCTAGGTAATTTGTTTTAGGCAATCAGGTAGAGATGGCGCTTTACCAAGTTTTTTGAGCTCTCATTTGATTATGAGGCCAACAAATGCTAAAACGCAAATGAGTTGAAAGTTAGTTTATACGAGTACCTATATTGCCTGTAATAATAATATTCATACTGTATTGACCTAGGTACTTGTAAATAATAATAGTAAAAGACATATGAAGGTTTTTAGGTTTTATTGAACAAATCAATCTTTAATAGGTAAGTAGGTATTAGATAGTTATCGTTACATTTATTAAGATTGTAATCTATAAGTAACTACTTATCCATACCTACTAATATTATAATTGCGAAAGTAACTCTGTCTGTAACGCCTAAGCCGCTGAACCAATTTTGATGAATTTTAGTACAAAGTTAGATGGGACCTTGGAGAAGGACTTTTTGTCGTAAAAATACAACTTCAAGGGGGTGAAATTGGGGATGAAAATTTGTTTGGGGAACCAATCATTTCGCAAGTTAGGGATAAAAAAAATCATAATTTCTCTACTTTTGGCACAGATATTATAATACAAGTACTTTTGGTAAGAAAAAGAAAAAACCTTGTATTTTTTATCTACCCTTGTAATAAGTAGGTATCTATGTCTATCTATAATAACCGCTAACAGATTTTGAAAAATAAAAAACGTGCATATTTTGTATGTTCTTAGGTACATTAGTTATACCACAGACTATTAAATTAACTGTCTATACTAATATTATAAAGACGTACAGTTTGTATGTAAGGGGTAATATCCAAAACTACTCATCTGATTTCAAAAATTCTTTCACTAATAGGAAGCAATTAGTGAAATGATCCCTGAGTGCTATAGACTATATTTTATTCTAATAAAGATACATTTTGAAGAAATCACAATATATGTAATTCTAGTCAGAAAAAACAGGTCAATAATCTACTTGCATTATTGACGTGCACTGTCTAATCTAAACGGTTAGACATAAGCGAATAAAATGTTTTGCTAAAATACTGGCCGTCAATAGTTTTACAAAAACACCATATACCTGCATAAGTTTAATATTTCAGAAACAGTAACGCGTTTTATGAAAAGTGAAGAAATTTTATAAAGTGAAGTTTGGATATGGTTTTTAAGTATTCTCTATGAATTATTATGAAAACGAATAGTTTAGTCGTTATGAAAATTTCATGCAAATAAAGTTTGCCTTGTAGCTTGTATGTCATTGATGAAATAGTTTAATAGATAATGTGAAATGAAGACGGGTGGTAGGTATTGCGGCGTGGCGCTATAGACAACACTAGCAGTGCGAGTGCGTGGATGAGGTATGGCGGGGAGCGGGGGCTAGGGACGAAAGGCAATCATATTATCTACCTACATCAGCGCGGACGAAGTCGCGGGCGAAAAGCTAGTAAGAAATAAAGTTTTCCTTAGGAATTGATCTTGAACCGTATCAACCGTATCTGATAGGTAACCTACATATCAGACTAGAGGAACTCCTACGACTTCGTTCGTGTAAAGGGATTTTAAACAAAGTTTTCCAAGCAAACTGACGCTGCACCAGTCAGCAGTTGACAGTCCTTGGAAGATATGTGCGTCACTACGCCAGCCTCAGCTAGGTATCTTTTTGCCACTATTACCCTCGCCCACTGTGGTTTTGCCGCGTGGTACCCGGACTAAAAGCCTATACGTTATACAAGGTCACGCACTATTATAACTTTTTCAATGTATGCAATGCGTTTTATACCTGTTTTATACAATGCATTTTATACTTGACAGAGACCCCTGACCCTCCGCTTGCCTTACCCGGCCGGTTGCGGGTGGAATTAGAAGGGTGGAATCTATGCTCCAAGGGAGGAAGTGATAAAGGCATAAAGCACGGAAGTAGCGTTTAGTAAAACTGCAGCACACCTCTCGACACCTTTTAGCCGTTCACACCAACGTTGTCCATACGCTGCCTATCGTTGGCGGCACTTACGGGCCCCGGTAAGTGGACGGCAAGTCGTACCTGCCTATGATTTTTATCACTCATATTTTCAATAGTTTATATTAGTCGCCATCCACAAAATTACGTCTTTTAAGTATTTGTACTAAAGGCCTCTTAGTTTCAGCTTCGGCTCCACTACTGCCTGTAAACGATCCAGGCATAAACCTTAGATTTTAAATAAATAATAATAATAATGTTGGTATTTTTCACACAGATACATCTAGCCCCAAACTAAGCAGAGCTTGTAATATCCGAACTACACTTATAAACTACTTATATAATTTTTTTGTAAATACATAAATATTATACATAGAAAACACTCAGACCCAAGACATATATTTGTTGCTGCTCTGTCTTCCGTAAAAGATATATGTACGAATTGAAAAAAACTCACGTGCCTCTAATTTTACTTGCAATTTCAAACCAGAAGCAAACCACAGCAAGGCCTGTATTAGGTACTGCCTGGTGCCTGGCCTTTGAGAATTGAAATAAATACGGTGTTTAGTACCTACTTCCTCAGACAAAATCTCACAGAGGAGATTTGCTACTATAAAAAAGCGTTAGTACCTACTAACGCTTTTTTACTTTTTAGTAGTCTGATATATATTACTATATATATATTATTATACTCCAGTGCATGGTTTAGAAACCTGCAAATCTGCAAATTTTTAAACCCAGTGTAATAAATCCATGGTTTTTAATAGCCGTGAGCTTACAGCATTTTTTACTTCCTCCCAGAAATCCGATCATAATTTGGCGTTTCGTATTTGGTTTGATCGCGTAGAGAATAGTTTTTACTAACTAACCGTGCGTCATTTTAGAAAAAAAAACTTTTTGTTGCACTTATGTTCACTTCACGTTATTGTGTTAATTAGTCACTTCATAAAGTGCCTACTTTCCATTTACGGATGCATAAAATGTTGAGTTTGAGAAACAATTGTGTAGCAAACTACTGCTGCAACTTGGTGGGATCCATTCGTCTGAATAAAAATAATAAACAAGCTTGGAGCTTGTTTATTGCCCTCATTACCTCTTCAAGCTGCCCATTATAAAAATCTCTTAAAATAAATAATCAATAGGTAACAATCATAAAGTACTCAGCCTAAGTTAAATTAGTGGTGGTCATAGACAAAAACAAGCTTTTTTTACATGTATTCTTACATGGACTATGTAAATAAAAGCATATTATATGTGTTATAAAGCCCAAAATGTGTCGTTGAAAATTCGTCAAAACAATTGTGTTGGTAGTTCCTATTCATGAAAATAATATTTATTTTGAAAGTGCCTCTAGGGCTCCACAGTTCATTTTCTTCACAGTCCCTAACGGTAATGACCCTCCTTTTCTTCAACCGAATGCTAAGGGGTGCGGTAATAGTATTTATTTTCCTTCTTTCTATATTTAGGGTGTTGTCTTAGAAAACAATTTTAAACTAAATTGCGCTCAACTACTTTTTAAACTGTAAGAGGTTTCAAGGTGTGATACACGGACATACAGAGAGATTGACGGATATAAAATTATATATAATGTTGACATGAAACTATAATGTTTAATATTGTAATTTGAGCACAAAAAACTATATTTTATTTTTTGTAGAATCCTGCAGAAAGAAACCTTAATTTTACTTTGCAGGTTTTTCATTATTCACAGTTTCGCCAGATCAAATGATATGTGTATTTAAACACGTCTCTGGACGCAACATTAGCATGTAATTACCAAGATAGGGCACATTGGGCTTACATTGTGATTGTGATGACATTCATTTGACTCGCATACTATTATTTTCGTCATTATTTTCTACATATTTCCTTGTTCAATCCAATAATACAAGTAGATTTTGAAAATAGTATGGAAAATACTGCAAAAACTACTTCGAACTATCCATAAACTCTAGTTTACCATGTTGCCCCATTTTATTCGCTAATACAAATATGACAAGAATTTACTAAGATTTAGTAACCTTGATGCTATAATGATAAAGATTTTTTGGTCCACATAGAACATATAAAATTTGTGGCTGCAAAAAAGCAGTGCGCTAATGATAAATTAAGATTTTTTTTATTACGTGTTCTATTGTAAAACAATAAGGAAAAAAGACAAAAATTTATCAAGTAATTCCATGCATAGTTTTTGTGTATTTTTTGTATTTTCAATAAGTGCAGGTAGAGCTGCCTTGAGCTGCCTTTGACTGTAGTATATAATATCCCAGGCTTGTGTAAACGCAATAGTGGACCGTGAAACGTTGACGTGGTCACTAAGTTCATTGAAAACGTAAATTAACTACGTACGAAAATGTTGAAAATTAATAATTTTCTCGCCACGACGATATTACTATGCGGCGTGTTTGAAGGCGGGCACTTCAAACAGATACGTGAGTTTTTGTTGAAAGTTTAGAACGCATTTAAACATTCTTGAAATTATTTCACGTAAAAGTCTTATGAGAGTTTTAACTAAATTGCTCATTAATATGATTTCTTTCTAAATCAGCAAAATGTTGTGGTTATTTGTTATTATTAGTACCTAAACAAATGCACCATATAACTTATATCATTTGAGCCAAAAATCTGAATGGATGAGTGTATTTGATCCTGCAACATTATTAAGCTATCCACTTGCCTAGCTAAGCCATAAATCGTTATGTAATAAGTTATTAGTTATTCTATGGAGCCTAGTTTTACATTTGAAAATATTAGAAACTGAAATTAAAACTATACGTATTGGTACAGATAGGATCTTAACAAACTTCTAAAAACTATATGTAGTAGGTTATGCATAAACCATATTTTACTCTGGAACAACCTAGAAATTTTCTGTTCTTGTCTGAAGATCAAAAACTAAACAAGATTTACTTTGAGATTACAGTCTCAACCAAGACCAACCAATACCCATGTTGGTAGGTAACTTAAATTACACAATGATGTGCACTTCTGTATAATCGTATTGTTCGAATTTTCTAACATTGTGAAAAATGTTTGTAAGGTCAAGGTCATATGTATGTATTTAAAAAAAAAAGTATATAAGTAGTATATCAGTCATGTAGTTCCCATAATACAAGCTCTGCTTAGTTTGGGGCTAGATGATGCTGTGTGAAAAATGTCCAGCATTATTTATTTTAATTATCAGAGTTTGGTAGATATAAAAGATATTGCGGTACATGATGTGTATACAAACACGTAATGTTTCATAAGCTTTGGCTTGTATCATAATATAGGAAGGGATTATGATACAATCCAAATACACAAACCACGTATGCATAAGGGTCATAAAAAAAACACAATTTTAAAGAGAAAGAACTTTCATAGAAAAATCCAGAAGAAGAACTAAATTGAACCTTTTAATTAAATAAATAAATTTTCCTAACGCAATGTGCTGTGTATGACGTCATGGTGAGTTGCACTTGCGGTGCGCGGTGGCCTCGCAGCGTTATAATGACGAAAAATCTTCAATAAAAACAATAAAGAACACATACAACTAAAGAACTAACAGATAAACAATGTAATCTAATCTAGGAAGTCAATTTTAACCTACTTCTAATTGTCATATCCAAATAAAACTTTGTAGGTATATATATGTAGTTCGGATGACAATAATATAATTATCTTGGAGCTGATCTGATGATGGACTTAGAAGGTGGATAGTGGAACTCTACAGTGGCTACTAGTAAACCCCTCGAGTTTGGGCTCATATAATAGTTCTTCAGTCACATATATGACGCTATATGAGAAGTTAAAATGTGGCAAAACTATCAAAAATGTGGAATTTATTGTTTCCCTGACATACCTGTGACCTCATATGCTGAAGTAGCTTCAGGGAACTAGTTCGGCCTGCCATACTACAACAAACGTAAAATTGATTATCTTACCTACAGTTGTTTTCGATTTTACTTTTGTCATCTTGTTGAAAACATGCACAATACGATAATTTGTGGCTAGCCATGGCTAATCGTCGACTGGAAATTGACTATTATGTTACATAATGGCCTTCCTACTTATAAATACTACTAGGATTTTCCCTCGACTCGGTTTGCGCAGTTTTTATATCGTGACTTCAATTATTATCAGTCATTCATCACGCCATTTTCTGTTTCAATCTTGATGCATTTAGATATTGGTGTTGGTTTGGTTAGGGTTTTGTTTTGTAAATTGTATTTAGCCAGGTAGGTTGCTTTAGATGCTTGCATTATATCTTGCTTTATTTCGCCTTTTGTGTTCGTGCGATACCTTATGATTTCCGTCATGTAATGTACATAGTTTAGCAGTAATAACATGAAGTGCTACATCTACTACATGGCAGTAATTGAAGGGCTTACACTATAATTTAATTTCCTGTATATATCTACCTATTTTGCATAGTAACTAGTTTGCTCGCAACTTATTGGAGAGTCGACCATTCCATTTGATTCTCAAGTCAAGCAGGGACAATCAAGCAACAACAATGTGTTATAACCTAAAATAAACGACTTATTCTTCCACTATCTTCATGAGGACGGACATAAATAAATAACCTCAAATTTATACATAAATAAGCGGAAACTCATAATTATGTATAACGATTATTTAAGAAAATAGCCGCCGATTTTTAGAGAACCAAGAGTTAAACACATTTTTGTTCCTTGACCGTCCGTCCGTCGTAGTCGGTTCTAATTTCCATAGAAATAGTTAATAGGATTAGGCTCGCGTTTGTACAGTTTTATTTCAATAATATGTTACAGTATTAAATTTTATATTAACTACATAAGTACATACATTTTAAGTACATTACTACATTCTATTTTCGTATTTTATGGTATATTTTTTAGTAAAAAGTTGTGTATACATTTTATCGCTTGCGACTGCACATGTTTTATAATATGTTGATCAGTATTTCTGTGTATACGGTAACGATCAAAGAAAGACAATATTAGCCACAATAAAACGAGTAATGTTTCCATCCACTTTTCAGCGGACTACATAAACGTCTGCAAACGGGTCCCGGATACGATCAACGATTGTGCCCGACATTCGATAGAGGCGTTACGACCAAAGCTCATCGAGGGGATTCCCGAGCTCGAAGTTCCTGGACTGGACCCCTTTTTTATTGAAGAGGTGGGTTTCTACCTAAATTAATAAATGCTTTGGCACACTCAATGCTGGTGCAGGTAGGGTGTGGGCTGAGTGTACCTAGGACCTACATCATACTGTCTCTTGCTCTCCCGCTTTTAAGCAGGCTCTCTTTGTGATTAACTCTGTATCAAGTGGCAAAGAAAGTAGTTATATAAAAGTAATCAAAGGCGGTAAATGACCTTGTTTTATCAGGTAATTTAAAGTGAAGTTTTGAGAGCTGTCCATCTCGAAACGGCTGCACCAATTTCTACTAAACTTAGCTAAGAACCATCTCGCAAATACCAGCTTTCATTCAAATAAACCACATGGAAAGGCCACAGAGACAAAGAGACAACATACATACCCTCAAATTTATAACAACCTTATTTTTTAGACGGCTTCTACGGCTAGGTGTTGAAACCCCTGGCCGTAGAAGAACACCCAACATGAGGGGTTTAACACCGCCTCAACTATTTTATGTAGCAAACCTATGTAATGCCGTCTGTTAGTTATAGATAGGGTTCAACAAAATTAGTCAAGTCTGAAATTTGTAACTGGATTTGTGGTCACTAGAACAAAGGTAAAAGGACTGACATAAAAATAATTTTGTTAATTTAAATTATTTTCCAGATTATACCAGTCACCGGAGGTTCCAACCCAATCCGAGCCACTGGAAAAGATATTAAAGTCTCAGGCGCAGGAAACTTTACTATCAAGAGCTTGTTGTAAGAATCACTCCTCACTTCCATTTTGTGTCTTCTGATGTTTTTGTTAGAGGATGGTGAATCGTTTTAAGGTCACTGTATAAATATTTACACAAGAAATAAATATTTTAAAATAAATCTGCGAAACAGCGCCCAGGCATTCAAAGAAACGTAATATTAATTAACGTAAAGTTTATTTTTACTTATTGGAATTGAAGCCAGAATTATATGACACCAGCTTCTACCCACGGCTTCGCTCGCGTGGTATCCGCATAACAAGAAGTTTGCCTGTGTGTTTATTATAGGTCACGAACTTTACTAGTATACCCGTTCCTATTTTCATCTAAATCGGTCCAGTCGTGATGAAGATTAGTAAACCAAACTTTGACATTTTTAATATAATAAGTAGGATCAACAAAGGCAGGCTCAAATAATCTTTGCTTAGTTATTACTATTTTTCTTACTGTAGTACCTACCCATCCAAATATATTATTACTATTAGCTACTACCAGTCGATATTGTCCCATTGTTGAGTAAAGACCTCCCCCATTTCCACCAGTACCTTTAATTTGGGACCACTGTGGACCAGTTCCTGAATTAATAACTTACTCAAATATATCTAGTTGAAATAAAATGTACAAAAATGCATGGGTAACTCATTCATACATAGTGTGTTCTGTAGTAGGTATCTATGATTGGTTTTTACGACACTTCAAGATCTCTGAAACTACTTGGCGCCTAAAAATAAAATTTGTTTTTTTGTTGATTCATATGTTTCAGCGTCGATTTGGACACCTTCACAATCCGAGCTCGTGTTCGCTTCCCTAAACTGCACTTCGAGGGCAAGTACAAGCTGGATACCCAGCTTCTGGTACTTCCAATTAATGGAGAAGGCACGTTGACTGCCGATGCTGGTAAGAATATTAAACACTTTTTGCGGATGAAATCATTTAGGCAACTCATATCTTGTTAATTATACCAATAATCGCGTCAAATCTTCTATATATCTCTTTATAATTTTTTAATAAAGGCTGTGGCATGTTGATATACCACGTGACTACGCAGATTCAGAAATAAGTTTAAGGATCAGCGCCTTATAAAATACAGATACGTTAGCGTGTCTTATTTCTATAGGCACACATTTATTAAACACTCATCATCTATATGTATTATGAAACGCTAAGAAATTTCATAAATTGATTATATTTTAAGATAGGTTTTCGTACTCTTGAGAAACGAACGAGGAGTAGGTCGGTTTTGTAGATGATTTTGTGATTTCCAGTGAAATGTGACGCCGACATGGTACTCCGTGCCGTGATCTCCGAGAAAGACGGTGCCGAGTACATAGAGTTCAACCAACTGGACATGGACATTAATGTCAAAGATTACAGGATCAAGCTTGACGGCCTGTTCAATGGGGACAAAGTGCTGGGTAGGTTATCAGATATTTCCACCATCATGCATCCTTATAGGTCCTAATCGTCTCTTTTATAATATGTTTTTTTAATGGACGGGGCATGGAGGGCAATAGAAATTCTGTTCGTGAGTTGGACTTTTAAGAGCCATAAAATCAATAAATCTCTTATGGCATTTTTTACCTTCTTGACACACATTTAAAAAGAGATAAAAATACGTTCCGAGCCTTAATTAAGACGTCAAGTCAAGTAAACTGGCCCTTTTAATATTTATGTCTCTTCGTCGTTAAGGAAGGTTGTATTACAGAAGAAACCACGAGTTCCCTCGAATAACTTCCATTCAACATGTTTTGTTTAATCTTCAGGCGAGGCAGCAAACCAAGCTATCAACCAGAACAGGGGTGAATTTCTCAAGGCTGCCAAACCATACGCCGAGAAAACTGTATCCAGTTTACTGTTGGATTTTGCGAATAGAATCGTCAAAGACCTTACGCTTGACCAATTGCTGCCCAAACCTTGAATGGAACCTTCATCGCGTGTATTATCCAACGAAAATGGCTTTTCATTATGGCAAGTCATGGATGGCAAAGATCATCTTCATTAAACACTATCAAAATAACTTAAACTCACATGAAAATTCATATATTTCAAAAATAATACTTATTTTCTTCCTTTATTAAAATGTAGGTAGTAATTCCCCTAAAACTTAAATTATACTGCCACATCCTTCATTAAAGAAAAAAAAGGTTTTTCTTGCAACCTTTTTGGTCTACTTGTACCTTCCAACAGGAACATTTGGCATGTAAATTTCTATGTACCTTGGTAGGTGTGTCTCTAACTATACAAATACATAAACATTCACTTGGGAACAAGTTTTTGGCTAACGTTGTATGCAATTTTAGATGTATTTGGTAATTGTACAAAAAATCTCTGAATCTCCGCCTTATAAACCTAAGCTTGATCAGTACATAGTATATACAAAACCCTAAAAGCAAACTGTGATTTATATACTTAAATAGATTTTGGTTAAATGTTATGGTGTCAATTGTCAACTGATCGCGAGAGTGGAACTACTTCGCTTTGTATCGAAATGAGGTACAAGAATAGGCTTCCTCTTCTTGTACCGTGGATGAGGTACAAGGTGCTACGCCTCTCCAATCATCTTCGTCAGTGGACAGCATGAATTCTACATTTTTTTATGAAAAATAAAACTTATTTCTAATATTTTGTTTAAATATGTTAGGTACCCTAAGTACCTCAAGAAAATAAAATTACCTTTGTCAGAAAAATCATAAATTTCGTAGAAAATGACTCTCCAACTTACTTATCACCCTAAAAGAAGTTTTATCCTGGATAAACTCAGGTACCTCTACAAAGAAAACTAGTCGCAAAAAAACAAAGCTTCTACAAGTGTCAAAAATACATTCACCATATTTTCATCGACTTAATTTGACTGCCGTTGGACTACCTTTTTATTGAAAAAAGAAAATAAGCTTCTAGCACGTTTTAAATTTGCGATCATTTTTAGCTCAGAAAGTCAGAAATCACAACAGCAACAAACTAGATTTTTGTTTTTAAAGCACATAAAATGACAATATAACACAATATATTTATATTATTATTAAGTTCAAAACTCTAAGTTTTCTTGTGACCAGTCTTCTTTGTAGCGGCCATTCTATCAAAAATAAGTAACGAATCACACCTCTGTGGTGGGGTTTGTCACTCTCACAAATGTAGGAAAATGCTTTAGAGTTGGTTTTAAATTTTTTTGTTGAAATAATTCAATGTTACATTATTCAGTCTGTTAGGTATATAAAAATAAATAAGTAAATAAATAATGCTGGACATGTTTCACACAGCATCATCTCTATAAACAGAGCTATTATGGGAACTACATGACTGATATACTACTTATATACTTTTTTGTAAGTACCATACATATGCATAGAAAGCACCCAGACCCGAGACAAATATCATACAAACATTGAACCCGCAACCTTCTGCGTCCCATTGCGCCACATAGGTCGCCACTTATATATATTTATGTTTATTTGTGTAGCTATTTATAATTAATTGAACATTTTCCTTCAGTTTAGTTTCCGCACCTGCGTAAAGTTTTGGGATTGATTGTAACGATCCTGGGGCTTACTCTTGAACGTAATTCCGACCGATCGGTATTGGAATTGAGACATTTCCTACTCTTGAACACTCTTGAGTGCGACCCTAGCGCCAAATTAATTTCAATATTACGTGGATATTATATAAACTAATTGAGAATAGCATCAATCTTGACAGTCAATTATTATTCACAGTTGCGTATTGTGTTTGGTATTGCGTTGAAACACAATAGCAAATCAGTAACTTTTTCGTCATTAAATCTTGATATACGTTTGTTTTGTGCAGATAGCTTAGCCTTTGTAACAATATAATGGCACGTTTGACTTTTGCGTTTAATATTCTTCGTCAAATCGTGCATTGACGCTCTCACCGTCTTTGCATTAATGCAATTACATTAATAAATGGACAAGGCATTTACTATAAGTGATGATGAGTTTAAAGCCAGATATCGTGTCACTAAGGATTTGGTTGAGGAGATATTGCATGAACTAGAGCCTTTTATGCAATCTTCAAAGAGAAGGAGTGACATATCAAATAAATATAAAGAGTGTACCTAATGTTGACTTGCGTTTAATAAATTCCTACCACCTACCTACTAAGACCTCACTATATCTGATGATTTGTATTAGTATGTATTCGCAGATTTTGGTAGCTATAGCTATATCCTTCTACGCCACTTGAAGTTGACACTGGCCACTGGCCCAGAGTCTGTATCCCGTGCACTGAGAGAAGTCATTTTTGCTTTGAATAACTCAAATATAATTAATAAATGGATAAAACTTCTCAAACTCGTAATCGTTTGTTATTCGTACTCGTAACAAACGACTATAATAATACACACACTCCAACTTCAAAGATAAATTCAAAAAAGTTCGAATGAACCGCAAAGACAATTTTTTCCCACTTTGTCTAACATAGGCTACGAACACGTCGTCCCATACAGCTAAAATAATTTATTTTGTCTAAAAAATCAGTTTTTTACCGAATTTGTTTATAAATACATTTAGATTGGTGAATTAAACTATTTTTTATTATTGTTGAATCATAAAAACTTTTGAAGATTTATGGTATTTATTATTGTTTTACCGGTTTTCAATTTTTGTTATCATCCCTAGTGCAGAACATAACGCAGCTAACTTCATGTCTACCGTTTCAATTCTTGGTCAATACAAGCGCAAATCCGATGCTACCAAAATTGTTTTCAAGGGTATGGTAATTTGTCAACATTGTCAGATTCTTGGATTGAAATTCACAATTGCTTGGAATTATTATTATGTAGAAGTAGGCCTGCTGGCCTCTGTACCAGTGTCTGTCAGGTTCACAAATATATGTCTTTGATGTTACAGGTTTTTCAGAATTAATGTAAACAAAGCACTGAATAGTGAGCTCCTTGTTTTAAAAGAAGGTTCTTGTTGAAATTGTGACACAAGTCAATGGAACAAAACTAAATAATTTTGAAAAATAGAAAAGTAAACTTTGAATTGAAATACGTTTGTTTCTGCAGTCATTGACAATCTCACGAATAGATTTTTTTTAATACTACTAAAGAGGCAAACTATCTAACGGCCATCTTGGTGGTATAAGTGGTTACCGTAGACTATGGACGCTTGCAATACCAGGTAATGCAAGACCAATATAATTCGTCATAATCATCATAATAAATTTTAGGTGCCAAAGTGATATTAGAATATTTTAGGTAGTTTTAAAATCACTGTACATAAGAAATTCCTCGGGTAGACTTTAAACTACCAAATGTATGGGAACAAATTTAAGCTACTTCTGACATTTCTTCTAGTAGGTACCTATGTTGATCCAACAATGGTTAAGGTACCTACACTTTACACTTACTCGTCTCAAAAATCCACCCAGTATCGCTGTAGTCATTTTTTGTAGTCCTTCGCCAATAGCGTAGATTTGAAAAATTACGCACCAGAAAAACCTAGCTACAAAAATAATGCTGGACATAACACATAACGCTTGTCATTTTTTCACACTATGCCATCTAGCCCCAAACTAAGCATAGCTTATATTATGGGAACTACATAACTGATATTATACTTATAAACCTTTTTTTTGTAAATACATACATATTATACATAGAAAACACCCAGCTGCATAGCCATATCTTACTATCTAAGATTAAATAAATACTCTATAAGTACCTATGCAGGTAATGTTTCCCTCACTTAATCAAAAGAAGTAAAATAAACATTGCAAAGTGAAAAGAAGAATTAAAAATATTCAATCATGTGAAATTTATATGGTTTCAAGCAAATTGTGCCAAAAAAATTAGGGAGATCCTTCGAATGTTTGTGGGTTTATTAGACTGCGTCATTTGAATAAGACAAATCTCTTTTCGGATTGGCTTTCGGTTACATTCTCACTAGCTTCTACCCACGGGTTCGCCCGCGTGGTACCCGGATAAAAAGTAGCCTATGTGTTATTCTGATGTATATGCTATATTGCTGTAAAGTTTTATCAAAATCCAATCAGTAGTTTTTGCGTGAAAGAGTAACAAACATCCTCACAAACTTTCACGTTTATAATATTAGTAGGATTAATTACCTGTAATGTGTAATGTGTGGACTTCTCCATTGAGATTGTGATTGATGAATGATAATTTATTAATTTGAAAGTTTCATGTTTAACTTTGAATAGACCAATACTTTTCATTGGTGCTAGTTTTAAAGCAAAGGAGGAAAAGCACAAGCTAGGCATACACGGCCGGTGAGGCAATGGGTGGTCAAGGCGATCTACGTAGATATAATATACCACTTGACATCTCACGTATTGCCAAGATATCGGTGAGATGACTTTGCGAAAGATCTTATAATAATTTGTATGACGTACATACACAACACATCCATGCGAAAGTTAGCATAGTCGATATAAAGTGGTACAGATATCGTAGCCAAAACGTATTAATACTTTTTTTTACATAACGGATGGCCGCCTTACAAAACATTGCTGTTTTAAATTTGGCGTACTGTCGACTAGAAGGATTGTTATTTGACTAAACGAAGGAGTATAGTATTATAATAACCATTGGTTATTATAATAAATGCCATTGGTTAGTGTTCCAAGGAGCGATAATGGGCGTCCAATTTGTCACGCGGAAGCTTGTGACTAGTAACTATTTGTGCAAAATGTGGACAGTCAAAATGTTTGGACGTAACTCTGACTACCCCTTACTTTGTATTTTCAAGGATATACGTACAGATCCGAGGATACCAATCATGGAGATTATAGTCATTAGTGTTTTGTTTGTTTTTTCTATGTGAAAAGCGATTGTGAAGCGTAGCTATTCATCCCTTTTCTTTTCGCGTATGACAGGGAGAGAGAACGCTATTTTGAGATTACACCGAGGATACGCTACATCGCTAGCTCCTGCTCCTTGCAGATCCTTTGTTAAGATTTACGATTGCGATCAGATAAACGTTCTGTCTGATTCTAGGTATAATTGAATCACGTTTCATTTAACAATATCAATCAACACTTCAGGCAAATGGAGAGAAAAGTGACAATATGAGTTTCGAATGTTGGCTCACTGCTTAATGTAGGTCTAAATGCTAATAAATACTGAATTTTGTGTACCCTAAAAACTTCGGTCATCGCATAGGAAATGGCTCTAGGATGCAGAAGTAGGTGGGTACGTTTACGAATTATTTACTTATACGCAATCTGTAATTAATAGCAGTTTCTATTGCAATTTATACGTAATTATGACTCGTGGATTGAATTATGAAGGTCGCTTTTATATGGGACAAAATCGAAGCTGCTTTTATAAACATTCAAAGACCTGTGCCATCGGTTAGTGTCCCAAATTTCCAAAGTAACAAGACAGTACCATAATTATTATTATTTTTTTTTGACGAGGGGGAAATCTGCTTACAGATACCCTACCACATTGAGGGTGTGATAGGGTTATGTGAGGTTCACGGACCCGCGGACTCACTAAAACCTCTCGGTGGCCGGCCTCGATGCATGTTAAGGGGCTCCGGAATCTCCACCGGGACACCGCTACGCCCCTTTCGGGGCAGGCGCTGCGGGGCGGCCGTTGCCTGCGCCCCACCGCCGCCTCCTCCGAGCAGGATTGGCCCTCTCCCGATCTTGCTCAGCGGCCTCTTTCCGAACCATTACGGTCTCAAAGAAAGAGGCCACCGCCCTCCACGCCGTCTCGTCTGCCAGTATAGCCACGACTACGCTTGGCAGAGAGGTCCTGCTCGATCCTGGAGACAAGGATCCACCGCTCCACGCACCACGCCGAGCATTCCTCTAGCGTGTGCTGTGCGGAATCCTGGTCCCACCCACAATGGTGGCATTGCGGTGTCGGTTCGCGTCCTATCCATATCAGGAACTCACCAAAGCATCCGTGCTCCGTGAGAACCTGAGTAAGACGATAGGTGACGTTACCTACCTCCCTCCCTAGCCAGCCTTCGAAGTTTGGCAGAATAGCGCCAACGATGCGCTGGCGCGAACACCGCGGCTCAAGCAGCCGCTCGCGGCACTTTCGGAGCGCACGTCGGCGCTCTTCTGACCGCACTTCAGCAGGCGTGGCTCCAACCCCGTCATCTTTGCGAAGACGAACATACACGCGTGCGTCCATCTCCGCTAAGATGTCGAGCGGCGGAAACCGCGCCAACAGAGTAGCCGCCTCTAGGGATATCGTCCGATACCCCCGTGCGATACGAATGGCAATAGTACGCTGCAGGCTATTAAACATAGCCCTACAGCGACCAACACCCGTCAGTCTCCCTGACCAAACGGGTGCTCCGTAGAGTGCCATCGATCGTACCACCCCCACGTAGAGCCGGCGAACTCCCTCTCTAGGTCCCCCGAGATTAGGCAGCAGCCGATGCAACGCACCGACTACTTTCCGAATCCGGGGTACCTATCTTGGTAAATCGGTAAAAGGTACAGGCCGTACAGGTATACATATATGTGTAGTTAGTTTTTACGAAAGGGCTAAATGAAAATGCATAACTAACCATCTGTCCATTGACAATATAAAAGGTCTGTTTTTTGTGGTTGAGATTTAGGCCTCGTATGATTTAAGGATTAATTATTTATACTTGAAATCTGCAGTAATATCTGGGGTCACGGCAGTGCCCCCGCCAAGTCGAGCAAAACACAGCCGTACTATGCTTTTCTCGAAGCCACTCATGGTACTTTCGACCCTCCTGTAACTTTGTTGTGGAAAAAGGTAGAAACTGGATTTTCAGTGACCAAGAGGATTGCGATTGCCAAGTCATAATAGTTAATTTAAAAATAAAGATCTCTTATTATTATACGGTAACTATAAATGTCGGTAGGTAACTAATTGGATAGCAATTTATGATAAAGTTGTTGAATAGGTGCTTCCATAGTCTCATGTAAAATCAAGTCAGTTATTTTACTAACTAAAATAACTGATTTGAACAGCAAAAAGTCGTTAGATCAAATCGAGGGCATCATAACATAGGGGCGTATTGACTTTTTTATAATTTTACAGGAGGATGAAAAACCTTAGTAAAAATAGTATTAGTATTAATGGAATGATGTTTTGTATAGTAGTATATTATAAGTCTTTATATATTTTGATAATTTAGACACAACAATGTTTAATGCATAGTAGGTAACATTTTCTTTTATCAATGTTTTAGTTATCGCTTTGTCTTCTCCTAATGTAGGAATCCCGCGATGCAGCCAGGCCAACGTCTTCACCATCAACCCTGCTCCATGATGGTAGGTTCCTGTAGAAGTACGATAATGCAGTCGGAATCAGGCCAGTTTTAGCATCTCCTTTAACTAATTATAATTATTGGCTTGGAAAAAGAGAAAGGATGGAAGGGAGTACCTGGGGTTCTGACAGGTTCCTGGCGCGTAGATGTAGGGTGCATGGTAAAAAGGCGTCCCTTCTCCGATTCCGTGCCGATGATGTGCTGATTGTGGCAGAAGGCGCTGATGCACAAGATGACGAACGATAAACGGGTTTACGCGGCGATTAGGGCAGATTTTTGTGATTTTACAAGGAGTAAATTCGGGCTCGACTTGTGCGATCGGTGGCGAACGTCAAAGAGGCAGTTTTTTCTTCTATTCCCCAGGATTTTAATGAGATGACAGCCCCGTCCTGTCATCTGTCG
Organism: Perizoma flavofasciatum; assembly: GCA_958496245.1. Taxonomy (NCBI): domain Eukaryota; kingdom Metazoa; phylum Arthropoda; class Insecta; order Lepidoptera; family Geometridae; genus Perizoma; species Perizoma flavofasciatum. The sequence continues at coordinate 11,150,293 of OY292423.1, forward strand.
TCTGTGTATAGGGAGTTGAGGGTACATTTAATAACGATAGGGAATATACGAAAGATTCATTCCAAAACGGCTATCTTTATGAAAAAGTAATATTTCCATGACTTTTAACATTTTCTCTTGTTTCTATTACGCTTTATCACTTCAGGCTCAGGTTAATAATACTATTCTAGTAACAGACGTTAGTGGAATTTTGTCTCTGCGTCCATCAGTAGGCTAGGATTGTCATTGGTGCAATAGTGAGGGTCAGCTACCGAATCATCACACAACTCTTCAGATAAAGTGAGCTAATTGGCCTTGTTGCAGCCACATTTGTATCCGTAAGTACCTGCACATCATGGATGTTTTCTTCCAAATTCCTTCGGTGAACATTCATCTAGAATTTGCTGTAATTTGTTTGGTTTTGTTCTGGATATGAATAATAATATTTGTTTATTGTATTCCTTGATCATTACTTACCGTGTTTACTTACCTTGATCATTAGTTAAAACATTTTTTTTCTCCGTCCTATTTTACTCAGTAGGTACACGTACGCCCTTGTGTCATAATACAAAAAGACGACCATGGTGCGCCGCGGGAGAAGAAACACGTTATAACAAATGGTCGTATGTCCATACGCCTTCAAAAATGTCGTACGCAACGGGCGTATGCACATACGACCATTTGTTATAATGATAACTATATAAAATACTAATATGTTGACGTTACGCCAATATAATTTGTTTTCTGATGTTGTTTTCAAACAGAGTTTTGCGACTTTTTTTTAACAATATGGCAGACGGTAAGCAGTATGCGATGGCATAGAAATCAAAATTTGGCCAAATTGGCGGATACGCCCCTATGTTATGATGCTCTCCAAATGTAAAACCAAGTCAGTTGTTTTAGTTAGTTAAACTAAAATAACTGACTTGGTTTTACATTTGATCTAACAACTTTTTGCGGTGGAAGACTTCCGTTTATTTGCATCATATGATTTTGATGGGTGATCCCATCAAAATTATATGTTTTATAGTTATTATTGATGCCCTGAGAGCAATTAACGTTCATTTTTATTGTGTTGCAATCTCATACAAACCCTCTCTATTCAAAAGTTGTCTGGAAAAAATCGCTTCAGACCACCAAGAACTTTTACTGACTATTATACTGGTAGGAAAGAATAAATAAAATAATTTATTTAAAAAAAGTGCTCTTATCGCTTAGAGGCGATCTCTTACAGATAACTTCTTGATACCTTTAGGGATATCTACCGTACCGTAAAGAAAATGTATTTACAATGGTAAAACAATAAAGATACCTTACCTACTCAGGTATTAAAAGGTAACATGCGGGGTGCAGTCTACATAACCGTCGTAATTTTATGATGATTGCATTTGCAAACATTGTAGCGGCGATGGACGGGATTTCATTGAAGATTGCAGTTCAAAATTCTACTATCCTTCCTATTAGCATTAAGCTTGCCGATGTACTTACGAGTTATAAAGCATTTTCTTTATATTGGAAAACGGGAATTTTTACGTACCATCGGTACGCTAACATTACTTTTCTCTTCAATGTTCTCTACAATCCTCTGTCTCCTTCTTACCTCCGTGAGCGCTTTGCATTTTTAATCCCGCGTGATGTGCCTTGCAGGACAGCTATATCCCTTCTTCTTAAAACTCCTTCTCATTCTTCCAGCTGTTATGGTGGTTCTTTCACTGTACACGCTGTAAAACTGTGGAATGCTCTTCCCCACTCTGTCCGCGCCAGTCCATCGCTAAGCATCTTCAAGCTTAGAGTTAAAGAGTACTACCTCTCCTTGTAAATATTTAATATGTATATATTGTATGTATGTATAATTTAAGTTATATATATATATATATTTATGTATTTGTATATATTTATACTATGTACCTATTTATGTATTATATTATATGAAAATGTGTGCTATTATTGTATATTTTTTTCCCGTTTGTGTACACGTACCCACCGCTATTTATCAGCTGTCCCTATCCTCAAAGGTTTGCTGGAAGAAAACTCTTGTTAGGGTTAAGCTCGCCTTTGTACATGTCCTATATTTAAGTCTTTTGTCTGTATTATCTGTGTGTACAATAAAGAATAACATTTTTTTTGTAGATATTTTTACATATCTATTAAAAAAAAGAAAGAATGCTTTATATCGGTAATCTTCGTTACGGCTCAACCAATTTGACATTATCGCTAATCCTAAGTACCTTTATAATAAATACATAGTGATGTTGACTAGCATGCTCTCTGCGTAGGACATGATTTACTTTCACCACTTCTAAAACTATCATGATTATGGATCGTTATCGCGTTTCGTTCAGATTACCTTTCCGAATGACTTTAACGTTTAGTTAAAAACTGTGTGGATGGAAATATCACATCGTAATTAACCTACGTGGTTATGTGAACTAAATTTTCTTTAAAAAAAAACATGTTACATGTCACCATTTGGTCAAAATTATAGTATAGCATAATATATATTAAGTACATGTATGTTGTAAACTGTAAGAAAAATAGAGTAAACATCATTATCATCAGTCTGAGGAAGTCCACTATTGGCTTTCTCAAAGAATGTCGTGATATTTTATTTATTTATACTAGTGGCAAATGTGCTTTTGGCCTACCTATTGGTAAGTGGTTACCGTAACCTATGGACAGTTGCAACATCAGGCAGCGGTATCATCGCGCGTTGCCGTTCCTGACATAACGGGTGCAAAGTCTCATGTGCCTGTATTTTGTAGTTTCGTGTTGTGACGAACAGTCTTGACCTAAGCCACCTCCATCCTCCGTCCTCTTGTAATCTTTAGGATGTCATCCACCCATCCATCGGCAGCCTACACTGCGCCACAGATTTTATAATACTATACACTGTGTCGTCCGGTCCGAACAGTTACGATGATGAAAAAATATGTGAGTAGGTACATTGCTTCGTTGAGACGGACGCTTTGCAATATAACGACCTGCCCAGCCTGCATCCAGGATAACGGAACCAGCTAGAGTTTCCCGACTGCTGCAAGCGGAATAGGGTTATTAATAGGATTCTGTAATTAATTGGTTTTATTGATAGTGAACCGTGGCAGCTATATGAGAAGCGACTTTTCCTTCGGATAGATGTAGATTCATGATGAACTAAAATGCCCTTGTTTCAGTATCGCCTAAAATTGTGACTTAATATTGGTAGTAAATTTAAATGTGCCCCAAAAATTCCGATTCAGCGGGACTCGAATCCGCATCTATAAATTTAATTGATATTTTAATTCTTAACATTTAAATTTAATGCTCTTCATAAGTTTAGTTTTCACTTGAAAATTAATAAACCATAATATGACAGTAAAAAAAAAAGATTTATGTAGGTATATTATGTAGGGCAACTATCCTACTTCTTACCAATATTTTGAAAGTTTGCGTGTCTGTCGTAACAAACAAATTAGAGCACTAAATTATCTGCAAAAATATCTTCGTATCGGCTGAAGATTCAGAAGGTAGGTAAGATCTCGATCACAAATAAAGCAAAGGATACTTTTTACATATTTAGGTTAAAAATATGTAAAAAGTATCCTTTTACTTTTTAACCTTTAAGCAGAAATTCGTATATGCCAGAATCCAAAACTAATAATTCCTAAAGCTTCGTTGTTCAATATCCAGTCACTAGTACTTACTACCTATCTTTTGTTAGAAAATGAAATGTACGACTGAATTCCGTATCTGATCGTAATATTCGATCGACAAGCCTACAATGGGCCTGGATTAGTTGTATGACGTCATGGTCCCATAGTGGACGTAGAACAGTAGTGTAGTGTTGAAACAGCTACCTCTGCGGATAAGATGATCAAATCTTAGTGTAAGCGTAGGGCTGCATTCAAACGTCCTTCCTCCGTGGAGTAGCGTGTGGTGGTATAGGCGCGGGCCAGTGGTGGCCGACACCGCGACTCAGGTGGCCGACAAGCCCTGTCGCGAACAAACAGTTGTGTAACTCACAAAAATGTTAACAACAGCAGTGCTTCTGGTCGCGCTGCGATACGTTGCCGCTGAAATTCGTAAGTGGAATCTTTGTTTTCGGGGAAAGTATCGCTGGAAATGGTTGGGAAAAGGTTTTGGATGAGCAAAACCTAAATTTTCCACTAATGTTTAGCTATCTCTAGTGTTTATTCATTCAAATTCAATCTAAGTATAATTCAATCGTACGTAATGTAATAAATAAAAGTATAGTTACTTTTTCCACTGGAGGAAGAACAAAATAGTAAAATTATTAAAATAAATCCTTCGTAAACTATTAATTTATAGTGAAGTTTTTATATATTTTATTTTGTGCGAGTAGGTAATGGTGGTAAAAACCTACTGTTTTTTAGGGTAGGTTTTTTTTAAGGTGCTTACACTTAGTCCAAAACATTTTTACGTTCGAAAACTTCTACTAGTTCGAAACAAGACGAGAAACGAGTTCAAATTTCGAAAGAGATTTATTGTGTTTATTTTACTGTTATTTTTTTCATTATTTTATAAATTTTCGATTTACTTTTATAATCCTCGAGTTTCTTCGCTAATTCAGGCGTGCTGAAATGTTATTCTCTTTTTCTTGTGTTTCAATACCTACTTAAATTATGTTTAACACAACATCCATTTAGCAATAAGTAACACAAATCTAATATTGTCGTATTTGTCTCGTAACGGCGTGTATTGGGACCGTCGAGTGTTGACACCGGATTGCAGAACATGTTGCGATAAATACCAATTATAATATTGGCGTTGACTTTTCTCGAACTACGCATGTTTCTATTAGATGGTCAAGATACCTGTAAACATAATATTATAACTCCCCTAACCATAACGGGAAATATGCTGTCTATGAAATCAGTTCAAAACGAAAAACGATAGTAGTAGATACGTGTGAGTACGCTCTTTAATTTGTCCACAAATTACTTAATCTATAAAGATTAAAAAAATACCATGTATCCATCTTTCCACTCATCTTTTTTCCGTCTAACACAATGTTTATAATATTATTATTAGTAATTTTGATAAAAATTGGGCTGTTTGCAAACAAATTATCAAGGCTTCCAAGTTACTAAAAAATAATAAGTCAACGTAAAAAGTAATGATTGCCCGTCCGAAAGTGCAGTTTGGGAAATGGCTACAATTTTCTTCTCTCGGCTACGCATTGGTCAACATGAGTTTTACGTTCGTAATGGTTGCCGGCGTGGAATCCGTACATGCACTATGCAACAGTGACGTAATGTTGCTGGTTGGTACTTGACTAGTTATATAGGCTCATGGCCAGTTTCATGAAAATAATCTAACCTATTCGTTGTTTTAAAATTGGAAACTACTTAAGGCGAAGACAGGTGCCAAATTAGCAAGTTAAAAATTAGCCATTGAGTTAAATTTTATCTCAAAAAACGGAAGACCGTGGCGCTTACGACACCTTGCTGACAAACAAAAAAAGCGAGAAAAGTACACTTTTGTTCTGCTTCTCTCACAAGGTTGTTAGGTACAAAATATGTCCTACAGGTAGTAAAATTTTATCAATATCAGATAATATTTTTTCGCCAGTGGTATTTTAGCAGTAACTTGAAATTCTTTTTTTTCAAAACAAAATGTATGAAATTTGTTTTATAGGAACAAAAGTAGGATTCTTGCAATGAGAATCTATCAAATGTTATAAATTATAATATAATGTTTTTTGTACTGCCACAAACTAAACCGGCTTTGCTAAAAATCATAATATTTTATTAAAGTGTACTTTTGGCCTCAGCACCTTAAATAGTTTTCCATGCTACGTATGTATTTTTTTTATGGGGTCATAATGGCAGGAAAATTTCTGTTTTTAATACCGGCGAAAGAGAACGAAAAGTAAAATTCGATGTTTGTATGTTTACTGCTTATATTCTCTGTAACTTGACCGATTTGGGTGACATTTGAAGCAAACGGGTATAGTTCGCCACCTAGAATCATGGGCTACTTTTTTAACCCGCTACCACGATTAGTTGTTAAATACGAGATTTATTAAACCTAATGCGCCGTCATACATAATTAATATTAGTCATTCAAATTAAGTAAGTAGGTACTTAATTTGTGGTATGTTCATTTCAGCTCCGTACATCAAAGTCTGCAATAGAGATGACCCCAATTTGGATATTTGCATCAAGAATTCGGTGGAGGAACTCAGGCCGAAAATAAAGAAGGTAATTTAATAAGAGTGTTTTTAGTATTCTTCTTTTATTTCCAAGCTAAAATTTACATTTACATAAAATCATACTAATTTAAGATATTAAGAACATCACTTTCATTTTTATCCTCATCTGTCTTCGATGAAGCTTGTTTAGTTGAGGTATCAGTCGAGCTCTGCGTGATAGATGGCGCTTCGTTGGAAGATGTTGCCGGGTTTAATGCACCCTCTTCAATGACTACAGTGGGTAAGTGTAGAGCAGGCTGTGCTTCTCTGATAAAGTCTTGTTCTGTCGTACTGTCAGGTGTGCCGTTTGGAACAACATTTTCTGAAGTTGTAGTTCCTAAAACTATTGTTCCCATGTTGCCATTTTCTGTGCCCGTTGTTACTGCCGGAACTAGAGTGTATGTGGTCATATTTGTTGGACCCACAGTACCCGTCATTGTGCCTCCAGTTAGAATACCTCCTGATGTTTCTCCGCCACTTTGGAAGCCAGCAGTTGAAGCGCCAGTTAAAATACCTCCTGTAGATGTACCTCCTGGTATAGAAGATTCAGCGTTTGAAGCTTCAATTATAATACCTCCTCCATTTGAGTCTCCTGATACTATGGAACCATCGGTAGAGCTTCCTGTGATGATACTAGCACCGTTTGAGTCACCTAATACCGTAGAAGTAGATGTGGAGCCTCTTATGATTACATTACCTTCACTTAGACCACTTGGTACTAAGGAGCCAGCCGTAGAGCCTCCTGTGAGAGTACCAGCTCCGTTAGGCTCAGCTGGGTCACCTGATATTGTAGGCCCAGATGTTGAGCCTCCTGTGAGGATTCCAGCTCCGTTTGACTCAGCTGGAATACCTGATACCGTAAAACCAGATGTTGGGCCTTCTGTGAGGATACCAGCTCCGTTTGGCTCAGCTGGATTACTTGATACCGTAAAACCAGATGTTGAGCCTCCTGTGAGGATACCAGCTCCGTTTGGCTCAGCTGGATTGCCTGGTACCATAAAACCAGATTTTGAGCCTCCTGTAAGGATACCAGCTCCGTTTGGCTTCGCTGGATCACCTTGTACCGTATAACCAGATGTTGAGCCTCCTGTGATTGTACTCCTTACACTTGGGCTTTCTTCTGTGATGACAGCCCCAGCATTTGGTTCTCTAACTGGACCCGTAGTCACAGCTCCTGTGATCACACTTCCAGGTAAATTATGTGGCTTTACTCCATCTGCTGCACCCACGGGAGTCCACACTCTACCATATTCTGTAACATGTTAATCTCGACTGCATGAGTAAACATTTTTTCACCAGCCCATTACTTTCTTTAGATCCTTTAGTTACATTCAATTATCTGCTCAGAAAGTATGTTTCGAGTATCAGCCATCAGCCCATTCTGTTGCAATTATATTGCACGTCTAGTAAGCGGTACGATCTACGAGATATTCTACGAGTATGTTTTTGCCTCTCAAAGGTGCTTCTCACTTCAATGTGTTTGTGGCATCTTCCGTTACTTTTATTGGAGTATAACATGATTAAATTCTGGCTTTAGTTGATAAGAAATGTTATGAAATATTCTTACCTGTAGTTACACCAGCAGGGATGATAACATCATTAACAGTATTTTCAGTTATTGGTATGGGAGCCGTCACAATACCTGTAAAATGTTAATTCCGTTGACGACGCTGTTTTTTTGCATTTAAATCTGGTCCTTATGGATAATTATTACTTCTGTGTGGTTCTTCTTTCTTTCAATGAAGGCTTCTTTCTTTAGGCTCATAATTGTTCTAAGTTTTAAATTTATTGGACATTTTTGTGTCTGGTTGTCCGTGTTACTATTTTACCCCAGTAATAGCAACATCAGCAACAGATGAGTCTGGGAAAAATAAATTCTAAGTACGTGTTTTCTTCTGAGGTTATCATTGGGTGTTTTGCCATTCTGCCAAAAATACGGTTGTGGATTAAACTGCTAACAAAGCAAGCTATCCAGACTCAGCTGTAGAACCTGTTTCATCTCTGTTTTCATCGGCGATAGCTTCTGATGTTTTACCAGAACTGGCACTTGGATCACCGTCATTTGATGGAGGAGATGAACCAGGTATTGGGTCAGGTGTTCCTGAATCATCTGTAGGTGGAGAGGTCACCGGCGCTGGTTCATTGTCTTCTGGAGCTGGATCTGATCCACCTCCTGTAATAGGTAAATCGCTTTTGTCAGAAGATGCCGGTGTATTGACGGATTCTGGATCAGAAGTAGATGTATCTGAAGTTTTATCAGCAGGTAGATTATTAGATGGCACAGGTTCATCTGCAGGTGCAGGTTCATCTTCTGGTGTAGATTTATCTTCTGGATTATTTTCGGGTATTTTTTTTACTTCAGCTTGAGTATCAGTTTTTGCAACCATTCCTTCACCATCATTTGCAACAATATCACTATCTAAAATCGTTTTCTTCGGCGTTTTGATACCTGAGTTATCGTCGTTCACTCTTACTAATACTTCTAAATCCTTTTTGTATCCAGGAATCTGTAAAATTGCATCTGTATCTGCAGTCAACTGATCTTCACCCTTCACATCACTGGTGGCTGTAGAGTTGCCAGAAGTATACGTAGATGGATTACCTTTTATCTTATCTTTTGGTATAAATTTAACAATAACATCAACCTTTTGTTTGACTGTCTCACCGTTAACTGTTGAAGGCTTATTGCAAGCTACATTTGTGTCTATCGTTAAAGTAATTCTTCCAGTTTCAGACTTATCTGATGGAAATGACAGACCTACAGTCTTTGGATGATATTTAATCCTAAATGGGTTATTCGATCTGCAATTGCTGTTGCATATTGAGCCTTTACAAGAGTTGCAGATGTTATTTCCACGTATCAACGGGTAAGGGACTTCGGTGTTCCAAGGTCTATTCTGCAAATATCCATTGATGCAACTGGATGGTATTCTTATTTGGACACACTTGGTACTGCCGGTATGAAACTGGAAAAAGAAAATAACAAACATGCTAGAAGTTTCTAGAGTAAAAACTGTAATAATGACAATATCATACGGAATTAAAACATTTATGGTTATGAGGAACTGCAATAACATCTCCTTAAAAATGAATCTATGATAAACTTTTGAAGAAAATAATTTCACTCACCTGAAGCATGCACAAAAAGGCACAAACTAAAGTCACTTCGTACCCCATAATTAAAATGTACTGTTTGATAATTTACTAAACACTGCCTTTTTATACTGTAATTCGTAAGACGATAAGGAAAACTATTATTCGTAATTGATGACCAGTCATCCTCTCCAAACGGTGCATAAGAAGCACGTAGGAAGAGAACAAGTCTTTTTGATAACTACTTTGTGTCGTATGTGTGCTTATCTGTGGTCTTTATTGGCAGCGTTTAGTTAATGAAAATCACGTGTTCTCGCAGGAAATATCTAGAATATCAAATAAGAAAACACAAAAACTAACTGAGCAACGGTATCCATCGCGTGTTTTTAAGGTTCTACGAGTATGTCCATGTTGTGCATTTGAAGAGGCATGGCACCATAACTGTTTATATACTAGAACAATGGTTTTTAAATGTTACACAAAAATAATAATATTCAGTAATCAATGTCTTTTGGCTAAGGTGCACAACATAAACTTACTTTATGTAAACTTACTTACTTTTACGCCGGGCATTTACCAGCGTCAACGTTCCAGCTGTTCTCGAACCGAATGGTCTACTACGTGACGATGGTAAGCGACCTGACATGCGTAGATACCCGAGCACCATCTCATCTGTCGGGGACATCAGTTAGAGCCGGCGCGGCGGCTGATTCGGCCGAGAATCTCAAGAGGCGCAAATAAAGAGGTCTCGACAGAGCCTACCTATTTGAACCTTTTGGGGTTGAGACTCTGGGTCCATGGGGAATCGGGGCCCTTCGCGTTTTCAAAATTATTTCAGGGCGACTGGTCGAAGCGACGCGTGAACAGAGAGCTGGCTCTTATCTGGGTCAACGCATTAGCATTGCCATTCAGCGTGGCAATGCGGCCAGTATTTTGAGAACGCTTCCGTCTGGTAGTGATCAGTTGAGCTATCTATAGATCGTTTGTAACGGTCTTTAGGTGGCAAGCTGTTTCATCTGTATTTTTTGTATATACCTACTTGTAAATAGTTGTATGAATAAATGTACTCACTTTATTAAACTTTATGTTAGGAATGCACAAATAAAAAAGATATATTCCCGTTTGAGCACCTATTTTTTGGGCACCTATGAATTGAGCACCAAAGGTATTCACATTTGAGCACCAATCAATATTTTAACGTGGTGGTCAAATGGGAATAAAAAATAAAATTTGATTTTATTTTCCATTGAGCACCTACGGTGCTGTAGCTTCTAGTGATGGGGTTTATAATAATTATAATAAATCATATCGATAAAAATGTACTTAATAATTTCTTTTTGTATATACTTAATACATACAAAAAGCTACTTTTTGTAAATACATACAAAAAAAAACAATGGAGCCCAAACCAACCAACTTGGAGGTCCAAGTAATAAAAATGCAGCCATAAGCTACACTAACAGTAAAAGAGGTGGACCAATAATAATATACGAAAATAGTGGAAAAAATCAAATTTTATTTTTTTATTCCCATTTGAGCACCACGTTAAAATATTGATTGGTACTCAAATGGGAATACCTTTAGTGCTCAATGCATAGGTGCTCAAAGAATAGGTGCTCAAACGGGAATACTCCTGAAAAAACACTATCCAGTCATAGGAGACAATCTCATTTATGATGCTCTCACAGCAAAATTAGGAGTCTGTTTGACGAAAGAGTCTATTTTTTTCTTGAATAGTTCACTAGAAATGGGCTCTCCTATAACACAAAGTGGGTTTCTTATTGCATACTTCACGTATATCTACGTGAATAAAAATAATGTAGAAGTGAATTACTGAAGAAGGAATGCCATTATTCCACAAGTTACTATTAGTTTATTAGGTGGTCCATGACACTTAGTCCTCTAATTATAATAATGAAGAAACTAGCGTGCAATGAGATATTTAAATCATGTTTGCCATAGGTACCTTGACATGGCATGCTTATAGAATCCAAACATTTAAGTATGTAAATAGCTGATATCCTGCACGTCCGCCGGCTTCAAGAAAATCATGAGTTTTATTTAAACTGTTGATTAATCAATAATTGCAAGCCTAGATATTACCTACCTGTATTTTAGTTTGAAAGGAAACCTGCCTGATGCAACAAGCGAAGGGACTTGGTACAGTCAGTGGCAATATGGTTCAAAGATTCGAATGTACCTACATACATCATCGAACCTACTGTTTTACACTTACTATTTTGCCAAAAAATAAAGCTGCAAAAATCACAAAATAACATACAAATTGATTGTTACAGGAAGAAAAAAGTTCAATAATGGTGTATACTATTAAATGATTAAACAATGATATGAATTATGTATATGAGTATTGTGATTTTTTTATTCAACTATATTGCAAACAAGCATACAGCTCACCTGTTGGTAAGCCGTTACCGTAACCTTTGAACACTAACAGCACGAGAGTGATTCTAATCTATCCCGCGTTGACGACCAGATTGTTTTTTCAACTCCTTTTACTCTTACAATATCCATATAGGTATATGGTGATGGCCTATACACGAAAGGGCCTTTCATTAAATCTATCTTTAAAAAATAATATTTATTTAGATCATAAGAAACTAAAATTTTTAGTCTTGGAAATAAAAAAGTTTATTATTATTATAGTGATGGATATTTTAGGACTTGAATACATTTTTTTTTTATTACTTCCGCACAAACAATGTAGTACTACTTGTAGGAGTGAATGCTAAAGCATTTTTTTTATAATATGTATTCGGCTAGGTTTAACCTTATTAGTCTATAGATTTGGTGCCATAGATTATGGGTATTGCGCGTTAAAAAATGCCTCTATTTATTTATAAGTTTCTAGTAAAAATAAATAAATAAACATCCAACAGTCACATACATAGTTCTGACCCCACTAGGATTCCCTGTGTCATGGGTATCAGGTACTACGAGTACCTTGGTACCACAACACTCAGACCCGAAACAAATATCTCCAGAACATGCACATCTTGCTTGGGAATCGAAATCGCACATCTTGCGTGTCAGCCGGCTATTTGTCTGCCGCGGCACCAAGATCGTCTATTGGGTTTGAATCATGAGTGAAGTTTTATATGCTAAAGTGAGCCAAAAAGTTAGTATGATCTAGTTTATTCAATGGTGTTTGGGATAGGCGACCTCCGTAAAGGCTGGTATAGCTTGTGTCGGTGTGAGTACCTACTATCTATGTTGAGTAAATTTTAGCAGGCACATATCCTTGAGCCCTGAATTAGGGTGAACGGTGCGACCGGTTCGATATTAGGAAACTTTGCACGTGATCCGATAGCACACAGATATATATTTGGATATTCTCGTGTCAAAAGGCTTAGTAGAACTCCGAAAAAATAATGTAATTGAATTAAAAAATAATGTGTAGCATAGAACCTGTGCAGGTTGTCTCAGAACAAGTAGAGGTAAAAAGGTCATTCTATGCATATAAATAATAGGATAAAGTTATTTTGTTTCTACGACTTTTCTAAATTCAGCAATATTCGTGGAAGATATACCAGTATACCTACTGATGGAAAAAGTTAGTTTAGTTTTATTATTAATGCATAAAATTAATAATAAAACTAAAGTAATAGTATTGTACCCAAGTATTAGCCGTATTTAATTTTTTTTATCATTATTAATATTAAGAGCCATGTTGGGCTAGTGGATGGTAGCCCGACTTCCGATACGGAGGTCTTGAGTTCGAACTCGGTCGTGCAACAATGGATTTTTGCACTCAAAAAATGATGATCGCACAAATAACAAGTGCTCAAAAACGGTTTAGAAAACATGCCCTCTTGAGCAAAAACCCAAAAACACTTCGTGTTTTGAATAATGGATTTAATGATAGGTATGCAACCTGTCATTTAGGATGCCAACTACTTGCAAAACGTCATGGTCATTTGGTAATGTGTTAAATGTAATGTTTGGACGTGCCTCTGACCACTACCTACTTAGTATCATCAAAGAACTACGCGCTGAGTATGTATCTGACGAAGTCTACCATGGGAAATACAGTCGTGAGGGACATGCAGTTTTTAATCATCATTATCATCTTCTAGTCCTTATCCCACATTATCTGGGGTCAGCAGGTGGGGTTGGTATAATAATAAAAAAAAATACGAAAGTTTGTATATATTTTGTTTTGTTAGGTTTTACTAGGCACTTATACTGTGAACAAATTTCGATAGAATTTGATTTGCCACTTAAATGAGCAGTTTTTATTATAACCTTTCAAGATTTAGTTCACTTGGAAATTGAACACGATTGGCAACAATAACTCTAATTGGATCTAATTTCATGAAACTTTTGAAATGGCCGTTATGTTCTTTGATAGCAGAAAAAAATAAAAAAAAGGGCAAGGTGAAAATAAATAAGGCACATTACAAAAACTCGACTCATGATTTGGGGTACCTAAAATAATGAGTTTGATATAAAGTCACGTCATGAGTTCTGTACAAACAAAGGAATTAACCTTCAGCAGGAGTTGAGAATAGCTGATTCGAAAGTATGTCATTGTCATGTTTCATCACAGCAAGTATGTCAAGATGAGGTATGCGATTTAACAAATTGTAAAATCAATATTTGAAATTGTTCGGTTTTCATAGTATGACGAGCAGAGTTTCTCTGAGGCCTAGGTTAACACATCATACATAAACTATTTTGGCTATAAGAATTTATCCGTTTCCCACCACTATTTATCAGCTTTCCCTATCCTCAAAGTTTGCTGGAAGAAAACTCTTGTTAGGGTTAACAAGAGTTAAGACTCGCCTTTATACAAAACATTTCTCATGTGTAAGTTGTTTATGTATTATAAATAAGTGTGTACAATAAATAACACAGAGTAAAAGTTTAAATGGCTTGCTTACTACCCCCTTTTTATACTTTTTTCTAGTACTAATATACGCAAATTATCGTAAATAAGTGTTGAATTCTTTTACCAAAGTGCATTGCTTGTGGAAATAAATAGGTATGCATTTAAAATTAGTGTCAATTGCTAGGCAAATTTAATTCAGATACATTTTTATCTTTTTTAACAAGGTAATATGAGTTTCTTTAAATGAGGTTATTATTTTATAAACCTGTTATAGTGCTTGACGAGCGTAATTAAATTCTTAACAGCACCTTGCCTTGTTACTTGTCATTATAAACATAATTGTCAAACTAACATGCCCTATTAAAGATAAAGTTTTACTGAAGCATAATAATTATGCCCTTACGTATATATGCACTTTGTTATGCGTGGATTGAGTTGCCGTGCTTCTCTTTATCCCCAATACAAAAAAAAACTAAAATGTCACTGAAAAAAGAATATCTGCAAGTTCTTAGCAAAACAAGTTAGATATATCCGTTATCAAAGTACCTACTAATAAGAAACATTGTTTGCAGATATGCACGTGTCAAAATGAAACTGTGGACAAAATTATCAAAATGAATGTCATTCCGATGTGTAAAATATGGCGAGCAAAGCGTTCCACATTTATTCTTATCGTTCTCATCATGAAATAAGTAGATTCGGTTATGTTAAATTCTGGTCGTCGTAACTATGTGTCAGCATCCTAATAGTTTGTGCTGTTATTCCACTATTATGTTTTATTTTCACCAAATACTATGCATTCCAGGGTATTCCAGAGCTGGAAGTGCCAGGCATAGAGCCCCTGAGTCTGGGGCAGATAGCGCTGGCCCGCGGACCACAAGGCGCCAAGCTCACAGCTGTCGTGAACGATGTGAAGGTTCGAGGACCCAGCAACTTCATCATCGAGGAGCTCAAGTGAGTGGTACATTTGTTTTGTGGACAACATCATGTTTAATCTATGACTGTTTCTGTGCAAGTCCTATTTACGTATTATTCACGTAGATTTAAAATGATTATTGATAACATTAAATAATTATTGACTATTATTCTCAAAATATTCAATTTTCAGAAAATCTAGGGCCCTGTAGTAACGTTGACCTCAAATAAACCCAAATACAACTCCTAACCAAAATTATCTTTAACTTGCATTTTGAAATCAGTAGGTATTTATTTGGTCAAATATTTATTTCGATGTGAATGGATCGAAGTTTATGGTTTTATTAGCTTCTGCCCACGGCTTCACCCGCTTGGTACCCAGATAATAAGTAGCCTATGTATTATTCTGATGTATAAGCTATATTACTGTAAAGTTTTATCAAAATCTGTTCAGTAGTACTCTTTTGCGTGAAAGTGTAACAAACGTCTATCCTCACAAACTTTCGCGTTTATAATATTAGTAGGATCGTTCCGTTTCAGTTATAGAGTGCAATTACACCCTTTTGGTTATAAGATATTGTTTTTTTAAGTTTCTATTATATTATTATTTGTATGCTTTACTGTTTTTGGCTTGCTTTCCCGTATTGTGAGCTACCCATGTAATTTTGGTTTTAAGAAGGTAATGCACGTAACATTATTAGGTATCTCTTACTGTCTTCTTACATTTTAATAACGTGGCCATAGAATAATCAATAATACATAAAACTAATGTACTGAGACCCCACAACCTTATAGGATGTTTGTGCAAGGCCTTTTCTGGCTTCTATGGTATTAATTACTGTGATTAGGTATCCTTTCAAAGTTGTTTACGGCGCTTGCATATCATATTGATACCCATAAAAGTAGACGAGGCATTCTAATGATGTGGACAAATTGTCTGATTCGATTCTATTGACAAGTGATTGGTGCGTGTAATTATGATTAAACAAGCTCTAGGTTTACGTCCTTCCTAGTTGAGATGTAGAGCGGACATAATCAAATATAATAAGGTATTGCGTAAAAACTTCAACAAATAAAATTATTGTCTCGGAACAATTCTAACTCCAAACGACCTCTACTTACGCTCTGCAATTAGGTCAAACAATTGAGCATTTTCATAAGTGATATTTCAGAGCTACACTTTGATGTTAGTAATCATGCAGGGTGCCACAGAATATGTTTCTCTAGTCTCCATAGGGCGTGTTTCTGCCCATAAATGTGTCCATATGTCTTCCCGAAAAATATTCAAATTTCCAAACAATTATTTTCAGGAAAACATGTCAAAGTCGAATCGGATGTAAAACTAACAATAAAATGTTTGAAATCGGGTCATGTACCAAATGGCTATAGTTGCGCATTCAATAAATAGTTTTTTTTACTGAAAACCGCTGATTTAACCACCATTTTCCAAATTTGAAAATTGCAGGACTAAAGTCGATACCTACCTGATACGTGTGACATGGTCATTCCATTTTTGGTATTGCATACATATTCTGGAACACCTGTATTATCTTTACTTTTGGATGCGATTACGTAGGTTTTATAATCAGTTGTAAAGTGATGTCTTGTTAGTGAAACATAACTCAACCTGTTTATTTTCTTTTCAGGTCGGACTTGGATAAGAACAGGTTCGACATGAAGCTACTGCTGCCGAGGCTAGACTTCAACGGAAAATACAAGATGGATATCCAAGTGCTGTTGCTGCGGCTCCAGGGTCGAGGAAACATCACGGGCACATTCAGTTAGTAACCTTATCATTTTTCATCATCAGCCGATACACGCCCAGTATTTGGTACCAAGTTAAAAAATAGCCCAGAGTGACGCATAAATAGTATTATTCTGGGTTAAGAATTACACCTGTTACAAATTTCATTCAAATCAGTCCAACCGCTACGCAGCTCCTGAGCAACAAACATACAAACTTTTCCATTTTATAAAACTGGCATGTTCCAAATATAGGTAATGTTTAGACGTGCATCGGACTACCCTCGACTTGGTCTCCTCAATGATCTACGCAATGTGTATGTACCTCTCCATCCAAAGGTTATCTGGAAGAGATCGCTTCTAAGTGATAAGACCGCCCATTGTACTGTATTGAGAATATTTAGTTGTTTATTTTTGTATGTCTATGGTGTACCTACACTAATGTATTTTCATTTATTCATTCATGTATCTGATGTTGGGGATTCTTATGCATTAAAGGTCCCTTTTTGTGTTTTATAAATACACAATATGCACGATATTGTTTATTAAACCACAACCTACGATTTCACTGTATGCGTGTTCACATTTTAACATTATGACTAGATTACTTTATTTTAGATCATAGTGTATTGTAGGACCTTATAGACACCCTCAGATATTTCATTGCGTAGATCTTTGAGGATACCGACTTGGTATCTATCCCCTATACAACTTGGTATAACCAAGTAGGGGATAGTTAGTCCATCCATTATATTTGGCAATTTACCCACGTTTTGTAAGTAGTACGTATAAAAAAAACAATC
This sequence comes from Perizoma flavofasciatum, assembly GCA_958496245.1. Classification (NCBI taxonomy): domain Eukaryota; kingdom Metazoa; phylum Arthropoda; class Insecta; order Lepidoptera; family Geometridae; genus Perizoma; species Perizoma flavofasciatum. The sequence goes on from OY292423.1 coordinate 11,167,865, forward strand.
TTTAAACCTTAGTTGGTGACACTGACTGTACCTATCTTATATCCTTAAACTAGAAAGGTGATCGATTTTATTGAGGAACGGTGATCGGTTTTTAACAAGTATGTTATTTTGTATATTTTTAATAAACAGCTGATATAATTCTTTGATATTTTTGATAAAATATCTAGGGGGCATGGAATTATGGAACGTTAAACGGTGAAACAGGTCGTAATGCAGTTTTATGTAAATTGTTTTGTAGGGTTTGTATCGTTATCTTTTTATTATAAATGTTTGGACGTAGCTCTGACTACCTCTTACTTGGTTTCCTTAAAGAACGACGCACTGATGAACCTGAGGATGTCCACGATGGGTAATGCAGTCTTGAGCGTGTTTGTTTGTTGTAAATACCTACTTTGACTTTGACACGAGTTAGGATTTTTAAATATTAGTAAAAAATAAACTGATGTACAGAAGTAATATTCTGGATACACCAGATAATTTAAGAGGCGAAGAGATAAGATGAAATAGGGCAAGATTTATTTATTTGCTTGAGCATAATGTTATGGGTTCAAAAACCTTTGTGTGTTTATACAATGTGAGAAACACCATCAACATTCCAATCCTACCATCCTACTAATATTATAAATGCGAAAGTTTGTGTGGATGGAGTTTGTTACTCTTTCACGCAAAAACTACTGAACGGTTTTTTTGAAACTTTACAGTAATATAGTTTGTACATCAGAATAACACAAAGGCTACTTTTTATCCGGGTCCCACGTGGGTAAAGCCGTAAGCGGAAGCTAGTTTACATATAAAACGAAACATTGAAGCTAATATGCGGGTGTTAGCCCAGATGTTTGAGGGTATTTTTGTTAAGTTTCCAAATGTTCCACATTCCAGTCGACTACGCTTGCAACGTCACCATGCGAGGGCACAAGGAGAAGCGCGGTGATGATGAATACCTCCAATTCGACCCCTTCAGGGTGAAGCTGCGTGTCGGCCAGTCGTCCATCTACCTCACCAACCTGTTCGACGGAGACCCCGTGCTGGGGCCCGCCACCAACCGGGTCATCAACGAGAACTCACAAGTCTTCCTCTCGGAGATCAGCCCCGTGCTCGAGCGCAGCCTTGCGGACCTCTTTACGGAAATGGCCAACAAAATAACGTCAAAATTCACCTATAAAGAACTATTCCCATGATAGTCGCTAGTGTTTTTAGGATATAGAATTTGTGATTTCTGTGTCGGTGCCGTTTTCAATATATATGTCGATCCATCTGTATTAAAAAATTAGTCCTGACTGATTGATTGTCTAAAAGGTCATCGCATTAAAAAAAGTGTCTTTCTTTTAGTGTGAAAGGGTGTAAAATGAATTTTAAAAATTCACATCCTTAGTGGTTCAATAGCGGGGTTCATAATCAACAAAAATACTCTATATCTCCGAAACTATACAAACAGACACTTGAAATTTGGAATGTAGCATCGAAAAACAAAATAAACCAACATGAGACGACCTCTGTGGCGCAGTGGGCGAAGGCCCGCCTGAGACACAAAAGGTTGCTGGTTCGATTCCCGCCGCGGGATAAATGTTTGTATGATCTGCAAATATTTGTCTCGGGTCTGGGTATTTTCTATGTATAATATTTATGTATTTACAAAAAAAGGTATATATAAGTATAATATCAGTCATGTGGTTCCCATAAAACAAGCTATGCTTAGTTTGAGGCTAGATGACATCGTGTGAAAAATATCCAGCATTATTTTATTTTTATTTTTAATTTTATGTGTTTCAACATATTTTATCATGAAATTTTCAGATTCTTTTCTGATAATTTTATGATATGTTTCAACAATGAGGAAAAATGGAAAACATGAATACAGTCTTGTTTGATTAGTCTCTTTTGATTATTATTTTTGTGAGCTGGTTGACTACAGCTGATTTCACCCCCTAGGGTCTATCAAACCTCTGAATGGTGCAGCGGGGCTCCAACTTTGCATGAAAAATCCTCCACACGAACGATATCGTGGACTTTCCTCAAGCATCAGTTTTAGATCAGTATAAGGTCAGTTGAATACCCTGGAAACGTTTATTGGAAGGAAAAAAGTATGTTGCTACGATAGGTATCTTGTTTGATCTTGGATGAATCGAATATTGAAAATGGCCATGACAGTGTAGGTCTAAAATGTGATAGTAAGATTTTAGGTGGGAATTTCGGATAATTGCTAATAAGACAAATAGTAGATTGTCAGTACCTAAGGATTATTTTGTAATATATTTTGTAAATATTGTTGTTTGTTATTAACACCAAACATAAAATATTTTTACAACTTGGGACGGTTGGACGGTACGTTTGGTTTTTTAGGATTCCCTAACGATGTTTAATATTTTGTTTCTAGAGCAAATCTAATGTGTACTTTCCTTTTATAAATGCTTTAAAATGTTCAAAATTTGAATGAGTTTATTAAATAAACTCAAAACCGTGACATGTACGTACAAATACATGCGCAATACCCAATTATTTATCTAAGTAACTAACGTAATAATCTTCAGTACGTACCTAGATTGTTCTTACTAACCCAAAGATGGTGATTTACTCATGTATTAAAATATTATAAACACAATTTTTGTATTATTTTTCAGACCTATATCTGCCTATTTTGTAGTTATTTAATACTTACATAGTAATAACGTAAAAATATCATCATCATCAGCCTATATTAGTCCACTGCTGGACATAGGCCTCCCTAGTGAGCGCCATAGCGCCCTGTCTTTAGCTTGCCGCATCCAGCATCTGCCTGCAGACGTTCGCAGATCGTCATCCCACCTGGCAGGAGGGCGTCCTACACTACGTTTGCGGAGACGCGGTCTCCATTCAAGATCACGTTTACCCCAGCGGTTATCGGTTCTTCGCGAAATATGACCAGCCCACTGCCACTTCAGCTTGCTAATTCGTTGGGCTATGTCGATAACTTTGGTTCTCTGACGGATGTAGGTATTCGTTACGAATCTTATCCTTCAGAGAGACTACGAGCATAGCTCTTTCCATAGCTCGCTGAGCGAAAAGATATATATTTTATAAAAGTGACAATTTTGATAATTTTCAGTGGCTATTGGCTGACGCCTCGTTTTTCCTTTTTTTTTATTACTTCCGTACATATAATGTTGTGCTAGGACGACTTAATGCCAAAACATTATCTACCGGTCATCCCGGGCGTGCAAAAAGATGGAGTGTCCAGTAAAGATTACCTTTTAAAAGGTGTCAAAGGTTGGAGAGTTTTTCACAGAGAAACGAGACGTGATCCGTATACGGCTGCTATTGAAACCAACTCAAATACTTTGCACGTAAAAAAATGTCTGTAGATATCAATATAGAGCAATAGAAAATGCCATAACATAGACATACCGCTGTTTCATATATTGGATCAAAGCAATTGGAAAATGTAATGCTAAATCATGAATATATCAAAGAAGTTAGCGAGTAGCTAATTAATCCGGGTTCTCGTTTTCCTTAATAAAATACAAAGTTTTAACAGTTTTTTTATAGAGAAACGAGACGTCGTTAATTTACTTAGAGTTTTAATTCCAACTTGATACCTCCACGCGTTATCTTCTTAAAACTGTGGATGGCATGAGATAACTACTCGTAGATGGATTGATTCCGGAATTCAAATAATCTACATGTGAATTATTTCAAAACAAATAAATAGGGCGTCAATGTCCAGGCTTGGGATATTGTAGTGAGAGGGAGAAAAGATAACGAAATTACCAATTTTAGGTGAGTTCATGCCTTAACTCTTTTTGATTTTTTGACGACCGTCTAACGAAACAGGCGGCCTTCTTATTTGGCAGAGACGCGAATGATGATGAATGCGGGTTTGATGCCCGCGGGTTGATTTCTGATATCTTCACATAGTCACAATAACTTATCTTAGTCTTACTTATTAGGTACATCTTGTATATGACTGTACGATATCCGAAAAAGGGGATTATTCCCATTGTTCCCCTCGTGTCGACCACAACATTAATAAAATTATGGCAGACTAGGCTACTAGACGCACACTTGAACAAGGAACTAATTTGAAAATCAATGTCAAGTGCCTTTTGTAATTCTAAAAGCAATTTCTTTCTTACTAATTTTTTTTGTTGATTTATTATGTGCCTACTGATTGGCTCTGTAGGTTACTCCAGGGGTTAAAACCAAAAATATGCTTTACCAAAACGGTTTCTTAGTATATTCGGTTTAGTTTGTGGCGGTAAGAAAACATTGTTATAATTCATTAAAATTATACATAATTTTCTCAAAAAAAATAAATGAAAAGTTAATCACGTCTTTTTGCACTACCAGGATGGCTGGTAGAGAATGCTTTAGCATTAAGTCCTACTAGCCCTACATTGTTTGTATTTAAAAGAAATGATCCAGCAGATATAGCTGGGAGATAGAAGTCTAACTTTATGTTTTTTCATTTTCCAAAATTATCGTTTCAAAAGGAAAATGCCAGAAAATGTGTGATTTACGTGTGAAAATCACACGTTTTTAGCGTATGGAAACTAGCTCTTGATATCATTGATTATACACAATAGCGAATTTGTTCAGTTGTTCATTGTTATAAGAACTAATAAGGTAAGGCACTTTAAGGTATACCTATCATATAGATTATGTGCCTGTTATTACATATATTTATACAAACAACAAAACACATTCAATAACAAACAATGTAATCAAAACTTGGAAGTCAATTTTAACCTACTTCTAATTATCGAAATGAAACTTTGGATGACAATACTATAATTTGGTATCTTGGAGCTGATCTGATGATGGAGCTAGGAGGTGGATAGTGGAATTCTTCAGTGGCTACTAGTAAACTCCTCGAGTTTAGGCTCATATGTTTCTTTATAAATTCGTTATAATATAATTCGTGTAATATATTGGCGAGGCTTGATAACGAGGGTCTGATGCTGGAGCCAGGAGATGAATAGTGGAATTATTTTTTGTTATTCTTGGTGCGTGATAAAAGCGTGTTTTTTGGTTTTTAAAACTACTCATTTTATTTCATATTATTTTATTAAACACGAGTCATGTTTGCTTCTGGCATCTGCGTAGGGTCAGCAGAATACCAGCGCTAAGTAGGTAGCCTACCTACCTAGCATTATGCTTAACTGACATCTTTTTAGCGTGACATTGAACTGTACACGGATCAGCAAGGAACTTGAGTGCATTGCTTTTTTAGTTTTACTTATAAGTAGGCTATTCTAATTAATATTTGTTGTGTTTGTTGCTTTACTGGTTCTACCATCATATTCTTGCATAATTTGTTTGTTTTTATGTCATTCATTCATTCAAGGTAATAAGGTGAATTGAAAATACGTCACGCTCTCTCTTTAGGTATTTAATTAATTAGAATAATTGAGTATTTTTCAAACTTTTGCGATTAGTTAACATAGTTATAGGTAATTAAGTAAAAAAATATTACCTTGATAAAGACCCGTAAAAAACTAGTTATTTATTTCAGACAAGCTTCTATCTTAAATTAAAACGTAAATATTCCTTTATATAGATGTCTTGTAGTAATGAATGAACATGCCTTTGACTGCCTCTATTGTATATCCTTGTGAATCTACAAACTGTTTGTTTTTTCATTTGAAACTACATCAAAATATAAATAAATCCTCTCCTATCTTATTCTTATACTATTATAAACGCGAAAGTTTATGAGGATGGATAGATTTTGACTATCGTGAACTTGACTATTCATATTATAAAAACGGGAATTTTCACGTACCGCACTATCGGTGAAGGCACCGACTAAGTTTCGACTCATTCCGAGAGTCTTCATCAGGGTGAGTGTTCGCAACGTTCTCCCCCCGCGTCGCGTCGTGCACTAACGATAGATAGATGATAGATAGATAGATATGGATGGATAGATGTTTGTTACTCTTTCACGCAAAAACTACTGAACGGATTTTGATGTAAACAGTCAGTAGTATATACATCAAAATAACACATATGCTACTTTTTTACGGGTCCCACGCGGGCGAAGCCCTAGGCAGAGGCTAGTATACTATATGACTGTACATTAGGGTATCGCAGCCAGCTTGGTTTTCCAGAAAACCGTTCAACTGCGTGTTTCCCGGCTTCAGTCGGTCACAAGCAACGCGAACATAGCAATCGCGCTAGATTGCAGCATTATAGCTCCCAATTCGTATGAAATGAGATAAGAATTACGGACACGGTTTATATAACGCAATTGCGGACTGATCAGTTATTTATGCAACGGATCGCGGAACTATGCATTGATGCAACGAGGGACCAACAAGCAAACAACTTGCTGTAGCTCGAGCGATCACAGTGTTAAACCAGTCAGTTAATCCGTCCAATTATTTCGCAGAATCTTGCTTAGACGGGCTGCATCTGTCTTCTTCTGGCGTATTACCAATACTTTATTCATATTAAACTTTCTGAGCTCTGTATGGTCTTTTATCGGAGAAAGATATTCGCCGAAGAATTTTTTTTTGTAGAGAAGCCATTCTGACCAAATCTGTTATACGAATAGAGTTGCTCAAATAATCGCTAGTATAAGTAGATTAAGCGCACAATAATTAAAAATACTTATGGTAATGTTCCTGACATTACAATAAGTAATTTTAGTTCTCCCTAAAAGTCTCAGCAGTTCTCCCAGTTTAGTAGTTTTCACGTTTTCCGCACCGTTTGTGTACCAGAAAATACGTAATCAAAGTTTGAGTTTTTCACTGAAAATTGAAAAAATAAATGGATCCGTAAACTACATATGCACTTTTGTGAAAACACATCATAGGTATTTTTAGCATGATACACAAGGAAGTTGGTTTAAAGGTTAACTAGTATAAATTGCAAAAAGTGGCACAAAAATATTGGCTTATGGATAAACCACAGACAGATACTGAGGAATTTCCTTTATGGTTGGAGCCAGCCAAGTCCTACTAGGATCCAAAATTATCTAGTTTTAATATATCATCTATGTTGATTATGCTCTACCATAGGCTCTACCGAGTGTCTAACGGAAGCCTAGAGCGGTCGAGTTAATAAATAATGCTGAACATTTTCACACAGCATCATCTAGTCCCAATCTAAGCAGAGCTTTTGTTAAGGGAACTAAATGACTGATATACCTATATACTTTTTTTTAAATACATACATAGTAAACACGCAGACCTGAGACAAATATTTGTAGATCATATAAACATTTATCCCGCGGCGGGAATTGAACTCGTAACCTTCTGCGTCTCAGGCGGGCCTTCGCCCACTGCGCCACAGAGGTCGTCGTTTTATGAAATTAATAATTGAATGAAAAAACTTAATTTGGGTCAACTTTAAAGGAACCTATAGGTTGCTCGAATGATACCTCTGATTTTTCCAGCGTCCAAAGGCTACGGTAACAACTTACCAACAGGTGAGATCGTATGCTTGTGTGACACTTACATTAAAACCAATATAAAAAAAACCTTTTTGTTTTCATCGGAAAATTACTTCGCTTCACACTTGCGGAAAATACTGGACAAAAATAGCTACATAGTTCTGCGATTAAGTTTATTTACATTTCTTTTTTTTAATGTTTTATCTTTTTTCCTGCTCCGTGAATGTTACCAACGACGTTCAGTAACTAGTCTACAAATAACGCAATTTTGGGCGCGTGCGCACATTCTTATTCGGACATTCGCGTTGCAAACTAGCATTGTAGGTTCTGATCAATTAATGAAAACATAAATTGAAGGTTCCTCTACAAAAATAATGTTTTAAAAACCTTGAAAATTTAAAACAATAACTTTGAAAAGTTGTAAATCACAAATTTGTGAAAATGAAAGTGTTTCTATTCATGACAGTGTTGTTGATCGGTGCTTACGCACAAGATACACGTAAGTACTTAGCATTTTTTATATTTTTTTATATTAGAAATATTACACTACCAGGCGTAAGTACTCTACAATATTATCTTCAGCTGTTAAAGAGCTAGTAGTACCTAGATAAGGCTTATAAAAAAAATTCAGGGATTAGTGTTTACAAAACCTTGATTAACATTCCATAAGCTTAATGTAGAGCTATTCCTAAAATATAGGAATCTTCAGACTGAATACTGTAGGTACTGATAGATATTCCTTCAAACAAGCATTGGCGGTAGAAGTTGGACACCTTCAGCGACCAGTGAAAGAAATTAGCATTTGACCGCAAAGATGAGTGGGAAGCTACCAGTTGAACACCCTACTACTATTATAAACGCGAAAGTTTGTGAGGATGGATGTTTGTTACTCTTCCACACAAAAACTACAGAACGGATTTTGATGAAACTTTACAGTAATATAGCTTATACATCAGAATAACACATAGGCTACTTTTTATCCGGGTATCACGCCGGGAATTCGTGGACAGAAGCTAGTTAAGTAATATAAGCAACATGTTTCATTTATTATAGACACCTCTAAGGTTGTTAATCGTACCTAATCTAGGTAGATAGGTTCTTACGGCTACTTGAATATTACTTGATAACTTTTCCGGGAAAAAGTCCGGCGTAAGTAAATCAGTCGTTTATCCAAACTTGTTGTAGAATCATACATAACCCTTAACTGAATTTCAATGTCTTAGGTATTATAAGAGTCATTATAAAACTTTGTTAAATACTAAACTATTTATTTACATAATACAGATGCATTTTATCGAGTAAACTCACGGTGGGTACTAATTATTAAGGACAGCTTTAGAACTTCTTCGATCATATAGGCTAGACAGAATCCTTCAAATATAAACTTTATGCCGTTACAATAAGGGATTCAACTATTGAAAGACACTTGTCTTCACGCAAGCTTGCAAAATCTAAGTGGACATTTCCAAAGGAAATTCAAAAGGGCACAAGGTTTTTTCCATTCACTGCATCTAATTAGGGTTGTCCCGTTCGGAACTTGAATTATAGATGACGTTGATTATTAGGTATCAGTGATATTATACCAAACTTATATGGTTATGTACCTAATAGGAAAAAAATAATTGTCCTTCTATAGGTACCTGTAGGAAGAAGTCGATCTGCTTTCGATTTCTTTAATGATCGTTATGAAACTGATTCTATTTTTATCGAAATCGCACCGCGTCTTGAATTTTTATAAGGATACGGGTCTTCAAAACATTGGACCAGCCATAATTTATTTTTTCTTGACACGTTGGTATTTTATTTAGCTCTTTGTTCCTTTGGTCGGTGTCGTAACTCCGCAAGGTTTAACGTCTTCCCGACTGTAGGAATGTTATGTGATCCTCACACAAACGTTGTAATACGTAGTAAATTTTAAGCATGGTTATTCAATATATACTTTACCTAATTTTCTTGTCATCGATAAATTCAAGGTTTTTCTTTACAGCTAACTTTTTCCTGAAATGTAAGAAAAGCGACCCGCAAATCGAGAAATGCATCCTGGACGGCATCGAGGCGATGAGGCCTATGCTTAAAACTGGCATCCCTGAGTTCAATGTCCCTGGGCTGGATCCCTTCAACGTACCCAGGCTGAAGCTGGATAGAACAGCTAACAACCTGAAGATCAAGGCCACCATCCAGCAGACAACGGCATTTGGCGGCAGCAACTTCAAGGTTGAGAAGTTAAGGTGAATATCTTGGCCCCAGTTCATGATGTTGTTTCTTTCCTGTCTTTGTACACCTACGAATTTTATCACTTCTCTATCTCTCTTCAAAGGTTGGATGGAAGAAAACTCTTTTTAGGGTTAATCTCGCCTTTGTATTAGCCTCACTTAATATTTTGTTTCATATTTCTGTGTACAATAAAGAATTATAAGAATGGTATTCATGATGAATTCGCAGAGTAAAGTTTCGACTTTAAGAGAAGACTAAGATATTCTGCAAATGTAGTTTTTTCTGACGCTATATTATGCGAGCAAGACAGTCCGGTACATTTACAATGTATCCTTGTACTGCAAGGTGTAATTTCAGTGATGTGATGACGTTGGCAAAAGTTATTGCAAATAACTTCTTGAGATCATGAGCTGAATCATTTTCCTTGTAGATTTTCTAAACTATGTCAAGACAAAAATGAAGAATTACTGACACCATTGCAAACGAATTATCAATATCACTTACCAAAAAAACAAGCTAGCTGTTTTCGATTTTATTATCATTCTCAGTCAGCATAAGCCCACTGTTGGACAAATTCTCAGCCAGAGGAAGTCTAATACTGGATATAATTCATAACAACTATAAAAAGCTACAAACAATCAACTTTAAAGTGTTGTCCTAACGTGTTCCAGATTAAACCTCAACAACAAATACGCAGCCGAAGTGAAGCTGTTTTTCCCCGAACTGTACGTGACCACTGACTATGACATTCGTGGATCCAAGATCCTTACCCTGGACCTGAGTGGGAAGGGGAAGCTTAGAGGAAACTTTAGTGAGTAATTTCAAAACTGCTTAACAAGCAGCAAGCTTTAACATCAAAAATAATTTACATAAAAACTTATACAGAATATCAAAAATGATAAATATAAACCTATCTACACTCTGAATACCGGTATACCTAGTTTGTGATATTTATAAACAGTGAGTTTTCTTACCCATCTTTCAGGGTCCGCATTCTCGGAATGCTGTCCACAAGATGATGTCACATCACGTATAAGCCCAATTATCGTAATTATTTCACAACCAAATATACCTTAATTGTGTCAGTCTTCTTTCGGTTCACCTTCAGCATACATTTTGTCATTTTTCTAAGAAAGGAATGTCAAATGGTTTTTACTAGAATACTGATTCAGACGTTTATACAATCAATGGAGACTTTTCTATGACTGTTTTTAAAATAGCATAATAGGACATTTTTCGACTGTACTTTCCCATAATCGATCGCTCAGTTGGTCGAGTAGTAATCAGTTGGCAGTAGTTGTCATTTTAGATCTCTTACCGTAAATTTGCTAAGTTTTTTATTAATTATTTCAAAAAAGTTAGGCACTTCTAACTTTTATTTTATACACTTAAAACGCTCTTTTAAGTGTATAAAATATCGAAGTCGAATTTGAAATGACTCATAATATGAAAAAGAGACAAATCAGTTTTTAATAAGTCAACTGTTTATAAATCTTTACAAGTAATATTTAAACATTGGTTTAGTTTGCTGCAAGTAAAAACTTACATATTGGAACGAACAGTTCCGGATTTTAGGAAACCGGGCCGTAATTTATTCTGCCACAAAAAAGTGAATAAACGTTACAATCAATTCTACATATTCAACAGAAATAGTAACCCCGTTTTATTCCTGAAATAAAACCGGCTACATGTTTACATTGGTCATTTTACTTCATTTCAATATCCCAACTTAATAACTAGAACATTCCGTCAAGGAAGCCACGAAAAACTTATCATCCCAGTTTCGTTAACTTCGTCTTATTTTAATTTATAATGTTGCACAGGGCTCCATTTCAAATTTAGTTTGAATAAGAAAATAAATACAAATGAATAAACTACAAAACTTAAAGTCCAATAGGCGGTCTTAGGTATGTGTGCGGAAAAAGTGATGCATCATTCATGTCCTACTCTGTCACTATTGTTTGAGAACTTTTAGAAGGTAAATATTATTTATGAATTTTCTTTGCCTCTGAAATGTTTTCATAGTTTCAGAAACAAAGAGAGGCAATGGCTCAAAGCTTGCGGATGATAAACCAAAGCATTTTATTCAAGGATGTATGAAGGACGCAATGCATTTTGATTACCTTATTACCTAGTATTAATAAATCGAATCACAGTACAATAACTAATAGACATCATGCATCACAATGAGTCGTTTGTATTTAAATCAATGGTAAAACTAGAAACGAAGGTCAACTAAAGTGCCTATATCCACGTACATACGCTCTACATTACGTCTGTCTGTCTATCATAGGCCTGTATCTTTTTAACCATAAAATGTACAATTGAAATTATTCTCAGATTACGTATTATATAAGCAGAGCATAAGATATGCATAATTATATACTTATTATTTCTACAGCAAACAATAGAAAAACTCAACATGTCAAAACACAACATTTTATATGGGTTCTCCATACTAAAAAGGTACTAAATAGATTTTAACTCACTGAAATCACAAGGATCATAAAAGCCTATTGACTGCGAAATTTTTTGTATGGGGAGCCCATTAAATATTTTTGAAGAATACGTTTCACGTTTTTTGCCGGTTTTTCTAAAATAAATACTTGTCTGTTACAGCCAGCATCCAAGTTGTAGCCAAGGGTAATGCCAAGCCTGTCGCTAAAGATGGAGTGGAGTACCTTCAGGCAGATAAGATCATCACTAAGATCAGAGTGGGAAATGCGCAGATCGCAGTGGAAGACTCTACTGCTGGAAACGCTGGTGAGGAAACAGGCTTAATCATTTTGTTTCTAAAATATGGCCATAGTGTTTTATCTGATTTTAATCCACGCTCTTGGTATAATTTGAATGAAAATCCATGGTCCACTACCATACGAGGCATGCCCAAACATTCTTGGAGAATTTCACATGTTTGGAGATTATGTTGTTTTACAAAAAACGAATTAAAAGAAACAAACGAACCATGCAAAACATAGGCAGATACTTATTAGATCTTAGGATATTCATCATGGGGGTTACAGTCGTCAGCATACAAATAAATAAATAATGCTGGACCTTTTTGCACACATCATCATCTAGCCCCAAAGTAAGTTGTGTACACAGAGCTTGTGTATGGGAACTAAATGACTGATATACTACTTATAGACATCAATTTATTTTATATTTTATTTAATCAAGCAGAATCTTACAGCAATTACAAAAATGATACTTATAAGTTAACGTTTTTAACCATCCAGACCAATTGAATCTAATTTCACAAATTTTAGCAAGCACGACGCAACTGGGCTTTTACCAGAACCTGTAGTTATTTGTATTTTGATTTTTAATCTTTTTCCAGCGAACTCAGCAGCTAACTTCTTCAACGCGAGCCCGCGATTGATCCTCGACATCGTGAATCCTCTGGTCGAGGAGACGACGGCCGCGGTAGTCAAAGCCTTCGTCAACAAGATCCTGGGCAGCGTGCCCCTGAACGAGCTCCTTGTTGAATAGAGAGTGAAAGATATTCTGCGAGAACATTGTGTATATCTTCAGCATTGACTGAATGAAAAATACCGTGAAAAAAAATATATTATTGTGTGGAAAATTGGATGGATTTCGTAGAACTAAGTTATTTTTTTATAAGAAATTGCTGTCTCACTTCCCACTATTCACGTTACAAAAGGAAAACAGTCTTTGCAGGTTGGAGGAAATCTCAGATCTGAGTCAAAATCAGTGGTCTATGTTTTGGACTTTTTTTTCACCTCCATAATGGCATTCTGAGAGGGACGGATAGCTTAGACATGACAAGTCTATTTTTTTGGACTGATTTGAACGCTCATCATTTCGATGAAATAAACATTTGGATTTTATAACGGTGGCCAAAGATGTGTTCAATCTAATTGAAATGAATTGATTGTTAAAAAAATATTTATCTATCTGTTAAATACGGTTTGTTTTGATTTATTTTTTCCTGCGTGACCTACTGCATACCCTTTCCTCTAAGAGCTGTCGACAAGGACAACAGGATGTGACTTATAAGAATAAAGCATTTAAATGTTTTACAAAGTCAAGCAAGATCTACGAGTAGGTAGTACGTATTCTGGTATCATAATATATGTGAGGTCGTGTTTGAGACACATAATAAAACGAAAATACTTCTCTGATACCCTATTTTTAAATATAAATTGATAAAATAATTGAATCGAATGAAAAAGCATGAATAAATAATGCTTACGGCGGACATCCTCAAATCCATGAAGATACCAAGAAGGTTTAGTCTGAGGCACGTCTTTACGTTATAATTTATCAGAAGCACGCGTTTTGCATATTATATTATGTAGTTAGCATTTCACGTGACAGGTAGCAAGACCATTGCCGCCTATTAGAACACTAACCAATGGCATATGCCTACGATTTTTTAGTTTGAGCGGATTATCGGTTTCCTCGCGAAGTTTTCCTACTGTGATTAATTAAATACCCACATAGGAAATAAAGCAAGTTCAAGAGTATTCTAATCTAGGAAGTACGACTAGGGCCATTTCATACTTGCATAAAAAGGATAGAAGGCCGGATTAGCTAGTTAACTATGTATTTATTATTTAGCACATAACTATTTTACCTATCTAGATTTTTTATTTAATTTGAATTGAACTTTTCTATTTATCTATATTTAATACGAGGATATTGAGAGCATTTAATATTTATTTATTTATAGGAAAACCAACAGCACATATAATAGAAAGACGTAATAATATAACACAGAAGGCCAATAAAAGGGTTTCACGTGTAGATACAGCGTAAAGATACATAAAAAATGTGAGCTGCATAGAAAACAATACAACAGAATAAATATTAAGTTAGTTATTTAGAAGTTAGAATAAGAAATAAATATGAATTTTCGATTGAACCTCAATTTCGCCACGCAGAAAAGAAATCTCCGCTAAGCCGCCGCCTCACGGATTCGACACTGGAGCAGAAGAGATCTAAGTCATTATGCTTTTCTGATAGCTCATTCAATAATGGTAATTATTTAGTGCCGATAGAATCCACGAAAAATAGTGAACTAACCCTGTTTAGAACATGCATGTCCATGTTTCTAACATTTATTGCTTAGGAATATAGATGGCATGTTATCCTTAGGCCTAGCACCGAGGCTCTTGTCCTCACATATGGCATGCATAATACTAGTTTTGCCCTTTTAAAAGGCATAATTGTTTATAAAAAGGTCTTAGATCTAGTTTGATTCAGTCAGACGTTTTCAATGGAGGGAACTATGTTGTTCAGGTTTTTGCTGGGTTGTGTGTTAGTGAGTGGTGCTTTTGGGAGACGGGTCCAGAATTACACGAGCGAGGAGAAGAGTGGCGATGAAATTTGTAAGCAGAAATTTCAAATTATACTCGTACACTTGTAATTTTTTTGGTATCATTTTAGGATATTTTTACGACTATATCACGTAAATTGGTATTCTTCTTATTAAAAAGGACCTCTAAACGGTCAACGAAACGTCAGCAGGAGAATAGTATGAACGTGATATAGTCATAATGATATCCAAAAATAGTTAATTTTTATTCATTGTTGTCACTTTGTGGTGTGGAAAATAAGCTACGTCTGGAAAATAATTATGACTGACACGGTTAGCGGAATTAAATAGAAAGACGAGCTATGTTACCGGAAAAGATTAGAGATTTATATATACCTAAATATATTTTTTTTATTACTCAACAATATTATTGTGTGTAGCAGGTGCAAAAAAACTTCAAAAAAAAGTTTTATTTAGTAAAACTTGAATCACCACTGGTTCTTTTATCGGTTACTATAAGACTCTTTAGGACTTTTAGGTGGACCTACACCTAACCCCTTAATTATAGGACTAGTGGGTGACCAAGAAAGAATTGAAGACTCGGCAAACGAAAAAATAAATCAACATTTTAAATAAATTATTAAATATAACAAACAAAAGAACATTCTTAGTTAACTAATCAATTTGATTAACATTCGGACAACTTACAGCTCGTTCCTCCATCTGCCACTACAGCGACCCAAATGTGGCGCTCTGCATCCAGCGTGTCGCGGAGCAGGCTCGCCATCTCTTGGCCCAAGGAGTGCCTTCTTTAAACGTCCAGCCACTAGAACCGTTGAAGATACCTAGTATCAGGCTACGGCAGCATAACATGCCGAATAAAGGGTTCAAGTACGACGCCTGGCTTTCTGATGTCATGCTGAAGGGAATCACAAACTATACCTTCAATAATTTGGAGTAAGTCACAAGAAGTATAAAAAAAATATAAGACGTGTATATTTAGCCCACAGACTGCACGTGTAGAAAGATGTATAGTGACTTTTACTGGCCGTACAACGTGCGAATCTGCGAGCCAACATATTGCATCTCACAGACAATGCCCTACATTCCCTCTCCATGTCCATATCGTCTGACATGTCCTCAGTGACCCAGGGCCCAGGTACCTGAACTGCTTAACCCAATTAAGGGGAGCAACTTCAATTTTTACTGGTGGTATAGAGTCACTTTTATTACCAGCTTATCATCAGTTCATTCTTTTCAATCTTCGACGAAAACATGGCGACTTCAGAAACGAATCTTTGTTTTCTTTGCAGCGTGTACCCCGAGGAGTTGAAGATAACAGCGAACATAAGTCTGCCCCAGTTGCACATGCATGGAGAATACGTCGTCTTGGGGGAATTCCAGATGTTGCCAGTCGAATCCACGGGCAAAATGGCTGCTAACTTTAGTAAGTAAAGAAACATGAAAAACATGTTATGTGACAAAAGAGTCCTTTAGAGCAGACAATGCCCCAGATGTAAATAGGCGACAGTAACCGCCGTCCATCAGGTGGGCCGTATGCCTATTTTGCTCGTCATAACATAAAAATGTACCCACGTAAACATCCCAATCGACAGAGGTAAATGTAACTCAGTGCTGTTCGTAGTAGTAATCTTGGAGAGGCCTACGTAGACGTTTTCCAGTTGATGTGAATAACAAACGCGGAAGGAATGTTTAACTCCATTTCCAAGGTTCATTCATGATTTTTCATTCCCAGGTATGTGCACAGCAGCACTGGAATGCCTCGGAGCCAGAGTCCACAAGAGGATGGTAATTCGCGATGCCACGGTCAAACTTCGCTGCGTTGGACCTGTCAAGGCTGACCTGATGGAGGCTCACTCTACTACGGGAGAAATGGGTATGAATTGGTGCAAGATAAATATATAGCTAGTTTGAGCAAACCGTCCGAGTTGCTGATGCCGTTGCCAAAGTTGTTTTGTCCTTACAGTCCGATTTTCGTTTGTATTCATCATAATCAACACGTACATTAACTGTTGTTAAGTCTAACTGATATTATCCACCGCTTTACTGTAAATCCGATCCATTGAGTATGAATAGGTAGACAGGTCATGTAATTTTAGCAGATCATTATTCACAGATTGACCAGTGAATAACTTCAATATTTGAATAGCAGAGATTGTTTATGAACGTCATCATTCTTCCTTCATATAATATCCAACGAAGGCCAAGAGTAACAGAGGGATATTATAAGACCACATAGCCCGCCTGAATTCTGACTCGGATAGTTTAAGAGCAATGGAAAAGGACGTGCGCCAAATATTTTTCTTTTTTCTGATCAACCAAATGAAGTTGTACTTCTTCGTTCCGCTCTGCTTAGGTGGATAGTGGAATTAATGAAGGCATTTCCTCTATTTCGCGTATACTAATAAAAACTTGCGTTTGAGTATTGTTGTGTAATTATCACCCTCTAGACGAAGTAGAGCATACACTTAACATCAAGATTACCTAGTTATTGCAAATTGATTAAGTACCCAACTATCTTGTTCACGCATCATGATCATCTTGAGTACATAGGTATAGAAAAAGTTGAATGGAAGATATCACTTTAAGCAATATGACCGATATGATACTTTTAATTATGTTTATTTTAAAGTGTTAGTTAATTTTGCAATATAGTATTTTCCTTTTGGAAACATTGTCTATTTATGAAAAGGATGCCAATTCTGATGGTTATGAATTCGAGGTTATATCGGAACTTTAATTTTATTATTTTTGTTACGAGAATTTTGGCCTTTGGTATACACATATATATCATGCTATACTATGGTATGTAACTAGTGATTTGGTTCTCTTTCATTTGTGCCTTCGTATCATGACCTAAAATAACTTTACAACAAACAAACTTCTAAAGCACTTTGAATTATATATTTGAGCATTAAAAACATTTCCCCATAGTGCAGTATTTATCAGTTGTTACAACAGATACCTTCTTGGAAAGATAGATACCTAGATATACCTATTCATTATCTTTTCACTTCTTATGCTCTAAAAGTTTGTCATTTTAGCTTAGCGTAGGCGGACTACAGTGTATCATTTAACCTAAAAAGATTTAAGTAATTGTTATTTTTTTTAATTTAAGTCGTTATTTTTAACCGATTACAAAATAAATGTGATCCTTGACAAAGACTCCATTATTGAAACTTCATGAAAAAATATATAAAGTTTTTTTTATTTGAATTTATTTTTGAAAATGGAATTGAAAGTGACCTACACTGCTGCACTAGCGTTTATGGTCGATCGTTAGATGCATGGTTGTCGAATTACGGCAATTACGAATTAATTATTTTAGTAGTGCACGACGCGACGCGGAGGGAGAAAGTCGCGATCACTCACCCTGATGAAGACCCTCGGAATGAGTCGAAACTTAGTCGGTGTCTTCACCGATAGTGTAATACGTGAACATTCCCGTTTTCATAGTTTATTTTATTTTCTCGCTATCGAAGTGAATAGGGTGTTTAACTCGGGAATAAAACTATTTCATAATCGATTCTATAGCCTCCCTCGCTGTATTTGTCCCGGGTCTGGGTGTTGTTGTATCACGGTACTCGTAGTTCTTGATACCCACGACACAAAGAATCCTAGTATGGGATTAGGACTTTGCATGCGTCTCTTGAGACGACGATAGAAGTCCATTTCTGGATGTGGGCTGCCCCCCAAGAATGCATCTGCTGCCTTCATAAAATTTCTAAAATATCATCCACTATGAAGTTAAACTTCTAAACATCTGAAAAACTTCTGACGACCTCTGTGGCGCAGTGGGCGAAGGCCCGCCTGAGAAAAAGCAGGTTGCGGGTTCAATTCCTGCAGCAGGACGAATGTTTTCATGACCTGCAACTATTTGTTACGGTTCTGGATATTTTCTATGTATAATAATGTATCTATTTACGAAAATCAATTACATAAGTCCTATATCAGTCATGTAGTTCCCACAACACAAGCTCTGCTTACTTCGAGGCAGATGATGCTGTGTGTAAATGTCCAGTATTATTATTATTTTTGGAAATTTCCTCAACAGAAATGATCACCAACCACATAGTGAGCATGCATTCTTCAGACATAGCCAAGGAAGTCCAACCAGCGGTGGAAACCGCACTGGCAATGGTGCTCGAGGACATCGCTAACAAGTTCCTCAAGCACATTCCCTCAGAGATGGTGTTCGCTAACTAGAAACTGATTTGGAGAAAGTCTAACCATCAAGTTTTATTGCGATTCGATTCAGGTAAAGATGTCAAATCCTGCTTTACAGTTGACGACACTAAGGCGATGTCATATCGTCAACTGCAAAGCGACATCTTTGCCTGAATTGGATTACATGGTTAGGACCCTGAACGCTCACAAAGAGCATCGTTTGGAAAAGTGTGTGAATTTTGTGTTAATTTATTGATAGTACCGAATGGTGTATTCATAATAATGTACTGTTATATTAATATTAGGTTAATTCGTAGTTAATTTATTGTATGGTAAGAGTAATTGGGTACAGTCACTAACAGGAGATGAGCAACTCAAGACAGTTCTAATAAATACCGCATTTATAATATGAATATCAAAGAATAGAACTAATTAAACACGGGTTGTGTAGATTCTAATGGTAATTTTAAATCCGTAGGCGTATTAATAGACCTTGAGCTGTTCAGATAATTTTGACAGCGATTGTATCCAGATTATGTAATTGTGTCCTATTTATTGTTGTCTGATGCAATTTTATAAATAAACATTGTTGCTCGCTGATCGTAGCGATTGTAAGCAGTGCACTAAGTGTACTTTTTAATGTTAATCTATTTGAACCCTTTCTCAATAGGTATGCATATATGCAATCTTCATTTCACTCATATCATTCTAGAGAAGTGTTATTAGAAATGAATCTACCAGTAAAGTGTCTATTTTTATTTATTGAAAATAGTTCAGTCAATATTTACTAATTTACTATTGTGTCAGGCCCGTCATATCAAAGGCGTGTTATTTGTTAAAAGACCTAAGAACAAAAATAACGCTAAGCAATTCCAACCATATTACAATGTAACAAGGCATATTGGCCAACAGTGTGTTGCAAGAAGCAGTAAGTATGTCAATATGCCGCAACATCGGTCAGACTTAAATAATTGTTACCTCATATTTAGTAACCAAGTTACAGCATTGCCTTCGAATTCACTTTGAAATAACGCAAGCGATTAGCAACCTTATGATGCCCTTCTGAAAGCCTATAAGTATAAATAATAGTTCTCGTCTATATGACAGTTTAAAACTATAACTTTGCTATGAGTAACTCATAGTTTCTCATAAAACCCTACTACTATTTTAGCCGCGAAAGTTTGTGAGGATGGATGTTTGTTACTATTTCACGCAAAAACTACTGAACGGATTTTGATGAAACTTTACAGTAATATTGCTTATACATCAGAATAACACATAGGCTATTTTTATCTGGGTACCACGCAGGCGAAGCCGTGGGCAGAAGCTAGTAAATAATATTTGTTGGTGCTAAAACTTCACAAGACACGCGTACACTTCGGATTTTAATGACGAATTGTGATCATCTTCATCGTATAAGCGAATGTATAGATGTTTGTTGCTAATAAACTACGAATGACTGACCGATTTGGATATTTTTTTAAACAGGTATAGTTCTTGATCTAGAATAATACCAAGCTCACTTGGTACTTTTTACCTGGTCACAAAGGTGAAGCTGTAGGCTAGTATTTCATAAAGTATAATTGTGTTCAACATTGGAGTGGACGCGTCTTCTGTAGACGCGTCATACCTATATGGGTTATTACCGTTAGGGACTGCGAAGAAAATGGACTACGGACCCTAGAGGCAAGACTTTCAAAATTAATGTTATTTTCATTCCTAGAAGGGACTGTCCACGCCCACTATGTGCTGAGATGGGTGATAACTACTCGGTCATCCTACAATCTATATACCTAAGTACATAACTTATCAAACTTAAACTGGATACGGAATCAAGCGAAACACGGATACTTGTCTATGTTTAGGGGTTAGATTGATATATAGTGTTGTACACGTTATCGTGATTTGAATAAGATACCTATTATCAAGTATAAATGACCCTTATTTGGATAACTCTTTTGTGGTATCTTTGACATGCATCATAATGGATCTATGTAAAACCACGTATTTGAAGATAATATATAGCAGATAAAATAAATTATCATCACGTATCAATAGTTATTTAAGTTAAAACTTTTAAAATTGTCTTTTAGTTGCTTTTCGAATAACTGAGCAAATTTTATGCGGTTTAAAATGCGGTTAGTTTTATTTATTTGTGCGGCGGTTGGTTTCGTTTGCGTGTGCGCAGAGAAAAGTTTTATCAATTGTAAGTGAATATAGAAAGATATAATTGACCTTACAAATCACCTTTTTTGTCACGTTTTCAAATTATATAATCTTATCTACAAAACGTAGTTAAGTATCAACCTATACTACTTTACAAATGCGTAGGTATTAGGTACTTACTTTTAAGTTAACGAATCTTATCTATGTGTCTTGTTATGGCACTTTTATATTGTCTGTGAGAAAAATCACTAAAATGTTAATTTTATTAATGAACAAATATTATCTCGTAGTATTACAACGTCTGTTTGAGGTTGAAACAATATTGGTAGGTAATTAGCTAAGTAATCCAAGCCTTAATAATATCCGTAATACATCTTCTGTTTTACCTATATACAGATTAGTAAAATAAAAGTGATTTAGTTTGATGGTAAAAATTTTGATCCACGAGCATTTTTTTGCATGAGTAAATAATAGGCCCGTATCCTACTATCCTACTAATATTATAAACGCGAAAGTTTGTGAGGATGGATGTTTGTTACTCTTTCACGCATAAACTACTGAACGGTTTTTAATTAAATTTTAAAGTAATAAAGCTTACATCAGAATAATACATAAGCTACTTTTTATCCAGATAAAAAGTACCCGGTACCCGGGTACCACGCGGGCGAAGCCGTGGGCAGAAGCTAGTACTTAATAAATTTCACTCATTTTTTGTGGTTACCAGTTGGAGGCTTCATCTGCCCAAGAGAAGAGCGTGCGCTGGGCCGGTGCCTTCGAGACTCCTTGAATGCCTACATCCCTCAACTGGCAACGGGTATGGAAACTCAGTCCGTCCGTCATTTCATTAGATCTTTCTTCGTCATGCTCTTCAGTCTCTTATCCATACTGATAATCAATCTGAAGAGTTTGCTTATCTCTGGAACTCCCAGTCGGATGTGAAAAAATATTTTTGCATTTGATAGCCCAATTCATGAGGAAGGCTATTTACTCGTAACATCACGCTACGACCCTTAAGACCCGAGCAAAAGAAGTAATAGCACGGACGGGCGATGCGACGCGGTGTATCGGTCGGGGGCCGAGGGCGGCGGTGGCACAGCTAGTTTAAAGATATACCGCTTCATCGTCGTGAAAAAGGTCACCCTGTATTCAGCCAGTGATCTGTTTGGGATGAGGTATTTTGGCCCTGAAAAAGTATTAGTGCCTATTAAAGTAACCAGTGTAGTGTAAGGTGTTCAGAAGTTCCACGTGATGTTTTCCTTCGCCGTTCGAGAGCCCTAGCACATCGCACATATTTTTTTACGTGGCTAAATCAAAAGTGCATCACAGGATTTGAATCCACGACCTTTGAAAGTCGGGGACTCGAGCCACGTAAAAATGTGATCGTGAAAATGTTAAGTGCGCCTCATGAGCATGATTTTCTAGATCAGTCAATCTAAATGGATTGACGCGTCTACGTGATTAATATTGAGAAAAATAATGATTGATAATGTTTTTAGGACTTCCTCAGTACGGCGTACCACCGTGTGAGCCTCTCCTGATTCCCTCGCTTACCATCCAGCAGTCGACAGGGCCTATATCCGTGACGTCATCATACTCTGACGTCACAGTGCACGGGCCTTCATCTATGAAAGTTAAGGAGATCGAGTGAGTTCCGCTCGTGATTGAAGTTTGAATGGAACTATTGAGATCTTAGTTTTAGGTTTTGTAATCTAAATATCGTTGCATGACTGGCTGACTGACTACTGAAAATTAACACTCAGACTAAGAGGTATTATTAAAAGTTTTTTTTTTATCAATCCTTAAAGGTTTTAGCAGGAAGATAGAAAAATACGGACAAAGCCACAGGCATTCCACTAGTGTTTACATACTTGTCAGATTATCAATCAAAGGATCTATTGAGATCACTGCGCTAATACCTTTCCACGTATTAAGCATTAAATCACACAACTGAATTGGATGTGTAAGGAACAAGAAGATAAAGAGCAAATGATGTTGTTTTACTCTACAATAAAATGTTTTCGTTTATGTATTAGCATTAATGTTTTAGTGTGGACTCCCATAAGCATCAAGTAGTTGGAAAACTGTTTATACCTGAGCTCCGGATGAAGGGGAACTACAAACTATCTGGACAACTGCTTATGCTGCCTATTGAGGGAGATGGTCAGTTCTCGGCTACTTATGGTAAGACCATCGTCCAATTTGAATCAAATGTTTTGAAGTAACTTTTTCGATGATGTTGTAAATGGCCCTATGGTTATTCAAAGATTGCTCTGTGGAATTCATTATTCCGTGTCATATCAGCTTTCTGCAAGACGAGCGATCGAAATACTAAAAACTACCAAGCCATATCGCTAGTTAAAAGTGTTCCCATATGTGACGACTCTACAAAATGTCTGAATATCTGTGATCGCTCAAAAGAGGCCATAAATTACAGACCAAGTTCAATATGATATTTTCGGGTTCCAGGTGATATAAATGCTAAAATTATAATCAGGCTCGGCAGACAGCCTAGATTCAATGACGTGGACGCCCTCACATGCGAACAACTGGACGTAAAGTTCCATGTTGGTTTCGCTTCTATGCAGCTCGAGAACCTCTTTGGAGGAGATGGGGACTTAGGTAAATACTACATGATGGATAAAATTTATTTTATAATGCATGGTTTAGAGCTGAGAGGGCATACTAAAAAGTATACCCTCTTAGCTCTGCCAGTTGAAATAAAACTTTGAAGATATGTATTTTTAAGTTTATATATTTTTCAGGTGATGCCATGAACAATTTCCTAAATGAGAACTGGCAGAAACTATCCGAGGAGCTCCAGGTACCAATGGAAGAGGCTCTGCGTGACTTCCTCAAGCCGCTGGCTGACCATGCCTTTGCTACGCTGAACGCTGATGATGTATTGTCTTGATGGACTTAGTATCTCTCATTTAATATACTTAGGCTTATTTAATCTATTTATTTTAGTAAAATTAATCAAAGTATGGTAATTTTGTTTTCTTGGCATCTTTCCTGATATATGGAAATACTGCTCTGCTCTGTGATTGTTTGTTTCAAAACAAAGATCTTTAACTCCGCTACGTTAGTTTCGAAAGCATAGGTGCGTCATGATAATACGTCATGACGACCTCTGTGGCGCAGTGGGCGAAGGCCCGCCTGAGACGCAGAAGGGGTTCGATTCCCGCTGCGGGAGAAATGTTTGTATATGCAAATATTTGTCTTGGGATCTGGGTGTTTTCTATGTATAATATTTATGTATTTACAAAAATAATGTACATAAGTAGTATATCAGTCATGTAGTTCCCATAACACAAGCTCTGCTTACTTTGGGGCTAGATAATGCTGTGTGAAAATGTCGAGCATAATAAAAATAAAAATACTGAGGTGATATGACCATGAAAATAGAAGCTAATAGATAATTCAACCACTGGGTTTTTTGGAACAGCTATACCGGGTATTGAAATAAACACATTGAATTTTATTGTTTAGGATTAAATTTTACATAAAACATATAATACGGTATATTTACTATCTTATGTAGTTACTAACTTAAATAAATAAATCTTAAAATTATCGAAATATTTCTAACTGGGAATAGGTGTCATGTTTTAAAAACAGAAACTCTCTTACTTGAAATTACTTATTGCGTAGTAAAAATGTTATCACATAACCTGTAACTACGTATTTTACAAATCATACAATTTCAAGTAGGTATTTAGTGAGACAAATAACATACATTTTGTCTGCCATATTTACGTAATTCTTTCCATTTGTATGTTTATAAACAACTTCAGTCGTGTATTATCTTTTATGAAAAAGTCAAACCTTTTACAACATAACTGGATTTAAGTAGCTTTTCCTCGAAATTTAATTCAATACCTACCTGCCTACTCAGACTTCTCCATTATCGTATAATATCTGGTCGCCTAGACTTAAATCTCGAAATCACAATGCTTTTTTCCAGTTGGTCCCTTCTCCTGGCCTGGCCAAGGCTTTACCACATCTTTTTATATAATAAAACCTGCATTTTGTGTTTAAAAGTTCAAAATTTTCGTTGGACTTGAATCGTTTCGAGTTATATTTTTTTTTTTTTCCGAATCCTTGGATCTGTATCGTCACTATAGCACTTTATCAACGTATCCTAATCACGAAAGCTGCGCTGTGAACTCACTAATTAACAACTAGTCTAGTTTACTAACTAGCCACAGTTCTGAAGATGACGATTATTTGAACCGCTTTAAGATCGTTTTTGTGACGTCACTATAAAATATTCGTTATGGTGAACAGGCGGTTGGATGACGAGCCTAAGGCTTGAGCCAGACATCTAAAGGTATCTTCGTGAAGGCTGCATTGATGAACGCCTGGAAGTGCTTGGCGATAGACTGCGAGGCCGCCGGCCGCATCTCCTCGATTATCTCAGCTGCATTGTTGTTCAGGAACTGATTCATTGCTTCACCTGGAACGATAAGCCGCAGCTTGATGTGTTTTGTAAATGACGATCGTAATATTAGCAAATATTGCTGTTTTTCACTTCTATGTAATACTACTGCTGACTAAAGATGGTGTGGATGAAGATCACGGCATTCGTTTAGCGACAAACGGTTTGCCCTTGACTAGTAGATTCTTGATTCAAGGTCAAGGTCATAGACTAGTTGGGCATGTCTATAATCCGAAAGATACAATTTGGCATACCTTACGTTAGGTCCAGATAGCTAATTACAATTATGGTGACAACGAACTGATCTAATGATGGAGAACAACGGACCCTTCTCTTATACCTATAGATATGTATAGGTGATAGTTGGCCTGCGATTCCAATTACTGATTTTACGCAAGCTACTTTTGAAACATATTTTTTTTAATGAAAAACTAAATATTTATCTAAACATGTTTTGTTTACAGGTGGAATTTTAAGTAGGTACAATTTTATTTTAAGCAACGATGTAATGACACGTAGTTACTTACCGATGATGCTACCATGGTTGACTGTGTCCCTAACCTTAAACCTGGAACTCCTCAGTTTGAAGTCCACCAGCAGTCGCTCGGCTGCCATGTACTTGACGCTTTCTCGCTCTATTTCCTTTCCGAAGATCTTCGCGATAGCAGCTACGTCGACTGTGAAGAGAATTTAACTTTGGGAGTGTTTTGTTTACTGGACTGCACATCAAAACTAATCAGATCAGAAGACTGTACACCTGGGATTACACCCAACACCTAAGGTGGTCTGAGCGATGAAGAACGTAATAGCCGGAAACATTGGCTCTGTTATTTGAGTTCATGCCACATTTTTCCTAAGGGTCAATCTGATACAGTGGCGGTGACATTAGCGATCAAAGGGAAATGGTTGTTAAGTTGTTGTCAAAGTTCTCATGGATGTACTGGGGCTTACCGGGCTATTTGCCCTTTAACGAGTTATCTTTTATCTAAATATTGAGCCTATATTTGGTGGATCAATAAGATTGGGGGTAGTAAGAAATCAGTGGATGAAGGCAGCTCAAAACTGTTCGTTGGGTTGTTCTATGAAACATCTTTGGGAAAGGCCTATGTACAGATGTGGACGTCAATGAGCTTGTGACGATAAATGATTGGACATGCTGATTATTAGATATACAACGTCCCAATGAAATAACGCAAAACCTGAAAATAGTTTGATTAGAATCGATAGTAGAATCTTTGTAGCTACTTTTTTTAGTCTATTTTTTTACTATATAATAAAGCTGAGTTTAATAAAAAAAACTCTTTGACAGTTCCGAGCGGCCGCGGCGCGGCATGCACGTCATTGATAAGATTCGAAGAATTTTATAGCGATCAGAACTTTTTACTACAACATAAAACGAATATCTTCTACAATAAATAACTAAAACAAATAAGTTATTTATAAATGAATGAATTATAATAAAAGTCAGCTATCATCTAAGTTTTTGCGTTATTTCATTAAGACCTGTATATAGCACCCTTTTTGTATTTTACGTTGTAATAAACCTACTCCCGAAAACTGAAATAGTGCAATCAGACCATGATACAAAAACATTGAAGCTGAATAAATATTAAGCAGCGTAGAAAGGAAATATGTATTTACTGAAAGCAGCCCAGAAATCGCCCTGAGAGCGAACGGGGAAGAGTAACACCTGTCCTGACACCTCGTATCTTCCCGTGATCTCGATCCGCGGGAGCACTAGACCCATGTCTATGCGGAGCTTTTTCAGATCCGACCTGAAAGTTAGAAACATTGCTTAACATCAAACTGCTTAAAGATATCGATCATTGTGGCACAGTGGGTGAAGGCCCACCTGAGACGCATAAGGTTGCGCGTTCGATTCCCGCCGCAGGACAAATGTTTGTAATTTGTATATCAGTCATGTAGTTCCCATAACGCTTTGCATACTTTGAGCCTAGACGATGCTGTGCGAAAAATTTCCAGCATTATTTATTCATAGTTATTTATATCAAGAAAAATTGCGCATTGCTATTTTTATTTTTAGACCCCTGATTCAATCGACAGTTGACATTTAATTATCAAGGTTAATCATAGGAGTTGTGTATAGTGAAACATAAGAATCGAGCATAGAAATAAAGGCAAAAAATACTTTGACATATTACCTAATTTTCAGTGCAACGTCAAACTAGGCACTTAGATAATCCCACGATTACAACAAAAAATTCCGAGGTTGAGTAGAAATTTGTCGCAACCATTTCTATGTTGCAAGCAAATTAGCCACAAACCTGCGTAATATAGACATAATTGGCATAGTCTAAAGTTATCATGTACAGGGCTGTACACATTATAGTCATAATCATTAAAGTTTCAGAGAGGATGTGTAGAAGGACAAGCACTTCAGCTGATAGCTGATTATAATGACCTACAAGCATATAATTATATACAAGCGAACAAATTTCGGAAACTTATATTACTATAATAGCAGCTAGCAAAAAAATTGGTTAAATTTTATTTTAAAATAAGTGATGTTAAACTGAAATCTCTGTAGTTTTGTAGTGTCAATCGGCTTGTCTATCGCTGGCGCATTTTTTTGTTTGAGTACCGCTTTATACTGTGAGTGGTTAACACAAAGCTCCTTTTCGATATGTATTTTTTTGTTAAATTATCAGTTACCTACCTACTTAAAATATTCTGTATTCTTACTCAATTTTATATAACTTACTTTTAAATTCTCACTAAGTGAAATATGTAAATTTCTTTTGAGAATAAATTTCTTTAACCAGAAATCGTAATTCACAAATAAATAAATAATGCAGGACATTTATTTTCACAGCCTCAAACTAAGCAGAGCTTGTTTTATGGAAACTACATCACTGATATACTACTTATATATATTTTTTTGTAAATACATTCATATTACGCATAGAAAAAACCAATATCACAAGATCAATATCGGGGTCAAGTCACCAGCAGGCTGACGCGTCGTGACCATTGCTGATGGAATGAATAAATTTCTCAACATTTTCCAAATCTTAACACATTCTAAGTAAATAGGCACAGATATGCTACAGAATCGACTGAAGAGAAAGATAAATTCCAACCAACCTAATCTTGGTGATGGTATAGTTGCTGGGTCCGATAACGGTGATGTTGCTGAAGGCAGCGGTCACCCGCACCGGCCCTGCAGAGTTCTCCATCACTAGTCGGTCGATGAAGAGCGGTTCCACGGCTGGGACACCGAGGTCTGGCAGACCCTTGGCTAGATAAGGTCGCAAGTGGTTGAAGGAGTTCTTGATGCAGTTGTCAAGCTGAGGGTCACTTTGGCTGCATGGTAGGATATACTCAGCTGGAATGGAGAACATGTTTTGGTAAACACTTAGGAAGATAATTAATAATCAACAGCCAACAGACACATGCATATGCATAGTCTTGACGCCTCACTAGGATTTCCTGGGTATCAAGAACTAAGAGTACCGTGGTACCATAACACCCAGACTCAGAAAAAATATCCAAACATTTGTCCAGCAGAGGGAATCGAACCCGCAACTATTGCATCGCAGCTGACTACTCGCCCGTCGCGCCGCCTAGGCGTCTATTTGTTCGGACAGTCCGTTAGAATTAAGTCTGCCGTGATACATATGAATAATCCCACTACTATTATAAACGCGAAAGTTTGTGAGGATGAATGTTTGTTACTCTTTCACGCAAAAACTACTGAACTGAATTTGATGAAACTTTATAGTAATATAGCTTATACATGAAAATAACATATAGGCTACTTTTTATCCGGGTACCACGCGGGCAAAGCCGTGAGTTGGGCAGAAGCTAGTTAAGTTTGTACGCGAATGTTTGTGAGGATGGATGGAAGTTTGTTACTCTTTCACGCAAAAACTACTGAATGGGTTTTGATGAAACTTTATAGTAATATAGCTTATACATGAAAATAACATATAGGCTACTTTTATCAAGGTACCACGCGGGCCAAGCCGTGGGCAGAGGCTAGTAATGTATAAATAAGCATTTTCAACTTAAAAACGTGAATGAATGTCAAATGGTTGCATTTCACCATTCAATGCAGTGTGCAGAAGTGCTTTCCTTGCATAACCACTGAAGTGTACCAGTAGGTGAGCAAGCTATCGATGACAAGGTGACGCAAAGTGCGATGACCGGCTACTTTACCGCAGAAAAGTGAAATTTCGTTAAGCAGTCCAAGGACACCGTGGCAAATAACGTATGTTTTAAATTATGTAATCATAATATGGAATCGGTTATTGGTCGCCATTAGGTCACTATGGTCAAGGTTTGTGGGTCAAGGCAATCGCTAAAAATGTATAGTTTATTGCTTTAAAATATTATCAAAAACACGTGCGTTACTTTAGATGAAAAGCTTCTAAAATAGCTACAAAACGTTAACAAATTTACGAAAGACTGTGGTATAAGCAGTAATTTTGAATATGATTTGGTTGTTTGTTTATTAGTTTTCTACCACGACAACCT
The DNA here is from genome assembly GCA_958496245.1 of Perizoma flavofasciatum. Taxonomy (NCBI): domain Eukaryota; kingdom Metazoa; phylum Arthropoda; class Insecta; order Lepidoptera; family Geometridae; genus Perizoma; species Perizoma flavofasciatum. The sequence continues at coordinate 11,198,018 of OY292423.1, forward strand.
TGAGGTCTAATTATCTAATCATTATAATTAAACTTTGTCATATCTTAAAACAGCTACAGCCTTAAGACAAATGTCTACAATTAGTGCGTGTTGCCAGTGATGACATAAAATAAGCTCAAGGTCTCACAGCGAGCTATGGAAAGAGCTACGCTCGGAGTTTCACTAAGTGATTAAATCCAAAACAAGAAAATCCAAAGAAGTTACCAATAATTAGCAAGACTTAACCTTAGCACCGATAATACTTAGGCCCAAGTTCACCAACACTATAACTAGTGGTTAGGTTCTAATCTATGCTTTTTGACACACGTTTTCATAGGAATCTGTCATCATAATCAATGTTTATACTTGATTTCGTTCCGTTTATTTCGTTGGTGAATTAGTAAGTTCACCAACGGTTCTGAATCGACGCAGTGTGTGAAGGTCCCCCCCATCTGACGGATCGATGACATCGTTAAGGTTGCTCTGAGGCGGTGGATGGAGATGGCCTAAGTCCGTTGTCAGTCATTGCACTCTTTGGGGAGGCGTTTGTCTAGCAGTGGACTTAAACGCAAAAAGGCTTGTAGCGATTTCCAATATAGTGGCACATTTAGCGATAGCGCAGTAAAAAAAATAAGCTCATACTGGGAATTTTGGGAATTCATGGGGTATATACCCCATGCACATTCTCAGATTCATACTCTTAATTATTATATCCTATTTTTGTTTGGACGTATGTACCTCTGACTACCCCTACTTGGTTTTATCAAAGATTTACGCATTGAATATGTGTCTGAGAATCCCCATGATGTGGAATACAGTCCTGAACGTGTTTTTTAACAGTGATGTTGAACTTGAACGCAGCGATAACATTCAATAGGGCTGTTTCACAAGGTCAGTTACATAAGCCGTTATACAACTATACAACTAATTGCCGCGGCCCGTTAACCCCATTTTTGAGCAAATTATGCAAACAATTCGTAGTTAAGGGCCGTAATCCCTAATTTAGGTAATATAAGTAAGATCAAACAAATGAAATCTTATTAAAGTGTCCCAAAAATTAAACCTCGGCGACTTGAACGCGTGTCTTGGCCACGACATCGTTACCAGACTGGTCGAAAGTCTTGGGATGTTTCGTCTTGAAGCGCTGAGGCTCTAGGTCTAGATCTACAGGGGAAACTTTACAGTCAATGAATAAAGTTAAATTTAGTACAATAAATTTGATGAGAGGTGTCGCTTTGCTTATTCAATGGTTCTTTGGTTAGAGTTTTAATACACTAAAGGGACAAGAAATTCCAGCTAGTCTCTTTCTTAGGGGTCCTTTTAATTTTCACGGGAAACAAGAGCAACAAACATCATAAAAAAACTTTTTTTACCCTTATAAAAAGTGACAATTTTTCAAAAATATGTATTATCACCTACATATTTTTGAAAAATACTGTCAAAGATATCATGATCTATTTTTTTCCCCCGTCAAATTCTATTTGTATCACACAGTTTCAATTTCATGAAGATCGGATGTACCATTAGAACACCACAAGATGTTAGTTATAAACATCTTGTGGTGATGTGGTGTGTCACACCACATCACCACAATTTTGTTCATTAAACATGATTTTTACAAAATTCATAATGATAGATTTTTGTGATCATAGTACGATTCAAAACCAACGCTTGGTTGGTGGAAATTACTTATGATTAAATTTTAGTGGATTTTCTTTTAAAAATTATTTGAATAAATGTTTTAGTGGTTTTGTTTTTATACCCAAGCAGAAATTATGCTGTCTTTATTTATGCCAAATTTTTATTAAATTAAATTATTAAATTATGCGTAAAAATAATATGCAACCTAGTTAAAACCCAAAATAGTCACGCCATTTCACGCGATTATGTTTTGTTTGATCAGTGACTGATCACATTTATAAAAGTGCACGTTTCCATGACTGCGTATTTTATCAAAATATTTGAGAGAATGTTAGTTTTGTTCCGAGGTTTTATACAGGTTTTTCACCTATGCAAGGTATATTTATGTAAGGAGTTCAGAGAGGAAGAAAATAAGTGATTTCCGATTAGTAATTTTTAATAATAACCAAAACTATTGTTTTCGATTTATTATGCTTGCCATAACTTAGCGTATGTTTTTAACTTTACCTTAAACTAATATATTTACTTATAACATGACAAATAGTCAAGGTTGACCTGACTAATATTAAACATGCTGTGAGTGAAAAAATCCTTTGTTATATTTACTACTCAGTACTCAACGCTCAATTTATTTATGCGTAGACCCTTAGTTTTCCTGTTCGCAGCACATAATGAAATCTGTTGCGTTATCTCGTTACATGCTGTATGTAACTGTAGGTAATTGTAGTACCGACCGTGTCGGCTTAATTTCGGTTCATATTTCTCATACAAAGACTCTCACATTTAGGTACGGAACAGCAAAAACAACAATGATTGCTAAATGTTGCTGAACTGAGATATTGATTACAATATTTGTTGTACAGACTCTTGCAATTGCGTTATATCTGCTCAGAAGGTCCGAAGATATTGTTATGTAACTTGAGACATTTTAAGTCAAAGTTAACTGTCTTTTTATTAATTAAAATGCTTATATTAACTTCACTTACAACTAAATAGCTAAATAACAAACAAACAATGAAATCAAATCTTGGAAGGAAATGTATACGACAATACTTCTATTGTATACGGCAATAGCTAAAAAAAAGGAAAAATTAAATTAGTTAAAATTTACTTCCAAAATTTCGAAATGAAACTTTGTATGTATATGAAGTTTGGATGACGATACTATAATTTGGTATCTTGAAACTACTCTGATGATGGAGCCAGGAGGTGGATAGTTAAACTCTTCAGTGGCCACTAGTAAACCCTCCGAGTTTTTAGTTCATATGATTCGTTTTGACAAGTCCAAGAAATCGGGCTTTAAATAATTATTGCCTACCTTATTTTATCCAGTTATTGTGAAATAACTGAATAAATAAATAAACACAAAATCACCTGTATATTTTAGGTAATCGCAATTCATCCAAAACAGACGTCATTATTATTGTAGACGTTCGATAACGTTTTGTTAGCGCCTGCGTTACTGATAACCTAAGGAATCAGTATCTGTAGCAACTTGAACTGTTCTAGATGTTGGGTATTAAGTAAGCCTTTGTTATAACAAATCGGTATGACTGCGAGAGATATCCAAGCATAACAAAAGAATCAGTTTTTTATACATGATTATTATATTTTTTAAATAACTAGCGTTGGAAAGGAAATACTCGTACACCTGTAAAATTTCACGAAACTCGTATCTCTTGTTAAAAATTAGTATCTACCTTCATCGAGAGTAGTTAATATGTATCAATAATAATAATATTAAATAGTTTGGCAGGTGCCGTTTCATCAACCATTTTATAGAATGTAGAGCAGGTACATGTTTTATAAAGTAAATAGCCTAATGTTTTTCTTATTGTTTTTAATAGTTTCCATATACATAATAATCAGCTTCCACATCAAAATTTTTATGTTTTTTTAATATGTACAAAAAAGGCTTCTTAGCGTTGCCTAAAGCCCCGCTAATGTCTCTCAAAGCTGGGATAATGGAGCCCAGAGCTGGGATATTGTTTAAATGAGTGAAATAATAATAAACAATTTCAAACAACAAGATAATGACAATAGACCCGTAAAATAAATACCTCACATACATATAATAAAATACCTTCAGAAATAAAAAAAATAAACTCTTTCAACGTATATAAAATAAAACTCGCACAATTTATTATTAATAAAAAGACATTACCTACCTAAATATGCGTTGGAGGGTTAAATATTTTACTGCCTACCTATTAACTTGTACCTACTAGAACGACCTACTTTTGAATTTTTTATGATATTCATGTTCTAATGTAAGTGACTATGTCTTTATGGGAATAAACGTATTAAACCTACATAGTATAATAATGTCTCATAAGTGGTGGTGGTCTTTAAGTGGTGTCTGAAACTATTCAAAAGTTAAAAACCATCCTGATTGTTAAGTTTAGTAGTTAATGCTAACTTAGCGAAAACTTTTTCAACCCATATTTATATTGCTCATGTATATAGCTGTGGAAATGTCCTGTGACTGCTGCCAAGATTTACCTTAACAAATTTACGTTAGCGTGAAAGGAAAACTAAGCGTTAGCCACCCAGTATTCTTCTAGCCACCCAGCGACAACTATTTGAGATCACCCAACTATTTTCATAAAAGGATGTGTATGTTGCTTTCCGAGTGCCAGATTAGCGATATTGATTAACACAATTATCTTAACTGATTGGCAAAACAAAATTATTTGATTGTTCAATATCTTAGGATTAGTTCAGTATTCCACGCTCATCCATTTATTTATATAGCATCCTAATGTCCAAGGCTCTCATAAATAAGGGAGTCGCTCGTGAGGTTACTACGTAAAGGCGAGTTTTGAAACCGTTGACGCAACCGATGTCAAGGCTGCGCATGCGCCGGCCACTGGCAGAAATCCTACTAATATTATAAACGTGAAAGTTTGTGAGGATGTTTGTTCCTCTTTCACGCAAAAACTACTGGACGGATTTTGATGAAACTTTACAGTAATATAGCTTATACATCAAAATAAAACAGCTACTTTTTATCCGGGTACCAAGCCGGCGAAGCCGTGGGCAGAAGCTAGTGTTAAAATAAACTTCGATCACAAAATTATTGAGATTTAAAGTACTAACTATATATAACCTAATAAACCTAATATTGACCTAATTTAATGAATTTGACAATTTTTTTGACTTTGTTTGATATTGTTCATATTTTGCATGTTTCCTTTCAAATGTATTATTTTATTGACATTGCGAGTATATTGAACTCAAATTGCAGCACCCTAACGGGGTTCATGTACCTACCTATTTCTATGTAATTTTAATACCTCTAAATATGTACATGAAGGCAATAAATGAATATGAATATGAATATATATATATATATATATATATATAGTCTATAGTGTTTTATAAAAACTTTTTGTTTTTGCTTTTAAATATTTCAAATTGTCATACTTCCCCCCGAGCGTTCGTTTCACAACTTTTAGGGGTTGCTCAATCGAAATTATTCCTAATCTAATCACAAGCATAACACCCTCTTCTATCATGATTATTTAGGTCTATATTTGAACTTGGAGTTGGTACTAGACAACCTCTTTTCCGACCTCTATGGTGCAGTGAGCGAAGGCCCGTCTGAGACGCATAGGGTTGCGGATTCGATTCCCGCCGCGTTTGTATGACCTGCAAATATTTGTCTCGAGCCTGGGTGTTTTAAATATATAATATAAAGTTTTTACAAAAAAAATATAAGTAGTATATCATGTAGTTACCATAACACAAGTTCTGCTTACTTTGGGGCTAGATGATAATGTGTAAAAAATTCCAGAATAACAAAATATATGTTGTAGAAGGTTGCGGGTTCGACTCCCGCCGCGGGACAAATGTTTGTATGATCTACAAATATTTGTCTCGAGTCTGGGTGTTTTCTATGTATAATATGTATGTATTTACAAAAAAAAGTATATCATTAATATATCAGTCATGTAGTACCCATAATACAAGCTCTGCTTAGTTTGGGGCTAGATGATGTTGTGAAGAAAAAAAAATTAACCAGCATTATATGTTACTTATGTAATTATTACTAGTTAAACAATTTTCAAGGGAATCGCTTAAATTTAATAACTTTATAAAAATTAATAATAATGAGCCTTTAATAATGAGCCTCGTTGACCCGATGCCGGGTCCTCACTGCCATCTGGCAACATTTCTGATATGTCGGAGGTGATGAAGGAGCTTTATGGAAGGTTAAGGTCCAGTCTAAGGTCATTCGCTTTTATAATTACACTTTGTTCAGACTTTTTTAGTGGAGACACAGACTTAAATGTTAGTAAATTCATTCACAATAAATAGTTCATGTCACAAAATTCACATCTAATACAAAATACTTTAAAGTTACTAAATTATTAATTTATTTTTTGTGTCAGATGTCGATTATGCATAATATAGGACCTAGCTACCTGTTCCGCTATCCCAGTGTAGACCAATCAGATGGTTGACAGAATGTAAAATAGGTCACTAGCCATCAATTAATTCGTGTTAAAGTTTTTTATAATCAACAGTTAATTCATTTAAATGACCCATATCAGAGATTGGTCATGGTCCCAGACTGCGTAGAAGATCCTAGTTTTCCTTAAGTTATAAATAACGTATAAATCTAGTTATAATAAAAAATAAATAAGGAGGAAAAAATATTGAAAAAACATAAACAAATAGTCAAACTAGTTTCAGTAATGTTATTATTTTTGTCAGCAATCGTAAAAATACATACTGTTTTCATTCAGAAATGGAACTGTCTCGAACAATTCGTTCCTGTATCATCATTTATAATCTGTATTAGGTTACTTTATAACAGTCTTCAGAGAAATCATCACAAGATCTTATTTCTTTTTTCTATGTTCCTACTACTATTATAAACGCAAATGTTTAGTAACAAACATCCATTCTTAGTTTGTAAGAATGGATGTTTGTTACTCTTTCACGCAAAAACTAATTAACGGATTTTGATGACACATAGCCTACTTTTTATCCGGGTCTACGCTGGCGAAGCCGTGGGCTAGTATTCAATAATATGTATTAGATAGATCCTCACGGATCTGCGTATTGAGTACAGATCTGAGGATGTTTATGATGATGATTACATTCTTGATCGTGTTTTAGCTGATAAAATCAGAGTAATGGTGGTGTAAAAAAATATGAAAATGCGCTGTCGGACATTGTGGAAAAACTCTCCTATAGAGTGAAACTACATTATTTAACCATAAAAAAGCTAAGCACGCAGTGCAAGCTATACACTCTGAATGGTTTACTTTTGTGCATAGACATCTGATTCATACATAGGCTGCCCATATAAAAAATACGGTGTACAGAAAAGGAATGGCAAGGCTGAAATTCTTTTCAGCCTTGCCATCATCCAAAATTATTCTGTCCACAACTTTATGGTCAGCTTATAGTTTATATCGATAGATATAACGTGACGGTACTTACTCAAAACAATAGTTTATTGCTATGCCAAGGTTAATGAGTAATGTTAGGTCTATTTTAGAGTTCTTAGGTTAATACTGAAAATATTACCATATTATTGGCCCTAGCAAAAAAAATATTACTATTTGAACCATACATTTTTAATAATAATTGTGCATGCAGACTCTTTGCTGTTTGCTTAGCGATAAACGTTTTAGCTCAACAAACATTTACAAAGATCATTTTAAATAGCCTACCTATGTACGGATATGTTAATGCTACTATATAAAACATAGACAAAGCCCTGACGATCGGCCGTTGATGGACGATTGTAGAGACAGAGAATTAAGATTCATAGCCATACTTAGACAGGCAGATACGTGCAAATGATGATGTTTGCTCTACTCATTTGCATCTAGCGATACAAGTAAACAATGTATTATTTGATCAGACTAAACGATTAACTCAGGATAATTCATTTACAGGATAACGAGAATCCCTAATTTAAATTAGTAAAGCAGTTGACTCAGTAATTGAAGCAGTGAATTTACATAGAAAAAGTATTCCTCCAGAACGACCACCTCAAACACGCTGTAGGTATATTTTATCATATTCGTAAATATGTAGGATGCAAATATAGATATCGATGTCCGTGGGGACATGGGCAGAGCGATGAATACATTACACATTATAGGCTGTATAAGGTATTGCCAAATACTACAACACCCGTCCTGAGAAACTAAAACAAATGAATATAGCGAGTTTGAGTGTTTATTTCGAAACGGAACAAACTACCACGCCCTTGACATGGGCCTATTCTAAACACAGACTACGACAAAATTGCGCACTATTATAGAAATACATAATGGGCTTTGTTTATAAAACATTTTTTCGTTCAGAAGCTACATTAGGGGCTTCATAAGGTGGGACATGTGATGCATTCAAGTGTTGCAAAGTCAAATAGTAAGTAGAACAGTGAGGCACCCAAGAAATTGGCTAAGATGTGGGTTCGATACTTTGTTCTGTGACTGGGTGTTCACTGTTCAGGTATCTAGGTATACCATAATACTCGTAGTTCCTGATACCCATGTTACATGGAATCCTAGTTAGGGGTCAGGACTTTGTATGTGACTGTTAGATAGATAGAAGATAGAAAATACTTTATTGCACACCAAATATTTCAGCTTAAATAAATAGTACAAACTTTAACATTGTTGTACAATGGGCGGTCTTATATCTAAGTACCTGCTAAATATTTATTTGCGATAAGATATTAGTTTTTATTGCCAACTTCGTTTATTGGATGTCTAAACCAATTAATTTGTGTATGCTCGAAATTCTTTCAGCATACACATGAATTTGATTATATGAGTGACCGTGAAACAATGCAAAGGCCACAAAAGTAATGATTTTGGAAAACTGTTATACACTTTGTTAATTAAAAGTTCGTGTAACATGCGTGCAATCTCGCGATATTTAAAGAATGTACTTACATAGACTTTATATTAAAAATTGGCGTAAGCTGATTGTATTCATTCTTTATTCAGTCAAAGGTCTTGAAACAATAGGTATTTCTAAGCTTCGAGTTTCATCACTATCTCAAAAAGTTAGAGAAGACTGACATCCGCTGTTTATTCATAAGATCATCTAATGATGAACTCGAGATGCGTGATTTATATCCCCGGGCAATAAGGCATTGCAATAGCTGAAGAGCAGATTCATCATTTGCCAATAGATCGATGGATGGAAGTGATTGATTTGAAATAATTTAAATGTTTTCACCCAAACTAAGAAATATCTAGAAGTCATGTCAAAAATGAGGTCGCAGTTCTTTATCCTTGCCTGGGGGGAGGAAGAGAGGACCAACTTTTTTCTTGTATTTAGTTCTTCAAAGATTAGGCCATCGAAACTACTACAAAAGATTGCAATTTATTTGCGAACAGTACGCTATATCAAACTGAAACACTTAAAATATTGTAATAACTATAAAATTTTTACTTTTATGGTATTTCTTATGTTGCCCAAGTAACACGAGCAACTGAGTTTGAAATAAGGTTGGGTTATGTCACACGTAACTACATGTAGGTACATACTTAGGTATATTAATTTGGCATGCATTGCTGAGCTTTTAAGTCGAAACAAATATTTGATGCATGGTATTTGTTGAAATAAATATTGTTCATGAAACATTATTCAAAATTTCCTGGAATACTTTATACGTATGTGCAGATGAAAAAAGCTTCAAAAAGGTTGCAAAACTATTTTTTTCTCTTTGCATGCATCACTATTTACTGTATTATTCAATGAAAAGTGGCTACTAGTTAAGTCACATTAAGAGTGCCTAGTTTTAGTATAAGCTTCGAACATGCGTGATAAAAAATCACCGCGCGAGGGCAGTGTTGCCTAATGAGAACATGTATTTCTTTTACCATTTGTAAAAATCCTTTATGTAAATGTAGGTATAACTTAGTAAATTAGATATTTCCATTTTAATTAATGATGCATAGCTAGGTACTTACGTGTTGTAAGAGTATTATCTTCTGCCGCCTCATTCTGGCAGATTACAATCAAACTCAAAATTAACAGGGAAAATACGCAGCGATCAGCCATTCTCATTTTTTATTCCTTATTCAAAACAATAAAAATATATCACGTTTCTTTTATTTTAACAATAGTACATTGTTTGGTATCACCGGTTGTAAATCACTGGCTAGTTTTTCAAACTATTTTTATTTAAATTTTTGAATTCGAATTTTTGACTGTTTTTTGTTCAGATTCGGCCGCGTCCGCTGTTGTTCGGATTTAGTTGGCAATAGGCGCGTTGTGATGGCGGTTGCGAACAGACGCTTGACTCATTTTGTTGAGGTGAAAGCACAGGGCTATGTGTTTTATTTGCGCGTGATTTTCGTCATCCCTGAGCGGCTCCCCACTTCACCATCAAATTCTTTACTAACGCACATGGAAGACTATAAGTCTGTGATGACTAACTTTATGCCTGTTGCTCGAGTTAATAGGTGAATACACTGACTCGGTAACTCATTATGTCATTGCTGACAGGGTGGAACAACGAGGACACTGCGTTCTTATGAAATAGTAGGGAATAAATGAGGCAATATCCATTGGTTAACATTTCGACGACTTTTAGGTGCCAGTATAAGTTAACATACATTTACATAATAATAGTATACAATTTTTTTAGAGATAAGTATAAAAAAATTGTATGAAAATTTAGTTTGATATTACCAATACATATATTTGATGTACCTAAGTAGGTAATATTTATTGAATATTTAGTATTTAGAATTGGTAAACCAGATTATGTAGGTAGAGAAGTCTACAGTAATCAATCAAGCGATTTGGAAATAAATATAGACCAATAGAGTTTGACTCGAATTATTCAGTGTGACTCCGACCCTTAGCGAATACCTCTGAAATAAGAGTGATCTTCTCGTACCTACTTAATTCTGAGGAAACATTACTGATATTCCGAGGGCTGGAAACGAGCTCTATCTAGATTTCTTCAGCAATTAACAAAGATCAGAACTGATTGATCGATTGAGTAAGTATTAGAATTATTTACGGGGCTACTTATATTTATTGGTAAGTAAAAGTATTCGGAATTATGTTTGTAGTAAATAATAATAATAATAAATAGTAATAGTAGTTTACGCCATATTAATAATATGACTCATGCCTTCTGATAGCGCTTACTCGTAAGTATGCACTTTGAAGTCAATGCATAGAATTTAATGACAAAGGTTTTATCTTCCAAGGCAATGATTGACATAGAATCTATAGAGCTCTGATAATACGAATTCATGTTTAAGTTATATTTACCTGCACTACATAATTCATGCGAAGATCAAGGAATTGATTTTTACAACAATATGGTAAGTTCAGGGAGTCGTATTTGCTTTAGCGGCAAAACTTTTTTGTATTTAATAATAAAAAATACTCCAAGATTAGTAAGTAAGTACACACAACAGCCATTTTTGTGGATAATAAAACAGGAACTTTATGTGATACCCAAAAATATTAATCAGTCGGGGCTACGAGTATTATATTTTGACATATTTATCTTTCTCGCGGTCATTACTTCTGCGCCCTCGTCTCTAGAAAAACTGACCTTGATTATGGAGAAAACTGAAATTTATAATACATTGCTTGGAATATTTTGTATTGATAAGAGATGGGTGATCTTGAAAAGCAATGTATAATTATGAATTGAACAGTCTAAAGTTTATTCGGTCGATAAGAACACCGGTACATAGTAAGTTCCAGATTGCGTTCGGAATTTATATTCTCGCATTTAGCTTGGTGACCGCGTTGCGAATCAAAGCACTAGGGGTGAAATAGACAATTTTACTTCATTCATTTAGTATTCAATTATATCAAACCAAAATGTCACATTGAAACAAGTGAAAAAATATTTATATTTTAAACTATTTAATAATTACTCATATTTGAAACTAGAAATAATAAATTAAAATGGGTTTCGACTTTACAAGAAGACAGTGGTTGACAATAGTAGTGATTTCAATAGCAGATTTTTGCAATGCAATATGTGTTGCTCTTCAAGCACCATTTTACCCTCTAGAGGTAAGAACTTTTAAAGATGTTTTTTTTCTCAAGACAATAATATTTTTCTATACTATATCATCAATCTATAAAATCGTCGTATATTTCCTTTATCCCTTTTGACCCCCATACTTTATCTCGTCAGTGACTTTCGATCGAGTTAAGGAGGCCCCTTAAATATTAAATTGACTCACTCGTATTTCGTATACAAAATAGCGTAAATAAGCAAATTTACTGACTGATATTTAGGAACAAGAACATGGATTAAATAAATGTATAATAATAATACTTTCAAGCATATGTTAGAGATCTACTCTTATAAGTTTTGAAGGAGTAACCACTCTAAGCCGACGGCTATTACTGAAAGTAACGTCCCGTTTTAACTCTCAATAGCATGGTACCTCTAGTCTGCACCTCTTTTGGTCATAAGCCCATTACACACGTAAAATATGTGATGTGCTATAATTTATATTAAAGCAAGCTACCACACACTGTGACGATGGCGATGCTGTATTAAATATTTTGCCTTCATATTTATGACGGTCGGCCTAGCATCTTCTAATAATTGTATTATATTAATATGTAATACAGTATAGGTTGGTGAAGTAATTGAAATATATATTACTAACTGCGCCCCGCGGTTTCACCCGTGTAAGTTTCGATTCCGTGGGAATAACAGCGATATAATAAAGTTTTAAAACACAAAAGCTGCTATTGTGACTTAACTATGATAGTAAGACATATTCCCTCGCGGACTTTTTTGTAGGTAATAGTGAGTACTTTAATCATGTAGTACATCATTTTTATGTATCATCAATAGTTTTCTCAGCGTACGCCAAATAATAAATTTTATAGATAACATTTTGCTACTTTGGGTTACATTATTGCAATTTTCTTAATCTCTATTTTTTTTTGAAAATAAATTATAGCCTATGTTTACTTCCTGATAATTTAGCTTTCATTTCGTGAAAAAATGGTTAAAATCGGTCCAGTAGTTTCGGAGCCTATTCGATACAAACAAACAAAAAAATCTATCCTCATTATAATATTAGTACAGAAGTATAGACTAGCCTCTGCCCACGGCTTCGCCCGAGTGGTACCCGGAAAAAAGTAATTTGTCTCATTCTAGGTCACTAACTACTGCACCAAAGAGGTCGCTATTATACAGCTTAAAACTGTGTGTGACGAGCTCTATGTCAGAGAATATGGCTTTATGGCTTAAGCCAAGCTTTAAGAATAAAGTAAACAACGAAGTGGAGTGTCAATCTTACAGCCAAAATAATCACGTTATCCGGTTCATGTATGCAGACCTTTCATGATAACCTTTGTCAAAAACTGATTAGCTACGTACTACACGCATACTCGTATAATCGGCTTATTCCATGTGCACTACGCAAAACGTTATGTTTGGGAATCAATAACGATAACATTTTTTCCTTTGAACTTTTGAAAATGACCTGATAAAACGTTCTTAATTACGCTAAACATGACTCTAGGCTGAAGTATAGAATAGATAGACCTGATAAAACGTTCTTAATTACGCTAAACATGACTCTAGGCTGAAGTATAGAATAGATGGGTTTTAGACGTGTCTGCAACACCAATTTTCTAACAGCCCTCTGACCAATTAATCTCATTACTCACTTATAAGTTACCTATGTATTGCCATCCTGCCTATTAGTAAAATTATCTTTATTATAAGGAAAAGTAAATCTGCGAACAAACAATTTAATTATGTGAACAGTGCTCTGACTTGCACTCTGTGCACGAACATTTAAAGCCAAAATTGGCTACGCAAATTACTTCAGAGCTCACCATCTGTAGTAGCACCACCTAGTTAAAGATTAACTGGTCTGGTTAAAGTTTAACTGGTCTCTGATAGTAGTAACAATGTCGCCGTAGCCGAAATCGTCTAGGAAGACATCATAATCCCCACTTTTCATGAGAATCATGATATCATGAGAGTAGGATCAGAGGTTTGAAAGTTATCCTGGGAACACTTGGAAAAATATATGTATATCTATGTATATGTAGCAAAGATAAAAACGCCGGTTCATCCAAGCTGAGTCCAAGCACCTCGTTACGCTCGGTCAATTAACTGTAATACTACAAACAACAACTTCATCACAACATTGCTATCGACATCAAACAAAAGAAGCAAGTCTTATTAATAGACCTATGATATTCTTGTAATATAAGAACTTTGCGGCATGATTGAATATGGGTTTGCGACCTCAGTGCTATTCGTTTAGTGTTTATTTCTATTAAGCCTTAAATAATCGAATTGAACTTTTACCCTGTCAATTAAGTTAATATTGGTACTTTGTAAGTAGAATATTGTTTACGACCTCGAATGTTCACACTTTTACGATTATCTAATGTAATAATTATGAAACGTTCATTAGCATCCTATAGTTTAACTATATAATAAATAATAATAATAATAATGCTGGACATTTTCAAACAGCATCACCTAGTCCCAAACTAAGCAGAACTTGTATTATGGGAACTACATGACTGATATACTACTTATATAGTTTTTTTTGGTAAATTCATACATATTATGCATAGAAAAAACCCAGACCCGAAACAAATATTTTCAGATACAAACATTTGTCCCGCGGCGGGAATCGAACCCGCAACCTTCTGCGTCTTAGGCGGACCTTCGCCCACTGAGCCACAGAGGTCGTCAACTTAGTCTAAAGTACCTTTAGAGTAACTACTGCATTATGTGATTATTATCAATGATGAGCGTAGGCACAAAGTAAGCTAACTTTGCTTATTTCCTTCAGAATTCACAAGTTCATAAAAAAAATCACTTTTGTTCCCTTACCTAGGTAACCTAACTACCAGTTCCACTGGGTTAGTCAGTACTACATTACTGTCTTGGTTGATTGTATCCAAGGTGATGATTGTATCAACCGGTTAAAGTAATCAGGTTTGTTTGATACACCTTTTTTTCATACACCTTGTAGGCAATTTTTTCAATTAAGTATACTTTTTCAATAGTTATTTGGTTTTTAAAGTGTCCACTCTTTATAAAATCTTGTAAGTATACTTAATTGAATCATTTGGGTACAGGAAATTCATACTGTGAGTGTCTCGGGCACATAAAATGACGCTGAGAGTGTCAGGCAGTAATAATATTTGAAGTTCTATTACGGTGATCTAGGTACTTCTGGGTCTTTTGTTATTTTTACCTGGGAAACAAAGAACTGATTTATGAGTGTTTAGTGAGGGAACGATGACGTGTTCGCCAAATTTCGTAACTGTAACACTTCATACAAGTTAAGTGACTTAAAAAGTTTTAAATTCTATTTTTTGCCACACGACTCAATCAAACGCACAAGCACTGCTTTTGATTATATTGGTGTACGTGGATGGAGTCGTGGTTTAAAATATTATTATAATTTATATATTTTCGCCATAATATATCCACGACATCAAAAGCTAAAGTTTGGTTATTTTTTCAGGCAGAGAAAAAAGGCTGCTCAGCTACTGAATATGGTCTTGTTTTCGGAGTGTTTGAGCTTGTGGTCTTTATCGTCAGCCCGATCTATGGAGCTCATCTCAACAGGATAGGACCTAAGCTTTTGTTCAATGCAGGGATTCTCACTACGGGCACATGTGCCATTTTGTTCGGGTGAGCGATACACCCTCGTGGTTCTAAAATCTACTAGTACCACAAAATCACCTCAAGTTTCTTAGCCATAGAATTATGGAAATATATACAAAAACAAACAAACATGTTTGACGACCTCTTTGATGCAGTGGGCGCAGGCCCGCCTGAGACACTGTTGGTTGCGGGTTCGATTCCTGCTGTGCGACAAATGTTTGTATGATCTGCAAATATTTGTCTCGGTGTCTGGTTGTTCTATGTATAATATTTATGTATTTACAAAACAAAATTATATAAGTAGTTTATCAGTCATGTAATTCCCATAATACAAGCTCTGCTTAGTTTGGGGCTATATGATACTGTGTCAAACTGTCCAGCATTATTTATTTTATTATTATTTTATTTTATTTATGTTCACGATTATTTATCCGCATGATATCCTCCGATTTATACCAAGTACGCATATCCGTGAGGATACACAAAGGGTAGGCCAGTTAGAGGCAAGTTGAAACGTTATCTTTGAAACTTTCCTATGTTTTGCAGTTTTTATTTCAGTAAATAGCATTCCAAGCTCATCGCCACTTATGAACACAAACTGATGATACAATCAAGTTTTTGGTTCGATTTTTTCTTAAAAATAAATTTGTGTGCCATCATTGAGTTGAAAATATCACCCAGGACCACACGACCTTTATTGAAAATCTCCGTAAACATATTAAATAAATATATAGAATATATGTTAATTTGGCACATTAGATCAAAAGGCAAACTGTTATACTCATGCCACCAAATAAAAGCTAGGTACCTACTTAAATCCAAAACATTAACATCGAAACAATTTACATATGTCTGAGTAGGTCTGTCTTACCAAACCGTTGTTCAGCTCAGCATTGGATGGATAATAATAATAACGCTGGACATTTTCACACAGCATCATCTAGCCCCAAAGTAAGCAAAGCTTGTGTTATGGGAACTACATAACTGATATACTAATTGTATTTATGTCGAATAAATCAATGTTTTCAGAATGTTGGACAAAGTGGAAGGGCACGTGCCGTTCATAACCCTCAGCTTCGTGATCCGGATTGTAGAGGCTTTGGGTAACGCGGCATTCCTCACTGCGTCCTTCGCGATCATCGCTAAGGAGTTCCCAAACAATGTTGCTACTATGTTTGTAAGTACCTACACTTTATTATGCTACTACGAAAGTTGTGAAGATGTATGTTTGTAACTCTTTCACGCAAAATCTGAACGTATTTTAATGAAACTTTACAGTAACATAGCGTATACATCAGAAAAACACATAGGTTATTTTTTGATAGGGTTTCGCGCCGTGCGAAGCCGTGAGCAGAGACTAGTCCTACTATAATATAATAAATGCGAAGGTCTGTGTGTGTAAGTGTTTGTTACCACGTGTCTCCGTAACTACTAAACCGTTTTTGATGAAATTTGGAATATAGATATTTTAAGTTCTGGAATAACAGAAAGGCTAATAATCTAATTTTCGAAAATCACCCTAAAACAGGGTGGTAAAGTTTTTATAGAAAATGTTAGTCCTTGGTTAGATTCGCTCAAATCATGGTATAAATAAACTTTAAAATAAATAATAAAACCCGTATTTTTTATTTTTTCAAAACTAATAGTCCCTTAGTTCCTTACGGGGTCAAGAGAGTTATAAAGTTTGTATGGTTTTTTTTTGGTTCGATTCACACAAAACTTGGTATAAATAAACTTTAAAGTAAATAATGAAAAACGTATTTTTTTGCAAAACTACCCTTTAGGGGTATGCAAAGAAGGTCATACGCTACTTTTAGAAACATACCACGCGGGTGAAGCCGCGAGCAGAAACTAGTTTATCATATTTCTAGAACCAACACATAAGTAATTATTATCAAACTAAACTTGTTTTCAGGCATCGCTAGAAACCTTCTTCGGCCTCGGTCTCATCGTTGGGCCCACAGTTGGAGGGGCCCTGTACGGGCTTGGAGGCTATTCGTTGCCATTCGCCGTGCTCGGCTTTGCTTTATTCTGCGCCGCTGTCATGAGCTGTGTGACCCTGCCGAAGAACCATGATGACGAAGACATGTCGCCTTCTGGGCGTGAGTGTAATGCTCTTTTCTTTTTTATTAATTTATCATCATCATCATCATCCCGACCTCTGTGGCGCAGTGGGCGAAGGCCTGCCTGAGACGCAGAAGGTTGCGGGTTCAATTCCCGCCATGGGATAAATGTTTGTATCTGGTCTGGGTGTTTTCTATGTATATTATGTATGTATTTACAAAATAAATAGTATATCAGTCATGTAGTTTCCATAATACAAGCTCTGCTTAGTTTGGGGCTAGATGATGCTGTGTGAAAATGTACAGCATTATTTATTTATTTATTCCGTAGCGCAGCGAGCGAGCGGGTTTGATTCCCACGTGCGACATCTAATATCGACTTTTAAAACAGACATCTGTTTGCATAGTTTGAAAATATCTGTCCCGGTTCTGGATATTTTAGTGGCATGGTCCTCATGACACAGGAGACTAGAAAAGCCGTCCTATAGATACATTGCACCTTCCAGTTCTGGTCAATGCTCAATACCTTTAATCATCAGCGATTTCCCGCTCTGAAACCCTGATCTGCCTTGCTGCAATGCTACTTTAAAATAGCCTAAACATAACTTGTTAATAATTATATAATTTTTAACCGACATCAAAAAGGAGGACTTTTCAATTTGACAATTTTTATGTGTGTATGTTACGCGATTTCTTCGCCAATTGTGAACCGATTTTTTTTTTTTTTTTAATGGGTAGTACTAATTACTAATTTTATGAAAATATCCCACCCTTAAGGGATGAAAATTTATATTGGACTTTTTATCAACATCCCGTAATTTGAAGTCCGATTTATTTTTTCCTGGAAAACAAATATATTTTATGTATTTTCATTTTGCAGCAACTATGTTCACACTCCTGAGAATCCCTGGTGTTTTGCTGTCAGCAATCAGCATTATCTCAACTAGCATGAGTCTCGGTTTTCTGCAAGCGACCCTGGAGCCACATCTCAGACAGGTATTCAAACTTTTTTACAATATAGTGAAGCACCCTAAAAAGAACACAACATTTAAAATCCGTATAGTACTTTCTACGCTGTAACCGTACTATTGCTTCTTTATGCTAAGTTATACAACTTACGAAAATCTAGAAAATTCAATCAACGCCTCGATATGTCTTTAACTCTACTAAAACCTTCAGACAATATTTAATTCAGAGTATATTTTAAACATAATCTGGCTGAAAATGATCCTATGAGATTCCTCTTTCTCTGTCTCCTGTCTCTTGAGATTTTAAATCAAACTAGTTACTCACCGAAAGATTCAATGTAGGACTATCTAACCGATGATTGATCTTTAATATCCGTGTAGTGACATCTCTCGCCACGTGATTGAGTTACGTAACATCAACGAAGAGCAACGAACTAGTAATAAACGAAGAGCTACCACATACAATACACAGATGGCCATCGAAGGGTCCATCGCGCAAGTAGAGTTTTAACGCAACCTGAATATATGTAATACCTCAGACAAATTATGTTGGTCCTAGGACCCCGGGATAAGTGGATCAGATGGATCAGCCCGGTGGAAGATCTTCTTATTTTTAAATGGAAGACACACCATCAACCGTGTTCTCCATTTTAATATAATTGATTTTAAAATCAAGAAGTAAACGGATAGTGATGGCTTAATCAACTCATGACACCTACATAAACCAACACTTCAGATTTTTTTTGTTTGTCCTTCACAGTTCAAATTTTCTCCCATGGTCCTTGGGCTGATGTTCGTTATCAACGGAGGCGTATACGCCATATCGGCTCCTTTCTGGGGCTGGGTGTGTGATCAACCGAAAATGAAACCCAAATACGTCACTGTGATTGGCTGTATTTGCGTCACAGGCGCATTTCTGCTGATCGGTCCAGCGCCTTTCTTCAATATGCCTACGTAAGTTCCTTCAATAAGTTTTCATGTTACTTTGCATTTTTGTGAAAATGCCTAAATTATCATCATCTTTTGTTTTTTTTTCTTCTAAAAAACTTCACAATGATTTAATAATGGACTATATAAATGTGAAAGTAATATTTAAACGGATATGTGTTGTGTTACCTGACTAAGTAATGCCTAACAGCTTAATCAGATTTGATTAAAGGATATAGAGCTGAAATAATATGTACTAGTTTTTCTCGTTTTTTTCCATTCGGGTACCATTCAAACGAAGCAGGAAGTAGAAGTTAGTAACATAATCTTGGTTGCACCGATTTGATTCCTACATAAACTTATTAAAATGCACTGAGATGTTTGCTCTGGTATTTTTGAAAGGCATTGCGTTTTGTTTCAGGATAATGTGGGTGAGCATCGTAGGGCTGGTGCTTCATGGATTAGGACTAGGAAGTCAACTCGTGGCTTCATTCTCTGATGCTCTCGGCACCGCAATGTGAGTAACATCTGTTACAAGCCTCCTAATAGCCAGTACTGTACTGTCAGATCGGTAATAAATAATTGCAGGGACTCAGTTTTTGTGCAAATTATGTTTACATTTGTTAAGTAATAATAACATAATAATACCAATAGTTTTTGCACTAGAAAACCTAGGGTCACCAAGATACAGGCCATGCCTAGTTAGTAGACCAACCGCTAAAACTTTAACAAACATATTTTATAGGCAAGTTCTTGCCACTCTTTTATCCTAGTGCAAATATATATATTAAACACTGTGTCTTATTTTTAAAATAAATTTATTGTTTTATTCTCAATAAGATCGTTTGCAACGATATTTAGATAGCTAGTTGTTTCTTCTGTATTTTTTTATATACATACAAAAAGTGTTACTATGAAAAATATTATACTACCTAGAAGTCATAATAAGTAATCAGATTAACAGTTTTACCGAAATTGTATGAAAATGTCACGTTCGACATGTCTACCAGCGCGAGAATTGGGCCCAACTCTTAAATTTCGTTCGCCACTGAATATAGGTACAAAATTTGAGTGGATTTAATGCTTACCAAAGCAAAACATAAAGAGACATAAAATAAAGAGCGAGCGAACCCCTTTGAAGAACATGTAAACCACTGATGAAGATGGTTTAAAACCACTTTATGCTTTCCATCGTCTCTGATACATACTCAGTCCATAGTTCTTTGAGGATACCAATGAGGGGTTAATCAGAGGCACGTTCAAAGATATACATTCGGCACATGCAAGTAGTTAGCATTCCTTATTAATTGCACAAACAATTGAACGAAAAAAAACAACATCTTATAGCAAACGTATACGGGCGCTTGTCGCCCCAGCGCCGTTAAAAACTATTGCGTGATTATAATTTATTTTTTAATGTAAAAAACAGCCAACAGGCACTTACATAGTCCTGATTTCACACTAGGATTCCCTGTGTCGTGGGTATCAGGAACTATGAGGACCATTATACCACAACACCCGATGGTACCCGGGCCCTACTAAATTTCCCTCCTATTAAATTCTCCTACTTATGATTGTTTTTCAGTGCCAGTGGATTACCAAACTCCATAGAAACGTACGGGCTCGTTTCCGGAATGTGGACCTCTACGTTTGCTCTGGGAGCGTTCATTGGGCCGACGGTATCCGGACTACTTTTCGACTCTATCGGATTCCGTAACTCGACGCTTTTTATTTGCATATTGCATATTTGTGTGGTAAGAACAATATTCTGGAATATTACTGGGTAGGGTATATCAACAAACCAGTAGTAGAGCTTCTTGCGGCTCTCTCTACCATCTATTTCTGTCGCCAAGCAGTAGTCGCCGGGAAATTACAGGCACATGCGACTTTTCTATATAAAAAGATATTAAGTCACGCCTAAGTTTAGTGCAGATGGGTAGCAGTGTTACCGACGAGTTTCGCTGACCATCGCTTAAGAGGGGCGCCCTTCCATAATAATATCTCGCTTTTGTACTTTCTAGTGAATGAATGAATGAATGAATGAATAAAAATACTTTATTGTACACCATATGAAAAATAGATATAACTTAACAAAACTAAAAAAAAACTTCAAGGCAATGGGCGATCTTATCGCTTAAAAGCGATCTCTTCCACACAACCTTTGGATGGAGAGGATTTAATGAGATTGTTATAATGGCTGGGGGTGAACTAATGCTTTATTAATTTGGAAAGTTTTAATGTTTTGAGACCAAAAGACACCTGTTCTCAAGACCGATGCTGATCGGTTTAAATACAATAACCTTCATCTATTTATTTTTACCCGCGACGTCAAAAACCTATATATGTGTTTGCCATAAGGGGTTGTTTGTTTATTTGTTTGTTACCATTTATCTCCAAAACAGCTTTAATTTGATGTAACGTGGGTTTTTGCAATCGATTTGTATATCTTCAAGGATGGTTCTTAGGGATCATTCCCACTCAATGTAAATATTTTTCCCTCTCTATACCACGAAATAATTTAATAATAATGTAGGTACTTATTTTGTTCCCACTCATTCCCACGCCACAGAATACAATATTAGTACTACCGGGCTAGGCCAAGCAAAAGTACAGTCAATAACAACATAGTAGTAAAGATCGGTAAGATGTTTTTTGTTGCACGTTGCAATGTTAGAATGAGATAGAAATAAAAATGCTAGAGAATTATAATCTTCTCATCAAATGCAGGTAGAACTATTGTGCAAGAAAGATACATCTTCTTCTTCGACGGAATCTTTAAAAGCTGCGCGCCGCCTTTCTATCACTTGTACTCTATGCATGCAGATATTGGTAGTAACAAATGTGAAACAAACGTAATACCTGTGCTTTTCGCACTTTTTCCTAATAAAATGCAGAAAACTTAAGAAATATTTTTCAACTCAGTCAAGCAAAGCCTGCCACTCTGGAAACCACGTAAATATTTTTTGATTTTGAAATAAGCGTTATCAAAGCTGCACAAACATCCTTCTCTGATGTAGCTATCAAAGGTTGCAACTTCTAGCTATCAAAGGTTGAAACTTGATATGTAAGATAGAACTGTTTGGAGAACAATAGATTTGGCATTGGTGGGAATGACCCGTTCTCAGATAGGTTTTATAGGCCGCAAGTCCTAGTGATTTGGGCGCTACAACCGATGATAGAATTACACGACAGTATTTCCATCATTATCATGACATAAAATCATGACATTACCCATAGTAGTGGACGTACAACTTTTTTTAATTTCTGGACCATTTCATTGTCATAATAATTGCAATTAAAACAAGTTTATTTTTACAAAATTTAAATATACAAAGAGCTGATTTTTTGGGATATTATAAAAATCTTATAATTTCTTTAAGTTAGCACTTTAAAACCCAAATATTTCCAGGCTATAATAGTCATGTTGTTCCTGTGGACTTGTGACCGCTCCTACAAGATGGACGTGTCAGTTACGGCTGGTGACTTGCTCCAGATCGACGGCACCTTGGATGAGAGCGTGCTTATAGGAGACAAGTTCTCGGCGGCAGCGCCCAGAGAGAAGAGGTAAAACTATTCTCATCTCAGATCCCACAAGATAAAATTAATATGTAAGAACAGAAGCTATTAAGTTTTTTGTGTACTAAACAGAAAACAAAAGCAAAATATGTGAGGATACCAAGGGGATATTTAGAGACAAGTCCAAACACTTTTTTTTCTATAGTTGAATCAACTTTTGTTCTGCGACTTTTCGAAAAGAGTCTATTTTCATTAAAGAAAATGGCGGTAATAACCCGCTGTCTTCGGTATAAAACTAATAAATTCGCTATTTTAGGTATGTTTTCCGATGTTAAACATCTTTTTCGTTTGATAGTAGTCATAATGTTAGCACATAGTCTAAAATACAGCATTCTTCTGAAATTATTTATTGAAAATTAGACGTATATTTCAGAAAAACTTGTTCACTATCATGCGCAGAATCATCCCCGTTCGGTTTTGTATACATTTTCTAGGATACTCTGTGGTTACTGATGCAATGGAAATTGTTGCACTCAATCAGTTGCACTGACACGAGCATGATAAGTTGTTGACCATCATGCTCATGTCATAAAGTGCCACGCGAGTGATGCTGAGCTATTCGCTTCTGCCCTCAGCATCGCTCGCAAAAACTTTTGCTGATGATATTTTTCATTAAAACCTTTTGTTTTGGCAGTCGTAAGTGCGGCATCACCGTGGAACAGTCCCGGCCACCCGCCATGAACTCGCTCATCGCGTGCTCTTCCTTCAAGAACCGCCGCAGTCCGTGGAGCCAGCGCACGCCCAAGTACCGCCCCTCCTACGGCAGCCTCGACCACCGATACCGCGGTGCACAACACACATAGGGCCTTTTTTTTATGTATCCCAATAAATCCGATTCATAGGGACTTGAACCCGCATCTTCGCCTATTATTGGCAATGCGTCATGAATTACATTACCTAGTTAATGACAATTAAATTTAAAGTTCTATATAAATGTTGTTTTCATGTTAAAATGGACAAACTTCTTTGTCTCTTTCTGATGTGTGTCATTTCTAACTCAACAGTAGAAAACAAAACACTGTTTAACAACACAACTTTTAAAAAATCTTGGACCCTTAAATCTAAATTCACTTACACTATAACGGGTGATCATGACAGATTCTATGAAAGCATGTGCCTAACCACCGGCTATTGTGTGTGTTATTGGTCTTAGGTCGTTACTTACTATACGGGGCAGCAAGATAATGGGACTCTTTCAAAAGTTACTTTCTTATGAGGTTAGAAAATTGAAGCATTAGAATAATTTGAATATGACTGTTTTGGAATTTATAAAAATAGCAGGTACTCAGCCTAATAAAGTTCAATTATCTTGCCACAACTGTATAAGATACATGCTATGTCCCTGGAATATCCGCATTTTTTCTTACTCTATAGATCTATAAAATTACCTGCCAATGCAAAAGACAATATATTGTAATATTACGCCAAGTTTATTGGTAGGTACAGTTAAGACTAATGTTATCTCAAAAGTTGTGATCTAAGTAGTTAAATCATTGTAAAAATCGTTGAATTTGGAAATTCATTCTTTTTTGTCAAGGGAAAAAATATTGCCTTTATAAGTTATCGTAATATATATTAAAATATGCTTTCACTCGTTCAGAAAAAAAAACAATCCTACTGTGTACTATCAATATTTTTCAGGCCCTTCTGTAGACAAACGCCTGAATAATCATCAATAGAAAGAAATAAAGAGTATTTTTATTTGAGCCCAAAAACACAAACATGGTAAAAAACTGGAAAAGAATTAGCTTATAGAAAATGTGTTATATTATTATCAATATATGCAACAAAAACAGTTTGCAGATTATTGATGTGTAGGCGCTTACCATTTACCTTATTAGATTAGAAACTAACACATAACTGGGAGGATATATAAAATCTCAGTACAAAAAAAAAAGGATTAATAAAACATGGTATTTGATTTTGTTAGAGCACCAGTTAATGATTTTTTGTGTGAGAGAAAGAATACATTGAGCAAAGATTGTTACATATTTTATAAGAATAACGTTATTACCATCTCCGAACATTGGCCAATAACCTTCCAATTACATTGTATTTTAATACATTATTTTATACTCATCTGCGCTCTCTCTTGCACAACTCAGCATTTTTGTAGCAAATTTATCTCGTCCACTTTGCAATATTTTACGATTAATTTTCTTCTGATACTTCTGATTTTCACTTTTTACTGGTATCTCTATATCACACAAAGGTTACATTTTGGGTAACATCCAGCCACCTTAACCAATATGATTGCATTGGGAAACAACTTATTTTGACTGACGCATGATCAAAACTTTTTTAACTTGAATAGATTTGTCTTCTTTCGAGCAGCCCCCAGGTAAAGAGTATCAAACATTAGATACTCATAGAACTATTGCTAGTCTTAACTTGTTGAAGACGTGAAGAGGTCATAGGCATTTGACATTACGACCTACGGACGGGGCTTTCATTTACATTGGACCTATAGCTTATAATACACGCTGGGATAAGCTTAGAAATGCTGCCATTATATCTGGAGAGAGCCTTACAATCAATTATATTACCCACTCAAGTCTTGTGTTTATTATAAACACGGATCATGAACATATGAATGGATCTTTAGTAATATTGAATAAGCAGAAGAAAAAGCAAAAAGCCCCTCAGTTACAGAGAAAAATCATATTGTAATTAACTACCGCGTTCAGTAGGTATTTCTTTGATAAGGCAAATAAATGGCCATAGCAGTGGGAAACCTGTTATCACGATTATAAATTCACTTTAAGTAACTCTTAATTAAAATTTTTAGCTATCGTATTAGCGATGAACAACAGTGTCATTAAAATCTCATTTCTAGCCCGTCGATAAGGAAGCCGACAAATGCTGGATTTAATTACACGTACCTATCAATTCGAAAAAG
This sequence comes from Perizoma flavofasciatum, assembly GCA_958496245.1. Lineage (NCBI taxonomy): Eukaryota > Metazoa > Arthropoda > Insecta > Lepidoptera > Geometridae > Perizoma > Perizoma flavofasciatum. The sequence continues at coordinate 11,223,695 of OY292423.1, forward strand.
TAAAACGAAATTGTATTCAAAGAAAGCTTGATGAGATATGAAAGCCGGTAGACAACTGACAGCAAAAATTAATAGAATACTAGATTGCATCCTACTGGGACACGAATTCCTAATAAACTTCAGTAAGAAGATATGATGCATTAGGGATGCATACAATAAGAATCTGTCTACAGACACATTGTCATAATCACTCTCCTATTATAAATGTATTATTATTATTCACGGATGTTAAAACTTGGATTTTAGTTGCTAAAAAATCTGTAACGTCTAAACCGTTTAGGATAGGATTTTAAACCGGAACACCTGTTCCAAATTCTATCCCAATCGGTTATAGATCAGATCACAAACTATTGTTTATGATCTTCAGATCATACTTAACACAAAAGCTACTTTTTATCCGGGTACTACGGTCGCGAAGAGGCTATTATTCTATATTATTCTTACATTGTTTAAATTTGTACTTGGGTGCTCAAACAAACCCGACTTTAGTAAATTCAAAGTTTTGCACTCTCTATTCAGGAAGTGTTTAACAATTTGTATGTTACCTTAAGGTGAGTCCAGACTAAGTAACATGTTATAATACATTGGTTATATAACACGCCCACTTTGTTTCATAACATTGTAATATATAACAAGACTGTACACATTACAATAACAGTGCAATATAATAATGTTATCCAACATGTCTACAATTGCCGTTTTTTAGTTCTGCAGTGCTGTTCAAAATGTCAATACGAGAGAACGCAAAAGTTATACAATATTTTGCACATGTTATAACATGCTTTATAAAAATATATAACTTGTTTCAAAAACACATATAACCACACTAATAAAACATGTTCAATAACTTTGTTTTATAACATGTTTTATTACATAGTCTGGAGTCATCTTTAGAATACACCTACAACAGTGGAAGCTACAATAATATACCGTACCGAAACCCGTCGAACGGGCTGAGTCACGATCCCTGCTTCGGGTTTCAGCCACCGCTTCCCAGGCCAAGTAAAACCCCGATTGAGTAAAAGCTGTACGTTCCTATTGTATACATTATTATATTTAGGATCAGTATCGACCACTTGAACGAAAGCGGCAGGTATCTTTCTATTTTTAGTATAGTAGAGAAACAGCAGAATAGTAAAAAAAAAATTATATAGTCAAGTAAATAATAAGATTAAGAAGTATATGTTAGTTTACCTACCTAGATAATACAATTTAGTCTAAGTGTTATTGTTAACTAATGTAGTTGAGTTTTACCTATTGGAAGGTTCTAAGAATTGTGTCCTATTAGAATGTTCTGTCGCTTAACGCATAATTGGTCTATCTGTAATTCCGTTAAACGGATTATTGATAATTATAAAATAATATTAATCAAAACCCAACAGACACATACACCCCACACTAGGATTCTCTGTGTCATGGGTAGCAGGAACTACGAGTTGCATGGTATAACTACACCCAGAACCGGAACCAATATTTGCAAACAGTTGTCCCGTAGCGGGAATCGAACCAGCTCCTCTTGCGTCACAGCTCTCAATCAACTCAATCGCCGCCGCGCCATCCAAATCATAATTTATACTAAGTAGACTGGATTAGGGCTTAGAGTTCTGAGATGGAATCTTATTCACTAACCCTTAGTCTGCTTTTGCACAAAAAAAAACTATTATAGTCTCAAGGTTAAGGCTCGCCGACCCGCCCTTGATTACAAGGAAACTGTATCTTCCATAGTCAGGTGATACTGCCTTCTGCCTACTTCCTTCTGATATTATAAACGTGAAACTTTGTGAGGATGGATGTTTGTTCCTCTTTCACGCAAATCTACTGAACGGATTTTGATGAATCTTTACAATAATATAGTTTTTACATTAGTATAACACATAGGCTACTTTTTATCCGGGTACCACGCGGGCGAAGCCATGGGCAGAAGCTACTAATATTATAAACGTGAAAGTATGTGAGGATGGATGTTTGTTACTCTTTCACGCAAAAACTACTGAACGGATTTTGATGAAACTTTACAGTAATATAGCTTACCTATACATCAAAATAACACATAGGCTACTTTTTATCCGGGTACCACGCGGGTGAAGCCGTGGGCAGAAGCTAGTAACTCATAAAGTATTACCATAATCAACATATACAGTGCCGATCACCCATATTCGATGATTACAATTCGTCAGGCGCCATTTAAAGAAACTAATGCCCAATTCACACAGAAACGTGTCGAACTAAATGAAAGACTCACGAATTCATGTATCACAACACAAGGGCATGACTCGAGCGTACAAACAGTCAAAACGTTGAGACATCTGCACTTACTAGTACCTGCCATTTTCCAGAAATAGAGATGAGAACGTTTTGGCAAACAAAATGTATGAGAAAAAGTTAATATCATACTTATGGAGAGTATTTTTAAATGTATCCCGAATATTGGAATCAACAGCGGGACTCATTTAAAATGTTCACCATAAGTATCGATTTCGCTTTAAATTAACAAACTTTGAAGTAAAATAACATTTCACATCGAAAAACCTCCGAGTTCCGAGCACTGGAAAACTAATCATGTACTTAAATGTCATCATCATAAACAGCCTCTAAAAGTCCACTGCTTTAGGTCAATCTTTCTGAGTGCCATAACGATCTTGAGCCACCTCCAATCGGGAAGTCAGTTAATGGAGGTCCTCCATTAACTGACTTCCCTCTGGTCTTTCCGAAATTGGTCCATAGGGTGGGGCCCTTTCAATAATGCTTCAACTACCTACTGAACACCAACGTTCCTACTTATCGACCAATTAGAAGGTAAATTTTTATAATTTTTGGAAAACTTCTTAGCAAAGAACAAAGTAAAATGTTCAAGTTAGTAGGGACCAATCATCACGGAGTGAACGAACGAACATATTAATTAATGAAATGAGAACCTCTTTTTTTGATATCACGATATTCCATATTACATTTTCTCACAAAAGCGCGTACAAGCACAATAAAAAGGATCGATTAATACTAGTACAAGGGAACGTTTATAAATTCTTATTTTTAGTATTCTATATAACAATTTTCTTTACGCACATTTGTATTAGCAGTTTTTGATTCCAAGTTCTTCTAAAATTATTGTTCGCACCAAAAAAACGAATTGTCGTATCATAAATTCAGACCGGTTGAACAAATCGAAGACCAGTTTACCTTGACATCGCATAAATGTCAAATTAAAAATAACATTAGTTAGAAATGACAAACTAGTTTCTACTGTGCCGTGTTACAATTTAATTGTTATGAAATATAGTCGCTGTTGGTAGAGAGCTAGATTTTAAGCCTAAGTTTCATGCAAAAGACATCAACGCGCAACAACGGTCTCTTTTTGTTGGTGTCCATTCAAAAATGTTTACCACCCTTCAATCTTCGCCTTTCTAAGGGTTTGAAGCCAAATAACGAGAACCAGAACCCCTATAATTTTGTAATATCTTCCTTCTTTATTTCTCCCTTGTGCCCCTGTATCTAGGTTAAGCGAGTATTATTTGCTTGCAACGAAAATAAGTTAGACAGATTTTTAATTGTAACTTTAGGAAATAAAAGGCAACTTTGAGACTTTTACACAACGTGTCATGCACTACACTTCTTGGCAGTTTTTTTTTCTTATAACAAAAAGAAAATGACATCATAAGGTTCAAGGTTTCGGTTTGCATCAATTCAATAAACGAGAGTGAAATAATAATATGAAATAAGCATCTCACGAACATTCGGTATCTGTCATCATCTCGATTTCTAAATTAGCACATGGTATACAAAAACTAGTAGTAAGTATTTATTAGAATATGTAAGTAGTAGGTAAACAAAGATGTCTTCATACCTCCTCATGCCCTTCACTTTCATCCATAATTCACGTGACACTTTGCACACATATCATTAGGTACTATTGATTTTGGAAATGTACAGAAACTCCTAAGAGAAACTGCATTATTGTTGTCTTTGTGCATGTTATTGCTTTCTCATTGTGTCTCCAGCTTTTCATCCTCTACATCCACTGACGTGGTGGCGATAAAAGGAAAATGGATGTCAAGTGGGTATCAAAATTCACGTGAATGTACCACCGCTATCGCCATCGCCTACACGTCAGTTTGACCAGGCCTTAAGAGTGTCTTCAGGCGGACGTTAGCATTCCATCAGTGCAGCTGCATTTCCATACAAAGTCAGCGGTTTTTCTTTCTTTTGTTTTTTTTTTGTTTGTGGTAGCGGCGTACCGCATCGTCGATCGTCAAATGTATAGAGGTAGCCAGGCAAGCCATCTAACACCTCAAGTCAGTTTTAGTATCTCAGTAAAGGCTCTGCCATGTGTTAGTGAGGACTGTCCAGTGAGGATGTAAACTCGCCTCCGAGATGCAGTTTTCACACTAGTTCGGGGGATAGTGAACAGACAAACTGGGCAGCTTCGCTGTTAGCGCCATGTTTTTTTACAACAACCTTAGTTTTAGTTTTTAGTATAGTATTATATGAGTCTTGACGTTCGCCAAATAAAAAGTGTATCATATTTGCTCCGTCAAAGTTCTTAAACAAAATACCTACCTACCGGTAAACATCTCGACAAAAACCTTAAAACTTCCTCAAACGAGAATTTAATTTGTCTAAAACCTTATAATTATACTGTTTTTTTTAATGACTCATTGCACAGTCATTGGGTTAAAAAGATCCGATGGCAGATGATTTTCGTGAGAATAACATTACTTTGTTTGACTCGATGGTTTTGTTGTTTCCACAATCACGAAACAATATCGTGAACGCAATGACAATACACTGTGACTTTAACTAACTCGTTTTGCAATGAGCTGGAAGAGCAACAAAATTCTGTCTATTTTTTTTTAAACAAATAAAGTGGCAAACAATTTTACGCCCCACCAATTAACGCTTGTAATAAACGGTTACCGTAACGCTTGTTACAATCGCTGACCGAGAGAGATATCGTAGTCATGTGCCTGTATTTTCATCAGCACCCATACCCTTTAAACCGGAACACAGCAATGCAAACATTACTGCTTGTCGGTAGAAATTGGTATATTGGTAGTACCTCCCCAGACGAGCTCTTTGAGCTCTATTACTTCTTCATTTCAGTGTTTATAAACACGCGTCTATTGCCATACTCCAGTTGAGTTGACAGATCAGTACACAAGACTAATTGAAAGAAAGATTGAAAATGATTTACTATACAACTAAAAAGTACTTACATAGGCGAACTTAATACTGGCTTTTTATCCAGCTAACCTTTGTATAATATGGAAAACAGTCTTGAGGTATTGCATAAATAACAAAGAAAGTTATAAATTACTAGCTTCTGCCCACGGCTTCGCTCGCGTGGTACCAGGATAAAAAGTAGCATATGTGTTATTATGATGTATCAGCTATATTACTGTAAAGTTTCATTAAACTCCGTTCAGTTGTTTTTTCATGAAAGAGGAACAAACATCCTCACAAACTTTCACGTTTATAATATTAGTAGGATATGCTAGAGCTATATAGGGACTAATGCCGAATATCTTGAAATATTTTAGAGTGATAAGCGAAATGGGATCGCAAGCAGGCAAGTTAGCTAGATAGATAAATAAAAATGTATTTGTTACTACAGACACATACACATACAATATACATTATTATTCTATTTTAACATAAACAAACACTATAGGTATCAATAATCAAAATAATAATGCTGGACATTTTCACACAGTATCATCTAGCCCCAAAGTAAGCAGAGCTTGTGTTATGGGAACTACATGACTGATATGCTACTTATACACATTTTTTTGTAAATGCATACATATTATACATAGAAAGCACCCAGACCCGAGACAAATAGTCTTTCATAAATAATAAATACTCGTAGACAAACATATTCAAAAAGTAAGTAAGTGAGACTCTACCCGATGTAGCTGGGCTTTTATTCTTATTCATGAAGTGGAAAACAGCGTTTCTGTACCAATAGATAATGACGCAGACAAAAATATTGCAAGGAAGTCTAAACTTTCAATGGAAACAGACACTAAAATTACCTTTTGAAACAGCTTTGCACTTCCACAAAGATGTAACCTCTCTCACGAATGTTTAGCCTCAGGCTGAAATATAACGCGAAATGCCTTCAATTTTGCAAAACAAGTTGATAATAACCAGGGACATTGATAATAACACCCTATTTGCTAAAAAATAGCACTGTTAAGATATGATCGGCCAAACGAGTGGATAAAGATAGAAAAACGAAACTAGAGACTATTTGAAGAAGAAAAAATAATAGAAGTACCTACTATTACTGAGCCTTGGGGAAAACGAACTTGCAATAATATATCTTTGTAACTAACAAACGTTATGATTCGACGACTCAGCCAGATATTCTGAGACTGGATGAGACACAAGGTATGCGGATTCGATTAAAGCTGCGGGGCAAATGTTTGCATGTTCTGTAGATAATTGTTTCAAGTTTAGGTATTACTAGCTTCTGCCCACGGCTTCGCCCGCGTGGTACCCAGATAAAAAGTAGCCTATGTGTTATTCTGATGTATAAGCTATATAACTGCAAAGTTTCATTGAAATCAGTTCAGGAGTTTTTGCGTGAAAGAGTAACTAACATCCATCCTCACAAGCTTTCACGTTTATAATATTAAATAAATAAATAAAATAAATAAATGAATAATGCTGGACAATCCAATCCACACAGCATCATCTAGCCCCAAGCTAAGCAGAGCTTGTGTTATGGGTACTAGATGACTGATATACTTAATACAATACATTACATAGATAGATATTTTTTATTATACATAGAAAATACCCAGGACACCCGGAACAAATATTTGCAGATCGTACAAATATTTGTCCCAGGGCGGGAATCGAACCCGCAACTAAAGGAGGTTGCGGGTAGCAGGCGGACCTTCGCCCACCGCGTCACATTGGTCGTCAATATTAGTAGGATAGGATAGTTCCACGACACATGGAATCCTTGCGTGGGGTCCGGACATGTTTGTAACTGTTGGGTATTTATTTATTTATTATTATTAATAACCTACATAATTATAACTTTTGAGTAGGTAGTAAGTATTTGCTTAGCTTATTAAAAAAACGTAACCGGTTGAGATCTGAGGGCCTCTGCTAAAATAAAAATCACGATAACTCCACAAAAAGGTTTTGGATACATAGTAACTGTGATGTATTCTGTGGTTTGGGAACAAAAACATGACGTCAGCATCGCAGCCGGGCGATGACACCAATCCTGTTAACCCTGAACCGATTCTAAGAAGGTTGTGCTTTGAGATGAACAACTTTGAAACTATGAAATGATGATTCATAAAAGCTTAAATCCACCCAATAAGATTGCTTATCAACTGATTGATAAATAAATAACTAATGTTGGACAATATCACACAACATCATCTAGCCCCAAACTAAGCAGAGCTTGTATTATGGGAACTACATGACTGATATACTACTTATATGCATTTTTTATTTGTAAATACATAGAAAACTTTCAGACCGGAGACAAATATTTGCAGATCATACAATCATTCGTCCGGCGAATCGACCTTCGCCAACAGCGCCACAGAGGTTGATCAAAACTGGAGTATAATAATCTCCAAAATCTATTTGTTTAGTTCATTTATTTTCATGAATCATGGCATATTGCAGGAACTGTTATCGGTTTCATGGATTTTAGAGCCTATTCAACTTACGTACTCGTAGATAATAAATAACTTAAGTGCGTTTCAGAATCTACTCAATGTAGAAAAAATATACGGAGTGTCGGCATTAGATATTTGAAATTAATGAAAATCAATCGCGAACACTTGTGGCGAAATATTCATAATCAGTTATCGGTAGACCTACAGCAATGACTCATTTAACGGATCCTAACTTCAACGAACTCAACCGTCGATTCAATTTTTTTTAGACCTAACTTCGAACAAACTGAGTTCATATCCATACGATTTGGGAATGAAGTTTTTACTTACAAAATAACTAATCTCATAGATAGATATATCAATAGGTATATCACCAGTACACCAGTAATATAAGAAACAAAACAGTTAAAAAAATGAAATTACAATCATTAACTAGTATTGCAACGGGTGATTTTATCGCTGAAAACGATCTTTTTCATGCAACGTTTGGCCTAATAGAAATTAGAAGAACAAAATAAGGACATTTACCTACTATTTTTTTTAATCTTTATTTATTTATAGAGAGTTTGTTCACGATTTGAACATGCCACCCTCGAGAGGTCTTCTTTACAAAACTTAATCTCTACACTTAATACCTAGTTTAACCATTTTGAATAACATTTTAGCAACTTTCAGGTTCAGGAGTCAGGTTTTGCTAAAATATAGTTACATATACCTACTTCATTAAGGCACAAATTATTGCCTAAACAAAATATGTTTCTCTCGCCTCGTTTCGAACACACTCCACCACTATGTGATTCATATTTTCGATAACAATTCGGCATTGTTATTGTCCCTATGAGGTATGCAAAGCTATTTAATGGGATGTGTCCTGAACGAAGTCTTAAAGCTGATACAATATCAGTTCTTTTCATTTGTGTTCCGACAAACCAAGGTGAGCGGGTCAGGCCGGGTTGGATGGTTTTGTACCAAATACCTTTAGTCAGCGACCTCTCATCTAAATGTTCTTTCCAAAGCTCCGTACATTTTTACCTACTAATTATAGCTTGCGAAACTTATTTGAGAAGGTCGATAAGCTTGCATTCCTGACAGTATGGGCGTAGTAGGAGCCTTATTGTGCAAAGATGAATGCTTTTCTGGTTAAATCATTGTGCACGTGTATCTCATTCATGGATTCAGGTAGGTGGGAGAGCTGTTAGTTAGATGGGATTATAACTAACCTATTCTATTTTTAGAAGAAAGGAAATTCCAGAAACGCTTTCAATAAAAACTTTGTTTCAGAAGCTTCCTTGCTCGGAAATAATAGAAACAACAGTATTATATATTAAGTAACTTTAATAAAATAAAAGTAACTTTTAAGACACAAGTGTAAAAGAAACCTTTCAAGTAACTGTTACAAAAATATTCCATCATTACAAGTTATTCTCATCTTCTCTTCTCTTCCATCTTTACAAGTACATAGAAACAACTTATATGAATCTGAAGTTAACATAATACCGGTAACTTTCTTAAAATTTGAATAAAGGCAAGAAATCCCCTCACAATCAAGTTGTGAGTGAAATGGACCCTGGTCACGGTCAAAGTTGCATCGGCCATAGAGTAAAAGGGCTAGAGTAGGTCAAATCCAATTTACCGAGAAGCATTACGAACATTGACAGACTTTATTAACTTTGATCAAAATTTTCTTTAGAGATGTCCGAAACGGGACAAAACTATTGTTATACATACATCTTACATACATCTTCTTAAGATATTTTTATTTTATTTTATAAATAAGATATAACACAAACTTTAAAAAGTCAAGAATAAGTTACAAGAACTCTACATCCACTAACATTAAATTCAATAATTTGCTACCACCGCTACTGGAACTATAGGCCTACACTAAACCACCATAATAATGCTTATGGGCAAAGGTTGTCTGGCAGATATCACTAATTAGCGATAAAACCACCCATTGCAGAACATTGTCCAAGTTTGGAGTATTTACCTAAGCTGAAATATTATTTGGTTTGCAATAGAGTATTTTCTGTCTATTTATATAGATAAATAATAATATGGGATATAGTTAAGATAAAAAAGCGTAAATGTTTAAGTTCACTTACTGTCCTTACTGACACATTCTATGAAATGTGTCTGCTGCGCTTCGTTGCCGGCAGCGGAGCCCTACTTGTGCACACACTTCCTGTCGCGACGCATGCCTTCACCTGGTCGTATTATAATTATGCACCAAGATGTCTTATGTGGAACGTGTGATTTAGGTAAATAGGTGATGATAGTTTGAAGAATTAAGACCCAAAAATAAGCCTAAAATACGAACTTTTTTGATCCCACTTTTTTGGTAGGATACAGCGATCTGACCATTATTTTCCCTTAAATAAATAAAAATGTTTTATTCTATAAACAATACAAAGAGGTGAATTTAACGTAGGCAGCAGCAGATTTTTACAAAATTTATCTGTAACAGACTAAGCCTCGAACTTTGATTTTGTAAATCCGTCTCAAAGCGGCACACTTTTAGACGTAAATTAAGTACTCAAAATCATATTAAAAATCACACACTGAAAACACTACACCATAAACATGAATACTTTCACTAATTTCACCCATCGCAATTTTCATCGCACTAACACTGATTGGAGCAAATCACTGTCTAGTGATAAAATTGGCGGTGGATTGGTTTGAAATTTCTCAATAATTTACGCCGTTATTGAAAAAACAATGAAAATTGGTATTACGAATATTTTTTTTGAATATATTGTAGATATAACCTTAGCCGCCCTTTTAACTGTGCTAAAAAGACAAATTAGTTACTCCAAAATCTATTATGCAGCCAAACAGCTAACTTCAAAGTAGTAAAGTAGTCCAGGCAGAACTAATAGTTCTGATCTGTTAGTTCTCCCACTGGTATGAACATTATACACGGCCTGATCGCCCTGTTAAGTAATTTAAATTTGTTAAATTTTCTGTACCTATCTAACATTCATAAACGCGAACTCTTTTCCTTTACCCAATCCTTATATGGCTAAAGAATTAAGATTTGACAGGCAGAAAGAAATCTACGCCATGTTATATGTGCCATAATATACGAATGCACATAAGATACTCATACATAGCACGATACCTTGATTGATTTACCGCTTAGAATTATATTTCAATATTTACTGTAGGCCAAAATAATAGGTAGGAAAGTAGATAATAATATCACCAACATTCAAAATTCACGTAAAAAGCAAACAAAAGAATAACCTTAGCTGTATTTGCAAGAATGCGTTTGCCCAGAAGTTAGAACAAATGCATCTGAATTCTGAATGTGGTGGAGGTAATAATCGGGCAATTCCGAGTATTTCCAGAGGCGATAACGAGCTTACCTGACCGAGCTTTGCCAATGCCCGTCGAGCTAGACATGTATTATCCGGCCGAATCCAAATGCCAGACCATATGGGCGAAGATACGGTTGCAAAAATGCAAGTTATTTATTATTAATAATAAATAACTTGCATTTATGTAGTCTGTATTTTGAACAAGCTATATTTCATTAGATTTTATTAATACAATTATTAAAACAGAGTGCGTAGATCCTCAAAAATATATGAACTGAGTATGTATCTGAGAATGTCCATCATGGAGTCGTAATCGTGTTAGTTTGTTTTTGTTATTAATACCATAATACTTTTTAAACAATCCCAAATGTATGCGGTGTGCTATAAATACTATAACTGTGTACCTTATTTTAAATTCTGAATAAACACTTTTGACACAAGTAACACTTTTTCTGCGAGTTATTTTAAACATTTCTAACTAACAAATGTGTTTTTGTTTGAAGATTTAATGGTAAATCCAAGAGTACTTTGCTCACCAATTAAGTATACATGTCATATTCAGTAGCAGACACCATAATAGATAATAAATAAACATTAAGAGAAAATTAATTTAAAAAAAGTCTTATTCTTTGAAAAATATGGCAAAAGAAACCTTTGCTCTATATAAACAACAAAAAACGAATGAGTCACAAACTTGTTCATTTAACTTTGACACAAAGGAAGAGGGGACCGGAAAAGGGAAATAACTTTAACCAAGTGTTGGTCGGGTGCATGCACCTACCTTGCACAGCTAGCAACTACCATTTTAATTTAGCCAGGTAACAGGTGCCGGCGACCGGTGGGCGGACGCACGTGACCGGGCGACATTCGCGCGCGCACCGCCGACGCCGCCGTTCGAATTTGAATCTGGAACGTTGAACAGTTCCATAATTTTTTCCAACTTTTCATTTTATTGTGCCTGTGACACGAACTGATTGAGGATTTTGTGAAAGTGGTTTTTATTTTGTGCCAGCATTTATGCACGTAAGTTTTAAATATTTTCATTGATAATCTTTATAAAAGTATAATATATAACCTTAATCAGAATGTTACCAAATATGATGTTTTTCCTAATTAACTGAATTAATACGTGCTAATGACAGTGAATACCTAATAAATTAACATAGAAAAGGCAGGTATTTTAAACGTAGATTCGAGTCATCCCCAAGAAAGAATAAAACGGGCGCGGCGCGTTTCAATAATCAAGCGTAACGTTTTCGTAACGAATTTCGGACACTTGGTAATCTTATTAATTTATTTTATAAAATAAAGAGCCGCCAATCTTTTAACATAATTAAATCATATGGATTTTAAATAAACTGTAAGTACCACGCGGCACAATGTTTCACACGATTCAATTACTATTATTTTTTTTAGATTTTTAATTTCTAATGTCTAAATTTTTTTTTCTCACATTTGATACCTTTTTTACCTACAGCAAAGTATCAATCGTATGAAGCATACTCATTACCAAATGTCTAACCATACCTAGGTACCAATTTGACTTAACACCAAACATTTTGGGCAGTATGTGGAATTGCTTGTGGGTAAAAAACCTAGGTACAAAACTGGACTGCCCCATTTTTGCTTCATTTCATGAACCATCTATAAAGTAATGTTTATAAATAATTTAACGGTCAAAACGTGATCACCAAAGACTTCCTTTTATGTAATTTTTACCATTCGAGTGGTAAGTAGGTATATTATATTGAATAAAAGGTTTTAGTGCGTGTCTGCTATGTAACGTGACTTATCATCATGGTGAACATCATAATCATGTTTAATGAAATGTTCAAGTTCTAATGAAATTGGCTAATCTATACTTATAAGATCATTTGTCCTGACTGACTGTCCTAACAACGCACAGCTAATACTACTAAGTCTAGAAAGCTGGAACATAAGCTGGTTTATTTTATAACGTAAGCATGTGCTAAAAGGATTTTTGGAAATTCCCAAATTTGCGGGGGGGAAATGGGGATTGAACTTTGTATGAAAGTCTTTGTTCTTTGAAGTTAGAAACATGAGAATTTGAATTACAGCTTCTGAGCATACATAAATAACGACGTGTTTCAGGGTTTTTGCATTTTGAAATTTGAAGGGGGAAATGGGGGGTGATAGTTTGTATGGGTATGGTTTTATTTTTAAACATGACTCCACTCGTGCAAAGCCGCTGGCAACAGCTAGTAAGCTGATATGGCGCTGACGTGTTATATTGTGTCTGTTTGAATTGGCTCATTTTACATTTTTCAATAGGTACCATGTTGAATAATCGTAAAACTGACTGTATAATAATACTGGTTTAGGGTTAAAACACGAAGAGTAACATGTGATTAAAACCAATAATAGTCTCATTTGATGAGTTGGAATATACCGTTCTTGCATTGCAATTTTATACCGTGTAAATGACCTTTTAAAAAATCTAAAGTTACCTCAATAAAATCAAGATAACTCGCTCACAAATAAAACACATAATTATTAAAAAGTTAAAGTTTTTGGTTACAAAAAACAAACCTCATTGGCCAGAGACTGGAGAGTCTAATATCTCTTCATCCAACATACTTAACATTAAGTAAATTTAAACTGGCTTTAAGTTTAAGGTATACTTAGCGCAATCACTTGATCATTCTGATCGGCATTGGGAAATAATACAGAATCTATTGTTCTATTGTTATAATCTTTGTTGTATTAAGCTAAATGTAGTGGAAATTAAAAGGTTAAATGTTTTACAAGCCCAATGTCATGCCGTTTGTTAATTTAATAAATAAAAACATCAACTTCAGTAAACGTAGTTAGTAGGTAAAAGGTATATATATATCAAGTCCCCTACACGTAGCACACGTGCAATTAGAAACGTCAACTTATGAAAAAAGTGAATAATTTAAATTAAAAAAAACAGTTCATAATATGATAGGGTACCTAGGTATGTTATGGCTGTTATTTTAAAAACCCGGAACATTGACGATGTAGCGTAGCTCGGGGCGTAAACTCGGGAAATCGTTCTAGGTGTCGTCCTGTCTAATATTCAAGAAATAAATGGGATAAAAGCAGTTTTATCCCATATGCTAGCTGATATAGGCTAGCATATAAGCCTCTTTGTGGACGTAATTAACTACAGACGCGTCTGAATATGTAGAAATTTTTCAACCAATATCAGTTCGCACAAACTATGAGCATCATATGACCAAATGTTCTTCTATGAAAGTAAATAGGAAGGTACCTATGCCTATTCTCGAATTTTGTTTTGTAACATAGTTTATGTTTTAAAATATCTTATATTATTTTAAAAACATTACCTCAGTCTATTAAATTATAGGTTCAAAAATCAAATTTAAGCAATCCTTTAGAAATTTATTAATACACTTTTTAAATACTTTGCATTTAATTTTGATGCAAGCTTAATAATATTACATTATCAAAAATTAGATTTGCTAATTTTAAAAGTCTAAAGGTAACAAACATTAAATAAAATAAAAAAAAACATTTATTGCCCCATTAAAAATACCTTTAATATAATTATTCCTAAAACTAATTTAATTTTTAAGCGCTAAGGTCCGCCTTTGGCAGTATAAACCTTAGCCAAGGTAATAAAAGGTTACTATAAAATGAGCAGAAAAATTTAAAGTATTTCAAAAAAAAAATGTCCAACCAGATTAAATGTTTCTATCACAATTTAATTTCATGTACTTAAGTTGACTGAACTTTACAAGAACATAAAATCTAATATGCTGGGGTTTTAAACAAGATAACATTCGTAAATACGATTTATGAATAAATTAAATATTAAGAATCGAAGAATCAAAAAATCCGATTGAATTTGAAGGTCAAAAGTTTAAAGCCTCGTTTCGGACAACCTGATCAAAATCGTATTGAACAAACTAAAAGATCAACGACACAATACTTAGCTTAGATAAACGATAAAGTTGGAACTTTGAAATAAGAACGACTTTTTGGCTGCCATAAAGAATGAACATCATAAGAATAACAACATTGATAATAAACACTATCCCTTCTAAACTGAGTCACCCCTCGTGTTCGAGTATTGATAAAATATAAGCCATTACCTTGGAGTAACACAACACTGTTAATAAATCATTTGTTTTCGGTTACATAGTGTGTTTTATGTACCTACTTCATTTTACACTTTTATAACTGAGACTGGTGCCCATATTCTCATGGCCTACATCCACAATTAGGTTAAAAAAAATACAAAGATGAAAAGTATATAAATTATCCTTAGAGAAAGATAAAGATAAAGATTGATTTATTTGCTTCAGAAAGCTAACTCGTTTCATTATTTTAAACAGGTAGTGGCCTCGATTCTGTAGTACACTGACTAAACTAAATTTAAACTATCGCTCTCTTTTATTGATAGTGTACGCAAGAAAGAGAAGCTATAATTTTAGGGCCGTGTGCTGCTGTCAAATCAGTTTACGTGCCACTTTTCTTCGTGTTTATAGTCAGCATGTTTTGAAATCACGAAGAAATTTGTATGGAAAATTTAAATCTGACTAATTTGACAGCACTAAAATTGTAGCTATCTCTTTCTTGCTTGCACTATCAGTAAAAGAGAGCGACAGTTTAAATTTAGTTTAGTCAGTATACTACAGAATCGAGGCCATTGTCATAGGAGTAAAACTAAGTATTTTTACAGTATATAAAATAAGTTAACGAATGTAACTACGTAATAAATGAGCTTAGCTTAATTGATTGACGGTAGCCGTCACTTTCTACTTACGTGGATTGAAAAGTGATGGATTAAAGTTAATCACCACTTAGCTAAAATGGGATTACTCGATTAGCGATGGCTATATTTAAGGTATTTTGGCACTACACAGTTCAAAAAGATTCCAGACCAAGCCATGAAGGGTTAAACATTTTAGATTGCTAAAGCTCATTAAATAATTTCTTGCAAGTCGTCGTCGCCCTGGTTTTGGCAATATTTATTTGTTCTTTTAGCATAAGTCACAAGACCATCATAAGACCCACCAGACCTCATGCTCACTGCCAAAAAAAAAATAGACCAAGAAAGAATCAGTAGTCGATGAAATACAACACATGAAATACAATAGCCTGAATGAACTTACTTATACGTTTGTTTTCAATTTACGTGATTTAGATGGTTTCACAAAACGCCATAGAAAATCACTATTATTCAACCGAATAGTCTTTTTAAAAATCCGTTGTAACAATTACAACGGATTTTCAGTTCTTTTATTTACGTCTTCGGCATTGGAACTTTCGTGTTTGGTCTCAGACAAGGATGGCATGATTTCGACTAACGAGGTCGGACAGAGAGGCACGTAGTATTCGGCGGTAGGAGTGGTGCAGTATGCGTTTTTGCTGTTGCATTTCTGCAGTTTCGGCTGTGGGCTGTTATATGAGCGGTAGAGATTGTAATTTAAGTAAACACATATCAATACAGGGTACCGATTCTCAGGCTAATAGAACGAGACATTTTAATACATTTTGAACAGAACTATATGCAAATGTATCTTGAGAATATTACCCCGTGCAGAACAAGATTTATGCATCTAATGTCGATAAATGTTAAATAAATGCTACTTTTTCAGCATCTCACCTCGATGGAGTGATCACCAGTTTTGCAACATTGGTTGATCTTCGATTGCAGAAGATTGATATTTGAATCTTTAAAAATTATGACAGTAACGTTGATTGTTTAGTCATGGCTTTAGTTTTCGGCTTTGGTTACCTTTGAAGACATCCTGCGCTTCAGTTCACTAATTTTAAGGTACTCAATGATAAGTAGGTACCTACTACTCGTAGTAGGTACCTACTTATCATTGAGTCTAGGCAACTGTTATTTAAGGCAACAGTTAGAAGAATGTAAAACACATGACTTACCACTGACAAACTGGCACGCTAAATGTCCCGCTTACAAAACGTGCACACTCGCATCTCATACCTTAGGCGTCCATTTATTTCCTACTAGCTTCTGTTCACGGCTTCGCCCGCATGGTACCCGGATAAAACGTAACCTATGTATTATTCTGATGTATAAGCTATATAACTGTAAAGTTTTATCGAAATCCGTTCAGTAGTTTTTGCGTGAAAGAGTAACAAACATCCATCCTCACAAACTTTCGCGTTTATAATATTAAGTAGGATAGTCCTGTATCAGCAATTTGACTGGCACAACATAAGCCATCTTTCCCTTTTGCCAGGGATCTATATTGTATTATTGGGGTTGGTTGCTGAATCCTTTCCGAGGATTATTCCTCTGCTTAGCTGTTACCGTGCCCTCTGCCGGTACAGGGATAACGAGTCGCCGGGGGCTAAGAACCGTCTTATTTGTACCTATGCAGTATTCATTTATTTAAAAACATAGGGACATAAAGAACACTTGGTTACGTCAGTTTACAGTTAGGTCGCAATTAAAAAAAAAGAAAAACAGGTATAAACAGTTGAGTGGGTATTATTTGGGAGTGAGATAATTGTTACATAACTCACTTCGCGGATCCAGTGTGGAAGGTAGGTAAGGCTGTATTGTCACGTCTGTTGATCGGCACCATGGTGCACCATGGACCTGGGGGTTTAGTTTAGATCCCTATAAGTGTAATTTGGAACCACTTACTCCCCATTAATTATCCAAACGTTTCCGTCATGCCTTATATATTGCAGATTGCAAAATCTCTCGATTTATACTATGAGTGAGCGCATAATGTACGTATTTACGAGCGGGCCTATGCTTTGTTTTTGAAGTAAGTGACATAGAGTTGATCTATATTTCTTGTCCGTACCTACGCCTGCCCAGTTTTGGCACAGTAGAATCTTGTGGTAAGACTTCCGCGATCTCCCTTGTCTTGCAACGCGCGTTAGACAAAAGCGCGCCGGGCGGCCTTCGCGCGACCGGTTGTTGCCGCTTACTTTCGCATTGCATCCACTCCAGCACCAACTCAATTACATCAAACAGTTCGATTTACTGCTGAATTCACTTGCACTTAGCTGATTATTGTTTTAATTAGTTACAGGCGTGTGTCTGTCGGATTGGCTTCTGGTCTATAGGCCAGGTGCTTGTGTGGGGTCTTACCTACTAGTCCGATGCGTATTATCCAGCTGCAACAATGCATCATAACTTTCTGAAGTTTTCTAGAACAAGAAACAATGGGAACATTAAAGTCTGGCCAAAAAGTGATGCAAATTCCTTCTTTTGTTCAAACTCTGGTTTGACCAATTTCTAGAATAGTCACTGGTATATTTTATAACAGTCACTAGCACTTGTTCAGTGTACTGCTCAGTTGAGAAAAGTGTAGCGCTATTGTTTTAATTAGAAGGTTTGCGCAAGCCGGTCGTGTTCAGCCTTGTCCGCCTGCGTGGTAGGATAAAGAAACTTTTGTTACCTGGCTCTGGTAAAAGGGACTAGGTATCATGATTTTTTGTGCGAGTGACGTAACTCCCTGCCTTTGGCTCCAAGATGATCAAACGGTTGGATCGTACATCAGTCCTAATTATAAATTACTCTGTGTCCTTTAGATTTTGTATGACTCTAAAAATTATCTCTCTGACGGCCAGATCGTCTTCACTAAAAATGAAACTTCCTTACCCAGCATTACCAAAGAATACATAGCCCCCTTCACCCTGAGACATAAATGTACAAAATCTTAAATCAAAATTCTTTCAAAACAAACAAAAACGTCCACGACGTTTTTCCCCATGATCATCAAGTAACTGACGACCGATGTGGCGCGGTGGGCGAAGGTCCGCCTGTGACACAGGAGGTTGCGGGTTCGATTTCCGCCCTGGGACAAATGTTTGTACGATCTGCAAATATTTGTTCCAGGTGTTCTGGGTATTTTCTATGTATAATTAAAAAAATATCTATCTGTGTAATGTACTGTATTAAGTATATCAGTCATCTAGTACCCATAACACAAGCTCTGCTTAGCTTGGGGCTAGATGATGCTGTGTGGATTGTCCAGCATTATTATTTATTAAAAAAAAAAAAAAAAGTAAGTAGGTGGTATAAGTGGCAAGTACGTAGATCTTTGAGGATACCAAGTAGGGGTAATTAGAGGCACATTCAAATATTACATCTGGCACATGCCACGTTTTGCAAGTAGTTGGCATTCCACGTAACAGGTTGCAAGCCCATCACCGCTATTTGGAACACTTACCGATGGCACATGCCTTCGAATTTTTGGTTCTAGGGATGCCGGTTTCTTCGCAATGTTTTCCTTTACCGTGTTGAGCTGAGCACGTGTTAAAGTGCGCATAATTTTTCCGGGTTCGAACACACGGTCTCCGGATCGGAAGAGGGGGTACCGTACACAAGGCCGACACAAAATATCTAACGTTGGTGCTTTTAATATTGCTGGTAGGTATCAATTATACCCTGCAACACAAAAATCTGATCAATTAGCATTCCTTGCTCAATATGTTGGTAAATATCTACTCCAGTTTAAGTTACGCTTACTTTTCATTAGTGACCTTCAGGTGTCATAAGTTATATCAGGGCATTATTGTAAGGCCATGCACATTCAGTGTAATTGAGAGCAATATTACTATGTCTAAAGGGTTTGGAATGCAACTTTTCACCAATGCGGTACATTTTTCACATAGCATCATCTAGCCCCAAACTAAGCAAAGCTTATATTATGGAAACTAAGTGACTGATATATACTACTAATATACTTTTTGTTTGTTAAAACATACATACATAGAAAACACCCAGACCGAGTAAAATATTTGATGATACAAACATTCGGCCCGCGGCGGGAATCGAACCCGCAAAACTTCTGCGTCTCAGGTGGGTTATCAATTTACACGAAATGCGTAAAACGTTTCTCAAAAATAAATTTTGTTTTACATCACAACAAGGTTGTTATTTATTTTTTTTGACAACTTCGGTTGCGCTTTGGGCGATAAGCCAGCTGAGACGCAAGTGATACGGGTTCTACACCCGCACGGGCAAAAGTTTATCTACGCAGAATTCTAGTGTGGGGGTCATGACTATGTATGTATTTACAAAAAAAGTATATAAGTATTATGTCATGCAGACATGTAATTCCCATAATACAAGCTCTGCTTAGTTTGGGGCTAGATGACTCTGTGTGACAGGTTAGGTGAAAACCTACTACAGAAAACTAAATTTCCTCTGTACTCACGGGAACTTAAGTTGATACAACTCTTTACAGATTCTGTTAATACAAATTCCTTGTTTTTTATAAAATAGGTACTTACAACAAATATTGGCTTTTATCGAAGCTAAAGGAGAGTACTTATTTGGGTCAAACGTATTTTTCGTCTCAAAGATGAATATTAAATAGATAGATAGATAGATAAACTCTTTATTGCACACCAAAGCAAAATACAAAAAGACACAGGAATTCACAATAATATAAGGTACAATGGGCGGTCTTATCGCTAAAAGCGATCTCTTCCAGACAACCTTTGGATGGACAGGATAAAATAGAATCAAAAGACGTAAAAATAAGAAAGAGAAAAATAGGTACCGCATTTAGATATCGAAGCCTTATAAATAAAGGTATACATAAAATAGATGATTTAATAAAAAGACGCGCATAACCTTTCATCATATTTATTGAGGAACAGAAATAAATATATCACTCGGAATAAATTTCCGCATAAAATCTATGGTTTATGGAAGTTTTTAAGAAATAAATTGTGATTTATTAACTAATACCAGTTCTACGTTACTCGTCGATAAAACAACTATTAAAATTTAAATAAATTAGAAAATATATGTTATATAATTTAAAACATGCATGTCTGTCTGTCATAAACCGGTAGAGCCCTTGAAGCGTTTTCCGATTTTTCAACCGACTTCAAAAAAGGAAGAGATTCTCCATTTGCCTGTATGTTTTTTTTGAGTGTGCGTTACACGATATCGCTAAGTGTGAAATTATTTTCATTATTCATTTTTTTATGGGTAGAGTATACTTCAAAGGTAGAATACGCAAAGGTCCATATGCATTTTATGAAGAAATCCTTCACTTATTTTTCACTTCTAATGGTGAAAAAATAAGGGATGTAATTTTATTATTGGCTTTCCCTTATTTGAAATTATTTTTTATTTTTGCCTAAAAATAATATTGTTGGTATCTATTCTCTTGATCGAACAACAGAGACCAACCAGTCTCTGTTGCCCGAGTCTGTAGTAGGATATCAAATACAAGCATTATTTTAGATTCTTGGTTTCGCGTATGGCATGCTACTATTGAGAAAAAATATTACACCTTTAGCAAGTATTTTTATAAATTGGTTGACTATATAGATAATGGCCTCGATTCTGTAGTACACTGACTATACTAAATTTAAACTATCGCTCTCTTTTAATGATAGTGTACGCAAGAAGGAGATAGCTACAATTTTAGTGATGTGTGCTGCTGTCAAATCAGCTTACGTGCCGCTTTTTTTCGTGTTTATAGTCAGCATGTTTTGATATCACGACTAAATTTGTATGGAAAACTTAAATCTGCTAATTTGACAGCACTAAAATTGTAGCTATCTCTTTCTTGCTTGCACTATCAGTAAAGATAGCGATAGTTTAAATTTAGTTTATTCGATGTACTACAGAATCGAGGCCATTTACCACTCATCCCAAGGTACTTGTTTAGATTATTATTTATTTATTTAAAGTTACGAGAAAAAGCTATTTTATAATAGTTAATACATATGCTTGTATCTTTACTTACAACGACACGAATATGTCATGGCATTATCGTCGTTAAATTATGTAATTACCTACCTACTCGTACTTAATAGTAGCTATGAAGAAACGAATATTTGTACAGCTTCGAACATTTATCGTATGTTTGAAGCGAACACGTCGAGTTGATGTTGATAGAATCGCTGATTTTCATGTTTTGTAGTAAAAAAAATAAAACATTTATTTTTCTAAGAATACAATTGCTGATACAGCACCTGGAACTCCTTTTGAAAACTCCCCCTCCCCATAATATCTTCGAAACTTGCACGGGGGCGGTGTTTTTTTGTGAGATTCGTATAGAGGGTTTTCCAAAACGATTTTAAACCTGCGCCCCCCTTTTCTTCCCACCTCCAGAACAAAACACAAACCGCGAGCTGCGTCCAGCTCGAGCACCGAGCAAACTAGAAGATATAGAGGGTGTTTTATAATGTAATTAAACCTGCAACCCGTTATGTAAACACATCCTAGGTATTATAATTATGTATTAAATTACGCCTGTAGTAATGATGGCAGCGATCTGGATCGGTTGACCTATCTATAGAGTAATTGCAACGGTCTTTAGATAGCTAACTGTGCATAGTTGTATAAATAAACTAGCTTCTGCCCACGGCTTCACCGGCGTGGTACCCGGATAAAAATTAGCCTTTGTGTTAGTCTGATGTATAAGCTATATTACTGTAAAGTTTCATCAAAATCCGTTCAGTAGTTTTTGCGTGAAAGAGTAACAAACATCCATCCTGACAAACTTTCACGTTTATAATATTATAAACGCCTGTTTATACAATAGCAAATTACCTTCTCAAAAGTCACCTAAATGTCTTATGGTTCATCAGATGTTGCGCCACGTTTCCATTTCTGTGTCAAAATCGATACAATACGATTTCGTGAAACCGAAACCACTGAACATAATTTGCATATATGTGTACGTACATGTCTTATGCAGCATATATACAAACTACTAGTCACTGGCGACTGTAAATTACGTAAACATGCTTTTTTGGCGATCACAGGTGCGGGCGACTAGTGGGTCAACAATTTGTGACGAGGCCGCCTACTCGATCCTGCGATTTGACATTTACGGACTATTCGTTATAAGAATGTTACTACGTAAATACGAATGTATTATTATGACCTTGATGTTCTGACATAGAAAAAAGTGTACGGCAAAGAAAACTTTAGTATGACCGGACTTAGGTTTGCTAATTAATTTACCCGGTTAAATGTAGTTCGTGTAAATTCGGAACTCAATATCTTCTTTCAAAATTCCAATCGGATCAGTCGTTACGAGGTTTATTGATAACAAAATAAATTTATTTTATTATTTTATTGCTGTCATGTACACAACTGTGTACATGACAGCAATAAAATAATAAAATAACTACAACTTTAGTATATGTGTTAAAAAACGTTTTAACACATAAGAAAGTAGCAAGGTACATGAACCCCGTTAGGGCGCAACTTTGAGTTCGATTGTGTAGGTTGCTTAGTAACTCCTTTTATCTGTGGTTATGATTAAGCTTGAAATTTAATTTAATTAAAATAACAATTTGTCGTAAGGTTGGAGAAATCATAGAAGTCACTTACAAAACATAATCAAATTCAGACGCAATCTAGTCAACAATGAAATGAAACAATTAATAAGCAAATAAAATGTCAAATAACCTATAGGGATTTGGTATTATAAATTAAATAAAAATACATCCGAACATCCAAACTTGATTTAACATTTTCGATAAGTAAAAGTAAGTATCTACATTTATTAATCAAAATACTGCTCACTACTATAATCCCCATGATGGACAGCTTCTAACTCACTCAGTATGTACGATATTTAATTTGATTATGTTATACATAGTTTAAAACGGGTGACTTAAACTCGGTTTTCTATCTGTAGTACTATTAATACTTATAGATACACGACTTATTTTCCTAGTTTAATATTATGTAGATAGCATAATAGATTTTTTTCAGTTTTGAAAGTAGTTGCAATATTCCGTATGTAAATAAAACTACACCCGTTTAAAATCATACTAATATTATAAACACGAAATTTTGTGAGGATGGATGTTTGTTACTCTTTCAAGCAAAAAGTACTGAACGGATTTTGATGAACAATAATATACCTCTAGCTTATACATCAGAATAACACATAGGCTACTTTTTATCCGGGTACCACGCGGGCGAAGCCGTGGACAGAAGCTAGTATTTAATAGATAGATGTAAGAAGGTGTCAATAAAGTCACTAGGCACATTTTATTTACCGTCACAGCCATCTTTGAAATACCGTTAAAGTTGAATGGCTACAGAAATAGCAAACAATTTCGCTAATATGCCAGCGGTGTGCACAACTACAATGATTACGACGCATCAATTAATAAATTCATGCATTGGGTACGGTAACGAAACGATTGCCGGCACATTTTGTGGCAATACCAGCTTTCTGTGCAGTCGTGCATTACCGGCTCGTGTGTGCGACCCTCAATAACTGACCCAGATCTATTGAGCTGTTTTTGCTATTGTTTCTAGGGTTCCGTATACAAACGGTGCAAACCAGACCCTATTACTAGGCAAACGTGTCTCAACAACAACTGTGACTCACAGGGATGTAAACAATGAAAAAGGCAAACTACAAGAGGCTCATTCAAACTCATTCAAAAAAGTTGTAACTATCTTGGTATATATACCAAATAAATAACAAAAAGAGCGTTAAAAATGAATGTGTTAAAAAGAGCCTACTTATGAGGTATAATGCGAGTTACACTCGCGCAATAAGGTTTTCATTCCACCACGCATTGTAAACACTAATTATTTGGTATATATAACAAGATAGTTGCAACTTTTTTTGAATGAGTAGGAGGTTCTTGTAGTTTGCCTTTTTCATTGTTTTATTATTTTTCCAAGTTATAAGCTGTACAACTGACTTCATATGACGTTACATCCCTGTGGGTCACAGTTGGTTAACTAGGAATGCACTTACTGGAAGGCGCATGAAGAGTAGATCTTTATGGTCAGTATCAAATGTTATTTTAAATAATTATTTGAAATGCTGTAACTAGTTTTAGATGACTAATCAGGTGGGCTGTGATTAAATTGGAACCAGCTACCTCCTAATGTACCTTAAATGCCACCTTCGGAGCCTCTGAAACGATGGTCTAAATAAAGTATCATCGACTCTTTTCATATTTATGTAAAGATTAAGAGAAGGCAAGCAATGTATTTACATTGCTTACTAGATATTTTCATTATTATGTCGAGATAGACATTTCTATATTATGTTTTTACTATTTGTTCTGTCACAGATATTATAATATGTTCCGTCAAAATAGTGATCCTTGTTCCTTGAAAAGCAGAGATATAATTAAAAAACAAATGTTTTTACTTACTTACCTACCTTAAGTAGGTAATAAGTACATTTGCTTCCATATTTCTTATATTTTATGGCCTCTACAAAGCCATGCGAATAATATGAAACTATTGGAATATTTTCAACCCATTTTTTTACGCAACAGTAATTTTGGAAAGCTCTATCTTTTGCGTTACAGAAGGTTGCGGGTTTAATTCCTGTCGCGGGACAAGTGTTTGTATGATCTGCAAATATTTGTCTCGGGTCTGGGTGTTTTCTATATATAATATGTATGTATTTACAAAAACAAATGTATATGAGTAGTTTATCAGTCATGTAGTTTAGGATTTTTCATGCAATAAACCTAAGAGCACTCTGGCACCCACTTGTCAACACTTTGTTTTA
Source organism: Perizoma flavofasciatum (assembly GCA_958496245.1). NCBI lineage: Eukaryota > Metazoa > Arthropoda > Insecta > Lepidoptera > Geometridae > Perizoma > Perizoma flavofasciatum. The sequence continues at coordinate 11,249,135 of OY292423.1, forward strand.
AATATCACTCTGCTGTCATCTGCTCTAGGTCTTCCATTAGGTAAAACGTAACTTATTAATTTTATGTATGGCCAAGCTAATAGTTATGATGTAACCGTTTATCGTGTATCTAATAAGCTATACACCTGTTGAACTTTGTCATGGTCAGTTCCGGTCGTAAAACTCGGTAAAAGTAAGATGAAAAGGTGGAAAAAGTGACGAAATGATGGAAAAAAACCACACCTTTCGAAAGTTAATCGTGACTATATCACCTTCCGCACACATGTTTTACCGATTAAACTTACCTGGCCTCTACAAATCTGTTTTATTTACATACCTACGTTATTTTATTGTTATGTTATTCTGTCAATATTTCACATTAGTAAAGCGATAAGTAGGTAAATGTTATATCACGATTATTTCATAGTTAAGTAGGACATTGCAAAATCGCGTATAGAAAAACAAAACTCGAAGTAAATTTTATAATTAGTAACCAGACCCTTCTATTGGCACATTTCTGGTGTAGTATACTTGCTGTAATGGTGTTCCGAAAGTAACAAAACTAAGTTAGGTTTAAGTAAATAGGTTCTAAAACAGGCTTAACAAAATGTGCACAAATAAATGTTTAAACAATTTGTACCTACCTGGTTCATGCCGCCTATTATTTTATTTATGTACATAAACAGCGATATAATCCGAGAACATTAAGGTTCATAATCACAAACATAGTAATATCATAAAGATTTATGTAAAACATTCCAACTCTTTAAATATTAACAATAATTCAAGAGATGGAATTAAATTCTTAGCCTGAGGCGTAACTTTGATTGTATGGAACGCGCGTGAGAAACCATTTGCGTCAAATGATGCGTGAGTAGTTGATCATAGTAAGAAATGCGTAGATTAGGTAGGAATACTTAAAGGTACATGAGCACCTAATAATTCTCTATAATGATATAGAGGTGCAGTTCTGCAGCATACAAATATAGCTTATACACTATTTGAAAACCAAGCTTCTAGCACTACAACTCGACAAAACCCAGCTAGCGATTCTTTGTTCGAGATTGTTATATTATTAATTTTTTTCATATTTTTTACTTTGTTTCAGATAGTGTCTACTGGCCATCAGATATAAAATGTAAAACGTATGAACGAGATATAGTGTTTTGATTTACGCGCTAAATCTACAAGGTGTTTACTCAATCGACAATTGTCTAGTGCAGTGTAGTGTCCTGACACTGAACGGCGCATTTCTCACATTGCTGTTTTGCTTTGGTAAGCTATTTCGAATGGTTACATGATCATTATTTGTACTGTGTTGTAAAAGATAAGTATGTCTTGCATGTCTGTACTTACACCGCACACTATAAGGTTTTAATATTTAAGGTGAGCTATAAATAGGTACTTACCTAGGAGTAGTGGCGGAGGAGTTTTAATAATACTTAGTTTTTGTTGTTACATCTCAAGCCTAACATTTTAAGTATCGTCAGAAAAGCTATATAATAAAAACCTCATTCGCTGAAAGTGATAGTGCGAGCTCTACAGCTTTTCAAACTAGCTAAGTACTGAAAACCCGAATTAAAACGGATAATCTTTGTTATTTTACACGATTTATCATTAACCCATTTTTTCCCACATATTTTCTTCCACGCAATATATTATGACCAAAGCTCACAAGGAGAATTGCAAAAAGAACGTGGCTGTTCCCAGAACGGCGCGATCAAGCGTAATCACATCAGACATGTTACAGATGGTCCAATAGTTTCAATGCAACACACGACCACAATGGATTGAATAGTATCTTTAGAACACACAAGATATACCACAGATAGTCCATGTCTTTTAAAGAGATATTTCCAGTGAATTATGATAGATAATTTGATATGGAGACTTTTTAAAGTTGGTCACGGATACGACATCATCATACCTACAGTTGTTTTTGTTTGTTCAATTGGGAGACATGATTCAGACATACCTAGGAGGATATGCTAGAAATATTTGCCCAGTTACTCAATTATTGAAGCTTTATTGCAACAGCTGGTTATATTTTTTATGTTTTGAACAAGCACACAAAACATTCATTACACCTCCATAACCATCACAAATGAATTCGAAAGTTCTGAACACTTTAACTTATATAGACTCAACTACATTTTATTTAAACAATAGATTGAAAACTGTATACAAAAGGCTTGACTTTAGATAGATTCCGTTTGCGAAAGAATAATTCTGGAATACGAAGTTGTTCAAAATAAGGCACAAAACCATCTAAAAAAGAACAATTGAAACTAACTAGTATTTTAATATAGTATAACAATAGTATATCAATGTGACTAACCTATGAAGCTAAGCCCTCAAACTCTCCGTTGACAGCTCTAATTTTCCCGCGAACAGCAATTATAGCAGGAAATAACATCACTGTCAGCTGTCATCGTGATAGGACTATTCTGCCATCGGATGTGATTAGTGGATTACTGCCCTTGTCCACCATAGTCAAGGCCGTGGTCATGTCACAGATATTTCATGCGAAATTAGTCTAGTACGTGAAGTGGAACCAGCGAAATAAACGTGACATAGGTTTATTACCGCATAATGACTGAACGATTTAAAAACTAGACACTAAATCGTAGAATAATAAATACTCGTTTGAACGGTCGATGCTCTGCCTATGCTATTTGTTTGACTCCTGTAGGTAAACGTTAGGTAGGTAGGTATAGTTTGTGTCAAAGGCCTTATGGCCTAGCTTCGCTAGGTTTAGGCACATGTATTAGTAGTAGTTTACGTAGGGCTGAGGTTTTATTTGTAGCAAGCTTATTTGTTCTCTTAAACTTTACTAGATGCCACTATTATGTCACAAAGCAGGTAAAATGACTTTTACAAGGTACGGGGTAATATCTTTATCCTTATAGGCCCAATAGAAGAAATAACAACTACGAAATGCCCTTTACTTCAAAGAACAATAACCTGCACGAAAATTGCAATTATACATTCATGAATGAATGTATATAGCCAGAAATCTTGGAGAGTATAGGCATAAAAGCATGAACTCAAAAGACTACACTCGACCACATAATCGATATATCTGTCACGTCTAATGACGTCACGCGTGTGTGAGGTCCACCCGAAGGTAAGACGCAGGTTCATGCGTGATCGAGGGAAAGTAAGGGTGTGCCGGCATTCATATGGACTTGTTCCTTATGTGGCCACTTGGCTGTCGGAACTTATGAAAGAAAGGAAAAAGCTGTTTAATTAGGAACGCGTTAAATTGATAAACTAAGTTGAAGTTAGAAAATTCAGGGTCTTATTTATGTCAAAACTAACGTTTTATATAATACTAGTGAAACACACCGCGACAATGTCCACTCTTGCAGTATTTCTTTAAAAATTCAAATACTTTTAACTTGATTCAGAAATCGAAAGACAAAATTATACCTTTGTACAACACACTTCGTTGACTCTCACCAAGCAAGGCAAATAATCTGCAAACAAGGATTCAATCCCACTGCGTCAAGCGAGGGCAGGGACCGCTGGAAAGCCAAAGCAAGCCAAACCGACCCACTTCCAAAACGAACCTGTTCGTTTATGTAATCATACTCTCTACTGCATCGCTGCAGTTCACTTATCGGTATGCGTTGATAATGGACAAACAAAAGTGTGAAAGTAAAAGTTTTCGTTTGGGTTTTAATCGTTTTGAACACTAAATTTCATTTCGAACCCAAGCATATTGTCGGTAAAAATAAAAGTTTTGTGCAAGTATTCAATAACGAAAAAGCTTAAAGTGGCAATTATGAAAAACGTTACCTTCGCGTTGCAGGTATTATTTAAAAGCTAAAAATGTGGATTAGCTTCACTAATCGGACAAGAAGCTAATTCACAGCACATCGAGCAAAAACTGCAGGCAATGACCTCAACCATCAAAATCTTAGATGTAAAGATACCAAATTTTCATTTATATTATCCGTACTAATATAATAATAGCTAAGCAAACTGCATAAGTTAAACGACTTGAGGTACTGAAATCACTATGATTTATTGCAAATCTATAAGTATCTTTGATCAAATTCACAATAGCACCTACAGCTAAACCATAAAAGACGATACTATATTCCATAAAGCTTCCCATAAAGAATTAGGTTCTCATGAAAATATTCTTCGATCTGTTAAATTATAACTTTTCAAATCAACGCTCCAGACACTTGTATCTACAGCATTCCTATATGTTACAAAATATATCTTCATCATCAACGTTTATAAAAACTGGATTGTCAGGTAAAGTCGACGCTCGGATACCAGGACATCAGAAAGTTGAACTAGTGGTCTCCCCGAATATGGCAGTTGCTGCTTTCGCGAACCGAGCCGTCTGATGCGGCCAACGGCACTTGCAAATGTGTGAAAACATTAGTCAATCCCTAAAGGCTGTGAAAGTAAATTGTTATAAAATTTTCTAAAAAACTCAAATTGTGACAAATAACCCGTAAAAAATCCTCTCGCACCTTGCAACGGAAAATGTAGTCACAAGATTATGTGCGACATTCACGGCGTGACATGGGTCGCTCGTGAGAATATGCTTATCGCGCTCTGAAAAAATCCTAACATTGCAATAATATCTCAGTGAAATTGAAAACGCTTCACTCGTGATCTTTCAATCAGTATCGAAAACCTCGAAAACGTGTTAATTACCAAGAACGTATGCGTACGTAAGTATTACGTTATGTCTATGTAAATATTTCAAATCTAGGACTGAATCAAATAATCATTAGCAGCTGTATTCTGTTAACATCTTGAGCCATCAAAGTAGAGTCTTAACCACTTTGTAGAGAGTAATTCAACTAGTTTTTCGAAATGTACATACCTTGCGTAAATAGCATAAAAAATTGTGTGTGTGAAAAAATATACCTACCAAAAAAGTAAGAATAAAGGTATGTAGTTGAAATACAACTAAGATATGTTAGAACTTGTGTACCTACTTGTGAGTACCTTTTCGATTAAACAAATTGTTACAAGCTCTTTAATTAGCTTTTAACAAGCTTATTATCTATAAAGAAGTTGATCCATTTACTGATAAAGAAGCTTTCTATGTGCACAAAGGAGTAACAGTTTTGATTTATGTAACAATAACTATTTCAATCTAGCTACCTTTTTTATTGCCAATTCAAATCACTATTATAAATGCGAAAGTTTGTGAGGATCGATGTTGGTTACTCTTTCACGCAAAAACTAATGAACGGATTTTAATGAAACTTTACAGTAATATATTACTATAAAGTTTCATCAAAATCCGTCACGTCGCTTATACATCAGAATAACACATAGGTTACTTATTATCAGGGTACGACGCGGGCGAAGCTGTGGGCAGATGCTAGTGGATTATAAGAGTGATAAATAAAAAAAACTGAAATGTGAGCTAAAGGGAATTGTAAAATTCCAGGAACAAAGATAGTAAACTAATGGTTTTTCATACTGTAATCACATTGTGAACGAATAATTATCAACCTTTCCAAGCACCTTCTGAAAAACTAAAACAATCCATTTCTGCGTCAACCGGTGCAAAAAACCAGCAGGATTTCCCATTCACACAGAGTTCTTGAAAATAAATAACAACAATTAGAAGTAGGTACCTAACCGACCTAGTCTCACCACAAAGGAAGCGTTTAAATCATACGATTTTAGAATTAGACTAATGGATTTTTTGTCAGACAAACTTCAACCTCTCGCTGCACTCGCTTAGGGTCCAGTCAAACTAACGCGGTAGTGATCAAACGGAAATAATTGTCAAGTGTTTATTAAAGTTTGCATAAATTTTGTGATCATCAGCACCTCACCAGGACTTTAAGGGTGGAATTTTGTAAAATGATTTCTAATAAATAGATAATACTGATCATTTTTCACACAGCATAATCTAGCCTAGCCCCAAACTAAGCAAAGCTAGTATTATTGGAACTACATAAAGTAGTTCCTAAAAAATACCCTTGTTTTGCTAAAACATACATATTATATATTGAATAAATAAATAAATAATAAATAATGCTGGATATTTTCACAACATTATCTAGCCCCAAAATAAGCAGAGCTTGTATTATGGGAACTACATGACTGATATACTAATTATGTACCCTTTTTTTTGTAAATACATACATATTATACATACAAAACACCAGACATTTATCCCGCGGTGGGAATAACCCGCAACCTTCTGCGTCTCAGGCGAGCCTTCGCCCACTGCGCCACAGAGGTCGTCATCAATCATCTCTACACGCCAAAAGGAGCCTGCTCTCTAAATTTCAAGTCCACATGACATGGGCATATTAAATTCTATCATTGATAGGTATTATGTTAAATTCACTCTTGATAATTTGCCATTAACAAAAGGGGATCATGTTTATCAAGTTTTCAAATATGTTCCAGAAAATTACTCTATCAAGAGCTAGGTCCAGCCATCTGAATAATCTCCTGGTTGCCAGTTATCTTAGTTTATCGGCCAAAATTGATTGTATAATACGAAATCCGCTCACAATATTTGTCCGTTTGCTCTCACAAATGATGTAACGATAAGTGAACTTTCTACGACACATGTTTGTGAATTGAAGATGCACTAATGGTGCTACGGCCGGTCGAACAGTGGTGACGATTCAAATATCGTTTTATGTAACGATGTTGTCGTGTTATTCACGAAAATGTATTCATAAGTAGTTCAAGTAGGTATGTATAATATGTAGTTTATTAAAATATAGTGGTATTTTAAGTATATTTCATGACTTTGTACACCTACCAACTTTATCACTTCTTTATATCTCCTGAAAGGTTTGCTGGAAGAAAACTCTTTTTAGGGTTAAGCTCGCCTTTGTACATGCCTCACCTAATATCTTGTTTAATATTTCTGTGTACAATAAAGAATTATAAGAATTATTATAAGAAAAGAAGTGGCTGACTACCTTATCAAATGGGAAAAGCTGGTGAAAAATAATGGCGTAGGCGTGTGAAAACTGTCAAGACACAGAAAACAGAGTGAGGATTCTTTCAAAACAAAAAAAAATATTAAGACTGTATTGACCATGATGGACCATTTCAGATCTGTATCTGAGGCTGTCCATCATAAGTGATGGACTTGATATCCTCAAATATTAGGAGCGTGTATCTTTTAGAGCGTGTAAGTAAGGAGTAGTACATGACATTATATATTTGGCACATACCCACGTTTTATAAACAGTAAGCATTCCACTTGACAGATTGCAAGTCCATCGCCGGTTATTAGTAAGCGGCGATGGACTTGACTAACTGATGGGACGCCTTCGAATTATTTTGGTTCTAGGGCATGTCTGTTTCCTCCACCGTTTTAAGCACGTGTAAACGCGCACATCACTTTTTCCGAGTTACAAGCAAGCAGAAAAAAAATGTAAAAAATAACTTTAACAAATCGTGTTTGTATGGCGTTAAGGGCCACCCCACCCAACCCATACAATCCATACATTAACAAATGTATGGATTGTGACAGCAATTACACCGGATCATAAGTAAATGAATACTTTTTTTTATATATTCCGGTTTGAACAAACATCTGAAATGAAAGTATTTATTTAAACGATCACCAATATCATGTACACTAAAACTATCTTAAATAACACTACAAAAACAAAAACCAAACGCCATTATAATTATAGGTGCATAATGGTAATGACGTCTATCTGCATGGAAATATTATTGAGCGAATAACATAAAACTATAAAATTAGAATAAATTGTACAAAACTAAAATTACTTAAGTAAAAAAAAAAATCAGTAGTTTATTTTATGTACCCGTTAACAGCATTTAAAATCTAAATCTGTATTGGTTGAAGTATATAAAAAATAAAACTGGTCATTTTTCACACAGCATAATGTAGCCCCAAACTAAGCAGAGCTTGTATTATGAGAACTACATAACTGATACGCTTAAAATAAAAGCCTCATTATAACTTCACACGACCACTTTTAGAAAGCACTTAGGTAACTGAAAACAAGATGCTTTTCAAATCACACATGAACAATGCCGAATTGAGCTTAATTTGCGAAGCCTCAAGTGAAGTGAATCACTTGCAATGTAATTTTTACTTTACGATGTACAGTTCAGATGAGTAATTTGATTGTCTGAATTTGATGACGCCGCCTCTTGCTATACACGGACAAATAGACGTAAACGTGTTCTAGTATGAGGTTTTGTCTGCGGCCTGTAACTATTCAGTTAGAATTGTGGCGTCTGAACTGATGAAGAGTTCACTGACCGTTATACTTATAAGATGGCTATTTGCTTGCAAAGGCTATGCTTGGCGATGGGTGTAGTATAAAACAGGGGTCTTGACAAATACCTCACGCTAAGTTTTCCTTTCACGTTAACGCAAATTTGTCAAGGAAAAACTTGGCAGTAGTCACGTGACTTTTCCACAGCTTATGTCATTTCCATACTATTCAATCTCTCCGCAGGTGTTCATGTTAACAGAAAGTGGTATTTGTCTAGTCACTCAGTACAGTACAGTGTGGGTACCTATTTCGATGAAGGTACCTTGCTCTACCTTTAAAAATATATCTGCTTTTCTATTCTCATTAAAACTCATTTAATTGTTATAATCTATTCCTAAAAGTATGTAAAAAAGAACTTGTTTGCTTGTGAAAAATTAGAAATCAGCATTCTTCTAATCGTCATTTGAGTAACATGATTGCGCAGAAACAATGATAATAAATGTTTCCTTCCGAGCACCAAAAGAGGCAGTTTAAATATTTGATTACTATAGATAATTGCCTCAATGATCTTAATGCAGGATATATAGTGTCATTAACCCACGGCATTGAATTTGATCATAATTTGATGCCCAAGGCTAGACCAATTTTTGTTCACAAACCAATGAAAAAATAATAAAAAAGTTTCCATAAAATAGAGTCTACACTACAATCCCTACGAATTCTAAGCTTTATTTACGCTACATAGAAGATAATAATTCAACGATTATAGTGACAAACATAATGTTAAGATGTCTCTGAGGATCTCGCTTATGGGGATTACAGTCGTGAGCGTGTTTGTTTTTTTTTATTATGTGACGAGTTCGTACTCATCTAGTCTTTATTGGTCAGTGTAACTAAAATAACATTGAAATACTTAATTACCTTCCAGTCAGTCAGGTAGCATCATCAGCATTTCAAACACTGTCAACACAGCATATATACGTAAACCTACTTACACATTTTACACACAACAATTTACACACTCGCAACAAAAAATTACGGATTTACATAATGATCAAATAAACATTACATTTTTTGCGTAGTATTGGCTAAGGCTGGGTTTGTAATAGCACTAAAAGGCAGCAAAGTATGCTATATTTCGAAATGCTCGGACCTATTAATTGCGCGCAAGGTAACTGCAGTATGACCAAAAAACTTAAATATTTGTCTGTAGTGATTATTCAATCAAACAGACATATACTTTTATTTTAATATGGTGTGTTTATTTTAATATATATTATGTGCTAACAAAACTTTGGAGATGACAAATCGAAAACGTATTTTGGACCTCTACAAAAAGATGTATGTAGTAAATCGTAAGGTAGGTACAGCCATGGTCAGCAAAATTAATAAATGTTAATTTATATCAGAATAATTAATAAAAAAAAATTATATAACATGTTTTTCAAAGCTTTCCGTAATTCAGCTTTCTCGCGTCATTCCAATAGTGTATTAATTAACAGCCAATATAACTGTAAGTTCATCGTTTCATCGCATTAATTTATACTTTTTTCTCTCGACATAAATATGTTAACTTATACCGCTAGCTTTTCTGTCGATAACCTTGTCATAGCGTGCAACAATCTTGTGGCCTGTCTTCGTATCCGCAGGCGTAACTCAGGGCCGTCTGGCACCCACACGTTACTCTCGATTTCAACAGAGTGATTTAATTCTGATCATTTAGACCGCTATCTTCGATACAGCAGGTTGCTGTATTGAAGATAGAGTTTTCATTCGATCAGAGTTTAAACATTAAGGCCTGAGTTCACCAACACAATAACGGGTGGTTAGGTCCTAATCAACATTTTTTGATATATATTTTCAAAGGAATCTGTCATCGTAATTAATAGTAAGACTTGACCGTCTGTTTATTTTGAAGGTGAACTCAAGCTTTTATTTACAAAAAAAATGTGCTAGGCATGACGTCGGTAAGTGTTCCAATAAGCGGTAATGGGATTGCAACCTGTCTCATGCAATGATTACTATTTTAATATTTGGACGTGCCTCTAACTACTTCCTATTAAAAAAAATACTTACTATTTTGGGAACGCTTCCGTCTGGTAGTGATCTGGATCAGTTGAGCTATCTATAGATCGTTTGCAACGGTCTTTAGATGGCTAGCTGTTTCATCTGCATTTTTTGTATATACCTACCTATTAAAAATATATTTTTTATTTATATTTGTTGATAATTTTGATTATTATATTAAAATCACCATAATTACAAATGACAGTGAATTTTGTAGAATCGTGCGATATAGTCGCTTCAATTTAGTTAGTAGCCACGATTAAGGTATGGATAGGGTTTCATTATAGTTAATTAATTTCTAAACAAAGGAGACATCAGAAGTAATACCAATAGTTCAAGCATTCTAAAATGATTATATATATATAATTCATACAGGCATTTAGTAGTACGGATCTTAATCGCAATTATTACGATTGGTTACATTGCGGGTTAAGACCAATAACCGTCCGAACATCCGGTTGCGCCGGAAGTAACGGTGCGATCGTCGCGTGCGCGCATGCCCAAGACTAGATGCCTGTACCAAGTTTGTGTCACTTTTGTAATATTATGTATTATATTTGATTTAATTCTGCTGTGAGGTTTATTGGCGGTGATGCGTTGTTGCACCAAGATTTTATAAGCTGATCACGTAAGTGACTCATAAATAAATTTAAACTGTCGCTCTCTTTTACTGATAGTGCAAGCAAGAAAGAGATAGCTACAATTATAGTACTGTTAAATTAGTCAGATTTTAGTTTTCCATACAAAATTAGGCGTGATTTCAAAACATGCTGACTATAAACACGAAGAAAAGCGGCACGTAAACTGATTTGACAGCAGCACACAGCAGTAAAATTCTTGCCATCTCTTTCTTGCGTACACTGTCAGTAAAAGAGAGCGATAGTTTAAATTTAGTTAGTGTACTACAGAATCGAGGCCATTATCTATGACGAAAGTGATGTGTATAATGTCCCCTCTATCCCATTTCCGAAGATAGGCGAAGATTGCCGAAGCGCATACCTTTTTTCGCCAGAAATATACTTACACATCCTATGTACGGTTTCAGTTGCACCATTCTAGATTAATATTGTCTGTAGTTGAAGTGAAACTTAAGCAAATACTATTGTTTATTCCATGTCCGTTCGAAGCCATAATAACTTTCTTTAGTATCGATTTCAAGATGCTGGAATTATATTGGTGTAAAGCTGCTGTTGCAATTGAATGCAATCCGCATTTACTTATTGCTCGTCGATCGATGCTGTAAAAATGAGACGGCAAAACTCCATTATTTATATTGTAAAACGGGAATTTTTACATATCGTACTAAGTTTCGCTTCATTCCCAGAGTCTTCATCAAGGTGAGTGATCGGGACGAACTACCGGCGAGTAGCTTCGTAAACAAAAATAAAATACAATACGTGTTTTTGGAATAAAACTTCGTTAGGTATATAAAAACTACATAAATGACCTAATACCGTGACATATCTTCCGACTCTTTAATCCAATATTTTTCTTAATACTCGCATAACTCACACGCTCACACATCACATACACTTACACTATTACACATACACACCATTTAGTAATTAGTTAGTGTTTCTTTAAAAAAAAAATGATCCCAAGACATTATGTCATAGGGTTAAAGGACCTTATCCTTATTGTATGTTTTCTTAGCACAATATGATGAGAAACACTAGCTCACCTTTCCAAGAAACTTTGCTGTGCACACACACTCACTCACACATACCCCTACATTATACAATCATAAACAATCACAACACATAAACAAACAAACAATTATAATACAAACACAATTATGTACCTACACATTCAAATGTTGGCTTATATGTGTTTATATCGCTTGAGGGTGGGCGCTAATGCCTATCACACAGGATACTTACTATCCTAGCTTAGGTTATTAGTTGTATCACTTAAACTTGTTTCTAAAACTACCTTAAGCCTACTTTTAAACAGTTTTCTTTGATTGTAAAATGTTTTCTTTTTTTAAGGTGCAAATAAATAATTTTCAATTTTCAATTCAATTTTCAATTTTCAATAAGTAACGAGGTAAATGTTTTTATTATTTATTGTACACACAGAAAATACAGACGAAAAACTTACATATAGGACATGTACAAAGGCGAGATTAACCCTAACACGAGTTTTCTTCCAGCAAATATTTGAGAATAGGAACAGCTTATAAATAGTGGTAGTAAATATTTGTGACATGCGCTTAATATCGTCACTCTGGTAAAACACTATTTTACGGTAGGTACTTTGGAAAATCCCGTCTGACCACAGTAGCCATACAAGTAATCATTGGCCTTTTCGAATTTTAAGATGACTCACAAGGTGGAATATAGATACTTTGATCCGAATGGGCTTCTCAAAGTCATTGCAATTCCGATCGAATGTCGAGGTCGACTGCCCCCGATCATTGTCAAGTAAAAGTCAAGTAAATACTTCAAAAAGTACTTCCTGTAATGAACAATAGAACATGAAACAGGTATGTGGATATTCTTTAGTTTAATTACTGTTGAGTAAGAGCTAGTTTGAAGAACCGAATATTACCCAATTCCTCAGAGCCGCTCAGTATGCAGATCCATGCCGATACCAAGTAGGGAATAGGGAGGGGGAAGGGGTGTCAAAGGGAAGTCCAAATATTACAATATTTCACACGTGCCCACGTTTTGCAAAGTAGTCAGCATACCACTTGGCTTAATGTTATTAGGTAACTAATTTTAAAACAAAACATAACTCTGTCAAAGTTTTCAGGTTTATTTTTAAACTCTTTACTTTATTTGAATTATTCAAGACGATCTGTGAATCTTTGTAGCTACACTTTAAAGCTCATCCACCTGTGTTTCCTTCCGCAAACTTACTCCGTTGGTTACATAAATAGAGTTCTTGTAAATATAATACAATGCCTAGCACTGACTTTTAATAATTATACAAGTATTTAACTAAGTTTAAAACATACAACCTCATTATTGTAACCTTATATAATAAATACTCTCGTATTTAATGCTGTACAAATCTTGATGTTTTTATCAATTAACTTTTTACTCATAGTTAATAATAAATTTACTTCAATATTCCAAATATATGGTACGAATAGCTAGAAAGGCTGAGGAGCGATGGACTAAGGCAGGGAAAGAATGGCGGTCAAGAGATGAGAGATGACCTTTTTGGTCGCAGACCACCAGCCCGATAGTCAGGTGTCGTAGTAAGATGACAAATGGATGAGGGTAGAACAGGACCGGAGAGTGTGACGTTTTAGGAAGGAGGTCTATGTACCCAACAGTGGGTGCTAACGGGCTGGATATAGATGGGAAGAGCAACGGCTCATGAATTTTCAGTTAACTCACAAGATTGCATCGAGTCCCTTGCATACCAACATACCATAGACATTTCACAACTCGCCCTTAGTTATTGCTCCCATGCCATCTCAATTACCGCTCAACAATAGTAATGTATTCGAGATAACCTTCCTATTGTCATGCAAGAGAATGCAAGAATGCAAGTCGCGCCCAAATTCTTGCGCGCTGACAAACTCGTGTCAATGTGATTTGAGTAGGCCTTCAATATGCATATGTATCTACAGTTTTGGTTTGGGTTTGGTCCAAAAAAGTGCTATACATAAACTTCACTTTCGTTCAGAATTATTCTCAATGGTGAACGACAGAGAATACTTCAATGCAAAATGCAGGACAGTGTTTACAAATTTTAAATACAAGGAAAGTTTTTTATTATAGTTTAATCTCTGTAACGCTCAACATCATTATCAGCCTAAAGAAGCTTTACATAGGTTTGACCATAAAGGTCTTGAGCTACCTCTATCCACTGATTTCCTGAAATCTTCCATTCCATTCATGTGACGTCATGGCCGCCACTCTATAACATTTAATCCCCAACGATTGTCCGTTTCGAAAGTTATATAGGTCTGGCCAACTACCACTTCGAGTTTCTAATTCTGAGAGGTATATCGGTTACTTAAGTCCTTCTACTTCCTTGTTTCAGGTTTTTATCACAATAAAAACACGAGCATAGATCTCCCCCCTACAATCAAGCTTTAGTACAAATTATTATACATACTCTCACTTATTACCAATACTCACGTTTGGCTCTTTTAGGAAGGAGGTACTGTGAATTGATACAGTGATCAACTACCTATCCTTTAAGATCATGACGTGAAATGAAATTGCATACTCAAATCATGCGCCAACTACAAACGATAATGTATAGCTTACTAAGGAGCTGGTAATAGATACTGCGTCTAATTTACTGCCATTTGTAGTGGTGAGATTAGCCTACGCAGATAGATACCATAGTCATTTTAGTAGATACCTAGGCACGAGGCACACAGTAGCGCGCAAATGTCATACTGAATCTTTGCGTCGCGTTGCTTCTAATACCGCGTTTACATATACGTCCTTTGCGTCATACCCATACATATTCCGCCACATATTAGTTAGATTAAGATTAATTAGTTAACTAGTGCGCGAATATGTAAACGCAGTTTATAAACCACAATTGCGCGTCAAACCATACAATGTCGCATCAATGGGCAAACTCCCGTGTTTGTTGGACGCACTGCTTGTTTCATTCACACACAAGCTTTCTTCCTAATATAATCCAGGTTTTCTCCCTCACTCTCTTTGGTATTGACTGACAACCTCTGCGGCGCAGCGAAGGCCAGCCTGAGACGCAGAAGGTTGCGGGTTCGATTCCCGCTGCGGGACAAATGTTTGTATGATTAGCTTATGTTTGTCTCGGGTCTGGGTGTTTTCTATGTATAATTTGTATGTATTTACAAAAAAAAAGGAATATATAAATAGTTTATCATTCATGTACCTAGTTCCCATAATACGAGATCTGCTTAGTTTGGGGTTAGGTGATGCTGTGTGAAAAATGTCCAGCATTATTTATTATTTATAGATAAAATTATCCAAAACTGTAGAAAAACGATGATAAAGTTTCTACCAGTTAAGATAAGAATTTGCTTCCATATTCATTTTTTGATATAAACTAAGCAATTCTTAGGCACGATAGAGATTTGCATCGCTGGTTGCTTGGAACGTAGTTTTTGACCTTGTTCTTGCAATCATTGCTATTGGTCTGTCACCTTTCTAATATGCATGTGCAATGTGCATTAGATATAATAAAATAAAATGTTGTATTTACTTTATATTATTTTCAAAATTTTGGGAAAACTTACAGCTATGTATGGAATTCAAGCAGGTAAGTTGAGGAACAAATCACGCTGTATGTAGTTCAGTTTCTAGAAGTTGTTAGCCATTTTTCAATTTTTTACCGCATTGTTAGTTCCAATAATCATAGAACTTTGTATCAGAAACAATCCTTACGATGACACATTTGATAAAATGCATTCAATTGCGAGTTATTTACCATTTTAGATTAAAATGGACTCAACATTCCAATACGACCTTACACAGAAACAAAGACAGAAATATCCAAGAATTATAGAAACCAGTTCCCAAGTCATACTGTAAATTCAATGCATCACAAAGTACATAGCGATTCAATTGTGGTAAAGGAAATCAGGTCACCGTTCATAGTCAAAACAGCTCATGAAGGTATTTAAGAGCCCGACTTTTTGACAACCGCAAACCACCTTTTAAAACGAAACAACTTAAGTATTATCCTAAGTATAAACTCGTGTAGAACCAACCTCCTACATTGTCCCACACGACTTGGTTCGTTGGCCAAGTCATCAATGGTCACTGACCATTTTACAGTTGCATCCGAAACAGACCATTTCCGTCTACGTGGGTAATGAAGATGATCAATCATCAATCATCATTTCGACGCCAAAACAATCGAGGTTCAATCATAATTTGCGCGTGATTGAAATGCTGTGACCAATATTTATGTTTAGGTATATATCTTCGTGGCTCATCTTTAGAAAGTTTTTTTGTTTTTTAATTACATTTTCACACAGCATCATCTAGCCAAAAAGTAAGCAGAGCTTGTGTTATGGGAACTACATGACTGATATAAGTACTACTTATATTATTTTACTATTTATCATATTTTTTGTAATCCTTATATATTATACATAGAAAACACCCAGACTCAAGATAAATATTTACAGATAGACATACTCTCTTAATCATTCTATTAGCTGCCTAGTAAAGAGTAGCTGTAAAACTTACAAAATCTCCCATAGTATTCGGACCCCGAAAATTACAAAATCCATCAGTGACAAAATAATTTCTTAAATTTACGGTTACCGGTACGGTTTTTTAAAATCATTTTGGCTACATTAATCTTTGGATATATTGTTTCGGAGAAAAATAATAACAGACAATCACACGAATAAATAATAATAATATGTATACATAGAAAACACCCAGACCCGAGACTAACATTTGCTAATCATACAAACATTTGTCCCGCAGCGGGAATCGAACCCGCAACCTTCTGCGTCTCAGGCAGGCCTTCACTCACTGTGCCACAGAGGTTGTCAAATAAACGTACCATCCCGAACACATACACTAGCTAAGGAGTTCGTGTATGTGTTCGGGGGTGTACGTTTATTTAATTGCAAGGGCACCGTCGTTTAAAAGTCAATCGCGGCATAAAGTGTCATAGTCGAGATTTGGTTGAATTCATACTTTCGTACCTTGGTAGATTTCAATAGAGCTTTTCATACATCAATCAACCTTCATAATCAATGTCACATGTGATAATATAAATCTTTATGATGTAATTCGTTATGTAGGAAAATTACCAATAATGCTTACCGACCACATATTACCGGTATTTACCTAGACGTAGAAGCATTCTGCCATTTAGCAGACCGGTAATTCGTATTACCATAATTCGTGTAAACATAACTTAGTTACTGTAGATCTTACCGATTCAACAGTACCTGTTGGTACATATCGCGTTTTGCTGTAAAGACTGAATTACACTGTTGACCACCAAGTTTTTATCAAGTATCACCTTATGTGGTGTACAATAAAGAGTTATCTATCTATCTATCCTTCTATAGCGTTCCAACTTTCAACTACTAGTAACTGGGTAGTCTCTATTCTATAGTGTAGTAGAACTCTACTACATTATAGAATAAAGACTACCGAGTTCGGGCAGCTGGCAGGCAACTCCCAGCTTTATCTGTAGATGTTTGAATTACTTAATATTGAGAATAATTCACCTTCGTGGTACAATCGGCACGGGTCGATCCAAAGTCGCAACGAGGTCGGCCAGTGTCACGAGTCACGACTGTTTGCGAAGGTGGATTGACTAACACTTGGACATACCTGCAAGTTGCTGTGTGACTGTGATACAAATAGTTAACTTCCATTAATCGGTAAGGTAAACCAATTGTCTCCTTGAAACCTTGAAAGAAAGCCAACACAGAAACAGTAAGGGCATTAAGGGGACTTATAAAGATTATTAAACAGTTGATTAACCAAACACTGCTTTGTCTCTTTCTGATATGTGTCATTTCAAATTCGACAGAAGAAAACAAAACACTGTTTAGTTGTTAATACAAATAAAAATTAATCCGTTTTTAGCAGTAACTTACTAGTGTTAGCAATGTATAAAAATTTGTGTGTAAGTACACACTATCGAGAGCATATGTATTGAGTACTCGTGTAAACGAGACTCACTATAGTGAGAGTCATCGTCAAGATGGCTTACCATGACGAGGAACAGCTATTTACTCTGCCTGATGAAGACTCCTTGAATCGGTGCCCCCACCGATAGTACGCGAAAAAGCCATTGATTACAATGCGAATAAGCACAGTGATTTCGGTCGGTAAGGACAATCAATGAATGAATGAATGAATGAAAATATTTTCTTGTACACCTTATGAAATAAACAATAGCACATTAAAATTAAATGTTCAATTGACAGTCTTATCGATGAAAAGCGATTTCTTCCAAACACCTTTATCAAAGTGATCTATCTATATCCAATTTCCAGCAGTGGACGTCTATCGCTTGATGATGATATTAAGGCAATTTTTAAATACAGGCATCACACCCACCAATTGACTTTTAAGTACAAGTGCTATACTAACACAATGGCAACTTATCCTCAATGAATTTGTAACTCCACATGCGCAGGATTCAAATCTCTAGTGTGGGCTTCATAGTGATTCGAAGCGTGAACATAATTTACCTCTTATAGGTCCCACGCATACATTGCTGACACTGACTGAGACAAGGGTTATTCTACACAGAACATAAACAGGGATATAATCATTGATGGCCACGAGAATTTGAAAGTAATTAAAAAAAAATACTCTACGATTAACCAACATTAATTAAACTTTAAATAAATCATGATTGCCTCGAAATTGTTTCTTCTGACTACTACGAGTTAACTTAATTTTGCGTTCCATAGGTAGTAAATAATTGGTGTAGATACGCGTTATTTTTATCCGACTGCGCAAAACCTCGGAGGAGGGATTTAAGAGATGCTAACGAAAAGATCGCGTTGTAGTCTTTTGTACTAAAGATTAAAACATTTTTTTAGCACATCGTCTACGTGTGATAGAAATAAAGATGTAAATTCATTCGTTGATCGTCCATGTGTGCGCATCCTTAGATCATATCGTGAACTGAACTTCTATAAAGGCAGCATTCTTCATGGTAACCGTTATAAAATCAAGATTAGCACCAGTGGCGTAGAGGTCGCTACGAAGTTCGTTCATCTGTTCACAAAAACTGCAAAAACTACTTACTTGGCCTGGGTTATTTTACAATCCTAGTTTAGCGTCGGTAGTCAACTTTGGTTCAGCCACAGATATTATGATACTAAACCAGTAGTTAAGCTGTCTTTTTTCATTTTATTTCGCAAACGCCCGACATGGATGTAAAACGTAAAAAAATAACGAACCCCGTTCCGTTTATGCTCAGTAGCTTTCATACAAAGTTCAATTTCCAAAAATCCTTAGCACACGTAAAATAAACCTATATTCCAAATTTCAACTTTCTAGTATAATTGGTTTTGATTGTGCGTTAATAGATCAGTTAAGTCAGGCAGGACAAACGATTTTATTAGTTTATATTGTGCTAAAGTTGTATATTATACTGATTTATTTTCTGATGATGACCTTGATAGCGGCTTAAGCGCAAAAGGTGCGGGTTCAATTCTCACTGTTTTCATGATTTGCAAATACTTATTCGGTTTTTTGCACCGCATCCAGGTGTGTTGTATCATGGTAATTGTAGGTCCTGATACCGGTGACACAGGGAATTCCAATGTGGGCCAGGACTATGTATATTATGGCTGTTGAGTGTCATGTTAATATGTGCTTTATTGACCTACTTTCAATAAAAAATGCTAAAATGTTTGTGAAATTCTATAAAGCTTACCAAATAAATTGAATAAAATGGAAACGTCCAACAAAAGAATGAGGTTGTAACCAATGTCATCGCACATCGATTCTGTATTTTCTGCTCCATTTTTTTCGGCTCAAGACCGTTTATAGTCATGACATTCAATGAGGAAAGTTTTTTCTAGCAGAAAAAAGATTTTGTACCAAAACTAGATGGCACTCGTTGGTAACATTCAACTCACGATGGTATGCAGATGCCAAATAATTCCGCAATGCAGCATGATTGGAATTGCTTCTGTCGTACACAGAACATCGAACGAATCTTTGATTGTTACTTTAGGTAATTTGTATGTTTACCTACCCGAGACTGGCCGGCCTTGAAGGGACACGCGAGGAATCACAAACATATATACCATGGTTGTGCTTGTAATTTAGTTGACATTTTACCTTCATGAGTGGGGAATTAATTCTGAACGTTATATATACCTTGAATCTTACTTAACAGATCATACTTAAAAATGCGATTGTTTGGATTTTTGTATGTTTGCTAATAATCTCAGGACCCGCCGGATTGGGATGAAATTTGGAACAGGTATTGTTTGTAACCTAAAATAACACAAAGTATCTAAATACCACACGAGCAAAGCTGTGCGTCTAGTGCAAAATAAACGAATAAACAGTTAGCATCGTTTGTTTCTAAAAATGCTAGTATCGTAAGTATACCCATCATCTACCCAAACGGAGCGGAAAGGAGATGTATAAAGTCAACCAATAGGATTGTGTAAAGTTATCTCGTGAACCATCTCGCACTTATTTTTTCTGAATACCGGGTCTGAGGTCGTGGCCGTACTGCTGGTACTGCTGGGTGACAAGACAGCCAAGAGTGGCTTCGCATAGTGTTGCCGAACTATCGATATTTTCTCTATCGATAGTTGACCTTGAAAATCAGTTACACTATCTATTGTTCCGATAGTATCGATGTGCCTATCGATACTATTGATTTGTCATGTACTATCAAAACACTAGCTTCGCAGTGAAGTGGCCTGCAACGATACCTATAAGGTGAGTAGCTAGGTGGCTGGCTTGGCGTCTCTCGTGAGTAAAACTAGAAAATACACATTCACTTATTCGTATCGCTCGTTCTCACGGTTTTCCCGCTTTTGGATATTTTGAAACCCAGAACCTTCTAACCTTGCCAATGAAACCGAAGGTATGCCGATTTTTTCTTTTTCCTTTAGCGTCCGATTTCCTTTCAAATCTCATATATGGGAAGTACACCAAAGCTAAATGCTAATAAGTATACACTCTAACACCTGCAGCAATTAATTAAAATGCGTGGCCTGTAGACACCATAGAGGAAAATCAATTCATGGCATAACTTGGTTGTTCTTTACATTTTTTTAAGGACTAGTTGCTCAGGTGGTTTTGGTTGTGTGGTACTGAAACCTAGTGTGGAGTCAGGACTGATGATGTGACTGTTGGATGTTTATATATTTGTCAAAATCAGGAAAAACAAACTCATTTATTTTGAAATCACCTTCCGCTGGTGAAGCAATTATATTGCCTGTCTGATTCAATAGAGTTTTCCTGCTATATTTTAAAGTTGACACATTCATGATCGAGTAATACTTGAATTGAATCGTTTGTTTGTTAATTACTTCCTAGAGCTATGTAACTTCACCTTCTAGACTCATTTCTTCTATGCAATATACCATGGTTCAATATTGAATAGGTAAATCACTCTTTACTTCAACCTTGATCTCATAATTTATTTTATCGTGCTTGATGTCACCACTGTCATCATCTCTTGAAATCTATCATTGTTTTATTTTAGCAACCACGTGCAAAATCGTTGAGGCAATACATTTAAAACCAATGCGAATACAAAATACCCAATATTTGTAAATAACCACCATCTTCTACTTGTAATGCCTTAGTATTTCGATCTAGATCCTACTACTATTATAAACGTGAAAGTTTGTGAGGATGGATGTTTGTTACTCTTTCACCCAAAAACTACAGAACGGATTTTGATGAAACTTTACAGTAATATAGTTTATACATCAGAATAATACATAGGTTACTTTTTATCCGGGTACTACGCGGGCGAAGCCGTGGGCAGAAGCTAGTATAATAAACTATGAAGTACATACTACACATAATATAAAAAAACTCCGTATAGGTTTGACTGTTTGGTATAGATAATTGGGTTTTTCTCTAAAATTCAAATGTTGTGTAACATTCACATTACATAATTTATTTAGTAAATACATAAAAAATTACGAAATAATCGTATAAGTAAAATGCACATGCACAACTCAACCAGCCATTTGGTCTCAAATTTAGGTTTGTTTTTGATTATTTAGACTCTAAATAATCGAAAACAAACCTAATATGAGAGGATAATCTTCGGAGACGTGACCTCTGCTGGCTACCTTTCACTGCAAGTGGAAGTACATAGGAACAATCGCAGCGGATAGGTGCGTCGGTTCAATGGGCACACACAATGTGGAGGCATACACCACAAACATTCGAAAATGTACTTAACTTAGTAGTTGTTTTCGGGCAGGCAGGTGAGATACTGGCTTTATTTTATAGCAGCGGTAGATTATAAGGGTCCCAGGATATTAGGTTAAGGACTTGATATTAAATAAGTAAATAAATAAACAATGCTGGTCATTTCACACATCATCAACTAGCCCCAAACTAAGCAGAGTTGTTATGGGAACAACAGATATATTTTTTTTTATAAATACATACATATTATACTGATCCATACCTGTTTGGGTGTTATATAGATAACACCCAGAACTAGATCAGATAGAGATATAGATGATCTTCAGTTTTCACCGAAACATGTCCACTGCCAGACATAAGCCCCTATACATTGACACGGGAAACGTGAATAGCATACCACGAAGATGGTCTTCCAACGCGTTGATATGTCCCACCATCGCGATAATTTCATCGGTTCATCAAATGGGAAGTACACTGTATCTTTCGATTCATGCTGGTAACTCGGGATTCTTTGTGTTTGGTTGTCTTGTCAGTACCCCTTGGGCCATTTCTGTTTGCAATATCTTGCAAACTCTTACTAACGTTGCTAGCAAGACTATATCGTGATCCATTCTCTTTTTCTGTATTTTTAAAACATTTTCTTTAATCATATCTTAACTGTTTTTACCAATAAAACTTAATATACCTATTGGTGACAATTCACTTGTAAACTGAATAACTTAACAATAATACGTAGTCTAGTTTATCTTTACGCAATCTACAATACCTTATCAATGCTAATTTATTAGTTGCTATCCTCGCTTATCACCTTACCTATACAAAGAAACTAGTAAAATAGCTTTTATTTCCACAACTATGGCGACTATGAAAGGATCGTGCCGAAATATTGAAATCAAAACGAAACGTGAAGCCTTGGAATTCGATTCGTTTAGGTGTTTCGTTGCAAGTGCTAGCTTTTGTGAAATAATAAGTTTGTTGCTAGTGTTCTGGTAAATTATATTTGCAAATATTGGTAATTTGTTAGTCAGTGATAGCAAAACCCAGCTAGATATTTTCCCAATTCCTGATAAAATATCCTCAAAATAAGACTTCTGACCAGTAAAGTCGCTAAAAATGATCCTTACCGTAAACAAAACATGATGAAAAGTCTTTCCATATTCGCATTTTATTTCAATTCATCTTCATGCAAATAATGCTTATAATCGCAATGACAATAGCCCATAATAGGTAGTACCTACTAATGGTGAATTACGTAGTAAACATGCATTGTGGGGAAACAGTTCGACCGTCAGTCTATTCTTTGAATGATCACTTATTGTCCGTCAGTATTCTTTTAGCGTGAAGTCATTCATACAAATACTCGATACAGGATGCTGTTTTGCTATGAATTTCAATTGGCACTGCCCATAATAACAATGTAGCTAATTAATTCTACTAATTTCTGAAGCTTTTTAAACACAAAAGAAGTGAAAATCGGTGCCGCCAGCACCATGTAAAGTTTTCTCAGTATTTCTTTTAGGCTAGTTTTAAAAAAATACAAAAAAACACCTAATTACTATGCAAAAATGATTATTAGGTTAATCTCTTGATATCCATCCTCCAACCTCTGCCCTCTTCACAAACTTTCCCTCCTTTATCGCCGTAACAGATTGGGCTGGCCTCTGTTTTAAAGAAATTGAATTTACCGACAACTCCACACTATCAGATTTAAACATGCACATATCAATTTATTTGTCATACCATCTTAGAGTAAACCTTCATATGTACCCAGGGGTCTAACATAACATTTCACGAGCTGGACGTGCCTTCGTCGTTGCTATTATCAAAACACATCATCCCGTGCATGCGCAGAAAACAATATTATTGTTTACATGATTGTTTGATTCGTCACCTGAATGAACAGTGCCATCGCGAGGCAGTTTCTTGCCTGGAACGGTCTAATCACTTGCCAGATCCACAAATTTCATGAAAAATTAAAGTTTAGATTTTTTTGGAAAGTAAATTTACCGCAATAATCGTTATACCCTTTCCATTAGTTTCGGTTCGAAAATGAAACCTAATTTAATATCAGTGTGATATAGGATAGAGTCGTAGATATGTGTTCCGTCTCTATAGGTAGAATGTGAGTGATATGAGTATGACAGGTGGCGGGAACTTAGTAAGGTATGAGCGGTACCGCAAGGCGCCGCGCACGCCAAGGTCTGCTCATGCGCGGTACTACTACACGCGGTCGCTGGTGCTGGATTCGCCTGAGAAAAGACGAGGTCCGCCTAGGACAAGGTAAGGAGTAAAGCTAATTCACTGGCGAGAGAAGTGAGTTGCTGCTTGCTAGACTGAAACCCTTCTAAGAGCGTCTAACCCTCGTCAGCCATTAGGTACTGCTGTTGAAAAGTTTATAAAATTCCGTAGCAAACAAGAAAGTTCTGAAGTTTCTGAGAAGCAAAAATGCTTCAGGGGATATTTTGCATCTAATGCTGTAATTGTAAATACAGTTAATTACCACTGTTTTTCATCCATTTTTTTCCGATTTCTAGCTAATTTTGTATTCGCTGGTGTACTGTCGAATGCGGTGTTCATGATGAAGGGATAAGAAACGTCAGCAAATCAATTAACAATATTTTTTTTTAATGATTTTTCAACTCTTTTGTGAAACACAGTGGTTATTGGT
Organism: Perizoma flavofasciatum; assembly: GCA_958496245.1. Taxonomy (NCBI): domain Eukaryota; kingdom Metazoa; phylum Arthropoda; class Insecta; order Lepidoptera; family Geometridae; genus Perizoma; species Perizoma flavofasciatum. Next base: position 11,273,875 of record OY292423.1, read on the forward strand.
TGTGTGTTTAATTTCAAAAGTATCTCCAACCTTTCAAAACCTACTCTAAATGTTTTTCACAAACGTAAAGTAGCATAGCAAGGAGAGGTCACCCACAAAGATGAACAGATGCACGCTTTCAACAATTGCAACATTCTATGTGGAATCCTAACTAAAGGTTACGTTGTACCTTAGAACAGAACCATGACTGTTCAAATTACTTTCACGATCCAACTTACGGAATATTGAGAAATTTAAAAAACCTTTTCAACCTACCTAACCTACAACAGGTCCCTATCCTACTACTATTATAAAAGCGATAGTTTGTGAGGATGAATGTTTGTTACTCTTTCACGCAAAAACTACCGAACAGATTTTGATGAAACTTTACAGTAAAATAGCTTATACATCAGAATAACACATAGACTACTTTTTATCCGGGTACCACGAGGGCGAAGCCGTGGGCAGAAGCTAGTAAAATTCATATTCCTTATACGGCCTCTAAGCCATTTGACCCTGTGTCAACGATCATACGCGTGATTAAATAAATAATTCAGATGCTGGTAAAAGGTTGCTTGCCTCGTTACTTCGGCACTATTCGAATTAAGAGGACAGCTGCCAAATAAGCAAAGTAGCCGAACTTTCAAACGCAAGATTATCGAATAAATCATAAAGTAGATACGCAAGACAGTGGCGCTTACGACACCGCGATACAAAAAATAAATTGAACAAAATCACACATTCAATTATCTCTCTCAAACTAAACTTTTATAAAATGTAAAACAACAAGATTTTCTATTTGAATATAATGTGTAAGTCTCTAAACATCAATTGGCTATTCAGAGTTTTTTTTTCGCAAGTGTTATTTCAGAGGTAACTTTATTTTTTTTATCGGATAAAAAAATTAATTACCTATTTTGAAAACCACAAAAATTTTGGTAATATGATAAGTAAGTACATTTTTTTTACAAGTACACTGCCGTCATTTTTTTTTAGTAAAGCGTATTTTTGGCTTTATCCTATGGGTGGTAGGTATCTATCGTACACAAACATACCACGCATGCCTAAACTGCATGTGGATGTACAATGGATTTCTTCGTTTGTTCAAAACCTGTTTACTGTTTAGAATTGTGATCAAAACAATGTGATGTCTTGCAGTGGAATTGTAAACTTGATAAATAATATTAAATTACTAAGTTTCAATAGGTATTAAAATGAGATAGAAAAATAAATAGATAGCCCATCCCGACCGGGCACGCCCCCCGGCACACCAACGTAACAAGACAGTCAGAAAAGGATAAATAGAGAAAGGTGTACCTAGACTCAGATTCAGGTTCAGATTCATTTATTGAACATAATGTAATACAATAGGTCTTAAAATAACTAACAACCACGCCAGTCAACTGTCCTGACCTCCTTGGTAAAACTAGTCTTAACGCTACCCTAAAACGACTAAGATTTAATCCTGTTATAAGTATTCCTGTAGTAGAAACCAACTACAGACAGAATACATTTCTTTGGCGAGTTGGTAACCAGTTCAATGAGCTATCAAATAAGCATAATGACCTGGATCTCTTCTGCTCCAGTGTCGAATCCGTGAGGCGGCGGCTTAGCGGAGATTTATTTTTTGCGTGGCGAAATTGAGGTTCAATCTTTAATTCATATTTATTTTTTCTCTCATTTTTATCTGTTTGTATGTCTACTATTTATTCTGTTGTATTGTTTCCTGTCCAGCTCACACTATATCTTACACGTGAAAACCTTTTATTGGCCTTCTGTGTTATATTATTGTCTTTCTGTTATATGTGCTGTTGGTTTTCCTGAAAATAAATAAATAAATTAAGATAAATAAAAAAAAAAGTTCAATTATGTTCTACCATATAAATTAGCATGCAAATATTTAAATACTAGCTTCTCCCACGGCCCACGGCTTCGCCCGCGTGGTACCCGGATTAAAAGTAGCCTATGTGTTATTCTGATTTATAAGCTATATTATTGTAAAGTTTCATGAAAATCCGTTCAGTAGTTTTTGCGTGAAAGAGTAACAAGCATCCATCCCCACAAACTTTCACGTTTATAATAGTAGTAGGATAATGAGAATAAGTTTATCTAATCAGCAGTATTGCAACTATTGCAGTATGGAGTTTCATACAAAGAATACTGAACGGCTCGAGTTGAGGCGGTGCCGATCCGTTTACGAGCTGATATATGTGCGATAATCTTAACGTGCCTCTACCTATATATATAGGTTAGTAGTCATTCTGTTACTCAAACTTCATAATCTTTAAAACAATCGAAATGTGTCAGTTTTCTTTTTCAGTTTCAAAATATTTTCAGCCCGAAATACAAAGCAGGAAAACATGTTTCATTGTATCTTCGGTAATATCTGTACATGTTGAAATAAACAAAGTCGCCAGTCGTCGAAATATTGTCAATACGTCGCATGCCAGTTTCATTTTTGTAGTTATAAAAGACATCAACTGACAATAGTTATAATAACAATCACAATTAGCTTTGTGTCTATTATTGCCTGTGAAATATTGTTATATGCGAGAGATAAACTAAACTCTGTCAGGCTTGACTGATTGCGTCGTGCAATGTTTTTTAGAAGTCTAGTTTCAAAACTAATTGTCTGTTTTAATTCGAACGAAAATGGCACAGAAGTCTGTAACTTGGTTGTCACTGGCATTATGGTCAAAGCAAATCTCCCCAAAAGCGCCCGCCCACACTGACATTTTTCTGATCTAGTGACATGGTAGTAAGTGAACCAGTTGAGTTAAATTAGCTCAAGACACTTTTTCGTACCTTGAGCAATTTTATTTATCTCTTCTATGGTCTAATCATTCGTTCATATGAGTAGCTTACTCTGGTGTCGGAGATAAAAGTCTGTCTGAAGGCCTCTGAAGTGAAAGAAAGAAAGAAAAAGACGGCTTCACGAGCACATACCAACGAACTAACGGTCGCTAAACTTTTATGGTTCCGAGATGGAGTTCGCATTTTTTATTAACTGATCATTTTTGTCTACAGATGTCAGTCCGCTCCGAAAATAATGGATAGCCACAGCAGATCGGCATCGCCTCGGGAGCCGATGCGGCCGCAGATCCGCCCGCCGTCGCCACCATCGCCAGCCGCCTTCGACAACCGCGCTTACCAGCACGACGAGGCCGATCCCAATCACAATGAGTCCTTCACCTCCAATGGACCAGCGAACGGAACCCAAAACGGTCACAAGCCAAACGGCGACACGAAACTAGAAGCTGTCAATTTAGAGCTGATAAACTTGACGCCCAAAAATGGGACGAAAAAAGATACGGCGGTGGACATGAATGCGAGCAACCCATATGACGAGTACTTTGTGCCTGTGAATGAACATAGGAAGTTTATGCGGTGAGTTATTTAATTTTATGTGATAGGTACCTGGGTATGCTAAAAGCTATGGCCAAGCTATTTCTTATTTATAAAAAAAAGCAACCCAAACACAACACACTCAAACCAGAAGGACTCGAACCCGCACCTTTACCACAGAATAATTAATACTAACGTGCATATGTTAAGGTATTATTGGATTCGTCTTGGCAGTTTAAGTTTATTATCTGACTGTACAAAACAGGGTTTATCATTGGTGTTCGAAACATCAGTGAAGAAAATATTAAAATTAAAAATGTCATTTCGGACAAACGTCAGCAAGCCAACGTAATTTAGCTTTGGATCAGCAACGACGATCGGCAATTTGCAAGACGCAGATGTTGAAAACAAATCTTATTTCTTTACGAAGTCCAAACAGCTTACGAAACTATGATGATGATATTGATCCTCGTAGACTTTTCTTATGTTTCTTTCTACTATATCACAGGTGTAGTGTAGCTTATCAAAGTATCGATCGAAGAGAACGGCATACCTAACCAGATGCTTATCTCAGACACCGTTTGTTCACCTCAGGCTATGGCACTAGACTCAACTGTTCTATAAGATCCCTTCGAAGTTCGATTAGATAATTAAGGCACGCACAGACATGCAGCTTTGCCGGTAAGAATAGGAATGGATGGCCAGAATTCAATATGAATTCATACATCCGTTCCATTTCGATCCGTTGAGAAAGCTGGTAAAAAGCAACTGAAGTGCGTCGCCCCGTCTCGCGTCCTTTCGAGCAGGTAAGAAAAAAACAATAGAAATAAACGAGATGTAAGTATAGGACGATGATGTAATGAACTTTGATACTTTGAATTCTTACCGTACCGGAGTAAAACGGCATGTCTGTGGCCGTTCTTAGATATAGGTCAATCAAGAATGATGCACAACACAAGGATGTTTTTCTCTTTAATTAGGTAAAATGCCCTTGAATACAGCTTAGGTCCCATAACTCTAAATCTTTTAATTTTGAGGTCGTTCAGGTATAATCTTTTGTCTGTTTTTTAACATGAGAAATGAATATTTATTTTATTTATTTATACAACTAGAGGTATGTAGAAGTACGTACAAAAAATACATGAAACAGCTAGGTATCCCAAGCTATCATTAATTTTATTTCATTTCATCGGTTTATCGAATGTTAGGTATATATTCTTAAATGAGTTGATACTCGTATGTAGGGGAATGGACGAAATGAATTTTGGAAATTTTTCATCATTAGCAAATCAGTTGCCACCTTCGCTTGGCAACTCGTTGGTGAATCGTTAAATCACTAGTCTTTCAACCGTGTCTTGGCTATTAGACACAGCCCGTATTTCCGCTTCTACACTTAAGTTATTTTCGATTCGGTCCGTCCTTGGGCCTTTACCTGTTAAATTAGCAATTTGCTTTTGTCCTAATCCGTGGTAAAATTAGCTCATGATGATGCTGAAGAGGTCATTGTTTTAGTGCGAAGACCTGAGTTTTCATGCTTGATCGGTCTTTCTATGAATTGTCATGCTCGTCGAGTATTTTCGCCCGTGATTGGCCATGTCCATTATTTTAGCGTTGTCTTGATATTAGGAGATCTAGATCTTAATATCTTTATGAACTAAGAGTTTTATAATATTTGGACATAATGAAATTTTGACTCAATATCGTTAACTAACCTCTATTGCTAGCTAGCAAGCTTCATAAAAATAGCTTGAAATAATGGGTTAGTTTCAAAGCCATTATGTAAAGCTATTTTTACACTAATATTAGGTAATACTTAATAATTAATATATTTCTCACTCATTAAAACAAATTGGTACCAAAATAGGAACACGATCCTACCTTCCTAAAGGCCTCTGGAAAACTTAAAAAAGAACAATGCTCGCCGACACATTTCCATTTTTAAGTTTGACATTACTAAGCCTGACAGAATAAGTGACATTATCTCATTCCCAAGCCATTTTGCTAATGTCATTGGTGATCTGGGGCCTAACCATCAAGTCTTATTGCGATTCAATTCAGCCAAAGATGTCAAATCCCGCTTTGCGAATGTCAAAGCTTTAACAACGCCATAGCGTCTTCAATCGCAAAGCGGAAAGTGACATCTTTGCCTGAACTGAATCGCTATAAGACTTCATGGTTAGGCCCTAGGTCTGCTAAGATAATTTAGCTAACTTAACCGGTCCGTATTAGTATACCAGGTTCACCCAACTGGGTTGGCCTGGTCGTGTGGTGTCACAGAATGCGGTTAGTTATGCAATGGCCACTGAACCGTGACGTCATCTAGCTAGTTAGCTTCATTTGTCTGGTTAATATTTGCATTTTCAATTGCTTTGACCAATATTTGACGAATCTTGCTTAACAGTTTGCAATTCTTTTTTCATGGCAAGTAGGAAATGGGAAGAGGCCCGCTCTATACAAACTAGTTTGGCATAAACTACTTACATTACATACAAACTACAACAATTAATCATTGCTTAAATACTTAAGAAGAATTAGAAGTTGTAATCTTATCCTAAGAAGGTAGGAAAGAAGGAAGTCAGTCACATTAGCGGATTACTTAACTAAGTAAGTACCTACATAGGTTCCTAGGGATATTTTCGTAAGTTAAATAAACATATTTAGTGAATAGATTTTATTTACACGCAAGTTAGTCAAAAGAATGAAACCACTTTAAAAGATAATTTGCCATCAACCAAATTGTCAAGCTTATCGAGTTATTTTAAGCACCCGCTTATTTTGTGGTATGGCCTTGAATTTAAATAAAATTCCAAATTGACCGATCGACCGACGGGCGGTAGACAATACACGTAAAGCTCCCCATGAATTGCTAATAGCTACACACTAACGTGCATAAAATTCTTCTTCGTCAAATTTTTACCAGGTACCTAACCTAATTAAAAAAACGGCCAAGTACGTTTCGGGCCACGTGCAGTATAGGGTTCCGTAGTTAACAACTTATATTTTACTACCTGTTTTACACAACTAACAACTAAATCTAAGTAATTTTCACGAATAATGGATTTTTACGAAATTATCCTTTTTACTTCTCCACAGGTACATTTTATAAGTTGGTCGTCTATTAGTCGTTAACTTGTAAAGCCTACTTAGAAAAATTTATATCACACACCCGCAATATTTTTAAAAGATCTATTCAACGATATCCTATTCAATGAGATAAAGGAGGGAGAAAACATCACCACTTTTTTTCATGATTTTATTTTACCACTTTGTCGGCGTGATTAATATGTATACCCATGCCAAATTATAGCTTTTTAGTACTAAGAGTCTCTGAGCTAAGCTGCGGACAGAAAGACAGATAGACAGACGGACAGACATGTACGAAACTATAAGGCACCTTGTTTTTTTCCTGTAGTTTCTTGTTTTTTTTTAACGCTTAATCTCTGTAACTACCAGTCGGATCTGAAATAATATTAACCTACCTACTCGATCGTTGTAGGCGTAGGTAGTTACTTACTTAATCTTAATGAGAAGGATAAGGACATTTAGTGGACAGTCCTCCACAAACACATTATATTACTATTATTTACATGTTCTGTTGTGTTAAGTAAAGTCCACCCATTGTTACTTAAAACTAACTTAAATATTTAGATAGCACTATAACGCTCATTGTGCAGTTTAGCTTTGTGAACAACTTGACTCACCAACAGACTGGGTATAAATAACACTGTAGGTAAACAAGTTACGACTTACCAGCCTAACTAAAAAATATACTACTAGGTAGATATACAAGTTGTTACTTAGGTAGATATGTGCTACCGGCATCATTTCATTACAGTTTGTAAAACATAATGTTCAAATATCCTATTCTTATAGGCAACTTCTGTAGGTAGCTAAATAATAAGTACCTACCTATATTGCAATATCTTCCTCTATTTCAGTGAAATCAACACTTTTTGTGTCCAATTACAAAATAGCTATCTTGAAAGTTTTTTTTGCTACGAGTACCTATAAGTAAAACGATATTACTTTATTCTATCCTATCAATATAATAAAATAAAGTTTAGATCCTTATCAACAATCTAAGGATCACAGTATCGGCTAAACCGATTTGAATGAAATTTGAACCTTCCTAGTTCTTGACCTAGAATAACACAAAGGCTACTTTTATCCAGATATCGTGGTAGGGACGCGGGCGAAGCCATAGGCAGAGGCTAGTGTATAATATATATAGAGTTACTTTATGTGCCATTCTTAAAACCAGTTATTAGTATAATTTGGTAACTAGTTATTAAGATTTAAATCTGCTATAGTCTTTCTAAAATTATGCTAGTCACCTACATGTCGAAGGTTGAAATAAGATCAGTTTCGCTCAAACTCAAGGTCATTATTCGGTTTACAAAAACGAAAAAACCCTGATATTAATCCATTCACTTAACTCAGCTCCGTAAAAATATTTAATTGAAGTTTTTTCTCTTGTACTAAATATAAGAATGGGCCAAAGCAAAGGTCAACAGTACTTATTTTTAGGTCTTGACCAGCCCCTAATTATACTAGGAAAATGGTAATGGCAACGAGACAATGGCACTCAATTAACCTGGTTTAACTTCTTAATACTTGTAACTAGGAAAGATTATGCTTTTTACGTTTTTAGGGTTCTGTTTCTCAAAACCCTTATAGAATAACTTCGTTTTCAGTCTGTCAAGACCCAAAAGGGTTACAAGTTGATACCTTCCTGCGTTCCTGAGAAAAATCTCAGGAACGCAGGAAGGTAAATAATATCAAATACGTAGGTCTACGGTCCGTTGGAGCTCTAAAAACATCTAGCACATAAGTCAACGCAATAAAAAAATACGACCATTTATGCGACATATTTTGATACTCGCAAATCAAAACCAATCAAATCAAAACCTATGGATCATGAATCATGAAGTTTGAGAATCGTTAATTTGTAGTTTCATATATAGGGTGTTCCAAGAGTTCATTGTCACGTCACACTCAAAAGTCAACTAAACAGCTGGTTAGTTGATTTTAGGGATGTGCTAAGAGCAGGTAGTATGGAAACTTTGATGGTCATTTCATGAATAAAAAACATGGAAATCCAAAAAGTCGTAGAACAAACAATGTTCCCCACCACGGTGTCAATGACCTCCTTCCGGCATTATATACACATTCCTGTATATATTTTTTTGTGATCACAAACTTACAGTTGCAGTTGGATATTTTTTTTTTAATTGATAAATTCGAGACAAAATTTGCGTGCTATGCAAATATTTATGGCGATCCTTTGTCATAATCCTTTTCAGACGACCTCTGTGGCGCAGTGGGCGAAGGTCCGCCTGGGACGCAGAAGGTTGCGTTTTCAATTCCCGCCACGTGACAAATGTTTGTATCTGCAAATATCTGTCTCAGGTCTGGGTTTTTTCTATGTATATTATGTATGTATTTACAAAAAAAAATGTATATAAGTAGTATATCAGTCATGTAGTTCCCATAATACAAGCTCTGCTTAGTTTGGGGCTAGATGATTCTGTGTGAAAATGTCCAGCATTATTTATTTATAATCTTTTAACCATAATCGCATTAAATAATTTGATTTAACTAAGTCTTATAAAATCGAGGCCACAATCGAGACTATTCGAGGCCATCGCCAATCAATGCCGCGGGACCAATGTTTGTATGTTCCGCAAATATTTGTCTCGGATCTGGGTGTTTTTATGTATAATATGTATGTAAAATATATGCATATAAGTAGTATATCAGTCGTGTAGTTCCCATAATACAAGCTCTGCTTAGTTTGGCTGGATGATGCTGTGTGAAAAATGACCAGCATTATTATTATTATTATGAATTTGCTTGTGGTAAATTAACACATTATTTGTTGAGCATTGTCAAATAACTCTATTGACTGCACTTTCACTAAACATAAAATAAACCTAGGTAAGTAATCCCACGTTTGAAAGGCCGGAAATTCCGAGGAAGCTCACATCACGAATCTCTTTAACTGAATACTTAGATTGTATTTTATTATGTAATTCATATTAATTGTTGTAACGTGCCGCAGTCATGTCTGCGGTCACGACGAATGTGAAAAAGTTATTAGAAGCAAGACAAATGATGAGATACGTTGACGCTTCGCCCGTCATCATAAGTTTTTAGTAAGTATAGGTACCAGAACGCTGATAACTTGTCGACTACCCAGCTCAGCGACATTGTAAGCGTTGCGGGACCAACCTGATGTGGTGCAGACAAAGGGATGATGATGATGATAGGTACCAATATCTAGTGATAGGTGGTGGGGTACATTGTAAAACAGGGTTTAGACTTATTTTTTCGACGTGACCCACCTCCTTTTATACTGTTTGACTTAAAGCATGCTGAATGAATGAAGAAATGAGTGAAAATGCTTTATGTGTACTTCTTATAAAATAAACAATAACATATTAAAATAGAAGTTACAACGGCCGGTCTCATTGCTTAAAAGCAATCTCTTCCAGACAACCTCAGGATATGGAGGCATTAAAATCTTCATCAAGGAAATATAATGCTTCATAATAGCTAAAATAAATAAATAATGCTGGACTTTTTTCACACAGCATCATCTAGCCCCAAACTAAGCAGAGCTTGTATTATGGGAACTACATGACTGATATACTACTTATATACTTTTTTTTGTAAATACATACATATCATATATAGAAAAACACCCAAACCCGAGACAAATATTTGCAGATCTTACAAACAATTGTCCCGTGACAGGAATCAAACCCGCAACCTTCTGCGTCTCAAGCGAACCTTCGCCCACTGCGCCACAGAGGTCGTCTAAAGTAAGCATATTGTGCATATGCTACGCTTTACCACGCTGCACAACGTCATGCTACGCTGTAATAATTTGTACAACGGATTTGATGTTATGAGACTGTTGATGACCAGAGCGTTGCATTGAAATTGCGTTTGCGCATGGCTTCGTGTGTCTTCTAAGCGCTTGAAGCGTTTTCATTTTACTGCCAGCAAAGTTGTGCTAGCTGTAGGCTTCAGCATTGGGGTATTAAACCATCTCGTTTGCAGATCATTGAACTTCTAATGAGAAAGGTCAAGGTCAAGAGCACCCTAAACCGTCAAACAAGCATGAAGTAAAAAAGGTAAACAGAGTCAATGCATCAGCAATGCCTCAGATTCAGATTCAGATTCGTTTATTTGCGAAACATGGGTTACAATCTGTGTTAAAAAAAACATAGTACAAAATAATGTTAGATTATCTCAGAATTAATACAAAAATCAGAAAATTATTTAACACTAGCTTCTGCCCATGACTTCACCCGTGTCGAACCCAGATAAAATGTAGCCTATGTGTTATTCTGATTTATAAGCTATATTACTGTAAAGTTTCATAAAAATCCATTCAGTCGTTTTTGCGTGAAAGAGTAACAAACATCCATCCTCACAAACGTTCGCGTTACCATAGAATATTACAATTTAAAAAAAATTATAAGTCATTAGAGTTTGTTGATAAGATATTCATTAACATGCTAGTAAGCTCTCAAGTGTTGCAGATAGGTGACGGTAACCGCGCACCATCAGGTGGGTACGAATGTATGTTTGTCTCGTAATAACAAAAAAATAATAATGTGATGTGAATAAGCAAAAGAGGTGAGTTTGTCGGGATCGTAGCAACTGGAATAGGTAGCTCTGTTTCTTAAACAACTTGTTTTCATTATAGAAGCTACTATCTGTCTGAGTAACAAGATATATTTACCTACCTACCAACTGTTTGCAGTAAGCACTTCTGAAAAGCAAATCTTCGTTCCGGTCCAGCGCAACTCGCGGTCCCACATTGTCACTTCCATTCACTCCATCTCTTGAATATGCAACACTTTCATACAATGGATCAACTATTCGACAACTAGCACAGAGGACTGTTATTCTTTTTAAAACTTTCTGACGGATTTTAAGGTTTTATGAACAATGGACCCACGGTTGTGTAACCTGAAACTGCCTCTCAGGCACGTAATTTGAAAGTACCTAAGGAATAAGATTGTTTTACTGAAATAACTTTGTGATAACTGGCAACTGGTACCAAAGCAATCGAGTTTGTGGGCACATTAAAATAGTTTTGCTTACCTATGAATCTAATGGTAGTCTGTAATAAGACCTAATATATTTGGCTACTTCCCACCACATCGAAGCCCATTGTTCTCGGTAAAGAAAACTTTCATACATTAGTTCCCAACCACCTCCACGAACGAGCATTTTAATAATAATTTTTAAAAATATTTTCGTTCATACATTAGTTTCCACTCACATCCATGCATAAGTTGAGGTACAGTCAGTAAGAGAATCTTCTGATAGTTTTGTCTCCTGTTTGGTCTTGTACCACAATACATAGAAAATTGGCACTTAGCGTCACAATAGATCAAATGTATGATTCAAATTCAAATGTACTTACTTATAATGACATTCAAGAGCCATGATATAGCCATGGTAGAGCCAAGCATTATTTTAGACTCGCAACTTAAAGATTGAACATCGTCATCATGATAAAAATAAATAAAACCCTTATTAAGAAGCCTTATTTATGTTGACTGTACTAAAATATTTCGTGGATGTGAGTGGGAATATTTTTTTTAATCTAACAAATGCTGCTGGATGTGAGTGGGAATCTTTTTTGGATGTGGTGGGAATGACCCATATATTTTACAAAAGAAAATAATAAGTACGTAGTACCTGCAGCCTTATAATGTTAAAAAAAGCAATTTTCAGTTATTTGATCATTTTATACCATTTCATTGTATATTCGTGAGTTCATTGCATTTGCTCTCATTCAAACGTAATGCTGAGCACAATCATGATACAGTTAATTACACAGTTGTTTTTAAATATCTATAGATATTCCATCCGCGTACATCGTGAGACGAGTCTCCCTAGCTCCTCTTTAAACTCTAATGCTGTAAATTTAAGGGCTATTTTGGTGCATGGCGGTGCCCAAAACAAAAATACAAACGACCCCACATGCGGCCTGTGGCTCTTTTATATACAGTTTATATGCGTTGGATTGTGTCCCGCCTTACGTTTCATTACAATCTAAGTAATTTTATCTGTTACCTTACCTGTTTTAAATACTAGACAATATATTTCTGTGTGGTAAGTTTTACATTAGAAGTTAGTTTGGATTGTAGTTTGGAGTCTAGTCACTTTAAAACACAAGCTTTTTCATAGAAACCTGGTCCAATATTAGGTATCACATGAGTGCATAGAGATAAAAAAATATAGTGCCCAAGACGTGTCCAGATACGCTAGGTATATTAGGGTACCGAAGTTGCCTTATAACTCTTAAAGTAATCATTAGAAATGCTTTGAACTAATTTACGATGTAGGTCCAATCAAATGTTACTAGCTAAACTTGTTATATTGAGATTCAAACTTAAAAAATAAAGGGGAGGCACAACTTAAAAATTAAAGAAAACTTTAAAATATTTTTTTGAGACCTATTCAATGACACGCGCATTCTCCTGCCTGAGTGCGCGAAAAAATACATTTTATTTTATAATTTTTCGTTTTGAGTTATGAAAACACGTTCGCATATCAAATTTTATCTCGATATGTACCTACGCTAAACTGAGCTTTGAAATAGGGTGTCACGGACGCACGGACAGAATACGGACGGATAAAATAGACAGGCAGACATGACGAAAATATAAGGTTTCCATTTTTGCCATTTGGCTTAAGAAACCCTAAAAATAAACTCTACTAGTTATCAATTAACCTAGAGTCAATGAAATTGGTTCACATACAGTCATTTTATACTGCGCAATCGATGTAAAGTCGTAACTCAGGATAAAATGGTAACCCTGCATCACGTAAGTGAACCTAAGTTACTTCTCTAGCTAAGATCTCTATGCAGTTACTAATAGATAAAGTTAACTAGTACTTACCTACCTACTTCAGCTTAACCATTTGTCAACAGTATGTCAAGTTATTGCATAAGTGAAATGACACACTGATATTTCGGATCCATTCATGATTTGAATGGATAGGCTTGCTCAATGACGCTCAGACATCTGGGGCCTAACCATGAAGTCTTATAGCGAGTCAGTTCAGGCAAAGATGTCACTTTCTGCTTTGCGATTGAGGACGCTATGGCGTAGCTAAAGCTTTGTCATTTGCAAAGCGGGATTTGACATCTTTGCCTAAATTGAATCGCTATAAGAATTCATGGTTAGGCCCCTGATCACTACTCATCGGAACCGGGTCATCTCATCATGCTGAAACAAAGATAATTCAAGCTTCATTTAAACCGCGACGCAAGTAGCCCTTTTATGCGTTTGGGGTAGTTAAGTTTGTTTGTTTGTCTCATTGAGGTAAAAAGTATCTATAAAGTTAGTACTAATAGTTCAATGGTTTATCTTAGGGCCTTCGCTGAGTTTAAAACATGTCGAAATGTTGAACGAAATGTCAAGATTTCTATACAAAAAAATATCCAAATTTTATATACCTACCAAGAATATTATGTACCAAGCAACAAATCCAATTATTCCCTGTATTCCGAAGGTGAATAAATTATATGACTAAATTGACAGTTCGATCTGCCTCTGTTACCTACCATTTTTCCAAAACCTCGTAACTTTTTTGGCAATAGTTTAGTACCAATGTTATCAAGTGTGGGTTTAAGGTTTTATCGGCACAAGTTATTATGGGGCGCTGCAATAGACGATGTTATATATGATACATATATACCTAAGTAGTATATCAGTCATATTGTTCCCATAACACAAGCTCTGCTTACTTTAGGGCTAGATGATGCGTTGAAAATGTCCAGTATTATTTTTATTATTACAATGTAAAAGGGCGTAACTGCATACATACTGTCTTTTGGGATCATTTTGTATGACTTCAAGAAAGGTTCTTAAATCGTCCCTAGGTGTCACAATAGTTAATTTTTACTTTTAAAATGCGTATTGCATTTTAAAATTAAAAATTAACTATTTAGTAAATTCGCTAAATTATTGTTAAAGGCTAAACAAGTACAGGTATGTACCTAACTAAGATAGTAATCTACCTATTTGTGTTTGACGACCTCTGTGGCGCAGTGGGCGAAGGTCCGCCTGGGACGCAGAAGGTTGCGGGTTCAATTCCCGCCACGGGACAAATGTTTGTATCTGCAAATATTTGTCTCAGGTCTGGGTGTTTTCTATGTATATTATGTATGTATTTACAAAAAAAAAATATGTATATAAGTAGTATATCAGTCATGTAGTTCCCATAATACAAGCTCTGCTTAGTTTGGGGCTAGATGATGCTGTGTGAAAATGTCTAGCATTATTTATTTATTTATTTATTTATTTTGTCGGTAGGTAGGTACCTACCTCAGTTCCTCTTAAATAGATACTTACCTTTACCATGTAAAAAAAACACTCAAGACACTTCCACCTGCCATAATTCCTTATAACATTACTGTGTGGTCTACCTCTACCCATAACAAAGCTGATTGTTCCGCTCCGGGAATGCTAGGAACAAAGGAGGTCGTTGACCCCACAACTGCACTCACCGCTCCGCTAGGACCTGGATCTATGAACTCAGGACAGAGGAAGAGGGGGAAGACTTACCTATCCTGATAACAAAGAATATAGGTATTTAAGAGCCTTAGGTATAGGACGAACACTCTTTGATTCTGAAAGAGAGCAATAAAATATTAAATGACAAAGATTTTCCAAAAATGAACTATCCATTACGTTGGTACCACTATGATCAAATTATCCAGCATTATCCAGCATTATTAGTAAAAAAATCCTCAACCAACACAAACAAAGTAGTAAACAAACTAATAATTACAAAAGCCAGGCCAATCTAAAGTCTATGTTCTTTACATCCAAGACTAATTAGACTGCACATCTATTAATATAAAACTTCCTACGACCGTTATGAGCAGGGTTTATTTTATTGATTGAAGGCATCTAAAGCAAAGAATAATTATTGCAGATAAGTAATCTACAAGCCTAAAGTCAAATTTTATTTGCTAATTCAATCAGTTGTCTGTAGGAAATTAGATTACTTTTAGAGAACTACTGACAATCAACGTAAAAAAGCTTACAGAAAATTGAGAAGTCAGCAAGTGGCCTAAATGATAAATAGTTAACAGTATAAATAGGAATTGCAAAAAAAAATAAAGACCTTCATCCTGTTCACATGTCAAGCAACAGATGGCCAAAAGGCTTAGAATTCATGCTATGAAAAGAATGCACGCGCGTCGCCACTTTAACCTTTTAAACAACTCGTATTTACAAAGGTGTAACTTGCGGTAACAAAAATTGTTTGAGCTAGGTACCTACCAACCTGCTTGCCAAGTCGTAAACATACTGGACGCAATAACACGTCCTAATGCGATTATGAAATTAATGATAATCTCTGAACTGCTCTGAACGACAAGTACATTTTTATACCTATGTTATTTTTAAAACGATAGACAAAAGATTCAAATCCAAGCCAGAAAAAAGTAACACCATCAGATTTTTTTGAATTGAGGGTAGTTTAAAGATTATTCGCCATTTGCTAGAAGAGAAAGTGACACATTCAACCGCAAACCAGCAACGATGGAGCAGGGTCCAGCTGAAGAACAACAGCTTCTAAACACAAGCGATGGCAAAAGAGATTATGAAAAGTACGTAGAGAAGAATAATTTGTTTTTAATGATTATTTTCCTGTTATTTATGTCCCGTTTTGTCCGATCGGTTTTTAAGCATCTTGTGGTTTTTTAAGCAACCATAAGTGGCAATGTGTTGTGGGTCTGAAATTGAAATGTAATCTAATAAGTAACTTTAATGCTGGTTTGGGAGGGAAAGAAGTATACCAAATCTGTTGGTTGGTATTATTATGTGTAGGTTTATATTTAAAGCGAAATTTGCCTGATTGCGCCCGCCATTTTGTCCACGTATAGCGGCTGTTAGGAATATAAAATATACTAACTCAGTTTTTACTCCCTACCTTAGAACGGGTTATTTCAGCAATAGAATAAAAAAATAATCTAATATAGTTCGTCCTTGCGAATGTGCTACATAATATACAATACCTGCGTATTGTAATGTTGAGACTTTCCTCTGATTACCTCTTCTCTATTCTTAACATCATGGGGATTGCATGCTCGTTTCGTTTTATAACATTGAAATAAGGTACTAGACTTTATACTTTTGCGTTACCTAGTATTATTGAATATTTTGTGCTTTCGGTTAGAACTTCTACCAAAGATTGCGACCATGTTGATTGTCCCTAAGGTTTAGTTTAGCTTGCGGTAAATTATGATAGAAAAACCATGATACGTGTGTAAGCTCGTTTATTTGCGACTGAACTACTTAGCTACGTACATCTGCTAATAATATAAAAGCGTAAGATACATAAATAATTGGGTACCTTCACGAATCGTATTATTTTACCTTGTTTGATACTCATAAGGAATTGTCGTTTGTTTCAGAGGCGAGAAGCTATACGTAACTGCAGACAAGCGCGGCGAGAAAGGCGGCTGCAAAAGACCGCTATGCTGGACCCTGCTCGTGCTTGTGGTGGCAGCCATCGTGGCCGTCATCGTGCTGGCAGCCAGTGAGTCATTTCATATTATATTAATATCTATTGTAGCCTGAGTGATAAAATTTAATAAGATCTCGATCGGGTATCCCTCTAGATTTGAGAGGGAGACCCAAGACCACATGGTGTTGCGCGATGATATGGTGGCATTTTGTCGAGGATAGAGAGAAGTGGAAGAAAAGCAGTACCAAAGTAATAGGGATTTAAAATCTCCAACCGTCTCATGTATTTACATCTTATAAAACCACGGCCGGAGCATCACTATATCAAACTGAAAATCAGAATAAAACTAAAAAACAAACATCCTCAGATCTTTGGGATTGAAAATTCTCTACCTCGATAAAAAATGTAGGTACCTATTGTTTTGTAAATGGATCATTAAAAAGAAAATCCAGCCTTGTTTTCTTGCCTTTCTTTCCTGGCTTGGTCGCGGAGGAACAGACAGGATATAAAACCGACGTTTCAAAGTGATCCTTGTGATTTTAATGAATAAATGAATTTTAACTTTGACTTACGCAGGCCGTGAGGATACCAAGTGGGGGGTAGTCAGAGGCCAGTCCAAATATTATTGTAGATGCCCACTTTTTGCAAGTCTACCATTCTACTTGATAGGTTACAAGCCCATCGCCGCTTTATTAAAGCAAGAGGTTCGATTCCCGCTGCGGGACTAATGTTTGCATGTTCTGCAGTTATTTATGTCAGGCCTCGGTTTATTGGTACCACGGAACTAAGTTCCTGATATCCACGACACAGGGAATCCTAATGTTTGGTCAGGACTATGAAGGTATATGACTTTTGGTTGTTTATTTATTTGAACACTAACTACTGTGTAAAACCCGGACATGTGCCGAATATAATGTTTGGACGTGTCTCTGACTACCCCCTACACCGGTGTCCTCACAGATGTGCATACTAAGATCTAAGGTTCTCCATCATGGGGATTACAGTAGTGAGTGTTTTTTTGTTGTTTTGGTACATTAACGGCTGACACTGATGCGTCCGAACTTTTTGGGTTGAAAAGAGTATGTTTATAACTTTGTAATTATTATTTCCAGCTGGCATCCTATTCTCAGGCCAACCCACAACCCTCGAGCAATACAATACGACACAAGTATCTTCAGCACGGGCGTTCGGTGGCTTGACGGACCACGATCACAGTGGACACGATCACAGTGGACACGATCACAGTGCACACGATCATAGTGGGCACGCCACGGAACCAACTGAGACTCAACACGGACCTGAGACCCAGAACGATGAAGCGAACATTCACACCGTTGGTTTGGATGAGAACGATATGTCAATGTATGGTAAGTATTCTGCAGTTTTTTTTATATAACTAAACTGGTAAACCTTTTTTTACGTACGGCCCACCTTTTGGTTAGTGCTTACCGTTACCTATGGATGCTTGCGACTCCAGAGCTATCGCTCGCGTGTGGCTCTTAATACATAACGGACGAAAAGTCTCGTGTGTCTGTAATTTCACCGGCACCCATACCCTTCAAACCGGAACACAGAAATGTGAGCATTACAGCTTGGCGGCAGAATTAGGTTTTGTATTATTCTATAGATCATACGAAATCGATATAGGGAAATTGATATAGTCAAGCCTAAGGCTTTGTTGAATTTATAAGTCGACGTTTATTAGGAAGATAAATAAATTAGAATAGCCTACTTACAAGTAAATTCGGCGTAGGTACTGGGAAGAGAATTAATATCAAGCACAGGCTCTAAAAATACTTAATGATTAACCATCATCATCAACGAAGCGCTCATATAGCTTGCCGAGTCATTACTAATAGATCAGCTAGGTCAAGCCACTTTCCCCCTAGTCGCCATTTGGTTAAGTAGCCGGCAGTGGTATATAGCTTAACACAGGAAATAACTTAGTGTCCCACGGCCATGCTACATCAAGGAAAAGTACATTAAATATTAAAGTTAGGAAGTTTAACTAAATCGAAACTTTCCTTAATTTTTTAAGTAATACAGCATTCAAAGATTTTAAAAAGTCGCTTGCCTATGCCGGGATTCGCACCCGCGAAATGAGAAAAATAATCACCTCTGTATTTTTATGATACCGATGCGATTCAAAGTGTAAATCACAAAGATCAATTCCTTCTCAATAACATAGTATATCAAATTAAAGGAACGTGTATAATAAGTATGTAATTATGTATGTATATTATTGTATACTCATAGTTTGTAGTGCATCATTTAAACCCCTTGTAATCTTTCGTACAATCCGTTCCATCTATAGTCTGGCCGCTAATTGAGCAATAAGACCGCTCATTATCAAAGTTTGTAGTGCTTATCTAAGCTAACATATTTTTTGGTTTGAAATAAAGTATTTTTGATCTACGCTACAAACAATGCCCTACAAAAGACATCAACGCGCTCAATTTCTACATCTATTATGTTCGATTTCTATACTCGTAAGTAGGTAGTTGTGTAACTTTTTGTGGTATGTAGGTACTGAAAGTCTGGCATCAAGTAGACCTAAGAACCCCAAATCGACAAAAACGTTTAGGATCGAAAAGGCTAGAAATAAAGATAGGTAGGTACCGTATTTATAATATTCGTGGAAACTTGAGATTTTAATATTGATATATTTTGATGTAGTAATTCAGTTTTTCAATCTTTTTTTTAATAGTGTTTTTGCTTTTGATTATTTAAAAAGATTTTGAGTCTTCATTTGAATGTCCAAATATAAAATACCTAGTTGTTAAAGATTATCAGCGATACTGAACTTATAGAACAAATAGATATACAATTCTTATTATACATCGAAGTTAAGTTACTCATATTACAAAAAAAAGTATAATGGACGGTCTTATCGCTAAAAGCTATCTCTACCAGAAAAACGATTACATCATCATCATATCATTATATAAAGCGTATTAATGTCCACTGCTGGTAAAGACCATGAGTGACCAAAACCAAAATGACCAAAGAGTGCCATGGTCAACGATCTTGTGCTACCTCCATCCACCAACTTTTGAGATATGTCAGAGGTCCATCGGGCGGAGGACTTTCTCTACTGCGTCAGCCAATTCGTAGTTGCTATTCCAGTACCTATCCCCAGCGGTTCTGCGAGCTATATGCTATGGCTATGGCTTTGTCCATTGCCACTTCAACTTATTCTAAAAGCTACGTCATGACTTTAGCTCTTCTAATATCTACCAACAAGTAAATCGAAGATTTTTTGTTATTTCCAGTGCCCCGAACCCTGGAAGGCGAACTGAAGATCGACAACGAGGACTTCTCGCCAGCCCTCGAAGACGCCGACAGCACTGAGTACCGCGAGTTCGTAGCCAGTTTCGCCGAGGCGCTGAAACGCGCAGTCTTCGATAGGAACACCCTCGAGGCTGGAGACAATGACGTCAGCGTGGAGGTTATACAGCTCAGGTAACACGAACAAATTACGTAGGCTTCCTCTGTTGCTTCATTCAAATTACATTCTACATACACGTTCGTCTGTACTCTTGAACTGGACTTTCTCCAGAACGTCTCCAAGTACGTTCGCCAAAGTCTTCTCCTTGCAAATACCCCATTTACACTTGCTTTATAGACTTGTGTTGTACCAGCTATAAAAATATTGATGTTTGGCTCTTAATTTACAGAAAAGGCTCAGTGGTTGTCACCTACCGAATCCATTGGACGCCGAAGATGAACGCTGCACCCTCCAAAGACCTTCTCACAGCAGATTCCTTGAAGACGAGACTCGACGACTATTTACAACGGAATAACCGAATGATCAATGTCTACCACGTCGCTGATGAAAAAATGATAACCAAACCAGTCCTCGACATCTGCCAGATCGATAACAACGAGTGTGCACATGGTTGCGAATTCGATGAGACGAGCCTAGAGTTCACTTGCACCTGTCCCAACGGACAAATGCTAGACATGGCTAACCCTAAGCGGTGCATGTCTATTCTAGAAAACTCATACCCGATGGAGCCTATTGAGAGCAACAAAGACAGAGATGTCAAAGTGTTAACAATCGATTCGAATCCATCCACGACGAAACCGATCGCAGAAGAAGAAAAGGCGGCAACTGAGAACGTTCAGATTGCTAAAGAATCTTTTGACTGGAAGGAAACGAACCAAGCTGTACCAAAGACTACTACCGAAAGCGAAGCTGATGTCAACTTCTCTCATATATTCGGTCATGGTGATAACGAGCATAAAACTGAGGCACCAGTTCCTGAGCCGACCGTTGCCCCAGAACCGGCCGCAGAACCTAAAGCTGAACCAGAACCAACATCTGAACCAGTAATTGAACCCGAACCAACTGCTGAGCCAGCGGCGGAACCTGCAGCCGAACCTGCAGCCAACCCTGCAGCTGAACCTACAGCCGAACCCGCCCCAGAACCCGAACCCACTACCGAACCCGAACCAGCCCCGGCTGCTCAAGAAAACGAACTTAATCTCGAAGTAATACCATCACCGACTGCCGAACCGGCTCTTGAAACCACTTCCGAACCAGAACCAGAACCGATATCTGAACCGGAACCTGAACCGAAATCTGAACCAGAACCAACCGCAGAACCGAAATCAGAACCTGAACCAAAGTTAGAACCAGGGACTGATAAAAAATTAGAACCGGAACCTAAGTCAGAACCAGAAACGAATGTAGAGACAGAACCTAAATCAGAACCCGAGCCAATAGAGCCAGTAACAACGAAGATATCATTTACTGAGGCATTTCCTACTTCGGAACCAGAACCCGTTCCTTCTGAAAGTTCTGCAAGTACTGAAACAAAGCAAAACACGGAGAACGCATCCATTTCAGACGAGAAACCTACTCTTTTCATCAACGAAGGTAAATTTGACTCGAAATCTACTGAAGAAATGGATACCACGACAGCCAGAGTATCTATATCAGAACCTAATATCATCAATGAACCATCGTATGAACCGAAACCTGAAATAGTTTCAATCTTTAGCAAACACAGCCCTGTGCCTGAGTTGGTGGCTGATGAGGTCCGCGAGACTACTACTGAGATCAACGAATGGCTCGAGGATAGAATAGCTCACAATGGAAAACAATCTGTAGTCGAACCTGAAACCCCTAAAATCAATGAGTCAGAGCAAAGGTCTTTCAAATCAATCGACATTTCTGATGAGGAACCAACAACTACAATAAGGGTAGAAACTGGTGCAGCTGACAATAGTATAGTACCTTCTGATATCATGGGCAACGAAAATGACAAAACAGAAGAAGTTTTTACAAATGCACCAACTGTGAATAACAGAGCCACAACAATTAAAACTAGTTACGTAGAAGAAACCACTGATAATGACGTTGCAATAAATGATCATAATATTCAAGCTATAACTGAAAAGATGATAGAAAATAATGATGAAAAACCACAAAACCCATACACTAATGAAAATATAACAACAACTCTAGAACCCAAATCGGACGTTGAGTTTTCCATTAATCAGCATGATATGATCAAGTCTGATGAAGAAAAACAATTGATGGAGGCACTAAACAAAAAAGATGTTATAGAAACTGAAAATACAACAGAAAACGGGAAGTCCGATGAGGTCATAACATTCGATGCAATCAATAATCTTTTCAACCGTTCATCTAAGGCCATCGAAAACCAGACTGAAAATAAACAAGTAAAAACTGATTCAATGATAAATACTGATGAAAAGGATATCACTACAGAATCTGATTGGCTTTCAGAACAAGTCACTGAAATCAACTACGAGGAAGCAATTAACAAACTGGAAAAACACGAAACTACAGAATTACCGGTGAGTAAAGTTGAAGAAATTATTAACAGTGGAAAAACCAAGGACGACTTTGAACCCGATTATTTGAATAATATGAGCTCCAATAACAATAAAATGTCTGCTGAACAAGATGAGCCAATGTATGGAATGGTGCATGATTATGATAGTGAAGACTCCAGAGTGAAAAGAGTAAACACAGACTCAACTACTGAAGCTCCAATAGAAAAAGAATCCAGAGAACCAGAAACTAAATCGGTGACTAATGCACCTGTGCCAGTAGATGCGACAACAGTCGTAGAATATATTTATAAATCAGCTGATAAAGCCATGGGTGACTTTGATACCCATAAACATCCTGGAATAATGTCGTCTACCGAATCATCAACGGAAGAAACAAAACCTGCTCCAGTATGGGAAGAATCAGAAGGTGATTTAACAGTTAAAGAACTACCGAAGTCAACAAATTCAAATCAAGAAACAACTACTGCCCGTATCGTCATGATTGATGAAATTGTGGTGCCTTCAGAGGTGTCATCCACAACAACTGTCGCAGTTCAAACTACGCCATCACAGGCAACTGAAACTCCATCCATATCTTACACGCCCGACTCATCATCGACACCAAATAGTATTCAAACAGTCTCTAGTAGCGACACAGAATCACAGAACACATCGCAAGTCAACAATCTAAATGTGACAATTTACGAAATATCTAGTCATAACAATTCCTCGGGCACTAAAGATGCCAACGCGCATGCAAGTGATTTCGAAGATCATGAAACTGAAATGAATCCTTTCCTACCAGAGGCAGAAAACAACAAGATTCTTGTAAAAAAGCTGCAAGAAGGTCATGATATTGAACCAAACAATCTAACGGAAACTCAGAATGAAAATACTGAAGAACACAGTAATGTTTTTGAAGCAACTGCGCGTCAAGTTAACGTCGATAATAAGGCTGCTTCAACAATAGCGCCAGTTACCATTGAAGACTATGCTACATTCAACGAACTTATGAAATCTTCTCAAGTAAACAAAACAAAAGATGCTGTAAACAGTGAAGGGAACACTACGGAACATAAAGAAGCTTTACCAATTTCTACTTTTTTGCAAGACACTGATGACTTGGATGTTAGCAAAGAGCACACGACTGAACACAAGACTACGCTAGAAGAAAATAACTTAGAAAATGGAACGACGACTGCGTTATCATTACCTATAACAGATGATGATAGTGATTATTTGAGTGTTGTGCCCATTGAAGAAGAAAAATTGGAGGAAAATGAATCTTTGAAAAAAAGTTACAGTAGTGAAAGTATGCAAGAACTAAATGATATAAGTGATTCACCAAAAAAGAGTGACAGAAGGACATTAGATGAAACCAAATTTGATTCGGTACTAAATAATGAAGCGTAGCTGTACTTCTAATTTGTAGTGTAAGTTGTATTTTGTATAAATTTGCTACCTTCGTGTCCTGTGATGCAGTCGGTTCTATTGAAAAGATTTTATAACTACAGACTACTTTTATTTTACCAATAGAAAGGCAATGTTGCGGTTCTAATATTGAACAATGTACTTTATCTATAATTTTATATTAATGAGCGAATAATTATCATTAGACTAGTCAAACTAGAATGGAGTCATCTTGAACAATTACATAGATTTATTTATTACTTCGTACCTAAATACGAACATTCTAAAATGTTGCGACATAACTTGTATCTTTATTTTATTAATCAAAGATTTGTGCGCAAATTCATTTCACTGTTTATTAATAATTATTATGTACAGAAATTTCTACAGTTTAATTTCAAGAACAAATATTTTTTCCGACTTTAATTTTATTCTGTCCAATTTGTTACCACAGCGCAATGTATATTTTAGTTTTTATCGAAATCACTAACTATAATTTGAATTATAAATTTTTATTTACTTTAATTTTTGAGTGTTGTTGAGGGAATCTTTGTCTGCCATGCCGTATGTGATACCTACATTCCAATATGTATATGAAATTTAACTTAGTTATAACAGAAGTGGGGTCTGATGTATGTATAATAAGTTAGAACTTACCTATTTGTTAACTAAATATATTGTATAAATGGTTGATATAATGTAAAAAATACTTTGTAAATAAATTAATAAATAAATAAGTTAATAATTATTAGTGTGTATATATTTCAAGCATACCTTTGTAGTTTTATTTTAAGGCATGATAATTATATTATCATGCCTTAAAATAAAACTACAAAGGTATGCTTGAAATATATAAACTTTATTCCAACATGGGTAAGTACTAGTAACATGATTAAATTATACTCTAACAAAATAATAAGTACACTTATAAGTACTATAGTAACAATACGTTAGGTACACAATTCATCACAGTGCTATAAAGGTTCAGTCTTAGGTTGTGGCGTGATATCGTCTATTTCCTGAGCCATGATCGCCTGATCTTCATCTGCCATCATCCTCGCGCATAAGCAACCATCTCCGCCGTTCACCAAACAATTCCCAATCACATCTTTGCAAGTGCTAAACGGAATGAACCTTTTGCCTTTCAAATAATTTTTCTCTCTTTTTAATATAATATCATCGTCAAACGTATCTCTAATTTTGATAACTCCATCTATTCCGTACTCTATAATTGGCGCTGCGCAGTCTTTTTTAAGTATTATTGCTGATAGATCAACTGCATTCGGTGTAATATCGTACATTGATATTTTGGCATTACAAATATTTTCACAATCACAGCCTTCACACATGTCTAGTTGACTATTTTGTTTGTAATCAGTTACTGATCCCACTTTCACTATTACAGGCTTAGGATCATCTACCATTTCACAGTTAGAATTCTCATGATACTGTAAATTAGCGGGATTATTTCTAGATACATCTACATTGATACTACTAACATTCTCAGAGTTCACAATAGTCATATTGCTATCAATAGGTGTAAAACCGTAATTTTCACTAACGGGTTTAGCCATTTGTGCGCATATACAGTCACTATTGACTTTACAACCTCCTAACATCATATCACAGTCGCCCATATCTCTTTGTATAATGGATTTGGTTAAAGAAATATCTTTAAAAGCAATTGGTTTGAAAGGACTATTCGGCCACTCTTCCACAATCATTTGAGAATCTTCTTTAACGCTAGGTTTTTCTTCATTGTTACATTTTTCAGAGTGTATTTGATATTTGTTTTGTAAGACTGTCTCTCCACAGTTAGCACATAAGATTGATTCTGGAACAAAATAGATTAGCGTTAAGTTCATGCAACCAGCCAATACAAAATAAGAAGCCTTTCTTAATAAGGCCGACCTCATAGGGTAATCGAATACACGTCACTGGCCAGTCATGGTCACTGAAGGTGGTGCGTCGAAGTCATTTTTATTCATTGAAATCACAAGGATCATTTAGAAACATCAACTAATAAACCAATTTAAGTGATTCCTTGCGATCAACCAACATCTTTTCTTCCTTATTATTATTGTGCAAAAGACTACATTATACATACAGGCTGTCCCAGAACATTTATACTAACGCTTTATTTTTATAATTAAGAATTTATCTGTGAGCAAACCATAGATTCATAGTCTATTGAGCTGATAATGACCAGCACCCAAAGGGCTCCATGACATAACAGTTAATAGAGTTCTATACCACCATACAAATCTTTACTTCGGAACTTTAATTAAAATATCTTAGTACAGTCATAAGATATTTTTTCATTTAATTAAAATAAGTACCTTCAGTATAGTCCTTGGATGAAATAGATGCATCACATGAGTTAGAATCTGAAGATATTCCACTATCAGGTTTGTGTTCTGAAAAAGTAAAAGTGTATTAAATAAATGGTGCACTTGTTCAGGTTTAGAACAATAGATGGAGATTCAAGTGTGAGCTTACTATGAATAGCCATGTGTCTCTTCCTAGCGTAGTCAGTGGGGAATTTCTTCTTGCAGCCAGCAATCTCACAGTGCAGCCACCCGGAGGGATCGTGAGCCTTCATATGGGTCTTCAGGTGATGTGACTGGATGAAACCTAGAAAATATATTTTTTAAAGGTTGTCGCATGTCGCCCGGTAAACCCCAGTCAAACAGACGCGGTGGCGGTGGCGGTGGCGATAGGGACATTCACCACAACTTCGACAGCCACAAGAATTGGCAACCCTTTGATCGCCACGCCACTGCCACCGCGTCATTTTGACCTATGGACCAGCGCCGAGGGAATTTCATAGTAAATAGCGGTCACTGCGCGGTCTGTCAGCCGTGGTTGCGCTGATATACTTTATAAACAAATAATACTGGACATTTTAACACAGCATTATCTAGTAAGCAGAGCTGTGTTATGGGGACTACATGACTGATATGCTACTTATATGAATACATGTTTTTTTAATTGCATATTATACATAAAAAACACCCAGACCCGAAACCAATATTTGCAGATTTACACATACACATTCTGCGCCACAGAGGACGTCTGAGGTCGTTTATGGTATCAATCAGCGCTTTCCGGTTGTGAGCTGACGTTGCGTCGACTGAAGGCTGGTTAACGGCGGTGTAACGATGAGGCGAGGCTATGTATGTGGTGCCAGGAGTAGGTGTGCGTCAATCTAACTCCCGACTTTTTGATTTTGTTCAAAATAAACTTTTACTGTACTTTACTTTTTTAGCTGGTATGGGAGTAGATCGTGTTTGTCATCCCCAACACCCGTATACTGTAAGTTTCATCATAATCGTAAGGGACACTTTCGAGATACTGTGCGGATAAACAAACGTTAGCTCTTTAACTTACTTGTCAAATTGCATATCTGGTAACATATATTTTAAGAATAGATTACGCAGTATATTATAAAGTGAAGCGTGTGTTGTTTTAAGAACTTTGGTTGATACTTTTAAGACTTTATTTAAATGATGACTAGTTACTATTTTTCTATAAATGAGTTCACCACGTTCGATTGGCGCCACACTAAAGCTGAATGAAGGATCATCAAAAAAATAACCAAGCAGAGTTTGTTGCCTGATTCTTCTAGACTTGAACGCGCGCGAGGAATCGGCCAAAAATTCATAGGCCGATTCCTCGCGCGCGTTGTTTTTAAGATGACTTTATATTACTATATGGTCCTTGTGATTTCAATGAATAAAAACCTATTGCCTAAACCTTCAATAGGGAGGTACTTTGAAACAAATAATACATTGCTCGTTCATGGAATAAGAGGGATTGAAATTCTACTAATTAAGCCGTTACGGCGCAGGTAAATCATCCACACTAACTTTCACATTTTTAATATTAGTATGATACCCAGGGTCGAATACTAGTAGGTAAGTTAATATCAATAATTCAATAGGGAGGTAACTATCAATTCAGTTTTTCTAATAAACTTAAGATTTACGATGACTGAGGGTGATAAACCTTGACATATAAAACGAATTACGAAAAGCAAAAGTTGAAATGCCACATTTGTGACATTTCAATGCATATAACGTAGTAAACATCAGCATTTTTTTTTGTTACTATAGTTCTATAAAACGGTTTCAAGGAAGATTCTAGGTTCTATAGCCACACGTCACTACACTACACTAGGGATGTAGTGTATAGGGGATGTAGTGTAGTGTATAGGGGGGACGCTGCAATAGATGATGACAAAAGATGGGGCTTTAACATTTTGTGAAAATTAACTGGTATGAAACATTTATAAATGTTGGGAAAATAATAAAAAAGGTTAACACGATAAAGACCAGTATACATATTATATATGGTTTTTGTGGTTTTCACATTCTGTGAAAATTTATTTGTATGAAATGCTTTTTTATAATTGTTTTTTCTGAACTTTCTGTGTCTAGTGCAATGTTGCAAATGTGGACTCAGCTTAAAATAATGAGTATATCGTACCTATCTTACCTACCTACCAATTTCTACCTAATTTCTTCTTCCAAATTAATTTCATTCTTTTATAACAATATTCTTCATTTGATTCATGTTCCATCCAAATTACTTCAATCCTACCTACGTCGCTTCACAATTAGTACATCCTTTTTGATAAAGTTATTTTTTTCTATAGTTAAGGACTAGGTTAGGAGTAACCAGGTCTATAACTACAAGTACATGTTTCTCACCTTTACCGCAGAAAGAGCAGTAATGTTGTTTAGCATTAGTGTGGGTGAGCTCATGGTGTTTCAGATGGTGGGAGAAGTTGAATGACTTGTTGCAACCGCTGTGGCTGCATTTGAACCTTCTCTCGGACTGCGGTCTATGGGTCATCATGTGTGTGCGCAGGGCCAAATCGCTGCTGAACTTGGAGTTGCATTTCTCACATATGGATGTACCTGTGGAAGTTATCAGTGAAATTACAGGCGCATAAGTGTTTGGACATGTCTCTGACTACCATCTACTTGGTATCCTCATAGATCTGCATAATGAGTATGCATCTGAAGATATCCATCACGAGGATTACAGTCGTAGCGTGTTTGTTTTTTTATACTTCAATTTCTTCCTGCAATTCCCTTGGTTATAGATAGAAAATATAGGTAACTACCAAAGTTTTTCGTCGATTTTATTAACGTTTCGAATTTGCCAGTCCAACCTCGAAAGGGGGGGGCGGTGAATGATGAAGAGCTACTAAATTAGCTACGAAACGTCATGGAGATCGATGAAAACAATTTTAATTGGCCTTATTTTCAATTTATAATTATGAGTTCCAACAACTATGGTATCATTCAATTCCGTTATGCTCTGGTGTGTTGCTATGCCAATAGGCAACCATGACTGCTTACCATCTATTTTTGTGACAACCATATGACTAAAAAATCATACAGTAACAGTTAACCAACCTCATGACTGCTTACTATATCAGAGGTACCACTCGCTAGTGAGCTGTAGGCAAGTTTGCATCCAAGTACCGTAATAAAAACTAGTTTAATTATTCAAATCAAAAAAAAAACATGCCAACCATTTGTACAGCAGTGATAATCAAACCCACACCTGTTGAATCTCAACCAGATGTTTGCCTGCAGTGCCATAGAGTTCCTCAATTATCTTGTTACCTTTTACTAAGGTAAGATGATAATGATAATGCTGGAATTTTTTTCACACAGCAACATCTAGCCCCAAAGTAACAGAGCTTATGTTATGAGAACTACATGATTGATATAATACTTAATATACATTTTAACATAATACCGACATTGTTGAAAAACCTTTGTAAATACAATAGGTACCTTTATGTGCATATTTGATGTGTCGTCTGAGGAGTACATCATCTCTGAACTTCCGATTGCACTCCTCACATTTCACACTTCCCTTCCTCTCATGTTGTTTCTGATGACGACGCAGGGCAGATCTGTAAAAAACAAAATAACATGTCAAATTGATTTTAAATTGCTAGAAAACGTAACCTCATTGAAAAACAGTGGTAGTATGACAAGCCGGCTGCTATACAAGAGGTGCAGGTTTGAATCTTGGTGCGGGACAAATGTTTGCATGTGCTGCATTTATTTGTTCCAGATCTGGGCATTGTGGTACCACAGTACTTGTAGTTTCTTATACTCATGAGACTTATTATTAATTTATTTCTAATGATTTATTTATTTATTAACAGCGCAAAGCAAGCCTCTTTTAAAAGTTCATAAAAAGAAGCATCTAGGCCCAAAAGATCTTGTGTTTCTACATAAAATAGGCTGAAATTAAGTAATCTTTTTTACTACTTATATTCAGCCACTTAAAAACACGTTGAATTGAACCCATATTCACACAGTAAACCTTTCCAATAGCTATGGGAAACAAAAACTTACACGAAACTTAATTTCTTGCTACATTCATCTAGATTTCAGGTTTCACAGCCCAAAATCTTACAAAAAGTTGAACTGCCTGAATGTCATTTTCACATTCAAAAGCTTTGTGAACCAAAAACTTACATGAAACTGAACGTTTTGCAGCAGGTTTTGCATTCGAAGCGCGGGAAGTGACTCAGCTCATGCCTCTTTCTCTCGCTATTGTATCGGAACTCCTTGGGGCAGTGGCTACATGGCAGCATCTTGGCGCTCTGCTCTTCTGCCTTCATAATTACCTGGCAGTGCAGCACTATTTTTTAAGCACAGAACTGTAATCTTTTTGCGTCTTATCTCGTGTACACTGATAGATACCAAACAGCAATCGATCGTTACGCAGGAAGAACTGAGAAACGCAGACGTAACATGATCAAACTTTTGTAAAAATACTTATTGTTGTGTGTGCCAATGTTTATCACCAAGGGAAACGTGACTAATATTCAGGTTTTGTAAATAAAATAAACTAAAGTTAGGTACACAAAGTTATAAGATTCTAGTAAAAAAAGAAAAAGCTTTGTTTTCATGATAACTACAGACTGTACAGACAGACAGACTAAAGAGACGCAACTTGTAGGTGAAAAAAAAGTTTAATTTGTGGATATTGAATTGATAACCAGTTCGCTACCACCCACAGACTATTCGCCACTATTCGGTGTAATTTATTCTATGACTAAACTCAGATTTCTTATTGATTTAAGCACATTCTTTTGATTCGTTTTCATTTCGTTATATTTCAACCTCCCCTGAAACCCCTAAAACAAACTTAAACGCTATGCTCGTACACAGATATTATAATACAAGACGTACCTCGTATGAAAAATTCTATCAAATCAAATCATTTATTGTGTGAATTTAGGTTTTTAATTTATCATCAAGGTGACAAGTTAAATCTTTGTTCTTTGATTAAGGTTAGAAATGTGAAAGTTTGAATTACAGCTAATGAGCATAAATAAATAGACGTGATTCAGGGTTTTTGGATTTTTACATTAAAAGGGAGGAAAAGGGTGTTGAAGCTAGGGCAAATAGCAAATAGTGTCAGCTACAGGCCCTTACCCGCAGCTCGAAAAAAAAACGTAGCTGCTTCTATATTATCCTTGCTTGATTGATACGAAGAACAAGAAGTCAATGTCATTGGTCAAGTCAATGTCAAACACAGCTGATCGATGTCGATGAGAAGGTCAAAAAAATCAAAACAAATTAAACAGCTGATTCGATTTATATGAAACTGCAAGAAAATAAAAATTGACAATATTAAGAAATAAATCATGTACCTCTGACCTCTACTTGTAAGAGATAAACAAATAATTCGAAATAATATAACTTCAATGGTGGAAAAAGGTTATGCAAATTATAAGCTCGCGTAACATTTTGATGAATGCTAAGCCCAATCCGCACACGGCTCGCCGCCGCTACAGCTCGGCGCGCTGCGTTTGCTCAGCCAGTTGTCACACGATCCCGTGCGTGATTAGACGACCCTATCAATTGGCGTAACCTTACATAAGGTTTTATAGACCGCGATAAAATGCAAGAATGGGTTAAAGTGATGTTGATTCTGTGCGCTTTCGGCACTCTTCGGGAGATCCGTCCGTCGGAGCCATTCGTGTCGGAGTTCCTACTCGGAGAGTGGAGGAATGTCACTGAGGAGCAGCTTAACCGGGATGTGTACCCGCTTGGGACATACTCCTACCTAGGGCTGCTGGTATTTGTCTTCCTTGTCACTGACTTTTTGCGGTTCAAGCCTATTATCATCCTCTCAGGTAAGTTATATATTATCATATATTTCCATTGTTCTATAGTAGACTTCACCCAAGTGATATCTGGATACAAAGTAGCCTTTGTGTTATTCTAGATCATGGAATATTGTTTCCAAATTTCAATATGAACTAAGTATGTGAATTTAATATGTTTACCTATTTCTATAAAAAGACCTATTCTTATGTTCTTACTTGATGTCAAAAATATAAAAACATGCATAGTCCTGCATGAAAGCAAAAGACACAGTATGTGCTCCTAAAATCATTTAAAATGAATATTTTGGAGATTTTACCTACCTACATCATTATTATTGGAAGTGGAAGAGGGATGGAGAGGGCAAATCAATCTTGTTAAACAGGTAAATATTATAGATCTTAGTTTTTGTTTCATAGTCAACTATTCAATATCTTCTCAAACTAACTAGAAAATATTTGTATTCTTACACAACTCATGCAGGCATTCATATCATTAATTTATTAAGATTGTGACTAATAACTAATTGAGCCAATTGCTAATTTAAGACTGTCACAGTCTTATAAGATAAAATATTATGGCCAGTGTTTTAGATATTTTTGTAATTAAGAGCACAGAACATGATTTCATATTCATATTCATTTATTCATGCTCAAATGTACATCAGCTTAGGTGTTACATCCAAGTAGCTGTAGGGGAGTACATGGACCCTGTAAGGGCGCTGCAACTTCAGTCAATATTTATTTAAAATGAGATAATACTAATAGCAAAATCGTAATTATGAATGTCAAATAATACATAAAAAATAAATTAAAAATAATAATAATCATAAAAAATGATAAAAATTGTGTGTTTAAATTATGAAGTGATAATTCGATTTACAATGTTATGCGTCTTATGGTAAATTATATTTTTTCTTCTTAATACATTAGATTAGAAGAAATTAATGAAAACCATTTTTTTTTCAGGATTGAGTGGAATAGCAGTGTATTCCATTCTGCTGTGGACAACCAGCTTAGAATGGCTACAGGCATCACAGTTTTTCTACGGGCTTTACATTGCTACTGAAATAGCTTATTTTACCTATATTTACGCAAAAGTAAGTACTACCACAAGTTGACCTCCATGGAGAAAAGCTGTGAATTTCTTAAGTAGGTATGCTAGTCAATTTATAAGTGGGTGTTATGTTACATCAGTATTTTTTTTTATTTGTCTAGCTAATAGATAATCCTTTTTTGCCTAGGTGGACTCAGCAAAGTACCCAATCGTCTCTTCTTACACGCGCATAGCTGCGCTGACGGGGCGTTTCCTTTCCGGCGTGAGCGCGCAACTGCTGACTCACTCCGGAATAATGGACTACCGACAGCTCAACTACGTAACGTTAACAGGTCAACATTGCATTTTTTTATTTTTTTTTAAACAGTCTATAACATAAGAACAGATACAAAAAGAATGCTGAAAATTGCACAAGTAAAACTGTCGCATTTTTTTCATGGAATTCTACTAATATTTTTACGACTTCGGTGGCGTTGTGGGTGAGTAGCTGGCTGCAACGCAACGGGTGCGGATTCGATCCCCACTACGGGACAAACATCTATTCTGCGGATATTTGTTCTGGGTCTGGGTGTTGTGGTACCACGGTACTCGTAGTTCCTGGTACCCATGACGCAGAAAATCCTATTGCGAAGTCAGGAATATGTATGTGGTTGTGGGGTGCTATTATAATTATCTACTAGCCTCTGCCCACGGCTTCGCCCGAGTTGTATCCGCCTATGTGTTATTCTGATGTATAAGCTATATTATTGTAAAGTTTCATCAAAATTGTTCAGTAGTTATTGCGTGAAAGAGTAACAAACATCCATCCTCACAAACTTTCATGTTTATAATAGTAGTAGGATCCTACTTTCCTACTACTATGATCTATACTAATATTATAAAGAGGAAAGATTTTTTGTTTGTTTGTTTGTACCGAATAGGCTCCGAAACGACTAGACCGATTTTTACCCTTTTTTTAACTAATAGAAAGCTAAATTATCAGGAAGTAACATTGGCTATATTTTTTTTAATTAGAGATCCTTAAGCAAATTGCAATAATGTAACCCAAAGTAGCAAAATTTTGCCTATAAAATTCATGTATCATTGATAGTTTTGTCAGCGCACGCCAAGCGCTGACAAAACTATTGATGATACATAAAACTATGTACTAAAATGATAAAAGTACTTATTATTACCTACAAAAAAGAGCGAATATATCTCATTATCATAGTTAAGTCACAATAGCAGCTTTTGTGTTCTAAAATTTATTTAGATCGCCGGTAAAATTAGAAGTTGGTTGCATTCGTATCGTAGTTTTATTTCTTATTCAAATATGTATATAGTTTTATCATCAAGTGTATTTATGTAGTAGTCAAATACTTTTAAATTCATTCGAATCGGACATTTAATTTCGTTATCACGAGTTTAAATCGAAACCGCGTGGTGCAGCTAGTAATATATAAAGTTGAAGAGTTTGTCTGTTTGAATGCGCTAATGTCTGGAACTGCTAGTCGGATATGAAAAAATTTTTTTTGCATTTAATAGCCCAATTTTTAAGGAAGGTTATATAAGATTATCAGCTGTTTAACATCACGCTACAACCCTTAGGAAAAAAAATCAGAACGCTAGGTGTAAACGAAGTAACGAAGTAAAAAGATTTGTAATCGTGTCGTTGATCTATAAAAATCAAAATGTTGAAAATCATATCTAGTTTTTGTTCTGTATTTAAGGTAATAACGAAGGATCTCATTCTCGTCGCCTAATGTTCTGATATTTAAGGAAATAAACAAAGGAAACACGGGAAATCAATTTCACTCCTCGTTTAATGGTTGACAACCGACTATAAGAGGCGAGTATAAGAGGTGTGGGTTCGATTCCTGATACCTGACAGAGTATTACCACATTATTATAATACGTATTATGTTTGCATGATCTACTTATTTGTTCTGAGTCTGGATGACGTGGTACCATGGTAAGTGTTCCTGACACCCACGACTTAGGGAATCCCATCAGTGTCAGTGGCTGATCCAAGCCACACTGCTTGCTCGAAATGGTAAAAGGAAGTGAAACATAAGTGAGAAAGAAAGAAAGAAAAACATTTATTTAGCACGACATAAAATACAAATTTTGTAAGTTAGGATGGTGGGATAAGTTATGAAAAAAGAGATATCTAATACCATCATACCATAGAACCATAGACGTGACCTTTGTTATGCATTTACTCATCACTTATTAACTTATTATTTACTAATTAACAGACATACCTAGACTCTTAACAAATATCTACAGAATATGCAAACATGTGTTAGTGGGAATTAAACCCCTCTTGTGTCGCAGCCAGCTCCTCGTCCGACGTGCCACCGAGGTGGTCTTACATTCATGCCTACACCTACAATTTTATTTACAGCCTACCATAATCTAGTATTAGGCTGTAAGTAGTTAGGTCCTAATCTAGCTGATAACTGAAACTGGTCGGTGTTTCCAGCTCAGATCTTGGCTACAATCTGCGCGTTCATGCTACCTCCGATGCAGTACGGGATCTACTTCCATCGTAGGAAGTCCACGCTCAGCACGCCCATAGACAAGCAACCGCAGATAGAAGATAAGGTACGAAATTCGGTTTTAAGCAATCGATTTGCATGTCTTCAAGGACAGTTCTTAGATAGATTTTATAGGCCTTTACCTACAGCCGAGCGTCTATAGGTTACGGTAACTGCTTACCAATAAGAAAAGAGCTTTGTTTTTTTATAGAAGGTTTGCTTCCTTGTATCACACTTCTGTTTATGTATGTATGAATAGTATTTGTATGTTCTAGCGCTCGGTCGGCAGGAGCGCGGTGGAGGCGGGCGCGCTGCTGGGCCGGCACGCGTGCGCGGCGTACTCGCGGCGCGCGGTGCTGGCGTGGTCGGCGCTGTACGCGGCCGCAACTGCGCTCTTTGTGCAAGCACAGGTCTACGTGCAGCTGCTGTGGAAGCAAATACAGGAGGAGAGCTCGGCGCCGGTTAGTATGATTGTTAATGCTGTGGAAGAACAGACAGGGGAATTCTGCGCCTGTATCAATGAAAATACTGTGGAAGCAGATACGGGAGAGCTCTGCGCCTTTTAGTACCTATCATTGTTAATGCTGTGGAAGAACATTCAGGAGAGCTCTGTGCCTGTTAGTATCAATGTTAATACTGTGAAAGCAGATACGGGAGAGCTCTGCGCCTGTTAGTATCAATGTTAATACTGTGAAAGCAGATACGGGAGAGCTCTGCGCCTGTTAGTATCAATGTTAATACTGTGAAAGCAGATACGGGAGAGCTCTGCGCCTGTTAGTATCAATGTTAATGCTGTGAAAGTAGATACGAGAGAGCTCTGCGCCTGTTAGTATCAATGTTAATGCTGTGAAAGTAGATACGGGAGAGCTCTGCGCCTGTTAGTATCAATGTTAATGCTGTGAAAGTAGATACGGGAGAGCTCTGCGCCTGTTAGTATCAATGTTAATGCTGTGAAAGCAGATACGGGAGAGCTCTGCGCCTGTTAGTATCAATGTTAATGCTGTGAAAGCAGATACGGGAGAGCTCAGCGCCTGTTAGTATCAATGTTAATGCTGTGAAAGCAGATACGGGAGAGCTCAGCGCCTGTTAATTTCTATCATTTTTAATGCTGTGGAAGTACATTCAGGAGAGCTCTGCGCCTGTTAGTATCAATGTTAATGCTGTGGAAGAACATTCAAGAGAGCTCTGTGTCTATTAGTACCAATGCCTGCTCTTCTTCCTTTCTGCTAGGAATTCTACTCCTGATCTCTGTGTTCTCAATAATAAAATTGCTTACTTCTCGCTCCTCTCTCCAGATTTCACGAGTTAACCTGGTCTCACCCCATAGATCATAATACAGGGTGTTCGAAATAAGTTTAAGTGTAACAAGTAAATTTTCATTTGTTAGGTTATTCAAAATGCCACGTGTCACTTGGACAAATGTTGGTCATTTGCAAGGCTGCAAGTACCGTGAGTTCGTGACACGTCACAGAGTAATATTTCAATTCATTCATTGAAATGTCCCAAAAGTGGACCTTTTGGTGTCCGTGAAGGGAAACTAAAATCTCTACTTTCAATTTCTGGACCTATACGTGAATAAAGATCCATATCTACAGTATCCCGTATCCCTGTGTCTACAGGGAAAACATTATTTCGGCAAGAAAGCCAACCTGTGACTCGACTTTATTGTTTGATATGTACTTTGCATTTTATCTTTGTAAATATTAGCAGATTAAAATGATAAGATGCAAGTTTACATTTATCTCCGCAACTCTTGTATTTTATCT
Source organism: Perizoma flavofasciatum (assembly GCA_958496245.1). Taxonomy (NCBI): domain Eukaryota; kingdom Metazoa; phylum Arthropoda; class Insecta; order Lepidoptera; family Geometridae; genus Perizoma; species Perizoma flavofasciatum. The sequence continues at coordinate 11,311,420 of OY292423.1, forward strand.
ACAGAATGCTTATTATAACTGTTAATTATAAGTACTAACTAAAGTACTTTAGGATAACATACATACCTACATCAACTCACGCCTATTTCCCGGATGGGTAGGCAGAGACTAGGGGTTTCCACATAACTCCTGAGATACCTCTTTTGCTTTATTCACTCTTATTACATTATTCATGCATGCTCGCCGGTTTAGAGGACGACATCTTTTTTCACTTCACAATGCTCTCTTATCGTACTATTCTTTACTCTATCTCTCATACTTATCTGTGGTTTCACCACACATAAGTATGTGTGGTTTGAGAAGTCTCAAAGCTCTCATTTCAACTGCATTTATTCTACTTTCATGTAAATGAATAATTATTATATTTAAGACTATACCACGTACTTTACTATTTCCCTTTCCAACGCGACAAATGGCCCTCACGACTACATTTTTACTTGTTCGTAAAAAAGGTTTGTTCCTTGTTTTGCGAGTAAGTCACATCCTGATCTATACTTAATATTATATAAAACTGAAGAGTGTTTTTGTTTGAACGCGCTAATCTCTGCAACTATCATTCGGGTTTAAAAAATATTTTTTTGCATTTGATAGCCCAGTTCTTGAGGAAGATTATAGGTTTTTTTTTTTAATTTAACATCATGCTACGAATACTGGAACACTGCTGTCATCAACCCAGAGTCCTTCTCCGCTACTTCAAGGAGTTGGGCTGGTTGGGGTCAGGTTAGAAAGGGGATAATGCACAATACACCCCAATGCGGGATGTCAGTGCAGATCTTAGTCCCCCCACTTAGAATTAGAATGAGGATCCGTAGGAGCCGAGTAAAAATAAAAAAAGTCAGAGAGAACGCTAAGCGAAAACGGATGAGCGATGCGACATGGTCGGTGCCGAGATTGGCCGTGGCACAGCTACAGATTGTTATTTGTTTGTTACATATAATTCATTGTTTGTGACATATTGTTCGTTGTGTGTGACATATTATTTTTTGTTTGTGACATATTATTCTTTGTAACGTATTATTTCTTGTTTATGATAGAAGTATCCTTACAGATAGCGTATAACGGGGCAGTAGAAGCAGTACAGACGCTACTAGGCGCAGGCGGAGCTTACCTCGCATCAATTTGGACGCGGTCTGCGCTCCCCGCGCCTGTGGCGGCCTTGCAAGGTGTCGCCTTGTTCCTGGGCACGTTTGTACCGAATATCTTCGTGTCCTACGCCGGATACATTGTAATGGGCATGCTGTTTCACTACACCATCACTTTGGCTAGGTGAGACTCAATTAAAACAACTTATCTGCACTAAGCTAAGGCAAGTAGGTAGGTACCTACGTAATACGTATACTCTGAGATATACGTAGTACGTATATCTCAGAGATAGGTTTAATAAACCTTTCGGTGATTTTAATTCTGCTGCGGATTTCCTCGTTCGGACTTCATTATATTTTGAACATTTATATTACTTATAAAAAAAAATATAAACACTCAATACTTAGTTTAGGTAAATAGTCCTGACCCCCCCACACTAGGATACACACCAAATTAATTTTTGTTACTCGACCCGGAACAAATTTCCCGCACCTCTTGCTTCGTAGCAGGCTACTCGCCCCCCGCGCTACCGAGGTCTTCAAACCAGCTAAGAGTACGATTTGGCGAAAAACAGACCAGCTAACATATATATTTTTTTTTCAGCTCTAAAATAGCCAGCCAGCTGAGCGACGAGAGTTGCTTCGGTCTCATATTCGGCGTGAACACGCTGGTCGGGACAAGTCTTCAAGCGATACTGACCCTGGTTCTCATACAAACTATGCAGCTGTCTATACAGTCTCAGTTCTTTTCTGTTAGTGGGCTATTCTTGGTGCTGGCTTCAGGCTGGGCGTTAGGGTGGATGGTGCAGCAATGCAGGCAGAAACAATCTGCAAACTTAGTACCTAATTTATGATAACAAATATAATAATTGCGGAAACGTTAGTTCCAGAGCCCTGTGGAAGTTATGTATGTGTGTGGACCAGCGGCCGCGGAAGTGGGGGGTCAGGTTTTTTTTTGTATATGTTACACAAAAAAAATAGTGCAGATATCTTCATAATTGTGAACCGATTTTAATGATTCTTTTTTTAATGGGCAGGGTATACCCTACCCATGTGGGTGTTTATTTATAGGTAATATAAAATTTATGTAAAAATCCCACCTCTAAGGGTAAAAAATAAGGGATGAAATTTCATATTGAACTTCTTATCAACTAACTTTCTGTTATTTGAAATGTTTTAATATTTTTTTCTGAAAAAACAAATTATGTATATTGATATTTAGAACTAAGACTGTGATAGTTGTATATATGGATAAGACTTGGTTTGACCAAGAGATTTCTTTAATTTATTTGCCATTATTCAATCAAGTAGTGAAACTACTGGCATTTTATGAAAGTACTTAAGTAGATGTTTTATGCCACCTTTTCTGTTTACTTACTTGAGTTATGATACTGAAGGTAGCGACTGCAACTGTAGATTGCAGAAAGTCCTATGTAGTAAAGAATGTGAATTTGAAATAGCAACAGGAACTTTCTTTGAAATTACCAGTTTGTAGCTGCTATGGTTGTGCTTTGAACCATACCCTATAATTTAATGTTACAGTTTACATTGTTTATCATTAGCTGTTGTTTATAGCTGGGTACTTATCATTTAAATGAATTGGTCCGATAGATATTCTGATTTTGGCAAGTTGGGCTTCACTAAGACTAAGCTAATTGATTTAGTAGCTACATATATCTAGCTGATAACTCGTTTGTTGACTGTCTGATATTTTAGTAAATAACAGTTGCTATTAAAAGATATGGTGTTAGTAAACTTGTTATTATTCTTTGAGTAAAAAATTAGAGGAAATTGAGAAACAAAAAAACTTTTTATTTTATATTTTTTAAATATGGGTATGTGAGGTGCTTGGAATGCATAGTTAAATAGGTAAGTAATAATAAAATATATTTATTTTTAGGCATAAATAACATTCATCAATTACTTCTCAAACAGTGAACAGACCACAACCTTTAAAAAATACCTACTAACTTTGGATAATACTAATTAATTTATACAGTAAAAAACCTCGAGACTTCACATTACGCGTACTGCATTGAGCTTGGTCTGGTCTTCATGTACACGTAGAGACATATAAATAGGAAGATCACAGCGAAAGTGGGCAAAACAATTGTATGGAGCTGTTGCCGCGATTTCGCAAATTCTTGTTTTCTTTCGCGTTTCTGTCGAGCGTTTTCTTTCACGGCACCTTTGAGCTTTCTCATTGTTAACTACTGAAACAAAAATGTAATAGGACCACTGTAGTACTGGTAGTATGGTAGGAATTAACATACGTATGCCACGTAATTTCTTTCGAGCACAAAACTGTAAAATGAAGAATATTCCACAATTGAACGTAAATTATGTAAACACTATTGGATAAAAGTAATAACCTGCTATAAAATTATATTAATGAACGAGATTTTTCAGTTTTTTATGTACTACAAAAATAATAAAATCAACAAACGCAATGAAGAAAATATACAACACAAACTTCCAAACTCGAACCCAAAACTAGGCTTGGGCAAAAAAAAACGGAATATTGAAAAATCGATATTTTACAATAAAACTATCGATATATTATATCGACTATATTTTAACCCCGATATAACGTATTCAATATTTATTTTAGAACGATGAATTCGTATAAATTTTAACATATTTTTAATGGCATGCGTTGCATGCTGTATATCTGATCTTTCTATCTTTTTTAAGTTGCATTTGTTTTGTTTTTGTATGACTGCATACGAAGATCGCATTGATAGATTGATTACATTTATATTTGGTTCTAATAATATTTATAACTAATAAACTAATGGGGGTGTTTAAAGAATTGCGTAATTTGTTATTATTATTCAGGCATTTCTGTCCCACTGCTGGGCAAAGGCCTCCTTCCACTCCTCACGATTTATAGTTGTCACAGGCCACGATTTTAGATGCAAGTCGAGCTCGTCCCACCTTCTCATCCTGGGCCTTCCACGTCGCCGCCTTGTATTAGTTGGGATCCATTCTGTGGTGGTTTCAACCACAAGTCTATAGATGTAAGGCCGGCTTAAAACCAAATAAACCAATCCGTTTAAATCAGAAATAAACCATTTTTTCGATTTAAAACGGTTGGTGTCTATGTTTTTCTTAATTATAACTACATTTTCTTGATTTTACCGAGGTAGGGATATAACGGAGTACCTATAAACTGTGTAAAGATTTTTTAAATGTGTAATATACTGATATTGATATACTTAACGATATAAATAATCAATTTGATTCTGTTTAAAACCAAACTCACACTCATACATAGCCTAGCCTTGAAGACAGCGTTGTCTCTTTCATGCGCAAGTAAAACGGACGGCAATGTGTTAATGATGTCTTCTAATCTAGTGTATGTTATATAATATAATAAATAAGTATAGGTTGGTATACATAACTATATACTTAAGTTTTCATGTAGTAGGTAATGTAGGTAGGTACTTTCTATTGATTTTCTATAAACTAATTAAAACGAAACATGACGTCAGGTGATCAAAAATTGCCCATAATAAAGTGTAAAACACAGTTCTTTTATTTTTGTAGGAGAGTTTTCAACCGTTTAAAACTATTTATTTGGTGTTTAAAATATCTTTTTTTTCACTTGCCCTTTCCTACCAAAAACGTAACGTTTGTGTTTTCTTTTCTATGGCTAGTTGTCATAAGTTAGTCATACTCATCGGTCTTCTACACTACAAAGTGTAACGCAAGTGTGTTCGCTTCTTACCCGGAAGTGCGGGTAAGAAGCGAACTTGAGCTCTTTTTCTGGCATCAACTTCTGGAGTCACTGCTTCAGTCTTTTTGTTTTGCTTTTGTAACTATTTGTTGTAAGTGAAGTAAAACATCCTTCGCGTTTACTTCCATGCGATAGCCCCTCTACACTTACGGCCCTCGAAACTCCCTACTGATGGATAGCACACTGTTTGAAAACGAGGATCGTGCGAGGGACTCAGTTTTACAACTGAGCCAGCACACCCACAGTGTGTACCACAATTGAGGCGAGGCAGCGAGGCAGTTTCTGAACGTAGTTGAGTGACTGTTATGTGGTGTGGTGTGGTAATGGAGTGGAGTGCTATGTGCGAGGCGCATTTTGCGAGCCAACACAATCTTTCCTCGCGGCTCGGCTCGCGCCTCGCACGATTGTGCAACTGTGTTGGTGTGCTAGCTAGTCCAAACGAAAAGAGTGAGGCCTCGTTTCGAGAAAGTGTGTAGCTACAATTGTGGTGCCACACGTGCTGAGGACCCACCACTATGCGGCAGCGCGTAGTGCACGGCGCGACGCGGAAGGAGAAAGTCGCGACCACTCACCCTAATGAAGACTCTCGGAATGAGTCGAAACTTAGTCGGTGCCTTCACCGATAGTGCAGTACTTGAAAATTCCCGCTTTTATAGATGTCGGATGTTTTTCAAGTTCACGATAGTTTTTGGTTAAGTACTAGACTGTGGTTCATTTTTATGTGCTTGGATATTTTGAGTACTTACCTGGGTACATAATGAATAACTACCTATAAGATTGATTTAGGTAGATAAGTAGGTAACATCTGCATAAGGTCAAAATAAAATTGTAAATCAAGTTACAATAAAAAAGTAGGTAGATAGGTAGGTAATAATTTTGTTTTAATTAATACACACAATTATTTTAACCGGAACATGTAGCATCTTTTTTTCAATGTCACAAAGCTTTTTCAGAACATGTCAGTGACTAAAAACATATGCCTAACATTAAACATGAAATTCTCCACCATCCAACTTTTCATCAGACAAAGATGATAGAATATTTGCTGAGGTACTCTGAGAAAGCCAAATCACACACATAATGACACCTTCAAGTATGCCTATTCCAGCCCCGCAGATCACATCCAAAATGTAGTGGCGCTCTGATAATACCCTGGACATGCAGATGGCTGTCACCCAGGCCAGGAGTGGAGGGAAGAACAGCATTGAAACTGGGTCGAGGTAGATTAACGTTAATGCTATCATGACAGATCTGCTGGCATGGCCAGAGGGGAATGAGTATTTATCTGGGTTGATAGATAGTAGCTTGTTCATAGGTATTGGCCGACGTCTTCTCACAAATGCTTTAATTGTTGCTATTATTACTATGTCCAGGATTAGGGCTGAAATAAAAAAACAAAATCTTAAAATAGTCAAACATGCAAGCATTAGCCCACTGCAAATTTTAAAATGTTCAATAGTGCAGAGAACATTTAATCAGGAAGGTATGGATAAAGCATTTAAATTAACTTACCGATTAACAGGTTAACTTGTAGCTGATAGAGTTCCTTTTTGTTAAACAGCCAGATGAAAGTCAGCCATCCTGCCAACCACACTATGCCATGACATGAAACCTGAAAATTACAAAGTGAGCTCAAAGTATATATTAGCATTGGTGTTGAATGTTATCCTGAAAGGGGATAATTCTGATTTGGCTGAATTAAAAAAATCTTAGTACAAGGGTTACATTTTGAGTAGATGATCTGCTTTTGGGATAGGATACTTGTTCTAGAGCACCCTGTTATAGCTGCCTTAAGAGCTCCAACATGGCTTACCAGCTATTATATCCAGGAGCTAAACTTAACATACCCTTTGAAGCATAGAAGCACTTCACTTTTCATTTTCAATAACAGTTACCCATCCAGTGTTTGACCATACACAATCTCTTCAACTCCAATTAATAAGTAATCTTATTAATTGGAGTTGAAGAGCTGATAAAAATTACCTCCAGGAACCTGGCATGATTGCGTAATGATCTCAATGGAGTGATTTTTAGTGATAGTTCCACAACTTTTTTCGTAATCTGAACATCGTAATTTAATATTTTCCTCAACATTGGTGGAACTTGACGCTTTGACTCCTCACCAAACTGAAAACATTTAAAAGCATTATTCTCGCAAATAACAAGTCTATTATGAAGTAATGAGCACTATAATAATATTGTTATTATTATTCAGCTACTTGTGTCCAACTGCTAGACAAAGAACCTCCTAACCTCCTCCACTCCTCACATTTTAGATCTGCCACAGGCCGCGATCCAATATGCGATTGTCCAGCATTCTAAATTTGAGCAAGTTGTTTGAAACGCGGCAGACATGTCCGACCTTGTTTCACTTTAGGCTGCCAGTTTTGACCAACATCAACAATTCGTGTTTTTGAGCATAGTAAACTGTACCACATAGACAAGTTCTCCTACTACCAAGATGGTAGGATTAAGTATAAGCACCATAAGTGAAGATGCAGAGTTTTTTTAAGGGATAGTGGCAGTGTGCCTTTCATCAGTTCTATCATTGACAGCTTCACCAAGCATTCTCTGTGCATCTTGCATCCTCTTGAATTGGCCTTGTCTGCTGGATGATAATATGATAATCATCATAATTTTAAAGGCAACACAAACAAAAAAAAAATGTACTCTGGTACAAAATGCTTAAAACAGTGAAGGAAAACCAGCTTCTAGAACCAAAAGTTCGAAAGTATTAGCCATTATAGTGTTTCAATAAAGCGGTGATGGGCTAGAAACCCATCACATTGAATGAGCATGTGCCTAATATAACATTTAGCTGTGCCTCTGACTACCCCCTATTTGGTATCCTTCACAGATCTGTGTACTGAATATGGATGTGAGGTTCTCCATTATGGGGATTACAGTCAGTATGTATGTTTTGTTCAAAGTACATGTTGGGGCAGTTGGATATCACAGACTGATGACTCTATGAGACAGAAACATTTTATATTTATGGTTTATTTACATAGCTGAATTTAATTATACAGTGTAATAATGTTATTGATGTATCTACTCGTGACTCAGTATGTATGAGGTCATAGATATGCAATGCAAATAACTAAGCAGGGTATCTATATACATATAGGAAGATCTTAAAAATAAAATTTTGATTGTTGTAAAGGGTCATAGGACATACTTACCGCCTCCATGATGAGTAGAAATCGCTATTTTTGTGAGTACGAACAACTCTTGCAGGAGTTGACCAAAATAGATTTGAATAGCACAAGTTCGTGGTTAGCATGTAATGGACAAAAACGTGAGAGCAGCAACACAAGCACCAAACAAAGTTAATTTGCGGTTCCACGGCACCTTTAGTTTATACCTGATAACACGGTAGTCACTGCTTGATGGTAAGAAAATAAATTTATTAATGAACAGATTTTTTGATATTTTTTTTTAAATTCGGCTATTGTTTATCGTTGTCTGTGGGTTATTGTGTCAGTTTTCTCTGCCAGCACAGACTTCAATCAACCGGGTCGTCCGTCAGCAGCTACGTTTTTTTCTTCGAGCTGCGGGTAAGGGCCTCTAGCTGTCACTATTTGCCCTAGCTTCAACTCTGGAGGCAAAAAACTTCCAAGTCACGGGGAGTTGCCCAGATGCGTTCCTGGCTTCAGGTGGTCCATCTGTATGTGGCTGTTGTGTTGAACTCACAGTGGCGCTAATTTTCTACGAGGAATCTTCTGGTGTGCCCTGGATTTCGCGAGGCAGAGGCTGCCAGGATTTTCGGACGTCGGGGGGCCGTGCATGCAGTGGAACAATAGCATTGAGGTAAATGTGGCGGCAGTTGTTGGCGCGGTCGTACATACGACGACGTGCCAACATTACCACGAAGTCCTCAATGCTTGGGAACTGCACTGGACGCACCAGATTCTTCGTATAAAAAAAATTGCGCCACTGTGAGTCCAACACAACAGCCGCACACTGATGGACCACCTGAAGCCAGGAAGGCATCTGGGCAACTCCCCGTGGCCTGGAAGTTTTTGCCTCCAGAGTTGAAGCTAGGGCAATAAATAGTGTCAGCAAGAGGCACTTGCCCGCAGCTCGAAGAAAAAAAAACGTAACTGCTGACGACTCGATTGATTGATTGATCGCAGCTTTAGTGGTACAAGAAGCACAGACTTAATAGAGTTCTGTCAGTGTCAGTAATACCATAGAATGCACAGCCAAAATTCTAATGGCTTTCAAATGCTATCCGTGCCTTAGCTCTACATGTACGGCCCGTGCTGTACAGCTTAAGTTTATTGGGGTCCATCTTTGCAGAGTTACAAATACGTTAAAACATATCGAAACGGAAACGGCGACTGTATGTATCTGTCACCGTATAATTGAAAATTCCGTTAGATTACAATCTTGCGAGATTGTAAACTGTCGAAATATTGTGGATTTGAATGGTGCAAACATAACCAGTTACATCTGCACCATTAATGGGGCAAATCAATGGTACAAACGTAACCGCGGGCATACTGCTTACAATTTAACGCATTATTTTTCGGTAAATAACATCTATCGAAGTAAAACTGTTAAATCACAATCTGTCGCACGTTAAATTGTCAACTGTTTGAAGGCTGTCCCTCATTGGTCGGTCTTACAGTAGGTCGTTCTGTGTCCATAGAGTTAGGAATCTAAACACAGGTGTCAGTCAAATAAAATAAATGTATTTATTACTATATACGGATATCTATTGCATTATACTTATATGGTGTCCCGTTTCTTTGTTTTAATTCCATCCTGTTCTATACATTGCACTCCCCAATTCTAAGATTTGGATATATGTTGCTTTATACATTATTTGGTTTTTATTTTCTTCGTTTTGATTCCATCCTCTTCTATGCATTGTTCATGGTTTGTGCGGATGTGGGGGCGGATATTACCTCTATGAGCGAAACCTGCGCCGCAAAGTGGACATTTAAATGGCCTCTCGCCTGTGTGTATCTAAAATAAAAAAAATGAATGTTATAATCACAACATATTGGTTATTGCTTTCGAGAAGTCAGTGGATAGGAGAAGCCCAGATCGTTCATCATGGCTCTCTGGAGGAGGCCTAGATAGTTTAAAAAATGACGCAACAATGACCGGTGACCGAAATGGATATGATCAAATTTAAATTACTGTTGTAAACTCAGCATAAAAGCTCTCTAATGAACCTAGACAAGCTGTTGTTGAATCACAACTTAGACAACGCCATCTATAGAGTCGATAGTAGCCATCTATCGCCATCTGTACTGGAGTAGCTGAACTCGTAAATACAATAAATACATGCTTATCTAGATAGATGGCAGGCACTATATGACAAGTTGGTTCGGTGTCGGCACTGTAAACTACAGATTCTAGAGGTCTACCATGGGTTTTTTACACAATCGATATTCGCTAGCGACTGTGGTAAAAAAATGTAAGAAAACTCGTACACCGTCTCTAGCAGATAGTTAAGGTACTAAAATTCTTACCATGAGCACTGATACGAAACAGTGTAATTGACAATCCTAGGTTCTATGTAGTAAACGAAACTGCAGACTATCGTTTGATCTTCATTTACATACAATTTACCTACCATGAGTTACTTTGACAGATGATAAAGTAACATACTATTACTATTTTTTTTTAGTTAAGGCATACAAGATTTTATTCTTGCAATTTTTCGAGATTTAGTGTGTAAAAATGTTTAATAGATCATGTTTTGCATGACCGCAAATAATGAGAGTATCAAAATACTTACGTTTACTACTGTACCGCGTAAAGGCAAAACACTGTATGTTTAGTTACACTGTATATTAAGTTAGTGTTTTTCCTTAGCAGGGCTATACTGTAGTAAAATGAGAAAGTTTAAGTATGAAAACCTTCTCATTCTACTACAGTACAGCCCGTATGTAAATTAATTAATAGTAGATCTATTTTATCCATAATGATTGTTCTGTGAGCTATCGTGACCTGCCCAATGCCACTTCAATTTGCCAACTACATCTTACATGCAAGAAGTATAAAGGAACAAACCCTTATGTGTATCATGAGACTCTCTCTGCTCTTAACCTTTTTGGCGCAGTAATCGCATTCCAGCATTTGAACAGGATGTGAGCGGTATGTGTGTTTCTGCAGTCTGTGTTTATTTATAAAGCTCTTAGGACACTGGGCGCAAGTGAAGTTATTGATAGTACCGTGAGTTAGCTCGTGGTCGATGTGACGCCATTTTTTCTAAAACAAGAAAATTGTTGCATTTGAACACCCTCGACATGTTTTTCATCATCAATTGGAGCGCCCCTCAGTGACTTGTGGTGATAAAATCTACCTAGAAACCTTCCTTGAACTCATACAATTCGATTGCAAAACCGCAAGTCCATTGGGTAAGCCGTTACGGAAATAAATGGTAACTGATAAAGAAACAAAATAAATAAGCTTACGCCGCATCGTGGGTAAAAAATATAATTTTGTTATGTAGTGTAGGTACTCTAGCTAGGGGATATTGTTTCAGCCGTTAGAATACCAAACATACCAACATCCGCGCATTTATTTTATTACTGGGCAAACGCCCAAACTTAGGCCTTTTGGCCAGTAATTAAATATGATAGCCTACCATCTCTTCTGTTGTTAAACCCTTGTACAGGATTAATATGAGATACCAACGAGTACCTATAGCTTATACCATCTTTGTACCTACCATGTAAACGTGGAATTGTATGGAAATTACATTAGCTGTGGAAATGTCACGTGACTACTGGCAAGTTTTTCCTTGATAAATTTTCGTGAGCGTGGAAGGAAAACTAAGCGTGAGGTATTTGTCTAGACCCCAGGTTATGTCAGGTTTAGAAAGTATAAATCCGTGTCCAATTAGTTCAATGTGTGTTTTAGTTTCACTCAAATAAATAAATATATAAATAAACACTCAACAGTCACATAATAGTCCTGACGCACACTAGGATTCCCTGTATCGTGGATATCAGGAACTACGAGTATCATAGTACCACAACACCCAGAATGGAACAAATATTTGTCCCGCAGCGGGAATCAAATCACAATCTGATGAAAATGGTTTATGATTCCCACCAAACTACACTTCGGCTAATAATGTATTGGTTGGTGTGTCCAACATGATTGTTGTTTTATAACATACTTATAATAATAATGTTGGTGCTTTCACACAGCATCATCTAGCCCCAAACCAACCAGAGCTTGTATTATGGGAACTACATGACTGTTATACTACTTATACACATTCTTTATTTGTAAATACATACATATTATACATAGAAAACAGATACGAGACAGGTATGTGCAGATTATACAAACATTTTTCCCACCATAATATTGGCAAGATTACCGGCAGAACTTGGGCAAATGACAATAACTTACATTATTGACTAGCCCACAGTATTGACATACAAACTGTTCGCCAGTTAGCTTGGAATATGGATACTTCTTATCTTTATGCTCCAGTAAATAGTGGTGAAAATGCGCCGTCCTATTTGGTGCTTCAAAGTTGCACTGAAAAGAAAGTGAAAACAATTATTAGTTTTTTACCTGCGACGTAAGGAGCCCTTACATGCAATTTCCGAAACAGCTAATTCGATTGAATTGCGTTATTTAAATTAATTATTGATCAGAGGCAACCTTGCAATACCTATTTTTATGTTCTTCAAACTCACAAAGATGGCGCTGTATCGAAAGGTTAGGACATAATTATAACGGTCAAAAAAAAGGGGCTTACCTACTTTCTAAGTAATTGATTTTACTATCCTGAAGTATATACTTGTGATACATAGCGCCGTCTAGTGAGCTACAGTGCACTAGTCCGGCCTGCCAATGGATAAATTTGAAAATGACTCAAACGTTATGAGCGGTTTTGACATTTCATTAAACTGGGACTAAAATACTACTTAGATGGTTTATAGAACGAAATTTTTTAAACAATCTCTGGTAAAGAGGTGTTTTGAGTAGACTCCAGCGTCCATCATTATAGCCGCCTTGCCCAATAATCGCTAGAATCGTAATGGTATAAACCATTTGTAATTATTATAAGTTTAACGGGTCTTTATCGCGTTTACCTTTTTTATTATTTTCCCGACGTTTCAACTGTATTGCAACTGTATTATGTTATCTAATCGCGAAAGTTAAAAAAAAATACTAAAAATACTATTGGTTTATTTTGTATTCTAAAGTTACAAAACTACTAGAAACATCGGGCTCCAATGAGCCAAAAAGTAGATTCTTATGATTTTTTATACTAGCTACCCGCCCCGGCTTCGCACGGGTCATCCAAATTTCAGACATTTCCGGTGCATTTTCCGAAAAAATACTTTTATACAAACCTTGCCCTGACAATAACGAACACAACAAAAAAAACAATAGCCAAATCGGACGAGCCGTTCCGATATCTTTCATACATGCGGCAGTCGATTTTTATATAGATTTAGATTCTGACAAAATACTTACATGGTCACATTTAGCCTTATATTTAAATTTTCTACCCTTTTGTTGATTTGATTCAATCTTAGCTTTTCCGGTTTTTATTTTAACATTTTTAAATGTTTTCGATGATCTACTTAAATATTCTCTCGTTCTTTTTTCATTGATTTGATTATGACTTGCATCGTCGATATCTTCTTTAAGCCGTTCAACAAGGAATGTATCATCAAATTCATACTGTATTGCATCAAAATCATCAAATGAATTATAGTCTAAATTTTCCTCATTATTAAATTTGAAAATCTGATTCTTTAGATCAACTTTGGTATCTGTTTCAGAGGAATCGTCACTTTTGACAAGGCCAAAGTCGATTTCTTTTTCATTTCTGTAAACATCATAATTATCTACTGGATTATGTAATGGATCCTGAACATTCGACTCATCAACTTCAACTTTACATTCAACTTCTTCATTTTCTGTTTTAATTTTATTATCATCTTCAGTGATAAAAACATCAATACTCTTAAATTCCTTTACTAGATTGTAGCCGGTAATTTTTCTATCTATTTCTTTGAAAATAGTTGGAGTGATCTGTAAAGCAAACATAAACTCTTTATTAACCTAACTTCTGATCATTTCTGTGATGGGAAATGCGTTACTTGTAATCTTGTGCAAAGCTTATTTTAACCGTATAATATGTTTGACGTAAGAGGTTGTTTGTATGCTACCATTTATCTGCGAAACGGCATCCGATTGGAATGCGATTGTTTTTCAATTGATTTGCATGACTTCAAGGACGCAAAGCATATCGGCGATTTTGAAATTTTTCATAAACGTACTTGCAATTAATGTCCAGTACGAAGCCTGCACTCAGCGCGTTATGAGGCAGACAGCAAATCAAAAAGTAGCCGTACAAAATTCGAAGGTAAGATCATTGAATCTATTTATTTATTTATTAGGTTCGCCAACAGTTTACACATCAATACATAAAGCTTATGCTACATGAGAATCCAATTACAGGCAAACATCAGATGCAGATGAATCAATGCAGCATAATGCAAGACCGTGTCGCTTCCAAAACCGAGCGAATGACAAAAAAATTGCGAAAATCACACGTTTTTGCCAAAAACAACAAGACTTTTATTTTAGTTTAAACAGTATTATTTAAATTTCATCAATATCTTTAGGCTATTTATCAGAGAGCAATAAGCACAAAAAATACATAGATGTGTACAACGGGAATCGAAACCACGACCTTCGGATGGAAAGTCAGAGTCAGTACACCAGCATCAATCAGTCAAATTAATAAAAATCTTACTTACTACTTTCTTTTCCTTCACCATATGAAATAAAATATTCTGTGCTTTGAGCACCCTTTTTATGAATTTGTATGATTTATCTAGGAGGGCTTTACACTCAAAGCAGATGTAGTGAGTTTCTTGTAAATCCTGGAAGAATAAAAGACAAAAACTATAAAATTTTCCAGTTGGAATTAGAACTGCAAAAACTTGAATCCCATAATTTTTATCACACAAGCAACATTATGAAGGTTTTCTTTATTAAGGTTTTACTGTGGCAGGCCAGGTTTGTTCCCTGTCACTTACTAGATGGCTCTGTATGTTGGCCCTGCTGTCAAATTCGATAAGGACTATCAGTGAGTAAAATCAGCAGTTATTGGTTCAAATAATGAAAGAAAACCTTTCATTTGTAGTTTTTTGTACAGGGGTTTTTTTTAATTTGCTTTTTGTGGCTTTAGTATCACTGCGGCCGGCTGAGAATGTGTTTTCCCAGATGAAGGCTATGCTTATGTATCAGTGGTCCACAGACTACTAACAGATGAAGGGGTGATTTGTCTACCTCATTGCAGAGTCTGTAGGTTTGTTTATCACACAGCCTTAATCTGAATATGTGCTTGTTAAGGCAACAGTATCTAGTCAAGGCTCTACCCATAGTGCCAAGGTTGTTTCTGTTTAGCGCTTAGTTTTGGTTGGTATACCGTTTGTCAAAGGCTTTGAATGAATGAATGAAAATGCTTTATTGTACACCATAAGAAGATAGATATAACTTAAGAAAACTAAAAAAAAATGAAAATGTGCAAGTGGTTTTAATAAATAAAATACATAAAGTACCTAGTATAAATTAAAATGTATAATTACATATATATATATATATATATATATATATATATATATATATATATACGGCATAAATAAATACTTTATAAAATTAAATCCATACATCATATAAGTACATAAAAAAGCGAATAGTTTAAAATGGGAAGAAAATAAAATAAATGGCTTTGATCAGTGACTTGGAATGGTTCATGCCTGGAGTTTGACTTTTAATTATTTGCTATGGTAGCATTCTCCGACAACTGCTTGCATTGTTATGATTTGAAAATATAGTCTTGTCTCAGACAGCCAGTCAGTAGGCTGACACATATGGTCTTGTTCTCATCAAATCTTTAAATATTGGCACACATTGACAGTACATTATCTACTGCACTGATTCTCAAAGTGGGCGATAACGCCCCCTTGTGACCGCTGGAGGCCTTCAGGGGGGCGGTAGAAGACTCTAGATGATTGGGGCGCTAAGGTGGTCTGGAGTGGAAAGCATTGGTTATGTTTATGAACTTGGAGGGCACTAGGATTTTTTTAATTCTCAAAGTGGGCAGTGGGAATGATTGAATTTTCAGCTGATATATGTTCAGGGTCTAGGTCTTATATTACTATTAGTTCCTGACACTCATAATACAGGGAATCCTAGTGTGAGGTCAGAGCTATGCTATGTGACTGTTTATTATAATAGGTACTTATGACTGGATATATTGGTCATTGATATTGATATTGGATATAATTAATCCAACCTCTGAGTTGTTTTTTAGTCTAGTTGTGGGTTTCAGCGTAAAGAGGGGATTTTCTTATCTAATATACCCTGTACCTGTTTGTAACCATTTTGTTTGAAAATATCTTCGATAAAACTTTTAGCTTCGCTGTTTCCGATTTTGAAAACTTTGACATTCAGTGCCAAGCAGATTCTGCATATTTTGATTTCCATTTTAAATAGGCTTCACAAATTAACTAGGGATGCCGAGCAGGTATAATATATTCCTTTCACAGTTGTTATTTCAATTTTTCCATTGAACCCTGATTCCAAACCCACTTTTCAGCACCTGAGAAATAGGAGGATAAATCATCAAATCTAATATCTATCTACACATTGTGTGATGATAGTATGAGTTCTATGCCCCAAGCAGCCCCAAGTAACTTCTCCAAGAGTTCTTATTTGTTAACAACACTACGTCTAGTTGGTTGGGTCCTTTAAACCTGGGCCCTATTCAAAGGAAACTCAGCAGAGTACCAAGAGAGAGCAGATTAGAACATTTTATATAATCATTTTAAGAATTATATACAAACGAACAATGAGAAAACACTTTATAAAACTATACTGGAAATTCGTTATTGCAAAATTTTCATCTCTCTAGTGACACTGAAAACTTTCCGTCAATTGTTTTTTATCTGACATGAGGTTACACTATGTTAGAGCTTTACCTTTTTGCACCAACATTATTTACCAAACTTCTGTTGCCCATCTTTGATTCGGCACTGTAGGACATGCACAGGAGATACTACCGTGCTCGATGACACTGGTAATTTACTATTACCAAATATAAAAAGTTATAGAATAACTAACGTTAATGAAATATGGTCGCGAAGAAATGCTGCCTATGACTCGTCCAATCTAAATAAATTAAACAAGAAACCTAAAATATATTTCTAGAGCTTCAAACAATCTCAAAACTTATAAGCATTTCAACAATTAATATAGCAAAAAATTTAATCTGTGCTATGTATTACCCTGGTACATATAGTAGTCTGTGCTATGTATGAATGAAAGCACAGGTGGTAAGCACAGATCTATAATAAAATAAAAACGTAACAGGTCAACCTGTGTACATTGAAGATATTTTAAATTTTTTTATTGGAGGGCACTCTATTATTGATATTGAAGCCAAAAATGTTTTATTGTCTGGCTGCTGTCAGAATCTGGGCCGCGCAGAGCGCCGAAACTACTGAACTAATTCAAATGAAACTTGGCATGATTTGAGTTCATACTACAGGGTAGGACATTTCAAAATTTGTACTTAGTTGTACTTCATTAACGCGTAGTCCGATTTCATTGATTCTTTTTTGTTAGAAAGGAGGTACTTTAAAGATAGATGGCAATCGCGAACGAAGTCGCGGGTACAGCTAGTTTATAATAAAATTATAGCTTATATCCTACCCTAACTCATAACCTAGTCTGTGGTTTTGTAAACCCAAAGGTTGAATTGCTTAATTTTATTCAAATTCTAATCAATAACACAGTAAAATAATGGAATTTTTTGGTGTAACTTCGTATGGCGCACAAAATTACATCAAAGATGCAATGAAAGCACAATATCATGAACCAGTGAATAAGGAAGATGCTATCATATTATTGCAAAACGTCGAACACTATTCTACTCTTCCGAAAAAGGTGAATGGAGATGGTTAATTCATGGGTGCTTAGCTGTACTCAGAGTACTTATGCGCCCACAGATCTCTGAACCAAAGGAGATATTTGAAGAGGCCTGTTATGAGTCGCCGCGTCTTCGTTCACGGATCGAGCATTGAAAAGCAAATCTTCAAGCATAATGGATCACATGCCACATGTTTATTGATGCCGCGTTTACATATACGTCATTCGCACGCATGTTGAATGCCTAGTACTAGGCAGTCAACATTCGTGCGCGAATGGCCTACGAATTGGTGATGGAATACGCATTTGTGAACGGTACATTCGTCACTACTCTAGTATTTCGCCTCGATACTCGAGCGCTCGGGTTGGGGCGGTTATTTGGACGCGATTTGAAGGACTTGAGTGATGCCGCGAACTTGCTATTCACATATTCGCATACAAATTAGTTGACAGATACTTAGTATTCCTAACTAGTCTGCGGTAGTGGTCGGTGTCACGTAAAACTCAACGGACTATTATAAGATGTTTCAAAAGTGCCATAGTAGCGCACGATACTTGCAATCGACCTGGGGATTCTAGACAAATACCTCACGCTTTCTTTTCCTTTCACGCTAACGCAAATTTGTCAAGGTAAAACTTTGTCAAGGCAGCTGTCACGTGACATTTCCAAAGCTAATGTTATTCCCATACAAATTATTTTTTCCGCAGGCGTTAACGACTTATTCTTAGACCACCTCGAGAGTTATTAACTCATAGAGGAATTAACCACCTCTTAACGTAACTTTTGTGTTTTGGTATTTTTAATCATCAAAATGTCCTCCACTCGAACTCTCCTCGACAGATTTCCTCGACTGAGTGAAACATTACAACTGGTAGGTAGGAACCTCAAGGTACCAAGATATTTTACCTAAAGCTTCACATAACCCATAACCAAGAAGTCAAGTCCCTCTTGCATAAACTAGAATAGAATAATCGTTTGTTGTCTTATGTGTGTAGTGTACCTAAAAAGATGGAATTATGGTGGTATAATGAACAGAGATTGTTCAACACGTCGAGTCGTTGAAAACTTTTGTATGGAAATGTGGTCGATTCGGTCACTGACTTGACAATAATATATTTTGAACCTCTTTACTGGGGGTTCAGAAGTCCAACATACTTAGCCAAATACCGATAACGAAAAAACTTCATTTGGTAACCAAAATAGGTGTTTTAAACTAAATCTTCGCGACAAAATTATCCCCCTAAGAATAGATATACCTCGTGTGTTCATAAGTCTTGAGACACAGTAAAACTAAAATATTTTTGGAGCTAAGTTGAGTATTCATTTATTGGATATTAAAATTAAAACTACTGACATCTAGATCTGTATTTAAAAATAAATCAGCAAAATGGCCGCCTTTGCATTCAATGCAGGCCTTCAAACGCGTGCGCCGTTCATCTATGGCGGCACGAATCTTTTCAATGGGAATCCGTTTCGATTCTTTAATAAGGGCTCGCTTGAGAGAATCCAGGTTTGGGTGAGACTTTCTGCATGCCCTCAGCTCCAATTCCGTCCATAAAGAATAATCCAAAGGATTCAAGTCAGGGCTTGACGAGGGCCAATCTTCGCTCCGAATGAAGCCTGGCAAATTGGCCTCCAGCCAACGTTGGGTAGTCTTAGCTTTATGGGAGGGAGCAGAGTCCTGTTGGAAAACCCAGTATTTTCCAGCGAATAGCGTATCATTTAATGGTTTAACCACCGCTTCCAATATGTCGGTTTGGTAATTTTGTGCCTTCACCTTGACGCCTTGCTGGCAAAAATGAAGCGAAGTGACCCCCTCGTAGGAAACACCCCACCAAACCATCACACTTGCTGGATGATGAGTGCGCTGGACATTGCGTACAGATGGCTGGACGTCCTTTGAACTTCTGGCGTAAACCTTATTGTTCTGCCGGTTAAACTTTTCTTCCACCGTGAAGATCTTTTCATCGGTAAACAGGATATTTTTTGGATCGTGTCTCTTCAATAGGTTCCGACATCGTTCCAGTCGCAATTTACGAAGACGCTCGTTTAAATAATGCACTTTCCTTCGACTGTAGGCCTTTAGTTTAAGATCATATTTAAGTATCCTGTTCACCGATATTCGCGAAATGTTGGTCTGCAGAGCTAATTTCTTTTGAGTCCGGCAAGGGTTGCGACGAATTCGCTCTCTGATTACTTTGATGTTGGCGGGCGTCCTTACAGACCGCGGGCGGCCACATCTTCCACGGTCTTCTAAAGAGCCGGTCTCCTTGTACCTCTTTATGGTATAATACACAAAGTTCCGACTACATCCCAAACTTTGGATTTCACTAAAAACTTGCATTGGTTTTTTTCCTGCTTGAAACAGTGAAATTACAGTCGCACGCAAATCTTTTGTTGGCGCCATTTTCACGGAGAATGAAACAAATATTCAAATGTATATTTTTTCTGATTCAAAACATTCGAAATTTAAAATTTTAAAAGTTTAAAAAAGGTTGCATGAATTACTTTCTTTTTAAATTAATTAAATAAGTTCGTCTCAAAACTTATGAACACACGAGGTATGTAGTAACATAAGTAGTTAGATATGAGATAGTTATAACCCAAATAAATCTATGTTTCAGATTCAGAGACCAGATGTCCACGCAATACGCGTAATTGACTGTTACATAGGCAGAGTCAATGGCTTCGCTTATGGATCTATGCAAAGGTTTATGAAGATGAAACGCAAAGGTGTCATCAAGCCAGTTGGTCCTTGTGATATGTTTAGGAAGCCACCCACAACATCCTTAGAGGTAGTTAGTACGTGTTTATTATTTTTGTTATATGCTTAGATTGCATACTTGAGGTAATAACCCAGTCTATTGAACTGACTGTATTGGTATAATACCTACTTTGCATCATATAAAAAAAGCAACGCATAAGCTTGACAGACAGAGCCATCTAGTAAACTGTAGGAAACTAGTCTGGCTTGTCCTATTAGCTTGTTGCGGTTAAGGCTCAGTGTTACTATAGGTGCCTACCACCTGAACCTTAGGTAACACAAGAATCTGACCATGAAAGCCACTTAACCACAGAAAGATGAAGAGAAGGGAACATGGAACAACCCACTGGGGTGAGTCGGCTGCGGGTTCGGCCCCGCTATAAATAAATAAATAAATAAATAATGTTGGACATATTTACATAGCATTATCTAGCCCCAAAGTAAGCAGAGCTTGTGTTATGGGAACTACATGATTGATATACTACTTATATTATTATTTTATGTAAATACATTCATATTATACATAGAAAAAACCCAGACCCAGGACAAATATTTGCAGATACAAACATTTGTCCCGCGGCGGGAATCGAACCCGCAACCTTCTCGTCTCAGGCGGGCCTTCGCCCACTGCGCCACAGAGGTTGTCGTCGCTATGCGCGGGGGTATGCATGATCTGTTAATTGTATTACCAAGCGTTAAGATACCAGTTAAGATACTTAACTACTCGCACTGACTGACTTCACATCACACCGGGATCGGTACAGCCAATTTTGTAGAAGGTCGGTATTGTTTGATGGGTGCTTTAATCAACCGATCAATAAACCGAACTAAGTAGTGTTTTTTTTTTGCAGTATGGATGGTGGCAACACGATCCTGTACTTTTGAGCTCGAATTGGTATCAAACATATCCTAGGTTCCCTCAGCCAGCTTCTCCGAATTCCTTGATTCTTGATAAAGTACGAAAAAATAATAAATATGCATCTTTGTTCTAGACACATGTTTTTTAATGGGAAACCTTCCAATATGGTTAAAGTGAAAACTCATCGACATATGTATCCTGCCCATATTGACCTACGGTGCTTAAACTTTGGTCTTTGACGAACCACAAAAGTCCTGCCTCAAAATTTGTTTATTGGGCGTTATTGGTTATCGATTGGTATGGATAACCGAAAACGGTAGAAAACTTTATATTACTGTAAATTTTCGAGGAAACTTTACAGTAATATGGCACATCAGAATGACACATAGGCTACTTTTTATCTGGGTACCACGCGGGCGAAGCCGTGGGCATAAGGTAGTACTAATGTGAAAGTTTGTGAGTTTGATGTTTATTACTCTTTCACGCAAAACCTACAGAACGGATTTTGATGAAACTTTACAGTAATGTAGCTTATACATCAGAATTATACATAAGCTACTTTTTATCCGGGTAACACATGGGCGAAGCCGTGGGCAGAGGCTAGTGATATTTATAAAATCGTATGAGTACCTCCTACTAGTAGTTCGCCACAAACTCGAACTCGAACACGAAATCTTCTCACGATTATCGTTTTTACCCAACTATCGTAAGGAGGGTTCAGTGTTTACAGTCGCAATCTTTTTTCAAACATAAAGGAATTTTTCAGATCCAGAATATGTCCCGTTTTACTATAAACATCTACTTTTATTTATTCTCTTAAAAATAAAACTGTACCTACCTATTATTTAGTTCCTATGCGAGGGCTTTGAGAATTCTAAAGTCACAACAAAGGAGTTGAAGTAATATAAAAAAGTTATACAAAAGGGAACACGATAGGTACAACACAAGAAACAGTTTTACAAATTACGTGTGATCATGGTCTAGAAAAATACCTCACGTTTAGTTTTCCTTTCACGCTAACTCAAATTTATCAAGAACAAACTTGGCAGACATTTCAACAGCTAATGTTATGTCCATACAATTCCATCCTACCGCAGGCGTTAACGATAACAGAAAGTGGTATTTGTCTAAGAGCAAGTCGCGAGTCCGTTGACTCGCGTCCGAAAGACCACCTGTTTCAGCCTACTAGTCTGGTTTAGCCATGGGTGCTTCGCGAACGAATGAAGTAAATGAAGTACTTCATATGTAAGATTATCTTTTCATTTACTTCACTACTCATTCTAATGTGTCTCTAGTTCATTTAGTTCACATGTCTTATTACTTGAATGCTTTTACTTCAATGCTTCGTTTAGCATCACGCTCGACGAAGATAGAAAAATTTTTGTTATGGCGTGTACACAAAGACTATTTTATTTTGCACAATTTTTTCAACAATAGAAGCGAGAGTAAAGAGTGATAGCTGTTAAGGTATCTCTTTCTAATGAATTGCAATTAAAACGGGTCAGTTTTATATGCAAATAAAAAATAAGTTAAGTCGTTTCATTAATAACTTTGAAATATTAATCAGTTTAATTAACAAAAGTAAATTGTACATATCTAAATTTTTAAATACGTATTTATTATTATTATAAAAAACATATTAAATTAACCTACCTATATACCTATTTTATAGTAAAAATGTTTGCCCCTGGTTGACAGTCCTAAGTAAAGTACCCATGAAGGAAAATCGAGATATAAAAATAAAAACATTTCATAGTTCATAGCACTAAGAAAGCAACTCAGTTCTTCATTTCGTTCATCCATTCATAATTCTCTAAGAACTAAACGGTATACCTGAAGTCCTGAAGTAAATGAACTACTGAACTAAATCAATGAAGTACTTCACTTAGCCAAAAGATATACTTCATTCATTTCTTTTCACTGACACATTTCGCGCATGGCTAGTCTGGTTTTCAATTTTGACAGATTGGATACCTAGTATCAATGTGAGGGGGAGGAGCTTCCTGTTTTGAAATTGAAATAGCTACGGACACGGCTGCTTCTTTCATTTCGTTCTTTCATTTGTCAGACATTGTGTTAGGTGGTGATTTCTTCGACAATGTCGTAAGTTTTACTTAAATCTTTTAGAATCTCTATAATCGATAAACTTTACGCAGTAAATTAATTGCAGAACAGTGTATGCTTATTTGTTCTAAGCAGCTTTCAGTATATTTTGTTCAGGAACACATACTTTACATAAATAACCTAAAATAAAGTTGTAACCCTGCCCTTTTTTTTGGTTACCTACAAAATGTATTTACATTTTCAGGTCTAAAGTATCGCGTGATACGCTCTATGAGTGTGTGAACGCAGTTATCCAGTCGTCGAAAGACAAGAAACGTAACTTTTTGGAAACAGTGGAGATACAAATCGGTCTGAAGAACTATGATCCCCAGAAGGACAAACGTTTCTCCGGCACCGTAAAGTATGTTGACCTGGAAGGAGCATTTTAGTGGAACCTATTTTAATCAAAATTCCACCAAATTGAATCTGGACAGGAAGTCGGATTTATCTGACGGGACTTGACCCAGAGTCTTTAAATAATGGGTAGGTTAGCTTCGGCGTACCGATTTATTCAGATAAGCTTCAGAAGCTACATATAGAGGTAGGTGCACATGAGTGGCACATGTTACTGGTCAAATGTCATTGTCCTTCTGTCTTCTGTCCCTTGATTTGATCTAATATCTTTGATTGCCTTGTAGTACTGGTCCAATATCTTAGTTTTAAGCCATTTTCTATTTAGATTATATCGAACTGTCTCATGAATAAAAATTATAAACTATATATAGAGCATGACTATATATAAAAAATGCACGAGGAAAAAATATACTGCAATCCCTGGATTGCATTTTTTTAATACTAAGGTGGCAAACAATCATGCAGCCCACCTTGTGGAAAAGCGGTTACTGTAGCCTATGGAGACTTGCAACACCAGAAGCATATGCATTGTTTTATTTTTCAAAATTTTAAAACTCCCTATTTGAAGAACCTTTTACTGTATTAATTTGGAAAAACCTCAGCAGGGAGATCATTCTGTAACCTGAGTGTTTGTTGCATATCGTCGGCTAGCTAACAAAACCGCTTAAATCGGTTTTCGTAACTTTTCAGGAGAAGCAAATAACTGTTTAAGCAACACTGCGCAAGTCCACAAAGTTGAAATCTCTAACAGTTTTTATGTATGTAGAGGTTAGAGACTTGGGCGGTGTTTGAAAACCTTGCAGACTTCGCGGTAATTCTTGTTTTTGAATAATTGATTGGTTGAAATGAACTGTTTGTATTGGTGGACAGAAGCTTAGTGAAATGATCTATCCAATAGCATCAAAATGTTAAAACTGCAATATTTTGACTTGAGCAGTGTTGTTTGCTAGCCAACGATATGTCATATGTGAATTTAGCTAGTTCTTAAGTAGTTTCCAAAATGGTGTAAGTTGTATTGGTAGATAGATAGACTGATGTAAGGAGTTGTAATAGGTGTTTTATGATTTATACACAGACTGATTAACATCAATAAGCCCAAATCAGACTACATTTAGTGATGCACCTTCTAGTTGTCTTCATAATTTCCCAATTTCACAAAACTTCAGTCCAATGTGACTTTAATGTCGAGTTAGACAAAGACATTTGATCAGTGGCATACCACCCTAAGATACACCATGTTTCTTTTTGTAGAAAAGCCTGAACTTACTGTAATACTGCTTAACCACTGCTACCAGTCAGGTAGTTGAATATTTTTTTTCCAGTGTGCAAGCAGTTTTACTAATATATATCTCAAAATTACCTAGAGATAATTTATGGGCACAAAGCATGTCAAAATGGTCACTTACCTGAAATTACATGATGTTACAATTGCATGTATTATCTGTTGAATAATTGATGAATACTTCTATACTGATTCACAAACCCACTACCTGATATTATACCATACTCATTCATAGATTAATATTAAGTCTCTTTCAGGCTAAAGTACATTCCCCGTCCCAAGATGCAAGTATGCATCCTTGGAGATCAGCAGCATTGTGACGAGGCCAAGACCCTAGATGTGCCATGCATGGATGCCGAGGCTCTCAAGAAACTTAACAAGAACAAGAAGCTTGTAAAGAAGCTGGCCAAAAAGTAAGTGACTCATGCAGCAAAATCACTGAAGTTTTCTGTCACATGTACTGGCTAAATAAAAAATACATTTCAGTTTTGTTTCCAACCTCGATCTGTTTATCACAAGTCTTTAAAGTGATTGGGAAATTCAACTGAATCAGATGTCAGTAGATAGATAGATTTTTTGTTGATATTTGACTATGGCAGTTCCATTCCATAGTGCTTTTTTGTTCTTCATGTCAAGACATTTTCTTCAAGGTAAATGTGTACCTACCTGATCTTTCTTTTCATTTAATGCAACATCTCTTCTAGGTCTGTTTTCCATTTGGCCATAGCATCTCTTAGGCTTTTAAATTATTTTTATCTGACATAGTGTAACAAGCAGTCATTGGTACTAATTATCAATTACTCTATCCATCCAAATTTTGTATCCTAAGCTTCTAAGTGGGGGGACTAAGGCACTGCACTGACATCCTGCATTGGTGTGTATTGTGCATTATACCTCTTCTAACCTGACCCCAATCATACCCAACTCTTTGAAGTAGTGGTGAAGGACTCTGGGTTGATGACAGCAGTGTTCCAGTATCCCTGACCTTCTGTCAGTTATCCTTAGCTGAATTGGTTTGGGATTTATCTCATGCAGGACTGTTTACAGCTTTGTCACCTCAGGGAACTTGGGAGTTGTTTACAATATATTGAATTGAATTATTTCCAGGTATGATGCATTCCTGGCATCAGAGTCCCTGATCAAGCAGATCCCACGTCTGCTTGGCCCTGGTCTGAACAAGGCTGGCAAGTTCCCTGGTCTTCTCTCTCACCAGGAGTCCATGACACAGAAGATTGATGAAGTCAAGGCCACTATCAAATTCCAGATGAAGAAGGTAATGTAATTATTTAGTTTTGTTCGGCCACCAACATACACCATATTTCAGCCATTGCTTTCAAAGATTTATAGTGTTACGAGCTAAGTTAGTCCAATTAAACACCAAAATTAACACTGTATTAATAAATCACTCAATAAACATTTCAACAGAACAAATAACACAACGAAACTACACAATTAAAATAAAAACACTAAAACACTGTATCACTTGGTACAACACTAGCGCAACTGTCACTAGGTATCGCTCTCGAATCACTTCAAATAATTCGCTTTCCAATCTTGAAAAGAAAACTTGAGTCTACCGGCCGCTTGCCGCGCTTATATATTTCGTAAGACGCCTCTTCCAGAACAAACTCGTACGGGGCGTGGCCCGTATGCCTCGCTCCGCCCCATCTCGTACCGTCCCAAACATGGAAACTTCCGTCGTTTTCTAGCGCGGCTAGTGCCAGTTGATACTAGATGGCGGTAACAAGTAGTGCGTCCACTTGATAAGAGATGGTGCTAGCGTACCGTATTTAGCTAGGCCGCGCTCGTCACAATAGTTTGCCACTATTTTTTCAATGAGACATGTTTTCCATTAGCAACAGCTGATAAAGATTTTAATAAGCTGTCCTGACTCCATTTAGAGAGTAGTGTGATACTTACATGTCTTTTTATGAAAATGTTGAATATTACTGTAATTTAAATTATCTCAGAATCTACTTGGACATTCTGATGTTTGTCCGGCAATAACTGCCAAACCATTTATTCAATTTTGATGAAACTTTGTAGGTTAGGCTATTATTATTATAATAATGTACTTAATCAGTCGAGGGGTTTTTGAACTATAGAGTTACAGAGGCCTTAAGTTTACTTTATGAAATAAAAGGTTATAGTAAACTACTAGTATGTAATATTTGTTGGTCTTCCTCATTTTATTATTTTATTAGTAGGTAATCATCAAATATTTAAAATTAAATCTTTTAAATTGAGAACTATGTTCCACAGTTGTCAGTTAGAATACTTTATAAAATTTTCATTGTCACATTATGCTATCTACTAAGCAAAACATGGGCAAATTTAATGTGTTGGCAAATTCCATGCCTCTTTATTACTTAGTATTCTCAAGGATCTGAGGATGTTCATCACGATGGGCATTCAATTAATGAGCATGTTTTTATTTTTCATGGTAATTTGTTTAGTCATCTTAGGCCATGCTTGATTGTTTATAATCCAGTAAAATTTCAATGCCTTTGCCTCAATTGAGTTGATGTATTATAATATCTGTGCTATGGTCAATGGTAAGAACAGTTAATTCTAATTCACCATTAATTCTTATCCCAACTTTTTTGTTTCAGGTATTGTGCTTGTCGGTTGCGGTCGGACATGTGGACATGACCCCTGATGAGCTCGCCCAGAATGTGCATCTTTCCATCAACTTCCTTGTGTCGTTGCTAAAAAAGCACTGGCAAAATGTGCGCTCTCTGCATATGAAGTCTACCATGGGGCCACCCCAGAGATTGTACTAAGCTGAAACATTAAACATTGACATAAGTTTACACATAGTTTCATTTAGGTTTACCCCATGCAATAAATAACAGTAGGGCATGTAGACCAAATTCTTGAGTGATGAGCTTCGCCAGACAATTTTATTTAAATGAAATTGTATTTTACCTTTTCCAATATTTCTGTTATTGCGCTTTTCGTACTGAATATTGTAGCCATTAGTACTAAAAGTATTATTTTGGTAGGGAAAATTGAGTCAAAAGTCGGGCAAAAGTGGAATCGAGTTATAAAATATGTCCCATGACCATGCAAAATGTAGGACAAGTAGTCAGGCACTACAAAATATTGAAGTTTTAGATATTATTACGACTATAGGTAGGTACCTACGTTACTATTACCTACTAGCTGTCCGCGTCCACGCTCGATGGTCGTAAGACGGGAACAACTGACTTGGCATACCCACTGCCATATACGTGCGTCTGGGTAGCGGCACCGGTTCGAACGAGGAGACAGCTACCCGTTCTTCGTGGCATACATCAGCGACGTACTGCTGCACAATGTGCTGACAGTCTCCAGAGGAGCCAGAACACTATCCTTATCAGTATGGTGTAATAAAACCATAAATTTCAATGTTAGGTTAGTTAATCGAGACGTATTATTATAATCCTATAATTTTTAAAGTAATACTGCATTCAAAGGTTTTAAAAAATTCGTTGGCCTAAGCTTGCTTGGCTTGAACTCGTTAATGAGAAAAAAAAATAGATTTTTAAGATACCGATCGAAAGGTTTATTATACTAAATTATTATTGGTCCATTAATCAAATGGATCAATTCGGTAATAAATGCAGTATTATTTACTTTTCAATTCGCACACCGAGGATTCCGTAGAAGGCTTTGGGGCTATTGTGTGAAAATGTCCAGCATTATTATTTTCCCCGTTTTTGTAGGGTAGGAGTTGCTATTTTTAACCGACTTCAAAAAGGAGGTGGTTCTGTAATCGTCTGTATTTTCTAAAATACCTAAGTCACTAAATGAAAATGCCGAAAATTCTAAACTTGAATCGTTAAAACTTTTTCATTTTCTTTTATCTCGCAAGGTTTTTAAAATCACCCAGGAGCTAAGATTTTTTTTTTAATTTGATTTGTTTCTTTCGATAAAAAAAATTGTAACTTTTATTGATGTTTGGATGCTGATTTATTATATTATATATTTTTTAGGACATCATTTTTTTAACTAGCTTCTCAATGACATTTAGTCATTCCTCAAGCAAAACAGTAGGTAGTTAATTTCAAAACAATATCAATTTTATTTGAAGTTACGTCTCGAACAAACTTTTATAAGCGGCGGTATAATTATTGAACAATAACCACTTTTTCTTTAAATATATAATTAAGTGCATTATACAATATCACTGACGCTTTTTGAATCAGGTTCTAACATTTCCTCGTCGCTGTCGTTACTATCGTCGTCCACTGGAAGTTGTTCATCGCAGTCTTCAAGAGAATCCTCACTCGCTATGCTCTGCTGAGATGCAATAATTTCACCATGAATATTCTTATTTTTCAGATTTCCCATCCAAAATGCTTCAGAGCATTTATTTGCTGTTAAAACAGCCTTCACTTTGTACAAAAGCGTTTCTAACAACTGCCTCATAAAGGGAACCTTGCTCATCAAAGCAGAGTCTTTCTTTAATCTCGAATGACAACAAAGAGATTGCAGAAACCTGGTAGACTGTTGAAGAATTTTTAAAATTTCCAACACCTCTTGAGTATCATTCTTAAACTGTATTTCCAAAATCGGCATCCCTTGAGACATGAACAACTTTAGAACCGGCAAAGATTTCTTGAAGAATGCTGACAAGTTGTTTCGACTTTCAAGAGTCTTTGCTATATCAGACATGTATCTGAGAGTAGTAGAAACATCCTTCCAAAGTTCTAGGTGCTCAGAATTCGTTAATCCTTTATTGATAGAGTTTTTAGTTGCTTCATATAAAGCTGTTCCCAAATTCCTGTAGAGGATCGGAAAATTGTTCTTATTTATGCATTTCATAGCACTTAACGTATCATTACGCGATTTCAAATTATTGATATCACTGGTTAGCTGCAGTGATAAATTTTTCAAAGCCATAATTTCATTATTTTCGAAAAATATTGAAGCAAGTCGATCCACTCTTTGGTTATATTGAAGCCCCTTCTCTGTTAATCCATCAAGAGTTTTCCATTGCTGAGAGATGAAGTTTTGAGCAATTTTCTTCAATATCTTGAGAACTATTTTGCTGTCTGAGTGGTTTTGGATAGCTTGCACAAGTTCTATCAAAGAAACAGCAGTAGATAGTTGCAGGCAGTACTTTTCGTGTTCTTCAAATCTCTTTGCAACAGCCAACAGTAGGTCTTTCAGTGAAATAATAGTATTGTCTGAGTTAGCCACAGTTCTAAGTGAAGTCTTAAGAAGGGCGGCATTATGATGGTTCCTGAAACCTATCCATTTGAAAAAGATCGATAGCATGTTGTAAATATTTTCCAAACATGTTATATATTCTGTTGTCTCAGCAGTATATACGATTTCACTCTCATTCTGAGTATTTGGGTTAATATGCTGCTCTATATGATTTATAACGAAAAGCAAATGATCCATCAATTTCGGTAATATTTCACCAACAGCTTTAGCAGTTTCTTTAGCCTTCTTTGGGTCGTATACAATATCTTCCTGCTTAGAGAGAAATGTCTTTCTTTTAATCTTTGAAATTAAAATGTTTTCAAAATTGTTGTTTACACATTTCAATAAAAACCGCAATGTTTTTGGCGTTAGTTCAGTTTCTGATGTACTTTCTGCGGTCATGTTTAATTTGAAGAGTTGTAGTAGATTCAAATTAAGCTGCCTGAAGTTAATGTTATGGACGAAATCCTGTTTGTTTTTTGCAACATTCTGTGTTGTTTGAGTTCTGGCTGTTTCAGGCAAGACTGTCTCATCAGGGCCAGTTCTCTTTGGTTTTTGTTTAATACTTTGAACTTTAAGAGCTTTCTTTTCAGTTTGTTCTCCAGTATATTTATTTATATTGAAAGTCGTAACTGGTGGTTTGTAAGATAGTTTGCTTCTAATTAGGGTTTCACAAATTACTAGCTCTAATTCTTCTATTTGAACTACCCTTCTCAGAATTTTACCCTGCAATGCCTCATCATTTTGGGTGGAAAACGCATTGAGTAGTTCTCTGAACCAATTCACACAATGTACCAGACAGTCCAAAATGCTACTAATTATGTCTTGATCCATTTCTTCAACTAAATCAACATCAAACTTGGGCATTACAATAGCACATCCCAACAAAGCATCAATACTGGAAAGATTGTTGTCTTGTTTTTTACTGTGTAACGTTTGGACCAGCTGAAACAGTGGGGAGAGTATGGCCACGCATATCTCGTTCTTGGGATGCAAAGTCAAGCCGGCAATATTTATGGCTATTATTTCGTCCATCTCACTATCAGCATTGAGACAATATTGCATACAAAGCTTCAAATCTCCTATGTCATACTTCTCAATAAGGTCAACTACGAAATTTAGTTGCAGATCATTAGTGACCGCATCCGTTAGCCAAGATAAGAAATGTTTGTTGATGTATGAGGCTGAAGATACAACTTTAGAAAGCTCATCATAGAAAAAAGCAACCATATCTGGGCATTGCTTTGTGCTGCAACTTATCAGTTCTATGATCTGAGCTGCTTCACGTAGATCACCTTCCGCTAGATAAGTAACAGAGCCATAGCTAATGTCGTCTGGCATTTCCCTTGTTTCATCTTCATCTATATTAGCCATGAGGTATTTTACAGCATGGATTCCAGCTAGAATGCCTTGGACTTTTATTTTTGAATCAGAACTGCTTAACTCCTTTCGTATGATCATGTGTAGGTCATCTCTTATGACAGAATTTTCATAGCTATATGCTAAACCACATAGCAAATTCATTACAGCTCTCAATTCATTTAGTGGCATATCATTAGTCCTGTCCAGCAGGGTCAGCATCTGGATACTTTGTGGTTTCAATAATGTCATATCTTTTGTTGCAACATTGTTGAGTACAAATAAGACATTCTGGACACATTGTTTGGAATCTAAACTCAGCTGGAGTAACTCGGCTACAATAGTTTGGCAACAGTCTTCTAATTCAGAGAACATCAGAGTGTACAAGTGTGATGCAAAAGACTCCACTTCTGGGTCTGCTTTAGTCTTCAACAGTGAGTTTGCCAGCTCAATTAAATTTTTCAAATAATCCTTTAATATTGGTTTAAATTTCTCAAAAGCCTCATCTAACAAGCATTCTCTGAAATTGTCTATTTTGATTTGTTTTCTTATAACATTTTCAACCTGATGTTGCTTTTCTTCTGAAGTCGAAAATGAAATCAATAGAATGATAAAATCAATTGGTTTGTGATCCGTGTTAAATTTGCAGTTAGATATGACTTTCAGCCAAGCATTGGCTATGACTTTGGATGACACCATTGAATTCCGTATAGCAGTAGCTGTCAGCACTTGGCTTGAAGCTATGTCTTGGAGCTTGACTCCTGTCATAGGCCACTCAAGAGCATTTCTCAATCCTTGAACAGCTTCCAGATAAGATGAGTCTGTCATGCGATTGGGAATCAGCAAGAATTTCACAAATTGTGGGAAGTAGCTGCACTTTGATAGAGTCATCAATATACTCAAGGTTTTCTTTTGCAGTTGATCATACTGTTCTTGCGATAGACAGAGATAGGAAAGGCAGTCTAGAACAGCCGGGACAAGCTCATGATCTTCACTCAGTATTCTACTCATTTC
Source organism: Perizoma flavofasciatum (assembly GCA_958496245.1). Lineage (NCBI taxonomy): Eukaryota > Metazoa > Arthropoda > Insecta > Lepidoptera > Geometridae > Perizoma > Perizoma flavofasciatum. The sequence goes on from OY292423.1 coordinate 11,344,109, forward strand.
TACTGCTATGGTCTGATGTTCCTGGTCTCCGATTATATCTGGAATGGCAGTTATTATTTCATGGCGAACAATTTTTTCAGATGTGATATCCAGTAGATTGATCAAGTTTGTGAAAAGTTTTTCGCTGTCCAAGATGTTGTCAAGAGTCGAGAAACATTTTAAGATCATTTGAATCCAAGGTCCGCATGTTGACTGTGCTGCTAAATCAATGGCCCTCTCAAATACAAAATCTATGATTTTGTTCTGTAGAATTGGTATGCTGAGTAATATTTTAATCACACTGTCGCTTACTGGATGCTCCTCAGAACTCTCAGAAATCCTAACTATGTTTGGGAATAAGTACTGTTTGAAAATATCCAAATTGTCGCATTCTTTCACAAAGGTCATATAGAATTCAGATACATTACGAGGGTATTCAAAATGTTTCTCGAGATTCTTCTTGATATTGCGAGTAATATCATTAGTTTTGTATGAGGCTGTACACTTTTCTGGTGGGTAATTTATAATGAGCCCGCTATTTTTGAAAGTTTGATAGAGATAGTTGGTTGTATCCACAGTTTTTAACTTTTTTGTGTCCGTTCGATTAGTACTGTTCGATCTCTGAGATAAAGTACGTTTATAGCTCATTTTTCACTAACTAATTGCAAGTTCTCTAGCGAATTTCCCACTTCTGTTTTGTTTATCGGCGCGTACATAGATTTATTAATACTAGTAAATCTATGGGCGCGTATATCGGTTGCTTGTTTTTCTGTTTTCCCACAGACTAGTTGAAATACTGTTTTTTCTTGACATGCTTTAATTCCTCGCTTGACGTTTTTTACACAGATAACATAATGAATGGGCTTGTACTTTCTATGAATCCACACATCCGGTCCATTGTATTAGTCTGATCAAGCGAGTGGCATGGTATGTACTTACTGCCAGACAAAAGTAGATAGTAATTAGAAAATAGCACTTAACGCAATTTTTAACAGTGCTAAGTCTAATACCTATACGTATGAAGGTATGAAATTAATCACTATTACAACCGTTCCTTTTATTTGACTTTTATTTTATAACAGGTATAAAAATATAATATCATCAAAGTTTTATATTTATTAACATGATTACGAAGTTATGGCCCTAATTATAACACCTCTTGTACAATATTACCTGCACGATCTTTCACAGCATGGCATAATCATGAGAGTAGAATACAATTATAGAAATTAATGGCTGGTTCTTCAGAAAGTGTCGAAAATAATGTGCCGAGCAAAAACTTGTGTCAACGCTTGAACCACTTCAATCAAAATATTTTCAATAAACGCTATCTTAATCGATGCAAAATGTGTAGTATGTACAATAGCAATTTTGAAAATAGGTATCATCATATCTGATAAGTTTTTATTAAAAATTAAACTCTGTCTGAGTCTGAGTTCAAACTATGTTTTTGTAGAAAAAAAATACTTTAAAGTCAAGAAAACGTTTAGAGAACAAATTTTTTATCCGATTCCCTTATTCCTATTAGTTTACACAATCATACTATAATAGTAATTATAGTTTATATAATTACTATTATAGTATAGACGCGGAAGGAGAAAGTAGCACCCACTCACCCTGATGAAGACTCTCGGAATGAGTCGAAACTTAGTCGGTGCCTTTACCGATAGTGCAGTACGTGAAAATTCCCGTTTTTACAATATGAATAGTCAAGTTCACGATAGTTTTTGGAATAAAATGTACATTGTGTTAGACTACAGAGTACTTTTAGCCTCTCGGTCCCAATATGACATGATTTTTCTACTGATGCCAACTCAGCAACTTTGTAGCTAGATTTAGCTATTTTTTAGTGTCAGGCAGCTACAATTTTATGAAACTTTAATACTTTTTCAGTTTATTTTATAGATTTTTTAGAATACGAGTATTTTTGTAGGTGGCAATATACCAAGTCGGTATTTTTCGGTATATTTTGGTTAAGAAGTTGGTAGCACCGTAAGCAATCGTCGTCGCGAACCAATGTTCTGGGAATTCCGTGAACATCAATTATCTAAATAATCCCCGAATTCAGTCTACGTTTTCTTTGGGAGCAAAGATCAGTAATTTAAAGGCGGGCCGCCGCCGCACACTGGGTCGAAACTGCTAAAAAGCGAACATTGAATTTTTTTTCAATAACTGAAAGTTTTTTGATGCTAATCGGTGGAGCTCAATGACCCTATCAGAAACTATTCTCATAACTAATACTCACTGAGAAAAATGATAAAGTTCAAAAAAAATGTATGGAATGATATCTATTAAGGTCGATTTCTACGTAATACTTACCGATACAGCTTTGAAAACACATAGGTATTATAGAATAGGTTCTTACCTATCGTATGATATCACACACAAGTGCATCCACTTGCCCCCTTTTCCGATAAATACCATTGAAAATGAGTCCTTTTTATTATTTTGCAACTAAATAAAAGTATTGTTGCGCGCGTTTGTTAAGTAAAATATAAACAAAATCCATTAGTTGGTTCCTTAATTTCATTAAAGGCACCAAAATATTTGTTCTAACTAAGTTCTAAGATTGTTGATTAAAAAAAATATAATATCGATTATTGTTTCAAAAAAATGAGTAAACTTGTTTGTAACCTATAATGTCATATTTTAACCTATAATGTCATATTTTAACCTATAATGTATTTTTTTTTTCTCGGTGGGTATTAGTTTTATGACAAAATGTCATAGAATAGTTTCTTGTAAACAAAGATGAGGAGCCAGATATAATTTGTCTGACCGAAACAAAGGTACAAAAAGGTATGTAGCATATGATCAAGCTTAACGGATACTGTCTTGCCTCTTTTTTTTGTAGGAATGTCAAACAGAAATATGGTGGTGTATACTTGTAAAAAGCGGTTTACCTTACAAGGATATAGAATTTGCAAAAAAAATATCAATGGACAAACACTTTGAATGTTGTAGCATTATTCTGACATCTCAAAATTTAATAATAATATGTCTCTATAGGACCCCTAATTCGAACATAGATATTTTTATGGAGAAATTGGATGGCCTTTTACAATTAATCACTCTTAAATATAGATATAACATCGTTTTAGCGGGTGATTTAAACATCAATACTCTCAAGGTAGATAAAAACTCTACACGCTTGAGAGAACTTGCACATAATTTTAATTTAAGTTTGCTCATAAACTCACCAACTAGAAAAGAAAATTGTATCGACCACATCCTTAGCACTATAAGTTCCGCAAGAGGAAAACTTCTCCATTGGGGCATTTCAGACCATAATACAGCTCAACTCCTTCTTATTCCAATAAAAAGTAAAGCACTAGAACTTCAAACTTATTATAAATATAGAAGAGGCTATAGTTTGGAAAATATTGCTAAGTTTAGAGCACACCTCTCTTCCCTAACATTTTCAGAAGTTTTAAATAAAAATATTGACACAGACTTCGAAAGCTTTCATTCACTTTTTTGTTTGATTTACAAACTTTCATTTCCTAAATTAAGAATAAAAATGTCTAATAAAATTAAGAAAAATGTGTGGATTAGTAAAGGGTTAAAGGTAAGCTGTAGAACCAAAAGGTCCCTACGATACAAATGGTATGCTAAAAAAACTGAATCAAGCCGGGCGAATTATAAACAATACTCAATACTACTTCGTAAGTGCATAGACCAGTCCATAAAGATACATAAGCATAGATTAATAATTAAAGCAAATAATGTATGCAAAGCTGCATGCCAGTTGATAAAAACTGAGACAGAAGACTTAAAAGATTTTAAGTTTATAAACTGTTTAGAACATGATAGAGTTTTGATAAAGAGCCCTGAAGAAATAGCTGAAGTCTTTAATGACTATTGGATTGATTTAACTAACAATGCTAATCTAAAATGCCAAAACCCTACTTCATGCAAAAATACGATTGGCAGTAGCATATTTTTAAGACCTTATGACAACAATGATATACACAAAATTATAATGTCCCTTCGTAACACTGACGCAGAGGGATACGATGAGGTTTCTACAAAAATTCTAAAAGCATGTTCGTTAGAAGTAGCCCCTGTTTTAACTTACTTGATAAATATGTCATTTGAAGAAGTTTCATTCCCTATACTTCTTAAGCGATCCATTGTGAAACCATTGCACAAAAAAGGTGACAATTCTAAATCAGACAACTACATGCCAATAACGTATACCTGATACCTGTTATATCCAAGGTTTTTGAAACAGCTATGCAAGGCGTTTACAACTCTTTATTAGTAAAAATAATATATTAAAACAGGAGTAGAGGTAGTATGGATTTCAGAGAGGTAAATCTACAACTTCAAATCATAACAAGCTAGATTTAGTTAAAAACGTAATCGATTCTATTGATGTAAATGACCGAGTAACAGTTGTATTCTTTGATATGTTCAAGGCGTTAACTTCGTCTCTCATGACCTTCTTTTGGGAAAACTAGAGAAGTATGGAATACGTGAACCTGCCCTTAGCTGGATAAGGACGTACTTAGAAAATCGGTTACAGTGTGTTGAAGTTGACAATCTTAATAACAAGAAAGAACTTCATTATTCCGCTTTACATACAAATATAATAGATTTGGAGTACCACAAGGAAGCGTCTTAGGGCCCCTTCTCTTCCTGTTGTATATTAACGATCTCCCTGAAGCTATTAATAAGCCTTGTATATTGTTTTCCGATGACATTTCTTTGATTTTGACATCCAAACGTATTATTTACATTAATGATTATATAAGTGACATAGAAAATATTATTGAATGTGTGATTAAATGGCTTGATAATAATAATAATTTACATGTGAACTTGACCAAAACTAATTTTATTCAATTTGGAACCTATGCTAGTAAAAAAAAAGCAAACAAAATCATTACATATTTCATACAGAGACACAAAAATCCAAGAGGTTTCCAGTACGACATTTTTAGGAACACTTAAATTGGAAAGCGCACGTTGATAAGGTCTGCTCTAAAGTTAAAAGATTTGTTTATGCTCTGTATAAACTAAGTAAAACGTCGTCGCAAAGTACAGTAATGAAAGCTTATTACGGTTATGTGGCTTCCACACTAGCTTATGGACTTATTCTTTGGGGCAATTCAACAGATATGCAGAGAGCCTTCATCGCACAAAAAAATGTGTAAGAGCTATATGCGGAATACCACCGTGGGAATCATGTAGGCCCTTGTTTAAGAAGCTTCAGCTGCTCACTCTGCCCAGCATGTATATTATGGAGTCTGCTCTATTTGTAAAAAAACATAATAACTTTTTTGTGAAGGCTAATGAAATGTATTTTAGAAACACTAGAAACCGAAACAGAATTGTGTTACGAAAAGTACCTAGGACATCAATGTATCAGAATAGTAGCTATGTAATGTATGGAAAGATTTATAATAGTATACCCGATGAAATTAAAAACCTACCACTCAATCAATTCACCAATAAACTTAAACGTTGGTTATATGAAAAATGTTTTTATGATGTAAAAGAACTAATTAGGTAAAATCTTAATGTTATTAAAAATAATATGACATGAAATTAAATTGATGTTAGGTTTAACTAAGATAAACATTTGCATGCCAATATGTTTGGTGAAATAAGTGAAGCTATTACTCCTTAATATAAGATCTTTGTAACCATATTTCTCGCAAATAAACATTTCATTTTATTTCTGATAGGGTTATTGAGCTCCACCGATTGGCATAAAAAAAAACTTTCAATTATTGAAAAAAAAATCCAATGTCCGCTTTTTAGCTGTTTCGATCCACTATGCGCCGCTGCCCTTGTAGGACTATTCAATAAATAATCTATAATTTGGTAAGTAGATAGGTACATACAATACTTTCGAGTATGAATTACAAATAGTATCGACTCGCCCAATAGGTACCTACGGTTTGTTTAGGTGAAATATTTTTCTGCTCTACACTTTACTTAATCTTTGAGGATGTTCTGACAAAAAATCGGGAATTTCCCCAACTTAGTATTTACTACGTTTTTGCCGACTTATAGATAAAGTGGGTTTTTTCTTTATTTTCAAAATGCAGTTAATCGACGAAGAATAACAAAACCCTAACTTGATCGCAGAGTAAGTATTTTTTTACTTTATTTAAAACTAGCTTCTGCCCGTGGCTTCGCCCGCGTGGTTTGTTAATAAAAGTAGCATATGACCGTCTCCAGGTTTCAAACTATGTCCACCAACTTTTGAGTGAATCGAACCAAGGATTACAATTTTCCATACAAAGTTTAGAACTCAATTGCTCACCCCCAAAGGGTAGCTTTGAAAAAATAAAAAAATATGTGTTTCATTATTTAATTTTAGTTTATTTGTACCGAGTTTTGAGTGAATCAAACCAAGGAATATTTTTTTCCATAGAAAATTTACCACCCTGTTTAACCCTCTTTAGGGGTTGATTTTCGAAAATAAGATGAGTCTATGTGTTATTCTAGAATCTAAACTATCTACATTCCAAATTTCATCAAAGCTGGTTTTGAATTTACGGAGATACGTGGTAACAAACATTCACATACACAGACTTTCGCATTTATTATATTAGTAGGATTTCCCTTTCTTGTGTACAATTTTGGGTGGAAGTTGGAGAAATTTCAGTGATGGAATGTTAAAATACAAAAATATACTTAACTAGTTTCAGTAAATCTCTGTTAATTATACCAGTCTCTAATGCTGCATGCGAATGCAATTTTTTCATAGATAAATATAATAAAAACAGACCAAAGGAACATTTATGAACAAAAATGTATCAGCTATTTTAAAAACAAAGCTAGGTGTTAAAGATGAAGGAGTTTGTATCAATTTTAATCCTTCGAAAATATTGTTAAAATATAACTCTAACATTTATAGTGATGATTGACGATTATTATTAAATTAAGCATGTTAAGAAAATCATGTATTCTTATTGGTATATTTGCCCTGCGTAGGTCAGTATATTTCAGTATTTTTTGGAGGGGCCTCGGTATTTTCGTAAAAAATAATCTGGTCACACTGCCGTAACCATTAACTGTGTTCTGCCTTGTCTTGACGAATGAGTTTGAAAACTCTAAACTGAATCCTCTGCATCAGAGATTCTCTTAGGTAAAGTGGTTAATGCTACTATAATTGTATTTTGCCTAAAGGTGTACTTCAAATATTGATGAAAAATTAAAAACACTGAAGCTCAACCAGTTTTCATTTTTACATTATTTTAAATTTTAATAATAATAATAATAAATAATCTGTTCATTTTTAATACACGAGAGCGTTTGATTTAATAAAGCAATGATTGTTATAATTTTCCATTTTATTGTTGCCTACTAAGAAATTTTTAGCTTCTTTTAGTAACTTTTTTGCGCAATTTAGCAACTTTTCGCAAGATATCTAGCTACTGGCTAGCAGTTGGAGACACTGATTTTTTTTGAGAATTCCGTCAAAATTGATGGTTTCTTGATTTGAGTTTTCCTTTATTATAGCCATGCGCGAATGTGTCAGTGAAAATAAAATAATGAAGTATATCTTTTGGCTAAGTGAACTACTTCATTGATTTAGTTCAGTAGTTCATTTACTTCAGGTATAATGAACTATGAAATGTTTTTATTTTTATATCTCGATTTTCCTTCATAGGTACTTTACAGGCTTAGGACTGTAAACCAGAGACAAACATTTTTACTATAAAATAGGTATATACGTAGGTAAATTTAATGTTTTTTATAATTATAATAAATAGGTACGTATTTAAAAATTGAGATACGTACAATTTAATTATGTTAATTAAACTGATATCGTTTTATTAATAACTTTGACTACTGACTAGACAAAGTTATTAATAAAACGACTTAACTTATTTTTTATTTGCATATAAAACTGACCCATAACATGCGCAACACGACGCACTAATAATCGCAAATAACCTAATAAATTCAAACAATGCAAAATAGGTATTTTCTTACTCAAACAAAATATTAATAATCAAAAACCCAAACAAACGTAAACAATCTACTTTAGCAAGAATCAAAGAACTTTATCTCAATGACGTAAGGGTTTGTTTTAATTGCAAGTTCTTAGAAAGAGATACCATATCAGCTATCACTCTTTACTCTCGCTTCTATTGTTGAAAAAAATGTGCAAAATAAAATAGTCTTTGTGTACACGCCATAACACCGTTTTTTCTATCTTCGTCGAGCGTGATGCTAAACGAAGCATTGAAGTAAAAAGACACGTGAACTAAATGAACTAGAGACACATTCGAATGAGTAGTGAACTAAATGACAAGACAGTCTTACGTATACTACATTTACTTCATTCGTTCGCGAACTACCCATGGCTACTTCATTAAAAAGTACTCTAATAACAGAGTTACCCTGGTACATATAGTAGTCTGTGAACAGAGTCTAGGTGATAGGAATTGCGTCAATAAAATTGTGAATTGCATGCAATAATAGAGAAGTTCTCAGTACGTGCGCTTATAATCATGAATCTTAGTGCATCAAATGCTATAAAATTTATTTGGAAATCCCAAACTGTAGCTGGTTACGGTGTGAGTCCCTTGATGAACCCTTAGAAAAAACTGCACAACTAACTCATATAAATTATCCTTATATACCACATAAAGAATACCTACATAAGTATAATTTACATATTGAATGTTGTGTAAAAATGACTTATCAACCATTTTACTGCATCGTTTCAGTTCCAACAAGTTCGTTACAAATGGGCAAACTGGCATATGATTCGCGACGTAAAGAGAAGGCGTATGAGCGCCGAGCATTTCCTCGAGAGGACAAGGATAAATGCCTTGAGAAAGAATGATGTACTACCTCTGGAAATAAGAGAACTTGCTGATAAAGACATCAATAAATTTGAGATGAATGCTATACCAATGAGGATAAACAACAGATGTGTTATTACATCAAGGTAAGATAAGTCTTCCTGTCTATCATCAGTTTTCTGCATGAGGCCTATTAAAAACAGAAATTCAGTCAAACAGTGCAGTTTTTGCACCTTGTGAAGGGCTTGTCTGTGGAAGTACTACAGAAATAAATGGGTATACCATTTATTTCTGCCGTCAAGCAGTAATGCATTGATCCAGATTGAGGAGTATGAGTGCTGGTGAAATTACAGGCAAAATGGATGGTTGGGATAAAGAAAGCCTTCCCACGAATTTAGGTAAAAAAAGGATAGGGGTGTAAGGGATGGACTCCCCTATTCCAACAGTACCACTCCCAAAGTTAGGAATTGAATCATTTCCGAGAAATGACGAATTTTGTAGGTTAAGTACTAAAGAAAACCCCTAATTTCCACAAATAACTAGAAGTAGGGTTAAATTAGGTTCTGTGACTCACCAACAAGTCCATCTTCTTCCAGACAACCTTAAGATGGAGAGATGTAACCGACCTCGGGGTCAGTAACATGCAAGTGATACCTTTGGTATATCACCCAACAGTAACATACACACCAGTATTCCCTATATTGTGGGTGTCAGGAACTATGAGGACCGTTGTACCACAACACCCAGACCTGAAGCAAATATCTGCACAATATGTAAACATTTTGTCTCGCAGCAGGAACTGAACCTGCATCTCTTAAGGCATCCAAAGGTTACACATCAAAAAACAAGTGTTAAAGTGGTGCATGATCCACTCCCTTCCAGCTAAAGCTTATTTTACACAGCTAAGTAGGTTTTACATGTTAATGAGTATAGTAATAGTCAACCAAATAATAAAATATACTTGGAAAAATGGATAATTATTACAGATTCCATTGAAAATTCATCTAAGTAGATGAAATTGTTAGTTGTGTAAACTGTAGTTGGGCAACTATGAAACCGCATGTGGTCTGACATGCATTTGGCTGGTTTTTATTTTTCCTATTTTGTTTCAGACCTCGAGGTATTGTGCCAGAATGGCGCATGAGCCGTATTGTTTGGAGACACCTAGCTGACTACAATAAGCTGTCAGGAGTCCAAAGAGCCATGTGGGGATAGAATAGATTTTGTTTATATAATTATGTAGATTTGAATTAGACATATGGATGAATTTAAATTATAACTAGAAAATACTTTGACATGTTTTAACTCTGTCTAATTATCTACTTTGAATATTATACCTAATAAAATAATATTTAAAGTAAGGCTTCTTGTACATGGCACTGGAGCTGCACCATTACTAGACCATAAATTTATACAAAAAACTGTTTGGTAATGGTGCGGCTCCAGTGCGATGTACAGGAAGCCTAAGATGGTTTTATCCTAGAAAACCCAGCATCATGCTGGGAAAAGCAGACCAATCTTATAGAATCAGGGAACCTGTGATGCGTTTCGGAAGATTCCCTGCTAGTTAATTATTTTGAAACTGATCGGGATGAGTCCTCCTAGCACTACATTGTTTGTGCGAAAGTATTAATAAATAAAGTCACAAGGACCACTTTGAATCATCAATTTATCTACCATCTGTTCCTCCACAACCAAGCCAGGAAAGAAACGCCCAAAACAAGGCTGGTTAATCCCTTTGGGCAGATTCAGCTAAAGGCAGTAATGATCCTTTTACAAAACATACCTTGTTTTTTTTTTCACATACCTACATATTTACAAATATTATTAACACTACTATCACAGCAGAGAGTATTGGTATGCCATCACAGGTAAACCTAGTTTGGGAACTAATGTCATGATTTTAGATTCTTAATATCGGGATGAGTCCTCCTAGTACTACATTGTTTGTGCGAAAGTATTAATAAATAAAGTCACAAGGACCACTTTGAATCATCAATTTATCTACCTTCTGTTCCTCCACAACCAAGCCAGGAAAGAAACGCCCAAAACAAGGCCGGTTAATCCCTTTGGGCAGATTCAGCTAAAGGCAGTAATGATCCTTTTACAAAAAAATCATTTTTTTTTTTTTTTTCACATACCTACGTATTTACAAATATTAACACTACTATCACAGCAGAGAGTATTGGTATGCCATCACAGGTAAACCTAGTTTGGGAACTAATGTCATGATTTTAGATTCTTAATGTAAATAAGGATTTACATGTGATTCGATTCACAACTAATGTTTGTGAATCGCAATAAATTTCCTTTCATTTCACCTACCTCAGTATACATATAAAAATGTACCTACTCTGTGACCTACTTACATTTACTCATGGCACCAATATGGGTCAAATCAGTTATTTTTATCACATACTTTACCTAATTATAGTAAAATAAATCCCTGGGATATAGTCAAGTGTGCCTAGACGATAGTCATTCCTTGTGGCACCATAATGATCAAACTCAATCGGACTATACTTTGTGGTCTATGTGTCCACACACAGGTAACTCGGTAATTTCTAAGCCTGACATACAAACAAAATAAATAAATAGAAATCCAACAACTGTCCTGACCTCACACTATTATTCCCTGTATCATGGGTATCAGAAACTATGAGTACAGTATTACCACAACACCCAGACTCAGAACAAATACTTGCGAAACATTAAAAAATTTGTTCCACTGTGGGAATCGAACCCATCAAGTTTAAAGCAAACAAAGCCTATCCATATTGTAAAAACGGGAATTTTCACGTACTGCACTATCGGTGAAGGCACCGACTAAGTTTCGACTCATTCCGAGAGTCTTCATCAGGGTGAGTGGTTGCGACTTTCTCCTTCCGCGTCGCGCCGTGCACTACGCGCTGCCGCACGTTGTGCGCGGTTATAAAGGCGCGCGAGTGGAGGGGGTGATTGTGTTCGTAGCGTTGTAGTAACTACTGGTGGTAGGGGTGCTACATCGTCTACGCTACTGCTCACGTCGATGCAATAACCTATTCCTGGAGGAGCCAGACAGGCTACGCTCACTGTGGCAATGTCAGATTCGACTCCCCCGTTATCATGCAGTCCATACAGACATGACTTCCAGGCGGGGGGTAAAGCCCATCCACGGTCTCTGTTAAAATAACATCACACCGTTACTTACACATTTGAACACCAGACACCCTAAAATCAGTTTCACTGTGGAGCGTGAACAAAACAAAACTCTGCCTTTTCTAGATGTGTTGGTCAAGCGAGAAACTTCTGGACGCTTCTCACATTCGATATACCGCAAACCAACACATACAGACAGATACCTTAGAGCTGACTCTCACCACCATCCAGCACACCTCGCCTCTGTACCACGCACTCTAATAAATAGAGCTCTTAGGTTGTGTGACCCACAATACGTGGATGCTGAACTGTCACATGTGAAAGAGGTGTTAGAGAGAAACGGCTATGGATGGAGACAAAGTTTTCGGATCGCAAACACGTCTATGAGGTCACGCAAGGCATCGGTAGAGAGAGCTGTAGCATACTTACCATTTGTTAAGGGAATAACAGATAAAATCGGGCACGTCTTACGTCGAAAGTACAGCATAAAAACGATATTCCGACCCCTGACACAATTGAGACAATTGCTACGTTCTCCCAAGGATAGAGACCCATTAGGTGTCCCCGGTGTCTACAAGATTCCTTGTGACTGCGGTAAATGCTACATCGGCGAGACAAAACGCAACATTTCTACAAGGCTCACCGAACACATACGCGCTGTGAAGAACTTAGATATCAACAGTTCCGCCATAGCAGAGCATTCGCTGGTCACTGGTACGACGCACTATATCCGTTTTGATAAAGCCCGGGTCTTGGCAAGAGAAAAGTTTTTCGTTCCTCGCAAGATCCGCGAAGCTATCGAGATAGGTCGTCTACCAAACTTTAACAGAGACCGTGGATGGGCTTTACCCCCCGCCTGGAAGTCATGTCTGTATGGACTGCATGATAACGGGGGAGTCGAATCTGACATTGCCACAGTGAGCGTAGCCTGTCTGGCTCCTCCAGGAATAGGTTATTGCATCGACGTGAGCAGTAGCGTAGACGATGTAGCACCCCTACCACCAGTAGTTACTACAACGCTACGAACACAATCACCCCCTCCACTCGCGCGCCTTTATAACCGCGCACAACGTGCGGCAGCGCGTAGTGCACGGCGCGACGCGGAAGGAGAAAGTCGCAACCACTCACCCTGATGAAGACTCTCGGAATGAGTCGAAACTTAGTCGGTGCCTTCACCGATAGTGCAGTACGTGAAAATTCCCGTTTTTACAATATGAATAGTCAAGTTCACGATAGTTTTTGGAATAAAAAGCCTATCCATACTAGGAATATGTAAGCACTTAAAAAAACAACAGAATATATTAGTCAACTTTAATAAAAAGTCATTTCCTTACAGCTAAACGCTCCGTAAAGCTTATAATGGAATACCACAGCTTTAACGTAAAGCTTTTTAATCAAAGAGACCTGAAACAAGGGAAAGGTATTGTTAGAACATGATTGTAAAAGGTATTTATAAATATAATATGACAATAGGTCAACGAATCTTACTCAGTTTAAAATATTTTCAACATCAACAATGTTTTCTGCAGCTAATACATGCAAGCATCATTGAAAGATTCAGTGACTAGCTTTTTTAGAATAGTTGATTTTAATTTTCTACTACAGTAAACCATTAGCATATTATAAAATACTGCTGGAGGCTGATGGCTGCTATCAACAATAATATCCTACTAATATAATAAATGCGAAAGTCTGTGTATGTGAATTTTTGTTACTATGTATCTCCATAACTACTAAACAGATTTTGATGAAATTTGGAATGTAGATAGTTTAGGTTCTGGAATAACACATAGGCATATCTTATCTTACCCCTAACGGGGTTAAACAGGGTGGTAAAGTTTCAATGCAAAAAAAAAAAGTATGATTCGCTCAAAACTTTGTACAAATAAACTTTAAAGTAAATAATGAAACATGTATTTTTTATTTTTTCAAAACTACCCTTTGAGGGTGTGCAATTGAGTTCTAAACTTTGTATATCCTTGGTTCAATTCATTAAAAAGTTGGTAGACATAGTTTGAAGCCTGCGAAGCTGCAGGCAACAACTAGTAATTACATAAGTTGTGTAATTATTATTAAAAAAACCTCTACTAGGACTATTGAGCTGTGCAATAGGTTATATGTAGAGTTTGTATAGTCAAATTTGCAAACAACTATTTAGACAGTAGGGCAAAGCTTTATCAGCTTTTTAAAGCTTTTTCACATCTAGCCAAGTTAGATGGATAGGTATATAGTTTATCTAAATAAATTGATAATCTATCTAATCTATCACTAGCAAACCGAATTTAGTGTGCACCAGCAAGGGTGCACATGAAGTCTTGAACCCTGTTAATGGTAAAGTAACTTACCGAAGCCCATATCATCATCTGATTCTTCAGGCTCCTCCTCTTTCTTCTTCTCCTCCTTGGCCTCGGCTGCGGGAGCCGCGGCGGCAGCAGCAGGTGCAGCGCCGGCCGGGGCGGCGCCCACGCCCGATCCGATATTGGTGATGAGTTCCCGCACGTTCACGCCCTCCAGAGCCTTCGCGAACAGACCAGGCCAGTATGGCTCTACATCCACGTTAGCCGCCTTCAGGATGGTGGAAATCTTCTCACCCTACAAACAAACGTAAACATTGGTTCGTACCACAACATTTCACTAAAATACTACCTAGCATCACTCGAAATAGCGTCCGGAGGCTGATCAAAACAGATTTTACGCAGATTTAACAAAACATTGGTAAGATGAACACGGATAATCACAGGATGATGGCGGGGTTTTCTAACCTCGCAGAGTCAGCACGAAATGTATAAAACTTACAGTGACAGCGACATCGTCATCAACAAGGATGAGAGCGGAGTAAACACAAGCTAATTCAGCCTTGGACACCATTTTTTATTATTTCGTGCAAGTCGCCGAAAGGCCTTAGCTCAAAGAGAACAAGCACGATTGACTTCTCAGATTGAAAGAGAAGCTAAGTTTATATTTGCAGGTTAGGTTGCTGTCAAATTTGATAGTACGGCGGTGCTGTTTGACGTAGATTTTTTTTTTTACAAATATTAACCCTATTGGAATGAAATAAAGTTGGCTTTTGCTTATCACTTTATCATTTATTTTTAAATGTCATTCGGTCTTTTCTACATCTACACCATAGACTCTATATTATGGATTATTAGGAAGACCGAGTTACTACACGTCAATGGAAAGCACACCCTGGAATGTACGCCCCGTATTACGTGCCACTATCCTCGACGCTCGTTGGTCGATGCGAAGGAGTTGCATAACGAGGACGAGCCTTGTTTGAGCTGAGCAAGTTCTAATATGTTCAACCAAGAGTTGCCATTGATAAGTAATGTAATCAATTAGTTAATGTTGGCCTGAAAAATCCATCCTTGGCAAATCCGTCTTGGATAGGTTAGGTTATTAGGTTTTTTTAAGACTACCCAGAAAAGGCTGATTGCTTTCCATCATCATGATAATATTATATGACATAAATAACTACTCTTCTGAGATTAATTTACTAATAGCGTAAAATACTGTCAACACGGCACTTGCCCCTTTATAGAACTCGCACATGAAAGTTCTTCGTATTCCAGGGTTGTACAATGTACAATACTGCCCGTACAAGGTCAACAAGTGTAGGGAATGCATAACCAGGAATGTACACCCAGTATAACACAGCCAGTGTCTGACCAATGATGGTGTAGGGTTACGCTCCCACATCGCACCATAGATTAAGTACTAGTGTAAGTCTAAATATTAAAACTATTTACTCATTCATGGGTGCGACCAGTCTTCAACTGGCGCTCAATTAAAGCGCACGTACTGTACTCCTCGTAGTTTTCATTTACACGTATCTCTAATACCTCTATCCTTAGCTCCTACCTAGCTAACATTAACTAGGTAGTTCAGGTATATAAGTAGTGGTAAAGCACCTTAAAAATGGTTTGAAATACTGGCTGTACTTTCTAGGGGTGTGCTTTTTATGGTTGAGTATTTTATGAACGTACAAATACAGGGACTACTATTTGTTGTATTAATAACAAAAAAAATAGTGTGAGCAAACAACATAACAAGGTGTGGTTGGTTACTCGTTATTTTTATTGTGCGCGCCTGCGTTTTATCAAGATAGGTTTTAATGCTGTTAGAGACGCTGAAAATGATGCAATAATGTAAAACAGTGTAACCGATTTCCCATGATATTTTGTACGAGTTCAAAAAGGGTTCTTAGATGGACTAACATCACAGAGTACATTTTTATACTATCACTAGCTGATGCCCGCGGTTTTACTCGCGTAGGATAGATAATTTATAGGTGCATCAAAAATAATTGCATGCCATGCACCCTTAAGAGCTTTTTTGAATACCATGACACGTATTCAGTTCTTTTATATTGTAAGTATCCAAACTAAGGTTACAGCACATCACACCACACGTTAAACATTTCTTAAACAAACTTAACATACCATCCCTTTGAGGGGTAGGTTAGAAAGATAATGTATTTGTCTTTTATCATTTGTACTGAATAATATTTATGCCGAGTTTCAAACCAATTGGACTTTTCATTAAAAAGTTCCCATTAAACTTGGGCACCCTCTACAACCCCTTATAGGGGTAGTTTGGGAAGATAATTATATTAGTATTTTATCACTTGGATTGAAAAATATTTATGTGAAGATTCAAGACTGTAAGTTCAATGAATACAAAGGTAAAAAGGGCTTTCAGCCCTTAGGGGTAGAACTCTCCAAATTCCTTTCTAAGTGTACCCCTGTACCATAAGAGGAATATACTCTCCAAGTTTCATGATTCTAGGACTTATGGTGTAGGCTGTGCGTTGATTCTAATCTTGGACTTTGAAACCCCCTACATCCCCTGTGAGTGGAATACGATTTTTCATACAAAGGTTTTCAGCCCTTTTACCTTAGGGGTATAATTTTCCAAATTCCTTTCTTATTGCACCCCTACGCCATAAGAGTATTTACTGCTACATTAAAGTATTTTACTGCTACATAAATGTCCTTGATGATAAAACTATTTATTTGATTATGAATGAATACTACGGTACGAATGTTACCAACTTTTGTTTCTACCGGCGATCTAATTAAATTTTAGAACACAAAAGTTGCTATTGTGACTTAACTATGATAGTTAAATATATTCCCTCGCGGACTTTTTTGTAGGTGATAATGAGTACTCTAGTTATGTAGTACATCATTTTTATGTATCATCAATAGTTTTCTCAGCGCACGCCAAATAATGAAGTTTATCGACAAAATTTTGCTACTTTGGTTTACATTATTGCAATTTTCTTAAGGATCTCTGTTTTTTTTTAAATAAATTACTTTCTGATAATTTAGCTTTCTATTGGTGAAAAAATGGTTCAAATCGGTCCAGTAGTTGCAGAGCCTTTTGGCAGCTGTCACGTGACATTTCCACAGCTAATGTCATTTGCACGTGACATTTCCATACAATTTTATCTTTCCGCAGGCGTTAACATCAACAGAAAGTGGTATTTGTCTAGACCCAAAGCGTGAAAGAAAAAGAAAGCGTGAGGTATTTGTTAGCCCGGTCTACCAATTTAATGTAAAGAAAATTAAAATACGTGACCATGTGTTTCATTGAAAAAAAAAACCACGTCGTTTTACTCACTTTTTCTACTAAAGCATAAATTTAAAATGTATAAACCTTTTGCGTATGATAATTTCTAAAGGAATTATTGGCACACTGAGGTATCTCACAAAATTATGACCATAATATCAGGACGTTTAGCGACCCCTCCTGGTCAGGTAGGTGTAGTCCATGTAGTCAGTTTTTTCCTGTCGGCGCACTCTCGTTCGCTCTTGTTTTTATTATTAAAAAAATTAAGTGGAATTCTGTCGATGAAGCGCCGAGAGGTAAATGTTGCTAACTAATTAAGTTAACTAATGAAATTGATTTTAGATAAAACAGAATGGGAATGCTTGCACAAAATATTCCGTGATTAGATAGATAAACTCTTTATTGTGCATAACACCAATTTACAGTATAAACACAGAAACAATAAAAGAACAACAAAAAAAGAAATGCACAATGGTGATTAGCGTCTGAAGGAAAAAACGGCATCACGGATATATACAAGATTATCTAATGTATGCCATTTTCGTAATTCGCACCTCCAAATTGCTGGAAAGCGATGCCTATATCCGATGATTATTTAAATAACACTAATGGTTCGCTCATTTTGACATGTGACGTTTTTACCCTACTACCGCAAGGAGGGTTATGTATGAACTTAACAGTCACATTTTTTTAAACTTAAGATAGATAGGTACCCTTGCCAGATGATTAACTACCGTCATCTAGTTCTGTTTTACATACTGAGTAAAGGAACCCTGACTGAAAGAGCTCGTCCAGGGAAGTATTTTTTTTAATTGCAGGGTCATAATGTGACTAGAATAAAATATAAATATTATTGTATGTAGGTTGGCATGTATTCTGTTTAATTTAATGAAATAATTCATTTTAAAAATAGGTATAAGTTGGTACATCCTTAGAGACTATTAACAAAACATAAATATTTTTTATTTGGAATAAACTTTAATTTAATTTAATAAAAAAATCTTTATATACATTTACGTATAGCAGCGCTTATATACCCTTTTAAAAGTCATACAAAACAATTGCAAAAAAAACTGCCCGTTTCCCATTCCAACAGCGCCCTCTGGTAACTTGTGGCAGTAAAGAACATCCCTTGGAGACATTTCCAAGATCTACAAATTTACAATCTAATGACAAACAAACAAACATGCTCTTACAGAAAACGCATACACGGGCTCGTGTCTCATCAGTTTATAAAGTAGGTACCTACATACCATTCCAACAATGCCATTGTAATTATTGTTTTTGTTTATAAGAATTTAATGACAAAAGCTGCGATACCTTTAACAATGTGCGAAACATGTGAAACAAGTGTCTTAATAATAGGTATATAAAATTTGATTGCTGACAATTATTTATAAGTGCTATAACATTATTCAGTAGGTAGGTAAGCTATTAGCTGACAGTTAGCTTTACAAAGCTGTGCAACATGAAATTAATACTAATGGGGCTCCATTTTTACAAGTCCCAAGAAAACAAATGGTGTTTTACAAGCATATCCCTTACACCTTCTTTGAGTGGTTGGTTTTGTGTCTCCTTTTTTACAGGAAGTTCCCATTCTGGATTCAAATTAAATCCAAATTGTGAAAGTATTCTTAGCTCACATTTGATTTGGACCCACCCTGGAGAATTGATGAATGACCAGGGATGATACCACTTTTGAACAACATCAACACAGGAACAGAGAACTTCTAACCACAAGTGAAGCGCTTCTTCATTAAGACCCATACAAATTAGAGTTCGTAACTTGACATCCATTTGTGCATGGGCATTGTCATGTGACAAATTGATTGCTTGAACACATCTGTAGAGCAACTCTTCAGGTGTGAGTACTTTTCCATCTTCATCCAACCGATATGTTTTACACAATACTAAGCGACTGTAGACAGAATTAAAGTCTTTTTCAACTTCCCTTGATGATGCTTCTTCAATAAACAGCCATGGATGACAAGGTCCATCAAGGAAACTTGGTCGTTTTATACCATGTAAAAGAACTCTTTTAAAAGCTGGCGCCAAAACACCTCGAACTAAGTGTGCAATCTTTTCTGTAACTGAGTCATCTCCAGCTCTACTATATTTTACACCCTTTTCATCCAATAATTTCACAAACCGAGCTGGAAACCATCCTCTTAGTCCATTTAGCTCACCAATCCAACAATGTTCATCTCTAGAACTCAATACGTCAATAACGTCATTTTTCCTAAAGCCAAGTTCATCCCCATCCCTTCTTTCAAAATCTAATAAAGCTTTGGCTCGTCGTTTTTTGCTTTTTGACACATTAACATATCTTTGTCTATCTGCAGCATGACTTTGCATGGTGTAATCAGCAGTTAGCTGTACTTCAGAAACCAATTGAGGTTCAAGAGCAAGAAAATGGCGAGCAACTTGTAAAATTGCTTCTCTGAGATCTACAAGTATTTCTGTTTGCTTGACATTCTTTGATATTGCATCTTCATTATTACTTTCTTCTCCAAAAAGAATTGTTTGTATGACTGACTTGTTCTTCTTAATTTGACGTCTTTGTAACTGTTGTTTTGGTAGGTTTGATACAGCACCTGGATTACCCACTAGCCCTCCTTGATCAGCCATAAGATATGCAAGATGCCGTCGTCTGTGAGTGTCTATCAATGTTGGGCTCAAAGTATCACCACATACCTCATCTATAGTTTTTATGAGAAGGTCAACATCGTCAATCTCACCTGGTATATCAGAAAGTGCATTAAAAATCTGTGCGGAATTTGAAATTTCAGTAAAACGATTTTCTCTTATCTTCAACATCGCTAATGTCACTTTGAATAACACAAGAGATCCATCTAAAAAGAAAAGATCCCATATTCTCAGCAAAATTTTCATATGAACCACATTTGCATATAAGGTCAAAAACCAATGCATTGTTATCAAAGAGAGCTCTATATCGTGGGCATTTAGGACTTGATCTATTCCTGGAAGGTATGTTGAAATGAGACTCCTTAATACTTTTTGATCCGCTTGTATGCCAATCAATGTTGAAGAATAGTAAGAAGCTGGCAAAAGGTCTTCCACAGTAGTACACATAATCCAGAATGCATCTTCTTCCTCCATCAAAAGAAGTAATGATGCCGCAATCATCCCAGTTCCTTGGCAGTATCCAATATCAGGGTAAAGCCATGCCAAGGCTCTTAAAATCCTGCGTAATCTGGGCACACCAGTACTGGTTGGATGTGAAAAACAGACATTGTTGGGCAGAATCTGCACTAAATCTTTTTCTATTTGCTTACTTGTCACCAAGCCATCGTCACTCGATGCCCGAACAATATCATGATAAGTTATTTCTGTTGAAGCTCTTTTTTTATTGGCACCGCACAAATGCGTCCACACCTGTGGGCGCAGTGAATGTGGTACACCATCTTTAACCATGTTTTGCAATTTGTCTGTTTTTTCTAATTTGCCAACTCCATCAGAGAAATTTATTTCTTTACTGTAGAACTCCCACTGAAGGCAGTGCTGATCATCTTCAACAATAGCATTAGAAAATTGAGATTTATTTGAGTTTTGTTCTGGATCATCTTCATCATCAACACAAAAACCAAATTCATCAAATCTATAGTCCGGAAGACCGCCACCATGACCTTCTGATTCTGGTTGAGCTAATTTCGCCATGATATCTTGAGGGACCATACTTGGCGTAAGTGCAGAAAAGGGTCCACCAGGTGCGGGAAGTAGTTCATCGGCAATATTTAGGCCCCGTATTCCATCGATTACATCTTCGGGGTCATCATCTGCTAATGAGGCACATATCTTTCGTTCGTGATCTTCTCGTCCCACGTAACCATCGTGATCTCGAGAGCTGAATAGTGATTTTGCCAAATCCATGTTAGGGCAGTTTAACTTTCACTTAACTTGATAGGCAAACACATATAAATAATGCTTAAAAAATAATTTACGATTTCCAATTTTCTCGAAGGAAGTCTCGCTCAAAAGTTTTATTGATCTTTTTTTTTACAAGGTCGAACGTCATTCTTATAACCACAGGTCTTGGTGGACGAACGTCAAAATCTAGGTACTTGTCTAGAATCTAGTAGGCTGTACCTTGGCACGCTGTGCCTTGGAAGGCTGTGCTTTACCTGAGGGTTTGGCTCCTCCAAATACACCTCCGTAAGCGGCCTCCAAAAATTTTACTCTGTGGGTTTGCTTGCTTGTGTTGTCATTGTCAATCAATCGAGATAATATCATCCAATTTGATTGAGTTGACATTTTGTTTTGTTGGATTGGAATAATAATTTTATTGTTGTTTTTCAGATTTTGGCACGATTTTTGTTAATTGAATGTGTACGCACAGAGATTGTGCTGCAAATGAAAAGAAGAGTTGTGTCTAACATTCTGCTGTGTAATTTGAAAATAAAAGGGTCCAAGGAATATAAACAACTCAACTGGGATCGAAGACGTGTTGTTGGGTAAGTGTTTAGAACTACTAAGTTTTTATACTGAAGTGCAGCACCAACACCGCATCGGTTGAATAATATAACCCATAATAATACTTGTGATATTTATATATTGTAGACAATGAGGGCGTAGTTGCTCAGACAATTAGGATGACGACTAAAAGATGTTGCGTTAAAAACTGTAAGTCAAGTTCATTGAGAATTGAAGATATACGCGTTACTTACCACAAGTTCCCAAAAGATGCTAAATTGAGTGCTAGATGGAGAGCTGTCGTACGTTTTCCCACACAAAAATCGATGCCTCCTTCCTTTGTGTGCTCAAGGCATTTCTGTAAAGTGGATTTCATAAAGTACAAGGACTCTAGATATATTTTGAAGTCAGGTATTCGGACAAAAGTTACTGCTTGCTCGATGTTATGCAATTCCACATTGTTTTTGCTTGAGCTGTAGTTTAGTGAGCCTTGAACTGTATATTTTTTGAGTATTAGTAGTCTATAGTAGTCTCTTTTTTCTTAGAATTTTGTAAATAGGTATTATCTAGTTAACTATTTTTCGGATTTCTAAAGCTTGATAATTTTTATTTCTACTCTGTTATTGTGTATTTATTGTCATTTTGAGACTGATAACTTCCTAACACAAATCACTGTGGGCAACTCTAGAAAAAAATAAAAAACACAGAGGCAGTCACACTCACATGTGGACATACTCCTAATCGAAGTAAGGAAACCCTTTTGGGGAGTAGTCAAGGCAAGTCCAAATAAATCATGAGTTTTCTTGAAATCTTGCAACAAGATCACATATGGGTTGGGTTACTTTGGAGAAACTGGATCAATTATGGGCCCACTGTTTTTGAGAAATTTATTTAAAGCTGACTACCAATCAATTCTAAACCATAATAATTTAAAGCCCCCCTAACTTTGAGGAACAATAGCAATTAAGTATAGGTGATCAGTTAAGATAGTAATGTATAAAATTTCTAAAACCTAAAAAAGTTAAAATTTAGAACCTAAATAGTCCTGCTACTATCATTATATCACATTCACACTATTTGTTTTTTAAATAGTTTAGTCATAAATATATTGTAATAGTCTGTCTGTAGTAGTTAGTTGTAGTTCTTGTAAATGTTGCCTTGGAATTACTTTTTCATATTAAAATATCTAGTTAGTACTTCTTGTCATATGATTTTTTTATTCATATCCATATGTTTTCTCCTTAGAGAATCTATAAAAAGCATGTTATAGATAGAAAACTTAATTTTGTAATTCTTAATCCTTAATTATTTACTTCAGATGCTGTCCCTTCATTATTTCCATGGGAAGTAGAGACTGTAAGAA
This sequence comes from Perizoma flavofasciatum, assembly GCA_958496245.1. Taxonomy (NCBI): domain Eukaryota; kingdom Metazoa; phylum Arthropoda; class Insecta; order Lepidoptera; family Geometridae; genus Perizoma; species Perizoma flavofasciatum. The sequence goes on from OY292423.1 coordinate 11,367,368, forward strand.
TGGAGGCTTCAGAAACTACAGAAAATATAACAGAAATTACTGGGAATCCAGCCAAACAAGATGAGGAAGAAAATGTTGCAGATATATCTGGTAGCAGCAAAGGATCTGAGGTTGAGAACCTTGAAAACATAAAAAAGTTCATCGAAACCCAAGAGAAAATTATAAAGAACCAAAAAAGTGATAAAGTAAAATATTATGAAAGTCATGAAATTGTTGTAAAGTCTGAAAGCTTTGAAACACTTGTTGATGATTTAGAAATGAATCTTGAGCACCTGGAAAAGCTAGTTGAAAATGTTGATAATGTAGAGCAGTCTGCTGAGAATGTAGAGCACCCAACTGAGAATGTAGAGGAGCCAGCTGAGAATGTAGAGGAGCCTACTGAGAATGTAGAGGAGCCTGCTGAGAATGTAGAGCAGCCTTTTGAGACTATTAAAATGCCTGTGGAGAATGTGGATGATGAAACCATGGCAGTGGCTTCAAGCGTCATGGAAATGATTTTGAGTGAAACTGAAGCAAAAACCATGGGGAGTCAGGATATCAGGGATATGCCCAAACAAACAATTAATCCTGGTAAATTAAAATACTATTCTCTTTTTTTACTAATGATGTCCTTATTGATGTGAGCCTTATTTATATCATGTCTTTATGTCATCACGAAAAATGGCGAATCTAAGTTATGTGACGCATGCTTAAAAGAAGCCTCTACGAAGCGCACTGCATCCTGGGTGAAAATTCATATTTCCGAAGAAGGAGAAAACTATGAAGATTTAATTTTGATCACAATCTGTTGCAGGTAACAGCAGCATGCCTCTTTCAGTGGGGTCTCAAGTGGAGGCCAAAGATTTCAGCGAGGAATGGTATCCAGCAGGCATTGCAGAGGTGGACTATGATGAAATGGAAGTACTTGTGCATTATGAGGACTCTTTTAAAAAGTCAGTATTTATTGCTATCCTACATATGAATGTAATAAATGCGAAAGTTTATATATTTGTTGCTAATACTCTTCGTAATGGCTGAATCAATTGGTTTAAGATTTGGTCAAAGTCTAAGTCAATAGGTTTTCATTCATTAAATATAAATAAATAAATAAAATTACCTAATTAAGTTAAATAAATAAGCAAGCCTAGAATAATTAGTATATTTCTTAATCTAAACAATAGCTATTTTTATACCAGAAGGTAGAGTGCTTACCTTATGAGCGAAACCGTGGGTAGAAACTAGTTGTGTATATGATACCATAATAAACAATTAGCTTAAATTGTATAGTTGTATAGCATAGTTGTTTAAAGGAGAGTTACTGGTTAAACAAAGTGCAAAATGGGCACGCGGCACGTATAGCGCTGTCATGTTTCGGAGGGCATGTTAATCTTGGTTCATTACGATGATGAGGATCACCAGGGTAGTTGGTAATTCATAGAAACCTGGACTGCTTTTGATATAATAGCTTTTAAAATTCAGGTGCATCTGATTGGTAGATTACTCTGATTATCTATTAGTTTGTTTTGTAATCAAGGGGAGCACCCTTCTAGTCACGATTCACTGCTCAGCAAATGCTATGGTAACATTTTTAGGGTGAATAAACAAATCATTTTCAAAAGTTCTGCTCTCTTTAGTTTGACCTCTTTGTTAAAATAAAAACACATAATTATATTATATAATTCGCAAATTAAAAATAAGTTTGTAGCTATCTGTCAGCCAAGATGACATCAAGAGCATCAGCTGTTCTCAATTCAAATTGGCGGTCGATTTCGGAGTTCGAGTTCGTGGCCGCGTAGTTTTGCAATTTTATATTTAATTTTTTATAATGTCGTTTTCATATGAGACTCGGTTTAAATCTCGGCGTCGGGGAACTCAGGAAAAAAGGTAAATGTTACTGTAAAATGCGCACGATAATAAAGTTGATATTCTCCGAAAACTTCATATTTCTATCAGCAAAAAGTGATTTTAGAAGTGTCTTACTATTTTTCCAGCATTTCGTACGAAACCTTCGTATTTACTTTTAGTAGTCGAATAATCTAGACTTTTTCAGTATCCTTCTACGGTAATTACATTGCTAGCAAAAAGTGATTTTAGAAATGTCTTACTATTTTTCCAGCATTTCGTACGAAACCTTCGTATTTACTTTTAGTAGTCGAATAATCTAGACTTTTTCAGTATCCTTCTACGGTAATTACATTGACTACCCACTTTTTAATGTCTCTACGAAACGTAATACGTAATACGTATCGCGTAGGTAATGCCTATAATACGTAGCTTTATAGGCATTACCTACGCGACAGTAGAATTATTGATCTGCATGTACTTTTCAGTTGCTCAGATAATAAAATGCCCACTAGAACTAAATAATAAAAACATCTTGTCAGACCTATGCAAGACAATGAACCTTTCAACCTTTCTACTGCTGAGATTCCAGACAATAGATTTTCTAATGAGAACAGGGGGGCTACCCTTGACACTCTATTCTAATCACAATTACATTTTATATATTGATTTTAAATAAATAAATAAAAAACATTATTTTACAATTGAGTTAAGATTGTATCAAGTGTAGCCTCCTAGTGCTTAAACAATGTTATGTTTTATATTCAAGGCCCGATGAATGGATCAGTGTAAGCAGCCCAAGACTGCGTCCTTTCACCAACACGAGCGCTCCCAAGCCTGCAGCAGAGCAGACAGAGCTTCTAAACGTACTGGACGAAATCAAAGAAGAGCCCAAGGAAATTAAGACAGAGGATAAAAACAAATATGTGGTCGGAGAGAGGTGCCTCGCTCGCTGGAGGGATAATAGACGATTTGTAGCTGTCATTGACAAGGATTTGGGAGGTGGTAAGTGTGACCTGGTACCATATTTGCCATTCGAGAACCTTTATTCCCCAGTGGTTGTTGGTTCTTTGTGCTAGATGGCTGTAATGTTTTTATTGAAATCGCCTACATCGCGTGTCGCTTTTATATAATTACTAGTTTCTGTTCTGTACTGTGTGTGGTACCCGGATAAAAAGTAGCCTATGTGTTATTCTGATGTATAAGCTATATTACTGTAAAGTTTCATCATAATCCGTTCAGTAGTTTTTGCGTGAAAGAGCATACTACAAACATCCATCCTCACAAACTAAATAAACGGAAGACCAGCGTTTTAGTGACACAAAGTGCTTCGATTACATAGTGCTGAGTGGCGGCCATTTTTGTTGTCAATGTTATTCTAGTTTTAATAATCCTGTATCTTGTAAGTGATACAAAATATACTATTTTTATCTTTATCTATAGATAAACTTTCGCATTTATAATAGTAGTAGGATTTTTGTTCCATACAAGTCTATGATTATGCTACATATCACTATTTGTTAAGCTCCGCCACACGCCAGACCAGGTTTGAGAAGCATGGACTAGCTGAAGATATCAAGTCACAAAAAACTATTTTTTCAGGCAAATTCGAAGTGGTATTTGACGACGGCTTTCGCTGGCCCTGTTCCGTATCCCGTCTCAGCAAGTTAAAGGAAACCCGAGACGCTCTTACTATCGATACAACAGTGCCATCGCTGAACGGGGCCCCATCGCCCGTCCTGCAGGGGGGCCCTAGCAGCGGCCCCCTTTCACCCGTCCCCGCATTCCATACACATCTATTCGACCCCACTAGGGACTATTTAGGTTCGAAAAGCGAGCGCCGGGAGAGGAAACGAAAGCTGAACATTAAGGAGATTTTTAACATTGGTCAGAAAAAACCGAAGATTCCTAAAGTTGAGAAAGATAAAATGCCCAAAGTGGTTAAGAAGACCGTGAAACCGAAGCCAAAGGTGGTGGAAGTGAAAATTGAGAAGATGGCAATACCAGGTTTGTTACAAAAATCTTTTTCAGTAGTAGTAAGGCTCCGAAAGTTGTTCTAGGAAGTTCTACCAATTTCTAGCATCAAGAAGTATTGCTGTCATTGCTGTGTTCCGGTTTGAGGGTTAAAAGTTAAACAATTAAAAGGCTTCTTGAATTTTTTTTTGAGGATCGTCCTCAATCTATACCTATTTTACATCCAAATCGGTCCAGCCTCTACATAGAATTATGAGCGTTTAGCAAACAATCATTTTTCCATTAATGACTAAGATAGGATTCATTTTTATAATTTTTCACAAATCAATGAAAACCTAAATGCTATTAAGGTCATCTTTCACATTGCAGATGCAGTGGCGTCAATAATTGGCACCGTTAAGACGCGCGAAATAAAAGCGGAAATTAAAGGAGAGGCCATAGTACCAATGGAAGTTGATTTCGATAGCATGGACGAAATTGATGACATACCAGATTCCAAATCTGATATCGATGTGGTGAGTTTAGAGCCTATTGGACCAATAGGGATTTCCTATCACCACATTGCATCTCTCCGGTAACAAAGATCTATTTTGGGATATCGGTACGATATCCTGCTACTATGTGACCAGGAAACAATCAATGATTGATGGTTCTAGTCAAACAGGAAGGCTTAGCTTTTTAGAGCAGTAGTAGTAGTAGAGCTTTTTTGAATTATAAATAGTTATTCATCTTAGGCTTTTAAGCTATTTAGCTGTAAAGTTATTCATTGCTGAAAAACTGTTTTGGAAGATTTTAGTTTCAGTTATTTCGCCTGTAGATTTGTTGACTTCTCTAAAATTATTTTAGAACTCTTCTATTAATTGACTGGGTATTTTTCTTCAAAAGTCGTAATTCTTTCCTAGCTTTATCTTCTTGTAGTATACAAATTAGTGAGTAACTTATATTCTACTGTATTTATACTAATTTAGGTGGAAGAGGATAAATTGGAAAGATTTGATAAACCAGACCAAATGATGCATGAAGAAGTTATAGACAAAATGAAAGAAGTGATAAGTAAACTGGAAGGTGGACTGAACGAGCAATTACACGAAATAGTCGAAAATTCACCAAGAGTACTTCAATCTGGTTCAACGCAACCAGATATTGATATAAAACAAGTTATTAACCCGGAACAAGTAATTGACCCAAAGGTTGACTTACCGAAGGCAGTTGTTGACCCACAGAAACCAGTTACTGAAATACTGAAACCAGATATCGAGACACCTAAACCAGGTATTGAGACACCGAAACCAGATATTGTGCCAATTAATATTGAAACAAAGATTCCTCTTACTGAAAAACTGGAGGTGGATGTTGACACATCAACCAAAGGTATTGAAGTATCGATAGTAGATATACCATCGCCGAGTTTGATTGACACATCGGAAGCAGATTTCGAAAGGATCGTTCATGATGATGATTCAACGAAATCAGATATCGAAATGGGCAATGAATCGCCGCGAGTAGATATAGACTCGCAGCCTATTCTTGTCGACATCGACGCCCCGCTCGATATTGACGCATCTCTTGATATCGATCCAACCGAATCTACAGTTGAAACAACTGTAGTAAAGAACAAATCCAAAAAAATGACTATTGAAGATTTTGTGAAGCCAGGGAAGAGGATTAAAAAAGAGCAAAAGAAGAAGAAGAAGAAGCTTTTCCATCGGAATTGGTCGGAAGTAGACAAGGTGAAAAGCGAACTGGCCGAGATGAAAATCAAAATGAAACAGATGCTGCAAAAGATTGAAAGGGACAAACAGGTATGTACTCTTAGTAGTAGGTATTGTAGAATGCAATTGTTGGTAAGGTAGAGATATAATAAGGTAAGATTTCCTTTGTATAATCATCAGCAAATGAGTTGGCCCCATTGCATAGCATGGAGCATCATCACAGTCATAAATTAAGAGTGTTAAAACACAATAAAAAAACCTGAATTCTGCTTTTTAGAAGCTTGTTTGAACTTGCCTTGTATAATGTTTGTTAGTATTGCCAAATTTTAACAAGGGATGTAAATAAAAAAAAGATGTACTCTCACCATGGGACAGAATATGTATATAAACCCAAAATAGGGTTATTTTCTACTACGTATAATAGCAATTTTTGTTTCACCAGTTTCTAAATTTGATTATTTTCATTGAAGATAGCAGTGCTAAAAATCTGTCTTGTTTGTTTAGTATCAGTTTTATGGCAGTCACAAAGACAAAAAAAAACAGCTGATTATATAATGTGCACTAAATTCTTTCAATATTATTTTCCAGACAACTAAACTTTGTTTTTGATTTGTTTTGTATAATGGGAAATATCACCTTCCTTATTGGTTAGTATACATATTTTGGACACTCAGAGCTTGGTGTGGCTTCAGGCTAACGAAGGCGGCCCACTACCGGAGAGCAGCCTGCTGCCGGACGAGTGGGCGTGCCGCTGGGTGAACGGCCAGCCGGCGGGCAAGGTCAGCGAGATGGAGGCCGACGCCAAGCCCGACGCCAGCGGGAAGCCGCCGCTGCCGCGACGCAGCGTCCAGGTAACGCGTTACAATTAAATAAAATCGTTGCGTGACTCATTGACTGGTCATGGAGCGTTCTACTAGATACAATAGAAGCCTTTTTTAACTTTGTTTTATATGTTTACTGTTCACGCCTTCACCCGCGGGGTATTATTCTAGGTCATATTATCTGATGTTATCGGCAACAAATCCTTACTTTTGTATTTATTACATTAGTAGAATATCATATCCCAATATTTAGTGTATTTTTTAATCGAAAACTAAAGCCGTTTAAGATTTTATATCTAAGATTTTTTGTAAAGACAAACTAATAAACGTGGTTCGTTTAAATAGTGTGATCGATTGCAGGTGGTGGACCGCAGGCTTCCGGCGGGCTGGAGCAAGCATATGGTGCGTCGGAGCGTCGGACACTCCGCCGGCAAGTGGGACGTGGTGCTTGTCAGGTAAGGAGTTAGAGCAAGCACATGGTGCGTCGGACACTTCGCCGGCAAGTGGGACGTGGTGCTTGTCAGGTAAGGAGTTAGAGCAAGCACATGGTGCGTCGGACACTTCGCCGGCAAGTGGGACGTGGTGCTTGTCAGGTAAGGAGTTAGAGCAAGCACATCGTGCGTCGGACACTCCGCCGGCAAGTGGGACGTGGTGCTTGTCAGGTAAGGAGTTAGAGCAAGCACATGGTGCGTCGGACACTTCGCCGGCAAGTGGGACGTGGTGCTTGTCAGGTAAGGAGTTAGAGCAAGCACATCGTGCGTCGGACACTCCGCCGGCAAGTGGGACGTGGTGCTTGTCAGGTAAGGAGTTAGAGCAAGTACATCGTGCGTCGGACACTCCGCCGGCAAGTGGGAGTTAGAGCAAGCACATGGTATTCATTTGTACTTGTCTGTGCTGTATTGTATGTGTCGAATAAAAAAACTGTCTATCTATCATGGTGCATCGGATACTCCGCCGCAAGTGGAATTTCCCGCCTTCGATTTTTTAGGACATGCCTGTTTCCTCACGATATATTCATTCACTGGTTTGTGCATGTGTTGAAGATACTTAATTTTTTTTGAGTACAAAAATTCACGACCGAGTTCGATCTTACGACCGTTCCCTACAACGAATATTAATCCAGTTAAATGGCAGTCGGTGTACCGCCCACTTTTGGGCAAACTAGTTTAGACAAACAGGCTCCTTACGTGCGTCTTTAACATTTCAGCCCAGAAAACCGCCGATTCCACACGAAAACGGACATGCGGAACTATCTAGAAACAGCAGACGAGTCTACAAAGGCTTACGAACATTCCCTAATGGACTTCGGGGTACATTTGAAGCTCGCGCGCAAGATGGGCTGGATCGTCACCACCCCGGACGGGGTTACAGAGGCCCCCGACACTATTCTACCCGCGGATAGTAGCAGCTGTATGTCGCCACTCGTCAAACGAAAGGCTTTGAGCCTTAAGAGAAGACCGAAAGGACTCAAGTTGAAGGATAACAAGAAACGGCCCATCAAGCTAAAGTTGCAGCGTAGAATGCATACTGTGAGTGAATGAGTTAGGTTTATCATCAGCAGCTTGTATATGTCCACTGTTGGATGTTAGCCTACGCAAAAAGTGTCATGACCTGTTGTTTTGAGCCACCTCCAGTTTCCAGCATTAAAATGTCATCGTTTTATGGGGTGGGAGACCTTCCGACGTTCGATTCGTGATCACCTTTTATATCTTTTAGTTGAGTTATCTCACATTATCTCAAAAATTCCAATAACCGAGACATACAGTTGTTATAAAGGAAAAGTGTATGTATGCCTGATGGCTTTCGAAAGGATTGTAATGTTGGTTTGTTTTGCAGTACAATTCGCAACTAGTGGAGGCAGAGGGCGAAACAGCAGGGATATCGACGGAACCTGAGCAACCCTTACTGCCTGCTCTGGAAGATGGCTATGGTGAGTTTACATTAACGCTTAGAATTGAATAAATATTTACTATATCAACTGGCTTCGCCCGCGTGTTACCCGGATAAAAAGTAGCCTATGTGTTATTCTGATGTGTAAGCTATACCTATTACTGTAAAGTTTCAAAATCCGTTCTGTAGTATTTGCGTGAAAGAGTAACAAACTTCCATCCTCACAAAATTTCGCGTTTATAATAAAAAGCGTAATATCTAAGGCAAATCCGCAGCTCACAATTATTCACTGCTGGATATAGCACGCCACTCTTTCCGGTCTTGCGCCAATTCCCACCGCCTTTATAATACCATCCAATAACAGAATAGAATAGTTCTCTTCGTAAAACTACTAACAAAACTTATTGTTTTTCAGTTCGAGTCGGCTCGCTAAAAGTACAAGTTATAGAGAACCTTCTACGCTGCCCAGCCGACGGATGCTTCAAAAACTTCCGAAACAACACCCTGCTACAAATGCACATCAAACACTACCACAGGGAACTTCGCAAAATGATGGGGGCCACCCCTAAAGTGTTGGATCTCGCGGCCGCCCGAACGAAGCCGACCCTAGCCGAACTCGATCGAACCGACCCGAAGGTCTTCAAGGTCAAAATCAACAAACCACCTAAACGCGAAGAACCCAAACATGAACACGTTTATAAACAAGAGCAAGATACAGATGTCGACATAATGCATACAACCCCAACCAAAGAAGAAATGAGACCCAAAGTACCGCGCAGCCAAGACTCTCCTAAACTTCGCAATGCGCTTATAAATAAACCAGTGAAACGCCCACGAGTCTTGCTACCGGTGAGGAGATTAGAACCGGATCAAGTCTTACCTGAATTCCAAGACGATGATTTCGAAAGCGTGGAGAACTCATCCGAACTGCCCCCTTCAGATATCTTGGATTTCGAAACTGCGATTTCAACCCACACTGTAACCAAACCCTTCGAAAAGAAAAGGAAAGGAGACAAAAAGCAGAAGTCCTTTGCGTCATTCTCAAAGAACATAAGCGAGGAGGAAGAATTGTTCGCGATGAACTCTGATGAAGTGGACACTAGGTTGAGTTTTCCGCGCCCAGGCACGCCCGATGAATCCAAGATTAGTGACCCAAAGACGTCGGATCCGATGGACGACCAGATGGATCCATCTTTGTACACTTTCACAGAAAGTAAGTACCGAGGGTGACCGAGGGTGCAAAATCAAAAGTGAAATTCCTCAATAACCATCCCGACATATCGCCAATCGCCAATCACAATATATATTGTACCGGTCTTGGTAGTGGTACAGTATAATATATAGTAATTGGTGGTTTTGTGGAGGAAGTCACCAGATTAATTTTATGTTTCATTAAGTCCCTATTCACCCCCTGAATTCCTATGCTAAAGTCGGGAAATGAATTCCTATGTAAAACGGCGACCGCCCGCGTGTGACAGCAATAAATTAAAATAATACTTAAATTGAATTTGTCTCATTCCAGCTGGCGAACGCATCAAGATAGTTCACATGAGACGCGAGGAAATCATAAATTGCCACTGCGGGTTCCGCGAAGAGGATGGCCTGATGGTGCAATGCGAACTCTGTCTCTGTTGGCAGCACGCGCTTTGCCACAACATTCAGAGAGAATCAGAGGTAAGCCTATTTAGATTTCTAGAAATTCTGCCCATCCTATGTTCTGTTCCAGTCAGTTCGGTAATACATACCACACTAGTTTAACCAATGAGGCCCTTTTCAGAGCCACCATAACTCCACCGGGTCAAAGTGGGGAGTTAATCAGTTACGAATTAACAATATCTTGATGAGTTTTCGAAGTTAGTTTACTGGGATAAGGCTTGCGTTGAGACAGGAAATCTGATGGAGATCTATGCATCCCACTTTGGGACATTTAAATCGGCACACAATGGGCACACTTTAGTGTTATAAGAAAGGACATGTACATCCCAATTTCAACAAAGCTATAAAATGAAATTGTTTTTTTTTATTGAAAGTACAACAAACATAATTTTGTTACCTACAGAGTACTCCATTATGTAGGTAAAACCTTAGAAGGAGTCAACGCAAACCATTATTAATTTTAGATTTGGAGCATAATGGGTAAATCCCCCGACTTTCGATCCCGAAGGTTGTGGTTTCAAATCCCTTGTGCACAAATATAATTTTCCACTTGAAAAATTAATGTGCGCAATGCACTAGCTAGTTTCCTAAAGATATTTTCCTTCCTTTATCGTTTAGGAGCACTAGCTTGAGGAACGGTTTCCTCACATATTTTCGAATCGGAAATAGGACGTGTCGGTACATGCCCTATTTCCGATTCGAAGATATTTGACACGTGCATGAATGCAGACCACGAGGCGCACGGAATCATCACACTGATTCTTTCACCATTGGTCACTAGGTCCTTTTCAGGGACTATAACTCGACTACTATACGTCAGATCCACTGACCTAACCCAGGGTGACCAGTAAAAATTGAGTGACACGACGAAAAAGTTATTAATTTTTATGCATTTAGAGGACATGTTAACCAGATAAGCAATCTCTTTGTCAGGTGCCAGAAAAGTACACCTGCAGCATCTGCCTGAACCCTCGCCGCGGGCGTCGCTCCAAGCGGTTCGTGCACGATCAGGATCGCTTGTATGAAGGTCTACTGCCGGGGGCGAAGACTGACGAGTCCATACGCCGGTCGCACGAGCTGTCCGGCAACCTGCTGAGGATCGAGGACGCTTTGCACGCGCTAAGGGTCAAATACTACGTGGCGACGTAAGTACTGTGACCTTCAACGATTTGGTGGCGCGGAAGGAGTTTTAAGGTCGCCTGAATGCCTTTGATATGGCTTCACGACTCTGATAGTAGGGATGGCCACCTTAATGAAGCTTGGAATGAATGAACGAATCATATTTATTTGCAAGAATAAAGGTATTTACATTAGGATTATTACATACAGTTAAGTTTCTCTACACAAACTAACTCTTTGACATGCCTCTGATATGGCTTCACGACGCTGATAGTAGGGACGGACATTAATGAAACTTGGAATGAATGAACGAATCATATTTATTTGCAAGAATAATGGTATTTACATTAGGATTATTACATACAGTTTCTCTAACACAAACTAACTCTTTGCAGAGCAGAGTTTGTTGCCTGATTCTTCTATGCTTGGTCGCGCGCGAGGAATCGGCGTAAATTCACATTCAAATTTTAAATTTACGTAGTTTTTAAGTTGACGTTTCTATATGATCCTTGTGATTTCAATGAATAAAAACCTATTGACTTTGACTTTGACATTTTGGTTAGAAGCACTCAGTTGCAAAATGTCACCGATTACCATTCAAATGGTGATCTGATGGAAAGTAGCTTAACCTAGCTAATTTGTTAAACGACTAAGCAAGATATCTATTACAATGTAATGTGTCGAAAAAGTCAGTAGTCTCAGAACAACAAAGGCTTTTCGACACATTGCACGGTGTGTTTGTCTGTGATCATCTCTCGCTACATAATTGAGCTACTTTTCATCACATCAACGCAGAGTGAAGAGAAATGAACTGGATACGGCTTATCGGGTTGTAATGCGTCTTATTTGTTCTCAAGGATGGTTCTTAGATAAGTTTTCTCACCACAAGTCACTAGGGGGCGTTGTAATCGATGCTGGAGAACTACGTCGGGGGTTTTGAAAATTGCAAGCCAGATATAGCGGCTATCTAATAATAATAATAATAATGCTGGACATTTTCCACACAGCACCATCTAGCCGCAAAGTAAGCAAAGCTTGTGTTATGAGAACTACATGACTGATATACTACTTATATACTTTTTTTTTGTAATAACATGTATAATAATATATAATATATGTATAATATATATAATAATGTTTTCTATGTATAAACATAGAAAACAGCCAAACCCGATACAAATATTTGTAGATCATACAAAACATTTGCCCCGCGGCGAGAAAGAACCCGCAACCTTCTGCAACTCAGACGGCCCTTCGCCCACTGCGCCACAGAGGTCGTCAAATCGAATTATCCTTTTCGCTAAAATCTAAAATAGATGTAGATTCCAGTTTCTTTATTCTGCAGTAAGAAAGACCACCCCAAGCTGTACCTGTGGGCTAAGGACTGGGAGCAGACGGAGATGACGTACAAGCTGAACTCCGACTACTCCGACCTCAGCATCATGATCAACGGCATGGACAAAGAGAACCTACCCATGAAGCCGGAGGACCCTCATCTCATGGACATGCGGCCCTCCAGCGAGGAAGACCTGGACCAAGACAGGTAACTCAGAACAGTTGATTATTCATTTTTCATCCACAATCTTTGAATATGTGTTACTTTAAGGCAAACGTGGAAAAAATAAGTCGACTGAATTTAACGAATTTACGCCAATTCCTCGCGACTTAGCTCTTAGTATCTTAGCCTTCTTCATTCAGCTAGCGTGGTGACAGTTGATTAACGGGAATTGCAACAGTCAGGTTGCCTGCAACATTAAAAAAAAAAAAACAAGTTAGGATGGTGGGATAAGTTATGAGAATATTAATAATCCTACTAACATTATAAACGTGAAAGTTTGTGAGGATGTTTGTTACTCTTTCACGTAAAAACTACTGAACGGATTTTGATGAAACTTTACAGTAATATAGCTTATACATCAAAATAGGCTACTTTTTATACGTGTACCACGCGGGCGAAGCCGTGGGCAGAAGCTAGTAATATATAAGTTAGAACAGCCAACTTATACATAAGTGTAACTGAAACGGAAACGCCCCATGCACCTTACTGCCTAATCTATCTACCTAGACAGTTCAATGTCGCACCAAAAAGGTATCAGCTCAGCATAATGCTAGGTAGGTGGCTACCTACTTAGCGCTGGTACTCTGCTGACCCTGCGCAGTGACTACAATATTTAATAAATATAAATTCGGTCTAAAATATTTTGTTCTCATAAGTATCTTACGAATTTGTAGATTTTCTCAACGCGACGGCCAGCTTGGATCGCAGGCACTGCTGAGCGGCCTGCTGTCCAGTCCGAGCGCGGCCTCGCTGGAGCTGCCGATCAGCACCTCGGAACTGGAACGGCTCGCGAAGACCGTTCAAGGTAAGGTTTCTTATATAATAAATTAACGTTTAGGTTTATTTAATAAATACACGTGTGGCAAGATAATGGAATTCGCAAGGGAAAGTAACCCGTTTTTTTTTGTAGTTTGAAAGCATTTGTGCAAATTAAAATTAAAACAGTTTTTGTTTATAAACCTATACAGTCGTCCCAACATGATTGAGCATAGTTAGTCATTGTGTTACACTTTGTTGTATATTAGCAATTTTTTGTAAAAAACAAACAAGCAAAATTGCTAATTTCTGCTTAAAAAATTTGCATTATCTAACTGGCCTAGTCCAACTTGGGCGTTCCCCATTACTAGTATTATAATATCTGTACCATTGCATTGCGCTCGCCACTCTTGCTTATAATTTTACTGGCACCCATACCCTTCAGTAAATAATTGTTGTATGCACATTGTACATGTACAGAAAGCCAATTATTAATTTATTATTTAACTTTTGAAACTATCATGGTTTTGAACATGATTTTTACTAAACAACGGGTTATTTAATATCGGGAAACATTCAAACTCACAAATCATGGTAAATTATCCCGTTGTTTAGTAGAAATTTCATTTATTATTTGTCTAAATATTGGTCAACGCAGCAACCTGTAATTTTTGTTTTCTTTGAATTGAGAAGCGGCTGCGGAGTGGCACGGGCAGGCTGCTGCGGTGCCGCAGCCCGAAGCGCCCATCGAGAACGAAGTGTGTCGCGAACGACTCTTGAAGCACATCCAGCGCTGCCAGGCGTTGCTCGACTCTAGACTGGACTCGATCGAGGCACAAGTTGCAGGTAAACAACGTTATGGGAACATTACGTCTACTACTACGAACTACTAGGAATCAGCTCAACCCTTGACTAGCGAGATAGCTACCAAGTTATGTAGTTTTAGCTTTAAAGCCTATATTTCTTAGATGAGGGCTCAAAAGTAAAAAATCTAATTTTTTAGAGACCGGTTCAACAAATATGTTCATCTTCCACTTTACCTATACAGAGCGCGAAAAGCTAAGGTTAGGATACGCCTGGAATCTGTATTCAATATCTTAAAATCCATAGGAGAAATCGAGTGTGACACATGGACGCACAGATATGACAAAAATATAAAAGTGTTCGTCATCTGGCTTGGAAACCCTAGAAAACTAAGTGAAAACTCTATAATCTACAACCATATCATAAGGAACAAACTCATAATAGGGGTTCAAGAATCATAAACATAATTATTTTCTAAGCTAACTGATTTTCAAATCATGATTTATTTTTCCAGAGTTGGAATCTCAAGATCCTTCGTTCGGCGAGCACTATGAGACGGCGGAGCACTACCCACGCATTAAACAAACCGTGCAAATGCTGATGCGAGATCTCGACACCATGGAGGAGCTCGGAGTCATTACATAACCAGAGGCTCTTCACGCGGAGTCGCGTGAAGACACCGACGAGACGAGTGATGTCACAGTGCCGAGTGAAGTTAGTAACGCGCTAAAGGGCAAAGGAAAAACTGCAGTGAAAGGCGCAGTGAAAACTGTGCGAGTGTTGAAGCCGTGTGTACGTGTGCCCGCGCGCAAACGCAAAATCACAAAGAGAAAAAAAGTAAAACTCAATAGAATTACTAGCAAATAAGAATACCATGTAATCAGAAACTGCAAATTATATTCAAGATTTTGATGTAGTTATTTCATTAGGTGTCCATTGTCCATGCTTCATTAATATAAATACTTATTATCAAATTAGACGTTAATCATTGTAATTTGATCAGGACGTTGGCTGTTTTTAAAGAATTACTGCTAGAGTAAACCATATAATTTGAATTAATCCATATACGATTTTTTTATTTGCGTGGCACTTTGGCTTGGTATAATTAATATTGTATGACAATGGTAGCAGTGATAAATTATAGATTTTACCCATAGCATTATGATAAGTTTAATAAGAGATAAAATGGTGAAGTCTATGAAAAGGGTGAGAAAAATGGTCCTTAGGACCTTATTTATGCATTATCTCGGCGTTACTAATCGATCATTGATGATTCAGTCGGGTGTTCCTCATGGATCAACCTGTATGCACACAACTTTGCAATTAATGTGTTGTGCCACAACTAATTGGTAGTTCTGTTTGACACAACTAGTTGCGCTATAACCGTTCCTAACATAGAAAAAACACTGTCATCAAAAAAAAGAGATTTTTTAGTTGTGCTAAGTTGTGTCTAATGAAACTAATATTTGGGATGGCATAACTAGTTGTGCATACCAGTTGATCCATGAGGAACTCGCTGATTTAGTATATAGGTTTTCAGACAAAAATATACACATTAAATGAAGAACCTAATATACATTGTTTTACTTACAATTAATTCAATATTATAGTGTCATCACAGATATTATAATCGTTTAGTAATTTGGTTTTTTAAGTGTTAACCTACACCTAAAGGAAGGGAAATCACAGGTTGTTTCGGGCAAATGGTTAGTGAAAAATCAAGTTTAGAAATTAAAATCCTTTATTTAACCTTAAAAACACTTAACCTTCATAGAATTTCGGCAGTTGATCACCCAAAACCACTGAACGCTCAACTCCCTTCTCAGTAATCACTCCAAGTCTGACCACACCACCGGAAGATCCATCTCGGAGCATGGCCAGGGTAAGGGTGTTAGTGACAAAATTGACAGCCTGTTCCTTGGTCATGTTAGGCTTGAAGTTAGCGTCAACATAGCCATATACGTAGCTGGACCCAGAGCCTCCGATAGAAACAGCCTGGCGTTGCAACATGCCACCAATGGGGACAGAGTAGATTTGACCTGGAAGAATTTTTTTTTATCAACAACCATTTATATGAATGCTACAGTACTCTTCTAAGGATTAGGAGTTAACTAATGTTATTATTATTATGTATGAATGTCAGCACGATGGCAGGTGTAGGTCTACTGATTGCCATGCTATATGCATGTGAGCAATATACAAGTGATGTACTGATTGTATCTTATTTTTTTTTGTTAAATCTACAATCAGTTGGTGGACTACAAGCAGATGGGTTAAAGGAAACATGGTGCTTGGGATGCTCATTAGTTGTTCTCTCATTAAGTAGAATATCCAGGACATTGGTTCTTTTCAACCACTTTGTGTTGCTAGGATTTTCAACTAGCGCTCTTGTAATGGATTAGCATGGCATTTAAGGCAAGCTAAGTATCTCTATTTTTAATTTCTTCATGTACTCTAAGAATTGAGGTATTCATGATCAGGTGGCCTCATGGACCAATCAGTATGCACAACTAGTTGTGCCATCCCAAATATTAGTTCTGTTAGACACAACTTGATAGAACTTGATTTGCTATAAGTGTTCCTTATATAGAAATGTTCCACATGACATCACCCTTTCTGGGTGGTCATGAAACAACCTAACCTATCTGAGTTGGATCTACCCAGGAAGGATTTTTTAGTTGTACCAAATTGTGTCAAAAAGAACTAATATTTGGGCAGGTGTTCCAATGACAACTAGTTGTGCATACTGATTGGTCTGTGAGGAACTCGTTTTCATGATTTTGTTGGTTGTGAACCATTGTAATAACACTATAACTCAGAATGTAAAGGATATTGTTGTATATCAGGTTGGATTTACTGGTTGTGCTCCATATCTACAGCAGCCAGTACAAGCTATCAAACCATATATCCAGGTGCACTTTGTTTTAACATAACTGTAAAAATAGTTGTAATTTGAAATTAATAAATAAACAAGGTCCTTCCAGATTAGGCTAGATAGATTCTAGCATAAGATATTTGACCCACTGTATGTTCCTTACATTAGCATAGTACTTTAATCTGCCTATCTTAAGCAGCATCATTGGATGTCAGTTTTTCGAAAGTGCACCTTAAGTGATACTATGATTTGATTTTACAATTTTCCCGCTGTATCTGATTGAAGTAAGTAGAAAATTACCTCCTTTTTTCTTATCCCAGCCAGCAACTAAGATGCCGGCAACTAATGAGTCACGGTAGTTGTAGCACAGCTCACGGAATATGGAAGCTGCAGTCTCAACCATTGGTGGCTCGCCAAGCTCCATCTTGTGGAAATCTGTAAATAATTAGGATTAAATCTAAATAACAAAATATATTACTTTTTCATTAACCTCTGTTGTTCTAAAGCTGGACAAAGGTTTTTCTTTTTCTTTCCATGTCAATCGGTCCATTGCTACCTCTGGTCAGTTGGATTTGAATGCATCCAGGTCATCATACCATAATTTTATTCTACTACATGCATCATCCATGGCATCCACTCTGAACTTAGCTGGTTGACTATACATTCTCATTTACAATTTTATGCAATTATTCACAGTAACACAGTGGACTTTTGAGGTCAAGTTACAATATAACAGTGGCCATTTTTGATGCCAAAGTTACTCACTTAAATGGTAAGTTACAATATCAGCAATAGCCTGAGTATCAGCGGCCGAGCCTGACCGGCAGCAGTAGATATGGTCTGTGATCTTGGTCAGCTTGTCTGTCACTCTGTTAGCGATGTAAGCTCCAGTGGTGGTACGGGAATCAGCGCCGATGATGACCCCATCAGCAAACTCGCATGCCATTATGGAGGTACCCGTGCTGTGAGGAGCATTCATCCAGCTCATGGATGGGTCGGCGTAGGAGTTGATTACCGATGCCGCCATTTTCCTAAAAGTTGGAAAGTTTATGGTTAGGATGTCAAATGAATAATTTTGGAACAACTTTATGTAGTCGTCAGTTTGAGAACCTACTGAAGTCGGTTAATATTTTATTCTCGTTATGCATAGCAAAGTATATTAAGGAAATAGTAATATCAGTTATTATATTAGAAATATGGCTGTTATAGAAAAAATATAACAACAAAAACCAGAACTATTATTCCCAGAAATGCAGGATAAACTTGAACAGGAAGGAGCACCCGTTTGTTGATTTGTACTCCGCATATGCGGAAGGTTAGGATGAAATATAGATGTGCAAATTACTTGGATATAATGTCAAATTAACGGATTCAAAAGCAGGATCATACTTACGGGTTAAATAAGTCAACAAAATTTTCGAAAGTCACGAATTTAGGCAAACAAATATCTCCGTTCGTCCGGCAAGTAAGCTCGCTCAAAACCGCTTGTCATGCACTTGTCATCGAGGTAGAATGAAGTCAATGTCAACTTCACAGATCAAATGGGATTGTCGTTGTCATTGTCACAAATCAAAATAATGTCGACTTACAAACATTTTTATCACAGACTTGACCGCCTTGGCTTCGGATAAAAAATAGCCTATGATTATTCTGATGTATAAGCTATTTACCTACTGTAAAGTGTTATCAATATACGTTCAGTAGCTATTGCGTGAAAGAATAACTAACATCCATCCTTGTCTTTCACGTCTTCACGTTTAAACTAATATTTAATAAGATTGACTGTTATTGTGCGTTACTGTTCTAGTAGTCTGTGGTCATCCCTGAACCATACTCTCAGTACCTGTCTACGCAGAACCTTAAGGATATCAAGTAGGAAGTAGTCAGAGGCACGTCCAAATATAACATTTGACACATGCTTACGTTTTTGTTTTACGTAGCGAGTCCTACACGAAAGACCGCGTCAGGACAGGAATTTTCTACTTACAGGAGGCTCAAAACTTGGCATATAGCGTTGATGGCATTAGACCGCCTACCTGGGTTTGGACTATTTTTGGCGTAAAAGAATAGTACTATTTCTTATTTTAGATTTATTATTGTGACTGTGAATAGGCAATATAAAACTATCCGCACTTGCATTAGCTTTGCGTGATTTTCGCAGTGTTCGCGGGACGCCGCCGCGGCGTGAAAATAGAGCTCCGACACAAAATAAACAATAGTAAGTATGTACTATGTAAGGTACTAAACCAAGCGTGCTTACGACGACCTAACCGTTTCTGTAGATAGGTTCCTACTTACTTAGCTAAGTACTACCTATCAAGTTAGGTACCTACCGATCTATTAAGAGTTTGTCTTGTATTTTATCTTATCAATGCTAGCGATTCTTGAGGCTGCTGGTTGCAGGCAAGCTGGTGAGTTAATGAGTTGACTGAGTCCATACCTAAACTTGGATCAATGAAAATAGGAGATTAATTTTAGTATTGGTAAGTTAGATACGATAGATGCCTATTCACAGAAACACACACACTCACACATTTGAATGCATATACCTTGCATTTGGCATGAGTGGCACAGGAGGACATTGGCAAACATTATCTATTATTACAATAGGAAACGCACAGTCATCGCATCGATGCGTGGGTGTCCTCCACTCATTAGTTTCCCTTGTCCCAAAAGCCCATCTTTACAAAAATATAAAAAATAGATTAAATTCGCCACGCACCATTTTGTACGTCATCCCTAAAACGATGTTTATTTAAAAGTTCTAAAAGACCATCGCATTGAATGGAAGCGACGTTTATGATAAATCACTTTTTTATTCGACGTTTCCATTCAATGGAAAATCGAATTTATATTATTCATGAACATTGCGATTCGCCACCGTTGTTCAACGACAGTGGCACACGTCTTAGAAAAATAATAAAAATATATAAAAAGTCGCGTAGGTAAGTTTATATTTTACTAGTAAGCGATTACGGTTTTGATACTTTACGTACCATGTACAACAAAATTACTTGATGGTATTATTAATAATATCTGCTGTGATGGCACTGACGAAAGCAGAGAGATAAATTAGGTAGGTAGCTGAAGGAACTTTACCTAAGTACTTATGTAACTTTAAGCTTTTGTAAATTTATTCTACCCTCTACAAATTCCAACTTCATCGTCTCGTAGGCCAGCTACGATTGCTACGAAAGTTCAAGATAATTTTCTAATTTTTAATAGAAGTGAGTATAGAGAGGCCTACTGTATATAGATCTACCTACTGCATAGAGACTTTCCCAAGGTAGGTAGGAAGGTCTCGAAATAAATGTTTCGAAATGAATGTACATTCTCAGGTAGAGAAGTTAAGACTAGATTTGGATTTAGAACTGAACGGCTGAACGCAGTCGTAGATCACGTCTTTCTTAGATCTTGCCACGTTAGGGCTACGTTAACGGGAAGTTGTTTTATGAAACTACTGTGTAATACACAGTACTGTGTAAAAAATTATATACAGTACTGTGTGAGGACAGACCGTTATTGTCATTTGCAACTGAGTGCCATTGTGCCACGTTAGGGCTACGTTAACGGGAAGTTGTTTTATGAAACTACTGTGTAATATACAGTACTGTGTATAATTTTTTACTGAAATTTTTAGTAGTATTTAGTTTAGATTTTTATGCTTATGCGAATATGCAGTGGACATCTAAAGGCTGTTTATGATGATTAGGTTGATTGATGAATTAGGTAGTTTTCTTCTATAGGATCAAGAATACAGTTCTCACCTAGGCCGTTGCACGGCATCAATAACTAGGCGTATTATTGAAGTCGCGAGCCGACATCGACACAAAACCCGAAGGCGACCCAATACGCGACCCTTGGAAGTGGCTGTCAATCGTACTTGAATAATGACGCGTGCGGTGACGACGTTTTGTTACCTATTTATTTATTTTGTACCTTAAATAATGTACAGGCTGTAGTCAAGAATTCCGGCGGATTTTTTTTAGCACAAATTGAAGTTCAGGGCCGATTATGTAGGTGTTGCCGAAAACTGTCAAATATGTAACAGGGTGATTGACTCTGAGATTTTAGCCCTTTTAATCAAAATTCGTTAAATAAGGTATTTATATGTAGGGTACCTACAGTGACAAAAGTAGATTAAGGGGCCGAAGCCCTACGCCTTACTATTTTTTTTGAAGCAAAATAAATTATTTATACGTTTTAATAAAATTCACCGCATTACCAAGAATCTTGTTGTTTACACTATTTATTTTAATTTTTATTCTTGTTGTAAGCACTATTTTATATAATTTTCTTGATAAAAAAACAAAGTTTAATCTAAATATGCGAAAAAAAATCTGAAAGTATAACCCAATTGGTATGGATAAAATCCATTCGGTAAATCTAAATCTAAAATACGACTTTAATAAAGTCTTTAATAAAATAACCTTGTTTACTATTGTGAAAAGCAATCGTAGAAAAAAGCAAAAAATGAGTGTTTTTCGCGCATTTTTTGTCAGAGCAGTGACGTAAAAGTCTTGCGAATGCTGATAAGAATCCTAGTTTGGAGTCAGGAATATGTATGGGTTTTACTATTATTATATGTTTATGTACCATAAAAAATATGAATTTTGTAAGCAATCACCAAGCCTAGTTTTCTTGTGCTTCAGTTGCAGAGGCATCTCGGTGTAAATTATGACATGTGTCCACGTGGTTCTTGTAATTCAGTTAAAATAGACGAACTTAATTTTCAGATTTGACATTTTCTGACGGCTGAAGTGAAATCAAATTTGAGCGTAACCGTTATCCGTTTAATTTCATGAACATCCTGTATAATCAGATTCGTAGTCACCAACTCCCCCGCGACCGCTAAACAATGGCCAGATGTTGGTGTTTTTTCCGACATTACAATGTAGTTTCGATGACGGGTGATGGCCGCTTCCGTTGGACGGACCCCTGACACAGCCTTCTGAAAGGATCAGTTGAAGCGGCATGACTGAGGACCGTTTAATTGTCTTTTATTATGATCATGCTCTGTAGGTACGTACCTACTTGAAGTCTTTTTAAAGCGGAAAGTGAAGGAATTACTAAGTAGTATTATAATAGGTACTAACTAGTAGTGGTAGCAATGAAGGTCAAAAAAGTATAGCGACAAAGTTTTTACGTATGGGATTCAGAGTTCACTAGGTCCTTTGTAGTTGGTAATAGAGACTATTAATTCCTAATTACACCTGTTTAAAAATAGGTATTTTTTTACTATTTTTACCCACGACGTTAGGAACCCGTATATGCGTTTATCATAGGAGGTAACGAAATAAATTTATGTACGAAACAGCATGCTGGATTGTAATGCGATTTTTTGAATCAATCGATTTGAATGTCTTCAAGGCCATCCTTGAAGACATAAGGACCGTTCCTTAGCTAGGTTTGCGAGGGAAAACTGCAATAGATTATGGAAACACATGTCAGAGGTTTTAATATTTTGTAAAAAAATACTTATATTACCTAACTACGAATATGCCTATTATTTTTTTCATTTTTATTTATCTTTTTGATCCTATTATGAATGAGAAAGTACCATGAATACGTTATTATCCTACTGGATAATAACGTATTCATGGTACTTTCATGGTACTTACATGGTACTTACATGGTATGCGATCTATATGGTCTGCTCCAATGAGCAGACCATATAGATCGCATACTTACTGGATAAAAATGCTGCCAATGCTCATTCTTCATAAAATGAACCAATGCTCATTCTTCATAAAATGAACCATCAATCTCCGGTTTAGGGTCCCGAGATAAGTCTAAACGTTACTTGACTGTTGCACATATCCTAGGCCTATTTGTCTGCCAAAGCGCGCCATTAATTTTAAATTTTTCTCATTAACTTTCTACCAACTGAGTAGATCGTACCTAACAAGGTAAATGTGATAGCATAGTAGTAGTGTAATAGCACAGTGAAAAGGCTATAAATTTATTTTGCCCACAACACCGGTCTAGAGCAGGATCATTACGTCTAAGACTCTATTTGGCTTCCGCCCAATCTTTGAAGCTTTTATACCAACTTTCTCAGTCTGAATGAAACCCGCGGAAAATAAGTGCTTATAAAGACAAGGAAAAGCTAGATATAGCTTTACATGAAGGTATGAATAACTTAGTTACCTTGCAATCTTATGAGACCTAAGGTTTCATAAAATGCGATAGGTTAATTTTACCATCGAGTACCTACTAAAACCTATAACCTACGGACCTAGCTAGGATTAGTGTATATAAGTAGTATATCAGTCATGTAGTTCCCATAGCACAAGCTCTGCTTACCTTGGGGCTAGATGATGCTGTGTGAAAAATGTCCAGCAAATGTCCTGAATTATTTAGTGGTCTTGAAGGTCCGGTCTAAGGTAAGGAAGGTCTAGGTCCGTATTCAAATTGAATGCTGTGACCAATGTTGTGTCCCCCGTAATTTGTAAATAATTTGTTTAATAATTTGTACGTATTTTTATTAGATGTGAATTTATTGTGACATGAACTATCTTTTATGAATGAATTTACTAAAGTTAAGTCTAAGTCACTACAAACAATAATTTTGTCAATCAGAAATAAATAATAATAATTATTATAATTTTCTTTCGAGGAGAATTATATGTTTTTATTAAAGAATTTCGTAGATTTAAAGGGGAAAGAGATAAAAGCAAATCAAATTTACCTATATGTAGACTAGTGGAACGCCCCGCGATTCCGTACAAATTCAGTTCTTTCTGATGCACCTTCTAGGGGCAGAACTTCTTCATGCACCCAAAATGAACATATCCTCTAATTCTCCAGTCTCTAGAACTTACAGTTTTGGCGGTGCTTTCATTGTCAGTAAGTCAGTCACGCAACGCAATCTAAAAAAGAAAATATAAGTCTTTATTTTCACTTACATGAGAAATAAAAAGAAATGAGACCCTCCGGAGCATCTGGACAGATTCTCAGCTGGACAGATTAGTAACTGGTCAGAACATGTACAGTCCATGATATACCATGAAGTTTATGTTTGCCCTCCGGAGCATCTGGACAGATTCTCACCTCCTCTTTTGTCTCAAAAGAAAGGTTGCTTTATCCACGTGCTCTATCGCTAAACACCTAAAGTAAATACGAATGGCCACATAGTCGCCTAAATCCATCAAAACATCCCTAATGTTCATTCACAAGTCGAATCAAAAGGTTTTTTGCTCCTTCCTCGTCCCACAAAAGCACTTCCCATTATATAAATTTGATACGATATTTTATAGAGGAGCATTGTAGCACGCGCGAGAACCTCGTCGATATTTTTTCATTTTTTTGTTGTACGTGTGTGGGTATTCCCCCTCTGGGGAGATGGGGAGGGTGGGCGAATGCGGAGACTGCCCCTAAAAAGTTATGTATTTTTTTCCTCTTTTTTCCCATCAAACGCGGCGGCTGTATTGATCCGGCTGAGAGGAGGGTGGTTTCATATTTTCTGATATTTTCTTACTTTTTGTAGTACGCGGCTTCGGAGTTTTATGCCTATGAGTACCACTTACATTTACATTTTTCTTGTATAAAACGGTATCCCTAAGCTCTACCTAGTAAGGTAGAGCTCAGAAAATGAGGTCGGTCAGTCTGTAAACTGGACTTACTTCCGCCTATATCATCAATTCAAGGACTTACTTCCGCCTATATCATCAGAACATGACAGGATCTATGCAACCTTTTAAAACACATATAATAGACCTTTGCACTGCAAAGGTCACAGGTACAAATAAACCTAACACTGCAGAGTTTGCAGCATTATAATATCTGTCTGCCTTTGCCTAGCAGTAGGACGAAAGGGTTAACTGCTCGATAGACGATACGGATTAAATAAAATGTTTGAGGTTTTGCCGAGAAAATCATCTGCATTCAAACTTTCTTTAAGAGGATATTTATCTTGTATAAATATGTCCCGAAAAACGTATACTAAGCCCGAACGGGGGGTTTCAAACCATTTGTGTGTGGTACTGTTCTAAGGAATTTTAATTTACAGATTTTCCTCTTGAGTGTCAAACAAACTCAAGGTTGATTTTAGATAATAATTTTAAAATCTTATATTTTTCTTTAGGTGTGTGTACACTAAAAAAAACAAAAACCATTGAATAAACAAAGCGACACCTTTCGTTCTAAATGTGAGTTTAGTCACCAAACAGACTTGGATAACTGTAAAGTTTTGCCTATAGGTAGAGCCTAGGCGCTTGGAGCCGAAGCATACCAATAATTTAGACACCGACGGTAAAGATTCCGTGACATAGCTTCCTAGTGTACCAAGTGGGAGATCATGGGTTCGAGTCCCTCCGAATGTTGAATGTTTGGGATATTATAAAATCTTGTTGGCATACTTTTATATCTCTAACCTAAGGACGGGGGCTACGGAGGCTGATTCCGAGCAAGTCTACGCTACACCGACATAAAAAGCCTAAATACAATAGGCTCTACGTTCTTCTAATTCTGTAGAATATAGTGCGCTGATATTGATTGAGTCGGTTCCAAAAGAGAACTGAAATCTAAGATCAGACACCATATTGTTCTTATTTTTTCCTAAGCAGGTGTGATGTCCGCGCGCGTCCATCCCTTTATGCCTGCTTGGGACAAGCTGCTCCAACGATACTTTAGAGTGGGTACCCTGCACATTGCGAATATACAGGGGGCATTACAAATCACAATATTTAAAATTTAGAGCCTTATAAAGATTACTAAGCAATAGATTAACAACTATGTAGTTTGTTGAATTTTAAATTAGATATATCAGCTATGTGTAGGTTACCTTAAATTCAATAGACGAAATTAAAAATTTTTATAAATAAGCATGTTAGATTTTTAAATATATTTTATTTGTTTGATTGAAAAATGTTATGTTTTCGATCCAATTGTTATGATAATAATTACGGTGACAAAAATATTCCTACGCTGAATGTTTCGTCAACATTACCTACTCCACGAGAATATAATACGGTTGGATTTTTTTATTGTTTTCGTATTTGTTGACTATTATACTACCTATACTTATTTATTTACCTATCATGCATGAAAGAAGCAATCGTAGAGGAAATAACCACTACGTTGAAGCCATAGTAACACGTATTCAACTGGCATAGGCACCGCGAGGGTGCTGGGGGTGGTTTCTTAACTGCCCCCGGGACGTGCGAAGGGCGTTATGCGAGAGGGGCACCGGTGCGTTCCTTTGGAGATCCCGGAGCCCCTTGACATGCATCGAGGCCGGCCACCGGGGGGGTGAGTCCACGGGTCCGTGAACCTCACATAACCCTATCACACCCTCAATGTGGTAGCGTATCTGCAAGCATATTTGCCCCTCGACAAAAAAAAAGTACTATGGTAAAAAAACGTTCTAAAAATACTTTTGCAGTCCGCAATTATATTACACTTGTAACGACAATAGCAATGTTTTAATTAAATGTGCTGTTCAATAGTTAGTTACTTATACACACTTATACCAAACACACTTGTGCTAATATATATTTTATAGTAACTGACGTAGAAAAGGGACCTAAAAATAGCATCGCTAAAACAAAAATGTTTCAAACTAAGTAGCATTAAAATAGTGTGGCTATTTGTTAAAATTATGCATATTAAAAACAAAATAATTTAGTTTAATTTAACATCAGTTTATTCCGATCATTAACAAGTTTATCAAGTCGTGTAAGTCTTATATTTGTCATAGTCGTATCATGCTAATTGTTGTTGTTAGTAAGTACCATAAGTACCTACCTACTCACTTACTACTAAAAGTAACTTATAAAATTATTAGCTTATACTTTTTAGGGTTCTGTAGTCAACAAAGAACCCGTATAGTTTCACCATGTCTGTCATTAAGCTTAAATTTTTGTTAGAGTCAAGGGAGGGACACCCCCTGCCAGCTAAACGGTTCTTACAGTTGTATTCGGATACATGAAAAAAAACGGCGTTACAACGTAATTTTCGTTGAAAATTACAAAAATGAAGTTGTAAGTTGTGTAAAACATATGTATACTCACCGCATATTGTGACGGGCAACTACGGAACCCTACACTGCGCGTGGCCCGACACGCACTGGGTCGGTTTTGAAAGGAACCGGCCAAGGCCAACGGATTATACGCTGGGTAAAGAAAACGGCTTTATTTTATAATTTTGTAGGAATTAGAAAACGATTTATTTGCTAAGAAAATCTTAGTTTGATTTTCTATTAGTACAATTTGAAACACCCTCTATGGTGGCTGACATAAAAATTCCAACAAATACGCGATTATCGTTTTTTTTTGTACCACCGCTGCAGTTTCGTCCGAATCAATGGTCCACGGGTAGATACAATTCTGAGCACTCTTTGGGGTCACTTTTTGGAGATTATTCCCTATTGTGAGCCGAAGTCGAAAAAGGTGTACAAAAGGTTAGGAGCCCTGTTGACTGACCGACGAGCAACTTTTATGCAACACAAAGAAAATAGCGGATTATACCTACCAACGGGCCTCAAAAGTTTCGTTAAAATAGGGGATCAGTTACACATCTTGATTTGCGCGTGCGCATAAATCGGCTAGACTTTGATACGCATCTCGTAATCAAGATATCCCACTTTGATGGGACGTGAAATTGGCTAGTTTTGCAAAAAGTTAAAACTCAATTGTGCGATAGAGTGATAACTTATTTATGGGTATGCCACGTGTAGGTTGCAGATGCAAGATAGATTTTGTAAAGTCGCTTGTAAAATTCCTAATGTTTTAAATGAACGCCTAGGTTAATCCTACTACTATTATAAACGCGAAAGTTTGTGAGGATGGATGTTTTTTACTCTTTCACGCAAAAACTACTGAACGGATTTTAATGAAACATTACACTAATATAGCTTATAAAAAGTTTCATTAAAAAGTAGCCTACACATAGACACACATAGGTTTATATCCGGGTACCTAATATTATAGAGTCTAATATTATAATAATAACTATGTAATATAATATAAGTTAAGCGATGAATTTTAATCTTTAAGAATGTACACGATCCTCTTTATATATAATAACCAGTCTCTAGTTTCAAAGGTTGTAGGAACATTATATAAAATTCTGGCTTTTGCCGTTGTCAATAATTTATGTATACAATAAAAACAAAAAACATAAATAAGCCCACCAACAGACACATTCATAGCCCTGACCCACACTAGGATTCCCTGTATCGTGGGTATCAGGAACTACGAGTACTGTGGTACCACAACATGCAGGTTTGTTCAAAACATATTATGCGCCAAAACTTTTGGTCGATCACCATCAAACTTCAGTAATAATCTACATACTTTTACATCAATCATATTTGAATACGAATTATGTTCTTGGAAAGATAGTAAGTTATCTTTAACGTCAAAATGCTAACTATTTTAAATTAAAACTTAATATAATATAATGGTACTCAAACGATTAAAGAAAAAGAAAGAAAAAATATTTATTTGCTAACGTTGCACAATAGATAACATACAGACAATATACACACGGGATTTACACAAACAATACCTATATATATTAGCAATAAAACTATTTATGTTCTTTCCGATACCTACCAATATGCAACGCAATTTGACGATTAGGGAGTTAACTCCCCTGCATTATCTATTATCTACCTAATAATCACGTTTTACACACTTCCCGACAAAAAGTGAGCTGTAATAAAAAGTCCCCCACAGTTTTTTAGCCGCACCTCATCCGAATTGCCCCCAATATAGTTTAAAAAGAGGGTTTTGTTATTTCCATTCTGAGATTATTGTTGACGGAAGTATAAACTAGAGGTGTTAAAATAAGGTTATAAAAAAATTGTAAAAAAGTTGCTTCGTGGGGGACCGCAATGATGAGTACCTATTGTTTTGTGTGTGAGTTGTTTCGAATGGCTTTTTAAAAGCCAAGTCCAAACTAAAAAAATATGTTTGCTAATGAATACCAAAACGCCTGTTTCTCGTAAGGTAGGCTTAAACCATGTCAGATGTTTCAGGCGTTGCGTAGCAACAAATAACAAACACACACGCTCACAACTGTTTTCACCAAGATGGACATTCTCAGACACAGTACATAGAATATCACGAAATCAAAATGCATAGTATAGATAAATTAATATGAATATAAATATAATGCTGGGCATTTTCACACAGCATCATATAGCCCTAAACTCTTTTCTTTTGGGTGCCTACCTCATTCTGTCTGGTCATCCTTTTCTTCTCAGATAGGTAGGTACTTACTACTAATGCCTACTTACCTAAATTGCTTGTAAGTCAATTCTGTCAAATTTCAATTCTAATGTACCTACATAATTACTTACTTAATTGTAGCTCACTGTTACCTCAACAACTCACTACATCATTTATAAAATTGGGGTAATCTGTTATTGGCCTTATGCTTGATACAAATGTTTTTGCCTAGATTATAAGCAAATTTACCAATAAACCAAAAATTAATAAATAATAAACAAACTAAGCAGAGCTTGTGTTATGGGCACTACATATGGGACCAATATACTAAATACCTATATATTTTTTTGTAAATACTTACATATATTATACATAGAAAACACCCAGACCTGAGTGGCGCCAATCGAACCCGAAACCTCCAGTGACTCAGGTGGGTCTTCACCACTGCGCCACTGCGGTCGTCATGCCTAACCCTGTTCATGTAAAGCAGTCATTTGTTTTTGCCATCCCATGGTAACTATTTTATATGTCAAAGTATTGTAGATACCTACCAATTTCTGGAAATAGTCTCTCAGGACAGTTTTTTTTAATATTTGATGCTAAAGACTAGTATTAGGTATATTATCTGTGCCCAAAATGTAATTAGCAAAGTAGCTAGCTACATATTTTTATTTTTTGCGTTGTAGGATATATGCCTACTATTTTTCTAGTACTGCTGATTATTGAGTTTATCTATAAAAAATGCCTAAAAGCCGTGATAAAAAGTCCCCTATTGTATAAGTAATACGATAATTGTATTACTCACCACTCACACGCAATTCAATCACACATTCACCTGCACGCTTTTTGCGGTAAAAAGCACAAAAACCATAGCTTCCGTACAGGGGAGCGTTTAAAAAGTTATAAATAAATAATTTACGTTTTTTTGACGGCGCGTGCGTGTTTTACTTTATATTCTGTGGTTTTATCTTGGGGCGGGCAAATGTCAAGTGAGACGTGGTTCCGGTATTGTGCAACCCTCCAGGATAAGAGAAATCTTTTTTGGAAATAAAGCTATACGCACACACTTTTCGTTTCTTTTCAATTCCATTTAGAAGACAAGAAGAGACTATCATCCCGGTGGTCAAAATATTCAATCAAACAACGTAGGTACTTACTATTAAAAATAAAATAAAAATGAGTTTCGTTAAAAAAAATGAAAAAGTTTTCAAGACCTTTATATTGAAAGATTAAACTTAGCCAGATACAAAGCTGTCGGCCGCCATAATTGTACCTTTGACAATACGAATACGTTAATTTTATTGAATTAATTTCATTTTGTCACTTTCAGGATCATTGATAGTACATGATAGTATAATGACCATCTCATGTATCCTTTATCCATTAGATGTTATGTATCTGCGCGGTAATAATGAAAACCGTTTTCGGCAGTCGGGCAAAAATATAGCCATTTAAAGCTTTTGAATTAGCACAATTAAATTGAATAAAGCACAGACATATTTCTTTACTTTGACGGGATTATATTTCTTTCATTTTATAAACAAATAGAAAGCTCTGTCTTTTTTTCGTTTTATTTGCTTGCCGGTCGTATTTTTTCGCAATAATCCCTCTGCCGGGACGGAAACATGAAAGCTTTGAGAATTCCGTTACTCCATCTATGTTCTATACTCAGCCTAAAAAAATACTCCCAAAATG
Organism: Perizoma flavofasciatum; assembly: GCA_958496245.1. Taxonomy (NCBI): domain Eukaryota; kingdom Metazoa; phylum Arthropoda; class Insecta; order Lepidoptera; family Geometridae; genus Perizoma; species Perizoma flavofasciatum. The sequence continues at coordinate 11,398,225 of OY292423.1, forward strand.
AATGCCATTGTCCATTAATCAAGTTAAAAGGATTTTCGATCGCAAAAACTATGCTTTTGATGTCCAATACTGGCTAACCCTTTTTTACCATCGCGCCGGCCCAATGTACCGTTACCTTTGGTAATATTTAGAACATTTTCTTTGTGAGTTTTCTAAGCTTTTTACGACGGGCCACGACGTCGGGTGTCAGTCTTTTGTTGTCGGCACTAAAAGTAATAGATTTGCATATTCAAACTGGAAGATTTGCATTTTGTACCCATTTTGTTATTGATGCGTTAATTTTTATGTCACTCACGTTTGTCACAATGAGTTAAAATAATAAAATGTAAATTAAACGAAAACAGTTTGTCTATTATAATACCAAGAGCAGTTTTGAGTCCAAAAAGAAAGGTTTTTGTCAGGTTCGGTCATAGTGTATTTTCAGAAAGTTTTAAAGGGGACGCAAAATATTTTACCTAGGTTCTAGGTTAGGATACAAAATTTGATCTCTCCGTGAATCATCTTTTGTGTTGCACAGCATAAAAGGATTTAAATAAGGAACATAATTTTTGGGATTCCTTTTCCGCTTTTAATTGGACAAAAACTCGCTATTATAACAAACTGTTTTTTCTCTATGGTAGAGCTAATATGAAAGATACGTTTGTGATATTCCAATCACTGGAATAACATTTAAAAATGGAATGTGCATATGGCTGTAAGGGACAGTCTAAAGCAGGTACTCTCGTTTTTGCATTTCCTTTCCTTACTTTTTACAATAAAAACTTTCTTCTAAATAAATAATCCCGACATCGCTTGACAGGAATTCAAAGTAAAATAATAATTGTCTATGGCTGCATAGTTTTTTTATCAAGGTAAAGTAAAGTTAATGAAAAAACCTATCTTTTATCTCAGAACAGTGCTACGAAATACATAGTGATTGAAGACGTTGGCAGATAGGTAAAAGTAAAGTGGGTGGAATGGCAAAGAAGGAGTGGGGCCATAAATTCGGCCAGTCTCATCTAAATTTCCAATCAGTGCATTTATTTAAGCTTCGCAGTCAGGAGGGTGGAATGGACTGGCCCATTCTACTGTATTCATCACGTGTGAAATAAATAATACAACATGCAATATTATTCCTATACCTATACTCCTATATTTTTTCTCAAACTATTAAATCATCAATATCTACCTATTACTAGTAAAATACAAATCAAGGCATGTTATTAAAAAAAATTGAAAAACAGGGTTCAAATACCATTGACAAAAAATAAAAAAACACGGTTTGATTTTAATAAAGCAAGCATTTTAATGTGTACATTTTGTTACCTGTCTTGAAATCCTTATCATGATGGAAGCTAACCACTCTGTTGAGCAGTTTATTGTGTGGAACTCTAATTCCATAATCCTCAGCGCGTTGGCTGGCAGTGTCCTGGTGTCGATTGCGAGATACAGATATGTAAGAACAGTTCCACTATCGAATCGGGCGAGGCAAAAATAATTTTGATTCGAATTAAAAATTATCATAATTATTATACATAACTTTTTAGGATCCAAAGCTTTTGAATATCCGTTTTTGCTATTTATTGAAAGACTTGTTCAGCAGTAGGTAGACGTTTTTCGGCTGATGGTGATGATATATTTTTTATTGTATGCAGGTAAATTGTTCTTCAGGGTCAATGGATACCAAAAGAGTACAGAATTTTACTATTTAAAAATAATCATTAATTAAAAAAGACGTAATTTGCAGAACGTTGAAAATTTTAAACATATTTTTTTTTAAGTTCTGTAAATTACTTTAGAGATTAAAAGTTTCGCTTAGATATCGAGAACAGTACCAACAAAATAAGGATTTGTTGTAAAAAACGGACAGAACTAACGCAAAACACGTGTCCTTATGAAATAATAGAGAGGCATGTGTCGATGGAAGATTAAGCAAGTGTTGTATTATGGCACGGCTCAAAAGCTTTTCTAAGCAGAAGATACACTATCAGGCAATGATGTTTTCCTTTTTGGCTGTCATACGCAGACCTATTTTATATTTTTAATTATAACAGTCAATTAACAGTAAACGTAAACTAAGAGTAGAAACAAAGTGATTCAATTAACTAAATAAATAAGTAATAAGTTATTGTTGATTAATAAGTTAAATATTCCCCATTTTTTCATCAAAATTTCATGGCGGTATTGTTAAAAAAAAATATATATTATTAATTACCCTTGATATATACCCGATAAAAATAGAATAATTAATCGATTTACAGGTGGCATATATATCACGTCACATACACAAAAAACATACAGACGAATTGAGAACCTCCTCCTTTTTTAAAGTCGGGTGAAAATCGGTAGTAGGTGTATGTGTAAGATTATATTGACGGTTTTGAGGGCAATATAAGTCATGGTCATAGTGAGCCTGATGATGGAAAACATCAACGAACAGCCTACCCCCTTTTTCACATACTTTATACAAACGATACTATTACCAGTTTCCTTGTAACCTACAACTTGATGAAGTAATAGTGCCTTTACTGTTCAAATTATTTCTACTGTGATTCAGTTATTCTCTTCCTGGAACGCGCCAAAATCGTAATTCTAATAATATCCTCGCTTGTTTTGGGGATTAGGCTTTTTGAAAAAAAAAACGGATTTGGGCGTAAAAAGTTGCTTTATAATGCAGATGTTTGGTTTAGCGTAAGGTAAGATGGATGAGCATATAGATGGCACGTTATATTTTTAAGAATATAGGATATTCCAAAAAGTAATCCTCGGGGGGTCTCGAACTCGCGACCTCCCGTTTGGTACGAGGGGACTATACCAACTAAGCCGAATTCTTGTAATTTCCCTTAAGTTTGGGTTAGCACTTTAAAAACCAAATAAAACACAAAAAAAGAGCTTATTAGCCACCTAGATAAAGTAATGATTTTTAAAATAGACATCTATCAAGAAATGCTATATCTAAGAAAACTTTTGGTTAAAAGTCAGGAAGTCATTGTTGTTAAAAGCTTTTTTAATATTGATTCTTTCCTGTCGCCATAAAGTATCCATCTTTTCTAGAAAATTCAGATGCATCTGGTTCTAACACAAAAGTTGTTCTAATAGTATCACTTATCCTTATGTATAAAAAAATGGGCAGCATGAGTGGTCATCAAACAACAGCTGGCTTCTTTTAGGGCAAAAAAAAAAACAAAAAAGAAACCTCATACGCACCCCGTATGAGGTTTTGGAGCGTGCCGCCTCCGCACCGCCTCTTTGCACTAAAAACGGCAATTTTATTTTTAATGTTTATCAAAAATTCGCCGAACAACGAAAGCTGTCCATTACGTGATCTTGAGCAGTGCAAGACCATATGGTTAAGATTTAGATTGATTTAACTTAAATAAGAACACTTATGTCTAGAAATGACTTATGGATTTTTTTTGAATATATTTGTTATGCAAGAATAAATAAAAATCGTTAATTCCTAAAACTAAAAAAGTCAGATATTTCCTAACCTTTTTTTATTATAGACACGAAAATTTTGTATTCTTTATGATACAAAAATAATCTTTAGATTATGAATATGAAATAATCAGTATCCTGATTCTGATTCTTTTATTAAGATTGTTTCCTTGTGAATGCATCTGGTTGGCACGGAATGACGTAGGTAATTAACAAAGTTTTGTACATCAAATTTTACTTCTTACGAAAAACTGAAAAACAGCAGGATTTTTCACAAATTCAACCGACAAAAATGTTTGCAGGATCAAAAGGTTTACCATTTTTAGGAATCATTAATCATGTTATATTTTTTAATGGAGAGGTGTGTGTGAAAAATCACAAATTAGCGGTCAATAGAACTTTTTTCGGAATTTAAACGCCGACCTTTGATGAATGCTCCGATTAGAGAGTCTTTCCTACTGATATTTTTTTAACACCCGTTAAAAAGGTAATATTGAGAATTTATTTTGGTTCGTTTCTAGCTCTATTAAACTTTTGGTTAATCATAAAAATTGTGGACCACACAGTATATTATTCACTGTAGCAACCATAGTTTTGGTGACTTTGGTTATCTCGGATAATTAAAGACTAGGTAGTTGATGAAACATAATAAAAAAACTTTGTCAGCGTTGAGCTTGCGATCTGTCACGTGGAATACTAACTAGGTACTATGCAAAAACGCGGACATGTGTCAAATTAATTACATTTGATACATGTCTACGTGTCTCTGACTATTCCCTACTTAATATCCTCAGAGATCAGAGGATAAACTGATCTGAGCGTAATGAGTATGGATCTAAGAATCTTTACGATGGAGATTACAGTCTTGAGTGTGTTTGTTTAAACGTCAATTTATAAAAAAAATATTAATTTGTGAAAATCTGATCACCTGAAAAGAATAAAATAAAAAAGTAAAGTAAATAAGCACCTGCATTATTGATATAGGTACCTACCTCCAGAGGTGCATTTGAAAGACTTAAAATCTATTCTATCTATAAAAAAATGGACGTTACCCATAAGTATCCAAAAAATGTTCAAATTCAAAGGTTTTGCAATTCAAATGCATGTTTTAAGTACAGGTCTTTTGGCGCAGCTTGCAATGACACCTGCGCAGGCACGAACTTGGCAAAAAAGTGCGTTTCTATAGAGCCACCGATTCATGGTTTTATAGGAATGTATGGAGAGCAAAGGTGTGTGGAGCCTGCTTTACGAAAATGATACATGAATTATGTTGTAAGTTAGTTAGTTCGTATGATATGTTAGTTCGTAGGTCAGGATGAAACGGTCATAATTCCACAAAATGAAGGATACCAGAAACCAGCTAAGAGTCAATTATTTATCTTTGATACTATATAAAGAGCTGAGAGATGACACGCAACTGCATGCAAGAGCCTACCGATATTATTTAAGATAAGATAAGATAGGGTAATGTTTTATTTGTTTAAGAATACGGTTAGGTACGATTTTAATAATATGAGAACTTAGTTATTAACTCAACTATATTCTGTCTTATTTATTTCGGTAAACACAAAACTTACATTAAAATAAATTAAAAGAAAATGACAATGCTGTTTATAAAGTGTTAGTTATAAAATTATATTATTATGGAGTTAAAAATTCTTTAAAACATTTATGAATAAGTCGTCTCCAAACATTCTCTGTTCCCCTATCTGTACCTATGGAGTTAAGTTGAATTCTTTTAAGGAGTTTTTTTAAAACTCCTTACAATTGTACATCCGCTGGATTTGGGTCAGGCGACAATTGGGACGTTCGATCAGTGGGTTGAATAGACCTTAATATTGATAAAATATTGCCAAAATGGAAAAAGTGCGACGTATGAAGAACCTTCTAAGAAGGATGAAAAAATATCGGCTCATGTTGGTGCAAGTAGAAGTCTACTGGCGAAAAATAAACTGCATTGTATTGTATTTTTGTAGAGATGTCTTCAAAATGAAATCCTATGACTGGGTCTAAGCATGTATCATCACAAAATATGATATGAGGAGGAACGTAAATACAATAGATCCTAGTTTCATGAAAATAGCGAAACGAAACGAAATACGCGTTGCCTCAGCAAGCCTTCTTTCGAGGTCACACCTGCGAGGAAATTTTCCATAAACATGTTCTTTGTTAAATATTCCGGACTAAAAAACTGTTTCAAATAACCTACAGAGAGAAAACCGGCAAAGTGCAACTAGGCCATGAATATTGTAGGGTTCTGTCACATCTTTCCGAATGTCTTTTTTTTTTAATAAGACTGTGTTTAGTCAAAATTGTCTTAGTTGTACGCCGCACCATCTACGTCGATGAACGTCGATAACTAAGAATAGGTAAACCTTAAAACATGAACGATTGAAATTTTTCATGAATACAATGAAAGAAGTACTTAATTATATAAATTGTTTTATTTTTTACCCTGAGCGGGTTTAGTAGGTAATCTTAACTTATATAAACGTTTGTGTTTACTGACTGATGACGCACATAAAAAACTACTAAGTCTAGAAAGCTGAAAGGTAGGAACATAGGTTTATTTTTAATGTGCTAAGGAAGGATTTTTTGAAATTTCCACTTTGAGGTAGGAAAACCTTAAATTTCCACTTTAAGGTGGGGAAACCTTTGGGGGGAGGAACTTTATATGAACGTCTTTGTTCTTTAAAGTTACATACATGAAAATTAGAAATAGAGCTACTAAGCATAAATAAAAAATGACGTATTTCAGGGGTTTTTTAATATTCACATTTTAAGGGGGAAAATTTGTATGGGAGTATTTTTTTTTAAAGGAACTCGATAATTGGAATTGTAGTTACTCATCATAAATAAATAATGACGTTTTTTAGGATTTTTAGATTTTCACATTTTGAGCGAGGAAATTTTTGTATGGGAGAATCGGTTTTTTTAAAACACGACCCCACACGAGCAAAGCCGCTGGCAACACTGATATTTCGAAAGACTCTCGCTCGTTTATTATGAAATGCAAAATCAATACGTTGAGAGACATGTCAGTTGCTGTCATCTATATACCATGTTAAACAAGAAGCCACAAACAGATGGACCACCTGAAGCAAGAAGGCATATAGTCTCGTGACCTGGAAGTTTTACCCAGAAGAAGCTAGTACAAATAATGTCAGCTAGAGGCACCTACCCGCAGCTCTGAGAAAATAAGAAGCTGCTTAGGACCCGATTGATTGAAAATTATTGAGGATTACTCTAATGGCATAATCCAGGGAAGAAATCAGGGAATATGCTTGTATAGAAAAATGCCGGTTGCATCGTCAGGGTTGGCCTTTAAGTAGCTTTAGTGACACAAATAAGTACATGCACATTCGAACTTATTTACCTTCTAAACTCAGAAATTGAGCCAAACTTCAGTCACTAAAACATATAAGTGATTCAGAATAACGGTCTATAAATATTCATTAGTAGTTTTTACCTTAAAGTTGGCATAAAATTGTATTGTCTGTTAAAAAATACCGCATCAGAATTAACAATTGGCGGAGACAAAAGAATTCGTTATTTTTAGACTGTTGTTTCAAGTTTGCCATATTCCACGCTTGGAATACCTTTTGAAAATCTTAAAACCACAGGTAGATAATTAGATTTTTATTATATTTTGATCTAAAAAACAAGGATTATTGCTGTTCAATATTATGTTTCGTATTCTATTGGCGTAAAACTAAATTAAAATATTAAATAACAGCTCCAAAACTAATTACTCAACTTAGTAAAAATGGACAATGTCCTATTCAATAGTAAAATAATATACAATAGTATATTATTTTACGTAAAATAAGTAATATCAACCTAAAATATTCAGACACGATGTAAATTGGTGATTAAAGCTTCATGACTTTAATTCGTTATGTTATTTCAAGCGAAGACTAGAGCAAATTTATAAGAAACTCGTATATGTATGTAGTAGCACTTTTGAATTCCTCGGATATGTTTAGTTTACTTCTTAGATGTCTATAGATAGGTATATTTATCTTACTTCGTTCTAGAACATAACCTGAAGAATCGTATACTTACTAACAAAATCATTGTTTTCGGGCATTATCGTGAAAGAATTCGCCTGGAAAGTTATAAAGACCATTCCAATATCTAAATTTAAAGTTGCTCAGCAAAGGTTACAAAATTTTTGGTTAAATCTGGAGTACGTTTCCTTATTGTCACCCTTAATGACCCCCGCCTCGAGAAGTTATCCACAAGAAAATAAAAGTCAGCATCTTAAGTAGGGTATCTAGATACCTAGGGTAGATACCTATAATTTCAAGTAAGGTACTTAGCTAATACATTTTTGGCTTAAAGGCCGCTGTTGGACAGGATATTTTTTTAAGTTTGAGCCAAATTTGTTCTACCTCCTCCTCCTGTTTTGCGTATATATTTTTATTTTTATGGTTACAAAAAAGGTAAAATAATAATTAAAAAAACTGAGTTAAATTAAATTTTATTTTTATGCGCACGCATCCAACACAAATTAAAAGTAGGTAATCGTACGTTAATTGAGGTACATTACTGAGTTTGGTATAGGTACATAGATACATTTATGCAGAACAAACATATCATTTTTATACAATCTACATAAACAGTAAACAAAACCTAAATTATTATAATAGTTCACCACACTCCTACTTCCTATGAGGAAAAATAAATAAAATAAACTTTTCTCGATTGATATAAATACACTCTGTTTCACTTATTTCATAATACACACATTATAATATAACTTTATTTTTTAACTGTCTGACACAATTATTTATAATTCTATGACTAATAGGTAACTTTACCGTTTTGTTTTCAAAATGTACAATCACTTAAAATTAACATGAAAACCACGAGAATTCTATTTTTTGTACTTAATCAAGAGATACAGTCTTGTCTTACATTGGTCACTTGTTTTTAACTAAACTTTGTAATACTATTTAATATACTGCAATGTATATTAATGATACACACAGAAAAGTATTCTAATTAATCCTTAATTTATTACATTCATCAAAGATTTAAATAGTTACATTCGCTGGACTATGCTGACCTTTTACTTCACCGCAGTCAATTCGTACCTAACAATTTAAATCTTTGGTTTACATCTTATTATTTCTCAGAATAGCTTCCTAAACTGTAATTGATTTTATACTAGATCGACAAAAAGTATAATACATTTTCTAAAACTTACCTAAGAGGACCTAAATTAAGGCAGATAAATATTAAATAAGTACAAATCTATTTACAATTATATTTACTACAAACCTTACCGAGTTAGCAGAGTTTATCTAACGCTGTGCCTAACAAAGCGAGAAGTCGTAATTTATAACACAAAAGTCAAGTAAACTGAACAACCAACACCCCTTACTCGTAGTCTTTGGCCTAAATATTTCACACTCTAGAATAACTTATTTTTACAATGGCATAGTACACGCTACGAGAAACATTGACTAGTGTTACATGCACTTATGCTATTTTAATTGCCTCGTAGACGATTCGACATCGTGGCAGCTTTAATCAACCTACACATTTTAGGTTACTGTACGTCTAGTAGTGCAGAGTGAACTAGTTAAACCTAGCTCAAGTGTTGGGCACGTCCAAGGTGAATGAAGAAAGCCACGCGATCAGCACTTCTCTCGCCACATTTGTTGCACATAAACGGATCGTTATAACCATGGAATCCCATGTGGATAGTGTGCATTGTCAGATCTCCGAAAGTGATGTCACAATATTGACAAGAGTAGGCGTTTGGAGCGGTCGCAGACGGGACTTCCACTGAGGCTTCAGATTCGGACTCTGAAACTTCCCCATTCTGAATTTTTTCGTCTTCATGTTGAAGCCTCAAAGCGGCAGGCTGCAGTTTGAATGCGCGTCCTTTCCTTCTATTCTTTAATGCTGTGGTAGGAGTCACCGGAGTTGCTCGTTCTTGGGTCGGCGGGGGAGACCCGGCGTCGCTAGTTTTGGTGCTAGTTAAGTCCAGAGCGTCGTTCGCTTGGACGACAGACGGCGGAGAGGCTCTTTGGATTGGTGATCGGTGCGCTGTTGGCGTAGTGGGTTGGCTGAGTGGAGACTTGGCCGGTGGAGAAGTGATCCCAGATTCAGAAGGACGCTCGAAGGACAAGCGATGATGTAAGAGGGACGGAGGAGGCGAAGGAGTTCGTTTTTCCATTTCGGGATGTTTGGGAGAGGTCCTTTGCTCGTAGTTGTTGTTCGGTGGAAATAGGAAGGAGTGTGGTAGGATTGGCGGTAAGTAAGGTAGGTTGACGGGGAAGTGGCTGCCAAAAAGCGGGTGTGTCGGTGTTGGCTGTGGAGGTTGTTGGTTACTGCTCATTGGTGGTTGATGCTCAAACATTTTTGAGAAAGGCTTCTGTTTCGGCCCACGACGTGTTCCGTAGACATCTATTATAGGGAGAGGGTTAGGAGTACCGTCCATATTGAGAACCATAGCCGGGTTGTGTTGGTACTTGCGGAGGTGAAGTTTTAGGGAGTGACAGTATTTGGTAGCGTAGTTGCAATCAGCACAGCGATATTGGTAAACGTTGGAGTGAGATTTTAAATGCGAGTTGAGCATTGATTTGTTCACGCAGGAGTAGGAGCACTGAGTACACTGGAACGGTTTTGAACCCATATGGTTCCTCATGTGGTATTCGAGATGATGCTTGTATTCTGTCACGAATGGGCATTTGCGGCAGCACAGCATCTTCTCTGGTTTAATGTGCTCCTTGCTGTGCTCCCAGAAACTGAGCTTGGTTACAGCGATGAAATCGCACTGTTTGCATTTGAATGTCTTAACTTTGCCATGGGAATTGACAGCCGGGACGCGTAGACCGGGTTCATCGTCGAAGTCTTCGTCCATGCCAGAACCATCGCGGCCATCGTCACCGTGCTCTTTGCCCTGGCCGTCGAACCCTGAATCGTGGAAGCGATCAAAAGACCGCCTCTCGCTGTCTCTGTCTGGTGAGGACGGCGTTCTGGGTGATTTGGGTGGTGTTGCATCAGCGCGGGCTAGAGGAGTAGACACATGTGTGGGAGGTGCCAGACTCCTAGGCGAGTAACTGTCATATCCTGGAGAATGTTCCCTTCCATCGTTTGTACGAGGCTCGAAGCCGGGCGGTGTGAGGAGACTGTACGGCAGCCCGTTTCGGAACGCATCCAAATGCATACCTAAGTTGGCCTTAGCCTTCAAGGGCATGGAGTCGTAGAAGGGTGCAGGCTCGCCGGAGCTGCCCACGCTGCGGGGAGAGTGGCCGTTTGAGTCCTTGCTGGAGGATGATGGGGACGCGCTATGAAACCCTTCTGAGTAGAACCCACTAATTTGCTCCTTGGTAAAGCTTCCTTCCTCCATAGGTTCAGATTTCTAAAAAGAAAATTGCGTGTTAGGAAATTATGAATAGTTATGTGTGAACTAGTTTAGGGGTTTAGTTTAACTTTTTAGTTTGGGGCTAGATGATGCTGTGATCAAAATGCCCATTATTGTTTTTATTATTTATTAACTTTTTTTAAGAAGTTAAAAAATATCCAACTATTCTTTAAAGGTATACTTACAACTTGTGGGGGCTGTAGTAGTGAACCCCAGGCTTGAGGGTGGTTGGAATGGGGTGCGGGCGGCATGCCGGCGGGTGATGCGCAACTTAACATTCCTACGAAAAAAGAAAAAATAATTTACATCATTTTATAACAAATGAGGTCAATGATAGTATATGGTCTTCTTTAAACAATATCCGCATTAAAAAGTGCTTAGCAAACTATTCGTGTCATTGCGTTTGAACAACAAAATGTGTAATGCTAAATATTACGGCTAATTTAGCAAAAATGACGGCGTAAAAAATGCGAGACGCGTTTGTCACGTAGTTTAAGGGCCAGTTTCTACTGAAGTGAAGACGGGTATAAGACTCGTCTCTTATTTGTGTCACTATATGCACAGTATTTATTTACACGTAGTAGTACGTAGTACGTAGTAGTACGTAGTACGTAGTAGTACGTACGTAGTATATGAACAGTATTTATTTACACCGCTGCCACAGCGTCAGTTTGACCGGGCCATTACAGGCCCGGTCAGGCAGCGGTGGCAATCAAAGGGAAAAGGTTGTCGGCACCGCACCACCGGCACCGCGTCAGTTTGACTGGGCCCCAACGCCAATAGATAGAATCGAAAACGTATCTAAGAAACATTTCTTGGATATGTTTTTCGCCACACGTCACCAGAGGGCGTTGTCATAGACAATGAAAAACAGCACAAGGGATTGAACAGTTTTTCAAAAATTAACTTGTCTACTTTGACCCTTACTTCGTTCTGTTATCATGTGTATTTTTACAGATTTTAAGTCAGAGGCATATCGTCTTTTCAAAGAAAACTGCCTCTAGGGCATAGTTACCTAAGTCTTTGTTTCAGTTTAGTACAAACGGGAATTAAGTGGACAGTTGTCAATTTGCAATAATCATTAGATAATTGGCAAAGGCGCCGCCGAACAGAGCGATAAAGACAATTTTCTTTTGAAAACCAAATTACTGTGATTAGCTTCTTATTTGAGAAGCCGTCATCGTTTCAGACGTAGGTCACATTGTTTGTTAACCGTTTTAGGGAATAATTTGCTACAACTTAATTAGTAGGTACTAATTATACCTATTGAATGCAAATTGGTTTGAGAGGTTACCTATTTTTGTCATTTTAACATATTTACATACCACTTTTGTCATACTTATATTAGATAAGTGATATGCAACCTACCTATGCAAAGCCCACAGATTTTATTTCAAAAGCAGAAGCTAATTTCATTATCAAAGTTCATGGGAGCAGTAGTACCTACGTGTAAATAAATACTGGACTAGATAATATGCAGACAGTATAGGTATATACTTAGACAGTATATAAGGTGGTAGAAATCCATAAAACCGCCCATTGTGCATTTCTTTTGTTGTTTAAGTTATTTCTTTTTATGTTTACCATAAAAAAATCTATAACGATAACCCCGTCCGATCTAAAAGGGTATTATTTTGTAGACAGGAATTCTATTTTTTTATCTTGATGAATGAAGAACTTATGCGATGACTAGCTTCTGCCCACGGCTTCGCCCGCGTAGTACCCGGGTAAAGAGTAGCCTATGTGTTATTCTGATGTATAAGTTATATTACTATAGAGTTTCATCAAAATCCGTTCAGTAGTTTTTGCGTGACAGAATAACAAACATCCATCCTCACAAACTTTCACGTTTATAATATTAGTAGGATATGATAGAGTAGTCGGCACATGTCACTTTTACCTATATACAATAGTAGAGTACAGCATAGGTAAAGGTTATTTGCTTTTTACATTATTATTTTATACAATATTAATAATATTATGCATGTAGGTGTATAAACGCTTAAACAAACAGTCCTAAAAAAGTAGTTTTTGTTGCCGTCAATCTTCCTAATACCTGATCCGATTTGAATGAAATTTGCAATAGGTAGAAAAGTATATATTGGCTATTTGCTCGGATACAATGCATGCAAAGCCGTAGCCATGAGCATAAGCTAGTGCATATTATATAAAATTCATGACTATCTAAATCCTGGCAAAAAATACTATAAATTTATAAATAGCTTGTATGAGTGTGTAGGTATCTACTGGCAACAATGATATCAATGCTAAATAAATTAAAAGAGGTGATATCACGAACCCTTGTTCCTAATGCTACCTACCGCCTAAATACTTTTTAAAATTAAAACAAAACTGTATAGGTATTGTATCACATTATATTAGTATGGTAGACTCTCGATACTTTTTAAATTCATACACAAGGTAATAATATAATATATAATTATAATACATACCTTGTCCTAAACTGCACAGCAGGCGTCTTCAATATCACAACACTCAAAAGTTCTCATTAAAGTTCAACTTCACAAAAGTCTTGTTTCACTGCCGAAAATATTTTAGGTAACTAACTACACACGAGAAATAGACCAAATCGTTTTTTGGAACAACCCTTCTCTGCAGCAGGCGAAAAACGTCTGCACGTCGCTGTCTCTCACAATGAACTGAAAAAAATCTGTCAATTTTTATGCTCCAAACATCGATAAATGTATTCTACATTTGAAGGCGACGAGTTTTCTCTAGAAAGGGACGGAGGTAGAGCCAGATATGCGGGTCCCTTTCGCTCGCCCCACAGCCTATTTTTATTCGAAGTATTCGAACCAATACGAGGCCAGCTACTGTGGGAGGGGATCAAGTTATTAAGTTATTGTTTATGCGATATTAATAATAAAAAAAACAATCCCTTGGAGCTCTTGCTGTTGTTGTGGTAACCTATAGGCGTTACTGTATCAGGTTATTATAAAACAATATATCAGCGAGTATTAAGGGAAATTAGATTGTTTTTGTAATGTTGTACCGCCTGTGGCGGTAATATGATTTTGTTTTGTCTCATTTATTAACTACGGGTAATTTTGTAAATAAAATTTGACTAAGAGGATAATGATGTCAATTTTGTCAATTTAATATTAATTTATAATTATCCTTAACTTTTACGAAAATATCTACGTGAAATATAATTAATTTTATTCATGTCACTATAATGAGTAACCAGTAAAATTATTATCAAAAATATTTGTCAATTTACCTCTCGCTATTAAAACAGAAAATGGTCCTAAGTTTAGAAGGAGTCGGAAAAAGTATTGCTTTTAAAGTTATTTTAAGCATAATCTTAACGACTAATTTGATGAGACTGATAATTATCTTTGTTTTGGTGTCTAGTGTGTAAATAATAACTATTCTGTGCCTGAAAAGGCAAACATTTAAAACATACCTATTATCATAACATCTTTCTACACCGTTTTCATTTTGTTCTATAAAGTACGAGTAAAATAATCTCAGAACTGTATCTATTATAGACGTAATACGATACATGTAATATATCACATTATATACCTACAAAATTTATACATCTCCCTCCCTATGCAGCGTTTTTTATGCTCAGGTTAAAAATAAACGATAAAAAGCTGTCTCGATAGGAAAGCGCTTCGAGGGGCGTCCAATTTTTTAGCGGTGCGACCAACCAATCGCAGGGCGCCTACGATAAATTAACATCATTTACTTTTTCTAAGTTTATATGAAGTTTAAACGGATTTTAAGGTTTTATTATAGAAAATAGACCACATTAAAGAGAATAGAAGAATCATAAAAAAAACACGCAGAATTTGTTGCCTGATTCTTCTGTACTTAGTTGCACGAGAGGAAACAGCCAAAATTCACTTTAATATTTTAAAATCACATAGCTTATAAGTTGATGTTTCTACATAATCATTGTGTCATTTTTTGAAAGTACTATGAACAAGACATCTATTGTATGCTCATACTGTAGGTATCTGTTATTTATCCTATAACTATTATAAACGTGAAAGTTTGTAAGGATGGATGTTTGTTTCTCTTTCACGCAAAAACTACTGAACGAATTTCGATAAAACTTTACAGTAATATAGCTTATACATCAGGATAACACATAGGCTACATTTCATCTGGGTACCATGCAGGCGAAGCCGTGGGCAGAAGCTAGTCCTACTATCCTATCCTACTAATATTATAAATACTCAAGTTTATGAGGATGGATGTTCGTTACTCTTTCACGCAAAAACTACTGAACGGATTTTGATGAAACTTTACAATAATATAGATTATACATCAGAATAACATATAGGTTACTTTTTATCCGGGTACCAAGCGGGCGAAGCCGTGGTCAGAAGCTAGTCCTACTAATATTATAAACGCGAAGTTTGTGTGGATGGATGTTTGTTACTCTTTCACGCAAAAACTACTGAATCGATTTTGATGAAACTTTACAGCTATATAGCTTAAACATCAGAATAACAAATAGGCTTCCTTTTAGAAGCTAGTTATTTATAACTAAATGTATTGGTTTTACGATTTACGGAGTGGTAGATTTTTGACTCAAACATTATTATGTTTGCCACCGAGTAACACGGTCCTTGGTAATTTTGGTTGTTAAAGATCTACAAACGTTTCATTCCTACCATTGAATGTTACGGCTGCGGCAGTTGTGATGAAAAGGATTAAATATTCGAAAACAATAGTCGCCAAAGTTTCTGACAGTACCGTTAGAGAGCGTCCTTTGTCCCCGGTAGGTACCGCTAATAAAATGAAAGGTTGTTTATTTGTGCGATTTTTCGGGATTATTTTAATCCCCAAACAATTTATGTTAATCCTGTTAAGGCGGGAGATGGTAGAGAGAGTAATGAAATGTGTTTTTTGTAAATAACTTGCAGGTATTTTTAGAGTTACCTATTTGCTGGGTTTTTAAGAAAACATTCCCGGACATACTTTTAATCCCTTCTCATTATAAAAATTAACAACTAAAATGTTATTTTTATCTTACCGTTTGGGTAGTAAAAAATATATAAATAGTAGGTACGTATAGTAGTTGCAAGACAGATAAAAATAATTTAAAATGAATTGCATGAAATTAAATACAGAATACGAAACTCTTGTCATAATTTTTTTGTAAGATTCTTACAAAAAAGAACGAACAATTATTAAACATAAAATGAATATTCATAAACTAAAAAATCTTGTTCTTCCTCAATGACAGACAACGAGAAAATTTATTTTTAACTGACTTCAAAAAACAGAGGTGGTTCTTAAATCGGCTGTATTTTTTTATCATGTATGTTTGTTACTTGATATCTTCGCCAATTGTCAACCGATTTTTATGATGCTTTTGTTGCTATATACAGAACTAGCTTCTGTCCACGGCTTCGCCCGCGTAGTGCCTGGTAAAGTATAAAGTAAAAGTACCTAGTTTAAGTAGTAAAAAGGAGCCTATGTGTTATTCTAATGTATAAGCTATATAACTGAAAAGTTTCATGAAATTCTGTTCACTAGTTTTTGTGTGAAAGAGTAATAAACATCCATCCCACAAACTTTCGCGTTTTAAATAGTAGTAGGATGATTTCGAGGTAGTCCTATAAAAGTTTTATTCCTGAGGGATTTCTATTTTCCCCATAAAACTTAATAAACATCATTATCTTATGGAATCACGACTAGCCGAAACATTTTTTGTAGGCGATTTATCTTTTGTTTATTATTCGAAAGAGTGTCATCCCGAGTGACCAAAATTACGCAAGCACGTGAAGATCTGATGATAGAGTGCCTGCAGTATAGAAACCGTAAAATTGGAACTGCAAACGTATCACGAATATCGCGATTTTCTTATTATAAACAGACTTCAAATAGGAAGAAGTGCCTAATTTGTGTGTATGTTTTTTAATTTACATAATTTTAATTACTTTCGAGGATCATTTACCTACTAAGTGAGTAAGTAATTACCTACCATGCTAAAAAAAATACCACACCTACATCTTTTGCATATCAAAAACATACATAACCCAGACAGAAAGGAAATTTCATTATTTATAACAATACAATATATATCAATATGTCTTGATTTGTATATCATTCTTTTAAACAAAAAAAATATTTATATAAGTAGTACATCAGTCGTGTAGTTCCCATAACACAAGCTCTGCTTACTTTGGGCACAGATATTATAACTTTGGGGCTAGATGCTGTGTAAAAAAAAATGTTCAGCATTATATCAAGATTTTTGGGATATAAATCCCACATACCACATAAATCCATCTTAAGTGTGGGTTAACACTCTTCTTATTTGCAGTACAAAATACAGAACAGAATAGAAACTTTATATTAGTTATCACGATAGCCTAGTGGGATGAACCTGGACTTCCGATTCGAAGGTCGTGAAAGTAACGCCTTTACCCTGCATTCGGACACTATAGGCTAATAATAATAATAATCTACACCAATACCTATTATAGAGACGTAAATTTGTTAGTTTAAATGTAGTAGGTAATCTCCGAAATTACTCATCCGATTTCTAATAATATTTCACTAAGATTTAAAATGGACATACAGGGTGGACGTATGTTGTTTATTATCCAATTAAAATAAAAAAGCTTTTCGCGTATACCAATTTTGCATCGTAAGTCGACGAAAAACGGTCAAGCGAATGCGTTTCTTAAGAACGCTGCCTTAACTGTATGAGATACTTTTCATCGGCCAATTTATATCCGTGTACCACGCGGGCGAAGCCAAGGGCAGTAGCTGTGAAAGTTTGTGAGGATGTTTGTTCCTCTTTCACGCAAAAACTACTAAACGGATTTGATGAAACTTTATAGTAATACAACTTATAAGTACATCAGAATAACACATAGGCTACTTTTTACCATGCGGGCGAAGCCGAGGGCAGTAGCTAGTAATTTATAATCAGGTTCAAATTAGTGGACTACGTGCCACTTTTGTTCTAGTATTTGTTGTTGATTATTCACTTTGTTTTCAAACGAATTGTTTACGTAACATTATTTGCTCTGGTCGACGCCGTTCGCTATCTATGAGGAACAAATCATTTTAGCCATATAACGAGTAGTACATTAGGGGTGAGTAAATAAAAAAAATGGGTTAAATGTACTTTACATCCTTAGTTAGTATACACGTAGTGTGTGGGAAAGTTACGATAAAACTTACCAATACTATTTTTATCGGTAGCTACTGTAGGTTAAAGTCTATAGTGATTTTAGAAGTCGTAGAGCTCTTTTTGTCATAGTATATAGTACATTAAGTTCTACCCTCATGCCATTTCTGCCGCCAAGAAATAATACTTACATTACTGTGTTCCGGTTTGAAGGGTATGGGTGCCGGTGAAATTACAGGAACATGAGACTTTTCACTTGTTATTTCTCAGAATCATAACATAAGATTAGAAGAAAAAGACACATCTTTTGCAAAGAGACAGTTCATAACGTCAATGGTCTCTAATTTATGATATTACTAGCTTCTGCCCATGGTTTCGCCCGCATGGTATCCGGATAAAAATGTGTATATGATAACTAGGTAGATAGTCTATGTGTTATTCTGATGTATATAAGCTATATTACTGTAAAGTTTCATCAAAATCCGTTTAGTAGTTTTTGCGTGAAAGAGGAACAAACATCCTCACAAACTTTCACGTTTATAATATAAGTAGTATAGGATAAACAATGATTTAGATCTTTATCCACTGCAAAAAGACCTTAACAATTTCTAAAAACCAAAAGCTATAATAAAATAGAGGACATCGTATACACAATAACGTTTTAGTTCACATCCACTCTCAAGCAATAGCAGACCATTTTATATTCCTATTAGTTACTACTTATAAAATAATAATAAAAATATTATGGAATACCGGGTTTTCCTTATAAAGCAAATAATTGCTTAAAAGGGCAGCCCAAACCCCTCTAGGTAAGCACTAATTTATAAGTTACAGAAATAAATATTTTGTACTAGCTTCTGTCCAAGGCTTCGCCTGCGTGGTACCCGGCTAAAAAGTAGCCCATGTGTTATTCTGATGTATAATCTATGTTCCTGTAAAGTTTCATCAAAATCCGTTCTGTAGTTTTTGCGTGAAAGAGTAACAAGCATCCATCCTCACAAACTTTCGCGTTTATAATAGTAGTAGGATTTGCAGTCAAAACGCGCGTGTGAGACACCTCGGGTGATGCAAGCGTCCGTAGGTTACGGTAACCGCTTACCAATAGGTGAGCTGCATACTTGTTTGCCACTAAAGTGGCAATAAGTATAAAAAAACTTACTATATTTCCAGGATAGCATATCAAAACGATTTTTTACTCAATTTAAAAATTAGCTCAAATACGAAATAGCTGCAATTTATGGTTTTTATTTTCTAGATAGTTTGATAAACTCATTATTGAATATACGGGCTCGGTCAAACTGGCGTGCTGGCTGTGGCCCTGGTCTCTATTCTACCTAATAATTAATTAATTGCGAATAAATGCCGTTTTTCTCATAAAAGTATAATTCTAAGCGCCGATGTACGAACTTTCGAGAAATTTGACTACTCTGGGAATTTCAAATCAAATATTTACAGTCCTATGCCGTCTCGTGATTATTCAAAGTGCGTGTGACAGTTGACAGTTTATAATTTCGGACAGTTTATAAGCACGGACTTTTTGATAAAACTATCGCTAGGGCTTGCAGGAAGGTGGTTGTTTTCATCTTTGTTGCCGTGGCGGAATCAGGATCTATCCGGAAGTAGCTGTACAAATCATGGAAACAAATTAATATTATTTATTTTACAACCTGCAACCTTATTGATTCAAAGTCCTAAACTTTGTTTATTATTTAATTAAAGGATTACCGAATAATCATCAAACCGCGGCTCCCACATACGGAAACGTGTTTTTTTTTCTTCTATGAAATTTAAAATGACACATATCAGAGACAATACAATAGAAACAGACAAAACAGTGTTATTTAAAAAATCTTAGGAGTACCTAATTGTGTAAAAGTTTAAAGTATGTTTAGGTTTTTTCTCGAAATGTTATAGCAAAATACACTTCAATCGTTTAAAAACAGCTTTAAAAAATAAATAGTTTTTTAGCTTTGTAAAATGAATAACTTTTATTTACTTGCCACACATAAAGCCGGTATATATTGTTTATATGGTCTCTAAAACGGCTTAACCGATTGTAATGTGGTTTTTAATTCCACAACACTAGGGTGCGCTGCAATACGTGAAACATAACACATAATGTTTTTAATTTTAGAAAAATATAGGATATTATTATATAATGTGGTTTATTTTGTGACATAACTTTAAACAAAAACCACACGTCGAAAACTCCCCAACTGAATTTCTAAGAAAATGAAATATTTAATAACAAATGAAAAAGGAAACAGCATTGAAAACCCTATTAAGTAATGTGACATGGTGACTGTTGGAAATCAAATAACTAACAATTGTTTAATTTAAAACTATTTACCTACTTGTAATTAGAGATTTGTGGCACCAGAATAATGTATATTATTATTATTTTTCCATTAGTCGTAGACAGAGACGAGTTTTTTAATTAACTGATTTCGTTAACTTTGTCGCCATAATGTTAATGGATTTATTAAAAAACTTGAAAACCCTCAACACGTATCAACCTTTTCAAATTATTTCAAACATTTTAGGTACGTCTATCCGGATATCATAGTCCTGACATAGTCCTGATCCCACAGGATTCCCTTGTCGCGGATATTATACTTACGAGTACCGTGGCAGTAAGAGATGATAAGAGCCGAACACCGGGCTCAGTGGCGCGTATTGGGAGTGGCCTATGTCCAGCAGTAAACTGATGTGGGCTGATGATGATGATGATGATGAGTATCGTGGTACCCCAATACCCAGATCCAGAACAAATATCTGCTACTTATGTTTGCTGAACATGCAAACATAAGTCTCTATCAGTGATGACACTATATCACTGATCACAGTGATATAGTGTCATCATGTGATCGCAGTCAACATATCTACCAAGGTACCATCTGTATGAGCCAAGTTATCAAGACATACTTATAAGTTAATACCTACTTAGCATGTAGTACATGGAATGTTACTTTTAGCAAGTTATGGTCACTGCTCACTTGTGACTTTGAAAGCATTCGATTAAGACTATGTGAGAGATAGTACCAGAGTTTGGAAGGAGAACAAAAAAGTCAATAGATTTCCTTAATCATTATCATCATCCACAGTCCGACTTCAACCACAGCTGGGTATAGGCGTACCTCAGTTTGTGGCATCACGATCCTGCGTTAGTCTAAACCATCCACAGGCCGCGACGTTGTCTATTTCGTCTGCTCATCTCGCTGTCGGACGTCCAACGTTTCTATAACCACTCCTCGGCCACCATTCAAACATTTTCCTGCTCCACCTGACATCATCACATCTTGCCCCGTCCAACTCCAAGACTAAGACTCCTAAGAATCCTAAGACTTTATTTAAAATCATTTGATTTATCATGTTCATAGGTCTTCGAACCTATGAGCTACCAATCAGAAGTGGGTATCGTGGCCACCGCGGCTTGGCTAGTGGGTATGCGAGTACAAATGAAGGTGCTATAAAATGGAACCGCCAAACTTGCATTCCAAAGTGTCCTTCGTACTTCGAGTGGTATCTGTGAAAATGACCCTCCGTTAGTAATGTCCATTTCCCGGTCACCGCTCTATTGTAGTGATGTACTGGATATGTACGTTACTTCCGTATCAGTATCTTGTACGACTTTACGGAATATAAACAATTGTCGGGCAGAGGAGGATTCGCGGAAAATATTCGTTCGTGAATAAAATGACGTCAACTACATTTATAATAATGTGTACGATATTTTTATAACGCTTTTAGCTAACTTGTTAAATTATATAATCAATTTGTATAAGAAAAGGTTTTAAAATATGTATCACATTTACATTTTAATGTGAAGATTGAAATGAATTTGATAATAATTATCATGTACCTATTGTAAATTTAGTTACCTTCCTTACTATAAATAACTTAAGTTTAACGATACGAGAATAAAAACAGAAAATGCTGTTATCTGAGTGTTAGATTCTCTAAATTAATTCTTAAATATTACTCTTGATTCCTTTGAATACAAATTAAGTACCTAAGTAGATAGATAGATTAACTCTTTATTGCACAAACTACCTTAAAAAAATAAACAAAATATACAACTATAGGTACACAACTTGATTATGTATTTTGATTAAGACATCTGATTTCAGTATCCGTATTTGGGGTTCCAGTTTAACAACGGTCTGGCACATCACTGCTCTCAGCCAAACCAAGGATTCAATAGCAGGTTCTTCGGCGGTACTTACGCAGAAATATGCCCCGCATTTAGGGTCGTGAAGAAAACCGCCCTTATCGCAAGTAAAAAGTAATGCGTCCAGCTTTTATGGCAGTTTCGAGACACACTCTTTATTACGGAGGGCTGGAGGGGCTTGGACGCTGGCGAAGGGCGGTGGACATCAGGAGAAACTTAATAACTCAATTTAATCGAAAATAAAGTAGATCTAAATGTATTCAAACATTTCGTGAATCAAGAAAGAAAGCGCTTAGATAGGATATTACGAAATACAACCACCCCTAGAGTTTCAATAGAAGGTAATTTCATATTTACATGACCACGGTGGCGGAACGGCAAGTCCTATACCCAGACACTGACTATACCCAGGCATTATGTTCTCCTATGTATTTATATTAAATATATAATAATGCTGGACATTTTTCACACAGCATCATGGAGCCCCAAACTAAGCAGAGCTTGTATTATGGGAACTACATGACTGATATACTACTTATATACTTTTTTTTTTGTAAATACTTTACTTAATTATTTGCAGATCTTACAAACATTTGTCCCGTGACAGGAATAGAACCCGCAACCTTCTACGTCTCAGGCGGACCTTCCCCCACTGTGCCACAGCGGTCGTCAAAACCTGGTGCAATACAAAATTTACTACTTACTATAGCTATTACTATATAGCTAATTGACAGTTTTAGCACAAAGCTCAGAATTTTGTTACAGAAGCGTACATATAGGTAGGTAGGTACTTACTGTCTCTCAGTGTACAACAGCGCGTATTCCCCCCTCGTATAAAAAATGATTGTACCTTCAAATCTATCCCGAGGGCGACCCTCCGTCCCTCCCACCACCCTCAGAGTGACTCCAACTTATCTAACGTCTTTGAAGCAGAGATTTCTTTAGGACTGCCAGTAAAACAGAGTTTTCTGAGATTCTACATGACTCTGCCACGAGCAAAATATAGGAAGATGTAAAATATTATTAGTAGGAGCATATACAAGATCGGCGAATCATTATAAGATCTTTTCTGGGTCCAATACTTAAATTATTAGTATTAAGTGTATAAGTAATATATCAATCATGTAGTTCCCATAATACAAGTTCAGCTTAGTTTGAGTCAAAAAAATGCTGTGTCAAAAAAATACCAGTATTAATATTTATTTATTTATTTATTTAAGCAGTATTTCGATAAAAAGCAAATAAGACTAAAGTAAAAGCAAGCTGTACCTAATCATTATTCGATTTGACATAACTTTGGAGTAAGCTTTTGGTGTGAAATAAAGTTTCAACCAAAATTATTAGCCAATGGCCTTGATTCTGTAGTACACTAACTAAACTAAATTTAAACTGTCGCTCTCTTTTACTGATAGTGCAAGAAAGAAAGAGATAAAATTTTAGTGCTGTCAAATTAGTTTACGTGCTGCTTTTCATCGTGTTTATAGTCAGCATGTTATACGACTAAATTTGTATGGAAATCTTAAATCTGACTAATTTCTAGTCTATCAAGCAAACACTCACTAAATCATTCACTGATTTTGTCTTAGAATTCTGTCACATTCTCATATTTTCATCTGTGTATTAAAATGATATTATCTAAAACGTGATAGTAAGTTATTTCATAAAGATTCCATCGCATTACAATAAAGTAAATCTCCATTATCACCTGAACAAACCAACTAAGCAAGCAATTTTATTTTAAGTATTACGCACAAGTCCGCACGAAAAAAAAATGCAAACAAAAAAAGGATATTCTAAAATGCGTTGAAACACAATGCCGCTGGAACATTTGAGTAAATATCTATGTTTTTGTCTTCTCTAGATTACATATAAAACAATGAAGGTCGACTTCGATCGAGGAAGGGATTAAAACCTAGAAAAGTAAAAAACTGCTTCATGTTTAACCATATTTAGGGTTCCGAAGCTAAATGGCGAAAACGGAACCTTTACGTCATTTCAATTAACTTTTAGTGGGAACTGCCAAAGAATTGGTTAGACGGATTTACAATCCTATACTACTATTGCTTTAGCATTAAGTCCTCGTTGTTTGTGCGGAAGTATTAAATAAATAAATAAATCCTACTAATATTATAAACGCGAAAGTTTGTGAGGATGGATGTTTGTTACTCTTTCACACAAAAACTACTAAACGGATATTGATGAAACTTTATAGTAATATAGCGTACACATCAGAATAACACATAGGCTACTTTTTATCCGGTTACCATGCGGGCGAACCCGTGGGCAGAGGCTATTATTACATAAAGCCCGGTCAAACGTAAGTGGCGGTAGGCGGTGGCGATCAGCACATCTACCCCAACTTTGACAACCACCTAACAACCATTTCCCTTTGATCACCACAGCCACCTCGTCAATTTGTCCGGTTCATAACAGTTGTTAGAAGGCTTATTTAACAGTTAGTTTTTAAGGATTCGTATTTTTCGTAAATATAGTAATAATAATAATGAGCGATAAAAATTGCAAGTGTAAAAATTCGCAATAGTTCTGCGACATTACCCGCAGAACCATTTAGGTAACCAGACCTAAATTTTCAAAATCTTCTTTAGAGGAGTTTAAGAGACCTCTAAAAATCGATTCAATATGTCGTCATGTCTGCTGGTACCTAACCCGTGACGCGCTGACGTGTTTTTGTTTCGCCGTAAAATGGGGCAACAACGGCCACGTGTCGATTTTTCGCCCCGAATCGCTGAATACGGAAGCAAAAAACAAGTAGCAAAAAGCGAGAGTGGCCGTAAAAGCGTTTTCTGCTAAAATACAATAATTTATTGCGGTACACTGAAATGAAGGCAATTGTCTAGCGAATACCGACGGGGTATTTTCGACCCAAATTTGCCACGTTTTGCGACGTCCACTGCATTGTTTGCAAATGTATAGGTAACGCCACCAGGAGAATGGTCTAGTATTATAATATCTTTGTTCGTACTAAGTACGTATATAGTCTAAAATGTAACTTTAACTCATTATAATTTTTAGTATAGGAGATTGCTTTTACATATTATTACAGTTTTCTCGAATATGTTTATATTCGACTAGAGGACTGCGATTGAGAGTAGTCTACATAACCAAGGATAAGCATGCTTTAAAAAAGGCTTTAACTTATTTATGTTTAATTATAGCCAGCAAAATTTATGGAAATGATCTGGATCAGTTGATCTGTTATCGTTTACAACGATTTTTAGATAGCTGTTTTATATGTATTTTTCGTATATACCTACTTCTACATAGTTGTCTAAGTAACTGTTTATTTACTAAGACAACTATGAAGTCCAGATTTATTTATTATCAAGTATTATTCATTTAAGGTCACATATATTGTTAGGTACCCATAAATCGCGAAGCATTCTCCCATTTCTCCCATAAAATATGTTTAATAAAAAAAAAAACACATTTTCTTGTATTATACTCAACTAATATTTTAGTCTATAAATTGACCTGTATAATAATGTCCTACATATTTTGTGATCTTGTCATTGTAGTCTATGTCTAGTACGATAAATCGAAATGAATATTCTGTAACGCACATTTAATTTGTTTTAAATGTGCATAATGAAATATATTCAATTAAGTATATCGATAATTAATGCAAATACTATAATCTAGTTACATAAATTTGTTTATTCTTTTAAACGATGTTAATAAAAATAGATAAATAGAAAATGCTTTATTGCACAAGATTAAACAAGTACATAGGTGAACTTAAAGCTAATTGGCATTTTATTCCAGCTAACCTTTGTGTAACGAAGAGTGAAAGACGTTGGTTGCAAATAATTGGTTGTGCATGAAATACTTATGAAGAAGACAAAAAATAACGTTCCAAAAACAAAAAATATGCTGAAAAAATATCAGTTAGTTAGGCATGCAAAAAGCTGCGCGGGCGCTAGTCAGAGGCACGAGACGCAGCTGCTGTACTTCCTCTTCCGAATGTTGGAAAAAATTACAAGTGTTGGAACTCGAGAGCTGTCGCCAAAGAAATCGATGCGTATTATTATTTTTGTAGCTAACATAATTTTACACAATATATAAAAAAAAACAAAGATTTCCAAACTTTTTCCCAAATAACTCTGAAAAATGCGAGGATTATCCCCAATAACATCTCGCTTTTTATTCTAGCTCCTTAAAATTAAATAATAGCGATTGTGCTTTTTTTTAAGTTATCGAAGCATTAACATGGTTTATTTTTTAAATCTAAAGTTTTGTAAATAAGATCGTGCCTATTGTTTTGATGCTGAATTTGTGGGCATCGCAAGCCCGGTAGCAGATTTGCATGCATTCTTGGAAGGACTTTGCACAAAACAATAACTTTGCATAGAAAGTGAATGCAAATGTGCCTCTTTGTTATCGCTTTTATTTTCGGTGGGACGAAAATGAAAGTTTTGTATTAAAAATTGCACACTATTATTTTTACGCCTAGTGCAAAAAACCTTTTTGTTATTTTTGAGCGTGCAGAACTGCACCGATCATGCTCGTACCTTACAACATCAAATTTAAAAAGCTGATTCATTTCACGGGGTCGTTTTTAACAGGTTTATAAAAAACGATGCAGGTTTTAACAATAAAAAGGTCTGATACGTGGATCGCAGGGGTCTTTTTTACCCATCTCATCTATTACAGGTTAGTTTTTGTGAAGATACCGATCGCTCTCACGTTTTTTAAATGTTTTTTTATTTGTATCGTGTTAAATCTAAACGATGAGGGGATGTTTACATAATGTTTTCTTTTATTAGGTACTTTTTTGGTGTTAAATTGTGTAAATGAAATTGATAGTTTCTAAATGTTGCATGCGAGTTCTAAATTTTAAGGAAGTTAACCCCAAAATAGACTTGTTATATGAACTAAATACGAGATTTTATTTTTGCGTAAATGAAAATAATGTAATTTTGAACGGTGACAAAAATAAACAATTAGGTACCTACTTATATAATTCTGAGAACAAAGTTTTTTGCTGTAATAATTCAAAATATCATTGTTTCCGGTGTAGGGTCAAACTGCCCCATAAATAGAAAATGGAGCGTTAAATTGAATTCAAAAAGATTTCAATGTAATTTACTTTAATGGTGACCTTTATACGTTTCTATTGGAAATTGTGAGTAATTTACAATTTATGTTATCTCAAGCATTGTCATTGGTGTTATTATTTGCCCGCTTTTGCAGTAAGACGCCGGGGTCTTTGTTGTTCACTCAGTGGGGTCAAATGGTCGAGGGGTCAACAATTTATTGCATATTTGAAAAAAATGTGCTTGAAATTAACAAAATTAACTTAAAATTGGCAATTGTTTAAACAACATGTCATGAAAGGTTCATGACTTGATTGTTTTTTCTTGAGGTTAATAATTTTGGTTACAAAAACAATAGTGTTACGTTAATTTGACAGTTGTGTCAAAGGTTAAATGAAACAAAAAACTGCGCAATAGTTTTTTGCTTGAATAAGTACGTACCAGAGTATACAAGTTACAATATTTCCTTTATTTACAATGTGGATTCGATTTGGTTAGTGCGCAATTTACCAACACATTAGCTAGTAATTATAAAAAAATGTGCATCCTTGTTTCATCGACAAATACTTAAAAGATTTAGAATTCATTTTTCATTAGAAAAATTATGTTAATTTCATGAATAGTTTAAATTGGTATAAAAAACTGTAATTTTTACTACCTACTTATTAAAGTTTAAAGACGACCGTTAACCTATGATCCTAAGAAGTGTGTGACCTACTGACCGTTATGTCATTTATAACCCAACACAATCGAACCTATTGACCCGTAACCTAAACATCTTTTCCCATCCCTAAGAATTCCAATTTCAAATAATTTCTAACATAAATCAATGATTCGAACGTTCGACATTTAAAAATGTGTCAAAATCGAACGCAACGGTCGGCCGGACAATGGCCACTGAAAATATACGGTTACATTTTATTTTATTTCGCCAAAAATGTAACAATGTACAATTGTTATCAAGGAAAAAGGGTAGTTGGTAATCTTCTTAATGGCGTGTGTGAAAAGATTATAAATTAAGTTTCTGCAACAAATAAAAGTGACCCCTGCGTATTGTCGGGGTGTCAATACGGTGTGACCGGCGCATTGTGCGTGACCCCAGCAGGCCTACTAGCGCGGGCTTAGCGCCAATTTGCGATCGCTTCGCTCTACAAAGTGATCGCCGTGTCATTCAGGAATTTTAAACTTTTTTTTATCATTTTGGATTCAATTTTATATTATTTGGTGAAACAATTTGTTTGCAAAAATATTTAATTTAATGTATTGACATAGTCAGGATAAATAACACAAATATAACAGCTTTAATTTAACAATCCTTAAAACTTTATTTCCTTTACCTTAAATCCTAAAAACCTACTATTCATTGAATAACTAAATCGGTCTCACAGCTTTTGACAAAAATTTTAAAACTTTGTAACTAACTTTTCAAAATTGTAGCAATAAAATGCATTCGATACAAACAGCAATGGCCGACAGCCATTGTTAAACTTGACCCCTCGGTAAAAATAATGGCCAGGGGGCAGATAAATTAAAAATGGTCCAAAAATACCCCTTGACATGGCGATTTATTGTCGAACTTATGTGCTAGAACATTTTAAAGGCGGGCCAATGTGTCAAATGAAATATCGGCCAAACCATTACATCGATTGTCCATCCATAAAAGCATTTTTCTTCTAGAAGCTGCAACGGTTTTGCTTACCACAAAATTTAAAGGCTATTAAATTGTTAATTTTTAAATAATTACTATTTAAGACTATTCATTACTCAATTTTCATTACATTGCTAACTTATGACAAATTCTTGTATTTCGAGGATTCAAGAGGTACCTAGTTTATTTTTAAAAATATATAAAAAGTAGGTACCTACCTACTTTTTAAATAATTTCTGAGTAATACAAAAATAAATACAGTCACTTCGTAAATTCTTTGCGCAAATACAAAGCACGTAACAATTAAATCTTTTGCTGCCACAAATATGTAAGATCGATGTGATTTTTTATTCTAATACATTTTTTACCGCCTTTGAATACTTACTTATGAAAAATCTTCTTTATTCTGTGGGCGTTTAAGTCTAAATTGAGTATAGTACAAATAAATTCAGCTTCTCAAATTCATAGAAGTGTGCTTTTTAATGTTTCCTTTTGTGCTTTTTAAAGGACAAGGCGATTAGGGATGTCCATTTAGCTTGGCATTATCATCGCCAGTAGTAAATGCCACATTTGATCGATGAGCTGTATTTGCACCTGCAAATTAATCTTTTACAGATTTTTTTGAACCAAAGATGGAAGATTTTAGAGGTTTTAGTTCATTGGAAACGTCACTAGCTCCTGTTGATAAAGCAACTTTTTACTTAGATTATTTTTCTTATTTAAATTTGGCACACACAAACATTTACATACAGCGATACAGGGAATTAAAATGTGGGGTAAGCCCACTATTCTGTACCTGAAAGTCTAATGATTATCACAAGCCCATACGCTGTGACCATATTGATGAAAAATTATTTGATTTATCAAACGTTCGTCACCGAGTGACTTTCAGATCCTACTATCCTACTTCCTACTAATATTATAAAAGCGAAAGTTTGTAAGGATGGATGATTGTTACTCTTTCACGCAAAAACTACTGAACGGATTTTGATAAAACTTTACAGTAATATAGCTTATACATCAGAATAACACAAAGACCGTAGCCAGAAGGCAGAAGCTAGTAGGCACATAATACGTTGGCAGTCCGTATGACTAAATACTATGGCTACCCTCCAGACTATCTATGTATGTGACTGTTGCGTGTTTTTTATTATTTTAATAATTGGTGACGCCAGTAATGTCATACGTCATAACACACCATAAAACGTCATCTAAGTAAAACCAAAGTTTGTCAAGTACGTAATATATGTTGTTGGTTTTTCAGAATTCAATAAATATATTAAAACACTTTGAAAAATAATTAGTTATCGAAATCTATATAAAGATAGCTATATCTGATATAAATCAGATACGGTATTTTACCCAAAGGCCTTTTTATAGCGGCGATGGGTTGCAATATGCCAAGTGAAATGCTTACTAAACGATGAAATGATGGCATGTGCCATCGCTTAGCGTTCTAATAACCTGTCACGTTGGTGCCTCTGACTACCCCCTACGTTGTATGCTCAAAGATAGATAGACTGTATGGGGAATACAGTCGTATGCGTGTTTTTTTTGTGTTTACAGCTCGATGTTCAGTATTAAATGCCGTAATGTAAAAGGATACTTAGGCCTGCAAGCTTAATTTGATTTTCTATCCCAGCATCACAAAGGAGTAAATAACAAAATAGATTTGATCGAGATCACAGATACACCCCTGATTCGGTCCCAACGCCACATGAATAAAACATGGGTCCACAGGGGTGGGGTGGCCAACCCTTTCCCTGACTTCAATAAATATCCTCACCCCGCTTTTTTGCGACAGTTGAGGGGGCGATGGGCGCAGATCGATATTTTTTTGAGAGAAAGCTGCGAAAGTTGAATATTGTCGGCGACATGTGCTTATGGAACAGTTGGCCTGTTCAACGTCAAAATTTGAAAAACGAATTTTGTTCATTACTATGATATCAATATAAAAGGGCTAAAAGCTATTTATCCGAACCAAAAAATATTACGTACAGAATGTCAATGTCACTTATTTGAGGAAATAATTGTCAATCTCTCTATTAAGACACCAACAGTAAGTAGGTACTTACCATTTCAACTAACTACTGAAAACCATCCTATCCTATCCTACTAATATTATAACGGTGAAAGTTTGTGAGGATGTTTTTTACTCATTCACGCAAAAACTACTGAACGGATTTTGATGAAACTGTACAGTAATATAGCTTATACATCTGAATAACACATAAGCTACTTTTTATCCGGATACCATGCGGGCGAAGCCGTGGGCAGAAGCTAGTACATAAATAAATTGGTGATAATATATTGTGAACTAAACAAAAATGCAAAGTTGAAACAATCAGTTTGTACTCAATCAATCAGTACATTACAAATTAATTAGTTTTAGACGACCACTGTGACGCAGTGGGTGAAGGCTCGCCTGAGAAGCAAAAGGTTGTGGTTTCGATTCCCGCTGCAGAACAAATGTTATGATCTCCAATGATCATGCAAACACTTGTATGATCGGTTGTTTTGTTCTTCTTTATTCTGAGAATACATACAAAAAAGAGAAACAATAAGTTTCTTCCAGAAAACCTTTGAGAATAGGAACAGCTGATATATAGTGTTTTGTTGGGTTTAGTGGCAATGCGCAAGCCATATACTCGTACATAGCTGCCCATTGCCACTTGAACCGACAACCGCTGGGGAAGGAAGGTTTTCGAATAAATTAATGAAAATACTTTATTGTACACCACAAAGATAACAAATAAATAAAAACTTTCTATAACTAAAAGAACAATAGGCGGTCTTATCGTTTAAAAGCCATCTCTTCCAGACAACTTTAACTCGAAAAAACTAGACAATGCAGTATAGAAAGGCCCTCCCACCCGACCCGGAACGAAAGTCTTGCTAGAAGTCAGTGAATGAAGGTAGCCTAAGATTGTTCGTCATGGCACTCTTAAAAGAGGTGAAATTGCCAGTGGAATCCCACAGGCGGTTGGTGAACGAATGAATGCATAAAAATACTTTATTGTACCTACACCATTAACAGATAAAAAAATAAGCAAAATCTTATTCTTAATGTACAATGGGCGGTCTTATTGCGAAGAGATCTCTTCCAGACAATTTTTGTATGATGATGTGTTTATTTCCATTAGCCAAACGAGTGTTGGTTATTTAATTGGCCACTAATTTATGGGGTCTACGAGAGCTACGAATGAGGTAAACCGTAGATTTCTTGAAAGTAATTTTTTATTTTCCAAAGTGCGTATTTTATGTTTAAATTTATAATTGACTAGTAGAATGCCGCCCTATGACTGCATCCATGTTGATTTTTTTTTTTCCATAGAAACTTAATTTGCCCGCTGTGGACAATTCCGCTAGAGATGGGACTTCAGCATTTCAGGTGGAAATCCTTTCTTAGTGCATCTTCACAAAATGGTACATCCTTCTACTATTAAAAACGCGAAAGTTTGTGAGGATGGATATTTGTTACTATTTCACGCAAAAACTACTAAACGGATTTTGATAAAACTTTACAGAAATATAACTTGTACATCAGAATAGCACATATGCTATTTTTTATCCGGGTACTACGCGGGCGAAGCCAGAATAACACATGGGCAGAAGCTAGTAGGTATATGTATAATACGATGGCAGCCTTGACTAAATACTATGGCTACCCTCTAGACTATGTATGTACATATGTGACTGTTACGTGTTTATTATTATTTTAATAATTGGTGACGTCAGCAATATATATAGCATAACACACCACAAAACGCCATCTAAGTAAAACCAAAGTTTGTCAAGTACGTACTGAACGGATTTTGATAAAACTTTTCAGTAATATACCTTATACATTAGAATAACATAAAGACTACTTTTTATTCGGATACCAAGCGGGCGAAGCCGTAGGCAGAAGCTAGTACTTTCTAAATTTTAGATCTCAAGAATTTACGATTTGGGCTATGCGTCAGTCAGTGCGTTGTGCAACGATGTTATATAATAATATGTGTATAAGGATATGCTTGATTTGTCCATAGCCCGCTGATAGTTACTACAAAATTTTTTTTTTTTTATTTAAATTTAATTTTAAACAGTAACGTATATAATAAGCATTTTATATATCCTCTGATTGTTAACAATTTACAAGTATATATTGTAAGGGTAAGCAGCTGAATCTAAATAATTTAATTACGTCGAGGAGGATTATAAAAATTTACTGTAATAGCAGTAAAATGTCGGTTCTTCATCACCATATTTAGCTGGTATAAGTTTACATACACAAGTGTCTGGGTCATAGTGTGCCACGACAAACAGACATGTGACGCCTCTTATTCACGATGTTGCGTGGGGTGTCATTTACACACATATCACATCAACGCAACCCTATCTACACTATATACAGGCCTATATATTGTTTAATCCGGTAAATACTCCCGTGATTTGGCGAAAGGGGTGAATACAATAGGGCATTATTTCTGAAGCACCATTTATATTGAATAGAGTTACCAAGTGCCGTGTGAATCGCACTCGATAATGTCCGAAAATGCTGTTTCATTGAAACAGACGATAATTTCTATAATTTTTGATTATAGAAATTATTGTGCTAGTGAAATACATGTTAAATTCTATAATTAATTATACCCTACTACTAATATAAACGCGGAAGTTTGTGAGGATGGATATTTGTTACTCTTTCTGCCCACGGCTTCGCCCGCATGGTACCTAGATAAAAAGTAGCCTATTTATTATTCTAATGTATAAGCTATATTACTGTAAAGTTTCATTAAAATCAGTTCAGTAGTTTCTCACAAACTTTCGCATTTATAATATTAGTAGGAAGTAGGTAATTAAAATAGTAGGTATAGTGAGAAGATATGTCTGTTTGTAAGTAAAAAGATCGAGGACTCAGCTTCGCTGTTTTCAGCCTCGCCTACTGATGTAGCTGTTGACGCATGACGTCACAGGCGGCAGCCTAATTAGTCCTATCCTACTACTATTATAAACGTGAAAGTTTGTGAGGATGGATGTTTGTTACTCTTTCACGCAAAAACAACTGAACGTATTTTGAAGAAACTTTACAGTAATATAGCTTATACATCAGAATAAAAGTAGCCTATGCTACTTTAAATCGGAATACTACGCGGGCGAAGCTGTGGGCAGAAGCTAGTAGGCCTTAATACTTACGAATAAAATAAAATATGTTTCAATGAACCTAATCTAGTAAATTTAGCCAATATGAAAACGTATGAAGATTCTTCATTTCGGTTTGAGTGATTTTGCTCTTCAGCGGATTCTGTTTCTTTTGCTGAGTAAATAAAGCTAAATAGAGAGTCATCCGAAAATAATCAGGAAAATGAATAATATGAGGAAAAGCGAAAGAGAATAAATAAGAACATTTTGCAACGTAAACAATCGTATCAAGAATGAATATCGCGAGATTTATGAAGCGATATGACTTCAGTTTTCCTTTTCATATAACGAGTGGGAAACTTCCTTGGACATTGTATGACAACAAACAGGTAACCGGAAAAAAATAAAAATTTAATTATGAATGAAAATACTTTATTGAATACTACAAAATAAATAATAATTAATAACATATTATCAATATATAAATAATAACATACAAATTACCTGCTAATTTTGTTTTGACAAATCTTTCGCCCTTCCCCCAATTTTCATGATCCTTCCTTAAAAAAAACTATTCTCCCAATCAAAATTTCACCTCTCGTTTCTCCCCCTTAAAAATGTGAAAATCCAAAAACTCTAAAACACATCATTATTTAAGTATTTATGCTCAGTAAATTAATGTAATTAAATTTTTCATGTTTCTAACCTTAAATAACAAATATTTTAATACAAATTTTCTCCCCCATTTCCCTTCAAGTGGAAACTTCCAAAAATCTATTCTTAGCACATGCTTTCGTTATAAAATAAACTTATGTTCAAATGTCAGTTTTCTAGACTTAGTATTTTGGCTGTGTGTTGATATATCAGTCAGTCAGGACAAAATATTTTTTAAAGTAAGATATACTTCCTGGGGTATCTGGGGTGGGGTAAGTTCTATTAACAATGAATAATTATTGTAGGGTAACGAGCTGGTATGATTGATGTACAAGAAAGAATAAATAATTTGTAATAATTTATTAAAACCACTGGTAATAACGGCTGTATATTTTTGGTTAAATGAGTCCGATGAATAATTCAAGTCAAAACTGTCTCTTTTTGTAAAACTCTGACTTATCCAGTTCGACGCAGTAAGCGCTCCTCATATTTTAGATTCCCTCCTCCGCGGCAGAGAGGGACGGCCGGTTAGAGGGAGAGGGAATAAAATCCATACTTATAATATTTGCAGCCTCCACACCCACACACACATACGGGACGCGATTTAGCACTCCGTCGAGAGTTTCGGACAGCGTACAGGATGCCCTGTTATTAATCAAATGGGTAATTTAATCAGTAAACATCACTGTCACAATTGTCTGTCATGAGAACAAATATGAGACACAAATATGATTGACAAAACATGAGTTTTTTTTTAAATAAAAAAAAACGTATTAACAAAACATCTAACAATATCGTTAAAAACCTTTGTGTCTTTAGCGCGTTTTTTGGGCTCATATAAACCAAAACACTTGTAATCTATCTACTCAGGTATCTGATTTTAAATCCATATTATGAAGCTGATTACCATATCATAAAAACACATTTTCCAATGGATCCTTTACTCAGAATGGATCCTGTTTCTCTCTCTCCAACTCACAGTCCTTACTTTATCTAGTTCATGGTGATAAAATAGTGGCTATATAGTGTCTTCTGGCTCCAACTTTCGATTCGAAATTGTGTGCTCTAATGAACCGGAATCTGGTAAACCCAAAAAATCTATGTCATGAAAGGGTCCGCTAGGTACAATGTATCTTGTCACCACAATGGTTTTTTTATCATGGGCCGATGGTCCCATTCAACGCCAAACATCAACCATCCCCCTAATTACTCGTAAAATGGCAGAGAGGAAATAAACCATAGCACTTATTTGGGCTTAGCAATGTCAAAAACTAATAAAACTTAAAAAAAAAAAATTTTTCTTAAATAGTGTCCCTGTTTTAAGTTTAAGAAGTTTTGGAAACTGCTTAGCTTATGTGTTGTTGATTTGCTGAAGTTTCGTAGCTAATTAAGAAGCACTTCTTTATGAGCATTGCCTCTGTTCAACGGTTCAATCATTCGTATTTCAATTTGAAAATAATCTGTAATATTTATTGTTTAAATTCTTCAATTGCTAAGCTTAGCAAAACGAGAACCATTTTCACGTTCCCATAGCCATTTTGCTAATGTAATAAGGGGGCTGGTCCCTAAAATCACTAAGAGAGAATCGGTGACACAACGAATGAATTAATGAGAAAAATTACACAGAAATACAGAACAAAACAAACACTTTCACGATGGTATTTCCCTCAAAGCGTAGACCTTTAAGGAGACCAAGTAGGGGGTAGTCAGAGGCACGTCGAAACATTATATATGGCGTATGCCCGCGTTTTGCAAATAGTAAGCATTCCACGTGCCAGTTTGCAAGCCTATCTCCGCTCATTAGAACACTAACCGATCGATGATACATGCCTTCGAATGTTTAGTTCTAGGGCATGCCAGTTTCCTCACTGTTTTCTTTCATCGTTTGAGCACGTGTATTGGAACACCCTGTACCCGTCCACCCACGTCTCCGCTCCTTTGGAAAAAATGTACGACGTAATAAAAAATCAGCGCCGCGCCGCCGGTCCGCTCCCGCAATTTTTACCCGTTTTTTCCCCTCGGAGGGTCGCCGCGCCGATCGCCGGTCGCCATGACAACGCCCGCTCCGCCTGGAAACGACCCGCTGAAAGCTGCATCTATATTTTTATGGGAAGAGAAAGCTCTGAATGTTCTTATTTCAACGGGTGGATATTTTTACGGATTTTCTTGTTTGGAATTAGTGGATATTTTGAAAAGTCACATTTGTATGTTCTTGTTTTTGAACGAGTGGATATTTTTTATGGATAAAATTAGTGAATATTTTTCAAGGAGGATTTTATCAAACATGATTTGTATGTAGGTATATTATTATATTTATGTAGTAATTGTATATCGTATTGTACTCTCCTCTTGTATTTATTATTACGTTCACCGCCATTCTTACAATTGCATACATTCCGCTCCATCTCAATTTAAAAGCAATTTCTCCCAGACAACCGTCTGGGAGAAATCGCTTTTAAACGACAAGACCGCCCATTGTACTCTTAGTTATATTAAGTTTTTATTTATTTTGGTATCTTGTGGTGTACAATAAAGTATTTTCATTCATTCATTCATGCTTAGGTATGTCACCCTCGAAATTGCGTTTAGAATTAATCGTATTATCTGCGTTTGATAACATAGGTTTACATTTTTTTTACATAAAAATACGGTCACGACTCTAGACGTCTAGGCTATATTCCTCATGATGGACCTCATCGGATATAGTTTTTGATCTGAGAAGTCCATGTAGGGGTTTGTCAGAAAAACATATAAACATTACTTATATTTGGCACATGCCTGCGTTTTGCAAGTAGTTAACATTCCACGTGGAAAATAAAGGTTGCAAACCCATAGACACCTATTAGTACACTAACTGATGCCGCACGCCTTCGAAGTTTTAGTTCAACGGCATGACAGATTCCTTACGATGTCTTCCTTCACTGTTTTCAGCACGTGTTGATGCGTACATCATTTTTCGAGAAGATAAATCTATTGGTACACGACCAGCTTCGAAGCCAAGACCCCGGATCGGAAGTCGGCCAGCTCATTAAGCCAACAATACCTACTCTCAAATTCAAAAACAAAACGCTGAAGCTTTACTAATTACCTACCTAATGTAGGTACTTATATGATTTTAAAATGCGTACAAAGTAAGTACCTACAATTCAATAGCCCGGCATACATAATGCTTCCTACTGGTTTAACATATTATGTAAACACCAAAAAGCAAGAACCCAAAGGTCTTTGTTACCATGACCTGATATTTGTTTCTTCTAGATTGCGAGTATCGTAAGGTAAATGTTTAGTTTTATTGAGTTCTTCTAGATTGCGAGTATCATAAGGTAAATGTTTTGTTTTATTGAGTTCTTCTAGATTGCGAGTATCATAAGGTAAATGTTTAGTTTTATTGAGTTCGTCTAGATTGCGAGTATCATAAGGTAAATGTTTAGTTTTATTGAGTTCTTCTAGATTGCGAGTATCATAAGGTAAATGTTTTGTTTTATTGAGTTCTTCTAGATTGCGAGTATCATAAGGTAAATGTTTAGTTTTATTGAGTTCTTCTAGATTGCGAGTATCATAAGGTAACTGTTTAGTTTTATTGAGTTCTTCTAGATTGCGAGTATCATAAGGTAAATGTTTAGTTTTATTAAGTTCATCTAGATTGCGCGAATCATTTAGTAAATGTTTAGTTTTATTGTGTTCTTCTAGATTGCGCGTATAAAATAAATAAATAATGCTGGACACAGCATTATCTAGCCCCAAGCTAAGCAGAGCTTGTGTTATGGGTACTAGATGACTGATATACTTAATACAATACATTAAATAGATAGATATTTTTTTATTATACATAGAAAATACCCAGAACACCCGGAACAAATATTTGCAGATCGTACAAACATTTGTCCCAGGGCGGGAATCGAACCCGCAACCTCCTGTGTCGCAGGCGGACCTTCGCCCACCGCGCCACATCGGTCGTCAAATGTAGGTTTTGCTAAATTTGGTTCTGTGTTTTTTCTTATTATTTTTTCAGTTTGTGTAGGTAGTTCCCTTACCTACCTACTTATCTAGCCATGCATGTTGTTCTCACTGCATCTAAAATGCATCTTAGTACCTACTTGTTAAGTAGTATAAGAATATAGTGATTTCTCAGTAACCGGTTTATATTGTAAATCTTTTTGAGAAATAAATGATCTTAAACCGTAATGATATTAGATATTATTTCTTTAATCAAGAGATACGGGTTCGAATGTTCTTTAGGTATATTTTGTTCCGGATCTTTGCGATATTGTACAATGGTACTTGTAGTTCCTGATATCCATGAACTACGATGTAAATCTATGATTAAGATTATGTCTACGATCTATGATTACGCAGTTTAAAGTGACTGCGTATAGTAAATTAACTCAGAGTTTAATTTCCGCACGCAAGTGGCACTTTGAGTAGAGATTAACCTCCGTATTCACCATAAAAGGTCAGTTACAGAATAAATAAAGAAATTAGGTACCTATATCATATCTGAGTAAGTAGTCGAACAAACAACTGAGAGATTCGACGAAACTAATATTTGGAAATCAATTATCCGAATGAAGCTAAGAGTGATATTAAAGAGCAGAGTGCTGATACGTTACGATAAGATACGTTTATTATATAACCTTCATGCTTACAAATTTTTGAACAGTTGTTTAGGAAAACAGTGTTTTGTTTCCTTCCGTTGAATATGAATAACACATATAAGCAGTGTTAGTTTTTTTGTAGCAATGTTACACAACTGTAATATAATCTTTATACTTATGTATTACGTGGGTAGTCCTGAAGAGGGCCTTTTCATGTAAACGTTTTCTTTTTTATCTGTGGCAGGCCGGGCCAGTTCCTGAAGCTTACTAGGTGCACTGTATATCACATGGTAGGTACCTATGTAGGGGGAAAATTGCAATATAGGATCTTAACTTTCGGTACCTATTATGCCACCTGTGTTACTTTGAAAAACTATAAAATTACACTTGTCACAGATAAAAAAGCCTGTAATTGGTGATGAAAAGATCAGCTTGGGGTTCACTGGCTCCCAAAGGCGTTATGACTCTGTTATGAAGAATATTTGCTAGACGAAAAATAATGGGATTAACAAATTAATAAAGGGTGTTCCAGAATATGTAGGTAAACTAACCCGAAAGGGGGTTCTTTTACACATAATAATGAGTGGGTAACAATTTGGTATGATTCTTTGAAATTTTGTCATTTTAATTTAATAATCTATTTGTTAAAATCAGTGTTCAGTAAAAATCGAATAGCTGATGTTTTAGGTGAGGTATCCACTGTAAAACATCTCAGTCTTAGGGGTTGAAGAAAGTTCCTAAAACAGGCTAAAAAAGCAGGGTTTTCCAAATAATTTCATATTATTCCTGAAATAAAAAGGAAATTCAACTTTTTTCTCGGTAAATCTTCATTCATTTTCATGGGCAGAATTACCCCCTTTCGGGTTAACATACATGTTTTGTGGCCCCCTGTATACGACGTAAACTGACTGTATGTACATGTAAGATAGATAATACCTAATTTATAAGGGAAAATAGTAGTTCGTAAACCAATTATGTAGGTATGCAATCATTATGTATCTATTTCACTATGTATCTTCCGATAGTTTGTACCCAATATACAGTTGGATTTTTGAACTGGGATTTCACAATAAAATGATTTGTCTAATACGATACGGGTTTGATTACCGCTATGGGACAAATGTTTGCATGTTCTGTACACATTTTTTCCGGGTCTAGGTTTTCTAATACCATATGACGGTAGTTCCAGTTATCCACGGTCCAGGGAATCCTAGTGTAAGGTCGGGACTATGCATAGATCTAAATATGTTGTGTGCTTTTTTATTTTATACACGTCCTAAGTAAAACCGCAAAGTATAATTTGTTGAATCTAAAATTATAGTTCAACGGCTTTAAAGTTTTTATTTGTTAGGTACCTTTATCTACCTGTTATCGGCATAGCACACGCCTCCTTTGAAATAAAAACTCTATTTACCTCTATGTAGTAACAAAAAAGTCCCCTAACTTTTTTACCGTTCTATAAAGCCCTCCCATTGGTGGCTATCCCCCCAATAAAAAAGTCAAAGACGCGTGTTATGGTGCACGTGCTCCATTCAAATTCAAATAAGGAACGCACGCGCTACCGTATGTAACATACGGAGCGCGCCTGCAACTTATTATTAAAACGATACCATTTTAGAAAGAATGCCATAAACATGCTACATCGATGTATTGAAAGGTCTTCGTAAGATGGCTGGTCCAGCGTAAAAATACACACACGGAAAAAATATAAAATAAACGGCAGGGAAGTATTTTAAAAATAGTATTATTCCGTTCTCCCTTCGGAAGGGGAGTGACGGCTTGATATATTGCTAGAGTTACTTGGGATTTTAATAATACACAGCGTGTGTTGGTTTACTGAGGCCGTAAGATTTGTCAATACGGCATGCTGTGGGCGCTATTTTAGGTCGGTCGCGTGGCCTGCCCTAACGAATATCGAGTTTCTAGATAGGTATTGTAAATGTAATGTTTACTTACTCGACAATATGCTGAGATCGCTTGGGTTGCCAACAATAAAAAATATTTTCTGCTCAGTAACATGTTCTTACATTGAGCAGTTAACCCCTATCTACTCTTTTCCTTCATACTACGAGTATCTGTCCTTCCCCGAATACCTAACCTACTTATTTAAGTAGACTGGTTTTGGTGACTTCAGGCAAAATTGGGCTAGATCGGCATAGATTCAACTTTTAATAAAAAAACGTGATTAGCTCTATCCGTGTGATTACGGTATGTAAGTAGGTTAACGAAACATATTTATTTATAAATATAATACCTACGTAGATAGATATTCTTCGAGACAATTTTATTTGGTAACGAGCTTTTGCGCTACGCATATTTCCGGATAAAACAAATGTGACGAAAAATTTATACCTAGGTACCTACGTGAAATGTAAATATCTCCTTGTTAAAATGTAAATGATAGGTATATCTGAGTTATTACTCGGTACCTTCCAAGGTTGTTATATTGTTTGCAAGTAAACAATGTAACAACCTTGAAATACTAACAATTAATAATTGTTAGTATATAATTGTTGTTTTTAATACTAACAATTAATAATTGTTAGTATTTCAGATACAGAGTTTTGCATTTACAAAATGCACA
This sequence comes from Perizoma flavofasciatum, assembly GCA_958496245.1. NCBI lineage: Eukaryota > Metazoa > Arthropoda > Insecta > Lepidoptera > Geometridae > Perizoma > Perizoma flavofasciatum. The sequence goes on from OY292423.1 coordinate 11,439,976, forward strand.
TATTTCAGGTTTTTGTTCTAAATAGGTAGGTTGCTTCCTAGATACCTAAGTAAGTTCTACGTCATAGAAGTAAGACAAAAACGAGTTATTTTTATTAAGTATATATTTACCAATGTATTTGCTTAAATAGATTGTAGTGGATACTTGATTAAATGAAACCAAACCGTGTCTTCATATCCAATGTATTGTTCGATGTCTAGAGTATTCACATTATTAAAATTAATTATTTTTTTCCCTCTTATCTAGTTAGATGCCCATTTTGTTTGTGATTATGCAGTGATCTTGCCAGCTTGAGTCAGTGTGGCCACATAAAACATTAAAAAGAATACCACATAATATAATGTATTATTATTATGATATAGACAAAAATAAAGATCAATTTAATTATCATTACTCACACGCTCTAAAGCCGGGTTGAAACCGACAATTTATTATTATGGACCCGTATCCAATTTAAAACAACGCACGACCGAATGGAGCCATTAGGTAGTTAGGTACGAGGGGAACATTGTTTTGGATCGGAGAATATAAGAGGGGAATCCTTGTGGAGTTGAAAAAACAATTTAAAAATAAAATGTAATAATTATAAAATTCAGGGAGAACGGCGCGTGGCGGACTCCTTATTTATTCGAATTTCGAATCTTCAGCTGCCGTTTGAATTTCGAACGCCTTGTCTCTGGTGACATGTGGTTTGAAAAAAGTTTTGATACCACACCTGTCTTTGTTCATGTGCAGACGTGGTGCAGGCAGACTGCGCAGCGCAACGGTGCAGTCTATTCCTACACAATTTAAATAATATACGGTGACGATTTTACCAACTAGTCTCTGAGATCTTCGCTCGCTCGTACATTATTGAACATCAAAACTTAATTATGATAATAATCAATGCGGGTATTTTATAAAGATAAAATATTATTTCTACAGAGTTTGAGATAATGCAATTTTATTTTAACAACGAAATAACGATCATGCGTGCTGATAAATAATTCCAAGCTATTCACTTGGAAACTCATTTTTCACGTAACTATATGTACTTAGGTATCTTTTTTTCTTTAAATAAACACCCACTTAACACATACATTGTCCTGACCCTAACTAGGGTTTCATGTGTCGTGGGTGTCACTACGTCCAAGCACCGTAGTACCACAACCCTAGACGCGGCAACATTATCTTCAGAAAATGCAAATATTTGACCCGCAGCGGGAATCGAACCGCACCTCTTACGTCGCTGCTTAGCTCACTATGCCGAAGACGGATGAGCGAACTTTAGACTTGTTATAAAGAAGTAGTTCATTTTATAGCTCCCACAAAAAAACAATAATTAGTAAAAACGTAATAAGGCAGTTTTATTATAATTATTTGCATTAATCAATTATATTAGGTTATAGTTAATTCCAAATTTGCATATTTTGTAATCTATTATGTAGGTACAGATTACTTAAACCAGACTTGTAGATTACCGTTTGTGTATACCATTATTTAACAACTAATTTCCATTTTTGTATTCATTGACGTCAACCTGAGAGTGTTTTTTCTTTGTTTTTATCGTTTTTACTTGCAAATTAATCTCCATCTGTCAAAGCAAGAGGTAGTTATTTGTTGTCAGATGGGCAACCGTCCTATCTACCATCTTGCCACCTACGATTTCTGGGAGATTGTTCTGGAACATAATTAAACCGTTTAAACTGACCACTGGACCACCCGTTAGGCATGTCCGTTGATTTGACTGACGCATACAATTCGATTTTTTATATCTAAAATTGACTAATTGCTTTTTCCTTCATAGCTGAAAATTTTCTTGAATTCCAAATAAAGTAGGTAATAAAGTCGTACTAAGCAAGGGCGTCCAGATTTGACTTTCTGTTGGCGTTAACGCCTGCGGAAAGATTGAGTTGTATAGATATTAGCAGTTGGGATGTCACGTGACTGCTGGCAAGGTTTTCCTTGACGAATTTGCGTTAGCGTGAAAGGAAAACTAAGCGAGAGGTATTGGTCTAAAGGTCCTGATCAGACCATTGCCCTGACGCAGACTTTTATAATAATAATGCTGGACATTTTTCACACAGCATCATCTAACCCCAAACTAAGCAGAGCTTATGGGAACTACATGACTGATATACTACTTATATACTTTTTTTGCAACCGTACGGCCCAGAACACACAGATATTATAATACCCACATAATAGCCTCCAGGGTTCAGTGTTATAATATATATGCTAGAGGTATCACTCGTGCGTTGACGACCCTGAGACATAACGTCATAAATCTCAGTATTTTGTCGATGTAAGTCTCATGTGCCTGTGATTTTACCAACACACCATACTCTTCTAACTAAAACACAGCAATGCGAGAATTATTGCTTGTTGGCAAAAATAGGTGGTAATACTGCCCCGGACGAGCTTTTTTACAAATATTCTACTACTTTCAAAAGTTCTAAAAAAACGTCAATGGCCAATGCAAAAAAGGCGCACCGATACACCGTTCTTACTCTGTGGTCCGAGTAGATGCAAACTACCTCTATGTTTTTTTTTAAATTGGCACAACAATGCAAGATTTTTTTATCATTCTGCATCTGCAACCGGACACTAAGCGATAACGTTAGACCACAATGACTACTGCATACATAAATCTCCTTCCAGAAAATTTACAATTATTTTAGGATATTTTTTGTTTCGATTATTGATCGTCCACCCTCACATCAGGGCTATTGTAAAAAGAGTGTGATTTTTTCTGGTCATTTTAGGGGTCTTTGTAAAAAGATGTCCTGTTGTCCCCCTGAGGGCAGCTGTAGCACGTTTTGTTCGGACTTTGGAAAGTGTGGATTACACGTTAGGGGTGATATTGAAGAGATCTTTATTGAATCGCGCGTGGTCAAGTACCTACCTTTTACGTGTAGATAAATTCTTATTAGGGCTATATATTAGACTATATTACGAGTTATATATGATTAGTTATGTATACATAACCCATATTCAGGTTTGTATACATAACTTAGTGCTTGTTTGAGCACTAACTTATGTGTTTGAGTTTTTAGTGACATTCGAAAATTCCAGGTAAACTTTAAAGAAACTCTAAATTGTACTTGCATAGTGCCTAAAACGAATAACAAATAAATAATGAAGTTACAAATAATATACAAATTGAAAATACTGATAGGCGGCCTCTTCGTTGAAAGCTATCTCTTCAAGGCAACCTATGACATTCAATTTAGGGCAAGATATTGGAAGATGAAACTTACAAGGAAAGTTCCTTGATACTTTTTTTTAAATTCAAAACTTTGTTACCTTTGGTGACTGACCACCAATAAACTGAATTTTAAGATTCTTAACTGGCAGAGTCAACCTAAATAATTATTAAGTTTATCATAAAATGTTAATGTTTGTGTGGGGATTTATTAATACTCGACAACCTCTGGCGTAGTGGGCGATGGCCCGCCTGAGACGCAGAAGGTTGCGGGTTCGATTCCCGCTGTGGGATAAATGTTTGTATCTGCAAATATTTGTCTCGGATCTGGATGTTTTCTATGTAGAATATGTATGTATTTACAAAAAAATATATATAAGTAGTTTATCAGTCATGTAGTTTCCATAATACAAGCTCTGCTTAGTTTGGGGCTAGATGATACTGTATGAAAAATGTGCAGAATTATTATTATTATTAATTATTTCCCAGCCAGAATGTCGTCCTAAACTAACTAATAATCAAGATTTCCAGAGAACTCAAAATTGTTTCCTACTTATTGAAATTCCACGTTCATTGCTGGTCCTTTTATTTTTTAGTTGACGGTATGAGTTCTTTGGAGAATGAAACTACTGAGTAATCGTCAGTAGTAACAAACTCGTGCCGGGCGAGTAGCTACCGCAAGAGGTGCGGTTCGATTCCCACTGCGGTACAAAATAAATTTTTGCATGTTCTGCAGATATTTGTTCCGGGTCTGGGTGTTCTCAGAGTAAGTCCTACCTCTCCTTATATATATACCTCTATATACCGATACAATATATAATATTGTATATATATATTATGTAAGTATATTTATATTTTATTATATATTTAGGTATATTAGTATGTTATAATGAGTTACATTCTTAGAATTTATACATCTGTGTAAGCACCACAATTTTTCAGCTGTCCCTATCCTCAAAGGTTTTCTCGAAGAAAACTCTTGTTAACTCGCCTTTATACATGCCCTATATGTAAGTTGTTTGTCTGTATTTTCTGTGTTTACAATAAAGACTATAGAATAATTCTGAACTGAGTAGAAGTTCACATTACTTAGTTATTTCAAACATTCAGGGCAGTTTCTGAAACATGCAAAGTGTAAATTTGACCTTTCGCCGTTTCATGACGAGGGTGCACTCCGCACGATGACAGACCATGTCGGCTCCATACCCTCGACTCATGCCATATGTTGACGACCTCACGTCTCGGAATGGATAAATATCAAAATTGAAAAACTGGTTAAAAAACTAAACAAGAAACAAACACTTTGACTCTATAGTCAGTAATAAATGATCTGAGAATGTCTATCATCTATATTATAGACATTCTCAGATCATTCATTACTCTGTTCTTATACCCGCGCAAAAATGCCTTTTGGCAGATTCCCGCGTTTTGCATAGTCCTTGGTTACTATTTCATATGACTGGTTGCAAGCCCATTGCTCATGGGAACAGTGTTTACAAACAATTTGGGATTTTTAAAACAAATGCATTGATTTAGAGTTTTTGGCTTAATGTCACAAAAATAACTTAGGAAAGTCACATTCAGGGTTGATTGTAAAACATAAGTTTATATATGTACTAGCTTCTGCCCACGGCTTCGGTCGCGTGGTACCCGAATAAAAAGTAGTCTATGTGTTATTCTGATGTATAAGCTATATTACTGTAAAGTTTCATCAAAATTCGTTCTGTAGTTTTTGCGTGAAAGAGTAACAAACAGCCATCCTCACAAACTTTCGCGTTTATAAAGTAGTAGGATAGTACATACCTACCTACGTACGTCGAAATAATTTACTTGGTGAGAAATAGAGTATTTATCTATCACGGCACGTATAATCAGATGAAATTCCCATCTAAAAATTATATATTTTTGAATTTGATTTAGTACGGACTGCATGCAGTACCTCCTTTGGCAAAAGCAGGAGCTTTGAAAATGACCTCGGTGGCGCGCCGGGCAAGTGGCCGGCTTTGTCGCTAGAGGTACAGGTTCGATTCTCGCTGCAGAAGTATGAGGTCAGGACTATGCATGTGACCGTTATTTATAATATAGTTGAATAGAATAAGATAGGGAGAGCTTCCGTATTTTCCAAACTGCTCTGAGTGATAGTTAATATAATAAGCGGCATATCTTTTTAAATATCTAAACATCAATTCCAACTATAAACTACTCCGTCACATGCAATGAAGACGAACGACCCAACTAATGAACGGGATGAGATTTGACCAAAGAATATGTTAGGAAGCGTAAGTTCAGAACGTGCACGGGTGGGATTGATTGTCTTCACGATGTTGCCCTCAGTGAAGCTTGTATGATTCTACCTATTAAATAATGTTGTAATGATCTTTTAATACCTAGTTAAATACCAAAACTGAAGGTACAGGTACAGCTCCCATTATGATGTGCACTGGATGAAAATAAAATTTTAATACCCGCGACGTAAGGAGCCTTTTATGCGTTTGCAAGAAGTTAGTTTGCCTGTTACCATTTATCTCTGAAACGGCTTATCGGCTTTTAATGAGTTTTTTTGCAATCGATTTGTATATCTTCTAGCAGAATTTTTAAAGAGGTTTTATTGCCACAAGTTACTAGTAGGTGCTTCAAAATACAAGGGGGGTTTAGAATTGAATTGTTTCGAAGAATTATTAATCTCGTGGATAAATTGTTTATGTATGAGTTCAGCTTTTCAAAATATCATGTTTATAGAAGATCTGGCGTTTCCAGGAATTATGAAAAAGGTAACGTTGACCTCAACTGAATCGGAATACAATCAAAATACTATAGCTTTCAGATCCAGTAAAAAAAAAATCTGAGTCGCAAATGATTGTTTTTTTCTTGTGTTTCAGTACGATCGAGAAAAACGGCCTGAACGTCCCGTTTAGGGTTTTCGAGGTAAACTTATCACACACTGTAAAAAAAACATGATATAGAATAATGCCCATGATAACTGTTATATATAACGTACTTAGATACGAGTAGCAGTAATAAACACTCCCATTCACCTAACATATATAATTATATGTAAACAGTCCTGATCCGAGATTAGGATTCTCTGTGTCGTGGGTATCAGGAACTTCCGTATAACCACAACATCCAGATCCAGAACGAATATCTGCAGAACATGTAAGCACCTCATGCGTTCTAGGTAATAGTACCTTTGTGATAATAAGTATAATCAAAGCACTACGCAGTGTCCCATCTGTTTATTCATCGATGTTTGCGTCACATTTGAGCTCCGCACTTGTTCCGCCCGTAGCTAACTTTTTATAGTAAACTTTTTATTTGCATATAAAAAACCATAACAGCGTAACACGAGCCTTCCAGTATGCGGATGTTAGTTCTGCATTCTTTAAATTGTCATTTATCAAGGAAGACTCTAACTAGATGCGCATTTCATGGCTTTTGAGAACCTATTATTTTTTAGGGACTATAAATTTAACTACTAAAGTTAGAATTTAGGTTATTTGACGAATTCAGCGCGATAAGTGAAAATATTGTATAATAAAGATGCATAATTAAATAACTACATTATTGAAATCTACATTTAAAGTAGGTAGGTACTAACCGGCTAGTTTTCCAATAAACGGCTTGAAACCTGCCACGTGAAGTGCCAACGATTACGCCAAGGACGACCTCTGTGGCGCAGTGGGCGAAGGCCCGCCTAAGACGCAAAAGGTTGCGGGTTCTATTCTCGCCGCGATACCAATGTTTCTATGATCTGCGAATGTTTGTCTCGGGTCTGGGTGTTTTCTATGTATAATATGGAAGTATTTACAAAAAAATTACATAAGTAGTATATCAGTCATGTAGTTCCCATAATACAAGCTCTGCTTAGTTTGGGGCTAGATGATGATATGTGAAAAATGTCCAGCAATATTTATTATTATTATTTATCATTATATTTGTATTTGCCTCTGACTAATCCCTTCTTGGTATCGTTACAGATCTGCGTACCGATGATTTCCATCATCATTAGGATTACGAGATACGAATAAATTATACAATAATAGGGGCTAGAACCTAGGTACTAGAGTCTGTATGTAGCTTGCCTGGTCATTATCGACTGATCAGTTAGGATAAGCAATTTGGTCAATACTTGGACGGATGACCGTTAGTGGTATTTACAACTGAGAACACCGGCATTGGCTTGCTCGTAAATAATTACTTTACCGGTAATTAATACTCTAAAATCTTGACTTACTAATTTATTACAAAGTTCAGAGTCCTATGAAAAAGAATCGTCAACATTTTTAAGAACTTTCTATTGAAAAGGGGTAGCTTTCTGTGGTTAAAACTTAAAGTAACGTTTCTCATTTTGTATTCTGGTTTGCTCGTTTTGTAGATACAAAACATAATTATAAATAGACTATCCGTAGACAAATGAAGGTACCCGTGCGTAAGCGAATATCGCTGACTAGGTAAAACTAATCTATAATAATCGATATTATCCTATAAATATACTAATAATAAAGCTGAAGAGATTGTTTGATTTTTTGTTTGAAAGCTACAGGAACTACCAGTCGAATTAAAAAAAAAATTGTTTCGTAGCCTAGTTCTTGAGAAAGGTTATTGGTTTAACATCACGCTATGACCTTTAGGAGCCGAGCAAAAGAAGTAATAGCGCGGCCGGGTGATGCGACGTTGCGGGTCGGGGGCCAGGGCGGCCGTGACACAGCAAGTCAACAATAAAGTAAATAAATGAATAAATAATGGCAATAAATAAATAAAAACATTTTCACACAGCATCATCTAGCCCCAAAGTAAGCAGAGCTTGTGTTATGGGAACTACATGACTGATATACTACTTATTTTTATGTAAATACATGCATATTATACATAAAAAAAACCCAGACCCGAGACAAATATTCGCAGTTACAAGCATTTCTCCCGCGGGGGGAATCGAACCCGCAGGCTTGTGCGTCTCAGGCGTGCCTTCGCCCACTGCGTCACAGAGGTTGTCAAAATCTACCGTAAGAAACCATGACATCCATCCAAAGTCGGAATGAACTAGCGAAAGTTTTGTTCTTCATGAATCCTGACTGGTGAGAGCTTGCAGGATTGAAATTGAAAAATTTAAAAGTATTCAAAATTGATACCAAAAGTATATGGCACGTGTTTCCAAATTATATTACAAAACTAAGTAGGTACATCTGAGTAGGTATTTTCTACATTTCATAATTTATGGTAATGTTTGTACCGTTAAAAATAGTGATGGAAGGTATAATTTTTGTAGGAGCACTATTTCTCACCCTATAATTATTAGTGTATTATTTTAAGGGGTGGGAAATGTGTTCATAAAAAAATATACTCGTACATACCATCACTATGAAATACTATACATACTACATACATTACGGTCCATCCCAAGGCTGGAAGAGATCGCTTTTAGATCGTCCATTGTACTTTTAATATTGTAGTTTTATGTAAACAAAAACTTGATAGTTTTTGTTTCTTGTGGTGTACAATAATGTATTTTCGTTCATTCATTCATTATTGGAGCACCGGTTGTTGGTCTTTCATGATTTTTTTAAAATATTTAAAATAACACGCGATGCGCGAGCAAAGCCTGCAATAGTTCTTGGGCTATAATAAAAACCACCCAGACTATCGTATCTTACCGAAAGATAGTTAACGAAATGATATTGGTAACCCAAAACGGTTGCAAATTTTCTGTCTCATTTTTTGTAAATTCCTTCAAGGTTGCCGCAAGTTCGTTCTAGCAGGAAATGACGCTCTGGAATGAGGATATGTACTCGTTAATTTGCGTCATAAATCAACGAAAATGTTCGTTTTTGGCGGGAGAGGGCGGTGATAGAGCTTTTTGTCGTTTCGTTTGACAAGATCGGGTTTCAGGTTTTTGTTTAGAGTCATTGGCGATAGGCTATGTTGGAACGAATTAAGTAGGTACTAGCTCTGGCTTTAAGTAAGAAAACACATGTCATGTACCTATAATTTTTTTTTATTTTAAGCCACAGAGCTCATATAAAATAAAACTTATTAGAATAACATACAATGAAAATGATTGTAAAATTAAAATGACACAGAGACAATACAGATAACATGCAAGCTCGTATGTACATGGACAGTTGGGACCGTCCGTGACTGGGGCAGCAGCGTCTGCACAAGTTACGAGCCTGTATGCAGGCTTATCCAGTGTCCTATATACGGAGAGTCCCATCTATCCACCAGTGTGCTTAGAATGGTGTTGGGACTTATAATTTTACAAGCCTTATATCAAGATTTTAGAATATTCCAAAATTTCTAGTATCCGCGACCTATTGCGCTAACGTGGTACGCTGCTGCTATAACTTAGCCACAAGATTGTTACCAGGCTGTCGAAATTCTTGGGATGTTTTGGTTCAAAGCGCCGAGGATCCAGGGAGACTGCAGTTATCCAAGCGTGTTCAATGATTAAAGTTACTCTTAGCACAATTGACAAAATGTACCTGCAAAGGCAAAATAACCTTGTGATTTCCCTTAACTGATTGGGTCTACACTTTACAAACCAAATAACCATAATAAGTAGCCAATCAAAAACTCTGTTCGATCCAATGAAGGTAACTACTTTAATAAGAATTTCTAAGAAAACAATTATACGCATTCCCAATTAAATTATTTTTCCTATAAATTACTAACAACACCTCAAACTGCTTTTACCGAATAGTGAATTTCGATCGATGACACCCAAGTATTTGACAATACTTTGTAAATTTGACGACCTCTGTGGCGCAGTGGGTGAAGGCCCGCCTGAGACACAGACGGTTCGATTCCTGCCGCGGGAGAAATGTTTGCAATATCTACAAATATTTGTATCGGGTCTGGGTGTTTTCTATGTATAATATGTATGTATTTACAAAAAAAAGTATATACGAGTAATTAGTATATCAGTCATGTAGTTCCCATAATACAGGTTCTGCTTAGTTTGGGGCTAGATAATGCTGTGTGAAAAAAGTCCAGCAATATTTATTTATTTAGTTCGGCACTCTATTGACACCAGTAAAAAAAATTACAACCGCAAAGTTATAAGACTTTTTTTCCCGAAGTACGAGTAGTGAAGCTCCTTGTGAAAGGCTATTTTCCTCGTGAAAGGCTCTTATTTCTGCTGCCAAACAGAAATGCTGTGTTCCGGTTTGAAGATAACATAGCGATGAAGGGTGCCGGTGAAATTACAAGCACATGAGACTTTTCACCCTTTATTTCTCAGGGTCGGCATCGCGCGAGTGATACATCTTGGTGTTGCAGAATCCATAGGAACTTAGTTAACTGCTTTCCGACAGATGGGCCGTTTGCTAGTTTGCCGCTTAGTTGTATAAAAAAAACACTAGGCACTGTACCAGGCGTACATCTAAGTGAAAAAAAAAAAAAAGTATCGAATACTCATCTTTCGAATTTGACAGGGTTTTGTTACATGCATCAGCTTTCTGATAGGCAATACCATTTCATTCGCTTGCCAAAATATAGAAACAAAATGTACAAAACAAAATCAACCGTCGAATATTAATCACGTCTTTCTACAAAACACTCCACTATCGCGCAGAACGAATTCCCAGGACAAAGTCATGTTTTCCTACACGGATGATATTACGATTGTTTTGGGAATATGCCAAGACTTATTGACCCCGGGGGAGAGCCAATCGGAAACTTTGCAATACTTCCCACTATTAAAATATGACTTGATTTATATTGGTGGATGTAGGTAAAAAATATATCGGTTCTATAGAAAATCCTTGAAATGTGGCATGTTTTCTCATGGTTTTGCTAAATTTTTTTATACGTTTTGCTTAACGTGCAATGTACATCCTGGAAGACACACAATTTTGAAGGCTTTCTGAAGGCTGGCTACTAGACCAAACTTCTGCAAATTATAATTATTTCAGTACTTACTTATCCATCATTTTGATACTTACTTACCATTTGTAAACATAATTTGCGCTCAAAACGTGATATTTAGCGTGAGTTTGATTATGTACCTACATTTTTTGGCACAGTTGTGTGTGCATAAATTAATATCCCGTTTTTCATATAAACAATTTTTTTATGATGATCACGGTAATATTAAAAGTTAAATCCCTTTCTGAGTTTCAAATCATTGTATCTGCTTAAAGGTGCCACCAGGATTTTTTTTTGTTGGTAGGTTCTTAGGTCGAAAGTCTCATTAGCCCTTCAAAATCTCCCTATAAGACAGCTTATGCCTCTTCAGAACCATAATTCACACTCATTAAGTCCACCTCAGATGTCAAATGGATACAGTTAATTAGTACATCGCGAACCCCTAGGAAATGCCTCGAATACTCAACGGTTCAGGGTTCGCGTCTCGTGGGACCCCGATCATTAGGACGGAGCACGGAACCACCTGCTTTAGCACGTGGACACTCGAAAACTTTTTACAGGATTTCACACTTTACGGAACTCTAAGTTGGATTTGTTCACACTCTTGTAAACTGCAGATATTTGAGTCGACAAAGGAATATAATCCTTATTTTGGGGAGCTCGAAGATTCTATGTGTGAAAATGTACGTTTCTGGCTGTAAATAGAAAGAAACTACCTTAACGATGTCGACTTTCTGACTATAAGTAGGTAGAAAATATTAGGAAGTTGCAATAGAAGTAAAATAACCTACCCTAAAGTAGTAGCAATTATGATATATATTTTTTTAACAATAAATTGCTTCTTCCGAAAGTGTAATTAGGTACCTAAGTAATTGATATTCGATTAAAAACGTAGGTTCTGTCCATGAAACGAAATGTTTTTAAATTAACACGCTTATATTAGCTTCACTTGAAACTAGTGAACAAACAATGTAATAAAATCTTGGAAGTCAATTTTAACCTACTTCTATTTGTCATATCAAAATTAAATTCTATATGTTCGGATGATAATACTAGGTATAATTTGGTATTTTGGAGCTGATCTGATGATGGAGCCAGGAGGTGAATAGTGGAACTCTTCAGTGGCTACTAGTAAACCCCTCGAGTTTTGGGCTCATATAATTCGTTTCTGACGAGTCCAGTAGATTGGGTTTGGTAACGAGAGTGTCTGATGATGGAGCCAAGAGGTGAAACTGAAAAATTCAAATTTTGGGAAGCGTGGATTTTTTCAGTGGGTACTGTACTAGTAACCTCCTCGAGTTTAGGCTTATATGATTATTTTTGAAAAGCGTATTTTTTAGTTTTTTCTATATAACATATTTATCTCTAATTAGTTTAATTAATTAGCGTAGTGGTGTAAAATTGTCACTTGTGTTAAGCTCCGGCAATGTAATGTGCTAACATTGGCAGAATTGTGATAAATAGCCTATAAATCCAATTTGATAAGAACCTACAAAAATTTTAACAAGATAAATTGATAATTTCTGAAGATATCAATTGTACTTCTCTAAAAACTGTTTCTATCTCTGACAATTTCAAAAGCGAATTTTAGTTTTACTAAGAAATAGAAATGGGGTAAGTAAGTACCTACGCAGTTTTTTTCTGGACCAAAAACACCTTGCGGATGTCGAATCACTGCAATACATCATCGCAATTTCCATTCAAACGACCAAACTAAAAACCATTTTACATCAATCCTTCCAATCTTTTCTTTCATTTTTGGATTTTTTTGTGCATCCTTTTGTGGAAGCACTTGCGCAGGCGATTATTTGACAAAATCTTTCTCTATTCATATTTACCTGACAAGGTGCTCTACATTTTAGGAGAATAGGTTAACTTGCCCAGCTTTCGGTAATAATTATTTTTCTGCACATGTTTTAAGTTTTAATGTTTTATTTAGCTAACATTTAACCCTGTTGTTTTAATTTTAGTTTTCCAGTTAAATATTATTTTATTTCCTTATTATAATTAGTAGTCATTTTTACTTCAGGAAAATAATAAAACAGGTAAACGCGATAAAAAACTTATAATTAAGTTTTGCCTGTGTCTATTTTCTCTGAAAATAATTTCAGAAAGTGTAATTTGATGATATTTCTACTATATTATTGGGGTAGGTATCTAGGTACTAGGCTCTGTCTACGGCTCCCCCGCGTAGTAGTAACTGGATAAAAAGTAGTTTATGTGTTATTTTAAGTCAAAAACAATACCTATCTGTTCTAAATTTCATTTAAATCGGTCCAACCGTTATTTACGGATATAATTATCAAATAACATGCAAACGATAAATAATATTAGTAGGATATGATATTATTTTAATAATATATAGTTTTCAGTTGTTTAGGAAATAATTGTCATAAGTATTAATAGTTGTATTCTGTACCCGAAAGGTGAGATTTAGATGGGTTGATTAACCTATACCGCACAATATGAAAGGATACGTTATTAAAATTTAGACTCTACCATCTATCATACAAACTTAAAAATGTTTAATTGCTGGAAAAAATACATAGGTTAGTTTATGTTTATTTGCCAATACATCTGCTCCATAACATGTGTTGTATTTCTGACGTGTGTAGGTGCACCTACCTATATAAAGTTGTCAATTTTGAATCCCTTATTAAAGGTCAAATGTATTGAACCTTCGTGAAAGATATACTTTTTAACACGCTTATATTAGCTTCACTTGTAATATCTTGGAGCTGATATGATGGAGCCAGGAGGTGGATAATTCAGTGGCAAACCCCTCGAGTTTGGGCTCATATAATTCGTTTTGACGAGTCCAATAGATTGGGTTTGGTAACGAGAGGGTCTGATGATGGATCCAGGAGGATAAAAAAAAAATAGTGCGTGTTTTTTGTTAACTACACATTTTATTCGTATCGAAATGTAACTGAAATAACAAAATCTTTGAAAAAAAACTAATTGTAAAAAATTAAGTATTTACGTAATACTTTTTGTCAAGGAAGATGTGTTTAAACCGTCGGAAAATTAACAGGGTTTCCAAAAGTCATAAATCTTTTTTACTGCTTAAGCTTGTTTACTGTTATTTTTCAAATAAATATCAATAACACACTTTCTATTTCTCTAAATTACTCCAATTGTATGTTTGCAAACTGTCGTCTATTGTCTCATGGATAGGGCACCATATTTGCATTCCCACAAACCTACCTCTTTAGATGAAACAGGTAGAATTTTTTTACATTTTGAAAAAAATCAACCCTGTAGACTCCCCGGTGAAAGTCTTGTACAAAACTCCATTCGCGAACAAACACATAATGCAGTTTTTTTTATGAAGATTAAAGAAAAAGTTCGGACCTTTCTCCGAAATGTACAAAAGGGTTTTGGATTTCACAAACAGATGTGGTTTTTTTTATGATTTCTATTCGCACGAAAGCTTGTGAAAATATTGATGTATGCCATCTGTCATTATGATTCAACTTTTATTTGCTATATTAGGCCATAATATACAACACTTGGTTCCTGTCTCGACCGGTAGGTATAGACAGATACGATGTACTAATCCTACTAATATAATAAATGCGAAAGTCTGTGTGTGTGTGTGTGTGTGTGTGTGTGTGTGTGTGTGTGTGTGTGTGTGTGTGTGAATGTTTGTTACCACGTATCTCTGTAACTACTAAACCGATTTTGATGAAATTTGGAACGTAGATAGTTTAGGATCTGGAATAACACATAGGCTAATCTTATTTTCGAAAATCGACCCCTAAGGGAGTTAAATAGGGCGGTAAAGTTTTTATGAAAAAAAATAATGTTTTATTTGCTCAAAACTCTGTACAAATAAACTTTAAAGTAAATAATGAAACAGTTATTTTTTATTTTTTCAAAACTACCCTTTGGGGGTGTGCAATTGAGTTCTAAACTTTGTATAAATTGTAATTCTTGGTTCGATTCATTCAAAAGTTGGTGGACATAGTTTGAAGCCTGGAGACGGTCATATGCTACTTTTAACATACCACGCGGGCGAAGCCGCGGGCAACAACTAGTCTTATATATTTTTTTGTGTAAAACTGTTACGTGGTGTAGCAATTTTTGTGTCAATACTCAGAAAAATAAGAATATCATGACTAAATCAGGCCACAATTCACCGTTGACAAGAAAATGATTGTACCTTATATCGGTTAGCATTTTGATAGACAGTCACCTTTAGGCCCCTTTGTACTTTGACACGCGCGACCTTTCAGTAAGTACTTACTTTAATATTTATACAATAATCTGTTGCTGTCAGATTCGACAAAATTGCCGGAATCATTATGACAGAAAATATTAGAATTTTGAAATAGAATATTATTTTCTGAGTCATTGCAAAAACTTTCAATGTTTTTTATAACTATTCATATTTCACTTAGATAATATAATATGACTAATGCCAACCTAGAACGCAAGACACAAATTAGTTTACATCTGTTAATTATTTTCCATCATTGCAGCGCCATCTAGTAGTATTTATGACGATAAAAACAATCTTAGAAATCGATAGAAACCAGTTGCAAAAAAACATTCCAATCAGATAAAGCCGTTTCGGAGATAAATGGTCACAGACAAACAATCTTTTCTGACTTCTGTCGTCACGAGAAAAACTGTAAAAAATATACAGTTTCACAGAAATAAAATCATGTAAATTTTTGGACATTTTATTTTACCTAGGTATTTTTAATTAAGTATTCAATGTTCACATAATATAATTTATATTGCACCGTAATGGCAATATGCTAAATGCTGGGATACTATGCCAATTATTTTACAATTTTATTTACGTATTCCTACTAATGCTTAAGACTTAATATGTTAATAACTAGGTACATGAATTAAATTTTATTCATTCAGTGTTGTCGTCAAGAAAGCTTAAAAATGAGCTTTCAGGACAAAAACTAAAACTTGCTACAAAACGTAAGTACATTTACTTTACACTAGTTTCGTTATTAAAACTGATCACTCGTTTTGAGTTAAAGGCAAATTTTACGTTTGTAGCAAATGCCCCATTAAACCACTTACCATTTGCCTCGAGTTAATACCCAATAACCTATAAACTAGCTTAAGTGAGTATTTCATTAATTTCGATGCTCATTCACACAGATATATCTCAAAATATCGTATACTACTAAATGCATTCTTAATATTTACTTCCACAAAACAACACGCGGGTAAGGCCAAGCAGATACCTACTTGTAACTACATAAATTTGTTACCTTATTTCAACTATATCGAACATTCTGTAAATGTGTTAAACTCGAATCAGAAAGTTTTGCGTTAATTATGACTCCAATATTGTTTGAAGTCTACGTGATAACTTTGATTAGGTATCATATGGGATTCATTATTTGTTTTTGAAACCAGCGCTAGTTACTCCTAGACTCTTAGAGTAATATGGTACCTGCATATTAATACAGAATACTTTTTATCCTGGTCACGTTTTTGTGAAACACATTGTATAAAAAATGCATTGTATAAAGTTGTTACTAAAAATGCTCAGCATTTTCGAAATTAGTAATTCCTAGAGTATTTTCGGAATTCAAATTGATCAGCACATTTAATGAAGACTTTTTCTTCGTGCCAAATTTTGAACCAATGAAACCTTCTGAAACCTGTATTCATATTACTTCAGGTACAAAACAGTTTTTTGAATTCTTACCAAAATATATTGTAAATATAAGCGTCGTTGAATGAATCATCTCAAACGACAAATTTTCCCTTGAACGCAATTGAAGTAAAAGCTCATCATGTTTTTTTCTAATCCCAAGAATCCTTTCAATCATAATCTCTTACTGTAATTTATTGTACTATCCTATTGACTTTCTGTAACAAATCTCAAAGGAGTTTAAGGCCGCCTAAGCGGATTAATTTTATTAATTCTAGAATTAATCTCAAACCGAATCTAAGCAAGTTTTCACAGTTTTCAGTGGAAATTCTACTAATAAAATAAATTTCAAAGTTTAGATGTTATTCTGCTTATTTTGGGGGCTCGTTGATGCTGTGTGAAAAATGACGATTAGACAAATACCACTTTCTATTAGCGTTAACGCCTGCGGAAAGATTGCGTGGAAATTACATTAGCTGTTGAAATGTCACGTGACTACTGCCAAGTTTTACCTTGACAAATTTGAGTTAGCGTGAAAGAAAAACTAAGCGTGAGATATCTGTCTAGAACCCCCAGGTATCCAAGTTTTCCTGACAGGTGTAAAATCTGACCACCTGTTGCTAAAAACGACATAAATCACATTGATAATCTGTCCACGCTTTCGCCCGAGAAAAATCTGTACACCTGGGTGTAAAAAACTGAAAAAATCTATACTGATCTGTGACTGAACATAAGATTCCGATCGAGGATGCAGAACGTAAAGAATGAACCTGTGCTTGGGCTTAGATTCAGTTTAAGATTTTTTCAATGCGTCAGTCTTCAGTCTTAGATGTAAAGGTCAAAGTCGAAGGCGCCTCCGCCGCTCAGGTAGTCGTAGAGGTAGACCTCCATCTCCTCCAGAGCCTCCATGCTGGGGTCGCGGAGGGGCGCTTCGCGGGTCGAGCGACCAGCCCTCGAGAAAGACCTACAAGAAAACAATTTTAATAAATAAACACCTTACCTTACAAACTTTACCTCTTTCTAATATTAGTGTAAATAATTTGTAAGTTGGCAAGTTTACTCTATATAATATGATTGTAGATAAATACATTAAAAGTTAAAAAACGTACCCGAATTCAGGCTCGGTATCGACCACGTACTCCTTGCTGAAGTGTTCACTAATGTCTTTCATGATGCACGCCTCGAGTTTCTTGTGCTGGAAATAGATAGTTTTCGCCATCTTTGAAATCAAATTTGTTGTATATTTTTATGTCGTGCTAAATAAATATTTTCTTTCTTTCTTTCTTTCTTTGATTTCATACTAGATTTCAAAAGTGTGGTGAAGAAGAGAATTTATTTTGCCCATGGGCTGTTCCCGTAATGAGGTTCTCGGATCCGAGCCGTATATGAGTTATTTGCTCGATAAAAAGAGTAAGGCCTGAATTCATCAACACAACAACGGGTGGTTAGGTCCTAATCAAAGCTATTTGACACATGTTTTTATAGGCATCTGTCAACATAATCAGTGGTTAGACTTGACCGTTCATTTATTTTGTTGGTGAACTCAAGCCTCAATGTAAAAAGTGTGTTTGTTTACTTTATGTATCTCTTTGTCAGTTTGCGTAAACTTGATCATCAACTTTAATTCAAAAACATTGCGTTCAAAACTATTGCTATACTTTCTAACATGCTAAACTGGCTTGTATATTGTGCTAAGAACGAGTGGACCAGCTTTACCAGACAAATAGACCAGCTAGTTTGATATGTCACTGACCTTATAGCATCTGAAGAAGAAAATTGCTTTGATCTGCTCCTGAGGACGGGGTACGATGTTCCTCTTGTCTTCTGGCACGCATTGCTGTGAATTAATATACAGTAGGTAGTCAGAGGTAAGTTTGTTTGGAACAGGCCGACATTTTGCAGTCGTAGACGTAGTTAGCATTCCATTGGAAGCCCTTTGTTGCTCGTCGCTTATTGGAACGCTAACCGATGGTAGGTACATGCCTTAGATACTGACGACCTCTGTGGCGCAGTGGACGAAGGCTCGCCTGAGACGCAGAAGGTTGCGGGTTCGATTGTCGTCGCGGCACAAATGTTTGTATCTGCAAGTATTTGTCTCAGGTCTGCGTTTTCTTGGTATAATATGTATATATAATATGTAAAGTACTCATTGCTACCTACAAAAAAGTCCGCGAGGGAATATATCTAACCATCATAGTTAAGTCACAATAGCAGCTTATGTGTTCTAATATTTAATTAGATCGCCGGTAGAAACAAAAGTTGGTTATATTCATATCGTAGTATTAATTCTTATTCAAATAAATAGTTTTATCATTAAGGGTATTTATGTAGCAGTAAAATACTTTTTAATTCATTCGAATCGAGTATAAAATCGAAACTTACGCGGGTGAAATCGCGGGGCGCAGCTAGTATAATACATAGAAAACACCGAGACAAATGTTTACATATACAAACATTTGACCCGCAGCGGGAATCGTATCCGAAACCTTCTGCGTCTAAGGCGGGCCTTCGCGCACTGCGCCACAGAGGTTATCGAAAACCCTAGCATTTACCTTAATTTTGACATTTGTTATAGATATATTATAGCTAAATTATAGTCAACTTCATCGATAATTTTGTTGGCTTAGGAAAAATACACGATGCCTATTATATCGACTTAATTGTAATGGGTTTTGGACATCTTATGCTTATCCTCAAAGTGAAGCTTTGTAAAACGCAGAGGAACCGCGCAGTCCATAGAACTAACCGAGAACTTCTGGCAAAAGTTAAGTCCTTCCTGGATATCGGCCTTCAGCTCGCTCGCGACGGGCAGACTGTTGATCCGCTGCGTGATCAGCTCATAGTTCGGCTCCAGGTTGTGGTCGATGTAGCCGAGGGCTTGCATCACGCAGGTCACGTTCTCATTGCTGGGACGGTTCAGGCCGAGACGGGTTCGTAGGTTTAATTGACGCTGAAAATTAATTTTATGAAAATTAGTGTCTACCTAGTACCTACTTCCTGGTGTCCTGTAATACCTATAGGTTCTTATATACCAAATGTAGTAATAAAGTATTAGCCTTTCACAAACTTGGTACTCTAACTTTCATTACTAGCTTCTGTCCACGGCTTCGCACGCGTGGTACCTAGATAATAGTAGCCATGTGTTATTCTGATGTATAGGTAAGCTTCTAGCTTCTGCCACAGCTTCGCCCGCGTGGTATCCGGATAAAAAGTAGCCTATGTGTTATTCTGATGTATAAGCTATATTACTATAAAGTTTTGTCAACATCAGTTCAGTAGTTTTTGCGTGAAAGAGTAACAAACATCCATCCTTAGAAACTTTCGCGTTTATAATAGTAGTAGGATTGTCTTGGAATAAGTATTGATACTTGTAAGAGAAATAACTGAACATATTATTATTAAGTACCTATATTATTAATATCTCAGGTCTTGGCCTGGGCCTTTGAAGAGCATTAGTGGGACCAGAACCAACGCTAAGAAGCCTTATTGTAACATAAAAAAACCTTCTTATATTGTATGTGTGGATGTTATTGAAAACAATGAGTAAAACATTAGGTTATTCTAGGAGAACATGATATAATGGTTGATGGGCTGATATAATGTAGATGAAACGGCACCTGTCAATATTATTATTAGTATTATTAAAATATGTACTTTATTTTAAAAGCTGTTGATGGTCACATCAACTCACCATGTCTTCGAATTTCTAATGCCTCTAACTCACCGAAACTCGATTGTTCGCGAAATACGGCTGCGGATAGTACCCCTGTGGCTGCTGGTACTGCTGAGGGTAGTAGGGGTTGTAAGTAGGTAGTCCTGGGGGGTAGTACATCCCTCCGTAAGGGAAGGGCTGCACCGGCCCGTTGTAGGGTCTTAGTTGCGGTATCCCCGGCATCATGAATGGAGTCATTGCTGGAGACTGGAACTGACCCTGTAGATTTAAGAAAATCATTTTTTCAATGATATGATATGATATAAGTATAAAGTCTCATAATTATATCAATGTTTGTAATAACGGTAACAGTATTTTTCAAACATTCACGGTCAGTAAGCATATACCTCTATATATTTTTTAATTTACGGGTTATTTTTGCGTTTACCTTTTCTATTATTTTCTCGAAGTTTCGACTGTATTGTAACAGCCCGCGCCGTGGCCACGGGATGAATCCCGAAATAAAAAAGTAAACACGATAAGATCCGTAAAAAACATAGAAATATAATTTGTTCTGGAAAAAGCTTTGCAAGTCATTTTAGCTGTAGGTAAGTTTAACATATTTTAACATATAAAATATATTTTTCAGAAGTAAAAAAAAACTATTGAAACCAATACTATTCTGCGTCACTTTCTTCTTGTTACGTCTATATTTTAGTTAGGTCCTACCCTCTCATGCAGATATTGAATAAAATGAGAATAAGTATAAAAACTGTATCGTAGACTCCTACGGTATAAATTTTATGCTTAGTCTCATTATTTTATAAAGTATTTATTAATTAATTAATTATGCATGGGTCAAGACAACTGTTTCAATGATTATAATGAATGACTCACGGTTTATCATTCGTACACTGAAAACTAATAAAATGTATTGATGATAACCTAGTCTCATAATTTATCACAAGTGATATATAAGCTAATTTCAACCTTCATTGTATCGCCTCTTTAGCTCAGTGGTAGAGCACTGGTCTCGTAAACCAGGGGTCGTGAGTTCAATCCTCACAGGAGGCATTGACTATTAATGTTTTTGGTGCATAATGTTTTTTTGCTTACCCCTTGAGGCCTAAAAGCCAGTATTCCACCTACAGGAACTTTTTGTTGCTGCTGAGGTCCGTCTTGGTTGGGCAAATCGTTTTCTTGATTATTGTTTATAGCGCCATCTGACGGTCTTGTTATAGTTTGCGAGTTTGAGTCCATCGAGAACCCTGGTGGCAGCTTGCTTAGAAAACTAGGCGGTATGTGTTGGTTCATTTGTTCTCTCATAGGTGGCGCTATCGAACATTTTGCGTAGGCCTCTTTTAGTTCTGCTGCGATTTGTTTTAGCAGTGCTGTGCCGAAACAGCTTTCATAAATCTGAAAACAAAAAATATATATTTTATTTTAAAATTTATTCATTTATTGTAGTTAACAGGAAATTAGGCTGGTAATTTCAGAATTATAACCGAAGCAGGCGTGGCCGAGCGGTTAAGGCGTCTGACTAGAAATCAGATTCCCTCTGGGAGCGTAGGTTCGAATCCTACCGCCTGCGAAACATTATAATTTTTTTTGATTTGTTAAATATTACTTACTTTTAGCATAGCATAGTCCTTTATGAATTTGTTATCTCCGCTGTCTAGCGCGTGTACGGTTGTGCACAGGACGAAGGCTAACAAAAATGCTTTCTGCATCGTGATTCTAAGAAAAAAAAACAGTTTAAAATAAGATGGGATTCAAAAAAGGAACATAACTGGCCATCAAGGGTTCCGTTATAAAAAAAATGCAAAGATAGACGAACCAATTATGTGGCGATAGAATCAGTTTATATAGTTATTTTTAACTGCTGATGAAAATGATGATGCTGCTAATGTTTTTAGATTTAAATTGTATCGTAAGGCTCTCTTACCATGGTTACTCTTTGTAATAATGATTTGTTTTGACATTTTATTGAAAAAGTAAAATTGGCCTATACTAGTACTTTGGTACCAACAAGCAATCGTCTTATTCTCTCACTAAGATCATTTTTTATATTATCCATCGATAACATGCTTCAACCAACAAGCACCAGATACCTACCTGCCTTGCTACATTATTATGGATAACGTGCGATTGAAGCTCACTTTTATGGGTTCCGCAGTCAATGCAATATTTTTTGCAGTTTCTGTAACATTTACATGTTAGGTTCGATATCTAGGTACATTCAATTTAACGGAACTCTACCGCCGGTTCCCCGATGAATATAAACTAAAAGTCTTCAATTGAAAGAAAATAGAAAAGCGTGAGACATCCCCGACCATATCGACACTTTGAAGTAAGATTATTATTGCTGAGTTGCTGTTCGTATGTATAAGTATATATTTATAGGTAAGTATTGTATTCGTATGTATATAGACATAAATATATATATAATAGGTAATAGGTATATATGTTATTATTTATTATATTCTGCTGTAGTATGTTTTATGGATAATATTATTTAAGGTAGTTTACACAAAGTATAAAGTACACCCCCGGCCACTTCAAAATCTTATATAATCCTCTCCATCCAAAGGTTGTCTGGAAGAGATCGCTTTTAAGCGGTAAGACCGCCCATTGTACCTTTATCATATATGTTACTGTTTATTTCGTTTGTATCTTAAGGTGTACAATAAAGTATTTTCGTTCATTTTTATTCATTGTAGTTGCCTATTAATAAAAAAAAGTTATTTTATATCACTAGTTAGCAGTTAGCTTTTTCCTTTGTACCTTAAAGGAAAATTTACTTACATTATAGGACGACGTTTTTTCAATAGTCTTGTGATTTCAATAGGTAAATAATAACTTTTTGACTTTGCGGAACTTTTTGCCTTCTGATGGTGACTTATACGCGACAATAATTATTATTAATTGAAATCACAAGGATCTTAGTGGCGGATTGACAAGAAATTGACGTTTTGTTTTCTCAGACATGGCTACAGAACGCTAAAAAGTACCTACAATTTATTTTTTGTTTACTTCTGATTGGCTGCTCATTTCTTTCGCTGTGTGTAGCATAAGGTTACGTTTATACAGTTTATAGGTGGTACCCACGCACGCAGTCCGGTATTTTGATGAACGGTTACTTAAGGGTCTGAAGTCGAAAATATTTTACTTACTAAAAATATTGTTTTTAGTATAATTAAATATATGTCTGTAGTTATAGTTCATCATACTATGAAGAAACTGTATGTAAACGACCTAAAACACAACTTTACAAAATTTTCTCAATTAAAGAAAATGACAAAGTTAACTCTAAAATACCACTTCCAAAATTAATCTCTCTCTAGGTATATTGATTAGATTTCAGAGATTTACTCACCATACCTTGGAAAAATAACTTGGTTTTATATTTCTGAAAATTAATAGTTTGAGCGAGAAAATGCCAAAAAATAGTTTTTCGCACACTTTAGAGCAGGGGTATTGTAAGCGCGATCTTGTATATGCTGATATAAGCCTTAATTCAATGTGATAGCGTTCGAAATTGGTTCGGTTACTTTTTATGTGGTAATTTGGAATCTTTCATCACCTTAACACTAGGTACTCACTTAAGTTTTTATAGCGAAGTACCTGGTAGTAATCATGAGAAAATTATATAACTATACCCGTCCAATTTGTGTGAAGTAGTTACGGGTGAAAAACCTTTGAAAAGTGCTTATCTATAAAAGCATACTGTAGAATATAACTTACAATATATTCTTAACACAAACAAAAATTTACTGTTCATTTGTTTCTAAGTATGCAGCTGAAACGAATTATTGACGAAGCTATTAACCGATCCAAAGTCTTTCAGATCAAAGCTAAGCTTAGTAGATTTACTTTACCTTACAGACTCATCCTGGCCTGCACTAAACATAGACAAAGACTTAGGTTTTTCTTATTTTTTTCATAGATAAATATCACAAGATAAGATACTCTACATTTTCAAATAAAATCGGTGTAGAGCTGCCTACTAAATTACTACATTAATCGGGGACTGTAGTAATTTAAATGTAAGAAATGACGTCTGAAATGAAATGAGTCTAAGTTTGTACGAGTATTTCTTAGACTAATAAAGGAGCGTTATTTACTTTCTTGGTCTATACAAAGAAGGGACTCCGTTAGAGGAATTCACAGTGATTTAGACGGCATTGCCAATAGCGCTAACTGTACGTTGCTCTCGGTTCAGTTCCACTAGGATAGGTAGGTACTTAGATACATCCGCATGTTCACGTCAGCCAGTATAAGTAATTGATATGCACAAAAAATGTAATAGCTCTTACGTCCTGTGTAGAATAAAGAATAACGGAAAAGTCATGGTCACTGAGATGTACATAAAGCATTATCATAATCATCAACGCCTCGCCTAGAAAACATGAAGAAAACATGTTGTGCCGACCCCACGTAATGTGGGATAAGGACAAGAAGATGATGATGATCAACGCCTCGCCTCGCGATGAACGTAAAAAACTTTAATAGGTAACTGTTTGGAAGGTTGGTATTTCTGGTGGCCATACAAATTAAAAAGCTACTTCACAAGTCCCGAGGAGCGCTTTAGTACGCCATACGACAAAGGCCATCCTAGTTTGGGTACTAATGTTATCCAAATAGGATTATACAGTGTTAAACATTTTAAAACTAGTCATATGATTGTATCTACATGTGTTTGTTGTATTTTAAGTATTTGAATTCCAAGCTTTTGGAAACATATCAACTATTAAGCAAATGAGTAGTTATAGTTACTAAGCACTAATTTTGCCAAGCTTAGTATTATGGGAATGGTTAGTTCGAAAATTGAAGACACTTTGACGTAATAATTTCCAATTTCAAGTTTTAAGAGTCAATAGTCCCATTGCCATTTTGTTTATTAGGTTGTGGAATAAGGGGACTGGTTAAGCCTAGTCAAACAGTGCTTAGTGCCTTGGTAAGGCGAAGAGCATCGTGATTGTAAACTTTTATCTCTATCTTTTTGTGAAAGATTGAATGTTAAAAATCAAATAAGCTTACTGCAATATCATTTAATGGTAGATTGAATCGGTTCGGTTTCAGTTATCTACAATATGTTAGTTCTTGAACCTTGTGCCTATTACTGATTAGCTGGACTTAATCCAGCTTCGAGGAGGTCTTATGAATATTTAGTAATTCAAATGCTTTTGGTAGAGGCCCAAGCACCAACTCTTGCCAATATTTTTATACCAGCATGGTGGCAAACAACCATGCATCCCACCTGTTAGTACACGAAGCGGTCACCATAGTCTATGGACGCTTCAAATACCAGAAACAACACGCATGTTGCAGACCCTTAAATATAATTTCAAAACGTCCTTTTTGAACAACCCTGTATTGCAGGAAAACTTTAGCGAATTTCTGATGCTCGCTTCTTCGTCCGTCATATCATTACGAATATTCAAAATAAAGTCTGTTCATGGTTAAAAAGGGACATATTTATTACCTTTTATAACTTAGATTAAGTTCTTTAGTAACCATGTTTTTTTTATTGAAAATGCAGGTATCTTGCTTACAGTAAAATGCTACTATTTTACTGCATTTAGCATTCTAAATGCAGTGAATAGCAGCAGTATTTGCAAAATAAACTATATGCTATTTCAGACACATTTTAAGTAGTATGCCCTCTTCAAAGACTGTTAAAATGTAATTCGTATGAGTTAATGGTCCACCCTGGTGTCATTGACCAGGATTTTTAAATAATAAAATTGAATCGGTCTGTTCTAGAAATGTTATGTTCACTATTTCTTAGAGTAATAGTGGTAACCATTTCTCAAAGATTATAAGAATGCGCCATTTAGCACCTATGAAAATGAAATAAAACGATGTGAGAAAAGTAGCTGTTAAATAGATTAACCGTTACATTGTTACAACGTAACTGCTTCAATGGCTAAAACGATTTAATAACAGGAAGCTCTAAGATTCTTTCATAATGATTATTATAATTTAGAACGACAGTCATCAAGGTAGGCCGTATTCGTAGAAATGATTTCTCTTGGCAAAAGCTGATCACAGTTTTTCAGTGCAATGTGAAAACTTGCAGTGTTGAATTGCACGAAACCTCATCTTAATTTTTTTAAAGTTTCGACCCGAAAAAAGCAGTAGACCGATATTAAACAAAAAAAGGTAATAAAACGTTCCAATTTCTTTTTCATGCTGTGTGAAAATAGACCAGTTTTTTTAAATGATGAATTTGTTAATGCTGGTAGTAGTAGAGTTCCTTGAGCTCGTCCCGGGGAATCAAAACTACCATAGGTATTATTCCTGCTGCCAAGCAGATAAGGATTCTGTACAATATTTAACAATATTTATTTGATAATTACAATAATTATAATCTCGGGTGCCAGTAATATAATGATTGTAGTATGTTATATAATTAGTATAGTAAGCAAACCTTTCTGTATTGCTCTTACAAAATCCGTAGCTACGTACTGCTGCGTAGCGTTAGCAGTAAAAATATGATCAGTAACAACTTTTTCATTTGGACTGTTGGTGAGCGTTGGATCATTTCTGTGTAATTTGAATAACGGTCCAAGATAATTATAATAACGTTATAGCTTAACACAACAGTTAATTACATGCTTGAAAAAACATAATAAGGCGTAGATTACCGCTTTGATTTTTTAATGACTTGCCTAAGTATTAAGCGAATGAATGCCTTGTTTAGTTAGTAGAAATAAAGCTTAGATTCTGTTTCCTTTATGCTTACTATCCATTGCCTTAGAACGATAGATAGAAAATATTTTATTGCACACCAAATAACACATCAGCTTAGTTACTACAAACTTTGACAATGTTGTACAATGGGTGGTCTTATCGCTAAGAAGCTATCTCTACCAGACAACCTTTGGATGTAACGGACTGTAAGAAAACTTACAAGGTGTTAACTGGTGTACTTACCACATACTATCCGATTTCATACCCATATCGGCTCGATAAAAGTATATTCGCCTCCATCTTTTGATTATTTTTTGAAATGACATGACTAGACTCGAGCCGATTATGCTATGGATGAACAAGTTATGGGCGATTTATGTAACAGAGTATTTATGAATCTGTCAAAGGTAACAAGATGATTATATCCAATTCAACGAACCTTGAATCTTTGTAATACTTACACCGTCTAAAGAAACTTACTTAAATAAAATATGTTTATCTATGTGTTTAAGAAAGGCGTTCAGTCAACGCCATCAGGTTTTTTTAGTGGAACATTTAAGCCTTCGAATAAAGTCGCGTTAGTAAAATCTTATTAGATCGATTTGTAGGTACGATAAAAACTTAACTTAAGTAAATATTTCTGGAACTGTGCCTCCTACTTACACGGTGAAAATTAAACAAATAAATGATATTTAGAATACATAATTAATCAAACATCAGAGCGTGTTTGCAACCTTGGTGGAATAAATAAAACTTTTTCAGCTCAAACCCTTTTTGCAACAGTGATGCAAATATAGTTATTATTTTTTCTATCTCCTGTGTAACGACTTGTAAAATTACTAACTCTTGCGCCAAGTACTTGCAAAAAGCGAGCATGTGCCCAAAGTAATGAAAGTGCCTCTCACTACCGCCTACTTGGTATCCTAAAGCATCTGTGCACTGAGTATGTATTTGAGGATATCCATCATAGGGAATACAGTTGTGAGCGTGTATGTTTCTTATTTTGTTGTGTGTGACTTGTTAGTAGAAAGAGTTTTTCTTATATAGCTTTTTATTGAAAAAGTTTATTGAACAAAGGACAAATTTAATTGTATCTAGGTGCAAATTATATTAGTAGGTGTATATATCATCTATATCATCAAAGGTAAGCACTTACTTAGTTTTATGGTTGCACCTGTCTTTATTAGTTAGATTATTAACATACTAGTTTCTGCCTACGGCTTCGACCGCGTGGTACCCGGATAAAAAGTAGCCTATGTATTATAGCTTTTGCGTGAAAGAGTAAAAAACATCCATCCTCACAAACTTTCGCGTTTATAATATTAGTAAGATTATCTAAAAATAAAATGTTCCTGAACCTTAGTTCAGCCTTAGTTTTTTTTTTGCTATTCTTAAATTGGAAAAAAAAACATTGGATCTTCTTAAAATAATTTCTACGAAAGCTTTTCATTTTCTTTAGTATATTGCGTGTTTTTGTTTTGCAACAATAAAAATAAACAAATAAACACTCACCGCACAATCTATCCCCGGGACTCGCACAAGCGTTCTGCGGACGCAAGTATGCGAGGAGCAATGACTCGCTGTGCACTTGACCTTGCGAGTAGCCGCGAAACCACTCTATCTACACGTTTTATACTCCCATCGGTGGCACACATGGGCTTTTAATATAGCGAGCATTCAAGCAAAGCTCTTGCTCAAACGAGCATGTAGACGCAAACATGCAGCGAAGAAACTTGACTCCACACGCTCTTCACACGATGATACTCCTATCGGCGGTACATACGGTGTTATTATAAAATAGCGAGCACTCAGGCACAGCGTATAATTAATTAATGACAGCGGCAAGCACATCGATGCTTGCCGCTTATTCTATAGACATAAACGTGGAGTGAGAAGAATGGACTCCGGGCACACTCTTGCGAGTAAACATGTAGACGCTTGATGTAACTGGATATAGTATAGCTTAACCAATACGTGTAATGCATCATAGTTTCAGTAAATACACATTAAACAACCTGGAACCTAATCTACTGTAATATCTATGTTATCTGACTCCAAGCATGCTAACAGGTTGGGCTCACTAAACCAATAGCCCGTGTGTATCATTCAGCTACTTACTACTAGTTGAGATAGCCGCGGTGATTGCACCTGATGGTAAAAAGGGACCATCGTGCAAGCCTCTCATCAGTGATTTTTTATATTTACGCAACTGCGCGGCTAGAAAAGTAGATGAAGCGTTAAAAAATTTCTCAAACCTTAAACTTTTAGAGTGACAAAAGTCATTCCTTAACATTAGAAGAATGGTTTGATAGACGATCTCTTACATCATATGATGTCAAGTAGGATATGATATTCTTCATAGGGTGGACATGATCTACCCTAAAATAAGTCTCTCCGAGTTATTGCAGTTGTATTGGACAGTATACCAGCCTCCTATTAATACAACGGAAATGCCATGCCATGGCAAAAATACAGATTATTGCTTAGCAATGCCTTACACTTCTTAAAGTTAATGGATAAACTGTGAAGGGGTTACAATTTCATTGATGACATCCTGGTTATTGGCGATTGTGAAGAATAAAACGACGAGATATTAAATAAAGTTCTACAGGTACTCAATGGCAACAACGATAGGATACTTCTCGACCGTGTCAGTTTCAAAGTTTCAGTAGTTTTAGTCACTGCTAGGCCTTGCAAACTGAATGACATAATTCACAAAAAAAAAACATAACACAAAAACGCCAATATTCTAGCTTTATGCCCTAGCATGCAAAGATGGTGTTGGTTATTGAGTTATGAGACTTCCGACTTCAATATTACATTCATGGCTTGGGTGGTCATCGGCCACTTTTCGTAATTTACAGTGGGTGGCTTTCACGTTAGATGTAAGAGCATTATGTTCTTCTTGTGCTAAGGAATCTCGAAAGTTGATGCAAAAAACCTCTACGACCTCTGTGGCGCAGTGGGCGAAGGCTCGCCTGAGACGCAGAAGGTTGCGGGTTCGATTCCCGCCGCGGGACAAATGTTTGTCACGGGTCTGGGTTTTTTCTATTTCTAATATGTAGGTATTTACAAAAAAATATATATAAGTAGGTAGTATATTAGTCATGTAGTTCCCATTATACAAGCTCTGCTTAGTTTGTGGCTAGATGATAATGTGTGGAAATGTCCTGCATTATTTATTTATTTAAGAAACATGGATCTCTATAGCTCCAGGATTTAGCAACCTTGCCGCACATTTTAGGCCACCATTTATAGAATCATCACGCAGCGAGTTTTACTTCTTATATTACCCTCAATTTCTTTATCAGCTAGAGATTGAAGCTCTTTGGAAGGGATTCAGCACTAAGTAACACTCTCTAGAATCAATTTGCATAGCACGCAGTGATACATATGTAATTAGCAGTAACTTGTTAATGAAGCGAGGTTTACTTCGCGCGAGTCGTCAATATGAGTTCCGTATCTAAACTTCTTCAGCCCTGGTTTCCTGTTATCTGGTGACCCGTAACTAATTAGTAACCTGTATAAATAATTAGTTGATCTGATGCATGCATGGATCAATGACATTAATTGGTTGGGGCTTGGAATGTTGTCTAACTAAGCAACTGCAGACTGCCTGAAAAAGCAAACAAGAATCGTCTAATTATTTTTATATACTAGCTAGCACGGCCACCCTCGGCCCCTAACCCACAGCGTCGAATTGCCCGTCCGCGCTTTTACTTCCTTTTCACTTAGCGTGATGTTAAATGAAGTGCAAAAATATTTTTAAATCCGACTGCTAGTTCTAGAGATTATCGCGTTGAAACAAAAAAACAAACATACTCTTTCAGTATATTTAAGTATAGATTTTATTTTCACGCTTTTTTGTACCCTTATAAAAAGTAGCCTATGTGTGATTCTAATGTATAAGCTATATTACTGTATAGTTTCATCAAAATCCGTTCAGTAGTTTTTGCGTGAAAGAGTAACAAACATCCACCCTCACAAACTTTTGCATTTATAATATTAGTTTGAGGACAGCAAAAGCTTTTAACTATCGTTTATAGCTTCTTTCAACTTTCATGTTTCACCCTTGTACTAATTAAGTTCTGAATAGTCGGATTGCCTATCCGACTATCGGATAGGCAATCCGCCTTCGATAGAATGCCTTCGAATAGCCAGCATTAGATAAACGCACGATTTCTACGCCCCAGCGCAGCCGGCTACATTAGGTACAAACAAGGAACAAATTATTTGAAAAAATCTGCCAAGCTTTTACTATGTTTTGTTCTCTTTCAACCTATGTTAAATATTTGTCTCGGGCCTGGGTTTTTCTATGTATAATATGTATGTATTTACAAAAAAATGTATTTAAGTAGTATATCAGTCATTTAGTTCCCATAACACAAGCTATGCTTACTTTGGGGCTAAATGATGCTGTGTGAAAAATGACCAGCATTATTTATTATTATTATTCATTTATTTATGTTTTTTCTGTCTTGGTCCGGGAGTTTTGATGACTATGAACTCCTGGTCTACAGAATTGAGCAGCTTATAACACGAGTAACACGGACATGCGTTTAAGAAATGTAAATGCTAGCAAGAATTACAAAAGTACAGTGTATTGATTTACTAGCCATATCTAAAGAAATTCAGGATCCAGAAAATACCACGAACAAAGAGAAAGGTCTATAAAAGCATATGAAAGTACCTACATTCCAGGGTGTCCTAGATCAAATCGACGTGTCAAAGTGATGCTTGTGATTTTAATGAAATTAATTTTGACTTTGTCTTTGACTTTGGTTATTACGCAAAGAAAGTCATTCATTCTACACACACATATAAATACTTGTGCCTATTCTATACTTATTTGAAATCCAGCTGTTTTCATTGAAGAAAATGTTATAAGTGACTTATTACCGAATTATATTTAGTGTTAGATAAGTCGATGTTGTTTATGTATGTTTGCCACAATCAGCACAGCGAACGGAACTGGCAAATATTATATACTGCCGACAAAGTTCAATGGACATCATTTCTCTTTTAATTGAGCTTTTAACCTAAATTATTAATAAGTTAATGATACATACGTATGTATTAGATTGAAAGCGGTTAATAGGTATTGCCATTTTATAGACTAACACTACTTTTTATTATTGTAGAAGGAATCTGCTTCACGAGTATGATTGGTTCATACCTCTGTGATGGTGATCGGTGTCTAGTATTGATGGATAAATACCTAATACCGCGCATTTAAATATAAACCAATCAAAATTTGATTGGATTATACAGAATGGACCAAACAGACTTTTTTTAAATTAATGCCAGGCATCTCCTATCCTAATTAGCCTTAGGAATGACAAGATAGGCAATTAAAAATTGACTTGGATGATATAAGGAATATTGTTATTTAAACAAAATACGCTATTACATTTGATATTAAATATAATATAAAAAAGCAAGCAAATTTGCAACATTTACCTCAGGATGTGTTGCTTTTTAAATCCTTGACCAATCTAGGATATAAAACTTTTCATAGCATCTATTCCCTCGCAGCTGTAATACAAAATTCACAACCATATCGACTTTAAGGTACAAAGTTGCAAATTGAAATCGTTGCAAGTGTAAATATATGAGATTTATCCTATAGCTGCTTCGCTTCACTGAACAGAGTTTATAGCTATTAATACGTAGGTACATTTACAGGGTGATTCTACTATTAATAGATTCCAAATGGCCAGAGCAATCAAGCGGGCGAACATCAAGCAATTTTTAATGCTAGGATGATCGAAGGTAGGTAAGGTTGTATTTTATAGTCAATAAATACGTACAAAGCCTACTCGATGACATATATTATTACCTTCCACCATTACTGAATATGTATTATAGGACTAACACGTTTGCCACATCTAGTTTAAATAATTAGGAGCTTACATGAATTCAAAACGGTTAAGAACATCGTCATGAAACCGGCATGCTTTAAAACTATGGTTGCCATCTGTAAAATCTGCCAATCATAAGAAGTGTGAAAACACCGGATTTTACATCTTTAACAATGTTTTTTTAAAGTTACTCAGTAATATAAAAAAATATTTCGGCCTTGTATTTTTGGTAGATGATTCAGCAGCCTAAAACCCGGTCTACAAATGAAACCCCGCCCGGACGCTCCCCGGACGCCTTGGAAACTAGGATAAATCTGAGGAAACCTGGACGGATGGCAACCCTACCTAGAACCAATAATTCGTATAATTCATGTGCCATCAGTTTGTGTTCCAATAAACGGCAATGGGCTTGCAACCTGTCACGTGGAATGTTAATTTCTTGCAAAACGCGGCCTTGTGCAAAACGTAATGTTTGGACGTGCTTCTGACTATTCCTCCACTTGATATCCACAAAGATCTACGCATTGAGTATGAATATGAGAATTTCCATCATCATATAGTCGTGATCATGTTTGTTTGTGATTAGCTTTAGAATCAAAGCTAGGTTTAAACTATACACTAAACCGTTTAGGCATGCTTATATCTACACTTCTAGATCGTATAGCTGTGGTATAAAGTCCAGACTAGAGAGAGCTCTAAACTGTAGAATTGAAAAAAAAATCGATTTGATATTTGCATAAAATCTATCCATAAAAGTATATCAGTTTGACTCATCCTACACTCACTTCCCATAAAACTTCACTAACAGCAATCGATGCAGTAATTATCGTAACTATTGATATAACGGAACTCGAGGCGAGCCGGCTGAGAACGCTAGTCGTGTTAAGTCACACTGTAATCGGCGCGGGCGCAGTCATGGGAAATATATTGATTGACCTTAAAGGTTCCTGGTTTAGCTTTTATGATCCGTTATCAGGTTTAGTATTATATTATTTACCTACATACTATTTAGTACGATATAATAAATTACTGGCATGCCCTTGAACGAAAGATTTTAAGCCATGTGACATCGGGTAGTCTTCCAATTAGCAGCTTGGAACCTGTCACTTTAAATGCAAAACGGGGCAAAGTGCCCAATCTCATGTTTCCTAGTAGCCACTAAAGTATGGATCTAAGGATTTTCATCATAGGGATTTACATTTGTGAGTGTGTTAGTCCGTTTTCTAGTTACCATCAATTAGTCATGATGTCTTATAATAATTATTATTATGTAGTCTGTATTGTCCCACTGCAGGCAAAAACCTCCCTCCTCTACTTCCAATACTCTCTGTTGCCTGCTAGTTGTTGCCCGTTAGCTTTGTGGATGAAGACCACCACTGACTGGGTCCCAAACAGACGGCGGTCACGTGAAAGGCCCAGGTGGAGATGGCGGGATATGCTGGATTATAAATAAAATGAAAAAAATAAAACATTTATTTACTCTTAGCATCAGAACCTATAACTGTAAATAGGTACAAAAAAGTATGTATGATATCCGGCCTCTTTGCTGTAAATCAAGAGTGGAACGCATGAGCGCACGCTGCGTTTTATTGCAGAATAAAATGTCATCCTCTCAATACATTAGTCCTTTTGCAACTAACAAACTCTGACTGAATTGGGGGCGTTCTGAAGATAGGTCAGGTCAAGAGTACCCTAAACCGGAGAGCATGCATGAAGAATGTGATGAAAGAGAAAGAAGCAAAAGAGGTAGGTAAGTTGGTATGTCAAGATAGTAGTCTACCCTTCCGGGAACCAGGCGTGAATGTATGCATATATGTATGTACTAGCTTCTGCCCACGGCTTCGCTTGCGTGTTACCCGGATAAAAAGTAGCCTATGTGTTATTCTGATGTATAAGCTATATTACTTTTGTGTGAAAGAGTAAAAAACATCCATAGAAAGAATAGGATGTATGCAAGGTTATTTTTAACGACCGTCAGACAACCTACTTGAACGAGGCACATTTCTCGATGGTTACGAAGACTCGAAGATTCAAATCTCGTCTATGATATTTTTGACAACATCTGTCATTTTTAGGGTTCCGTAGTCAACAAGGACCCCTTATAATTTCGCCATGTCCATCTGTCCGTCCGCGGCTTAGCTCTGAGAACTGTAGGGGAACTAGGGGACACGTAAAGTGGGGATAATTTTTTAGGTATTTTAAAAATATTGCGTATGTGTCCACCATTTTTCGATTCAAGGATCCGTTTGCGAAATATTAAGCTTTAAAATGCTTATAATTTTCCCCCCGGCTGCCAGCTAAACGGTTGTTTTTGGATAATTATGTGAAAAAAATCACAGCAGTTATATAACGAAGATAAGGAAAAGGCTAAGTAGGTTTTAAAAGTTAACGGGTAGTAGTCGACTAACTTATAAAATGTAGTTGAAGAAGTAAAAGGGTTAATTTCATACAAATTCCATTAAAAATGACTCAGATGAAGTTGTTAGTTGTGTAACCCTACACTGCGTGTGGCCTGACATGCACTTGGTTGGTTTTTTGATTTTCATTTTCCCGTAAAACTTAGTCAACATGTTAGCTTCGTGAATTCTCCGGATTCCTAATTTCTTCAATTCTAAGCAATATTAAATAGCTTTAAGTCTAATTCCTTACCATGAGTTGGGAGCCCGGGGTGGTAAAATTCGGAGACGGATATTATGAGTTTTCTCGAGAGACTTTCGACCCAAAG
This sequence comes from Perizoma flavofasciatum, assembly GCA_958496245.1. Taxonomy (NCBI): domain Eukaryota; kingdom Metazoa; phylum Arthropoda; class Insecta; order Lepidoptera; family Geometridae; genus Perizoma; species Perizoma flavofasciatum. Next base: position 11,475,589 of record OY292423.1, read on the forward strand.
GAGTATTGTAGGATACAAGCGGACTATTTGCTACAGCACACTGAGGTAAGAAGCGACTGTCATTACATGGCAAGGCCTATGCCGACGTTTTTCTCCTAAAAAATACTACTTTTTAGGTACTAATGAAAGCAGAACATGCTCACGTGTTGGCGGGAACGTTTCAAAGCTTTATACTTATGTATAAAAGACTTCAACGCGCTACCCATCTACGGCAATCCAATTATATCTTATCCTATCCTCTCTGCAATAGAAATGCTAGAGTATTGTAGTTACGTATTGTTGCTTCTAATCAACTGAAACGATTTGGATGAAATTCGGAATCATAACTTGGAATGACGTATATAAATTTTTATATACGTCATTCCAAGGGTTACGTATTTTTTTTACACGGGCGGGGAATGGGATTTTTGATCACCTGCAACACCGAAAATTGCTGGCTGATACGTTGCCTGCCATATAGAGAACTAGTTATTAAGTCGTGTTCCTGTACACTGACATCCTTACCCTTAAAACCAGAAAACAGCAATGGGATATAATCTTCCAGGTAACTGCTTTAGCAGCACTGTTCGTAGCCCGCATGGCAAGAAAGTCCATGAAACATGTATACGTATTAAAGGAAGCTGGACTGTTCTTCACAAGATCGGCTGAGGTTCTGACACACGAGATCAATAAAGAACTGAAGAGGAACGGCAAACTAGGATTCAAGCCTGATATTATGGAGAAGCATCAATCGGTATGATACATTCAGGACATTCAAAGAGACCCAATAATATCCTTTTGCGACACTGTTTTTCTTCATCGGTTATAAGCCTCTTTACTCTTAAATATAGTCAAACTTTCATCTATTTCATTAGGAATTTTGTATTTTTTATTTCAGACACCTCTACGCCGTCCGAAACGTGATGAGCCCGGTCCTTGTCCGTGTCCAACTATCTGCACCCCTTCAGTGGAGTCGATTTATTCAGGTTTTGTGACTGAAACTACCTCCGCAACTACTCTACCTCCTGAGGAGATTCAGGGTAAATTATAATTTTGACGATTAAATTAGTTACATAAACCAGACAACGCTTTATTTGGCAACCTGTTTATTAATTACACTAGCAGAATGCATTATGGGGACTAGACAATGTCACTAATTTTGTCAGGTTTAGCAATATCCAAAAATGTGTTTATTTTTGTCGTTTTAATCATTTTTTACAGGATTGTCATCATTTTTTATGTTGTTGTCTAAAATAAATATTTATTATTATTATAACTTCAATTTTGAAAATCGTAATGTTTGGGCCAAAAAGTGTGCCTTTTTCATGTTATATAAATTTTGGACATTGCTAAAGCTCGGCAAAATGATTCGTTCTCCATTGCCATTTTGTTTGCTAGTGTAATAGCTAATAAGGGACTGAAAATAACAAGTCATTGGCTTAAGATCATTCGACATTTTTTTGGGGAAGCTTTTAGTCTCAAAGTGGACTTCCGTGTACCTATTATTGTAAAATTACAAGAACCAAGCAAAATAACTAGTGAATGAACTAAGTATTTACTTGTTATGTCATTCTTCAGGAACATTGACACCAACAGTGGAAGAAGTCATGGAACAATTCGTCGTGAAAGCTCTTAATGCGGGTCTGAACACAATGTACGCGGCTCGAGAGCGAGATATAGTGTATGACGAGGCATATCTCTGTCTGATCAACTCTATCCAGCAGGCTGTAGAGGCGAAGTGGAATCCAGTTATAAACGATATCAAGGGGTTCATCGATACGATTATCGATAATGTCAAGCAAATTGCTACTCATAAACATCGTAGTGAGTTTTATTGAATTTGAAATGAAGGAGAGACAATTTAAGGCTATATTCTTAGATAGACAAAAAATTAAGTAATTTCAAGTGCTTGCAAAATATCATTTGTTACTATCAAATATGAGTCATACGAATCTTTGACAAAGTAATATGTATTTATTAATTGATTTATTATTAATTTCAGTGAAAAAAATTATGTCAAACAAAGTCCCAATTAAAACAAATCGATTGAGAAATAATTACAAAGGTAAGTGCTCGCTGCTATTCATCATGTTGTTAGTTATCTAAATTTATGTAAGTACGATAGGTACTAAGGTGCCTAAAGGTAGATTATGGTATTAACGGAAGACTAACTTACAATTCTATAGGATTCGCAACTTCTGAAGAACACCCCCCACTGACCAAAATGCAAGTCGTAAAAACGTTGAAGGAAAGACAGGGGACATACAACCGCTATCCCAAAGACGCCTTTGGAGTCTACGTCAGCTCATGGGATGAGAGTTTCGATAGGAGTGTGACGAACGAGCCCCCCGATCTGTCAGAGGACGAATCCTCGCTTGAAAAGTCTACATAAGTTAATTTTAAACTGAGGTTGCTTGGTCACTAGGTATAGAAATAAAACATTAAGTTGATCTAAGCTAAAGTTAGGGTACGGGAAACTACTAGCATAATTTTAGTTATTTTTTAAGTTAAATTTTATTTTTGTTGAGATTGCGTAAAGTGACATCTCTTATTTTGTTACGAAAGTTTTGTTGTGATTAATTTCTAGCGGCATTTATGATTTCTTTCACGCACGACAAATTGTTGAAAGCTGCGACGACACAGTTTTAATCTTTGTTTTTACTATATCTAATTACAGAGGAAACAATATGCGTTAGCATCGGTAGAAGTATATGTTTTAAATTGAACTGCGTAATTTCGTTTAAAAATACTAAAGTCGCAGACTGCAATAACCTCTGTTCTTTTAATATTTTTTTTGGGATGAAGTTAATTTTGTCATTGTTCTTACTGTTAAAAAAAATTACACTGATATTTTCCAACTTTGTAAGTCCTTGACATTGATGGTGTGGCAGAATTGTGACAACTAGCCACAGAAGCCATAATCAAGAAGTTGAAGTTGACATTGATGCATTGATGCCTTGGATATAACCACAGGTTAAAAATGTTTTACTCCTGATTTGAGGTTATTTTATTTTGTTTGTGTTGTGTTTGTTTGTAAAGTCGAATGAATTTCTATACAAAAATACCGGCAAATTGGTTTTATTCCTAGAATAATATTGAAATATCACAATGACTAGTAAGCCCAACTCTAAAAGGACGATCTACGTCGGTGGTTTAGCAGAGGAAGTGGATGAGAAAGTGTTGAACGCTGCTTTTGTACCTTTCGGAGACTTGGTTGATGTACAGATTCCCTTGGATTACGAGTCTGAGAAGCATCGGGGGTTCGCCTTTATCGAGTTTGAGAATGCTGAAGATGCCGCTGCTGCGATAGATAACATGGTATGGTATGCCTGACACAGGTTTATAGACATATTATTTAAGTAGATAACGTAAAGTACCTAAAAAAAAATCTGAAACCCTACTCTAGCATTTAGGTAATTAGAAAATTTAAATCATCTATTTAAATGCACTGAGTCAACTATTGGCAAAACTGTATGATTAAAAAAAATACATCAATAAGTAGTTAGGTAAAAGTACATCACTAAGCAGTTAGTTACAAAATTATATAGTTAAAATTCTAATACCAGTAACTACTGCATTCCAGAATGACTCAGAACTTTTTGGGCGCACAATCAGAGTAAACATTGCGGCCCCGCAGCGCATCAAAGAAGGATCCACCCGCCCTGTGTGGTCCGATGACAGCTGGCTGCAAAAACATGCAGGAGAGACATTGCAGATTAACAAAGAGAATGAAGAAGATGGAGGGACAAAAGACAACACAAATACTGTGTCCAGTGTAAGTTTTCTATGGGCCCTTAATATAAACTGAGTTGAGTTTAGCGAAAGACAGGTTCCTAGTTTGAAATAAGAAGCAGGGCTGGTCATGACGGGGTAATCACAGGACAATGCACATCACACAATGTGGGAATCAAAAATTCTAGAATAAGCATATTTCGTTGAAAACAACTAAGTTTTGAACGAGAAGATTTTCTTGTTCTTAAAACCCTCTTTTACGTCAATTATCTTATCAGACAAAATTAAATAGACATGCATTTTGCTTGAATAAAGATTTTTCAAATAATGAGGCACTGGACCTTACAAGAGAATATAGGAATTTTTGAAATAGGTTTGTGTTGCTGTAAATGACAGATGACACTATTTTGTGAAGTCTAAAGTTTGCTAGAAAAATGCTTGTAAAGAAATAATAAATGTTTTGAAACACTAATGCAGACATAACTTGATATAGTCATAATCAAGAAGTAAAGTGAATGATTAGGTAACATGGAAAATATGGAGTTTTACTGTTCTGGTGGTCTGTCTTTACATAAAACTTATATGAATGGTTCAATAACGAAGGAAAGAATAGTTTACTTTTGGTTTAGAGCAGTTCAAGTGTAATCTTATCCATATATTACAATATTGGATAAGCTTTGCATTTTTGTACCAAAGAATGGGTGGTAGATTTACGATATTTGGTAGGTGTTCTGGGGGATCTCCATCTTCCGATGCATCCAACTGTACAGTAAGGGAAGTATACAGAGTGGTGTCAGTTCCAGATAATTTACAAACTTTAGCAAACGAAAGCCTGGATGTAGAGCCTACAGGCATATCTCCAGGGACTTCTAATCCACCCAAAGTATGTTTTTTTAATTTTTATTTTAGAAGTTGTTTCAGATACATACTTAGTATCCATAAGGATATTCGATAGGGTGTACTCAGAGACAACTCCACATTATATTTGCCACAAGCCTAAGTTTTTTGCATAGTATTTCCCATGTGACAGGTTGTGAGCCTGACAGTACATGCCTTCAACTGAGCATCCACACATTCAAACATCCACTCATACTTTTGCATTTATGAAATTAGATATTTCACGGACAAGACAAGCTCCCATTGAAAAGGGAAGTTTTAGTTCCTCAACATTCCTGACCCCTTGAATGTGAAAGAAAAGAAATAAAGAAAATATATTTATTAAACACAAACAGATGGTTAAATACAAGGTTTAGTCTTGAGTTCACTAACCAAATAAATGGATGGTCAAGTCGACCCATTGATGTATGACAGATTCCTATGAAAACATGTTTCAAAATCTAATCTAATCCAGTTACTGTGTTGGTGAACTCGGGACCTTACCATATAAAAAAAAAGATATGACAAAATAGGTCTCTGTCTCAGCTTAATGTAGCATCTAGCCAATGAAACTTAACCATGCCAGTTAACCACTTTTTTAAATTTTAGGTGATACCTGCAAAGCCGACTGAAAAGCGCAATCCTCAGGTGTACTTCGATATCTCTGCGGGTAAGCAGGAGCTTGGCCGCGTGATTATGATGCTGCGAGCCGACATAGTGCCACGGACCGCTGAAAACTTCAGGGTGCTGTGTACGCATGAGAAGGGGTTTGGATACCAGGGAAGCTGCTTTCACAGGATCATACCGGAATTTGTATCCTTTTCATAGAAATATATGCAGAATTTATAAGCAAGGCTGGCAATAGGTGGCGATCATTTTGCGGGAAATGGTGGTCAAAGTTCGTACACTCCCTTCCATACAAATACCATTGCATTTTGCTATCAATTTGTATGATTTGGTTCTTAAATATGTTTTATCGCAACAAAACAACGCTACGGGGCGCTTTAGGGGTTTCATAATTATGTTAAAAATAGCTAAAAATATATCAGTAATAAAAAAACATTTTTATGTATTTTTACATAAAAATGTTTTTTTATTAAGGAGGTCTTTTCACGGTTAGAAATGGGTCATACAGAGAAGAAAAAAAAGTGGATATTAATATTCCTTAACTGGCAAACTTATTAGATGTGCCAAGGTGGTGATTTCACAAACCATAACGGAACGGGTGGCAAGTCGATATATGGACGCAAGTTTGATGACGAGAACTTTACGCTGAAACACACGGGATCCGGCATCCTCAGCATGGCGAATAGCGGGCCCAATAGCAACGGATCACAGTTCTTTTTGTGTACTGCTAAGTAAGTTCATTATTATTCTCACACCATCTTACAGTCTGACAATAGAATATTCTTTGATTTGCTAACTATTTCATCATAGTTTCATAAGGTACCAAAAATAGGATATAATATATCCTAATATGTCCTAAAATTAAGTCTCACCAGCGACTTGTGTCAAAAGATAAGATCGGCAAATAAAAAATAAAAATTGATAACACTAAAAATGTTGAAAAATTCTTATCAAGCACCCTTATTTTGCTTTTTAACGATGTTGAATTCTCAAAATGTTAAATTTTAACGAGTCTAACGCAGGTTTCGCCCTAAATCTAAGTTCGATTGCGGATCTAAAATATACTAAACAGTATTTTCTACTTTCAGAACAGACTGGCTAGACAACAAGCACGTTGTATTCGGCCATGTGATATCAGGCCTGGATGTGCTGAAGAAAATGGAGCGACACGGTAGCAAATCCGGCGCCGTCTCAACCAAAGTGATTATAAGCAATTGTGGAGAATTACAGTAATATTAGCTTTTACAATTGTTTTATTTTAGTTGGTATACTATATCGCTAGATGGCGCTGTTATGAAATTTTTAATAGATACCAGCTTTCTTTATCTATTAAGAATTTTATAACAGCGCCATCTAGCGATAAAGTATACCTTATGCGATGATTTTTTTTCTGTTGTAAACGCCATCTGTGATTGACCGTGGAAATCAACTGAAGGAAGAATTCGTACAAAAGCGCATTCACGTTGATGTGTTAGTTGGTGCAAGCCTCTATCGTCCCATCATGAAGCTCTTCTCATACAAACGAAAGCACATGCAAACTTGATCCGTGGAATGAACATCCATTCCTATATTATTCCTATACTTATTCCGGATCTAGATGTTTTGTTACCATGGTAGGTACCTATTCGAAGTTCCCGATACCCATATACGAAACAGGGCATGTACTCACGTTCAATACATCTCTGTATCTTAGTGTGGAGTCAGGACTATGTAGGTTGACTGTTGGGTGTTTATATTATTCTCATATCATTCTTGCTTACCAAAGAAAAATAACATTACCATAGAACGAACTATTACAGAGTACATACCTAATCGATGTAATAAAAAATAGTAATAGCCCTCAAGTTGAGAATTTTGAAGTCTTAAAAATCATGCTTTCATCGTAAACTATGGAAACCCTTATTTCCACTAATTAAATGATATAAATCGGGCGCTCGCAGACGGCCCGTAAATAAATAGGCGCGCACCGCAAACAAAGCGGTAAGGACGGGTGCTTAGCAGAATTATTTCTAGTGATGTGACGCGCTTTTACGGATAGTTACGTATTATTATCGGATAGGTAGAATAGAGTGGTGGCCATGAGAGGTTCATTGAATCACCAAGCGGTTGTTGGATGATATTGTGAAGGCAGTGGAGTTCGATTGGTTCAAACTCCACTGGCTTCACAATACTCACTCACTGGGTTCGACTGACGCAGAACAAAGAGTAGCGTGCTAGAGAGGACGTGCATATACCTACTTACATGGCAGTAGGTGAATATGAGTTGATCAGGAAGCTAATAATAATAATGCTGGACATTTTCACACAGCATCATCTAGCCCCAAAGTAAGCAGAGCTTGTGTTATGGGCACTATACATGACTGATATACTACTTATAAGTATACTTTTTTTTGTAAATACATACATATTATACATAGAAAACACCCAGACCTGAGTGGCGGGAATCGAACCCGTACCTCCAATGTCTCAGGCGGGCCTTCGCCCACTGCGCCACAGAGGTCGTCGATAGATAGATCGGATAGGTTATATAAACTGTCTCGCCAAAAATAATCTGTTCTCTTGTCGGTGTTGCTAATAATATAAGATAGTATATCAAAAGCCATAGTCAAGTAGTGAAGTGAAGATAATGTTTATTGGACGCAAAAGTTTTACATAGTACCTACATACATTCTGAAGCATCAGGAACTGATGCTTCCTCTTTTTATTTCTTTTCAAGGCGGTTTCATAGAACTCCTTATAAGGAGCGACTTTTTCGGATCTTATCTTTGTAGTAGGTCGCGGTCTTCCTCGTTTTCCTTCACGGTCTTCGTTATTTTATCTTCTATTATGTTATGAAGCTGTTATGTAAGTATAAGATGACTAACTTAAAATAAAGGCGGAATTTTAAATTCTGAATTGTCTCAATCACTCTTTTCAGTAGGTATCTACGTCTTCATTTGTTACACTTTCCGTCAAGCATATACCTACTCTCCATTCTTCTCTGTCTATTTTAAATGCTTTTTACCTTTCTTTATCTCTGTGTCATTGTTATTTTATTTTAAAATATTTCACTAATATCAAAATATCATGGAACATGCTTGGATGACTGCAATGTTTCCCCTGTAAGGTGGGTATGGCGCATCGATCAGAATTTCAAGAATTTCGTCCAGGCATTGACCAGATCCTGTGGCTGAATGGTTACAGCGTTTCAAAGATGGAGGTTGTGGTTTCGGTCCCCGCCTTAATTTAACTTATCCCATCCTTATACTCTCTCGCACTCGAAATCTCTTTATTTTGAGCTCTAGCGGTCCACCTCGCGAGCGTGACTCCATTAGTTGAACGACATCGCAAATTAGAAAAACCTGAGCTCTTTGGCTGTTACGTTGATTTGTCGCCTAATTCAAAGCACACGTGGCAATTTAAATTCAAAACCCTTGGGATACTTTTAGTATTTTAATTCTTGTAAAAAATGAAATGCCTGCAAGGTATCCGACCCTTTTTGTGGTTAAAAAACTAAAAGAGGACAATTATGAAGGGAAATGATCCTAAAATATTAAACAGAAATCTAGTGTCTAGGTGCATAGCTTAGTTTGTCACAATTTTTCTTCCTGACTAGTAAGTCAGTCATCGTACAACCAAGCCCATAATTATAAGTTTTATACAGGTATTTATTGCGTTTATATCTTGTTTATTATTATCCAATAAATAAAAAATGTAACTAAAAAAAGGCAAACACGATAAAATAAAATAATTGCGAAAGTATGAAAAAGCCCATACTCTTGGGCTAACTGGTTGTACTACGGGGAAAAAAGTTTATCTATGGGCCAATTATGCAGTATGAGAAGAGGCTTATCCGTGGACACAGACGCGTCCGTATCTAGCGGGGCCCGTCGGATCCGCTGCAGCGATACGTAGGTATACTTTTACTTGAAATTCAGGAGTGACCGAATTAAAGGATGGAATCTCTGGATCCGTAAAGTCACGCACCGTGGGAAGAGCTTACGTCGGCTGTGCGTAAAACCACTGACGGAAGCCACCTTTAAAAGATCTAGCCTAATCTGAGTGTACCAAAGTGAAAGTCAATAGGATTTTATTCATTAATACACAAGAATAATTAGATTTAGATTGAAGTTTTGTGGGTGGGTTGAATCTTTTCAGTTTGCAGTTTTTAAGAAATGAGACAGTATTTGTTTGTGGCTACAGCTCTTTGAGACTACCCCTACCATTACGAGTGGCAGGGGGGTTATTGCCTGCCGCAGTGGTAGGATTCCTTCCGATGTGTATGGACTAGGGGTGCAATGACTTTCCGGAATTCAGCTCAGAAGAATCAGAAACCTCAATGTCTTGGTACAAAACACGAGTAGGTAACTAAATCAATAATTTTCCAGTTCCTAGTTTTACTGTTCAAAGGCTATTTCTAGGTACCTAGGAACAGTAAAAATCTACGGTTTTTTCACCGTCACAAGCTAGCCGATTAGAATCAGGCTTATATGGCATTATAGTTAGTTTGTTTAGTTTACCATTTAGTCAAGTAGGTATCTAGGTAACCACCCATGGTAGGTAACCACCTACCATGGGTATATGATTTCATAAAGTGCTATGACCTTTTCAATGCTCTACAAGTAGCTCTGTCAGGTTAACTGCCAATTTGCATCCACTCCGCTACACCTCACTCAGCTAACAATCTCATCAGTTTAACCTGAATTCTACAAGTAGGTTAGCTGTAATAGGTAAGTAGGTACCTATACTTTACGTAATCCAATACTATATCACTGCCGATCGGATTACAAACGTGCTTTACCTGGGTAGGCACTCTTCATGGTTGAATGGGTGGCCTAGAATGAAGCCTAAGTAGGTACCTACTTAGATTTATATTAATGCACAATATTTTGGCTTGTAAGTAAATAACAGACAAACACATAGTCCTGACCATAAACTAGGATTCCGTGTGTTGTGAGAACACCCCGACCCGACCCGGAGTGCAAACATTTGTCCTGCAGCGGGGATCGAACCCATCTTGTGTAGCAGCTAGGTACTCGACCGCCGCGCCACCGAGGTCGTCGTGAACAGCTTGCTGCCTGCGGTTCCAGTATATCATTTGCAGGATGCTGATGGGCTGCCCAGAGACCGCAGAAGTACCTACTCCGTTCTTTGGTCACCCCTTCAATCTCCAGCCCTGACTTGGTAGGTAGGTACCTATGTGATTTTAGGGGGGGCATTTGGCCCCCTCTGCTCCCCACTTCCGCGGCTGCTGGGGCTGCCTTGCTTTTGAAGCATATCTGGTATGTTCGCGGACGGGTTACATTGCGAGTATTCGCAAGAAAGCCACATTCCTACATCTGTGTGCGCGAGGCAGTATTAACATCATGCAAATGGTTGACTCTAGAGCAGACTGCCCAATAACTTGCCCATCATGACTGGATCATGATGGGCTTAGCTTGCAAGTTAAATTATTATAGCTTATAGTAACGTTAAAACTTCATTATTAAGTAAATGTTTATGTTGTGGCCTCATGTCTGAACTGACATCTAATCATGGCAGGATTACTCCGTCAGAGTGTTTACGGAGCTTAATTAAAACGGTAGGTAGGTACCGGTTTTCCGAAATCTTGAGACTTACCCTTCATAACCTTTTGGTTTAAAATTTTATTTATACAAAATAATATTACTTTAAAAACAGAATAAATAAATAAATAAAGTTTTAAATTATCATACATACTTTACTAAATGTTATTTATATAAGACATCCAACAGAGAAATCATAGAAATTATGCAATATAAAAATAAAAAAACCGGACAAGTGCGAGTTTCTCGTGCACCGAGGCTTCCGTGCAAGCTTGTAAAGTACCAAACATTGTTGTTACGAAAATATAAGTCGGATTGAAAGATAAACTTAACTTTGTAGTTGAAAAAATGTTCCATATACTAAGTCACGGTCAATTTATCCAACTTCAAGTGTAAGTTTATAATCACAAAACATATTTTTTCAAATGATATCATAACAAATTAGCTATTTTCGGACTTTTCCCTTTACTTATACCGTGAGACCTTGCTTCTTGGCAAATTTCATGATTCTAGGTCAACGGGAAGTACCCTATAAGTTTTGATTTATTTGTTAAGATAATTATTTTATTGCGTTGACTTAGAAGCTTGATTTTTTTTTATTTTGATACCTCTACGCGTTCCTGAGAAAAAGGGTCTTGACAGACTGAACATCAGACGGACGGACAAAGAGTTGACCCTATAAGGGTTCCGTTTTTTCCTTTTTAGGTACGGAACTCAAAAATGTGGTCTTAAATCTATTTGTTCCCCAAATAGACGTCGCTGCAGCGTGCACAAAGTACTTAGACAAACAAGTTTAACAATAAATCTGTGGCACTAATAAAATAACCGCCCAAGTGCGTGTCGGACCACGCGCAGTGTAGGGTTCTGAAGTTGCCCATAAACTTATATTAATTACCAATTTAACACAACATACAACTTTATCTTAGTAATTATTATTAGTACCTATTTTCAATGGAATTTGTACGAAATTATCGTTCCTCTTCTCAAAGTACATTTTATGAGGTGGTCGACTATTTCTCCTTAACTTGTAAAGCCTACCTAGCTGTGATAGTTTTATCTATTTAAAACTAAAACATTTACTACCAGCCAACCTTATTTATTATTGGCGGTAGACACTAAAATTCTAGCTATCTCTTTCTTGCTTGCACTATCAGTAAAAGAGAGCGATACTTTAAATTTAGTTTAGTTGGTGTACTAGAGAATCGAGACCATTTGATTATATCTATATCTAATCTTAAGTATTCCTTAACTTCGTATAATACTATTATATACTATCCTTATATATACTATTATATATATTTTTTCACATACCTATACAAAAACAACCATTATGGCTGGGGGACGAGTGTACTATAAAGCTTAAGCTTTAAACCCTAATATTAAGTTAGTGACACAATTCTATCCCCAAAGATTGACGATGTTTGTCGAGACATATACCTACTAGGTAGGTACTTATAGTACTAGCGAGGTTCATGTCTACTATGTGTAGTGTACACACTACTACCTACTTACCTACGAGGGTATGTAGTAGGCATTTCCTCGATGCCTACTAATGATGTGATAATTCTCTCAGAAGCTTACACCTCGCTATGATGTCGCTATCACCTCGCAACAGCTTTCGAGACGATTTGGAAACCGTTCGCCTTTCCATTACTCGTTATGAGATTCAGTAATAGTGTACTTTGACCTTACCTACTCTGCCAGTAACGAGGGGTGGGTATTTACAATCTGGAGTCTAGCAGTCTTGGCATGGTAGGTAGGTATATAGGTACTTTCAATACTTACCAAAATATGTAATTTTAAACAAACTACTAAATAAATACTATACCTATATCTACTGTATAACCAGGTAGTTATGAATTTTAAAAGCTATACTAAGTAGTAGATATACTAAGTATTTAGGTACCTAATACCTATACCTTTTAAATTAATTCAGATTCTGTGAAATTCAAACCCTTTACCATCCACAATGCTTTGACCGATGAGATGAGAAATCTTAAAAATAATGCAACATAAAAATATTTTCATTCTGTGTCCCGCCAATTATTATTACAGGACCCCACGCCACGGCTTGCACAAATTAGTATCTTACTTTAATGTAAGATTAGTTCTAGAAATGTTAATTGTATGTTTTCGCGTCCAAACTCCAAAAGCTCCAAGCTCCAGTAGGTGTTTAGCTGGGGAAGATGGCGTAAGGGGGGAAATGGTTTAAATTCATCACAAATGAAAGCGACAGAATTCCGGAATGTTATACGGAGTGCAGTTTGAGGCAGGTTGGGAATGTTTTGCTAAATAGTTGCTAGCTTTATGAAGTTTCTGAAGAATTTCGTACCTGGGTACTTAAGGCGCAGACAGGTGCTGAATTAGCACATCAAGTAGGTAAGTACATACCTATCCAAACTAATTTGGAACGCAAAATCATTGAATTCCTTAAAAAACTAATATTTGCTTTTTTTTCTCAAACGATTACTTTTAGAATATACAGAGCGTCCCAAAACTATGCGACATGAAGGGAAAGTACCTTAAATATTGTAGATAGGATATTTAGCTAAAAGAAGACTTTATTTTATTTTTAAAAGTTAGTAATACTGCATTCAAAGATTTTCTAAAAATAACTTGCTTTGTCTGGGAATCGAACCGACTCAAATGTAAAAAAAAACAACCCGTATTTTTATGATGCCAATCGAAAGAATTGCCAAAAAATAACAATTCCTCTTAAGTAGCATAGTATCTTAAAAGGAAAAGAGCTTTTAAAAATAAAATAAATTCTTTTTTGAGCAAAATATCCTATCTACAATATTTAAGGTACTTTCCCTTCATGTCGCATAGTTTTGGGACGCTCTGTATAAAACAACAAGGTTAGTGATAATACATTTTATATTCATGCAACTATGTACAAGTAGGCATATACAAAAGATGAAACCGCTAGTTATCTAAAGACTGTTGTAAACGATAATATAGATAGCGCAACTGATTCAGTTCACTACCAGACGGAAGCGTTTTTAAGATACTGGCCGCATTGCCACGCTGAATGGCAGTATTCATGCGTTCACCCAGATAAGAGCCAGCTCTCTGGTTACGCGCCGCTTCTACCAGTCGCCCTGAGAATTTTGAAAACGCGAAGGGCTCCGGTTCCTTACGGACAATCCTCTCAACCCCAAAGGAGTAAGCTCTGTCGAGACTTCTATATTTGCCTCTTGAGATCCTCGGCCAAATCAGCCACAGCACCGGCTCTAACTGATGTAAAGATGAGTTATATTTTAATTGCACCCTTGAATAGAAATTCAAAAGATTTACCAACTATTAGAATGAGTGAATCTTCAATTCAATATCTGTTGGGCTATATTAGTGAGTGATATTTTAAGCAGAATCAAGTATGTACCTCTATGTAAACACTTACCGATTTTGTGTCTATGCAAACTAGTTGTTTGTTGAGATCTCATCAGGAAACCCATTAGTAGTCATATTAGTACCTAGTAACAAGTTAGTTTAGCATCCGATAAAAAAAGTTATAATTGATTCTACCTTTGAAAAACTGTAGTAGTACGTAGGTAGGTACATACCACCTACTTGCCTACTAAGTAATAAGTACCTATACAACTTACCAATCTAATATACATTACGGTACTACCTAATCGTGCAAAAAAAAAACACGTACCTAGATAACACGTACCATTTCTGCAAAACAAGTTTTATGTTCCTAGGCCTATCTACCTTAGTCTTTTTATTAGACGAACTCTGTGGCGCAGTGACGAAAAGCCCGCCTGAGAGGCAGAAGGTTGTGGGTTTGATTCTCGCCGCAGGACAAACGTTTGTATGTTCTGTAATCATGTAAGTTCCCATAATACAAGCTCTGCTTATTACCTATTATTTATTACCATTCGTACTAAACGTTTTGGTTCCACCTTTATAACAAGAACTGTCAAGGGATGGAACACACTTAATCGTATGTCTTTCCTGAACAATACAATCTGGGTCTCTTCAAGGTAAAATACCTATATCGTCAGCTAGCTAACAACAGCGCGTAAATCGATTTTCCTAACTTTTAGAACCAAAAAACTGTTTTATTAACTCCGCACAAGTCCACAGAATTGAAATCACTAAAGCTGATATTAAAACTGTGATTGGTTGAAATTCAATGTTTGTATAGGTGAACAGAAGCGCAGTGAAAAGATCTATCCAATGGCATAAAAATGTCAAAACCGCAAAATTTCGACTTGAGCGGTGTTGTTAGCTAGCCGACGATATACACCATCATCGTGCACAAGGTCATCTAAACCATCCAACCATCCATCAAATACAACTTTTAAAGTTAAATAAATAATGCTGGACATTTTGCACAATGTATCATCTAACCCCAAGCTAAGCAGAGCTCGTATTATGGGAACTACATGATTGACATACTACTTAAATACCTATATTTTTTATAAATACATTCATATTATACATAGAAAACACCCAGACCCGAGACAAATATTTGCATTATGATACAAACATTTGTATCATAATGTCGTCCAAGTTATAACCTGTGGCTGATGTATTCGCCGATACACTGCTTTGTATTAAAGAGAGGTGATAGAAATAACTTAAGTGTTAACTGTTAAGTATGTTATTTTTTTATTTTGAATAAACATTAGTGAAGTCATTAATTAATCATTTACCAACTCCGGTAAGATTATAGTCAAATGAGTATATGTCTATTCATGATAAAAAAAAGTTGACTAGCCTTACCAGTCCACCTGTTATTGACCTGTCAAAGTGGTGTGTAAAAAATATCCTACTAATATTATAAACGTGAAAGTTTGTGAGGATGGATGTTTGTTGCTCTTTCACGCAAAAACTACTGGACGGATATTGATGAAACTTTACAGTAATACAGCTTATACATCAGAATAACATATAAGCTTCTTTTAACTACTTATTTTTTACTTTTCCGGGTAATACGCGGGCGAAGCCGTGGGCAGAAGCTAGTGCAAAATAAACGCTTGTCATCATTTCTGCTTAGGTAGGTGTCTCGTTAATTTTTAGTAATATTTAGTGACCGACTGGATGTCCGTTTAGTGGCTGTTTTTCTTGATATTCCAAACATTGACAGTTTAATAATTGATTAGGTATTTTAAAATTTCCATCAAGTAATTCCATCGGCGTTACCACAACCTCGCAGTTACACACTTAAACCTTTTTCCTCAGGAAAGTGTCGAAATAAAGTCACAGAAATATCCTTAGTCTGTGAACTAGGTAAAGAAATTGTTTAACTTAGGTACAAAGAGGTGATTTGGTCGGCCACAGGGCCCTCATTTGCCCTGCTGCTTATGAACCAGTAAGTAATAGAAAAATATAGTTAAATAAATAAATGTCTTAGAGGCCTAAATTGTATTATTACTTTGAGTTGATTGAGTGCAAGTAGTATTTAGGGTGCCGTAGTTAACAAGGAACCCTTATAGTTTCGCTATGTCCGTCCGTCTGTCTGTCTGTCCGCGGCAAAAATATTGCGGGTGTGTGAGAATAATTTTTCGATTTAGGGATCCGTTTGCGAAGTAGCTTTAAGCTATTTTTTTGTTTGAGTCATGTCCGAGATCGGATATTTATTCAAATACGTAAGATTCAACACCAATGACTATGTAATAGATATAAATAAGTACTTACCTCTATACTAGGTACCTATAAGTAAATCGGAAAACATTTCATTACAGTGCAAACATAGCGGTCATAACAACAGAAATATGCGATCCATCAAACACAATAATTGAAAGCGATGAAAACGCGAACCTGAATATGTCCAGAAATCGTGATGCGCTTCAACTTCCATCCAACATCCAACATCTGTGAGATTTTTCCCGCCAGTTTCCACCGAGAGACTGCGCGCTACGGACGGCTGTGACGTCAACGCGAAAATCTCCCGCGCTAAAACTGCCCAATTCGAAGCTATACTTCGAATGTTCTTTTTAGTTACAAAAGTCATATTCAAGAAGTGAAGTGAACGTTCTCTTGATTTATGTCGTAAGTTTTAAAAAGTTGGGTATCTAAATAGTTTTTAGTGATTGTTTTGTGGTAAAGTTTTTAGTGCAGTGAAATTTAAGGTTTATAAACGTGTTCCGTCTGGGAACGGTAAGATAATTTATTTACTTTTGCAGTTAACTTTTCTTTTATAAGGTACTTAAATACTTGTTAGTTTTAGGCAAGCAAAGTTTGCTGTCTGATTCTTCTAGGCTTGGTTTAATTCTTAAATTGTTAATTATTAGTGTAAAATCCACTCTGAAATTTTAAATTCAAGTTTTTATGTTGACTTTTCTGTATGATCTTTGTGAGTTCAATGAATAAAACCTACTTTGTATCTGTACTTTTTAGAAACAAGCATTTGAGAGGGGTCTTGGGGGTAAATTATTAATATAATCTTTATACAAATTATTAGAGAAAATATAATAGATATATCTAGAAAAATCTGAAAGTCACTTGCTTAGCCAAGTAACTAGTTCAATAATTTATCAACTTTTTTCCGAAACCCTATCTTCATGCCGGTCAGTTAGATAGTGATTGATGGCCGCTGACTCACAGATGACGGTGCGTTCTAATTGTTTGGAAAAATCCAAAATGTGGACATTGTTCATGTAAGCTTTGTCTAGTGAACGTGAGGTCAAGGAATACTTTTATGATATAAAGTAGGTACATTATGGGGCACAATGCTCCTAAGGACTCCTCTCTATACGGGAAAGTAGGAAGAACTTTTAGTCAATCCATCGTATTGCGTACCTGCTTCTCTTTGTAAATGTCTTCACAATTGCATTATACTTTGCAAAAAAATAAATAATTCTCAGACGACGCTAAGCCTGATACAACGTCGGATTTGAAAGATGTGGTTGCATGAAACGCCGATATAACACTAAAATAATAAAGCTGTGTTGTTTAATATGCGACATCTTGAAATTAGCAGGCAGCCTGCAGACAGTACAGGCAGTTACAAAAGATATAAGTGCACCCACTTATATAGTTTGCAAGATGTTTTTGTTAACCCATGGTTGCGTACCTATATATTATCCGAACAATCCAACTAAGCCGATTCTTCAGACTGAAAATGTATTGATGGACATTAATTATGATATAGATAGAGTACTAGGAAAAAGCATGAAGCTGAACACTGATAGCAAATTTTGAATGCAATACAAATTTTATTCTAGAAAAATCTCATGAGTTGCGTATAATTAAGCAACGAAGGTATTTGTCAGTATTATGCTGTTTACACAGCCGCCGCACCTGTAAAACATAATCCTATTTTTGTAAATCTACCTAACTGAATCTAGGTGAACAAATGATGACCTTACAAACACACGCTGAATTGATTGCAATGATACTGCTTCGCAAGTTTGCAAATAAAAAAACTGTTGCAAACAACATCATGTGTCCTGTTTCGTTGGGGTTTGTACAAATGTACATTAATAAAACAAGTTTTTATTTACGAATCATTCCCTTTACTCCGAGTCAAGACGGCATCGAGTCTTCAGAACAGTGCATCTTTTTGAATAGAATTTACGTATGACGTGTATTCATTCCATCACGTATTGCACGCTGCCATAGTGACCTATGATGATAAAACCTATTTACGAAACAATTCTTAAAGACATTCAAATTAACAAACACGCTCACAACTGTATTTTCCATGATGAATAATCTCAGACAAATACTCATTGCGTAGATCTTTGAGGACACCAAGTAGAGGGTAGCCCGAGGCATGTCCAAACACTACGTTTGGCACATGCCTGCGTTTTGCAAGTAGTTACCATTCCACGTGATAGGTTGCAAGCCGATCGCCGCGCCGCTCAAATCGATTGTAATTATTTGTATCACTTAAACTAGTTACTAAAACTACTTAAGCCTACGTTTAACAGTGTCTTCTTATTCTGAATTGTTTTTTTTTAATATGCAAATAATGCTACTTCTTATCTTACTACTATTATAAACGCGAAAGTTAGTTAGGATGGATGTTTGTTACTCTTTCACGCAAAAACTACTGAACAGATTTTAATGAAAATTTACAGTTATTTAGCTTGTAAGTACATCTGAAAAACACATTAGGCTATTTTTATCCGGGTACCGCGCGGGCGAAGCCGTGGGTGGAAGCTAGTTTTCAATAAACCCCATTACATTTAGCATTCGTAATAATATTATGTATCTATTATGTACATATATGGGAGCTAATCTGGCTATATTATATTATGTGATATGTAATTAGTAATTAGTTTAAGTAGTTAGGTACATTTACAATTAAGTATAATATGTCCACGAGAGCTACTGCCGACAAACTGTTGTACAGTTTGGCAGAAACTTTAGAAAGTAAAGTACTTTAATTTGAAAAAAAAACACTCCGATAAACCGTTTCGGAGATAAATGATAACAGACAAACAAACAACCTCTTTTAGCAAACGCATACTAGGTCTCCTTACGTTGCGGGTAAAAGAGAAACACAAATTTGAAATTGAATTGTTTGTTGATTGAACGGTTTCCTTGAATCTGTACAGAGTCACAGAAGATGTCAGATGATTTTGATGGGTCAATCTCACGAGATTGATAGCCATTGAGCTTATTACTTATTTTGGAGTATCGTATACAGTAATTCCACCATCGATTGTCTCATTTCCTTAATTAGGGCGAAGAGCCAACTTGAAGTTCTTTTGAATTTCGTACCGATTCAAATGAATTCAAGGTAAAAGTAGACGATTATGTTTTGTTGAAGTATTGGACTTGGGAAGGTTTTCTTTGATAGTTCTAACCAAAGATAAAAGTTGGTAATGATAAAAGGGCCCACATGTAATGGGATTGGAAAGGGTATACTATACTAGATACTTACACTATTTGTTGGAGTAGCGACAGTAATGTTAACTATTCCATATATAGAATGATGATAGAGAATGATCCCGAGGTGATTCCATAAAAGCATAAAGAACAATTCAATGACTAATAGCTGTCAATGACCTGTCACTCTCCGATACCACGCCGATCCGTACTTAGGTCGCATTGTCAGCTGGGGCGGTGTCGATCCGGTTCCGGGCTGGTATACCTATGTGATAGTGTAAGTGATAGGGGCACTCGTAATCAAATAATGCTGGACATATTTCACACAGCATCATCTAGCCCCAAACCACCCAAACTAAGCAGAGCTTCTATTATGGGAACTGCATGACTGATATAATACTTAGATACTTTTTTTTATAAAACATACATATTATAAATAGAAAAGAATTTAAAGAGAAGATGTGAGAATTTTAGTCGCAGATAAGCTATTAAAAATACGAACTTTGGGAAATAAGTGACTATTTTGCCACTGAGTTAAATTCAAAAATTTATACATAATCGTAGATAGGGCAAGAGTTCATCTGTCGTATCTTGCTTAAACTAAGTTTTTATAGACTACCCATTTACCAACCACCCATTGTACCTTGTCTTCTTATGAATTCCTGTGTTTTTTTAAATTTTCTTTGGTGTGCAATAATGAGTTCATCTATCTATCTACAGAGGCCACATGCACATTTTTCAGACATTTTTGACTTCAAAAGGCAATTCGTAAGGTTGCAAGCATGAGATGATAAGCCGAGTCTATATTTAGGTGCACTGAATAGAGTGTCGAGAAAGTCATTATATTTTCATTCATCTGGCTTCGTGGCAGCAGACATCACCATAATAGTAAATACGACAGCTATATCGCTATACCGTGATTTTGTAAATGAAATTTAGATTGAAAGAGTACCACAAACTTTGACAATATTACACAATGGGCGGTATTGTCGCTAACTAACGATCTCTACCAGATAAGCTTTGCATTAACGGTCTGTAGGAAAAATTACAAGGGGTTTAAGTGACGTACCACACTGTAACTGCATTGTGATCGAAACATCGTAAAAATCGTACGTAAATTATAGCGTACTAGCTTCTGCCTACGGCTTCGGCCGCTTAGTACCCGGATAAAAAGTAGCTTATGTGTTATTCTGATGTATAAGCTATATTACTGTAAAGTTTCATCAAAATCCATTTAGTAGTTTTTGCGTGAAAGAGTAACAAACATCCACCCTCACAAACTTTCGCATTCATAATAGTAGTAGGAAGTAGGATAGGATAATAAACGAAACAATATATTTCGAAATAAGGATCTGAGGGATGTTTCGTCATCCTACTAATATATTATATGCTTATTATAGCTTATTGGTACCTAATAAAAATTGTTGACAAAATTGGTGAATAAGTCTTTAGATCTTTGCAGGGTTTGGTTATTTATTTTACTATTTAAAATAGACATAAATGTCATAAATAGTGATAGTAATTATGAAGTTGTTAGGTATTTACATATTCCTTTTTCCATTAGATCATAATATAAATTTCATCAAAATCACTCGCTATTTTTATAATAGGGAGTTATGCTATACAAAAATTTCATTTCCATGTCGAAGAGCTGCGAATTAATCGTTTTTATATAGTTACATACTTATTATTCCACATTATTATTAATCACATTATGTTATTTATGTAGGTATATATTATTAATATTATATTTTATTACAGGTTTACTTGTACACCGCTTTTGTACTTGTAAATCTACAAATAAAATATGTTTATAAGTAGTATATCAGTCATGTAGTTTCCATAATACAAGCTCTGCTTAGTTTGGGGCTAGATTATGCTGTGTTAAATATATCTAGCATTTTTTTATCCAAAGTTTGCCTGGAAAAGATCGCTTTTATAAGACCGCCCATTGTGACTTTTATGTTTATGAATTCCTGTGTTTTTGTATTTTGCTTTGGTGTGCAATAAAGAGTTTATCTATCTGTTCGTTACCTTTTCCGTTTATAAGTAAATTATGTTCAGTACACGAAGCTCTGGCAACAATATTGGCCCGAAATACTTAAGCACGATGTGAAAGTTATTACTATGATCTAGCGCCAAACATAATACATATCTTTTATTTATTAGGGTTCCATACGTAGACACAGTTTAAACGGAACCAGCTAGCTAGATATACCAGCAAAATTGTAATGTAAAAAACGAAACACAAAAAACACGCATTTTATCCCTATGTCTTGGGTATTTTGATACATACTACGAGTAACTACTGAACTACAAGTTATATATAACCGCAGTAATGAACCATTAATTCTTGTTTATAGTGATTAACCGAGTATTATTTTACTAAGACTGAAAAGAGGCACACTATTATTTTAAAGAATCAAAACTTTCTCATTTTAACTTCATTATATAAATGACAATAACTTGGTGCTCTGAGCACGAAGACACAATCATCTTCATACTTATCGGTACTTTAGAATTTTTGTGATGATTACTAATCCCATTGTGATAAAATTTTCATGAAACCACACCGGAATTAGCCCCTGTAAAACTAAGAAAATACCATGCAAATCGGACTTACGTAGTATCACTGAGCAATAAATAAGCATAACTTTCGAATTTAAAACATCCTCCTTTTTTGAGTTTGCCTAAAAATATTGGAGAATAATTTATAAGGTTAACCTTTGCCCACGCTTCGCCCAAGTACCCGGATAAAAAGTAGCCTATGTGTTATTCTGATGTATTACTTTAAAGTTTCATCAAAATCAGTTCAGTAGTTTTTGCGTGAAAGAGTAACAAACATATATCCATCCTCACAAACTTTCGTGTTTATAATAGAATTAGGATTAAGAGTCTCATAACGTAAGGTGGTTTAAACCGGTGGTTTAGCTTTTAGAGATATGGCGGGCTTATAAATTTTGTTTTTCAAGACAAATTGTTGCACAAATCAAACAAGGTTTATAATTTAATTTTAAAATAAAATAGCAGACAGTCTATTTAACATTTCTAAAAGAGGTTTGACCACAAATGACAGCTAGAAGATAAACCAGGCGGTCATTCTAGTTTATTTCTATCACAACTCTGAGAACCTACTTTCTTTTGGTAGCCAATCAAAATTAAGTGTTTTTTTTTAGTTTTGAAGTGTTCTTGAAATCGCATGGAAATACAACCATAGGCGGTTTTATTCGACCTATATGGCATTGACGACCTTTATGGCACAGTGGGCGAAAGCCCGCTTGAGACGCAGAAGCTTGCGGGTTCGATTCCCGGACATATTTGTCTCGGGTCTGTTTTCTATGTATAATATGTATGTATTTACAAATAATATATATATATATATAAGTACTAGTTCCCATAATACAAGCTCTGCTTAGTTTGGGGCTATATGATGCTGTGTGAAAATATTCAACATTATTTATTTATTCTATACTAGGTTTTACCCATGGCTTCGCCCGCGTGGTACCCGGATAAAAAGTAGCCTATGTGTTATTCTGATGTATAAGCTATATTACTGTAAGTTTCATCATAATCCGTTCTGTAATTTTTGCGTGAAAGAGTAACAAACATCCATACTCACAAACTTTCGTGTTTATAATATTAGTAGGATTTAGATTGTAGACCTTACTGGCTTTGCCATATTATTATTTTTTCGGTCAGGTATTTAATAAATATATAAATTTAAACTTTGGTTTAGTGGCACTGACAAAACTCGAGTTTAGATAACTCTTCGTAATGAGACCGTAAATGTAAAAAAACCGACTTCAATAACGGGAAATTGATAAAAATGCAATTATGAAATTCATCACCCATTTTTCATGCATATGAGCGGGATTTTTTATAAAATTTATATGGTGTCCCATATAAATTTAATAATGAAATGTTAGAATAAATAACATCGTTTTATTAAATTGTCGAAGATATTACGTAACATACATTCGAATTGAGAACTTCCTCCTTTTTTGAAGTCGGTTCATAAGAATTATAATATGTTTGCGGTCCCATGTTTACGGTTTGTATCGTGCAGGTACTCTATCACCAGATCTTCACGTGCTTGCGTTATGTGAAGTGGACAGGCTATGTCTGCTATTGGCTGTGATCATAGGTGCGACGAGGTAGGCAATTTGTGAAGGCCCATATTTCTGTTTAATAAAGTTCTTGTACTCTATATCAGCACGATTTCGTGTAATTTATATCAGGGAGAGCTTTATTTATTGTAGACCATGCTTATAATATATATAATATCTGTGATAATGATGATGAATATGTTAGTATATTTATTTTTGTAATTTTTAAACGGATAATTCCATAATTAATCAGTCTTTTTTTATTTATTATATTTTGATACTTTGTTCCTTATCACCCGTGCAAATATAACCGAATCAGTTGATTAATACCGTCAAAAATTAAAGAAAAATCCCTACTATTTCAGCAATCAATCGAAAGTAGCTAACATAGACAAAATGCCCAACTAACACCAGAATACGCAAATTGTAAACAAATTGCCGTTTTCCAGAATAACATACAAATTCCTGATACCCATTTATCCAGTTAAAATTTACGATATTTACGCTGAAACCCATTTACTTACCTGGCCTTAAACTCAAAAGTTGAGTAAATTATTTTATCTCATCCTAATTACGAACCTGAATAAACATCGTAAGTTATAATTCGCCGAAATGATAATATTGTTTCGAAAAGTTCAAGTTTTATAGGCTTCGCCATACATAATACTGGGTTTACTCGAATAAGAACGTTCAGTTTCTATCGACAAATAACATTTTGAATCGCAAACCAATTACTTAATACATGATTTCAATGTATGAAAATCTACCCGTCCTAGGTTCTGTATGGCCAAGGCTTTAAGTCCGCAATTATCAAACAAACTCTGACATGCTACAATAATTTATGTGAGTTGCTTAATCTATTCAAGGTACTATTGGTGAATAATCTGTTTTCTAATAAAAATTAAGAAAAATATAATCATATGACTATGGGTAAAAAACAGAGTTCTGGTCACCGACCCCAAGTGTACCCAAGTGGGTAGGGTACCCAAGTGGGGTACCCATTGCTGTATAATGAGGGAATGTCGCCAACATTACCTCATTGAACAGCAATGCTAATTTTCTGACCGAGATAAGCGCCAGCCCTTTAATCATTGGTATTTCCATCAGCCGCTTCGAAATTTTCCTGAAAAGGCGCGTGCGTGAATCAGTGCGTGGACCTAAGGCTTCGAGCGCAAGAGGCAAAAATACATATCCATCGCCGATGAATACGTATTTCCGCCTAAATAAATGTAAATAAAATTAAAGTTACCCACGTATATTATGTAGGGTAGTAAGCGTGAGGAGGTCGGAAGTAACATTTATTTATAATTTCCCTATCTAGAATCTAGAATTTAGCGAATTTCCCTAGGCAAGGAGGATTATACTTTATACTGAGAAAACCTTCAACTATGTACCTAAAAACTGGGAGAAAATTTCCTTGTCACATTCCGGCGCTTTTCTGTAAACTTTGTCTGCTTAAAAATGAATATTAGAGCTTCCTAAGCATTCAGCTTATTTTCGGCAACAGAGCGTGAGCCGAATATTCTGAACACGACATAGTCTTCTGTAAAACAATATTACTAGACTAGGACTTATTGCAGCAATTTTTGACGTAGGTACAAGAATACCGAGCATGCGACATTAGAGGTTGTTTGTTTGTCTGTCACAATTTATCTCCGAAACACAATTTATTTGTGTACAAAAAATACAAATACTTTTTTCCAAAAATAGTTTCTAGGCATGTGCCTAGGTTACAAGTTTTATATCGCGGAAGCCCTGGGGGTCTTCCTGGGGGTTACGATACGACAGTGCTCCGAATTATTCGGCCGTACCCTACTCTCAAAAATGTTCGCAATCTTTGTCATCTGTCGAAAGCATAGACAATATGTATCGAATCTTCGGAACGAATGATAGGAAAATCTAAAGGCTTGGATAATAGACATTTAGCCTAAATCTTTTTGCTTGATTGTTTATGTCACTTTTTAGGCAAAATGATAACAATTATCTATGAAAGTAAATGAAGTGACAACGTCAAATGTCATATCAACAAATCCGCCTGTGATTTGAAAACTTTACAAGTAAAATTCTTGTGACAACTAGCCACAGAAGACATAATTAAGAAGTTGAAGTTGAAGCAAAAATTCGTCGGGGTGAATATTCAAATTCGTTTATTAAAAAGATACTTGTACACACAGCATTAAAGTTTAAAGCACTATTTTATTTTTTATTATTAAAAAAAATCATGAAGTTAAAAAAAAAAATACAAGTTTACCTTCAAACAAACTTTTACTATGTTTATAATTCCCGATGAAATTATAGTCGGGAATTTTGTTCAAATCCAACTGGTCTCTCGTCACTTTAAAATGTCGTTTTTGTTAAGACTTTTCCTCGTGGATGGCTTCCATGGCAAGCATAAATCTCGCCATTATTCCAAAACAAGAGGCAAATCAAGAGTTCGTAGTGCAGCAGGCCGAGGTCGAATGAAAAGAATGCAGAGAGTCCAGTAGGCAGCAGGGCTCGAAGGTATAAAAGATTCGGAGTCCGGTAAACGAAATGGAGATGATTTTATCAGAAAACACAACAATATAACCCGAAACGATAATGCGCACGATAGCATCAAGGGCATCGTTGATAAGTTCGTCGGTTGACATTTGTTTCGTTGTCAAATTCAAATTATCGTATCGTTTTTAGTGATGCCGGAGTAGGGTTACGACATCGATTGTCAAAAGTAATGTCGGTCGTTTCTTCGTTCAAATGATAGTCGAAACGATGTAACGTAGAGTAGGTTTAGCACGATAATTGAAGCGATATATCGTTTATCGGTTTGTAGAGTAGACCCCCAGGTAGCGTTTGACAAAGTAAACATATATTAAAAGCAAGGCAAACGTTTAAATGACTACTTGTATATACACAATATCCTGAGTAACAGAGAAAAATAATAAAAAAGAAAATTAGGTAACCGGGTAGAATTACTTTTATTGCATATTCTTCTAGGATGGTTCTTAATAGGTTTAATTACCACAAGTCACTAAAGGACACTGAAATCGATAACAAAAATACCTACCAGTCGAGGGTTTTTAATTATTGTACAAATTCATTTGTTCTTTTTAATTTCTGCTTGGGAATGTAACACACGCAATCTGAGATTAGTGGTTCAAAAATAATTAACTTTTAAAACTATGTCGCTTTTCTATTTATTTATTTATTTCACAGGTTCATTTTTATAGGTTAATCTTAGCCATCAATAGCGTAGTATAAAAAAATATCATTATATTTTTTTCAAGTATAACTTATTAATAAACAGTGTAACTGTTCGGTTGAAGATCAAAATAAGGTCATTGGAAACCAATCAGTTAACGGATCAAACATTCTTTCCGATGGTTCCTAAAAAAAATGAATGAATGAATGTGGTGGCGCCTGTAAGCGGGGCCTTACGCCTTCGATAGCTCTAAGAGCTCGTAAGGGTACTCTTGATGGAGAGGAAATGACTAGGAATCGTGCGCACTGACCTTAGATCCTGGGAATCAGCTTGTAGGACCGCTCCACGGGACCACACTGCACACGTAACCACTTCTTCGTTCACCAGAGCTGCGATAGTTTAGCACACACCATAGGGGGGTTTGAGGACTATCCTAATGTCCTTGTAAGCACAAATTGTTTGTATTTTGCGGAAACTGCGATTTATGAGACAAATTGATGTCCTTGCGGTTAGCGGTACACGGCGGAGGCTTTCAGACTGTGTCCGTTGAGGTCATGGGTGACACTGACATTTGGTCGGTTTGACAATAGCGACCTCTAGCGACGGCGGTGCGATGCAGATTCCCTCATCACCGGCGCGGGCGCACGATATTAAAATAGGAAAGGTAATAGGGAGTGAGTAACCTTACTTGAACTCATAGATGGCGTTACCATTTCCGCCCGCCCTTGATGGGTCACCATAAAAAGACAATCATAAATTGAGACTAGAATGACCCCAATATCTCATAGCGTTAAAGGAGACTAGGATGAAACCCAATATCTCATAAAAAACTCACAACTGAGCAAATTAAATTTATAGACTGATGATGATACTAAATTCTGCAATAGAACAGCTCATCACGGCAAGACTGCGGGAATATAATATTTAATAGATAAGCGGTGTTACATGTACTGATAAATTAGATACTTAGCAACTAAACGTATTATTCTTACAAGATTATTGACACGGTATAGGACATATGCGAACGGTCGGACGAAGTAGGATTGTACCGCTCGCGGTTCTTATCGTACAAGTGCGGACTACCCCATCCTTCGATGGATGGACCTTTTCTACGATCGCCAATGGCCAGGCTAAAGTCGGAACATTATCTTCTATCACGACCACTACAATACCGGGAGTGACAGGCGTGGAATGCGTATTCCACTTCTGCCTAACCTGTAATCCATGTAGATATTCCATCCTCCATCGCTGCCAAAAAGACTGAACTAATTTATCCAGTAGCGAGTGTCTTTGAAGAAGACTGAGCTTCTCAGAGTCAACTTCAGGCGCGGGTATAGAACATAAAGGCGCGGTATGCAAGAAATGACTTGGCGTAAGAGCTGAAGGCTCCGCGGGGTCAGAACTCAGTACTGTCAGCGGTCGCGAATTTAGTAAACACTCTACTTGAGTGAGGACAGTACAGAGTTCCTCATAAGAAAGAAGTTGCTGACCGATTACTCGATACAGGTGCGTTTTTACTA
Organism: Perizoma flavofasciatum; assembly: GCA_958496245.1. Lineage (NCBI taxonomy): Eukaryota > Metazoa > Arthropoda > Insecta > Lepidoptera > Geometridae > Perizoma > Perizoma flavofasciatum. The sequence continues at coordinate 11,503,937 of OY292423.1, forward strand.
CTTTAATCATACTTTCCCAAGCACCAGCCTTATGTGGCGATCTTGGGCTTATAAACGACCAGCTAAGACGACTCTCAGCCAACTCATGTTCTAGCTTAGGATGATATTCGTCATTTAAGAATTTATATAAATCGCGTAAATATGCGTTGGCTCCTCTAAAATTAGTAGCATTATCCGAGTGCATTACTTGGACCGGACCACGACGCGCGAGAAATCGTTTTAGAGCGGCAAGAAAGCTGGGGGTGCTGAGGTCGGTGGCGACTTCAATGTGCACAGCCCTCGTTGTCAAGCATGTAAATAGGCACAGATAAGCCTTCTCGCTGTGCACTCCACGACGGCGTATTGGAGTGTACGCGATTGGACCGGCGTAATCGCAGCCTGTGTGCGTAAAAGGCTTAACTGCTTGGCGCGTGCGACATTCAGGTAGGTCAGCCATCAGCGGGTAAGTAGGACGCGGGTTATGTCTGAAACAGGTATTGCACATGTGGACTCTTTGTCTCACAATGCGGCGCGCGGAAAGGATCCAGAACTTTTGCCGAAGAAGCGACATCAATAATTCTGGACCTGCGTGTAGGTATTTTAAATGATAATAATCTATAAGCAAGTTGACAATATGGCCACTGCGCGGTAATAACAGCGGGTGAATCTGGGTGTAAGCCAGACCGGAATTGACAAGACGACCGCCAACACGAATCAGTCCGTTTTTGTCTATAAAAGGTCTCAACTTGTTAAAGACACGAGAGCCCGATTCAGTTTTGCGTAGGTTGTCAAATTCCTCTGTAAAATATTTCATTTGGATAGCGAGTATTAATTTATTTTCAGCGAATTGAAGCTGATCAGCTGTTACTGCAATAGTAACGCGTCGGGTTAATAATTTAGCGAACGTAAAAACGTATACAAGAATGCGTAGCAGTTTAGACCACGATGATAAGCGTAATGCAAGATCGTTAACTACACATTCTGTCACAGGCGTACATACAGCATGGGACAGCACCTTTTGTTCCGGCATGTTCTCGACAGGCTGGCCGCCGAGTGTGCGGAGGGGCCACTGAGACGGATGAAGTTTTATCCACGAAGGCCCATGCAACCATAAAGGATGCGAAACTAAATTCTGTGGCGTAACTCCACGCGACAGACAGTCAGCTGGGTTCTCAGTACCCGAAACGTGATAGAAGTAGTCAGCTGGAATATTTTCCGTTGCCTGAACCACGCGGTTTGAAACAAAGGTGTGCCACCTGTGCGGCGAGCTTTTAACCCAATATAAAGCGACTTTAGAGTCGGTGAAAGCGTATGTTTGGATTGGGAGGCGACTAGCATAGTTATCTAGGACTGTGCGCAATAGCTTGGAGAGCAAGACTATTCCACAGAGCTCCAGACGAGCGATTGTGAGCGGCTTGGTAGGTGCGACCTTAGACTTGGCGCAAACCAAACGAACCGTGTTACCACTATCGGAACTGACATGTAAGTAAACTACGCCACCATAAGCATGTTCGCTGGCGTCTGAGAATCCCACTAGGGTGACAATGCATTCTGCGAACACGCCAAGATGACGCGGTATGCGCAGCTCATTAAGCGCTGGTAGCTCGGCGCGAAACTGGTTCCACATTTTTATAATGTGGGGCGGGGGCGTATCGTCCCAATCCAAGTTTAAATGCCATAACTGTTTTATTAACAGCTTGGCGAAAAGAACTGTGGGGGCTACGAAACCCATAACATCCCACAGGCGGGCTATAGTAGATAGGATGGAGCGCTTAGTGCACGTCTCATCTGCGGGGGGTGTTATTTTATAGTAAAATGCGTCATAATCAGTCGACCAGTGCAAACCCAATATTTTGTGTTGCACAGATTTATCAAATTCAATCTCAGCGGGCAGCTTATGCGAAGCGGGAATGCTATCTAAAACAGCGCGGGAGCTGCTATTCCACTTGACCAGATCCCACTGCGCGCCCTTGAACAGTTCGATTAGCTGCTTAGAAGCAGCGACCCCCTCCTCCTCACTCTTCACGGAAAATACTACGTCATCCATATACATCGATGAAGAAGCTATATCACTAGCGAGAGGGTGCTTAGCGCCGTCATCCTCGATCAGCTGTCTGACCGTGCGCATTGCATGGTACACAGACGAGGCTAAACCAAAACAAACGCGTTTGAATCGATAAAGAGTCAGCGGATCCTGTGGATTGAATCGATACAGTATGCACTGATAACGGTGGTCACATTCACGAACGGCAATCTGTAAAAATTGCTGGCGGCAATCTGCTGTCATAGCGATGGCAAAAAAGCGGAAATTTAAAATTATTTGAAATAGATCGCCTTGCAAGTTCGGTCCGTGATGCAAAATATTATTCAGCGAAATTCCGGAGCTGGTTTTGCAACTGGCATCCAGAACTATGCGGAGACGTGTCGACGTCTTATCTTCACGGATTACTCCATGGTGCGGAATTACATAGATAGGCGATGAGTCATTTGATATATCTGGAGGTGCGGGTGAAATATAATCTTTCTCCAGATAATCCCTAATCACGCCATCGTAAGCGGTTCTTAAGTCAGGCGAAGCTTCTAACTTTTTTTCGAGGCACAAAAAGCGCCGTCGTGCGGTTTCGTAGGACTTACCTAACGAGTAAATATCCTCCCTGAATGGTAGGCCAACAGTGTATCTACCACTAGTGGGATCGCGGGTTGTAGTACATTTATAAAATTCTTCACATTCCGCGTCAGCGGGACGCAGAACGGGCAGCGCGGAGGGAGGCTCTTCGAGCTCCCAAAATCTTTTAATAAGATTATCTAGACCATGCTCCTGCACTAAGCAGCATGTCAAAGCTTGGCGGGAAAATATTGTAGGTACGGAACCCATGACTACGTATCCCAATACCGTACGTATAGCTTGCGGTTGCAGGACCTGCGTGACGTCATATGCTTGAGTCGCGTCAGGTAATAATAAATGCGCGAAGAGTGGCGCGCCTATCAAAACGTCTATTTTGTTTGGCGTTCCAAAAGTCTCGTCCGCGAGCGGTAAGTTGTGCAAGTGTGATAGGACAGACTTATCTACCACAGCACTAGGCAGCGGGTCGGTAATTTCATCAACTACCAGTGGTAAAATATTAAATTTAATGTTTTTATCAAAGCGAGAATGAAATTCCAATTTTACGGAACCCGAGTTTATTATTTTCTCAGAACCACCGAACCCCTTAATAATAGTACGTTCGGCGTTATGAACCTGGATACCTAACAGGTTACACGCTTCCCTAGATAAAAAGTGGCTCTGAGAGGCACTGTCCAGAATGCATCTCAATAAATGCCTACGACCCTTACCATCGTATACTACGATCTGAGCGGTTGCAAGTAGTACGGTACATTGCTCGTTGTGAACCGGCTTAGATAACGCGGGTTGATTAGATGCAGCAATGGATGTAGCGCATAATGCTACGTCCGTGTGCTCGTGAGCCGCGGGTCTGGGGGCCTTATCAGTGATCGCACTGCTAGAAGCGCGCGAGCCATCGATACGTGAAACAGCTGCTGCGGCGAGAGGTGCGGGTTCGATTCCCGACTCAAAGTGCAACAAACTGTGGTGGCGAGATTTACAAGAGCGGCAAGCCATATCTGACTTACAATAAGAGACCCGATGTTTTATGCTAAGGCAGTTTACACATGCGCTGTTCTCCTTAACGATTCTAAAACGTTCTGCGGGGGTCAATTTATGAAATTCAGGGCATTTAAATAAATGCTGATGCGTTACATTTGTACATAAACATTTAGAGGCGGAATCAACAGTGTTTACATAAGCGTGATATTTCGGCGGTTGTTTAGACATATTGCTTTCTTTCAGCTGAGCGCGTTCGACTTTATTCGTCGAAGTAGGTTTGCTAGTGGTGGGACCAGAAGCAGCTGCGGATTTCGTGCGTTCAAAAACCTTCGCACGATTTTTTATGAATGTCTCAAGATCGCTAAACGTAGGTACTTGAGAACCTAGACTCAACTCGAAAGCACGAACGGTGCTCGAATCTAACTTTTTTAAAGCAATATGTACCAGAATTAATTCGTCCAATTTTTCTATTTGTAAGTTATTCAGAGCGCGGACTGCACTGATAAACTGCTCAGTAAACAGATCAAAGTTACTAGCTGACGCAGTACCTAAAGGCTTGAAGTCGAACATCTGATTTAGATAAGCGGTGGCTACCATTCGCTTATCTTCATATTTTTCAATTAGCGTTTGCAAAATAAGATTATAATTCTCTGCGCAAGGAGTAATACCTGCACACAGAGTTTCAGCTTTACCTGACAGTTTACCTATTAAATAATATAATTTTTCGGCATCGGTGAGGGTTGGATTATCATGGATAGTCGACTTAAAACAGGCATAAAAAACTGGCCATTTACGAATGTCTCCTGCAAAAGCAACCAACTCGATGGGAGGTAATCTAGGCTTAGCTTTGTTGAGTGTAACCGGTTTGACAACACTATCACCAGCTGATAGCGGCGAGAACTGCATTTGCAATCTTTTGATGCGGCTATATAATTGTTCGAAGGCAATCAAACATTTAAAGTCAGGTTTTGCGGCGGGATCGACAACTAATAAACGCGAGTTGTAATCGTCCAACAGCTTTAGGAAATCACTACGCAAAGTATCTATATTAGCACTTTCAGCGAGAAAGTTTTCTCTCTTCGAAACATTCAATTCTACTTTCGAAGATGAATCGTATATACTCTGAATCAACTCAAAAATAACTTCCCTTTTAGTCTGCAATATTAACAGCTGGGGATCCTGATTATCTGAACTGTCAAGAAAATAATCTTCGGCTTTTTTAGAAGCTGACCTTGTAGACGTCATATTTATGTTATCTAACAATTACGGGACTAAATGCAATTGCAACTAGTAGCGTTAAAAATGACGCGGTGATTGTTACCTAGCTAAAGCGGTCGGGTTATATCACTAAACGGCCGGGCACAATGACCTACTTAAAGCGTACAAAATGACTAATGAAAACCGAACGGTAACTTGCGGGTAGTTAATAAACGATGAAGACAAATTATAAATGAATATTTTCGAATAATTATGAAATAATTTATCAATACATATAAGAAAACACCATTAAAGTATAAGGAAACACACAATTAGATGAGATGTTGCGGGATTAAAATGATTTTGTTGGATTTTTACGACACAATGTCGCAAGCGGGGCACGTCACAATGACAAAAAAAATACAAAATCACTCGAAATACGCAATGTACTTCGTAGGAACAGCGGTAAATACACTTATTAGACCAATAATTTAGGTATTCTAATAAGGGCGGGCTATTAAGACGGATGGAGACATCCGGCTCGAAGATTATGGTGGCGCCTGTAAGCGGGGCCTTACGCCTTCGATAGCTCTAAGAGCTCGTAAGGGTACTCTTGATGGAGAGGAAATGACTAGGAATCGTGCGCACTGACCTTAGATCCTGGGAATCAGCTTGTAGGACCGCTCCACGGGACCACACTGCACACGTAACCACTTCTTCGTTCACCAGAGCTGCGATAGTTTAGCACACACCATAGGGGGGTTTGAGGACTATCCTAATGTCCTTGTAAGCACAAATTGTTTGTATTTTGCGGAAACTGCGATTTATGAGACAAATTGATGTCCTTGCGGTTAGCGGTACACGGCGGAGGCTTTCAGACTGTGTCCGTTGAGGTCATGGGTGACACTGACATTTGGTCGGTTTGACAATAGCGACCTCTAGCGACGGCGGTGCGATGCAGATTCCCTCATCACCGGCGCGGGCGCACGATATTAAAATAGGAAAGGTAATAGGGAGTGAGTAACCTTACTTGAACTCATAGATGGCGTTACCAGAATGAAAATACTTTATTGTACACCTTAAACAAAATAACATAGTAAACAAAATCTTATTCTAAAGAAAGAACAATCGTAACCAAAAAAACTTTGACTTTGACGTTGACAATATTTTTACTTCACCTACAATCTGGATATTATTATGCAAACCAAAAAACCCCTCATTTTGATGATTTGCCTGTATTTTCATTACCGAGAAGCTAATGAATTTCTGTAATACGTCTCTGATTCAGTGAGTAACGAAGTCAAGTGATTTTCATAATAATCTTGCATTTTTCGTTAAAACATCTCGCATTTTTGCATTTTCCGAGCGCTGCTGGCAAAATTGTTATTATTTTTTTGCGAGTCAAGAAATGTGAATGGTGTAAAGAGTTGTATTAAACGGCGTAGACGAGAAACATACCCAATATACTTGTAATAGAGTTGATGTTTCGGCGACTGTAAGTGCAAAGCTTGATTAAAAAGACTGGCACAGCGCAGCGGTCGTGGTAAGCTACGACGCAATAAGTGCGGAATCGGTTCCCGCTGCGGGACAAATGTTTGTATGTTCTAGAGATATTTGTTCTGCGTCTGGCTGTTGTGAAATACCGCGAGTATCGTGGTTTTTCCACGACGCAGGTAATTTTAGTGCGTGGTCAGGGCTCTAGACAAATACCTCACGCTTAGTTTTCCATTCACGCTAACGCAAATTTGTCAAATTAAAACATGGCAGCAGTCACGTGACATTTCCACAGCTAATGTCATTTCCATACAATCACTTTCTGTTGGCGTTAACGCAATAAACGCGTTAACGAAAGTGGTATTTGTCTAGACTGTGCAAGTGTTTATTGGGTGTTTACTATAATTTTATTAATTTAATTTTACGAGATATTCAACGTTCGAACATTTCACCCAAAACGGTTCAACCGTTACGAAGATAATTGGCAACAAACATTTAAACATCCGTACTTTCGTATTAATTATCCAATAGGATTAAATAAATAGTCAATTATGATGAATTTGTTTGAACAGCTAATAGCTAATATCTGTTTTGAGAACGAAACTTTTAAGTAAGAATTGTTAAGTAAATTTTGCAGGTTTGTGTCATTTTAATTCGTAAATTGATTGAACTCTGTTGAATTCACTCACTGATTAGTTTTCCAGGAGTTTTGTCTGAATAATTTTTCCATTTTATGAACTTTTGTGGTTGCATTTTGCAATTTTAATAATTTTCTAATGAACTCTCTCATAAAATACAGAAGACCCAAGTGATGAGTTAATCAAAACTTTTGGATGATAATACGAGTAGGTAGCATAGATTCTATGCTACCTACTCGTATTAATATAACTTAGCCATAAATAAATATTGAGCTACAGGTAGAACTTTTGCGTTCAAAGTTTTCGAAGTAATCCCTAATCTACGATTGATAATGTAAGATGAGATCTGTTTATTTTGTCATTGGAGCCTTAAACAAACTTAATTAACTTGACTGACCTAAATAACGGGGAATTACGTACTGCGTAAATTGTGCCGTCGGATTCCGGTTTGGTTGCTACCAAAAAATGCATAATAATTTGTATCGACTTGTGATTTTCTTCCGAAAAATGTTTACATGATTCGGAAAAATCCGGTTTTATTGTTGTGGTTTTATCATTAGGTACTTACTTTTTCGTAGTTTTTGATAGACCTATACATAGGATATCAAAGTTTATTCATGAATATGATCGATTTTATGAAAACGTAGAGATAGTTTTTTTTGTTACACGTGAAAGTATAATGCTACAAAGCATTCAAAGTCAAAATCAAAGTCAAAAGGTTTTTATTCACAGAAATCACAAGGATCATATAGAAACTCATTTTCATTCTCTTCCAGATAACCTTTTTGTACTGTGAAAAAAGATGTATCAATAGTGCACTGAATGGGTACCTAAAAATGTACATATTACATAATATGGAGCGTAACATACAATCGTATTGTCCTCACCTCATGTCAAAACCAAGGGACATTTATTTTTAAATTCACAAAACACTTTAAAACATTAATTTCTTGACAGCCGTTCGGATAATCACCGTAATGTTTGGCGGGATGCCACAACAGAAAATAAAATGTTAAGAACTATTTGCATCTATAGTAATTAAGTTAAGACCAGAAACTGTTCTTTAGGAATAATATGATTGTGTTCATTTTTGTCACAATCAGATATGTAAAAAAGCAGCATAAAAATATCAATTATAAAGCTATAATTGATAGCACCGCCTTTTTAACCAACTTTAAAAAGAAGGAGTTTCTCGATTCGGATTTTTTTTAATGATTTTTGTTTGTTACCACTCTTTGCCAACTGTTCAATAAAAGTTCCTGAGGGATTGCTATTTTCCCGTAAAACTTTAAAAAACATCATCATCTTATAGAATCACGACTAGCCGAAACATTTTTTGTTTTTTATTCGAAAGAGTAAGCAAAATAACGTGTGCACGTATCAACAGATTACATATTATTAGAAGACGGTTGGTTAGAAGTTTTAAATACCCGGCACTCGACTACTAAATTATTTAAACAATCAACTCCTTTGATCTTATTCACCCCAAGAATAATCTGTCAGTGCTCGCTACAATAGCAAAATATCATTATTATCTTAGTTAATAAGTAATTTAAGTAGAAGACTAAAGTCTAAAGAGACGAAGGACGCAGCGAGAAATCACATTGACTTCGTTAATGCTTGTGTCAGCGTATTGTTTTCTAGTTTCGGCTTCAGCCAGATGGCCGAAATTTGAGCGAAACCGAATGATAATAATGCGCAATAGAAAAATTACGAACGACGTGAATAAATAACCCTGTTATGAGAGAATCGACAAAATCTCGTGGATCTTTGAAATATTTTCCTATAAAAACGTCGTTCGCTTCGCTTACGTCTGTAGTACGCTAAAAGAGTTCTGAGTTCCAGAACTCGACGACAACACTTTCGGCGTTCTTAGTTTTTTAAAGTATTTATTTAAGACCGAACACGGCAGTATTAAAAGTTGAGTGAAGTGCATTCGGTGACTGACAGTCGATAATAAAAACACGAGCCATTTATGGCTTAATAGCGAAATACCCGCAACTTCGTCCGCGCTGTGCTATTTCTATCCTAACCCCAACTTAATTTGCCCGCTACACCTAAATTTAAAAAAAAAATCCTAATGGACCCCCACCGACCACAGGGGATATAACGCTGTGAATTGATTGTCAGTTATTGAGTCAGTAAATGTGTCACATAACGATTTTATATAATTTACTAACCTAACCTAACTAGCGCTTTATAGCAGTTTAGCATAGGGACTGCTGCCGATGATACTTTGGCTGGAAGCCGAAATTCAGTTTCGGTCACAAAGTTTGTCAACAATCAAGCACTCTTGAAAACGAAAGATTGCATTAATTAGGTACAGTCAGTGAGTTTAACTCAGAAGTGGCCGAGAGTGCTCTCGAGCAACTCCTGCAATACGAATACTTGCAGTCTCAACTTGTTTGTTTATTTTTATTCCTTCGATTGTTTCTTTGTCTTACCACAGAGAATAGCGCTGCTTTATTTTATTTGCTTTTGGAAAATGAAATACAAAAGGTTTTCTAGTTATCTACAGAATATTTCTTATAATACTGGATGTTATGAGACTACTCCCAAATACTGAAAGCACAGAAGGTGAAAATATAATCGCTCTATTCCGAAAGATATTTAATTTATACAAATTAAATAAATTTTCCATAAAATATGACATTTTAAATTAAAAATTTACAACTTTATTTACGTTTATTTTTCGGGTGCAAATTGATTGAGAATCACTAAGGGCCCGCTGGAGGTGGTGGCGATTACGGGACCCACTTGACAACCATTTTCTTTTAACGCCACCGCCAATGCCTGTATCTTCCCTGTTTTTCCCGAGAAATGGTCATTTAACTATACCCAGATCTACTTTCTATCTAATCAGCCGGTAACACACACTACTGAGTAAAGGCCTCTTCTATATTACACGGGATAGGAAAAACAATTTAGTTCATCCAATTTGGTCATCTCTAAACATTTGCATTACGTGTTTCGTTTTCGACATACATTTGTCTCTGGTCTGATAGCGGTAAAGCAAGTAATAGCTCCAAATCATAAGCTTCAAAGAGCTTTACAACACATTTCCTACATTACCGAAAATTAGTCGGCAGCTGTTCCTGTTATTAGGTGAAACGGTGGTTTTCGGTAGATTACCGGCAATTATCATATGTCATAGAATACACTACACTTCAAAAAAAAAGGCACACAGTTCATAAATAATAATTACTTGAAAATTTTAACTTTGAATTCTAAAAACTATCGTGAAAACGGGAATTTTCAACGGTGAAGGCACCGACTGAGTTTCGATTCATTCTGAGAGCCTTCATCGGGGTGAGTGATCGTGACATTCGCCTTCCGCGTCGTATAGTGCTTGTTAAATTTTTAAACTAATTTATAATCTTACTCATACTTATGCAAAAAAAAATGTCGATGGATTCAATTTTCTTTGACTAAAATTTGACAAATTTTGAGATTTTCGTAGTCTTTCGTAGTGCCGGTGTAAGTGCAAGACAAGGCAGTAGACAAGATGAGGCATTATTATTTTTTTGGCTCTGCAGTCGTAGTATGACTAAGCTGTAATAAGTTGGTGCAATGTACACCAAGAAACGCCCGTTTGTTATGATGGCGTTGATAGTGAAAAAGACAAGTATATCAGTGCGCTTCTTAAGAAGACACTAAAGGTTTGTAAGTGGAAAATCTACTTTGTCGTTATTCGCAACCACTAAATATTTTAGAACCTTATTTTTGAAAGATTAGTTATGTAATTGTGTGAGAAAGCTTTTAGATTGCTTATTTCCTAAGTGAAAAGATTCTCGTAGCATAAGCTAACCTAACAGCGCCGACAACTGCTGGGGATAAAGGTGAACGGCAAAAAACAGACATTCGTATGAAGGCCTGGCACCATCTAAGAAGGCCATTTACTAAAGGCCTGGTTACGTAGGTCGTTAGATTTCAATTATTAATAATAATAAAGTGGGGAGTGTTTCATAATAATATAGGATTCCTCTCTCTAACCATTTACTTCAAATATTGAAAACATTTCCATTTAAAAACGGTTGTGTGAACTATTATTACTGTCTGTTCTCCATTTTTAATCAAAGCACTTGTCACATTCTTGACACGTCCGCTTAATATCTATGCTCTATGTTCCCTTATGTAACCTTAACCTGTCTCGGGAGTACTCGAATACAATCAGCGCATTTACATATAAAACAGGTGGCCAACGAGCACATGCCGGCTCTTATTAGTACAAAGTGCGCAGTTACAAAGTCTTTTGTTAGTTTCGGATAACTTACATCAATGCTCAGCAATTTTTTAATAAACAGTATACACTGTTCTCTTACTTCTGTACATCCGTTCAGAAATCTGGCGGCAACAAATATCTACTTTGAAGAGAGCTTCCTACTAATATTATAAATATCTTAGTTGCTATATTTAGATTGTTGGATGTTTGTTACTAAAAAAACCGGAAATTAAACGGAGATTTATATAAATTTTGAACAATCATTAAATAATAATAAATAATAATGCTAGACATTTTCCACACAGCATCATCTAGCCCCAAAGTAAGCAAAGCTTGTTTTATGGGAACTGCGAGTACATGGCTGATATACTTCTGATATACATATTTTTTTCAATACATACATATTATACATAGAAAATATCCAGACCAGAGAAAATATTTGTAGATCATACAAACATTTGTACCGCGGCGGGAATCGAACCCGCAACCTTCTGTGTCTCAGGCGAATGACTTATACTTTAATGTATCAAAATTATACAGACCCGTCGGCAGAACCCCCGAGCACACAGTTGATATCCCTTTAATTATGTTCGTCGTTCCAGTAAGCCGGCAGTAAGAAGCCGGCCGGTAACCTGTTTACAACGTGATTGTGCCTGAGAGACCAAGGCTGGCACAGATTGCTAGCAACTACTACGGTAACTTGAACCTTCGTTATGCACTATTAAAAAGCACTCTAAGCCTGCTCCACCAGTCTAAATGCGCGCAAATGCATGCTCTAACGCGTACTGTCGTGTGCACATGTTGCGGTGCATGTGGAAATTTGGAATTTATAATTGTAAGAACTCAGTCGAAAGTCGTATGATCGTTTGCTTTACCAGCTGTACATCAAAAAACAATTGAATCCTATCCTAGTATAATATGAAAGTTTGTGAGGATGGATGTTTGTTACTCTTTCACACAAAAACTACTGAACGGATTTTAATGAAACTTTACAGTAATATAGCTTATACATCAGAATAACACATAGGTTACTTTTTATCCGGGTACCACGCAGGCGAAGCCGTGAGCGGAGGCTAGTATTTAATATTCTGTCTAAATCAGAGAAAAACGACACTGGCAAAAGTTATATAATTTTATTTTAATTAAATATCGGTCCAAAGATATAACGAATTCACATTACTTCAAACTCAGCCTAGCGGATATTTTTCCCAACCAAATCCTCAGAAAGATGTTGTCTATATTTTTTAATATATTTGCTTATCTTTCACACGGTAGTTGAGTGCTTTTGAACTTGCTAAAAATTCCATGTCTTTCTAGTCTTTGTGAGTCTACTTTGTACAGAATTCATTTATAGTTCACTACATTGCATAAAAGGTTCATGCACTCCAATTTCCCGTCGCGAATATCCACGATATTCAATAAACAAGCACGGTGTAAACACGCCTTTACAATTCTATACGAATTTTATTAAATACATTTACGTACGTCTGTAGGGAGTTCTTGCATATTGTTATAGCAAGATCAATTCAAGCAATGCTAAAAGTATTGGATTTTCAAGATAAACTGTTGCTTTACTACGAATTCTAGAAACTCTTTTAAAAAAGCTCTCAAAAGCAGCTTTGCTTTAATTAGTATTTTTATGCTTTTTGTCTCCTGTTATGTTCTCGATAAAAATTGTTTAAGACAGAGAATCAACCGTGAATCTTATAAGCGGCGAAACGGCAGAACATGGCTAATCTGATTTAGAAAATAAGACCTGTTTATACCGATACCTATGCTTCGAACAAATAGAGTTAATTGTACCGTATTATAAATGGTGTATCGCCTTCTGATCATTATCAAAATCATGATTGATCCTGATAATTGTATCCTGATTATTTTAGGGGTAGATACGACCTTTACGTTCATATTGTAAAGCTAGTAATGAGAATGTAATAATATTGTCCAAGTTCAATCAAGAGATAGGAATCACGTTCTAACACTCGTTCTCCTAACAGCCACCAGTTAGATGATATCTGGAATTTATAGAGATGTCCCAGTTTTGTTGAGGGCTGCCGAAGTGAGCCGAAGTCGGAAATTGGTTAAAAATGCTAGGCTATTCACTAACGTGCGTAGTGCACGACGCGACGTGGAGGGAGAAAGTCGTGATCACTCACCCTGATGAAGACTCGGAATGAATCAAAATTTAGTTGGTGCCTGCACCGTTAGTGCAGTACGTGAAAATTCCCGTTTTTACAATATGAATAGTCAAGTTCGCGATAGTTTTTGGAACAAAAATGCTGGGTTTTTACGAAGGTTCTTAAAAATTATGCAGGATGAGAGATTTAGCTTTGATCTGTGCTAGGTCGGGTTAGTTTCAATAACGTGGGTAAGCTCTGTCTCGTTGTCGTGAACTACGATGGTAGAATCTTGATACGGGTATAAGTTTGAACAATTAATAAGAGTTTTTTCCATTATAAAGACGCTAAAATAACTTGAGCAAATGTGTGAATATAAAAAACCCCTTATTGTGATTAAAAAAGGCCCTTATTGTAAACTTTTATTTCACAAAACTATGTTTTAACTTTGCCATGTACAGTATAGTTACTTTGTTCTTGTGCTTATGTTCTGAATAATGAAAATAGGAGGAGAAGCTTGGTGTTATCAAAATTTCCGGCTTTCTAAAATCGGAACCAGAGCACAACCCTACCACGATTAAAGCTTATCTTAATTTGAATAGATCGACAAACATCTATTTTGTTGTTCCAAGCTTACTGAACTCTGGTTACGCTGAATGTAAACGCTTTGTGATATTGATCTTTGATCTTGACGGCAAAGATGTTCATGACACCTGTTGAATTATTATTTATTTATTTGTTTATTGGTAATCAACAGCGTTTACTTATAATCTAGACAAAAACATTTGTATCAAGCATAAGGCCAATAACAGATTACCCCAATTTTATAAATGATGTAGTGGGTTGTTGAGGTATTAGTGAGCTACAATTAAGTAAGTAATTATGTAGATACATTGCCACCAGATTAGGAGATTACAATATTGTTTGGTGATGTACTTAGAAGTAGGATTCTAAGGAACTAAGGTAAGTTTAGAGGACAATTATGTTATAATATACTGGTAGCTATTCCGTGCAACATCCCCCAAAGCAAAACCTAATTTAACAGAATTGTCTTACAAGCAATTTAAATAAGTAGGAATTAGTAGTAAGGATCCTACCTATCTGAGAAGAACAGGATGACAAGACAGAATGAGGTAGGTATCCAAAAAAAAATAAAATAAAAGAAAAATATTTTAAATTTAAATGTACCTAATAATAAATGTAAGGTAGGTAGGTATCTACCTACCTTACACTTATCTATTATCATTTACCTATCGAAAACTCATGAGTTTCCGAGCATTCACTTACACTATAATTAATAACTTAGGTTCATGACTATGGACATTGCGTAGTAGGTACATAATTAATATTAATTGGTCGCGCGCGAGGAATCGGCTCAAATTCACGTTCAAATTTAGGTTCACGTAGTTTTTAAGTTGACGTTTCGACGTTTTTATTAAGACGCCTTTTTTAAATGATGCATATTATTTTAAAAACAAAAATGGCTTCGGATTCTAAACAATTGAATTTCTAACAGCCGATCGCTCACTCAAATTCAAATACGATGCTTGTTACATACGAGTTTACATAAACGAGTTCAATTTTGGATTAGTCATGAACATGAAAGCACGTGTTCGCGACAGAGCTGGATGCTGAATATTTACAGGCGACGAACGGATAGCAAATACGGTTATTTATTACCCATGCATCGAGGACGGTTGCTCTGTACTCGAGAGCTAGATCATAGGGTGAAAAGATGTGGATCAGAGAGTATGTATCATAATTGTAGCTATATTATACTAGCTTCTGCCCACGGCTTCGCCCGCGTGGTACCAGGATAAAAAGTAGCCTATGTGTTATTCTGATGTATAAGCTATATATGTATATTTGTATTTTTATATATATTTTTTTTACACTTTTATTCAGGCACCGTCATTCTTTTAAATAGTTCTCTCCATCCTAAGGTTGTCTGGAAGAAATCGCTTTCAGCGATAAGACCGCCCATTGTGCATTTCTTTTTTTTTTGTTTTTTCTTTTTACTATGTGTTGATATTGTAAATTGGTGTTATGCACAATAAAGAGTTTATCTATCTATCTATCTATCTATATTACTGTAAAGTTTCATCAAAATCCGATCAGTAGTTTTTGCTTGAGGAACACACCTCTTCACAAACTTTCACGTTTATAATATTAAATATAATATAAGTAGGATGGTAGGATTCCGTTATTCAACTTAGGGTTTATAGTAACGTTAGCTCAACTCAGTACTGCACTTATTATACTGTACTTTAGACATGCAAATATTTTGTCGATGGAAGAGAATATAAAAAAATAAGCCGTTTCTTTCACTTTCGTACGACGTCAAGGTGAATGAAGTACTTTTGCCATCTCTTCCGTAAATAAAATGGTAGACTCTTTGGTCAAGCTTTTGGAGCAAATAGCAGCAGTTGATAATGTATTTGGTAGGTATTCCGGTTTCCTCACAATTATTTCTTATACCGTTTTTTTTGTGGTTTGATTCAGCTTGCCTAAACCTAAACAATAGGTTTTCAAGATTATGGCTAGTTGAAGTAGATACCGTAATAATATACTGTAATACTAAAAATTACTTAAATCCAAATATTTCAGCAACTACTAACAAGGTAAAGTTAATGCTTAGAACATAAACTTTAGCTTGTTAGTAGTGACATAAAGTAAGGTGGTTTACTGACCTAGTAAATTTTGCGTGAATTTCGTACTACAGTACCAATCCCGCAATACCGCACAAAGTTCTAAATTGTCACAAACAATAAAATCCAAATTTCTTAGAAAACAATATCCCGAAACAAAATTATTTCCAAGCGTGCTTCCTGAATTTTTATTTGACCCGTTACGAGCAGAGGTACCTATCACTTATCATCACTCTGGCCATCTGCCAGAACCTATAAAAGTAAAATGGCCGTGCTTAATGCGTCTTCATTGCTTTCTGAATATTCCACTTTCGTTTTGTTATTGCTACGCATAAACAAAGTCCCCTATTTAAAAAAAATACCAGAAATTTTTATTTTATTTTTTGAATTATGTTGTCCGTGCTTATTCTTATAGATAAGACTCTACAGCTTAATGTTGAGTTTTAAGTAGCCACTCGACCCACTCGTAGGTTAAACGTGGAGGCAGATTTAAAACAGGCAATGATATCGATATTGTTTTCATTGCTGTGTTCTAGTTTGAAGGGTATGGTTGCTGGTGTAAATAACAGGCACATGAGATCTTTCATCTTGTTATATCAGGGAGGCAACGCGCGAGTGAGTTGACGTTTCTATATGATCCTTGTGATTTCAATGAATAAAAACCTCTTTAGTATTATAAAAAAGGGCAATCACGCTCTTGTTTATCCCTACATCGGCTTTCTACCGTGAACTTTGATTTTACAACTTAACTTTGTACAAGCTTCGGCTAGCACTGAGACGCGTAGTACAGCTAACTACATAAATAAATGATACAATTTTAGTGCGATGTTATTTCTGGAATACAAAACAGTTATATTTATTCAGGACAAAATCCGGGACAGATCTCACTAAAGCGGGACGTGCGGTGTCTCTACGTGGCATTCCTAATGAAGATCTCGTTATATAGTGTTATAACTAGTTAATTGCTAATTAAGTTTTGCGTGTGTTATACAATAAACAATGTTGAACGGGATTGGGTATAGAGTTGATGTGAGTGAGGGTAAATGTGTATCGAGGGGTATAAATCTATACATGATATTCGAACATGGAGTCATGTGGGCCTAGTGGGCGGTATACTGACTTTCGGTCTGACAGTCGTGGGTTCAACCCGGTGGTACATCAATAGATTCTTCCACTTATATAAAATATATACGATGTACAAGTTCTCAAAACGGTGACGGAAATATCCTAAGAGGACATGCTGTCCTAAACCTAAAGAAATTATATTGATTAATCCTATCCTACATATATATTATGCTGCAGCAGTGAGGATGGATGTTTGTTACTCTTTCACGCAAAAACTACTGAATAGATTTTGATGAAACTCTACAGTAATATAGTTTATACATCAGAATAACACATAGGCTACTTTTTGTCGGGATACTATGTGGGCGAAGTCGTGGGCAGAAGCTAGTTTCGAAATGCGGGAGATCAAGCACAAGCCCATCGCCCGCTGTAAGAAAACTAAAGTTTGGATGTGCCTTCGACACCCTTTACTTGATATCGTCACAGAACATCTAACTAAGTATAGATCAGAGGCTGTGTTTCACGATTTCAGAAAAAAATAAACATACACCACAATTCATTGCGAGATCTATCCGGGCGAACTACTTGCATTTAAGAGATTTTAATTTTATTCCCGAACGTCGCGATCACTGATGAAGACTCTCAACGACCCTGATGAAGACTCTCGGAATGAGTCGAAACTTAGTCGGTGCCTTCACCGATAGTGCGGTACGTTAAAATTACCGTTTTTACAATATGAATAGATTTTAATTTGTAAAATGTTCCTAAATTAGTTAAATCCGATAAGCGCATGCTCGTATCAAGGAGAACCACAGGAATGTTGGCCCACACTAGGTAGTCTCTAGTTAATAGGGTAATAAATCAACTGGATCAATGAAACGATCTAAAATTAAACAAGTTCGTGGTAATTCCAATATTATGCAAACAATTTCATCCTGTAGAAATGTACACAGTTTTACGTGCAGGATGCCACGAATAAACCATGTAGGTACTTTGATATAGAGTATCAGAGATTATGGTAGGTGGTATATTGTACCAAAAATCTGCAAAAGACACGATAAAAAAAAATATACAGCCATGGGCTTTTCTGTTTCGAAATTGCTATCGTTTATTGTCATAGTCTGATGATGAAGGTTTCAAACTGAGCAAAATAATTATGTTCAAAATCAAAACAAACAAACACGAGGGTAGTTAGAGACACGTCCAAACACGTCCAAATTAATTATTTATTAATTAATCTTGCATAGTCGTTAAAAATATGTACTACTATAATAATTGCGTTGGCTCTAAGAGGTTTAGAGTTTGGAAGAAGTTGCAAGGAAGTTTTGTCTTAGAGCTGATCACGTGGTACTGAAGCCGATATCTATACTAGTATAGTATGTAGTCCCTATATTATTAACTGTTAAATGGCCTCGATTCTGTAGTATACTGACTATACTAAATTTAAACTGTCGCTCTCTTTTACTGATAGTGCAAGCAAGAAAGAGATAGCTACAATTTTAGTGCTGTCAAATTAGTCAGATTTAAGTTTTCCATACAAATTTAGTCGTGATATCGAAACATGCTGACTATAAACACGAAGAAAAGCGGCAAGTAAACTGATTTGACAGCAGCACACAGCACTAAAATTGTAGCTATCTCTTTCTTGCGTACACTATCAGTAAAAGAGAGCGATAGTTTAAATTTAGTTTAGTCAGTGTACTACAGAATCGAGGCCAATATCTGCATTCAATCTTAGCAAAGCAATGCTTAAAGTATCTAGTCATTCAGCTTTTTGTTTGATTATCATTAGGTCTTAGTTATTTATTACACTGATTGTTTTCCTGTTTGCGAATCCATCAAATTAATGTAAATGTAATGGCCACAATCCTACTACTATTTGACGACCTCTGTGGCGCAGTGGGCGAAGGTGCGCCTGGGACGCAGAAGGTTGCGGGTTCAATTCCCGCCACGGGACAAATGTTTGTATCTGCAAATATTTGTCTCAGGTCTGGGTGTTTTCTATGTATATTATGAATGTATTTACAAAAAAATATATATAAGTAGTATATCAGTCATGTAGTTCCCATAATACAAGCTCTGCTTAGTTTGGGGCTAGATGATTCTGTGTGAAAATGTCCAGCAATATTCATTTATTTATTTACTATTATAAACGCCAAATTTTGTGAGGATGGATGTTAGTTACTCTTTCACGCAAAAACTACTGAACGAATTTTGATGAAACTTTATAGTAATTCTTATACGTCAGAATAACACATAGGCTACTTTTTACCGGGTACCACGCGGGCGAAGCCGTGGGCAGAAGTTAGTCAAACAATAAACGTATACGATGTGTTTGACTTGTACTTAGCTTGTTTATGGTAAGGAATACAATAATCAATCCTTGAGTAAAATATTAAAGAAAAACAATGGCCGCTGTAATTTTTTTATTTTCTTGAAAAACTGAACTGAAAAAAAAACAAATAGCCTATTTGAAATTTCTTTAGCTAATAAATGAATGAATGAAAATACTTTTTTATAAACAGTGACTAACAATCATACCACTTATTGGTCAGTGGTTCCCGTAACCTATGGACGCTTGCAACGCAAGAGGTCTCACTCGCGTCTTGAGACATAACGGGTGAGACTTTTTCGTTTGAGGAGTATGAAGTTATGTGCCTATAATCTATAACAGCAATATATTACTGCTTGGTGGCAGAAATATCTATGGATACAACTTGCTCTTTCACAAGGAGCTCTACTACTAACGACCTCTGTGGCGCAGTGGGCGAAGGTGGGCCTTCGCCCAAGGTTGTGGGTTAGATTCCCGCCGCGAGTCAAATGTTTGTAATGCAAATATTTGTTTCGGATCTGGGTGTTTTCTATTTATAATATGTATTTATTTATTTAGAATATGTATATAAGTATTATATTAGTCATGTACTTGTTCCAATAATACAGGCTCTGCTTAGTTTGGGGCTAGATGACGCTGTGTGTAAAATGTCCAGTATAATTTATTTAGATTATTTATTTGAAAACTACTCTTCTACTTCTAACGTACTTGGTGTACTTTATCGTACACTGTCAGTAAATATTATATAAATTAACAAAACTACAAAACATAAAGCTTGTTACATCACTGTCAAATATTTATGAACTTATACGGTCTCATTACGAAAGGTGGTTTAAATCGGTGGTTTATCTTTTAGACCTTTGATTCCTGATTTTCAAGACAAATTGTTGTGCAAAGGTAACAAGGCTTAAAATTGAATGCTATAGTATAATAGCCGACAGTCTATGTGACATTTCAAAAAGAGGTTTGACTACAAATAACTGCTAAAAGATAAACCAGGCGGTCACCTAGTTTATTTCTATCATAACTCAACCTCTTTTTGAGGACCTACTTTTTTTGGTAGCCAATCAAAATTATGTTTTTCTTTTTTATTTTGGTTTAGAAGTGTTTTTTAAATTAAACGGTCATCCCATGGTTTTATTTTATTTTTAAATTGTCGACCGTAATGGCTTTGCAATAATACTTTTTTTTCGATAAGGTATATTTAAACCATGGTTTAGTGGATCTGACAGAACTTGAGTTCAACTCGAGTTTAGACCACGTTCGTCTAAATATTTGAGAATTGTTCAGATACTTTTATTAAGGTTGTTGTGAACAAAAGCTTAAAATCCGTTTAAAATAACTTTATTTTTAACTGCCTACTTTAAATTGCTTTGCCCCAAAAGTTTTGTAATACTCAGCCATCACTTAAAAGCTCAACGGTTATCTAATTAATTTTTGGCGTAAACCTTTCTGGGCCTTTGGAGTTGTGGTATTTAATTCAAAAACCACTGCTACCTAGCAACGCAACCCTATAGGACATGTTCAAAAGAGGACAATGACTAGCTTCTGCCCACGCTTTCGCCCACGTGACACCCGGATATAAAGTAGCCTATAAATTATTCTGATGTACAACCTATGTTACTGTAAAGTTTCATCAAAATCATTATTCAGTTGTTTTTGCGTGAAAGGGTAACAAACATCCACCCTCGAAAATTAGGACAGGTTAGGATAGGAGAGTAATTTGTATCTAAAATAGGTGAAATACGAGGTGTAAAACTTGTTTTTTTTTGTATAACTTAAGTCGCAAACAAGTATACGACCTGTTGGTGAGCGGTTACCGTAACCTATGAACGCTTGAAACACCAGAGGTATCACTCGCGTGTTGCCGACCCTGAGACACAGGTATTCGGCAGAAATCGGTATGGTAACAGGTAAAGAATCATTACTGCTTGACGGCTGAAATAGGTATGGTCGCAATACTTCCCCGAACGAGCCCTTCACAAGGAGCTCTTGCCCTTATTTTCTATACCTTTTTTCTCTTGAAAACTTTTATATTGCATGAAACGTGTTACATAAGTCCAAAAAAACGTATTCAAACAAAAGCTCTTTATCAAAATAGACCTGATCAGAATCTAAAGAAGGCTCAGTAAATCAAAGTGAAATCCATAGAGAGCCCTCAATCACTTGAAGTCGAACTAGAATACTAGATTGCGAAGCCTCTCTCTTTTTAATTCGTGACGTCACGAGTTTGATGACTACTTTTACGTGTGATGCATATTTAATTGGATTTATACTCTATGGAATAAAAATGCTAAAATCAAAATATTGTCAAAGTGACATAGATCGTTTTTTTACTTTTTATGTTCTAAAAGTTAGCTAAGCGTAGACGGACTAAAGTGTATTATTTAAAGTCAAGGAACTAAAGTTATTTTTAAATATTAGTCGTTATTATTAACAGATTATTAATGTGATCTTATGGAAAAACTCGGCTTTTTGATGTTCTATTTATAAAATAATTTCTTCGAAAAAAAAGTTATTATTTTAATTAGAATTTATTTTGAAAGTGGAATCGGAAGCCACATACACTGCTGCACTAGCATTTCTTGGCAATCGTTGGATGTATGCGTCAGTGCGTTTGTCAATAAAAAGACATAAAAAAAAATGAAAAGTACTGCTGCGGCATCTCAAGGATTTTTAAGCGACATAGTTATTTTATTTTCTTGAAATCGAAATGAAAGTAGAGTAATTAAGTCAGAACAAAAACCCATTTATAATAAATTCTATAGCCTCCCTAACTGTCGCTCGTTTGAGTATCTTGTTAAACAATCGAAATATGTATAGTACTCACTGTATAATAGAGTGGAAAGTCAAATTGAACTATGAACAAACATAGTCATAGAATTAAAATTATCGTTGTTTACCACGTACCAGTCACGTACCCGTCACGTTCCCGTATCACGTCGAGCATGCTTGCAGACGTGGTTGCATGAGGAAGGATCTCTAAACAGAACGTCAACAGGAGAATAGTAAAATACGTAGTATAGTCGTAACAGTGCACTCGACTTATGAATTAATGAATGAAAACACTCTATTTTACGCCACAAAAAATATATAAAAACTTTACAAAACTAAAATTACAATGGATGGTCTTATCGCTTAGAGGAATCTATGAGATTGTCTAAGAGATTGTGGTGTACGTAATTTATTAAAAGAGGAGAGTTCAACGGGTGAGATAAGCTACTTGACAAATATTATTTTTACCTACATTATAATAATTAGAGCCGGTGCCCTATCTGGTCCCTAAACAAATATTATACTTTTATTCTTCTGACATAAAATAATAACTATCCAAAAACTAGCGATCGAATTTCATCTCAGTGGTGTTAAATTAGGCCGAGGATCTCTCGAGGCGCAAATATAGAAGTCTTGAGCTTACTTATTTGATCCCTCTGGGGGTTGAGACTGTGGGTCCGGGGGGAACCGGAGCCCTTCGCGTTTTTTAATTCTTTTAGAGCGACTGGTCGAAGCGACGCGTGACCAGAGAGATGGCTCTTATCTGGGTCAACGCATTAGTTACCATTCAGCGTGGCAATTCAGCCAGTATTTTGGGAACGCTTCCGTCTTGTAGTAATCTGGATCTGTTAAGCTATCTATAGATCGTTTGCAACGGTCTTTAGATAGCTAGCTGTTTCATCTGTATGTTACAGTACAGTATGAATAAATGTCGGCATTATCTGTTTGCCCTTTTTTGGCAAAGGCTTCCTCCAACCTCTTCCATTCCTCTCTATCTCTCGCTTTCCTTGTCCATGATTTTCCCGCAATATTGTTTAGCTCGTCCTCCCACCTTTTGAACTGTCTCCCCCTTTTCCGTTTATTGTATTTTGGGAACCAGTTCATCAACGTTTTACTCCATTTCTCCTTTCCCCTTACTGTATGTCCTGTCCATCTCCATTTTAGTTCTTTTACTTTAAGAGTTACATTATGTTACCGATGTCATTTAAAATATTAAATATTGTATTAAGTATAATTTATCTGAAATAAAGGGCTTATATATTATTATATATGAATAAATGTATTTTCGTAAGAAGATAAAAAAAATGTTTTATGTAAAATATAAAGATTTTTTTGCATACGAGCACTTATGGCGTAAATTGTTTTATATTGCAATTACATTCGGAACGGTTAGCAGTTAGATGGGCGACTATTACTGACATTTACAACGCTTACCCGTAAATTTTCAACAGCGAGCAATATTTGCGGCGAATGCTTTCAAACTTGGCAACCGACCGACGACCGTATCATTTCAATACAGCCTATCTGTAAACTCCGTTCATATAGTTGCCACCACTCCTGTAAATTGACGGGCCGGTACAAACAGTGTTGGTGTAATTTTGAGTTGGCACAATAGATAGGTCCTTAGAGAGTGCTTTGAACTTCTCTACTAGGCTGATATTATCGGCTGGGAGCTCAGAGCTGCCTCAGGTAGACCCATAAGATATTAACATAATACATATTAATATTAATCTTTGTATATCAAGTTTTACTCTGTTATTTTTTGTAAGTTAGCTAGTAGGTATGTTTACTTTGTGCAATGGCGTCCTTAATAAGGGGGGCATACCGATAAACAACTATATTTTATACTTGATAATTTCCGTGATTTTTCTGTTGGATTTTCTAATTAAATATCAACATGAGACAATGTAGTGTATTAAAAAAATAACCGACTTAGACGAGACTTACGGTTATTTTTTAATAATAAATAATTTATAAGACATTAAATGACAAAAAACCGACATCAAATAACGGGAATTTGAAAAAAAGTCAATATAAAATGTTGTCACCCATTTTTTCACCCAAATTTGAGGAGTTCCCTCAATTCCTCATGGATCCCATCATTATAACTGGATTTTGATAAAAACGGGACCAATCTGAAAATATATTCTTACAAATAAAAAAATGTTTTTCCAAATCGGTAACAAACATAAAAAATAAGAACCTCTGAATTGAGAACCTCCTCTTTTTGATGTCGGTTAAAAAACATTCTCAAGGCTGTATAATTATCCCATGATGGACATTCTGAGGTAGGTATATACGCGTAAATATTTGCGGATACCAAGTAGGTACTACACACTGTAGTCGGGGGCACGCCCAAACATGAAGCTCGGCACCTGCCCGCGTTTTGCAAGTAGTTAAAATTCCACGTGACAGGTTGCAATCCCATCGCCGTTTATTTGATAAGGAGTATTATCATGTTAAAATTGCTTGATACGGCCTTGTGGGTTTTTGCCCGACAGCTGTCGGAGAATTATGTTTTTATCGAAGTATCTACACGTGTTTTTTTGTATATCCTCATAGCGCGGTCAAATTGTAGACAAGTTCTTATATAGTTTCTCCTTGATAGCAAAGCCATAATTTATAATTAGTCTATAGATCAGAAGTATTGAATAAGGTGTAAAATGTATCAAATCGGCTTGATTTGACATAGGTAGGTACCCAATGTATCGTTTCTAAACAACGACATAGGCGAAACTTACGGGCATTTTTTTAACGTTTAACTGTAAGTAAGACTTGCCTAAGTATTTGCCTAAGACATTTAACTTGAATTTAATGTTATTGTGGATTTTGTTCATTTCATAAGGTGTAAACTAAAGTATTTTTATTCGTCGTGCAGAGGGGCCTAAAGCAAGAACTGCCTCAGACATATTGACAGATTTCAATGAAAAAATGTCATTTAGACTTACATAAATAACTTGAAGTCTTTGCCTCCGCTTTGTATAGACGGGCATTAGAGATATTTTTTCTGTAACTTTCCAAGTTTCTGAATTCCAATTCGCTCGTTCTCCAAACATGAATGAATAAAGAGCATCCTTTACACCCTCTAATTCACACCCACAGTGCAAATACGATCGCTTTCTCGCTACACAAAGGCCCAGTCTGCGTCAACAGCGTAGGCGACCCGTGTTCGAACCACCCTGTGTACACAAGTGTTCGTTTCCTCCTGAGATTGCATCTCTTCGGCAAACAGACAGAGGTCTTCATAATCGCCATCAAATATTCCGGAGTGGTGAAACTTGCTGTATGGATTTTGTGTTATTTTAACCTGAACACTATCACCCTTTGTTCACTTTACCAAACACGTGTAGAATTCCATGATTGTGATACAATCATGGCTAGATAATAAGCTAGATGAGAAAAAAAATGATGCACGAAAAATATATTTTCTACACATAACTGTGGCATGTCTATCACCAGGACAAATCAGTCGCCAATATTTCAAGCGATTTATACAAGTCGTTTTCTAAGATTTTTGAAATATCACGTTTCGTTACCAAATTAAGTAGGTAGATGATATTCATACTCAAAAAAGAAAGAAAAAATATTGAACTAGGAATTAGCACCAAATTGATTTAAAAATCGACAAAAATAAAACTGTCCAAGACGTGTCCAAACACGCTTTGTTAGAGCTTGTTAGGCAACATTGGGACCCTAACAAAACTCCTAAAGTTCTAAAACTATCGATGGAAATCCGTCGAATAATTTTAGTTGTTAATTCCCATCAAATGTGTGTTGCTTAACTTTGTTTCATACTTCTAGGACTTCTAGGAAGATTAAAAAGTTAGAGGGGTGATCAACACAACTTCAGTTACCTTGACGCCTTATATTTCCTGGACGATGGCTTAAACTCAAAATAATTTGATTTTTGAATATATTTACAGATACCACCACTCATCCTACACTTAACACGATCCTACTTAGAGGGTACGTGAAAAGTTACTCTTATATTTTTGCTGATGTTAGTTTTTGGATTAAGAAAACACGTCTCCATATCAAATTTTATTTCGATACAATTTAAACTGAACGAGAAATCAGGATGCGACACAGACACGGGCATGACGAAGCTATAAAGGTCCCGTTTTCGCTATTTGGCGTCGGAACTCTGACAAGGGTCGACCAATCTTTACGCCACAACACACGTCTGTAAAATTATGTGTTTGTTGGAATATGTAATCGGAATTTAATTACATTTTCTACTGCGGGACTAAGCCACTGCAAAATAAATAAAAAAAACATTCAATTCTCGTATTCGATGCTTTCAATAAAAAAATACAGTCCGCGCATATAAAACTTTCTTTGTAAGTCGGTTAAAAACTCCTCTCTGTAAATAAGTTACCAACTAGGGCAGCAATACACAGCGTATTCAAATAGCCAGGCCTTTTATTATTCCGTTGCTCTACAAGTCAAAGGAACTTTTGTATTGGGCTTCTTGTGATGTTTTTCACGCTTCGTTCCCGTTTATCTTATCATAACTTGGTTCTTGACCCACTGACACACGCTCGACACTTTAATATAAGTTTCAGACTGACGCAAACTACGAGGACAGAGAGCGTAAGCACACTTCATCGAAAGTGTAGACCATATCTACCTGATTATTAATCTTAACGATCTCGGTGGATCGGCAGGCGAGTAGTCGGCTGAGTCTCAACAGGTGCGGGTTCTATGATATTACATATATTGTTCTGCAGGTCTGGGTACCGTGGTACTCGTAATTCCTGATACCCAGGACACAGGGGATTTTAGTATGGGGTCATGCCTGTGTATGTGTCTGTCGGATGTATAAAAAGTTGTACTCATATTATTATTTATTAATGTTAACAGTAACTGTTATATTCGATCCAATAAGTCGTTTCAGAGATAAATTGTAACATTCAAACAAAAAACGTCTTATTGTAAACGCATTAGGGGCTCCTTACGTGGCGAGCAATTAAACGTTAGATTAGTAATTATGCATATTCAACCTTCAGCGCCTATGGTCAAGCCTACCCAGTCTTCTTATCAATTATAGAAAGAAATGCCTATCTGTCATTAGAGAAAGAAACGAAAGTCGGCTAACTCGTAGCTAATATACCACTGCATCTGCGTTTATAAATAGGACCGCTAGATGTATCTTCATATAATATCAGTTTAGCTGCATCATCGCTCAAATGCTCAATAAAACCGGTGAATCTCTTGTCCAAGATACTTCATATTTCTATATCCCAATAGGATGCGAAAATATAAAACTTGTATTGCATATTTTTCGTTGTGTTCCTGTTATTGCTTTGATATTTTTGTTACGATATATTTGGCTATGAATTGAAGTATTTTGAACTTTTATAACAAAGGCTTTGCTGCTGCAAAGCAAAGCCTTGTAAATGTAGTTATTCTTAACTAGGATAGGACTCCTCACAATTATAGTAGTGGATGGTGAATCATCACTTGCCTAAATTGAGCTGAATGTTAGTCAGAATTGGCAGGTGCCGTTTCATCCTACGTAGCCCAGCAACCATTACATAAGCATATACGCCTGCAATAGCCCAATATTACCCATCTTTCCAATAGTTTCTATCACTTGCTATCCACAAGATTCCGTTCTTTATATTGTACAGACATTTATAAGACATTAAATGTCAAGAAACCAGCTTCAAATATCGGGAAATTGATAAAAAGTTTAATATGCAACTTTATCACTCATTTTTTCACGCTCAGCATTGTTTTTTTATATAAAATGGGACCATATACTTCAACCCATTAAAAATAATAATTAAAATCGGTTTACAATTGGCGAAGATATCGCGTAACATACACACAAAAAAACATACAGACGAATTGAGAAACTCCTTTTTTGAAGTCGGTTGATAATAATTAAATCATGATGTTCGCGACATGCTTGCAGTTCCAATATTACGGTTTCTATCCTGCAGATACTCTTTCACGAGATAGAGTAAAGTAAAAGTTTGTTTTGACCAAAAACTATACATAGCTACATTTAAAATTGGTACTTATACGTATATAACTATAAAGTAACATTTATTTTTTTTACTTTTTAAAGTGCTGTGTACAGTGCCGCCAAAAAAGGTTTGTGCTCAGCAAAGTGCTGCAGATAACTGCAGCGCTGATTTTCAGGACGGAATTTTGTTCTCTTTCATAAAAAAAATGTCCCACATTAAATTTTTCGTTTAGTTGTGATATCATAAGATGATGATGTTCTTTAAGTTTTACGAGAAAAATAGGAATCCCTCAAAAATAAAACTTTTATGGGACCACCTCGTGATCATTCTCTATATAGCAAAATCATCGAAGGCGTGTGCCATCAGGCTTGCAAATTGTCACATGGACTGCGAACTACTTGGTATATCAAAATACAGTAGTTGGTATACTTGGATGTGCCTGTTGCGTCACGATGTTTTCTTCACCGTATGGTACACATTTTTTTTTTCGAGTGGAAAAATTTATTGCCCGGTTCTGCAGTTCGGGTACGAGTCCCTGTATTGTACGTCCATATAATGCACAACCATGGAAAGTACACCTCTGGAAAGTACAGCCAGTATTACAAACCATTGGTTTCAAATACTTGGTTTGTAATACTGGGCGTACATTCCTGGGCGTGCATTCCCTACACGTGTTGACCTTGTACGGCCAGTTTTGTACAACCCTGGAATGTACAGCCATGGAATACGAACCAATTTCATGCTCTGTTTTCATGTGCGAGTGCTATCAAGTGGCAAGTGCTGTGTTGCCATAGTTTTTTACGCTATTAGTAAATTAATGTAGATGTAGTAAGTAGATTAGTTATTTATGTCTGGTTTTTGCAGATGAACTAACCGGTTGGTTTTATTTATTTGAACCCAAGTTTGTTGGATAAAGTTCGGATAGCAATCCTCCTTTTCTGAGTGGTAATAAAAAAAAACCTAATAACCTAACCAATCCAAGACGGATTTGCTTAGGAAGGATTTCTCAGGCCAACATTAACTTATTGTTTACATTATTTATCAATGACAACTTTTAGTTGAACATATTAAAACTTGCTCAGTGCAAACGAGGCTCGTTCTCGTCATTCGCATCGACCAATGAGAGCTCATGGATATGACGAACTCGCGACCAATGAGCGTCGAGAATATTGGTTTGTAATCCGGGGTGTACATTCCAGGGGTGTGCAATACCGTCATGTGTTTAGTTTGTACGGAGCGTATTGTACGACCATGGAAAGCACACCCAGATAATTCAAACCAAATGGTTTGTAATACTGGCTGTACTTTCCAGGGGTGTGCATTCCATGGTTGTGCTTTGCATGGACGTACAATACGGTCTCCCTCGGGTACGGCAGCACTATGGCAATAAGGTTCCGTTCTATCTGCCAGTTGTTTTACGCTTTGATTCTCGTAGCACTGGCTTACCGGTGTAGTGAATCTTTATTTATATTGCAAACACAAATCCAGGTCAATGTGTATCAGCGAGGTAAGCGTGAAGTAATTTGATTAAAGTTTCGACTGAATCGGAGTCGTTCTGGATAAGCGCCTGCATGCTTAGTATGAGCACCAAGACATTCATTTTGTCTACAGAAAAGAAGATATATATTACTTCTCTTTTAAATTTAAGATTTTACTACGCCGATTCTTCGTGCGCGACCAATTCTGGAAGAATCAGCCTAACACCGTCTCTTACAAACATACCGTCTCTTTCCGTCAGACAAAAAAGAAACAAAAATATTTTTTAGTATCTTCTGTAGAAACAAAAGCATTGTATTGTGCTCATGCTACTGCTAAGACTGCTCTTACCTGATTATTTTTAGTTTTTAATTTTTTCAAATCAATTCATTTATTGCATAAAAAATGATAAATGTAGCATAATATAGGACATTTTTGTCAAGTTACAAAAACATAGTCATTCAGCCCTTTCTGAAGAATCTCATCTGAGATATTGAAAAGTCTCAGCTGTTTCGCTCAGTAGACGCTCAGCACTTCATTAACAAAAAGCGAGCTTATCCAGTCACTCGAATAAACTCCTAAGAAGCCCTGAGTCACAACACTCAAATCCTTAATCCTTCGGGAACCTGATACCTACCATTAGGTACGCTCCTTAGTGTGGTAATGACAACTGCACTAATTAAATCAGTATCCTAGCTTTTGCTAACGATTCGTTTAAACTTTTTTTTAAGTTTAAGGGCCTTACTGAAAATGAATTTAATCAGTGAGTTTAAATTTATTGAGCTCTTTAATTTCAGGTAAGTTCTGATGGATGCTTTTTAGGTGTCTCATTCGTAAACATGCCTGCTCAAAGTCCTAAATTCGTTCCAAAAAATGGCGAGCGATAATGACAAAAAATATATTTATTCTATGTATATAATGTGCCATACATTATAATACACAATAGAATAAAATATGTATATTTTTGCCAAAAAAGTGGTTACATTTTAATATTAATAGTAACACCATTTGATGAGGTTTGAGACAAAATCGTGCAAGAGGCTCATCTGTCACGAAGTCGCGTTTCTGGATTCATTATCATTATTGTGCCACGATCACGTGATAATTACCGTAGTGTGGCAAATGTGGACAATTTACGCCAAAATGTTTGCGACAACCATTAAGTTCAGTCTCGGTAAAAGCCATAAAGTTAGCATTTGCCGCTCGTTTACATTGGCTAAGGATTATGACTTCTTGCTTAAAGAGTGGGAGGTCTGATGACTGGTTGCGGAAAGTAGGGAAAAACGCTTTTGGATCATTGATAAACATTTTGAGGGCTTACAATGGGATTAAAATGTTCGCATCGTTTTTGAATGTTGAAGACAGAAACATAATTTCAAATCACCCTTTTCTCCTCTAGTTTCTAATGCTAATTCAGTTAACCCTGTTGGCTTCATAATAATGTAACCCTGTTGGAGCGGCCATCCATTCCTTGCATTAGGAACCCTTTTTTATTTCAGCCGTTGGTGGCTCTCAAGCCACCAACGGCTGAAATAAAAAAGGTTATTTAAAAAAATCATCAAATCATTGTTATTTCATTGTTATTTCAAAAATCAGCAAATCATTGTTATTTTATCTCATTTTATGAGTAAAATGAGATAAAATAACAATGATCAAGACAGACAGCGCATTCGGCCTCGCGTTCAAAAGAATTGGAAACAAGTAATGATTTATCATTACTTCATCTCGCTCTTTGTTTGGAACGTTTTTTTTTCTGTGTTGTCATGTACAAACTGTGTTGCAATATTGAAATTTCATTTAACCGATTAGCGACAACTTACACCTTACGTTTTCCATGATGATGTATCTTATCAGTTGCTCGCTGACCAGAACTTCATCTTTCAATGTAACCACAACCGAGACGTCCTTTCAATTCATCTCGAATCGTGTGCAGAATATTACGTCAGAATGACTGCACTCAACTCAATGCCATCAAACTATCATTATAATATTCAAATTAAGTATTTAAGTTATGCGAAGTTGTGTGAGTAATGTGAAGTGTCACACTATACCTATAT
This sequence comes from Perizoma flavofasciatum, assembly GCA_958496245.1. Taxonomy (NCBI): domain Eukaryota; kingdom Metazoa; phylum Arthropoda; class Insecta; order Lepidoptera; family Geometridae; genus Perizoma; species Perizoma flavofasciatum. The sequence continues at coordinate 11,535,516 of OY292423.1, forward strand.
AAACCGGACAAGTAGTTTCTGAATCATGCTGCAGTATGTCTGTACCTTAAGATAAATCTTATCTGCCATGTAAATAAAACGAAAATATTGTCCTCTATGTGTTAATCAAAAATGAATATCCCCATCTGTAAACAAAATGATGCAGATTAAAAATATATCACACCCTGATGGAATACAAATCGAGTTTAACGCTTTAGCGGCCTTATGTAATTATTGCCGGGCTCCAATTAACTTCACGATTTAAACACTCGTAGGCCTCGTTCACACGTAGGCGTGATGGAGTTATAAATAAATAAATGTGCCTTGCTGGCCTAGTGGGCGGCACCCTTACTCTCGATCTGAAGGTCGTAGGTGCACCCAGTCGTGCACCAATGATTTTATTTAACTTATGTGCGCTTAACACGTGCTTAAAACGATGAAGAAAGGCATCGTAAGGAAACCAGCTTGTCTTAGAACCGAAAATTTGAAGAATTTTGACATCGGTTGGTTTCCAATATGCGGTGATGGGCTTGCAACATGTCAAGTAAAATGCTACTATGGAAAACGATGTGTCTCTGCCCCCCCTACTACAAATCTACGAACTGAGTATTAATCTAAGGATTTCTGTCATAGGGATTACAGTTGTTCGTTTTGTTTTGTAAACAACTGAAAATCAAGTAAGTTTTGCCCCATCACCCGAAACTTTACCTTGCTATAGATCCTACCAAGAGGTAGGTACTCCGTACTGACACAACGACTAGAGATTTTGAACAACGCTGCGCTTCGCTAAAAATGATGCCCCTGAGCAATCTTCGTCTATTTTCGTTTCGTTTTATTCTTACCTCACATTCTCATTGAGCAGTTAAAGGAATGAGTATGTAATTTCCCAGATTATCAAAAAGTCGAAAGCAATAAGGAAATTGAAAAATTTCGTGGAAATATTGGGGAAATGACAACACGAGGAAACTTCTGCAACTGTTTACGAAGTTTCAATAAGATCTTATTTCCGCATGGAAAAGAAAAAAAGACAATTCAGTAATACACATAGTATTCACAGCCTCTTTTCAAAATATGAGTAATCACAACATAGGATTTTATAAAATATTATAATATCCCAAAAGTGTTGCCTTGTCGGGACTTGAACCCCTAATACATAACACTTAAGAGGCCTGCGTTGGATGAATTGGCCATACAAACGTAATTCCATAGTCATCTGTAATTAGAGCTTATTTCCACCATATTATGTTATTATTTGCATTTGAATAGTATTTATCTACGTATCTTGCTATATATTTTTTCAATATACTTACCTAAAATGAAATGTAAACGAATCGCATTTTGCATGCACGTCATACATGACATGTTTTCTTCTTATTTGTTTCGTATTAAAAACAACAATACCTTACGTATCGCTCGGTAGGTACATAGATTATATTGTCTAGTTACAAAATAATAACAGAATGTTAAAAATACAATAAGTTTTCATTCATCTTTTTTGGTATTACGGAACACCACCTATAACAAATTCTGAACGGGCGGGCCTGCATCAGTCAAAAAGAGATATTAGCTATATTTTTGGACGCGCTTCGAATTTAAGTTATGAGTGCTGTACGCCGGATCCTTAAGTGCTGACCAACATTTAAAAACAAAATATCCCATTATTTTTATTCAAGCAATTTTTCGCAAATCTGTAAAACAATTTCCAGTCTTATTATAATTATAATTATTATTACTGGTCATTTTTACTTTTATTTTAATTAGAGCTGGCTACGTCATAGATTTTTACATAATGAGATGATCCCGTATTTTACAAGTAATTAAGCTTTAAAGTGTTAATTTTTGTTAAAGTCATTGAAAGTTACTTAGAAGTTGTTAGTTGTGTAAATAGGTAGTAGTAAGTTTATGGGCAACTATAAAACCATACACTGCACGTGATCTGACACGCTTTAAGCCGTTTTTTATTTTGTATCTGAAAGTTACTTCAAACATGGGTTATATTTTTGGTTCAAAATAATATATCCCATAGCCGCATTTATACATGACGTGTACTATGGCGCCTTCGGATACCTTCAAGATAAAACAGGCAGCTACTTAGTTAGCTGAAACACGTATATTAGATTTCCATAACAAGCTTAAGAATGGAACTTCAAGACAATTTCTTCAAGAAAAAGTTGGTGGCGATATCGGTAGAATTTCCTTGATTCTGGACTTTGGAGAACGGCCTGCCATTTTTTATTCGGCTTTTTGAAACTATTATCTCATTAATGCCAACTCTAGGGCCGGATTAAATGCTCCAATGTTTGTTGTATTTCGATTGCTTTTTTCCAACACCATATAAGTAATATTATATAGAGGTAAAGTTTGGATGTATGAAATAATCTGCAAACTACTTATTCGATTTCAAACATTTTCTTTTTAGTTAAAATAAAGCTTTTAACTAATGAAATTACTATTTGTGCAGACCAATTCTGCAACGTAAGTCGACGAAAACACGGGCGCGGGCGAAGTCTTGGGCAGTAATTTCTTTAGAATAAATAAGCAGTGTGATCTAGCAGGATTGGATAATTCATTCTTCCAGTTTTTTATTGCATAACCGTTTCAACTTTAAATCACTATCGTGTCAATGTCGCCAACATTAAAATTCCATATGAAGCACCCTCCAGCAAGGCCTTTGAAACCATGAACTAGGCATTGTGCATAAAATTATAGAGCTGCTTACACTTCCCTACCCTGCATGTGTGTATGTGTTTCTATTGAATTATATATAATAGCAATGAGTTAAAACTAACGGTTTAATTTAAGCGAGGTTAGAGTTTTAGAATGCTGTGTTTTTAAGGTACGAAAATTAAAGGCAAACTAACTCTATTACAAAAATGAAAAGATTCAAAGAGATTTTGCCAAGCCCGACCAGCTAGCTATAACTTCATAAAAACAACCATTTATCACAGTTTTAATCAACAGTCGTCATATACCAAAATTGAGTCGCCATGTTTCCTCGTTACTGCACATTTTTGGTACGTTCAATGGAACTGAAACTGTCAGAAGGTAGGTCAGAATACACGTGATTTACAACACGAATGGCAACCAATTTTCAGCAGCGCTCAAATTAATTGTGCTTATACTATTGCTACACTTGATGGATTTTGGCCGCTGCCGCATTATCTTTTTACATTAATATGCTCTGCAATAAATGCATATTTTACTAGCACCTGTTTTACACAGTTCATAGTTCATAGTCGTCAACTCTATCAATCGAGTAATATGACGGGTAAATACCATACAAGGGTTGAAAGAAATTATAAGAGATAGTAAAAATACTTTTGCTACGTAGGTAGAATCTGCTAGATTAGGTAGCAATAGTTAAAAAAAGTATTCAACGAAAAGCTGCGCCTTAGCAGGATAAGTTCTTTTACGTTATTTTTTTTCCTCCTTCCTCGCCATATATGACCAGGCTTGGTACTCAATTAATAGGGTTGGCGAATACCTCCTGGTTTATTTGACAACGACTTTTAAAATAAGATGGTCCAAGCCTTACATTTGGGAGTACTCAAATTATCATATACATTTTAATATCTCCAACACGAGTTTAATGTAGAATTTTTATAAATATTTACGACTGAAACCGGTTTTATTTTCCATCTGACCTGGAAACAACTCGTACTCGTTGGGCAAGTGAGGCAGATGGCAGATGCTACTAAAAAGTAAGAAAATAGGTTGGTAAATGTTAACAAGCTTATTAAAAATGAGCGTAGTTGTCTTTTAGTCCGTAGCCCATAATTTCCTGCTTTATGTAGAGTAAGTTCTTATGAGCAAGTGGCAGATTCTGGTGTCGGAGTTGTCATCCAATGTAAAACCATACCACCGAGAGTGACAACTAAACCAATACGCAACCACAGGTCACCTATCCAAGGCAAGAAAGATAGATAGATAAACTATCTATCTTTCTTGCCTTATACTTTATTGCAAACCAAATAAAAAACAAAAACCCAGAAATCTATAACGAGCCACGAGCTATGCCATTTTCATCAGTTTAAGTATCATAATTTAATTTTGTTACAGATGAGTTCAAAATGAGCCAGTGATACGAAGACATGATGTCTCGCGAGGTGACATAGCACCTCTCCAATGGAATGACCCCGGACATGTCGAACTTTACCTTCCTGGAACCAGCACTCCAAGAATTTCGCTGCCAACTCATCACAGGCAAGGGATGTGGACACATAAGCTTGGGCCTAGATTGTGGTGAAGAAAATTATTCAGATTTCAAATGCGAGCTGAACATTGATGTACAAAATGAAACTTCGTACAGCTGTTTCTCGTGTTATAATAACAGCATGGACTTTATCGGCAACGCTACTTCATGTGGCGTTGGATTCAAGCTGAAGATGATAAGTTTTATGTTCGAAAGTGCATTCAAAAGTTTATGGCTTCGTCTGCCGTATAATTGCGAAGAAAACCTTCTCTGTTACAGTGATTGGAACCGGACGTTGTACATTGATGATTCTGACAACAGTTCTCTAAGTAGTGCAGTGAATACTTTTCAATGTAACTGGGATTTTCGGAATGCTAGTGATGTACCGACTGGGAAGGGGTACGACTGGAGTTTCCTATTTGTGATATTATTTATAATAGCTGGAGGGGTGGGTAATATATTGGTATGTCTAGCTGTGTGCTTGGACAAGCGGTTGCAAAATGTGACGAACTACTTCCTGTTATCGCTGGCGATCGCGGATCTGCTTGTCAGTCTGTTTGTCATGCCGATGGGAGCAATACCAGGGTTTTTAGGTAAGATGTTTTTATTTATACCATTTAAGTGTCAAACGAGCATATGGGATATCATTCCATAACCTGAGTATTCGCCGAAAGAAGTTCCTCTGAAACCGCACGGTGCCTGACTGCATCCGGGCTCTAAAAGTCACATATATCCATCATTTCATGTTTAACATGTGACAGGCTTTTCAGTCCTAGTGCGGGGAACAAAGGTAACCTAGGTATAATTTTTAATATTAACCATCCATCACTCATTATTAAGTTGTGTTTGTACCGACATACCTTTTTAAAGCAATAAACTTTAGTTTAATATTGACCCAAAATGTTTAAAATTTTCTCTTAAAATGTCTAATGTCTAATTTATTGTAATGCTATAATAGATAACCAGATTTTCGCACGATTAATTTGGACTTAACAAACTAAATATTTATATGCCGTAAAATGCGCCGTTTACCGTTTCCTTAAACGTTTTCCATGAGTCAGTTAGAATATGCGAAAGTACTATGCTCTCGCTTCTTGCTAAATTGGTACGATAAAACATAATCCCCTTCGTGGGATTAAAAAATGAAAAATCTTAAATAAGTGAATTTCCCTTGTTAAAGGAACACTTTTTTGCAATCAAAGTTAATTTACTCTTTCAATCCTCGTCGTGCAAATTGAATACGAGTATACCAGATATTTGGCTGATTGTCCATTATAAGAATCTCCTTCTTCGCCTATATGACCAATGGTGGAACCAGAGTGGCAGGATTAAGTGCGCTTAGAGGCTGCTATGTCACTCGTATCTAACAAAGTTCAAGAACATAATTGTTTCCTCAGGCTGTTTTCCATCACTGTTTTAAAATACTACCCACATATTTTTTTCACGTGGAAAAGTCCATTATACGAGTGCTAAATCTCTGAGGTACAGCTTTAGGTACTACATTTCACATTCCAGCGCCGTCTTTATAATTGCGCCGATTGCTCACGTGAAATTAAGTTCACAAAACAGCTACCGTATGTTAAAGGTAGCTGTTTAATTACCCTACCTTTGTATGGTTTCTTTTTAGACCATTTTCCATAACAAGTTAGATTTTACTCTTGGAGGTCCACGAAAAAACTCAGCCTGTTTATAAACAATGCAGAGGGTAGGGTAAATCAGATGCACTTTGGAAAAGCGTTCTCTCTTTGTGTTTGGAATTTGAGTAAGAAAAGGGAGTGAAAACGCAATTCTTTTACGAAGCAGACGTAACTCCGAAGCTGTTTTAGATTTTTAAAGAACAGGCATTAATATTGGTAAATCCTCAAAAAAGTTTTGATGTAAAAGTTTAAAGTATGCAAAACTGCACTTACCCCTTGTACATTTTTGGTCAACTTCAAAGTTCGAAAGTTTAAATGAGACTCTATAATTTTCTTTTATAAACGTATAGTTATAAACCTTATTAAAAATCAATAACGATTACAATACTGAATCATACACTCTAAGTTAAAAAATGCCTCTGTAATAAAACATCCACCAAACACATCCTGATCCCATACTAGGATTTCCTATAACATGGGAATCAGTAACTATGAGTACCGTGGTACCACTACACCCAGACCCGGAACAAATATCTGCAGAATATCCAAACATTTGTCCCGCTGCGGGAATCGAACCAACACCTCTTGCGTCGCTGCCAGCTTCCCACCCACCAAGATCGTCATTTCCTTCACACTGGATCGCTTTTCAGCTGGTTTACCGTTGATGTGGGTGTGAGCTTGATCTGTATGTCTGTTTCTAGGCTATTGGCCATTGGGGGTGGTGTGGTGCAACGTCTACGTCACGTGCGATGTGCTGGCGTGCTCGGCCAGCATCATGCACATGTGTTTTATCAGCATTGGCAGGTACGTAAATACAAGTATAGCATAATGTTGGGTCTCGCAGCTAACAATATTTAAAAACCTTGGAAATTACTTAATAAGCTGTAAACATTAATCTGTACACCTGTTTTCGCAAAAAAAAATCTATTCTATTCTTATATAGGTGACGACCACTATTTAGCACAGTAAGCGAAACCCTCCTCAGACGCTGAAGGTTGCGCAGGTGCGATGACAATTTTTTGTATAATCTGTAAATATTTGTCTCGGATCTGGGTGTTTTCTACGTATAATGTATGTATCTACAAAAAAGAGTATGTAAGTAGTATATCAGTCATGTAGTTCTCATAACACAAGATCTGCTTACTTTCGGGCTAGATGATGCTGTGTGAAAAGTCCAGCATTTTATTATTATTGTTATTATATAGGTACTTATTCTTAAAGTAAACATGTATAGTTCGGTCAAAAGACTTGTTACTTTACTTTACTCTTTATTTTTTAGCCGCGACGCATGAAGTGAGCATTATGCTGTTCTTACTTTGGGTTCCAATCTACTAATCTAAGTATATATTTTGGATGTAGGTATTTAAGTAAATTTTATTTACAGAATTTATTGCTTTTGTACTAAGTGTAAACAAAATGTATACAGTACTACCCAATTTGACAATATTTTTTTTTAAAATAAATGTAAACCAAGTCTTATGCAAACCTGTTTTGTGCTTTGCGGCGCCGTAATATAAAAAGTAGTTTGGTATAAAATTTATCGTTTTAATTGCTAGCAACTAACTTTTTCTAGGCTGTTTTGTACAAAAAAAAAACAGTGTGATTGATTTCAAAATAATTATAAATAATATATTTTTTTTTATGAAAGAGGATATGGAAACTGAAAGGAGCTATCAAATATCCATTGTTTTGATGAATTCCATCTGATGTCAGGACATGCCTTTGTTATTTCGCTTAATAATGATTGAAAGCTTTTGTTGAGTAGACATTACATTGTTGTGGCAATTTTATTTGGGTTATATCTCCCCAAAGCTGAACAAAGATATACTACTACTACTGAGTGCTACTTAGTAGTACTTTTTAAATACCAACATACACCTTTTTTTATTAAAAAAATATCCAATAAGCAAGCAAATAACATCCCAATTCTACCTCCTTAATTTTTAAAGTGCTGATGATTACTTATAAATTCAGATCGCGGTTCATTTCAATAGGCTGCAAACATAACTGCCTTTTATATTCAAAGCTCGCCCGAGCACTAAATGTACTAAAAGATACGTCACTCAAACTAGTCCAAAGTGACGTGACCTTGTTTTTGACAGCTATAAATTTACGCCTTTTTTAAAACAATTTTCATACACCAATAATTCGGGGAGATGCTGAGAGTCTGTGAGTCCTATGCAGCATCGCACGGACTCAAATATAATGTAAATAAATGTGAGTACATGATCTTTAAGAACGCCGGTAAGTATCCTGAAAATATACCTGAATTGTCTTTAAACGGTATGAGTACTAAGAAGGTCTCTAAATTTAAATACCTTGGGCATTTCCTTACCCACGGCCTTAAAGATAATGTAAATATTGAGAGGGAACGTAGGGCTCTGGCGGTAAAAGGTAATATGTTGGCCCGTAGGTTTGCTCGCCGTAGTGAAGAGGTAAAAATAACGCTTTTCAAGGCGTTCTGTCAGAGCTTTTACACGGGCAATCTATGGACCAGCTACACCAAAAAACCGCTAGATGCCCTAAGTGTCCAATATAATAATACTTTCAGGATATTGTTGAGGCTGCCGCGTTTTTGTAGTGCCTCAGAGATGTTCGCACAGACTAGGATGGACGGTTTTCATGCCATCATCCGTAAAAAAATGGCATCTCTGATGAGTAGAGTTCGTAGCAGTCACAAAAGTATCCTCAAAACAGTTGCGGAGAGGTTTACCTCTCCTATTTGGAGACATTTTGTGCGGAGGGTGGTTAGTGAAATCAATATGATTTCATTGTTTGATCATCTCCCGTCACAGATTGTCTTTATGTACATAGCGTCATTTATCATAGCAGAATTTACGAACAAATAGTCTTAATTATCTACTAATAAAATGGATTGTGTTGTCTGAAAAATAAACTATTGATTTGAATTCACTTCTACTAGTACTGTCTAGACAAATACTACTTTCTGTTGGCATTAATGCCTGCGGATAATTGAAGAATTGTATGGAAATGTCATTACCTTTGGAAATGTCACGTGACAGGTGCTAAGTTTTACCTTGACAAATTTGCGTTAGCGTGAAAGGAAAAGTAAGCGTGAGGTATTTGACTACACCCTCTGGAATATATACCAGTGCAAGAGTGCCGGCCACAAAGCGGAAGACGTTAGGACGGTGCGGGACCACATAATACTGGTCGCAATAAGTCAGTGGATAGAAGCAATTCAAGACCGTTCATGTGATTCTTTGGGCTGATGATGCTGATAATAAATACACCTCGCACTAATTTAAACACCGAGTCTTTCTTTAGACTTCAGTAAATTCAGTTCTAAGTTAAAATAAGTTTTAAATTCAATTTGAGTTCAAAGTTCGTTTGAACAAGCATTCGTTAAAATCAAATTGTACTTTAAATTATTGTAGCTACCGAAAATAAATGAGCAGCCAAATAGAAAATCTAGAAATAATATTACATTTCTACTATCCGATTTACTGAACTATCGAATCTACACCCGAATTCCATAGGGCGATTTACAAAAGCATTTCCGACCGTTTTTCACCCAATTGTCGCTCGGAACAATTGTTACTTATATCGGATTCGTAGCACGTCACGCGTAGAGGGTCTACGAAACCGTAAAACAATTTGGATACTGGACTTAAAAATATCTTAATGTTCTCAGTTACGAAGCCGTTAGTGGCTTGGTATATACCAATAATGTTTTCGAAGTAAATAAATCAACGATATATCGTATAACGTGTTTATTTATTTGCTAGATATATGCTTCCTTCAAAGTGCCATGCCTCCGAGAACGCGACTTTACAAAACTTAGAACAAAATCGACTTTACATCATAATTACTATGTTGCACAAAATTTACTTTACGACTCGATTTATGGCGTTATTGAATAGCCATTGATCCCGCTGAATTAGATTTTTTGGGACACATAGAATTTGATGGATAGTATTTTTGTTCCATTTTAAATCTCATTATGTCCATTGCTCTCGAATTATTATTATTTTTTCAGTTCACTATTTATTTCAAATAGTGTGAACACTAAACTTAATATATAGTACTTATTCGAGATGGCTATGATTATTCGTCATTTAGCCTAATTATTTTGATATCTATACACAAATTGTAAAGTACACTTCCGGCCACATCAAAATCATATACAATCCTCTCCATTCGACGGTTGTCTGGGAAATATCGCTTTTAGGCGATAAGACCGCAAATTGTACCTTTATCATAATGTTTTTTTGATTATTTTGTATATACCATAAGGTGAACAGTAAATTATTTTCATTCATTCATTCAGTTATCTATTTCTTAAAGTAAAATCTGAGCGTCCTTAAACTAATTTCTCTCATAACGTCACACATAGGTCTACAAAACCTTAGCGTCATGTTCAGTTTAGAACTAAACTCTGATTATTCAATTTGTTGTTACAAATCATATTTTTTATAGTTGACTTTAGTTTTAGTTAACTCTTTGAAATTATTATTGATTATGTATTTTATAAATTGATTATTATGAAGCTTATATCTGTATTTTGTAAAAATTACTTATCTAAAAACATGTAATTTGTCAAAAGATGAAAAAATTGAATTGAATTGAATAAAACAGTTAGAACAGTTTGTACAAAATAATGTGAGAAGAAAGTATTTTTTTTACCTACTGGTACAGGCTTGCTAATTTGTTAGTCCATGTTAAAAAAAAAACCTTTTGCAAGTTAAGTTTTTAATCGTATATTGGATTAGCCAACTTACTTAAACCTGATTGTTGTGATTTGAACATTCAAAGACGTATTATTGAATACTCATCGTTACTGATTACTGCATAATAATGTATGATATTTTTATGTATTTAAATTAATATTTTGACCTAAGCCCTGAAATCACTGTGCTTGTCTTTTTGAATAACAATTCAGAACCATTTAAAAAAAAAAATCTAGTCAAACTTGATTAAATAATTAAAATCAAGTTTGACTAGATTTCTTTTTTTACTTATTTTACAAAACTTCACTTAGCTTTGAAGTTTTTCTACGGTGAATCAAGACGTATGAGTTATACTCATATTAAGCGTATTTTTTTTAAACCTTCAGTTTATGTTCCACCGGGCATGAAACGTTCTCATATCTTATGCCTTGATATTCCATGACATAAACGTCAGATGAAGTCTCATTGTGATTATTCGGATCATTGCCCGCGTCACGTGGAGTGCGGTCGTATCAAATTACCGACGACCTTGGTTCCGAGTCGCGCGCGAAAACCTCTCTTTAAATGAAGGGATGTCATTCGGTCATAGCTGAGTTAATGTGGTGTAGCAACGAAATGGTTAATTTCTTTACTAGTTCAGTTCAGTTCATTATCATAATCAACTGACATAATCCTGAATATAGGCTGGTCGGCTTATTGTGACCTCCATCAGTCATCATATAGAATTATTTTTACTCTAGCATTTGTTAACGGCTTTGCCCCCGCGGTATCCAGATAAGTAGCCTATTTCTTATTCACGGTCACGAACTATATTTATTCCAAATGTATTCAGCCGTTACGGAGATATGTAGCAACAAACATTCTAACATCTAAACTTTCGCATATATTTATAACATTCCTTGGATATTATATGATATAATAAAATTCAAGTGGAGAAGATACCTAGTATTAGATTCATGAAAGCATCGTTTTTTATGGCTCTTCCAAACAGGATCGGTAATTTCAAGTGCCACTATTCGGAGTCGTAAAATAAAGGTCGAAAGTTTGATCCAATACAAAACGTGCCATCGTGTTTACCTCAAGATTAACATAAAATATGCGACTCGATTAATGACGAAATCATTCAGTTTTGTACACCCTACATAAATTATCAAATAATGGGGCATTTATTATAATTGGATGATGATTATGATGAAACAAACATACCCTGACCAATACAATATATAATAGGTACAATATCTTTGAATGGTATTCAAATTAGAAGGTAGTCCTGATTTAGTCCTGACCGTACAAAAGGATTCCCTACCTTCGATACCTATAAACTATTTCGTATGTGGTTGATGGGTTAGGTGATCTTTACAAAGCCAGCATTTATGTACTTGTGTGGAATTAATTTACAAACGTTTTGGGGCTAGGCACTTTGTACATTTCATACATTTTCAGTTCATAATTGCAAAGAGTAAGATAATAAAAAGTCTGTGCTTTTACAATGGGTTTCATGACCAAATAAATATATTCATGTAACAACGGGATGGGTTCGGAACTGAGCAAATAAATATCATGTTCCTTTATTACATTTTAAATTTTTGTTCAATACAGAAAACAAAACACCATTCACAATACAACTTGCTCGTCAAGTATTTTTTTCAAAAATATAAAAATACCAGCTTTTTATGCGGTGTACTGCCCACGTTATTAATTATTAGCAGAATGATTGAAGGGATGCGTAACCAGAGAACTGGCTCTTATCTGGGTCAACGTATTTGCCTTGCCATTCAGCGTATCAATGCAGCCAACATTCCATTTATATATGTATGTAAAAAAAAAATCGTAACTATTTCGTCGTTATTTAGATGCGTCTTTTGTCATGAATACACCTCACAGGTTTTGCGTGTTTGTGTAACTTTGCTAGTAAAACAATTGACAATTGATTGTTTTGTTTATAGTTCAAAAATATAGTAATGCTTACACGCATAAATTATTATTTGAATGACAGGCAAGAACAAGCGTTTATATTGTACTCCTTTTATGGATAAGCAAAATTCCGTTTGTTCATTTTCAGACGCTAAGTTAGCTTTGAATTGTGTCGTTTAAATTTTGCGAAATTATCCTAAACGAAATTCTTCGTCCAAACAAAATTGCAGTCCGTTTACTCCCTGTAAGAGTAATGAGGTAGGCGACATCCTCTGAAATATACAGCAGAAGCCGACAAATCAATCTTCAAACACCAAATGCGGAAAAAAATGACAAGAAGAATTGAAACGGTATAATTCACGCATTTTTCGGAATGAAAGTATATTTTCGTTATGTTGTGGCGACTTATTTATTTTTGCGAAGTAGTCGCGATGTGCTTACAACCTGGTACGTCAAAAGCTAACTTCTTTTCTAAATGATATAATGCCAAATATTATACTGACGTGCCGCTGACTACCGCTGACTACCATCCGATGATGTCTATCATGGGGAATGCAGTCGTTTTTATTTCATTACAAAATTACCATAATCAGAATGAAACCAGTTTTCCGAACCAAGAAAAAATCGATTTATTGTCCTTTATCGATAGTATCCAGAAAGTATTAGAATTCTAATCAATTCCAGGAGCTGGGAAATGAGGTGTTTGCTTGAGATTTACGGCGGTGCGGTGCACGATGCAGTCCGACGGGCAGGCGCCGTGTGGGGAATATTTAAAGAAATTAAATAAATAGTTGGATTTTAAACATACCAAGCATTAAACAACTTTCTAAACTATCATTGTAATGTACATTTTTTTTATAAAAACGGGATTATTAACATAATTTCTGTACAGGTACAGGTAACACAGTAAAATAATGAGAAAGGAGGTAGATTGATTCGTCTGCAATTAACACCCCCCGCAAAGATCACTTATTCCTCCCGTAATCACGGTACATGCAATTATGACGTAATTTTGGGAGATATCCCGTGTTTAGGGAAAAATATATTACAAGCTTTTACAGAAATTAGGTACCTCAATATACTTTGTACCTTGGGCCGATAATAACGTACCTATATCCACCATGTATCAACAAAACTTGCGTAGGTATTTTCCTGTTTTCTAATCCTAAACTTCTTCAAATTTGGTTTTGTGTTTTTTTATGAACCAACACATACCATATATGTACTTTTGCTTGAGTGGTTAAAAACTAAAGATATCTAAAACATGCAAAAAAAATGCTAGGAGGAAAATAAAGAAAATGGTATGGATAAATGCGGATCGCATTTCTTCTTCATAGTCAGCTGCAACGCATGAGTAAAGCATCAAGCTAACAAAGCGTTTCCAGTAAATATAAAGGGCAATTTATTATGAATACTTGACACAGTTTTTCTGTCTTTCGCTCCATTTGCATTCATTAATCTCTTTGAGCTCGCTCTACAGTTAACTGAACCTAGGTTATTCTGTACCTGAGCGCTTCCTGCGCTCAAGTTTTTAAACTAGGTTTTTGGTTTTAGTTTCAATATGAGTTAATGCTTAATACTTGCTTCACGCGTTGGGACGTGCCTTAGACTACCTCCTACTTGATATCCTGAAAGATCTATGCACGAAGTATGTATCTAAAGATATAAGATATTCATCATGAGGAATATAGTCGTGTTTTTTTTATTCTAAAAGCAGTCGGTACATTTGAATCAAATAGTAACGGTAACTATCTCTCACTCGTAACTTGTTTTGAGATCCTGTATTCTTAATAGCAGAATTCCAGTAGCTCGAAAATCCTTAAAAGTAGCTTTCATCATTTTCTTTGATGATTACGTCTAAGCCTAGTTTCGTACCTGTTATATTTTTACCAAAAATAATAACATACGGTTTTTAGGGGAAAGTTAAGAGTTGTAATCCGATTTGAATAGGTAACTCCTAACCACGAGTACTTAACTATCTTAATATAGTAGTAAAATTAAATCAAAAATTGTTTGTTTATCTTGAAAGGTTTATAAAATGTTTTATAAATAAAAAGTGTAGTTTAAAAACAAATAAAATACGCTTTTATCACGCACTAAAAATTATAACTTACCCAGATAGACTTAAGCTGGCAAAAATAAAGCCTATCTTTAAAAAGGGCGGTAAACCAGAAAACCCTGGTAGTTACAGGCCTATTGCCATCTTATCATCAGTATATATATATATATACATATATAGTATATATATAGAAAAATATAATATACTTAGCCAGAATCAATATGGTTTTAGAAAGAAACGAACAACTACACTAGCAGTATATAATTTTGTCGGCGAAATATATAGTGCGATAAATGAAAGAAAATATGCGATCGGCCTCTTCCTTGACATGTCAAAAGCCTATGACAAAGTCAGTCACAAAATCCTGTTGCAGAAACTTTACGGATGTGGAATCAGAGGAACGGCCCACTGCTGGCTCCAATCCTACCTCAGTGACAGGAAGCAATTTGTGCAAGTACAATATTTGGATGAACAAACGCGACAAATACAAAATGCAATTTCAGACATAAAAACCACGAACTACTCAATACCACAGGGAAGCGTGATCGGATGTACGCTATTTTTAATATATATCAATGACCTACCAAAAACACTTAAAACTTCGTGTGTCCTATTTGCGGACGATATATCTATCCTTTTTAAAAGTACTCTGAACATTGACAATGCTTACATAACTAACACCTTCCATAGCTGCATAAAATTGCTCCAAGATCACAACTTGGAAATAAATCTACAAAAAACAAAAATGGTTCAATTCCGAACGTACCAGAGGACTGCATAAGATATTGACTTACTTACAAAAACCCTTAAAGTAGAACAAACCGATGAATTTAATCTCCTAGGTACAACTTTAGATACTAACTTGTCATGGAAACCGCATATTAAAAAAATTAAAACCAAGCTATCACGATTTGTCTACGCACTTAGTATTTTAAAATCAAATACTAATTATGAGACCGCACTCTCAGCATACTACGCATATGCCTACTCTTGGCTCAATTATGCCACTATTATGTGGGGCGAAAGCACTGACTATATAAAATTATTTATATTACAGAAAAAATGCATACGAATCTTAGTAAACATCAAACGCCGGGTAAGCTGCAAACCATATTTTATTAAAAAAGAAATTTTAACCTTACCGTCTATCTACATTCTACAGGCTTGCTTATTTGTAAGGAATAATAAAAATATGTTTAGGTCAAATTCCGAAACACACGAAAATTACAATAGACGAAACAGAAACAAACTTAAGCTACCCGCGACAACCTTGCAAACAGTACAGAACAGTCCTGCCTACAGACTTGTAAAAATATATAACAAACTGCCCGAACTAATAAAAAGTGAAGAAAAGGACTCATTATTCCAAAAACAGATTAAAACGATCCTGACGAAAAAAGCCTACTACACTGTTGGCGAATACCTATCTGACAAACTTGTATAATCTGATTATAAACTACCTACCTACATATTCTTGACCATTTCATTCTCCAACATTTCTTACCTACAAAATATGACGTACCTACTGTAGAATATACCAAAACACAACCTTTGACATTGATTATTAATAAGCTACCTACCTGCTTCGTGATGTTCGTATTATTATATTAACAATTATTATTATTCTTGACATATTTTTTCTCATAATTTTTGACATTTTGTATAATTATTGACTTTTAATTTTATTTTGTATACATACCTACTTATTCACCTGTTTTATTATTTAAATTGTATGTGTGTAATTTTTAACATAATACCTACCTGCAACGCCCTGACAGGGCCGATGTACCTACCAACCTACTTGGAGCTACACTAGACCTAAGCTTAACCATTGTATGTAGGACATTAAGCATGAATAAATGAAATGAAATGAAATATAAACAAAAATTCCACAACTCCTGGCTACTACATAGCCTACTAATAAATATTACTTGTAAAAATTAATCATATGATCCCAAACTCAAGGATTATACTAGTAGCCATCAGATCAGCTCCTAGATACCAAATTAAAGTATTGTCCAAACGACACACACGATATATCGTATCGAAATAAACATATCCTAAAAATCCTACTTCTAATTGTCGTATCGAAATGATACGACAATTAGAAGTAGGATTTTTAGGATAAATTTGACTTCCAAAATTTGATTACATTATTTGTTATTTGTTTGTTATTTAGTTTGTTATTTAGTTTGTTATTTAGTTTGTTATTTAGTTAGTTAGTTACAAGTAAGCGTGCTTAAAATAACGTCCTTGTGAAAGCTAACCCGATTATAATTTGCAGGTTTTTAGGCATAAGGAATCCGTTAAAGAGCCGGCATCATTCAACGAAGCGGGTGGTAGCCATCAAGATCGCACTAGTGTGGCTCCTCAGTATGTTTGTTTCCAGTTCAATCACAGTTTTAGGTGAGTTGCATAACACTTACACATGTTAGTCTGACTGAAACTGTGTAAACTTGGTCTTTCCAAAGGGGAGATTGTTTTGACTTCTACCCCCAATTTAATTGTCGTCTAACTCAAATAAATCCTTGACACTGATAATTCGTTCTACCTTTGGGCTATATTTAGATATTATTTACTGTTATATTAATTGTTTAAAGTTGTAAATTTATTTTATAATATAAGTTAGAGAAATAAATTTCAAATTCTCGGCGATAAGCATCACAGATATTGTTTTGTGGCGGTGGCGTTCGTCACGGGGACCAATCCCCGGGTATGTGGAGAAAAGAAGTCAAAGTTTGTGTCAGTTCCACACTGACACAAACTTTGACTCCAACAAATGCTGCTGATCACTACCATCAGCTTCAACTCGAAAACATTTACGTTCCTTAGCTTATTTTTATTAAATTGCATAATGCATGGCCACAAAACGTTGGAAATATTAAAAAGTTCTTCCTTTGTTGGACCCCATCCAAAAAGTTCTGATAGATATTTGCTCAAATAATTGTACAATTAGAAACCTACCTCGCAGCGAAAGAGCATTTTTATTATGGTTTCATCCATTTTTAAAGTGAGTAAACAGACACGACATTATTTGAGTTTCAGAAAGTTACAGTAATTTATCTGTTCTAATTTTCTTTACGAGAAAGGAATAGAACGGATGTCAGATAAAGACAGTACTCGTTGCCTCGAAAAGTCTCAAATTGATGGTAATTTGGCGAGTTATCTAACAATTTAGCACTTTCGTGTCTGCTGACAAGCCATTCCAATTGAACACATTAGGAGCCAAATTTTCTTCATCCGGTAATAGCTGTTACAAAGTTACTGCGGTAGTACCCGCCCCTTTTATCCACGACGTAAGGAGCAAGATATGTGTTTGCCATACGAGGTTGTTTTTTTGTTTGCCGATTACTATTTATCTCTAAAACGGCTTAAAAAATTGTAATGCAGTTTTTGCAATCGATTTGTATATTTATTCCAAAAACTATCGTGAACTTGACTATTCATATTGTAAAAACGGGAGTGCACGGCACGACGCGGAAGGAGAAAGTCGCGACCACTCACCCTGATGTAGACTCTCTAAATGAGTCGAAACTTAGTCTCGGTGGCTTCACCGATAGTGCAGTACGTGAAAATTCCCGTTTTTACGATTTGTATATCTTCAAGGATAGTTCTAAGATAAGTTGATCACTAAAAGCCAGGGAGCATCGATTGCAGGGGCGCTGAAACCGATGATGAAAATAAACGTCGAAGGTTTTAAAACCTTGTAAAATTCCCTTTTTTGCAGAGGTAGGCTTTTATAAACGTAGCGAGACAATATCCGATAAAAATTACAGTGTGCATTTCAGTGGGTACATAGTAGTTGATGTAACGTTATAAAGGATTTATTTGCAGTGCTGTGATATATATAACTAACATTTCTGGATCCAGAGCTTTTTTCGTGTTCACGAAGTCCGTGTAAGATTTAGGCCGTGTCACGTGGAATGCTAACTTCTTGCAGAATGCGGGCATGTGCTAAATATAATGTTTGGACGTGCTTCTAATACTACTACTTGTGAATATTAGTAGCAGTATTAGATTTTTGATGGTACAAATTTTCTTTGATGGTACAAAGATCTTGGTACTCACTGAGTATGTACCTTTTTAAGAATGTCCAGCATGGGGAATAGAGACGCGAGCGTATTTAAAATGTGTATAAAAATCATTTTTTTCTTCTTTCATATATATTTTTACTAAAAACGTGACATTTACGTGTGTCGTGAAATTTACATGACGTGTGAGTTTGTATGTTTCCCGATATTTCGGCATAGTTGCATGTACCCCTTAGGTATTTATGTTAATAGTTTCAAAAGTTATAATCTTCTTTCACAGGATTAATTAATCGACAGAACATAATGCCAACTCCAGATGTGTGTGTCATCAATAACCGTTTCTTCTGGATCTTCGGATCATTGGTCGCATTCTACATACCGATGCTAACAATGGTGGTCTCCTTCGCGCTGACTGTGCAACTGCTGAAGAGGCAGGCGAGGCTGGCGGCCACGCCCGTACCTGGCGGTACTCAGAGAAGGTACTGTGCTGACAATTATGGCCTTTTTGCTTTTTTGCGCTGACAGTAAAAGAGGCTAGCAGATGCTTGTAGGTTCTTAGTGTATTGATGCGTAAATTACTTTGTATGAGTGTTGAAATGTAGTTTTTATTCAACTGCGCGTATCTACTCGTATGAGTCGTGTTGGCCTAGTGGGCAGTATCTCAACTTACCGAGGTCAGTTGTTCGAATCTGGTTGTAAACTAATGGATTTTTCTAGCGTGGTGTGTGTTATATTATATGTAATATGTTTGTGAGTCTGTAAGATTTTGATGAATTAAGTATCGTTACAACCGTTATGACATCGAGACATAAACTGTCAAAAAAGAACTATTAGACCAAGTTAAAATAAACCTGTCGTTAAGCTTTTTTATCATCATACTAGCTTCTGCTCACGGCTCGCCCGCGTGTAACCCAGATAAAAAGTAGCATATGTGCTATTCTGATGTATAAGCTGTATTACTGTAAAGTTTGATTAAGATCCGTTTAGTATTTTTTGCATGAAAGAGTAACAAAGATCCATCCTCACAAACTTTCGCATTTGTTATATTAGTAGGATTGATATGAGTATCAAAATTACGTTCTTGATAAGTAAGCTCATATAATATACATATACTTTAATGGATAAAAACATAAGTGATTGTCACCAGCCACAATAAGCTTAGTGGCCCGATTTATATGGGTTGACTTGAATGTACATGTTAACAATTTTGATAAAATTTGACTGTACATTAGACCGGGAAATGTAAAAACGAAAAATGTAAAATAGAATGCAGCTTGGTAGAATTTTTATTCTTATTTTCTTGACTGTATTCTGCCAGCGAATCTCTTAGGGTACCCGGTATTTAATTTATTTTGTCAATGATCGGACACGGAAACTATATACTGGCCTACCGACCATTTTTCTATGTCACATCTAGTCAAAATCTAATAAATCCCAGGTGTGGGTTTATCATTGTTTTGTTTCAAAAAACATGTCAAAAAACATGTCCTTTATATTTTCATGGATCATATGTTTTCAGTGCTCAATTTTATTTAATTTCTATTCCACCTAATCTTGATCCACGCGTACATGCATACGAAAAGCTGCTTAAAATTTAAACTTTTCCATTTCAACTAGAACAAATGTTGAAATATGGAATTTCAGTTTCCGGCTATTACTCTGACACATCATGTTCAAAAATTAATACATATAAATTCGCATTGGTACGCATGTATATAATTATTACTGTCAACGCATCCTATCCAGATGCGGCACGAATGGCTCTATTGTAGAGCCACGTCATCTGAACCTAATGTCACCATCGTATATACATAACTGTAACAAAATTTTACATATTTACAGTCAAAAAATGAATACTGCTTTTTTCGAACTAATTTACATGCAAATAGGCTCAATATAAACCCACTATCTATTCATTGTTAGTGGCAAATAATCATTTATACTATAACGTATATTCTACTTTATTTCATTCTAATTCTCTTCATTCTCAAAATAGCGGAATTCCACTTTGTTTTTGCTGCAGTAATGTTGGGTCCCAAGATCCCATACAGAATTGTCTGACACCAAAAAATGAGTGACGACCCTCTTCGCTGTCAAACTCTTTAATGTTACCTTGCATTTTTAGTTTTTTTTTGTGACAAAAGAAATGTTTTTATCTTATCTTATCACATGAAAGTAATTTCATATTTTAATAACTTGTATTTAACAGTTATGTGCCACTGTGAAAATCGGTAACTGTAGGTAGTATTAGTCTGAAATGCCATTGGAACTATTTAGCTCCGTCTAAAATAAATGCTGGATGTTATTTCGTATGGAAAACGCTCACAAAAATGCTAAGTGCACCTACTCCATTAACTATTAAATATCTAAGCGTGGGAGTTCTGAAAATAAATATCTGAAATATTACATTTAAGTGCAGGCACCGACTCAGTTTCGACTCATTCCGAGTCTTTATCAGGGTGAGCGATACCCGTGTTATAGTGATTTATGGTCGTGCTACATCGTCTTCACTGCTGCTCACGTCTACTCTATAAGTCGGAATATATATAAGACGGAAAATTAAGACTATCTATTTTTTGTATAAGCTACGGAGGTACCTAACAACTTAATTATTGTATTTTGATTCTGTGCATGCTATGAATAGTCTCCTACCTACGAGTACCATTGAATAGCACAGAGTACTCCATTAACGACTAAAGTCCAGCCAGATACCAAAAAAAGACAATTTTCTTGTAATACTATTTAAGAAAAAACACTAAGACCGACATTGTACAAACTATTACTCTTGTCGAAACCTAACAGAAAAATCTCACCCAGTGCGCTAAGTCATGCTAAAAACCATCTCTGTCTTATGTAAGTGGAGGAATCAGTGAAACAAAAAGAATAAAAAATGGTACATTTGCTGGGTTAATTTTTTTATTTTCGAAAGTAGAATTATACAGAGTAATAACGCTATTCTCGAAAATTTAAACGGAATGTTCAGATGACCATCAGTTAGTACTAAGCTAAATAAAAAAAATACCAATGGTGACTTGTTTCGTTTCATAATTTTTCAAAATATTTACCAATTTCTGAATGAAAAATACGATATCTTGGTTGTATTTGAGTTTATTTGACGTAAACGTAACCTCCTTCATAGCTCCTACCATTTCCAGGATCTTAAAGATTTCTGTGATAATTTTGCGAAGCAAGAGAGAGCATACGAAACATTCATAGAATGAACATCCTTTGGGATAAAGTGATTTTGTTTTCATCTGGATCATTTTCATCTGGTAGGTGGAACTGTACCTATGTCTTCAATTTTCGAGATTAATCATTATTACATTCAGTATATTTACGAGCTTTAGCCCCGGGTATAAATAAAACCTCTCGAATAAAAAATTAGTACCCGCGACCACAGGAGCCCGTATATGAGTTTGCCTCAAGGGTTATTTGTTTGTTTTCATTTATCTCCGAAATGGCTTATTGGATTGTAATGCGGTTTTGGGCAATTGATGTAATGTCTTAAAGGATGGTTCATAAAGGTTTTATCGATACATGTGTCTAGGAGGCCGATGATGGCAAAACAGGTCCAGAGTTTTATTATTTAGTAAGAAATAATGATATCTAAATCAATTTAGTCATGACGATGCTTTACAAGATCCACTTAAAGATCTACCCTCTGTTTTATAATCACTCACTAACTTAGCAAGTCGCTAAATCTAGCTCTTTTCTTTTCTTACACTAAACAAAGGATAGAGGCTGACAACTTTTAGCACGCTGCTAAAGTTCAATTATGAAACTGAGGACTATTCTTTAGTAAAGGTTCACAAATTTTAGGATTTAATTATAAAATTATTTGTTCACTGAATTAACTTTCTCTGAGATAAAACCTTTAGGTTAACTCCAGACCTAAATCTTTGTTGTAGGATTTGAGAGACAAAAAAACTTTCTAGCAGCCTCTCAGGATGACATCAGGATTGACCCTATTCTCGAAACTTACTTCAGCGTAAGAAGCGTAATAGCGATAAGTTTATCTCTTTGAAGGAAATGGTCGAAAGCAATCGTTTTTATTCAGCTAGAACCATCCACTTCACTTCTTTCAAGAAACGACCCACTCTACTCGGCTGTCCGGTACAGACGCGTGCAATGTTGCATGTTATTATCCGATTTAGCGTCTCCGTAATCTGTATTAAAAATACCCTTGTTTTATGAAAGCTTACTATTCTGCACTTTTTACTAAAAAAAATATGATTTAATAGTTATTTTTTTAGGCGACACGAAATATACATCGTTTGCGTCAAACAAGTTTAAATTGTAACTCCCTTATTCATAATTACACAATAACTTTATCGGCTCGATGACTTTAGTCCAGCCCTTTTCTTACATGAAATAAAAGATAGAGGCAGACATACTGACATACTATACCGAGCCAATAAAGAAATGGAGTGATTATGAATATGAGGGTAAGAATAGATCAAATAGTGTTTAACTCACTTCTCATATACAACTTATTCTGGTGCTAAATTTTTCTTTTGGCTTTCGTGGTTATTTTGGCCCAGGTGAAAAGTAGCCCATGTACTTTGATTTCAGGTCACATAATCTCTGATATATTCCTCATAAAATTTGGTCTGTACTGTTTGGTGGTCTCATACATCTGCGTCTGCGTACCTACTGAATACAAATAAATGTAAAGACCCTCGGGGATCATAATCGTACGCGTATTTTAAAGATTTTTAAAATGAGCATAGGCCTGCCTGACACTCAGAAGATTGCAGGCTCGATTCCCGCCGCAGGACAAATATTTGTATGATCTGAAAATATTTGTCTCCGGTCTGGGTGTTTTCTATATATTATAATATGTAAATATTCACAAAAAATATATATATGTAGTATATCAGTCATTTAGTTCCCATAACACAAGCTCTGCTTACTTTGGGGCTAGATGATGCTGTGTGAAAATATCCAGCATTATTATTATTATTCCAAAGCCAAATGGCTAAAAAAAGTGAATATATATATATATAATTTTGTCAAGTCTGTCTGGCCGTCTATATGTTACGCCCCGATTTCTTACTCAATTGTATGTAGTATGTAGACGTGCTTTATTAACCCAAAGAGTAATCAGTATAATATATGGGTATAATTTTCGCGCACGCCCCAGTAAAGTGGGCATGTAATTCATTTTTCATAGCATTATCTTGGTATCATTGAATAGATTACTAATCACTATCAGGTTTCTTAAATAGTTTTTGATTTTAAGCCCTCGATCAGGGAATATAAGACTTCAAATTATCTAAAGTTGTGTCCACTTGATCTGATTTTTTAACGTAGAGTTCTAGAAGTATGAACAAAGTGTAACAAGTAGTATTTTATATGATCTGCAATTTAAAAACAATTTGATGGATTATTAAAAATTGTTTTAGCAGTTATGAGATCGCTTCGTGATCTCTAACATGCTTGTCTTGACATGTCTCGGGCGGCTTTATTTTTAATGGTTAAGTTAACCCACATAAACACTCACATTAATAACAATTACTGGTATTACAATTAGAAACGAAAGTAGAAGAAAAAAATACATTTATTGCTTTTATTAACACAAAAAAATACCACCATTTGGTTACGAGAGGCCTTTGGCGTGTTAAGACCGATCGTTAAGGCATACTTTGAGAAAAGTCTATGTCCAAACAATGTACTACAGGCATGATGATAATAATGATGATGATGATCCTCAGGTTTTTTGAGGAACACTTTTAATTACATCCTACTTCATGACTACTATTATTATGGAAAACTTTTGATTTCATCATACACACTTAAGTGTGTATGATGAAATAAAAAGTTAATTTAAAAATGAATATTCAAAAAGTGGTCCACTCGACTGTCCGGTACAGACGCGTGCAATGGTGCACTTCATTCGTCAACTTCGTCGGCATACGAATAAATCGACATTACCTCTTTCACTAGCCCATTCGATGTGCTGAGCTGTGAAGCTGAGTATTTTCGATTAATTTTCCAGACAAAATCGATTACATGTCAGTTCGAATTTAATTAAGTTGTGTGTGGAAAGCCTTTGATGGAAAACGTGCTTGGTTTGTGATCGATCAGGATCAGCGGGTACTGAGAGATTTATGTACGGAAGAAAACTTAGATTCTTTTACGCGGACGAGGTAGTTCTGTCATCTATGCGAGTCGTTCTAATTTTTAGGGTTATGAAGCCAAATGGCGAAAACGGAACCCTTGTAGTTTCATCATGTCCGTGTGTCACATCCCGATTTCTTGCTCAGTTTAAAGCACATTGAGACATCATTATTGCGTCTAAAACAATATGTATATTGCTAAACCTTGCCCTTGAATACACCCCATTTCCTTAGAGCATGATTGGTAAACAAATTCTCTTTCAAAAACAACGTTCATTATGATTGATGATGTACGATCCAATTCGCCAAATAATACCTCTACTGACAAACCAATTTTATCTACAATCTTAAGTTTGATTTGATCAGTGGTTGGATAAGAATGGGCTATGTGCTATTACATAGCTAAACATGACACTGTGGCGTTCGGCCTCTACAAGAAAAAACAATCGACTTCAGGCAGATTCAGTTCATTGAACTGATGATTTACGGCCCGATTCGCCAAATGCCGCCCCTATTAGTAGCTCGATTTCACGTCACTACCATTTCAAGCTTTGTAATCCGAAATAAAAAATAGTTAATTAATAAGCGATCGTAAAAATCAACTTGGTTACAAGTGCAGTCCGGAATAAATCAGAACTGAATAAGACTCAATGTGGTAGCACTCCCAACCTGATTGGATTTGCAATACAAGTTCGAGATTGTGTTGTCAGTAGAACCTTTCCAGCACCTTGGCATTATGCCATGTTGTACTCTCAGTTGCAAAGCTCAAATAAACGAAAATGGCATTTAAACTTCCCCGATGAGATTTGCTAGACTATGCAGTCGCCAAGTTGATAATTTAATTTTCACAACATACCTACCTGTACCTACCTGCTATATAAGCTGATGTGTCCCAATGGGAACTGATGATCACTTGCGGAACATGATAGTCGCAGAACTCAAATTAACATCTGATAATCTGGTGTTTATGGTACCATAGTACTCGTGGTTCATGATACTCTCGACACAGGTAATCCTATGTTGTGACAGTTAGTGTTTATTTATTTATTAGTAACTAGCATATACCCACGGCTTCGCCCGCTTTTATTCAAATCAGTTCAGTCGTTACGGAGATTATTAACATGAAACATCCACACAGCCAAACTTTGGCATTTTTAATATTATTAGGATAGAGGTGTGGATAGTGACCTTGACATTCAATCCAAGGGTTCAAATTTGGTAATGCACCAATCGATTGTAAGCTCAACATAAGTGCTTGATTATTATTGTGCTGTTTGAGTAACGGCGAATGAAAACATCATAATGTTTTCCTAGGAAAACTACCTGGAACTGTCTTGTTTTAACACAGTTTAATTGTTATTTTTTTTGCCAGTTTTCTTTCCCAAATTTTTTTTCGCCGTTTATCCAACGGCTCAATAGTAATGCGCAGATATCGTAGAACTAAAATGTCAAAGATATGTGCCAGGTGTATCATAGGAGCCGATACTCGAAACGGCTAGATAAGAAACATCCACATCATCATATAGTATTTTATGACAGGATACTTAACAATACATGTAGTGCACGGCGCGACGCGGAAGGAGAAAGTCGCAACCACTCACCCTGATGAAGACTCTCGGAATGAGTCGAAACTTAGTCGGTGCCTTCACCGATAGTGCAGTACGTGAAAATTCCCGTTTTTACAATATGAACAATACATCACGTTGACACTAATATTTTAAATATTTAAAGTTTGTGAGTTTGTAGGAGGGAATCTCCGAAACTACTCATCTGATTACCGATATTTAGAATGGACCTTCAAAGTGTCCCATAAGCTATCCCGATAAAATAAAGGCCTTTTCATGGAGGCCAATTTTGCAACGCCACGTGGGCAAAGCCGACAGTAGCAAGTTTGCAATAAAACCTTCAAGAATCTAGCTGGATATGCTAGTGCTGTCCAAGTTTCACATTCAGTTAACTAAATTCGCGAATTTATTCCCCAAGATGGATAGATCAAGAGTGTAAATCTTTTAGGCTTGGTAGGGGGTAGTCAGAGGCACACCCAAATTTTACATTTTGCACATGCCAACTTTTCCAACTATCCATTGGTGCACGACCTCCGGATCGGAAGTCGCGTTACCGTCCACTAGGTCAATACTAACATCAAGCAGTAAATTTTACCTAAATTAAAAAAGAACAAACTCTCTATTCCACTCATTGGCTATCAAGTCTATGATAGAAAACTAGATAAGTAACATCCCTATCCATAAAAGCCTCATGGAAGTCTCAACATAGAATGCACAGACTCAGAATATTCCCGAACAATGGAACTCGACAACTGAGATTAGCGAACAATGAAAAAACTTATTCACTTCAAACTGCTTAGGTACTTTCGCTTATGTAAATGTGATCTTCACTTTCGTAAAAGTAATGTGTTTTTTGGAGATAAAATAAACAATACAATGAAAGATAAAATATAATAAGGAGAGAAATTTTCTATGAAAATGATTCTCATTTTATAATAATATTATCGTTTTATATATGAAAGAATTCGTTTTCAGCGCTAAGACCGCCTATCATGTTGTTTTGGATACTTACATGATACTTCCTAGTTATAGAATCCTAGTTTAGACTATTAGTTTTATAATTTAAACTAGTTAATAAAACTACCTTAAGCGTACTTTAAACAGTGTCTTTCATGTATTGAAAAATTTCATATTGTTTTTTAAGTTATGTTTAGGTTATTTTTTTTTAATTATATAAAAAAACAATCAAAAAACTCACCACTTTGTTTGATTTTGAAATGTTTTTGCTTTGCTCTTTGCTCGTCTGCGGTTGGTTGTTTTTCATGCAACCTCTTTCGTGTTTTTTACATTCCGCCTGATCATTGGTTCCAACTTTTAAAGTACATAATAAAATATTATATTTGCAAGCATATAAAGCATTTGAAATCATTTTGGACCGATTTACTAAAACAAATTGGATTAAAAAAAATCTTCGGCATATAATCTTAGCATGTAACTAGTATCAATTTAAAACCAGTGGAAGCATCATCTTATAAATTCCATTTAATTATGATAGTCATTTATATATAATTAATTACGATAGTTTACTGAACGATTTCTCATTCGATGATTTTGTACATCCCTTGGAAATTCTGTTAATTTAATTACATATGATTCCATTTAATCAGTTTGATTTAATAAAAGTTATAGGCACAGCCGCAGTCCTTAATTTATGGATTCGGAAATGTTTAAATCATATCTGCCAAGAGTCATTATTATTTTATTTTTATAAAAAAACAAACTATTCCTCATGATTGATATAAATCCTTGTGCAGTACGTAGATCCATGGGGATACGAAGTTACGAAGTAGGCGTTAGTTAGAGACAAATTCTAACATTATATTAGTGGTCTTTAGCACTCCACGTGATCTAATATTTTATAAAAATTCGGTTAACACGTTAACTGTTCACATACAGTTTTTCAAATAACTCTGCAAGTCCTATAGACACTATTGTTGAATATTGGTCCATGAAAATTAGGTCATCCGTTCATAATTAGTTTAGTAATTAGTATTTTGTTCACAAGTCCAGCTAAACAGCTGAAACTGCAACTGACAAGTCTAAAGAACTAAAGCTCATTAATATAGTCAGCGCACGTGTACCGTTAGCAATTCATTGAGTTGATGGGCCCATGCGGAGTGTACCTTATTGGGCAGTAAACTTGTTAAAATGTAACCGAAGTGGTTGAGAAGTTCAATACCATCCTACTAATATAATAAATGCGAAAGTCTGTGTTTCAGAGATTCGTGGTAACACATGTTTGTTACCACGAATCTCCGAAACTACTAAACCGGTTGTGATGAAATTTGGAACGTAGATAGTTTAGGTTCTGGAATAACAGATAGGCTAATCTTATTTTTGAAAATCAACCCCTAAGGGTGTTAAACAGGGTGGTAAAGTTTCTATGGAAAAAAATATTCCTTGGTTTTATTCACTCAAAACTCGGTACACATAAACTTTAAAATAAATAATGAAACACGTATTTTTTCAAAATTACCCTTTAGGAGTGTGCAATTGAGTTCTAAACTTTGTATATATTGTAATCCTTGGTTCGATTCATTCAAAAATTGGTGGACATAGTTTGAAGCCTGGAGACGGTCATATGCTACTTTTATTAACATACCTCACGGGCGAAGCCGCGGGCAACAACTAGTTATTGAATAAATAATGAATTCGTAGAGAGAATCTATTCATATATTTTAGACAATTTATTTACTGTTTTAACACAAGTACCAACCTTACATTGACTTTATGATTCAATATCGATAAAAGTATTGATCAATAAAATGCAAAAGCTATGTCCAGAAGTCGTTGCTTCTGCAATAAACCGCATAAATAACAGCCCAATCAAAATTGAAGTTTACTACCACGCATGAAGTCATAAATCGGTTCGGTAAACAAAGCAGATCTGATATCAGAGAACAAACAATTACATTACGTTTATCGACGGTTATTTCGCAAGTCTTCTGAAAATCATTGGGGTTTTAGACCTTGTGGTTTTGGGAATAGAGTGTGAACGAATGATATTTGAGTCTCGTAGAGTTTATATCTCGTTAACATTATGTTCAGTTTGTTGACTTGCAATAAGTTTGGTAATCGCTTATTGTTCGCAAACAACGGCCTGTTTATTGATATTTAGCAATTGATTCTAGTTAATGGCATTCTCAATTTGTGGTTTTCGTGAAAACGTATTAGAATTCGCAGTAATATTGATTTGAATGATCTTTAGAATGATGTTATACACATAATTGAAAGAAAGAATCGGTATAGCGCGTGTAACAGCTCTTAGAACAATGAGATCTACCAGGTACCTCAACGTTATCTTCAATAAAGATGGATAATCTGTGGATTGATGGATAGTCTGTGGATACAGTAGGAGAAGAGTTTTTTTTTATTTTGGGTGATTGACGGGTTTCAGTAGTTTTACCGGATCTTATAAAAAACGTTTGTGAGTTTGATTTACTATTCTCAAATTTACCAACGTTAAAGAATCTTTGAGGCAAGGCACCTTTCTTATTTTTCGCCCAACTGAGCTGCCGGCTGCGAAATCTGTGTATATTTGAAAAAAAAAACTAAGTTATAGCTGAAAGAGGATGAAATGGAAAATTAATGCCCCTTCCGCTACCATAGGGTTTCTCCGAAAAGCTTATCTCCGATATCTATACTTTGCTGAAGCTATTCTTAATCATGATCTTCGAAAACATTGAGACTCCTGTCCATACGTTTACATACAAGAACTAAATACTCTAATAATAATAGGTAATGCTGGACATTTTTTTTTCACACAACATAATCTAGCTCTAAATTAAGCAGAGCTTGTATTATGGGAACCACATGACTGATATACTAATTAAATACTTTTTTGTAAATACATACATATTATACATAGAAAAACACCCAGATCCGAGACAAATATTTATCCCGTGGCGGGAATCGAACCCGCAACCTTCTGCATCTCAGGTGGAGCTTCGCCCACTGCGCCACAGAGGTCGAATGGTTTCTCCTTAAATGCAATGTTTATGTAAATTATAATAATGGGCTTCTTCGGCATACATACTCAGTTAGTAGATCTTTGAGGATAATAAGTAGGGGGTAGTCAGAGGCATGTCCAAACATTACATTTGGCATATTCTCACGTTTTGCAAGTAGTTAGAATTCCATGTTACAGATAGATAGATAGATTAAAGACTTTATTTTAACTTCAGACACACAATTATACAGTAGTAAAAATAAAAAATAATAAAATACAATTAACTATTTTCAATAATATAATTAGAATCTAGGTATAATGTCTATGTGTGCTGCAGTACGTCAAAAAGGCCTTGGCTCAGCGTGATATTTTGCTTTAGAAGCAAAATCACCGATTTTCAGCCATCACCTATTGAGAGCAAGCAGAACGAGTTTCAATTCAATGTGTATATGTACCTAGCTACTAAATGTTTCTGTTTTTGTAGTAATAATGATTTCCATATAATGTGTACAGCTTATTAGAACACTAAACAATGTTTTTCTTCACCGTTTTTCGGCAAAATAAAATAAAACTTCCTTTCATTATGCCCAACATACTCTCTAAATTTGACAGATTTGGCAGATATAGACTAAGCATTATTAGGTTTTGTTTAGATTATTCAGAAATACAACACACATTTTCTAATCTCCATTGTATCCGCAAGTAAGCCCACAGACAATATTTGGCTACGGCTATTTCACATCAATTCCGTGCCTGGATACATACCTACCTATTATTTATATTCAACAAGCATATATCATGTTCGTATCATGGAGGGCGTATCGATACAAAGTAGGGTACTTTCTTAAAAACCGGACTTTTGTCCACTATATTGGAGCCTTGCCTTCATAAAACTCACCAAACCAAATTCCTATAATAAAGCACGAAGCTCGGAATAGATAGAACAAAATATCTCGAGAGAGCTCTTCCACTCGATAATACGTCAGCGATCCATAATATAACCAAAAAGTTAACCAGAATCCCTTAAGAATCGAGCCACTGAGTCTAGAGATTATTATCCCTTAGGACTGGATGATACCATACATTTTTAAAACTCTTTTAGATAAAGGCCCTTTGTAAGCGAAAGCCTATGGGACCGGGATCAGTATTGGATCTATTGAATAACTCTTACTTGCAAGTTATCCTGGATTAGCTTTGAGCTTTGAATGTATTTTAGGGTAGCAATTTTTATTATTCTCGAACAATGTCAAAAGGATTAATTTTGAATGCTATGTAGCGTATTTGCTTTTGGGGAACATGTAAGTTTTGACAGTGTTTTAGTAAGCGATGGGCTTACAACTTGTCACGTGGAATGCTTCTATGCAAAAATTAGGGCATGTGTAAAATAATGTTTGGACAACTTGGATCAAGAGAAATATAGTCGTGTGCATATTTGTTTTTTGAAAGTTTTGTAGCTTTTTGTTAAAATTGCAATCTTTTCCTTCAAACTGGAATTAAGTATGTTATGCTATCAACTATCTGAAAGCAATAGTATGCATCTAACTGGGTGCAGCATAATGCTGAGACGGGAACCTATTTGACGGGGACTCAACACAAAATTACGTACGTTGTCTGTTTTTCGTTTGGTTTATTATTATATCATTTGGTTTGTGTTTATTATTATTATTTAGAATAGCTTATGTATAGTAAGACAAAATATTTTTTTTCTTTTCATTCAATATTACTTTTGAACGGACTATTTGCTAGCTGCAACAAGAGCTTTACAAGACTATTACTGGAAACTAAATGTATTTATTTTTTAAACTCTATATTTACTAACTAAGGTTTACTATTTCAGACAGTGTGGCGGCTTCGACAACGGTCTCATTCAGGGTGCCAGAAGGGTTGGGGCTAGGAGTTCACCAGATTTGTCTCCAAGCAGGTCAATGAACAGACAGCTGACGTGGAGAGTTACCAGTACATCAAGGTTGTGAATCTAAATGACAATATTATATTTTTTTCTTGAAAATATAAAAAGCATCTTTAAATAACGGAAAGTTATTAAAAATTCCAATGTGAAATATTTTCACCCTTTTAAGGGTGGAATTTTTTCATAAAGTTAATAATGTTTATATGAAACCACCATATAGGTTTCATATAAATGTTATGAAAAAATCCCACTGAAGTACCCATTACTATTGTAATGGGTTGTAAAACTATTGTTTTACAATAGGTGAAGATATTGCGTAGGATACACAAAAAAATACAGAAATTAAGAACTTCCATCTTATTTGAAATTGGTTAAAAAAAATCTTTGCGTCATTAATCCACTGACAATAGAGACACAGCCTGCCGTTATTCATGTTCTAGGAGCACAACTATGTACAAGATAGTATATACAAATAATACAGATGAAACAGCTAGCTATACAAGACCGCTGTAAACGATCTATCAACATAGGTCAACTGATTCAGATCACTACCAGACGGAGGCGTTTCCAAAATAAAAGCAGCATTGCCACGATGAATGGCAATGCTAAGGCGTTGCCACAGATAATAGCTAACTCTTTGGTCACGCGCCGCTGCGACCAGTCACCCTGATGCGGCCTCAGTTCCCCATAGACTCAGAGTTTCAATCTCAAAAGACTCAAATAATTAAGCTCTGGCGAGGCACTGTCACAGTTCAAAGGTTCTCATAAAATAACATCATATACTCGTACTTCATCTTTGAAAACGGAGACTTTCTTGCAAAACAAATCACTTGAAAACCTTGTTTTTTCCAATAGGCAACAACGCAATAAAATCGGCATGAGCGTGTCTCACCCCCAACTCAGCTACATGAATGGTTGTGGCTCCAACCCTGCGAAACAAGGGAGGGATGTAGCCACACAGACTCCGCTCAGCATAGTGGCCGAGACCAGACGCGCACGACTCAGGCCACTGAAGCTGATGACTGCCCCCAACGCACTCACATTGAGGTAAGGTTTCTTAGCTATTTCTTCGATCGAAAACGGCCTATTGCTTTGGTATCCTAAGAAAACACCACACTCATCCTCATGCCCTTTGCCTCATCTAGATACCTTATTTTACCACATCTGCCTATGTAAATTAAGTACCTACTAGGACTCTTTTTTACTTGAATTTACCGTAATATTCATAGAAGTTCTATTTGGAATAAAATCCAAAATGATCGATTAGTAAGTTTTCCAAATAATATTATAATTTTTTATTGGTGTTTATTTTTTTATTTTCCCAACTTTTGGATGTATTGCAACTTATAATCATTTCATTATTAGTTGTATCACTTAAATTTATTACTAAAACTACCTTAAGCCTACTTTTAACAGTATTCTCTTATTGTAAAATGATGTTTAATTTAAGGTGCACATAAATAATTTTCAATTGATCGCGAAAATTTAAGAAATAATGTTGTCCAAACAGTTGGATAATCAAGTTTTTAGTAGGACAGGATGGTTCAAATCGAGATGTAGTCATAAAGCTTCTGACCCGAATAAACGTTTTTTTGCGTACTATTTCCTTTATAGATTCGTATGAAAATACTTCGAAGGTGTGAACTGCGTATACCTCGCCTTCACCATTTTTTAATTTAAGCCTTTCAAATATACGTGTGTATGTCAAAAAAACATTGTTGTCAACTTGCTCACCAAACAAGTCACATCGGCAAACTTTTCCATTCCCATCCAACACTCCAGAGACAAGTGGAATATGAAACAAATCGGTATATTTGATGACAGAAATCACTTGCAATCCTCAGAGACAACTGAGTTTATGATCAATCTGACCCTGGATGCTCTTAGATTGAACAAATACACACCTAGATGTGTCTATTTCTGTAGCTACTCATGTAAAATTGGAATTCAATTGCTGTATAGCGAAAGAGCTGTAAAATTGTATACCAGTTCATTGGTTGGAATGGGTTTTCAAGGGTGGTGACCTTCGTCATTGGAGAAAAATGTGTTGTTTTATTTGGGAGTAGTTTTGAAATTAGTCTGCGTGGATAAAGGTTGCCCAATATCGCAAGACTTTAGAGGAGGCCTATATTTGACCTCCTCTAAAGAGTTATCATCATCTTCATTAGTTTGTACACACACATACAGTCGAAACATCGGGAAAATAATAGAAAAACTAAACTATATAAAGACCCGTAAAAACTTATAATTATTAACTGATCGCGACAGTTTGAAAAATACTAGTATACGTGTGTCATCATAAGCTGACGAAGTCCTATAAGACTGGTCGTTTCTAGCGAAGAATTCCCGTCTCAACAAACGATCCCACTTCAGCTAATCGACTTCCGATCAGTAAAAGCTGCGTCCAAATTCGTGATATTTCAACGAATGTTCGTTGAAATGTTACGAATTTGACACGCTCGTGACAAAGGCCGTGGCAGACACGCGTAACAAAGGCTTTGTGTGGACGATATTTGTCACGCGGATAAAAGACCAACGCACCGAGTGTTGTGACATAATTATCACAGAATTGCATCGTCTTTTCATATTTCGGTTCGCATTGCCAACGAAATTAAGTAAAGTAAGCTAAGCCACGTAGGCTAAGCTAAGCTAAGCTTAGTTTGCTTGTCTCGCAGTGTAGCCTACGCTTATTGTTCGTTGAAATATTATAAATGGTCCCGTTTAAATGTTAGATTAATTGGGTAGGGACCGCCCTTCACTTCATGTTTCGGTTCGTTGAGCCTGAGAACCTTTATTCCCCAAAGGTACGTCATTGTCCCTAGGTCATATAACGATTTCTCAGTTTCGAATTTTTATTTTTTAAGTTACTAACGAACCAGATGTGAAGCTGTTACCGACATAGCCTTTGATACAGAAATGCGAGCATTTTTTATACATTTAAAGTGGCAAACAGGCATACGGCCCACCTATTGATGATCGGTTACCGTAACCTATGGACTTTTGCAATACCAGAGATAACACTCGCGCGTTGCCGATCCTGGAACATAACGGGTGAATTGATTAATTTTACCAGCATTCATACCCTTGAAACGTCTAGCGTTTACCGGTACGGTAATCGCCTAACAACACAGCAATGCACTTGGCAGAAGTAGGTATGGTGATAGAACTTCCCCGGTCGTACTATTTAACTTAGCTGCTTGGTGGCAGAAAAAAACGGTTCTAGTACTATCCCGGATTAACTCTTCCACAAAAAAGCTCTACTACGATTCCATCAATAACTAAAATAACTTTCATCTTCACACCATTCCAAGGCCAAAGAACGGGTTTCCACGATATACAACACTAGTTTCTGCACACGGTTTCGCCCGTGTGTACCCAGATAAAAAGTATTCTATGTGTTATTCTGATGTATAAGCTATATTACTGTAAAGTTTCATCAAAATCCGTTCAGTAGTTTTTGCGTGGAAGAGTAACAAACATCCATCCTCACAAATTTTCGCATTTAAAATAGTAGTTGTAGGATTTGCAACTGTCGCGAAAAAAAAATAAAGATAGTCTGTCAATTTCAGACCCTGTTTGGGTGACAAAAACGCTCCTTCAGAAAGGGGACCGTGGTCTAGATATCTACAAATTATGTCCGTTGAAAATACCCCAGATTATTTTGGAAATTTCATGCTACGAAAATGCGGTTCAGTGTTCTGAAATAAATCCTATCAAACTTAACTTTTGTTTAAATGAAAAACAGATTAGGTTCGCGATACAGTGTCCACTTTGGGGTGAAAGTTGAGGACGAATTTAAACTTGGATCAAAGTGAACTGTACATCAATGAACATGGAATATTCGTGGTTGGTAAACTCTTTTGAAAAGTAATCAGGCAATCCAAGATCCTTTAGTATTGTAAAATCAAAAAGATTAAACCAGTTAAGTTGTAGTTATTTACTGAAAATTGAGAACTATATGGATATAATGTTTTTTTGGACATACAGGTTTATTTTTTACTAGGTACCCGGATAAACAGTAGTCTATGTGTTATTCTGATGTATATGTTATATTACTGTAAAGTTTCATCAAAATTTGTTCAGTAGTTTTTGCGTGAAAGAGTAACAAACATCCATCCTCACAAACTTTCGCGTTTATAATAGTAGTAGGATATTCACAACTTTGTCCGATGAAGAGCATTACGCCCTACCACATGTCATCCTAGGTTAGGTACTCATGTTGTCCATATAGGATTATACAGTGTGAAGCTTATTATAACTACTTATAAGATTGTACCTACATGTATAATTATGTTCGTTGCATTTTGCATTCTGCAAATAATTACAAATTGTTGCAGGTTCTTAGCCAACCGCAAGAAGGGTCGCTCACTCTCAGCCAACGCAGTCGCCAACGAGCAGAAAGCTACCAAAGTCCTCGGCCTGGTATTTTTCACCTTCGTACTATGCTGGGCTCCGTTCTTTCTTCTCAATATACTGTTTGCTTCGTGCCCAGCTTGTATAGTACCAGGTATGCGCCAAGTTGTCATTTGTTACTCAGTTTACGTTGCGTTGTGGTGATGGAAAGCACCGATTTTGTAGCATTACCACACCACACCACATTTCCTTAATGGCATGAGCGTTAACCGTGTTATGAAATTTACGAAATTTATGAATACCTGGGACATTTAATCACCGGCGACCTTAAGGATGATGATGACATTGAAAGGGAGCGTAGGGCTCTAGAGAACAGAGGTAATATGTTGGCGCGCAGATTTTCCCGTTGTACTAATCAAGTGAAGATTACGCTCTTTAAATCATATTGTCAGAGATTTTACACGGGAACTCTGTGGGCTCAATACATCAAAAGGTATCCAATATTATAATAACTTCAGGAGAATGTTGAGGCTGCCTCGTTTCTGCAGTGCATCGGGGATGTTTGCCAAATAGCACATTGATGGCTTTCATGCCATCATTCGCAAAAAAACGGCATCCCTGATCAACAGAATACGGGAGAGTCAACAGCATTCTAAACACCATAGCGGATAGGTACACGTCGCCGTTGTGGTAGTGTCTTATGCGGAGTGTAATCAAATGAGAAACCCACATACATATCTATGTCGGTATTTGTTTCTTCCTCTGGTATTTGTTGTTCCCAGCACCCTTTTCTTTCATTTTGATTGTTGTTATTTTTTGTCTACTTACATAGTGCCTAATTATTTTGTTTCTCTACTTACTAACCAATATGGATCAATGAGTAGTCCGATTTTTTATAACTTAGTAAAAAGATAAAAAACCGGACAAGTGTGAGTCGGACACGCCCACCGAGGGTTCTGTATAAATTTGTAGGTACATATTATAAATAGTTCAGGAATCGAGTCTCGCAGTTTTTTCCGAGCTTTTCCCGAAAATCAGTTTCCAAAACCACGAGCAACTACAAATGTATAGTTTTCAAATTTTTCACTGTACTTGTATTATAAGTACATTACAAATTTCATAGTTCTAGGTTAACAAAATGTATAAATTTTGATTCTCTTGAGAGTGTCGAAATATACGTTTTTTGTGGCATAAACGGCCGTATCTTTTTTTACGTTAACTTAGAAGTTTTATTTTTTGTCATCTATGCTGCTATGAAATACTCTTTAAATAATCAT
The DNA here is from genome assembly GCA_958496245.1 of Perizoma flavofasciatum. Taxonomy (NCBI): domain Eukaryota; kingdom Metazoa; phylum Arthropoda; class Insecta; order Lepidoptera; family Geometridae; genus Perizoma; species Perizoma flavofasciatum. Next base: position 11,573,191 of record OY292423.1, read on the forward strand.
CTTTTAAATAAAATAAATCAATTTAGAAAATATATGGCCTTAAAAATTCAAAAAAATATATAAAGCGTGTTCTGTTTCTTACTTTTGGGTTTGAAATAATACCTTATCAGAAACAAACAAATCAGTGTTTAATTAATCATATTTCAAATAATAAAAAAAAGCGCTTTTTACGATAATTACAGCGAGCACTCATCGCACAGCAGTTATGAAATAATAAATTATATTATTATGTTCTCTAGTATCTAATACATAGAATCTGTCGTTATAAATTAATAAATAGCCTCTGTTCAATTTAAAACCCCAAAATCGACAACTTGCCAAAATTGTTTTTTAACCAATTTGGTGGGTTTAGGGTAAAACCACACCTATATTAAGCGCCCCGCCCGTATTAGCAGCTGAGTTCTATGTTTACGTAAAGCGTAATTTGTGGATGAAACAGCTCATTCTGTGAAATAAACAATTGATTTTCCGTTAAAATGGAGACTGGATGCATTTGTCGAACGATTGCAAAACTTTTGGTGAGAACCAGCTGAGCTTTTAACATCAATGAATGTTTGTTGATTCTCGTTTCGGATTTATTCAAAGCCAACCAAAACCCGCGTCTCATATAAACAGAACGAGGTGAAGTGAAACTTCACCAATCAAAAACCATAGCACCCGTAAAATCTTGCTAGCTATCGAATGGTTTCCAAATTTGTTGTATAATTTTTAACAGTAGTAAGTAGTTAGACTAATTTAAGAAGTGGTGATAGAAATTATAGAATATTATATAGATACTGGCTACTATCAAAAAGTTCTAAAAAAACTCCTTTTGGTGTCACCAAAAGGAGTTTTTTCGCGCGACGCGTATCTAGTTAATCTACATAATATTCTAAGCAAAGTCAGTAGGTTTTATTCATCATCATCACCAGCCCACATTAGTCCACTGCTGGACAAATACCTCTCCCAATGCACGCCATTGAGCCCAGTGTTCGGCTCTTACCATCCACTTTCTGCCCGCCTTTCTGGAAAGGTCTGGTCAAACTGATGCGGTTATAGTAGCTGGTGGTGAAGAAGGGAAATGGTTGGTAAGTGGTTGTCGCGTAGATATATTTATCGCCACCGCTACACCATCGCCACCGCGACAGTTTTACCGAGCCCTAATATATTTTTTAACCACGCATTAATCTAGCATCTGTTCGTCGTGTTAAGCGTATTTCTTTTTGGTCGCCCTATTTAATAATCTTTTTAACGTACTTCAAAAAAGAGGAGGTTCTCAATTCGTCCGTATATTTTGTGTGTATGTTACGCGATATCTTCGTCAATTGTGAACAGATTTTAATGATTCTATCATATAATACCCATGTCAATTTCATGAAAAAATCCCACTCTTTTGAAAAAATGGGGGATGTTTTTTTTATATTGGTTCCCAATATTATAAGTCGTTTTTTTCTGCTCCTCAATTATTGAATTCTATTGAAAAAATTAAGACATCAGGACATAAGGGGACATAAGGTCCCTGTCCCGGAAATAGCAGAAACAAATCTAGAAACGATACACACAGAATTTTATTACAGATGGTAGACATTACTATATTCTCGTACCGTTAGTGCGTCTCGTACACAGAGGAAGTTTTCTAAAATAGTGTTTCTCCCTCAGAACACGTGGTGGACATCTGTTTATGGCTGGGCTACGTTTCTTCTACCATCAACCCCATCATCTATACCGTCTTCAACAGGACCTTCAGAGCCGCGTTCTTGAGGCTGTTAAGATGCCATTGTTCCAGGTAAATATTTACTATTTTTACGGTCCAAATATAACGAAAAATTGTGAAAATAGGTAGGGAGACCATAATCTACTCAGGGCGCACCTTCTTAATTTTACAAATCCACCCAAAGGTCTGGAAGAGATTGCTATTAAGCGATAAGACCGTCCATTGTACTATATTTATAATAAGATTTTGATATTATGTTATTTGTTTAAGGTGTATAATAAAGTATGTTAATTCATTCATTCATTGATTTACAACACAATTTGTAAACTTTTGTCACTTATGTATGTACTTTCGGTATCATATTTGAATGTGGTCTTAACAAGACAATTTGTAAAAGTAGATAGATAGTACCTACCTGCTTAGTTAGTTTTTTACTTAATTTGTTAAAATTTGTCACATACTTTAAGTATCATTTCTAAATGAACTAGGTTTAAGTAGTGAAAGTTAGGTACTAGCTGACCCGACAGACGTTTATCCAGATACGAAACGTCAACTCGACCAAGAAACAACATGTTTTTACATATTCCGAACCATTTGTTAAAGTTTTAAGTCTAAAACTGTCGGTGCCATCTTTTAGATGGTAGAGCAAAATATTTTTCTTGGCCTGAGTTGGCTTCCTGCTTGAGTGTCAAGCTGCCGAAATGTAGCTTGCCATGCAACTTTGCGGGCTGGCTCTACTCCAGCCATTTAAATGGAAATTGGAAAATGCAATAAGAAACGGATGCCATTTATGTAGCGGGAAATGTAGCCTATCTTCTAAGTTGCGCAGTGATATTCATTTGTTAATTTAATTTTATATAATCTTTGTGTTCGCACCTGTCAGGTTACCAGAGCAAATCCCTGTAGGTAAGAAAAACAATATGTTGATTTTTTTATTTATTAGGTTTGCCAACAGTTTATACATGAATACACAATTAATAAGGCATAAACTAATCCTATGTTACATGATTAACCAATGACAAAGACAGATAAATAAATAATAAATTGTATTTCCCATATTACATGATCTCAGATACATACTTAGTACATAAATATTTAAAGATACCAAGTAGGGAGTAGTCAGAGGCATGCCCGAATTTGTTTAGCACTTATCTGCGTTTTGCACGTAGTTACAGGACGCAAGCCCGTCACCGTAACAAATCTGAAAATTAGGTGCTTGGTTCATTATAACTTGGTAGGATTTATGACCTAGAGCGCTGCACAAATTAATGGTCGGGACTTAACATTGCGAGTAGCTGTACGGAACGTGTTTTTTACTCCTTATAGATCATGCATAGTTCTGATACCATACTAGAATTCCCTGTGTCAAGTGTATCAGGAACCAAGAGTACCGTGGTACCACAACTCTCAGACCCGGAACCAACCGCCATCTTTAAACGTGCTAAGAGGCATACTTATAATACGGAACAGTATAAGCTTTCGTACATTTAATTTCATCCGAAGGTAGTCTCGTAGAGATCGCTAATTAGCCATAAGATCGTCCATTGACCATAAAACTTCATAAATCAGTTGTCTGCTTTGATGGCATGTAACTGACCAGTCTTCTAACATAGATTTATACTAAGCAATTTGACAAAATCAAGTTAGTTACTATGTAGTTCTTACGGTAAATAAAATGAGTATGTGTATGTACGACATTGTCAAAGTTTGAAGTAGGAACTTATCTGAGCTGAAATATAGTAATATCTGAGCTGGAATACTATTTGGTGTACAATAAAGTATTTTCTTATTAGTATAAGTAGTGTAAACGTTAGACAAGGTAGTATAAACGCTACTTTATTCAAGACACAGTGTGGAATGCACTCAAGCGGCAGAGAGCACAATCATATTCTCCCTCGGCACCACTCGGCCGAGTGCTGAGTTCATATCACGTCTGTTTTTAGTTTACCTAGGACGTGTTTATCTGACCTATCTCGATAGCTTGCTGACTCAGTGACTATTGATTAAACCCGTAACTTGTGGAATTTAGAAAATATTTATTTTTGCTGACGCAAGATGCCCGTATTGTACATCTTACTGCCCTTACTGGTCTTCTAACATTTTAAAGGTTGCCAGGAAGAGATTGCTTTTAGCGATAAGACCGCCCATTGTATCTAAATACATAAATAAATGAATAATGCTGGACAGTTTCACACAGCATCATCTAGTCCCGAACTAAGTAGAGCTTGTATTATGGTAACTACATGACCGATGAACTACCTAAATATATATTTTTGTAAATACATATTGACGATCTTTGTGGCGCAGTGGGCGAAGGCTCGCCTGAGACGCGGAAGGTTGCGGGTTCGATTTCATATGATGTTGGTTACAAATGTAACTAACTTTTGTTTCTACCGGCGATTTAATTATATTTTAGAACACAAAACTTACTAATGTGACTTAACATCATAGTTAGATATACATATACCCGATTCATAGTTAGATATACATATATTCGAGGACTTTTTTGTAGGGAATAATGAGTACTTTAATCATGTAGTACATCATTTTTATGTATCATCAATAGTTTTCTCAACGCACGCCATATTATGATTTTTATAGACAAAATCTTGCTACTTTGGGTTACATTATTGTCATGTTCTTAAAGATCTCTATTTTTAAAAAAATAATTATAGCATATGTTACTTCGTGATAATTTCGCTTTCTATTAGTGAAAAAATGGTTAAAATCAGTCCAGTAGTTTCGGAGTCTATTCGCTACAAACAAACAAACACACAAAATCTCTTTATAATATTAGTATAGATAGAACAATAGACCTAAGACAAATTTACCTTTTTTATACTACATTGTAGTAAGCGCTTACCGTATCCTATGGACACTTCCAATATCACAGGTATAACTCACGCGTTACCTCCCTGAGATATCAAGAAGAAAGATCTCATGTGCCGGTTATCTCACCGGCAACCATACTCTTCAAAACGGAACACATAAATGAGAGCATTACTGCTTGGCGGTAGAAAAGGTCATCACCGTTAGGGACTCCGAATAAAATGAACTGCCGATCCCTAGATATACTTTTAAAATTAATATTATTTTCATTCCTAGAAGGGACCATCCTAGGCATATGTTACATTATATTTATGCCTTATATGTTTATGAATTACTGTGTTTATGTATTTTTCTTATTTGTGCAAAAAAGAGTTTATCTACTATAAATCTAACTATGTCACAGCGTGTGAAGTAAGAGATTGTTTCTTTAGATTTTTTTCCCAAAACAGCTTATATGAAAGTAAAACAGTTAATTAACTTTTTTTTATACAACTAAAGTGGCAAACAATCACACAATCCACTTGTGGTTACCGTAACCTCTGGGTCCTTGCAACACCATAGGTTTCCAACCCTAGTGTGGGGTCAGGACTCTACGTATGTGTCTGTTGGAAGTTTATTTATTTATCTATATCTGCAGGACATCCAAACATTTATCCCGTAGTGGGAATCGAAACCGTACCTTCAGCCTTTCAGCCAGCTTCTCGCTCGCCGCGCCACCGAAATTGAAATAATAACATGCTGTAATATTACATAAAAAGTCGTAAAGCGCCTTTGTATTTATTAATTGATGTATCTTATAAGAAATCGATAGAAAACTCTCAAATATGGGTTTTTACCATGACATAACTCACATTTTATATACACACTGAATTCTTAATGGCTATGTCAATATTTCGCATCGCAAAAGGAATTTTAAGCCCCCGTCCCCATTCTTAATTCTCTGGAAACCCCGTCTTGTAGAGGATTGTGGCTCAACATTACAAACTAACCGCACTAACCTTGAATTCAGAATTCAAATTGGACTGAAACGCTGACCCAGGAATGGCAGTCATTTCTCAAACAGATAATAATATTCAGCCGTAAACTGTTTGAGACCACATCACAGAATAAATAATAGTAACTACTACGAAAATTTGACTCCATCACTTATTTTTGTCAATCGTAAAACGAATTATAACCCAAAAACTATCGTGAACTTGACTATTTATATTGCAAAAACGGGAATTTTCACGTACTGCACTATCGGTGAAGGCACCGACTAAGTGCACGGCGCGACGCCGAAGGAGAAAGTCGCAACCACTCACCCTGATGAAGACTCTCGGAATGAGTCGAAATTTAAATAGTGCAGTACGTGAAAATTCCCGTTTTTGCAATATGAATTATAATCAATTTTAGAATATCATTACGACTATACCACATACTTTAATATTCACCTGCTGACGTTTCGTTGACCGTTTAAAGGTCCTTCCTCATGAGCACCGTCTCCGACCGCGCTCGACGGTCGTGAGACGGGAACAGTTTCGGTCAACGAAACGTCAGCAGGAGAATAGTAAAGTACGTGGTATAGTAATAATATTCTAACTAAAATGATACCAAACCACGATAATTTTAATTCTACACATAATTATAACCCTTTCAAAATTCAAATACAAATATATTTATTTACCACATGTTACAGTTATAACATTCTGGTGGTCCCCGCACGTGGACTAGCCTGTATCGCGGGAGACCGGTTACATAAAATACCATTACCAATTAACTAAGTTAAGTTTCTGTTCCAGGGCAAACAACAACATAAAAAATTCAATATTTTAAAATATACGTTATGACGATATACCCTAACTTTTTTATATTATGAAGCAAAAACAAATCTTTGAATAAGCAATGGTCCTTACTTTGTTATCTGCACTGAGTCATTGATGTACAATGAGCGGTCTTGAAAGTGATTTCTCCTCGATAACTTAAAGATGGAGAGAACAATATGAGTTATGTGTGGTCGAAACATTTCAAAAATTTCGACCAGGCTGGAAAGATCACGTGGATTAGTTGGTATAGCCCCCACATACCGAGCGGTAGGTCGCGTTCGAGTCCCGTCGAGGTTAAATTTTTGGGGTATTATAAAATCTTGTGGCTATGTATGAGTCTGTCTGAAATGCTCGTGCGTACTTTTAGTATGAATATATATATAATATAGTTTCGTCGAATAGTTTGCTCGCTGTGGTCAAATACGCTGAATGTGGTGTGTTGAATAGATTAGCATAGGATTATACATCATTGCAAATATAATCTGACGTCGTTAGGATGAGCTGCGGTCTCATATCCATATGAGATATGATTCGAATTGCATTGTGATCTCCGTTTATTAATTTGATGATTGTAAAATGATTGGCCATAATAATGGTTTCTTGTTTAATAGGTTTTGATACAGACTATGCTTTTGTTTAGGTACCCAATAATAAAGTAAATGGTAGGTAATCTTCTTGATTATGGAAATGTAAAACTTGATTTTTAAAACAGACTTCAAACAACGAGAAATTGATAAAAAATCCAATATGAATTTTCATTCTTTACTTTTTAACACTTAGGGGAAATTTTATTAAAAATTACATCGTTTGTATATACTTACTATATGTTTGTAGTACTTTGTTCTAATATTAGGTTTTTTTACCAGGCGCGGCCGCTGCACCCGCTATCGCTCAGTTGGCTCCACGCGTGGCGCGTCCCAGCTCATCGCCAGATCAGCGTTACCTCTCGCCATATCGCTCCGACCTTCGGGGATGCTGCAGGGTACGCAGTCACCAGCTCCCGGTGAGACCACGGAAACTGTGCTGATGGAGGCACCTATGGGAGACTATAATATGAGATATTAAAAGGTCTACTGTGAGTTATTTTAATCATTCCATCTTCTGTCCTTCTTTTCAACCAAATTTCAAAAATCGTCTATGATTTTTTTGTGTGTATATTACGCGATATCTTCGCCTATTGTGAACAGATTTTTTTAATAGGTAGGATATCTTCAAGGGTGATCCCCTTATAAATTTAATAATAGACTTTTTATAAAGTTCCCGATATTTGTTATATATTTGTTTGATTGTTATTTTTTTATATTTAATTTCTTATTATTCTTTGACACATAATATCTAAGATGGTGGCTATAGGTACCACCTAGTCAGTTTTTTATACTACTAAATTTGCAAACAAGCGTACATACCACATGTTGGTAATTGGTTACAGTAACCTATGGACGCTTGCAATATTAGAAACATCACTCGCGTGTTACTGACCCTGAGACATACCGAGTGAAAAGTATCATGTGCCAAAAATTCCCCAACACGCATAGCCTTCAAACCGGAATGCAGCTTGGCGTCAGAATTTCTTCTTCGGACGAGACTTTCACAAGGAGCTTTATTACTATTGATTTATCTCTTGTCATTCGCTATTAGTTTCGGAAATGCTTCAAGATTCGTAGTTTTCAGCTCCAGGGAAACCACGTAGTTTGTGCTGATTGAGGCACCTATGGAAGACTCTAATATGTGATACTAAAGTTATTTGATCATTCCATCTTCTTTTTCATTTAATATACATAATTATGATCTGCACTATCTCTAGTCATGAATCACTCTGGCCATTAGGTATACATCAGGGTATGAAGATATTCATGAGATGAGATCAGAGATATAAGTAAGTCTGTCTGTCCTTTTTTTTATTCTGTTTTCTCTGTTCTTCTTTATCTTTCTAATTTTAACTGATTTGACGTTTCTGTACTGCTTCGACGGAAACAACTCTTTTTTAAGACATTTTCTTTTTTTATTGGCTTTTATAAAGTCCTCGTCGTATATAAGGAAAGTAAATAGCAATAACAGGGTGTCTAGACAAATACAACTTTATGTTGGCGTTAACGCATGCGGGAAGATTGTATGGAAATGACATTAGCTGTGGAAATGTCATGTGACCGTTGTCAAGTTTTCCCTTGACAAATTTGCGTTAGCGTTAAAGAAAAACTAAGCGTGAAGTATTTGTCTAGCCCCCTGGTGTAGTTTGGTTAACGTTTTTAGTGTGGTTTGAAATTGGTTAGTTATTAGTTTTTGTGCCAAAATAATTGTAAATAAATACAATTATAAATAACTGAATACCCAACAGATACTTTATTCATTAATTTATAAGCCATTTGTTCAAGAACCTTTGAGAAGTTCTCTAAAATGTTGTAAGGGATAACGCCTTTGCCAAATTATATTAAAACCAATTATTTTAATAAATGGAAACCCAGTATAATGAAATCGCTGCCAAATTGTTAGTAATGTATAGTTAACTAAATGTTGATAAATTAAGTGGATAATCAATATTCAATATGGAAGTTTCTCAAAGAGATTTCATATTATTCAGGTTTGCCCTTTCATCCTGGATGGATTCCAAGATAATATCGTAAAGTAAGGAAGTGAGAGACGAAAGGTTATGTAAACAAAGTGTATGTACAGTAGGTAGGTAAATCATGGCTCCTCCTATTTATTTTGTAATATTAATATTTTGTTTATGCTCATACTTGATGTAAGAGTTCTGAAAAATCAAGAGTAGGTATTATTTTATTTAAAAAAAATCTATGTTAGGATAAAAATGTATAAAAATGATGTAAATATTATTATATTTTATAATACGAGTATCATTTATAAATATGCAGCAATATTAGGTATTGTATAGTATATTTTTAAGCTCAATGTTTTGATGTAGAGCCTCAATTTAGTTTAAAATGTAAATAGAATTGAATTAAATTTTTATTTATTTATCTTAAGAAGAACTTTACAGTCGTTCTTTTAATTGTGATGAAATTGTAACTTTGTAGAATAAATATTATTGTGATGGAAACATTTGTTTTATTTTTATCAAGCTATTTATGAATATCTCTAATACTAATAAATCTCTTCGAATCAGTCCGGCTCTGGAATAAACTACCATTTGAAATTAAAAAGGTAGACTCATAAGAATTCTTCAAAAGATTAACTCGCAATCACTTCCTAGATGAGCTGTGTTCATAGTTTATCTACCCTACCTTTAAACTATTATTTATATGTATAAGCGCCTATAAATATATAATTATATATATTAAGTAAATGTGATTGGATATATAAAATAATATTGTATTTAAAATTTGTAAAAATGTGTAGCAGGCTTACCGTCAATCACTACAAATTGGGTTAGCTGGTAGAAAATGCTTTAGCATTAAGACGCCTATTGTTCATTTTTTATAAAATGTGCAATAAAAAGTAAATAAATAAATAAATAACCAACAGACACTTACGTAGTCCTAACCCCACACTAGGCATCCCTGAGTCGTAGGTATCAGGAAGTACGAGTACATTTATAAATGTAATATTTTATTAATAAATGTAATATAATTACTAGCTTCTGCCCACGGCTTCGCCCGCGTCGCTTCGCTACCCGGATAAAAAGTAGCCTATGTATTATTCTGATGTATAAGCTATATTACTGTAAAGTTTCATCAAAATCCGTTCAGTAGTTTTGCGTGACATCCATCCTCACAAACTTTCGCATTTATTTTAGTAGGATTTTATTATTTTTATTGAAAAATATTTATGCGTAGTTTAAATTTTGTGGAATACAAAAGTTTTCTGCACTTTTCACTCTCTCAGGGGTAAAATTTTTCAATTTTTTTCACCACAGTCGAAATATATTAATCGTTCGACTTAGTTTTGAAGGTAGCAGTGCAAACCATTGATTACAACTCTAGCGATGAAACCCTTCCTGCGCTCCTCCTTAATTAGAATTAGAATTATTTATTTAAAAAAAAAGTGAGCGTACAGTATTACACCAAAATGCTAACTATCTTAGATTAAAACTTACCCCCTTCGTACCCCTTTACGCTCCTTGCACAAAATAAAATAGGTTCACACTTAAATAGGTAAGTATGGATATAGGTATACAAGCGTTTTTTAGAAGGTGTTATAAACAAGTTTTTAAATATGGTTTACCAGGTTCTCATTTTTATTGGTTGGGATAGTCCATTGTCATACATAAACTATGACAATGGACTATCCCAACTAGAATAATATGTATCTGATGTTTCTTCGATCACGAATGTGGAGTCACTTCAGTTTACAGCGATATTCAGAGATATGTTCGTACTTGCGAAGATAAATCTAATGCACATAACAAGTAATTGATCTGATTTGCTAAGTAGTTCTTGGTTAAGGTCAATATAATGTTATATCAATATAATCAATTATGAGTAGATAAAAAGGTTAACTAAAGATATTTTTATCTTATCGTGAATTAAGTTTTTAACTTATTAACTGTAGGATTCTTCATGCCTAAAGAAAAACCTAGTTAACAATCATCTAGAGCTAAATGCTTATGATCAGAAATCAAGATATCAGGTTTATCGCACTACTTTTATCGCTCTAATAAGTTACGAACAGTATGGAGCAAACAACGATATGACTAAGTAAATATGGTGAAGGATTAAGGTCGCACTGGATTGTGGGAGAAGTCTGCGTAGAAAAAAAAGTAGCTAATGGTAAGTAGAACCTTACAGTCTCTTGTGTAAGTTTCCGGCGAATAAGTCAAAGTCAAATGCCTCTAATTCATTTAAAAATACAAAGATCTCAGAGAAACGCCAATTAATAAGATACGTGAATTAAAATGTTCAAAGTGAATTTACGCTGCTCCTTTGCGAGCGAAGTTTAAAAGAATCAGGCAACAAACTCGGCTTTGCTATTTTTTGAAGATCCTTCATTCATGGGGGTTAATGGAAGTAAATTTCGCGGAGTCTAAAATTTTTGGTCCTTACAAACAAGTCTACATATTCTAAATATATTTTTTGTAAGAAGTTTAGATGGAAGAGGTAATCTCAAAAACCATTTACTAATCCGATTTAGAAAATTCTTTCATCAATTTATAGAATAGATCTTCAGGGTGGAGTTGGATTGTATTATACAGAATAATGTATGAATAGACTGTATTAATTCTAACGGGATAATTCACGCTAAAATAAAAGTCTTTTCGTAGAGATCAATTTTGCAATGTAAGTCGACTAAAAACGGTTGAGTGAATGCGTTTTTAAGACCGCTGCCTTTGCATCGGCTACTTTTTATCCGGATACCACGCGGACGAAGTCGTGGACATATAAAATTAGAAGTCTTCATAGTTGCAAACATGCTTCTGTCTATCTCCTTACCAAAATACCTCCCTGCCCTCAATAAAACCTTGCACAAGTGTCGATAATGTATTTGGGCGAAAGTTATTCACTCGTTTAACTTGTGGATTTATTTGAACGTGTAATGTGAGGGCTAGGGAGACGATTCTGTGAGTTTTTTTGACTCTCGACCGATGAGTGTCACGTGATAAAAGAGAACGAAACGAATTTTAATTGGCTATGAATTAAAAAGAAGTACATTTATGACATGTGTGGCTTTTTAGATTAATTTGATTTAAATTGTGCTGTTTAAACAACTTTTAGTGGGAATATAAAGGTAGGTAGGTAAAATCATAGCGACCAAGTATCACTTTTGGTCAACGCCACTGCCATTTTTCTGAATTTCTTTGGCTATTTAGTGAAGGAACGGCACCTTGCTGCATTAACAAAAATATTGTTCAATAAATTTTTAGCTCTTAGATATTTTTTTTGCTTAGATTAGTTCAAGTTTTAAGTTAATTCAGTTGTTGTAAATAAACAAAACAAACACGCTCACGAATGTATTTCCCATAATGGAAATCCTTAGATACCCACATAGATTGGTAGATAGATAAAAGATTGAAAATACTTTTTGGCATACCAAATATTTCAGCATAGTTAAATACTACAAACTTTGTCAATTTTTATTTATTTTTTAATACTTCCAAACAAACAATGTAGTGCAAGGAGGACTTAATGACTTAATGCTACAATGGGCGGTCTTATCGCTAATTAGCGATCCAGACAACCTTTGGATGGAACGGATTGTTTGAAAGATTACAAAAGGTCTAAGTGGTGTACAACATACTATGAAAACACTATATTATCTACATATATACTAATAATAAAGCTGTAAAGTTTATTTGTTTGAACACGGTAATCTCTGGAACTATCATTCGGATTTCAAAATTATTTTTGTTTTAAATTTGATAGCTTAATTCATGAGAAAGGTTACAGACTATTTAAAATCACGCTGCTTCTTGGAACCGATCAAAAGAAGTAATAGATCGGACGGCGGGCGATAGGTTGGTCGGGGGCCGGGGGCGGCCGTGGCACAGCTAGTACCAACATAATAACATACTTACTTCACAGCAACTACCTACATCATTATCATTAACTATCGTTACATACTCAGTTCTATGAGGATACTAAGTAAGGGGCACGTCTAAACATGTGGCACAAGCCCGCTTTTTACAAGTAGTTAGCATTTCTAGTGACAGGCTGCAAACTCATCATCGCCGCTGTAAATAAAAAACAAAGAAGGAGGCAACATCAATTAGGTATAAAACCTTTAAATAGTACAAAATGTATTTCTTCAACTCTAAAAAAGTTAAAATAGCCACTATTCTTAATCCGTGAAAGCCGTAAAAAACTTTTACACGCTTAATAAGTAGTTGTGTTAATTATTGGGAATAATTGAATTATAGGCAATTAACTAGAATGTAATCTATACATGTACATGCCCTCTCAATATGCCTTATGGGAATGCCTATATTTGTGTACAATAAAGAATGAAGAATCTTTTTTAATTATATTTGTAGTTTAGATTTGCAATTCGTTTCAACGGTCCTCTAAAGCAGCGCTCTAATTATGAGAGTCGTAACTGTGTTAATTGCTGCACTCCTGACTACTAGCGCAGTGAGTGGACGACTAATGTACAGTTAATTCTACTACCTGCTCATTTCTGAAAGCACTTTTAGACACTAGTTAGGTCATCAAGTCGTAGGATGGCTACATCAAAGCGTAAAATGTATCTGATCATGCGCTTCTACATGTTGCTACAAAAAAAGGGAGATGATGGGTGGGTTGCGTTTCAAGATGCCTGATCGTTTTCTACGCGGAGCAGACCCGGAGGAAGGACCGCGACGGTGTCGGTTGCATAGTCTATTTGCTGCGCCTGCTCACCTACATACTAACTACCACCTGCTCGAGGCGCTAGCGCTGCTCAACGATATGATTGCTCAATACCCAGATATATATATTTTCCATGATAACGCAGAAGTCAACGCCACTGCACTTGTTTACCTGTTTTACATTGGAACGCGTTGGACTAAGTTAGTCTGTAAGTTACATTGTACAATAAAAAAAAAGGAAAAACAAGAAATTTTCAAGAACAAGCTTTTAACCCTGAGTGCAACAACCATGTCTTGGTAAAACTTCGTGAACACAAAATTAAACACCGTACACAAAATTTCGTGTCTGTACTGTTTGACCATTGAAGAGTTCCTTTATCTGGAGCGAATCCTGGAGGTCGATTCAGATCATGCTTACCCTAAAATTGCATTGTCATTGGAACTGAACCAAGATGTAAAAATTCAACTCCGTAGGATAAGTGTAAATGGTTCTAATTCAGCTTGCAACATTTGACCTAAACAAACTAACATACAAACATTGCAAGTTAAATAAAAGCTTGTAAAAACAATAATTATTAATAATATTAGTAGCTAAAAGTTTTTTTTTATGTACAGTAAATCTAATACCTGCTAATTTTCTGAAAGCACCTTTAGAAAGCAGTTAGGTCTTCAAGTGTTTCTTTAGTTTGCGCTCGTTATGATGTTATTTTGAACGCTAGTTTCAGCAGTTCCAAATGGAATGGAGTCTAAATAGACTGAATGCATTTGTGCTTCTTATATATATTGGTTTCTGCACCGTGCAACCCTTTAACTGGTTTTAAAATGTTGGCTAACTCGTCTGCAAACTTTTCAATCTCAACTCCATGGTTAAATAATATTCACGCATTTAAAAAACGAAATCTGTCAGAATATAATTCTGGATATTTTACACACAGCATCATCTACATAACTGATAAACTACTTATTAACACACAGACCTGAGACAAATATTAGCAGATCATACAAACGTTTGCCCACTGCACCAAAGAGGTCGTCTAAAATAGAAAATAGAATACTATGAGTAAAATCATGACAAAAATGTGCCCGGATGAAGCCGAACCTTAGCTTTGTAAGCAATAACGCATGAACGCGAAATACTTCAGGTCAAAAGCCCTTTTACAACACGGTTTCATTTATTTGCGTGAAATGACTCTGTGAATCACAACATTAAACAAAACAATAAACGTTGATGTCTATTAAATGGCAACGGAACGGGAACGGTACGGAGCAGGGAGGGCCACCTTATAGAGACCAGAACTCGTTACCGTTCTGCAGAATCCTATTATCACCACATTCATTGCCCAGCCTCTTCAGATTTTTTACTAGACCGCCTTTTTTGATGTTACATTTTCTATTGTCAATTATAGCTTCCCCCAGCAAGACGAAAATAAAGTGAGGGTTAGTTTATTTTCCTCTTTTCAAATCAAATCATCTATTGTTATTATCTTCCCATTCCGTGTCTCTCCACTGCAGCCTTTGCGCAGACAGAAATGACACAAATCCGCAAACTTTCGGGTCGACTCAACCCGACAGCGTAGCATTCATAAACTTTCCGAAACAAAACGTACACTCGTAAACTAAACGGGCAAAGTTAAACAAATGCCCATCTCATTCTGGATGTGAAGGCTTCTGTCTGCACCTTTCAGATTAGCTACCTACTATGTTGTTGATTTAAACTTTAATAAATTGCCCGAGACGTGAGAAGACACGCTATGTTAGCTCCGAAATTGCATTCCCCATATTCTTTTTAAAGCTATCATGGGAAATCTTTCTAACAAATTTTATTTGGCAGTTATTAAAACCTAATTCGACAAATTTTCTATTTTCACCATGTCTTCCGAACCCTGAAAAAGCGCTAGACAGCGCCATAGCCAGACAGTGTTGTGTGGTGATAAAACCGTGGAAATATTTTATGGCAAAACTTATCTGCAAGCCTTTCTTGAAGTACAAAACGACAAAACGAAACGGAAAAAGTATATAGCGTTTTGTATGAGATGAGACGAACACGGTGTTGAATTTTCAAGTCCTTTGAAACAAAAATCAAGCATAAAAAATCTTAGTCTCACGCGGAAGTTAACAATTTTTCTGAAACTATTAGGATTGTTTATTCCTATAACAATTTAGATCCTTTTTAAATTATATGTCAGGGAAACAAGGAAAAGGTAAATATTTATGAGCACTTATTTCTTATCTTACAGGTACATCGCGTTTTATGAATAACATGGATAATTTCGTCGTTTAGGTCATACTAGTCCTTCCAGTAGATAACGCATATTGAACAACAAATATTTTAATAAGCTTTGTGTATCGGGTACCTTGGTAGTTTACTTTTTACAGATGTTTTTAAATAATCTTTTAGATATTTTTTAGTGTTATGAATCAGTTTAATATTGTTGTTTTATTTTATTCATCTCGTCACAATGTGTCTAGTTCACTAATAGGTTTTAATTATTATAACAAGAAATATTTGTGACCTTGTGACTGTTTGACAAAATGGAAACTCGTTACTATCGGTTCTCTACATAATCTGCTGCTTATACACTCGCGAGCAGCTGAATCGACTCAACCCTTCAAAATTTACGAAGTGTTTTTTTTTCAAAAATAGCTGGAATAATGAGCATAAATTCTTTTATTTTTAAAAGTTTAATCTTTATGCTTCAAAATTATACCATTATTGTAAAAATCTACCCACTACTTTTTAAATTAATCGGGTTTGAATGGAAAGTCAATGAAAGTTAAGTTAATAAGAGTAAATATAGGGTTGATCGAAATTAAAATAAAACGGAAAATGTATGTTTAACAATCAAGATTTATTATCTAAATACTTGGTGTTGCCTCCCCTAGCTTTGATAACAGCTCGAAGGCGGTTTTTCATCGAACTGATAAGTTTTTTGATCAGTTCTTGAGGAAGCCTTCCCCACTCCTCTTCCAGCGCTATCTTTAGCTCTTCGATGCTTGTAGGCGCCGGATTTCTGGCTCGTTTGAGTTCGTCCCATAGATGCTCTATGGGATTGAGGTCAGGACTTATTGCTGGCCGTGGTCCGTATACCAACTTCATCCAAGAACTGACGAGTGATTCGTGTGTTTGCATGACAATGCCCATGACACCGGGCATTGTCATGCATTAACAGCAAGCCGTCCTCGATGAAACCTTCATAAGGCAAGATATGGTCGAGAAGAATATCTTCCACATATCGCGCAGCAGTCAGATCGCCTCCTCGGCCTCCACCAGGGATGAAAATGAGCTCCGTTTTTCCTTCCAGCGAAATGCCCGCCCACATCATACAGGAACCACCGCCGTAGGCTACTGTTTCGGCAAAACAACACTGCGCAAACCGCTCGCCTGGACGCCTGAAGAACCGAGCTCTTCTGTCACTGCCAGACACACTCTGCACTCGTCAGTGAACAGGACTGACCGCCATTGCTCAGCACTCCAATCAATGTGTTCGCGAGCAAATTCAAGGCGCGCTTGGCGGTGAGCTGTGCTCAATTTTGGGCCTCTGGCAGGCCGTCTTGGAATGAGGTTCGCTTCTCTCAATCGTCTTCTGACCATCCATTGACTGATAGATACTCCTCGAACTTCTCTGAGCTGCTGCTGGACAGAAACACCAGTGAGATGACGATAAAACGGTCGTCTCTCTCAGAAGTAAGCCTACGCCGACTGGTGTCTGGCCTCCTAGAGTAAGAACGAGTCTCTTGGAATCTTCTGTACACCCTCGACACAGCAGATTGGCTCAGGTTTAGTCGACGAGCGACTTCTCGCTGGCTAAGGTTCTGTTGCAGCAAAGCAACAACTTGAGCGGCTTCTTCTGATGATGTATCCATAGTAATTTTAAATCAGCGATCGTAACTTGCGTAGGTGTGTTTAGGTTCACGTTTGGTAAGCGACTGATAAGCATGCACTGCTTGCAGGGTGTTTTATAGGAGGTTGCAACGCGCCCGTGCAACTACCGCGTCGAGCGCATTTTTGATGCATTCACGAATATAACGATATTAAAAAAAAATAACTGTACAAATTTAAATGATTGGTGTTATTATAAAGCCTAAACATCAAGCTACAAAACAAATTAAAAATTAAATACATTATTTTCGAAAATGTTACATTTTGTACTTTTTGTAGGGGTGAGTCGATTCAGCTGCTCGCGAGTATAGCTTTATTGACACTATTATTTTATTCAGTTCTAGTTTAACAAAAACTTATTATCATGGGTTTATTCCAAAAACTATCGTGAACTTGACTATTCATATTGTAAAAACGGGAATTTTCACATACTGCACTATCGGTGAAGGCACCGACTAAGTTTCGACTCATTCCGAGAGTCTTCATCAGGGTGAGTGGTCGCGACTTTCTCCCTCCGCGTCGCGCCGTGCACTTATCAGTTTGGATCTTTGTAGATAACCAAACCGGTTTTTTATTTAAAAAAAATAGTTAACTGACAGTTATACGGAAGCTAAACGACCTCGAGGTTAAAGCTCGTTTAAAATGAAGTGGTATGTGAAAACGTAAAATGAAAACCATACTTTAAGCAGAAAGTTTATTACAATTTTATTTTATTCTGAAGGAAACGGATAACGTAGAATTTAAAACGTTAAACGCATTTATGTATTGTTTTAATGACGGTCACTTGGGACTTGGCTCTCTGACCGGATTAAAAAGAGGTCTTGAGTTATTCCGGAGGTACGAGGTTCTAATTTGAGTTAAGCCAAACCAATACTCCCGTACTCACATTGAAATCACAAGGATTATAAAGAATCATCGATTTATGAACTAATTTAATTCAAGATTTTAAACACTGAATGTAACTAGTATTATCATTATCTATTTCTTAATTATTACTACACATGACACTCTTAATTTGATTTATTCTAAATTATTACTAAGTACCTGTGGCTACATATTATAAAAGTTACAAAACTACTTTCTGGGGGTCCAAAGTCAAACGACGAAAACGGAAGCCATATAATTTCATCATGCCCGTCTGTTTGCATGGCCGTCCGTCCGTGTCATCATCATCATCATCATCAGCCTATATTAGTCCACTGCTGGACATAGGCCTCCCCTAATGAGCGCCATAGCGCCCTGTCTTCAGCTTGCCGCATCTAGCATCTGCCTGCAGTCTTTCGCAGATCGTCATCCCACCTGGCCGGAGGGCGTCCTACACTACGTTTGCCAAGTCGCGGTCTCCACTCAAGAACCCGTCCGTCCGTGTGCCACACCCCAATTTAGGTTCAGCTTAATTCATAACCAAATAACCAAACTAAATTAAATAAAAGAGTTACTTTTTCGCGCACCCACGCGTACAAGTAAAGTGTAGATGATTTTTTTCATTGCTCTATCATGTGTAGGGGATCATTGAATAGGTCTCTAAAAACTTCCCTTTTAAGTGTCCTTAACTATTATTGATTTTAAGTCCTCGTTCTCGTATAAAGTATCCAAATAGCAAAATTATAAATTTAATGAGTAGCGGTTTATAGGGACTACCAATGAAAATTCGTTTGATGTATTTCCAATAATCACTTAAGGAGTTATGAGGCAACTTCGGAACCCTATTATGTCGTAGCAGAACACGTCTTGGGCATTTTATTAATTAACAAAGTAGAAGTTAAATTAGTTAAGTAATCAAAAGTATACTTGGTACCTATTGCAATGTTCTATTCAAATCCTATTCTAGAGCCATTAAACACCATTGGCACTAACGAGAGGTCATCAATCAGTTATTCGTTGTTTACACATCGACTGCATCGGACGATCAAATCGCGTGTTGGTAGTTGCTTATACTGGCCAGTGGAAGTAGACCTTAAAATGTTCAAAACTGAAGTTGGGTTCAGTATCGAAATAATGTGATCGAAACTTTTCCCAAAACAAACACGCTCACAACTATTTACCCCTTGATGGTCATCATATATACTCAGTGAGTAGATCTTTGAGGATACGAAGTAGGGAATGGCCAGAAGCACGTCCAAATATAACATTTAGTATATGTCCGCGTAGGTAGCATTTCTATCAAATCGAACATTGTATTACCACAAATGTCTTCAAATACGTGTACTAGTAAAGAGATAAACAGATTACCTATTTGTTGAATGTAAATTAGAAACTGTAAAACATATTTATGAACCCAACCTCTTTGGCATTCATACCGTGGGAAAGGCCGCGTAATGTTTACAAGCGACCTCCTTCTCCTCTTGTGTTTCTTAATACTGAGGTTCGTGACCCCTTCCCCGGTATAGCTTTTCTTGAACGATGTTGCGTCATACTGTATAAGCTATACGGCTTCTTAGAGTTTTGAGTCGATCGAGTTGTGCGGATCTGAGGATCTATGCTGAGTTTATAACATGTCAAAACGTTGACCGTATCGACAAGATTTCCATACAAAAATTGACGAAACGGTCACGTTTCGTCAATTTTTGAACGTATTTGTAACTCAGAATAGGCCCTCTGGTCGGACGGTAGCGACCAACCTTAACGATGTTCACGGGCCAACCATGATCTCTTAAAGCAATATTATAATAATATTACACCTAAATTTCGAATCTAATAAAATCTGGTGATTCGATAGACAGCACTAGTAATGAAAATGTAATGTTTTTTGTGAGACTGAAATGAGAAATCACGAGTGGCGATTTGCGGAACACCAAGTGCGCCAAAAGCCCTGATTGATTGAAAATGAAGTCAGCCCTACCTCGATCATTTCCTCCAGAGATCTTTATAAAATGGTCACAGCGCCAGTAAATTAAAATTACTCGTAACCCCACAATACAAATTGAATCAATCCAACACAGTGACAGTTAAAAAGCATTGTTTCATAAATTGTTCTAAGGATACTGTTTCGAATGAGGTTTTCTAAATTACTACGGAAAATGAAGAAAGTTGTTGTTGTGAAGGATATTTTGGGGCCGAACAAACTCATTCTGCCTGAACAGCCTAATCATGATGTAAGTACATTATTGCGTGTGCCCTTAGCTATTTAGATGAAAAATAATCGTAGCTCTTAATATCTGTGGATGATATTAAGAGCTACGATTATGACTTGCTACGGACTTGCTACGAAATTGCTACGACTTCGATACTCATTTGCTACGCTGACAATAAAAAAATAATTGTCATTAAGTTTGCTTAATTTTCAAAGCATCATAATTAATTATCAGTTTGGAAGTCTATCATCACAATTGGCAAACCTTGTCCTCAAACAGCAGAATTAATCAATAAAAAAACAAACACGCTCACAACTGTAATCCCCATGATGTAGATCCTCAGATCCATACTACGTACTCAGATTTGTGAGGATACCAGGCAGGGGTAGTCAGAGACACTTCCTAACATTATATTTAGCTCATGTCTGCGTTTTACGTAGTATTTAATACAAGCTTCTGACCACGGCTTCGCCCGCGTAGTATCCGGAAAAGTAAAAAGTAGTATATGTGTTATTCTGATGTTTAAGCTATATTACTGTTAAGTTTCATCGTGTTTCAGTTTTGCGTGAAAGAGTAACAAATATCCATCCTCACAAACTTTTACGTTTTTAATAGTAGTATGATTTTACGTAACTGATCGTAGGATGGTCATCTAAAAAAAATATGTCGGTTTCCTCACGATGTTTGGACCTGCACCATTCCGAACACGTGTTAAAAGCATTTAAATTTCTGAAACTAAATTAAAAAAAATATGAAGTTAAATTTGGTTGGGTGTTGCTGTCTGATAATATTCGTAATGGCTTAACAGATAAGTATAAAATGTTTAATACATATACTAGCCTACTTTAATCCAGATACCACACGACTGAAGCCGCGGGCAAAGGCAAGTTATCTGTTAATAATTTTAAATACAAATACAAATGTTTTATTGAGTTTCCAAAGATACTTAATATTAACAATGATGAAATTTCCTTTTAAGTAAAAAATACTTGTCATAGGAAATTTCGCTCTTGCTTAGGTCTAATTTAACAATTATTTTGTAGGGCGATGAAAGTTTTTAACATTTGGTCTGATGCGAATTATAGTGTGTGTGTGTGAAGTGTAGTGCGAGTGTAAACTGTGTGTGTGAAGGTGAGCGATGAGTGTATGTTTAGTGAGTTCCACTGAGAACACCGATAATTTTAAATCACACAGGAATTCCTGGAAGTAATGAACAAAGTGTTCCTCTACTCTTCGGTTTTCGGAATAATGGGGTCAAGGAAGCTCATTGTCAGGATATGGAGTGTTTTGGTGCTGACCAGCCTGCTAGCCGTTGTTGTGTTCTCTATATGGAAGGTCATCAAAGCTTTAGGGGGATGGGCGAGAGACACTACTGGACACAGTAAGTATTTATCTGGGATCAGCCATATCAGACCCAACAGACATACATAGTCCTGACCCCACATAAGAATTCCCTGTGTCGTGGTTATCAGGGACTACGAGTACCATAGTACACACTCATTGTATCCTGACTTAATAATAATAATAATAATAAATAGTGCTAGATATTTTTACACAGCATCATCCAGCCTTAAACTAAGCAGATCTTGTATTATGGTAACTACATGACTGATAATACTACTCATATTTTTTTGTCAATACGTACATATTATTTGCAGATGATACAAACATTTGTCACGTGGCGGGAATCGAACCCGCAACCTTCTGCAACTATGGCGGGCCTTCGCCCACTGCGCCACAGAGGTTGTCTTTGAATAATCGTCTGAGATGCAGAAGGTTGCGGATTTCCGGCACGGAACAAATGTTTGTATGATTTGCAAATATTTGTCTCGGGTCTGGGTGTTTTCTATGTATAATATGTATGCATTTACAAAAAAAAAGTATATAAGTAGTATATCAGTCATTCAGTTCCCATAACACAAGCTCTGCTTACTTTGGGGCTAGATGATGCTGTGTGAAAAATGTCCAGCATTTATTTATAAATAAAATAACATAAATAAAAATCATTTATTACAGACCCAAAGTTGATAAAAAGTCACAATAAGTAACTTGGAATAAATATATTCATAACATTTGTTCCGCAGCGGGGATCGAACCCGCAGCTCTTGCGTCGCTGCTGACAATTGCCCACCGCGCCACTAAGATCATCATTAAATTTATTTATTTGGTTTGGCCAGCCAGCCCATACACTAAACACTATTACTTAAAGCTTCCTATAATTGTATTATGAGCCCCTAATAGAACATTATCCCTTCCAAACAGTACCTTTCAGCCAGACACTCTTCATTCATTATTCAACTTTATTTGGGAACGCTTCCGTCTTATGGTAGATCAGTTGAATTATCTATCGATCATTTGCAACGGTCTTTAGACAGCTAGCTGTTTCATCTGTATTTTTGTATATACCATGTTGTACAGAGTTATATGAATAAATGTCTCCGTTTACGTTTATCTACACCGATATTGTCTAGGGTTTTTTGTTTGTCCTTGTTTGCCACCATTATGAAACGGCCTTTCTGTATTATCATAAGTATCTGCCTGTAGAATTCCCGTTGCTGGACCTATGTCCAAAGGTCTATACCTTAAGAGTGCAATGACTAACGGTCTTGAGCTACTTACATCCACCGACTTGCTGCAACCTAGTTATCAGTCCAACAGGTGTGGAGCCTTCCTACATTTCGTTGTGCGGTTTGCGGTCGCTATTTGAGGATCGATATTCCTCAGTGGTTGTCGATTCTACAAGTTATATGTCCTGTTTGTCACTGCTTATTTTTGTCATAAATCGAGTGACGCTGAGCACAAATTTATTGGGTACTTACTATTCAGCTTATAGTACTGATAGATACTATAGTCTATTCCAAATGCAGAACAAAAACGGTCAATGACCCAAGGTATTATACCGCTCTGCGTAAATTTATTCATCGCTTCCTTGTCGTTACAACATCGTTTATAGGAAGCGTCACAGCTCGCATGTCCGGATCTATCTTCTACACAATCGCCACAATTTCTCTCATCCTTGGGACCAAGTTCTCTCTATCATGGCAAGAGATCTCAGAGCACTGGGCGAAAGTGGAACGGATGATGATGATAAATGTGGCAAGTGATAGGACCCTGAAGAAGAAGATTGTAGTGGTGAGCTGCTTTGCGGCTGGATTTTGTACATGTGAGTAATTTATTGGCATTTTTGATCCGATCCATCTATGATCGATGATTGAAAGATAAACACTTTATTGTGTATAACACCATTTTACAGTACAACATACAAAAACATCACTAAAAAAAAGTACAATGGGCGGTCTTAATTTAGTGATTTCCTTCAAACATACCTCTACTTAGGATGGAGAAACTATGCAAAAGAATAGGACAGTGTAACTGTGAAAAAGAAAGAATTCGCGAAGGTTTGATACCACGATAACATTGTTATTTTTGTGTAATTATTTTACCGATCGTAGCATAGATGAACAATAATGAGTTACAATTTGTGCCCAGATCATTTTAGATGACCACTGTTATATCACCTTATCCAATTTAACAGTCGTATATGCTTGAGCCATAGTAACAAACAAAGATATAGGTATCTTTGTTTGTTACTATGGTAATATCTAGAAAAACATGATTTTTACTTTTTTTTCTTGATACGATTTTTATTAAGTTTACGGGCCAAGACGTTTCGGAGATTAAAAACTATCTAGCATATCCCATAACTGGGAATAATTCCTCATATAAGAGATATCGAGAACGGCTTTATCGTTTTACATTGAATTCAAGCTAGTTTGAGGTGAAACAGTGAACACTTTTGAAAGTATTCAGACACAAAAGGCGGTCAGCCGCCAGCTCAGCCGCATGTACGAATAGCATTTTAGCGCTAGATGTTTTAAATGTAACAACCAAGTTCTCGGACAAAGCTCGATCTTGTTTGTAATTTTACTTAAACTCATTTCAGTTGAACATTGGATAAGCATGATATCACTAGTAGGGCTCGACTGTCCACCGAAGCTAATCTTGAAGAAATACATTTTGAAGTCTCATGGATTTCTTCTTTTATGGAGTAAGTTTCATCATTTAAAGCTCTTACTTTTTCTTCTAAGACCAAGGTCCATGCAATTGATTCTCTGTTAGCTGCTGTCCAGGTTCAAAATTTCTGGGATACCAAAAAAGGAATTGTTCCGAGATTGTATTTGTTTCTGTACTGCAGACAAATCTTTTCTCCTTCCTATTATAGCCTACAAATTATTAGTGTGAAGTTATAGATAATTGGTTATTTAGGTGTATTAATGTTTGTTGCTAAATGTTCGTAACGACTAAACCGATTTGCATGAAATTTGGAATAAGTATGGTTCCTGATCTTGAATATCACATAAACTACGTTTTATCTAGAATCCACAATTGCAGAACCGTAGACAGGATCTAGTAAATTCATAACAAAAGACATAATTAAAGGCAATACTCAGAGGAGAGGAGAGGAACTCCGAGGTCTGATGATTTTTTTACAATCTCTAGGTGATTATTCTGACTGGACAGCTATACCACTCCTCATAATAAGCAGCATAGCCACAGCACTCTGGACCTTCCAAGATGTGTTAATAGTGCTGCTGAGTCTTGGCCTTACTTCACGGTATCACAGACTCAACGAGTGCGTTTCGAAGATCAGTGCGTTTGAGAAGAAGCAGATGAAATGGGACAAAGTAAGGTTTTCATTAATTCAAGATGCTGAAAATAACAGTTTTTTTTTAAGTGACAGCCCTGAAGCTAGATGATACATGTCTGAATAGAGAAAATGAGTATACCAATAAGTTTAAGTGTATGTAAAGCAGTATATATGTCATCTGCGTGGCTTACTTACTATAGACTAAAAAAAAACCTCTCATTGAACAAGATGAGCTAGCTAAGCAGATCATTGATAGTGAGCAGATGTCAATAATGCTTCTATTTTCATATAATTATCTAATTAGCTAGATATTGCTTGTTACTTTACGATTATTTACTGTTGCTAATTTAATTGGGAGAGAACTGTTTCCTTGCCTGGAGACAGGGAATTTACTATATAGGTGAAATAGTACAATTTGGCTAAATAAATTATTTCATTATTATGATTTTATTATCTCTACAGAAAACAGAGGCTCTGAAAGTGTATACGTGGCGTAAAATAAGGGAAGCGTTCGTGAAGCAAGCTGCTTTGGTGCGGAAGGTGGATGGCTTCATCGGAGGCATGGTCGTACTGTCCTGCTTCTGTAACTTCTACTTTATTTGCTTGCAACTGTTTCTGGGCATTACGTAAGTTATTCCGATGAAATTAAAATCACAAAAATATACTTAACCGCGTTTTATGTTTTCTAGAAACATATTTTTTGGTTCTCGATGCAACTTTATTTTACTGTATAGGTACTTGACAAATTATCAGAGTTTCGTTCAGAGATGAGGATAAAATCATTGTACTAGGTAGGTCTATCTATTTTACACAAAAAATATTTAATTGCGTTTTATGAAAAATCATTATTTATTTCGATCGGCCATACAGTGTGTTGCCGTGCCGCGTCAAAGCAAATTGAAATGCTTGGCTCTGAAATTTCTTTAGTTATGTAAGTTTAGTATTGTATATATATTTTTTTAGTTTTATGTCACTAGCTCAATTATATTTGCATGCTATCTTCAGTTTACAAATTGGTTTTGTTGTACATTATGTTGGTTATCGTTGAAATAAATAAAGAAATATTTCAAATTATCCCGTTTTACTTTTCAGGACCGGCAAATCGATTACCTCACTAAGAAGAGTATATTTCGGCGTGTCGTTCATTTGGCTATGCATCAGGGTTAGCAGCGTAGTGTTGTCCGCGTCAGATATAAACGTGCAGTCGAGGAGTGCACTGAACTATATCTACGAGTGTGAACCTCACAGCTATAACGTTGAAGTAAGTACGTAATGCATCGATGACATCTTCAGGACCTGGTCAAACTAACATGGTGTCAGTGGCGATCAAAGAGAACTAGATATGAAGTGGTTCTCAAAGTTTACTTATCGCCATCACTACCGCCTTTGCGTCAATTTAACCGGGGGATTGCGGGAAGTCAGTGGTCGGTGGATAAAGGTAACCCAAGCTTGTATGTCATGGCACTTGGAAGAACAAGCAGTCTAGCATTGGAATTCTACAGTCTGTTGATGATGTTGAAGCACGTGATGGTTTTATTTCTACAACTAATTTCTCAGTAGCTGGTGAATTAAGCACCAGCTGGCGTGCAGCTAAGAGAAGCTCACATTCCGTCAACCTTTTCATAGAATAGACCCATAGGGTCTATAGAGTTCATGTGACGGTAGATAACCCTAGAGTTAACGCTTCCAGCAAGCAACTTATAAGGCTTGTATAACATAAGGCTTGTGTAACGACTACTTGCGCGCGCGCCGCCGCCCTGCCATGCTAGAGGTGCCCAACTGTAGGACTAATCTGCTTAAGTTTGCCCCCATGTCACTCGATATCTATCTGCTCAATATCTTGTCTGCGAACAGCGTAGATATTTTTTACGATAAACTGCCGAAACTCCTACAATTAGCACAGGTAGTTTTAGAAACTATAGATTAGTCTACAAATCTTATATATTATATTCTATACTATATACTTACATATTTCATCGATTTAGGCTTCAAAAAAAAACCTGTAATGATGTCATAATGTATTCTGAATAAATAAATAAATAAACATGCTTTCTGAAACACAGGAACAATCAGTTATAATTCTATAACCTTTTTATCAACCATGGTATTTGACAGTCAAACTAAGGTCCGATCTTGAGGTTTGCCAACGAGTGATAGAGCGTAGTATTCTCGGTGTGAAAGTAACCGATCGTATTCGTAACACCATATTGCGCTTTTAAACTCAAATCACTGACGTCACTCATAATAAAAAATAAAATAAAAAAAAAGATGGCAGGACAAGCTGGACTTGTTTTAGAAGGATTAGTCCTCATTAGCACTGGCCAAAAAGTGGAAAGGGGATAGGGAAGCGCTTGCTCTGCTGTGGGACGATAATTAAAAAAATATATTTATTGACCAACAGAAATGATAGCATACGATTAATATTGAAAAACGATAATGTCTGCAGATGTATAAAAACTGTGTCGCAGACACCAACGCCCTCCTCCGTTATAAAGGATTGAGAGTTCCGATCAAAGTTATGGAACAACTAATAAAATAATAATAATGACCCACTAGTTGGCCAATCTCCTACCAAAAGTAAATAGGCATGAAACTACATGATTGTACTGTATTGATCGACTGATTGATAGGCAAGCTGAAAGACAAGCATTTCAGGACACTATCAGACCCTAAATCAAAAATATATTCCAGATGGATAGACTTCAAAATCAGCTGGTGAAAGACTACGTGGCTCTGAGTGGACTTGGATTCTTCTATCTAAGCAGAACTATCCTTCTACAGGTTAATGATCTATCCTTTTACAAACTTTGGAAAATATTTATACCCTACCTTAAGTTTCTAATTGAGTTGCGAAGAAATTTCAAAGCTTGATGAATAAGTAGTAACTTTAAATAACAAGTCAGTTGAAAGAAAAGTTAGTAGTACTTTTGGACAAAGCCTTAAATTAATTTATAGTAGAGAATAGATATTGTTGAAACGCCTTGTCATCTAAGTCTGTTACCGTGTTTCATAAAACTTAAAGTTTTTCATAAAATTTACAATTAATTTTGGAATCTCACTAACCAGGCAAATGACTCCAGGTACAAACTCAAAAACTTCTGAGTAAACATTTCTTTGAGTAATATTAGTCAATATATATACCAGCACATCGGAGTTAAATAAGGCGTGCATATTAGATATCTTGGTTTGTATATGACGATCTCGGTGGCGCAGAAGGCGAGTAGCTAGCATCAAGGCAAGAGGTGCGGGTTTGATTTTACAGATATTTGTGCTGGGTCTGGGTGTTGTGGTATAACGATACTCATAGTTCCTGATACCCACGACACAGGGAATCCTAGTATGAGTTGACGGTTATTTTTACCGTTTCTTTATGTATTTTTTTTGGCTTTTCTATTCTTTATTTTTAATTTATCTGATTTTATTTTATTGTTTTTTTATTATTTTCATTTCTCTTTTATTTGTATAATTTTGGTTTATACTCATCATTGTTTTTCATCTTCTTCATCTTCAAGGGAACTGCTGGATGAACGCCACTTCCATCTATTGCCAGTTTATCCTGTTATAGGCCATTCTTACCTATTATTTCCCTGCTTCTGAAACATTCCTGGACATCAAATAAGATAGCTTTTCTTATTTTTTTTAGATGGCCGGAGCAATAATAACTTACGAATTGGTTTTGATACAGTTCGACGATGGTGATGGCGCCACACCGGATGTGAACGATACGGCGGTTTTCAATGTTACTCAAACCTAGACATAAAAATATAAATTACATTTTTATTTAAATATTGAATAATCTTTACTTATACTATTCAAAATTGAAGAGAAAATCGCAGAAGTTAAAATAAGCATAGTAGAGAAATAAGTTATATATATGCACTTAATACATATGTAATTATGCAAGCTGGGAGTTATAACCAGACTCTCCTATATTATGCCTGATAGGAATATTATTTCGTAGCTAGGTAAAGTCAAAACTTTAGAAAGATCTCAACGTTTAATACAAATCTAGAATTTAGTTATTTTTAGGGTTCCGTACCTCAAAAGGACAAAGGATCCTATAAGGAACCCTCATAGAATCACTTTGTTGTCCGTCTGTCTGTCTGTCAAGACCTTTATCTCAGAAACGCGTGGAGGTATCAAGTTGAAATTAATATCAAATACGTAAGTCTGTAGTCCCTTGGGGGTGTAAAAATAACAAGCTTCTAAGTCAATGCCATAAATAAAATACAGCTATCTAAATATTATGCCTTATATTTGGACACTCGGAAAGTAAATCAAAACCTAAAGGGCACTTTCCATTGACCTAGAATAATAAAATTTGGCAAGAAGCAAGGTTTCATAACAAGAAGGAAAAAGAAAAAAAAATATTTTGTACTTTTATTACAGAATTTATTTCTTTCGATTTCGATTACATTCTTACATTGGCAGTTGGAGAATTGACCGTGACATATCGATGTATGGGCAAAAATTTTGACAACTACAAAGTTAAGTTTGTCTTTCAATCCGACTAATTTTTTCGTTAGAGCAATGTTTGGTGCTTTAATAGGTTATAAACTTGAGTAATGCTAATTGGTGAACATTACAAGCTTGTACGGAAACCTCGGCGTGCGAGTCAGACTCGCACTTTCCCAGTTTTTTAACGTTTTCATAATGATATCAATATTCAGTTGACTGAACATGGGCGGTAATAGTAAAGTAAAAAATGATAGAAACAACCAAAACAAACAAACACCACAACCCACAATTATTATTTTAGTACAAATTGTGGGTTCGTAATAACATGTCATTTTCATTATCCGTTCCTAAACTATTCAGTGAGTAAACTTTGAAAATATTATATATTTTCAAATTGTTTTGAACTCTATCACTTCACGATAAAGATGAAAAGTTTATAGTGCCAAGTTTCAATAACGCTTTGTTTGAATTATTGTACTCGTAGAACATGCAATTTTTATTGGTTTTCCAACAAAAACAAAGTTTGATTGCGACGCAATTTGACTAAACAGTGGTTTTAAAGTAAGTGCTCAGACGCCCATCACTTCTGAGTTTGACTCTTACGCCGATTGACTTTCATGGTGCTCAAGTAAAATATAATGGATTTTCAAAATTGTATCTATCACTGACAAACCAACTTTTTCAATAACCTTACATGCATTGAACACATTTTAATTTGTTCTTCCATCATAACTTGTACATCAGTGTAGCCAGCGGAATGAGAAGTGTTTCGTTCTAACATGGAATTGGTTTCCCGGGGAGACATAGCTGCTCTTCAAAACGATGTAAGGATTATTTTTATTTTATTTAATTAATGCTTTATTATCATAGTGCATACGATGTAATTAACTACATAAAATATGTACTTGTGTAACCTTTCAAAAAAGCTAAGCAGAGACTAAAGCTCTTTCTCCTTCTGATACGGACCGGTAGTTTTAGAGTACATTGATTTTCACAACTCTATCTCTATAATTGATAAAGAAAAAAATATTTTAGAATTAAGCACGCCTTTGTAATGTCATATCATTCCTGAACGGATTTTGATGAAACTTTACAGTAATATAGTTTATACATCAGAATAACACATATACTACTTTTTATCCGGGTACCACACAGGCGAAGCCGTGGGCAGTAGCTAGTAAATAATAAATATGGAGGTGTGATTTTAGGATTTTCTCCGAACAATAAATGAAGTATTCTCTATCGCACGCTACATCGGTATCTCGAACCTCGGATCGAATGGGTTCTTTATTTGGTCGGGCATCGTTTTCATATCGCTGGCTGCGATCGAAGTGGCTGCTCTTTGGAAGGTCTTCAGACTATTGGCTGGATGGGCAGTCAACACATCTGATGGACGTAAGTTTTATAGTAATCAACAAAATACCATCTCATTTTTTAATATACATACGTTTATTCATACAACTATGAATAAGTAAATACCTACAGATGAAACAGCTTGCTAACTGAAGACTGTTGCAAACGATCTATTGATAGCTCAACTGATCCAGATCACTACCAGACGGAAGTGTATATAACTATATACATAGTTGTATGAATAAATGTATTTATATTAACTGATACTTTGAAAAAATAAAAATGGTGACAGAAATAAAACTAGTGTCACCCCATATCATGCAATGTCCTGTACACACGTTTTATGCACAGCAAAGTTATTAAACAGATGGAATTTATATCTGCATTGCGATATTTTATTGATGTCTGCTATCAACTAAGTAAAGGCATTTTTTTCTGAAGCAATTCTCATTATATCGTCGCCAATATGAGGCGATGGGCTTGCAACCTGTCACGTGGAATGATAAATACTTGCGAAACGCGGGCTTATTCCCGCCCCTACTTGGTGATCTCAAAGACTTACTCACTGAGGATGTGAGCATGTTTTTTTTTGTTTGTTTTTTATTCTCATAGTGGCTGCCTCCGTGATTTGCATGCAGTATGCATATATATATTATTAACTATTGTTTATGTCGTTAGTGTTTTATGTCTTATTGTGTAGTTTAAAGTGATTTGTGTATGTGTAATATGTCATCCTTTATGTAAAATTCCGTATACAATATATATTTTGTTAACATTGGGATAAATAAATACAAAAATAAAATACAAGTACATGTAAAACTATCTACATTTTTATAGTTAAATCTTTAGTAACAAAAGTCCAGCAGAAAAACAAGTCAGATAAGGGGAAGGGTTGAATGAATTCATTGGAAAAATATGTACGAAAAAAAAACACCAGGATAGATAAAAAGATGAATTTGATAAACTTTAAGGAATAAAATCAATCCAACTAATATTATAAATGCGAAAGTTGTGAGGATGGATGTTTGTTACTCTTTCACGCAAAAACTACTAAACGGATTTTAATTAAACTTACTAGCTTTTACCCATGGCTGCGCCCGCGTGGTAACCAGGTAAAAGCAGCCTACGTGTTGTTCTTATGTATAAGCTATATAACTGTAAAGTTTCATCAAAATCCGTACAGTCGTTTTTGCCTGAAAGGTAACAAAAATCCATCTTCACAAACTTTCGCATTTATAATATTAGTAGGATAAATCAGAATAACATATAGGCTACTTTTTATCCGGGTACCACGCGGGCGAAGCCGTGGGCAGAAGCTAGTATTTCTATAAATTGAGAAACCAAAACGCCGTATAATGCTTAGAATTTTAAACCAAATTTACCAGATTTTAGTGATTCAAATAAAATGCAGTTTTATTATTTGCATTTGCATAATCGCTTCTTGTCTGGGATTCAGGATCTCATTTTACCTATTCAGCAGGATTTTATATCTCTATTATCAATAAAAAAAATGATTTTGGTAGGTAATTCGATCCAGGCAGATATAAAATATAACGTTATTTAATTCCACATTAATGTAATTGTGATTTTTATTTAAAAATCTAGTTTGACAACCTCTGTGGTGCAGTGGGCGAACGCCTGCCTGAGACGCAGAAGGTTGCGGGTTCGATTCCCGCTGCGGGACAAATGTTTGTATGATTAGCAAATGTTTGTCTCGGGTTTGGTGTTTTCTATGTATAATAAGTATGTATTTACAAAAAAAATGTATATAAGTAGTATATCAGTTATGAAGTTCCCATAACACAAGCTCTGCTTACTTTGGGGCTAAATGATGCTGTGTGAAATATGTCCAGCACTATATATTTATTTATTTATTAATTATTTATTATGCCTGCAGTTCGACGGGTTCAAATGTACGTCAATTGGCTAATGTTTGTATGTTTGTTGGTATGTACGTCTAAAAAATAAAAAAAATACATATTCGGCATTCGGTGGCTGTCATTGCGTCCGTGGGTGGTGGCTTTTGCATCTCAATAACAATACCGCAGGGCAAGCTTGTGGCGAGTGTGGCTCGCCTTAGCCGGCCAGTCAGGGGCATAAACGACCTCTGTAGCGCAATGGGCGAAGGCCCGTTTGAGAAACAGAAGATTGCGGGTTCGATACCCACCTAGGGACAAATGTATGATCTGCAAATATTTGTCTCAGGTCGGTTTATTCTATGTATAATATGAATGGATTTACAAAAAAAGTATATGTGTAGTATATCAGTCATGTAGTTTCCATAATAGCTCTGCTTCGTTTTGGGGCTAAATGATGTTGTGTGAAAAATTATTATTATTAATTATTATGAAGCCCGGGAGTAGCGTTTAATGAAACTGCAGCACAACTCTTAGCACCATCCACACCAAGGTTGCCCCTACGTTGCCTATCGTTGGCACTTATGGGGGCCCGTTTAGTGGACGGTAAGTCGTCATCTGCTTATGATTCGATGTATTTTAGTTAAAATTGACAAGCGCAATTTTTATCTACATAGCCCATCAAGCATTTTATAGCATGTACTCCTGCTATAGTCTAATGTTTTACCCATTGTTTTTAATAGTACCCATGTGTCGCCATCTACACAACAATATCTTTTTAATAAGTATAAAAAGGCTGCATTGCTTTGGCTTGCGCCCCACAAATGCCTCTCAAAGGTCCAACCCCAGATTCAATAAATCAGTAAAATACATAATTAATTAGGTACAGACAAGTTTTGTTCTGTCATAACTAAATATATATTTTATGTTTTTCTTTTTAATACAACATAAGTGCAACGTTTCTCTGTAAGCGGGGCTACGGTGCTTCAAATCGAATCATTCTAAGAAGTTTGACTATATGACTGGACCAGCTATGGCAGAATTCCTGTATCAAACGTGTGGTTGCGGGTTCAATACCCACTGAGATTTATATTTTTGTAAAATGTATTTATATTATTTTTCAGGAGGCCTGGTAGAAAGGTTATCAGGATCAATTTTCTACGGGAACGCAGTATTATCACTCGTATTCTCTTTAAAATTCATTATGTCATGGACAAATCTGTCTTATTACTGGTTTAAAGCGGATTCTATGACTGGCTTCAAGTTACCTCCTGATGTGAAGATACGGAAGAGGACAATTGTGGTTACTGCTTTTGTGACCTCTTGTGCTACTGGTAAAATAATGAATTTGTAATAATCTAAAAACTTAAAATTTTTAAAATCCCCATTCGCTTTAAGATGTCAACAGACAAAGACTTTGATTTTGATTTTGACTGCCTTAAAGCGGATTCTATGAGTGGTTTCAAGTAACCTCCTGATTTGAAGATACGGAAGAGGACAATAACATTGTGGTTACTGCTTTTGTGTTGCTGCCTTGCGCTACTGGTAAAATATTGAATCTGCAATAAAAACTTGATCATTTTTAAATCCCTATTCGCTTTAATAACTCAACAGCTTAGGTAACTCATCAGCTGAAATGTGATTTGTTTTTTTTAATATGCCGTTCATATGTGTGTGAACTTTGACATAGAATCCATTTTTTTTTCAGTGGAACACACTTTAAGTATGATGTCTGCAACTGGGCTAGACTGTCCTCCAGCAGAATATTTCCAAAAATACATATTGAGCTCTCACGGATTTCTCCTGCAAAGTTGTATGTTATTTTTTATTAATTTTTCAGATTTCATTATTATTCTTAAAATAAATTAATATTATCCTAGTAATAATACAATCTAGCCTATGTTAGGCTAATTAGTAATTTAACACTGACCTAGTTTTATAAAATAAAGTATAGCTAAGAACGTGTTCACTAACACGTTTCTTACTATCTGTATTTAAGGATAAGACTGTTCATATGTTCTTAATATGTAGCATTGACATGAATTTCACTACATTAACATTAATGTAGTGAAATTCATGTCTTTACACTAAACTAACTCAAAGGGTTTGGTCCTTTGGAGTCTTCTAACTACGTCCGTGTTGTCGAGGAGCCGGATTGCCTCGACATTCACATGATGATGAAGTCTATGCTCGTGAGCTTCTGCATATTTTTTAATGATTGTATCGACGACCTCTACCTCTATGTTGAGGTCTCGGTGGATGTCGTCGTTTCTTATGTACCAGGATGTTAAATATTTGTCTATAAAAATTTAAAATGTATTTTTAAAATGCATTGTCCAGATGATATAATCTATGCAGGGTTCGAGTGTCTAGCACGTTTCAAATCGGATAGTTGTGATCACGTGCCCATTATCGTTCACATAAGCATGATCATCACGATTTCTGATCTAAATTTGAATTTAATTTGAAACTTAAACGCGTAAATTGTCTCTTCAAGTCACGTTCTAATGCTGTTCCACACTGCTGTAGTCAAAGTAAAAATTATATGAGCGAGTGAAATATGTAAACTTTTTCTTTAAAACAATTAAATTTTGATCACATGCAATTTTTTACAAAATCTAAAAATCTGAGTGATTATTAAATTTCCCGTATTGCAGCGTCTCCTAGTGATGTGTGACGTTAAAACCTATCAATGTAAGAACTGAAGCCACATAAAAGATCGTTTGCAAAATCCACAATACAATTGGATAAGCCGTTTCGGAGAAAAATTACAAGCAACCTTTCCCCAAACGCTCCGCGGGCTTTTTACGTCACGGGTGAAAAATGAAGGAAAATGCATTCTTTTCACTTTATGGCCGTTCCCATGACTATGATCGCTCCGCACACTTAATCGAGATATTTTATTGTTCAACTAGCTCCAGTGTGAAAGCAGCATAACTAATCAAGGGAGACGCAGGACTTCTCTTTATAATCGTCACCTTATTTTTTATATTTGTTTTAGATGAGTACAGCTTATGGATAGCCATCCCCATTTTCATAATGAGCAAGATTGCTACTTTACTATGGAACTTTCAAGATTTGATAATTATTCTTATCAGCATGGGGCTGGCTTCAAGGTATCATCGACTGAACGTCTTCGTAAAACAAGTGATCAGACATGAAAAGAGAAGTAATAATGCTGAAAGAGTATGTAATTTTTTTATAGATCATATCAACCTATAAATATAAGAAAATAAGCTTAGATAGTTATAACATATGTATGAGAAAATGAGTGAAGCTTTCCCAAAATGCCTAATCATTTGAACATTGTCAATATTACAAGTTCTGTTGTTTTTCTCAAACTGGATTAAAGTACATACAAACCCAAAATTTCGGCAATCGTTTACATAGGTCCTTACATTTTTACAAAAATGTATTGATTTGTTTACAGATCAGAACTGACGACTACATCCAGACCCAAATCTGGCGGCGAGTAAGAGAGGCGTATGTCCGGCAGGCCGCTCTCGTACGCAAGGTAGACCGTAAACTCGGAGCCCTAATACTATTGTCCAACATCAATAACCTTTACTTCATCTGCCTACAACTTTTCTTGGGAATCGGGTAAGTGAAGTTTAGGAAAATATACATACATTAGAGTCACGCCTGTTTCCCGGAGGGGAAGATAGAGACAAATAAAATAATTTTATTTCTCGAAGATCACTTACGAATAAAAACTAAAAACGATCGGTTAAAACTAAATCAACTTACTGGAGGTGAGGTCCCTATGTGCGTAAGTATGCACATTACGTTACACAATAAATATGAAAATTCTTATAGATTATGATGCACGAAAAGTTTATAAAGGTAGGCACCTATCATCTATCGTTCTTTTCCTAATGAAAGGTAAGTAAGAAAGCTTACTATAAAGCTGGTGCTTACCTAAGTCAGAAAATGAACATTGCTATTCAACGAAGCAATGTTGCCAGCCTTTTGGGTACCCTGCCTGGGGTCGGTGACTTGAACTCTGTTTTTTACCCGTCAATCCACGTTAAACCAAGGATTTTAGTGTATATTATCTTGGCCTGTCTCCAGAACATCTTCAATTTGTTCAGAGTACGTACGCCTAAGCCTTCCCTTATATAGGAAAATATAATATACATTGATACAAAAAGAGGCAAACACTGAAGATGAAAGATTCTAGACGGTTAGAAGAATGACTCGCGATTAATTATACAATTCAATTATCAAGATTAATCAAGCATGTACTTGTTTAGCACTAGACATGATACATATAAGTAAATATAATAATCTTATGACTATACTTATTGATCTCTGTTCATTGAGAATAAATCTTAAAGTACATTTAAGTAATTAATTAACTTCGTCTAAGCTGATGTATTATTATATAAATAATATAAAATGTGATAATGTAATAAAATATCTTCTTTATATTTATATTTCTCGTTGTTTCGGTTACTTATTGCTCTTAAATCGATGTGCAATTTTAGCCATTTCCGAACAAAACCCTTTCAGATTTAACAGGGTTTTATTAGGTATCAATACAATTATCCTACCTTATATTGTAAAGACTAGTTTTTATGTTTGTTTGCTAATAATCTCTGTAAAGACTTAACTGATTTGGAACTAATTTGGTACAGATTTTGTTCGTGATAAGGAATAACACAAAGGCTACTATTTTATATTTTTATATATAAAAAAATGCCTTTGTGTTATTTTGTGATAATTTTCAAATTCTGTAATTTTTTTTTATATTTTCCATAGTAATAATCCTACAGCTTTATACATTTTTATCGGATCTGACAGAGTTTCTTACACACTGAATGTATCTGTGACCTACCCTTAAAGATGTCAACAACCCTTCTCGCTTTCATAAAAATATGTTTCCACAAAAAGTTCAATGAACGATTTATACTCTTTGATCATAAAAGTAGTTTTGATTTAAATATTATTTCACTCTTTGAACTAAACTCATTCACAAACGGCTTTATAAATCTGTATTATAATAATCTTGATTTGAAAAAGAAAATTTATATTGCTTCTTTCATATGAAGTGATCCACGATAAATAATTGGATTTGGTTTTATTTTGTGCTGGCGAATATGAATTACGTAGATTTAAACCCATGTCATGTACCCGTGGATTTTTATAATCGCTTTTATGAACATAATATATAGCATTATCGCGTGCATAAAACGGAGAAACGAAAACATCGCGAGGAAACCGGCTGCCCAGAACCTAAAACTCTGAGGCATTATGCCCGTCGGTTAGCGTTCCAATAAGCAGCGGTGGTAAACCCACGTGACTGCATTCCTACACAAAATGTATACAAAAATGCTGTCTTTTACACAAAACTTGGGCAAGTGACAAATATGATCTTCAAACATGCGTCTGACTACCCCTGCTTGCTTGGTGATCTCACAGATTTACATTACTACTAATGTGAGAAAAAAGCTTGTTGGTAAACGGTTCACAATTAATAGATCGGCGTTTTTTTCAGGAAAGTCAGTGGGACCATCATGCATAAAGCCTACTATTTTCTGTCTTTGGGTTGGTTGCTGTTCCGGGCATGTAGTGTCGTTTTTGCAGCATCCGATATCCACACTCATTCCACGAGGGCTTTGTCCAGTTTGTTTAAGTGCCCAGGATCTAGTTATAATATTGAAGTATGAACTTTTGGATTTAATACTGAACTTTTTATAGCTTGAAGTAGGTACCTGCATGTTCTATATCTATTTGTTCCGGGTTCTAGTACCACGGTACTTGTAGATACTCACGACATAGGGTATCCTAGAGTGGAGTCAGGACTATACTATATGTTTTGGGTGTTTATTTATTTAT
Organism: Perizoma flavofasciatum; assembly: GCA_958496245.1. NCBI lineage: Eukaryota > Metazoa > Arthropoda > Insecta > Lepidoptera > Geometridae > Perizoma > Perizoma flavofasciatum. Next base: position 11,611,859 of record OY292423.1, read on the forward strand.
TTGCATTGAGTTTGAAGGCTGCATTAGAATAATCCTGATTTGAAATAGAAATCACAAAACATAAATTTATTATGGAACTATTGATACAAAAAGAAGGCTGATAAAATATAACGAGGGTGTAACAATATAATTGGACTCTTAAAAGAACAAAACTTTAATGAGATTCTTAAGAAAACAATACTTTTTCTGTCGTAGTTAAAAGATGACATATTTCAATTTAAACCTAATTGGTTGTTAGAAATGTTGTTTATATAAAACACTAGCCTCTGCCCAAAGATTTGCCTGTATGGCACCCGGATGGAATTATAGGCTACTTATAATATTATTCTAGATCACGAACATGTGCCAAATTTCATCCAAATCGGTTCAGTTTTTATGAAAATAATTTGCAATATAGGCTATGACTAGAATAACTTTGATCCCATCATTAATTGTGTTTCTACGCACTATTTTTAACCAAATTCAAAAACAAAGAAAAAATTATTAAAAACTAAAGACTAAAGTAAGGTATCAGAAAAGATTATGAGTTGTTGTCACCTCTACGCGAAATCAACTCTATGACACCGTCTTAACCCAATAATATCTCATTTTAATATTACAGATAAAAAGACTAATAAATCAGCTATCCAATGATGAAGTCACGTTGACTGGCTTGGGGTTTTTCAACTTAAATCGGAGGCTAATGCTTCAGGTTAGATTTCAAAATCCTACAAGCTTTTGCAATTTGATTTTTTAAGTTTTTTGTTGTCTCAAGAGAAGCCTATAAAATTAAAAAAATACATCTCTTTTTTTGCAATTCGATAATTCTGTTCTTAGTATTGAAATTATCGTGGTTTGGTATTATTTTAGGATATTATTACGACTATACCACGTACTTTACTATTCTCTTATCTGCTGACGTTTCGTTGATGGTTTATAGACCCTTCCTTATGAGCACCGTCGTGTCCGTGACTACGCGAACACGGTCGTAAGACGGGAGAGCGTCAGCAGAAGGATAAAGTACGTGATTTTACGATAAATATCCTAAAATCATACCGTTTTTGTTCTGTGTTCACTGAAGTGCATATAATAAACCACTTAGCTGTCGTTTTCGTTCAACTTCTCAAATTGTTGCGTACTCAAACCGACTTAAAGTACCTCATTTCAATTATGTTTTGCAAACTTTGTTCAGTAATAAGAGGAAATTTGCATGGCAAAACAAACATTTCTTTTTGTTTAGAGTTGTTTTACCATTCAAATAGCCTCCCTGGTCTACGAGTATTTTTTCTGACACACTGGTTGTGGAAATTTTGTTGTTGAACATTTGGTAAATGCTCTAATATGCGTCGATGAGCTTGCAACTTGACAATCTTAGGAATCTAATTTATAGTAGCAGTAGGCAAAGGCCCGCCTGAGATGCAGAAGGCTGCGGGTTCGGTTCCCTTTGCGGGACAAATGTTTATACGACCTGCAAGTATTTGTCTCGGGTCTGGGTGTTTTCTATATATAATAAGTATGTATTTACAAAAAGAGTAGTTTAACAGTCATTTAGTTCCCATAATACAAGCTCTGCTTAGTTTGGGGCTAGATGATGCTAATGTAAAAAGTCACCAGCATTATTTATTTATCTACCTGAAACTGACAAACTTGACTGCTGTAAATTAAACAATGAACTATTTGTACCTATATGTTTTGTTGTTTTTAATTTCACGTAACCAATCGAGTCCGAAACAAAATCGAAATGCCAAGGCACCGCTCTTTATAACTCTCAGAAGTGGCTTGCGTTAGACCATATTATGAAACTTTTCTGAACGCAACGAAATTTATGAGCAATAAATAACTTCTTGAACAAAGTGGGTATTTCAATATACATAGTTTTACCCAACTTCTCAAGAATTTAGGTAACTCTTTTAATGAAACAGAGCTTGCAACGTTTTAAGTAAAAAATAAATAAAAATAAATAAATTATAATATGATTGCTTTCAACACGGTTCGATCTTTGGATACGTATTGCATGAAACCTATATATCATCATCATCATTCACAGACTGCTTTCACCCACTGCTAAGTATAGGCCTCCTGACTCAGCCACTCCTCACCGTCCTATGCTAGCCTCAACCAGGTTCGTCCCGCAACGCTTACGATTTTGCCTGCCTATCTCACCACTGGACGACAGATTTATGTGAACGGTTCTTCGACGCCATTCAGTTAGCGCCTTACTCCATGTTTTGTCGTCTCACTGAGCCAGGCGTCCTGCTCAGCTCTATTTTAGTTCCGTGATACAATTTCTAACGTCTATGGCATTTGTTCGACTTCTGATCTAGACGATTGTCGGCAACGCGCGTGATGCCTCTAGTGTTGCAAGTCTCTATAGGTTACGGTAACCGCTTATCAACAGTTGGGCTGTTTGCTTGTTTGCAACCTTGATGGTATAAAAAAGTTAGGAAAACGATCTATAAGCTTAATGCTGAACACATCACGCTCCATAGCTCTCTGTACACAGTTTCCTGCGTGAGTCTAGAGGTATATAACACATGCACAGTATGATTCAACAGACTACTAAGAACGCAGAGACTAACACGTGTACTCGTACTTAGCTATGCAATAACGGAGAAGGCCGTGGGGTGACCAACGCAAGGCGTAGCACACGCACGGGTGCATAGCGCGCCGCGGAGAATATTAAAAACAACGTTTGAAGAGAATATTATTCTATAAAAGAAAGGAATAAAAAAGCAATTTAACTCTCATGCAACGTTGAGTGCATGCCATCTACGTGTGTAGTCACGACGCGCTGGCATCGGTCGATTTAAGTATTTAATTAGAAGTTTTATTTGAGTCTTTATCGCGTTTTATTTTTACTTTCCCAACGTTTTAACTGTGTCTTTCTCAATAAATCGGTTGAATGAAAGATCATAATTATTAATTTGGTTCCGCGCTCGGTTTCGGCGCTAATTCATTTCAAAATTTTAAATTCACGTAGTTTTTATTTGAATGAACACGTGACCAAACGGTGAAGGAAAATATCGTAAGGATACCGGAATGCCCTAGAACTAAAAATTCGAAGGCACGTGCCATTGGTTAGTGTTCCAATAAGTGGCGATGGGCCTACAACCTATCATGTGGAATGCTAACTACTTGCAAAACGCAGGCATGTACCAAGTTTGATGTTTGTACTGACTACCCCTGACTATACACTTCCGCAAGCTTCTATCTATGCATTCCATAAAACCAAATTTATCATTTGCCCGTCATTATTTTGCAATAGTTCATCCGTTTTGCTCTTATTTCTATTTTATTTTGTTCGCTTTGTTTCAGGTAGCAGCTGCTATTTTGAAGTACGAGCTTGTGTTGATACAGTACGACAGCAATTGAATTAAACTATGCTGACGATGGCGTATTCTGGTCTAAGTGAAAGATGAAATGCGTTTACAACTTCACTTTTCAATAGTTGAGATCAATTTATAAGGATAAGATTTTAGGAAATCTTGAATTCTTAAAAGAATAAAGTTTACCATAGGATCATATTGTTAGGTTAGATAATATAATGTAGCAAATGCACTGCTTGATCCAATATAGGCGTATTCCCCTCGCAAACAGAATCTCTAAATTGACTGAAAATAACTATGTATATAAAAAAATCTAAACTAGGCGACTAGGCATATATGTCCTACTATCTGATATGATTATTTGCCGCACCACAACACAAGGAACCGCTCGCTTTCCTGTTCTGGAGCCTTACCATGAAGTCTTATAGCGATTCAGTTCAGGCAAAGATGTCACTTTCCGCTTTGCGATTGAGGAAACTATGGCGTAGTTAAAGCTTTGTCATTCACAAAGCGGGATTTGACATCTTTGCCTAAATTGAATCGCAATAAGACTTGATGGTTAGGCCCCTGTTCTCTATATTGCCTTGATAAATCTTTGACAACAGCACTCAAGTGACAATTATGTTATTTTTTACCCGCAACGTAAAGAGCCTGTATGTGCATTTGCCATTAGAGGCTGTCCGTATTACTATTAATTTTCGAAACGGCTTATCGGATCAGCTTTTTACTTAACCTTTTATCAGTACATAATACCTTTTATGTTTATGTAAAATGACTGTAACCAGGTCGTACGTACATCTAAGTTAGTCAATGACCTAATTCACGAGTCCCTCTGTGAGAAATTACAATTGCCTGGACGAAAGTATAAAACTGTAGCTTTCTCGTAAGACGGGAATTACACGCAACTTAATTTTATTTGTCTATTGTTCATAAACTAAGTTATAGCGTACATTATTATTAAATAATAAAAAAAATAAACAAATAGTACCAGGTTCAAGTGCTTTTGTTTTATTTATCATCCAACTTACATCTTATTTACACACATAAATATCTTATCTTCCTAGGGCCAGAGTTATCAATATATATAAAACTGCTCCGTTACTGATTGGAGGATCAACGCACAGCCTAAACCATAAGTCCTAGAAGCATGAAAGGGTATATTCCTCTTACGGTGTAGGGGTGCAATAAGAAAGAAATTTGAAAAATTTTGTCCCTAAGGGGCGAAAAGGGCTGGAAACCTTGGATGGTATGGAAAATCGTATAGGCTTCAGATAATTTGTTATCAACATAAAAAGGCACACATACCAAATAGTCTAGTCGTCATTCTTTTCATAAACCCAAATCAATCACTTCGAATGATCATGTAGGACCACAGATGACATAACATAGTTCATATACTTATAATGGATTACCAAGGAAACTTTAGCATATGGACGCGAAACAATAATACCTTACCAAAAAATGATAACACTGCTCCGATCGAGACTAGTCAATTATTAAGCGATGGTTGTTGGGGCACAGTAAGAATCACGTCGCCCGAATACAGGTAACGAATGCCTTGGTTCTAATAGCTTTTTTACATAATAAATACTTAGTAAAATGTTTTATTCTTGAAAACATACGCAAGCGGAAATTTTTCAATTATTGCCAAACTACATTTTATCGCTAGTACATGATTTACTCAATTTCGTGATAGTTACATGACGGAGTTAGTTAAAGCAAATAATACAACAAACGTATATATCCACACTTTGCATCTCACGTCCCGCTTTTGTTTAGAACAATAAGATGGTTACATTTAAGTGAATTCATGATCATCATCATCATACACATCAACAACATATAGAAGTCCATTGCTAGAAATGGCCTCCCCAAAGAGTGCCATAACGAACGATCTCGAGCCGTCTTCATCCACCGACTTCCCGCAACCTTTACGGTGTCTTCGATCCATCGGGGCCTTGCTACACTGCGTCATCTGGTTCGTGCCATTCGAGGACCTTTATTCACTGGCGGTTGTCGGTTCGGTGAGCTATATGGCCAATACTACATTGTGGTTAATACGGCTGTCACAATAATAGCGCCAATAATAGCTGCTGTTTGGAATTGTCAAAAACTACGTAACTACGACTTCCCGCAACCTTTACGGTGTCTTCGATCCATCGGGGCCTTGCTACACTGCGTCATCTGGTTCGTGCCATTCGAGAACCTTTATTCACTAGCGGTTGTCGGTTCTGTGAGCTATATGGCCAATACTACATTGTGGTTAATACGGCTGTCACAATAATAGCGCCAATAATAGCTGCTGTTCAGAATTGTCAAAAACTACGTAAACTTGTCATCATATTGCCCTCCAGTAATGTTTCGTCCAAGAAGAGGCTCTAGGACGGGCCAAATCAAATTCAACTTATATTATCTTATCGAGGAAAATAATTTCGCTGGGCCCTGATTTGGAAAGCGGACAGTAGTGAGACTGATTGAATAAGAATCCTACTGTGTGGGTTAAAGTAAAAAACCTTCTATCTTGTTACGTATGATTTCTTTTTAATTTTTTTACCAACTGACAATATTACCCAACAAGAACGTTGCGAAATTATTGGTTTTGGAATCTGACCGGAATAAAGTTGCTCTAGCGTCATTCATTCGTTTTTTTTTACGTTACGTTACGTTTTGTAATTTTACTCTATCGAAAATAATATTTTAAAATAAATCACATCTAAAGAATTCTAATGACACAGAACACACACAGTTGATTTGACTATAATATCAACGATATCTCATTTGAAGATGCACGTTCTTGAATCTATTTTTGTATTCACGGTGTGAGTGATACTAAAATCCAAAGGATCCAATTTAGGGCTATTCAAACCGGCGTAGCGGAAGTAGGAGAAACTCCTGTGAACTGCATCAGAACTAGTTCATAAGTTACTATAGTGCCGGCAATCTGAAAAAAAAAACAAAGTTTTAAATCTAGAACAGATAGTCAGTTAAATACAGTCAGTTTAGTTTCTGGAAATAAAAAACTCTTTTTTTAAATTACGAATAGTCTATGGTTTAAACCTTAGCTTGGTAAGAAATCTTAGCATCGACTCCTGTGGGCTATTGGCATTCTCGCCTCTAGTTTCTTCCGAGATGCCACTTACCGATTTATTTAAAATTTATGTAATGCCGAGGCAAACAGGCATGCAGCCCTTCTGATGGAAAGTGATTTTCATCGCCTTGACGTCTGGAATACCTGGGGCATTCCTGATGCTTTACCTGCTCGGAAGGGGTCTTTTTACATTTGAATTTGGACCATTACCGATCTTCCCACTAATAAACTACTAGTAAGAATGGAAAAAGTAATGCGTTATATTCAGGTTCCTCACTACCTATGTGAAAGGAATCTAAGCCTGCTGAATAAGTTTAGTTTAGTTGTTTTAAATTTAGTTAAAGCTTCATTTTCTATATGGACACATAGAAAAAGAAGGAAATAAATAACTAGAGAAGAGAATATTCTACTATAATAAACTATGTATAATAATATGAAAATCATAATCCTGTAATAAATGGAGCTAGACAGACAGTCTGTCGGGTGCTTTGTAAGATTTCTTGAGCAATGGTTCAAGTTAATACTTCCTAGCCATGACCCCTTTAAATGTATAATTCCATGTGAAACTTGTTCATCAACATACTTATTTTTACTTTAATTGGTACCCTATTCGGTACAACCATTTACGCTAATTTAAAGCATACATAAGTTACCAATAGAAAATTATTACAAAAATATAATACATGTCATATAATACATGTCAACAATATAAAATTAGCTAATTGAAGTAAAACACGCAAGCAAAATAAACGTGGTCTAGAATTGTTCCAAATCTTTACTCTCCGCTGTCGTCGGTCATTTGAGCTTGATGGCCAGTCTTGTTATAAGATTTTTATTAAAAAAAAACAGCTTGTGACTTGGACTGCGAGTTTCAACTACAGATCTCTTAGCAGTTGGTAATTTAATAATAATATTGGATTCCGGACGGGTGACTGCATGATCCTAGCTCAAGATTCTGTAGATGAGGGTCTATATAATCAACTGAAAAGTTACACAAAATAACACATACAACTCCTACAGCCACAACTCTTCAGGTTCCTATGAAAAAAACAGTAGAAAATTGAGATTTACTTCAGATACTTATTATTTGTACGTCCAAAAAATTTAAGAATTGGTGTAGCGTCCTGCAATAAAAAGTGTCGTCTATTTTACAACAGAACTTGGTACTCCGAATAAAATTAAAACTTCATGATACACAAACGAAGAAGTTCACCCAAACAGTATTGTGGGACAAAGTATCTAACGAACAGTTAGCAAGTTTACTACCATAAAGCCTTTATGATATACGGCTTCTGCGGTTGGCTCTGCGTAACGAGCCAGAAACCTACAAAGCAACTAATTAGATCATAATCTCGTAGATAACTAACTAGGTGTTGGCAGATTAAATCTTATTTTGAAGGTGATAAGATGAAATAAACGTACCTTGTTAGGTACGTTAGAATCTTAGTTTTGAAATATATTTATTTGACATATTTGTTGCTGTAAACTGCAAAACTAGAATGTGTCACTAACTTTATTGGAGACACTTTTTTTGTCAAATCAAGTAATTGCTTCAATTATAGGGACTTTATCCCAATAATATTACATTATTAAATGCGAAATTCTGTGTGTGTAAATGTTTGTTACCACGTATCTCCGAAACTTCTAAACCGGTTTAGATGAAATTTGGAATGTAGATAGTTTAGTTTCTGGAATAAAACATAGGCTTCACATTAATTTTATTTTCGAAAATCAACCCCTAAGATATCTATAGAAAATTTTATTACTTGGTTTGATTCGCTCAAAACTTGGTACAAATAAACTTTAAAATAAATAATGAAACACGTATTTTTTTCAAACTATGCTTTGGGGGTGTGCAATGAGTTCTAAACTTTGTATGGAAAATTGTAATCCTTGGTTCGATTCACTCAAAAGTTGGTGGACATAGTTTGAAGCCTGGAGACGGTCATACGCTACTTTTATTAACATACCACGCGGGCGAAACCGCGGACAGAAACTAGTAATGTAATAATAACAATCTACAAAAGCGTGTTGATGTATTACAAAACAAATTATAACATTCAATCAAGGGACAATAAGAACCCACGTTGTTTTTGAACGAATATTTATTTCTTGAAAACGAATATTTTTCATTAGAAAAACCACAGAGTAATTCCAAATCAGATAAAAGTTTTAATTTACCATCCAACAAACATTTAAATATCCGAAATATAGGTGCACACTATATATGTAAATTAAATGTAAATTCTTAGCCTTGCTCTGAGTGACACAGAAAATAAGAAAAGTTAACCTTCTTTTCAAGGGAATCTAAAACAAAAAATATACGCTGTAATGTTCTAGAGATGGAAATTACTTATTTTCTACGAATTACCTAACTTTAGTATATTAAAGCTTTATATTTACTTGATATTGCGACATCGATTCCCTTTAGAAAACTAACATTTGCGTATAGTGACGTGACTTAAAAAAGTCACGTCACTATACGCAAATGAAAAGTGCGTCCTTACCCCATCTCTATTCTATTACTTCTCAACATAGCCGCGAGTGTGTGTTACCGTAAAATTGAATTTAATATAGAAAACCTCTGAAGAACCTCTCGCTCTATCCTTGATATCTTAATCGGAAACATTGCATGCGACCATTGCGCAACACATCTGTTCATGTGGACTTGGGGTCTCCACTAGATCTTCTACTGGGGACAGTTCTAGTGCCTGGTTGCAATCGTAGTCAGGTGGCCTCATCCTGACCTGCCCTTACCATCTCAGCCTACTTTCCTACAGCTTACAGAACCATAAATATAATGTCCTGTGACTGTCTTTGTCTTGATTCTCGAAGCCTCGATTCTCTTTTATATTAAATACACTTGATTTTATTTATCGCTTTATTTTCTAACAGTAACAAAAGAAAGAGATCAAAATCGTAGTGCTGGCAAATATGTCGTATTTAAGTTTTTCAAACAAGTTTAGTCGTGATTTCAAGACATGCTGACTATTAACACCAAGAGCGGCACGTGCCTACTATAAACTTATTTAACAGGCATAAAATTATGCCATCTCTTACGTGCACTATCAGTAAAAGAGAGCTACAGTTTAAATAAGGTTGGTGTACACGAGAATCAACGCAATATTAATTTTCTTTCACATAGGTATGTAGCACGTTCTCAATTTAATATTCTGTAACATAGGTGATATTTGCTGAGAAATGTGGGATAATTTATCGTTTTATGTTTGCTTGCTGTCAAGAAGCCGTTAATTATTTCAGTATAAACATCTCGGAGTTTGTTCCAAAAATAGCATCGTCAACGTACGGAACACAGGAGGAAGCAGAAACTATGACTTTCATTCATTCGGTGTGTCTTTCTTTGTGTGCCTACTTTATATCAGGCACGTACAGTAGCTTAGCTTTTTAATAATATACTTAGTTCTAGTGTACTACTAACGGTCATCCATGCAAATTTTAGTTCTGAACGGGATACTTTTTACTAGTCAGGGCCATGCAGTAGTGTGGACCTTTGTACTGAATATGTACTCCATTGAATTATTTCTAAATTTATATAATCCTTGTAGGTTATAATATTAGTAGACACTACCTATCTATATCTTCTACCTATATAGATCGTTTGCAACGGTCTTTAGATAGTTAGCTGTTACATCTTTATTTTTGTACTAGCTTCTGCCCACGGCTTCGCCCGCGTGGTACCTGGATAAAAAGTAGTTTATATGTTATTCTGATATACAAGCTATATAGTAATATAGCTTGTACTTCACAGTAGTAAAGTTTCATTGAAATCCGTTCAGTAGTTTTTGCGTGAAAGAGTAACAAACTTCTATCATCACAAACTTTCGCGTCTTATAATATTAGTAGGATATGATAATATTACCAACTTGTACATAGTTGGGAGAATAAATGTAAATAATTAGGTACTAAAAAAAGTAGATACTAATAATCACAATTGAACGAAATAATTCCTAGATTGTGTATGCAAAATGTTACATAAGTCGTAAAAAATCATAAAATGACCAGTTCATCTTTGTATGGAGATGGCCAGGGAATGACAATTAACGCTCAAACAGGAGTGATTCAAACAATAAAATTGTCGATGACTTACCGCCAAAACCAAACCACGCTTCACATTGAAGAACTGGAGACCACTCAAAGCCACTGTATCACCGTGAACCTGCTCCAGAAACCTTTGGATCTGTAATAAATAACATGACATGACACATCTGCAATCACAATCATTAACATGCAAGGTAAAGCTGAACCTAGGCATGTTTAAAAACAAACAATTCCAAATATGGACTCTATACAATGTACGCATTTAACATAACACCATAATGTCATATCTTCACGGGCAACTCAAGTTATTATTTGATGAGTGTTCCCACCTACTTTAGTGATATAGTGATAGGGTATTGTTGTCGAGGGTCTGATGATGGAGCCAGGAGGTGGATGTAAACCCCTCGAGTTTGGTCTGAAGTGATTCGTGGAATCCTTGTCATATTTTTTTGTGCGTGATAAAAGCGTGGTTTTTAGTTGATTAATACACATTTTATTACATTCTGTAATTTATCGCATGCCTTTTCTTGCAAAAGCGAGTTTATTGTGTCTCCAGTTAGTGCTGTCTTGTCTATTTTATGTAATTTTTCGCGTGCGTTTTCAAATTGCATGTGAATGGTTGTATAATTAAAAAGCGTTTTAGAACTAGAATCAAATTTTGAAAAATATGATGATTGAAGGTATTTATTTACCCAGAACTAATCTTAAGAGATTTGCTACTGCAGACTTTAATCATAATCTACCTCATGTAATAAATAGCATAAAGGCAGAGTACCTTTTTATATTACATTTCAAAGATCGTGAACTTCACTACGTTGCTTAATAACCAATCAAGCTAAAGCTATATAAGACTATAAATTATAAAACCAATTATTGAACTTTAATTGCAAAAATGCATGGGAATATTTTATAATGTTTCTCAGATGCTATAAGTAACATACAGCATGTATAAGCAACGAACGAGCTGTTAACCTGTTTATTCTCTTTTGTCAACATTATTTTTCATCTAAGTCACTGAGTTAGCTTGTAACGGCAGTGAAGTCCAAAATATTTGCCTTTGGTATGCAATAGTGTATAGGATAAGATACGAAAAATAGTTTTAAAAAAAGAAGCCATTTATTCATGCGAACATAGTGGAATGGGAACGTGTGGCTCCCCATCGGCCTTCTTTGTGATACATTGATTGCCTAGTTTTAATGTCAAATGTCATTTCTTGTTCTTTAACGTCATACAGATGGCTTGTGTTTTGTTAACACCCTAAAAATATCAGGGGGTCTAGACTAATACCACTGTTAGCGTTAACGCTTGCGAAAAGATTGAATTGTATGGAAATAACATTAGCTCTGGAAATGCCACGCAACAGCTGCCAAGTTTTACCTTGTCAAATTTGCGTTTGAAAAGAAAATTAAGCGTGAGATATTTGTCTAAAACCCCAGAAAAGCTGTCAAAAACGTAGCTGGCTTTATAAGTTTTTTTTTTTACCTACTCTTATAACAGTTTTAAGAACGCAATCTTGTAAGCTTGAAGTGAACTAACCCGGTCCGCCACAGATAAAATATAAAACCTCTCTCTCAGTCATCATTAGATTCATATTGTGGCACAAAGGTCTCCGTGGCCGTCAGTATACACTTGTACCTATCAACTCACACAACAAAGTCTTACCAACTTGTTTCATAATATCTACTAAGTAGTCAGATATTTTTGTTTGCAAAGGTTATATTATCAGAGGAACAATACCTTATCACGCAAACAAAAGCACCAAAACCTATACTAATTTATTTTCTTTATTTTTTATACATTCAACAGACATACATAGTCCTGACCCCGCACTAGGACTCTCTGTGTCGAATATACCAGTAACTACGAGAACTGTTACAATAGCACCCATACACATACCAGAACATGTAAACATTTGTCCCGAAGCGGGAATCGAATCCGCACTCATACGTCGCAGCTGGCTATTTGACCGCCGCGCCTAATCACACGATTATGAAACATAGTGTATCATTTTATAAATATATAAAGCTCGATTACCACTGACTCATTCACTGATTGACATAGTTGTTCTCCCACTTGCACTCGTGGGAGGGGTTACCTTTTGGTGGGATCGTATAGAGGGTGTTCCAGTGAGTAGAGGAAAAATCCGAAAACCCCCCTTTTCACCCCCCCCCCCCCCTCCCTCCCACATCTATCTCCGAAACCCGTCACAATTGTCTATAGGGCGCTATTCGGCATCGTATAGGCAATGTGAAACAAAAAAAAATACCCCCCTCCCCCCTTTTTTACCCCCCCTTTCTCGCCACTTGCACTGGAATCTCTGGAATGCGTTAATATTTTGGTGATTTCTCTATGAGATCGTATAGTGAATGATTGATAGTTAAAAAATTTACCCCCTCCACCCCCCCTTTTCACCCACGTTGACCCCCCTCTGATCCGATCTCTTAAACGCGACAGAATTGTGGCTATTGCTTTATGGGATCGTATTGAGAGTAATAGACAGATAAAAATTTCACCCCCCCCCCCCCCCTCCCACCTTTTTACCTACTTTAACCCCCCCTCTTTCGATATCTCCGAAATGCGTTAAAGTTGTGGTGATTGCTTTATGGGATCGTATAGTGAATCATTAACAGTTGGAAAAATTTTCCCCTCCTACCCCCCTTTTCACCCACTTTCAACCCCTCTCTACCCCGATCTCTCAAATGCGACAAAATTGAGGTGATTGCTCTACGGAATCGTATAAAGGATGATAAACAGTATAAAAATTGTTCACCCCTTTCCATCTTCCCCCCTCTTTCATCCCCCCTCTTTCGAGATCTCCGAAATGCGTAAAAAAATTGTGATTGCTTTTCGATCCCATCGTATAGTGAATTATTAACAGTTATAAAAGTTATCCCCCCTATCCCCATTTTTCATCCCCCTACACCCCCTCTTCCCATTGTATCTTCGAAACTTGCATAAAGGGCGTTGATAGCATGGTGGGATCTATAGAGGTGTTCCAAGACATTATTTAACCTGCACCCCCTCTTGAAATCAGCCCCCCCTACACCCCCCATCCCATTGTATCTTCGAAACTTGCATAAGGGGCGTTGATTGCATGGTGGGATCGTATATAGGTGTTCCAAGACATTATAAAACCTGCACCCCCTCTTGAAATCAGCCCCCCCTGCACCCTCCTTCCCATTGTGTCTTCGTAACTTGCACAAGGGGCGTTGATTGCATGGTGGGATTATATAGAGGTGTTCCAAGAAATTATTAAACCTGGACCCCCTCTTGAAATCAGCCCCCCCTGCACCCCCCTTCCCATTGTATCTTCGAAACCTGCAAAAGGGGCGGCGATTGCGTGGTGAAATCGTATAGGGGTGTTCCACGACATTATTAAACCGGCACCTCCTCTTTTAATTAGCCCCCCTTGCACCCCCCCCTTCCAATCGTATGTTAAAAACTTGCAAAAGGGGTAGCGATTGCATAGTGGCATCGTATTAAGGGTGATACATGACGTTTTAAAACTTGCAAACCTTTTCAAAAACACCCCCCAGGACCAAACATAAACCGCGAGCTGCGCGCAGCTCGCGCACCGAGCAACCTCTAGTCATTTTATAAAAACAAAATTGCTTTCATTAAGAGCAATTAGCCATTATAGAGGAACATAATAAAAAAAACAGTAAAAATAAAAAACGACTTCATATAACGGGAATGTGAAAAGTCTAATATAAAATTTCATCCCCCCCTTTTTTCTCCCTTGAGTGGAATTTTCTGTTGAAATTTATATGAGACCACTCTTGAAGTATAACCCTACAAATTGAAAAAAAAAATCATTATAATCAGTTCACAATTGGCGAATCGATTTAAATGATCTTTTTTTTAATGAGTAGAAAACGAATAAAGAACCTCCTCCTTTTTTGAAGTCGGTTGAAAAAGGGCTGGTCTTAGTCAAATAGTCTCATTAATACAGACAGCTTGATGGGATGGGTGCATGTAATCTACCTTATTTTATTATTTGCAATACTTTTATCGTGGTGGCTTCATGAGCTGTTGGATATTTTTCCTCTTAGGTCCTGTTAGTAAGCTCAAGGCTTTATGCCCAAAGTTGAAGGACTTGACCGTAAATTGCTAAAGATTACCTAAGTTGTCTAAGACAAAACTTTAGCGTAAGGGCTTTATTGAAATTCATGTAAAGGACTATGCTAGGGCCATTTTCTCTTAACTCAATGTTAATGATAGAAGTCTAATTTTTGTACTACTATGCAGCCTATGTCCATTTTGTAGTTTGTAAAATATTGTCGAATCGACCCTTATCTACACACTGATATTTTAAATAGAATTCAAAAATCTTTTTGAATTCTATAATTGTTTTTGTAGTATGATTCTTTAGAATCATACTACAAAAACAACGACACTATGCGTTCTTTAAATGTTATATGATTCACCTTTATTTTATAACTAGCTGCGCCCTGCGGTTTCACCCGCGTAAGTTTCGATTCCGTGGGAATATCTGGATAAAAAGTAACAGCTATGTATCTATCAAGTTTCATGGCAATCGATGGTAAGTGATGATATAGTGGACGATAGAGCATGAGGTCTAGACCTTCTAACACAAATCATCATCAACGACGACCTCGTGGCACAGTGAGCCAAGGCCTGTCTTAGACGCAGAAGGTTGCGGGTTCGATTCTTGACGCGGGACAAATGTTTGTATGACCTGCAAATATTTGTTTCGGGTCTGGGTGTTTTCTCTATATAATATGTATGTATTTACAAAAAAAAGCATATAAGTAGTTTAACAGTCATTTAGTTCCCATAATACAAGCTCTGTTTAGTTTGGGCTAGATGATGCTGTGTGAAAAATGTCCCGCATTTTTTTCATCATATATCTGCATGACCTGCAAATATTTGTCCCGCAGCGGAAATCTAATCCGCACCTCTTAGATAACTATTAAAGCATGATACTTAGTGGCGGGCGTTTTTGCTGTCAAGCTCAATTTTAAAATGACTAAGATATATTGTCTCCTATAGGTGAAAAAAAATGTACGTTTTTTTATCTTTGATCTTTATCTTTTCATACCGGGTACTACACGGGCATCGTGCGTTTATATCTGGGTACCACGCGGACGTAGCCATATGGACAGAGGCTAGTTTTAATATGAAACAAATAACCTTTAACCAAAACACATAAGTACTAGTTTTCTAAGTCGCAGGTAGTATAATCAATAAAACAACTTCAAAACATACCTCAATACAATAAGTAGATGAATTCACATCATAAAGTGAAACCGCTGGAGCCTTGCTCGCCGTATGAACTCTAGCAGCTGTTAACGACACTGCCAGTGACCGAACCATGAGGAATATAAAGGAGTACACGAAGTACAATGCTTGCTCATACCCTCCAAGCAGCCTGGAATACAGAAGACAGTCTGTAATGGTTGCGGTTTGAAATGATGACGTAAGTTAGGGTAACGGTAGTGTAACCTTTCGTCTGTTTCAAAT
The DNA here is from genome assembly GCA_958496245.1 of Perizoma flavofasciatum. Classification (NCBI taxonomy): domain Eukaryota; kingdom Metazoa; phylum Arthropoda; class Insecta; order Lepidoptera; family Geometridae; genus Perizoma; species Perizoma flavofasciatum. Next base: position 11,627,795 of record OY292423.1, read on the forward strand.
CCAAGTCTGCAACGAGGTGTGGCTTTGACTCCTTCTCTGAAAGTGAATCATAGTCAGTTTAGCCTGAATCCTATATTATATTCATTTAATTTTGCTCCTAATAATATCATCAACGTTATCACGGCCAGTTTTACGGATCCTAACCCAACTGATATGAAATGTAATTCAAACCTTATTCAAAATTGTTTTACAGAACTAACTACAACCCGGTCACAATATCTGTGCACCTCGCTGGAATGCGGCGCCTCTCCCGCTTCCCCTGTCACCTCTCCGCGCACTCCCCGGTGCGACAGTACGGTTAGCATCTTCGTTGCCGATACACGTCCCGATAATTTTGATATTTTCGCTTTGTTGTTGTTTTGTTTTTTAATATATATTGTTAAGTTTAGACTGTTTACTGTTAAGTTTGGACTGGTTTGGTTGTTATTAAAATTGTTGTAGCTGTTAAACTGAAGTCATGGGAAAAACAATACACAGTGAATCAAGAAATTTAATCTTGAAAGTGCTCAAGTTTTTTGAATCGGAGAAAGCAAATAAACAGTACACCATACCTGTAGACCAAGTGGTGAAACGAACCTGTGCTGCAACTGGGATATCAATAATTTATAGTGACGGAGTTTAATAATAAATGCTTTTGTAATCAAAATTATTGTTTATTAATAACAAACCCTTCATCAATAATAAATTGATTTGAAAAGGTTAGTAATTTTTTTTTACCTCTACATTTCTCGAAAAAACTTTTGTGCACACCGTACCCAGACCGCCGATATGACGTCACGAGGTCAGGTGCACAGATATTGTGACCGGGTTGTAAATAACAAACAAACAATCTTATCAAATCTTGGAAGTCAATTTTAACCTACTTCTAATTGTCGTATCGAAAAGTCAAAGTCAAAGTCAAAGTCAAAGTCAAAGTCAAAGTCAAAGTCAAAGTCAAAGTCAAAGTCAAAGTCAAAGTCAAAGTCAAAGTCAAAGTCAAAGTCAAAGTCAAAGTCAAAGTCAAAGTCAAAGTCAAAGTCAAAGTCAAAGTCAAAGTCAAAGTCAAAGTCAAAGTCAAAGTCAAAGTCAAAGTCAAAGTCAAAGTCAAAGTCAAAGTCAAAGTCAAAGTCAAAGTCAAAGTCAAAGTCAAAGTCAAAGTCAAAGTCAAAGTCAAAGTCAAAGTCAAAGTCAAAGTCAAAGTCAAAGGCAAAGTCAAAGTCAAAGTCAAAGTCAAAGTCAAAGTCAAAGTCAAAGTCAAAGTCAAAGTCAAAGTCAAAGTCAAAGTCAAAGTCAAAGTCAAAGTCAAAGTCAAAGTCAAAGTCAAAGTCAAAGTCAAAGTCAAAGTCAAATGCAAAGTCAAAGTCAAAGTCAAATGCAAAGTCAAAGTCAAAGTCAAAGTCAAAGTCAAAGTCAAAGTCAAAGTCAAAGTCAAAGTCAAAGTCAAAGTCAAAGTCAAAGTCAAAGTCAAAGTCATAGTCAAAGTCAAAGTCAAAGTCAACGTCAACGTCAACGTCAACGTCAACGTCAAAGTCAAAGTCAAAGTCAAAGTCAAAGTCAAAGTCAAAGTCAAAGTCAAAGTCAACGTCAAAGTCAAAATTCATTTATTTAATAAAACCACAATGCTCACTTTGTAACGTCGGTTTTTATCTACTGCCTGTTCCTCCGCGACCAAGCCAGGAAAGAAAGGCAAGAAAACAAGGCTGGTTATGCCGCAGTGTATATGTATTTCGGATGACAATACTATAATTTGGCATCTTGGAGCTGATCTGATGATGGAGCAAGGAGGTGCATAGTGGTATTCTTCAGTGGCTACTAGTAAACCCCTCAAGTTTGAACTCATATGATTTGTTTTGACGACTCCAATAGATTCGGCTTGGTAACGAGGTTCTGATAATGGAGCCAGGAGGTGGAAAGAGGTATTCTTTTTAATAATTTTTAGTGCATGATAAAATCATGTTTTTTGTTTTTTTAAACACTTTTTATTTCTCCATAGGTTTTAATTAGTCAGTACGTGAAACTAGCTGAACTCTATCAACATGGCAGCACCTTATAAACCCTTTTTCACAGACTATAAAATATGTTTCATTATAAATTTTAATTAAATTTGTACTAGGTATCAATGAAAAAGTTTCGACTGAATCGATTTGGATAAAACTTAAAATATTTACATGACCTAGACCTAGAACAGAAAATTTTCGTGGAAATTTTCGTCCTGTGTATATTTCCTGCATGGATAAACTTTTTCGACTATGTCGTGAAGAGTTTCCTGCATAGATAAACTTTTTCGAGTATGTCGCGAAGTGTCAGATGATAAATAAATGACAATATTTTTAATACTTTTACTTGACAATCTTGTCATTGGTATGGTATACCTAAGATTTTATTTAATTAGAAACGAAAATGTAAATAGATATACCATTAAAGTACTCACGCTAAAGTGTGCAGCAGTTGCAAACAAATAAAGAACAAATTATTAGCGAAGGAGATAAAAATCACTCCTCCTATGATGTCATCCACCGTCCTCACCAGATTCGACACTCTGTTATAGTCTTCTCGCATTGTTCGCCAAAAAGAGGATGGAACATGCTAGAAACATAAAGTTCTTTTTAAATATTACTAAAGATGGCCAGACGTGACCAGAGAGTTGGCTCTTATCTGGGTCAACGCATTAGCATTGCCATTCAGCGTGGCAATGCGGCCAGTATTTTGGGAACGCTTCCCTGTAGTGTTCTGGATCAGTTGAGCTATCTATAGATCGTTTGCAACGGTATTTAGATGGCTAGCTGTTTCATCTGTATTTTTTGTATATACCTACTTGTAAATAGTTGTATTCGATTTAAAAAACTAAAGATGCAAAAAAACTAACGTCTCACATGGTGGTAAGCGGGTACCGTAGCCTATGGACGTGAGTGATATATCACTTACAGATATTGCCTTATCAGATTTGTGGATTTATTTTATACGAGAAATAATAAGTCAAGCCACACATTTCTTTATTGGCCACGTGATCAAACTTCTCATTTTACAACAAAGCAACGGGAAAATGAGATAGCCTCTAATAAACTAATTCATCTTTTTTACAACGCCAACTAAATATTCTATAGAAAGCGTCAAGTAAAAATCAACAATCACAAGTCTTGGATAGGTTAGGTTGTCCGGTTTTTTATTACCACTCAGAAAAGAAGGATTGCTATCCGAACTTTACCCAACAAACTTGGGTTCAAAATAAATAAAACCGACCGGTTAGTCATATATTAATTATGTGATTTTAGAAGTTTACTGCTTGAATGAATGTTACTAATTTAGAGGTAGATGCTAAAAAATAACCACCATGCTGAGTTGTATTTAGAGTGGCTTACATAGAAGATAACTAGTGGCTAAGATAGTATCATTCAGACGCTCGTTAATTGTGACTGACTTAGTAATTTAAAAGGCAATGTAGATTTTTAGATGCGAATAATGCTATTAAAAAGAAGTCTGTTTAATTAGCACCCATTTTATACTTTCGTAATTACAATGTAGTGCTAGAAGGACGTTAAGCATTTTCTATAAAACATCCTTGGCGTGCAGAAATATAGATTGGCGCGTCAAGTTATTAATACCTAACATTAGGTATTTATGAACATTTCAAAGATATACATACTGCTAAAAGAATATATGAATTAGTGCTTAATAATATGATAATCATATAAAAAATACTTATACTTAAGATTACTCAAATGTTATTTGGCTGTGGATCAGAGAGAGAGGGAATGGTTGAAGAGACATCGCGTAGCAAACGCTATATTGAGTTATCATTAAGAGTAACATGCCCAAAAAATTACAATATTAGTAGATACCGTTATTTGTGTTGAGGGTTGTGGGTATGATCGCTTATGATATTAAACCGAAACTAAATTAAAATAAATATAGAGCCTATTTATTCATTGTATTTTGTTAGCTTTTTGTGGCTTTTCTGTCACTTTTTTTTATGTGTTTAAAAAAATATAGGCTAACGTACCGCTGCTCAAGATTTAAGTAAAGATGGAAAGAGATGGTGCCTTAGGCAGGTGTATAAAACCTGTCAGTGTCTAATCGTCCTTGAGTCGTAATTAATAGTCGAGAAGCGTTTCAGTATTTAAAGCCAACCACGTTTATAAAGTAAAGAATACTTTGTAAACGCCAACTTCCACAATTTAGTCTAAAATTCATTAAATAGCAAAGAATTTCATTTAAGAAATAAATTGAAAACTTAGTTTTAGTCTCTCCTAGAGATATATGTATCATTCGTTGTTCTATTTACTAAATCTGTGACTATCTTCTTCTTAACTTTAATAACTGCTGTACTTCTGTCGTGTGATCAATAAACGGAGAACTTAGCTATTTCGATTTTTTCTCTACATTTATCAAAACCCATATGCCACACTATTCTCTACACAATATATTTGAGTAACAAAAAATTCATTCAACTTCGCACTCATTCTTCGCATAAATTCAATACATTCGTCCGTATTCCATGTAGGAATACTTGTATGACCTAAAAAAGCTTTCAGCAATTACTTTTTTCACAGTACAAGTAAGTTTTTACAAACTTCAAAATACACGCTAACAAACAAAGAACTTACGAAAAACCCCACTGCGAATGGATAAATATATAGAAAATAAATAAAACAAAATAAAAAACATGATAACTTTTTAACATGACGCTTTTTGCGTCGCGTGTTAAATATAAACAGACAAGTGCAAGCGAGACTCGCGCTCTGTGTTCCGTGCTGTAAAACATTTCGAAATCGTTAGAGCCCTTCTCGATTTTCAGTCATTTGTTTAAAAAAAGAAACATTTTTTTACCACTTTTCATCACTATAGGTAAAAGTTTGAAATACATTTTAGCCAATTTCAGAATTACTAGTCGTATTCGTCTTAACCCCCCCGACGAGGCTTAAATTTTTGTCTTTTGTATACAAAAATATTAAAAATCTAATATAATCTACATTTGCATCCTTTTAATGCGAGTGCATTACGTTACCTAAATAGTTAGAAGCTTGATTTTTATGAAACTACCTATAAACTCACGAACCTTTTTGGTTAATATTTCAAGTTAATAGTATCTTTCGCAGTTCCTAAGAAAAAGGGTCTTGACAGACAAACAAATAGCGAATTAAGGGTTAAAATGAAGTCTCACTTTCCCCCTAACAGCAAGGATCCTCTGATTTACTTGTTCGAGTCGCGACGTCAAATACAGGCTCATACAGATAACGAATACGTCAGCAAAGTTCCAGTTAAACGTGCATTGAATGTTGGTGACCTGAAAATATAAAGAAAAACTGATTTAAATGAGAGCGAGAGAAGATAAAAAAATGCGATCAGAATTAGAGCGAGTCAAGAATACTCGTATCTTTGAACTATGGATAAAAGGAGTCTTTATATAATATTTAGGTTTTCATATCGATACACGCATTAGCATTGCCATTCAGCGGGGTAATGCAGCCAGTGTTGTAGTGATTCCGATCTTAAGTAGTTTATTATTCTTTCTACACTTTCTTCTTTCTTAAACAAATATTTGTTTAAGAAAAAATGAATTAGTTTGCTATTTATCAATAAAAATAATCAGGGTAAACATTTACGCCGATATTAAGTATATTGGCTTAAGCAGCCGATACTACTCAACGTACCCTCCGTAGCACAGAAGCACTCAGTTCTAAAAATAATAAAGTTCGACTGACACACAAGAGGTGCAGATTCGATTTCCGCTGCTTGCATTTTTTATAGATATTCGTTCTGGATTTGGGTGTTGTGGTACCACGGTCCTCGTAGTTCCTGATACCCACGACACAGAGAATCCTAGTGTGGGGTCAGGACTAAGTATGTGTCCGTTGGGTGCAAATAAAAAAAAATGATGGTCCAGCACAGAACAAAGACACAAGAGTGATATAAGGAAAAAAGGAAATGAAATAGTTTCTTTTACCTGTGTTAGGATCCCATAAAAATGATTGTAAGTGATTTTATTGAATATCCATGGAAAACTGTGGATCATAAAAGATCGGTACAGATTCATATCCGGTTCACAGTCCTTCGCAATTGAGAAATCTTGCAAAACTGACAATGAATGTTCAACTGAAACAACCAAACTATTAGTCCTTCCTAATATTATAAACGCGAAAGTTTATGAGGATGGATGTTTGTTACTCTTTCACGCAAAAACTACAGAACGGATTTTAATAAAACTTTATAGTAATATAGCTTATAGGTACATCAGAATAACACATAGGCTACTTTTTATCCAGGTACAACGCGGGCGAAGACGTGGGCAGAAGCTAGTTACTCATAAACAAGCATCATCAAGCTCAAGTCTAGCATATGATAGTATTCTAATCTGTCATTTCTGTACTGTCCAGTAATATTTTGTTTCATTTGCTATGTGTGTAATATCTTTGTATTTTACTACACGTCATTATATGTGTACTAGCTTCTGCCCACGGCTTCGCCCGCGTAGTAACCAGATAAAAAGTAGCCTATGTGTTATTCTGATGTATAAGCTATAATACTGTGAGTTTCATCAAAATCCGTTAAGTAGTTTTTGCGTGAAAGAGTAACACACATCCATCCTCACAAACTTTCACGTTTATAATAGTTGTAGGATTATATACGTTAATATGACTATTATAATTATGTGGTTTGTATAACGTTTAAAAAGGTCTTGAAAGGATTGATCTACATTTGAAAGGTAGCTGAGATTTTGACAGTAATCTTAAGTAGTTAAGGTTAGCCAAAGAGTTAATATACTCTTTAATTCTTTCATTTCTCTTTAGGTTTATCTCTATTTATCGATTAGCAATTTTGTTAGTGGAAAATCTAAATATAACCTATACCTTCTATAATATTATAAACGCGAAAGTTTGTGAGGATGGATGTTTGTTACTCTTTCACGCAATAACTACTAAACGGATTTTGATGAAACTTTACAGTAATATAGCTTATACATCAGAATAGCACGTAGGCTACTCTTTATTTGGTTTTGGGTATTTTCTATGTATATTATGTATGTATTTACAAAAAATATATATATATATATAAGTAGTATATCAGTCATGTAGTTCCCATAATACAAGCTCTGCTTAGTTTGAGACTGGATGATGCTGTGTGAAAATGTCCAGCATTATTTATTTATTTTATTCGGATACCACGCGTGCGAAGCCGTGGGCAGAAGCTTGTACTAAATAAACACGCTCATCACTGTATTCTTCATTATGTATGTACATCCTCAGATACATACCCAGTTCATAGATCTTTGAAGGTACCAAGTAGGAGGTAGTCGGATGCACGTCTCAACATTAAATATGGCACAGTCCCGCGTTTTGCAAAAAGGTAGCATTCTACGTGACGGGTTGCAAGCCCAAAGCCGCTTTTAATTAACGTAGAATGATAACTTCTTGTAAAAACGCGGGCATGCACCAAATATAATGTTTGCACGTGTTCTGACTACCGCTTGATCCTCAAAGATCCTCAAAGATTTATGCAATGCGGTTCTATCTGAGGATGTCCATCATGGGAAAATCATGGGGAAAAAGACACTCACGACACGACGTGAACTGTGAATCCCATTTCAATAGCTTGATGAAAATCTCATATATTTTTGCATTTTTATTAGTGGTTACGATTGTAGAAAGTCAGTTTTTTTTCCAGTCCCTCTGACTTTGATCAGAGCCTTTTTTTTTTGTTAATTTGTGGTTCCTATTGGTTATATGTCTATTTCTAGGTACAATCTTAACTTATTTGGATCTAAGTAGTAATTAATCTTATTTGGATCTAAGTAGTAGTATTTTCTATGTATAATATGTATGTATTTACAAAAAAATATATATATGTAGTATATCAGCCATTTAGTTCCCATAACATAAGCTCTACTTAATTTGGGGCTAGATGACGCTGTGTGAAAATATCCAGCATGATTTATTTATTTATTTTTATTATTAATTGCAGTATGTAGGTCTGCATAATATAGTTAACGATAAAAGCCTTACGCAGTGCCAGTAGAAGAATGGAGAAACATGCAAAGTTGCACCTCCATATCAAGCCGTAGTCCATGTTAGGATCTGACGCTTCAGTCTTCGAGATCTGCTGGCAAAGCCGCGGCCATTTCATAGCTATACGCAGAAATAGCATGCCAGTGATACACGTCATCAAGTGAAAAATAAGAGACGCTGTAAATAAAAATAATTTTAACAAAGATGCTAGTCGAACAAAGGTCAAAGACGTTGGAAATCGTATAACGGAACTAAAATGGAGCTGGGCAGGACAACTGGCTCGGCGAAATGACGACAGATGGAGTAAGGCGCTGACTGAATGGCGTTTAAGGACCGGTTATAGAGACGACGGTCGTCCAGCCGCAAGATGGGCAGACGACATCTTAAGCGTTGTGGAACGAACCTGGTTGAGGTTGGCATAGGACCGTGAGGAGTAACGCAGACAAAGGGAGGCTTATACTCAGCAGTGGGTGAAGTCAGGCTGTGGATGATGATGGTGAAATATTTGCTGAGAAAAAAGAAAAATAAAATAACAGCATGGTTCAGTGAGCAGAGAAAGTGACCTTTCCCTTCCTCGTAGGCATAGTATAAACACTATAAAACTCATAGTGCTTTATACTATCCCTATGAGGTAATCTTTTGTTTAATTATGTATTTCTCGGGCAGGAGGTTCTCAATAACTACTTGGAAAGTTCCTTAACTTCATACATTTTTTTTGTGTAATATCAGTTAAAAAACTCTTTTCCTAAACCTCCTTTACCTTAAACCTCCTTTGATACATTATTCTGACATCTATTTATATGGATAAAAGAATTAAAATAATAATAATTATAATCTTAATCTTATCCTACTAATATTATAAACGCGAAAGTTTATGAGGATGTTTGTTACTCTTTCACTCCAAAACTATTAAACGGATTTTGATAAAACTTTACAGTAATATAGCTTATACATAAGAATAACATATAGGCTACTTTTTATTCGGGTACCAGCCGGCGAAACCGTGGGCAAAAGCTAGTTATTTTATAAAGAATAGACCTTCATCCTTCATTTGGCATAAATCTCACCTGATGGTTAAGTGATGATATGTCTGACAATAGAGCATGAAGATTTAAAAGATATAAAAGAAATAAATACTTACTGTTTGATCCGAGTGAGGAATCTGTGTCTTTGATATTCGACAAGAAACACAATACAACCAAACCGCACAATAAAAGTATGGTTGTTATCGAGTAAATACATCGCCAAGATTTAAACGTGAACCTGTAAAATAATCAAATTCTATCAAAATGCGGTCCATGTGGCGCAGTTGGTGAAGGCCCGACTGGGACGCAGAAGGTTGTGGGTTAGATTCCCGCTGCGGTAAAAATGTTTGCATAATATCTGCAAATATTTGTCTCGGGTCTGGGTGTTTTCTATGTATAATATGTAAGTATTTACAAAAAAAAATGTATAACAAAAGCTCTGCTAATTTTGGGGCTAGTTGATGCTGTGTGAAAATGCCCAGAAACATAGTTTCAAAATTACTAAAATATCGATTCACGCAAATTGTGTCCATTTTTTGACCATTTCAATGATACTCGTACGTTCTATGCAACTATACATGTACTAGAAGGTGCGTGACAAAAAAAACACAATGTGTTCTTATATTTCTTTCAGATTATTCAATAAATCTCTTCGAGGAACCCTAAGGCAATAACTATTATAGATACCTTATTTTATTTTTTGAGGACACGTCTGTATATATTTTGTCTCAAGGCGTTTAACTTACAAGTCTTAATAGGGAGAAAGCAGGATGTGATTGTGTACACATGTTCGGACAGACAACTTTTACGATATGAAACGGGTTCTGTGTTTGCCATTTGACTTCAGAACCCTTGAAATAAGAAATTGCTTGTGATAAAAATATACTTTTGTAAGCACAATAGTGAGGTGAGTACTTCACTTCACTATTGTTCTTTGTGATATTTTACGGGGGTAAAAAAATAAAGTAAGTAAAGCATAAAGTGCCCAAGCACTTTATCTATCTATTCCATCCGAAAAAATAGATTTTTCAGCCATCGATTCTGATAGCAAACACTCACCTAAGTTTGGAAGTATCTTAAGTCACTCACTATTGTCCTTTGTGCTATTTTACGGGTACCCAAGCCCTTTATCTATCCCATTTCAGAAAGGAATAATTCCTCTACAATCGTTTCTGATATAACAATAAAACTCACCTCAGTTTAGAAGCATCTGGGTCACTCACTCCAATGACAGGGATCAGACCGAAACACTGTCCTGTCAGCAGCGTGGCCTTCAAAGCAGCTTGGAACGTGACGCATCGGCCTTTGTACGGGCTACCGGGTACGAACGCGCGGCTGTTGTAAAGTGGATCTGAAACAAACAATACCTACAATAAAACCTTTATAACTTGTAATTCACATAAGGGGAAAGCGGTGCCTTAAGAGTAACTAACTAAAAAAACTTTATTTTTGAATATTATTACGACTGTACCAGTAACTCTATTCTCCTGGTGATGTTTCTTTGACCTTCTAGAGGAATGTATGGGCACTGTCTGCGTCCACGCTCGACCGTCCGGAGACGGAAATCGAGAATATCAGGAACTAAGAGTATAGACCCGAAGCAGATATCTGCAGAACACGCAAACATTTGCTCCGAAGTGGGAATCTCTTTCATCTCAGCTGGCCCACCGTGCCATCAATATTGTCAACGATTGATAGATGCATAAAAATCTATTGTACACCAATTATATTACTTACAAAATCAAACAGGGAGAATTACAAGCTAATCACTGAAGTGCAAAGGACTTCTTATCGCTAATAGTGATATCTTCCAGACAACCTTTGGATGCACTGGAATTGATGTGAACTATAAAGGACGGTGGTGCGTAATAGTCACTTACGGTCTCATTACGAAACGTGGTCTAAAGTCAAAGTCAAAGTCAAAATTCATTTATTCAATAAAATCACAAGGACCACTTTGAAACGTCGGTTTTTATCTAGGTGCCTGTTCCTCCGCGACCAAGCCAGGAAAGAAAGGCAAGAAAACAAGGCTGGTTATTCTTTTTAATGATCCTTTTACAAAACAATAGGTTCGAGGTGGGGCATTTTCAATCCCAAGAGTTTTTGTCATCTAAATAATCAGATATTTTATAGTATGCCTTTTTATAAAGCTTTTGTTTAATTACGTTTTTAAATTTGTTAATTGATAATTTTTGTATATCTCTTGGGAGTTTGTTATAAAAGCGTACACCGTGCCCTTTAAACGATTTACCAACTTTATGGAGTCTACAAGTGGCAACAGCGAGTTTATCTTTATTTCTAGTATTAACATTGTGATTATCGCTTTTTTTCTTAAACAAATTAATATTTTTGTGAACATACATCAGATTTTCATAAATGTATTGACAAGGGAATGTCATTATATTTATTTCTTTAAACTTTTCGCGAAGTGATTCTCTGGGGCCCATATTATAAATTGCTCGAACAGCCCTCTTCTGCAGCACAGAAGAGGGTTTAAACTCGAGTTGAACTCGTGTTCCTGTCAGAGCAACTAAACCAAGGTTTAAATATACTTTATCGAAAAAAGAGTAGGTATTATTGCAAAGTTACTAAGGTCTACAATTTAAATATTAAATAAAAACGCGGGACGTTCATTTGATTTAAAAAAAACACTTCAAAACCTAAATAAAAAATAAACTTATCATTTGGATTGGCTACCAAAAGAAAGTAGGTTCTCAAAAAGAGGTTGAATTATGATAGAAATAAACTAGGTGACCGCCTGGTTTATCTTTTAGCAGTTATTTGTGGTCAAACCTCGTTCTGAAATGTCAAATAGACTGTCGGTTATTATATTATAGCATTCAATTTTCACCTTGTTTCCTTTGCACAACAATTCGTCTTGAAAATCAGGAATCAACAGTCTAAAAGATAAACTACTGATTTAAACCACATTTCGTAATTAGACCCTCAAACAATCATAGCCCTTTCACTAGGTGGGTATTCTGATACGGAAACGCCAGTCAATTAATACTGAATTTGAAAACACAAATTATTTGCATATTTTCTCTAAAATTATGCGTTTTAAGTTCTTGCGAAGTCCTAAGTAATTACAGTGAAGCGAAACAAAGGTTCGCAACATCAAAGCCGGTCCCATAAGTACTACTTAAGCAGGGACAATTATATTGTACTTCTTTGTGGATCTTTGCGCTTTATACTATAGGACTAACTAGACCCTCTTCCGGAAGGTTCAGTGTTCAAGCTTATCGCTGTCCTTTATAAATAAATATATGAAAGACAATATTTTAAAAATATAATACCATTGTAATGTTCTAAAACACACATGTTTTAGAAGATTGTATATTTCGGTCTCTTACGTGTAGAATTATATTAGTTCGTGCAACTGATTTGATTGAGTAAACTAGGTGATATCATCATCTGCTTGCCCTTAGCCCACATTACGTGGGGTCGGCACAACATGTTTTCTTCTTCCACTCTCCTCTATCAGCCGTCATCTCAGTACTCACTCCTTTCTTAATCATGTCATTCTACACACAATCCATCCATATTTTCTTTGGCCTACTTCTGGTTTTATTTCCATCCACATTCATATTTAACACTCTTCTCGTAATGTGACATTCTTCCCTCCTCATGACATGCCCATACCATCCTAACCTATTACTCCTCAACTTTTCCATCACGGGTGCTACTTTCAAACTTCCCCTGATATACTCATTCCTTATTTTATCCATTCTCGTAACTCCACACATCCATCTCGACATTCGCGTCTCAGCTGCGTGCACTCTTCTTTCATCAATCCCTTTGGTTGCCCAACACTCCGATCTATACAATACGAAAGGTCTTATGATCGTTTTGTAAATTTTCCCTTTGAGCCTAAGGGGCATTCGTGGATCTCTCACGATCCACGAATGCCCCTTCGGTCTATCTCGCCATCGTTCTGGATTAATGAACCGAGGTACCGAAAGTCGGAAGTATAATATTTATAATAGTCATAATAACTGTGCAACGGCCGCCATTCGCCCCCGACAAACCCACAACGTCGCATCACCCACCCGTGCTATTACTTCATTTACTCGGCTCCTAAGAGTCGTAGCATAATATTAAATAACCTACCTCAAGAGTTGGGCTATAAAATGCAATATTTTTTGTTTCAAATCCGACTCCGGTAGTTTCAGAGATTAGCGCGTTCAAACAAAAAAATAAAGAAACAATAAAACAAACTCTTCAGATTTATTATTAGTATATATAGATAGATGAAAAACAAGCTATAAGTTTTGTTATACAAACCTGAATACATATAATAATGTGTAAATTTTCAAAAAATGCTTTCTATACGGGCTTTTAGGGAATTTTGTAGGGTCTACATTATGAATGAAAGATACCTAAACAATTTCATGACTGTAGAAGCAGCGGTTTTCAGTGAGATATAATCTTATTTTAAAGATCGATAGATAAACTCTTTACTGTGCATAGCAGCATTTTACAGTACAAAACACAATACGTAATAAAATAACAAAAAAAACAAAAGAAATGCAAAAGGTCTCATCGCTGAAAACCATTTCTTCCAGATTACCTTAATATGGAGAGAACTATTTAAAAGAATGAAGGTGTTATTGCCTTACTTGAAAGCTATAAGGTGTGAAGAATGAACATACAATACAAATTAAACATTATTTTTGTATAATACCTTAAGGGGGGCATATCGAACATCTATTGCAATAGTTTTTTTACCGTTTTTGTACTAAATTACTAGGAAGTTGTATGTGAAAACATTTTATTAAATTTGACTAACTTCCGCTGCTTCGATTTTTTTCTTTCGGTACAATAAAATGATCTTTACAAGGGATGGAGTCGATTGGCACCAAACATTTTTTTAACCAATTAGGCGCTACTCACGCTTGACCAAATTTTTCTTAAAGCCAAAATGTGTATCTCCAAAAAAGAGCTTTTGTTTCAAAAGAAACTGCACCTGTATCCCCTCGGGTTATGGGTGCCTCGTACTGTCCCAGTTAAAAAAACACTCTCTATATCAGCAGATTAAATGAATAATAGTAATAAAAAATAAAATAAAACTTAAAACATAACATACATGAAAGCTTAAGAAGATGATTATATTTGATAACTTTTATAAAAAATACGAAACATACGTATTATTAGCACCTGTCGATTTGTCGAATCACTAAATATAAAATCAAATAAACGAAATGCCAAGCTTAGTATTGCAGAAATAAAAGAAACCTAAAAGTTTTGACAACACGTTTTCAGTTCAGTCTATTGTTTAACTCAAGGCACGTTTCTCTAATTTAGATATATTGATTTAGTTACTCACAAGACCAATCACTTTTGTACTTTTGAAATTTCTCCATCTCCATCGCCTCAATATCCATTTTGTTAATAAAACTCGCTCATGTCGAATTTAATCTAGTGGTAATCGTTGTTTACCATTCCTATAGCCTTGATCGCTCAATACAGCGATCGCTGTGCAGATAGATTGGGGTTCTGCAAATATATTATAAAACAATATGAACGTTATTCTCATTTCAAGCATATTTATTTTATTTTATTTTATTACATGACCAAATTTAGTCTATTTGGGATTGTCCAATAACTATCACAGTACGAGCTAGATTATCAATACTTTTTGGTTAACCGTTTGAAATACTAAAAAACGCTCTCATACCCATCCCCAATTCTGTATCTGATATTCACTCGGGAACGAACGTTTGAAATGTAATAATCACAAGCTTATTTTACTTGACATATTGATAGTAACTATGTATGTATATCTGAAAATCATTATACTCTTCAAACGTTACCGAGTAACTTGTAGATAGTTATAGAATAGGGGGACAGGGATAGTATTTGAACCTCGGCTTATGATCTCACTGGATTACGTAACCTTGAGTTACGCAAGTGGCACTTATAAGATTGGTATGACTTCAGAAAATAATCTGAGTTTCCATTAACACCAACCCGTCACAAACATTTACAAAACCCGTCTTTAAAGTTGGCAACCGTTGCAACCTCGCTGCAGCGTCGTGTATTCTGTAGTGTTTTTTTTACAGACGTGCTCGGGTCGCCATACTCCGAACATCACAGCTGTATCATTTGCAATTTTATTTGGAGCACGACCCCGGCCGCAGCCGGTTACGACAGTTCAGCTCAAACTGTCAATTCCTTATTCCATAGATTTCCATAGAATTCTATAAAGTTATTGAGCGAAAGCGACTGACTAGTTAACAGTTTCTTCTAAACTGCAGTTTTTGGTTGCTGTTGGATGATGTTACCTTGGGGTTTCTTCAAGATTCTTTTGACACACAAAGTTTTCCGTCAAACCTGTCAAATCTGAAAACTATCGTGAACTTGACTATTCATATTGTAAAAACGGGAATTTTCACGTACTGCACTGCACTATCGGTGAAGGCACCGACTAAGTTTCGACTCATTCCGAGAGTCTTCATCAGGGTAAGTGGTCGCAACCACTCACCCTGATGAAGACTCTCGGAATGTGTGTACGTGAAAATTCCCGTTTTTACAATATGAACTGCCAAATCCGCTTTTTGAAATATTATAACTGCGAGCTAATCTGATGATTTAGACGGAAGGTACACTACGATTCTCTTCGATTGATGTTGGATTTGGTGGGCTCAATCATTAAACTGTCTCAAAGTTGAGCATATAGACAATCTTGAAATGGCTAACGTTGCCAAATGTGCCAAATATGATGTTTGTCATTGTTTTTGACAACCCCTTACTCGGTATCCAGACGAATCTACGTGCCAAGTAAATGGGTCGGGTGGTGTACATCATGGGAATTCAAGTAATGAGCATGTATGCACTCCTTTTGGTTAATGCGACTGAACACAGTTTAGACTCAGCAATATCACCTCGTGGTTCAGTTTGTTTATTTTTCCAATGTTTTGATGTTTTCTTATCAGACATCGCTGCGGGCTAGGGACGTATCAGCATGTATTTTTTGAACAGGGTATATTACGATTGTAAACGTTGATTTGTTTTGACACTGGCTTCTACTTACTGAGGTTATGATAAATGATCGATTTATTTGGTACAGTTTATGACAATGTCGGTTTGTTTGAACAACTTTATGTACCAACAATGAATGATTACAGGTTATGTTGCTTGGTAAATATTAATTATTAATAATAAGGACTAATAACACTGTTATAGTAAACCAGATATGGCCGACAGTCACGTGGGACCGCACCTGCATAAATATACTTTCCTAGTTTTAAGAGGCACTTGTACATAAAAGTACATTTATAATAAGCGGTCAAATTATAAATACTTTATGTCAAAGCTCTTCATTATTCCAGTATTTGTACTTCAGAATGTTAGAGCAACGCAGACTAGCTATTTGATAACGGTACTCTCAAATAATCTGAGATTACCAATTTCTGCGTTGAAAACCTACAGCAAAAGATCTGTTATATTTTCACTAAGAAACTAAAATAAAATGCCTGTTATGAAGAATCATACAATTTATTGAGATTATTAATTATTAAATCATGTCGGAAGTTTTTGGAAGGCAAATAACATTAACAACGATAACTCATTTAATAAAATGTGGGTTGTAGATATTTTTTGGCTATTTTTTGGATATTTTTGGATATTTGTTGTTTGTTTGTTCGTATGTCTGCATTTTTTATCAAAATGGCTTAACCGTAATGCGGTTTCTTGCAATCTTTTTATATGAGACTTGCAAAGTTTTTCTTGGATAGATAATACATGTTTTACGATCACAAGTCACTAGTGCCACTTTTATATCGATGAAGTACACGGGTCGGGAGTTTTACATTTTTTAATATAATAGTTACCTTAAATATGGCAGCATAGAAGGTTGCAACATGTTTCCGTATGTTTACAAGAGAATTTCGCCGAACTAATTAAAGATAATACTGCCCTGATCCTCGATTATTGGGCAAAGTGGACAACTTTTAATGAATTTACTAAGGAACAGATTTTGCATGTATTTCTTGCAAATGTTTACTTTAGCTATTTAGACGTTCAAAGTTTTGGAAATTTTCTTGTTTACTCTTTTTATTCTTATATTTTGGGCCACGTTACTAAAATGAACACTGCCTCTTTTGAAAATATTATGTTTATAAAGTTTTAGTATACCTATTTACCTTGTGTTTTAAATCGGGGTATTTGGTAAGTCACTGTGGTAAGTCCACCATTTCCAATACCTAGGTGCTAATTTGTTTACCATGATAAAGGAACAATAGACCATAAACAGATAGACCTACGATGGCTCTCTACCCGAAGGACTAATAACACTTATCTCTTTCCAACTGGCTCTCTACGCTCGTGCCCAAATCTGCCTCCGCGTCTGGTTGGAAAGTATTATACCAAATTATACTAAACTAGCCCTTTTCAACTGGTATACGATAATACTCGTCCGTATATTGTACCTCTGCGTCTGGTTGGAAAGTGTTATACTAAACTAAACTAGCCTTTTTCATCCGGCTTTGTACTCTCGTACGGATACGTTTCATATCGGATAGTGGTTACAGGTTGTGGCTCAAGATCATGGCACTCTTTAGGAGGAGGTTTACGTCCAGCCGTGGACTTCTACAGACTGTGGATGATGATGATAATTAGAAAGATAAATATAAATGGATCTTTCTCCTAAGTTGAAGGTAAGATTCCGATAAAATATGACAGAATCTTTACAAGTTTGAACAACCTTGGTACTAGAAGCATTCAGACTTTGGACTCGAAATCTAGGAATGTGTAATATCATGTTGCAAATATTGGAAGGGGGAAACACAAAACACGCTCAATAGAATATAATGGTTTGTACGCAAATGATCCGATTGCTTCTACCATTCTTACGTATACCGAACTATTATTCGGATTGTGATACTAACTTCTCTCACAAACTGGGTTATTCTAGCCAATCGTGCTTTATCTTAGACCAACCCTCAATTGAGATAGCGGTTAGAATAGTACAAATCAGTAAAATCTCTGATACATAGATAGAGGATGATGGCTAGATGAGGTATTCAACTGGTAGGTAGGTATTCGTACATTGTCAATTTCAGTATGCTTTGTTACAAATGTGAGTCCATGGAATAAACTATTCGAGCATCAAAAATATAGTTTGGGAAATACGCCAATTTTCGGATATCTACCAGAGCTTGACACCAAAACTTATACTGTGCTGTTTCTCATAAATAAATACTATTATTTTTCAAGCTAATTAGGGTCTTGTGGTTATTTTTGGACGCTACTGCATCTTTGTCGTGTCATTGTTTTTTTTTATCACCTTACTTTAGGTTAAGTTAAAGTGGCCCTGAAAGGGGCCTGGTGACTATTAGTGAAATCACTAGTGTAGTGAAATGATCCAGTGCGCCTCTTAGCTAATGCTCGGAAAATCAATTGGTACATTATGGGATTCGAACCTTGGACCTCCAGATTGAAAGTCGGGAGATTGACACACTACACCTATAATACCCTATATTGGATGCTGGCTCAAGATAACTTTAATACACTCTGATACAGCTAACCTTTGAAACTATAATGGCTAAGTACTTTTCAGTAAAAACGTGATTTGTTTTCACAAGAAATGAGTGAGAAAAATGTAGGCCAGTTTTGCCAGTTTTGTGTCTGCCGTGAATGAAAAATAATATTATACTCATTCAAATGTATCTACTACTAGCTATCTCGCAAAATTAAATATTTGAAAAAGAATTCGAATATCAAATTCCTCTAATGGATTTGCAGCTCCCATCACAGAATAAAATAATCATCGATATCATTATATAACCTGAGTGTTCGCGGACCACTGAGGCTTTAGGCTGTGAGGATGAATCATCCACCGACAGTGAGCGGTGCGGTGATAGAAGCTGTAGACATTAATTCCTCAGAGCAGCGTCCATTATACAAGCGAAACATAAAAAAACTTCTTAGTTTTCGACAAAGTTAGATGAAAAATTGTTACCTCTATGGAGCTGTTACATTTGTTACCATGCTCTTTGCTTTTAAAATACCGAAATTTAAATTATTTTGCCATCTCGTAATTCTGTCCGAAATAATAAAACCGAGGAAAACGCCAGGTGTGTCTCGTTCCATTCCAAGATATTGGAGCGATTAAGTGACGTTTCAAAAATGGACGGTATTTAAATATATCCCTGAAACATTTCAAATAGAATTAATTCAAAAAGATATTATTCATGCAAGGATCTCTGCAAATAAAGCGGTACCTAATACTTAAGTGGCCATAATCATAATTGATCGAGGAGCTGAGCGGTACCCCGGTAGGGCTCAGATTGGATGGCAGGTATGTCAACAACCTTAGCTATGCCGATGATATGGTTCTGCTCAGCCCTTCGATCAAGGGGCTGATAAAGTTGCTAGCTATCTGTGAAAAATACGCAAAGGATCACGATCTTATCTACAACGCGAATAAGACAGAGAGGTTATCTTTAGATCAGGAAAGGGTCCGGAGAACGTTCCTGAAGTCTGCATTGGAGGGCGACCTATTAAAATAGTAGAGAGCTTTAAGTACCTAGGACATATAGTAACTTCAAACTTGAGGGACGATACCGACATAGAGCGTCAACGTAGATCATTGTGTGTAGTTGGCAACATGATAGCGAGGAAATTTTTCAACTTCTCATCTGACGTGAGGGTCACCCTGTTCAAATCATATTGTCAGTCCTTCTACACATGTCAACTTTGGACAGATTATACCAAAAAATCGCACGGTATCAGAGTGACCTATAACAATGTTTTTAGACATCTCATGGGTCTGAAGCGCTATTGTAGCGCTTCAGAAATGTATACTGAATCCCGTGTTGACTCTTTTAATGGCATCCAGAGAAAGAGAATAGCCTCCTTTATGTCCAGAGTTGACATGTGTAAAAACGCAATTATAAGGAGTATGGCAGATCGTTTGATCTTGTCAGATATTTACAAACGGTGGGTGGCTATTGCCACCTAGAGTATTATTATGATATATTTTTTATTTTTTTATATAAAAAAATATCATAATATTATTATGACTTAGGTATCAGATGTACCTATTTGTGTATTTTTTAGTTTTTTAGTAGAATTTGTATTGTACAATGGATCTCGTGTCTGAAAATAAAGAATTTATTATTATTATTATAAGAAAGTACAACAGACATTTTTAGACGCGGATAAGGATTCCCGTGTCATTTTTTTATTTGTTTCGTTAAGTATTTATAACATTTGCTAGTTTTATTCAAATCAATAAAAAAAATATTGGTAAAGCTGTATTAAGTTTTGACTTATTTATATATTATTACCATGGACGAATAAAACTCATCCATGATTGTTACTTATCAAAATGAAAGTGAACTCAGATAATACTTATTATTTACATTTTCTTATTTATTATAACAATTAAATCGATTCAATACTTCTTTTAGACGGAAAACCCCACAAATATACCTCCTTCATCTAAAGACAAGCAGACAGCTCATTAAAAACCGCATCTACATCAGTATATCTTCCATTTGTACTGAACATTTCGGATGCACCTTTAAAACTGCAACTTTAAAGCTCCTCTCCCTCGTTAGCTTAATTGTTAAATTGCGTATCTGTAATACTATATTTTTTAAGAATAGGTTATGCATTATATTATAAAGCGAATCGTGTATTGTCTTAAGAACTTTGGTTGATACTTTTTAGACTTTATTTAATTCTTTGAGTAGTACTCTTTTTCTATAAATGAGTTCACCTCGTTCGATTGGCACCACACTAAAGCTGAAGGATCATCAAAAAAATTAACCAAGCAGAATTTGATGCCTGATTCTTCTAGACTTGGTCGTGGTCGCGCGCGAGGAATTGGCGTAAATTCACATTCAAATTTAAAATTCACATAGTTTTTAAGTTGACGTATCTATATGATCCTTGTGATTTCAATTAATAAAAACCTATTAAAAAAAACGGCAAAGAAATAAAACACCCTGCCATCGTCTATTTTTCCTGAAAAGTACAATCTGGTTCTCTTTAGATTGAGAGTGAATAGATAATAAACGCCTTTATAATCTATTATCGACCATATCATCATTTAATATTAGGTATGATTATAGACATATGAAGGTCGATGCTTGAAATAAAAACTTCATGGATAGGGTAGTATGCGTCACACAAAATGCTACGTAGAATAAACAAAAAACACACGTTTCGATTATTCTAAAAGGACAGGTTACTGTCTGTTAGTTATATGTTCAATATTAAACAAATACAACTGTTTACATTATTTTCGATATGATCACGTTGTTGTCCAGATCAATTTATGTCACGACAACGATAACTTCGGCTCACATAACTTATAACTATCATATTTTGGACTGAAAAGAGCTCTTACAGATTGTTTTTATCATAGTAAGTTTACCAATTTTTTGACAAAATCATGCAGTACTAGTACTACTTGTAGTCAAATTTCAAAGGAAGGTTTATATTAATTTGTATTGTACATGTTCAAGTGTTATTGTTAAAAGTTTTTTTTTATTTTATAATATTTTTTATAGTTTCTAGACATGAGTTCGATATATCGAAACGTAACTGATATCGGATATGGGTAAGATATCGATACCATATCGATATTTAAATCCACATAACCGATATCAAGAAAACTTATCATAACTTCAACTGTTACAGACACTAACAAAACGAAAACTTCACAAACCAAAAACCAAACGAAACGACATTATGGAGCGAATATGACGTAACATTAGCCATGATTGCATGATAATGGCGTGCGTAAAAATATATTATAGATAGCTGACAAAATGGTTCACTTTCTATTGTAACTCTTTTTGGTCCATGTTTTCACGCCAGCGTAGTTACAAGTTGCTAAACTGATAAATAACTGATCAAGTTTGCGTTTGTCGTTTCGTTGTTAGTTTGCCTATCTAAAAACCCCTGCGACTGATATCGATATCTGAAAACCGTTTTCTATATCGATATGCAAACTGTATATCGGTTACATAACCGTTTGCGGTAAAAAACGAATACGCTGCCGAAGCAAGAGCAATCAATAGCAGGAGATAGAATTAGTTTCTCTTCTTTTTCTTGTCCTTGTTCCACATTATGTGGGGTCAGCTTTCTGCACTAGGTAGTAACAGACCAGTTACTACCTAGCATAGAAAGTTCAGATATTTGGACTCAGTGGATTCTTTCATTTGAATTAATTTATCATCACCCTAATGTTTTTTGACAGCTCTCAATCTCCGTGTTCAAAACTATTTATAACAATGAAGAATCGCCCATGTGAGTTCCACTTATGCCTACGACATATCATGAGACTGTGCCGCTGGAACGGATTCTTCCTGGTAGAAGGCCTGAATCATTCTACTCCTGGATGTGTAAGGTACAATCCTCAACCAACTTAAAAAACCTGCAAATCTCACGAATTTATAAGTGGTAACTGTGACTAGCATTAACCGCGCTAGAAAAGGACGGAAGTTTCCAGAATGTTTGGGACGGTACGAGATGGGGCGGAGCGAGGCATACGGGTCACGCCCCCTACGAGATTGTTCTGGAAGAGACATCTTACGAGATATATAAGCGCGGCAAGCGGCCGGTAGAGTAAGTTTATTTTCAAGATTGGAAAGTGAATTATTTGAAGTGATTCGAGAGCGATAACCAGTGACTAGTGAAGTGACAGTTGCGCTAGTGTTGTATCGAGTGATACAGTGTTTTTATTTTAATTGTGTAGTTTCGTTGTGTTATTTGTTCTGTTGACATTTTATTGAGTGATTTATTAATACAGTGTTAATTTTGGTGTTTAGTTTGACTTAATTATTTTATCACGAACCCTAGCTCGTAAAAATATATTATCCTGACTCCACACAAGGATTCAAGTATCATGGGTATCAGGAACCGTACCGTTGTACCACAACATCCAGTCCCGAAACAAATATCTCGAATGGAAGCGAACCACATCTCTTGCGTCAAATACGGCTACTCACCATAGCTAGCTCGGCTATTATGTTCTGACAATTTTTAAAAACTTGCTAAATAAAACAGGTTTCAGGAAGTGCTTCTAAAACCACAGGAACTTGGGTCTCATGATAAAGTAATTGAAACTTGAAAAGGTTACGCCATGGCACCGTGGCCTTACTCGTAAGGCGGATGTAGGCCCTTCTATCAAGTCCTACGAACACAATCTCATTTTAGAGTTTCCTGTGATGAAAGTTTTTATAAGGCCTTAAGATTCTCGAATAACCCTTTGTAATACTCATAAGTTAAAAAGTTTTTATTTATACCACCTATTTCTGGCACCAAGGAGTTATGCTCGCATTGTTTCGGTTTGAAGGATAATACAGGCACACGAGGCTTTCATCCGTTATGTCACAGGGCCGGCAACAGTGATACTTCTGGTGTTGCAAGAGCCCATAGGTTACGATAACCGCTTACCAACAGGTGGGCAGTATGCGGAACAAATGTTCGCATGTTCTGCATATATTGGTTCCGGTTCTTGGTGTTGTGGTACCACAGTACTCGTAGTTATTGATACCCACGATATAGGGAATCCTAGTGTGGGATCAGAAATATGTATGTTACTGTTGAGTTTTTATAATAGCGGATAAGACCGCCCATTATGTATCTTTTTTGTTTTTTGTTCTTTTAATATGTTCTGTGTTTTGTACTGTAAAATGGAAAGTTTATGTATCTATCTATATTTTACTGTTTATATTTTAACATTCAGTGTACCTTATATAAGCAGGTCTAATTTATACACATCGTGCAGTTAACCCCGAGAGGCGTCATATTGAACCACACTGTTCTGTCAACACATCAGTCTTTTAGGACTGATGTTGGCAAACGCGGACATTGTCATTGCGTCATGTTACCTGCAGTGTTCTGTTTGGTTAAAAGTACAGTTTTGACCAGTCAGAGCACAGCATGCGCGGTGGGACTCGCACGACAGTTGAAAGAATTGTTTCCTAGCAAATTATTAAATATTGCGTCTCTTGAGGGTGTCTACTTTATGTTTATACATAACCATTTTGGCAAGAATTGTCTTTCAGTTTTCATTTCAGGTTCAACTTGAAATCTATTTACACGGTCTACTACGTGATTTCAGCAGTGTTTATGACCGCTTCTACATGCTTGGCTCTCCATGGGGTTATTCATTATGAAATATATTTGGATACCATTAGTGAGTATACCGCAAGACAAGTTTATTTATAGACTATAACTAATTTAGATGTGTGTCTAAATGATAAGGGTGTCGTTCGTTGTACACGGTGCCGTTCGTTGTGCGCGGTTCACAGAGTGCGCAAGAAGAGGGAGCCCGCCCGTGGTAGTAACTGCTAAAGATGTTTTAATTTTAATGTCAATCATTTTCAGGGAACTTTGTCTTTGTCCTGTATGGACTTCTCACTGCATTATTGTTGGTGCGATTAGCGAAAAATTGGCCAGATCTTATAAAAGCTACAATGGAAACAGAGCGAGTGCTTTATGGTATACGGAGGGCGAAAAATATAGCGACCGTTTGTAAAGTTTTGACGTATACCTTTATGGCATTGGTTTTAGGTGAGTTAGTGATACGTATGTACTTTTTTCTTTTTTTATGTTATGATAGTAGAAAATATGGGAAGAAATTTTGATATTAGACTTTTCATTATTTATTTACCTCTTTAATTTTTATGATATTGATTTTGGAC
This sequence comes from Perizoma flavofasciatum, assembly GCA_958496245.1. NCBI lineage: Eukaryota > Metazoa > Arthropoda > Insecta > Lepidoptera > Geometridae > Perizoma > Perizoma flavofasciatum. The sequence goes on from OY292423.1 coordinate 11,652,467, forward strand.
TTGTAGTTTGATTAATGATTTTCCTCAAATTTCAGTGGAACATATTCTCTGTATTGAATTCAACTTAAAGCTAGTAAACTGTTCTGATGACAGAGCGTTAAATCTTGAAACCATTGAAAAGTTCTTCAAATACAGACTAGCGTACATTTTCGTGCACATCCCTTACAATATTTGGTTTGGAATATTTTCAGAGGTTAGAGCGAACAGATATATATTTTTAAAATCAATGAAATTCCAATAACTTTCGTTTATTTGATTTTTTATATTAAAAACGTAAAAAGGTAGGTAAAAACGTGAATTTTCACGTACCGCACTATCGGTGAAAACAACGACGACGAGGCGACGTGGAGGGATAGCGTCGTGATCACACACCCTGATATAGACTCTCGGAATGAGTCAAAACTTAGTCGGTGCCTCCACCGATAGTGCGGTACGTGAAAATTCGCTTTTTTACAATATGGGTAATTAAATCATTTTCTTGGTTCAACAGTTTATCAGCGCCCAGGCGACATTTTTGTGGAGTTTCATAGACATCATGGTGATGTGTTTCAGTGTGTATCTCACATCTTATTTCCGGGATCTGGGGAAAGCCATCGACTCAAAAAAGTCCAAGGTTGGTATGAACGAGTGTTGAAACGTGATATCGCTAGTACAAGATTTTGCTTACTTAATATTGCTTACCAATTCACTAGTAATACTAGCTTCTGCCCACGGCTTCGCCCGCGTGGTATCCGGATAAAAGTATCCTATGTGTTGTTCTGATGTATAAGCTATATTACTGTAAAGTTTCAACAAAAGTTTCAGTTCAGTAGTTTTTGCGTGAAAGAGTAAGAAACACCCATCGTCACAAACTTTCGCATTTATAATAATAGGAACCTACATATTTTTTACCTACATATTAATTTTATCCCAAAGCATAGAAACACTCAGTTGTAAATGTCAATAAACATGACACTTCATAATGTTGGATGTTTTTATTTAGTTAGTTGACATCCTATTATTCTGGTAACGAACTTGTGTTTCGATATTCCAACGTTGTAGAAAAGTTACTGGTATATTAAAAAATATATATATTTTTCAGGACTGGGTGCGCCTTCGGATGTACTACTCTCGCTTGGTGGTATTGTTAAACTATATCAACTCTCAGTTGGGATGCTTCATTCTTCTGTCAGCTCTCTTTAATCTCTTCTTCATCTGTTTCCAGTTGTTCAATAGCTTACAGTAGGTATTATTTCTAATAAAGGCTTATGGTACAGCACGCAGATGATATTGTCACGAAAACCTTACATTTAGATTTTTCTCAGCATTCTCTTTTTTAACTCTCAACAGTCATAATACCCTCACCCCACACTAGGATAATCTATCGTCGGTATACCATGTACCGTGGTACCATAAAATCAAGTCCCTATAGTACTATGATATCAGTACCCGGAAAAAATATCTGAAGAACATGCAAACATTTGTCCTACAGTCGGAATCGAACCCGTGCAGCTAACTACTCTTCACCGTGCCATCTAAGTCGTAAATTTTGCGAATGATCTGCCGAAATACTGATTTATGTCCGAAAACTCAAAACTTAATGGGTTACTGTTTACTGTTGCTATGCTATTTGTGATCTTTTGTGCCAAACAGTACCCGGAAAATTACTGAATAATCAGAAATCGTATGGTGACCATAAACCACTAGATATTAGTAGATAGTTTAGTGTCTCAGAACCTCTCGCAATAGCGAGGGCCTCCCCCCCTCCCTTGCAAAACGTATGATTGATATTAATTCATTTGTTTACTTTCAGTGAAGGATACACTCGACTCAATTTTTGCTTCTCAGATGATGAAAAAAACATAGAAAGGTAATCTTAAGCCTTTCTGCACTAAGCTTAGGCAGACTTGGGCATGTTTTAAGCTCGCCTGCAGTAAAAGTAATACTACTTCTAGTATAAACGTGAAAATTGTGAGGATTGATGTTTTTTACGCAAAAACTACTGAACGTATTTTGATGAAACTTTACAGGAATGCAGCTTATACATCAGAATAACACATAGGCTACTTTTTACTACTTAAACTACTTTTTTCTTTACCAGGTACTTTGCGAGCGAAGCCGGGGGCAGAAGCTAGTTCTATTATATATTCTGAGCCTTACTGGCAGTTACGCCTCATTCGTCTCAGCCGACTACTCGCACACTGAGGTCGTCAAAAATGCTATCATTGGTTAATGATGATCATAAAATGAGATGACTGTCAGTTCGAGCATATTATGAACGAAGAAAAAGACACAAATTCTTTTTGAAATACATGACCGCCTGCGTCGCAAGCTTCTTATGCCTCTGTGTGACGTAGGCAGTAATGTATTGTGTACACTGCAAAATACTGTATCGCATCACGTTCTCAGCGCAAGCATAACTTTTTATTTTCAGAAACATAAGGATATACTATCTAGTATACTACTTGTTCTCTTTAACATTTCTATTGGTAAGATCGCTATTGATGTTGTATTTAGCGGCCGACGTGCATCGTTCCGCCAACAGTGCTGTTTTGGTTCTGCATGAAGTGCCTGCTTCGGAATACAATATGGAGGTAGGGGATGTAAAAAATACTTGCAGTATTTTATAATTACAAGACAATTGTGTAGGATTAAACTAGAAGTATACCAACAACCGTTTGAGTCGCCACGAATTATAAACTATGATAATTCCATGAAAAGCAATATTATGCTTTTAATTACTCACTCTCGTATTTTTTGGTTCGTTGCTATTGTTGGAATAGTAAAATGTATTTAAAATAATTTATAAGACATAAAAAAAACTTCAAATAACGGTTAATTGATAAAAAGTCAATATGAAATTTCTTCACCCATTTTTTCACCCAAATTTGAAGAGTTCCCTCAATGCCTCATGGATCCCATCATCAGAACTGGTGTTTGATAAAAACATATCTGAAAGTATATACTTTCAAATAAAACATTTTTTTCTTCAAATCTGTTTGCAATAGACGGAGTTCTGAGGCAACAAACATTATGTGTTCAATTACGTGTTTATTTGGTTTCTGGTTGAAAATAAAAACGTACAAAATGAAACGTCACGTTTTACAAAATAGTTTTTTTTTTTAGGTTGAACGTTTTCAACTCCAAATCCGTTACACTAGATTGGGATTGAGTGGATTATTTTACTATATTGAGAGGACATTAATCATCAGGGTAAGTATTAAAGAATCTACTAACCGATTAAAAGAGCTTAGTGTCCAACCATGACTCTGGGTCTTATTCCAAAGAACTATTAGGCCGTTCCCACCAACGTTGCCCTTACGCTGATTATCGTTGGCGGCACTTACGGGGCCCGTTTAGTGGACAGCATGTCATCACCTACCTATGATTTAATCTGAATTTCAGTAAGAATTGGCAGTTGCCGTTTCATCCTACATAGTCCAGCATCCATTCCATAAGTATATACTCCTGCAATAGCCTAGTTTATCACCCATATTTCCAATAGTTTACATCAGTCGCCATCCATAAATTATGTTTTTATATGATAATGCAGCCTTTTGGACTTAGTGTTAGCTTTGGCTCCACTAATGCCTGTAAAGACCTCAGGCATAAGCCTGAGATTTAAAATAAATAAAGAAAAATAATAATAGAAAAATAATCATAGGCACATTCTCGATTGAAAAACTCTCTTCATGGTATTGGATCTCAAGTTTGACTCGTTCCTAGAGTCTTCATCATGGTGGGTGATCGTGTCATTTTCTCTCCTCGTTGTAACTTTCAAATTCTCGTTTTACATTATGAATAACTCAGTATATATACAAGCTACACAAAGGCCTTTTTGAAAAAAATGGGACTACAACCGGTTCAAGAGGTCATCTTATGTTTTTTTTTCATAAGAAAAATACAGGGACATGAGACTTTTCATCCGTTATGTTTGCGAAATTCCCGCCGCGGGACAAATGTTTGTATGATCTGCAAAAATTTGTCTCGGATCTGGGTGTTTTGTATAATTATGTATGTATTTACAAAATATATATATGTAGTATATCAGTCATGTGGTTCGCATAATACAAGCTCTGCTTAGTTTGGGGCTAGATGATGCTCTGTGAAAAATGTCCAGCATTATTTATTTATATCTCAGGGTCGGTAACGCGCGAGTGATATCTTTGGTGTTGCAAACATCCATAGGTTGCGGTAACCGCTTTCCAACTGGCTTGTTTGCCACTTTATTTAGATAAAAATAAAACATGTTTGCTTTTCAGGTGATTGGAACTATTATAACTTATGAATTAGTCATGCTGCAGTTTAGCTACCAACAGAGCTCCGCTTAAGTTGTCGCCAAAACGTATACAAGATTACCTGAATGTTTCTACGTGCTACGTTATTGCTACGAGATGAGTTGGAAATACGCAGTAGTGAACAATCTCAATCACTCATGACACCTTGCTACATGCTATGAAATTGCTACGAAATGCTACAAATTTTAGAATATTATTACGACTATACCACGTACTTCTCCGAGACGGGAACTCAGTTCCTGTCTCACGATCGTCGACCGTGGTCGCGGACGGTGCTCATGAAGAAGGACCTCTAAACGGTCAACCAAAAGCAGGAGAATAGTAAAGTACGTGGTATAGTCGTAATAATATTCTAAAATGGTACCAACCCACGATAATTTTAATTCTATGAATGCTACAAATTTTACGAAATGAGTTGGAAATACGCAATAGTGACCAAGTTTTACTTTACATACATACTACTACCTATAATACTTACAGGAGAGTGAATATATAAATATATATGGAAGTAACACGTTCAGGCTCAGTCACGTTTTGCCTTGATGTACGATTGCAGTACCGTGCACCATATAATTAAACCGAGACCCTTTTAATATGTGGCCCAAATCCAAGGAAATATTTTGTGATCCCATAAAAATGTCTACCTTAAAAGAGACCACCAATTAAAAATAATTCACATATTTGATTTTGTTTTTTAGTGAATCCACACTCAAGGGAAATTTCAAGATTTTATAATATCCCAAAAATTCCAAAAATGACTCGGAAATCGACTGACTGCGTCATTCCGTTTGCTTGCGGAGCTTCGAGCCGTAACATCTCAAGAATTTCGATCGAGATTTGGTACCAGTCTAGTGGCTTAGTTGTTATAGCGCCCACGTATCAAACGGGAGGTCGAGCCCGCACTGAATTTTGGGATCATATAAATCTTTTTAGTGTTAAGCTAGTCACCTAGAATAATTAAAATACTTTTATCTGGGAACTATACAGGTTAAGCCATGATTAGAAGCTTGTGTTAAATACTTTGCATCTAAAGATTTTTAATTTGGAGATTGACCGTAAAAAAAGTACAACATTTTATACACTAGCCTCTAACCACGGCTTTGCCTACGTGCACTTGGATAAAAAGTAGTAAGTTTATGTGGTAATCTAGGTCATGACCTAATTCCTACCTATTCCAAATTTCATTCAAAATGATCCAATCATTACGGAGATTTTTAGCAATAAACAACCAAATATCCTAAACACAAAAACATCTAAACTTTATCATTTATAATATTAGTACTATTTTAAATGGAGTTTCATTGCTTTGCTTCGTATTCTCTGAAAAAGTAGCCCCTTCGAGAGATAAAAAAAGAAAACTTAAAACAACTCTGTTTTTTCACCCGCACCAGATAGGCAGGATAATTAGCAAACTTTATCTGCCTACCCTCTAAGCTGCAAACCGTGACTGATGACCTACGGGACGAGACCAAGACGTGATCTAAATTCAACCCACCATTTTCTTTCCTTTTTAAGTTTCGTTTGAAACAAAAATCAGTCTCTAGGAGTGACTTCAAACGGACGATACTACAACCTCACGAACGATAATCGGATACGTGTACCTAGAATACAGTTTCAAATAATACTACGTTTCAATAATAAAACACAAACCCAAGATAACTCCATAAAATTTTTAAAACGTGATATATTTCATTTCCTTTAACCTTTAGGGTGTGCTTTGTTTCACTCTCTCGCGTATGCTCTCTATCTTTCGGGTCGTTTTACTATCTGCGATTAGCTTACTGGCATGAAAAATGTATTGGTCCTCATACATCTGCTCGGGTGAACCATATGTAACACTGAAAAAAGGCACATATAAAATTCATATATTTTTCGATCAGCCACTTATTTATGGGTCCAGAATATAAAATATTTTTATTAGAAGGAAGAGCGTGTATTAAGGTTTTTGCATATTCTATCCTGCATCTTGTAACACTACTCCAGTTTGCTGTCCGTTCGATCCTGTATTTGAATCGTTCGAAAATATGTATCTAGTGAGTCATCTTTCATTATTTCTCTGTGTAATAACTTCTTTGACCAGGCTGCCAGTTCCTTGCAACTGAGTAGAGTTTATTTCTAAGTTTATCTAGTTGTAGTTGGCAGTCTGCATTGAGATTCTATTTTCTGTCTCACTATTTGAAATTAGTATTAATCTAATAATTATTATTTTAATAATAAATACCCAACAGACTTACACATAGTCCTAACCTCACATTAGGATCCCGTGTCATGGGTACCGGGAACTACGAGTACCGCAGTACCACATCACCCAAACACGGAATAAATGTCGACAGATTCAATTCGACCCGCTTCGGGATAAATAATTATATCGAAGCGGGAATTTTAACCCGGACCTGTTACATTTTGGCTGGCTATTTACCCGACGTGCCACCAAGGTCGTCGACGATTATAAATATTTGGAGATATTTTTAACATGTTTTTATTAATTTTGCTCTGAATTTTTTAGTAAATCAATATCCCAACAGGTAAATGCAGGCTCCAAAGTTGAGTGCCGTAGATTACAACGGCACTTACTTTTGCCGTACTATTATCAGTTTGAGAATGGTTTTTAACCGCAATTTTCAATTTTTTACTCGCGGCAAAACAAGCCCATATATGCGTTGCGTGGGGTAAGAGGTTGTTTGTTTGTCTGCTACCATTTCCTCAAAAACGGCTTAACCGATTGCAATGCGGCTTTTTCTTAAAAAGAAATATAAATTTACGTTTATTATAATTTCGTTGGGTGGTCGTTTCTACCGTCGAATTTTGAGAGATATACGAGGCTCGATTGTGACTCGATTAACGCTGATTATTTCAAAATCTCAATTGGTCTAAAAACGACCGACCCCGATTACGTAGCTACTTCAAATGTTAATTGTAAAAGAAAGGGAATTCAAGGTTTGACAAAGTGCTCTCAAGACTGGAGTCAGCGTTTTCGCAGCTGAACTTGAGTCCCTCTCGCAGAAGGATCAGTTTCTTTGACGTTGTGTTTTTGAGTAAGTTTAAGACTTACTTGAGACTTTAGGGTCAACAAGTTTGGCATTTTTTGCTGAGTAGCAAAAACATTCTTGGTAAAAACCAAGGTTTGTTTTCTTACAAAATATTTGGGAACTTCATGTTCTCAAATATTTTACATATATGTATGTTTTGCTCTATTTTAATAAAACATTTAAACTTGACACACTCCGGCCACTCTTGGTAAAATGTATAAGACAAAAAAATTGTATCTATGTGATCATACAAGGTTTGTGTATATGTGAATGCTACTATGCATTATAAACGCGAAAGTTTGTGAGAATGGATGTTTGTTATTCTTTCACGCAAAAACTACTGAACAAATTTTGATGAAACTATACAGTAATATAGCTTATACATCATAATAACACATAGGCTACTTTTTATCCGGATACCACGCGGGCGAAACCGTGGGCAGAAACTAGTTAATAATAAATACACCCAAATTTAATTTGACTTATCGTCAGACGTGATGCTTGTAACTACATTCGCACGCACCGTCTGCTGGCGGTTTGAGTCCAGTCACAGGCTGGCCACCGATGACGTATAAACAATCACACGGTAAAACACTGACATTAATCCGTATATCCCTGTGCATAGAGAAAATGAAGTAACCATTGAAATCCGGTGAGGTTACTCGGATCGGCAGGAGGGGGTGAGTGGCCCTACTGTACGTAGTACTATCATGTATTACTAGCTGCAGTGATAAGGTCGCCCTATGCCTAATACCGACCCACCGCGTCGCATAATCCATCCGTGCTGTTACTTATTTTCGTCGGCTCCTAAGACTCTTAGCGTGATGTTAAATAGCCTATAACCTTTTTCATGAATAGGGCTATCAAATGCAAAAATAACTTTTCAAATTCGACTGGTAGTTCCAGAGATTAGCGCATTCGAACGAGAAAACAAACTCTTCGAATTATTAGTATGGAAGATTTGACATCAATTAATAATATTAGCATCTAAACTTTGAATAGGAGTTATTTACGGACGTTTTGTTTTATAGGTGCCCGAAATTGCGGTGACTATACTAGCTCGTAGAAACATATAGTATTTAGAAGAACTTACAAAGATTATCCTTGCAAATCGTTCGCCTGGCATGGCAGAGGTTTACAAAGTATTGGTATCCTTTTTTGTACCGGCTGATCATCATACAAACCGGCTCCGTGTCGTCTTTAGCTAGGTCATCACAGACGTGGCCACATCCATCTGCTGACTGGTAACTTGATCTTGAAAAGTTTAGCTGAAAGTGTTTCTACGCAAACATTAATATTGATAGGGCCTTCCCATATAATGTTTTCAGCAAGCATAACTTTTACAGTGTAAAATCCTCGCTAAATTTTCCGGCGTTAATCATTTGATTATGATTAACGCCATAATTTATTATATTTTTCAAAAATACACTGAAGCCTTTTTTTCTGATAATGATAACAGGATAATGATGAGGTATGTTCTCAGATACCTCTCGACCTCTGAGGCGCAGTCGGCAAAGTCTCGTCTGAGACGCAGAAGGTTGTGGATTCGACAAATGTTTGTACGATTAGCTAATGTTTGTCTCGGCTCTGGGTGTTTTCTATGTAAAATATGTATGTATTTACAAAAAAAAAATACGAGTAGTATATCATGTAGTTCCACCGTGACAAGTTGTAAGCCGCTTATTAGAAAACGAACTGATGGTGCATGCCTTTGAATTTTAGGCATGCAGGTTTCCTCAAGATATTATCCTTCGCCGTTATGAGCTACAGTTTTCGAGTGGAAACATCTGTTTGTGTACGACCGGGTTTCAACCCAGGATCTCCGGATCGAAAGTCTATCGGCTACTAGGCCAACGCGACGTATGGATATTATTTTTTAAAGAAAATCCAATACTCCCTTTTTTGTTAGGGTTAAGCTCGCCTTTGTACATGTCCTATATGTAAGTTTTTTGTCTGTGTGTACATAAAGAATAACGTAGAATAAAAAATATAAAGTCTAGGTATAAGTACCTGTTGAAGTGGTGGCATGATGTGTCTACCTGATGTGTGCAGCTGAAACAGATTTTCTTTGGCTAAACAATGTATAGTTTAACATTTAATTCAAAATATCGTCTTTTAAATATCTGCCTACAAAATACGGTCTCAGAAATATCATTAATAAAGGCCCGGCCAAACTGAATATATGATGGTGGCCGTTGTGTAGTCTCAGTATCAGTATATTGACAACCACTTGACAATCATTTCCCTTTGATTAATACCGCCACCGCGTTTGATAAGCCGGGCCCTTATTACGAACAAAGGTGGGACCAGTTATCGTTACAATATGCGCTTTTTAATATACAATCCACTGTTGCAAATTTTATAGCAAGCATTCAATTTTTTGCATGGGTTTTCAGATTGCATGCAGTAGAAATTTACAAATTTTATCGCAAGCATTCAATTTTTTGCATGCGTTTTCAGATTGCATGCAGTAGAAATTTACAAATTTTATAGCAGGCATTCAATTTCTTGCATGCGTTTTCAGATTGCATGCAGAAGAAGTTTACAAATTTTATCGCAAGCATTAAATTTTTTGCATGCGTTTTCAGATTGCATGCAGGTATAGGTATAGGTAGGTAAGGTTGCGGGTTCGATTCCCGCCGCGGGACAAATATTTGTATGATCTGCAAATATTTGTCTCTGGTCTGGGTGTTTTCTGTGTATAATATGTATGTATTTATAAAATATATATAAGTAGTATATCAGTCATATCGTTTCCATAATACAAGCTCTGCTTAGTTTGGGGCTAGTTGATGCTGTGTGAAAATTTTCCAGCATTATTTATTTATTATATTTTTTTATTAACTGATAATCGTCATCATCTTTAATTTGTCGGAATACGCTAGATAACTGTCAAATTCGTTTAAAGGTGACTTCCCATGGGCTGTGATTTTACGGACTACACTGCATAAGCCGGCACCGACACGCCATGGGAAGAGGCATCCGTGGTAACGCAGATCCGTTGTATCCGCTGCAGAGATACTGTTACGAGCTTGGGTTCGGGATAAAATAATTAAGTCCAATTAAACACCAAAATGAACACTGTATTAGTAAATCACTCAATAAAAATGTCAACAGAACAAATAACACAACGAAACTACAGAATTAAAATAAAACACTAAATCACTGTATCACTTGGTACAACACTAGCGTAACTGTCACTTCACTAGTCACTGGGTAAAATCTCGTAAGACGTCTCTTCCAGAACAATCTAGTAGGAGGCGTGGCCATCACACTGTCTCACTTCGCTCCGCCCCGTCTCGTACCGTTTCGAACGTTCTGGAAACTACCGTCCTTTTCTAGCGCGGTTTGTGCCAGTCGATACTAGATGGCGGTAATAAGTAGTGTGTCCATTTGATAAGAGATGGCGCTAGCGTACCGCGGCCATTTCCGATAAGAGATGGCCGCGCTCGTCACAATACGTTCTATTTTACTTGGCATGCTCCTACATGTCCTAGATGTCACTTTCAGTTTTGCGATTGAGGATGCTATGGTGTAGTTAAAGCATTGTCATTCGCAAAGCGGGATTTGACATCTTTGTCTGAAAATCGCAATAAGACTTGATGGTTCAGCCCCTGGAATGACTAAATCGCAGAATCTCTGGATTCGTAAACACACGTACCGTGGAAGCCTCGATGTGATGCGTAGCTGTCCGTGGTCGTAGGCTATGATCCACGAATCCATGGACCGTGGCAGACCGTGGAAAGTCACCTTCATAAGAAGACAATATTTATAGTCGCTCAGAAGTTTACTCGTAATTAGACTGAACCATCCTAAATCGGGATAAGTTAAGTAGGTTAAGTTTTAATTAAGATACCCACATAAATTGTAGGTAGTTATCAACCTACTAAAAATACAATGACTCTTCCATTGTTGGCATTGATGGACAAACTCTGTGGCGCCGTGGGCGAAGGCCCGCCTGAGACGCAGAACGTTGCGGGTTCGGTTTCCGCCGCTGGACAAAAGTTTCTATGATTTGCAAAAAATTGTTTCGGGTCTGGGTTTTTTCTTTGTATAATATTTATTTATTTAGAAAAAAAGGCTATCACACAAATCATATAAACATTTGTCCACGTCGTGAACAGAACCCGCAACCTTCTGGTCTCAGGCAGGCTTTCTCACAGAGGTTTCAAACTGAAAGTAAACTGAAAATAGGTAAGTTATTATCGACACTATAAACCAAGACAAGAAATTTATTACGAGCAATTTATTTTCACAAATTCCGGGGGCTGTAATATAATCACATGTCTTTTACCTTCTATAAAATGTATCAAACTCAATATTGCTGTCGAATATATTTTAGTGCTCACAAACTGCATAATAATGTTAACCAGGTATAATATACTCCGATAACTTCACTGTGAAATCGCAACAATGGAAATAAAATACAAAGTAAAATTTGTACAACATTTTAACCGCACATAAAGTTAACTCTATTTTGCGAGCGAACAACGTTCATGAAATTTTTGAATGTTTTCTTGTTAGAAGTATTTTTGTTAGAATTAGCCTCAGTGCGTAGATCCTCAGATACATACTCAGTATGTAGATCTTTGAGGATATCAAGTAGGGGTTAGTCAGTCTCGCCCAAACATTATATTTGGTACATGACCGCGTTTTGCATAGTGGTTAGCATTCCACGTGACAGGTTGCAATCTCATCGCTGCTTCTAAGAATGTACTCCTTCACCGTTCAAAAAAATTCAAAAAAATAACGATGCACGACAGGGTGAGTACGAACCTACAACCGGGAGTTGGGTACAAACCACTAGACCAACACGGCTCTAACTGTTAAAAAAAACAAAATTGTTTTGCTTTTGCCCAATCAAGCATCCTATTTATTCGTTATAAAGTTTTAAATCTTTTATCATTACGATTATTTGCATCACATTTTAATTACGCTGTATATTTCACCATCGCCGACTTGAAGCAGGACTAGTTCATAGGTAACTATTGTTCCTGCCACCTGAAAAGGGAGATTTTTATAAATAGGTAGGTAATATAAATTATGTTAATCAATAGGGACAACTGTAAAGGTTTTATACAATACCAGAGACTAAGTTATATCCTTTATAAGTAGTTAGGATTAATGAGACTAACGCATTTTTAATATAAGTTTACTTTATTGATATAAAGTATCTCTGCACGCGGATTCGTCAGCATAGAAAAATTACCAAAAATTTTTTTTTAGCTCAAGCACTATGTAAGAAGCTGTTCCGATTTTTATCCAAACCGGTTCAGCCGTTACCCAAATTACAACAAACAATCAAACTTTCGCATTTTTAGTAACAGTATGATAGGATTAACGGCTGAAACTATACGGTCGTAAGACTGAACCGATTTTGGTGTATTTTAAAATAGATATCAGTTTCCTTAAACTAGGTAACATTTTTCTATCCAGCCAATACGTAAGCAAATCATTGGTTGTAAATTAGTAGTAGTTTTAAAACATAACGCCCATGAAAGAAGTTTGTATAGACCATGACATAGTATAGATAGCATTCAGTAGTCTTATATTTAATGTTATCTATGCTATGCCATGTCCTCACTCCACACCATGAGTACCATACCCATATCCTGCACAGCGGGTTCCTCACGTACCAATCAGTATGCACAACTAGTTGTCTCATCGGAACACCAATATTAGTTCCGTTGCCGTTGGACATAACTTGGCACAACTTAAAAATCCTTCCTGGGCAGATCCGGCGCCACCCAGAAAGAGTGATGGAACACTTCTATGTAAGGAACACTTAATTATATGGTTTCGCCCGCGTGATATTCGGATAAAAAGTAGCCTATGTGTTATTCTGATATATAAGTTATATTACTGTAAAGTTTCATCAAAATCCGTTCAGTAGTTTTTGTGTGAAAGAGTAACAAACATCCATCCTCACAAACTTTCACGTTTATAATATTAGTAGGATAAGTTCTGCCAAGTTGTGTCTAACGGAACTAAAATATGCGATGGCACAACTAGTTATGCATACTGATTGTTCCGTGAGGAACAAATATTTATTGCAAATCATGCAAATATTTGTCCAGCAAAGATAATTCCCAGCGGGAATTAAAACCGCAGTTCTTGCGTCTCAAGTCGGCTATAACTATAAACTTCACCCAAACTTAGCCAGGGGCAGAATAAATATTGCTATGCTTACCGACAAAACAAGTTCTCTAGTGATGTAGAAGAATTGCAAACCGCTTAGAGCAACTGTATTTGCATGCACTTGGCTAAGAAATCTTGCAACCTGAAAACCATTATGAAAGAAATACTAGTATTCGAGAGAAACTCATGTTTACAGAAATACACGGGTTGAATAAATAAATAAATAATGCTGGGCATTTTTCTCACAGCATCATCTAGCCCCCAAAGTAAGCAGAGTTATGGGAAACATTACTTATATACTACTTAAATACATTTTTTTGTAAATACATTCATGTTATATATAGAAAATATTCAGACCCAAGACAAATATTTGCAGATCATACAAACATTTATAAAACCCGAAATCTTCTGCGTCTCAGGCGGGCCTTCGCTCACTGCGCCTCAGAGGTCGTGAAATGAATGGAGAATGTCATAAAATATTGTAAAAAACAATTTTGTTCCCAAGGAAACAGCTTGCCAGACTAGGTACTAAAAAAACGGTTTTATAAAAACCCTGCCAAGCTGGGCCTCGGCAGTTTACTCTTTCACCACATATGAGACCGATCCTGGTACTCGATTAATAGGGTTGACGACTATGAACTCCCGGTCTATTTGAAATCTTTCTTGTGGATACATTTGACCTGTCGAATTCTTTCGATAAGATTTTATGACAAGTTTGTATCAAAGTAGAAGACTGTCGACTAACCACAGTATAGGTGCTTATACGGTAACATAAATAACATAACTAATCTTACATCTGGGCAGAATGAAGAGGGAGGCACGTTGTAGAGGGCGGTAGCTGGGACCATGGAGGCACAGTTTACACTCGCTGCCATCAGTGACACAACCAAAGACCGAACAAAAAGGTATACTGCAGAATATACCAAGTATACCGAGTATTCGTAGCCACCTAATATTCTAAAAAAAACACGTAGACAACATGTTATGAAGTAGCACTAAAGAAGTTTGAAATAGGCGTGTGACTCGAATGCATCGCACGTTGGGCAAATCTAGTTATTTAGTGTATACCGCTGTAGGCAAAGAAAAAACTGGTGTGACGAACTGGATGCATTGGAAATTACATGGTCAGAGGTGGCAATAAAATGCGAGGATGGAGAGGAGTACAGAAAACTATTGCTAAGCAGTAGGACAATATAGGTAATTAAATTAAAATTAATAGTACTTAGCTACTTTATTCTAAAGTTTATAATAGTCGGATTCACGTCTCCACACAAAATGGAATTTCAGTTCTGGATACATAATAAAACGATAATATTAATGTGCTGACGGTCTAAAAGTGTATATAAAAGCAGTTTGTTTCTTTATTGTGAAGATACGATCATAAGAATAAGAATATTATAAGATACTAATAGATTAACAGCCGTCTTCAAAAAACGGAAGCACAGGCATGTCTCATTAACAAGTTTGTATGAAATAAATAAAAGACCCCTAATGTAACTTCAAAATTATTTGCAGTAGTTCTCGTTATGTGGAGGAATATGTGTTTTTTATCCAGATGTTTGCCTTACAAGATGAAAGAGTCCTAAATACTGATTTTGAAGTGTCAAATGTGAAAAAATTGACTACTGGTCACTTACCCGAATGTATAATTTGGACATATACAATGTTTCATCAGGCCCCAACTTTTTCTATTTCTGAAATATTAATAACCATTTTTTTCGGTTGAATTGAAATTTTCTATCATTTATTTTTTCATTTTTTGGTAAGAGGGTAGTCGATGGACAATCGTGAAAATAAAAATAAAATTAGTTTATTTTATAGGATAACAACAATCACGTGGCAGGTCAGAATATCAACATTTATTCGCGACTAATGAACCAGAAAAATCGGCAACAAACTAGGCTTTGGCTACTTTTTTAGTTTCTATTGCTCAGATAAAAAAAAAAAAAAATTTTGTTTTACTCAGTTTGAGCCAGTTCCGTCCCGAGATTTTTGTCATTTAGATAATATGATATTTTATAAAAAAGGTAACATTTAAATAAGTTTTTAAATTTGCTAACTGACAATTTTAATACATCGCTGAGAATTGTTACAGTAGCGTACCTAGTCATTGCCCTTTAAACAAAACAATAACTTTTTTTAACCTAGTGTTGGGAATAGCGAGTTTATTTTTGTTTCTAGAGTTGTTGATACATAACCCTAAAACCTAAACTTACTTGAGAACATTGAAAACCTGTAGACAGATAAAGAAGAGATTGTTTGCGAATGAAATTAAAACCACACCACTGATTACGTCATCAAACGAACGAACTAATCGCGTGGCTTTGCTGTAATCTTCACGTAGAGATCTCCAGTGAACGGCGGGTAAATAGTGCTGAAATATAAAAAAATCAATAATCAAAGGAAAGGCTTAGAATACAGATTACCCAGAAGCCGCGTAATCAACGCCTTGTAGGCGAAGTAAAGCTAAAAATAAATCAAAATTCCCGCCGCCATACTTCTCACCCACTATATCTTGCCAGCTCGCTAATAAGTAGTTTCCAATGTTCGGTGTAATTTGTAATAATAGATACATATATAAATGTCTCAATTAGGATTCTATTCAGCCTGGCAAAAATCAAGGCATCCGAATCGGATTCTATTTTGTGGCACGGCACACATGTTGGTATGCGGTTACCGCAACCGATGGACGCTTGCCATACCAAAGGTATCACTTGCTTAGGTAGTTAGGACTCTGAAAGCAGTCATTCGCGGTATTTTATGAAATTCGACGACCTCTGTGGAGCGGCGGGTGTCTAGCCGGCTGCAAAGAGGTGCGGTTTCAATTCCCGCTGCGGGACATATGCATGATCTACATATAAAATCAGCGCTGCTTCGCCTTGGCGGAGCAGCAATAAGCTGAGATAGGACCTTTTCGACTAATACACACCATTGCAGCATAGACTGCCCTCGTTAGCACTGGTTAGTACCCACTTATTGTACCTACTGTATTTACTGTGTTTCTTTAATTGTTTGTCTTTCTTTTCATTTGTACTTGTCTGTGCTGTATTGTATGTGTCGAATAAAAAACTATCTATCTATCTATCTATCTAATATATTTGTTTCGGTTCTCGGTATTCTGGGACCGTAGTATTTGGAGTTCCTGGCACCCACAACAGTCATCATGGGATCTGGGACTTAACCATCAAGTCTTACAGCGATTTTGTTTAGGCAAAAATACCACACCCCATTTTGCGATTGAGGACGCTTTGTAGTTGTTGGAACGCTGTTATTCACAAAGAAGAATGTGACATCTTTGCCTTAATTGAACCGACATAAGACTTGATGGTTAGGCTCCTGGACTATATAAGTGTCTTTAAAAAACCTTTAGTTTTTTACCTTTTTAGAAGCCAAAATGATTTTCTTATTAACATGATCTAGTATCGATACCAAGTACATGCTGATACACGCGATGAAGATATCCGAATAATTCCAGTTTATGGTAGATATTGTATTTATGACCTAAAAATAAATGTTTTATTTCAGTAGTTATGAGTGAATTAACAGCATCAGGTGTGCTCGAATAACTATAACATATCTTCATACCAAGTGTCAATGGGCTGGTAATATATGCCGAAGAACTGAGAACCGTTGGAGTAAACGAGTTTTTGAACGATGAAAAGCCGAACACTGGGCTCAGTGGCGCATATTGAAAGAGGTCTAAGTTCAGCAGAGAACTAATGTGGGGTGATGATGGAGACGAAACTCAACGGCCACTATGAGTAGGTCACAATATTAATAAATATTATTATAACAAATACAATCAAACAAGTAAAATACCTACCTGTATGAAGACAAACATTGGATGACTATCAGGCAACCCAAGCCCGTAGTACCAATCGAAAATCTGTCGAGAGTATTCGTAATTGGGTGAGCAATCTCCATCTTGGTTTAACTTACCTAGTATATACATAACATGTTCAACTGAAAGATATGAAAGAAACAAAGATGAGTAAACTGTATCCTAGCCTATCCTATCTTATCCTATCCTACTAATATGAATAACGTGAAAGTTTGTGAGGATGGATGTTTGTTACTCTTGCGCAAAAACAACTGAACGGATTTTGATGAAACTTTACAGTAATATAGCTTATACATCAAAATAACACATAGACTACTTTTTATCCGGGTACCACGCAGGCGAAGCCGTGGGCTAATAATTAAATAAATGAACAAATATTGATTGATTAACTGACTGAGAGATCAACTCAAAACTCAACCGTAAGTCTTAGAGAGTAGGTTTCTTTTGGGTGAATTAAGAAATAAATATTATTATTTTTTTTGCAACAAAATAAGAGCTTCTATGATCGCAACGCAGACGAAGTGTTAAGGCGTTCCACTAGTCTAGAAATAAACTTAATTTATCTTGTAGGTTCACCACGCACTGAAATCTCGCGATGTACTGTTTTGACCCATATTTAAAAAATCGCCCAACCGGTTAAGCTCAACTTTCAATTTTATTTAGAATAACCTTCACAACATTTAAATCAAGATTCGACAGTTAGCATCGGACAAACAATCACACATACATACAAATACCAGATTGCTCAACTATCTAACTATTGGGTTTTGATCATCGTTCGTTTTACTCACTCAATCAAATAATACAAAACCTTGAAATAACTTACCAGTACATAAAATCAAAATTACTATACAAGTAGTATAACATTTCAACTTCATGGAACGATCTATGTACTCGTTTAACGAACAATTTGCTAGCTCTCTCATCAATCCCGGCCATTTCATAGCTAAATGCAGGAAACTAAAGGTGCTGATGCATGTTGTAACATAGAAGGCAAGATGACCTGAAAGTAACATTTTATTATACAGGCTAGCACTCGCGATGGTGAATGCTAACGCGACTCCATCTTACCGGGGGGGTTTTAGTGGGTTAAAGTTCCACATACCCCCTTTTGCCACCCCCGTGGAGTGGAAGGGAAATGCGTAGTCATTTCCCCCCTCAAAAAAAGTGTTGTACCTAGTTACTAATACAGTGTTCATTTGGTGTAATAATTGGACTTAATTATTTTATCCCGAACCCTGGCTCGTAACAGTATTATAGCTGTCAAGTTCTTCACCTAGTGGGCTGTGCACCGACTTCCAATCCAAAAGTCTCGGGTTCGAAACCGGTTGTGCACGAATACATTTTTAAATGTTTGTGCAATTAACACGGGCTCCTCCGCCTACTCGGGTAGCACGGATCATAGAACCTTTTTGTGTAGAATTATTACAATATTTTAGTATGATTTTAATGGTTTTTACATTTTGTAAAAACGAACTTATTATTAGTGTCGAAATTTGTACCTCAGAATTATAATAATTATACATACCTAGAGCTGTAATAGACGTAGAGGTGCCTATGTAGATATCATATATACTGAGCATTATTCCCATGGCCTGAGCTACTCCTATGACAACGCAATAATAAAATTTCCAAGTGAGAATAGAGAATCTGCAAAAAGGAAAACTAGTTGAATTATAATATACCCAGAATAGAGGCCTAACCACCAAGTCTTATTGTGATTCAATTCAGGCAAAGATGTCAAATCCCGCTATGCGAATGACAAACGTTTTACAACGCCATAGCGTCTTCAATCGCAAAGCAGAAAGTGACATCTTTGCCTAAACTGAATCGCTGTAAGACCTCATGGTTAGGCCCCTGGACTACGGAACAAATATCCGCAGAACATGCAAACATTTGTTCTGCAGCGGGAATCGAATCCAAACGTTTCTAACATTTTGTTCGGCTACTCACCCGCTATGCCAAGTGCCCTTAGTAAGGCTGCCGACCCAATTTTGCTGAAGATAACTTTCGTTGCTTACGAAAGTGCCACCATCTATCCATTCATCCATCTAAACATCCACCGATCCATCCATCCATCTTTTTATTTATTTATTTATTCACCCTATTCTACTAATATTAAAATCCTACTAATATTATAAACGTGAAAGTTTGTGAGGATGTTTGTTACTCTTTCACGCAAAAATTACTGAACGGATTTTGATGAATCTTTACAGTAATATAGCTTATACATCAGAATAACACATAGGCTACTTTTTATCCGCGTACCACGCGGGCGAAGCCGTGGGCAGAAGCTAGTTTATAATTAAAGTGACAATTACATACCTCATCTTTGAAACATCTGTCTCCAGAATTCCTTCGCTCGGATTCAAGCCCACACACTGCCCGGTAATTAACAACAGTTTCATTGCTTTTTGAAAGGCCATTAGCTGGGTTTCGGGTTCATCCTCCTTTATCTTGTCTTTATACAAATAACAGAGACTTCACCATAAAGTGCAAGTAATACCGTGAGATAAACTAACATAGCTTCAAGCACATAGGTTTACCAATTTTAGCACATACGCCAAATGTAGCTAAGTTTAGTGAAGTAAGCTAAGCTATCGTAAGCTATGCTAGCTTAGCTCGTAGTGTAGCCTGACCAAACTTAACGGAAAGGAGAAAATTATTAATATAAAAACTTCCAAAAAAAAGCTTTTACTCAATATTTCAGTTGTTCTAAAATTAAATTCATCTCAGCGAACCCTTTAGTTTGATATCTATAACATGGGGTAGCATACAAAATAATTGGTCCGCTTTAGGAGTACGCTATATCGATTTGATATAGATTTTAGTATGATGCCAGTAAGCCAACCATGCATTGTCATCCAAACCAAACGTGTATGCAAAATTTCAACACAATCGGTTGAAATTTTACAATCGGGGATAACTGGTTTAAAATTCAGTAACATAGGCTATAATTTGTTTTGAAAAAAAATTAGAGATCCTTAAGACAATTGCAATAATGTAACACAAAGTAGCAAAATTTTGCCTATAAAATTCATTATTTGGCGTGCGCTGAGAAAACTATTGATGATACATAAAAATGATGTACTACATAATTAAAGTACTCATTATTACCTACAAAAAATATTCTCCTGCAGAGATTATATCTAACTATCATAGTTAAGTCACAATAGCAGCTTTTGTGTTCTAAATTTAATTAGATCGCCGGTAGAAACAAAAGTTGGTTACATTCGTATCGTTTAATTAATTATTATTAAAATAAATAGTTTTATCATCAAAGGTGTTTACGTAACAGTAAAATAATTTTTAATTCATTTGAATCGGACATTTAATTTCGAAATTATCACGTGTATAAAATCGAAACATACGCGGGTGAAACCGCGGGGCAGCTAGTGCATTATAAAAAAATATAAAATAATAATAATAAATAAATACATAATAATTAGAAGTCTTCCGGGGAATTACGAACACTAAACCTTCAAGTAGCCTTCAAGCACTATACGCGCATTGCTGTATCCTGGTTTGAAGGGTATGCGTGCCTGTGAAATAACCGGCACTTATGGAAATTATATATGAAACTTCTCATCATTAGGTCTCAAGGTCGGCAACGCAGGAGTGATATCTCTAGTGTTGTAAGCATCCATAGATTACGGTAACCGTTTACCAACTGGTGAGCCGTATGCTTGTCACTTTAGTTGTATTAAAAAAAGGTCACGACTGTATTTCCCATTACGGACAGATATGTTGCAGTTCGTGCGTCGTCATTTTGGAGTAAACAACAAGTAAGTTGCAGTACGTGCGTTCTGATAAGGGGTGAAAAAAATACCTAAACTTTTTGTTGCATTTCGTGCGTCGAGTATTTATGAATAGCTTGAACAAGTAATACCACAGATATACATTAACAAAACAGAATTGGCAAAGGCTTAGCTATGACTTTATTCTTAGCCTATTTTTTTAGGTATTGTTTTAGTATTACCTACCTGCGTTATCCGTACCTATGTTGCACAGATAAGCCTGGCCGCCGCTGCTGGCCAAACGGCTAAGAAACAATATGTACTCTGTCTCACTCACACTTTCTTTGTTTGATCGCGTTGATCATATAAAAATGGTGACAAGTTTATTGGAGGATAATATTACAACGGTTGGTGATTGTCCTAAAAGCTATAATCCATACGTAGACTCGTGAGGATACAAACTAGGTTGCCTATAAATTGTATTTAAAGGTAAAGCTTGATTAATACCTAGCATAATGGTACCTCGGGTATTAGAAGCTTGATGTTCGTCACTCATAGTAGGTACCATAAAGCTTGACCCACTCATAACGCTCATCACTCATTACTACGGGTAATATTATTTATGTAACTTTTGTGATCAGTAATGTAAACATAATTGTACGAATAATAGTATTCATGGAACTTTCGCGATCAGTAAACATAATTGTATTACAAGAACGTACAATATATTCTTGTAGTTTTTATTCTTTAAATTCTTTATTTTGCACAGAAATAATACAGAAATATAAAGCAAAAAATAAGGTACGACATGTACAAAGGCGAGGTTAAAAAGTTTTCTTCCAGCAAAGGTTTGTGTAATGAGTGAAGACTCAATATTTTTTACTTACTTTCTCGCAGAAACAATCGTTTTAGTTGTTTAAGTAATGTCATTCTACTACTATCCTGGAAATGGCGACAGAATAATATTTTAATATCTTCAGTAGGGTTCTAGTCAAACGAATATTAAGAAGTATGTCACTCATATACCTAATTTTAATGCTTGGCTAACAAAAAGTGACTATATTGCGTTACTATACGTCCCGCACATAAAACACTTAACACCAATGCCATACAGCTGATTTGAGTGACTAAAGTTTTACTTTATAATCTAAACGTATGATTAAATTATCCATAGACTTATTTACATGTTTTCAATGTAAATAATATATATTAAATCAACAACCTCGACCTGTCAGTGTTCATTTTCTAACTTGACAATCACTGTGCGTAGGCTTACGATTTATCCGACTTAAAAACCTCTTATACCGGGTTTACACAACACGCTCGTTCGGATTCGTCTTGGTGCTCGTCGAAAAGTTCGCATACAAGTGCCAACGAAAACTATCGTTTACACAATTACGGAGTCTTAAATACCTCTAATATCAGATTTACACGACATGCTCGTTCGCATTCGTCTCGGCACTCGTTGAAAAGTTCTTGTACAAGTGCCAACGCGAACTACCGTTTGCAAAATTGCGGAGTCTTCAGTTAGTCTCACGAGTCACTAAGCGACAAATGACGTACGTGCCGTTCACACATGCGTCTTTCGCCACAGATTAGTACCTACTAAGTAGTCAACATTCGTCATTTGTATTGCCACTTGCGACACATGTGTTAATGCAACATTACGGCCCAGTCACACTGACGCAATGACTGTGGTGATGACGAACATAGTAATAGGTGGTCAAGTAGTTGGCAAAGTGAATGTATTGATCCAGACCACCACCGCGTCAGTTTGGCCGGGCCTTTACTTTCATATCATCATCATCATATCAGTACCTAGAAGTGCACAACACGAACAAAGAGCATACCCTTAAAATACTTCAAAATCCTGTAATTATTATGAAAAACGAGCCTTATCCCTTAAATAAATACTACCACCCTATTATTTTGGATTGTTTTAAGCGATAAATAAAACAACAAGTCTTTAATGCCAAGCTATAATTATATATTGTTAGTACATTTTAAACTAATGATATTTAGTCGTAATTAGTAGGCAGATAAATATTTTTAAAATAATTTTGCTTAGAACTTAATTGTTTAAAAGAGCACGATACCTATATAAAACAGTGTTTTTTTTATTAAAAACGTTTATGACAAACCGTTTAAGGCACGCTATGTTCATCTGTAATTGTAATGGTGTGTAAACTATGGTGAATACTGAAATGAATAAATTTGCAAACATATAGTCTATGTGTTATTCTGATGTTTAAGCTATATTACTGTAAAGTTTCATCAAAATGCGTTCAATAGTTTTTGCGTGAAAGAGTAAGAAATATCCATCCGCACAAATTATCTGAGAGTACGAAACGATACTAACCCACTAGCAACTGTAAGCAAACATTCATGTAAATTCTATTAATGTTTCTAAATAAATAAATACACTACACGCATACACACATCTAACCAACATTACTCTTTATACATACGCCAAACTTAGGTATTAATCGTTATAAATATCATATTGCTGTTTTGATTTTAAATAAGTTCCTACAACTAAGATTATAAACACTAGTTGAAAGAAAAAAATATAGTGGTGATAATAAATTAAATTATCATTGTTAAGATAGACTGAGTTCTCAAGGCATACAAAAAAAATCAAACAAAATGTTTGTTGTAGAATTGAAATAATCGTGGTTTGGTATCATTTTTAAGATATACTCGTAATACGACTAAAGCACGTACTTTATCTATTTAAAAAAAGAAATAAGTTCTAAATTCGGCTGTTTTTTATTGTTTTTTACTTGATATCTTTGCCAAGTGTTACTCTTAGGGGTGAAAAAATGGGTGATGAAATTTCATATTGTAGGTACTATTTATCAATTTCCGTTATTTGAAGTTGGTTTTTTGACGTTTAATGTCTTATAAATTATTACATATGAAACGTCGGCAGGAGGATGGTAAAATATGTGGTATATTCGTTATAATATCCTTAAATTTTAATCATGAATTGACTATACATGTTTTTTTATTCACCGACTTGAAGCAAGACTAGTTCGTAGGTAACTATCGTTCCAGCCACCTGAAAATAGGACATACATTGAGCCAGTCACAATAAATATTAACTATACTGAACACTGAAATGTCCTACCATTGTCTAAAATAATGGTGGGACAATTCAGTGTCTACGTAAAAACCAGTAATTGTAGGTATTTTATTCGCTGATTGATGGATGTAGCCCAGGGGTACATCCATCTGTATCTTTATGGTCAGAGTAATGTCTAGCAGTGGACTTCCACCGACTGCTTTTTATGATGAATTTTAATAACCTTGAGTAACTGAGGAGATCTCTTTTTAATATCCGACGCAAACAGAGCGGTGTGTCTTAGTCATCGTAGCTCCCAAACTGAACCGATTTTAATTTAGTTTTTTTGTGTGAAAGGTGACTAGTTTGCGACTTTATGATGCAAGAAAATCTGTTCAGCTATTTAAAGATCATCATCAGCTCTTTTCTAGTTGATTAAGGAAAGTGACCTAAGAATTTGAATTTCAATAATGCGTCTTTTTTTGCAATGTATGCTTTCTAGGGAATGATTCTTTAGTAGGTATTATCTTCCCAAGTCACTAGAGGGCGTTGCAATCGATAATGGAAATAAACATGAGATTTGCCACTTTATAAAAATAACTTTTTTTTACCAATTCGGTTTAAAACTATGTGTACTGTGAAGTTCCTACAAATGAGTATGATATTGATACTCAAATTGGGATGTAGGTAGGATATTAAAATAAATACATATAGGTAAGTACAACTTACAGTTAGGACAAGTTCCCTGGTGACGTGGAAGAATCTCAAACCGCTCAGAGAAACTGTATTTGCATGCACTTGATTTATGAATCTTGCAACCTGAAGTACAAATAATTAAAATAATTAGTACTTCGCCACAAACTGAAACTCGCAGATAGGGCTTCTTTACTTGGACCCTATAGCCAAAAATATGTCAAAATCCGACTAAGCTTTTAGACTGTTACTAGTTTTTTTTATTCTATTAGTAAATAGGTTATGCTACTAATTTCTAAGAAGGATAAGACCAACCAATTTTGTTTTATGGTTAAAAGTTACAATTCTATCTGGTTAAGTTACCTACAAAGTAAATCAAATTTGATTAAATTTGAAATAGCATTATCATTATATGTATCTTTGAGAGTACTTAGATAGATTTTATCTACTACAAAAAAAATGGAATGGAACTAAAATATTATTCATACAAATGAATAAATGAATTGATTTATCAAAATATGTGGTACCCTTACTTGTTTCTATGTGCTCGTTTTTGCCAAGATGCTTTTTAAGATTTTAATGTGGTTCGGTAGGTATCGTTGGATAAACAAAAAAATATATACAAACGCCGGATGTGATGCGATGCAAATACATTCGAAAACCGTCACTGAGGTGACCTTATCGATCTTTGGTAGGTGTGGACTATAAAGTTTTTATAGTTTCACAGATCCGAAAGGTTAGATCTGTACTGTTCAAAATATAGTAAAATTTACAAAATTTAGGTTATATTATTATTGTTTCCCAGTCATACTAATATGACCATGAATCTTTATTATATGCTAGCGTAGTAAAATTCCATTAACTTATCTGTTGCATTGTATGTTAGAAGGAACTAGACCAGCCTTCTAGGTCTCATAAAAGAATATGCCTCTGATAAGTTTTATACTGGTCTTTGTCGCGACATATTTTACCGACGATATACTCCTAATAAAACTTATTACCGTTTACTAATTGAAAAAGTTTGAAAAATTAAATACCTCTTGACAGTAAGAAGAGCTTGGTACATTATATAGCGCGGGGATAGGGGCCAAAGAGGTAGAGTTCACTCCCGCTGCTATCAGTGACATGACGAATGACCGAATTACAAGATAAAAAGTAGAAAATCCCAGGTAGGCTGTGTATTCTAGACCTCCAAATTTTCTGGAAAAAAAGAGAAAAATAGGAGTAACACATACGTTTAGGGAACACCGCTTCGGCCTGCTAGGTCTACGGAGAAATATACTCACCCGCCACTTGAAAGTGGACATGAACCTTCGTTATGCCAATCATTTCCTTTTCTAAATCTGAAAGAAAATACGAATTATACAATAAAATTAAAAGAAAAAGAGTGAAAGTTTTTTCAACGACTTTAAAACGAGGAGGTTCTCAATTCGGCTGTATTCTTTAAATGTGTGTCTGTTACCTGATATCTTCGCCATTGTTAACCTAGTTTGATGTATTTTTTTGATGTATAGAAAAATCCCGAAGTTTTAATTCCATAAAGATTGCTATTTTTTTTCGTAAAACTTAAAAAAAACATCATAATCTTATGGAATCACGACTTGTCAAAACATTTTTTGTGGGCGATTTTGTTGTTTTTTATTCGAAAGAGCCATCCCGAGTGAGCAAAATAGTGTAGCAAGTGAAGATCTGATGATAAAGTACCTGCAGGATAGACACCGATAACTCGGGACAGAAAATGTATTACGAATATCGCGATTAAATTATTATCATCCTACTTAAAAAAAGGAGGTTCTCAATACGTATTTATGGTTTATTTTTTGTATGTATATCACACAATATCTTCGCTAATTGTTAACCGATTAAATTCATTTCATATTGTACTTTTTATCAATTACTCGTTATTAGAAGTCAGTTTATTTACATTAAATGTATTATAAAATATAATGGAAACTTGTCACTATTACGCATAAACTTAGGAGCTGTAGAAGTTTAGTGCCGAAGTAAAAATCTTGCTTTTTGATAACTATGTAGTTTATGAGTTGTACTAATTGCGATACGGCTATTACCATATATCATCGTAAAGTCTCCCTGGATTATGATACTTGCGCGATTGAACATGGTATAGACTTAAAGGTAACCTGTCACCCTACATTTAGTTTTTTTGATAAGTTGTATCTTAAACGAGCTAAGATTCTTCAAAATACCCTACAAAACATATTTAAAAAGCTCTAAAAAAAATTGTACTTGATGAAAGATCAGTTAGGATTTTAAAAAAGTACAGTGCAGTGCGATGGGAACACACCTTTCCACGACACGGGGCGTGCGAAAAAGTTAAATGTTTAATATTTAAAGGAAACTGAAGTCCAAATCGCAGTATTACTCGCAGACGGATACACGAACATGAAGAAATCATAAAGGTACAGTTTTCATCATCAATGAAGTTATCGGGTCCAACAAACTCAACTTACGTAAGAATATTGAAAAGCTGCAGACAAATGAAGAAGAGATTGTTTGAGAATGAAACGAAAACCACACCGCTGATGACGCCATCAAACGAACGGACTAATCGCGTGGCTCTATTGTAATCTTCACGCAGAGACCTCCAATAAGTAGATGGTAAATAATGCTGAAATAGAAACAAAGAAATCAGCGGGCACATTTGGATTGATTCAGAGAATGTTTCATCGCCAGTCCATCGGTGATTTCGCGGTTATATACAAGGGAAAAGTTTTTAATGTTTTCCATGTTTTTTTCCATGTGTGAATAAATAAATTTTTACATGTTACCCTACTACTATTAAAAGGGCGAAAGTTAGTGAGGATGGATGTTTGTTACTCTTTCACGCAAAAACTACTGAACGGATTTTGATGAAACTTTACAGTAATATACATCAGAATAACACATTTGCTACTTTTTATCCGGGTACTACCCGGCGCCACCGTGGGCAAATAAATAATGCTGGACAATTCACACAGCATAATCTATGGGTTTTCTACGAAAATGGTTTCCATGATCTTCAAATATTTACATATATTGTTTTGTGCATAAAAAATTAACTCAAATATTCTTACTTCTTCGCTTGCCAAAACTATTTTCTTATTTATCTGCTCCAGAATTGACACCAAGTACATGCTAATGCATATAATGTAGACATCGGAAAAATTCCAGTTTATCGTTGCTATTACCCCCTTGGTCTGAAAAACAGCTTTATTTATTTTTTAGATTTAGGTAGATTCCTATCTAGATGAAAATAAAGATACATATGTATAAGTTTTTTTATCATTCGGATCCTTTAAATTGGCTCGGACGTTACAAAGATAATTTTAGTAGCAACAAATATTCAAACCTTCAACGTGGGATGATGCTGCTCATAGTAGTGTCTTGAGCCCTAAGGTCCATTTGATTGACTAGGTGGGTAAATGTTAATATAAATTTACGTTTTTTTTAAATATCTGTTTTGTATTTAGTACCTTAGCAGGTCCTTTAGTGGGTAACTTTTAACATTTTAGGTACCTCATTTAATAAGTTTTTCTTTAAGTATTTATTTATATTAATTAGGGCCTCAAACATACTCTGAAGATGCTTTTGAGCAGACACTCAACACTGTTATACTCGTTTACTGTGTGCACTTAGGCTATGTTCCAAACCAGATCGATATTATTATTTTTTGTTTGTAACGTGTTATGTGTGTGTAAATTAATACAAAAAAAATGCATCTTTAACATTATGTAGAAGGATTATTTTACTTTGGCAACTCAGAAACTATCCAGTTTTTTATTTTTATTGACTATAAAAACATATCATAACATGTGTCTAGATAACTCATGTTTTACGTTAGATCTTCAACATTGATAGATAGATAAACTCGTTAATGCACTCCAAAAAAATACACAGGAATTCAAAAACATACAAAGTACAACTTAAATCAATCTTTTCCAACCTTTAGATTCACAGGATAAAATAGAATCAAAAGACGGCGGTTTACGAGTGAACCTTTTATAAAATATAAGTTTATTAAACCTACCTACATACATAACATATACGTGATGGACAAACAAATAATAGTTATGCCAGATAATACTCGTAAGTATGTAATAATAAAACGATTAAGTAGCAGTTCTGAGACATAGAAAGGACATGATTGACATGGAAAATATAATAATAAATCCTTATAAAAGATTCATCCCTGTAAAGTGACCCTTATAGGAGTGTAAGTACCGTATATATTAGTGTATAGTAGTGAAGGTTGGGTATAGCAGAAGAAACATAAAAGTCGAAGTAGAGTGGAGAGCTTTGAGAAGTATGTGTGGTGTAACTTTGAGAGAAAACGTAAGCAACGGCATGTTAGGTAGTGTGGAGTGAATGAAAATGTAGTAACGAGAATGTAGAAAATTATTTTGAGTTAGTTTGGACATGTAGAAAGGATGGATAAAAGAAGATTTACAAAACAAAAGGTGAGCGTAAATGGGATAGTTAGAAGGGAAAGTCTCGAACGTACTTTATCAAAATTGAAGATGTTCTGGAGAGTCCAAGATAGAACCCTAAACCGACGAGCTGGTTATACAAGAATGTGATGAGGATAAATAAAACGAAAAAGGTATGGATCCAAGTGGAAATCCGTAGTCTCTTTCTACACTTCCGGGAAACAGGCATGTGGTGTGCATGTATGTATAATAAATGTTTCTACGTACCTGCAAGAATACTCCCATTGCAATATTATTTGGTATCTTCAGCTCATAAAACCATAAGTGAGTTCTATTCAGGAATATGGAGTATGTGTCCGAGTAGCTGAGGCAGTTTCCTACTGCGATAAAATTAGCTATGAGATACAAAGCGTGTTCAACTGAAAAAGAGGTAAACAAATTAAAAAACTTTCTTTGGCTTCGTCGCGGAGGAACAGGTAGTAGGTAAATTGACGTTTCAAATTGATCCTTATGATTTTAATGACGTACCACTAAATTTTGACTTTGACTTTGATATTCTTTCACTGTTTTTGGTAATTCACTGTGTTTTCAAATTATTTTTTATTTGTCTAGGTAGGTACCTTTACCTACCTATTTTTTATTCATGCATGTTGCGTTCACTGCATTTAAAATGCACCTTATTACCTAATTAGTGAGTAATAAAGTATAATTTGGTTTCTCAGTAAGCGATATACATTTTATGGGATAATATTGACGTACATTACTTTTCTCATGCTAAAGTTCCTCAGAAAAACCTCCGGACAACTAAATATCAGTAAGAATAGTACAATTATATCCTAAAACAATACCGAACCATGATAATTTCATATTGAACATAGTACTAATAGGTAATCATCTTAATATCTGATTTATCTATATGCCACATCCCAATTCTCACTCAGTTTTACTCTTTCACCAGAAAAGTTATATGGACAATTAATACATAGCTTTTTAATATATAAGTCCTGCTTATATATTAGAAAATCATACATAGCAATGCAAGAGTCTGCCTGACCTAACTCTACACTGAGGACAAAGATCAGCCTATACGTAATCTCTGCAGCTCTGCATAGGTCAGCACAGACAAAACTGTGTTACACAACAATGTTTAAACTGCGTATACAAACTACACAGTCTAGCTTAAGATTATATAAATATATCCTTCTTCTTTCTTAATAATTTTTTCTGTAATTTTCTAGGATATAATACCATAGACGTGGATATGAGTGTATTGGTTCTGTTTTTATGAAACTTTTGATCATGATGAGGCTCAGCAGCGAATGAGCCTATGAAACTATAGGCTCATTCTCTGCTGAGCCATATCTGAAGCTGTGTGTAGTTCCAGATTCAGTAGGCTTCCCCTAAAGACTGCAATGACTAACAGTATTGTGCCACCTCCATTTACTGAGTTCCTGCAATCCTGAATAAGGTTGTTCAAAAAGGGTGGTTAAACATTTTTAAGGGGTTGGCAACGCGCCTTTTATGCCTCTGGTATTGCAAGCATACATACGTGGGTGGTATAAAAAAAGCTTTTAAATATCTCCGATCCAAATGGAATTGGGGTGGGGTACATTCCTGGGGCATCAGGTTCATGGTCACCTTTCAAGAATTTTTATTTCCTAGTGGTTTTCATCCTATTGCTTCAACTTGCTAATTTTGAGAGCTACATAAATAAATCAGAATAAACGCCCAACAGTCACATACACAGTCCTGACCCTACACTAGGATTCCATCTACAGTAGGTATCACGAACTACGAGTACCTTGGTACCACAACAACCAGACTTGGAATCGAACCGCACCTCTTGCGTTTAAGCCAGCTACTCGCCTGCCATGCCATCGAGGTCGTCAACACATCGGTGACTTCTTAATCTATATTTGATTTACCTACACTCATAATCCAAACGACCACACAAACAGTGTAGCATTTAAACTTCAGTGATCGATTAATGTACTCGTTCAATGATGAATTTTCTAATTCTCTCATTAGTCCTGGCCATTTTGTACCTATTTGGAGGAACAGAAAAGTGTTGATGCTCGTCGTTACTTGGAAGGTAAGATTCCCTGAAAAATATAAATATAACTGTTATTATTTAAGAATGTTTTCAAAGAGACGAGTTTTTAACATACTTGTATTAGCTTCATTTTTAACTAACTATCGAAAAAACAATGGCCTCGATTCTGTAGTACACTAACTAAACTAAATTTAAACTGTCGCTCTCTTTTACTAATAATGCAAGAAAGAAAGAGATAGCTACAATTTTAGTACTGTCAAATTAGTCAGATTTAGGTTTTCCATACAAATTTACTCATAATAACAAAACACACTGACTATAAACACGAAGAAAAGCGGCACGTAAACTGATTTGATAGCACTAAAATTTTAGCTATCTCTTTCTTTCTTGCACTAAGGTACCGAGCCCTAAGATGGCCCACATTTTGGCATATAGCTTTAACTGGTGAAAATTACTGATATAATCGTAAGTAGGACGTAGGTCCTTTATATGCCAAAGCTATATTCTGAAAATTCACCATTTTTTCCTACATATTAGCTGTAAAAAATCATTTTTGAAAATCATCAACTGTGGGCCACCTTATACACTTAGGGGTCTAAGATGGCCCGCAATATTAAATTCAAAAATAACGCTAATTTGAGGTTTGCTTGTGTTTTTCATTAAACAATCACTTTGTATAGAAGTTTATAGCGAGGTTTACGTATCTTGTTCTGAATCTACTTATTTTTTTTGTCATGGGCCATCTTAGATCTATTAAAACTAAAAATAGCCATAAAACCAAAATCATTGATTTTATTTTAAAAACGATTACACTTTTCTTAGATATGCAACTAATTTTTAAAATAAAAATACAAAAATACAAAAAAATGGTAGGTTCTCTGAGTAGCCTATCTTAACTTTCATCCCTTATTTATATATTATATTAATTTCCATCATGTTTTGGTTGCAATCTTGTTTTAATATAGTGTTTCACATTAAAATAACTTGCTTTTCAAACCATTCTTTTATCCTAATGGATAATACGAAATATAATTCACAATAATATAAATTGCCCGGGCCATCTTAGGCTTATATGGAGTGGGCCATCATAGGATAATTTTTAGTAATGGTTAAAACAGCAAAAAATTCACAATGAATAGGTAAAGCAAGGACGCTTTACGTTGAATTAAATGTACAAAAGTTTATTCTTCAAGATCCACTAGTTAAAACAAACGAATACAAACTTGAAACGCCAAAATAAAAAATATATTTACCGAAGCGAGGTTATAACTCGTCAAACCTACACGGTGTCACTGACAAACTGATGTCCGCTGTCAAAATGGCGGCTTGCTTCCGTTCGTTTGCAATTGCCATTTTGTTTATGGATGCGTTCACACATTTCCGCGAAATTTTGATGGTTTTGAATCAGTGGAAATACATTTTATTTAAAGTGGGCTATCTTATGTACCGGGCCATCTTAGGGCAAAGTACCTTATCAGTAAAAGAGAGCGATAGTTTAAATTTAGTTTACTTAGTGTACTACAGAATCGAGGCCAATGTAATCAAATCTTGGAAGTCAATTTTAACCTACTTCTAACTGTCGTATTGAAATGAAACTTTGTATGTGTATGTAGTTCGGATGACAATACTATAATTTGGTATTTTAGAGTTGATCTGAACGAGCCAGGAGGTGGATAGTGGAACTCTTCAGTGGCTACTAGTAAATCCCTCGAGTCTGGGCTAATATGATTCGTTTTGACGAGTCCAAAAGATTGGGCTTAGTAACGAGGGTCTGATAATGGAGCTAGGGATAAATAGTGTTTTTTTTAATAATTTGTAGTGCGTGATTAAAATGTGTTTCTTATATTTTTTTAAACTAAACATTTTATTTTAAAAGCCCTTAGTGGTACCTCGACTTATGGGTTCGAACCCGATGGTGCTCCATAAGATTTTCCCACATAAAAAAACGAATAGCTAAGTGCCTGCTTTGTTTTGCAAAGGAAAGAAATCGAACCAAAAAATCGAAGGTATGTGCTATCGGTTAGTATTCCAATAAGTGGTGATGGGCTTGTAACCTGTCACGTTGAATACTATCCACTTTGCAAAACACTGGCATATGCCAAACGCCCATGAGACAATAATACAAGTTATTTTAACCATGTGAGTTTTTCAAGCAAGAACCAAAAATAAACCTTATTTGATTAACCTCATCAAGTCAACGCCATCTATCGATCCAGTTGGCACTACCTATTCTTTTTTAATTGTAAATAAAAAACCCTGGTTGCGTAAACGTTTCAATTTACAAAAAATCATCGTGTCAACTAGCCCATAAAGTTTTTACTAAAAAAACATCTCAAGAGGCGCAAATGTGGAAGTCTCGACAGAGCTTATTTATTTGAGCCTTTTGGGGTTGAGACTCTGGGTCTGTGGGGAACGGAGGCTCTTCGCGTATTCAAAATTCTTTCAGGACGACTGGTCGAAGCGGCGCGTGAACTGAACGGTGGATCTTATCTGGGTCAATGCATCAGCATTGCCATTCAGTGTGACAACGTTGCCAGCATTTTGGGAACGCTTCCAGATGGTGAACTGGATCAGTTGTCCTATCTATAGATTGTTTGCGATCTGCGATAGCTAGCTGTTTCATCTGTATTTTTTGTATATACTTACTGGTACATAGTTATATAAATAAATGCCTTTTTACCCATGGCTCCGGTGGATTTAGAGTTCTTAATCCAAGAGAACAAAGCGAGGAATACTCCAATGGTCTGCACTAGGCATATAGTAATGCAATATAGATACTTCCAAGAGAAAACTGAGAATCTGTAAAGAAGAAGTTTGCATTTAAGTGCAATAATCATGCTGCACATCTTTACTGTCAAAAAGAGTTTTAAATTTAATGTTTTTTTAAGGCTATAAAATAGCAATGGGCTTGGAACTTGGAACTAAAATGTAAATCGTAGACAAATAGCCCGACTTAGAGCTATCCATTTATTTTGGATGGATGATGTATCTATGTATTATAATATGTATGGTTTGTAGGTTTATAATCCTCTACTTGGTACTGGTAAACCAAGTACAAGTAGAGAATACCTCAAATACCTCACAGATCTACGTGTTGAGTATGGATCTGAGAATATCTATCGGGGAATACAGTCGGAAGCGTATATTTTTATAATAACAAAGAAAATAGTTAAAATCTTTACATAAAAAGGAAAATTAATATTACAAAGATAGACGACCTCGTTGGTGTAGTTGGCGAACACCTGTCTGAGACGTTGGTTGCGGGTTCGATTTCCGCCGCGGGACAAATGTTTGTATGATATGCAAATATTTGTCTCAGGTTTGGGTGTTTTATGTATAATATGTAAGTATTTAAAAAAGTATATAATTAAGAGGTATATCAGTCATGTAGTTCCCATAATACACGCTCTGCTTAGTTTGGGGCTAGAAAATGCTATGTGAAAAAATGTCCAGCATTATTTATCCTATCCTACTAATATTATAAACTCGAAAGTTTATGAGGATGTTTGTTACTCTTTCACACAAAGCCTACTGAACGGATTGTGATGAAACTTTACAGTAATATAGCTTATAGTACATCAGAATAACACATAGGTTACTTTATATTCGGGTATCATGCGGGCGAAGCCGTGGGCAGAAGCTAGTTTTTTTATATAAGGATGAAAGTTTATTCTTTGCATATACACCTCATCTTGTAAACGTCTGTCTCTGAAACTCCTGCAGTTGGATTCAAGCCCACACTCTGGCCCAATAAGAACAAACATTTCATAGCTTTTTGGAAAGCTTCTTGTTGAGTTTTGGGTTTACTGTTTTTATTCTGATTTTCTGATAACTTCTCTGAAAAAAAAGAAGAAATCCACTGTTGGGTATGATGTAGGCATAAAAAAGAAGAAATCCACTATTGGGTATGATTTATGCTTAAAAACAAGAAATCCACTGTTGGGTATGATGTAGGCATCTTTCACACTCAAGAACACTACGGCTCGTTTTAGAATATTATTACGGCTATACTATATACTTTACTATTCTCCTGCTGACGTTTCGTTGACCGTTTAGAGGTCCTTCGTCATGAGCACCCTCGACCATGCTCGACGGTCGTGAGACGGGAATTATATGGTTACGACTTGAGCCAAACACTTGGTGTTATTTTATAAGGTCTTAATGGTATAACGCTGCACTTAATTTATAGTTAACATTCAATAAAAAGAAACAAGATAGTAACTTTTATTAACAAACTTAACAAGTTTATATTGTAAAAACGGAAATTTTCACGTTGAAGGTGCCTTCACCGATAGTGCAGTACGTGAAAATTCCCGTTTTTACAATATGAATAGTCAAGTTCACGATAGTTTTTGGAATAAAAAAGTTTATATTGGCTTCGAAACCCTTAAAATAAATTACCTTTGTTCAAAAACCATCCATTTTGTTTTCCATGTTCTGTGACATTACTGATACTTTTACTGAAATCAAGATGTTTAAAAGAGCTGTTTAAAATAATAGACATAATCTTTTAGTTACTAATAGTTTATAGACATGTATTTGGTCAAGTAAATTAATATCTACGGTAGGCCTTGTTTTCGACACTTACTGTGCTAGCAATTCCTTGAAGCTTATATTTTCTAACTCTTTTGATATTTCTGAAATTAAAGTTCAATCGTATTGGTCATCCAGTAATGCCAAAATATTGGTATTTTAAATAAATTATTGAAATAAATCAATATACATCAAACAGACAAACACATAGTTCTGACCCCCACACAAGGATTGCCTGTTCGTGGTTAGGAATTACTAGGGCCGTGGTACCACAAAACCCAGACCCGAAACAAATATACATAGAGCTTGCAAACATTTGTACCGCATCGGGAATCGAACCCGCACCTCTTGCATTGCAGCTACCTACTCGCCCGCCGTGCTATTAAGGTTGTCAATGTATATAGGAGTGTGGCCAACTATTGACATCGAGGTTACCTATTTAAACTGACCAAAAAATAATAAAAAACAGTAACTACCAATACGATGTGAGCTATTAAACTCTTCCATGATACCAAAAAAACACTTGATCCCACTAAAATGAGTTTGTTTGCTTACTAAACGTTTACTTTGCTTATATAGCGGTAATTTCACAATGATTTCTTTGAATAATTGAGTGCTGTCAACAAAGTGTCCATTCTTGTGAAAAATTGTGCGTAGGCTCACGATTTTTCCTAAAACGAATTTGACCTCTTCATTTTCTATTTATCGTCATTATCATTTTGTTATGTTTTGAGTCGGTACACAATCTACTGTTGTCTAACTTTCTTATTAATTTTATGCAAACGCGGCACTAACTTGTATGTATTTGTACCTATCATTTCATTAGTTACAATATATCAGTTCATTTTCAACTATCAGCCAGATTATAATGGTCTCCTTTATAGAAGATGTACCTGAAGGCACAGATTTTCTGTTTTTTTTTGTCATTATAATAGAAATGGAATTGCTATTAATTAAAAATTAATTTGATCAAATATTTTTTTATACTGATATTATTATGCTCTGTTAATAGTTTTATCAAAATTCATCCAACAATTAAGGAATGAATAAAACTTCCTAACTACAAAAAATACCTATTTACTTCCATTCAAAGCGACACTATACTACTACTACGAGAGTTTACTTCTTAAAATTAAATTTATTTATAATTTCAAGATTTCCAATGAAACCTACGCCATTTTCTTATCAAGATACCTCCTCGATTCGGGGATAAAAAAGGTCATCCACCCTCTTCCATTATCTGTCTTTGATTAAGAACATGATTAGTGTTGTAAGCCTTCAGAAGCCATTACGTGTACCTATTTTATGCGATTGACCTTAGGTTAGTGAACCAACGTAGAACTAGATGGCGCTAGTAAATCTGTGCCGTTTCTAGATTGCTTTAAAGATTTTAGAATATAATTACGACTATACCACGTACTTTACTATTCTCCTGCTGACGTTTCGTTGTTTCGTTGAATAGTAAAGTACGTGGTATAGTCGTAATTATATTCTTAAATGATACCAAACCATGATAAATTTAATTCTATGCTTTGAAGATGTTTTAGCAAATAGTCGACTCAATTTACTTGTAACCAAATTTACAGGAGCCTGTTCCTGTTCCAGGAATAAAAACCTGTGTAAAAAAATATCTCATAGTTTTTTTACTTGTCATCCCTTGCCGGTAGTTATTTCAATGATCAATTTTGGCTTTCAGTAGGTTATGCTACTTTCTGCCGGCCTTGTTTGTAACTTGTTAAGTTACTCCGAAACTTAGTCACTAGCTCAATGGATAAATCTGGTAATCAATAAACTTGTGTAACAAGCCTTAAGTTTGTCTAAAACAATAATTATTGTATTGAGTACCTACATAAATAAATACACATGAAAATGACGTTTATGTTCCCACAATTATTATAACAATTTTTCAACCAGTATTTTATGATTGACATCTCAATATCGCATCGTAATCGAGTGGGACTAACAAATCATTTATTGTATAAATGATTTGTTAGTTATTAAACCCATTTACAACCTCTGACCCAAGAAGTTTGAAGCCTAAGGTTGACGAAGGACAACGCAACGCAACACTGACATTACAACTTCTTTCTCTGGTTGTCCCAAAGATCTTGAACTGGCGCCGTCAAAACTTAATTGATTATGACGTATGCACGCATACCTACATATCTAATGGGAAAGTAACTCGGTGCCTCCCTATTTATTTATTCATATATATAACTACCTACTACTTTTATACAGTAATGTACCTACCTACGAGTACAAAGTTGATAACTATTTTAATTATTATACCACAGATATTTTCCTACTACAGAAATAATACCTACTTACTTACATTCCTGCTTGGTATTAGATGATATACTTTCATTTAATTTTATTATGATGGTGTGCTTAGCGGTGTTTGTGAGGTAACAGGCACAGGCTTTGCTTGAATATAAGTGCTGCTTTAAATCCATGGCATGAAGTTAGCATATATACTGAGCCTATTATTTTTGGTATTAAAATAATAGGCTGAGTACCTGTTGTCTAGCCCCCAGGGTGACAAGACAAATATCTCACGCTTACTTTTCCTTTCACACTAACGCAAATTTGTCAAGAAAAAACTAGGCAGAAGTCACTTGATATTTCCGCAGCTAATATCATATCCATACAATTCAATCTTTTCGCAGGCGTTAAGTGGTATTTGTCTAGGACCCTGACTACTACGATTTCCGTGCTACCACAATGCCCAGACCCGGTTTCTACAGAACATGCGAACATTTGTCCCGCAGCGGGAATCGAACCAACACCTCGTGCAACGCAGCTGGTTCGGGAGCCACCGAGGTCGTAATTTACTCATGGTATACTTTCTTAAATTAATATATTGAAAACATTTCGAAATCCTAAATTTGACATGAACTTGTTATTTTGAACAGAAATACAGACTGCTGACTTTCCAGAATGTGGACTTTACAATATAAACAAAATATCATCATTTCATGCCTAACTGTTTACATAAACTTTCGGGCCATTACATAATACAAACAGGGCTCTATTTACCTTTTAGACAGAGTGTAGTAAGCATAAACCAACATGAAATAGGACATAAAAAACAGAGTTGCCAGTGCACAGCTAGTGGACGATTCTTTTACAACACTATTTATTTGTCTTTTTTGCACGTGTTTGCAAAGTGGGCAATACTTTTTGATCCAAAGGTCGTGGTTGAACTCGGTCGGGAATTGATAATTTTTCAATTCGTAAAATTTATGGGTACTTAACATGTGGCCAAAACGGTGTATGACACCGTGAGGTAACCGACATGCCCTTGAACCAAAAATTTGAAGGCATGTGCCATAGCTATATAAGGCGGTTATTATTTTAATTAGCGACGTGAAAGTTTACTACTTTACAAAACGTGGGCATGCCCACTCATTGGTATAATATTTTGACGTGTCTCTGTCTACCCCAAACTTAGTATTTTCACAGATCTACGTAGGTACTGACTGGATCTGAGGATGTCCATCATGGGGAACAAAGTTGTAAGCGTGATTTTGTTTTAAATTAACATTTTATCTTCCGACCTTCGTGTTTCATTTTATTTAATAACTAAATCATGAGTTAAAATCCCGATATCAAGTATTTTTTTGTATAATTCAGCTTTTTGAAATATAAGATTTGTGATAAGGTTTATGAGTCAGAAGTCTTTTATTATGTTGCCTCAGCGATGTATAAAGAAACTTAAGTCTGACTACGCTCCAACTAAAGTTACCGGGAATTTTTATGAGTGCCTAAGAGTTGTGTTTGTTGTATATAGATTAATAGGCCTTTTACCTTTGAGCAATGTGGTTCATTCTAAGCCCGGACAACGAACACGGTAAGCAATTTTTATTTTAGCGACAGCTAATTGTGTGAAATGAAGTAGGTATTGGTTGATTGCCTAATCACAGATGACAGTGATTTTTATCAAAAAATTATATTATCCAAAATTACGAGAATACAAAAAGAACAAAAATAACAATAAATCCGACTACGTTTATGTTTATTACTCTTTCACGTTAAAACTACTAAACGGATTTTGATTAAACTTTTCAATAATATAGCTTATAGATCAGAATAAGACATAGGCTACTTTTTATCCGGGTACCACGCGGGCAAAGCCGTGGGCAGAAGCTAGAAGGATATAATAGTTGAGAAGATAATTATTTTTACTGACAGGTGGATAAAAACGGTCGAAAGACTTGTCCACGGCCCGTGCTAGGTCCGCAGAAATATTGTTAATTGCTGTAGTTTATTCAAAAAGTATCCAGTGATAAACCAATATTGATACTATTCGGATCACCTGGGTCTAGACAAATACCTTACGCTTAGTTTTCCTTTGACGCTAACGCAAATTTCTCAAGGAAAAGCTTGGCATTAGTCACGTGTTTTTTTTTCTGTAATTTTTCCCTGGTAACCATACCCTTCAAACCGGAACACAGCAATGATAGCATTACTGCTTGATGGCATTAATAAGCACTGTGCTAGCACTTCCCCAGACGAGCCCTTTCACAGAAGCTCTAATGCTCTTAGTAACGACGTTTACTTAGAGTAAATACGTTTTTTACCGTGTTTTTAACTTGTTTTCAGGTTTTCGTGGAAGTCTCCTTACACGCTGTTGATTTACATTCCAAGTCTACTTCTGCAGGGTTTCCTTACAATCGTTCAGTTGTGTAAAAAAGGTGATGGAATGTTACACATAAGTAAGTAGCTTAAAAAATAATATTATATTTTGTCAAATATGCATTTGATAACAAAAATAATAATACAGCAACTCACTATGTACGAGTATGTATAAAAATCTGACTAAACATTCTAGCGATCTAAAGTCTGTGGCAAACTATCTATGGATAGCTCAACTTATCCAGATTTACTTATTTATTTTTAGTAATTATTATTTTGTTATATTTTTGTTTATTTTATTTTATATGATATTATGGTCTTGTTATAGTACCATGTTACCACAACAACAATACTGGGAATACATGTATATATGTTTTTTTTATTTGTTACAGACTCATTCTTATTTTATATATTCATCATTGTGCAGTCATCATTGATTCTCCGGATATGTCTTAAATGGACGAAACTGCTAGCAGA
This sequence comes from Perizoma flavofasciatum, assembly GCA_958496245.1. Lineage (NCBI taxonomy): Eukaryota > Metazoa > Arthropoda > Insecta > Lepidoptera > Geometridae > Perizoma > Perizoma flavofasciatum. The sequence goes on from OY292423.1 coordinate 11,693,371, forward strand.
TATTGAAAACATTGAGAAAATGTTGCCACCTATCAAAAGACCTCGGTCTTTCATGATATTTATTAAGCGCTTCGTAGCCATCTCAATTTGTTTAGGAATGGGTAAGTTTAGAGTAAAGGCCGAGGTATCTAGACAAATACTATTTTCTGTTAGCGTTAACTCTTGCGGAAAGACTGAATTGGATGGAAATGTCACGTGACTACTGCCAAGTTTTTCCTTGAGAAGTTCGCGTTATCGTGAAAGGAAAAGTAAGCCTTAGATATTTGTCTAGTCACCCTGGGCGGCTAGACAAATACCACTTTCTGTTGGCGTTAACGCCTGTGGAAAGATTGAATTGTATAGGAATGAATTGTATGAGCTGTGGAAATGTCACGTGACAGCTGCCAAGTTTTACATCGATAAATTTGCGTTAGCGTGAAAGGAAAAGTGTGATATATTTGTCTAGACCACTAGGTCATACTGACGCATTGGCGGTGGCGAGCAGTACATTCACGCGTACTTTGATAACCATTTCCCTTTGATCACCACCGCCATATTAGAGTCCGTATGACCGGGCCCATTACGGTAAGTCATTCTACGTGACAGATTGCAATAAGATAATAATAAGTTCAGTTGTGCAAGTCTATCTATACAAATATTATAAAGAGGAAATATTTTTTTGTTTGTTTGTGTGTTTGTTTGTAACGAATAGGCTCCGAAACTACTGGACCGATTTTAACCGTTTTTTCAGCAATAGAAAGCTAAATTATCAGGAAGTAACATAGGCTATAATTTATTCTCAAAAAAGAGAGATCCTTAAGAAAATTTCTATAATGTAACCCAAAGTAGCAAAATTTTGTCTATAAAATTCATATTTGGCGTGCGCTGAGAAAACTATTGATGATACATAAAAATTATGTACTACATGATTAAAGTACATATTATTACTTACAAAAAAGTCCGCAAGGGAATATATCTAACTATCATAGTTAAGTCACAATAGAAGCTTTTGTTTTTTAAAATTTAAATTTAATTAGATCGCCTGTTGAAACAAAAGTTGGTTACATTCGTATTGAAGTATTAATTATTATCTAAATAAATACTTTTATGATCAAGGGTGTTATGTAGCAGTAAAATACTTTTGAATTCATTGTTTTTCACGCGGTTGAAATCGCGGGGCGCAGATAGTTTGAAATAATGAGGAGAATTAACGTATATATTTCGTTAATATATATTTAACCATAATAATATAACTGATAAAACAAGCCTACAGGCCTATATTAACACTCTAAATATAAATTAAAATAGGGAAACCATATCAGCTAAAATTTATAAATAACATTTAAACTACAAGTTCAAAAAAAAGTATTTATTTTATTCAGAAAAATACTTACAATGTGCTTTTACTTTTCAGGTGAGATTTTTGTATTCGTTAGTTTAGAGATCGATAAGACATCTAAATGCTACCTGCAATCGGACGACTCTGGGTTGTACCTGAAATCCTACTATATGTTTGCTAATGCCTGCTTGTATGAAATATTCCCATTTTCATACACCTTCTCATTTGTTATTCAGGTAAGGAACTCACAATGTCTCTTCTAGTAGTATGCAATGGATATTTCTTTGCATCTTTTAGGTTTCAGGTTTATGCTGCACTGATTAATTTTAAAACTAAGAGCAGCTAAGAACAGCTCTATAAGCTGGGTAGAAAGTGTCCAATATATACAAACTCAGCTTCACTTGATTCATAGCTTAATTGGCTAATTCATTGCCGATTAGAGGCGAAGATGCGAGTTCAAGTCCCACTGAATCTGAAATTTTATTACACATTTCTGTATATAATGTTCTACATAGTAAGTTAAACTTTGAAACTAAGAATGCAGACGTAGTTTTAAGGTATATCATATTAGGATGTTGAGCTTTTTTTAAAAAAAATCTGTCAAGTGCGTGTCGGGTCACGCGCACGAGTTCCGTAGTTGCCCATAAACTTATATTTACTACCTATTTGGTACAACTAACAACTTTATGGAATTTGTATGAAATTATCAATTTTACCTCTCCAAGTACATTTTACAAGTTATTCCACTAACGACCTCTGTGGCGCAGTGGACGAAAGCCCGCCTGAGACGCAGAAGGTTGAGGCTCGATTCCTGCCACGGGACAAATGTTTGTATGATCTACAAATATTTGTTATCGGGTCTGGGTGTTTTTTATGTATAATATGTATGTATTTACAAAAAAAGTATATAATTCATATATCTGTCATTTAGTTCCCCTACAAGCTCTGCTATGTTTGGGGCTAGATGATGCTGTGTGGAAAATGTTCAGTATTATTTATGTCCAGCATTATTTACTCGGTAACTTGTAAAACCTACTTAGCTGTTATAGTTTTTCTTTTAACTTCGTTTTATATAATATCGGCTACACCCCATATCATGGGAGAGAAAAAAATCATCCAGACTTTATATGTAGAGACATCACCTAATTTTTTTTTCTAGATTATTATTACCTATATCATTTTGACGGTGTTTTTAATATGCTCATGCCAAATGACAACTTTCTCGTACTAAGAGTCTCTGAGCTAAGCCGCGGACATATATCTTTGCCAATTGATTTTGATAATCCTTTTGTTTTAATAATAATAATAATAACACGACTAGATGAAACATTTTTTGTGGGCGATTTTTATTTTTATTTTTTTTTATTTGAAAGAGTGAGTGAGCAAAATAACATAAGCACGTGACGATCTGATGATAGAGAGAAGCAGGATAGAAATCGTAAATTTGGGACTGCAAACGTATCGCAAATATCGCGATTGAATTATTATGAACCGACTTCAAAAAAGGAGTAGGTTTTCAATTCATGATTATGTATGTTTTGTGTTTGTTATGCGATATCTTCGGCAATTGTGAACCGAACTGTGAATTTAATGATTATTTTTTGAATGATTAGTGTATTATACTCCAAGGGTTATCCCATATCAATTTTATGAAAAAATATCACAACTAAGTATGAAAAAATGGGTGGGGAAATTGCCTATTGGACTCAATTTCCCATTATTTGAAGTCGGTGTTTTGGCAAAAAACTAGATAAACAGTTATATTTTTTATTATTCAAATATATCTAGAAATCATATACTTTAGTTTAATGTATTGGGCTAAATGTAAAAATCTACTTTGTGCTTTAGATTTAGCCCAATCTAAAGTTACCATTTCCATGTAAAACCTGAAGCAAACAAGCCTATAATAATACAAATTATTAATTTACTCGGACCAACTTTTGTCACAGAGTATACTTATTCTTTGAATTAATTTCAGATCGTGAAATTTCAAGCAATGTTCACTTGGTATTTTTGCGATATTCTGATGATGACCATTTGCATTTATCTAAACAATCAATTCAAGAATTTTAACCGGCTTATCATACAAGACGAGTTTTCAGTGAGTATTGTAATAGATACGAAAAGTTTGGTTTGGTTATGAAAAAGTTTCAATATGAGTCAAAATCAAAGTCAACATTATTCATTCATATATTTAAATCACAAGGATCACTTTGAAACGTCGTTTTTATCTACTGCCTGTTCCTCCAGGACCACCGCGATTTAATTCCATAATTACTACAAGTTTTTCATATATTGATTATCTTTCGGCAACGAGATGGGATGACGACATAGTTAACGTTGCGGGCCGTGGATGGTTTAGACTAGCGCAGGATTTGTTGATAGTACAAACGGAGGCCTATAACCAGCAGTGGGTGAAGTTGGGATGTGGATGATAATGATGATAAGTTGGCAGGTTTTTGTGAAAAACTTAATGAAAAAAGATCTATGAATCAAAGTATTCAGTAGGATTTTTTTGTATTATAGATGGAATCAGATTGATGAAACGATTCAAGGTGCGAGAATATGATAGGTGATGGTATTATAGATAGATAGATAGATAAAACATTTATTCGTTGCTACAGACAAACACCAATTTACATTTTATTGTCAGTAAGTTTGTGTTTGTGTGTGTACAACAAAAAGGCCATGGCTCAGTGAAATTTTTTTGCTTAAAAGCAAAAACACTGATTTTCATCCAAAAACCTGTTGAGACCAAGCAGAACGATACCGATACCGAACGATATTACCGGATTTAGTATCAACACGACGTTTGGACGTGTCTCTGACTATCTCTTACGTGGCATTCTCACAGATCTGCGTACTGATCAATCACTTAGTTGTCAAAGATTGAACTATAGTTAATATTAAAAAGAATTAAAAAAACTACAATATCCGAAGCGTTTTTACAATATATTAACGTTTTTACGACTGCAATAAAACTTAGTCATTGCACATTACATTGTATCTTTACAGCTTGTCTCAGAGTAGATCATACATTGATCTACTCTGTGCGATCAAGTGCGATCGAATCTACTAAAATTATCAAAATTTGTAAATTAATGACCCAAAACCAGCCAAATACAATTCCAAATCTTGTACTAAGAGTTCCGTACTCCACAATTATATGAACGCAATGTTTTTGTTAAATAATATAACCAATTCATTTTACTTCCAAGTAAGGAACATGTTTACGTGTTTTCCGTAATAGTTTGTTTTTATATATGTCTGTTAACCTTTATCTCAGAAACGGCTTATCCGAGTGTGGTGTGAAATGTAGTTTTTGACAGGCGATTGATGTGACTACAAACTATGATTAGCAATTTGGGGGTTATAAAATGTACTTGTTCAACGATTTGGGTTTTGACTTGTGTTGTTTATTTTATTATTTGACATGATGTATGTATACATAGAAGGATGAAAACTCTTAATTTTACATAACACCTTACAGAAATCTCTTCTAGTGCATCAAATTACGTATTTTGTAGAAAAAAATACATAAAATAACAACCCATGACAGAAGTACAAACATACAGATACATAGGGCATAAGCATAATTAATAGGGTCCCGTTAACACCCTTTAGTCATGGTACCCTCAAAAAGATATAAGCATAATTTCTTAGTTTATTTAATAACGGAACCATAAAAACAAGACAAAAGTTATTTCTTAAATCACGTTCAAACATTTAAGGACTATAGCTTGCTATTTGTTGCTTGGAGCCATATGACTGTTTCCGTCTCAACGGCTTGTTGCGGTGATAAAGTTTATATCTTACTTTTATAGCAATCTAGATGACGATTTTCTATCTTTTTTTTATCTATTTTTATCTACTTTTATTGTTCACGACTTTGTGGTTGCATGTATCAACAGAAGATGAAAAATTTGGTAAAGGGCGTCATGGCAACCTAAGATTTTAAGCCGTCGGTTAGTGTTTTAATAAACAGCGATGTCTTGCAATCTGTCACGCAGAACCTCTAACCACTTTCTACTAAGTTACGGATAGTAATAATAATAATAAATAAAGCATTTCTTTATACTCACAAAGGTTTTTTTCGAATGGTTTTTTGTCTTAGATTTATATAACACACTTGATAACCTGTTTAAAAAGACTGGTACCCGAGGTAGGTTTGAAAAAACTGTATTACACCAGATCAACGTAAGCTGAGTATACATTTATATGACCCCATGGAATGGTTCTATAACAAGTTAGAGAGGCACTGCAATAAACTATAGAAAACACGTCGGGGATTTTTAAATTTTGCAAAAACTATCTGAACACTCTCTAGAGTCTAGCTCTCTATAGAGCTAGTTAGCTAGAGAGTGTACGTTTTAAAACTAAACTTCCGTGTATACGTGCTTTGCTTAATTTTTGCAGTTCCAACAGTTCTTTCGTCCCAGTTGGTCAATACTCCAGGTGCATTTCACTCGTATCAGTCAATTAGTGGCTATCGTGGATGACAAATTCAACGCCTTGTTCTTCATGTCGTACTCCTACAATCTCTACCATATTTGTCTGCATTTGTACCTGATTTTGAAGTAAGGATCTGAATATTTATTTATACAACAATAATAAATGCAGTGCAGATGAGAGCTTTGAGAAATATATGTGGTGTAATTTTGAGTGATAGAGTTAGGAACAGCGTGTGGAGTGAATGAAGATGTAGTAACGAGAGTTAAGAAAGGTATGTTTAGATGGTTTGGGCATGTAGAAAGGATGGACGAAAGAAGATTAATAAAACATGTAACGTACTCTGACGAAATTAAAGACATTCTATGTCTAGAATGTCTCTAATTTTTGACCTGTCGGTCAGAAGTACACTAAACTACAGAGCTTGTATGAAGAATTTGATGAGTATGAATGAAGCGAAAGAGATATGCTAGGATCGTAGCAAGTGGAAATCCTTGGTCTCTGCCTACCCCTCCGGGAACCAGGCGTGACTATATGTATGTATGTATGTACAATAATGATGATGAACCTTAAATGATAGTCCATAGTCTGTCACCCAATTCAAATTGTTTAAAGTCATTTATGCGTAATTATTTAATATAAATATTTATTTTTTCAGCAAACTAACTGAAAACCAAACCCTAGTATTAAATAACTGCCTTGCGGAACAGAAGTAAGTTTCCATTGTATTTATTATTATTATTATAGTAGTAAAAAAAAACACAAACTATGAAGGCACAACTGATGGCGGTCAGTACATTCAAGTGAACTTTGACAAATACTTGAAAACCATTTCCCTTTGATCGCCGCCACCTCGTCAGTTTGACCGGTCCCATAAGGATGCTCAAGAATCTGACACTCGACATAAAATGTAGTGACTTGACTTCTTGATTAAGCCTTGTGTCTATAAAATTTCGATGGCGCATAGGCCTTTTAATAACAAGCGAATTCGGTTTTTGACAATGTCATTGTCATTCAATGTCATTTCACTGTTCGTTCATTGGACTCAAACACATAAAGACGCGCAGGGACATAACGATACTGTGAAATGTAGCTTCATATTCATATCGAGCAAGCGAAGTGAGCATAGCTCTCCCGGTCCAGTTGGAAAATCCGGGGCGTTCGTATGCTCGTATGTATGCCGTTAAATTATATTGTTGATGAAATTTTGTAGTTTGGTAGGTTACACTAATTTAACTTTGGAGTTCGAATATGAGATGTAGCCTATCGTTGTAGGTACCACACATATGGTTAACTTGTTGTGTAGTTAGGTACTAATTCTAAAAGTTATAGTTAAATGTTAATTGGTGGCTGATTTAGATCAGCCCTACACACTCCAAACTATTTATTAACTGTATCTCTGAGGGTAGCATTCGTCCTCCTCGCGTGGTACCAATATTACATATATACTTTGACCGCCATTTTATTCAAGTTTGTGAACAGTACATTTAAAACGAACAGATGCATTGGAGTTTTAGTTAATTGAGATGCTATGTTTTTTTTTAAATTTGAGCTATGATTATAATAAAAATGAAGTAACAGAATAGCAGAAACCAATTAGTTTAGATGTTTGATGCTAATAATTTTGCGTAACGGCTTTAATTTGACGATTAAATATGAAACAAGTATGGTTTGTGACCTAGAATAATGTATACACTATATTTATCTAGGTAAAACGTGGAAGAAGCCATGGGCAGAGGCTATTTAATAATAAATTTGAGGTCTAGAGGATGATTAAACGATGAGGAGGATAATTTGAGGATGTTATTTTTCTTTGGTTCAACAATGAAATGGTAACTTTAAATGGCAAATAGTTGATGGACAACTCGAATATTCGAATGTTGCCCAATTTTATTAAGTAAAATCTACAGGTTCCAGAAAAAAAAATTGTTATAGAAAATGACCACACTATACCACAAAATTATTAATAAATAACATTTTAAGCAGGATTTTTAAACAGTGCCTAGCATGCTGGGTCTATTAGAGGCTTTAAAACTGAGTTGCAGATGTTTTAATTACTTGTTATTGCTTTTTTTAATTACAGCAAGGAGTGGATCTTTTATGTCTTCAGAATGTACATAATGACTTTTCTTGCATTGAAAGTAGTGTTGATATCACATCTGGCTGCCGAGCTCCACGTATCGAGTCGAAAGCCCTTGGGATTGCTGCACACAGTTCCTTCTGGAGATTATGATAATGACGTGAGACTTTATATAATGCATTTACCCCTTGTTTCTTTCATCTCTTGGGAAATATAATAACCACCGTAAATGCATATGTGTTATACACGCCGGGCCGTTTTATACGGCTGCGTGTATCTAAGTCTGTGATGGAAGAATAATAACAATAACAATGCTGGACATTTTTCAGCAGCATCATCTAGCCCTAATGTAAGCAGAGCTTGTGTTATGGGAACTACATGACTGATATACTACTTTTATATATATATATTTTTTATACATTCATCTTTTAGAAACCCTTGAAAACACTCAGACCGAGACCAATATTTGCAGATAATACAACAATTGGTCCCGTGGCAAGGATCGAACCCGCAACCTTCTGCGTCTCAGGCGAGCCCACTGCGCCACAGAGGTCGTTAAATAATATTGGCAATTAAATGATTAATCAGATTAATTTCTACGAAGACAAATTTAGAGCTCGTAAAAAGTTTTAACTCATGTATACATTTCAGATGCAAAGACTTATGAACCAAGTTTACCACTCAAAAGTTAGTATAAGCGGTTTAAGGTTTTTCCAAATAACTCGAGGAGTTTTGCTTGGGGTGAGTATTTACTTTTTTAATGTTACAGTACTTGCGTACATGCGAGTTTAATTATTTTTCTAAGCCTTAAATAACAGTTTCGCCGTAATCATGTTTTTGACTTTCGCGATTGTTAGACATAATAAAATTAAACACTTTTAAACGAATAATCAAATCCAATATGAAACTCCATAATGTTAGGCTTCAAGACACAGTCAGTCATCTAGTCAACCTGAGAACACGAAAGCTGCAAAGCCTTGGAAACGTCACATATAACAATAAAATAAAACAACACAATTAATCCCTTTAAAAGTGTTTAACTTCATTAGTTTCACCTTTATAAATAATTTTATTATAAACGATTTGATTGTGTATCAAATCTATTATTTGTGGCTGTCAAGTTTGTATTACTGTATGTTTTTTTTAATATTAGCTATTTTAAAAAACCCTACTTTTTTATCCCGCAATAGATTGCATTACATTATATATATTTTTTGCAGATATTTGCGAAAATCATGACTTATGAACTCGTGTTGATACAGTTTGATACACCGGATGAAAATAAAGAAGAAATTTATCGCGAAATCATATCTAATTGAGGACTTCAATGAAGCTGCGGATAGTTTTTTGAGGATATTTAAATATTTTTAATGGATATAGATGCAACTTGGTTAATTAAGCCAACGGAAGAGTTAATACACCAAGAAATTTGTTAGGTTGTATTGACTGACATCACCATCTAACAAATCCTACAACTATTATAAACGCGAAAGTTTGTGAGGATGGATGTTTGTAACCCTCTCATGCAAAAACTACTGAACGGATTTCACTGACACTTTATAGTAATATAGCTTATACATCAGAAGAACATATAGGCTACCAGGCGGACGAAGCCGTGGGCAGAAGCTAGTTGATTATAACCTTCATCGCGGTATGCCGTGTAGGACCTCTAAGTCCCTTCAAACTCAGTCTTACTTTTCTAACCGCTACAGCGACTAATTTACTGTCGCATATACAATAAAGTTAATAAATAATACTGGACATTTTTCACACAGCATTATGTAGCCCCAAACTAAGCAGAGCTTATAGTATGGGAACTACATAACGGATACATATTATACATTGAAAACACCCAGACCCGCGAAAAATATTTGCAGATGATTCAAACATTTGTCCCGTGGCGAGGATCGAGCCCGCAACCTTCTGCGTCTCAGGCGGGTCTTCGCCCACTGCGCCACAGAGGTCGTCAAATAATGTTGGCTAAATGACTAATCAAATTAAGTTCTACGAAGACAAATTTAGAGCTCAAAAGCTACAAAGTTTTAACTCATGTATACATTTCAGATGCAAAGACTTATGAACCAAGTTTACCACTCAAAAGTTAGTATAAGCGGCTTAAGGTTTTTCCAAATAACTCGAGGAGTTTTGCTAGGGGTGAAGGAATCGAACCCGCAAATTTCTGCGTCTCAGGCGGTCTTTCACCCACTGCGCTACAGAGGTCGTCAAAGTGCTGGAATGCTTTACCCCATGTCGGATGTGATAATCACGAATCGGTGTTTCAGGATAAAGTTAAATAGCACTATCTGCCTCTCTAAATTATAGATAGATAGATAGATAACTCTTTATTGCATACATCAGGATAAAAAACACTTTACAGAGGATCTTAAAACTAGGTTGTGGTGATACAATGGACGGCCTTATCGCTGAGAGCGATCTCTTCCAGGCAACCTTAGGGTGGACTTGAATTAAAAGAATGTGAAGAGAGGTGGTGTAACTGCAATAAAAAATAATAATTTGCTTTTAATTTGTAATAAAATAGATATTTAATAAATAATATAATGTGGTATAATGTATACCTATAAATAATACAGTAATATAATATATAACTACAAATGCAATGACTGGAGCTAAGAAAATGCTAATACTTAGCTCCAGTCATTGCAAAATATCCTATCTACAATATTTAAGGTACTTTCCCTTCATGTCGCATAGTTTTGGGACGCTCTGTATATTATTTTGTGTGGAATATGTTTATATATTTTATAGTATTAATTGTAGTACATAGTAATTACGTTCTACTATTAATACTATTAAATAAAGTTTGTATAGTTTAAAGTAAGACATTATTATGTTTGTCTATTTTGTTGTGTACACAATCCTACCTCTCTAATTACCTGTTTCTAGGTCAAGATGGGCTGGAAGAAAATTATTTTTAGGGTTTGTTGCCTTTGTCCATGCCATATAATTCTGCTTCTTATAATTTTGTGTTAATTTGTGTGTACAAAATAGAATAAAGAATCTTTTTAAACTTCTTTGAATCTTTAAATTATCTTCGTTTTAGCAATAATTATGTGCAAGAGCTTGCTAGAATATGTCACAATATGTAAACTTGTTAATGTTTGAAAAATGTCCACAAAAATACCCTATCATAAAAATTACGTGGTCACCCTATAAGCTTAACTTGTGCAAATAAGGGTGTTGCGAAAATACTTATATAGAAAATTAAAAGCACGTACTAAATAACACGTATGTGTTTTGATTGTCTTTATAAATATAAACAACTCAAATACTTACAAAAGGTTGTGAATTACCATGACAAAACTTACTGAGATTGCCTATCTCCGTTTGATAAGTGCTTACTGAAAGTAGGATCATGTATAAATTATCCGTTGCCGTAGTGTAACTACCTCTAGACGTTCTTAGAAAACTGCATTTAATGTCAATATCGATAGGAAACCAAAAAATAGCTGAAAGCGGATTCGGTTGCCGTTGCGCGACAAATGTTGCTGCAAATATTTATCTGCAAATATTTATCTGCAAATATTTATCTGCAAATATTTATCTGCAAATATTTATCTGCAAATATTTATCTACAAATATTTATCGCAGGACTGAATGTTGTGCTACCATGGTTCTAGTTCGTGTAATCAACGACAGAGAATTCGACTGGTGGTCATGTCCACACCTCAAATATTATTTTCAATAACATCATACTTAGAATTATGTTTAGTCATGTTTAATTAAAATCAGCTGCGTTTTGTTTAATTACATCAACAACTCCCCTTAATAACAATATTTTCTATTCGAAAAAACCTCTGCAGACTACAGAATTATGCAGTCACATAATTCATGACGTTTACCTACTAGATTACCTGTACTATGTTAAGCTTAAGTATTATTTTCACCAGTTTTCCCACGAACGGCGTCTGGGCGGATGCTCTAATGGATTTATATCTTCTCCTCATAGATTTATAGGCAACCTTGTTGAAATAACCGCGAGATAAACTAACAGATATCACCCGGACTGTTTTCGCTCGGTTTGGTATCACTTGGCATTCTGATGGGATAAGTGATTTGGTTTCAATACACTTCGAAGAATCCTTTGGTTTGTTCGTTAATATGCTCAGGAGATCTAACTAGTTATATAAGGAAATTATTAAAATAGGTTCCTATTGATTTTTAAAGGATTGTTAAAAAGAATAACCAGCCTTGTTTTCTTGCCTTTCTTTCCTGGCTTGGTCGCAAAGGAACAGGCGTTTCAAAGTGATCCTTGTGTTATTAATGAATAAATGAATTTTATATTATACATCAATAATATAATTTGGATTTTATTAGGTTTTTTATGTTAACGTGGGTTAGTATTTAAAGCTAACGTAATCCAAATTGCTGGAAAAAAATTGAAGACCGCAGAAAATGACAGACAGTCATGGAAGAGGTTGGAGGAGGCTTTTACCCAAGAAGGTGTCTAATTCTTATAACAATTCTAATGTACCTGACTCTTCGTGAGCAGCCAGCGTATGCACGCCTTAATAACGGAGCCTTATCGTGTGTGCTGAGGGATGAAAAGGGCGCACGGCCACCGCGCTCCGGATGCGTTAAAATGAGATTTACTGCTGTATTTTCTCTCAAACTTAATGAAAATGTTATATTTTTAGAATTATACTGAATTAATCTAGCTTATTATAAACTTATATTAGTTAAAAAGCCTATATCTAATAGCTACAAATAGGTTGAAATTCAATAATATTTAAAAATGCTGTCTTTTCATGTTATACGTGTTTAAATTAAAATAAAAAAAATAGGATTGTAATTTTATCGTAGTTTTTATAGTGATTGAATACACGATTACAAATCCTGCAAAAATATTCAAAAACTGAAGTTAAAGTAGCTACTACATTTTTGCTTTGAAAAAAAATAAAAGGTCTGTTGCATTTTATGTAAAATTGGATTATTTTTACATAAGTTTATAGAATATTAGCTTTTGCCTACGGCTTCTCCCGCGTGGTACCCGGATAAAAAGTAGCAAATGTGTTATTCTGATGTATAAGCTATATTACTGTAAAGTTTCATTAAAATCCGTTCAGTATGAAAGAGGAACAAACATTCGTCCTCACAACCTTTCGCGTTTATAATATTAGTAGGATAGGGTAAGATAGTAGGATATTCATTTTAGTCATCAAAAAACAAAACAGAAACAAACAATTTGGTTAAATAATAATAGTTAATTACATAGTTTTTCGAAATATTTTTTGAAAAACCTATGAAATTATCGACTTCTCTAACATGCTCAAATATTATCTAACGAAAACAAACACAAATTCACAAATAACACAGCAAAAACTTTAAAATGCCCGGAAAATCTCGCCACAGAATAACCGACTGCCAATCGGTTATTCTGTGGCGAGGTTTTCATGCGTTAGTCGATTCAATGGCCAGCGCTAAATAGGCTATTTCTCAAATATTCCACAGAGGTTTGAAACAAAAACTGGTTTTAATGTATCGTGAAATAGCCTCTCCAGGTTACAGCAAAAAGTTAATACGAAAATGAATTGAATGTTAAATACAACTCGATTGATAATTGACCAGCGCGTGCCATATGGCTCGTAAGCACTCTGGAGAAATTCAAGAGATCTATATGGATCGGCTGGCATCCAGTCGATAAATGCCAGCCGATAGATCGGGAAACAACAGATTTCCAACATCTTAGAAACAAAAATACAAAATTTATCTACATAAAAGATTTGGAAATAAAAAAACTTTACAAGTAAAAAGCTTTATAAAGTATTCAGTAAGTTTTTTTTAGTAAATAAGTATTTCAAGTACATAAGTGTGAATTTAAAGTTATGGGAAATATCAAGATTAAAAATTGAATTCACGTACAAGTAGGAGGTACCACTTGACTTAGTGCCGAGCATAGTGGTGTAAGCATTTACGTACCAATTGAGAGATCACGTTCGATTTCCGCCTATGTATATATTTTCGGGATATTATAAAATATTTTTTATAATATCATATTAGATGGATCCTATATTAACTGATATTCTGTACTTTCTGACGAGTCATTATAGGAGTGACTGGTACATTGACAACTTAGCACGTATCTATATTATTTTTGAAACCTATTTTTTATTTTTTTATACTTGCAACTCAGGCGGAGGACGTTATGCTGTTAGTTATAGCTTTAACGGTTACTAATGCTCGTCTGCACTAAGCTTAGACTGAAGCTAAGGCGGCTTCCATGTTTGTGATATTTCACCATACGTTACTCCATGACTGTGGCATTCTAGTGCAACCATCCGCACTGTCACGTGTAATGTCACAGGGTTACGCGTGACAGTGCGGACGGTTGCGCGAGAATTCCTTACGTAAATTTACTTACTATTTTTGAATCCACAACTTATAAGTTGACGTATCTATATGATCTTTGTGATATCGCTGCATAAAAACCTAAGTTTTGAGTAAGAGATATACAAAACTTGACAATAAACGAATTTAAAAACGTAATTAAACAAAAACTTTATAAAAAGGCATACTATAAAATATTTGATTATTTAGATGATAAAAACTCTTGGGATTGAAAATGCTCCAACTCGATTAAAAAAATACAGGGACTTATTGTTTTTTAAAAGGATCAATAAAAAGAATAACCAGCCTTGTTTTCTTGCCTTTCTTTCCTGGCTTGGTCGCGGAGGAACAGGCACTAGATAACGCCGATGTTTCAAAGTGATCCTTGTGATTTTAATGAATAAATGAATTTTAACTTGACTAGACTTGACTTAGTCTCATTACAAATGGTGATTTAAATTGGTGGTTAATCTTTTAGAAACAACCTCCTTTTCTTTGTTGTACAAAGGAAACAAGGTTTAAAATTAAATTTTAAAATTAAATAGAGAGTATGTTCGACATTTCAAAAAGACCACAAATAACTAGTCAAAAGATAAACCAGACGTGCGCCTAGTTTATTTCCATCATAACTCAACCTCGTTTTGAGAACCTAGTTTCTTTTGGTAGGCAATCAAATGTATGTTTTTTTGGTTTTAGTTTGGTTTTGTAATCAAATATTACAAAACCAAACTAAAACCAAAAACATATGGTTTTATTTTATACTAGCTTCTGCCCACGGCTTCGCCCGCGTGGCATCCGGATAAGAAGTAGCCTATGGGTTATTCTGATGTATAAGCTATATTATTGTAAAGTTTTATTAAAATCCGTTCAGTAGTTTTTGCTTGGATGAGTAACAAACATCCACCCTCACAAACCTTCGCATTTATAATAGTAGTAGGATTTAAAATGTAAACCTTAGTTACATTGCAATAGTACTCTTTTTTCGATAAGGTATATTTTAACTTTGGATCCACTTAGGCTCTGGCAGAACTCGAGTTTTGACCACTTTTCGTAATGAGACCGATTGACTTTATTTTTTACTTTAGTATTTGTCACGCGGACGGAATCTAACGCGGTGAGTACCGTGACATACCCCGTGACTTATCACGGAGTCTAATGTCATCAGGTGTATCTTAAAATTTTATAGAAATTTGCCGATAGGAAGCTTCTAAGATTAGTGCAGAGCTTACAAGGGTTTGCCACTCACCAATAAGAACCTACTTTACTTTTAGCAAGTACACTTGGCCTGTCAATTTTTATCAGTGTTAATTTTTTTTTTCATACAACTATGTACAAGTAGTTATATATAAAAAATACAGATAAAACAGCTAGCTATCTAAAGACCATTGCAAACGATCTATAGATTTCTCAACTGATCCAGATATCTACCAGACGGAAGCGTTCCCAAAATGTTCAATTGGATTTCGTCCGTGATTAAAAAGGGTTGAATGCGGTATATTAAGCTATTAGGTACGTTCTCGATGCATCACCTGTCATTACGAGGGCCTACTATGTCAGCGCCAATAATTCTGTACACCAACAGAACAAGGATCTCATGGAGTAGGTAAGTATAAAAATAGTAATGATAATGCTAAACATTTATCATACAGCATCATCTGACCCCAAACTAAGCAGAGCTTATATTAAGGGAACTACATGACTGATATACTACTTATATCTCCTTTTTTTGTAAGTACATACAAATTATACAAATATTAGCAGATCATAGAAACATTTGTCCCGCGGCAGGAATCGAACCCGCTACCTTCTGCGTCTCAGGCGGTAATGTAAATGATTTTTGTTTGTTTATCTATTTGTTACCATTATTCTCCGTAACAGCTTATCCAATTGAAATGCTGTTGTTTTTGGAAACGATATGCATGACTTTAAGGATGGTTCTTGAATAGATTTTATTGCCACATATTAATAGGATTAACTGCAATAGATAACGAAAAACACGTCAGGTGATTTAATATTTTACAAAAAACTTTAAATATAAACAGCTGGGACCAACATAAAAAACTAAAATATGTTTTAAAATGTTCAATATTGACCATATTAATATTCTTGATTTCGTCGTAAATAAAAATTTAATTTTTTGTAAGTGTTATAATTGTTGAATCCAGTTTTAATTTTTCGGTCGCGTTGCCAACTCTCAGATATAACGGTTTAAGTTATCGAACAAACACTGCCCGTGAACAAAAATATAACCAATTCCGTAGAGATTTCTCTACGGTGTAGAGGGTCTACGAGTTATACCTCGTAGACCTTCTACACATAATAACATAAACGGCGAGTACATCTCACACCTGCGATTCGCTGATGACATAGTCTTAATGGCGGAGTCGCTAGAGGAGCTGAACCGGATGCTGGACGGCTTAGCTGCAGCCTCCGGATGTATCGGTCTTGGCATGAATTTGGATAAAACCAAAGTCATGATCAATGGCCACATTGTTCCAAGACCGGTGGTTGTACATGGCGACCTTCTCGAAATTGTTTCCGAATATACTTACCTTGGGCAGATTCTGCAGTTGTGTAAAAACAATTTCGAGAAGGAGGCCAAGAGGAGGATCTAGCTAGGCTGGGCAGCATTTGGAAAACTACGTGGAGTCTTCTCGTCATCCATACCGCAATGCTTGAAAACGAAAGTTTTCAATCAGTGCGTCCTACCCGTCATGACCTACGGAGCTGAGACGTGGATACTCACGATAGGGCTGGTCCATCAATTCAAAGTCGCTCAGCGAGCTATGGAAAGAGCTATGCTCGGAGTCTCTCTGAAGGATAGGATTCGTAACATCCGACAGAGAACCAAAGTTATCGACATAGCTCAAATTAGCAAGCTGAAGTGGCAGTGGACCGGTCATATCTCGCGAATAACCGATAACCGCTGGGGTAAACGTGATCTTGAGTGGAGACCGCAACTCGGCAAACGTAGTGTAAGACGCCCTCCGACTAGGTGGGATGACGATCTGCGAAAGACTGCAGGCAGATGCTGGATGCGGCAAGCTGAAGACAGGGCGCTATGGCGCTCATTAGGGGAGGCCTATGTCTAGCAGTGGACTAATATAGGCTGATGATGATGAATCTACATTAGCTAGCGTTCATGTTGCACTAAATGTTTGTTCAAGCATCTTAGGTAATATACTGCATGTCTTAAAATTAACTATTGTTCGAGGCCCATGTTTGATTAAAAGCTTCGATTAATTTAGACAGACACAGTAAGCCTTAAGTTCACCAGCAAAATAAACGGAACCATGGATTATATTGACAAATTATAATCCTATGAAAACATTGTATCAAAAAGCTTTATTAAGACCTAACCACCCGTTATTGTGTTGGGGAACTGGGGCCTAAGAGACATTCAAATAACTTGTGCTCAGTGGTTACTAAGCGATTCGAAAATATCAAATTATGAGTACAAAACGCCGGAGGATTCAATTTCGAGTACGATCTTCTTACATACATAGTTATTACTTGTACGTAGTCAATCGGCGTTTACTAGACTACCGAAAATTAATATCCACTTTGTCATCGTGGAAGTTAGTTAAGTGGACGATTTCGATGGAATGGGGGGCGTAGCTGGCTCAGATACAAAGGTGCGTGTTAAATTCCCGCTGTAAATCAATTTTTTGCATGCTATGCAGATATTCGTCCTGGGTTTGTTGTGGTACCATGGTACTTTTAGTTCCTGATACCCACGATACAAGGGGTCCTTGTAAAAGAGTCAGGACTATGTTTGTGACTGTATGGGTATTTTTTTATTTGTTCATTTCAACGATCACCAAATATAATAACAGCATAACTAATTTAATTACGTTACAAAAATAAGCTCCATAATAATTATAGGTAAAGACCGAGCTCCATTATAATTATAGGTAAAGACAGCATGAAAATATTATTGAGAGTCTCATAAAACTAAAAAAATATACAATACTAAACTTACATAACTAAAGAAATTATAATTATTTGTCATTAAAAATACAATTAAAATTTTGTTATCAGTGCTGCGATGATTGGAAGATTCTACCCAATGAAAACCATCATCAGCATAAGCCTGAAAGTTCATTTCTGGATATATTATGTCTTTCCCAAAGAGTTCCATCGCCAACGGTCCTGAACTAACATCCATCCACTGACTTCATAAACAATAAAAACTCATACCCCACGGCCCAAGGTGCCTTTATTCGGGGTAAGAGGTTATTTGTTTGTAAAAAATAATCTATATGCTTTTGATGATGTGAAATCTATAAATTTACCTAAATAATGGAAGGCCATAAAAATACTTATCATAAATGCTTCTTCAGTCAATTCTTAATATTCATCTTCGTAACTTTGTTTGGCGGAGGCCATACGCTATACTATAGGGCGACCCAGTTTGGGTACTGATGTTGTCCCTATAAGATTATACAGTGAACATATTAAAATTACTCATGAGATTATACCTAGCTATAAAATTATGTTAATCATTCAGCCTAGCAGAAATTCCAATCTTATAATATTTGTGTCACTTTCTCTCTATTGGTAGATATGTAATGGTAAAAACTTTTACGACTCTCACTATTTTTTCTTGGACATTGAGTTTCTTAAAGGTCTATTTGTTGGATCTATTGAAAATAATCTTTCGAAGCAACCATAATCTCGCACGATCGCTTAAGTATTTTGTGATTGATTTACAAACAACGCCAAACACCTAGTCTACCTTCAAATTGAAGTAAACATAAGGTAAAACCATAGTATAATAAATGATAGTGGGGGTACAGTCGCCATAAGAAACGACTCAAGAAACCCAAAACGCTTACATACCTAACAAAATGTATTTTTTTTATATAGATATTATATAAAAAGAAAATGCTTTATTGTACAAGAAAAACAAGCATGTAGGCGGATTTTATGCTCATTAGCATTATCTTGCTAACCTTTGTTTGATGAAGAGTAGGCGGTTATTGACACACGGAAACATCTGTGTGAGTTATAAATATTTCCATGTGAGTTTTCCGTGTGTTAAAATTCCTATTGCGATTGAGCTCCACAAGCAAATCGCATTGAGAGTAAAAGAGTCCGTGTTGGCCAAAGGTTGAATGCTCCGGGGTCAGGAGTCAAAGATGTTGAGAGGAACGAGCGGGAATCTTGAGGAAAGAGTGAATAACGTTCAACGTGAAGAACTTGGTTTGGATAAAAAAATACTATGGAGTTATTATATGTTTTCTTTATAAAAAAAACTGACCGTCACGTCATTGCAGCACCCCTATAATACTTATGACAAGTTGCAATAAAATCTATTAGAAACCGCATTTGTAGTAGATAAACACAAACGAACAAACTCTTACCTCAAACACATATTCAACAACCATTTCAATAACCAGTTCTCCTATTCACATCATACCTATAACTACTTCTGATGGCGCCTGTACATCCAAATTGAAGTAAACATTAGATAAAACGAAGCCTCAAATACAGGCGTCTGAGCCATTCAATCAATAACGGGTACCTCAGACGGATTTTGTAGACAAAATATAGTTTGGTTAGTGAGAACACCAATTTGTAAACAAAACAAATGTTATTGTTTTTATTCACCTTTTAGCTGGACTTACCATGAGTTCACTGAAGGTACTATTATATATTTTTTGACAACTAATACTAGTTTAGTATTAGGTACTAATTTGTGGCGGAATACATACCCATGCGTATGCGGGCGGGTATTCTTCTACTGATGAGTACACAGACTACTAGGATGAGTATGTAGTAGTCAACATGCGTATGCGGTGGACGTATGTAAACGCGGTATCACACGAAATAGTGTTTTAATGAAGCTTATTACTACGTTTCAAGAAGCGGTTTCCGTTTGGTTCAAGATCAATCTCAAACACTCAGTTATACTAATTAAAACATTGTATTATGTACTCAGTGACGACGCTGTGCAGGAAGGCTCCACTCGATGGAATAAGAATTAAAGTTCGAATTATTCATCACAAAAAAGAAAGAATTACATCGTAACGGTTGTGGGAAATGTGGTTGAAGGTGGCCCAAGACTTTTCTTATGACATGGGGGAGGCCTAAGTCCATCAGTAGACTTCGAAAGTCTGTGAATGACGACCTCATCGGAATCCCAACCCTGCATCGTCTGGTTTATGGTTCGAGGACCGCTTATTGTCAACTTGCTAACTTTGAGAACCGCCTATTTCCTCGTTTCTTTGATCGCGTAACACTTCGAGCATAGCTCTCTTCATAGCCCGTTATTTGACGAAGGCTTATGTATAAGGTTATAACTATTAAATATGTAAGTTTTTGTCTGTAATATCTGTGTACAATAAAGAATAAAAAAGGGCAAATAGTTAGCGATAAGTCTATGACATTTAATTTTGTCATAACTGGCAACACATCGGCCCAGCTGTGGCCGATGTGTTGCCAGTCCTCTTCAGCCTGATGTTGATTATTATTTACCAAAATAAATAATCACAAATATATTGAGAAAAGTAATCTTTTGTTGCGTCAACATGTCAATTGTAATAAATGGTGAGTGATAAAAGGATTTGCAGGAAAGTACTCGTTTATCGATCGAACAGGCAATAATAATATTTTATTTTTATGTGCGAATGTAACTCAGGAAAACATAACACGAAGTAGTCGTTTCGCTACCCGGTCATTCGGTCAGTAAATTTGCTATCCGGTCGTTTTGCTATTCAGACATTCTGCGATCTAGTTCTATTGCGATACCAGCCCGCTTAGCATGAACACCCAATAGAACGTTTTTTCTACGAAAGAGAAGACGAAAACTATTTTTTTCGTCTATTCTGTCAAGAGGGACAATTTTTTTTTTGGCTTCTCGTCGGTAGATAAAACCGTTATCTAGGGTCTTCATGCTAAGCATGTAGCTTGGACTTTCTCACTCGGTTCAAAGCCGTGCATTGAGAATTAGTAACAATCCCAAGCTAACAAGCGGTATTGAGCACTTAAGTCTGCGGGGAGACTTCACCTCTCTATGCGTGCTCTAGAATTATCTCCCTACTGAGGTTTTCCCAAGTGATTATTATATGAGGTTCTTCAAAAAGTATTATACCTCTGCTATTGTGAACATCCATAGGTAACGTTAATAGGTAGGATGGATACTTGTTTGCGTAAAACAAAACAGATTGATAATATCTGGGCATTTGGCATAAACAGTCGTTTTGCGATCAAGTAGCTCTGCACCCAATATTTTCTTTTGACGTTATGCAGTAATTTTATAAACAGAAGCATGGGTAAAGATATTAAGCGCAATAAAATTAATACTTTTAAAAACAATTTAATTAATTCCAATACCAATACCATCATCGTTATTGAGAGTGAGCCACCGAAAGTCTTGGTTAAGTTTTTCCGAATCGTCTTGATAATCGCCTTGACGGTTGAGTTCACGTTCGGATTGCTAAAAACAATAAACATTTATGTACTGCATATATTTGTCATCAAATAAATGAATACCCTATGGTCAAATACTAATCTTGACCTCACACATACGAGTACATGCATGATTTGTTATTTTTTATTTCATTAGGGTTCCTTGTGTAGTGGGTATCAGTATTTGCCATAGTATCGCAACTCCCAGACCCGAAACATACCCACTGATATATCTGTAGAACATGTAAACCGCCTGTTGAACATGTTCCTGACCCGCAGCAGGAATCACACCTGAAGGACTTTGGCAGACCAGTTAATTTTTGCAAAATTTTATGTTTACTATCGCCTATTGTAGCGTCCACTTGTGGCGATATATGGCGAAATCTATGGTAATATATACATGAATGGTAGCAGACGTACAACAACCGCAAATCCCCATTTTTAAACCCACAACCATATTAACAAACAAACAAACAACCTCATTATGGCAAACACATATACGGGCTCCTCACGACGTCGCTAAAAATAAAAGCAATACTACATATTTTATGCGCCTCATTACGAAGTTGTTTTAATCTTACCTAGCTACATAATAAATGTATTTTTAACAAGTCAGATTGTGGTGAGAGGGTTGAAATAGTTCAACAAATATTTTAACAAGCACATTGGAAAATCCGCTAATTTTTTGGCAAGAATCTTACTTGGCTGAATTTCAAACGAAATGATAGATATAGCAAACAATTTTAACTATCTGCACTAATTGCTCCCATCCCTTACCTCGAATCTTTTGTCCAATGTTTGATCTATATTCGTATCCATTGCGTCATCGCTCCGTCTAATATTAACCATCTTCCTATAAAAATTATCATCTTTTCTTTGTCTAATAGTAACCTGTTTTCTTCCTTGTATTTCATATCTTTTCCTGTCTAAAATGTCACCTCTTCGATAAAACGTTTCATCGTCGTCTTTTATTTTGTCAAATGTAATTTCATCTCTCCTGCCATCTAGAATATCATCTCTGCCTCTATAGTTCCCATCGTTCCGAATGTCTTTTGTTTTTCTATAGCTTAAGTTGCCGTTCAACCTTCTGTTGATATGAGAAAGTGGTATTTGCTCTCTCTTTTTGAGACTACCAATGACAATACTATCATAGTTGAAAGTGTCTTGACAAGCAACTAAAGTGAACTGTATAAACATGAAAAACATCTTGCTCTCATATTTAAAGGCCGGTGAAAACTATACAATTTTGCTGTTTTATTGGTTGAATATTTTACAGTCAATGTTAAAACTTTATGGAATGATAACAACAAACCATAAATAATGACATGAAAGGGAATGGGTTTGTATTTACTAGAATTTGAACGAGTTTATTTATCAGAAACTCGGATCATGTTTTTGCCTTAAATGAGGAACTTATTACACGCAATGCAAATTCTTTGTATAATCATGAGGTGTTCGGAAATAGTCATGACGTAAAACAATACAAAAACAAATAAATCACCTGGACAATGTAAATACAAATTATACAGATAAGGATCTCCCAATAACACAACCCTGGCAATTATCGGATACTCACGCTAACGTTAAAATTAGTATAGAAATATAACTTACCACAAATTGGTGATAGAACATTTTTAGTAAATAATCAAGAGTGGAAGTTGGTAGGTATTTATTTTGAGTGCCCACTAAAGGACTAACTACACTAAGCAGTCCTGTAGGTATTCCGTCAGGTTACTTGATGTTTTTACCTACATCAGTATCAGTTTGAGCTCAGTCCGAGACGCGAACACGGTGGCAAATCTATAACCCATAACCTGAATACTATGACTTTTTTTGTTTTCGGAGGGGAGATTCCTTGACAAAACATCCGGTCTGGGGAGACCAGAGTTATGTGGGACTCTCCGCCCTGAAAAGGGCTGAATACCCACTAAAACCCCTCCGGTGTCCCTCTCTCACCATTGTAGCCGAGCCACGGGAACGATATTCCTTCCGTGACTCGACTGGCGACCCCAATCCCTCTCTCTCTTGGACGACAGAGCCTCCTATCATCACGTTCGCTCGCCACCCCCATTCATCCATCTCCTTTCCACCCCCCGATATAACTACAGCCGCATAGGTGCAGCGTGGTGACCGCAAATATTATGACCTGCCACAATACAAACATATTTTTGAACAAAAATGAAATATTTACCATGATTTGTGAGTTTGAAAGTTTCCCTTTATTGGTTAGTCCGCAAAAAAATAAAGAGAAAAAGGGTACCTAGATCGAGTCATCTTACTAACATCCACACGCAAAGACTTGTGTTATCAATTTGTTTCAAAATTTATACAGTACAAACGTTTTCCCGCTTGTGGAAAACAAACCCTCGTTATTTGCGACTTAGCTGCCTAACCGCCTACTCACTCGCCTCGCCAAAGAAGTCATTTAATAGTTTGATAGACATTAATGGTATTGTAGCCATCTACATTGTTACTTTTTCACTAACCAAATTAAATAAAAGTTCCAATCGTAGTTTATTTTCTTAAAAACAGATATTATGCTATACCATTGTTGAAATTGGAACGCACAGGGCTACAGAGTTCCGTAGAAATGTATTGATATTTGGCATATCAAGTTTCTGACAGATGTTGCTCATATAAATCATGTAAAATGTGGTTTATTTTTTAATCTGTGACAAGCCGGGCTATATAAATAAATATTGTAATTATTTACTTCAAATAGGAATTATTTACCTACCCTGATTTGTGTGTTTAAATGTTTTCCTTAACCTTTTGGTACTGATTCGTGACTTACAGTAAATTGACAGTTTATGGGTTGTCTATAGGACTGGTGCCAAATAAATAATCGTGACTGTCCATGTTTTTGTTAGTTAAAAAGTTTGAGAACCATCAGCGCCAATCAAAACAACACGACCTTATTATTGATTCAAAACCATATGTCACGTCATGTAGCATAACCAGTTCACGCGATTGAGACGCAAACCAAAGTAAAATAAGGGACTGAAGAGTAGGAATATTATTTTATAAATTATATGACTTACTTTTCAACGAGTATTTCGATATGTACCTAATTAAACAAAAATTAAAAATACTACAACTTTGAATCTTAGTTGAACTTTTGATTCGATAGTTCAAGTATTTCATAGGTAATGTTTTTAATTTTTAAATGTCTAATCAAACTCACTCGTATTTCCCAAAAACATAATAATCAAACGCTACACAAAAACAGTATTTATTTGTAAAAAAATGAAGTTGATCTTTTCGCGCAATATTACTAAGATTATTTCCGTTTTCAGAGTTTGATTCAAGGAACCCTAATTGCTCCTTATTTGATAAAAAGCCGTGTCCATTAAGAATGAAGAGCGTGTGTAAACAAAAGTTAGCCGTCTTGAGGTTTAGGTGAATGATGGCGCAGAAGAGTTTCAAGAAAAACCTTACGTTTTGGATTCCGGCTAAACGTGAGTTAAGTATTTTAAAATTCTATTTTTTACCCACGACGCGTGGAGTCCGTTTTTACGAGTATATGCTTTTTGGTTGTTTGTTTGTTTGTCTGTTATTATTATTCCGAAATGACGTCACAGATGGAAAAGGAGTAAAGATAAAGATAATTAAAGATAAAGATAATTTATTTGCGTAAACATGTGTAAATATTATGATATTACAGTGAGATGGACACAACATGCTTTACCGATTTCGGTGTGCAAACATGCATGGCGTAAAAATTTAAAATCTTACTATAAATTACAAAACTATCACAGACAAAGCTAAATAATGACAATCACAATAAAATTAAATACTAAATTATAGTGTTTGCAATTGTCTTTTATCAAATCTTGCATGTATTCGTTTTGAGTAAATAACAAGTATGTTAATTACCATGATGGTTTAAAAATGTTTGGAAATTCTTTATTGTATAACAGTAGATAATTCAAGAAACATAACAAAAGGAAAGTACAATAATTATTAAATTAGTGTTACTTAATTTATTATTCATTTTATCGCCATAGGTTGCAGGGCCCCTATACACTGCAATAAAAAACAGAATGTGAAATGGCGTGACCAATTCGTCTCATTATACTTATTAATATGGGGTAGTTCTGAGAAGTTCGATCGAGAGAAAATTTGACTATTTTCGATCAAATACCAATCATCAATCATCATAATACTCGATTGATACGATTGACGACTATGAACTCTCGGTCTAAGATTTTTGCACCTTTTTAAATAAAGGTTGGTTCTGAAGTAAGGTTTAGCAGTTTCCCCGTTTAATATGTTAAATATATTGTTTATATTTTTCTAGAATGTATTATTTATTCGTATTCGAAACGATTTTCAAAGTCATACTAGTTTCGAGCGTGACAGTATATCTCTCATAACTTTTCAGACAACAAAGTGCATGTGTCAAAAGTAAAGGCGAACCAAGTAACGACCTTCCAGAGTGCTCTGCGTGTGACGGTCATAACTGGACAAATATTCTCCTTGATGCCTTTTGTCGGTGTCTTTAGTGACAAAGCCAGTGATATCAAGTAAGAATATGCTGACTTTTTCAATATGGGGATACATTGACCGTTTTTGTATGGAAATCTCTTTCACTCTATTCATCCTGGGTAGAAGTCACATCATAATTATAGATTTGAGATTATGTCATTAACCATTTGATTTAATTACAGATTTGGTTTGATGATCTCTGTGGTACAGTGGGCGAAGGTTGAGACGCAGAAGGTTGCGGGTTTGATTTCCAGTCACGGGACAAACGTTTGTATGATCTACAAATACAAATCTCGGATCTGATTGTTTTCTATGTATAATATGTATGTATTTATAAAAAAATGTATTTAAGTAGTATATTAGTCATGTAGTTTCCATATCACGAGCTCTGCTTACTTTAGGGCTTGTGAAAATGTCCATTACTATAACTTTTTTATGTAGAAGTGATTGACTTATTTTTGACTATCGCGAGGGTCAGCAAAGTGATACCTCACTTGAAACCATACTAAGGAAATTAGGTCCTTTCAAGCGTTCATAGGTTACCGCTTCCCAACAGGTGGGCTGTAATCTTGTTTGCCACTTTAGTTTATTTATACTTTAGTTGTATAAAAAGGTGGCGGTCAAAGAGAAATGGTTGTCAAAGTTAGTATGAATATATTAATCGCCATCGTATCGCGTTTAGTTTAGCCGAGCCCGTGTATTATCTATCTATAACGATAAATACTTGGATTGCCCTTTCAGGTTCGTAAAAACCTCATGGAAATGCATGTACACGTGTCTATCGATTTTTGGACAGTGTTTCATGACAGTTATGTGCTTCAATAAATTGTTACACTCCACAGTAACACTTATGGGAACAAGTTAGTATCGCAAAAATTATTCGGTTTGTTATTTTATTGTCGCGATAGGAAGAGGAAGTGAGTGGCTCATCTTATTATAATTATTATAGTAGTTTAGGACGACTGTAAGTTAAATGTCACTTGACATGTTTTCATATGAACAAAAAAAGTTATAAGGTTTGCGATAAACATATCAGCTCGGAAACGGAACGGCACCACCTCAACTCGAGTTGTTTAGTATTCTTTGTATGAAACTCGAACAACTCGATGCTCGCTTATATTCAACATCGTAATGCTTTGTCTCGGTAAAAACAAGTAAACGGGTAGCAGTGATTGGTCAAATCCACGACGATGCGCTTACATCGTGCCGGCGCGCTTACGGCTGGTGAAGGTGCGCAGACTGCTCTTAGCTTACGTCACGAGCCCGCTTGACTTCCGTGGCCTCAGGTCGTCCTCCAGGTATTGCCACGCGGTATGATCACGGAAGTGCTGAGCCGTTCCGGTTTTGTTTGCTTACATTGCGTTGTCGGATGGTTGACGGCGAGGCATCACCGAGGTAGTGGAGTTACAGTGCCGATACGGCTCCGGGTTGAAATGTATGTAATCACCTTTAGTCGTCAATTATAAAATCTAATTAGATGTGATAATGATTTTAAATAGACTCTGTTTACTTACAACTGGGTTTATATAGTGTAGTCAGGAAGGGGCTTTTAAAAAATAATTGCTCAACTTAATTTGATGGTAACCCTACAAATCGCTCGATCTGAGTGTCTAGACAAATTCGTTTCACTCTAATGCATATGCGTCAACGAAAAACTTGGCAGCAGTCACGTAACATCTCAAATGCTTATGTCATTTTAATACAATACAATCTTTCCGCAGGTTTTAACGGCAACAGAAAGTAATTGTTGTCTAAGGGCTATGGCAATAATTTAATATATTTTTTCGTTTATTTCAGCTCCTTTTATATTCTACGTGACCACGGTTATAACGATGCTGATGTTCTTCCAAGTAGCTAGGAATTGGCCTGCACTGGTCCAGGCGATTTCCAAAACCGAAGAGTTGGACCCTAACTTCGATAAAAAACTTACAAAAAAATGCAATATCACCTGTTTTGTTGTGTTATTTTTAGCTCTCGGTGAGAATAACATTTTGATATCCCTTATTATGGTTTTTTAAGTAAAAGGATTATGTAGTTTCTTCTGAGAAATAATAGGTCAAGCCACACATTTCTTTATTGGCCACGTCATCAAACTTCTCATTTTATAACTAAGCAATGGGAAAATGAGATAGCCTCTAATAAACTAATTCGTCTTTTTTACAACGCCAACTATATATTCTATAGAGAGCGTCAAGTAAAGATCTACAATTATCTCCGTCTTGGATAGGTTATTAGGTATTTTTTTATTACCACTCAGAAAAGGAGGATTGCTATCCGAACTTTACCCACAACTTTACACACAAACTTGGGTTCAAAATAAATAAAACATAGTATATAGTTAGTCATATATTATTTTTTTAGAAGTTTACTGCTTGAATGCAAATTTAGATGCTAAAAAATAACCACCATGCTGAGTTGTATTTAGAGTGGCTTACATAGAAGATAACTAGTGGCTAAGATAGTATCATTCAGACGCTCGTTAATTGTGGCTGACTTAGTATTTTAAAGGCAATGTAGATTTTTAGAGGCAAATAATGCTATTAAAAAGAAGTCTGTTTAATTAGCACCCGTTTCTTCTTTCCTTTTTTTTGTCACAAACTTACCAACCTCATCACCCCTCTTCTCTTTACTCAAAATCGTCACCTCTCAAAAAGTAAATCGGTTAGATTTACTTTTTAAAAAGTGTTTACTTATTTCCAGCAAACACGCTCACGAATGTATACTCTGTATACTGACTGACTGTACACTGTATGCAGATCTGTGACCAAGCTTTCCAAGTAGTGGGTAGTCAGAGACACTTCCAAACGTTATATTTGGCCCGAGTTTTGCGAGTAGTTAGTATTCCACATGACAGGTTGCAAGTACATCGCCGCTTATTGGAACACTAACAGATGGCACATGCCTTCAATCTTTTAAATTGAATCAAATAATCAAAATAATTAGTGTAAATAGTGCTTTTTTTAACAACATTAAAAAGTGAGACTGGGGACAACCGTAAAATAAATGAAATGGACTTTTCATCCATCTTTTTAATGGGATGAAGATTTTTTTCATTGTTTAATTAAAATGTAATTATTCATTTTAATAGTTTATCTTACAGTAGTACTTTTTTGTTTTAGCGGAACACATACTATCTTTGCTATCAGCATTTGCTGGAGCTGAGATATGCTACACCAAGTTGGGTGCCTACGAGGGGTTCGTGAGGCACTTCTATCCTTGGGTCTTCAATAATATACCGTATTCCCCATTACTGGGTATTACAACACAGGTAACATCTTATGTCGCTTACTAGGTTTAATATCTCAGGTTTATCTTTTTTATTCTGGTTGATTCTTTAGCTGCTTTTAAAGAAAGAAAATTCATTTATTGTATACACAAAAGTTGTACATCATAATAAAATAATATAACAAAAAAAAACAAAGAGAAAACGAAAAACAGACACACTAAGTAACCAATTTTGTGTTGTGTCGGATCTTGTCTCAGCAAAGTTGACTGATGTAATCAAGATAATTGGAATGACCGTGGTTTGGTCTCATTTAAGGATATTAAGATATTACGAATATACCACGTAAGTCTTAAAAGATAATCGGTTTTATGGAACCATAGTACCTAACCATCTATAGTTCCTGATACCCACGATATAGGGACGATTCTTAGTGGTGGGTCAGGACTATGTATGTATGTAAGTGTCATTATTAAGCCAATTTATGCAAAGCAAAGTACTTCCTTAAATAATAGCTAGCAAAATAGTAAGGCTTGGATACATAAGAAAAAAACATATTACTAATGAGTCCAATAAGTATTTATCATTATCATAATATTATGTGGAAGGCGTCAATTTCTAAACTTCAGAGGCAACCCTCTGTCTTTATCGATGTCGTCCATATAGAAAGCGCTCTATGCGGTTTTGCATTACATGAATCTCTATGGAGCATATGAAAAAATATGAGCGCATATCACCTTGAGTCAATCTTGGTGATGAGAAACATTTTGCCAAGATTTAGAGCAAAGTTTTCACATAAATCTCAACTAAATGCGGCGAAGTTCCACCTACTCCTTATTAATATTTTATTCCAGTTCCTGCACTTCCAATCCACGTTCATATGGAACTTCTCTGACCTTTTTGTGATTTGCGTGAGTTACTACCTGACCTCGCGGCTGGAACAAGTGAACAAGAAACTTCTAGCGGCACAGGGCAAGGTAAACTTTTCCTTACAGTTTTAGTTTATACTTTACAGGCTTTACCTAATGTTTTCCCGAAAGGTATTCTACCCTGACAGGTTGTACAAGTCGCAGATGGATTCCTTAATTAGCTGGTTTATAAAACAGGGCTTTTTTTAATCCTGAGTATTGACGTTCAGCCGGATAAACAGTAAATCGTTTCACGTTTTCCAATGCGGCTGACAATTTATAGCCGTTTTATAAATTGGAATGACGTTTTGTTATTTACAAAAACCTAACCAATCTTTCTTCTGTTTACAATATGGCTAAACATTGGCAGTATTTTTGTTGAACGTGACATTAAGCTGGACGTCAGTCATTGCGATACCTGTGGAGACACATCGTGTGTGGAATATAACATGCATGTGTTCCAAAAAACACATGCAGTAGGTGGTTGGCTATGGCACCAACCACCCATCAACGTGATCCTTGTCACGTGGAATTTTTCAAAAACGCGGACATGTGCCAAATGTAGTATTTGGACATGTCTTTGGCTACCCTCTAGGTACTTGGTATCCTTAAGTATCTAGTCACTGAGTATGTATCTGAGGATATCCATCATAAGTTATTGAGTCGTGACCATGTTTGCTTTTGTTTTGTTTAGTGCTTTTTCTTGAAGGAGTAAAATAAATAAAAAAAAGAACAACGCGCTCTCTGCTGTATTAAGATCAATCACCTTTTATAATAACTAATTTTCCATCAACCAAGACTAATTATTGTATTGTTTTCTGACAGTTCAATAAACTTGTTACAAGTTTTCTAATAAACATGACGGTACTGAAAAATAAGCTCATTTATACTTTCATCAAATCTATTGAACAAAATCAAGCAATAAGAAAATTCAGATAATCAGTTGTTGAAATTCTTATCTTCGTTCCAAACTTTATTCGTTTTTATGAAATCCAATGTATTTCTACAAAATTCCTCGTGCCGTCTTACCGTCGATCAGCTTAGCAACTCACAAAGTTGGTTATCGTACTTAGTGACAAATTCTCGGTCGCTGTAATTTTCAATGAGTTCAGAACAAAATTAAATCCAAGATGCCGAAGAGTCTAGTAATCGCGAAATTAAATCCAAGATGCCGAATTGTAGAATCGCGAGTCCACAATTATACGGATTTTCACCAGATTGTTTAAAGGGGAGTGTAATCATTGTCATTTAATTTTTACAAAGCATTATTAATTTGCTTTGTAACGTGTGCATGCACAGTCGATTTTTCTTTACGAAGCGTAACTTATAAACCAAGCTACGAAATTTGGAAACAGCTATAGATGTCGTTGATCCACTGATATTATTTCACGATGAACCAAGGTTGCTGCGTTGCTTCGTCTGTCGATAATGTTTTTTTTTCCGCGTTTGTGCCCTGTCTGCATATATTTGAATGACTTAATGAAAATACTTTATTGTACACCATAAGAAAAATAGATATAACTTAACAAAACTAAACTAACAAAACTTAAATTACGATAGGCGGTCTTATCGTCTAGAAGCGATCTCTTCCAGACTTGGATGGAGAGATATAAAATATTTCTTTCATTTAGCTACCATTATGGAACTTAGTACGAGTAATTCAACAGACTGCTTAAGAAGTTTCTCTACTGCTTGATCGTCTTGAACTTCGTGTTCCGTACAAGTAATTGCACTTAAGATATTGGACTACAAACAAGCGTCAACGGATTAGTTGGACATTTGCAGTACCCACAGAGAAAGTTATTGCATTTTTCTTTCGTAATTAGTTCTATAATTATGAAGCAAATTATAAAGTGTGCCTAATAAAACGACCTCTACGGGCGCGGCGGGTGGCTGGCTAAGATTTAAGAGGTGCGGGACAAATAGTTGAATGTTCTGCAGATATTTTGTTTCGGGTCTTGGTGTTGTGGTACTCATAGTATCTGATTCTAATGACACCTAAATGTATTATTTTAATGACAAATCAACTATATTTGACGGTTTTAAGTTTTAAAAAAATAATAATATGACGTGACAGTTGAAATATTGGAAAGTATTTACGAGTACATTTATTTTGGAAAACTGGGTACCTACCTATTTTATTAAGATTTACTTCAATATAGAGTACGACAGCACGGTTAAATAATTTGTGTCTTTCACGGTCAATATCATTTGCTTTCCTTCAAAGGTTTTCTTTCAAATTTACTAACAAATTCAATCAAGTTTTATTTATTTTAAAATAAAAAAATATATATGCTGATGATAGGGTAATGGTGTTGTAATATTATTCCAGTACCTTCCAGAAGTATTCTGGAGAAGTACCAGAGAGGAATATGGAAGGGCGACGCAACTGGTGAGGAAGGTGGATGACGTCATCAACGGAATCGTTTTGATTTCCTTCGCGAACAATCTGTTCTTCATCTGTCTTCAACTCTTCAATACCTTGGAGTGAGTAAGACATTAAATGATGTTTTGTAGAACATTGATAATATAACTATAATTTATGTTACTAATTTATTTTACCTGCGTCAAAAGGAGACCGTGTATGCTTTAGGAGGTTGTTTGTCGGTGTGTTATCATTTTTTGCGAAACGGCTTACTCATCCGATTTAAATGAATTTTTCGCTATTGATTTATGTGATTTCAAGAATGTGTTTTTTATTTGAACAGTGTAACTAGATTATCTTAGTCAGATGCGTTACAACGAAGAACTAAGGTAAACAAGTACCTACAGTGTTGTTGACTTAATCTAAGGTAGATTAAGTCAACAACACTGGATACTTCACATTGTGTAATTTGGTACAGTGATTTAAATTTATCTGTTGGTGTCCTAAATAAATAAGATAAATATGTTTTATTGCTACAAGACACTAATGGGGTTTTAAAATCTAAGCAAAAAAATCTTATTTGCATGTTAAAACTAGAATTTGTACGGTTCCAATCCAAATCCATCGTGCCATGGTTTAATTTTTTTTTTCTCACGGCACTATCTAGCTCCAAACTAAGCAGAAGTTGTATTCTAGTTTGTAAATGCATACATATTTTACATAGTAAACACCCAGCCCCGAAAATATTTTTTGCAGATCATTGAAACATTTGTACCGCTGCGGGAATCGAACCCGCAACCTTATGCATCTCAGGCGGGCTTTCGCCCACTGCGCCACAGAGGTTGTCATACTCAAAGGTTTGTTTCAAAGGTGCTTAAAAATAACACAAATGTATTTTTCAGAGATGGCATCAAAGGGACTGGAGAGTGCAGCAGTCGAGCAAAAAAGTAAGATGTTATTTTATACAAACAAAAAAACAGAGTTGTACGATACAGATGATTGGTGATTGCTTTACGACATGTCAATCATTGACGGAAACGATTGAATGGAAAACACCTAGGAGCCTTCATACTAGCGAATTGCGGACGGGATATGGGTCAAATTGCTCACACCTAAAAGTTTACGAGACGATCGCCGCTTTTCGGGACAATAAATCCCATAGTTGTTATTTTACATGAAAAACGGCAAAGGAAGATTTCTAAAAGATATGCTATTACAATTAATAAAAGTTTTTAGTTGATTTGAATTTTGTTCTCGGATAAACATGACTTTGCCCATGCATGTTTAGTAATAACAACCTTCATGGCGTGGCGGGTGAGAAGCGAGCCGAGGCGAACGAGGTGCGGATAAGATTCCCGCTGCAAGACGAGTGTTTGTATGTTTTGCAGATATTGTTTCCGGGTCTTGGTGGTATCGCGGTACTCGTAGACCCTGATACCCACGACACAGGGAATCCTAGTGTGGGGTCAGAACTATTTATGCAACTTTTAGGTATTTATTATTTCAACTATTATAATATAAAAAATAAAAAAAACTCCTGCGTAAATTTTTATAGATCGCTTAGCTCATCAAAAATCTCTGGTTTCAGAAACACAGTTCTGGGAGGCTATGAAGCAGCAGTTTACTTCATATTCTCTCTTGTGTACCTCATCACGAGGTCCATAGCTGTGTCGTTGATAGCTTCCCAGGTCAACACTGCCTCGGACGTGCCCGCACCAGTGCTTTACGATGTACCATCGCCCGTTTATTGTGTTGAGGTAAAATACCATATGGGTGATGCCCAAAAAGCCTAATCACATATTAACCTAAGAATTCACTTGAATCTTTTTCTGCATACAAGAGGATCTAAAACTATTCATATTGTAAAAACGGGAATTTTCAGACTTTCTCCTTCCGCGTCGCGCCGTGCACTACGCGACGCGGAAGGAGAAAGTCGCAACCACTCACCCTGATGAAGACTCTCGGAATGAGTCGAAACTTAGTCGGTGCCTTTACCGATAGTGCGGTACGTGAAAATTCCCGTTTTTACAATATGAATAGTCAAGTTCACGATAGTTTTTGGAATAAGATCTAAAACTAGTTAACAGAGATTTATAAAATTTTTTGTTTAGAAGATTTAAATCACTCGTATAAATCTTTACTCCCAAATTACTCAGTAATTTTAAAGACAAAATTAAAATCACACCTCATTATATTACCTCCCACCTCTTTAATTAAATATACTCTATACTATCATCAGCGGTTACAACTGATTTTTCACCTTGTTACAAAGGCAGTTTAACTGTTGGAACTGTTGATACAGTTCCAAATTCAACCAAACGCAAACTTTTTCAATAATTCTCTGTCTCTTTTTGATTTATCTGATCCTGCATTAGTCGTCCCACTCACTCTCAATTTACATATTTTTATGCTTCAGCTATTTTTAAATGAACGGTAGCTTATATGATATAATGATGTATGTAGAAAACGCATGATTTACTGATTTAATAAATCTTTTTGGCAAATGTACATCTTTTTACCAATCATTTCCAATATAAATCACGAAATAAACACTGTTTTCTATAAAAGAATTCAAGTCACCAAACACAGACACCCGAAAGGCTGACGATATACCTAGTAGAATAGCAATACAAATTTTCTGAGAAAGGTAAGCACCAGCCCTTTGTTAATTAGTTTCGTCCATCATAAAGTGTTTTTCCTCTACACATTGATGACAAAAATTATAACCAAATACCGGTTTACCCGCTGCTTGTACCAACTTGTGGAATATAATGACCAAACTGTACATTTATAAGCTAGATTAAAACTCAAGTTTATAACTTATGATTTTTAGGTGCAACGGTTTCTGGACCAAGTCAATGGAGATATGGTGGCGCTTAGTGGTATGCAGTTCTTCTCGGTGACTAGAGGTCTGCTTTTGACGGTAAGAACTTCCTCTATGCTACACAATTATATTAAACTCTAACAATCCTTTATCTTTTTAAAAGACCAAACGCGAACTAGAAGACATCTCGTGTTGCCGCTTACCAACTGGTAGGCCGTATGCATTTGGTCCAATTCTATTATTTTTATAAATACTAAAGAATAGAATTGGACCAGATGAGAATTTTACCAAACAGAACTAAATGGAGCAACGTATAAGTGTTATTTCCTTTGTCTTCACAGGATGTTGAAAATGGCTGTAGCGATTAAGTTCAGACGTACAGAATACAATAAAATAACGATCTAGGTAGGTCCCACAACGGGGAAAAATCCCAAAGCAC
The DNA here is from genome assembly GCA_958496245.1 of Perizoma flavofasciatum. Classification (NCBI taxonomy): domain Eukaryota; kingdom Metazoa; phylum Arthropoda; class Insecta; order Lepidoptera; family Geometridae; genus Perizoma; species Perizoma flavofasciatum. The sequence goes on from OY292423.1 coordinate 11,729,223, forward strand.
AATCCAGAGAGCAATGCACATAATCTGGATGTTGTACCATGGTACTCGTATTTCCTGATAGGTACCCACAATATAGTGAACTCGTGTGTGGGATCAGAACTGACTGTTATATGTATTTTTTTGGAAAGTTTTCGCACTGCGAGTGTGGTGCAGATGGAAACTGCGTTGCTTGAAAGTGTAGCTCTTGAGATTATAGCTGAATAGAATCCACAGCTAAAATGCAATACTTTGTTTTTCAGGTTGCTGGTACAATTGTCACCTACGAGCTGGTGATGTTTCAGTTCACGTCGCCTTCGCCATCTCCTAACTCAACCATACTACCAGATATTTCAACTACTGTCGCAACTCTACGTACCACTTAGATCACAGCGCACACAAATAACTGTAGATAACAACGTTTATAAACAATAAAAAATAATCATTGAAATCTAAATCAATAAATACGACCCACCAAGTGCGAGTCAGACTCGCGCACTAAGGATTCTGTACTACCACAAAATAAACATTGATTAGTAAAAAATTGATTTTTTTAAGCTACTAGTTTTTTCTAGACTATAAAATAAAGAAGATCATATACCAGAATAAACACCCAGCACTCCCACACTAGGATACCCGATATCTTAGGTACGACGTCACGAGCACCATGGTACCACGACAATCAGAACCGGAATAAATATCTACAGAACATGTAAACATTTGCCCTGCAGCGTGAATCGCACCCGTACTTGTGTCCGCACTTGTGTCCAGCCGACTACTCGCCCACCGCATCATCGAGGACGTCTCCGAATTCTAGAGTCGGGGTTTCTGATTTGCACCCATCATTGAGGTTGCGGAAAATCATCATCAACAAATAAATCTTGTTCAATCCAAAAACTGATGATATAATGATATATGTATAGCTATTATTGTAAACCTTAAGAAAAAATAAATACAACTTAACAATAGATTTTACTTAAAGTAAAATCAGTGGTCTTATCGCTCATAAGCGATTTCTTCCAGCCACATTTTTTTGCTTTGTCGTTCACTATTTTACGCTTTCATTTAAACATGGCTGCATATTAAACCAGTCATAATAATTATACTATAATTCTTCACTTTACATTTGACCTGTGTGCCCAAGGTTGCTTGTTTGATTAAAGTTTTCCAGCTATCAGCCCGTGCTCATATTTCGCATAGCTATTAAAAACGGATCATATTTTAATTATTGAAGGTGTAAGCTCTGGTAAATTAGAACAAACGGCAATAGAATGGTGATAAGAAAAACTATTTTGTTATCATTATCAACCTGACTTCACCCACTGCTGTGTTTGATGACCTTCCCCAGTTTACGGCATCCGCAACGATCCTGCGCAAGTCTATTTTGCAAAAAATATGTATATAAGTAGCATGTCAGTCATGTGGTTCCCATAAAACAAGTCTGCTTAGTGCAGTGCTACATGATGCTGTGTGAAAATGTCTAGCATTATTCGTTTTATTAATATGAATAATGATCAATAAATAAATATAAATAAATAAGTAAGTAAAGAAATGACTTAGTAGTAAACTAAAATATGCAGACCAGCATCTGAAAGAAAGAAAGAAAGATATTCTTTTTTCTACAGTAGAATACTGTATTAATTCAGCTATTAAATGATCGCTTGATAGAAAAAAAATCTGATACAATGGCTAATTTAAAGCTTTTGTTTTGATCCCAAGCAACACAAAATTAGGTACTTCGTTTGTCTGTTCGTCTCGTTTCGCTTTGTTTTATATTAAGTATCTGTTTTGTGTGCTTATTATTATTTTGTGTTTAACTTTTGTGATAGAGGGGAAACATATACAGATTTTCTTTTCTTATTGTTTACTGGCTTCTGCCCACGGCTTCGCCCACGTGGTACCCAGATAAAAGTAGCCTTTGTGTTATTCTGATGTATAAGCTATATTACTGTAAAGTTTCATCAGAATCCGTTCAGTAGTTTTTGCGTGAAAGAGTAACAAACATCCATTCTCACGAACTTTCGCGTTCATAATAGACTAATAGTAGTAGGATTAATGATAGATGGTTTTTATTCAACACATACGATACAGCACAGAAGAGTACAATACGTAAGTGATAACCAGGTGCTAACGAGGGCAATCTATGCTGAAGTAGTAGGTATGAGTCGAAAAGGTCCTATCACAGCTTATTGCTGCTCTGCCAAGGCGAAGCAGCGCTGATTTTCAGGTAGGATCTAGGTACCTCATAGACCAAAAAGTACCCACCTAAAAATAAATTTATGGTCATTATTTTACCAAAAAAAATGTGACTGCGATCTTTTATCTTTCTTTAAAATACTTTAGACGTTAAAATAATAATTTATGATGTTTTTGAAAATGTGTTTTTAATCATGGTAGACGAACAATAAATTAATATTTTCGTTGAACCTTAACTAAGCTCCAACTTAAATACCTTATACAATAATGTGCTTACAAAATGTATATAAAAACCTCCACAGGCTTTATTCACCGTTTGCTAGCTTATTTGCGGCTTAGTGTTAAATAGATAATTGTTTTAATAATGGTAGTTGCTATTTTGTTAAGAAATCGTTGAGTTTCCCCAATCGATTTGCATGAAAAATAGAATTATGATATTTTATTTTTTTTGTAAAAGCTGGTTGCCACAGTCAGTCCTACCTTTATGCAAATATTATATTATTTGGAGAAGCATGCAATATTTAACGTCATAGATACTAGTTTTTGTCTACAGTTTTTCTCGAGTGATACTTGGATAATAATACCTTTTTATTATTTTATTCCAAAAACGATCGTGAACTTGACTATTCATATTGTAAAAACGGGAATTTTCACGTACTGTACTATCGGTGAAGGCACCGACTAAGTTTCGACTCATTCCGAGAGTCTTCATCAGGGTGAGTGGTCGCGACTTTCTCCTTCCGCGTCGCTCCACTCACCCTGATGAAGACTCTTGGAATGAGTCGAAACAAAATTTATATCGACAAAATTTGAATACAAAATTTATAATATTAGAAGGTATATTTACATTGTCGATATTTAAGTTTATTGTAGGACGTAGGATCCATAAATATTTTTACAATTCTATTATTCGTTGTTATTTTCTTGGTAGTTGCTAACTTGATATTTTCCGTAAATATCCCGAACTCCTACAAAACGTTCTTTTGATGGATTAGAAAATTAAACTGAGAAGTGGCACCATTTGAGTGAAAATCCGTCTATATTAAGACGGACTTCAAAAGAAATCCTCTAGTTTTATTTCAATGGGTAAATGAAAATGCAGCTCATTTTTACATTGGTGTTGCTTGTAATTAAATTATTTTGATTATTGTTATTTTTTACGACTTTTAATATAATTTTGAGATAGTTAAACAAATATTTGGTCTTCATTTCAAACAAAGACCGCGTATAGTCACAGTCAGATTATTGTAGAAAATGTTTAGTGTTTAGGTTTTTAATGTTTAGTTAAACAATTATTTTCTAAATGACTAATGACTTATATTAATACAGTTACCTATATCTAATATAGCTAAAATTTGTATAAACACCCTGCCTGCTAATTTATGAGGACATACACAATTTGGTAAAACAAATCTCGATGTAAAAAAGTCTAATGGTTGGATCGCCAAAACCGATAACTAGCAGTTTTTAACTCTTTTATGTAGGTAATAATGAAATCTTCAAATACTCCAAATCATTTTTTATTTGTATAATAATTACATACACACTCTATTAGAGCTATTGATTTGGTTCTTGCTCTTTCCGGAATCCTTCCTTCTCGCTCTGCACGTATTTTTGCATGGAGTGACTGCGACGACTTATTTCTGATATTGAAAATGTTCAGAAACCTACTTATTAAACTGAAGCAAAACCAACTCATACGTAACTATAGTTCCGAGCAGCTGAAAAATAAATATATTTTAGGTCAGTACCTACCTACATAATGTCTAGTGTGTTGGACTCAAATCAAGTCTAGAAGAAAATTAGGTACTAAGTAAGTATCAACTCTTGCCTTGAAGAGACTCAGATTGAGCTGACAAGAAAATAAGACCAAGGTTTTTATTTAAACTCTCATCTTTTTTATATCCAGCCATGACCTTTAACTGTTTCATTGAATTCAAAAGAGTGCGATCCTTCATCTAGAATTGTAGTTTCAGGGAAAATTACAGCGACAGCATTTGCGGTGTAGTTAAATGAGACTATCAATCTGAAGATTGCGATTTCAATTCCTATCGTTTACTTCTGGATTTTTCCGATCGTAATGGTAATGTGCTCGGAGACGATGAAGGAAAACATTGTACAGAAACTGGCATGGCCTTATATCAAAAAAATTAAGACATGATTGGAGCTTATGCGAAGCGAATTTAATCCTTGCACCGCACTGGTTTCTTAACCAATGGTTCATCACAAGCTTCTATCCAGGGACACCATATCACAAACTGATCAGGTCACTGAACTAACGTAGGATAAAGAACTAGTGACACGACGAATGAATGAAGCGAAGAATCTATATATCTCTCTGATCAACCTACGTTCACTCACTGCTGGGTAGGCCTCCTCTAGCAAGCCACTCTTCCCGGTTTAGTTCAGTCCTCTTTTGAAAGCGAATTATAGTTGAAGCTTAAAATTTGATCACGTGAGAAAAGCTATTGAAGACCTCCGAGTCTACTTCTGTAATCTGGCGTCTAGATGTATATTTGTTTGTCCGACTATAACTGCCAAAACCGTTTATTAAATCTTGTCGAAATTTTGTAAATAGGTAAGTTATATTACTAGAATTTTGGAGTTCTGTAGGGGGGTTTTGAACCATGGAATAAGGTATTTTCGGTAGTTGAGTAAAAACAGTCTTCGTGAGATCTCAATTCGTGAAAAACAACTAGTGTAAGCAATGTTATTGGTTGAGTGAATGAAACGAATGAAGAACTCTAGGTCAACTGGGGTAATCAGCGATTGTATCTACCTATATTTGTTTATCCGATAATATCTGCAAAACCATTCATTTAATTTTGATAACACCTAGTAGGTAAGGAATCGACCTCCAAGGTAGGTAGGTAGTTTACATTTCATTAATGTAAACTACCTACCTACCTTGGAGGTCGAATCCTTAATCGGTAGCGAGGTTTTTGAACTATGAGGTCACAAGATTTCAGTTCGTGGCGAACTACTAGTAATATTAGAAGGATAGGATAGGATTGTATGTGACTCAGCTGATCCATGTGTAGTTAGAGCTTTAGATCGTTAGTAAATACTCACAGTTAATATCATTGTTCTCGTCACGTAAAAGAAATCTAAACCGCTTAGTGCCACCTTTATGTTGTTTATTTGCGCAATAAACCTCTCGACCTGTAAAAAGGCTTTCATTGTGAAAAATACTTTTGATTGAACAATTTAATTAAACAGCCACTACAACTCAGCGACCTCTGTCTAAATGAGTTCTTAAGGAGTTGAAGTGCTCATAATGAGATTTTTGCTTGGAAGAAGAATTTTAAAATTTTATTGTAGGGTTCCTAAGACAAATGGCGAAAATGGAACCCTGATAGTTCTTTTAAGTCCGTCCGTCCGTGTGTCACGTCAATTTTTATCCAGTTTAAAGATAAAATTGAAATAAACCCCTCTTACTTATTAAGATCTAAACAGCTACAATTTGCCTTGAATTTGTGAAATGCCACATGGCAGAAAAAGACAAAACAGTGTTTTTTTTAACAATTGTCATAAGTGTTTATATTTATATATATAAAGCAGAATTTTAAAAAGATGTTAAGTCAAACGGTGGTTTTAATACTTTTGTTAACAAACCACTGTTTGAAATCTTTATAAGTTAGGGGGTATAATTTATTTCGTGCCTAACTTTGAATGTTACTTTAGAATGTTTTATTAGACATCTAACTTTAGAACACATAGCCTAGGATTTAAACACATTAATATTTAAATCTGTGAAGTTAAATCCATGCATTTTTTTACATTTTATATTACATTACGATAACGAGACTACACCAACAGATGTAGGTTAATAAGCAATCATATAAATAAGTCTTAAAATAGTTTATTTGGACCGATCTAACACTTAATTATAAATTCTCATTGAAGTTAAATTGCTCCTTTGAACTAAAATAATTGAGTATTAATGGAAATTGTATCACAGATATTATTCTAAGAAGTTCAACGACATCGTTCAGATTCAACGAAAAGTTCCCAAAAAATATAAAAACAAGCCAATGATATGATATCTTCAGATACATTCTCAGTGAGTAAATCTATGAGGATGCCAAGTAGGGGATGGCCAGAGGCATATCCAAACATAACATTTGGTAGGTACATGCCCGCGTTTTTCAAGTTAATAGTATTCCACGTGACAGGTTGCAAGACCATCGCCACTTATTGGAACACTAATTGATGGCACATATCTTTGAAATTTTTGGTCTAGGGCATGTCGCTTTACTCACGATGTTTTCCTTCGCCGTTTTGAGCGCGTGTTAAATGTGCACATACATATTTCGAGTAAAAAAATCTAATGGTGCATGGCTAGGTTCGAACCCATGACTTTCGAAAGTCCAACACGGCTTTTCCGGTCCAACAAATATAGCGGAAAAAAAGCAATTGAGTACTAGGCTATGTAATTTGACGACTTTTATGGCCCAGTAGGCGATGGCCAGCCTGAGACGCAGAAGGTTGCGGCTTCGATTCTCGCCGTGGGACAAATGTTTGTATTTTTTTGTAAGACGATCAGAAGTTAAACGTCGAATTTTACCACTGCCTGTTCAAAGTGTATTTTAAATGATCCTTGTGATTATAATGAAGAAATGAATTTTGACTTTGTAGGATAATCTCGTTACAGATTATATCTTCCAGAGAAAACCTGAGCATAGCCTTTTCTATAGGTGTGCAACCTCAAACTGGTGGGAACCGGTGGATTAGTCTTATTGTGAGTGTCCACATTTCCTCGGCGTCGTAGTTTTTCATGGTAGGTTAGGTTATGTCATACCCAAAACTAATGTATAAGCAACATCTCACCCACCTCCACATCAAAATTCTCACTGGGCAGTCCGTACAAGTAAACCAGCGGTACATTAGAGTTGGAATGTATTCTAGCAGCGAGCAGTAACACTAGTAGCGTACGCAGCACGATGAACGAAAACGAGAATGAGAAGTAGACAGCGTGTTCTATTCCGTGTAGAGTTCTGTAAGATCGGGGGGTAAAAGAAGACAAATACACGTAAAAAGAACATTATGCTAGGTAGCAGCGTAAAAGAGTCATTAACTTTTTCAAAATAGTATGGAGCTCTACTTTTTTACATACTTAAATAGTATGGAGCTCCTTGCTAAAGAGTTTGTCAGAGAAAGTACTACACCCATACCTATGTCTGGAAGAGATCGCTTTTAAGCGATACGACCGCCCATTGCACCTTTATTATAATGAGTTACTGTTTATTTTGTTTATACCTAAAGGCATACAATAAAGTATTTTCATTCGTTCATTCGTTCATTCGTTCATTCGTTCATTCGTTCATTCGTTCATTCGTTCATTCGTTCATTCGTTCATTCGTTCATTCGTTCATTCGTTCATTCGTTCATTCGTTCATTCGTTCATTCGTTCATTCGTTCATTCGTTCATTCGTTCATTCGTTCATTCGTTCATTCGTTCATTCGTTCATTCGTTCATTCGTTCATTCGTTCATTCGTTCATTCGTTCATTCGTTCATTCGTTCATTCGTTCATTCGTTCATTCGTTCATTCGTTCATTCGTTCATTCGTTCATTCGTTCATTCGTTCATTCGTTCATTCGTTCATTCGTTCATTCGTTCATTCGTTCATTCGTTCATTCGTTCATTCGTTCATTCGTTCATTCGTTCATTCGTTCATTCGTTCATTCGTTCATTCGTTCATTCGTTCATTCGTTCATTCGTTCATTCGTTCATTCGTTCATTCGTTCATTCGTTCATTCGTTCATTCGTTCATTCGTTCATTCGTTCATTCGTTCATTCGTTCATTCGTTCATTCGTTCATTCGTTCATTCGTTCATTCGTTCATTCGTTCATTCGTTCATTCGTTCATTCGTTCATTCGTTCATTCGTTCATTCGTTCATTCGTTCATTCGTTCATTCGTTCATTCGTTCATTCGTTCATTCGTTCATTCGTTCATTCGTTCATTCGTTCATTCGTTCATTCGTTCATTCGTTCATTCGTTCATTCGTTCATTCGTTCATTCGTTCATTCGTTCATTCGTTCATTCGTTCATTCGTTCATTCGTTCATTCGTTCATTCGTTCATTCGTTCATTCGTTCATTCGTTCATTCGTTCATTCGTTCATTCGTTCATTCGTTCATTCGTTCATTCGTTCATTCGTTCATTCGTTCATTCGTTCATTCGTTCATTCGTTCATTCGTTCATTCGTTCATTCGTTCATTCGTTCATTCGTTCATTCGTTCATTCGTTCATTCGTTCATTCGTTCATTCGTTCATTCGTTCATTCGTTCATTCGTTCATTCGTTCATTCGTTCATTCGTTCATTCGTTCATTCGTTCATTCTTTTACCTATTTCTGCATCCAATCAGTAATGCTCGCATTGCTGTGCTCCGGTTTGAAGGGTTTGGGTGCCGGTGAAATTACAGGCACATGAGACTTGTTTAGCATTATGTCTCAGGATCGACAATGCCCAAGTTAGTTCTATGGTGTTTGAAATCGATACGATAACCGCTTACCAAAATCCCCTTTAACACAGGAAAATAACAATCATAAAGGTAGGTACTCACTGATAGTTACTGGAATTTTCGCCGTGACAGGCTAAGAAATGACCAGTTTGAGACTTGCTGGAAATGAGAAAAATATATTGAAACACTGAAAAGTAATTAGTATCCTATCCTACTAATATTATAAACGCAAAAGTTGTGAGGATGGATTTTTGTTACTCTTTCACGCAATAACTACTGAGCGGATTTTAATGAAACTTTACAGTAATATAGCTTATACATCAGAATAACACATAAGCTACTTTTTATCCGGGTACTACGCGGCTGAAGCTGTGGGCAGTAGCTAGTTTTATAATAAGTTAGAAAGATAACACATTTAAAATGTCCCTATAGACATAACACAACAAAATAAATAAATAAACAAATAACAGACATGGACAAAGTCTCAACCCCACACTAGAGTTTCCTGTGTCGTTGGTATCTGGAACTACGAGTACCGTGGTACCTGCAGAGTATACAAACATTTGTCGCGCACCGGGAATCAAGCCCGCACCTCTTGTGTCGCAGCTGGCTACTCAGCTGCCGTACCAACGAGATAGTCGTTTAATGTGTGAAGTTTATATTTACAACGAACACAGAACAAAATAAATAATGTATATAAATAAATAATGCTGTACATTTTCACACAGCATCATCTAGCCCCAAACTAAGCAGAGCTCGTATTATGGGAACTACATGTCTGTATACTAGGGCTAGATGATGTTGTGTGAAAATAAAAATGTCCAGTATACTATTTATATATATTTTTTTGTAAATACATATTACTTTTTTTTATAAATACATACATATTATACATAGAAAACACCCAGACCAGAGACAAATATTTGCAGATCATACAAACATTTGTCCCGGGGCGGGAATCGAACTCGCAACTCGCAGTAGGCGGAAGTCCGTCTGAGACGCAGAACGTCTCAGACACCCACTGCGCCACAGAGGACGTCAATGAAATTACATTACTTATTTTTTTCTCTGTTCGAGGTGGTATGTGTTCATAAATAAATAAATAATAAATAAATAACGCTGGACAATCCACACATCATCATCTAGCCCCAAGCTAAGCAAAGCTTGTGTTATGGGTACTAGATGACTGATATACTTAATACAATACATTACATAGATAGATATTTTTTTTTATTATACATAGAAAAAACCCAGAACACCTGGAACAAATATTTGCAGATCGTACAAACATTTGTCCCAGGGCGGGAATCGAACCCGCAACCTCCTGTGTCGCAGGCGGACCTTCGCCCACCGCGCCACATCGGTCGTCAAATGGGACAATCCTTGACGTATACCCATTAAAAAAAATCATAAAAATCGGTTCACAATTATAGGTGGAGATATCGTTAAAACATAAAAAACAAACAGACGAATGGAAAACCTCCTCCTTTTTTGAAGTCGGTTGAATATAATAAACTTACTTCAAGCTGTTGAAGAGCTGAGTACAAATCCAGTACAAATTGCTGCCGAAAGACACCAAAACATAAACACCGACTCTACCGTTCACCAATCTTATTAGACGAACAATATTCAGGTTCTGAATACGGAATTCCAGTGCTGAGAAATGTTCCTGGAATTTATCATAGTTAAATGCATTTTTTGTTGGTGCTTTGATAGGAAAGACAAAATCAAAAACATTCATTGCCCATCACACTAAAAACCAATGGAAAATTTTAAATTGTAGGAAATAAAAGAAATATGACGCAGAAAAAAGACTCTAAGACTAGATTTCATCTCGATGTTAGCAACGAAAATCATACGAAAATTAAAACGATAGGTATTAATTAAACGATAGGTAAGATTTTTTATCCAAAAAATCATCTTTATTAAGTCTGTGGCTAGACCGCTGAGTTCAAGATCCGGTTATTTTGGTTCGGTGGCGGTGGCGGTTCCGGTGGCGAAAATTATAGGGAATAAAAAATATATTGAGTAATCAAGAACTGAGTACCAACAACGCAGAAAAAAATACTCTAAGACTTGATTTCATCTCGATGTTAGCAACGAAAATCATACGAAAAGAAAAACGGTAGGTTTGACGCGTATCGATATCAAAATTTATTGGGCAAAAATATTTTATTGTAATTCTGTGGCTAGATCGATAAGTTTAAGACCCGGTCATTCTGACGCGGTGGCGGTGGCGGTTCGGGTGGCGAAGATTATAGGAAATAAAAATAATGTTTAGTAAGTCTATGGCTAGACCGCTGGGTTCAAGATCCGGTCATTCTGACGTGGTGGCGGCGGTGGCGGTGTTAGTTCTGGTGGCGATCAATACATTCACGCGAACTTTGACAACCACTTGCCAACCATATCCCTTTCAGTGCCACCGCGTCAGTCAATTTTATAGGGCCTAAACATTTTTCGTTGACATTATGTTGAGTTGGCGATCAACTTGCAGACAAGAAGTTCTCAAAACCACATCAGTGTAAAGTCCTACATTGATCGTCACTACCACAGCCATTTCACCAATGTGCGCAGCTCTTTATATCGGCTGAGAACATATTTTTATAAATCAATATTTTATTAGAAGTCCCATGTATTTTGATAGGTCTTTGTCACAATAACGTAAGATAAAACTAATATTTACCTGATTCACAGCTCTTTTTAGCAATTCATTTTGCATTATAACATGCTCAGTGAGGTAAATACTTATGACCATTACGAGCAAGTCATTGAAACTCCAAATGAAAGTCGATTGGATGTTAAAGATCTGAAAAAAAAAAATAACCTAGTTGAATATCTGAAAAAAAACTTTAGGTATTGTTAAAGGTTCATTAAAAAAGGCCCTTCAGGCACATTCATATTCCTGATGATTCCCTGTGTCATGGGTATTAGGATCTACGAGAACCGTGGTACCATAACACTCAGATCCAGAACAGATATCTGCAGAACATGCAAACATTTGACCCGCAGTGGGAATCGAACCCGTACTTCTTCCGCCGCACCATCGTCACCATGTCATTGCAACAATACAAAGTAGGCTGACATTGTCTTATAGACTAGTACAAAATTCATATAACTAAAACTAATACCAACCTCACTCAATATCCCCTTCCACAAAGAAAAACTCGTGTAATCAAAGATCCACGGCACGTTGATGCGGAAATATGTTGCAGTAACATTATAAGCATCACACGAGTAAGCTATTGCGAACCCATAGTACAACGACAGGAGATGCTCCACTGAAAATAAAACAAGTGAATTTGTTTAGATCAATCTAAAGCATAGACAATAAAAATAAAACAATACTTTATGGCCAGCCAATATTTGTATTGCGGCAATTATTTCCTGCCATGTTTCTTTTTCTAAAAACTTCCTGTGTATGTAATGGAGATAGCGGCTGTGTCTGCCATCGTATAAATTATATTTACTCAAATAAACAGTGTAAAAGTTAACCACGCAAGTTTTATTTTGTACAGAATTAAAAAATCTATCGGCATCATCATCTAGCCCTTCTGCACCCACTGTTGGGTATAGACCTCCTCTTAAGGCCATTCTTTCCGATCCCTTGCGACTCTCATCCACTGATTACCAGCCACGCTGACAATATCGTTCGACCATCGGGCCGGTGCTCTACCTCTCGGTCGCTGAGTCTCACTTGGCCACCATTCGATAACTGCCTTCGTCCATCGGCTATCGTCCGATCCCTTGCGACTCTCATCCACTGATTACCAGCCACGCTGACGATATCGTTCGACCATCGGGCCGGTGCTCTTTCTCTCGGTCGCTGAGCCTCACTTGGCCACCATTCGATAACTGCCTTCGTCCATCGGCCATCGTCCGATCCCTTGCGACTCTCATCCACTGATTACCAGCCACGCTGACGATATCGTTCGACCATCGGGCCGGTGCTCTTCCTCTCGGTCGCTGAGCCTCACTTGGCCACCATTCGATAACTGCCTTCGTCCATCGGCCATCATCCCTTCTAGCTAAGTGTCCTGCCCATCTCCAATAGCTTTGCGATGCGCACACCCACGTCCACTACCTTAGTACGTCGTTGAATCTATTGATTATCAAGACCAGAAATGGTATGGTCAACTTTAGATGACAAACTACGTTGCGTTACGTAAGGGTTCTAGAACAATGATGTTCTAGAATCCTAGTATGGGGTCAGGACTATGTTTGTACCCTTTGACTGTTAATTTGTTATTTATTACTGAACTCTCTAATGTCCGTAGACTTCTCTCTTCTAGAACGATTCTCTAAATGAATTGAATTGATTATCAACGTTATCGATGGCCAACCGCGCCACCGTCGACCGCCAACGGACGGTTTTAGCACACAGGTGGTCTAGACAAATACCACTTTCTGTTGGCGTTAACGCCTGCGGAAAGATTGAATTGTATGTGAATGACATTAGCTGTGGAAATTTTACGTGACAGCTGCCAAGTTTTACCTTGACAAATTTGCGTTAGCGTCAGTGTGAAAGCAATCGTGAGGTATTTGTCTGACCCCTGGGCTCTTCCACACATGATTGGTACGTGGCTCTCTCATAGTAACCCGCTTTACGAGATCCTTTCTTCCCCGTACATGTAAACTATGGAATGAGCTGCTTTCTGAGGTGTTTCCGCTAAATAAAAACACAACCCGCTTCAAAAAAAATGTAAAAAGAGTCCATCAGAACAAGTAATAATAATAAGCATCATCTAGCCCCAAACTAAGCACAACTTGTATTATGGGAACTACATGACTGATATACTACTTATATATATATATATATATATATTGTAAATACATACATATTATACATAGAAAACACCCAGACCCAAGACAAATATTTGCAGTACAAACATCTGTCCCGCGGCGGGAATCGAACCCGCAACCTTCTGCATCTCAGGCGGGCCTTCACCCACTGCGCCATACGTATACAATATGTATACAATTTTTTCTAATAATAAAATAAGTAAAAAGTAAAGTAACGTTCGTGTGAGAGCAATTTTTTTGTAGAACACCTAATACATCAGATTGGCATATCAAAAAAATTGGGTTTAATATAAAATTTTCACGATGATAACTCAAATGTAGGTTATTTATTTTAAGTAGCGCGTGAAAGCCCTTTTTTCTAGTTCTAAAACAAATTCGAGTTTTTATCAATTTCAAATGATTGATGACTTCTTTACCAAAATATACTAATACATAAAGATAAAGATAAAGATAAAAATATTTTATTTTGTGTCACATAAAGCTACACATACGAGTTATTAAGTAAATGAGATTGACAACAAAAACGGCCGCCACTCAGCACTATGTTATAGAAGCACTTTGTGCCACTAAAACGCTGGTCTTCCGTGACGCCGGTGTGCGTGCGGGGCAGCAACTGCGATACGCAGCATCTATTGAAACACTATACAAATACAAAATTGTTCACAAACTGTTGAATAATAGAAGAATCCATAATACATGGATTTCATCGAGACTCAGGTGTTTATCGTCTAATACGAAAATTGGATAAGCATACCAAGAGATGTTATTAAAGATGCTCGTACCCTGAGGGATTTAAGCCAGATCTTTAAGTTGCTCGTATGTTAGCAACTTCCAATATAGGGTTAAAAATGTATATCTTGTGCCATAACAATCTATGCATTAATTTTTGCTTTTTTTAATCTCTAATGTTTATCTCATTGTCTATTTTGCAGCGCCCCCTAGAAACTTGTGGCGATAAAACTTATCTAATAACTATCCTCTTAAAAACGCATTTACTCTTTATTAGGCTGTTAAAAACATCTCGTTTTGATTATTTTATTGAAGAGTTAATGTTGCCACCAATATTAATAATGGGATAAGGATGTTGACATGCTGGAACTAGTGCGTGAATGCATTTAGTAAAGTCAGCACCTATGAATGAATGAATGAATGAATGAACGAACGAACGAACGAAAATACGTTATTGTACACCTTAGGATACAAACAAAATAAACAGTAACACATTATGATAAAGGTACAATGGGCAGTCTTATCGCTAAAAAGCGATCTCTTCTAGACAACCTTTGGATAGAGAGGATTATATATGATTTTTTGTACTGTGGGATGAGCAAAATATCTGGTGCTTTGTAGGACCTAAGTAATATTAAAAGTGCATAACATGTTACTTTAAGTCCTCAATAAAGTATTCATGTATTATAAATTATTATTATTTTCCCTCACCCAAAGCTGCAATAAGTACAAAAATCATAGTTGCATCAGTTAATTTGGCAACGTTTCTTGAAAAAGGTGGGAGAGTGGCTTCAATGCTTTCCACCGCCACCATCACTTGTGGCCAGTATTTGCCGATGTTCAACAATATAATGGAGGTTGCCAGACTTGATGAGTAGAACAAAGAGTTGGCTGTAAGAAAAAAACATTATCATCATCATAAACTACATAAACTGAAGCTTGTTTCCCGGAGGGGTATCATCATCAGTCTTTTCATATTTAACTTTCGGAGACATTGGAACGGCTTTATATTATGACTATACTTTGTGTTCGTTTATTTTTTTACTAGTTGTTGCCCGCGGCTTCGCCCGCATGGTATGTTAATAAAAGTAGCATATGATTGTCTCCAGGCTTCAAACTATGTCCACCAACTTTTGAATAAAACGAACCAAGGATTACAATTTATACAAAGTTTAGAACTCAATTGCACACCCCCAAAGGGTAGTTTTGAAAAAATAAACTAGCTACATTTCAAATTTAATCAAAATCGGTTTAGTAATTACGGAGATACGTAGTAACAAACATTCACACACACAACCACTGAATTTCGCATTTATTATATTAGTAGGATAGAACTCACATGCACATAAACATGAATTAAACAAAGTGTTAAGAAAAAAAAACAGCCCACTGTTGGGTGGTTATTTCTTCCATATAGGTATACTTACTGACATTTCTCAAAGATATTTTTCTTTGTAAAAACCAGTAGAAGGACATAATACACATCAAGAATTGCCCAAAGAGAGATAATACGTAAACTATCGTGTAAGGAGACCGTAGAGTGAATCTGCAAAAAAAGGAGAGTTAGTTTTGGTAGCCTCTAGACTAGTTATACGCAGAAAACCTTACGTTACGGGTTCAATATAAGGGTGGTGATGGGGCTGTCTCGTTTTGCCAGTGCTTCTGGTATGTTTGCGGAAGAAAGAGCGCATGACTTTCATGCCATAATAGATAGACAGATAAAAAAATAAATTGTAACACACATACAATATACATTATTATTATATATTTAACATAACAAACACTATTTATATAAATAGTTATTCATAAAATTAAATAATTCTTTCATTTCTTTAAATAATAAGTACTCTCAGACAAACATATTCAAAAAGTAAGTACATAGAGATTATTTAGTATCGAATTAATTCATAATACGCAAAAGATGTGCATCGCTGCGCAAACGAGTACATGGCAGCCCTAACAGCATCTTGAACGCGTTATTAGACAGGTGGGATTGTCCTATAAGGTGCATACAACTTAAAATAAATTTCTAGTGTACCTATATCACGTGGGGTCGCCACAACATGTTTTCTTCATCCACTCTCCTCTATCAGCCAACATCACAGTACTCACTCCTTTCTTAATCATGTCATTCTTCTAGTTTACCTATATCTATGAATTGTTTTTATGTGTATCACTAACATTAGCTTTGATTTTTTTACTGTACTAATACATACTAACAAAAATTATGGACATACATAAATATATTGAATTGAATTGGTACAGTAAAAAGACTATAGTTTAATTGATATTGACCTCGATTCTGTAGTATACTGACTAAACTAAATTTAAACTGTCGCTCTCTTTTACTGGTAGTATACGCAAGAAAGAGGTGGCAAGAATTTTAGTGCTGTGTGCTGCTGTCAAATCAGTTAACGTGCCGCTTTTCTTCGTGTTTATAGTCAACATGTTTTGAAATCACGAGTAAATTTGTATGGAAAACTTAAATATGACTAATTTGACAGCACTAAAATTGTAGCTATCTCTTTCTTGCTTGCACTATCAGTAAAAGAGAGCGATAGTTTAAATTTAGTTTAGTTGGTGTACTACAGAATCGAGGCCATTGACTGTTTACAACTGACTTCAAAAAAGGAGGAAGTTCTCAATTCATATTTTATTGGTGTATCTTTGATAATAAAATTGTGAACCGATTTTAATAATTCCTTTTTTTGTGGGTAAGGTATGATTATTTATATGGGGCCGTATAACTTTAATGAAAAATGGGAGATGATATTTTTGGGGAACATCTGAAGATATAACAAAGTACCTATGTATTTTTTTTCTTTACTGAACACATAAATGTCCCCCACCCGTAGTCAATGGCTTGACTACTCTTTAAGCCACCTCCTGTACCTATATTAATATAAAGTATATTAAGCTCAAGGGAACGATGTAGATAATAAATTAGACTAATTAACATTCCTGAGATGCATTAAATTACAGCTATCATTCAAGCTAGAGTTTAATAAAACCAGACGTCTTAGGACTTTTAGCCAAAAACTGAGGTAGTCAAAAACGCATAGTACAGATTAAAAAATACCTTTTACTTGTTAATTTTGTCTCAAATATTAACCCATAAACAAAAGATTAAAGAATACCTTGATTAACTTTTGTAATTATCATGGATAGGAATATGAGTACATGGATCTGGACAAGTAGATTTTTTTAGGAAGAAATAAAAACTAACTTCAAATAACGGGATATTGATAAAAAGACTAATATGAAATTTTTTCACACTCAGGGGTAGATGTTTCTCATAAAATTGTATGGGAGCACCTTTGAAGCCCTACCCATTAAAAGAATAATAACATACACTTAAAAAGACAGATGAATTGAGAAATTCCTCCTTTTTTGAAATCGGCTGAAAAGAATGACAAATGTCTGGCAATAACATCAACCAGTGAAGACTCTGTTCATTACTGAAATCCATTCCTTTAGAAGTTCAGTACTGTGCCGTTATTTCGGAATAGTTAAAAACAGTTATAATAATAATAGGTGTTGAATAAAAGTAAACAACACCATTTGTGTATGAATATGTAAGCCAAGTAATCATTTAAGTAATTAAAAATTTAGAGTCTGTGTGCCAACTTCACCACCGCCAAGTTTTAAAAACTGTAAAATTAATTTCGTATTTTTATTCACTCAAGGTAACTAACTATCTTGCTTGTAGGTGGTGACATTTTCACTTAGATCGTCATTTCTATAATGTTACTTAAGTTTATCCTGTTATTATTTTATAGCATACAGTGTCCACTTATAACTGGTTGTGCAATCACTTGTATCATTGTAACACCCACAAGTAGACCAAATAAATAAATAAATATCTGTCAATATCTTTTGAGTAAGACAATTCTGAGGCAAGAGAGAGTAATACACAATGTGTGCCCCTCTCTCTCTCTTGCCTCGTATTACCATCGCTGAAAAATCTGAAATATGCTTCGGTAAAATCTCCAATTATTAAATAAAATACAGTTGATATTCCTTTTATTTAAACAAAATGGTATCTAGACCTTCTCCAGGCCTGAAATATAAATAATATGAATATCAGTAGTAAAAAGGAGTATAAACCTTAAACTTACTGCTTAATGTTCATTACTACTTAATGTTCATGTTTAGTTTCTAGAATCAAATATCATCTGGCTTACCTCAGCTGATTACTAGTAGAGCTTGAAAGACCAGACAGAGGAAGCAGCCCTAATATTCTGGTGCACAGCAACGTCCGCCGTACGGTGGAGTGGAAGCCACCAGGATAATCCTTAGTCATGGTCAACCTCTTCTCTAGAGAGCTTGTTTTGAAGTCTGTTACTTTCACCATGCTTAATCTCGTAGCCTACAAATAAGCAAAAAATATTTTTAACATCTAATCTTATTATATCCTATTCTACTAATATTATAAACGCGATTTTGTTACTCTTTCACGCAAAAACGACTTAACGGATTTAGATGAAACTTTACAGTAATATAGCTTATACATCAGAATAACACATAGGCTACTTTTTATTCGGGTACCACGCGGGCGAAGCCGTGGGCAGAAGCTAGTACATACATACGTTGTCTAGACCCTACACTAGGACACCCTGTGTCGTGGGTATCAGAAACTACGAGTACCGAGGTACCACAACACCCAGACCCGTAACAAATATCTGCATAACATACAAAAAGTTGTCCTGCAGCGGGAATTAAGAATCGAACCAACTCTTGCGTCACAGCAGACTACTAACCCGCCGCGCCATTGAGGTCGTCGTCGTTATATTAATAACTTATATGGCAAACAAACATGCACCCCACCTGTTGGTAAGCCTACAGACGCTTATTTTGGTATCGTTTCTTGAAAAAGGCGAGAGAGTTACTAGACTCAATGCTTTCTACCGCAACCATCACTTGATTTGAGACATAACGTGTGAAAAGTCTATGTGCCTGTTTTTTCACCGGTACCCATCCTTTTACTGAAACATAGGAATACGAGTATTACTTCTCAATTCATTAATTATGGCAAACACGGATTCTGTTTTGACCATATACTAAATCACTTTGCTCTTTGTACGTCTTGCTTCATCTAAAACTGTTCAACGTGAAGACTTAAGCATATTATATGTACTTATTTGACTATTTCCTAATTGGAGGGTAAGCTTTTAGCGCTTATCTTTCTTTGTTTCTAGATAAGTGACGTACTAGTTTACATACCTCGTTGCAACCAAACAATCTGGTCGATTTCAAGAAATGTGGTATCGTTAGACGCACCATTATCCTATGAGTGATCTGAAATGAAAAAAGTGGCCAACAGTTTTGAAGATAAAACTGAAGTTGGGATTTCAGTTTTTTTTATTGTTTACAGAAAAATTTTGGTAGTTGGACTTAAAAAAACCCCAACCCCTGAAAACCGACAGGGTGAGGATCGAATGCGCTAACCAACTGCGCTTTTTCAAGTCAGGTCTAAATTCAAAGGATATCAACTTTTTTATGTTGAAATAAACTTAATTGTTGCTTATTAATACAATTTCTTCAAAAATATGAAAGTACTTCTGATAATAGAGTATTCAATAGATCAATTTATAATATGCTGCTGAACAGACTTACAAAGTATATAAAATACGTATGGAAATAAAGCTTGTGTATACATACGTGTGTCAAATCCGCCCATGCTTTGATTATGTGACAAATGTAAATATTTATGCAGACAGTGTTATGACGTGTGTATGTTGGTTTGTTACCATAGAATAACAATACTCAAGAGGTTTGTTACGGACAGTATAAGTCGTTTAATAGTTAGTAAGCACTGTTCAAAGAAAATAATATACTCGTACCTACCCTTTGTTATTAAGACTGAGGCATACTTAACGCAAAGTTTTCCCAAATAAGCATACTGCACATCCTAACAACCATATCAGTTTTAAAACGAAATGAAATGATATGAGATAAGATGAGTTGAGATGAAATGATTTACTTAATAATAATTGATAATTATTTATTACTAGCTTCTGCCCACGGCTTCGCCCGCGTAGTATCCGGATAAAAAGTAGCCTATGTGTTATTCTGATATATAAGCTATATTACTGTAAAGTTTGATAAAAATCCGTTCAGTAGTTTTTGCGTTAAAGAGTAACGAACATCCTCACAAACTTTCACGTTTATAATATTAAGTAGGATCAATTCAAATAAATAATGATAATGTTTGGACGTTTCAAATAAACAAAATTTCGGTTATTTTATCAAGTAAGTACTTATATATTGATACGCAATAAGGTAACTATTATCCTCATACATAAATGAAACATTTTTGTGAATTAATAAATAAATAAAAATGGTCTGATAGCCTAACGTCTGCAATTGTAACTTGTATCAAAGAAGTGCAAAACTGAAACATTTTTAGTAAAAATACTTATATTCGATTTACAGGATTTTAAATAAAAATCCAAAAAAATTGGTATGTTTGTTTATTTTTCGTCGAAAGGTATATTTTTATTTGTAGGATTGGACAGAGTTTTTGCCATGTAGGTGCTGTACGTAAGCATAAACTGATGAGATATTTTATTTGGTTTCAAAATAACATAAAATAACGGCTGATTAAATGGAAGTCAAGGAATGCGATCGTAATTATCAAAAAATGGCAAAAAATACTGTTGTCGCCGTAATAACATCCCCCGAGTAGGGCGGCAAAAAATGCTCGTATTTTATATCAAAAGAAGCTTTCAAAATATACGTGCAGAGTAATTGTATTCCTACAGGGTGTCCCAACATTTGTATGTTTACTCTCCTGTTCTAAGTTTTTTCGAAATCCAGTGATTTCAATCGAATAAGCCGTTACAGAGATTAACGATAACAGACAAACATACAAACAAACGAATAATCAAAAAACTCCTTTTGAAAAGCTAGTGCTTTTTTCAGGGCTCCTTACATCGCCGGTAAAGATAGTGCTCAAAATCTGCTGTTTTCGGTAAAAGTCTTATAAAACATTTTAGGTACGGTAAACAATGTCCAAAATCTTAGTTGTTTTGTCACAAAATTCAAAAAACATAACATCATGTTTTGGGACACCCTATACAAATAAAAATACCAACAGTGATGAAGGTAAAATAAATCTCTCATAAGTCGATTAAAAAGCCTTCTCGAAACATTCTCTCGAAGATTAGGTGCCAAGCGCCTGTCGTTTGCAATTTATTTCTTTCATCCCGAGAATTTTGTGTAGCGTCTTATCAGATGCCTGTACGTAGGAGTTTAAAACAAATCGTTTTTAAGTGTAAGTAGGTATATTTTAGTATTTTTACAGAGGGAGAATTATTATAGGGGCCAGAGCGATGCTTAGATTAGAAAAATGTAAATAATAGACACTAATTTTCAGTCCTCTCTCGCTTGCCCGACAGTCACTGCCCGTTAGGAGAATCCAACGACGAATAGAGTACCAATATTATTGTGTACATTTTGTATCGACTGGTACCAATAACAATATACAGTCATTTTAACGACCTCTGTGGCGCAATGGCCGAAGGCCCGCCTGAGACGCAGAAGATTGCGGGTTCGATTCAAGTCATGGGACAAATGTAATTTTATGTTGGAGGTCTGGGTGTTTCCTATGTATAATAATGTATGTATTTACGAAAAAAAAATTACTTATATCAGTCATGTAGTTCTCATAGCACAAGCTCTTATTACTTTGGGACTAGATGATGTTGTGTGAAAATGTCCAGCATTATATTTTTTTTTACATATTTATCTATCTCTACCATGTTTCTAATATTTTCAAATAATCTGTTAAGTAAATTGCAAAATTGAAAAAAAAATGCTTCAGAGCTCGAGTTGTTTTTATCTAAACATATTATAAGAGATATATAAAAATAGATTATATAGATTATAGAAAACAAAGTGTATTAGATTTATACTACCCAATGTTACACAAGTTAAAGCAAATATCAAAATCAAAGATGAACAGTTGGCTCTTGTGGACACCACCGTATTCTTAGGTATCACCCTAGATAATAAGCTTCAATGGGGTCCTCATATTGATGGGTTATCGAAAAGACTTAGTTCTGCGGCATATGCAGTCAAAAAGATCCGTCTTTATACAGACGTTGACACAGCTAGACTAGTTTACTTCAGCTACTTCCACGGCATTATGTCGTACGGTATACTGCTGTGGGGGAGTGCTGCTCATATCAATACCATTTTTGTGCTGCAGAAGAGGGCTGTTCGAGCAATTTATAATATGGGCCCCAGAGAATCACTTCGCGAAAAGTTTAAAGAAATAAATATAATGACATTCCCTTGTCAATACATTTATGAAAATCTGATGTATGTTCACAAAAATATTAATTTGTTTAAGAAAAAAAGCGATAATCACAATGTTAATACTAGAAATAAAGATAAACTCGCTGTTGCCACTTGTAGACTCCATAAAGTTGGTAAATCGTTTAAAGGGCACGGTGTACGCTTTTATAACAAACTCCCAAGAGATATACAAAAATTATCAATTAACAAATTTAAAAACGTAATTAAACAAAAGCTTTATAAAAAGGCATACTATAAAATATCTGATTATTTAGATGACAAAAACTCTTGGGATTGAAAATGAACTCGAACTATTGTTTTGTAAAAGGATCATTAAAAAGAATAATCAGCCTTGCTTTCTTGCCTTTCTTTCCTGGCTTGGTCGCGGAGGAACAGGCACCTAGATAAAAACCGACGTTTCAAAGTGGTCCTTGTGATTTTATTGAATAAATTAATTTTGACTTTGACTTGACTTTGAAATAACTTGATGCAAATTTTCTTTTTCTCTTATAAAAATGGATATAAATAAATAAATAACAAATGTAATGTTTAACATTGCATTTGTATGGTTATTTCCTAAGCAAGTACTTATGATACTCGATAATAAAAAAAAATACACATTTACCACTATAATCCTTACAATGGAGATCCTCTGATCCATACTCCGTACGCAGATCTGTGAGGATATCGAGGGTAGTTAGCATTCCATGTCAAGCCCATTGCCAGTTACTGGAACTACATTATGGCATAATATGACATGTATTCGAATCATAATCATGTATCATGCTTTCGATTTTTCGGTTCTTGGGCATGTTAGTTTCCTTCACTGTTCTGAGAACATGTTAAGCGCACATAAATTAAAAAAAACATTGGTAACATCGATACTATCTTCGGATCGGAAAACGGGGTACAGCGGCTATCACCTCTAATCAATAATCTACATCGAAAAGGTGTATGCTCGTAGAGGGTTAAGGTGTAGGATCGAATATTTAGGCAAATGTATCTTGCAGTCTAGAATACCTAGAGTTTTATGGTTTAAAGTCAAACAAAATAAACAACAATGAAAAATATAATCTTTAAAAATGAAACCTCTTCCTCGCATTCAAGATGACACGGAGACAATACCTCCATTTTGCAAATTAATGTTGAGGCTCTGTTATTGAGGTTTATTCAAATCTTGTAACAATGGTTATCTTGCTTGCCACATTTACTTTTGTACAAACTTTGGTAAGTATTTTGTGTTACTCGTACCTCGTACACTCAAAAGGGTAGAAGATACTTCGAACACACATCTTATAATACTTCGGCTATCTGTTTGGTCTGCTTACTACAACGACACTAAATTTTAGATTTTATAGATAGATAGAAAATTCTTCATTGCACAACTATAAAGTACTGTACACAGGCGAACTTGAATGTCCGTTAAATGTAATCCTGTCCCTTTTAACATTGAACAAAGAATAGATATAGATATAGATAATTTATTTATTACACAGAGTTACTTGAAGTTAAGAATAGAGTCAGACAACTTGTAACACGCTGCTAAAGTTAGTGAATTTTTATGAATAAAAAGTAGGTGAATAAAAAGTGGCTTTCGGCTCCTAAATTTATTGGTTATGCTGAGATAGCGAACCATTTTGACCACACACAACATAGAAAACAGCATTAATAAATTGTTACTAAGTTCCTAGACCTACTTTCCGCTTTCTCGGTATAATTAGTTCTACGCTGATTGTAATGTATTTTTATGTTGATTCTAGGTATATAGGTAATTGTTTTCTTTCTTCTTTTCTTCTTTCTTGTCCCCGCACTTCATATTCTCTTATTGTTGAAAATACAGTTTTAGCAAAACCTTGTTCCTTGAACCTTTTCACCCACTTCAAGAGGCGGCTAAATTATTCTTAAAAGTGTATACTTCCGCTAAACTCCTCAAAAACACATTATGAGACTCTTGGATTTGTAAAGCTCCTTAGCAAAAGGTCACACTGAAAGAACTCTCGTTAAAAAATATTTATTTTGCTAAACTTATTCAAAACCTATAAAGTAATTTAGAATTCTATGAACTTTGAATGCTTGGGTATTTTTGTTGAAAATAATCCATTATTAATATCATTTAAAAAAATCGTTACTTGAACTAAAATACTTACTACAACAGGTACTTATTTAATAAGTTACGAAAACAATCGCTTAATAACTAGGTTAGTAGGCGCCAAAAAGTTATTAACAGTATTCAAACAGACTTGAATACTGTATCTGAATGGTGTAAAATCAATCGTATGTCTTTAAACATTGATAAGTGTTTCATAATATCACATACTAACAAACGGCATAAAATTTTAAATATCTACACCATAGATGGTCACGTGCTAAATCGGTCTCACATTGCTAAAGACTTAGGTATCTTGTTTGACGACAAGCTTTCATTTAGGGCTCACTATCAACACATTACATCAAAGGCTAATCAACTCCTTGGCTTTGTCCTAAGATCTACAAAAGGATTTAAAAACCCTTGTAGCCTTCTGTACCTTTTTAATGACTTAGTAAGATGCGTTCTGGAATATGGTAGCCCAATGTGGTCCCCAAACTACAAAATACATATCAGTGCAATTGAAAGATTTCAAAGAAAATGCCTTAAACTATTGAATTATCGTCATCAGCCTGGTCGTTCTAACCTAAGTTATATAGATAGGTTAATTAAATTTAAAGTTCAATCTTTGGAGAGTCGTCGTATCTATTTTGATTTAGTTTATCTGTACAAAATAATACACACTATAATTGATTCACCTGATCTTTTGTCCCAAATTTCTTTAAATATTAAATTTAGTGCCCGTAGATCTAACCAAACCAATATCTTTACCCTACTCGTTTATAGAAACAATATTTCTTTTTATAATCCTTTAACAAGAATGTGTCGACAGTATAATGAGTTGTCGAAGGCTAATTTGGAATTGGATATTTTTAACTCTAATTTATGTAAATTTATTAACACACTTAAAAACATCCTCCATTGTAACGGGGGATTTGACGCTCATACGCAGTAGCGTCTTGAGTCCTAAGGTCCATTAAATAGATAGTAGATAGGTTATTTTAGTTCCTAGTTTTCTTATACCTGTTTTTTGTTTAGGTACTTATTTATACCTTAGTAGGTACTTACTAGGAGAAAGAACAGAGTAAATGAAGTAAAGTAAAGTAAAGTTGATTTTCTTCATTTATATTGTTTTTATTTTAGTTATTTTTTAAGAATCTGGTCCTCAAGCTTACTACACAGTTATTTGTCTGCTCAACATTGTCACTCATTTATTGTTTTTGTGTGCGCACATAAGTTATGTTCCCAACCAGATCAAAACTGTATTTTAGATATTGTATTTTTTTTAATGTTTGTAACGTGTAATGTGTGCTTAAATGAATAAATAAAAATAAAATAAAATCACCAAATAAGTCCAAATAAGTTAGGTGTAGTACAGTAGGTCCCGCTTTGCTGGTGCCTACATTATAGGTATTATATTCGATAATTATACATTTATGAATACTTATTATGACTTACGGGGGGAAACCCCGGGAATTCGTCCGTGTTATTTAATTTACTTTAATCCACTCTAAGTAAATTTTCTAACAACAATAGATAAAATTACCAGTTTGAATAAAATGTGAAAACGCAGTCGCTCACACGGTTACTTAGAAATACTCTCGGTTTTTACATATTCACAAAAAGCGTATGGGGGAAACAAAATGCGTTTCACAGAGCTATTTGCTAAAATGCTGGCGTCACCTCTCGCAATCAGCAACTAATTCCACTTGTATTGTAGGCTTTATGTTAGACAGCTACGAGGTAATCAACATTTTGCCACGAAATGTGATAGTAAATTACTTTGTCGGCAGTTGCTTACTACGATTACTAGAAATTTAGGAAAGCACTTACATGAAAAACAATGCTTTCATTTTATAGGTTACTCGGGAATTATTACAAGACTATCAATGAAGCTGTCATTAAAATTTAAAATTTTAATTATACAATGAGCACGCAGTGATGCCCTGTTATTACAAGAACACTAGTATATAATTCAGTATTCGTTCTTATTTTTGCATGTAAAGTTTGGTGCATGTGTTGGGCATTCTTATCCTACTACTATTAAAAATGCGAAAGTTTGTGAGGATGAACGTTTGTTATTCTTTCACGCAAAAACTACTGAACGGATTTTGATGAAACTTTACAGAACTATAGCTTAAACATCAGAATAACATATTCTATTCATATTGTAAAAACGGGAATTTTCACGTACTGCACTATCGGTGAAGGCACCGACTAAGTTTCGACTCATTCCGAGAGTCTTCATCAGGGTGAGTGCTTGCGACTTTCTCCTTCCGCGTCGCGCCGTGCACTACATATTGAGAGGCAGAGGCTAGTACATTTCTAAAATAAGAACTAAGAGTATTTTAATGAAACTGTCACGTGGAATGATAACTACAATGCAAAAGTAGTTATTACTGTAAAGATTCATATAAATACGTTCAGTAGTTTTTGCGTAAAATAGTAACAAACATCCATCCTTACAAACTTTCACGTTTAAAATAGTAGTAGGATTTAAGTTTTTCCTAGTTTTAGTGAATTTATTTTCTAAAGATTGAGAGAAGCCTTGATTAATTCCTCGTTTTGAATTATTATTGTTATGGCTGTGTCTTTTAAGATCTTGGCATTTGTCTCTCGGTCCTTCTGTAACGACCTTTATAAATTCCTTTTGTATACCCACTACACAGGCACAGGACTATTCACCCTCTCGACGGCTTACAGGACCCTATAATATCGAAGAGCTTGCAATACAAGTAACCTATAAAAAAACCCTGTTTTAAATAGTTGTGTTTTAGATTGTTTTATAATCTCTCACCAATTTCTCTTTTCTACACCATATCAGGTGATATATCACCCTGATCATCGTCTGTCTATAACCCGTTCGTTGAGGCCATTCCAATGAGCCCAAACACGATACCTTGTGCTTAAGTTAGTGAAGAGTTGGATATCCTGCAGATAACGGGAGATGCTTCAGCATCAGGTCAAGATTACCAAGTTCCTGGTTGCTGTTAAAGATAAAGATAAAGATAATTTATTTTCAATTTGAGATGAAACTAAATTCTTTGCAACTTAACTAATACAGTGAGTAACTTATAAACTAGATACATTACTAGTATATTAAGATTGCTCTGGTCTTAATTTTTTTATAAATTACTATAGGTTATTATTAAAATAGGTATGTAGCTACAAAACCGTACCCTCCGTGCTAGATTTAACTGTGTTACGGCAGGGTACATGCTTCAAACCTCCATAACATATCTTATTTTAAGTGGAGCAATTGAGCATTAATATAATTTTACACAACGTCGAAATCACTGTGATATACCTAATACCTATACTAACAACTATATATCTATATGTAGATGCATTTATTAATTTAAACTCTTAATAATTAACTTATGCTTCAACAAACATTAACTTAAATTATGATATATAATTGGGAATACATAAGTATATACAAACAAAGTTCCTGTGGAAGTTGCTCTCATCCCCTCATCAACTAGAACACGGGTTTTATTGAATCATAGCTATGAAAACTCTTGAACAAGTCAACTTTCAAACAAAGATAACTAAATCAAAATTGGTACATCCGTTTTGAAGCTACAATGCCACAGACAGACAGGTAGATACACAGAGACACATATAGCCATATGCACATTATACCCTTTTGCGTCGGGGGGTTTAAATAATATATATTGATGTTTAAATTCTATAATGTTGTTCGTATGTTCGTTGCATTATATTCCGTTGTAGGTCCACTGAGTATCTACTAAGTCGAAGACCTTAAATATTTTTTTATAAAAAAATCGACATGATGGATACCCAGCCCCGGGTCATTGCCGTTAGGGACTGCGAAGAAAATGGGCTGCGGGGCCCCTGAGACACTTTCAAATTTAATACTTAATTCGACTGTACAATAATAACTTAATTATATTCAGTATAATCGAAAACAAAATTCTTACTTGACATTATTATTAGCTAGCCTATAAAAATCATGATACTTTGCGCTAAAAATATAAAATAACTCTTGTTGTTGTTAAAAATAATATTTTAAAGCAACCCACGTTGCCATGAATGTGTACCAAACAATAAAATAAATGGATTCAAATTAATATAATGTAAAATTATGTAACCAAAACTAATGTACGTTTTTGACAAACTCATGATTAATACAGCAGCAACTTTGAAGATTCAATCTTGTTCGAGTCAAGTAAGTAGGCCGTATTCAAACAAAGTAGGTAGATTTAGGCCTGAATTTAGTGGCCACAAAGGTAGCATTCGATTAAGATCCAATAATAACGAACACGATCGGATCCGTTGGGATCGTGTAAATCCCTTAATGGCCTAAGTTATTGTTCTCTTGACCCATTTGATGAACAGATTTTGGGCTTGATATAGACACAAATGTAGATTTAAAACATAATAGACTGAAATCATTCATTATTAAATAAATTCTAAAAGCAATTCTGATAGGCCTTGAATCGAATCCGAGCCTCCTAGATGTGAGCCACTATACCGTACCACTATACCGTAATCGGAGTCTGTTATTGTTTTTTAAAGTAATATAGGATATATTGTCTATTTTTTTTTCCTCGACAATCTGGGTGGTACACAATCAAAACGTAACTACACAATCAAAATAGGTAGTTACTATAGTTACCTAAACTAACACGATACACTAAAATTGTATCTATCTCTTTCTTGCTTGCACTATTAGTAAAAGATAGCGACATTTTAAATCTAGTTTAGTTAGTGTACTATAGAATCGAGGCCAATATCTGTGGCCAAAGTTACCTATAAAATAAAATAAAAAAATTGCGAAACAATATCTCCGATGTTTATTTGAAAATGGTGTTTTTGTCGCATTTTTTGCCAGCTAAGTAATTGTTAGAGTAGTACACGGGTAAAAAGGATTTCTTTGAATAAGAAAGACTGATTTCTCGAAATATTTGGTTATTACAAAAATATATATTCTTAGTTTAATGCATTATTTAAAAAAAAATACTGCTTATCTTTTTGAAGACAATATTTTTCTCAATTTTGTTCTTACTTGAAAATAAATATGTTTATTTCAAGTCATATTTTATGTCGTATCAAA
The DNA here is from genome assembly GCA_958496245.1 of Perizoma flavofasciatum. Classification (NCBI taxonomy): domain Eukaryota; kingdom Metazoa; phylum Arthropoda; class Insecta; order Lepidoptera; family Geometridae; genus Perizoma; species Perizoma flavofasciatum. Next base: position 11,758,858 of record OY292423.1, read on the forward strand.
TAAATGTGTTAAATAAAACAATATGTTTCTTGAATTAAATTTATTTATCTCGTACGAAATAAAATAAAATGAGATTACTTTTTACTATTACGAAGAAATTATTGTCTAGCGTCTATAGGGAGAGAATCATTTTCTTGGAGGTAAGAAAAATGTCTTAAGTGAAAGCAATTTGTCTTTCTATAAGAAATCAGTTTTTACAGTGTAAGAGCTTTTATGAAAGGGGTCGTCCGGGGAAGTGCTACCACCATTTCTATTTCTACCGCCAAGCAGTAATATTCTCATTGCTGTCTACAGGTTAGAAGGGTACGGTTTCCGGTGAAATTACAAGCACATGACAACTTTCATCTTGATATCTCAGGAAGGCAACGCGTGAGTGATACCTCTGGATATCTGTGCCTCTGGTATTGCAAGCGTCCATAGGCCGCTTACCAGCAGGCTGGACATTAGTTTCTTTGCCTCATAAGCAGTAAATAAGGCTCCTTCCTTCGACTAATCTCTGAAATCTAGCCACCCTGTTATTTCAGCTGGTACAGGTAGATTTATTTGATTAAGATTACAGCTTGTACTGTTTTGATATTGTGAAACACTGCATTGCTGGACTAACACGAGTGTTTTTTTTTTTTTAAATTGAGTTTTTTTTAAACCGTGTTAATCCTAGTAGCGAGGGCTTCAGTGGCGCGGGCGAGTAGCAAGCTGCGATGCAAGAGATACAGGTTCGAATCCCGCTGCTGGACAAATATTTGCATGTTCTGCAGATGCATGGGTCTGGGTGTTATGTCATACCACGGTACTCGTAGTTTCTGATACTCACGGAATGTATCGTATTCAGTACATATTTAACGTAAAAAACAAAAGTCATACAAAGTAAGAAACTGAGTGGCAGTGTTGACGTAGAACCAGGTACAATAAAAGATGAGGGCCAACTGATTTTCATAAAAAACTAACATAGCTAGGTTTACCAACTTATATTTCCGGATCGGCACATGTCTAGTGCCGATATTTTTTCTCACCGAAAAGGGTACCGCCTAAAGGCTACCTCTCCAGTTATATTCAATTTTGACAACTGTCTGTGGCGCAGTGGGAGAAGGTTCGCCTGAGACACAGAAGGTTGCGAAGGTTCGATTCCCGCTGCGGGACAAATGTTTTTATGTTCTGCATTCATTTGTCTCGGGTCTGGGTGTTTTCTATGTATAATATGTATGTATTTACAAAAATATATATCTATAAGTAGTATATCAGTAATGTAGTTTCCATAATACGAGCTTTGCTTACTTTGGGACTAGATGATGCTGTGTGAAAATGTTCAGCATTTTTTTTTTTTTTTTTATTGTTAAAACAATGAATCGATCATACCCAGTTAGTTAGTTAGGGCTTAGTTTGGGGCTAGATGATGCTTTGTGAAAAATGTCCAGCGTTATTTATTTATTATTTATTTATCACCGCACAGATGTGTCTGGGTGAAGATGGCTACAGACTATCCTTTTTGTCATTTTTAGGGGAAGCCTTTGCACAGCAGCGGGCGTCTGGCAGATCTTGACTGGCAACTATACCTAAATTATTTCAGTACAGCTGTTATAAGCTTAGCTGCAGTAGGTACTAAGTCAAAGTCTAAGCCAGTATTCATTTAATCAGAAGGATCATATAGAAACGTTAATTTAAAAACTACGTGAATTTAAACCACGATATAGTTACTGTCGGAGACCAAAATATATTTAGGTGGAATTCATAATTCTTCATAATTAATTTCGTCTAGACCCAATTTGGTTTAGGTAAGTACCTAGGTACCTACAACTTTAATTAATGGCGTAGATACCTAGACCTACTTGAGTTTTTAAAGTATTTGTATTTATTAATATATTTTACGATGTGAAAGAATTTCTTACCAATTAACAATTATTTATTTTTTCATTTTAGGTATTTATTTGACATTTTTCATTTTGTCATTGTTATTTTTTGCTTGACATTTGTATTGAATTGTATTGGTGATTCGTTTGAAATCTTATGAGTATAAGTTGTCGTTATATAGATAAATATATATACATTTAAATATGGACATGTTAACTTTAAATTAGATTAGATATTTAACTAAATTTGCATCTTAGATATTGGGGAATCTTAGATATCAAATAACTTTGTACAACCGCATTCAGGCAAATAAATGATATTATTATTATTATTATATAATAGGTACTTAAAAAAATCTTGCCCTGTTAAATAATCTACATTGTTTTGGTTCGTGTGTTCCATAATGTTTAATTCAAAGGAGGTACCTACCTATATTAATGCAAATAACGTTGAAACTTTCGCCAGCCGCCATGATGAATGCCGCTGAGATCTGATTTCATTGCCAAATTGATTGAGAACATTTTGCTCTGAATTTGAGTTGGAATTAATTCTTCATACTCAGGTACTTCAAGGTCCTAATACTGCCTTTGTCTGACTTTAAAAGTCTTTTGAAATTAGTTACCTAAGCACATAATTTTAAATTTATTTGAGTCATAATGTAGGCTAAAACCTAAAGTTCTAGTGCTGAAAAATTATTGCGATATTATGTTTTAATCACATAAAAGTTAGCAGACAGAGAATACTATCTAGTATTGAGTTCGCCTAAACAGTACGTTTTAGCTATGGAATAAAGAATTTTAATTTCTGTTATCTACACAAGATAAGACACTGAGACCTTTTCAATAACTCCAGTGCAAGCAAAATGATATCTACCAATCAGAACCGTGCTCCAGGGTTGTTCTATTGTTTATGTGACCGGTAAGTCTACTTATTAACAAAGGGTTAATTAAACACCTGAGATTCTTGGAATGTGTGTGCGCGTATATTGGCACTTTTTGCATCTTTTTAACATATTTTTACTTAATTATTATAAGTTTAACGGGTCTTTATCGCGTTTACCTTTTTTATTATTTTCCCGACGTTAAACTTATAATAATTATGTTATCTAATCGCGAAAGTTTGAAAAATATTATATTTTTACTTAGCTAATCAATATGTTAAAAAAGTAAAAAATTCAATAATTTTACAATGCAATAGGCTTATGAAGACATACTCGTATGTAACTTATAAATTTTTTTTGCTGTTATTTTGTGCCTGGTTGTGTAATATAACTACATACCTCTGCCCGAATTCACCCATCCAAAAAGAGAACTGTATTATGTCCGAATCGATACCATTACAAAAAATTCTTGGGCGATTTGCACTGCGGTGCGAAAGGACTTAAGACTCGTAATTTTAATACAATTTAGGTAGTGTTGTTTTTTTGGAATTCTTTACGAATTCATAGGTAGGTAGGTAGCTACAAATATTTTGTCAGGAATATTGCCATAAAATCATGACCGCAAGCAGGCGGTTTTTATAGCCGTTATAAAATATTTTTGGTTGACCAGCGATAGTGTTTAGACGACATTAATTTTATATTTTTCCGTCAGAGGGGTTATGGTAGTTGGACTCATAATACCTACCTATACCACCTACATCATGTTTAGCTTTCCTATAGAATGTGCCTCCCAATGAAGTAGGTGTCAAATTTGTGCAGTAAGAATAAGGCTACAACGCCTCTGTCCCTCGGATTCGGAAGGTGGTCGGTGCGTTGCATCGGCTGCTGCCTAATCTCGGGGGACCTAGAGAGGGAGTTCGCCGCCTCTACGCGGGGGTGGTGCGATCGATGGCACTCTACGGAGCACCCGTTTGGTCAGGGAGACTAACGGGTGTTGGTCGCTGTAGGGCTATGTTTAATAGCCTGCAGCGTACCATTGCCATTCGTATCGCACGGGGGTATCGGACGATATCCCTGGAGGCGGAAACTCTGTTGGCGCGGTTCCCGCCGCTCGACATCTTAGCGGAGATGGACGCACGCGTGTTTGTTCGTCTTCGCAATGATGACGGGGGCGGAGCCGCGCCTGCTGAAGTGCGGTCGGAAGAGCGCCGACGTGCGCTCCGGAAGTGGCGCGAGCGGCTCCATGAGCCGCGGTGTTCGCGCCAGCGCATCGTTGGCGCTATTCTGCCAAACCTCGAAGGCCTAGGGATGGAGGTGGGTAACGTCACCTATCGTCTTACTCAGGTTCTCACCGATCACGGATGCTTTGGTGAGTTCCTGACTAGGATAGGACGCGAACCGACACCGCAATGCCACCATTGTGGGTGGGACCGGGATTCCGCACAGCACACGTTGGAGGAGTGCTCGGCGTGGTGCGTGGAGCGGCGGATCCTGGTCTCCAGGATCGGGCAGGACCTCTCTCTGCCAAGCGTTGTAGCGGCTATGCTGGCAGACGAGACGGCGTGGAAGGCGGTGGCCTCTTTCTGTGAGACCGTAATGGTTCGGAAAGAGGCCGCTGAGCGAGATCGGGAGAGGGCCGATCCCGCTCGGAGGAGGCGGCGGCGGGGCGCAGGCAACGGCCGCCCCGCAGCGCCTGCCCCGCAAGGGGCGTAGCGGTATCCCCTGCCGAACAGGAGACCTTTCAGGCCCGTGGGTGGTCGGAGTGAGGGCTCTGACTATCCTCAAGCGGGCCTCGGGAGGGCGGCGGTACATCGTGGCATGTGCCGCCGTTAGCACCGCGAGGGTGCTGGGGGTGGTTCTTCAACTGCCCCCGGGACGTGCGAAGGGCGAGAGGGGCACCGGTGCGTTCCTTTGGAGATCCCGGAGCCCCTTGACATGCATCGAGGCCGGCCACCGGGGGGGTTTTAGTGAGTCCACGAGTCCGTGAACCTCACATAACCCTATCACACCCTCAATGTGGTAGGGTATCTGTCAGCAGATTTCCCCCTCGTCACAAAAAAATAAATAAAAAAAAAGGCTACAACGCCAGCTAGAACAGAGTAAATATATTGAGATGGTCTTAACTATGTTTATATGTATAGGAACAGTGACATTATTGTTTTTGTTCGGAGCTATCTTTCTCAAAGCTCAAAGGAAAAATTTACAAAACGATCATAAGACCTGTGGTATTGTATGGATCGGAGTATTGGGCAACCAAACGAATTGATGAAAGAGGGAAGGATCCGGATTAATTATTGTACGTACGTGGGTACCTACTTACTTATTTTGTAAGGAACACGAAAATAACTTTGTTTATTAGGTGGCCATGTGTGGTTAACCATAGGTGGCGCTGTTGTCAATAATAGGTAAGGGCATACCTAAAGAATACGGAAAATATAAAAATATAACAAGCTTTTGATAAATTATATATATTTTATTTTACTACAGCTAGTTGGTATGCTACAAGTTTTTTTTTCTAGGTGTCGTTCAACTAAGTAAAACAGATGCCATCTACCGAATTAAATTAGAAGCTACTGACCGGCGCGCCGCGACGCCTAGTTTGTGCTTAACGTTTCCTAGCATTATATCACTCGCTCGTGCCAATGCGCTGTAAATAGTTGGCATCTTCATTATAAGATGGCGCCACAGTGAAGTTTTTCGTGAATATTTATTTATTGAAAATGTCTAGTAAAAACTTTTGATAATCTTCCGTCTTGATTGAGTGGATGATTCTAACATTTGCTTCTTCCTTATCAACGAAACTGTTTGTATTCACTCCTCTTTTCTCTCCTGAAATGAGAACAGACACAATCAAGTCAAAATTCTGGTCGAGTCGCTAAATATTAAGTAGGACCTAGGTACCTATAAAATAACTCCACTCGCGCGTATTTCCTACGCAGGTCATTTTCACAGCAGCCCTGTGTACCAACGTAAGTGGGCCTGACATAAATAAAAACAAAAACAAACAAACACACCTACGACGGTAATCCGCATTAGGTACCTATGTAACTACATACACAGATAAATACTCAGTGCGTAGACATTTAAAGATACCAAAGAGGTAGTCAGGGGTACGTCAAAACATTACATTTGGTACAGGCTTGCATTTTGCAAGTAGATAAATTTTGCAGGTACCTACATATGTAGGTACTTTAAAAAACAATCAAACACGCTCACGTAATCCCCACGATGGACATCCTTAGATCCATGCTCAGTAGGTAAGTAGGTACGCAATCCTAGAAGATAGGTAGGTTAGTTACCTACCAAGGAAGTCAAAAGAAGCAAACATTATATTTGGCAATTATGCCCGCGTTCTGTAAGGAGTTTTCCCACGATATTTTCGTAGGAGTAAATTTTTTTAATCTGTGATATTTTCCTTCACGGTTTGAGCACGATTAGATTATTTAATTATCATGGTACCTAGGTAGGTAAGAACTCGAGTTTCTGATACCTACCCACGACATTTAGAAAAATGCATCATGTTTAGTACGGGGTGAATCAATACGATTTATTAATTTATGTTTAATTAGGTACTAAGCAGACAGGGGTCACGGATAGTGGACTCTGTCAAGGTTGCCTCCAGGTTGAAGAGACTGTGGTAATACACCATGTGGTAATACACTGCACCGCCACAAATGAAGTCAGGTCGAAGACGGGACTGCAAGAGCTTATCAACTCATTTTCTCCGTCATCATTAACTGACAAGAGGTCAGGGATACTGGAACACTGTTGTCATCAACCCAGAGTCCTTCTCCGCTAATTCAAGGAGTTGGGCTGGTTGGGGTCAGGTCAGGATAATGCACAATACACCCCAATGCGGAACGTCAGTGCAGACCTTGGTTCCCCAAGGTAATTCTTAATTAGAATTAGGTACTTAGGCGGATTAACCAATTACATTAATAAAATTACACATAATAAACAAACAAATTAAATAAAATGTCAAACATTGAAAAAAAACGATACAGACTAGGTTGTCTAGACGAATACCACTTTTTGTTGACGTTAACGCCTGCGGAAAGATTGAATTGTATGGGAATGACATTAGCTGTGGAAATGTCACATGACTGCTGCCTTGACAAATTAGCGTTAGCGTGAAAGGAAAAGTAAGCGCGAGGTATTTGTCTAGAACACAAGTTCTCAAACTTATTTTTCCCACCGCCTACTTTGAGAATAAATACAACCTAGAGCCCCCAAAATTTTAAACTACCTATGCCCTCTAGACCGCCCCCAATATCTTCTAGAGTCTTCTGCTGTCCCCCTGAAGGCCTCCAGCGCCTACAAGGGGGCGTCGCCCACTTTCTAGAAACAGTGGTCTAGACCCTTAGATCTTAGTATGGAGTCTATATCAGAACTATGTATATTAACCGACAGTATAAAATAACGTCTAACTAAGTAGGTATCAATAAACTCACCACACGTAATAATACCATTCTTTGAATACTTGTACTCCTCAACCAGACCCTGGTTCAAGAACATGGCGACGGTAGCTGGGTCCAGAGCATTCCAAGTTTCTTCTTTTGTCATTGAGATCTTCTCAAACTTATTTATGTATCTTATGATCTCTGTCGGTATCGCTCCAAGGACATTTTCTCGCCAATCCTGTAGAAAATTGGGTAAGGTAGGTAACAATAATAATATAGAGGTATTGTCAAATAAATTACATACTTAAGAGGTGGGTATAGATACCTACATTAACTTTCAATGACGGTACCTAGGTAGGTACTTCTGAAGTAGGTAGCTAGGCATTCGAGCTTATCGGAGATGTACCTATACAAGACACTAGTATGTACCTAAACTAGGCCGAGCCTTTATTTTTTTTTACTGTGTTAAAAAATGGACCTTGCTAAATCCAAGATACTGCTTGGCCTGCGAGAATGGTAGCATAGTAACTTTGTCTGGTGTAGCGTGCTTCACTACTATGTGATACGCCTCGACGTCCATGTGAGCGTTGAATTCTGGTTCCGGATTATCTGCGTCTGAAATTTTCAGAGGATGCCCATCAGAATCAGGGGGGAATTAATAAAATAAACGAATAAATAAACTTAGTTGAGGACATACACTTTGTGTTGAATATGCTTTGCTTGACCAAGTCCGGACCTCTGGATAGAGCGAGTTCTCAGTTTATTATAACATGTGTACTTACATTAGAATAAGAATACTAAGAATAACTTTTATTTCACATCTTAGTAGTATACTTAACTTATAGAATTAGCAACACTAGCTTATTTTGGTAAATAAAAATAAGTGATGAGTTGCAACAATCATGCAACATAGGGAAAAAATGTCGGTAGGAAATTAGGTAATTGTATACAGTTGAAAAAACTTTACCTCCCGTGCTAGTTTCAAACTGAGTTACGGCAAGGTAAGGATTCTCGTTCCATGCACTTAAGTATCATTTTAGAGTGACAGTTTTGCAGCTTATCAACACTGGCGGACAAGTTAACGCAGTACAGTATAATTCAACAGAACATATTAATGATGTATGAAAGTTTTGACAAAAAGTGAGTTAGAAAAAGAAGTATAATTAAATAAACCCTTTCATAAATCATAAGTTACATATAGAACATGGGGTAATTAATGCGCTTTCATAACAATGAAAAACAACTTTCAACCTTTTTATCATAATCACATTCAGACTATAGGCTACAGACTAAAGGCATCTTACAATATGCGCCACAGAGTCCGGTGTTCAGCTATTCTTATTTCTGCCCACCCGCGCCGTCTTTCTTAAGTCATCGCTCCACCAAATCAGTGGCGCGCGTGGGGCGTGGGGTACTTTTGTCAACTATTTTTACCATCTGACAATTTTAACTTACTATGAATATGTCCAGCGCCAATGTAAAGATGGTTGATTCTGTTTATAAATTCTGGATCCATTTTGATAGCCAACGCGACGTTTGTGAGTGCGCCAAGAGTAATCACAGTGAGGTTTCCTGGAAAGTATTTCCTTCTGTTATTAAGTTAATTGAGTAATAGTTGAGTTAATGGTGTATAGGCGTAAAAAACATCAGGTGATGCCTTAAAAGACGAGGATACCTCTTGAGACATCACCTCCAGGGATATTTTAAAATAAAGCAATATTACGTGAGGAAATGGCGTTCCGCTAGGTCAACATTTGGCTGTAGGCATTACTTTCAGGGGTTTTTAGAAATGGAGCAGTATTATAAAATGGCGTTTCATTAAGTCACCATTTGGCATATTATAATATCTGTGATTTGGATATGTGATATTTAAAATGGAGGCTTCTGTTTTTCGGAAGGAAATTTTGACAGACTGGACCTAATGACTGGTATTTATTTTATTAATGTCGAGTGAAATAATTGGAAGATATTTTTCATTTGAAAGTGAGGCAAATTACACCAACCCTGATATGTCTTTGATAGCTGAATGAGCGTAGATATCGCACTTTCCTCTTTAGCTGGTACCAGGTTTGTGAAGACATCCCCACTATCTCCAAGTCCATCTTTTCCAAAATAATCCGTGACAGGTAGAGTGTTCACTATGGACGCTTTCGATCCCCTGTAAATTGGCACCTGAAATATTATAAAAAAATAATATTGTGGGGTTAAATTTGTGCAGCATATTCTCTCATATACTCACATCTTGTCTGCCAGCTATCTTCAGAATTTTTTGGTTGTTCACACAAACGTTATCTTCATTTGTGTTTCCGTTCCCGGTTGTGAGCGCTACTAAATCAGGCCTGTAAATAGGAAAAACAGTCTCAATTTAGCCAAATAAAACTTTTTTTTACAAAAACACGGTCAAAGTTTCAGTGACGTCACACAAGGTCTTACTATAGAAGACGAGTGCTACAGCATGGTACCGGGCAGACATTAATTAGGTAATAAGTGATTTACCTAAATTCTTTCTTCTACATTCTAAATTTAAAAAAAAACAGGACCAGTTAAAACATCAATACCTACTCGTACCCGATATTCAGTATGTAGGTAACATCTGTCTACCCAGATAATATATAACGCAACTAGCTACTGCCCACAGCTTTCCCCGCGTGGTACGCGGATAAAAAGTAGGCGATGAAAGGTAGCTTTTTCGTATGAATGGCATTCGCGTTTTTACGTTGCAAAATTGGTTTCCACAAAAAGCCATTTTATATGAATAAAGGGGTTTTTGTGTATGGTGAATACCCTGAGATCCATTATGAATATTTGTGAAAAAAATGTTTGAATTCAGATTAGTAGTTTCAGTGATCTCCTACACCCAAACTGACAAACTTCACATTATTATTAGATTTATAATAGTATAGCTATTGGATATAACCTACCCGTCATAATGTTTTTCATATAACAATGCCAGGAATATAGCCATCGCGTCGTCTCCACCGGCATCATTGTCGATCACAAATTTTGCTTTATTTCTTGTGTCACTGAAAATAAAAGTTATTTACAACTTAATGTACCCATGTTTTTGAAGAAGACGAATCGGGAAACATTCAATCTCATAAATCATGTAAAATAATCCAAACTAAAATATTTAGTAATAGTAATTGCTTATAAATACAATACTTTCAAATGTTATGTCCGACCCAAATTTCCTGAGTGACAAAAGTTGATGAACTTATGGATTGATGGGAAATGTATGTTTTACCTGCGATCCGTAAGGAGACAGTATATGTGTTTCCTATTAGAGGTTGTTTGTTTGTATGTCTGTCTGCTATCATTTATCTCTGAAACAGCTTATCCGAAATGCGCTTTTGTCTTAACGATCTGTATGACGCCATTGATAGTTCATTAACAATGCATACTAATATGTAGGTATTATAGGTAAATGCAATAATAACTCTCTTTTACCTGTGTATGTCTGTCTATGCTCGTTGACTTACCAGATAAAGCTGGGAGCCGTGTTAAAAAAATATATTCTTACTCCGTGGACTTACTGATTATTTATCTGTTGTTTGATACAACTTTATTCCCAACAGTGTGGGTCAAAGAATTAATGATTTATCAAGAATTTTAACATACCAGTCACAAAAACACAAAGAAACACACACAAATACAAACAAGTTCCGTACAAACATCGTGTAATCCAGTGCACATCTGTGAACTCGGAGGCGCACTAATCTTGCAAGTGGGACTAAATTTATCGTGAGTTACTAAATCTTCAGCCTATAGATAGACCTATAGATCTGTTTACGCCGGGCAAGTCGATGGAACCAGTTTTTTTTTTTTTCGTTATGCACGATGGTTGTGGCAAAGTTGTTTTCGTTTTTGTCCAGGAAAGCAATCAAAAGTTTATTTTATCTACTGTACGCAAAATGAGAAGTTAATTTTAGTTCCTGATACCGACGACACGGAATCCTAGTGTGGGGTCAAAACGTCAAACAAATTAATAGCAAAAATCGCATTTAAATCGGATAAGCTGTTTCAGATATTAATGGTTTTAGTAAATAAACAAACATACACACAAATAAATGACCTCATAAGGAAAACGATATAAACGGGCTCTAATGCCGCAGATAAAATTACTTATCTATGTACGGTCCAAAAACTAACATTAACTACATATTATTGTATGCCACCGTTTTGAGAACAAAGAATTTACGTTTTGCGTAACAACGAAGGAATCGGTGAGTATAGTTTTGGAAATCGTTTAATCAATACATGAATTTGTTTGTATGTCAAAGTACAGTAAAACATTGCTTATGTATTAGGTACACACTTACAATTTTGTCATTTTAGTTTCAACACAAAGCGCAATATAATTCTAACACACAATACGGTAATTCGCTTCAAACAATGAATGAGGAGTGAATCAGCTAATCGTGCGTGGGGAAGGTAGACGTAGTTCTAGGTAGGTTAAACAGAATAACATAGACTCAGCTAGCTAGTAGGTTCATTGAACAAATTAATAGTTGCGTCTTATATATTTTAGGGAACGTTCGTAGGGAACTTTCCCAAAAAAATATTATGAGATACAACTCCGTCGTAGTAAGAGTACCGACCGAACACCGGTCGATATTCGTGAAGGCAGATCTGTGACCTAATGTTTTTGGAGTCTTCCCCAGCCTCGCCCACGTCGCGTGGCAGTCACTACACGCTAGATAAATAAGTGTTTTGTTTTATATAATTATGCTCTGCTCCTGTGTTGCTAAAATAAATGAATGTTATTATTATTAAGTACTTTATTATATTACTATAACACTATACTAATTCAAAGATAGGTAAATAAAGTTGTATCCTCCCTTCCCTTCCTTAGTTCCCATAACACAAGCTCTGCTTAGGTACTTTGGGGCTAGATGATGCTGTGTGAAATTTTCAGCATTATAATTAATAATATATACCTACCATTAAACAGTAAGAAATAATATTCAAACCATCTACCTTGACATTTTTAACCGTTTAAGTTTTCTCCTCGTTTTATTATTATGTAGCCATACAATTACTAATTTTTGGTGTACAATCTCGATTCTGTAGTATACTAACTCAACTAATTTTAAACTGTCGCTCTCTTTTACTGATAGTGCAAGCAAGAAAGAGATAGCTACAATTTTAGTGCTGTCAAATTAGTCAGATTTAAGTTTTCCATACCATAGTTTTCCAATTTAGTCGTGATTTCAAAACATGCTGACTATAAACACGACGAAAAGCGGCACGTAAACTGATTTGACAGCAGCACACAGCAGTAAAATTCTACACCTAAAACCTACATCTTGTGAGTTTTATAATAATTTTATTGACGTTACCGAGTGTACTTTAATTACCGAAGGTTAAGTATAAAGGAGTGTGAAATTTTGTATAACTTAACGACTGCGCTGACTAAATGTAATGTTCGACGGCAATTGTCTTTCGGGCACAATCATTTGACTATGAAAATCATTTAATCATTTCACAAGAATTTGGCTTTAATTAGTTAATTCTATGCTCTAAGAATGTAAACGAAGCACAGAGTAGTTATTATCGGAACGGAAAGAGCAAAGTTCAAAAGTGTCAACTTTACCAGCTACATTTAATTTTACGAGATAAACTAATGGCCCGGTCAAACTGCCGCGATGGCGGTGGCGGCGGTGGCGGCGGTGGCGATCAAAGGGAAGTGGTTGTCAAAGTTCGCGTAAATGTTTTGATTACCACTACCACCACCGCAGGTTACTTTGACCCTGCTTATACAAATAAATAAATGGACATAAATATATAATATAAATCTTAATTACTCCAGCTTATGACATAAAATGTGTATTTTTACGTCCTATTTTTAATATTATCTACTATTCTTCTTTTGACATAACATGCTCCTTATAACATGTTGGCTATCCCATAGGCTTAATACCTTATTTGTTTCTTAAGTTGTTTTAATAAGCTATCTATTACTTACATCCGCTGTTGGTTTTCTTAAATAGTAAATAAATAAATAACTTTTAGATTTTAGGTACCTATAAAGTGATTTGTAAATATGTATAATGTTTCAACACAGTAATTATGTTGTTTGTCAATTAATAAATATAAAACATATTAAAGCTGTTATGTAATAGGTATTTAATGTTATAATACTAATGAGAGATAATATTTGTGTTATTTTGATTTTATTACTTTGGTATGTGGATTTATCTCTAAAATTACTGCACCGATTTTCAAAATTCTTCTACTAATAGAAACCTAAACTATCCCTGCTAATTATGAGCTATATTTAGGTATAAATCAAGTCGGAAGATGAAGCTCTGCTTGGTTACTTTATATGCGTGCACAGACGTAATCATTGATTGTAGGGGAAAATAGTAGGTCTAAATTACGATGTTCCTATCTTTTATGTTAGAAAAAAATAAACGCGGATGAAGCCGCGGGACATTCTACTAGTGAACTTATATTAAGAGTAATTGGTAAAAAAGTAGTACAAAATTAGTAGGTAAAATTTCAAAGTAGCCTTAACTAAGTTCTGTATAAAATTATCAAATCATTTAATAAAAAAAAATATCAATCAAAATATTTTGAAATGGATTACTGTAAAAGGTAAAATTAAAGTTACCCACTTAAAGTGTGATAAAATATAATTACAAAACAATTTCACAAACAAAATTCTATAAGTATAGTTTTAGAGTGTTTTTTATTTATTGAGTTCTGCCGAAAATATGTTAATAAGTAGTTCCTTGTAGTATTCTTTACTTGCTGAATACACCAATTTCACATTTGGTTCTTTTGATTCGAAATCGTTTGTGTTAATCCCTCGCTTGTCGCCTGAAAATAAACGGAAGAAAACTTTTGATCGAAAATGTTGAGAATAGCTGTGAAGGCCTAACGGTCTGCAGTAACGCACACTTAGTTGGTGTGCGTTACTGCAGCAAAAAAAAAGTGGAATCTCGCTATTTTGAGTATGCTGAAAGTTAGAACGTGTAAATGTGCCCGAAATTTCAAATTTGTACCCCCCGCCGTTTTTGAGTTATTCAAAAAATTCAATTTTGCTGCAGTAACGTTTTTGCTAACATGAATGTGGAGCTAGAGGAATACAAAGTATATGGAAAGATAGCTCTCAACTCGTGTCAATTGTGCCCTACATCTTGAATTTCTGGAAGGAAAACCTAAAACAGCTCCTAGCTCTTGAACCATGAAACCGCTGAACATACTGATAGTGGCGTTATGTACCTTGTATCTAGCCTCAACATCTTGTGTAATTTCATAAGCGCACTCTTAGTAGTTTACGAGTTGTGACGACTTTAATGTTGCATTATTTTGACCGCATATAACTCGAGTTTCCTTTGTTTTAAATTTAAGCCTATAATTAGAGCCCATATTCAAATAAACGTACACAAAATTTCAGCCAAATCCATACTAGAATTAGAGAGTTATTTGTAAAAGCCTGTATATTGTATTTTATAATATTAATATTTTATAATATTAACCGATCATATTCGAATGACAGTTAAAAAGTGAACCCCCAATACATGACGCTTACCTTCTTTAATGTTCACTATATCATTTTGTGTTTAGGTACAGCCCTCTAGAAAAGTTTATTTTATTATACATTTGACGTCATTCTCTATAATAAATATTTTACCATGATTTATTTTCTTTAAATTAAGCACCGATTTTTCAAATCTCAAATAAGTCTAATAACTACTCGTACCTAACGAATAAAGATATAACGTCTGTTTATCTGTTATGCCATTGCGTAGGTACATCAATCTTTGTAGGCAATAAATCTCTGCACAATCAACTTGTTAACATTAGATGTAGGGCGGCCCAGATATTAGCAACATCTGTAGTTGTAGGTAGATCACGCATGCCTATAGTTTTGATTCAGGATATTACGGTTTAAAAGAAAAGACGTTCACGAATGTATTCCCCAAAATGGGCATCCTCAGGAGGTAGAGAGAGGCATGATCAAACCATTTGGCACATGCCAACGTATTGCTTAGAAGTTAGAATTCCACGTGACTAGTTGCTTCAAAAAAGCTTTTGGGGCATGGCACCAAAAATCTATAATAAACTGCCCAGAAACATAAAGTTGCTACCATTGACATTATTTAAATATAAACTAAATAAACTACTGACATCAAAATGCTATTATAATATAAATTACTTTTTATTAGATAATAATATAAATATTGATGAATCTGTGAAATGAATGTATTAATTAATTATTATTTAACCAGTTTAATCTTTAATGTGTTTTAATCTAATATTCTTTTTTCTTTTTATCTGTAATGTAACTAGTTTCTCCTACTGACTTATATGTATATTTGCATGGCCTCGATTTAGGCAAAACATGTACGGTGCTTACCCTTTACCATTCTTCCATCTTTGTGACCCATGTTTGCAAATAAATAATTTGATTTGATTTGATTTAGTTCAAAATCTATGTCTACTTTTCAGAACACTAACCAATATACATTCGAACTTTTGCTTCACAAAACTACAATTTTTTACTCTTTTAAAATAATTGTCTGTATAATTCTTGACCACCTCCATCTTCCTAGCCTCCAATCGTTATTAGGTATTGATTAATTATTACAATTTAATAAATATTGCCTGCATCCCAACTTACCACATAAAATAATACTGTTGTTAGAATACTTGTACTCCTGTACAAAGGTATGATCCAGCACTATAGCGGCCACAGCCGGGTCAAGAAGGTTCCAGCTAGTACTACTGGATGCAAAGGATATATGCTCGTAGCCATTTTGCGCTTCCATTATCTCTGTGGGTATGACACCTAAAACATTTTTGCGCCATTCCTGAAAGTGAAGCACGTTTTAGATCCTTTTCAATACCTAATCAAACTACTAATATACCAATATAGGTATATATAGCAGTAAAAGTCTGAAGATGAATGTTGAGGAATAATAGGTTAGCGTAATATACCTAGGCATGTCATGAGGAAGGAAGTCATATAACGAAATGAGTTAGATATGAATGTAGATGTATATAAGAGTAGGGGGTAGATCAAAGAAAAGATAAATGGATTTTATGAAGGAAATGGGTAAGAAAGACGTGTGTACTGAAATTACGGCTGAAACAGGACTGAGGGAGAAGAAAATATGTTGTTTTGACTCACTTAATATGAGACAAGTGCACGAAGGAGAAAAAGGAGATCTAATAAAAACAAGATTTTAAGAGATGCAGAAGCTTCATGGCGCCCTCCTTATTTTTTATAATGCTAGACAATTGTATGATAACCTGCGGATGCTTTGATTTTTGAGTTAAAAAAAAACACGTTTAAGTGTAACCAATCTGATACCGTGATATTGTGGGCAAAATCAAAGTCAAAGTGAAAGTCAAAGTTCATTTATTCATTAAAACTACAAGGATTACTTTGAAACGTCGGTTGTTTCTACTGCCTGTTCCTCCGCGGCCGCTCCTTTTTTATAGCGTTGAAGCATTTTCAATCACAAGAGTTTTTTTATCTAAATAATCAGATATTTTATAGTATGCCTTTTTATAAAGTTTATGTTTAATTACGTTTTTAAAGTTATTAATTGTCAATTTTTTTATATCTCTTGGGAGTTTGTTATGAAAGCGCACACCTTGCCCTTTAAACTATTTACTAACTTTATGGAATCTACAAAGCTTGGCAAGTTATGGTACAAAATAAAAACTTACTTTGCTAATATTTAAGGTATTCTTTATTTGCGAGAATGGTATTAGAGTTACTTGGTCTGCGGTTGTGTTGCTAACCACAATGTAGTAGGCTTCTACGTCCATATCTGCATTAAATTCTGGTTTGGTGCTGTTCTGGCCTGAAATATTAAACGAAAAATGTACTCGTATAATCGTGTTTTGAAGCCGTTTAGTAAACAAACCCATCGCTCTTTACCTACCCTATGTAGAAATAAAATTTCATTTCTAATTGACACAACGCGATTCTTATTTGTTGTAAGTAGATCGATTATTGTGACCTGCACTCTTAATTTAAAAACACGGTATAGTGTTATTTTTTCAGGCTATTCCTGCTATCAGGCTATTAAAATTCAGAGCTGTTCTTCAGGCAAAGTTGTCTGCCTGAAAAAGGATTCAAAAGAAAGCTTAATTTAAAAAAAAATGTTAGTTAACATTGGTGTCAGTTCTCGTCATTCGATTCGAATTTCGAACGAATTTTAGATTTAGAGCAGGAACATTCCAAATATTAGACACCTGTCACATATTTTAAGTGCTCAATAAATTCGGACTCACTGTCACTTCTTTTATGGTGGATATGGTCAGCGAATTTCCGGCTAGAGGTGAAAATGCAAATTTGAGTCCCACTGAATCGGCATTCTTATTTGTACTTACTATAAATGTGTCCAGCACCAACGTAGAGGTGTTTGAGTCTTCCAATAAACTCAGGATCTATTCTTTTTGCTAGAGCAATGTTGGTTAAAGGACCAATTGCCATTATAACCAGATTTCCTGAAAATATAGCAATATTATAAAAAATAATGCAAAAATCTACCTTGGTTTTTAAATCTATAGCTTTCAAGTTACTTTTAGGTATGTCATATAGGGGTTTTATCTTAAACCTTTTTAGCTTTTTTTATTGACCAATCCAGTCAACCAAGTTTGGCTGTAATGGGACACCCTACTAAACACCAACTTTAGGTACCTATGTACTTCTTAGAGAGCTCAATCATAGCGATCGCAGCATGCTCATTTTGAGCCCGAATCTCCCGGAACTCTACATTTTCTTGGTCACCAAGTCCATCCATCCCGAAGAAGAAATCAGATGGTAATGGAGTTACTAATGATTTTGTAGCACCTCTGTAAATTTTTACCTGCAATGTTGAAAAAATTCACACTATTATAAGAATCAGTATTACATTTCAAATACTTCGACGTTGGTAAAACAAATGTTATTTGTATAGTTACAATATTACGTAAATTCTTGTTTTCTATAACGTCAATTTCATGTAGTTGGAATTTACATATATCATTTATGTAAATTTTTACTTCTTTAACTCTCGCGGTAGGATTCCTTGTGTTTGCGCATTAATAAAAGCTGATTTTAAATGCATTAAAGTTGTGATGACATAAAGACCTCTGGAAATAAAGGTATTTGCGACCACAAACCGATACAATGTAGGAAGGCCCTCCACCCGATGGGGGGTAAAGATCGCGCAAAATCGGTGGATGTAGGTGACTTTTGCTGTTCAATCTGTTCATCATTGTATTCTTTGGGGGAGACTTGTGTCTCGCAGTGGACGTCTTGCGGTTGTTGATTATAAAAATCCTACTACTATTATAAATACGAAAGTTTGTGAGGATGGATGTTTGTTACTCTTTCACGCAAAAACTACTGAACGGATTTTGATGAAACTTTACAGTGATAGTGTAGCGTATACATCAGAATAACACATAGGCTATTTTTTATCTGGATACCACGCGAAGCCGTGGGCAGATGCTAGTAAGATATAAAATGTTGTTTTTGGAATGATTTTTGCTCCTTGCTCTTATATATATTTCCATAAATTACTACAGTAAGATGTTGCTCAAAATGGAAGACTTGAAATGTTTGAAGGGTTGGCAACGTATGCTTGTCTGCTAGTCAGTGATATAAAAAAAATAACATACGTTACGTCTGTCAGCTTTATCCAATATCCTCTGGCTATTAACATACACCTGGCTCTCATTCACATTTCCATGGGTAAGTGTCAGAGCGACCACTTCAGGGCTGAAAACATATATATATTAAAGAAATAAGCAGCCAACAGGTGCATACATAGTCCCCACATTAGGATAACCTGTGTTGTAGGTAGGTCCTAATAAGGAACTACGAGTACCGTGGTACCACGTATCCCAAACCCTAACACATATCTGCGGATTATGCTAGCATTTGTTCCGCAGCGAGAATCGAACCCGCGATCTTTTGTGTCGCAGCTCCTACTCGCCCGCCGCGCCACTGAAGTCGTCATTTTGTTATATGCGCGTTTTGTTTAGAAAAAGATCCATCAAGTTAATGTCCTACACGATTGAAAGATTTAGCTTCCTTGTTTTATCTAAGGTCTTTCTTGACAAGTAAATAAAATATATCTCAAGGCCTATTCCGTGGACATAATAAAACCGGAAGAAGAGTGCAGGTTTTGGAAGTTAATAATCATATAGATCTTTCTATGATAAATGGATATGCTTTTACAGTTTTCTATCGGACATCTTCTCTAGACAATAGAGTTTAGCCACAACAGCATAGACTTATTACGTTCCATATCGTCATTCAATAAATTGTTGTATAATCCTATCCTACTATAATCCTAGTCATATTATAAATGCGAAAGTTTGTGAGGATGGATGTTTGTTACTCTTTCACGCAAAAACTACTGAACCGATTTTAATGAACCTTTACAGTAATATAGCTTAAACATCAGAATAACACATAGGCTACTTTTATCCGGGTACCACGCGAGCAAAGCCGTGGGCAGAAGCTAGTAATATTATAAACGCGAAAGTTTGTGGGAATGGATGTTTGTTACTCTTTCACGCAAAAACTACTGAACCGATTTTAATGAAACTTGACAGTAATATAGCTTATACATCAGAATAACACATAGGCTACTTTTTATCCGGGTACCACATGGGCAAAGCCATGGGCAGCAGCTAGTTATGTTATACATGAGTATGTATGTCTCTTTATCTAGATTTTGAAAATCTTACCCATCAAAGTACTTCTCATAGAGAAGGGACATAAAAATGGCCATTGCATCATCCGCTCCTCCATCGTGATCTATCAGCAATTTGGTTTTGCTTGATTCACATATCGATGCCGACTGGAACCTGAAAACACATAAAAATAGACTAATGAAAGACTAGTGTCCATTTGCATCAACTAACACTATGACGACCTCTGTGGCGCAGTGGGCGAAGGCCCGCCTGAGACGCAGAAGGTTGCGGGTTCAATTCCTGCCACGGGACAAATGTTTGTATCTGCAAATATTTGTCTCGGGTCTGGGTGTTTTCTATGTATAATATGTATGTATTTACAAAAAAAAAATGTATATAAGTAGTATATCAGTCATGTAGTTCCCATAATACAAGCTCTGCTTAGTTTGGGGCTAGATGATGCTGTGTGAAAATGTCCAGCATTATTTATTTTATTTATTTATTTATATTATTACGTACTTTTTGATATAGTTTCCTTTATAACAAATCGTTTGTACCTTTATAAGAGAACTTAATAAAATTGCTAGAATACTTATTACCTTGTATGGAAAAGCAATGACACCCTGCCGTCATACAGTGAAAACTAGCTACGGAGGGTCGCCACTTGACTGTGTATAACACAGAAGAGCATTAAGATAGATAAGATAAAATTTTATTCGATAACAGACTTCACAAATAGATCCTACTAGTTGTTGCCCGCGGCTTCGCTCGCGTGGTATGTTAATAAAAGTAGCATATGACTGTCTCCAAACTATGTCCACCAACTTTTGAATGAATCGAACCAAGGATTACAATTTATACAAAGTTTAGAACTCAATTGCACGATAAAAAATACATGTTTCATTATTTATTTTAAAGTTTATGCGAGTTTTGAGTGAATAAAACCAATGAATATTTTTTCCATAGAAACTTTACCACCCTGTTTAACCCCCTTAGGGGTTGATTTTCGAAAATAAGATTAGCCTTTGTGTTATTCCAGAACCTAAACTATCTACATTCCAAATTTCATCAAAACCGGTTAAGTAGTTACGGAGATACGTGGTAATAAACATTCACACACACAGACTCGCATTTATTAAATTAGTAGGATTGAACAACAGTTTTGGTACTTTGTTAATGTTATTCCTGATTGGCACAACATACTCGTAGGTATCCAAACTAGGTAGATACCTGAGTGATGGTATACCTATGCACTCCGCCGGATATTAGGGAATTGCGTTATACAGCTCTTACATTATTAGTATATTCCATGATGCTTACCGGGCACATAGTGCTTACTAGTTGAGCTAGATAGGTACGAAGCCCTGTCCAGTGCTAACGCGCCATCAAACGAATCGTCTCATGACGATTGGTTTGACGCATTGGCCCTAAGGTGAAAAACGGAATATCGATGGGTTTTTAGCCGGTATGCCACCTACCACTAACACTTTGTTAGTGGTCTGGTTGGTGAGCCCGAAAGACAGCCTTGGCTCTCCTCAGGCCAAGGGACATGCGTAAAAGCATTTTCCCATCGGAAAAAAAGATAGGTACGAAGGTGAATCAAGTTGTAACTTACCTAAGTTGGTAGGAAATCGCCTACGGCCCGGTGGCGGTAAGTAAGAATGCAATTGTAATATATACATATATAGGTAGGATTTCTTGACAACAGACCTACTCGACAAGTTAATTATATTCTTCAACAATATAGTTACTTTTATCCTCTAAAATAATATGTACTTAATACTTATAAACAAGTTCCATTCATATGACGAACTACGAATGCGTGTATTATTGGGTAAGTACATAGATATACAAAGATATCATAGATGGAAAGTTTAAAAACCTTTTTTTATTGAATATTTTTTATTTAACTTAATATCTATTCTAAATGAGAAACTATTAAATATTATATTCATCATTTACTTGGGGTAGGTAATATATCCTGTGCGGTTGTCAGATTAAATTTTATTTTTCCATTTCCCTCAATCATCTGTAAACTCAGTACGACAGATAAATAATCACTGTTCTAGGATTTAATAAATGAATCATATTCCAACTACTATTATAAACGCGAAAGTTTGTGAGGATGTATGTTTGTTACTCTTTTACGCAAAAATTACTAAATGGATTTCGATGGAACTTTACAGTTATATATAACTACTAATATACTTTATTGCTAATAATCTCAGTAACGGATGACCCGATTTGCATGAAATTAGTATTTTGTGACCTAATTTAACACATAACACATAGGCGAAAGTTTGTCAGGATGGATGTTTGTTACTCTTTCACGGATTTTGATGAAACTTTACAGTAATATAGCTTTTACATATAACACATAGGCTACTTTTTATCTGGCTCTATACCACGCAGGCGACGCCGTGGGCAGAAGCTAGTAGTTATATTGATATAACTATAATTATCTAGATTACTGACGATAGTCGTTTGTTCATATTTTAGAAAGGATGGTCTTATTATATTTTCGGCTTGATAATCAAATGTCAATACGGACTGGTTAGCACATCTGTATAAACTTGTGCACTTCACATCTCATTATTATCTGTCTTATTTAAACAGTTATTGAAAAATGCCCGTCTGCTAACTATATTTTTGTAGGTACATAACCAAATGAAGATGATAAAACATGAAGATGCTATTGAAAGGAGAGTTGAATTTGGTAATTAAGTGAATGGGGTACTGCATTCCTTTATAAGCAGCCGCAATGTGTCCAAGAAGGCACAACTGGCTGTACATAGAGGAGTAGAAGTGCCGACACTTATATTAAGGAGTGAAAGTTGGGTATGGCAGAACAAACACGAAAGAAGAATAAATGCAGTTGAAATGAGAGCTTTGAGAAGTATGAGTGGTTTGACTTTGAGAGATAGAGTGAGGAACACTATGATAAGAGAGCGTTGTGGAGTGAAAGAAGATATAGTGACAAGAATAGAGAAAGGTATGCTAAGATGGTTTGGGCATGTAGAAAGGATGGACGAAAGGAGATTGACGAATCATGTATATAAGGGAAGCGTGAATGGGATAATTGGAAAGGGTAGACCCCGGCGAACGTACTCTGACCAGATTGGAGACGTTCTGGAGTAAGGTCAGGTCAAGAGTACCCAAAACCGGCGAGCATGTATGAAGAATGTAATGAGAGTGAATGAAGCAAAAGAGGTATGTCAGGATCGTAGCAAGTGGAAATCCGTAGTCTCTGCCTACCCCTCCGGGAAACAGGCGTGAGTTTATGTATGAATGTATGTACATAACCAAATTACTTACCCTTTAAGCAAAACCAGCAAAATTATAGGTAAAATGTCTTTCAGCATATTTCACGAGAGTCAACCAATTCACTAAACTCTTAACACTCAATGATACATATATATACCTATTATATATACCTACGTTTGTAACAAAGCAAGATGTAGAACTTTTTAAATAAAATGTTGCATTACATTGTAATTATATTTTCAATTCCTTTTAATCTAATCTTGGATTTATATTTAATCAACAGATTTTATCAACCATCTTATAGGGTGTTGGGAAGCTAATAAATAGGTAAGTATTGCCTTCGAGTTTATAAAGAAGCGCTCTTTACTGTATATATTTTTATTTACAAACAGTATACATTTTAAGCAGTATACAAGGTATACTTAGGATTCTGTAGTCAAGAAGGAACCGTATAGTTTTGCCATCTCCGTCCGTCTATCTGTCTGTAAGTCCGCGGCTTAGCTCAAAGACTCTTAGTACTAGAAAACAGTAATTTGGCATACATATACGACGGTTGACGATCTCTGTGGTGCAGTTAGCGAAGGCCCGCCTGAGACCCAGAAGGTTACGGGTTCGATTCCCGCTGCGAGACAAATGTTTGTATGATTTGCAAATGTTTGTCTCGGGTCTGGGTGTTTCTATGTAAAATATGTATGTATTTACAAAAAAAAAGTATATAAGTAGTATATCAGTCATGTAGTTCCCATAATACAAGCTCTGCTTAGTTTGGGGCTAGATGATGCTGTGTGCAAAAATGTTCAGCATTATTTATATTAATCATGCAGACAAAGTGGTAAAATAAAAACCATTTTTTTTTAATCCGACTTAAAGTTCCAGATTTATTATAAGTAGATAAGTTACCTGTTCTCTACCCTCTCGTGGATGCTTGTGTACAGGTTACGTAAACGCTTTCCAATAGGTGGGCCCAGTATGTTTTTTTGCCACTTTAGTAGTACCAAAATTAAAAAAAATAGGTGTGTTTTTATGAGAATGGAACTAGGAACGAGTTTTAAAACTAATTCGTGATCACATTTTTTCGCTTTCATGTGATTTTGATGTGGCCCTTCTGAAGACACTCTTAGATTTTACTTTGGAAATTACATAATTTATATAATTTCCAAAGCAAGATCTAAGATTTAAATGAGGCACGTTTAATCAGAAGATTAAGGGAGCTCGAATTATCATAAAGTAGACTAGTATACCCATGAGTAGAGCAGGGGTCAAACCACCCACCTACTGTCAAAATCCTCATCAAACTTGTATATTAGGAAAACCACCACTGTTATTGTCACCACAGCTGCGATTGAAAACGTTCCGATATAAGCAGCTTTCTTCCACATTTTTCATCAGAATTTCATTAATGCAATTTAGAGTGTGAAACAACTTCCTGAAAATGAATGAAACATCTATTTACAACATATGCAAATAACGAGCTCATGTTTAGTTGGGTTTTAAGGGCTTTGAAGCCAAATGGCGGAAACGGAACTCATTATAATTTCGACATAATCCGTCTTAGTTTTTCATGTTATTTATATAAATGTTTGCATGTTCTGTAGATAACTGTAACCTAACATTTGTTAACAAATGTTAGGTTAGTGTTCTGGTACTACGGTTCATACTCGTAGTCTCCGATACATAATGTATAGCATATGAAATCCTAGTGTGGGTTTGGACTATGTATGTGTCTGATAGGTTAAACTTTTTGCCCGCGGCTTCACCCGCGTGGTATGTTGATAAAAGTAGCGTATGACCGTCTCCAGGCTTCAAACTATGTCCAAACCAAATTTCATCACAAATGGCTCAGCGGTTTAGCTGTGAAACATATAGATATTTCCGATATTATTTTACTAACTTAATTGGTATTTATCGTTATATAATATTATAACGCCAAATCACACAATATCATTTTAAATTGTAGACTATGTATTATTTTGATGTATAAGCTATATTACTGTAAAGTTTTATGAAAAACCGTTCAGTATCCGTTCAGTGTATCCATCCATCCATCAATCCTCAAAAACTTTCGCGTTTATTATTGTAAGTAAGATACTTATAACATAAAAAAATAATTTACTTTATTGTTTATTTAAACTAAGTTTTGAGTGAATCGAATTAAAATACAAAAATCCATACAAACTATAGTAGTTACAAACTATAGTTAGTGGGTAGTTTAAAAAAATAAAAAAACACGTTTTCTATTTTTATTATAAAATTTATTTCTACCGGGCTTTAAGCGAATCTAACCAAGGAATAAAATCATCCATATAAACTTTACCACCCTGTTTAACACCTTTAGGGTTGGATTTTAGAAAATTAGATTAGCTTATATGTGTTATTCGATTAGAAAACCGACTGAGAAGTTACAGAGATACGTGGTAACAAATATTCGCACACACAGACTTTCGCATTTATTATATTAGTAGGATAGGATTTACTAGGCTACAATCTACTAGACTTTAGAGTAATGAAAGTTGTGTCACCATAATGTTTTAATCTTGTGTCCTAGAAGTCTGTAAGAAAAATATCGAGTAGTAGGTATTTGATAGAAACTGCCTACAAAAGTTAGTTTGAAAGATTTTCAATGCAAACTAGCTTATTGTGTCTTCACCAGTCTTCTCTCTCATGTCTTACCAAACCCATAACCCTATTAGCTCTTTACAACTGTAACATTTCATGAGGTATTGTATAATTACGCAACAATACCCAATAAAATACATAATCTATAATTTCTTGTTTCAAGAAGTCTTTGTAAATTCTATTGACGTCATGAAATGTAAGTCATGCTCACGATAAACGATAAAATGGCGTAATTAAAATAATTGTTTCAGTGATAAAACCAAAACCTGCTACTAGTAGGTTAATATGTATCATAGAAACATCTTTATCTCGGTAGGTAACGTTTTAAATTAACGAGGTAGGTATGCTAATGACTATCATTTCTATTGCATTACCTATATCTAATGATGATCCAAAAAGAAAGGTAGGTATGTCTTAAAAGAGGCCAATCTAGAAAGTTTTGCCATATTATGTCAAGGCGTGGTCTTGTTAGACAAACAAAATCAAACATACGCTCATCACAGTATTAGACCAAGTAGGGGGAGTACCCCCTACTAATGAGAGGGGTCATGTTTAAAAATTTCGTAATTTCATTTAAACTTACTTAGACGAAGTTGTTAGTTGTGTAAAACAGGTACGACATTTTTAGTTTATGGGCAAATACGGAACCCTACACTGCATATGGCCTGACTCGCACTTGGTCCTTTTTTATGAGCTGAGAGATCATAACATCTTTATCGAACACTCAACTATCAATGACGCCGATTCTCTAGTATTTCTCTACAACAACTAAACTGTCGCTCTCTTTACTGATAGTGCACACAATAATGTTACTCCTGTCAAATAAGTTTACGCGTCACTCTCCTTCGTGGTTATAGTCAGCCAGCATATGTTAAAAAATCACGACTAAACTTGTATGGAAACTCAAATCTAACCAATTTGAGCACTAAAATGTTGTCTATCTCTTTTTATTGTTAGGAAAATAAAGCGATAGATAAAATTACGTTTAGTTGGTGTTATAACTTTTAAAACTATCATGGTTTGAACATAATTTTTACTAAAAAAACCCTTATGTACCTTGATTTGTGAGTTTGAATGTTTCCCGATATTTCGGCACAGTTGCATGTACCATCACGGGAGGAACTTAAGTCGTTGCGGGTTTTGAATATTAGTGGCAGACAAATCGTTCTACCCTCTTTCCCATTATTTTATTGCGAAAAATACCACTACCACCGGTTCCACTGTCACATTCAGTGGGTGTTGTACAAGAGAATAGACAAAGTCTTGTCGAAAATATAAATTTCAGTTAAATACAGACCTCACCGACATTCTGATATTTTCATCTATCGCTGATTAATAGCCGACAGTATCTTGACATTTCAGCTCAAAGTTAAGACCCTCAAACATTTTATCACTCAGTACACGTTTTAGCTTCATTATCAATTGACAGCATCTTGCTCATCAATCGCTCCAATCGAATTGCTTTTTAGGGATCCGAAGCCATGAAAACGGAACCCTAAAGATGCAGATAGGTGCTGAATCAAAAACCTTTTGACACAATAAAGTAGCTACATGTGAGTTTAAAAACAACTATACCTACCATCCTACTATCCTACTAATATTATAAACATGAAAGTTTGTGAGAATGGATGTTTGTTCCTCTTTCACGCAAATAATACTGAAAGGATTTTGATGAAACTTTACAGTAATATAGCTTATACATCGGAATAACACATAGGCTACTTTTTATACCGGGTACCACGCGGGCGAAGTCGTGGGCAGAAGCTAGTACTATTGTAAACGCGAAAGTTTGTGAGGATGGATGTTTGTTCTTCTTTCACGCAAATACTATTGAAAGGATTTAGATGAAACTTTACAGTAATATAGCTTATACATCGAAATAACATAGGCTACTTTTTATACCGAGTACCAGGCGGACGAAGCCGTGGGCAGAGGCTAGAAAACTCTAAAAATAGTAATTTTACCTGACGTTTCATTGATAGTTTTCAGGTCCTTCCCAGCGTTGTTCTAAGACCATAAACAAAAGTTAAAGTTGAAGTTGTTCTAAGACCTTTCCTCTGGAGCACGACCTAGTAGAGCGAGAGAATATTATACCAAACCAAGATAATAACGTTAAAATAATGAAATATTAATATTAAAATAATGATATAAGATGTTATATCATAATATGTTCGTTGATTCAAATAACTATTGACTTTCCTATCCCGAGAGCTAGCAACAAATTTAAATAATCAAACTCTGAATAAAATTGTTAGAGTCCCTGATCGCAGATGATACTAAAAAAAAACCTTCCGATATTAAAAAAAAAACTAATACTAAAATAAAATAATGTTGGAAATTTTCACGTAGCATCATCTAGCCCCAAACTAAGCAGAGCTTGTATAGTTTAACATTGATTTATCCTTTAACCCGCAATGACTGAAGTCCGTATATATAGGTATGAGAAACATAAAAAGGTGTTTTTATGTTTTTGCTTGTTTGTCTTTTCGTCTGTTTTCGGTTGATCGGATTGCAATGCGGTTTTTACAATCAAGATGTTTTAGTAGTCTTCAAGAATGTTTCAAAGATAATATTTATATACATTTCGGGGGTTTAAATTTTTTGTAAAAAAGTATTTTATTACCCACAACGACAGGATATGCGTTTACTATATAAAGTTGTTTGTGTGTGTTTGTTTGTTACAATTTACGCCTGAAATACTTATCTAATTGAAAAGCGGTTTCTTTAATTGATTTTCAATACTTCAAGGATGGCTTTAAGATAAGTTGTATTGCTACAAGGCACGAGGGGCACTGCGATTGACGATGGAAATACAGATCGAGCACAGATAATAATATCTTTGAGGATTTTCCAATTTTGTAAACAATAAACATAACTTGTTGCCCGCGACATATGAAACTCGTCTATGCGTTAGACGTCTCATTTGACTCATCACGCCTTAAAAGATCCTGCAGGGTTGATCGTTGAACTTTGAACCCCTTGAGAAGCGAAGAAAGCAAATTATTCGATTGAAATGATTTTTACACTCCATTTGTATGAATTCAAGGATGACTTAAGGATGATAAGCTTAATTGCTACTAGTCACTAGAAGGCGCTGTAATACACGATATAAAACACGTCAGTAATGATGAAATTTTGTAAATATATATTTGTATCATGTATCTTCTTTTATGAATACGGAACCTCTTATTTTTAATTTACAGAATCCACCTGCGGTGCAGATCAACATCGTAAGAAACTTGATGCTGGCTTCCAGATATTCAAACAGATATTGCTTGTTGCATCAGAGATAACTGATCTTCTTGTTTATCAGGTTTTATGATTATGATAGTAGAATAGTAGAATTAACAAATCAAATACAATAAACAATGTACACAGATTTACAACAATATATACAGGCGACCTCTGTGTCGCAGTGGGCGAAGGCCCGCCTGAGATGCAGAAGGTTGCGGGTTCGATTCCCGCCGCGGGATAGATATTTGTATCATCTGCAAATATTTGTCTCTGGTCTGGGTGTTTCCTACGTATAATATGTATGTAGGTATTAACAAAAAAGTATATAAAGTAGTATATCAGTCATGTAGTTTCTATAATACAAGATCAGCTTAGTTTGGGGCTAGATGATGCTATGTGAAAATGTCCAACATTATTTATTTATTACTAGCTTCTGCCCACAGCTTCGCCCGCGTGGTACCCGGATAAAAAGTAGCCTATGTGTTATTCTGATGTATAAGCTTAAAACTGTAAAGTTTCATCAAAATCCGTTGAGTAGTTTTTGCGTGAAGGAGTAACAAACATCCATCCTCACAAACTTTCACGTTTATAATGCCCCTTGTACCCAAACACCTGCACGAGTGATAATCTAATCAATCCAACAATCAATTCTATTAATGTGGACAAATATCTTGTAAATAAAGTTTAAATTGTAGAATCGTTACCACTAATAACTGTACAGAGTTCAAAGTCATGTCTGATGCACGAAAAAATATTCTGGATTCCATTGAGGTATTTTATTCACCTCTTGTGCTTACAATTTTCATGGGACTGTTTACGACGACGACAGGAGTCCGTTATGCGAGGTTCTTTCCATAAGTGGTTCTTTCTTTATCTATTACCTATCTCCGAAACATTTTATCGGATTGTAATACGGTTTTTCGCTATCGATTTATACATATTTAAACACATGCCACAAGCATGAGGGGAAGGCAGAGACTGCGGTGCTCGCCGGTTAAAGCTACTCTTGACCTGACCTTTCTCCAGAACGTACCAATTTGGTCCGATTGCACTCGCCGAGGTCTACCCCTTCCAACTGTCCCTCATAGGTATACAAACCTTGGCTAGGAATTCAGGAATTCATATAGCTTTATTCCAATTAATTCATTGAATTCCTTTATAACATCGTTTCATTAACATGAGGAAGTTCCTTCTAACATCGCCTTCTAGGGAAACAATGTAGAAAGGTACTTGCCCTCTTATATCGTAATGAGGTAGTTAGTTGCATACCTACATAGACGACCTCTGTGGCGCAGTGGGCGAAGGCCCGCCTGAGACGCAGAAGGTTGCGAGTTCCCACTATATTTGTCTCGGGTCTGGGTGTTTTCTATGTATAATATGTATGTATTTACAAAAAAAATGTTTATAAGTAGTATATCAGTCATGTAGTTTCTATAATACAAGCTCTGCTTAGTTTGGGGCTAAATGATGCTGGGTAAAAATGTCCTGCATCATTTATTTATTTATTTATAGACATGTACGTATGTATGTGCCAAATGTAATGTTTGGGCATTCCAATGTCTATCCCTACTTGGTATACTCTATACAAAAAAATGTATATAAGTAGTATATCAGTCATGTAGTTTCTATAATACAAGCTCTGCTTAGTTTGGGGCTAAATGATGCTGGGTAAAAATGTCCTGCATCATTTATTTATTTATTTATAGACATGTACGTATGTATGTGCCAAATGTAATGTTTGGACATTCC
Organism: Perizoma flavofasciatum; assembly: GCA_958496245.1. Classification (NCBI taxonomy): domain Eukaryota; kingdom Metazoa; phylum Arthropoda; class Insecta; order Lepidoptera; family Geometridae; genus Perizoma; species Perizoma flavofasciatum. The sequence goes on from OY292423.1 coordinate 11,789,497, forward strand.
AATGTCTATCCCTACTTGGTATACTCAAAGTTCTACTGAAATATGTACCTGAGAATATCTACGGGGAATATTACAGTTGTGAGTTAACTTGTTTGTTATGTTGTTAGTAAGTAAGATACGGTCATTTGTGAGAATTTTCAACATATTTTTATTATTTCGCTTTCTCGATCTTATCAAACCTTTATGTGATTGTTATTTTCAATTTCTTTGTGATAGGTAAACTGATTTGTTGTGTTCTACTATCGCTAAGTGATAAAATTTGTTACCTGCATGAGTATACATTAATTGACTTCAATACATAAGAGTTGTGGTAGAATATTAATATTGCGATTCCATGTAGGAGGGATGTTAACGAGGTCCCGGGGTAAATCCGTATGCATATTCTCGGCAGAAATTTTTGACAAATGTTGAAATTTTCTGTTATTGTAATTCTATATCTAAATGATATAATATTATATAATTTAGTCAAAAATTCAAAATTCAAAAATTGTTTATTGGAACATAATAAAAAGTAGGTACCTACATAAATACAAAGAAAACGAAGGTGACTTCAAATAGTTATAAAAAACTGTGGCGCAGTCACCAACGCCCACCTCCTAATGTTAGTGTTAGTTAGGTACAGCATGTTCCTAATTGGAAACAATTTGGTTAAAGAAAACAAATATATTTTTTTTTTTACATCAGTAGGTAGTATATAATATAAAGTTTAGTTATATTTAATGTTTGTGAGTCAGACTCATTAACAGAAAATTTCAACATTTGTCATAAAATATTATGTTAATTCAATACATTTGTGTTTCGAAATGAGTGAACTACATGGATAGATCCTTAGCTATACGGATTTGACCCAGTCTCCCCTTCTCCTGATAATGTATTTATAAACCAACTAACTTGTATGACTTATATCCCATTGAAAATAACGTGTCAAAATATGTATGCCGCCAAATATAACTTTTTTCGCAAAATGCTTTAAACAGTTTTTTTCCCTTTATATGTATATCGCTGCGCGTCTAGACATTGTGATATATCCTGATTATTATATGATGTAAAAAAAGGATTAGAAAATGGCTTCTTACTCTAGACTATGACGGAACAGAAAGTCTTCTGGAAATTCAAACCTGACTTTCGATCTGGTAGTTCCGATATGTTATTTACTCCCTCACTCAAACCTCTCCTCCCCTCCCACACCCAATATACCTACTGCACAAGTACTAAACCCACAACACTCTTTCTTTATACCCTATTTGACTATGAATTCGGGCCTTAAACTCTCAAATTTCCTACGAAAATGTGCAAGGCCCATCATGTTTGTTAGTTGCAAGATAGGTTTATCTTTTTTTTTTTTTTTTTTTTTGTTTTCTCTGTTTATGTTAGTTTTATGGAAATCGATTTATCTGTAACCGGCCTCCCGCGATACAGGCTCAACCTAGTGCGGGGACCAACCAGCAACTATATTTGAATAGTAATTCTATATTTTTTGGTAAATAAATATATTCGTATTTGTATTTAGAAAATATTTTTCCATCTCACAAACCCGCCATCTAGTGAATCGTCATAGAAACTTTTCCAGGCCGGCCGCCTAGCTTGGGAGTTTCAGCATTTCAGAACCTGTCGTCCCAGTTAGGTTCTTATATTTTCAACAGAGGGCGCTTTATGGTATTTATGAAAAAAACTACATTGCAGTTTAATTATAAAATTTATTTTATTGTGTGTACGTTTTGGATAAAAACATAATTTTTGTAATTTTGCACAGCAACTTAATTCAATCATCTAGCTCATTGAACGGTAGGAAGTCTGCCTGTAAGAAAATAAAATGATTAGCATTAGAAGTAGTACAACCTATTTTTACAAACGTAATATTTTATATTATTGTATTTTTTTTATCAGTAGAGTAATAATATTTTGTGTATATTATTATTCTACTGACAAAATGGCTAAGAATGGATGTCTAAAATGTTTGTTGCCAGTAATATTGTAAAACGGCTGACCATAATTTGTATGAAAGGAAATTAGCGTCTGCCAAGATAAAATTACTTATGCACATTGTACAGGTACTAGTAAAGAACTCTATGTAATTGTAAACAGGTTGTTGCAATTTTCTTAATTCAGCTGTTTTCATTGAAGAAAATGGTAATAAAAATCAGCTGTTTTCGGTATGGTTACCGGTTTCAAAAACATCATATTCGTCTAATAGTACTTAGTCAAATAGTCCAAAATACAGCGTATAAATATTATCAGTACAGTTGGTACATAACCACCAATAACCTAACAGTAACAAAAAAAAATGACATATGACATATCCTAAGGTTGGCTGGAAGAAATCGCTTTCAGCGATAAGACCGCCCATTGTGCATTTCTTTTTTTGTTGTTCTTTTATTATGTTTCTGTGTTTATACTGTGAATTGGTGTTATGCACAATAAACTATCTATCTATCTATCTATCACAACATTTAGGTACAGCGATTTCCATAGGAGGACTGACTCACTCTATTTATCATAAATGTCTATCCCAAACATCATGCTGAGTTACAAATACATACAAAACTTGTCGAAATGGTTAATGTTATTTTTGTATGGAAATCAACTCGATACGATCAACGTTTTGTTGTTGTTATAAACTCAGCATAGACCCTCAGGTACCTATATCATGCGACTTTGACAGTGTCGTCGACGCCCTGCGCTGTCGGTCGAACCGGACTTCTTCGGCCTGTCGTCAGTCAGCGATTTACTTCAACGACCATCACCTCGTCTAGCCAAGTGTCATGCCCGACTCCATCTGAAGTCGCCCTGTCACCAACGCTAAAGACTTTCATCTAACGTCGGATTTCAGAGTTGAGTTCTCAGTCGAGAAGCGTTCTGCCGAGCATGGCTCGCTCTAGGGACCTTACCTGATGATAATACCACCAATGCCTCAAATCGTCTCCATCCATAGATTCTGAAGGGAGATGTTCTTCGTGATCTGGCGCGTCAGAATTGAATATTATGTGATTGAAAGCATCCTGAAATAAATTTAGCTAAGTGTGAGTGAGACACGAAAAAAGGCAATTGTAAAATAAATAAATGTGGAAATGAGTGGCGTGTTTTTGGGATCGATGTACTTTTGTGGATTTGCCTTGCGGAGTTCAACAGTTACGAAACAGATACTTTGTTTACCACAGATGTGGTACCAATATCCTGCATATTAATTTTGGTGCAGGTTAGAGTGATAATCTTACGTAGGTCTATTTTTTAAATATATATATATAATAGGTAATAGGTATATATGTTATTATATATTGCTGTAGTATGTTTTATGGATAATATTATTTAAGGTAGTTTACACAAAGTATAAAGTACACCCCCGGCCACTTCAAAATCTTATATAATCCTCTCCATCCAAAGGTTGTCTGGAAGAGATCGCTTTTAAGCGATAAGACCGCTCATTGTACCTTTATCATGTGTGTTTCTGTTTATTTCGTTTGTATCTTAAGGTGTACAATAAAGTATTTTCATTCATTCATTCATTCATTTTTTTATTTTATATTAGTTCGACACTATCCCGCTTAATAGGAAAGTGAAAAGTGTGACGTGGTAGCAACAAGCGAGTGTCAAAACCAGAGCCGCTAAAAAATATCTAATGGCCAAAACTGACTTGTATACCTACTATTCAAAGCTTAATATCATTCCGACACCAGCCCCTTTTTTCACAACCTTCCTTCGGGTGGAAATATATCTCTGTTCTTATTAAGAAAACATATCATTTATGATTGAGACAAAGCTATTCCTCTCCATACAAATGTTTGCTGTAAGAGATCGCTTTAAGCAATAAATCCTCCCATAGTTCTATTAATTTGAATATGTTACTATGTTGTATAATTCTGTTGTACAATAAATTATTCTCATTCATGAATTCATTTAAAGCTGAGGCCAGAAACCAGTCGTCTACTCAAGGTATATAACCTACCTTCGATTTCCAGTACCACGTGTGTTTCCCAGCTTTGTCTTCTGAGGGCTCAGTAACCTCGTAGCTTTGTTTAATATCACTACCATCTGTATTATGAGGTGGAAGTGACTTTCCTAAATTATTATCATCATTGATATCGCCTTGTGGATCTTTTGTGATAATGTTATCCTGACGTCTTTTGGAGTTTGTCGCATAATGTAGCATTTTTTTCAAGAATAACATAGTTTTCTGAAAGAAATAAAATATTTGTAATCAGAGTAGTTCGTCTGTTGGTCGTGTGTTAAACTAGTGACATAGCTTGAGGAATGGTTGTAAATGTTCTGAAATTATATCAGACCAGTTAAAGTTAAGATTAAAATATAAGCATCGCCCTATAGTCTAGAAATTATAGGGCGATTCCATACAATTAGTAACGGAATTGAAAAAGAGTTTAACAATAATTATCATTCACCGAGATAGATGCAGTGGGCTAGCTCACTTATTGCAGTGCCCTCTATTGATAAGTAGCACTAAACCCTAGGTAATACAAAACGATTTTACATTATCTATTACAGGTGCTAACTTAATGGCTTCTAAGAACTGGTACAAAAATGTCAATAGTCACGCGGCGAGATGGACAAATGACATTGCAAGCATCGCGGGACAAAACTGGCTAAGGCTGTCGGTTGGCTAAGAATTTTGGATGAAGTAATATTAAACGATTTTACATTATCTATTACAGGTGCTAACTTAATGGCTTCTAAGTACTGGTACAAAAACGTCAATAGTCACGCGGCGAGATGGACAGACGACATTGCAAGCATCGCGGGACAAACCTGGTTGAGGCTGTCGGCTGGCTAAGAACCTTGGATGAAGTAATATAAAACGATTTTACAATATCTATTACAGGTGCTAACTTAATGGCTTTTGAGTAATGGTACAAAAAAGTCAATAGTCACGCGGCGAGATGAACAGACGACATTGCAAGCATCGCGGGACAAACCTGACTGAGGCTGTCGACTTGCTAAAAACCTTGGATGAAGCAATATAAAACGATTATACATTATCTATTACAGGTGCTAACTTAATAGCTTCTAAGTACTGGTACAAAAACGTCAATAGTCACGCGGCGAGATGAGCAGACGACATTGCAAGAATCGCAGAACAAACCTGGCTGAGGTCTTGCGACAGCCTCATGGCACGTGTAAGTCAGCTGTAGTGGGATTCATGAAGTGTGATTCACTTGATTGAGGATTTTCAAATGAGGGTTACCTTCAAAGAAAGTTTTACTTACAGCACTCGTATGCAGTCTGCTAGTGAGTGTGCGTTTAATGTTTTGGTTAGACCGTCCGTGTAGACCCTGGTTTAACCAAGAGTCTAGCATAGGCTGCGTTGGATCAAACTGAAAATAAACCAAGTTAATAAGAGTGGCAAGTAGCAAATGGCATTTAATTAATCGACAACTTTGTCTTGAACTATATGTATGTAGTTTATGCTTAATCACATTTAGAATTCTCTAAATAAAAACGATAAAAACAAATCCTACTTATATTAAAAATGCGAAAGTCTGTGTGTGTGTGTGTGTGTGTGTGTGTGTGTGTGTGTTTGTGTGTGAATGTTTGTTACCACGTATCTCCGTACCTACTACACCGATTTTGATGAAATTTTAATTTTCAAAAATCGACCCCTAAGGGGGTTAAATAGTGCGGTAAAGTTTATATGAAAAAAAAAGTTTGATTCGCTCACAAATCTGTACAAATAAACTTTAAAGTAAATAATGAAATACGTATTTTTTATTTTTTCAAAACTACCCTTTTGGGGTGTGCAATTGAGTTCTAAACTTTGTTTACACTGTAATCCTTGGTTCGATTCATTCAAAAGTTGGTGGACATAGTTTGAAGCCTGGAGACTGTCATATGCTACTTTTATTAACATACCACGCAGGCGAAACCGCGGTCAACAACTAGTTATTAATAAAAATCACTAAATATAATAAAATAAGAATCATTACAAAACTAGCTTAGAATTTCATTCTCTTTATTATAATAATTACCTCCTCATCATAATCAGTCTGGCTCGGCTCAGCTATGGCCATGACATGATTCTTTTCATTGTAATAATTGTTTTGTTGTAACTGCTGCTTCTTCTTACTGCAAAAAACATGTAAAGTTGCTGAAAATGCTGCAATGAAAAACAATAAATATTTTTTCCGCTCATGTCCCACTCGTTAGTTCTTGGGTAGGGTACTATGATTCTGATTCTGAGCTAGTGGCCCACTCTGGTAATATTAGACATTATAATCAGTATAATATAGTACCATATAGTAGTTTATAGTATAGTATCACACTAGGCGGTTAAGCAATTGGTGTGCTTTTAAGAAAGTTTCATTGAATCTAAAAGGAAAGTCTATATGAACTTAGTAACTGCTTCTATAAGTAGTTGCAGTTTACAACTTGTCACGTAGTAAAACGCGGGTATGTGCGAAACATAATATTTGGGCGTGCCTGTGACTATCACTACGCACTGATCATTATTTGAGGATGTCTATCTTGAGTAATATACCTAATCGTGAGTGTATAGCTTAGTATTTACTTACTTGTTAGAGTAAAACGTTGGTACTAATCTATGTTGCTGTTAAGGAAAGAGTCGAAGTTAGTTTTTTTGGACAGCCCATAACTTTATAATACTTATCCCAAAAATTCACCCGCGGCGGGACTCGAACGCGCGACCTGGTACGCCCGCAAATTCTTATAATTTTACTTAACTTTTATAAGTATAAGTATTATTTATTTTTATTTGAATTTATTCGGAAAACAAACAATATTTCAACTAAATAAAAAAATATTTGCTATTTACCATTAGATGATTCGCATATAAGAAACGAAAAAAACGTATTTGTCTGAGTTACTTAAGTACTTACTTAATTACCTAAGTATTATACTTATACCACTTAAGGAAAATTACAAGAATGTGTGGGTTAACACTCTTAAACCTCAACGCCTTAACCAAATACTGTTCGTTATGCCTTTGCCCAACAGTGGCATTCGATTGGTCACCTGCTTTTTCTTGGATTTCGTACTCTATGTCAGTCAGTGCATCTGAACGTGCTTTCAACGTCCGTTGTAGCGCAATGCTGCAAACGCCTAGTGACTTGTTAAAAATCCTATTTGAACCAACCATGAAGGCATACAATTCGATTGCAAAAACGTAAATATTTTAAAAATATTTTCTAAATATTAATATACAATAAAGACACATATTTAATATATTATATTAAATATTAAATATGTGTCTTTATTGTATATTAATATTTTATATTAAATATTAATATTATTTATATTATTGGTAGTGCACGGTGCGAAGCGGAAGGAGAAAGTCGGGACCACTCACTCTGATGAAGATACAATATGAATTAATATTAATATAAGTGGTTTTAGCTTATCCAATATTAAACTTACCATTCCATTCCCATCTTGCCTATTTGACGTAATATCTCTTTTATTTATCAGTTTAGCTGGGAAAATCTTGACCATTCTTTTCACAGTATTTCTGTAATAGAAAATAAAACTGGTATTTTTTCTGTACTATTGAATTTAAAATAATCAGAAAGAGACAAATACAAAGTCTAAAAAGTATTGTCTATATTTGTATCTACGTGTGATAATTTACTTCTAGAATCTAGTTAAAAACAGCCCCCGAGCACTTCACGGTATCGAGTAAGTGCTAAATGATACTTTCGGTTGGTACTTCATCGACTGACCCTGGTTGTCTGTGACATTTAGTGTAATCAAGGTCTTCCTTTAACTGGCAAGTGTAGTTCCTATCCCCGATCCAATAGACATAGATTATATAGTTTTGACCACGTATGAAAATGTATAGGTACATATAAATTTTCATACGCCCAATAAATTCACGCTAACTTTGACAGCTTAATTTTTCTTTGCCGTCACTGCGCCAGTTCTACCAGGCCTGAATGCAGAAAAGCAACGAACTACCGATCTAAGAAATTTAGCTACATGCTACCAGATAAAACTTACAGACAGTGCTCTATATTCTTTGACACCCTTTAGCTGTTCACACCAACGTTGCCTATACGCTGGCTATCGTTGGCGGCACTTACGGGGCCCGTTTAGTGGACGGAAAGTCATCACCTGCCTATTCTATGTCTGATTTTAATTTGAGTCGGAATTGGCAGGTGCCGTTTCATCCTACATAGCCCAGCAACCATTCCTTAAGCATATAATCCTGCAATAGCCCAGTTTATCACCCAATACTTCCAATAGTTTCATCAGTCGCCATCCACAAAATAGCGTTTTTTATATATTGTAACGTACAAAAAGGCGTCTTAGCCTCTTGTTAGCTTCGGCTCCTCTAATGCCTGTAAAAGCTCCTGCCTCATAAGCCTGAGATTTTAAATAAATAATAAGGATTGTATTGTAGAAACTGCATGACTGATATAACTAATTTTATACTTTTTTACGTTGAATGATTTGAATCGCGTTTAAAACATTTTCCAGGAGTTTGCATATATAAAATACCTCCCGACAACAACTGACGTTTATGGACCCCGGGCAAGTGAATCAGATGGATCAGCCCTGTGGAAGATCTTTCCCTTTGCAAATGGAAGGTACTCCACCGACCGTATTCTCCATATTATCCATCGTGCTGATCCATCTAAACCACTAATCTAACTGGTAGGTACTGACGTGTTCTTCGGTGACTTTTTACGCAACTGTTTGTATGTTTCTTCTTCTGAACTCTAGAAAAAAAACAGTATAGGCATATATTTATCTAACTTAGTTTATATACCTATGTCGTTTTTGTAGATTTTTTGTTCCCTCGTTCTAACACGATAATGCATCAAGCTGAGATAGGGACCTATTTTGAACACATAATTTTTTCTATAGGCTAATTCTTTACTAGTATACCGTGTTTTTTTGGGTTCAAATAAAAATATTCTTTCCTTATTTCTTTATGACTTGGGTATAATAAAATAAGTGATGAACAAAACATCTTACCGAATCTGACTCTGAATTTCCCTGTAATCCAGAAAAATCGTTATCGGTAGAATACCATAGAAGGACCGCTACTAAAAATCTTTTGAGTGTGGGTATAATATTGTAAAACGGGATTTTTTACGACGTACCAAAGATACTATCGGTGAAGACACCGGCTAAGTTTCGACTCATTTTGTCAATTTTCATCAGAGATCGCGACGCTCTCCCTCAGCTATTGCTCCCGATGAAGACTCTCAGAATGAGTTGCAACTTAGTCAACAATATAAAATTACATGAATAATAGGTTAATTTTTTTATAAGTTTATTGACACTAACTCCCGTTAGTGATAGGTCCTAGTCACCATTTTTACAGAAGATACCCGTTCTAGTGGAACAATTTAAAGTTCTAGTGGGTCCTGTCAAAACGTCTTACCTCCACGAGATCCGTAGGCATTCTACGAAAGCCACTATACATCAGCCTTTCGTTTCTGCCATCATATCTGAAAAAGCTATTCATAAAGCAATAATCCAATCCACTGGAGTGGAGTGGAGATGTTTTATTAAATAATAAAATTGAGTTTATATATATGGTACAGGATTTATTATGAACGGAGTGATTCCGATCATGAAGGAAACAAGTTTTCCTGAATAATAAGATTAATTTTCCAATTTTTACTAGCAGGAAAATAATTTGAAAAAACATTTTACCAACTGTTTTTGGCTGTGTACCAACTCTAAGACTACTTATAATTGAAAAACATCTTTGACATCGGAAACCATACCTAAAACCTGAATCTTACTACCATTTTCTTCAGTGAAAAATATTGAATTTACAAAATTTGTAGAACATTTTTTTTCTTGTTATTCTCGAGAACGAGTGCACCCTCCCACATTAGGGATTACATACTACTCTGGGACACGCTGTATCATGTGAGCAGATATACCACCTATAGTCTATTCTATAAAAAAGTTGTCAAAGCTCATCGAGGCTACGCCACTTTATTCTTTATTGTACACACAAATAAATACTTACAAAAAGGCAGAATTAAATTATATGTACAAAGGCGAGCTTAACCTTAAAAAAGAGTTTTCTTCCAGCAAACCTTGTGCTAGAGAAAATAATGAAACAATACTACAAAATAAAAAAAACATATATAAATATATGTATAAATACTTTATTGATAAGAATGGGTGTATGTTTATATCACATCAATTTCTGTGTTTGCTGAAGGTGACAAGAATAACTGACTATGAACAGAAAATTACTACGAGTATATATTACTCTCCGTCGGTTGGCTCATATAATAATTGGTTTAAACTTATATAAGGGAGAAATAGCATTAGCGATAAGGCTACTCGTTATGTAATTTATGATTCCTTTGTATAGTTTTCATTCATTCATTGACATGCCGATTGCCGACATCATTCTCTGTATGGAAAAAGTTAAGCAAAATAGCTTTCAGAATTGAAAACTGCTGGTACGTATAGGTTCTTGATCAGAAACTACCCTCTTATTAAACTAGCAAAATGGCAATGGAAACGTTTATTTTTTATTTTATTAAATAACTTAGAAAAAGTTTTCGATAACTTTCCCATTTTCAAGTTAATCAGTATCATCGCCTTGTTTCCTTACGGGGTAGGAAACTGAATAACATTCAGCCGACTGATAATATTGATTAATCAGACTCACCTAATGCCCAGGTTATTTATATTCCCATACACCCCCGCCCCATTTTCCATCTCCTTATGGGGGAACTTCACAGCAGACTTCAGCATGCCAAGCGCAGGTCTGAGGAGTGTATGTCCCGGTAGGATGGGTTCCGCCTCAGGCAAGTGGCTTGGGAAGGAGGGAGCACCAAGGATCACTGATCCTTCTTCTTGCATGTTGTATCGTCTCTAAAAAGATATGTGCATCTTAACCTAAATAAAGTCAGTTAATCGTTTAAAGGGTAAATTGCACGTTTTTATAACAAACGCCCAAGAGATAATATACAAAAATAAAAACATACTTAATTAAACTTTATGAAAAGGCCTAATATATTATGTCGGATTATTTAGATTAAAGTTGCACCAACTAGATGAAAAATGTAGGTAACTATTGTTTTGTAAATGGATCATATAAAAGAATAAATAACTTTGTTTTTTTACTTTATTTCCTGGTTTGGTCATGGAGGAACAGGCAGTAGGTAAAATTTGACATTTCAGAACCTTTCTTTTGAAGAAATAAGTACATCAGTGTCCCAAAAATATCAACCTCTGCGTTTTTATGTGTTAGGTACTTTTGATATGTTTCAGTTTAGTTCTTAATGCTTGAGATGACTACGAATAAAAAATCGAATCTCTAAACAAAAAATAAATATAAACTTATCATAAGTTATCGCCACGAACTGAAATCTTGCGATCCTATAGTTCAAAAACCCCCCTACCGATTATGATCATATGCAAACTTCTTAATTATATAAGTATAACCTACCTGTATACACTATATTCTCGCTGCAGTAAGCAACCATAGTGAAACTCACATGCTAGATTAGATCACGTTCCACCAATCAAACAAAAAGCATACCCGTGTATTAACAGCTCCGATGCCTTCATTTTCTTGCCATCTTCGCTGCAAAAAATATAAAGAGTAAACTCTATTCTCGAAAAATGACTCAGAGATCATTTAAGACTGCACTTCATTTGGCGCTGGCATTCATAATCACTGATGGAGTTAGGGTGTCTGTTTCACTTCCATACAATAAAATTATGTCTTATTTGTTATTTTCCGTTAACCAACTATTAATATGTGAAGTTTATTGGGACTTACAGCAATGTGTTCTAGTTGTTCTCGAATGCTGACTCCATTACAGCACAGAAATGCCTGTAACACCAAGTTTTGCATAATAAAGGAATCTTGTCTACTACCTAGCTAATTTCTATTCCAGTTTGGTCTCTGTTGTCTCCGTGATAGGATATATAAATAGACTGTATAGTCTTTGAGAGAATGATCTGCTGTCCAATCAAAGGAAAACCACAGGGTTTTTTTAAAGCTGGTTGAGATGCAGAGCAGATTTGTCTTTTGAGATTTGGTTGTGAGACCATTTCATAAACATTTTACGATTTCATATCCATGCTTTTATTTCGAACTAGCTGCGCCCCGCGGTTTCATCTACGTAAGTTTCGATTCCGTGGGAATATCGGCGATCTAATTAAATTTTAGAACACAAAAGCTGTTATTGTAACTATGATAGTTACAATAACAGCTTTTGTGTAATAATAATATTTTTGTAGGTAATAATGAATACTTTAATCATGAAGTACTAAATTTTTATGTATCATCAATATTTTTCTCAGCGCACGCCAAATAATAAATTTTATAGGCAAAATTATGCTACATTATTGCAATTTTCTTAAAGATCTCTAAATTATAGCCTATGTTATAAAGAGATCATGAGATCCTGGATCCTCCGGTATCTACCCTCACGATGATCGATGTACAAATAATCCATGTTGCCTTAAATTATAAATTAAATATTTCCGAAAAAATGTGTGCTGCCGGCCACCAGTCCCAAAAGTAAATGTGTGAACTAAACTAGCCAACTAAGTATATACCGAATCGGCTACGGTTTGTTCCAAGTTCAGAGTCTATTATTTTTTACCAGAGCTCAAAATTCAAAGTTTTTTTATATCTTAAAATAGCTAGGTATCTATGTTTTCAAGGTTGTGATAGAAAGAGGCAGATGCCTGAATCTAATTCACGTCTGTGACTAAATAGTTTTTGGTATATTGGAACGGTATAAATAAACCATCCAGATATCCGGTTCAGAACTTTTAGCTTCCTCCGACAGTCTAACCTAACCGGCCTTAACTTCGTCCAGGTAATTCGAGAAACCTGGTCGTGATAATCTCGGCTTTCAATTAGTACCTACTTGGCCTCGTGTAGTAAGGTGTAATTTAAATAGAAAAAAGCAGGTGAGGCGTACGAAGGTAAGTACACATGGTAAGTACGACCTACGAACATTATAGTTTCCTTTTTACAAACGTGAATTAGGCAGAAATATAGTAGGAAGTAGGTTAGGACACTAGGATTACTGATACATAGTTATTGCGTAGATCTTGAGTCTAAACATTTGTGATGTCCAAGTGATAGGTTGCCAGCCCATAATAGTATAAGAATTAAAAAGATAAAATTGATATTAACTCGACTAGTTTATAAAATTGTTAAGGTGCCTAGGTAACTACTGATTAAACTTCTTACGTTCTCATAGAATCACATCATATAGAAGAAATATTTATTTTAGTGATGATGCAGGGCAAACCATTTATACACCTAAAGAGGCAAACGGGCATGCGTCCCAACGGTTTACGTAAGATAGGGTAACCACGTTGCAGATGATACAAACATTTATCCCGCGGCGGTAATCGAACCCGCAACCTTCTGTGTCTCAGGCGGGCTTTGCCCACTGCGCTACAGAGGTCGTCTTTAGTAATAAAAAAACAGAGTTCAAATCACCTACCAAAGTAAACTAATTACATAAAATAAAAACTTACACTCAACAATACGACCAGTTGTAACGTCAGATACATCTCACAAGCGATCGTTTGCATGACGCAATTAAAATCAGTGAGATTAATTTCTCGGCGAGTCTAATCCACCATGAAATGACTTCAGTGCAAACAATATTCCGCATTTCGAATTTCCACTTGACTCATAAAAGATTGTCTCGAGAGGATTGTGCGGGTGTGTGTTCTATTTAATTGTTTTGTAGAACTCTGTTGAAAAACACGATGATAAAATAATATAAGTATAACAGCAAATTTCGGCTTTAGAATATTGTTCTAGTGGTAGGTAAAGCTCTGCTTAGTTTGGGGCTACATGATGCTGCGTGAAGAATATCCAGATTTATTTATTTATTTACTAGCTTCTGTACACGGTTTCGCCCGCGTGGTACCCAGATAAAAAGTAACTTATGTGTTATTCTGATGTATAAGCTATATTACTGCAAAGTTTCATCAAAATCTGTTCAGTAGTTTTTGCGTGAAAGAGTAACAAACATCCATCCTCACAAACTTCCGCGTTTATGATAGTAGTAGAATTAGTAGGATTTCAATTAATATTTAGAATGCATGTAAGAAAAAATCTTGGAATGGTCAACAAAACGTCAGCAGGAGAGTACAGTACGTGGTATATAAGCCATGTTGGCCTAGTGGGCGGTACCTCGACTTGCAACCCGGAGGTCGTGAGTACAAACGTGGTCGTACCAATGGAGTTTTCAACCCGAAAAATGTATTTGTGCTCAAAACGGTGAAAGAAAACATAATATCCTAGAACCGATAATTCGAAGTCGATAGGCCTGCAACACGTCATGAGGGATCCTTACTAATTGCAAAACGGCGCGTAAGTTTTAAACTAACTAATTGGTACCCTCTAAGATTTATAGAAATACTCAAACATACTCATCACTGAGTACGTTTGAGGATTTCTATCATGGGAATTTTGGCCACGAGCATGTTTGTGGTATAATCGTGATAAAATTATAAAAAATTACCAACCCACGATAATTTCAATCATCACGATAACAATATTTATTATTATCCTGTGGCAATATACCTGCAACCTTTCTTCTAGAGTACTGTTGGTCTGTGAATCCACAATGCAAAACGTGGAAATGTGCCAAATATAATGTTTGTACTAAGATCGGTCATTTTAATCTTTATAGAATTAACCACACTATTTTAGTGTGGTAAATTTTACAACAAGAATGCATTGCTGCGCTAAAATCTTTTTCACTTATCTAATCCATTATGATAATTCTGCTCGTAAACGAGCCCTCACTGACCTGGTTCAGACAAAGCTTTATTGAGTTTCGACACACGCTTACTTAGTTCTCTAGTAATTTTCTGCTTCTTCTTATGAATAATAGACCTTCATTTGGTCGTAATCTCACCTGATGGTAAGTGATAAAATGGCCGACGATAAAGCATTAAGGTAGAGTCTAGAAGATACCTATTCACTCTTACCTTGAAGATACCCCGATTGTACACGATGTATAAAAACCCATCACTAAGCTAAACGCCACATATTTTATACATCATTGGGAGTATTTTTTCTCTAGGAATCCCACTGGCTCTGGAGATATTGAAGGTTAAAGGTCTTAATTTTTAATTTGTTGGATTCTTTACAGAAATGAATTCCAAGTGCAATTATTAAACTTTCGTTCAAACATTTTTTTTTAATTATCTTAACAAATTACGCATTTGAAGTTCTAGAAAGGCAACGAATATCAAACAAAAGCACACCACAGCTTTGACTCGTACGTGTGCCGGAGCACGTACATATACGCGCAGCGATTATAAGTAGTTTTCCCAGCAATTATTTGGATGGGATTTAGAAAGCCGTCGCACGAATTTAGGTAAAAAAAGGATAGGTGTGAAAGGAATGGACTCCCCTAATTCAACAGTACCACTCCTAAAGTTAGGAATTGTATAGTTTCCGAGAAATTACGTTTTGAAATGACGAATTTTGTAGGTTAAGTACTGAAAAATTCAAATACGATCAAACTTTGGTGAGCCCTATATCCCTAATTTCCACAAATAACTAGAAGGGTTAAATTAGGTTCTGTGACTCACTAACAAGTGCATCAACACGCTGCGTTCGGCTCGTGCTTGTGTTTTTATGTTCCTTGACTTGAACTGAAATGAGTCGGACTAAAATTAAGATTAGGATAAAGTCAATTTCAGTTCTGTCATTCGCCAGACACCGCGCGCCGCGCCGCAGCACGCTTCGCTTGGCTCGTGCTTGTGTTTTTATGTGCCTAGTGGACTGAACAGCTCGCCGAACGCTGCCGCGGCACGCTGCGCTCGGCTCGTGCTTGTGTTTTTATGTTCCCTAGTGGACTGAACAGTGTTGGACTAAATTAAAAATTTAAATAACATTTAAAATTAGTCAAAGGTTGGTCCATTGTAATCATGTATATCATATCAGAATGCAGGAGACAAATTCGCAAATCAAAAAAAGGTAAAAATAAATTAATTCAAAACATACACAGTATTCTCGCGCTTTATTAATGACCATATTTTTATGATTTCCCAGCATGTGCGTTAAAGAACAAGCCTCTAACTCTAGTACCTACATTTTATTTTTCAATACTTAACCTAAAAATGTTTATATATGAATTTCTAGGAAACTTTTTAATTCCTTACTTTGGGAGTGGTACCGTTGGAATGAGGGAGTCCATCCCTTCCAGTCCGTGTGCTTTTTTTATCTAAATTCGTGCTTTCTAAGTCCCACTCAATTATGTTCCCGCAATGATTAACAGTAGGTATGCGTAGATTTTCCTTCGACGTTTTCATTATAAAGGTAGAAACGAAACGTTTGTGCGAATGGGTGGTATACTGACAAGATACCGAGCTGCGTTTAACCCAGATAATGATTTTATGCGAGGGGTATTGTCTGTGAATGCAGTTGAATTTGTCAGCATTGTGTTGCAGGTGCCTTAGGATAAGTCTATACACACTTACCTATGCCGTGAACAAACCTGTCAGTGAATTTCCAACAAAATCTATTTTGCCGATATTGTTTGCAAGCTTGCATCCGAAACATGTCTGATGGCAGGAAGTTGCTTGAATGTGGCCTGCGATGTCACCAGCAAGCTTTCAGTATTGACCACCTTTTGGGTAGGGATTTTAAATGTACCTCCACACTGCTCTTAGTTTAAAAGCGCACCCAATTTTTCTACGTTTTTGTCTTTATTATTACAACAATAGATCTAATGAATTGGCCAAGTTGCAAGTTATACCTGAGTAAATAGTCTAGAGGGAAAGCACAGTGTGGTACTCTTGTACCACAATGTATTCTTATACGTTACGCTCGAAGAGACTATGATAAACTAGCTTCTGCCCATGGCTTCGCCCGCGTTGTACCCGGATAAAAAGCCTATGTGTTATTCTCATGTTTATGCTATTTCACGGTAAGGTTTATCAAAATCCGTTCAACAGTTTTTGCGTGAAAGAGTAACAAACATCCATTCTCAAAAACTTTCGCGTTTATAGCCATTTAACAAATTTCCGTGTTGGCCTAGTGAGCTGTAGACTTCCGATCCGGCATGCCCAAGAACTAAAAATTTGAAGGCATTAGTGTTCCAATAAACGGCGATGGGCTTGCTGTCACGTGGAAAACTAGAAGTTCTATGTTAAACGCGCATGCGTCAAATATATCTTTGGTCGTGTCTCCAACTACCAGAGGGTAGCCAGATACACGTCCAAACATTACATTTAGGATACCAAGCAGGTACTTGGTACCCCGTACTGCGGACTGAGTTTGGATCAACAAATTTAAATGGTTTATCAAATATAAATTTGGAATTTTGACGATGTAAATAATTTTCAGTTATTCGTCCATTTTTTTGTTTTTTATCATCAATAAATAAATAAATAGTTCTAGACAATTTCACACAGCATCATCTAGCCCCAAACTAAGCAGAGCTTGTATTATGGGAACTACATGACTGATATACTACTTATAAACAGTTTTTTTTGTAAATATATACATATTATACATAGAAAACACCCAGACCCGAGACAAATATTTGCAGATAAAAACATTTGTCCCGTGGCGGGAATTGAACCCGCAACCTTCTGCGCCTCAGGCGGGCCTTCACCCACTGCGCCACAGAGGATCAATAAAACCAAACTATACCCTATATAGCACCGCTCTCATATAGACTTTTGATACAGCTCGATCCATTTGAAGAAAAATATTTCTAACATTTTCCTACGAACCAAGAAGAGCCTTTTCAAACTTTTCATACAAAATTTTCACAAATAAACCCATGCAGTAAATTATAATACGAGGAAAGGAAATAAAATTGCGTTTCCGAGTGCAAGAAAAAGTACAAAAGTAAAACATTGTTTAAAAGGCTTCAAAACGATGCACAAATTTTATTGTTAGTTCTAAATCTTGTTCATCTCAAAAGGATTTGCAGTTGATGTCGTTTTTTTCTCATTTTAATGTTTCTGTCGAGTTTGTTTTGAAACTTCTGGTTTTTAGTTAATTTATCTCATTGGTTTGTAGTCGTCCTGAAAACCAATTGGAATAAATAAATGAACAAACACCCAATAGACAAATTAAATGTCCTGATTCCACACTAGGATTGTGTGTGTCACGGGTATCAGGAAGTACGAGTACCGTGGTACCTACTACAACACCCAGCTCCAGAGCAAAGTTAAAGATGATTGATGGTGGATACACTTAATATCAGCTTTTAACATAAACATGGGCTACCATGACAATTAAGTGTGATTAATTACAGTGAAAACAGCGTGTGCAAGTAAAACAGCCGTGTTGGCCAAAGGTCATGTTCGAATCCGGTAATGCACCACCAGTTTATTTATTTGTAATGGATTTTTACAATAAGTTGGGCAATACGTGGGTATGTCCAAATACGTTTTTTGCTCGTGCCTCATACTACATCCTCTTTGGTAATCTCACAGGTCTACGTACATAGTATAGACCTGAAGATATTGTTAGGATAAAGTAGTCGTGAGCGTGTTTGTTTTTGAAGTACTACCTTTTCTACCTCAAAATGTCTAAATCATTATTTTTAATAATTACCTGATTAAAGTACCACCATTTTCTCCCAAAAAACAGATCAGAGCCAGAAGGGCCAGAGTTTTTGAAGCCAGGCGCGTATGGATTTAGATTCATGTGGTCTCCATCCATCTGTAATAAGCGTCAAAGTCAAAGTCAATAGGTTTTTATTAATTTAAATAACTTAGATGGTATAGAAACGTCAACTTATAAACTACATGAATTTATAAATTTAAAGTGAATTTAGGCGCGCGACCGAGCCCAGAATAATCAGGAAACAAACTCTGCTTATTTTTTTTATGATCCTTCATTCAGATTTAGTGTGGTGCCAATAAAACAAGGTGAACTCATTCATAGAGATATTAGTCAAAGAATTAAATAAAGCCAAAGAAGTATCAACCAAAGTTCTGAAACAACACACGAAGCGCTTTATAAAAATAACGTAACTTGTTCTTAATATATTATGTTAGTCTAATATAATATGATTTGGAAAGTACGAGTAAGCTATTGAGGAAACTGATGAAGTAGCCGTATCTGTCAGGTCTAGCGAAAAATAACATTCACGATGATATAATATTTAATCATTTTCTGATCAAACATTTTTTCTGAAATTTATCTTTTTGCCCATGGGATTTCCTGTGTTGCGGGAATCAAGAACAAATAAAATGATACCACACCAACCAGATCGAACAAATATCTGCAGAACACGCAAACATTTGTTCTGAAGCCGGAATTGAACCCAAACTTGCGTCTCAGCCTGCATTGCTCGCGGTACCACTTAAGTCAGGTACATTTATTCCCTTTCTATCCACAATTTTCTTCCTGCGTGCCAAGTAATCGTTCCAAGCCAATACTAAAAGTGGAAATTTCTTGGTTCGGTTCTCGGCGCAGATATCCGGTGGAGTAAATGTATTGCATTTCAAGATAAGGATAGTTTACAAGGTATTTCCTAGAGCGCTTTGGAATAGTGAATTTGTGGTCTAACATCGTAAGATCAAAAAGCACTCGTGGATTATTTTGTCTGGCCACTGATACATCTATTAGTGACCTTGGTCATTATTTGCGTCGATTCTCTGGTACTTAATTTAAACAATAGTAAACTGAAAGACAATATTGCTTGTGATTTTAATGTTATTTTAAATACAGAGATTGTAGATTAATACAGAGAACTTGGAATCATGTGACGCAAAGCTGTGAATTGGAAAAGTGTGATAGATGGCTATGTATATTGGGTGTTTAATTATAAATAGCTTACGAAATGATTCCAAAGCCAGTTCTGCTTGTATTTGTCTTTGTGTATGGTGTACGCGTTGCCAGGGTTCCTCTCATACTCCGATGAGCCTGATGTGGTGTCTGATTCGGATGAAGACTTTGAAACTTCGTAGCTGCGCTTGCGGTGCTTAGAGCGGGACTTTTTTCTTCGGAAGTCGATATCCTTGAATATCACAATAAAACTTAAATAACCATAAAAACATATTTTTTACTAAAACGGGAGGAACTGTTCAGTTCCTACCGTGATCATGGTACATGCAACTGTGCCAAAATAACGGGAAACATTCAAACTCACAAATCATGGTAAATATCCCGTTTTTTAGTAAAATTTATGTGTCATGATAGTTTCTGTAGTGTTGTTGTAGTTGTTAAAATAACGAGAAGTTAATGAAAAGTTCAATATGTTATTTTTTCACACATAAGGGTAGGATATTTTCATAAAATCTATATAAGACCACCCTTAAAGTATATCGTACCTATTAATAAAATTTCAAGTTTAAAAACGCGCTTTTATCACTCAATAAAAATCATAAAATATAATTTTACTACTCATCCCCTGGCTCCATCTGTTGGGGTTAGCTGGTGTTAAATTCAGTTGCAAGATTTGACCCATACAAACTAACAAACAGGGCAAGTTAAATAATAGCTTGTCAAAAGAAAAATGATTAAAAACCTTCTATTTTGAAGTCGGCTAAAACTATGTAATACCATAAAAAATAGTAAAGACAAACTTACATCGCTATTATCTTCAAAAAATATTCTTTTGGGATCTAATCTGAGAGGAAAACGAATCATCAAATAATTATACAAAGGATATTTCTTATATAGAAAACAAATAAAAAGTCTCACGACTGTATGCCTTATCATGGACATCCTCAGATATATACTCAGTGCGTAGATCTTTAAAGATTACAAGTAGGTATTTTCCAACTACCCGTCACTCCGGGCGGTACCGCCCGTTAGGCTCTCTATTTTTTATTTACCTACACAAACTGAAATTGATATTTTATGACTTACTCGTCCAAAATTTCTCGAGCATCGTTTTCTTCATCAGTGTGAGTAGCCTGTGGTGGTATATACTTATCAATAATATTAAAATAATAAAAACTACGTACTATTTTTTTATTTATAGGATCGATATAATAAGCTATAACAAAGGCTCGATAAATCCAAACGGGGAAACGTCAAATGAATACTCAAGCTACCGGGACAGGTAGACCGCAACGATAGGATTTATCTCTAGCTTAAGTTTAACATTTTTATCGAAAGTTAACATACCACTGAATCTAACGGTGACCTTCTGAAACAAAATTATAAATACCGACACTAAAATATATAAAAATTAGCGAAAAATCATTCTCTTGTTTACCATTTCCCATTATCCATATTTTCACACTAGTCTGTTATATTATCATCCTTAGCATCAGTACAGATAATCAGTACATCAGTAATACTTGTAGCATCAGGCAGCTACTTACTTACTGAAATTCTCGATAAAAATAATTTCAAAAAAAACAAAAAATTAAGGCGCTGTCACGCTGCTTTCTAATTATACCACAAAGCTTCATGGGGCTAGTCTCTTTCGTCGAAAATAGATCATGAGTTCCAACATTTGGAAACATTCAAGGACTGAAGACAGTAAAGTCGTTTACCGTTTGGTCCCAGTCAGGCAATAACCCCTGAGGTTTCAAAACTTACGATTTGGCCCCTTTGAATACAGAACTTCCGATAAGAATCTGAAAGAATAAAATCAAATATGTACACATCAATGCTCTGTAATATTTAATTTTAATAAAAAAATGTAATGAAACATTTGATATACAATGTTCATAGAGTAGACAGCCTCAAGAGATGCAATGTTTGGTAATTTGCTAGGAAACAATTCTGTCAACTGTCGAGCGAGTCGCGCCACACCTGCTGTACTGTGATTGGTCGAAGCTGTAGCTTCAACCAATCAGAGCACAGCAGGCAACATGACGGCATCCGCGGTTGCCAACATCAGTCCTAATAGACTGATGTGTTGACAGAACAGTGTGGTACAATATGACGCCTCTCGGGCTTAACTGCTCGATGACATGTTCTACAGATAACTGATACAAAAATCACCACTTATCTATTTTTTAACAGAATATGAGATTCAATAGGATCATCAAAATGTTATAAATACCAGGGGTTTACTGAAAAATAAGAAGAAATGACCTTAATGATTTGTTACAGACTTCGATATTATACGAATTATTTTAAAAGCATAGTTGCCACCATAAGTCCTGAACGTGAAATGAAAATGCGCAAATGTAGATTTAAAGGACGGTATAAGCGGAGCGCGGGTTGCGACGCTTATCATACCAACGACATAATACTATCTTACTTTTACGCATCGTACTTTTTTAACGGCCTATACAGGTACATGCATATGATAGTCCTGGCCCCCTAACTAGGATTCAGGATTCCCTGATTCCCAGGATTTCCAGGATTCCTGATGGCGTGGGCATCAGGAACTACTAGTACCGAGATACCACATGCAAACATTTGTCCCAAACGGGAATCGAACTAACCCGCCACGCCACCGAGGCCGTAAAGACACATGCGAGAATGAGTCCCACTCCGTTATTCCGTACTCACCTCTCGTGGCGGCAATTATACTCTCATAACTCATAACACTAGATATACATCATCATGTACGCATACAATTATATAGGAGGTATTTTATATAATGGTCAAAACCATGGCATGCATTTCGACAGGTATTTTCAAGTATAAAAAGTTTTGTAACTGAGACAAAAGGTAAAATAAAATCAAACTTGTCTGATAAAATATTACGGGTTTCGTTCCCCATACCAATTTTGCTAGAGCAATTATGAGGCTCTTGTTCCCCAATATGTATGTCGGTTGTGATACGAATAAATATGATCTGCCAGTTACCAATTCATTATGCTTATTCTACGAGTCAATAATATTACCTTCTTTTCTTTTTGGTTTCTTGAATGATATGCGCCAATGCTGTCTGTAACCAACAATCATTTGCACTATTTGTTCATTATATATAACATCTCCATCATTTATAGCTCCTTATAAAAAGTCACCTCGCGATATTACTTCGTTGGATCGTAATGCTTTTTTCTCTTCGAGGTAAGTGCCAACTTCGAGGTAAGTGGTTTCGGTATCCTGCCTGCAGTCAGATCACTTGATCTCTACTTTTTACCTGTAGTTCTTTTACTACAGGAAAAGAACAGTCATCTTTTCCTAATTTAATTCGGCATGTTAAATGATAATTTTAATTTTGCAAAAACAGCCATTTTATATAGATCAATTAGATTATTAAGAATCAAATAATATTGTCTCATTTAATACTAAGTAGATTAGAAGTAGTTTATATTGATTTTTTTTTTTAAGTTGTTTCGTCCATCTTTCGATTTAGTATATTTAAATAGCATATAACGCATATGAAACTGAAAAGGATTATGCCTACTTCTATTAGGTATAACCATCACATTTCTTAATCTTACCAATATATTATTCGATTTACGGAAATCACTATACCGCACTCTCTCGTTGTTTCTGCCATATCTGAAAGTGATACAATTGATAACAGTATAATAAGGAGCTTTGTTTACGAGTTTGTCATGTGCCCACGCAATATATATGTACATATTTCTATGCCTTTGATATCGTTTTGTGTTTTGGGTTTAGCTTGTAATTTGCCTTGTTTAATGTTATCAACATGTATAGATCTATGTGCGGGATGATATTAACGATGTGTTTAGGTATAATCTATATTACTGTAAAGTTTTATCAAAATCCGTTCAGTAGTTTTTGTGTGAAAGAGTAACCAACATCCATCCTCATAAAATTTCGCGTTTATAATATTAGTAAGATGCTATTTTTTTTTATTTTAATTACTGCTACGCTTATACTACAGTTCAAATTGTATTTTTCCCGATAGGAGAGAAGAATAAATCAATTCTACAAATGAAAACAAACCATTTTTTTTAATCAAATTTTCATTTTTTATGTCAAAATAATAATTCGTTTTTTTTAAACCCTTGGATTTAATGTTTTTATAGGCATGTTTAATGACCGCCATAATGTATGTCTTATAAGTAAGGAAACCAATACTCGAGAAATTTTACAATCTGTTTTATATCCAAATCTAGTTCGTTGGAAATGCCCCAGATTATATCAAAAATATACAATCAATTTATTAAAATTGCCTGCATCTATTGTCGTAGTATTTCCGATGAACTGTACTGTGACCCACTTTTAACCAAGTTACCAATGAGAGAAAAGTCTAGCATTAAAATGCTTAAATAACTTTAAAAATGTGATATCTACCGTTTTATTTTTGTACTCCTACCTACTGTAATGTCTTTATATTTTGAGGGTAGCATTATTTGCTACGCTCGCTGCTCATGTGTCCTACCTACAATAAAATAGTTTGCTATAGTCCGTCTTTCATTGAACATAACATGAGGTGCAGCCGGTATGTTTGGGAGTTGTCATTAATAAAACTGGACCGGTTTCGTTTCAAATTAAAATTAAAGACAATAGAATTGGTAAACGACATGTTGAACAACTTCTCACGAAGTCAGCTAGGAAATCGCGGTATTCCGTTTATCCGGAAACTGAAACTGAATTTGACGAAGTTGTCCTAAGCATAAGGGTTCGGATACCGGCAGTGAAGGTTGGTCAACGCCTTTAAATATGTCTCCATGTTCTAACGATAAATCGGGGAAAGATTATAACAGCGATGAAGAAGTGGGCAAAGTTTGTGCTCAGTCCGACGCGGTACGAGTGGATTTAAATGTACCAGTCGATAGCGAGCAAGGGCGCCAACACCAGACACACTCTCACGCTATGAAGTTACGACCTCGTGTACGTAAATAATGAGAATAGATAATAAACATTTCAATGTCAGATTCTGCCTATTTTATAAAACTAGGTACTTATTGTATAAAACTTGTTGCTTGTAAACTAAATCAATATTTAAGTAGGTATCTAGTTAGTACGTAGTAAATATGTAAGTAGGTATTCTTTGAATTAAGGGGGAGAAAATGTAATGTCTTTATATTTTGAGGGTAGCATTATTTGCTACGCTCGCTGCTCATGTGTCCTACCTACAATGAAACAGTTTGCGACCTACCAAAAAGCGAGCGTGTTTATCGATTTTAAAAACAAATTAAGCAGAATAGAAACTTGAAACCTTCCCGTATTGGAAGCTGGTGGGAACAAAACTATTTTCAATTTAAATTGGAATACCTATTGCAAATAGAAACACACGATTGGAAATAGACGGTTAGATTTGTTTAGAATAAAAGATAACAGAACTGCACACGGTTTTCAGGTTGTGAAAATATAGCTTACTCCTACAACCTGAAATTCCTGAATATCCTGTGCAGTTCTGTTATCTTTTATTCTGAATAAATCTAAGCGTCTATTTCCGATACGTATCGTCATGCATATAAATGATATTTTTAACAGTGTATGATTTTTTTTATTGCTTTGATTTATTGCAACTCGTGGGCGGCGTCCACGTGGAAGGCCCAGAAGGATATGGAAAGACGAATTGGACGCATATCTTGAGGAGTGGCCCCAATTAGCCAGTAACAGAGGTTAATGGAAAGAGGGGAGGAAGGCCTTTGCCCTGCATTGGGATAGTACTGGTTCAAAAAATAACTAATAATAATTTGACTTACTTATAAGCAGATCACATTAACCGATGCAGCACTCGATAAGAACAGCCACAAAATATAACACACAAAACAGCCGAGTTCAGTGGAATTGGGTAGGACATGTGGAGTGCATTTCGGACGAAACACACCAAAATTACTACCAATAGGATTAATAAATTAGGTGGCACGGGTGGTAAAATCTAAGGAAGATGGCGCGGCGCAGGCGGCTAAGTGACTTGCCTACATTTAGTATTCACTGCATAGTACAGCCAAAGCGCTCCTGTGTGGAAATGTGAGGGAGGTCATTGGCCTGTAGAGCTCCTGAAGACAATTTTTTTTGTTAATTTTAACAAAAAAAAAAAAAAAAAACTGAATTTGTTATTAATACAAACACCCTGTTGACGTGTGACAAAAAATATATCTTCATTGAATCCACTGAATGAATCCATTGTAAAAAACCACATCACAACGGTTTAGCCGTTCCGGAGAAAAATAAAATAGATAAATAAGTACACTTAAATATATCTTCATTGAATTCATACAAGACTTATACAAATAAGCCACATCACAATCTGTTAAGCTAGTTCGGAGAATAATGAAGTTAAAAAAATACACTATCAACAACTTCCCAAACCTGAAACATTTACCAGCTCCTTTAGTCACGGATAAGACCGGTAAAACAAAAACAGGTAATTTTTACAACGAGGCAGAAAAAATTGGTCTCCACGAAAAGCCCTTTTATTTTTACGGGACAATATAGGTACAAACTAAGTCAACCTTAAAAGTGATAAGTAGTTTCGGAGCTAACCCTCTACATACAAACTTTACCTCTCTAAAACATAAGTATAAGTAGATAAATATAGTACTACACTACTAACTTCCTGTTTAGAAAACGGAATATACAGGGTGTAAAAAGATCACTACCGAAAACTAGGGGGGTCGCAATCAGACCATGATTCTGAATATATTTAGCAAAAAAAACGCTAAAAATATGTTGACATATCTACTTCCTTTTCATTTTTTTCTAGTTATATACACAGTACAACATAATAAGACCATATCTATCTAATTATTTAATTTATAAAAGCAAAAATCAAATAAAAAAACAGCAATGTACGCGCAGCAAGCAGATTCCACCCTTACTACACGAACAGCTGATCTCGCCCGCGGTCATTGATCGAGCCTACATTGCTGGCTGCCGAAATAAATAAAAATCTTAAAACATTATTTTCTCCGGCTATAATTTTTTTTCGGACAACTGTTTTTTTGGTTGGGTTTTGGGGTGCTGCACCACCCCTTTCGTTTTCGGTAGTCGTCTTTTTACTCCCTGTATCATACTTACGCAATCCCGATGTTATCCTTGTTTCCGTACACGAGAGAGTCCTGCAGGTCCCTCAATGGAAACTTCACGGCTGACTTCAGCATACCCTTCGCAGGTCTGATGAGAGTGTGTCCCGGCAGGATCGGCTCCGCCTCAGGAAGGTGTTCCGGATACCGTGGGGCACCCAGTCTGGGGCCCCTGTTGTGCATGGAGTTTCTTCTCTGGTGAAGAATTAATGACCATGATGACCTCTGTGGCGCAGTGGGTTAAGGCCCGCCTGAGGTGCAGAAGGTAGGGGGTTCGATTCCCGCCTCGGGGCAAATGTTTGTATGATCTGCAAATATTTGTCTATGTGTCCCATTATTCATTATTATTAATTACATTATCAGGTGGCGACAACTGCAGGATGAATAGAATAAAATAGGGTTAGATAATATTTATTTTGAACAGTAGGTACTATATATACACATATCTTATTATAGCTATAGTTGTGTTACAATTTACTGTAAAAAAATAAATAAAAACTGCTGGCTGGACACTTTTCACACAGCATCATCTAGCCCAAAACTAAGCAGAGCTTGTATTATGGAAACTAAATGACTGATATACTACTTATATACTTTTTTTGTAAATACATCCCAATTATACATAGAAAACACCCAGACCCGAGACAAATAATTGCAGATCACTCAAAACTAATGTTAAATGTGTAGGTACAGTGCCGTCGAAAGACACCTGACCTCAAAGGAGGTCCATGTAGACCTCTATAGAATGCCAAGTCCTTAGGCATCTTTTATTTAACCCTTGTCTGTAAAATTGATATAGTACTTATTTAATATCAGGTATGTATGTTAATATGGTATGTATAATTAATAATGGTATGTTAATAAAAGTAGCATTATGACCGTCTCCAGGCTTCAAACGATGCCCTACTACTTTTACTAACTATGTCTAACTACTTTTGAATGAATCGAACCAAGGATTATACAAAGTTTAGAAGTCAATTGCACACACCCAAAGAGTAATTTTGAAAAAATTAAAAATACGTATTTCATTATTTATTTTAAAGTTTATGTTTACCGAGTTTTGAGTGAATAAAACCAAGGAATATTTTTTCCCATATACATTTTACCACCCTGTTTAACCCCCTTAGGGGTTGATTTTTGAAAATTAGCCTATGTGTTATTCCAGAACCTAAACTATCTACATTCCAAATTTCATCAAAACCGGTTTAGTAGTTACGGAGATACGTGGTAACAAACATTCACACACACACAGACTTTCGCATTTATTATATTAGTAGGATATTAGCATTGTCACAAGTAGAGACGCAGCTGATAATATCTGGGAGAAGCACAGACAATGTAACGACAAAATTAATTTTCCTCTCGTAATGTTTTCTGCTAGGCAAATTAATTTACTTAACTAATGAATTCCAAAGTTCTAATTATTAGTTAGTAACATCAAAGGCTGGTAAGGTAAGGTGCTGATTTTGGGACACGTGCTTATGGAAATATAAGCCATTTCAAAATAATGATATAAAAGCCTTAAGGGCTTTTCGTGATTGTTAAAGCAAAAGTCTGAAACATGAGCAAACCTTAAATTGCTTGTGAGCACTCATTAGTGGTCAAAACAAAATATTAAACAGAGAGAAGATTTCTTAACGCGGACAGCATTAGAAAGTCTTTTTTACTGTAAAACCTAACTAATACAGATTAGATAGTGCCCACGATTTTTGAATTAGCACCAAAGCCTCGCTTTGATTTCTAAATGTTCTTTTATTTTATCAGGTTGAAGCCCTATATATCAAATCTTCTATCACGGAGACCTTAGTTTAGGTACATAACTTTAACTGTAAATTAAAGAAATGCCATGAATTTACTAAGAGTAAACAAATATCACATGTTTCTTTTTTTTATTCCAAAAACTATCGTGAACTTGACTCTTCATATTGTTAAAACGGGAATTGCGTGCCGTGCACACACTACACGGCGCGACGTGGAAGGAGAAAGTCGCAACCACTCACTCACTCTCTCTGATGAAGACTCTCGGAATGAGTCGAAACTTAGTCGGCGCCTTCACCGATAGTGCAGTACGTGAAAATTCCCATTTTTACAATATGAATAATCACATGTTTCGTTCGGTAGGTACTTTGAGTTATGTCCAGAAAAGTGTCATCGGCCTACATAAACTTCACTTTCGTTCAGAAATATGTTCAATACAAAATGTAGGACACTGTTTACAAATCTTAAATACAAGGAAAGTGTTTAATAATAATTAAATACGAGTAACTACATCCGATACCGACTAACATCTGTCGTGCCTAGAGATACACTGAAAATCAGCGCTGCGCCTTAGTCTGCCAGCATTTTGCTGAGTGTGCTCCTTTTGCCTGAATTTAATCATGGCAATTGCTTAGGTAGATATAGTTGGTTTTTATATATATAAGTACCTACTTACTATGTAACCTGATGCTGTTATGGTCATAATTTCAGGCAATAAATATTTTTCTATTCTATTCTAAATATCTGTCAAGTGCCTGGTTTAAAATCTTTGACTGCAACATAAATTAAAATCTATGACTTAAAGGTCGCAGGGTCGGTGGTAGAAGGTGACTTCTGGCGAACTTACACTCTATGGGGACCTCCCCTACGTATACATACCACTATATTAAAATAATATTATATCCTATACTTGCAATGTCATTTAATGTTCAAATAAAAAAGTTGTTTGTTGTAAAAAAGATATATAAAAGCAGATTTTATAATGCTAAAGATTTTTCCTCGGCGGGATTCAATCTCTCTTATAAATATGGTATAGTCCAGGGTACTAAGTGGGATGTTGGGGGTTCGACCCCGCTGAGGTAAATTTGGGGATATCATAAAATTTTGTCCTTTTTCCATTTTTGAAAATCAAACATTATTTGGGTACCAATCCAAACACCTGGTGTTAGTACACCACATACTTGAACACCTGGAGCAAAGAAACCAATTCTTTAGTATGTTGCGTTATGCAACTTGTCACGTGGAATGCTAACTAGTTGCAAAACATGGGCATGTGTCAAATATAATGTTTGGACGTTCCTCTGATTACTCTCCTCAAAATCTATGATTATGTGTCTGAGGATGTACATCATAAGAACTACAGTCGTGATCGTGTTTGTTTTTGTCGGGTTTTTTAGTCCGGGACCACGCAGGTGAAGCTATGGGCAGAGATTGGTTGGTACTAATATTAATATACGTAATATAATATGCAGAGCTTCATGGTAAAACTGAAAAAATATAAATCCTTATTTTGGTGAAACGAGTTTCCGAACACCATTAATAAAATTATGTAAAATAAATAAATTATTATTGCATTATTCTTTCTAAAAGCATTTAATCCGAACTCATTTCACTAGAACTTCTCAACTAAAATTTTCCGGTAGAAGTGACGTCACAATTCAAAGATTTTGGACAACGCTGTAGATCACAATCATTGAACTACCAACAGATGTTAGTTTCAATTTTGAAGATACAGGCTGGATCAGCGCCTGGCTTTCTTTAGTTTTTTCACGAAATAAAAGGAAACTATAGAAAAACCGCTACAGTTTAGTTGTTTCTTTGAGACTTTTATGCGCCAAAGTTATTTCTTTTGAACTAACTTTGTGCCACACCACATCAGCCGTTTACAAGAACAGATTTAAATAAGAAACTGATTACTAATTTAGTAAAACTCGTGCTCATTTACAAAATGGATTTTATGCGCAAACTTTGATGCAAAAAATAGACAAACCGGGTACCACGCGGGCGAAGCAGAGGCTAGTTTGTCATACTTATCTAATAAATGGCCACTATATGCATGACTGTATTTTTATTGACTAAATGTTTAAAGGCTAATTAAGTTAGTTGGCTGCAACATATCACCCTCACATAATATCGTAATTTGCTCAGTTTGAATCGGTAAGCAGCATAATTATGTGGTGTACAATAAAGTGTATCTATCTATATATCAACATACTACTGACTTAAAAAATATGGAAAATGTTTTAAAGCAAATTAATAATTAACTAGGTAACAGATACACGTGCACTAGGTAATTTGTGACGATATTCTCCATAAAAGTTCATGACGCGATTTATAGAGTTGAGGGAAATATTTTTACGGCAAAAGTTCCAAGTTTATTACCCGTTGACGCCTATGTAGTAAAATTATATTTTTTCTCACACAAAAGCTTTAATATTTTTTTAGGGTGCTATCATTTCATAAAGTTTCTGAGTTATTATTATAGAATTAACGTGAAAATGCTTTTTTTTCTAAGCATGGGTAAAGAATATTATCTTATTTAATCCATACTGTGAAATGGGAATTTTCATGTATCGGTGAAGTGCACGACGCGACGCGGAGGCGGAACATCACTTAACCTGATGAAGACTCCCGGAATGAGTCGAAACTTAGTCGGTGCCTGCACAGATAGTACGGTAGGTGAAGATTCCCGTTTTATAATATCTTGGTTCATATCCGTTGTCCTCTTCATGGTAATATTCATAACGCTATAACTATGTATAGCGTTTTTGACACAAGTTGATGGTTACATAATTTTATAGTTTTCACTATTTTATCTTAAATGGTGTGAAATCATTTTTAAATTTAAATAATTGATATATTTTACTTGAATTTATAATATCCCAAAAATTCAAACCCACTCGATCCACTTGGTACGCGGGAACTTATACCACTAAGCAACGAGATTGTTACCAGCCTCGTTGAAATTCTCGGGATGTTTCGGCTCGGAGCGCCGAGGCACCACCTACAGGGGAAACTTTGCAGTTATCCAAGCCTGTTCAATGACAAAAATAACATTTAGTACAATTGACGACAATATTTTACTTCTGTCACTGTACATTTTCGAAGTTACTTTATATGTAAGATAAACCCATCATCTGTTTGTGAGATAACAATAGGCTCTGTATGCCTATAGTTGCAAAACTGCACTGTACCAAAAAGCATAGTGTATGGCACCTAAAATTTAAAATAAGATACCGAAGTATTTTTAAAATCTTAGTGAGACTATGTTTAAAGCTTAATTAAAACAACTATTAGTAAGTAAGTGCTATTACAATATTAATGACTTTTTAGTTGACGATCTGAAACTTTGAAATAAAATTTTATGGACAATTTACTTCAAAAAAATGTAATTTTAAATATTTGCATGCCTAATTTTAAGGTAGAACATAAGTGAAATATATTTAAGACCAACAACTGTAACCTACATTATGTTGAAGTAAATAAATAAATCATTATCTTTATCTTATTTATTTGGGTTTAAACTTTGCAACTTAGCTTTGTGACTTGCTAAGTTAACGAGTGATTATGAAACAGACGGTAGACTTATAAGGTGTTGAATAGTCAATTAAAGAAATCATAAAGAATGTCAAAGACGAATAAAAAATACAGATGGCAATTTATAAAATAAAAAAAAAAAATATTTGCATATATAACAAAATGACGCCATTGTAATTTATCGCTTGACTGTACATGAATACATTGTAAATAAATTTACCGACAACGTTATGTGGGTGTGGAATATTCAGGTCTAATTAGTAGCCTGTTCAGTGTGGCCGCAACTTTATTTCGACACTTAAAAGTTAATTTATTAATCAATTTGTAAACTCGTGCGGCTTTTGATGAAAAGCTGCAAGTTTTAATTAATTACTAAACGAAATAAAGCTCGGGTAATAAGCGTTAACCGGCTAATCATATTTTTCGTTATGAAATGATGAAGAAGAAGAAGAAGATAGGTTATTTTGTTAATCTTCTTCGTTTCATCGACTCTTTCATGGTCAACCACCAAGAACCAGTATAGTCAAAAGATTCAGTGCGAATCATTAAGGCTCCTTTAATAAACGTGCCACATGTCTTCGAGAGTTTTGGTTTGTTGAAGGAGGTACATGACGTTTTTCTTCACCGTTTGAGAGCAACATTGCACACATATTTTCGCTTGGAAAATCCATTGCTGCACGACGGGATTCGATCCCACGACCTTCAGATTGAAAGTCGGGGACTCTGGCCACTGCCCCCTGGTGCTCTCTTATTTATTACTAGCTGCTGCCCCCTATTTCCCCCCCTTAAAATATGAAAATCCAAAAATCCTTTCTTAGCACATGTCTACGTTATACAATAAATGTTCCAAATTTCAACTTTCTAGACTTTCTCGTTCTTTACTTAATGCTTAAGCATTAAGTCCTTAGCTATAAAGATTGGTTTTGCATGTCAATTGATAACAATACTTAGGTACCCTAAAAAAATGTCTTTTGCTATAAATGTACATAAATTAAAATGAATCCTATAATAATAATAATTATAACGTTCCCCTACGCTGCCTATTGTTAGCGGCACTTATGGGGCACGTTTAGTGGGCGGCAAGTCATCATCTGCCTATGATTTGATTTTAATTTGAGTCAGAACCGGCAGGTGCCGTTTCATCCTACATAACCCAGCAACCATTCCTTAAGCATTTACTCCTGCTTCGTTATAACGTTCCCCTACACTGCCTATTGTTAGCGACACTTATGGGGCACGTTTAGTGGGCGGCAAGTCATCATCTGCCTATGATTTGATTTTAATTTGAGTCAGAACCGGCAGGTGCCGTTTCATCCTACATAACCCAGCAACCATTCCTTAAGCATTTACTCCTGCTTCGTTATAACGTTCCCCTACGCTGCCTATTGTTAGCTACACTTATGGGGCACGTTTAGTGGGCGGCAAGTCATCATCTGCCTATGATTTGATTTTAATTTGAGTCAGAACCGGCAGGTGCCGTTTCATCCTACATAACCCAGCAACCATTCCTTAAGCATTTACTCCTGCTTCGTTATAACGTTCCCCTACGCTGCCTATTGTTAGCGACACTTATGGGGCACGTTTAGTGGGCGGCAAGTCATCATCTGCCTATGATTTGATTTTAATTTGAGTCAGAACCGGCAGGTGCCGTTTCATCCTACATAACCCAGCAACCATTCCTTAAGCATTTACTCCTGCTATAGCTCAGTTTATCAACCAATATTTCCAATAGTTTCATCAGTCGCCATCCACAAAATAACGTTTTTTAACGTACGTAAAGGCCTTTTTGTACAATACAAAATATTGTATTGTACAAAAAGGCCTCTTAGTATTAGCTTCGGCTTCACTAATGCCTGTAAAGGCTCCAGGCATAAGCCTAAAATTTTAAATAAATAAAGAGATTTTTTTTTAAATACTAAAATATACTAACATATAAGATTCCGTAAATATTATTTAGATATGGCATCACAGAGGGGAAAGGGTTGAAGAGGCCAATCAATGGTTTATCCTCTCAAAGAAGGTAAGAAGGTGGTCCTTCAACCGATAACCTCTGTATCTTTTTACTGTTTCTGCAACGTCTGTTGCATTGCACTAGAGTGTGGCTCAGAAACCGGTAGCAAATGTTTATTTATTGATACTAGCTAGTTCAAATAACTGACATACGTAAGTTTCCAGTCCAGTACCCAAGCAATAATTGTGTTTAGTTTGCGTTACCAAGTTGTTCAAAATTAATAAACACAATGTACAGCAATATCTAGGTAATTTTGTGGGTAGTATAATTAGCCCATATCTACTCAATGCTGGCTATAAAATAAGTATCGTCTTATGATACTCCACTCTTTCTGGTAATTTGTTCATTCAAGAATCTAATAAAAATAATTCTCACCGTTTCATCACAGTATTATTTAACATCCAGCTTGACCCTTTTTTTCAAGTTAATATATATCCCTTTTTCTTTTATCGCTTTTCCATAGGAATTGATTTCAATTCATATGGAGAACACGGTTAGTATTGTGTCCTGCATTTGCAAAGGGAAAGATCTTCTACTGAGCTGATCCACTGACGGAGTTATATATATACGTTATTATATATAATATATATAACGTATATACGTTCAAGTAAAAACTTCGCTTGCGCGATCTAGATACTTTGATATAATGCCATCTGTGTATTGAATATGGTAGCTTTTCGTTGATGCTACTTAGCTCAATCAGGTGGCGAGAAATGTCGGTACATATACATAAATACAAAATTAATAAAATGGTTGGTTTTTATTCTATATGTTGTATTATTAACAAAGATAAATTTCTAACTGATTGCAAACTGTTTTTGATGTGTGTAGTTGTATGGAGAGGTTCTACCAAGACGTCGCTCTCAAAACGTACTTACTGTCGGAGTTAGTAATACCTCTTTTGAGCAAACATATTTCTACATACAAACACTTTTAATTCAAAATACGAATGTGGATAGAAATAAGAGCAGAGGTAGGTCAGAAAAAAGATGGATTGTGTAAAAGATGACATAGTTGAGAAAGGAATGAGTACTGAAATATAGCTGATATAGACGATAATGTAAAAAGAAAACATATTGTGACAAAAAGATGATGATATTTTAATTTAAGCACATTATGTCCAACTCTTGAGCAAAGATATTCTCTCATAATTTTCACTTAATTATCATAAGATGCTTAGTCTACCTCTATAATTCCCTTGATAGTTGAGGTTCAACGAGGAAAGTTTATCCTAAGTATGGAGCCAGGGGTATTATACAGCTAATTAATAAATTACTTACGTGATTATCGTGTCGAGACAAAATACAATGTTAATGACAGACAGGCGAGATATAGTTTTCGTTGCATAAAATATCTACACTAATTATAATATTCCTCTCAATGTCTACTCATTACTCATGTGTTCACTTTTATTTTGGATACATTAAGATTAATAGCACTTCGAGAACATAGTGTTCAGATAAACATACATATATTTTAATAGTATTATGTAACAATTGTACCTAGTCGATTTGTTTGATATAAATATCAGATTCTCAACTATTGTCCGTGTCTTTATATATGTATATTACTTGTCATGATAGGCTTGGGAGAAATTTAGGATTCTGTTTAATTACGAGATGGATAAAACTCATTACAAAAAAAAAACATATCTTCGTCAATTCCCAGTTTCATGCACTCCTAATTGTTATGATAGTAATTTATTTATATTAAAAATTGTAGATCAAATAAAAAAATAAAAAAATGATTATGTCAAAATACAAATTAACAGTTAATTATTCTAATATTATGTAATACAATAAAGTTAAAATTATCTGATTGAATAGTCATCGAATTCATCATAGCTATAGAAAGTTTGCTCGATTAGCCAGCAAATCGTTTTTTTTAAATAGTGATATTGGTGGCCTATATAAAATTATCAGGAAAGTTGTTATATACAGCCGGATCCATAATATGTATCGTATTGAAAAGTAATTATACGCTGCCTTTGATGAATTAAAATCCGATTATTGAAGAATCCGATTATAATGTTGAAAATGTATCCCTTTACATTTGTTTTGAACTTTGAATATCATTGAGCTCATGTTATTTTAATTGGATATAAATCGAAACTTGCACAGAATGCCCACAAATTGGAAAAGTTTTTAATTTAATAGCAACACAAATTAGAAAAGTCTGTTGAAGCAAATTCATTTATTATATCATGTTTTTAATATAAAGGTAGATGGTACTTATAAATAAATAATAAATAAACATCCAATAGACACATAACATAGTCCTGACCTCACACTTAGATTCCCTGTATCGTGGGTATCAGCAACTAAGAGTATCGTGAATATCTACAGAACTGGCTACTCGCCCCTCGTACTAACGTGGTTGTCTAAAGCATTAAATTTCTAACTTTATCAGTTTTTTTATAGCATCACCTCACGTTTAGTTTTCCTTTTACACTAACGCAAATTTATCAAGGTAAAACTTGGCAGCAGTCACGTGACATTTCAACAGCTAATGTCATTTCCATACAATTCAATCTTTCCGCAGGCGATAACGCCAACAGAAAGTAGTATTTGTCTAGACACCCAAGATGCAAACGCATCGTTATTTACTATTGGAACACTTACTGATTATGGCTTTGAATAGTTGGTTCTAGAGCGTGGCAGTTGCTGTGAGTACGATGTTTTTCGTAGCCCTTTTGATCATGTGTACCTACATTTTTCAATTAGAAACACATATAAGCATGTCCGGGATCGATTGCACGATATTCGGATCGAAAG
This sequence comes from Perizoma flavofasciatum, assembly GCA_958496245.1. Classification (NCBI taxonomy): domain Eukaryota; kingdom Metazoa; phylum Arthropoda; class Insecta; order Lepidoptera; family Geometridae; genus Perizoma; species Perizoma flavofasciatum. The sequence continues at coordinate 11,826,355 of OY292423.1, forward strand.
TAAAGGTACCACCCATTAGGTCAACACGACTATTCCATATAAGTATCTTTAGATTCAGCCTTTAACACCCCACTTCTGAGTCTACTGAGTTCTGAGTATCTCTTCTCGATTACGCCACTCCTTGCCCTCATAATACTATCTGAACATCGGGCACACAACTCTTGTCAATAATGCAAATAATTAAATACTCACCTTGATTATTTCGATAAGTTTATTTATGTTCAGATCATGTCTTGCTTGTAGCACACAGATGTTCTGCAAGTCAAGTATAAGTATGTAAGAAATAAGAGATAATAAGAGATAAAACTTTTTTAATGTATTAGTAAGACCTCTAACAATTTGTCCGGCACTTTAGCGTGACTTTCAAAGCATGAAAATGTAAAATAAATAAAGATTTTTTGACTTAAATAAGTGGCAAACTTTAAAATGTTTTGCATTTTCTTCCAGCTAGTCTTTTTGTATGATAAATTAAAGTCATTAGGTTTTTAGTCTGTGAAATAGCAAGGATCATTTAGAAATGATAATTGAGTGAACTTTTTTTTTATTTAAATTTAATTATACATCTCCCACAAGCTTCCATAATGAGTGCTATGACGAACGATCTTGAGCCACCTCCATCTACTGACTTCTCGCAACCTTTGAATTTTCATCGTGACGACCTCTGTGGCACAGTGGGTGAAGGTCCGCCTGAGACGCAGAAGGTTGAGGGTTCGATTCGCGCCGCGGGACGAATGTTTGTATGATCTCGTTTGTCTGGTCTCGGGGTCTGGGTGTTTTCTATGTATAATAGTTATCTATTTATTAAAAAAAGTATATAAGTAGTAGGTATATCAGTCTTGTAGTTCCAATAACACAAGCATGACTTAGCTTGGGGCTAGATGATGCTGTGTGAAAATGTCCAGCATTATTATTTTTATTTATCAGTCCATCCTAAAATCTGTAAGCTTTGTCCAAATTGAAAAATTTATTTTTAACTAGCTTCTGCCCACGGCTCCGCCCGCGTGGTACCCGGATAAAAAGTAGTCCGATTTTTTACAATAATATAGCTTATACATCAGAATAAATGTGTTATTCTGATGTATAAGCTATATTATTGTAAAAAATAATGAAAATCCGTTTAGTAGTTTTTGCGTGAAAGAGTAACAAACATCCATCCTCACAAAATTTCGCGTTTATAATAGTAGTAGGAAGTAGCAAGTAGGTTAAAAAGTGAGTTATTGGTTGTTTAATTCAATGATTATCAATAAACCTTTTGATTTTTCGTAGTCGGGTAGGTAAGTGCTTATTTATGTGTGGAAAGTGAACTTACCATGCAAATAACACAAAGAGCGATCCAGTCCATTTTAATTATAAACTCAAATCATTGCGTGGATGAAATGACAGCAATGAAAGTTTTCTCATTACAGTGCGCACACATCGAGTGCACACCGTGAAATAAGTTTTATCATAAAAAGAGAACAGATACTTGAGCATAGAATCGAAACTCGTAATCCTCGCGCCTTACCAGGGACAGAGCCTTGCGCCCCGTTTGTTTTGGATGTCAGATAGCTGAGACATACATTCGCTAGGCCGCAATCTCGATGACAGCGGAGTCCGACAAAGGGTGCCGATTTTGTGAGCCACCGAAATACTCTAAATACCAAAGGTCTAAATACTCAAAAATGTTACGAGTACTTTCTGTTCTACTGATCATTCATTTATCAATGCAAACTGCAGTTGCATTATGTATATCAGTTTTCGTTATAAGAATTTATAATTTTTTTCTTAAATTTCTGTCTCTAAAACTTTGAAATTAGATTTTGGTTTTATTATAATTACTTGCTGCGTAATTTACGTGTTTTATGAACTAACGTATGGTAATGGTCCTTGTACATGAAGTTTGTAGCTGGAGTAAGTAAAGGAGCAAGCTACTTGCACGTGCTAGTATGCGCAGTATTGCGTTACTGAAACCTCGTACTTCTTTACACGATTCATATAACATATTACGTAAGTGCCTTACCAAGTTCATATTACCTGTGCCGTGCACAAGCACCTAAATTTTATATTCATAGCTTCTCAAACTTATTGATCGAGCGGCGTAATAAAGCAAAATTTCTTTGAAGTGGGTTTGAAAATCCGAGTTTAACAGAACAAGAGCTTTATGAACCTTATTTTAAATGAAAAACTAAGTAGATATTGTGAATGAAGTGATCCGTGGTTTATCTCAATCAGAGCCAGTTATAGGCAATCGAAGGCCGATTCGTAGTGTTCTCCATGCCCTAGGCCTTTTGATGACTAGAGTGCATAGAAAATCTATAAAGGTCAAAGTTAAAAATGTTAACCAACACGTAAGAGAAATTACAAAAAATATTAATATCCCAAAAATTCATCCTGATTGAATTGATTTTACAAAGAAATCTACTAAGCCACGAGAAAGTTACTTCTTGGGATGTTTCAGCTGGTAACGATCTCGTGGCTTATTTGGTATAGCCCCCGCGTACCAAGCGGGAGGCCGCGGCCTCGAGTCCCGCGGAAGTTAAATTTTTAAATTAAATAAAAGAAAAATTATTTACTTACTTAAAAAAAACATATCTAGCCTAAGTACCTACAATATAATAATAATAATGATAATAATAAATAATAATGCTGGACATTTTTCACACAGCATCATCTAGCCCCAAACTAAGCAGAGCTTGTATTATGGGAACTACATGACTGATATACTACTTATATTCTTTTTTTGTAAATACATACATATTATACATAGAAAAACACCCAGACCTGAGACAAATATTTGCAGATCTTACAAACATTTGTCTCGTGACAGGAATCGAACCCGCAACCTTCTACGTCTCAGGCGGACCTTCACCCAATGCGCCACAGAGGTCGTAGGTAATTAAAATAGTAGGTATAGTGAGAAGGTATGTCTGTACCTAAGTAAAAAGGTTGAGGACTCAGACCTAATTCATACTATTTTTTTGCCTATATAGAGAATATACAACTACTTATATCCTATCCTACTAATATTATAAAAGGGAAAATTTGTCAGGATGGATGTTTGTTACTCTTTCACGCAAAAACTACTGAAAGGATTTTGATGAAACTTTACATTAATAAAGCTTATACATCAGAATAACACAAAGGCTACTTTTATCAAAGTACCAAGTACCAAGTGGGCGGAGCCGTGGGCAGAAGCTAGTCATCTATAATTTTGGGGTAATATAATTCAGGTTGAATGTAAGCGCTGAAATTGCACCTTTGTTTTCTATTATATAAATGTATATACATAATGATGTAAGGTTTAGCTATCAATAGATAGTATGTAACCATCTTTATAGATTGTTTGACTGTTTTTTTAAATATATTTTGTACTAGCTTCTGCCCACGGCTTCGCCCGTGTGGTATTTGGATAAAATGTATGTGTTATTCTGATCTATAAGCTATACCTATTACTGTAAAGTTTCATCAAAATCCGTTCAGTAGTTTTTACGTGAAAGAGTAACAAACATCCCTCCTCACAAACTTTCCCTTTTATAATATTAGTAGGATAGGATATAAGTAGTTGTATACTCTTTATATAGGCAAAAAAAAAGTATGAATTAACTACATAGTTGCCTTCTAACGGAGCGGAGGAAGTAAAAAAAATGTTAAAAAGTATAGAAACAAAAATTATCTTAAAATCATTTTATTTCAGCTAGTGGAATATTTATACAAAACTGACAATTGTCATTTCCCGTCAAGTTTATTAAAATAAAAATTAATACCTAATTGTATTGTATTATATTTAATACATCAACGTCTTCAATTACATAACCCTATTTAAAATCAAGATTAGTACCTAAATTTATCTTTGGATACCTATCATCCTATAATACTAAATCACGGTCACGCATTTTACTAACACGCACTCTACCAACAAAACTACAGCCATCAGTCTGACAGTCTATCGATGTCAGGCAACTTTTCGACCTCACTGTACAGTCAGCGTCAAAGTTAGATTATTAGTTTCGATTCTCATAACTCAAATACTTTTGGAATCTGTAGAGCTTCGCTCAAAATTGAGCTAATTTTCGAAGATTGACCTTGGTTGGCACTTAAATCTACGCACTCTAAAATTACAATTTCTTAAATCTAAAGAAACAGATCTAAAAAATCGTAAAAAAAATGTTGATCTACTTTTAACGCTGACTGGACATTCCTCGTTTTACGAGTTTCAGAAGTTGGTATCGGGCGCGTATTTGTGAAATTAATGAACTAAAGTTTTAAATTAGCAAAAAAAAAACTAATATAAGTAGAAAATAAACATGGAATGATACGAAGATGATTCATATTTTCTAAAATTAAATGCTTTGGAGGTCTTTATACAATATGTATACGACAACTTTAATGATTAGTCTTCACTAATATTCACTTTGTATCGTTATCTTTGGCAAAATTAACTCCTATATTCACCATTCAATGTAGAGGCGGAGGAACCTTCGAACTAAAACTACCCATAACATTACCTGGTGGTGAGTAGTTAGCTACTACATAGACCTGACCTTCCTTTGTCCTTGACACACCGATACCAACTTCTTTACTGTCTTGCCAGATGACCTGAGTAAAATGCCCTGAGTCTAAGTTGGAAGGCTCTTTGCCAAATTTGTGGCTCTTTATCTCACTGTACCACTTGTCAACAGGCTCCCTACCTGAGACAGTAAAGTTGGGATCAGAAGACCAGGCAAAGAATATGTTTTCACCATAGTCATTCTGGTCTCTGTGTTCCGTTTTGCCTTTCTTGGCGAGGGTTTTCGCCCATTCTTCAGCATACTTGCACAACTTCTTATTCAACTCAAAAGGTGGCACGCCATGCTTCCTTCTGTACTCATTGTGAGCCCGTAGACATTCCTCTTCAAACTTATCACCGGAGATTGAAGTCGATCTTAATTTGCTGACCAAGTCTGAAGCGATGTCTCCAAAGTTTTTGCTGTTACGCTGATTGGGCGAACGTGGAGGTTGTCTTTGGTTGGGTGATTTTGGAGGTGGTAGGTTATTGTTTGAGCTTCGTGATGAGCTGTAGTTACCAGTCGCGAACTGCAACGCTCCTGGTGGTGTGACATTTTTGGAGAAATATCCACTGTAGTTTCCAGGAGGATAGTAGTTAGCAACAACGTAGAGTTTACCAGATTTGCTTTTAGCGCTTCCAACGCCCATTTCTTTCGTTGTTTTCCATACTAGTTGTGTGAAGTGGCCACATTTGAGTTCTTCTGGTTCCCTTCCAAAGGAGTAGTCATTTATTTCACTGTACCATTTATCTACACAGTCTCTGGCTTTGATTTTGGTATTGGGATCAGCCGTCCAGCCGCAGTAGACGCTTTCTCCGTAATTTTGATTCAAGCTGTAGGACATAGCGTCCTTTTTGGCCAGTTCTTCTGCCCATTTCTGCGCTATTTTACTGATGTCCTTATTTATAACTAGAGGGGGTACGCCATGCTCTCGCCTGTATTCATTGTGGACTTCTAGTGCTTCGTTCTCAAAATCTGAGGATTTTGAACTAAAGAGTTTACTCTGTAAATAAAGAAAGTGAAATTATATAGTAGGTATATTAGTAAGTTTGAAGTATGATCTTCATGATTCTTGATGGGATTTGAACAGTTTATTGACTAGGTACTTTATTTGAGGCGTAAAAACGTTACCATCGTTTTTACGCCTCAAATAAACGCTCGTTATCCAACTCATTGAGGATTGCTGACTAATCTTATACAGAGTCGATTGAACCTTTGCGTGTGTACTTTAAAAGGCCTTTTAGGCCACTATTAACAGCAGCAGCGTGACGTGGACTTGATATAAATGAAAAACTCTAGTTGTATTAAGCTAGACGTGATATCAGTTTTTTTTGGTTATAAATATTGGTACAGCGCGTGTGTCCTAATAAAACAATAAAAAATGATAATTTATTGGTTTGGTTATCCATGAAGGTAATTTCAATTTCCGCCTTTAGTGATTCATGTTCACGGTCATAGTAACTCACCTTGCACTTATCTTTATTTGCAGTTATTGATGATCCTAGTGAGTGTGTGTTTATATCACGGAAACACAAGATTATGCAATAAAAAGTACTGAACTATATCCTCCATAACTCGAACCATAATCTATATACCTATTACTTCTACTTAACTACACTATGGCTAGAAAACATACAATAGATCTAATACAAAAGCATTACTACTATTATAAAAATGAAAGTTTGTGAGGATGGATGTTTGTTACTCTTTCACGCAAAAACTACTGAACGGATTTTGATGAAACTTTACAGCTTATAAATACATCAGAATGACACATAGGCTACTTTTTATCCGGGTACCACGCGGGCGAAGCCGTGGGCAGAGGCTAGTACTTAATAATATTAGCTAGGTAGCCTACTGAAATAGCCAAATAGTCGTTTACCTAATTTGATAAGTTGAATGAAACTGATAAGTAAATAGTCTTGATAAGGGACCATCAAGGACGAAATGTTGACATGGCTCAAAGTAAATAGGGGCTATTACTTCTATGAAGGGATAGGTTATCTTGGATTACCGATAATCCTCTAATCTTATTATGTACATAAGGAGTATAAAAATATTTTCCACGACGTTGAAGCGAATACAATATTACTGTACAGGTTGTCCCAGAATTTAAATATTTAATTATGCCCCAGAATCTAAACACATTAACTACAACTTTTGTTCTGCTACTTTTACGTAGTTACAATAACTTTAGTTGGTGTTAGAGGAAACATCTAACACCAACAAACAGGTAAGGTAAGGAGAGGTATAAATACAGACATGACTTAGAGTCAAACTTTTGGTTTGTTCATGATTACCTAATGTCAAAATATCTTCAAGTTAGTTATTAAGTTTTTAAAGTGTTAACCCACACTTAACTTGTCAATGGGTTCGAGCCCCGCAAGGAAATGTTTGTATATTATAAAATCTTATCTTAAATATGGCCTAAAAAAATTCAGACTTAAATAAAAATAGTTTTTGTCTTTTTAGGTAAAATCATGGTACTTTATAATTCTGAGACACCCTATATTAGTTAACATCGTACTATATATTATATTCCGAGACAACCTGTATTAGTTAAATTGTTGTATAAATATATTTATTTCCAGTAAGCCTTCCACGAGATAGGCTGTAAGCCCATCGCCGCTTATGGGCATAATAATTATGCCAAGATACCCTCGAATTGATGGTTCTTGGGCATGGTGTTTCTTGCTATTTATGATCGGCTATGAACACTCGCTGTGATTGCCATGCAGTAAATCTCGCACATGCAAACGTGTTCGGATTATACTGTCAGGTAGGTGCCAGTACTAGCTTTTGTTATTTTTACCCTTGCATTGAGTGCCGGGAATGTGTCAATGGTGAAAATAAGAGTTTGTTTGCAGGTTTGTTTTATGTTAAATGTCAATAATTCTGATGGCTTTTCATTTGCCATTTAAGTCCTGTTTATAGGTTACGTAAATTTTAATTTAAGGACGACTGCTTAGAGTTGGCTATAAAAATTAAGGTCAATTTGTTATGGACCTAGATTCTGACATCCAGCCATCAACCTATTTTTAGAATAGTATCTCTGAATCACTTGTCTCCTTTTCAACAAATCTATGATACAAGATCAAGTTTTCATGGAAACGCTATAATCTGTTTAAAAAATAACAACGTTTTTCTGGCAGCAGGGCTTTCTTTTACACTAGATACATTATCCAGTCCAGTTGCATTCTTTTTTTTTTCTAGCCTGTGACAGTGTTATCACAAATTCTACTCCAATCTTGAATGTCAACGTCAAAATCAAAACTACCTAACTACCTATAAAAAGCGTAGTCGATTTTATTTAGTTCCATAAAATTTCACTAAATACCTACGAATTCCAATCGTGTGCCAGTATTGCATTCAAAATTATCGAATTCGATGCTAAACTTCTTATCTCAAATTGCGATTAGAATCGAGTGTCAAGGGTCGCCCTCCTGGTCTTGTATTATTCATGTTCTTTTGTTATATCGAGGCGAATAGGCCACAAAAACACTGGGGCAAAAGTAAGTTTATAATAACCCACGAGTTTTGTATCGGAAGTCGGGTTACTTAACTTCCAGTAGGCTAAAACATTTATTTTACATTCAAAAGTGAATTCATTAAAATCACAAAGATCACTTTGAAACGTAAATTTTATCTACTGCTTTTTCCTCCACGCCCAAGCCAGGAAAGAAAGGCAAGACACAAGGCTGATTATTCTTTTTAATGTTTCTGCAAAACAATAGGTAATTTTTTCATCGATGTGGAGCAACTTCAATCTCAAGATTTTTATCATCTAAATAATCCGATATATTAATAGTAGGCCTTTTTATAAAGTTTTCGTTTAATATTCTGATATCTCAATAAAAACGGGTCTTTATTATCTGTATCCTGTACTGGCATGCAATCTCTCTCGGGTAATCCCGGAAGGGTTCATGCCATTGAGAGGAGAACCAATGAGCGTTGATTGAATAATGAAGATAATATTTTGCTGCTTGATAAAGTCAAGTACAATTTGTTTTTAACTGTGTGAACTGGATGTAAAGGCCAATTTGGAATAACGTGACCTAAAACATGGTTTGCAAGATATAAAATTGGCCGTGAGTCATATAGGATTAAGCCACTATCCACTTATGATGTATGTCAATGCAGTTGCTTATATTTAATTGATAAAATGTACATTATCACATGATCTACTTTTTGAAAAGTTTCAATGTAATTTGTTTAAAATTTCAAAAGAGGCTTTTATGAAATCTGAATCTGACTATAGTCTTTTATGAAATCGCAGGCTGACTAAACCTTTCATTAACCTTCTATTTATGCATCGAAGAGTTCCATCACGTTTCACCAAAGCATTGCAAACTTGTCAAGTTACGGGCGTGCAATATTTCAACTATATCGGATCACATGAGCTGCATAAAAATATCTGGCAAGTTTTATTTGAAAAAAAAACAACATCGAAAACATATTGATAAAAATTTACAAAATACGAGGTGCTATGACGACCTCTGTGACGCAGTGGGCGAAGGCTCGCCTGAGACGCAGAAGGTTGCGGGTTCGATTCCCGCCGCGGGAAAAATGTTTGTGCCTGCAAATATTTGTCTCGGGTCTGGGTGTTTTCTATGTATAGTATGTATGTATTTACAAAAAAAGGTGTATATAAGTAGTATATCAGTCATGTAGTTCCCATAACACAAGCTTTGCTTACTTTGGGGCTAGATGATGCTGTGTGGAAAATGTCCAGCATTATTTATTTATGATTTACTGACCATTCAGGCAAGAGTATTCTACTAATATTATAAACGCGAAAGTTTGTGTGGATGGATATTTGTTCCTCTTTCACGCAAAAACTACTGAACGGATTTTGATGAAACTTTTCAGTAATATAGCTTATACACCAGAATAACACATAGGCTACTTTTTATCCGAATACCACGCAGGCGAAGCCGTGGGCAGATACATATAGCTAGTTATACATATAGTGTAGTATACATTATACTTTAATGGAGTAAAATAAATATTTTCTGTAGCTTGCAATGTCGCGATGACTGGCAAAGTCTACGTCGATTCCTAGCAGCATTTAAGTCATTGAAGCCCAATATTCTTATCTCATTATCAAAACTATGAACAGCCTCAGCCTATTCCACTGCTGGACATAGGACTATCCTAAAGAGTGGCATGGCAAACGATCTTGTTCTCTCTACATCTACAGAATTCCCGCAACTTTTAAAATGTCATAATGTCCATTAAAATAATCTTTTTTACCGGTTCGTGATGATTGTGATCTACACGAGAACTCAGTTTGCTCAAAACCACCAGTATTCGATATCTAATTAGGGTCCAAAAAGAAAACAATCCAGCCAGATGTGACGTCATCGATGCATAACTTTCAACACAATTAGAGCGAAACGGTCGTTGGTAAGCCAATTCATGCGATTATGAACCTTGTTTTAATGATTTCATTGATAGCATCGGAATTATATCCAGCAGGCCACAGCTTAAGACGTACTTTTCTACAATTATGCATAGTGACGTGATAACTTCATTTTACTCTAGACTCTGCTCACGGCTTTACCCACGTGGTACCCATATAAAAAAGCCTTTGTGTTCTTTAGGTCACAAACTATGCTTGTTACAAATTTAATTCAAATTGGTTCTGCTCTTACGGATATTAATCAAACAAACATTCAAACTTTCAAATTTATAATTTAGTAGGATTGTACAAACACAAGACACACAAATATTGTAGTGATATGACGACTTGCAAAACGCGGGCATGCGCCAAATGTAATGTTTGGACGTACCTCAGACTACTCCCTACTTGGTACCCTCAAAGATCTGCTCACTGTCTATGTATCTGAGGATGTCCATCATGGAGAATAGTCGTGAGCGTGTTTGTTTTTATCGTAAAATAAATGCCTAATAGATAGATAGAGGAGATGTGTATAAAGTATGAGAGGAAGTATGCACAAAACTGTGGATGCATATATGTATAAGCTGATTAATAATTGATAAATTATAAGTTTATCACACCCTACTACTTTTTTCACCAAAACCGCTATCACAGGTATTTTTTTAAGAAGAACAATGAACTACACGTGTCTAGTAGAATAAATTAATATTTACCATTCTCACGTCAATCTCCCAACACTGCAGTTTGAAACAAGGTCCGTCCCGTCAATTCACTTGTCCTAATTTATCCTGACTGCTCAAAAGTGCTAACCCGCTATCACGATAACAAAGCCCCTACTACTGACTAATGTCGATTTGATATCGAAACTAATCTTTCAGGAAATGTGATGAGGTGGAATTGGAGGGTAATCGTAGATTAATTTCCAAATGACGAACCGTTTTATGACTAAAATATTACTAATTTCAAATGACAAGATAAGATAAGCAAGGGCTTGGTATCTACGTTTTTATTTGAAAAAAAAAAACTTCAATAGCTTATTAATATATTTTTTTCCAATACCTGTGAAATGTAACTATATGTTGCCTATTCTCACTGCTTGTTTTATGGTCTTCAAATTATTCTGCTTACGCTCACGTAATACATAAAATAAAAAAAAAACCCTGTTCTGGAGATAGTAACTATTTTTACTAACGTTGTTTCGAAGGAACTCCGAGAATAACCAAAATTATGTGATTATAATCTCACCAACGGAAAAGGAAGAAAATGGCAACATTAGGCTTTTTCTGTATAAGCTATGACATGCCTCATACATAATACCAAATTTACACTTAGATATCCGTGAAAACTACCATTCACAAAAACGAATGCTACTCCAAAAAAAGATGCCTAACACTTAAATAAATAAATGATTCTGGACATTTTTACACAGCATCATCTAGTCCCAAAGTAAACAGAGCTTTTGTTAAGAGAACTACATGATTGATACTACTTATATTTTTTTTTTAAATACATAGAAAACACCCAGATTCCAAGACAAATATTTGCAGATACAAACATTTGTCGGGAATTTAACCCGCAACTTTCTACGTCACAGGCGGGCCTTTGCCCACTCAGATCACACGATCACACGCCTTTGATCACACAGAGATCATCACAATACTTGCACACCAGTTCAAAAACTAATAGTTTCTTAAATTTATTTACAGACCTATCCAATGATACCCTACTCAAGATAATGCGGCTAAAAAGTTGATCCCAATTTAACACTGGCAGGTATAGAAAAGTAAAAATTATATTTTTTTAACGAATAAACAGCCTAAAAAAATATAATGTTTAGTTTTTGCTGAAACTTAAAAAAAGACAAAAACAGAGTAAGAGTTAGAAAAAAAATAACCTGAGGAAAAATATTCTAAGTAGATATTTACCCCATTCCAAAAACAGTAGCTGATCGTACACATTTTAAAAAGAACTTCCAAAACCAACACAAGCGAAATGTCCGCTTGTCTTCATAACTCACTACCAAAAGGCTTGTACCAGCATCGGATATAACGTATTGGTACTTTCACTAATCAAGAGTAACTGGACCTATGAGTCACACCGTCATTATTATGCTGATGATGATGATTTAATTGTGCACCTGCATTTGAATGGAAAGTATGTCAAACATAAATGGATGGTGCCTTTCGTGTTACTCAAATATTCGTACTTACTTGTACTTAGTAAACATTATTTTCATGTTTAAGTCAAAAACTGACTATTCAAAATGTTTTCCTTATCAAATAAACATACCAACAAAGAGAGTAGTTAAAAAAAAAGATTCTAAATTATTTACTTTTTTAATTCGATATTTTGATGGGAATACAGGAATAAAAAAGAAAAATGCCTTCAATTTGCTTCTAGCATCGCGGAGATGAGGAATGGATGAGAAACATCTAAGGTTAAAAATTCAAATGCACCGTTTTCAATTAGTCTTAATTTTAATAACGTGTACTGTACTTTATTATATAGACAGCTTATGGGCAATGCAGGTTTTATTAAAATTCAAAGAAACATTAATAATTACATATTATTCGTAATATTTTATGTTTTTTATTAGCTAAATAAATTTTGGCTTCTATTAAAAAACAGCGTTTTTAAAAAAAAAATTGAAAGTGTTTGGTCAAAAACATAACAAAACGTACAAAAACTCAATAGATGCAAACTCACATTTGCTTCCATTGAAAGGGCTGCGATAAAATGGAGCTATTGTCCGAGGTCCGTTCAAAACAAACGCTAATTTGCCTGATTCACGATGTTTCCGCAAATATAATGGTTTGCGAACAATGCACCTAAAAATGTAGGGCAAGTGAGCGTTTGCACTTTATAATAGAGTTCCGTAGCCTTTAGAATTTTGATAATACGCGTTAGTAATTATTAACTCTTTGGTTACACTGCACCCTTTCCAATTAGTCAGGCTTTATAAAAAAATAAAATATTGTAAAATTTGTTATACTGATATAAATTTTATATGTTGTTAAGTAATAATATCATGTCCTTTTTAAAAATGAAAATAAAAAAGTTGTCTTAGTGCTTGGCACACATTTTTAGAAATATTAAAAATAATTGTGTCGATTAATGTTATACTTTAACATTTTCTATTGTTTCAGGATAACGTTGACCGTTTTTATATATAAAAAAAACAAAACACTTATTCAGAGAACCCTAAAAACCGCTAATATAATGATACAAACAAATGTAGATAGGGCACGGAAGAACATGACGAGTACTCAGAAACTGCGACTGGGTATTAAGTAATTAGAGTAATGATCGTTCATTGTGGCCATTGCTCAACAACCTGTAGGTACATTCACAGTAAATAGAACATCAGCTTTTCACCTGGATAAGAGAAAAGGCACTATTTGATTGATATAAATAAATTATCGACTTGGATACAAGGGAAAACAATATAATAATAGTGATATACTGACTGACAGATAACGCAGAGCCAAAGTCTCTGGCTCTTGAAACATGTAATCCACATCGTAAGGTAGGTATAAAATGCTTGTCAAAAGTTGACTACCTAGCTTCACATTACTTCACTTCTTGATTAAGACTTTTGTGTCACTGAAACCATACAAATTGACACTTCTTACTGCAACCAATATCACTTCAAAATTATCAAGTAAATCTGACAGATAATTTGTTTTAGCATTCAATATAAAAATTGGGCACTCGCTGTTAATTTTTGTAAGCGGCGATACGTGACTACTAGCGTTTGATGATGAAGTGGGACAAGATAGATAGTCGTATTTAAAAAGGGTTATACCTACGTATAAAAGTCGTATTTGTACTCTTTCACATACTTTTTCAGCTGTTTCACATCATTTCTGCTATCGTGGAGTGCAGTAGGGGTTAAAACCTTCGAGGTTAGAATCTAGAATAGTTTTTTTTTTGTTTTGGATACAGTAATTATGATCAATTAAAGACAAGCCTAACATAGGTTTAAGATAATACTTACTTACTATTGTACGTACTCAGTTAGGTAAATATAAATAAAAAAATCTCAACGCGATCGATGTTGTGCAGGGCGTCCCGCTCGCAAAATAATAAAATAACAAGGTTTCGTAAAGTACATTTGTGGAACCCTAAACATAGACCATCGTCCAAAATCATAATTTTTGTGAAAAAATTACTGTCAGTGACTTGAGCCAGCTGTCATTTCACCGTAATTTTTATAATGAAAATAATTTGTAAATTATTATAATGACTCAGCCAATTGGGATGTAATAAAATGCCGAGCTACAAAACGTTATCACGCCAGTTTTTTTTCTGATATCACGCGAAACAACCGATACGATTGAAATATTTTTTTTTGCCTTGTGGAAAAATCCCGAAATGATGAACCATAGACATGTTAAAATCTCATTTTTCCAGTTGTTCTCTGACTGTGCTAGAGTTTACATATTCACCCTTTATTTTTTATAGATATAAAAAAGGAACTAACCATGCGACTAGGATTCGTGGTAATTTTTTTTTATCGGAACACGTCGATAAAGGTTTTAGATACGCTGATTACTTGTTGCTGGAATGGTATAAGTACCTGCGCACAGCACTAATGGTCAGTGAGAACTGAACAATGGAGGCTAATGTTTGTTTTCCGTGATAAGTAAATCGAAGTCTGCATTACCTACTGGAATTCTTTTATTTTATAAATTAACTAGCTACTGTCCATATCTTCACCCGCGTGGTACTCGTATATAAAGTAACCAATGAAAAGTAGCTCTTACCGGTCGTGAAGAAATACCGACCTGCTTTTCATCGACTTACGTTGCAAAACCGTTCCCCACGTTCCCCTTTTATTTAATAGAGATAATATTCAGCATATGTCCACCCTGAAGATTAATTCTAAATATTGATGGAATAATTTGTTAAATCGGAAGAGTAATTACGGCCTCCTACATCCAAACTCACAAACTTTACCTCTTTATAATATGAGTATTGAGATTAGTGTAGATAGCTGTAAGGTTTTTTTTTAATTTTCGGTACACAATTGTCATAACAAATAAATTAATTTTCGGCCTCTCAATCGACCGATGACACTGAAGCGATCGCCTACGAGTGTCTTCAGACGGACGACACCTCATCCGTATAAAAGCGTCGACAGTGGTTGGGTACAAATCTATATAAACTAAGATATAATGTTGTTTGCTGCTAAGGGTAAAACTTGAGAACAACTGCATCGATTTAGTTGGTAGTCGAAATTAAAATACCAAGCATCTCAATTTCGTCTGTCGGGTCAGCTAGTTCATCATGAAAACGCGTAGTTCCATTCTGACAATGTCTCGAGCTGTCGCCAACATGTGAACGAGACAGACCGCAACGCTGGAACATAACAGCGCGACCGCGTGACTCTCCCCCACTCTACTTCTTCGTCAGTTAGCCATCGCTCAGCGTCATTTTTGCAACCGCGATTTGGTTCTGGCACTAATATTGCTCGTATAATATAAATATGCTAGTGTTGTGGCATGCTCCGTCTTTAGACATCCGTTGCCGTGCTACGGCGGCACCGTGAAATGGAACCGTTTCTCCACCGTTGTGTAATAAGGACATTCAGACCGTGATTTCAATTCTGCAAACACGATGTTTTCAGAATCAGACCTCGTACGAAAACAGTCAAATAGAAATAAAAAGCGTTTTTTAGGGGTACCTATGTGAAAACAACATAGCTTTAATGTAAGCTTAGTATATAGGGGCACAGATATTATAATAATATACGTAGATGTAACTGCAATACCTGCCCCTAAGTTTATTACACTAGCAAAATGGTAATGTGTACGAGACGACTTTTATTTTGTCAGGCTCACCAATGTCCGGTAATGTCAAAACTTGAAAATTAAAACGTTTACAGATACAGATACAGATAATTTATTGATAAATGATCCCCGAAATAACGATTCCCGAAAACTGGGTTTTCGGGAATCGTTATTTAGACTCGGTATATTTTGTCTAAGAGTAATCTCAACTGATAACAATGATTACTGCTAAGACTTTCGAATCGATAAATGTACAGATACTTTCTGTACCTACCTACATCTAAGGGTCAGCACTCGGCAACTTCCCACACGTAAGTCAGAACGATGAAAGTAAAAGTTGAACAATAGAGGTTTTTCCAATAGTTTATCTTATGTTTGGTTGTTGGTTTGGATTACTTAGATATGTCAAGAAAATATGGGACTATGGCAGTATTTTAAAATACCTACTATTAGGTAGAGGAACCTTCCTTTCATCTGAAAGGCAAGCCCAAACTTTAATTTATAGGTGCATGCCCAGAATTAGCATTTAAGAAACAGGTTGTCTATCCATCACCGCTTACAGCCCGTTCCCACTTGCCGGCTGTCGGGCCCGGATCTTAATCTTGTGTCGGCGCCTCTGTTCACATTCTGCCAATTTTTAACACTCTCCGCGACGCGTACATGAAGGACGTTGACGAAGTTCTTGTTGTGATGTATTATCATTTAAGAAGAAACCGAATAAAGACAGCTAAGGAAAAAAATATTGCATCCAATCCTGAGGGAAAGATTTAGTTTGGGAACATTTCAGAACTTAATAACAGAATTGAGAAGTGACGAAATTAAGTACTTCAATTATTTTAGGATGTCAATAACTACATTCAGCGATTTATTGGCTCGAATATCTGTGAGCATAAACTACAAAAATACAAGATTAATAGACTGCATTTGTACTGAAGAAAGGTTGTCGATATTTTCCGGGCGTAGAGGGCTGGCAAAAACCCGACATTTCTTGTCGGCACTGACACAAAATCGGTGTCAGACAAGTGTGAATAGCTTCATATAAAATGTTATGCCACTGGAACATCCGATTAAAATCCGGGCCCGAAAGCCGACAAGTGGGAACGGGCTCTTACTGCAATACTAACTGAGTGCACACGCCTTTGAATTTTAGGGCGTGCCAATGTCTTTATAATGTTTTTCTTCGCCGAAAGTTATTAAAACAATAGGTTAGAATACCGTGAAAAACAAAAAATAAACACTTTTCATAAATACATTGAAAGTAGTACACATCAATTCCAACTTCTGATCGACATCCGTATCTCAAAACGTACCAGCGAAACTTTTACATTTTTAATTATTTGTTTATTTGTTTTTCTGTCTTAGGAACTGATAAAAATATCAACTAGAAATTAATAGGTAAGTGCCAAATACTATAGAAATGTTAAATTCCAGTAAAAACAAAAGCTCTAGCTTAGTGCAAAAAAAATACGCCCTGAACTAATTGAATTCGTCATCAATGTTTTGGTAACTTTCCGCGGCTTTAAAACCGCTTAAGTCGAAAGGCACTATGGTATCTTTTTTAACAAAAGCAAAAGCAAAAGGTACATCACTACATCGTATGAAAGGTATTCATGGATAATCATAGCAATTTAATTTGATTAGTAGTTAAAGTAACTCTACATTGCGTCTCGGAAAACGTAGGAGGAGGGTAACTCGGTAAACGTAGGAGGAGTAGGATTGTGTAGTACAGGAACGATATACTAATAGGAATGAATTTCCTCAAGTGAACTAGAATGTACTAGTCAGTTGTTCTCGTTTCTAATAGTAGGTACACTAGTTCAATAGTTCATTCATGACGTAAAAGTACTCGCTATTTTCTACGTTATAAGGTTCAAATCGGACGGAGGTAATAAAAAGAATAAAAAGTACTGTTTGATTAACGCGTTTTGTATGTTTCCTTTAGTACTCTAGTACAGTAAGTACATTTTAGAAGAGCGCGGTCCTATTAGTACGATTGTACTAGTATGGAGCGTTCTCTTTACTG
Source organism: Perizoma flavofasciatum (assembly GCA_958496245.1). Lineage (NCBI taxonomy): Eukaryota > Metazoa > Arthropoda > Insecta > Lepidoptera > Geometridae > Perizoma > Perizoma flavofasciatum. Next base: position 11,844,094 of record OY292423.1, read on the forward strand.
ACCGAGCAAGAACAAGCCTAAGGAGGAGGTAAGAAGCAGAAAGTAAATGAGAAGAGCCGGGCCTCGGCCTCTGTTGCGCGTATTGGGAGAGGCCCATACCATGTAGTGGACTGATGGTGTCGATGTGTTCGCAAATAGTCAAGATAAATCTTCAAATGAAGTCAAATATTTAATTAAAAGTTTAAATTTTTTGCCGCTTACTGTATCCACTAAATCGATTGGATTTAGTTAAAAACGAAAATAATACTTACAAAAAATTTGCATCGAGGAAACAAGCACGTTTTCGACGTCATTCCTTGTATGTTAAAAAAAACAATGATTTTATATCACACAAAACACAGATCCGCAACAACGCTGCACTACTTAGTCAGATAGTACAAGATATTATTTGGAGATAACGAAAGGTTTGGTTCCAGGTATAAAATACAAGCGGAAACACGAATTATATTGCAAAATATATTTTTTTATATTGTAACATAATATTTTATAACCAGCTTCCCGGGCAACAGTCAGTGGAGTGAGTGTATGTATGTTGTTATGAGTAAGAAATTAAATTAGACTTCCCTGTTCTGGTTTTCCTGTAACCACGAATCATAATATAGTTTTAAGTTCCTCCTTGTGTGTTCTTTGATTAAAGCAATGTTGATAAAATATAGGGTCAATGTCAGTTGAGTCAGAAGTAGGTAGGTACCTACTATATAAATACACGCTTACCGCCCATCACTACAAATTGGGTTGGCTGGTAGAAAATACTTTAGCATTAAGTCCGCCTATTATTCACTTTTTATAAAATGTGCAATAAAGAATTAATAAATAAATAAATCCTACTATATCCTACTAATATTATAAACGCGAAAGTTTGTGAGGATGGATGTTTGTTACGCAAAAACTGATAAACGTATTTTGATAAAACTTTACAATAATATAGCTTATACATCAGAACAATACATAGGCTACTTTTTTATACGGGTAGTACGCGGGTGAAGCCGTGGGCAAAAGCTCCTACTAATATTATAAACGTGAAAGTTTGTGAGGATGGATGTTTGTTACTCTTTCACGCAAAAACTACGGAACGGATTTTGATGAAACTTTACAGTAATATAGCTTATACATCAGAATAACACATAGGCTACTTTTTATTTATGTACCATGCGGGGGCGAAGCCGTGGGTAGAGGCTAGTGATAAAATAAGTATAAGTTATTTATTTATTTATTCATCCAAATACATGGAAACATATTGATGTCCATCCGAAGGTTGTCTAAAAGGGGCCGCTATTAGCGATAAGACCGAAAAATTTGCTTGTATTTTTCTTAAATTAGCGTTCAATAAAGTATTATCTATCATACAAAAAGAGCATCTCTGACGGCAAACACATACCGGCGGCTTATGTCACGGGTAAAAACATATTAATCGCTCCCGCTTCATCCCACAACAGAACACCAAGCTCTTATCATTTAATATTCGCGTGCCAAGACTGTTTGAACATGGGTTGGGATTTATGGAGATAAGGTGAAAGAATTTACGATTATAATTTTACTTATAACGTAATTATGCCCATGTCGACCTTAAACGTAGGCAAAAAACGTTTACTGCATTCCCCATAAAAAAATCGAATCTACGCTAATAATAAAACTGAAGAGTGTTTTTGTTTGAACGCCCTAACCTCTGGAAGTACCAATAAGTCAGATTTGAAAAAAGAAATTGCACTTGGTAGCAAAGAAAATAATGAAATAAATCGACGTTCCAACCGAATAAAGCGATAATATCTCATTACGCCAATTTTTTTTATTGCATATTCGGATTCTACTCATTTTATCAGAAATAGAAACCTATCTATCCTATATCCTATATACCTCGCTGATTTATATTTTTATAAAAATATATATCATATTTTTTCCGCATCCAATGATATAGCATTCTTATGCATTCGTTTAATGCTTATGTGTAGAAACAGATATTAAAGTTTTTTGGCTCTCCTGTAAAATTTGGATTTTCATATAACCGCTTTATTCGGTTGGGGCGACGAAATGCACAATGGGCGGTCTTATCGCTGTAGGTACATAAAATGGACCTTTAAAAAATTATATTCTAAATTTTTTATTACTAGCATCTGCCCACGACCTCATCTGCGTGGTTTCTAGATTCTATACATGTTCCAAATTTTATCCAAACTGGTTCTGCCGTTATTAGCAACAAACATTAAATATGAAATGAAATATTAAATGAAATATATAGTAATTTGATCCCGTGTGTTATAAAGAGTGCACCTTCTTATCCACTGATAAAACTCCCAGATATAATTTTAGTTTCAAGATCGATTATATTTTCAGGGAGTAGATACAGAAAATATACAGAGAACAAAACTACATTTGTATGGTTTTTTTGATGGCCTCGCAAATCGTTGCAATCAGTAAACATGCATTATATATAAAAGCGATTATATTAAGGATCCCCTGATCAACAGGATCAATATCTGTGACAGGGTGTTTGCGTCGCGATCCGATTTTGCAGTGCAGTAACGTATCATCGTACTGCAAAATCGGATCGCGTGTATGTATTAGTGTAATGTCGTAATGTGGAAATGGACTTTTATGAACCTGAAGATGAAATGAGGATAGTTGCAGCTACTGCCGTTATTTGACGACGGTGGAAGCGTCACACACTCCAGTCTATCCGTGACCACGGCTGTTGCAACACACCCAAAATGTCGGGATATAATAAATAAAAAAACATCAAATCCTACTAATATAATAAATGCGAAAGTCAGTGTGGAAAATTTTATTCCTTGGTTAGATTTGCTCAAACATTTGTAAAAATACTCCCCTACAAGAGAGTACAAGAGAGTTATAAAGTTTGTATGTTTTTTTTCTGATTCAATTCACACAAAACTAGGTATAAATAAACTTTAAAGTAAATAATGAAAAACTGTTTTTTTTAAACTAACTAGGGCTGTGCAAATAAGGTCATACGCTACTTTTATCAATATACCACGCGGGCGAAGCCGGCAGAAACTAGTATACATATATATCTATCGTCTTCACACACTAGGATTCCTGTGTCGTGAGTATCAGGAACTACGATTACTGTGGTACCACAACACCCAGAGTCGGAACCAATATTTGCAAAACATGTAAACATTTGTGCAGCAGCGGGAATCGAACTCGTACCTCGCCCGGCGCCTCATCGAGGTCCTATAGTATAGTTGGTTATATTCGGAAATCATTTTTAATACAGTGAACGCAAAAACGCTTTACGTGTTTTATCAAGTTCAATAGAAAACTTATCTACTTTGAAGCTTTATATTTTCTGTACGAGAGGGTTTAAAATTTGGCATAAAACCCTAAAAACTATTTCAAAATATTTTTCCTGATATAACGATACTCGTATCTTGATGTTATCTTTATCAAATGATAAATTTTAATTAATAACAAACTTAATAATTATTAATCTTTTGTTATAGATAAATATACATATAAATACGAGTCGCATAACCATACATGTACGATACTTTCATCATGAAGTTGTTCATCGCTTTCTCGGCTATGGTTCTGGCGGCGGCTGGGCTGCCAGCACCGTCAGAACCAGTTATTATCGGCGCCGATAATTTGCTACTCAACGCGAGCCGCACCTACCAGCCGCGTAATTCTGGTATCGCCGGCTTTGGCGCTGGTGCCCAAGGGGGCATAAACGGCGCCAGATGGATCGTGACGGATGCCTGGGCGCTCCGTGATGCGCTCAACAGCGCTGCCCCGCGGTTAGTTGAGGTACGAGGTCGCATCGACCTCACAGTGCTGTTCACCGGCTCTCCAGGTGTCATATTGAAAGTCGGTCCCTACAAGACTATATACGGCGGAAACGCAAACGCCGAAATTTACGGAGGAAGCTTACGTATGGTTGGTCAAGTGCACGTTATCATCCAAAACATTAAGTTCAGCAATTGCATTTCGTACGCGCCCAATGAGCGGCCTAACGGCAGCGGCGGCATCTTGAACCAACAGCCTGGTGCTTTTGGGTCACTAGACTGTATCGACATAGAGCGCAGTGAAGACATTTGGGTTGACCACTGCAGGTTATCTGACGATCCCTGGAACGCGGCCAGTACCGCTGATAACAGGCGACGCCATAATGGACTAATCACCATAAAGAATGCAGCTTCTCGGATCTCAATTTCTAATACCCATTTCATTAACCACAACATGAACTTCTTAATCGGACATGCTGACGAATGGGCGTCAATAGACACTGGCAGGCTGAAGGTTACTCTTTACCTTAACTGGTTCCAAGGAACCGTCCAGCGTAACCCTACGGTGAGATTTGGAGAGGTGCATCTGCTCAACAATTTGTACACGGACATACCGAGTTACGGTGTTGGTGTCAATACTGGCGCGCGCATCTACGGCGAGAGGAACAGTTTCATCAATTGTAAACGTGCTTGGGCCAATCCCGTATTCAATAAACCAGGTGCGAATAGACATTTCTTTAACCACAATAACTTGCTTACCAACAGTGGCTTTGACCAGGGCATCACCAATGCAATCGGTTGGCATCCCAATAATTACTACAACTATAGTCCCATGGCCGCTCAAAACGTACAAGCGCACGTCAGGAGATACGCCGGTACCTGGTGATAATGAATGACTTCTGCTTTAAGTGTATTTGATAGCAGTCGATGTAATGTTTCTCAATAATAATATATATCATTAATAATATTGTTGTGTCATTGTACTGTATAAGTATATTAATTGATCGAAAAACGAAGCGGACTACCTTACAGTAATAATTTATAAGATATTATTTCATAATTTCATTTATTCATGCTTAATGTCCTACATACAATGGTTAAGCTTAGGTCTAGTGTAGCTCCAAGTAGGTTGGTAGGTACATCGGCCCTGTCAGGGCGTTGCAGGTAGGTATTATTTTACAATTACACACATACAATTTAAATAATAACACAGGTGAATAGGTAGGTATGTATACAAAATAAAATTAAATGTCAATAATTATACAAAATGTCAAAGGTTGGGTTTTGGTATATTCCACAGTAGGTACGTCATATTTTGTTATTAAATGTCAAATAACCGACTTCGAATAACGGGAAATAGATAAAAAAATATAAAATTTAGCCAGGTTTAAGTATAAACCACACAATAAAAAAGAATCATTAATATCGGTTCACAGTTGGCAAAGATATCGTGTAACATACACAAAAAAAAACAAATGAATTGAGAAATTCCTTTTTTGAAGTCAGTTGATAATAATTAAATCGCGATATTCACGATACCTACGCTTGCAGTCCCCAGTTTACGGTTTCTATTCTGCAGGTAATCTATCATCAGAGCCTCATGTGCCCACATTGTTTTCTTAGTCTTTCGAATAAAAAACATCGCCTATAAAATATGTTTCTGCTAGTCGTGATTCCATAAGATTATTAAGTTTTATTTAGTTTTACGGGAAAAATAGCAATCCCTCAGGAAAAAAAAATTATGGGACTACCTCAGGATTAATCTCTATATAACAATAAGAATCATCAAAATCTGTTAAAAATTGGCAAAATTATCAGGTAACAAAAACACGATAAAAAACATACAGTTGATTCGAGAACATCTTTTTTTTGAGTCGGTTAAAAAATATACTGTCATTTCATTCGCAAAGTCAGAGTTTGCGATTGCTAGTAAGCTACATTGTTATTATATTCATTATTTATTATAGAGTTTTCATATCTAATAACTTTCCAGTAAAAAAATATTGACCTTCAAGAAATCATACAAAACGATTACAAAAAACTACAACAAACACATTACATTACAAACAGTAAAGTGATTTTATAGAAAATTACCAACAGAGAACTACAACGACCAACAAATAAACATAATAACAAACAAAGAGACGTTCAAGGATTTCCCACATTTGCAATGAAAAAAACACTTCATATAGGGGAGTGCGCGAACAAGTTTCACACCTATTTTATTTTCTAACTAGTTGTTGCCCGTGGCTTCGCCCGCGTGGTATGTTAGTAAAAGTAGCATATCACCGTCTCCAGGCTTCAAACTATGTCCACCAACTTTTGAATGAATCGAACCAAGGATTACAATTTATACAAAGTTTAGAACTCAATTGCACACCCCCAAAGGGTAGATTGTAAAAAATAAAAAATACGTGTTTCATTATTTACTTTAAAGTTTATTTGTACCGAGTTTTGAGTGAATCAAACAAATTTTTTTTCATAGAAACTTTACCGCCCTATTTAACCCCCTTAGAGGTCGATTTTCGAAAATTAGAAAATTAAATTAGCCTATGTGTTATTCCAGATCCTAAACTATCTACATTCCAAATTTCATCAAAATCGGTTTAGTACACACACACACACACAGACTTTCGCATTTATTATATTAGTAGGATAGTAGAATTCCTGTTGTCTAATCAGAGAGAACCTTTGCGTGAACCTAAACGCGATCCTAAGTGGACCTTTCGGTTAGCATGGTCTCTGTTCCGTACGTGAAGACTGGGATGATGCATTCAAAGGCAGCATCCCTCGCATTATTAGCTCCAAAAGCTGTTAAGACTTGGGATATCCAGCGTTCAACTTCAGACGTTTGGTTTTCGATACCTACTCGTAGCGTTATTCTGTACCTGCCGGCAGCTTTAGCTAACTTACGTTTGGTAGCTCGTTGCTTCTGGTTAGCTGGTCATTATTTTAGTTTTTGATACTTAGATTCTTCTCTAGGTGTTTGATTGTATCTTCAAATATTCAATCATAACCAGCATTATCTTAAGTGTAGCATTATCTGACTTTATATAATTATGGTCATCAGCAAGCAGAGGAGATGCTTGAGTTAGCATCTCCCCCTCGATATGTATACTTTCATCCTAGTCAGGCTTTTTTAAACCTTTCGAATACAGAATATGCTGCTTTTCTGATATTTATCTAAGTATGCAGTTAGAAACAACATATAGTATAGCATCCCTAGGCAATGTATGGAATCCTATCGTAACTATCTTACTAAATTTGGATAAGGTATATTTTGTGACTTAGAAAATAACAAAGACTTGTTACCCGGCCACCATATGGGTGAAGTAATTTAATATTTTTACTGATGGTTTTGACATTCAATAGAATCTCTAGATTTTATAATATAATGCCGGATTATTATACATATTGCCGGTAGTAACATAATGCACCTGCTTCGTTGGTGCTTCGAAAAGATTAACCGCTATCTATTGGGGTCGACTTGTATTGTGCAGAGGCCGACAAAACGTACTGTAAGCAATAAATCAGTATACAGGTAATTTCCTACCATTACAGAGTTATAACGACCAGTATCGTGCTGTTTTGAAAATGTAGGTGGTGGAATTACTTACTCGCGTTTTGTTGTCAAAACTGTATTGTGGATTATAGTGCTGAATGAGCCTGGCCAGCGCTTTTGATATGCGGTTTCTTGAATCCTCACTGAGAAAATGTAACATTGAATGGATTTGAAAAGCAATTATGCCCATTTACATGGAGAGACTTTCTCGCACCGTAATATGCAAAGGGGGAAGTGGAGATTATGACTATTGTCGATAAATAAGGCGATTCGATATTGTACATAAAGTTTACATGAGGCATTTTTTTATATCCCTTCAGTGATAGCATCTTCGAGAACCGAGAAACTTAAAACATATAATGGGCCTTTACTCCAGTAGAAAAAACAAAAGATGCTACATACTCGTATTTTGAGCAGATATTGTACCAAGATAGTATTTTAGATATTATGGCAAACTTAAAAGTCCTGAAACAACCGTGTGTAGAGTGAAAATGGAAAAATACTGATTATTAAATTCCTTGAGCTATATTAAGATAGATTAGGCATATAGATAGTACGTATGAAAGAAGATTAACAAAATAAATATACAATGCGAGCATAAACTATATTAGTTGGAAGGCCTTGGAGAAAGTAACTGACAAAATGTCAAGTCAAGAGTACCCTTAACCGACGAGCTTGTATGAATTCAAATTAAATTCGTATTCAAATAACTCAATAAGTTATTAATACAGTATTTTTTGATATCTATGAAATATAAGGAAAACAAACTATCTACATAATATTTAAATATGAAAAAAGACTGTTCTCTACCTGTAGTCCTATCAGTTTAGGTAGGGAACAGTATTTTTTAAACACTAGCTTCCACCTACGGCTTCGCCCGCGTGGTATGTTGATAAAATAGGTATCTGTTGTAGAGGGTGTCCAAGTTTGTATGAGAACGTTTTAACAAGTGGTCCAATTTGCTTGCAACTCGGCATAAATATTATTTAGTACAAATGATAAAAGACAAATACATTTTTTTTTCTAAACTACCCCTCAAAGGGGGTAGGATGGTGTGTTAAGTTTGTTTAACGCATGGTGCGGTTTGCTATAAACTTAGTTTGGATACTTATAATGCAAAATAACTGAATACCTATCAGGGTATTAAAAAAAGCCCTTAAAGAAAAATGCATTCATGCAATTATTTTTGTTGCAACTATCCTACGCGAGTAAAACCGCAGGCATCGACTAGTATACTATATTACTGTAAATCAAAATCCGTTCAGTAGTTTTTGCGTGAATGAGTAAAAACATCCATCCATCCATCAATCTTCCAAAATTTTCGCGTTTTTTATAGTGGAAACTTATAACTGCGGATACTTATCATTAAGTAGGATACTAATGTCTGCGCGATTGATTGAAAATTTTAATAGGACGGTTGTAGTATATATGGTCTTGATCTAACAGAGAAGAGGTACTACAACTCTGTCGTTTGCTTTAAGGTTTATGTCGAACCAAGTATTAAAATTTTCCATACAAAGTTTAGAACTCTATTTCATACTCCTAGGGGTAGTTTTGAAAAAATAAAAACGAGTGTTTCATTTAAAGTTAAAAAAAAAGTTTATTTATAGCGAATTTTGAGTTAATCGAACAAGAATAAAAAAAAACTATACAAACTTTAGAATTCCCTCTAAGGGGGGAACACGCCCCCCCTACCTTAGAGTAGTTTAAAAAGCACTGTTTAACCCCTTCGAGGTTGATTTTCGAATCTACTATTTTTTTGTACAGACAAACATATAAAACACTCATATATACATAGAAAACACTCAGACCGAGACAAATATTTGCAGATCATACAAACATTTATCCCGCGACGGGAATCGAACACACAGAGGTCAAAACTTATGACCAATTGAAATACGATATTTTTCTTATCGATTTATGACTTCAAGAATGGTGTTTTAGGTAGTTTTTATCGCTCAAGTCACTTGACACTCAAGTATATATTATTATTTCCTTCTCATACCATCTATATCCATACCACGCTTACATTTTCCTCCACAACTTTCACTCACAGACGATTCTTTATAACTACATTTTCCAATGTAATTTTTAGAGAAAAATATTTATTTTTCAAAACAATGCCTACTTTTTGACAGAAAAATATTAATATCTCGACTAGCTACCTTCGCAGAGTAAATCCGCTGAGAGTGACATGCAGACAGCGGTGGTCGCGAGAAATTCCAAATCCCATGTGAGGTCCGTCCATTTGATAAACCACTGAAATAACAAGCTGACACAATAAAAGGCTCTAGAATAATAAATGTGATAAAGTTTGTCTCTATTTGAAATTTATAAAAGGCGTTTTGAAATAAATAAACACAGTGTAAAACACAAATAAACGCAAGTGGGGGAGCAGAGGGGGCCAAATGCCCCCCCCCCTAAAGTCAATAGTTTTTTATTCATTGATCATATAGACACATAGGTCTACCAAGCTACGGCTGGGATTGAAGGGGTGACCAAAGAAATTTGTCCCCCCCCCCCCCACCCGTCACGGAGTACTTCTGCAGTCCCTGAGCACAACACCTACCGGAAAAAATATCTGCGAACATTTGGCCCGTAGCGGGAATTGGACCTGCACCTTTTACGTCAGACAACCAACTCTGTTTGGTTTTTTCTTATAAGCTTTCATTCTACTATAGTTTGGTGCCAATCGAACAGGTGAACTCATTCATTGAGAAAGAGCATTAGTCAAAGAATTAAATAAAGTCTAAGAAGTATTAAAAAAAGTTCTTGTATTATTTTTATGCTTATATATTATACGTACCTATTATTATAATAATAATATAGGTACGTAGGCATAAACAGTAATGCTATACATAAGTAACGTACTTTTTTATAGTTTTTAAGTAAATAAGTAGGAACGTCTCTTTTGCAAATTTTGTTTCAAATTATCAAGATAAATAAATGATTTTTTATTTTGAAGACAACACACGATACGCTTTACAATGTTGCTCTTGACTATTCTAAAGCACTTCGAAAATTGTAACAACTCTTTCTTTCCACCCCATCTTACTAATTTAACATCTAACAACAATATAACCCTTCCTACTTGCGATGCCGAGCCAATCTGTATCGGATTTATAGCCCAAATGATGATAAAGTATTGTTACCCCCTAAATTAGGTCACTAGGCTAACGGCAACCTAGTATTTATAGGTAAGACTAGTGACTCGCCCTGAATCTCATCGGTCACTTTAGTTTTGTTGACCTCTTTTATGCAATACATTAGCAATTCTACTAGTTACTAATACATTTCTACACGGTCTTAAGTTTTTTTATTGTTACTTCTGAGCTAAGATCATTTGGTCATTCTAATCGTATAGCCAAAGAATAGTAGCTATATTACTGTAAAGTTTCATCAAAATCCGATCAGTAGTTTTTGCGTGAATAAGTAACAAACATTCATCCTCACAAACTTTCGCGTTTATAATATTAGTAAGATTAGATAAGCTATCTAGTTAAGCGTGCCACGCGCATTATTATCTATGGTATTAGTATAGTATTTTGCCGAAATCTTTTTATCACAACTTATTTTGCATTTTAAACTTGATAATTGTCTTGATAAACAAGCCATAATCAAGAGTCAAGTTATTTTATATCTCATTTTCTCATTTCTGTTTTTGGGTTGTTAAATCACATCTGCTCTGTATTTTTTGTGGTCGTTTAAATCATATAGGTACGAATGCACATGCATTTTGCGTGTAATGTAACCTATAAAAAAATAACATTAAATACAAAGTAACAATTTAGGTTCTTATAACTTGACTTCTCAACCCGCTTTGTATTGTAAATTCAGGTCAGGTACGAGTCAGTCGAAGTTTATGGGATCATAAATAAATGTCTATCCATCTAGTGAGCTGATACGTTTCAAAGTAACATAAGTTTTATCAAATTGGGATAGATAAAAAAGATCAACTGGATATAACCCAAGAGAGGGGGTCCACTTACTAAAAGTACAAATTGCCAAGATAAAGTTGTAGTAACACATAGTAACACAAATGTATTCGATTTTTTTTAATGGCAAAAGACTAGTACTAATTACTTTGACCGATATAAAGATAGGCAGACAGAAGTGTAAATCCTACATGGCTTAATAATAAGATCGAAGAATCGGTGATTTGCTTTTAAATTTTAAAAGTCACGGAGTTTCTAAGGGACGTTCTGTATACAAAATTAAATACAATACTAATGGTTTTTATTGTGTTTTTAAAAAATACTTAATTGTAACAATAATGTAATTATCTTTGAAGTAAAAAATTGTTGTTTTAGGAAATTTCGCTCTTACTTAGGTCTATTTTTACAGTAACGTATTTTGTAAGGCGATTAAAATATTAAAACATTTGATCAGGTGTGAAAAAGGGGATTGTGTGTGTGTGATATGTACGTTTAATGACGACCTCTGTGGCGCAGTGGCCGAAGGCTCGCCTGAGACGCAGAAGGTTGCGGGTTCGATTTCTGCCGCGGGACAAATGTTTGTATCTGCAAATATTGGTCTCGAGTCTGGTTTTTTTCTATGTATAATATGTTATAAGTAGTATATCAGTCATGTAGTTCCCCTAATACAAGCTCTGCTTAGTTTGGGGCTAGACGATGCTGTGTGAAAATGTCCTGCATAATTTATTTATTATATACGAGTCTGGGCAGTAGGGTGTGTGTTTGTATAAGAGTGAATATATAAGGGTGTTTGAGTGAGTACATTATGTTCTGTTAATTAATTCATGTGGTTAAAATGAATAAAAACTTATTGACTTTGACTTCATGACTTAGTTTTTCAAGTTGTGCCAAGTAAATGTTATTATTTTAAGTTTTATGGATAGCTGACATGTACATCCCGTGACCACGGCTGTTGCAATACAGTCGAAACGACGGGAAAACAATAAAAAAGTTAAACGTGATAAAAACCCGTTAAACAAAAAAATATGTTATCTGAAATTATGGCGAAAGTTTGAAAAATACTTATAAATGTTTGTAATTTCATTTAATTTTTGGGTACCAGGTAATTATTTCCTATTAGTACTTCTGGTTAACTCACTTCAAATACATGTATTTTACGAATTACTTACATTATAAGTGGAATTAATTTTAATATGTGCAATTTTGCAATGACTCTACAATTAAGCGAGTGCTGTTATTGGATTGGTTTTAATTGCTCACTTGAGCCCGTAGCTTGCCTCTCGTTCAGAAAAAAAAAAAAAATGTAGGTAGGTAGTACTCTAATTGTGGTTACGTAGCATAGAATTAAGAAGATATCAGAATAAATAATTCTTATAAAAAGAATTAGGACACACTATGATTCCGTGGTATTAGGATTGATTCTGTGGTTGTGTTGTGGGTATCAGAGACTACGAGTACTGTAGGTACATAACACACATACCCGGAACAAATATATAATGCTGGACATTTCCATACAGCATCATCTAGCCTCTAAGTAAACAGAGCTTGTTTTATGGGAAATTTGTGCCTGATATTCTACTATTTTTTGTTCACGTTCTATTAGAGACCCAAAACAAATATCTGCAGAACAGTCATGCAAACATTTTTCCCGCAGCGGGAAGAGTTGCTGGCAACGGATCTGTTCTATGCATAGCTAAATGGATCTATTCTAAATCTTGTACCGGCTAAGAGGGTGAGTTAATTTTCAAAGCGGCAATATCCGCCATGGTTCCCAATCCCAATCCCAATCCCAATCCCAATCCCAATCCCAATCCCAATCCCAATCCCAATCCCAATCCCAATCCCAATCCCAATCCCAATCCCAATCCCAATCCCAATCCCAATCCCAATCCCAATCCCAATCCCAATCCCAATCCCAATCCCAATCCCAATCCCAATCCCAATCCCAATCCCAATCCCAATCCCAATCCCAATCCCAATCCCAATCCCAATCCCAATCCCAATCCCAATCCCAATCCCAATCCCAATCCCAATCCCAATCCCAATCCCAATCCCAATCCCAATCCCAATCCCAATCCCAATCCCAATCCCAATCCCAATCCCAATCCCAATCCCAATCCCAATCCCAATCCCAATCCCAATCCCAATCCCAATCCCAATCCCAATCCCAATCCCAATCCCAATCCCAATCCCAATCCCAATCCCAATCCCAATCCCAATCCCAATCCCAATCCCAATCCCAATCCCAATCCCAATCCCAATCCCAATCCCAATCCCAATCCCAATCCCAATCCCAATCCCAATCCCAATCCCAATTCTAACCTTGTGTCGAGGTCATTGAATATGTGTTTGTATGGCTCCAACTTTGAACAAACAACCTCAATCCCAATGGTGGCCAGTATGCTTGTTTGCCAATTTAGTAGAAAAAACCGGAACAAAGTACCATTACCCACATTCCTTCTTTCATCAAAATATAAGCAAACCTGGACTAGCAACACAGCCGTCTCAAAATATCTGCCTCTTTACACTAATATTCGAGCTTTACAGGTCGTGCCTGGACTACATGCCTTCTACGCGTCTCCTGGCTTCCTATAAAGAGATAGCAAAGTATGAACAGACGGAACCATCCACAATGAGCGCTTGGTAACCTCCCAAGACATCTGGCGTGTACCGAAGTGACCTTACGTGCAAGCCGTATTCTCCTTTTTTTCACAAAAGATGTATTTCGCCTGTGCGGCCAGCATATATTGTAGCAAGCCACCAACTAGAAGCGAAACAAACAATGCGCTTACCAATTATTACATCGTAGCTAGCCGCCTGTGGCACAGTCGTTATTATTTGCTGCAAGCATCCATACGGTAACCGCTTATTAAATGGTGGCCAGTATGTTTGTTTGACAATTTAGTAGAAAAAAACTAGAACAAAGTGCCATTACCCCGATCCTTCTTTCATCAAAATATTAGCATACCTGGACTAGCAACACAGCAGTCTCCAAATATATGCCTCTTTACACTAATATTCGAGCTTTATAGGTCGTGGCTGGACTACATGCCTTCTTCGCGTCTCCTGGCTTCCTATAAAGAGATAGCAAAGTATGAACAGACGGAACAATCCACAATGCGCGCTTGGTAACCTCCCAAGACATCTGGCGTGTAGCGAAGTGACCTTACGTGCAAGCCATATTCTCCTTTTTTTCACAAAAGATGTATTTCGCCTGTGCGGCCAGCATATATTGTAGCAAGCCACCAACTAGAAGCGAAACAAACAATGCGCTTACCAATTATTACATCGTAGCTAGCCGCCTGTGGCACAGTCGTTATTATTTGCTGCAAGCATCCATACGGTAACCGCTTATTAAATGGTGGCCAGTATGTTTGTTTGACAATTTAGTAGAAAAAAACTAGAACAAAGTGCCATTACCCCGATCCTTCTTTCATCAAAATATTAGCATACCTGGACTAGCAACACAGCAGTCTCCAAATATATGCCTCTTTACACTAATATTCGAGCTTTATAGGTCGTGGCTGGACTACATGCCTTCTACGCGTCTCCTGGCTTCCTATAAAGAGATAGCAAAGTATGAACAGACGGAACCATCCACAATGAGCGCTTGGTAACCTCCCAAGACATCTGGCGTGTACCGAAGTGACCTTACGTGCAAGCCGTATTCTCCTTTTTTTCACAAAAGATGTATTTCGCCTGTGCGGCCAGCATATATTGTAGCAAGCCACCAACTAGAAGCCAACTAGAAGCGAAACAAACAATGCGCTTACCAATTATTACATCGTAGCTAGCCGCCTGTGGCACAGTCGTAGGCTTATTATTTGCTACGGCGTAGCTCGTGGCAGACTGGTGTAGCGCGTAACTAGCATAGCACGATTCTAAGAGCCCTTGGTTAAGTTACAGAATAAATCCTACTCCTATAATAAACGCGAAAATGTATGAAAGTGGATGATACTCTTTCACGCAAAAACCACTGAACGGTTTTTTTATAAAACTTTACAGTAATGAAGCTTATACATCAGAATAACACATAGGCTCCTTTTTATCCGGGTACCACGCGGGCGAAGTCGTGGGTAGAAGCTATCTTATAATATTAATGAGGTGATGAATATGTTAATCACACGCAGTAATTGATTACATACCTAATTACCACCTTTTATTATTTTGTTTTGTATCCGTTTTTCTTATGAATTTTATTGTAATTTACTGTGTTTTTGTTTATCTCGTCATTGGTACTTGTCTGTTCTGTATCCGTATGTGTTAAATAAAAATTGTATCTATCTATCTATTAGTTTATTTAAATATCTAAGTTTGTCCAACGTTCTGGATGCATTCGAGTCACATGGCCTGCCTAATCCTACTATAAGTTTTTTAGGTTTAGTTAAATATTTTTTTTTGTGTTGATAAACTGTGATAATTAATTGTTAATTTGAGACCACTGTGGCGCACTGGGCGAAGGCTCGCCTGAGACGCAGAAGGTTGCGAGTTTGATTCCCGCCGTGGGACAGATGTTTATATAATGATTTACAAATATTTGTCTTGAGTCTGGGTATTTTCTATGTATAATTGTATGTATTTACAAAAAAAAAATATTTGTAGAGAAACATAATGCACGTGAATAAGCACCAAATCTATCTATCGACAAAGGTTCATCTGCTTCTCCACTACAAGAAGGGGTAGTCAGAGGCATTATGTCCATACATAAAATTTGGGACATGCCCGCGTTTTTTATTCCGCGTGGCAGGTTGCAAGCTCAATGCCGATTATTGTTACACTAACTGATGTCTCATGCCTTCGAAATTTAGGTTCTAGAACAACACTATTAAAGATCAGTTGATCTATCTTAAAAAAATCTTACAAAGTCTTTGGAGTTCCGAACACTTCATTCCTGTGCATAGAGCATAAGCCCGTCGTTTCTGTGTGGGCGTAAGGTAGTGAACACAACAGGTGCGGTTCTCAACTCATTCGGCAGCGGACTTCGTCGCCGCCGCACGGTTTAAGCGCGTCTGTTCACCGCCTTACGGAATTGAAAACTTTCTATGTTATTTGAGATTATAAATTGATTAGAGCTTTTTTGTCAGGGACAGTCAGTTCTTTTTTAGTGATCGGTTGTTGCAAAGTGTTCTTGGGATATTTGGGAGAAACAGTTTTGAAGTGTCAGGTATAATTTAGGTGGGAATGGGATACGTTTATGATTAAGGTAAGCTATTAAATTAAATGTAGCACGGAGGCGAATTTCCTTGATTGGCTTGTGTCGTTAGCAATTTCTATAGCCTTTCAGTACAACGATATTTTATGAAATAGCTCTATATTTACATATTGCATGATAATTATGATGACCTATGTAGGGTATCCAGGTAAGTAGTCAGAGCAACTTCTGAACATTAAGTTTGGTAGGTATATGGTATATATGACGACCGATGTGGCGCGGTGGGCGAAGGTCCGCCTGCGATACAAGAGGTTGCGGGTTCGATTCCCGCCCTGGGACAAATGTTTGTACGATCTGCAAATATTTGTTCCGGGTGTTCTGGGTATTTTCTGTGTATAATAAAAAAATATCTATCTATGTATTGTATTGTATTAAGTATATCAGTCTTCTAGTACCCATAACACAAGCTCTGCTTAGCTTGGGGCTAGATGATGCTGTGTGGATTGTCCAGCATTATTTATTTATTTATTTATTTATATGCCCGCGTTTTTGTACAGTAAATAGAATTCTATGAGCAAGCCTATCGCCGCTCAATGAAACAAAAATAAACAGTACGCATACCTGTAAACATACTAAGTAGGGGGTAGTCAAAGTCACGTAGAAATATTATATTGCTGGATTAACCAAGGCCCTTTTATATATTACTCGCTTCTGCCCTCGGCTTCACCCGCGTGGTACCCGGATAAAAAGTAGCATATGTGTTATTCGAATGTATAAGCTATATTACTGTAAAGTTTCATCACAATCCGTTCAGTAGTTTTTGCGTGAAAGTGTAACAAACATCCATCCTCACAAACTTTCGCTTTTATAATATTAGTAAGATTGAACAATTAATTATCTATACACTGCTTTGTCTTTTTCTGGTATACATCAATTAAAATTCAACAGAAGAAACTGACATACTTAAATACCTACAGGTACTTACATGCATCTATAGGAATAGACCTTTAGGATGCAATATTTAGGAACAATATTTGTTTAGTCGAGTTTGTGTAAATTGTGGTGGATACTTTAAAATAACTCTAATAGAATATAAATTATATAAATTTAGAAGGTAGTTTTAGGATCTTGTACAATATTTTTTTTGTTAATATTGGAATAAATAAATACAATACAATACTTGTATATAATATCTTCGATAAGCTCGAATCCTACCTACTTCATCAGTAGTTACCGTCAATGGAAAGTTAATATAGTATATATATATTTTATGTTATTTATTTGATCAATAAATGATTATTATTTGTATTTGTGTTTATTGATTAACTTTAATTAAAATGGTTACACCAATAACATTAACTAAAGATAGTCATGTTAAAATATCTTAAATAATATCATAATCACAAAATCAATAGTCAAAATAATTCAATAAATTAAAATTTATATAACAGAAAGAAATATCCATCGAAAAAGATGATTATGAATGAATAGGTGATAAAAAAATACGATTAGTTTCATCTGTATTTTTTGTGTATACCTACTTGTACATATGAAAAAATGTATTTTATTAGCTAAACAACTGTTTAAGTCTTCATATGTAAGCTTTTAGGCCTTTTAATATAATTCCTTCTGGAGGGTATTTACTTAGCTGTTTTGAAGCCGTAATATTTATTTTCAAGTAAAAAATAAATAAATGACAAAATTTTCGCAACAATGGCGACAGCCTGAGACAACTTTTTAATTAATTAAGCCCTCTTCGTAAGTTCATAAGTTATATAATTAATTTTATAAACGTTTTCGTAAATTGAAACAGAAAATAATAAGGCAGCCAGTTCATTTTTATAAAAAAAAAAGAACTTTAGGTATTTAACTTTACCCATTTATAACAGCGACGACGCGCACTATATCCATATATGAGTTTGAGGTAAAATACATTTGTTAAAAAAAATATCCTCTAATGGCTAATCCAGTTGTAATACGGTTTTTAATAGATCATTTCTTATTACTTCAATGGGGGTTCTCGTATAAACTCATAATTATTATTGTTTTGACGAGCTATGTGGCGCAGTGGGCGAAGGTCCGCCAGAGACGCAGAAGGTTGCGGGTTCAATTCCCGCCGCAGGACTAATGTTTGTGTGATCTGCAAATATTTGTCTCGGGTCTGGGTGTTTTCTATATATAATATGTATGTATTTACAAAAAAAAATCGATTAGTAGTATATCAGTCATTTAGTTCCCGTAATACAAGCTTTGCTTACTTTGGAGCTAGATGATGCTGTGTGAAAAATGTCCAGCATTATTTATTGTATATATTATATAACATATAATACATCAAATAAATAATGCTGCTGTCAATAAATGACCCAGCCTCGGGTTTGGGTGTTTTCTATGTATAACATGTATGTATTTACAAAAAAAGTATATATAAGTAGTATATCAGTCATTTAGTTCCCATAACACAAGCTCTGCTTACTTTGGGACTAGATGTCACTGTGTGAAAATGTCCAACATTATTTATTTTATTAATTTATATATAACAATAAGCGGGGTGATGGACTTGCAACCTGCCACGTTTTATGCTAATTACTTGCAAAACGCAGGCATGTTCCAAATATAATACTCGGATGTGCCTCCAACTACTCCCAACTAGTTTTCCTGAATCGGGGGACAAAGGGAAATTTATGTCGTCCCCTTATGGGACCGAAGACCCCGATCTTCGGACAACCCTTTTCACAAAGATTTTTTTTTATTAAACCCTGTCTTATTCTTCCATTAGCTATTGCACCGCCTCATCTCTTAAACATTGTATTTCAGAACTCGGCGTACCGCCCACTAGGCCAACACAGCTCCTTTGTTTTCACATTTTTTCATTTTATTTAATTATAATAAATAAATTTGGCTAATATAACTTTGGACTAGTAACATCCATAGCAGAACTCCATTTTACCAATAGGTTCAAGCCTAATTTGTTCGACCATAAAACTTTTTGCAGGCTCGCAAAAAGTACAATGTAAAACATAAATCATTGAGGACAATGTAGGCGCAGACAGAATTTATCGCTTGAAAACATTTTCTACTTTGGCCTACTGTTTCCTATACTAAACTAATACCAGAGTTAGTACCAAGTACAGAACCTCTTTAAGAGATTGTCTGGGGAAGATTTACCACTATCCACTACCTAACTCTTTCCCAGTTTGAAAAGTGATAAAACAGGTGCAATCTAAGTTAACAATAGATTAAACCTCTGAGGTATTAAAATTTTGTTTTTATTCGATTTGATATATATATATTTTCACTCGGTTAAAAAGTAGCCTATGTATTATTCTGATGTATAAGCTATATTACTGTAAAGTTTCATCAAAATCCGTTCAGTAGTTTTGGCGTGAAAGAGGAACAAACATCCTCACAAACTTTCACGTTTATAATATACTCGTATGTAGGATATGTAAAAATTTAGCCTAAAACTAAATACCACACCAACGTTGAAAAAAATCCTTAAATTACTATTCTAGTTCAATAATATAATTCCAGAAGTGTTGAAAGCGGTGATGATTACTTTACTAATAACATAATAAAATAATCATACCAAACATCCATCATCCATCGGGAGTACAAAATAAACACTGCAACATAAATAAATACATTCATCTATGTCTCTTGAGATGTAGACTATCTGAAATATGTATCTAGCCTAAACGTCAATTATAGACAAAACATGGTCATCATGCTCTACGAGGTAGCCTTTTGTCTTGGAAAGTGTAAAAACTCTATGCATTCATTCTTGAGATCACCAGTGTATAAACGTAACAAAAACCTACACTATAATGTAATGTTGCTTTGTAATAATATACCGGATAACATAATTATCAGCTCTGTCAAAAATAACGATAAACGTTACCCTAAAAAATTATAAAATGGCAATGTTTCTTCGAAGACTCATTAAAAAAAGTGCATATTCAAAAATGCAAAAAGTTTATCCTGAATGTAAGAAATAAACTCCGCGTGATCAAGGCATTTTCCGGGAAAATATTTTTATTTTTATCGTATTGATCCTTATTTATAACTGTTGAAATGATCAATATACATTTTTTCATGAAAATTTACTTCAAGACATTCATAGAAAACCCTCGCGAGATTTTTCTAACAAAACTACTTCCCTTTCGCAGTGACGTGTTTTGTCTCGCGCTCAAAGAGAAAAGCTTTTATAGATGCACTTTTTGTTCCGGTTCAGTGATGGTCTATGCTTCTGCTTTTTCAATAGATCTTCTGTCTGTTTAATTATCATTGAAAAAGCTAACGGCCCCTGAAAATAAAATTATTATTACACAGAAAGATTTCAAGGAAAGTCGGAACTGAATATCTTTCTCACGAACTACTTCATATTAAGTACCCAGACTTTTATGTGGACGAAACTCGAAGTTAGAATTTGCACCTGCAGACAGTTGTACCTACCATAAGAAAGTTAATATATATGTTCAAAACTCTCTGAGCAGCCGCTTCATCAGACTTTATGAAAATAGTATATTTAATGATCAAACAATCTCTGCTATCCTACTGCATCACGGTATGGGGAGGTACACACATGTTACAATTAGAGAGAGCGCAGAGATGTGTTCTGAAAGTAATACTTATTTAAACAGATGCTCCAAATATAGAGTATATCCGATCGTATAACACCACGTTAGCGGCACGACACTATCATATCTTGGGTTCTCGGCTTTATAACAAGGCTAAACGATTGTTGGAAATATATCACTTGTCGACGTGGTGCAAAGTAGCTGTTAGAGAATGGTGAAAGAAAATTACGTATGACACTGAACACTTTTTTATTATTATAAAATAGCTCTACCTCATACACCACACCTATACTCACCCCTACACACCCCAATACGCACAAATTCTTCTAAATTCAACACGTTTGCATACCTTCATCTCACATATGCAATATACCCAATTCAACACATAATACAAAACCTTCCTCTCATAAGCACATACTAAAATATAGGCGATACAGGCTAGCCCTCGTGCCGGTACCACCAGAAAGTCAAAATTGTAATAATACAAAAAAAATTGTATTAATATTTATATAGGCATGCATTATAATATATTAGAATGTTAAAATAAATTCTAACTATTGTTAAAAATTACAGAGACACAAGTTGTTTTAACTTAGTTTGGTAAGTAAATGCAAAGCTACGTGGGACGTCATTAACCGTGCTAAAAACAATGAAGTGAAAGAGGAAATACTACAAATCAAAGTCAATGGCCAAATGATCCATAATCCTTTAGATATAGCTTCATCGTTTAACATTTTTTTTACTGACTAAATATCAAAAGTGGGTACATCTGCAACATCTATTAATATTTCCAGAGAATTCACATCTTTATTTCTGGCACCTACCATTCCTAAAGACATTGAAAAAGTAATAATGAATTTAAAAAATACTGACAGTACGGGGTATGATGGAATTTCGACTAAGATATTGAAGATGGTCTCGAAAAAATATCTGAACCATTAAGTTACGTCTTAAACGAATGTATCGTTAATGGAATCTTTCCCGACAAACTAAAACGTACCATTATCAAGCCACTTTTTAAAAAAGATGATAAGTGCGACATGACGTGTTACCCCCCCATTGCACTAGTTCCTGTAATGTCCAAGATCTTCGAAAGACTGATTTACCAAAGTATTTATTCATATTTTGAGAAACGTAATTTATTTGCGAAAGAATAGGCAGGATTTAGAAAAAATAGAACAATCGACATGGCTATTTACAACTTTTTAAACACTGTTATGTACAATCTGGACCGCAAAATTCCAGCTTGTGCGCTTTTTATGGACCTAACTAAAGCATTTGACAACGTTGACCATCAAATTCTTTTAAATAAATTAGATGATTATGGAGTTCGGGGAAATGTCCTGGATCTGATCAAGTCTTATCTTAGTGACAGAAAGCAAGCGACAGAAATAACTAGGATTTGCCACAAACTAAGAAAGCAAGTAAAATACACCTCAGATTATAGGACAGTCAAATTCGGCGTACCGCAAGGTAGCGTGCTAGGTCCTTTATTATTTATCATCTACATCAATGGCCTTCCCAAGGTAACAAATCATCACATGACACTATTTGCTGACGACAGTACTATTCTATTTACAGGCACTGATAGGTTAAGGGTTGAACATGACATTAATAATACATTATGCAAAATAATAAATTGGTTGATATTAAATAATTTGAAGATTAATATTAGTAAAACTAATTTAATTTATTTAGAAATAGAGCCATAAAAATCGACAACATTGACATTGACTACGCCGGACATAGAATTGAAGAAATTGAATATAATACAGACAGTACCTTGAATTGGAAATTTCACATTGAGAATTTATGCTTGAAAATTAATAGATTCTCCTATGCTTTGTATATGCTCTCGAGGACAGCTGATAAATCGACTCTATTAATGGCCTACCATGAGTTTGTGGCATCCCTCCTGAGGTATGGCATCTTGTTCTGGGGCTATTCTACTGACAAAGATTTGGTGTTTAAGGCACAAAAGAGATGCGTGAGGGCTATCTGTAAGCTGAAGCAAACTGACAGCTGCAAACCACATTTCAGTGAGCTAAAAATATTAACATTGCCATGTAATACTTGAGGTTGTCCTATTTGTAAGAAAAAACTTAAATCTATATTCTACTTTTAAAAGTAAACGCCATAAGCACAAAATATGTTGCCGTCATAGTAAAACATCACAACTAAGTAAGAGCATATTTTGTATGGCTCCAAAAATATATAACCATCTACCTATTGATGTTCTGGAAACAGCTTCTTTCAATAATTTCAAGAAAAAAGTTATAAAACTACTGCTTGAAAAATTGTGTTATAGTGTTAATGATTATTTAGATGACTCAATCAATGATGTATGACATAGATATTTTAATTTAATCATGTAGGTTTATTTTTTTTTATTTTTTGTTTACTTGACTAATGACTAGATTTAAGACTATATTTGCATTCTAGAAAGTTGTTTATGGTGATACTTTATTATAAATTTAACATCTGACATACCCATATTCGCAATAAAATATTTTGATTTGATTTGATTTGAAAAAGCTATCACAAAAATGTAATGTATTGTAGTGAAATAAGCAATTTTTATTTATTTATTTAAAACTTTCTAAAACATTGCACCTCTTCAAACTAATATACAATAAAATCAGCCAAGTACAAGAGAAACTCGTGCAATAAGGGTTCCGTATACCAATACACTTATTTAATTTAAATAACAACAATTATCAAATGAGTTTCAGAATGTTTGCTCGAAGTCGAAATCAATAACGGCTGGACCGATTAAATGAATAGTATTTTTCAAACTTTCGCGATTAGATAACATAATTATTATAAGTTTAACGGGTCTTTATCGCGTTTACCTTTTTTATTATTTTCTCGACGTTTCAACTGTATTGCAACAGCCGTGGTCACGGGACTGGAGTATACGGAGCTACCGTCGAGAAATAAAGGCAGT
This sequence comes from Perizoma flavofasciatum, assembly GCA_958496245.1. Taxonomy (NCBI): domain Eukaryota; kingdom Metazoa; phylum Arthropoda; class Insecta; order Lepidoptera; family Geometridae; genus Perizoma; species Perizoma flavofasciatum. Next base: position 11,868,010 of record OY292423.1, read on the forward strand.
AGCCGCAACTACCCTCATTTCATCTTCGGAATCATAAAGGTCCATGTTCACATTACGGCACACTACACTAACCTTATCACCGCACTGCACAATTGGATCGCGACGCGAACTCCTGTTTATCACGGGATTCCAGGACGCAGAGAATCTATAGCCGTCTTCACGATTAAAATTTGGGTACTTCTTTATTTCAATCGCTTCACGAACCATTCTCTTACAATATTGACGTTCATTGGATAGCACCTTAGGGTCATGAAACTCGATCCAATGGTTTGGTCCTGAGTCCACAAGGTGCTCCGCTATGGCCGACTTGTTTATCTGGCGATTTTTGACAGCTGCAATATGCTCTTTGACCCTTTCAGGAATTGTCCGCTTCGTTTGCCCGATGTAAGCACGGCTACAGCTACTATTTTATAAACACCTGGCATTTGCAGAGGTACCACGCCTTTGGTGTTCGAAGCTGCTTAGCCAATACAGTTGAAACGTCGGGAAAATAATAAAAAAGGTAAACGCGATAAAGACCCGTTAAACTTATAATAATTACGATTAAATGAAATTTGAAACAGGTATAGTTCATTATTTAGACGGAGCACTGCGATGTCGTGAGCAAAGGCACTGCGATGTCGTTCTTTCTTTCTTTCTTTCTTTCTTATAGATTTTCGCCTGTCTGTGACTGGTAGAGACTGGAGAAAACGATATTGTAGTAAGAACCTACATAGTTTGTCTGATGAGATTTTAGCGATAATTGTATTATTATGTTTATGTACTTAGTAATATATTTCTAATTATCTATTTTCGTATTTATCATTATAGTATAGGCAATTACAAAACAATTTACAAAACGGTGAGTCCGTTCGCCAAATTTGACGAAATAATAATTGCACCTGTCAGCAGCGGTAAGTCACATCTAAATCTGCGTAGGAAATACGGAAATTGGCATTCTATGAGCAACGTTTTGATGTTAGACCACATTTATGCATAAAGCAGGTCCAAGCGTCTCGGCGCTGAACCGGTACTTACTCGTAATACTTATACGTATTTTTAAGGTTCTGAAACCGGAACCCTAAAAGTTTCGTCCATGTCCTTTTGTATGTCTGTATGTTCATCTGTGTGTAACAAACCGATTTCTTGCTCAATTTTGAAACTACGATCGCATGCGTCCTAATAAAAAAAAGCATTTAACTATAAAATATATTCATATTGTAAAAACGGGAATTTTCACGTACTGCACTATCGGTGAAGGCACCGTCGGTTACCGACGTGGAAGGAGAAAGTCGCAACCACTCACCCTGATGAAGACTCTCGGAATGAGTCGAAACTTAGTCGGTGCCTTCACCGATAGTGCAGTACGTGAAAATTCCCGTTTTTACAATATGAATAGTCAAGTTCACGATAGTTTTTGGTATAAAATATATCTCTATAACGGCCATTATAACGTAGCTATAATGAATTCGGTGAACAGCCGCAGGCGAATTGCTTTTAACGTTCGTGGCTAAAGTTGGCAAGTGATATTACGACTAATGCGAAGTGACGAAAGTATGTATCAGACAAACGCCCAAACACATATTAATCTTTGTTGCACTGAATCTAATTTAAACAAGCCATTTGTCTGCGCTATCTGTGCCAATTATATCTCGAATAAAATAGTCAGAGAATTTGCATCGTTATTGTTGTCCAATAATATCTTCAAATGCTTATAAGTTTGTTAAAATTGTTTAGATGACATCGATGGCGCGGATGGCGGGCAGCCAGTAGTGACGCATGAGGTGTGCGTTCGATTATCACTACGGGACAAATTTTGTATGTTCTGCAGGTACTCGTTGTTTTTGATACCCACGACCCAAGGAACCCTATTATGAGACCTAGACTTTGTATTTATTAGTTGAGTGTAAAAAAAAACTAAGCAATAAAAACTCGATTTTTTGTAAAATAAAATAATAATAGAGATCGTTTCTATACAAGAAATCCTTAGTAAAATTAAGTCATCGGCATAGCTTCCACAATAATTGGTAATTATTAGCTAATTGGTAACTATTAAGCTGTAATGGCTAGTCATAACAGCTTAATAGTTTCATTTATTTCAACTGTTGGAACATCTTTAAATACCAAGTCAAGTATTACAGAACAGATAAATTAAATTCATAATATCATACATATACAAAAACAATCACACGAAAAAAATATATGAAAATCATCATCTATAGAGGTACATATAGAACAGATAAAAAATCAATAATGCCATATCATTACATCATAATTATTTTTTTACTGTTAAACTACCACTGAGCTGATTTTAAAGGTCCCTGTCAAAAATAGAAAATATAATGTAACATAATAACAGTCACTTGGCCAAATTAAAAAGAGGCCAAGTGACTGATGGTGAAACAACCAGAGTTGTGAAAGACTCTTTTTATGCACATAGTTAAATTTTCATAATTCTTATAATACTTTATTGTACACAAAAATATAAAATAATGTTAGGTAATGCTTGTACAAAAGTAAGCTTAACACTAAAAAAATAGTTTTTCCCCAGCCAACCTTTGAGGAGAGAGAGAGAGAAATGACGAAGTTAGCAAGTGTAAAAAGACAGGAAAGAACATTTCAAACTTTCGCCTTAGAAATTTTGCTTCATGCCGGCTTCTTTACGACGATGGAAATTATTATGAAACATGGAAATGATTTGTAATTTTGAGGATTCAGGTAGATATAAGTTCCTACCGAGGGCCTTGCAACCGATGGCAAAAGAGCCAAGTAAAGTACTTGAGGCTTAAACCCATTAACCACACATTATGAAAATTTGGCTACAATCCTTGATTTTATGCGACGACTAGCTTCTCACAAGTTTCTAATTATCCTAATTATGATCAAGCTCTCACATTAAGAATCCTAATGTGAGAGCTTGATCGTGTTCCTTACAGATTGTGTGTTACCTATCTGTGCCTATTATTGCCTACTTAGTATTAATTTATTACCTAAGCTAAGTAAGTACGTACTTGTAAAAAATCTGGTGAAATAAAAAAATATGATTATGCAAAAAAATATGATTAAGTGTTCGCTTCTAAGTGCTAAGACCGCCAATTGCACTTTTAGTTGTATCAAGATTTTCTCGTGGTGTTATAATGTACTAGCTCCTGCCCACGGCTTCACCCGCGTAGTACCCGGATGAAAAGTAGCCTATGTGTTATTCTGATGTATAAGCTATATTACTGTAAAGTTTCATCAAAATCTGTTTAGTTGTTTTTGCGTGAAACAGTAACAAACATCTATCCTCACAAACTTTCGCGTTTATAATATTAGTAGGATTAGGAAAGAATTAGGATTTTCATTCATTTACTACCAAAACCTGTTTCATCGTATTCAATACTTTTGACAAAGGTATTGTAGACTCAAACTGTAGACTAAAGCTCCGATAGGATTATCGATCCTACGTAAACGCTACTTCGTTAACCCTCCGCTTACGATCTCTTAGGTGGACAGTTACGATTTATCCAATTTGTCTAACGCTGCTGCATGTGGTTACTCCTAAATGGAGGGGAATAAATCTAATCTAGCACGTTTACGGGGCATCTAAAGCATATCTACATAGGCAGTTCACTATGTTATTCCCATTTGACATTGTTAAGAGCCGTATCGGCCTAACAGGTCGTGAGTTCGAATCCGGTCATGCACCAATGGATCTAAAAATCGAGGTGAGGAAACTGGCATGCTCTGGAACCAAAAATTTAAAGGCATGTACTCGTACCATCAGTTAGGGTTCCAATGATCGGCGAAAAGCAAACGATCAAGCGTAGAAGAATCAAGCAACGAACTCAGCTTGTTTTTTTTATGATTTAGTCATCGATATAAGCTTTACGTACATAAAAGAAACTTGGTGACTTTTGGCCAATTCACTGATATTTTTCTATCGGTGAAATGCCAAAAAATGCGAAAAACTAGTGTTGTGCAATTTCCAAAATTGTATTAATTTACATATTTCCCAATTGGCATTCGCCTCTTGCTGTAGCAAAAGCAAGTATTGTTTACATTTTATGTTGGTAGTGTAAACCTACCGTCTCATGCATACATTATTTCAATACCGCGTTGCCAACAAACGCGGAAACCATTTCAACTACGAGAATGAACAACGATTTTTTTCATAAACCTATTTTACAATTTACAAATAATATCAAAATAAGTGGAAAAATATTTTTAAAAAATACCTACAAAATACCACAGTAGACATAGTTGCATAAACATATGGTAGCCTTCGTACTGTTTTTTTTAAGACTAACAGAGACATACAAGTCCTGATCCCACACTTATTGCTTATTTTGAGACCGCTCTTTTCTTAATCTCTTTGTGTTAATTCAAAAGCGGAAAATATTTCAACAGCGAGAATGAACAACGATTTTTTTCATAAACCTATTTTACAATTTACAAATAATATCAAAATAAGTGGAAAAAATTTTTTTTAAAAATACCTACTAAATACCACAGTAGACATAGTTGCATAAACATATGGTAGCCTTCGTACAGTTTTTTTAAGACTAACAGAGACATCAAAATTCCTGACCCCACACTAATTGCTAATTTTGAGACCGCTCGTTTTAGTCACTTTGTGTTAAGTCAAAAGTCAGGGCCAGATTTGGTAAAAAAACTAAGCAAAATAACTGATGTTGAGATAACCAGTGCGGTTCTGGCACTGTAGCCGTTAAACGCCCGAGTCCACAAAGGCAATAACGGGTGATTAAGGGCCTAATCTAAGCTTTTAGACAAAAGTTTTCATAGAAATCTGTCATCATACTCAATGGTTAGACTTGAACGTCCATTTATTTTGTTGGTGAACTCGAGGCTAAAATGAATTATTAAGTCGAGTTACTATATCAGCAGGTTTATTAGACAACTGCCCTGACCTTCGTTACGTCACTTCAGTCCCTAACAGCGCGGCGTGATAAATGAAAGCCCCTCGCCACTCGCTAATCCTTTCAACTGACCGCATTGAGAAATTCAAAACTGGCTCCGAACTCCTTTTAATTTCCCCTTTTAATTGGAACAGTGCAAGCTACTACCTGACAGCTACTAGAATTGAGTTTTTGCGTTCAAGTTTTTTGACTAAAGTTGGTTATTTAGTGATAATCAGAATGAGCTCAAAATAATGTAATGTATTTAAATTTCTTTCACCCCAGTCCGGTGAAATTGGACAAAAAATAACTATGCGAACGGATTTTTCTGAACACTTTTTTTTTACTTTACCTAATCTAACTAGCTGTGCCTTCGCAGCAAAAGTGTTTAACCTAACTTTTATGACTTCTTTTAAACAAAGTATGTTTTATCTAGTTCTGAGTAATCGATACGGGAGCAAATTGGCAAATTTTTGATCGAATGCCTTCAAATACCAGCATTTAGATACTACGTGAGGTGAAAGAGGACGCATAGAACCACAAATTTCTCAAACTAATCTAAGCACTTGATAAACTCTGTGTAGGTTACTCCGGTACCTGATATATATATTTTTTTATGACGAGTGGGAAATCTGTTAACAGATACCCCTACCACATTGAGTTGATCATAGGGTTATGTGAGGTTCAGGGACTCGTGGACTCACTAAAACCCCCCTGGTGGCCGGCCTCGATGCATGTCAAGGGGCTCCGGGATCACCAAAGGAACATATCTACGCTGAGTTTAAAAGTGCTCGGCCGAGTCCGCTGTCTTGACCGAGGATTTGGTAAATCGTATACGATAGCAACATCTTCTATCTCACTCTCTTTGATTGATGATGTTGAGTCTGTTTTTTGTGTTATAAAGTTACGGGTCCGATTTTTGAGCGTGGAAGGTCAGGGCTTTTCGGGATTAGCAGGGTTGGAAGTTTTAGAGTGTTAATTTTAAATGATGTGGAAAAAGTTCCGGATATTTTGTGACTTTGGCAATCAAGTAGAAATTTTAAAAACTCCATTCCACTCAGCTTAAATTTGGCTTCAGTTTATAAGAGTAAAAAAAAATTGTTTTTTTCGTTGAACAAATCGATTGCCTTTTACGATATCAATATTTTTCAGGTTATCTACTTACATTTATAGATACACAACCGATAATTAATAGACTTTGAACGTACGAGGAATCGGTCACTTTAAAATTTTAAATATTCTGTTTTCGTTGCCGTTTCTATGTATATAATTGATTCTTATGATTTTCATGAATATCCACCTACTGACTATGACTTTATATATACTTATAAGTTTGTAATAATATATACTTTACATGAAAAACGCATACATGTGAATGATTATATCTAATTAATAGCATTTCAAGTGGATTGAAAAAAAAACACCCTTCAGTATCTAAAAAGGTTGGTCTTGCCAGCAGATTTTTTTTTGTATTGTCCTTGTTTTTGACACTGGTCATGGTTTAAACATAAAATTATAAAATTATAGAAATTAATACTGAAACTGGTAGATAAAGGTATATTGTTCAAATTGCGGTTCAAAATATCTTTGTTATCAACAATTACTGTTGAAAGATAATAGACCTTTTTACCTACTTGTACTTGTCGAAAAATATTTTCGTTTTTTTTCGGAGAAGGGTGCTAATATACGCAACACAGTTTTTCAAACTTCTGCGGATATTTTTTAACAAAAAAATATTCATACGGAAGCTGTCACATGGAATACTAGCTTGGTATCCTTAAAGATAAGTTAATAAACACCCAACAGATACATACCTTACAGTACCTGACCTTACAATATGTTTCCCTGTAGCGTGGGTATCAGGAACTGCGAGTACCGTGGTGTCACAATTTCCAGACCTAGAACAAATGTCTATAGAAAATGCAAATATTTGTCCCACAGCGGGAATCGATTCCACATCTCTCTGTCACTCTGCTTTAGATCCCTAACCTACTTCGAATAAGCTGGCTGGATAAGAAGAGTTTCGTAAATTGTGAAAAAATACGCCTCACAAGGTTTTTTTCAAGAAAATCTTAAAAACTTCCGAATTAAAACCGTTGAGATCTTGTAATATTTTATTGGAATTTCACCATTACATCTTCTCAATACCAAGCAATTTATTATTTCCCTCAAGCGGCAATGCAATACTTTTCCAAAGTTCATTCACTCAGTTACTTTTAGCCATAGCTGAAAAGGAAATACATACCCCACTACAAAAACAAAAATAATAAATAAACGTAGAATAATAATTATCATCACCACTAGCCTATTATAAAAGTTCATTGATGGACATAATTATAAGATAAATAAATAAAATAAATTTTTTTTTTATTTCGGACTACTCATTGATCCATATTGGTTGGTAACAAAAATAAAAACAATTAAAATGAAAGAAAAAGGTGACGTTTATGTTCTGTGTCTGATCATCAAATTATGATTCTACAAAAAGTGTTAGTATGAGCTGTATTTTGCTGCCGACATCCTAAAATATGAAATGTACCTAATCTATACTAACTAATAATAATCTAAAAAGAGCTAAAGTGTAGTTTTTTTATTTTTTCTTTGTACGCGCTAATCTCTGAATCTACCCTGTTGGATTTGAACAATTATTTTTGTATTTATTAGCTCAATTCATGGGGAAGTTTTTAGGCTATTTAACATCACGTTAATAAGCCGGTCCTAAGGTTAAGGGGGAAAAGTGGAATAAGAAAAGTATGAGGGGTATTTCTGCACTTTTTTAACATTAGAGTTCAGTTTTCCCCCTAAGGGGGATTTCTCAGGGGGGATTTGTGGAATAACCCTAAATGAAGTCATAGCATGGGCGGGCGTGAAACAGCTAGTAACGTTTTAAATGTCATCGGTCCATTCGGTGAGGATCCTCACAGCTCTGCAAGTGATCCAGTTTTTGGTTTATGCCTGCCCATTGTCACTTCAATTTGCTATTTCTGAGACGTTTCTTAGAACGTATTTCTTTGTAGTTTAAAAATACATGCATAAACTCACGCCTGTTTCCCGGAGGGGTAAGCAGAGACCATGGATTTCCAATAGCTACGATCCTGACACACCTCTTTGTTTGATTTGCTCTCATCACATTCTTCATGTATGCTCGCTGGTTTAGGGTACTCTTAGCCTGAACTTCCTACCAATATTATAAACGCGAAAGTTTGTGAGGATGGATGTTTGTTACTCTTTCACGCAAAAACTACTAAACGGATTTTGATGAAACTTTACAGTAATATAGCTTATACATCAGAATAACATATAGGCTACTTTTTATCCGGGTACCACGCGGGCGAAGCCGTGGGCAGAAGCTAGTTCTCCATAACACTCACGCTCACCTTATGTTTTTTCAATTTTCTTCCGTCTACTGTTTCCACATGGCCAAAGCTACTAAGCATACCTTTCTATAATAATTTGAATAACTAATTTATTATAAACTTAAAACACTTTAATGTCTATTTGTATGATAATTATATTTTAGTATTGTAATATGGGATAGTACTAAAATATAATTAATAATGGGAGGTAATTCCCAGACTACTGACACACAGACATCCCTAGTTTAGTCAGGACTCGAAATTGTAATACTGGTTTATTCAATAAAAGCTTTTTTATGATTTTGCATTAATATTTGTTCTCAAAATGAGAAATAAATAAATAATGCAGGACATTTTCACACAGCATCATCTAGCCCCAAACTAATAAGCAGAGCTTTCATTATGGGTACTACATGACTGATATACTACTTATATAATTATTTTTTGTAAATACATACATATTATACATAGAAAAAACCCAGACCCGAGACAAATATTTGCAGATACAAACATCTGTCCCGCGGCGGGAATCGAACCCGCAACCTTCTGCGTCACAGGCGAGCCTTTGCCCAATGCGCCACAGAGGTCGTTAAATCCACTGTGATCTTGCTATTTGTTTTATGAGCTATAGAAACACGTACGTCTGATGAAGCAATTTGTCGTCTGAACGACATTCTGGGGAGTAACGAAGTGGCGTAAGTGCGGCAATCAACACCCATCTTGAACAGAAATAGACATTGACTTTGTGACTTTGTTTATAGATAAAGAGGTACCTATCTACTTAGCTAACTCGCTAAGCTATTTCGATCCGTTCCACTGAACGGATCGATATATTTTGAGTGAATGAATGAATGAAAATACTTTATTGTATACCTTAAGATACAAACTAAATAAACAGTAGCACATTATGATAAAGGTACAATGGGCGGTCTTATCGCTTAAAAGCGATCTCTTCCAGACCACCTTTGGATGGAGTGGATTATATATGATTTTGAATTGGTTTATTTTAATCTATATCTGCATACATAGCTGTTGCCAGCCGTTTTGCACACGTGGAGTCACTTTCACGATCATTAAACCCCTTAAAATGTGAAAATCTAAAAATCCTGAACACGTCATTATTTATTTATGATGAGTAGTTACGATTCCACTGTCGCTGCTAAAACAGTAAAAAAACAGTGAGATCTTAAATGAAAACTAGCTTGCAAACCAACGTCAAGACATAGGCATCTATTACCGTTCACCACAGAAAAGGCTTTGGTACGAGTTTAGTGAGGTACTTTAAGCTACTTTAAAGCAGGGCTTAGGCAGGGCTTCAACTTTTTCAGTCGCTGAAAGCAAGTAGCCGCTTGAACTGCCTGTAAAGTTGCGGTCTCCGTTACCATGGTGCTAACTGGCTTCCTTTTCAGTACCTATTTAAAATAAAAATATAAAAATAATATTTAAGATGACCTTTGTCCAGCGCAGTGTATGAAAGTATAGGTTAAAAAAAAAGTTTTTGTGTGCACATGTTTAATTTTTGGTTTGTTTTCTTATTACTCAAATTAATTAAATTTTAGCAATTGTTTTATTATTATTAGCATTAATTAATTCATTTAATATTTTTATCCTTAGGTACACTATTCATTATAGATAAATAAATTAAATTAAATTAAAAGAGACCCACAAATTATCATTAAAATAAAAAACAAAATAGTGCATTATTGTAGAGGCCGCGAAATAGGCGAATGCAGGTAGAGTATGATACGAGACAGGCAATCGGCATTTCCGCCGAGTCATATATAGTGTTTTTCTCAAAAAATGCAAGGAAATAGAAAAGGTTCCTTATTTAATTTAAAAAAATATTACTGCATGTGTCAAAAGTTAAAGGCATCTGTGGTAAAGACGTCTGCATAAAGCCACTTGAACCTATACAGGTTCAAGCTCGACGAAAGAGATCCAAATACAAATAAGGCAAATTAAAAAAAGTTTTATTGTTTTCATTATTAAACGTACAACTCAAAACTCCGGCAATGAATTTTGACGACCTTTATGGCGCAATGGGCGAAGGTCTGCCTGAGACGCAAATAGTTGCGGGTTCGATTCCCGCTGTTGACAAATTTTGTTAATATTCCCGCTGTTGCAAATATTTATCGCGGGTCTGGGTGTTCTCTATGTAAAATATGTAGGTAGGTATGCATTCACAAAGAAATGTATATAAGTAGTATATCAATGCTTACTTCGGGGCTATATGATGCCGAGTTTTTTTGCTGTACAATTTCATGTTGATATACAGCAAACTGTTAAACAGTTAAAAACAAGTGACGGGGTACCGCTACTAAAATAATCAACCTACGGTTTTAATTGAACACGGGAGAACCCAGGAATCCTTGCAATATTATTTTTGTAAAGAAGGTGAGAAAGAAAACATTTTATTTGACTTAGAGTTAACAAAGAAGAGACTACCTGGGTACTATAAAGATACTTATACCTAATAAAAAAAAACATCATAACTGAAATTACTACCTTCCTACTATAAACACTACAAAAACTAGGTAGGCAAGTAGATAGGTGCTGTTGTACAAAGTAAGCCCCTATTTACATTGCATATAAATTAACGATGTTAACTGTTTAGCCCGTGTTAATTTGTATGTTACGAGTCGAGTCCAATGGCCAGTCTTAAAAATCACTAAATTCTTGAATTTCTCATTGTATTCTGCTGCCCACTATCACCTTAATGGGATCACCTGGAAGGGCCTGGGCTGAAAGTTGATTTACTGTTATTCCCTTAAATTTACGTCAGGTTTTTTTGTTCTTATCCTTTTATTCTTTCTTTAAAAAGCCGTGTTGGCCCAGAAAGTGGTACCTCGACTTCCGAACCTGAACTAGTGCATTCAAAAACGGTCGTGTATCAATGGGTTTTTAGATCAACGCGATTATACTCAAAGATCTACGCAATAAGGAAGAACCAGCTGGTTCTTCTCAAACACATAAAAAACATGACTGTACCAAGGCAAGGCAATGCCGTATATTATATTAAATACACATGTTTTCGTTTTACAAGGTACAAGTAGGTTTAACACGTTATTCGTGACGGATCTCAATCTCACTGCCAACTATAAGCTAGTGATGGCACATATATTAGTTTTTTTTTAGTTCTAGGGTATACCAGTTTCCTCACAATGTTTTCCTTCAATGTTTTTAGTAAACCAAATTTTGTTCACGACCGGGATCGAACGGGCTGGAAGTCGGGAGTACTATCTACTAGGCCAATATGGTTCAACGATAATTTTTACTAAAAAACAGGATATTTACCATGGTAATATCCCGTTTTTTAGTATAAATTATGTTCAAAACCATCATATAAATTAACATAGGCTATAAATAAATGATAATATTATAGTTAAAAATTATATGTTAAAAATTCACTAAATTCTTGAATTTCTCCGTGTAGTTTAAAAAAAATATGGTTTAACGAATTGCTCAGAATAAAAGCTACAACACACTTTGCTGCCAGCATGATCGCCGCCGGGGCCATTTGCCGCCGGCTTAGTCTGTTATAGCCTTAAAGGAATAAATCGCCAATCTATTGGCCTAGCGATTGGGTGAAGTACACAATTAACTTCCCAACGTCATCGTGACCGCTTCACTCCCACTCCTCAGACAATTACAGGCACTTTTACCTTGCTTTATTAACTTTTGTATGTATTGGCACTTTTACGACCAACTTCATTGTGTTAGTGAGGTCTGTACCCGATGAATCGATGACAGCGACAAGGTTGCAGAGCCTGAAGCCATTTGTTGTGGTCGTGTTTCGGTGAGACTTATATTGAGCCTTATGAAATGATGAGGGGGATTTCTTCACTTTTTTAACATTAGAGTTCAGATTTCCCCCTAAGGGGGATTTCTCAGGAATAACCCGTTATGAGAAGGTTTACAAAAAAAGTTTTTAATCTACAAGCTGAAGAGTTTATTTGTTTATATTATCTCTATTAGAGGGACGATTCTAATAAATTAACTCTGTTTTAGGTATGGTTTCCAATGTCAAATATCTCATTTGATTAAAAGTTGTCTTAGAGTCTAAAATACAGCTGATAAAAGGATGTTTCAAACGATTTCATTTTTTCCTGAAAGTAAAATTTTGGAAATTCGGCTTATTTTTCAGGAAAACTTGTTCACTTTCATTGTCGGAATCACCCCACTCAGGTTTAATTAATACTTTAATACTCGATTTGGGGCACTCTGTATAATTCATAAATATCTACACTAATGTAGTAGGTGTATAATAGTGTAAAAATAATTTATAATAAATAAAATGTTAAAGTTTCTAAGTTCAGACGTAAGAGGTAATCTCAGAAACTATAATTACGTTGATCGCTATAAAAACGATAGCTTTAATCGAATTAAAAACATTGCTTATCTGATATTAGTATAAAATTAAAACGTATTAAAATTTCCGAGAAAAAGATCCAAAATAAACAACAAACTGGTGGATGATGCAAAACATTATCATTTTTAATCCTATTTAATTTTAAATCTCTTGTTGTTTTCGCGACAAATAAATTAGACTCATTAATTTGAAATTATAATGTTGTTATCGTTATCGTTTGTCCCGCATTAAATAATATACAATGACTTTTACCAAAGTCGTAAAGTGCTAAATTTAATAGACCTATCTGGGCTTCATTAAGTAGGTATTTACTCGTACGTCAGTTTTTCTGCTGTCCGGGTCATTCGGCGTGACCACTTCAAAGAGCTTCAAAGGTTCGTTTCACTGACCAATCATAATCTTCGTTGTCATTAGGACCGCGCTTAAAGTTCACTCAATGGTATACTGAAATCTGGGCCTTAGAATGCCGCAGATCCAATTATACTGCAGCAGTAGATTATGCAATAGTCCATGATAGATGTGAGGAACTACATCTAAAATAAACTATAGTTAGAAACATCTAACGAAATGCTTTCAAAAAGATAAGTTTACACAACACACAAGAAGAATGTTTAAACGTGTCCCTTAAATTCCGTTTCTGCGGTACTTGCAGACTATTTTACTCGACTACCCTCTCCCTCTGAGACACACTTTTTTTATTGACAGCCTTGATGGCGCGGCGAGTAGCTAGATGCGATGCAGTTGTACAGGTTTTATTCCAACTGCAGGGTTTTATGGTGATATTTGTTCAGGGTTCGAATGGTGTTCGTGGTTTCTGGTATATCTACGACATAGGAAATCCTAGTGTAGTGTCCTCTATTGAGTGTTTATTAATTTACCTAAAATATGTCAAATTGACATATTTTCAACATAAAAACAATTTTACATTGAATCAGTTTAACAAAGTATATTTTACACAGGGTACAGGGATCTGTGAAACGGCCTTATTTATATTGTGTATTTTGGTTTTTACCAAATTTTTGGAATTTTCTTTATAAAGTCAGTTAAAAATTATAGAAACTATAATTTGGTGTTCATTTTCGTATTTTTTATCTGTGTTCTCTATTACGTAACAAACTAATAGCTTGACTCGAAAGCTCAGTCCAGGCTTGGACTAACTACGCCCCATTATCGGCCACTCAATTTAACTTCAGTCATTCGCTTCAATTGGAAATCCTTAACCTGGAACTAAATGGTGGTTTGATTAGTACATTTCAACAAAGTATTACCTCTGCTCTTACCTAAAAAACTATTTTAATAAAACTAAAAAACAAACACGCTCACGACATCCTCAATCCAAACTCAGTACGCAGATCTGTAAGGATACAAAGCAGGAGGGTAGTTCTGACTACCCCTCAGTGCTTTGTACAGTACAATTATTATTGTAAGATCTGCAAATATCCCATCGCCGCTTATTGCAACACTAACCGATGGCGCATGCCTGCCATAATTTGGTTCTTGGGCATGCGGTTTTCCTCACGATGTTTGACTGATGCACAACTGGGTTCGAATCCACGACCTCTGGATCGGAAGTCAGTGTACCGCCTTCTAGTCCAACACGGCCCTCATGTTAATTACTTATAAAATCAATAATTGTGTTGTTACAAAGGAGATGTAACTTTATATTTAGATATGACTAACTAATGAGTTGAGCGCCTCGGTGGTGCAAAACCGGAAGTACCCTCAGTACAAGTCAGGAAATATTAATAATAATCTCTTTGTATAGCAAATATGAGCTTTTAGCACGGAATAATTATGATAGTATAACAGAATCTTCCCTCCACTCAATCTGTCCTACTAGCTTCTGCCCACGGCTTCCTCCGCGTGGTACCCGGATAAAAGTAGTTACAGGTACAGTAATATAGCTTATACATCAGAATAACACATAGGCTACTTTTTATCCGGGTACCACGCGGGCGAAGCCGTGGGCAGAAGCTAGTTTTAAATATGTAAAGGTACACATTAATAACATTTTTTGAAAGACGGGAAAATAAATACTCATATTAGGTAGTTTACCTTGTGAGGCCATTACGTTGATAAGAGACGGACAGAAAGTAAATATTTTTCTGAGTAACGTTTCATTTTGACTCCTTATTAAACTTTCAAGGATTTTTTTTCTTATATTTATAACTAGTTATTGTCCGCGGCTTCGACCGCGTGGTATATTAATAAAAGTAGCATATGACCGTCTCCAGGCTTCAAACTATGTCCACCAACTTTTGAATGAATCGAACCAAGAATTACAATTTATACAAAGTTTAGAACTCAATTACACACCCCCAAAGGGTAATTTAAAAAAAATAAAAAATACGTTTTTCATTATTTATTTTAAAGTTTATGTGTACCGAGTTTTGAGTGAATAAAACCAAGGAATATTTTTTCCATAGAAACTTTACCACCCTGTTATTCCAGAACCTAAACTATCTACATTCCAAATTTCATCAAAACCGGTTTAGTAGTTACGGAGATACGTGGTAGCAAACATTCACACGCACAGACTTTCGCATTTATTATACGCATTTATTAGAAGGATGAATGTATTATGTACCTACTGTAAAAATAATAACGAAATGTAAATATAACCAAGGCCTTATTGTTGCTTAGTTATTCTAGACTTGATCATGAGGTTTCGATCTAAAATCACTTAATTTATAGACAATACGAAAGTTTTTATTTTATTTTTCAAACTAAAACAAACTAAAGCACTATGTAGGTACTTTTGTCACGTTCTACAAATATAGATTCATCAATGCACGATAACCTAGATTCAGTCAAAGAACGACAAGCGTTAATTGCACTAATAACCTAGCTAAATTCTGCTACGATCATATATAACTGTCCTGATTCCATCCTACAATAAGTATTACTCGTATATTAGTTGCAAAGTATTACTATTTTCAACTCAATTTTTATTCAACCCGGAGAGGAAATGGTGAAAAAGTGGTGCATGAAAATGAATCCTGTTTTTATGCTAACAAGTGTTATAATAGTTGAATCTTATTGCTTTTTCAACCTAATTTTTATTCAACCCGACGAGAATGTGTCTTTTTTTTTGTACAGAACTAAAAACAAACTCTCGCGCGTTGCCGACCCTGAGACAATTGGTCTGAAAAGGGTGCGTGAGGATGAGCAGACTTTTTAGTTATATTTTTCGGTATTGGCATTATTTGGCAGTATTCAATGCAGAAAATAATGTATTCTGTACATATTAAAAATAGAATTCGTTGACAATTGTGTTGTCTTACGATAATCTCGCTTGTCTGGAAGAGATTGCTTTTAAGCGATAAGACCGCCCATTGTACTTTTAGTTATATTTAGTTTTTGTTTATTTTGTTATTTTGTGGTGTACAATAAAGTATTTTCATTCATTAATTCATTCGCTAACGACAAATTTGGTACATTTTTGGTGCGCGTTTTGGGACCCAATAAAAATTCCAACAAAAATCCTCAAACAAAGGAAAATTCTCGGACATGTCTTTCGTTTCAAATTGCCAAAGGCTCCGTATCTCCACAGTGGTCCGTATGGTAAAAACTGAATACAGTTTTTACAATTGGTCTGAAAAGGATGCGTGAGGATGAGCAGACTTTTTAGTTATATTTTTCGGTATCGGCATTATTCGGCAGTATTCAATGCAGAAAATAATGTATTCTAGATATATTAAAAATAAAATTCTTTGACAATTGTGTTGTCTTACGACAATCTCGCTAACGACAAGTTTGGTACATTTTTGGTGCGCGTTTTGGGATCCAATAAAAATTCAAAAAAATCTCAAACAAAGGAAAATTCTCGAACATGTCTTTCGTTTCAAATTGCCAAAGGCTCCGCATATTATCCGCTATCTCCACAGTGGTCCGTATGGTAAAAACTGAATACAGTTTTTACAATTGGTCTGAAAAGGGTGCGTGAGGATGAGCAGACTTTTTAGTTATATTTTTCGGTATCGGCATTATTCGGCAGTATTCAACGCAGAAAATAATGTATTCTAGACATATTAAAAATAAAATTCGTTGACATTTGTGTTGTCTTACGATAATCTCGCTAACGAAAAGTTTGGTACATTTTTGGTGCGCGTTTTGGGACCCAATAAAAATTCCAAAAAAAAATCTCAAACAAAGGAAAATTTTCAGACATGTCATTTCATATTGCCAAAATTAAAGGCCATAAGTATCTCTAAAGTGGTAAGTGGTAAGTGGTATAGTAAAAACTGAATATGAATAAATATAACGACAATGTCGCTTTGCTCTCAAAGCGAAACTAATTACAAGTTTAAATTTTATCTTTTATAGCTACATTCCTGTATATACGAGCATCAGTTTAAAGCTAAAGTTTTTGGTACACCTGGTTTTGTTTGTATACCTGTAGATACCGGATTTTATAGCAGGTTTTGGAGATTTTCATCTCGTTTATAACATTTTGCATAAGTACATGTCAAAGAATTTTATGTTATTTGTCACTTTTTGACCTCTGGAACATTAGTAGAATTACTGATGCACACGAAGTTGAAAAGACTCATATGCCTGTAATTCCACCGTAACCCATACCTTTGAACAAAATAATGCAGCGTCTACTCGATGGCATGAGTAAACATGAGTAACGAAATATAACATTCTGATGAAGCTCATGGCTGGGACAAAGGTCACACAGAATGCAACGATAATGTATAATCCATACATGCATAACCTGACCTCATCCATAAAATTCCGACGGTCCACTAAAAACCCCAAGTTTGTTTTCTATACTTATAATTGAAATAGTAAATAAGTTATAGTTTATAGCTTTTTATAGATTTTAATGAAATAATTTAAAGAAACAACTTTTTTTTATGTTGGATCTCCTGATGGAAAGAAAGAAAGAAAAACATTTATTTAGCACGACATAAAAACACAAATTTTATTAGTTAAGAAGTTGGGATAAGTTATAAAAAAATATAGGTAATAGTAATATCTAAATAAGCCTATACTTATAAGTATTAACACACACCTTACTAATCTATCCACTTAGACAGTTCAATGTTGCACCAAAAACGAATCAGCTCAGCATAATGCTAGCTAGGTGACTACCTTTTAAATATCTGCTTCAAAATCTGGGGCAATGCTGATACTTTCCCTGCTCTGAAGGACTATTTACATTTTACTTACTCGTATTTCCATCACGGGGAATACATAGTGAACGTGTTTCTTTATATATTGTAATCTTCATGGCTTACTATCTATACTAGATATTGAGGGTAATGAAGCGGTACAATCCGTAGGAAGCAATTAACACGGCCCATCAAAGCAATACCCCGAACAATATATCTGGCCAATTGTTTGATAGGCCGATAACGAAACAATTATATCGTAAACAGAAAACTAATTTTAGATGTATACTTGTTCTGGACACGGAAATATGATTAATTAAATGCCTACTACAAACACTACTAGGTATGAAGTTCATATTAATGATACCACGGTACTCGTGGTTCCTGATACACATGATACAATAATACTAGTACGGGGTCAGGGACTATGTATGTGTTATTTGTTTATTTTTATATAAATCTCATATAGTATCAACAAAAATTTATCAATTTTCAAATAACATAAAAAAAAATTAAATGTAAGTTGAACTAATTTGAGTATTGTTGTCAAATAAGCACAACTAATCCAAATCGATTATAACATTTTCAATTATATTTATGTATTTAATTGTTCACTTGTTGTTTTGTGTGACTAATTTAGAATAAGAAATGAAAGAAAATAGAAATAGAAATAGAAAGTAACATATTATTATGATCAGATGTTGATTTCAATAAATAAAAATATTAAAAAGAAAAATGCAAAAAAGATAAAAATAAAGTAGAAAATGGTAGTGTATCAAACTGATACATTTTTGAATTTACATTTCACAATTTTAAATGTAAATTTTAGCTGCTTACAAAACATTATATAGTGAAAGATTCATGTTCAAAATAGATATTTAGGCAATAACTATGTCACGGAAGTATTAAAATGAATTTTGTGGATACTCGTTTCCTTTATCTCAGAATAACTATGTACCGGCATTATTGAATCAGCAACTTTGCCTAAGTTCCTACTCAGGCAGATAGTAGAGAGAGTAGTTTTCAGTTGAGCGAGATATACCGCCCGACAAAATCAGTCTCAAACTACAGTTCGGAGGGTAGCATATTTACTAGTTGACATTTCACTCGTAAGCTTATCAACACTAATCTTATACATAAAGAAGTAAAGTTTGTGAGTTCGAATGTCGGAGGTATTCTCAAAAACTGCTCATTCGATTTCTAAAATTCTTTCATCAGTATTTAAAATGGATCTTCAAGGCTGTATAGTTATAAAATATAAAAAAAAATCAAGGCGTCCAATTTTACAAAAAAGTCCAAAGTCCATGAGAAAACGGTCGAAGGATTGCGTTTACGAACGCTGCCTTAACGATAAGATCTACTTTTTATCGATTACTTTTATGTGGGTACCATGCAGGCGAAGCTGTGGGCGGTAGCTAGTGGCTTATAAATTAACACCTAGACATATACATAGATACACTCTTTATTGTGCATATACCATTTAACAGTACAAGACACTAAAACATAGAACACACAAAATCAATTCACAATTTCCTGCAGATATTTGTTTCAGGTCTGGGTGTTGTGGTTACGGTACTGGCAGTTTCTGACACCCACAATACATGCGAATCCTAGTCTGTTGGGTTTTTATTTTTTATAATGGACGGCCTTAGGATACCTGTAATATAAATATCTTCATTATCCTATAGAAGTCTACTGCTGGAGATAGGACAGAGAGCCACGACCCCCAAAGAGCGAATTGACTATCATTATATATATAATATATGTAATAATAAGCCCTCGTATATAAATTACGCTTAGTTAATGCTTCGCTAGTTTTTTTAACAAAATGTGCTATAGGAGAATAAACTACATTTTGGTAATTTCACCGCACCAAAATGTTATTTTGAGAATCTGTCTACCTAAGGTGTAGGCCACAGAGAAATGGCGTCTGGCTCTGACATGGCACACGTGGAACGGCAAGACAGCAAAGGCGCGGTGGAGACACCGAAATGTGCTGTGTTTTAAACAGCGCCTTATTTCTATATTATAGCTTTGTTATCGGAACGCAGCCAAGCCGTAATTTATATTTGGCTTACTCCTACCAAAACGTTAGGATGTGTATAATGTTTCTCTTCACAAGCTGATACTGTATCGAATCTGACTAGGCTAGGACCCCTAAGAGAGTCCTCATGCCGAAGAATCGTTAGACCGCACGAGGCAATACAGTCATTAATGTGTGACCCCTTTAGGTAAAAAGGCATCGTAGGAAAGTAAAAGCCTTTCAAGGTAAGGTACATTTTAGTGCATGCAATCTAAAACTAAGGCAGAGGGTTTAAGTAAAACGCAAGTGCTTTTAAGTTATTCATGCCGTTTCATTGACGTGACGTCATCGAGTTAAGTGTTACGCCCATACCTACCATTAACCCTTAGGGGTCGCCAGCGCATAAAACTTCTAGGCCTACTTTATCTCGTGATTTAACATAACTTAAACACTTTAATTTCTGATTTGTCATATTTTTATTAAAAAAAATAAGGTCCACATTAAAAAAAACCTTATAAAGCTAAACAGGTATTGGGTAGGTACTTCTACTTTGCCTCTCCAAGGGACACAGGAGACAACGAAAAGGCGAGTGTTCCACCAATGGGGCGCCTTGATGGGTTATAGTGGCATAGGTGCCCATCATATTAATACTGGGTGATTCAGGCACCATGATTTATAAGGAGCGATGGAAAATCTTGTGTCCGATCCGAATCACCCAAGTATCATCATCATCATTGGCCTTTGACATCTATTACAGATGATTTAGGTGGCGTCAGTCAGGTTAAACTACAACTAGAAAGAGTTGAACACTTTCGTTCGTGACTAATGAGACCTATATGGGAGTGGCAGCCTCGGCCACATTTTTCACAAGTAAAAGACCCCGGGGATGTTACAGGGTTTGCGGGGCGTTGGTGACGTGTAACCCGCTTATGTGCTAGATAGTCGAGCCAGGCGTTATCGTGAGCGACGACACCATCCGCCACTGTTTTCCTCCAGGTGTCACGATCTTCAGCTTTGCTTTCCCAGCTAGAATGATCAATCTTGCCATGTCGCGTTTAACGCTATCTTTAAAACGCAACATCGGCCGGCCGACGTATATACTCTACGATTTTTATCGTTCAGGAGCTAGGACTAATTGTTGTAGCCTAGTTTTGAACACTTTCTGAAGTAAAAGGTTTACGTAGAATGACAATTTTGTACCAAAACCGTTGAAATACGTTATTTATCCTATGGAAAATAAGAAGAAGAACGTAAGTTTGTATAGTAAACTGTGTTGAGTATCTGAGTCATTCGGTCCTACGTGACGAAGGCGCTTCAAAAAGATAGATTGAAAATATATTTATTTAAACTAAAAACACCTTAAATGCTTAGATGCTTAAATACTTAGCCTCAACCTTAATAAAAAAGGTGCCTTTTATGGCAAAAGAAAGAAGGTTTTTTTTATGGTATTTTTAGGTACATTTACTACCAAGAAACATAATATGGCGTGCCATTGTACAAAGCACCACAAACAATAAATATAAGACTTGTATCACAATTAAAATAAGTGCAAATAGGTAATACATATTTGTTCGTTTGCAAGTCGAACATAATCGTTCAAATCGATGAGTGTTTTTCATAATAAAATTATATTTCTTCATTTTACGTTTAATCTAGAAGGTTAGGATCGTAAAAAAAAATTAGGCAATATACAATTTAAAGACCTTTATCCCGTAAAATGATTATTAAAGCTGCCGTTTTAATAAAACCTGTGTTAGCCATTTCGTTCGAATTTTTTTCGGGTGGAATGAGATAAGAGCATTTTTTAAAATACTTATTCTTTGAAGTGATTATGCGATGATTGGCCTCCTTTTTGTTTTCTGTTAAGATAATGAAACCTTTTTTTAATGAATCTTTACCTGAATTTGATTTAATATAGGTACTGACCATTTCATTACAGAACATATAAAACTGAAATGTCAGATGGGTTGAGTATACACTAGCATGCACATGTCTTAGAGCTACTTGACATGCAAATCAAACTTTTGCTTTTTATGTATGCCTATTGTATTTTGTCATAGAAACATGACTAATATAAAAAATATCAGCACAGTCCGACATTGAAAAGTGATTTCAAATCATCAATTTGCTATTTATGGTATTTTTTTATTGAAAAATTGAACTCATTATGATCTTAATTTATGTTCCTCTCAATAAAACGAGTTTTTGATGCAAGGGAAACCAATTAACGACTTCGAGGCTGTCATGGACTCATTAAAAATTTAAACATGAATTAACGAACATAATCTGATATTCAATCGGGAGTAAAACCAGAAGACTATAAGAGAGTGGCAAAAAGTTTTTGGTTTTTATTCGTTTTGTAGAAGGATGTTTTTTTTTGTAAAATAATAAATATCTACGGTTTAATATTATCAATCACAGGCAATGTCAAAAAAAATCAACCTCTTAATTATAAATAAATAATATAAATAATGCTGGACATTTTTCATGCAGTATCAACTAGCCCCAAACTAAGCAGGGCTTGTATTAAGGGAACTTCACGTCTGATATACTACCTTAATATTTATTTTTAGATACTCAGACCCGGTACAAACATTTGAAAATCATACAAACATTTGTCTCACGGCGGGAATTGAACCCGCAACCTTCTGTGCCACCGAGGTCGTCAAGTATAGTAAGTGTACAAATATTACAATTTCCATTCTTAATATAATTATAATTATCTGGGAAGAATAAACATTATGTTAGAAAATAAGGTCTAATGGTCTTTAAAATTTTATCCTTTTTCAACAACAAAAATCAAGGCTAAAGCTTAGTTATTTTTTTTTATTTTATTAAGTGAAAATCTGGTATAAAGTCCATAATGACAAAAATTATATGACTGTGTTTTTATAATTTCAGCTCCAAGGTGCGGTGTGTCATCAATAAAAGCTGTATTATTCATTAAGTCATGTTAGCCTATAACACAATATATGGCAGTAACACAACTTTCCATCTGAAGGTCGCAGTCGGTCGTGAATCAATTTATTTTTCATTGATGTGCGCCTAACACAAGCTTAAAACGTGCGGAAACCGGCATGCCCTAGGTAACTTACCAACAAGTACTTGTTTGCCACTTAAGATGTATAAAAAAATGCTAACTACTTACAGAACGCGGTCATTTGCCAAATATAATGTTTGGACCTCTACTTGGTACCCTCACAAATCTGCGTACTGAATATGGATCCCAGTATCTCCATCACAGGGATTACAGTCATATTATTTTTTTTTGTTTGCATAATGCAAATGTATTATGCATTAAATAGTAATGCTTATCATTTGACAATTACAATAATCCTACTAATATTATAAACGTGAAAGTTTGTGAGGATGTTTGTTATTCTTTCACGCATAAACTACTGAACGGATTTTGATGAAACTTTACGGTAATTTAGCTTATACATCAGAATAACACATAGGATACTTTTTATCCGGATACCATGCGGGCGAAGCCGTGGCCAGAAGCTTGTAATAAATATTATTCGCCTATATTGCAACACTGCAGGGCAAAGACCTCCCTTCCATCCTCCCACACCTCTTTATTCAGTGCCGTTATTGACCAGTCTTCTGTAAAGGTGTCCAGATCGTCTCTCCATCTTCGGCGTGGTCTGCCACGTCGTCGTTTCCTGTCCTTTGAAGTCCAATCTGTGTTAGACTTTGCCCACAACTCATCCGATATGCGGCGTTCAACAAAATCTTCAAAAATGTGGTGGTATTGTGTGGTTCTATATTTAGCATCACTAGCGCAGCTGTAGAATCTTAACTCGAGATACGATTTATCTCGACCATTGTGCAGTACAAAACGACCGTAGATCGCGCCAGTAGCACTTAGTCTTGAGGCCCATTAGGAAGTGATAATATTTTAACTTCAGTGATCTAACGCAGACGAATTTATTACACACGCTAAAGCCGCAAGTTCCATTTTAGTACAAAATATCTTCCTCGCGGGAAGATTTATTGCTATCATTACAGTTGGTTTCGGGGCTTAAAAACCTGTCCACACGGATTTCCAGCGAAAACCTTTTTAGTGGTAATTTTTAAGGGCTTTTATCTTTCGCCGTGCGTCTTGGTGTTTCGGATAGCTGAAATGAGCCGTTTATACGAGTCATGATTTTTCTGGTGAATCTCGATGAAGAATTCAAGTTTTGGTAAGTACTTTTTCATAAGGCAGAAGCGTGGGCTAAACGGAAATTATCTAAACAACTACCAAAAACGGTAGTCAGATTAACGAGAATGTGAAAAGTTATATTCGCTCCATCGGTGGAATGAAGGCTGGTAGGACGAATGGGAATATATTTAATTTCGTGATAAGAGTTGACTAAAAACACACAGAATATTCATCAGTGATATTATTACGGGTGTGAAACAAACACTGATATCTCCATGATGAACATTCTCAAGTACACAGTACGTGAGACCTTCACGTATAGGTTACCAAGTAAAAGGTAGATAGATATGTATATAGATAATAATTTAGACAAACTACACTAAAATATAAAATAAATAAAAAAGGCTACTTTGTGGTGGTGTGCCTTCAGCTCAGCATGTGCCATGCCGTAACATGTTGTAGTGGTTTTACAGCTCAGACCAGTGTTTACCTCACGGACATTTTGACATAGGTCGGGACAATTGTACTATACAAACACTCATAACGAACATATACCGCAAAATACAACACTTAAAATATTAAAACAAAACTATAAATACGAGCATATACAGACAGGAAACGATAACATTTTTATAACAAACATAAAATAAAATAAGCCTAGGGACGCAATAAAAAATTACACACAGCAGTCGAGCGCCAACGAAATAACAAGGTGGTGGTGGGTGTATTGGAAAACATAACCTAATGCAAGTATTATGGACTCGATGATATGAGCATATAGTCTATATAGGGCCATATACGGTGACCTCGTAATTTAATTTGGGCAAAATGAGTGATTCGCATAGATTCACGCGAAGATAGACAATTGATTGAGGCAATTGCGAATATGGTAAAACAATTCCTTCGACCTTAAGTCGATAGAAACAGTTCCACATACATTCTGTTATATGGTTTTCAAAACGTTATTCGCAATCCATTAACACTCCTAGTTTACGGATACAAGTGTAAACTATGGGCTCTCCCAAAATGTTCACATCAGGTGCTTCGAGTATCAATTCGTTTTTTTATCCCAGTATCATATACTTGGTCCCTGGTTTCCCAAATTTCCCTGGTCTTAAAACCAAAGAGTTATTTCTTGACCATAGACAAATTTGGTAATGGTCTTCATTTAATTTGATGATAGCCTGCGAAACCTCATTAGGCAGAAATTACAATTTAATGGCAATAGAATGAATACTTTGGTTTTCAAATTAGATCATACAAGCCTCTGCCAACAGCTTCGTCTGCGTGATACCCGGATAAAAAGTAGTAAAAGTACATCAGAATAACATTTCTGATGTACTATGTATAAGCTATATTACTGTAAAGTTTCATCAAAATCCATTTAGTAGTTTTTGCGTGAAAGAGTAACATAGGTTTATATGTACATCCTCACAAACTTTCGCGTTTATAGTATTTGTAAAATTAATTAGTCAGAATAACGTTCAAGCAATATATGCAAATACCCATGTTCCTGCTGACGTTTCGCTGACCGGTTAGTAGTCCTTTCTATGGGCACCGTTCACGACTACGACATAAAGGCCGTGACACAGGAATCGTTTTCGTCTCACGACCGGTCTTACTAGCGTCTAAACCGCGAATATGATACCAAAACACGATAATTTCAATGCTAAAATTCTAATTTTATTTAGAACAATATGGTTTCTACATGAAATGTACCTGTAGCCAAATTCAAATGTAATTTTATAAGAATGTTTAGAAAAACCACTCAAACTATTTTAAAAGCCTTTGCTCAGCAACGGAACAGCATAGGTTAAAAAAAATATAGAACCACATAGAGTTATCATTATGAAGGAAAAATAGACTACAATAAAGATAGACTAAAAAGTCAGATCAAGCATTATAAAGTAATCGACACAAAAAAATAATTCGTGAGCCCTTTTCGAGTCGGATATTATTTATCACAAAGCTAATTTCCTCGTCCCAGACATGCGAAGTGTTAAAGTACTTGTAGTAATTTCTAAAGTTCTTTTTATATTTTACAAAAGGTACGTTGCGTTGTCTCGGAAAAGAGATCATAAATTATTCCAAGGGTTCTGAGTTTTTTATGAGATATACCATAAATTACTGGGCTTTTTGCTTTAGGTATAATTATTGTTAAATAGTTCTGCTAGTCGTTGCATTTGAAGATATTTTTTACACTAACTTGTAAATTATTGTTTACAGCTTTTTTTGTTTAGCTGAAATTTTTATATGCAGTAGAGATATTACAAGAACTCTGACCTATCCATTTAAGGCCAATTACTTTTCAGCAGCAAACTGTTATGAAAATTCTATTCATTTTATAAGACATCCTTCCTCACGTTCGTGATGAAAAGTATAGTTAATTGTTTGGGTGTAAGCGATCAATTACACCCTCGAACTCGTAAGCATAATAAATAAATGATGCTGGAGATTTTTCACACAGCATCATCTAGCCCCAAAGTAAGCAAAGCTTGTATTATGGGAACTACATGACTGATATACCAC
This sequence comes from Perizoma flavofasciatum, assembly GCA_958496245.1. Taxonomy (NCBI): domain Eukaryota; kingdom Metazoa; phylum Arthropoda; class Insecta; order Lepidoptera; family Geometridae; genus Perizoma; species Perizoma flavofasciatum. Next base: position 11,894,431 of record OY292423.1, read on the forward strand.
TCATATACTTTTTTGTAAATACATACATATTATACATAGAAAACACCCAGACCCGAGACAAATATTTGCAGATCATAAAACATTTTTTTAAACAAACAAATCGCTCGCGTTTGCTCGCTCGTACACTAAAATTCCACCAATACCCTCGGCTTCGCCCGCGTGGTACCCGGATAAAAAGTAGTCAATTTAAAAGAAGTAAAGTGCCGAAAAGTAGCTCTTACCGTGCGTTCGTAAGAAATGCTTACTCGACCGTTTTTTCGTTGACTCATGTTGCAAAATGGTCGTCACATATAGGTTGACTTCTATTTTAACGGTATTTAACTTCTAACTTCTATTTTATATACTCGTAGTCTACCTGCACCTATAAGGTCCATACAAATATAATAAATATTTTTTAAATATAATAGAATAGAATATATATCTTTATTGTACACCAGTAAATACAAAAGAAACACGAAAAAGAAATTATAATAATGGGTGACCTTATCGCTGAAAGCGATCTCTTCCAGGCAACCTTTGGATGGACAGAAACTGGAAGAATAAATAAGGACGGCGGCGTACAACCAACATTATAGAGACCGAAAGAAGTTAAAAATAAAAACAATAAAAATAAACTACATAAATTATGTAATACATATCTATACTTATACTTGTACTATAAGTTACTTATATACTTATGATGTCGCATGGGTAGTTTCGGAGATTACCTCCTACAACCAAACTTACAAACGTTACCTCTTTATATTATATTAGTGTAGGTGTAATAAATTGCTTACAGCCCTTGACTATACTATATAATTTCAATTATTTATAAAAATAAATATTGGTCAGGAATTAACTTGAAAAATATCCTGTGCACGTAATGTTAGTATGATGTAGTTATTTTTATGGGTGGCTTCAACTATGCCAATAAAGATATTCCTATGCCTTGGAACCTCGTTTCGTATGCAAGTTGCCACCTTAATTTGCGCCCTCAATTCCATTTTTGCATACATCGTGCGACCTTTCAAACTATTCTGCTTCAAGGCTTTATGCCGACATCTGTATTGAACTAAGTTGCATATTTTATAGAGCACCTACACATACGACAAATAAGCTGAACTGTTAAAAATTCCAACTATTTTACCATAGTGAAATAAATAAATAAATCAAATAAATAAATCATGCTGCACATTTTTGCACACAACATCATCTAGCCCCAAACTAAGCAGTGCTTGTATTATGGGAACTACATGACTGATATATTACTTATAAACTTTTTTTGTTGTAAATAGATACATATTTTACATAGAAACACCCGAGACAAACATTTGCAAATCATACAAACATTTGTCCCGCAGCGGGAATAGAATCCGCACCTCTAGATTTTTTTGTAAGACGATCTGTGTGTGGCGGCGGGCGAGTAGCCAGCTGTGACATAGACAGCTGGCTACTCGCCCGTCTTACAAAAAAATCTAATCAAAATCAAATTGATGCGTGACCGCCGATAACTGGCTCTTAATTTGGTTCAACACATTAGCATTGCCATTCATCGTGGCAATACAGCCAGCATTTTCGGAACGCTTCCGTCTTTATATGGATCTGGATCACAAATAAAAAAAGGTTTTGAGTTCGTTGGTTATGTATTTTTTTATGTGATATGCTCAATGGTTCGCCGTGATGATACGCATTGGTCAGATTCGGAAACGAAATAGCGATGGCGAATGAATCTTATTAACAGGCAGGCAACTTGAACGGGTAACGAATCTAGACTTCGACCTAAACTTTCGCATTTTCATGTTAGAACTTTTGGACATATCTATGGTAAAATCAAATGAGTTGCCAAAAACGGAAAAACTGATACCTCAATTGTAAAATTAATAATGCTGGACATTTTTCACATAGCATCATCTAGTCTCAAACTAACCAGAGCATGTTTTATAGGAACTACATGACGGATATTTTTTTTAACATACATATTATACATAGAAAACACCCAGACCCGAGACAAATATGTGCAGATCATACAAATATTTGTCCCACGCTAGGAAACGAACCCGCAACCTTTTGCGTCTCAGGCGGAATTTCGCCCACTGCGCCACAGAGGTCATCAAAATAGGGTTAGTTAGAGAGTCATATTAAGAAATTGATTCACTTTCGAAACACAAGGAACAATTGACTTTGTTGCTTATGCACATAATATTCATAAGCAAATGTACATAAGTAATTGTCAAATTTTAATATTTGTAAATATAACACAAACAAAATAATCATGGTTACAATTTCAAAGTCTGAGTCAAAATCAAAAATCTGAATAATATAAAAATAAATAAAAAAAGCCTTCAAAGTTCTTTAATTTCCTATCATAACATCTAATTAATTTATTCTAAGTGAGTACTGTTTTAAACTTAATTAAGTACCCCTTAGCAGGTATTGGCCTCGTTTCTGTAGTACACTGACTAAACTAAATTTAAACTGTCGCTCTTCAAATTAGTCAGATTTAAGTTTTTCATACAAATTTTGTCGTGATATCAAAACATGCTGACTATAAACACGGAGAAAAGCCGCACGTAAACTGGTTTGACAGCAGCACACAGCACTAAAATTGTAGCTATCTCTTTCTTGCGTTCACTATCAGTAAAAGAGAGCGATAGTTTAAATTTAGTTTAGTCAGTGTACTACAGAATCGAGGACATTGGCTCCTCCAAAAGTCTCCAATCTTCTCTCCTTCGTTTTCATGATCCAAGTCTTGACTTTGGTCAAGACGTCCTGACGTCCTTCTTGTGATCTCCCTCTTCCTCTTTTACCGATTGGGCCCTCTAAGTAATATACAAAGCTGTAAAAAAGTTTTGCATATGTTTACGTTTATTAGAAACTTACAAATATTTGCTTTTCATACTTTTGACGGCATATCTCAAGTAACAGAACATCATGTCTCCACAGTATTAAAACTCCAAAATAAAAAACACGAGACAATTGAAAACATGCAAGCTAGCTTTATGAAAAAGGACATGCACAAAAATCTGGGAGGTCACCGTCGGTAACCTTACATATTGGGTACCACAACTAGTCTTGAAACAACACAATGACACAAATGAAAGAAGACACCATTATTCAAAGAACACATGATTGGCAGTATATTTTAAAATACTTTTGCTTTGTTAGCTGTGTAGATACTTATGAAACCTGAAATGTGTTAAAAATACTTATAGGTACCTACGTTCTTTGTATGCTATTTTGTGATTGTATTATACCTGGTACTCGATAACTAGGGCTGATGGCTGGCCCCTGCCCGGTTTAGTAAACAGATTCAGAATTTTATATGAAGTAGCCTATTTCCCTTGAAAATATAATAATATCCGTCAGGAAAAATAAATTCAAGTGTAGGATCAACACAAAATATTGGAAAATCTAGTTCAATAAGAAATTCAATATGCAACGATACATATATGCATAAAGTCACGCCTGTTTTCCGGAGGGGTAGGCAGAGACCACGAATTTTCACTTGCTACGACGCTGTGAAGTGGCAGTGGGCCGGTCATATCTCGCGAAGAACCGATAACCGCTGGCGTAAACGTGTTCTTGAGTGGAGACCGCGACTCGGCAAACGTAGTGTAGGACGCCCTCCGGCCAGGTGGGATGACGATCCGCGAAAGACTGTAGGCAGATGCTGGATGCGGCAAGCTGAAGGCAGGGCGTTATGGCGCTTATTAGGGGAGGCCTATGTCCAGCAGTGGACTAATATAGGCTGATGATGATGATGATGATGATGTTGACGATACTGGCATACCTCTTTCGCTTTATTCACCCTCATCACAACGTTAATACAAGCACGTCAGTTCAGGGTCTTGGCGAGGACTTTCTCCAGAACGTCTCTAATTAATAATAATAAAAATAATAATTTTCACACACCATCTAGCCCCAAAGTAAGCAGAGCTTGTGTTATGGGCACTACATGACTGATACTACTTATACACTTTTTTTTTGTAAATACATACATATTATACATAGCAAATACCCAGACCTGAGTGACGGGAATCGAACCCGCAACCTCCATAGTTTCAGGCGGGCCTTCGCCCACTGCGCCACGGAGTACCGCCCGACCGAATTTGGTCGGGGTACCGCCCGCTAGCCCAACAAGGTTCTTTTTTTGTATACAATTAAGTAATAATAATTTATTTATTTCAGACAACATAATAAAGTACACGTATAAATACAAGCCATATCATAAATATTTTAAAACTAAATTACATTTACTAACATATTGTGTCTGCGACGCGGGCGCGACTAGGTTCGATAATCCACGCCGGAAACGTCAATGACAATTACCTTAGGCCGCATATCTTTCCTCAAGAAGGTTGTTATGAGTCTGATCGGCACTCTCCCCAGGAAGAAGTGAAGGCTTGACTATAGTGTGGCGTGACTCTAACCTTTTGAGGTATAGTGGCACTTACCTACTTCGTCTTAGGATACTACTAACTACTGCCCACGGCTTCGTCTGCGTGGTATCCGAATAAAAAGTCTCCTATATGTTATTCTTATGTATAAGCTATATTACTGTAAAGTTTCATTAAAATCCGTTAAATAGTATTTGCGTGAAAGAGTAACAAACCTCACAAACTTTCGCGTTTATAATATTTAGTAGTAGGATATAGCCAGACTCTTACCTTTCGAGGCATAGTTTGTATAGAGGCAAATACGACTCACCCACATTTTCTTTGGATACAATGTACGTAACTTTATTTTTGAGCCAGGGATTCACTCTTAATATGTTTACGGCTCACTTAACGAGATTAACGAGCAACCCTTTAACATACTTGTGAGCAAATTATGGCGGCTCATGTATTTTGTACGGAATATATATACGAGTATTTACAAACAACCTTCATAATTTCATGTAGCCAGGTAAGTTTACCAAAAATGTATTGTGTTTTCCAAAGCTTACAACAAAAGGCATGTTACGCTTTCAAATAAATGAGAAATAGCAAATCATTCGATTTAATAAATCTGTTTTATGGAATGGTATTTTCCACAAGGTTTTTTTTGTAAAGTTTGCACTCTTAAGTATTTTCTATTGTCTATTGCAGAACCCTCTAGTAACTTCTAGTGATAAAATTTATTTAAAAACCATACTTTATGTCGTAATTACAATTTATTGCAAAAAACACATTTCAATCACGTAAAAACGGGAATTTTCATGTACTGCACTATCGGTGAAGGCACTGACTAAGTTTCGACTCATTCCGAGAGTCTTCATCAGGGTGAGTGATGAAGTACTCGTCGTGCGTCGTTAGTAGTGCACGTCGCGATGCGGAGGGAGAACTCACCCTGATGAAGAGTCAAGTTCACGATAGTTTTTTTTCAAATAAACGCAGTCTGAGTTAATTGGTAACAAACAAACTTACAAACAAAGGACCGCTTGTGGCAAACGCATATAATGGCGCTTTTAGTCGCGGCTAAAAATGAACCTAATCAATCACCACCAGAGTACCTACATAGTGCAGTTACTCCTGTTGCAATGTTTGATATTTATACGTCAATTTCATTTACTCTTAGATATACCTAAGCTTAATCTTGCCGCTCAGGTATATAGGCCGCCTTTTATCCGGGTACAACGCGGGCGAAGCCATAGGCAAAAGCTAGTAGATTTAGTAGCCTATGTGTTATTCTGATGTATAAGCTATATTACTGTAAAGTGTCATCAAAATCTGTTCAGTAGTTTTTGTGTGAAAGAGTGACAAACATCCATCCTTACAAACTTCCACGTCTATAAAAGTAGTGCACGGCGCGACGCGGAAGGAGAAAGTCGCGACCACTCACCCTGATGAAGACTCTCGGAATGAGTCGAAATTTAGTCGGTGCTTTCACCGATAGCGCAGTACGTGAAAATTCCCGTTTTTACAATATGAATAGTCAAGTTCACGATATATTTCAGCTTAGATAGATAATATTTCAGCTTAGATTAATACTAAATACAAATACTTTATTTTACAAAAATAGTGTGTGCCTAGGTTACAAGTTTAACAATGAGCTCCGCACTAGGTCTAGCCTGTATCGCGGAAGCTCAGATAGCGTTTGACAAAGAAATATATGTAATAAGAGATAAACAAGTGCAAGACAAACATTTAAATTACTTCTTGGGGGTACAAAATATTCTGAGAAGAAACATCGCAAAAATAGTTAAAATAGTTTATAGATATATTTTGCAATAAAATTTATAAAAGTAGTGGGATAAAATCGACAAAAAAGCAAGCATTGACTTCTTTCTAGGTAAAATTAGGTGCCCGCATCAACCGTAATCACTCAGGAAGGGATAAGAATCAACAACTGTTCAGGCCCGGTCAGCCGTGGAGATTAAACGAAAATAAAAGAATCACTGAATCACTCTCTCATTGTGCTAAAATTGTAACTTGGCGTGAGAAGGCGTACGTCTTATCTGAACTCTCATTATGTATGTAGCCTTTTGCTCATTTCAGGCTTCTGTTTCGTCTCTCAACTCCCTATCCCCTATTTGACCCGTCTGCATCCCTTTTTTGAGGAAAACCTTTTGAAATCTTTCTTCGTGTGCAAATTTTCTCATGCTTAGCCTCTTATTAACAGGTCTCACTACAGTATGTGGATTGGATAGCAAGTGTTTAATTAGCAAAAAACAAACGAATTATGAAACAAAACAAAACAAACACGCCCACTACTGTATACCCAATGATATCCTAAGATACATACTCAGTATGTTGATCTTTTTAGATACCAAGGAGGGGTAGTCAGAGGCATATCCAAACACTATGTTAGGCATATTTATCTAATAAATATATGCATGTATGTTTACGTATATTGAATACTAGCTGCGCCCTGCAGTTTCACTCGCGTAAGTTTCGATTCTGTGGGAGTAACGGGATAAAAAGTAACAGCTATGTACCAATCAAGTTTCATCGCAACTTTTGTTTCTACCGGCGATCTAATAAAATTTTAGAACACAAAAGCTGCTATTGTGACATAACTATGATAGTAAGATATATTCCCTCAAGGACCTTTTGTAGGTAATAATGAGTACCTTAATCATGTAGTACATATTTTTTTTGTGTACACACTTTGGGTTACATTATTGCAATTTTCTTAGTATCTCTAAATTTTTAAAAATAAATTGTAGCCTATGCCTTCCTGATAAATTAACTTTCTATTGGTGAAAAAATGGTTAAAATCGATCCAGTAGTTTCGAAGCCTATTCGGTATAAACAAACAAACAAAATCTTTTCTCTTTATAATATTTGTATAGATGCCTTCCTTTATCGTTCATAAACATATATTCCTGAAATGTATTCCTTTAGATGGCTAAAGGTTGTCTGGAAAAGAAAACAATCAGTGATAAAACTGCCTATTGAATCCTGTTTGAATTTGTAAGCAACATAATTATAATGGTGTGCATTAAAGTGTTATCTATCTATCTTGAGAACAGTTTTTGAGATAAATGGCAACATTTTAATGCACAAGCAAATAATCTCTCACCCTAAACGTATATAGGGTCTCCGTTCCGTCATGGGTAAGAAGTATCTTATTTAATATTCTTTTAACTCTTAATGATTCAATAGGGTAGACGGCATGGTCATTTAGATAAATCTTTCAAAGCCCTTCCAGTTTCCGCTTTTCCAAGTTTAACACGGTAAGGTTTTAAGTGTTTCGGACCCTTAATTAAGCAATCGAAAGTTTTGATAAGATTAGGTAATTTGGAACTTCGTATTATAGCTATTTAACTTGGTAAGTATAACGTTTCTAGTTTAGCTACAAATAAAAAAAAACTAGCCTTACGAATTTAGTAGTATTCATAATGGAGATTCAAGTTCCATACTCAGTACGCAGATCTGTGATAATACCGTTAAGGGGTAGTCAGAGACAGAATCCGAACACTATATTTGGCACTAGAAAATTATATTTAACGACCTCTGTGGCGCAGTGGGCGAAGGCATGAGAAGCAGAAGGTTGCGGGTTTCATTCCCGCCACGGGAAAAATGTTTGTATGATCTTCAAATATCTGTCTCGGGTCTGGGTGTTTTCTATGTTGGTATAATATGTATGTAATTACAAAAAAAAGTAGGTATACAAGTAGTATATCAGTCATGTAGTTCCCATAACACAGGCTTTGCTTACTTTCAAATTCAAATTCAAAACTTTTTATTTCAGCATTCAATTGCAGCCATAATTTAACATTTGACAAGAATAATAAAAACAGTTACTTAAATACTAATAAAGCTTAATATTAAGCACTCCTCATGAAACACCTGACCAAGGCGCACCTGACTATTGGATAGCCATATAATGGCTTATTCCACTAATCCCCGCTGACAATCCCCATCAACAGGGATAAGTGAACTTTTCGTTCATTATTCCCCGTTGACGCCGATGCGAACTCCTAATGGGGATTAGTGAACTAAAAAGTTCATTAATCCCCATTGCGTCAATAATAAAATACTAATACCTATTCATAATGTAAAAACGGGAATTTTCACGTACTGCACTATCGGTGAAGGCACCGACTAAGTTTCGACTCATTCCGAGAGTCTTCATCAGGGTGAGTGGTTGCGACTTACTCCTTCCGCGTCGCGCCGTGCACTACACGGCGCGGCGAAACTCAGTCGGTGCCTTCACCGATAGTGCAGTACGTGAAAATTCCCGTTTTTACAATATGAATAGTCAAGTTCACGATAGTTTTTGGAATAAAATATTTTAGTTAGTTACTAGTTAGTTACATTTTGGTAAGAAATACAATTGCAAATAGGATGTAATAACGACAATACCAAGTGCTTTTTTATTCTCTTGCGGACCGTTTTAAATATATGTTAAAGTGATACTGAATAATAATAGTTTCAATTTGGTCAATAGTTGCAAATCCAAACTTAAGTACGTCGTTTAAAAAACACTATAACAATGGTCTTAATTTATCTTCCATCCACAATGCTTCCTATTTTAATTCTAGGAGGTAAATTGCTTACTTCCGTGGCGGCACGTTCAAGCGTTTTACGAAACAATACAAATGAATAAATAAGCGCTGTTAAATTGCTGGCTTGTTTCCGTTATTATTTTCAGCCTATAACCGGTTTTGTATTCCGATAACTTGGTATTATTATTGAAATACTACCGCTATTTAAAAGAGAATAGTCAGTATATGGGTAGATATACTTAATTCAATTAAATAATTCTAAGGTTTAAGGTTTAAATAACTTTATTCTCAAAAAGACAAATAGATGTCACTTACATGAGAATTATACAATAGATAGATAGATAAACTCTTTATTGTGTATAACACCAATTTAAAGTATAAAAACAGAAACATAGTAAAAAGAACAACAAAAAAAGAAATGCACAAAGGGCGGTCTTATCGCTGAAAGCGACTTCTTTCAGACAATATTTATTACTAACTAGCCGATGCCCGCGGTTTTACTCGCGTGGGATAGATAATTGATAAGTGCATTAAAAATAATTGCATGATATATTCTGATACGTATTCAGTTTATTTGTATTTTAAGTATCGAAATTTTTATTTTTTTCCAAATTCCTTTCTTAGTGCACTTTACACCATAAGAGGATTAAACTCTCCAAATTTCATGCTTCTAGGGCTTATGGTTTAGGCTGTGCGTTAATTCACCTCTTGGAATTTGACATCCCCTACATCCTCTTTGAGGTGTATTTTGAGGAAATGATTATATCAGATTTTTCTCATTTAGATTGAAAAATATTTATGAGAAGTTTCAAGACTGTAAGTTCAAGGAATACGATTTTTCATACAAAGGTTTTCAGCGCTTTTTATCTCCTTAGGGGTAGAATTTTCCAAATTCCTTTCTTATTGCACCCCTACATCATAACCCTACATCATATGGTGTACATAAGAGGAATATACTGTCTAAGTTTCATGCTTCTAGGACTTATGGTTTAGGCTGTGCGTTGATCCGCCAATCAGTTACGGAACAGTTTTATATATATTGATGATCTGAAAGTAGATAATTCTCATATAATTTTAAGTTAAGGTTTTGCCCATTTAACGTGTCTTTAGCAGTGATGCATCATTGGTAATATGATGGGCTAATTTGTGTTTAAACATCACGTACTGTTTCTTTTATTCTCTTATTCTTAATCACTCACTAACTTTACCAGCGTGATAAAAGCTGTCTGCCTCTATCATTTGTTTAATGTAAAAAAGGACAGGGATAGAGTAAACGTCCTGCTAAAGTTACTATGTGATTATGAATAAGAGGCTGCGACGCAAGAAGTGCGAGGGTTGATTTCCGCTGCGGGACAAATGTTTGCATGTTCTGCAGATTTGCATATTCCACGTCTGGGTGTGTTGTATACGGCACTCATAGTTTCTGATACCCGCAATACAGGGAACCTTAGTGTTGAACCAGGACTATTATGTGCCTTCTTAAATGATAAATAATAAATAAATAATGCTAGATATAATACCAAAAGTATGAGACAAAAGTTTACAAGTTACAAGTTTACAAGTTTACACAACTGGTACATCTGCCTAAGAAGGTATTATGTATCTTCTCTTAAAGATATAGTAGTAAAATTGAAGTGGCACTTGCCTAAGTAAGTACCGGGGAGTAACCCTCTGTTTCATAATCATCCGCTAACTTAGCAAGCCCCTTAATCTAGCCCTGTCCTTTTCTAACACTAAATAAAGGATAGACTGACCACTTTCAGCACGCTGCTAAAGTTAGCCAGTGATTATGAAACAGAGGGTAAGTCTACGACTCTGCAACAAACCTACAATGACGGACACTATTCTAGAAGCATCCACCTTTAGTTATTCACTTTTGTTTCAGATGCAATAACATTCAAAAATGGACGCCACGAGCAAAGCCTGCCACATTTATGAAGTAAGATGAAAACTACCACCATGCCAATAAAAAACACCAACAATGCATGAACCAGAGTTCCAAATCAACCACCTTGCTACTAATTACGTAAAACAGGAGCTTTACACCGAATGGGAAGTACTCGTCAACTATACGCTTGAAAACTACAACTTCACAATCAATGAGACGAAAAGCAACATAGATGGCTCTGTGACCAACTGGTGGGCTTCTGCGGCTTTGGTGTTGGTGTTATGCACAGCAGCTGGCAATGTGCTGGTGTGCCTTGCAATATACTTGGAGAGGCGGCTGCAGAATGTCACCAACTACTTCTTGATGTCGCTGGCGATTACGGATCTGTTGGTGGCTATTCTTGTGATGCCGCTTGGAATCGTCACATTAGTAATGGGTAAGATAATTATTATAATTAATAATTATAATTGATAATTATTAATTATTAGCAAGCTGAAGTGGCAGTGGGCCGGTCATATCTCGCGAAGAACCGGTAAACGTGTTCTTGAGTGGAGACCGCGACTCGGCAAACGTAGTGTAGGACGAACTCCGGCCAGGTGGGATGACGATCTGCGAAAGACTGCAGGCAGATGCTGGATGCGAAAAGCTGAAGACAGGGCGCTATGGCGCTCATTAGGGGAGGCCTATGTCGAGCAGTGGACTAATATATAGATATAGATGATGATGATGATGAAGATAATTATAGTTAGTAAACACTTTATTGCATACCAAAGAAAAATATAAAAACACAAGAATTCATAAACGTACACGGTACAATGGGCGGTCTTGTCGCTAAAATTTATCTCTTCCAGACAACCTTTGGATTAACAAATTTATATTTTATCTATTTGTTGATTTTATTTAATTTTCTTTGTGAACAATTACTCTTGACATAGAGAAAGGCTAGGCAAGAGAACCTTAAGTCAACGAGCATGTATCGAAAAGTTAGATAATTTGGCCTTTCTAATAGTAATTAAAGAATAATGTATTACTTAGAAGATACGCGATATGGTTGAATTAACTCGCTCGTTGATGCATCTCCAAGCCTTGGAAGGACTCAGAATTTCAGTATGAATAATTTTATGAGGTAAATGATGCAAACGAGTTATACCAAGATCAAGTGTAAATCAGTGTTTTTTTGCCTGCCTGGGAATTAAACATGACTTTATGAATGCACTAGACTCTGCCCACGGCTTCGCTCGCGTGGTACCCGGATAAAAAATAGCATATGTGTTATTCTGTAATGTAATGTATAAGCTACATAACTGTAAAGTTTTATCAACATATGTTCAGTAGTTTTTGCGTGAAAGATTAACAAATATCCATCCGCACAAACATTCGCGTTTATAATAGTAGTAGGACATACTCGTATATACTTTTTTGTTGAGTTTGGTTTGGTATCGTAAAAAGCCTCATTCGATATCAGTCCAACTAACTTTTGAATTGTACTCTTTGGTACTCTGGCAATGTCAAATACATTGCCAAGTACCACAAATTCTAAATTCAATTTCTAAATTCAACAGTTGGTTGGTTTCTAAATCTAACAGTCATACTTTTCAATAATTTATAAGATACAGATCGCCTATTGTAGATCTTAACAAAAGATTAACGTATTTTCACCAGTTCAAATCTCAATTCAAACTCAACATTCTTATGGATATCAAAATAGCTTTGCAAAATTAATTATTGAGAACAATAAATATAGCAGACAAGGAAAACCCTTGTTTTTCTTCGCGCAACTTACTCAATAAGCCCCAAGGTATTGACGTTGGACTGTTACGAAGTTATCATCTCCGGTTCGGTCGGAGTAAGAGCGGTGAATGCAGAGAAAGCGGTGAAACTTTACCGATCTAGTTTTATTATATTGCTAATTCTTGTCCAAATTATGAAAAAAGTCATAGCCTCATTGTATTACATATCCAATGGTATGGAACCATGAGGTTTCTCTCGAAGGATTTGAGGAGAAAATATAAAATCCTTTGTAGTGTTTTTCATCGTCTTTTGCAGCGCCTTCTATTGGCTAATGGCAATAAAACCTATCTAACTCAAGGGTAGATAGGTTTTATTGTCATAAGCCAATAGATATCTATATGAATCGGTTGCTAAAAATCGCATTCCAATCGGATAAGTACATAGCTAAGCTGTTTTAAGCCGGAAATAAAATGGTAACAGCCAAACAAGCAATCCGAACTAAATTTAGTAATCATGAGAATGCAACTTCGGGACCCTAACATGAGGTTTTGTGATTTTCGCGTGCATTAACACCCCGCCCACCTTTTATCGTTTCGTAAACTAATTAAAACATCCCTAGAGTAATTTGTCGAAGCAACTGAGGAGCTATTTTTGTCAGAGCCGGATAGTGGAACTCATGTTCTACAGACTTATGATAAACAATATGGTGGAATATTTATGGGTTAAATGTGTTACTTTTTTTTCTAGAGTAATAACTATTAGGTTTTTGGGCATTAAACATGCGACCATAAATTTAAAGGTGTTTCTGTATGAATATATGTTGAGCAAACTAAAAGCAACGAAAGATATGATGTCTTTCGTGTTGATGACATTCAGACCTTGACGCTATATAACATTTTTGTGCCAAGCAAAATAAAGTATTTTTCTCATAAATGAAGGGGCAATACACACTTGATAAAGTAGTTACAATAACAGCATTCAATCCAGAAGCAAAACAATTCAGAGACAATGTAATTACCGATAGAAATTCAAGGAAGATAACTCTGTTTTATTCCGGCAATGATTAGATTCGCTTCTCACGGTACGATCCACAATATACGAAGCAAGAAAGTGGTCTGTTTCTGAGTAGCAATCACATTTGTGATAATTTATGTCATAATAAACAGATAGATGATTAAGATTGCGAGCACGTTGCATACGAAATAAATCTCCTTTTTTGATGATTGTAAATAAACTCAATAAAACTTTGTTGATATGATCTTGATTTTAGTATTTCAAATATATTTTACTTACTCATACAACTATGTACAAGTAGGTGTATACAAAAAATACAGATGAAACAGCTAGCTATCTAAAGACCGTTGCAAACAATCTATAGATAGCTCAACTGATCCAGATCACTACCAGACGGAAGTGTTCTCGAAATACTGACCGCATTGCCACGCTGAATTGCAATGCTAATGCAATTGACCCAGATAAGAGCCAGCTCTCTTTTGAAGAAGAATTTTGAAAACAACCAGAGTCCCCCCCCCAAAAGGCTCAAATAAGTAAGCTCTGTCGAGACTTCTATATTTGCGCCTCTTGAGATCCTCGGCCGAATTGGCCACTGCACCGGCTCTAACTGAAATACCCGAAAGATGAGATGGTGCTAGGGTATCTGTGCACGTTTTACTTTTGATTAATATTTCAAATAGCCTCTGCCCATGGTTTCACCTGCGTGGTTACCGAATATAAGCTAGGTAGTCTATGTGTTATTCCTAGGTCACTGACTATACCTGTTCCAAATGTAATTTAAATCGGTTTAGCCGTTATGAAGATTTTAGATTTAGATATTAGCTTCAAACATCAAATTTTACGCAATTATCCTATCCTACTAATATCATAAACGCGAAAGTTTGTAAGGATGGATGTTTCTTACTCTTTCACGCAAAAACTACTGAACGGATTTAAAAAACGCATCCCACTAGCCTTAAAATACAATATTATATCTGTCCTTTTCCAATATTCATTATTTTATTATATTTTTTTATTTATATATTTATTTAAATATATTTTATGTATTTATATAAAGTAAGCATTATGTTGTCAGCTGTTTCCTATAATAATATTATACACCTACCTTTAACTTTTATCTTATTTTTTGTTTCTTTTAAGTGTATAATATTGTATAGTACCGTATTTTTCCCCCTTTTTGTTATTTTTAAGCTAGTACGCCAACCCTTTTTGTAAACCTGTGAGGTTGGCAGGTAGAAAATGCTTTTAGCATTAAGCCCACCTTTTGTACACTCTTTTTTTTTGTGCAATAAAGAATATAATAATAATAATAACGGATTTTGATGAAACTTTTATACATAACAGTTATATAGCTTATACATTAGAATAACACATAGGCTATTTATCCGGGTACCACACGGGCGAAGCCGTGGGCAGAAGCTGAATATGTATACAGCATGGCGCTACAATGGCAACATTAAATGAACACGCGGGAAGAGCTACTTATCTATTAAACCTCATACTGTAGTCACTTGGGATAACCTCAGCAGGTACATCGTTCCTAACAATAATAATTTAAAGGGTATTTAGTTAATACGTGAGTAATTAAGGCTCTCAGCTGGCGGACGTAATCTTACCAGCACAATTCTAGATTAGAAGTAACTTTCTTTATGTGGGTGAAGGTTTCCAAATATGTCGTCCTTTCTATGAGCTTGTGTAATTGGTTTATGTATCGTAGCTGTTAACCTTTAACCTTTAACAAGTTAACCTTTTTTTTGGTTAGAAATTCACACGGATTTTATGTACGGTATGTGGGACTCGAACCCACTAAACCCCCCGGTTAAAACCCCGGTCCCCCGCCGAGGTGGGGCAAGATGGGGTCGCGTTAGCATTCACTAACTCACCCCGGCGGTTGGCCAGGGTACTATCCGGGCCTCGGCCTCGGCCTCCAAGCCCGACCGGTACGGATGGCATAGCCTTGAAGATATTGGCACATATCTACATCTATAGGGCCCTCTCATAGTAGGCCCTGAAAAGGTCACACACAGCCGGCCAGATGGGCCCATAAAGGGCCCCGCCGAGCCAACGCCCGCGCTCTTAAAAGAGCGCCCCATCCAACTTGCGCTGATCCCTCCTCCAAGCCTGTCCGGTATGGGTATGCCTGCCGGCATGGCATTGGAGGTTATTGGGACGCGCAAGCCCACCGGAGCAGCAAAAACCGCCTCGGCCCTCCCATGATGCTCCTCCTCGAGCCAACCATGCTCGCTCCATCCACTGTGACCCATGCTGATCATAGTGGTAGTCTAACTGTCGAGCAATTAATGAATTGACAGAGCAGATTCTGTCAATTCATTAGTTGCTTGACACTTAGATCCCACGTAGAAGTTATTGTCGGGTTTAAAAGAGGTGCACCTTCTCATAAGCTTCCGTTCACCCCGAATCCATCTGATCCATAAGCGACCAGAGCCTACGGGCACTCGAGAAGATTGACCGACATGGCACCCCAACATATGTGTAACCTAGCACAGCTGCTAAAGGAAAATTGAATTTTGTACCTACTTACTAACAACTTCATAAAAAAATATGTTGGTTACCTACCTACTCTAATACTACATATGTGATTCTAATGTATTGTACTTGTTACTGAATAAATACTTATACGTATACTGACTTCTCTTCTAGTTACAAGCTGTTTAATTGTCGAGTACTGCAATACAACTAAACATAATTTAATTTAATTTAATCCTGTAACTTCGAGCTGCGAAGTACTTTGATAGACGAAACAAACAATTATAATTACAAGTTTGAAATTAGTTCCAGTAGTTCTGTACAAAATTACTCGTATAAATTTAAGTAGTTACTCAAAGAGAAATGCCCGCCTGCGCAAAAGTAAGAAAAGCCTTTTGCATGTTTTTATGTCAGTTTTTGTATAGACATCTATCACGTGGACTTAAGAGCTGTCAGAGTTTAGTGCACACAGGCATAAGAAATTTGGCAATACATTGTAACACTTCAACGCAATTCAGATTGAATATAACTCTATATTTACATAATTATCCCGAAAAAGATTCCCACCCTTCAAAGCTATTTCACAGATAATAAATCATCACAAATCCCGCGAGCATTATCACCACATGTCAATGTTATTCTGTCAACTCCAAGTAGGTTATACTAGAGGTATTGGACTATCTCCCGTCTGGCTAATTGATAACCGCTACTCCAAAGACGTTATAAACTGTACAACTTGCAAATATATGTTTGCGATCTTGTCAAGCTCTGCTTAGCTTGGGGCTAGATGATGCTGTGTGGATTGTCCAGCATTATTTATTTATTTATTGTTTAATGCTACTTGTTAGTTTAATACTAAAATATAGAGACTGACCTCTGCCCACGGCTTCGTCCGTGTGTACCGGTATAAAAAGAAGCCTATGTATAAGCTATATAACTGTAAAGTTTTATAAAAATTTGTTTAGTAGCTTTTGCGTGAAAGAGTAACAAACATCCATCCTCACAAACATTTACGTATGTAATAGTAGTAGGATAGAAAACACATTATTGTACGACAAATAATATTTCAGCTTAGATAGGTATTAATTATATTAGTATATAATTAGTTAATTAGTGAATTAGCGATCTCTAACGGAAAACCTTTGGATGAAACGGACTGTCCGAAATATTACAAGGGGTTTAAGTGGTGTACCACATACTATGAATATACTCTAGTATACAATATACCTACAAAATTATGTACTTTACACAACATTATACCTGCCATAAACTATTAGATTCATGATGTCGAAACTTGCTTACGCTTGAACAAAAACTTCCATGGGCATGGGCATGTACTATCGGTTAATTTCTTAATTAAACGGCGATCGGCTTGCAATCTGCGTGGAACGCCAACTACTATGCCGATCGCGGGCATATGCCAAATACAATATTAAGACGATCATTGATGCTCTCAGAATGTCCAAAGTTTACCTATGCACTAAGGATGTCATCACGGGAAAAACAGTTGTGAGCATGTTTTTTTCCAGACTATTGCATTCGGTAAACCATTATGGAAAGTAGAATCGACTATTATAACATGAGCAAGGTTTAAATATTGCTCGACTCACGTTTTTAGAATTTAAATTGTACGTGACGTAGTAATTACGCAAAAAAAATTGTTTGGAATGGAATTATAAAATTCATTTCTTTGCATTGTTTGTATGACAATAAATAGGTTCCGGGAAAAATTACTATCAAAGCGTTGTGTCAGCAGTGGTTCCTGGTACCCACGACACAGAGGATCCTAGTGTGGGGTCAGAACTATGTTTGTGTCTGTTAGGAATAAAAAACATCGTTTGGCTTTTTACTTTAGGAAAATACCAATTATCTAGTACAATAATTTTGCATATAGTATTGCCTATAAGATGAGGAAAAAAACTGTTCTTGAAATGAAAATGGGCAGGCCATATAGTTTGAAAAACACACCATATATGGATACGAACCAATATCTATACTTATTAGTAAAGCTTTTTTGTTTGAACGCGCTAATCTCTGAAACTAGCAGTCGGATTTGTAAAATTATTATTGCATTTGATAGCCCAATTCATGAGGAAGGTTATAGGTAATTAACATCACTCTACAACTCTAAAACGTCGAGAAAAATAAGTAATAGAATGGGCGGGCGAAGCGACGCGGTGGGCTCGTGGCACAGCTAGTTATTTGACTAGCGGATAGGATATCGACCTGCTGGTCAAATCTCGTGGCTGAGTTGGTATAGCCCCCGCATACCGAGCAGGATGTCGCGAGTTCGAGTTATGCCGAGGTTGATATTTTGTGATATAAAAGAATTTGAGGATGTTATTATAACTATACCACGTACTATACTATTATCCTGCTGACGCTTCCAGTATTTGTTCCAGTTCCCATCTCACGACTGACGAGCGTAGTCGCGGACGGTGCTCATGAGCAATTACCTCTATATGATTAACGAAACGTCAGCAAGAGAATAGTTATGTATGTGGTATAGTCGTAATAATATCCTAAAATGATACCACACCACAATAATTTCAATGCTGTGATATAAAATAATCTTGGAATCTGATTTCGAACTCTGTGGCGCAGAGGGAAAAGGCCCGCCAGAGACGCAGAAGATTGTGGGTTCCATTCCTGCCGCGGGACAAATGTTTGTATGATCTGCAAATATTTGTCTCGAGTCTGTATGTGTTCTTTGTTAATATGTATGAGATGTATGTATAAAAAAATATATAAGTAGTAAATTAGTCTCATAATACAAGCTCTGCTTAATGTGGGGCTAAATGATGCTGTGTGAAAAATTTCCAGCATTATCTATTTTTTTATCTCTATCAAACGCATTGTATAATATATACTTCTGTCTTTTTTTCAATATTCTTTCTAAGCCTTGTTTCTCCGAGTTTAACACTTCAGTAGATTCACAAATTGTCTAGGTTTCCTAAAGTTTCAAAGCTCGTTCAGCTCGGCTATCACACAACTTTATTTATTTAAGTGCCTCACGCAACTAACAAGGTGCAGTGTTTAATTAAACAGCTGGCTAAGTTTTCAAGCACCACCATTATAAACATAAAGAAACAACCAGAAGATACATCAGGAACTATGAGTATCGTGGTACCAGAGCACCCAGACCCTGAACAAATATATACAGAACATGCAAACCTGTTCCCCCGTAGCAGGAATCGATTACCACTTATGTAGCAGCCGGCTTCTCGTCCGCCAATCCATCGAGGTCTTAACATAATCATGAACTTTGTACGATATCGGTTATAATTTTTGGTAAAGCAAAATATATTGTTTACTGAAATCAGAACTAAATTAATGTCTGATGGTCTGTTTTTTTTATGTATTGATAAAATCAAGTAGTAGGTAAGGTTTTCTTGCCTTGCCATGCAGCAAATAGCACAGATTTTTTGCTCTTTATTGAAAACTAGCTGCGCCTCTCAGTTTCACCCGCGTAAGAATAAGTAATTAATACCCGTATATCGGGATAAAAAGTAACAGTAAAGTATTTTACTGCTATATAAATACCCTTGATGATAAAACTATTTATTTGAATAAGAATTTAAATACGATACGAATGTAACCAACTTTTGTTTCTACCGGCGATATAATAAAATTTTAGAACACAAAAGCTGCTATTGTGACTTAACTATGATAGTTAGATATATTCCCTCGAGGACTTTTTTATAGGTAATAATGAGTACTTTAATCATGTAGTACATATTTTTTATATATCATCAATAGTTTCTCAGCGCATGCAAAATTTTGCTACTTTGGGTGACATTATTGAAATTTTCTTAAGGATCTCTAATTTTTTGAAAATAAATTATAGCCTATATCACTTCCTGATAATTTAGTTTTCTATTGGTGAAAAAGTGGTTAAAATCAGTTCAGTAGTTTCGGAGCCTATTCGGTAAAAAACAAATTAAAAATATTTCCTCTTTATAATATTATTATTTTATATTAGTATATTAGTAATAGTATAGAAAGGTAAATTTTATTTATAAAATCTACCACCGAAAAATAGCACTGACAGATTCACTGAGTTTCAGTACTTAAGACTCTAATTGAGCATTAAGTACTGTGCCCACTTAGGACACTGTGACCCGTTTGCAATAAACTTTGACAGTTCTAAATTGAATGACTAGTGACAAGTTTCCATAGAAATACTGGCACTTTAAAAATGTTCTGTTTTTATTTGAGATTTTTTTAATTTAGTGCAACAGAGCATAAGTAAATTAACGTCCAACAGACACAAATATATTCCTGAGCCCTCAGAGTTCCTTGTGCCGTGGGTATCAGGAACAATGAGTACCATGGTACCACAACCCTGCAACAAGTATCTGCAGAACATATATAAATAATATTAATAATTATAAACAATGCTGGACATTTTCACACAGCATCATCTAGCCCCAAACTAAGCAGAGCTTGTATTATGGGAACTACATGACTGATAGACTACTTTATACATATTTTTTTTGTAAATACATACATATTATACATAGAAAACACCCAGACCCGAGACAAATATTTGCAGATACTAATATGTCCCGTAGCGGGAATTGAACCCGCAACCTTCTGCGTCTCAGGCGGGCCTTCGCCCACTGCGCCACAGAGGTCGTCATGTTATTATCCCGTAGCGGGAATCGAACTCGTACAGGCGGCTACTCCAATGATCCAAGTTCTAAGCTGCAGTGTAGAAGCTCTTTATTATCAGCTGTAAGTAACCGAGGTACAGATTCATAGCGACAGATTATAAATAACAGAAGGGTGTGGATAGAATATTTTCGCAAATTTCTGTTTTCTATATTTTTTTATTTTTAAGGAGCGTTTTTATGTTGTTTTTTGTGGGAGTTTATATGTAAACGTGAGCGTGTCTCGCCAATACAAAATAACAAAGAGAAACCATTAACTGAATTGAATGAAGGCGTAATTTATTCCTAAAATGATACAATAGACAATCGAACAAAAGATTTTCAATTTGGAAAAAAAGATTTGAATTGTGTACGAACACCCTTATCTGCATTACGAATACGCATATAATAAAAGTCATACGGCGTAGCACCAATTGATTTAGTGCTACGGTACCACATGTGCTACGCGTACAAGCCCTACGGCGTAGCATCGACCTAATAATAACCGACCTACAATAGTAATATGACATATATTAATAAACATACTAATATTTATAGGCGTGAAAATAGTAACATTTCTTTGCTACGCCAAAATACTATGAAAGAAAATAAATCGATTAGAATAAAAGTAGTAATAAATTTAAGCAGAAGTTGGTATAAAAAAAAAATATGTTTGCATTAAAATAAATGGGAATTTTCCGTACTAAGTTTCGAGTAATTCCAAGAGTCTTCATACATAAGGACCTCACCCTTATCTCTCGACACTCTTTCTTCGAGTCGCGCCTTGCACTGCGTGAGGCCACTCTTCGTGTGTAAACCACACACGAAGAGTGGCCTCACACGCAGGCAGGGCACGCGAGTGAGCTTGATCGGTGCCTTCATCGATAGTACGCGGTACCCGAAAATTCCCGGTTTACAATATGAATAAAATATTTCACGAGCTTACTAGCTTCTGCCCACGGCTTCGCCCGCATGATACCCGGATAAATAATAGCCTATGTCTTATTTTGATGTATAAGCTATATTACTGTAAAGTTTTATTAAAATCTATTCAGTAGTTTTTGCGTGAAAGAGTAACAAACATCCACCCTCACAAACTTTCGCATTTATAATAGTAATAGGATAGTTTTGTTAGTTGATAGTCTCAAAATGCTATTACATCACGTCTACGTTGTTATGTATACAGGATTTTTGCTAGATATTATGGTTCTTGCTAATAGTAGGTCAAAGTTAAATCGAAATAGTATGCTTAGCGGTCGACAAGGTGAGTTTATTTGTGGATATTTTCGGAAGGCAAAGGAGAGTGCAGAATCGAGTTAGTTTAGCTTGCATATTCATATTTTCTTATTATATTTTTATTAAAACCAGATGGAATAAAAAACTCACTGTTTGAGCTTGAAACAAAAAAGAGAACAAACGTTAATTTGGCACAAACAATGGATACAAAGAACGGAGATAGAAAGCATTAAGTTTATTAACTACTCAGAACAAAATGGTAGTTATATACTTTAAATAAAAAAATAACAACAAGATTCCCTCTGTTGTGAGTATCCGGAACTATGTGTGCATGCATGTTTACATAATTGTATATTATGTAGAAAAACGTTGTTACAAAATGATTTTATCACACGATTTTGGAGAAACATTACTACATTATAGCCCCCACGTACCAAGCAGAAGACCGCTGGTTTGAGTCCCTTTGAGGCCCTCCGAGGATTATTTTTTGGGGTATTGTAAATTCTTGGTACTTTTATTGTGGTTAGTATTAATTAAATAAATAAAAAATCATATAATAAAATATCTGCGAAATATCAACGCAGTTTTAAACTGAAAAGTTGTGAAATAAATTGCAATTTTCACATCAACTCAACGGTAACGATTATGTTAATCAAATCAATGTTCGAAATAATCTTTCAATAATTAGCAAATTACCGATAAAATGAGACTAATTACTGAGCGAATGATCGATTATGTACATCACAGCGTCTTTAGACCTGGGCCACAGTGACTGACTGACTGATTGACTATCTTAAGCGGATAGTTATACTGACTGAAAAGCCTGTATAGCAGGATCACAATGATTCACCGCGTACTCTCTTAACTTATAATGTCTAGCTAGAATTATTTGCCTAAGTTTAAGTTAATACAAAAATTATAACTAACAAATAATATTAAACAATTATATTTTAAGTTTTGTTTCTTAATCTAGATCGGCGGGCGAAGCCGTGGACAGAATCTAGTCTTATAATATAACTGTTAAAATTGAAATGAGGTAACAAAAAGATTATAACCGCTGGGGTAAACGTGTTCTTGAGTGGAGACCACGACTCGGTAAACGTAGTGTAGGACGCCCTCCGGCCAGGTGGGATGACGATCTGCGAAAGACTGCAAGCAGAAGCTGGATGCGACAAGCTGAAGACAGGGCGCTATGGCGCTCATTAGGGGAGGCCTATGTCCAGCAGTGGACTAATATAGGCTGATGATGATGATGATGAACAAAAAGATTACTATAAGTATTTGACGGGTAGCTCTCTACCGCCATCGCTTGCTCATTTCCGCAGAGCCCTTAGCTTAGAGCAAACATGGAATCTCAATTAATAGATTAGTTTAGCAGGAACGTTATTCCGCCGTTTTCAGTGGTGAAAACCTCTAATGCAGTGTGTCTCCTGATGACGGCTTATCTAAATGAGTACAATTTAGTGATGTTTTCCCAGAAATAGCAGAAGTGTTTACACAGGTACAGGGTAGGTACAAGCTCAAACATTTTATCAAAAATTCAATCATAATTATATAAGTAGCTTCATTTGACGCGATTTCCTCTTTAACATATATGTGAAATCCATCGTAACACACAAAATACACAAAAATAAATGACATAAAAAATATCTTAAATTAGGTGGCTATTTCCACCCAATATCTAGTCAGTACATAGTCGTTATCATCAGCTGCAGATGCAGCGAAAAACACCCATCGGCTATGGATATTTCAGCCTTTTGCAGTGAAAACCTTAGGTTTTTGGGGCCTTTTAAATCTCGAAGCGGCAGATGGACGTAACCAATGACCAAAGGAATAGGGCTTTCCTCGATCAGAATATTTGCATTGATATTTAAAGAGGTTATGCCACCAGCCTTTTGGCACCCTGCCTGCGGTCGGTGACTTAAATTCTTTTTTTACCTGTACTCTTCTTTTACTAGTTGAATATTAAATATATAGTTTATTATGTTTTCCGTTTTTTAAGTAGTTGTTGTTTTTTTTTCGATAATTTACACATATATTCATACACCTATTTACAAGTACATACAAAAAATACAGATGAAACAGCTAGCTATCTAAAGACCGTTGCAAACGATCTATAGATAGCTCAGCTGATCCAGATCACTACCAGACGGAAGCGTTCCCAAAATACTGGCCGCATTGCCAGTATTTTGGGATCTTATCTTTCTTTCTTAGTGGCAGGTAACTCATCAGCAATGCTCCTCATAATCATCATCATCAGCCTATACTAGTCCACTGCTGGACATAGGCCTCCCCTAATGAGCGCCATAGCGCCCTGCCGCAATCAGCATCTGCCTGCAGTCTTTCGCAGATCGTCATCCCACCTGGCCGGAGGGCGTCCTACACTAAATAAATAATAAATAATGCTGGTCATTTTTTACACAGCATCATCTAGCCCCAAACTAAGAAGAGCTTGTATTATGGGAACTACATGACTAATAGAATACTTATATACTTTTTTTGAAATACATACATATTATACATAGAAAAACAACCAGACCTGAGACAAATATTTGTAGATCTTACAAACATTTGTCTCGTGACAGGAATCGAACCCACAACCTTCTGCGTTTCAAGTGATTGAAAACTTTCGTTTTCAAGCATTGCGGTATGGATGACGAGAAGACTCCACGTAGTTTTCCAAACGCTGCCCAGCCTAGCTGGATCCTCCTCTTGGCCTCCTTCTCAATGCTCCTAGTATTACAGATATCAAATAACATCATCTAGTTTCATGCATAGATTACCCGGGTTATATCCACTTAAGTCGCCAAAAAAAAAACGCAGTATTAACCATGCGTTAACCTATTGCTATTATAATCGTGAACGTTTGTGAGGATGGATGTTTGTTACTCTTTCACACAAAAACTACTGAACGTATTTTTGGCAAAACTTTACAGTAATACAGCTTGTACATCAGAATAACATATAGGCTACTTTTTATCCGGGTAACACGCGGGCGAAGCCGCGGCCTGAGACTAGTAATCTATAATATAATATATGCCTGTCTTATGTAAAATACTGAAGAGAATTCAGTAGGTACCAGTACTTGACTAGCTTCACGTTGCCGGTACTCATATCTCCCTAAATAATGTGAGTTATGGGGGTGGAATGTCTAAGCCCTAAAATACTCGATATATATCTGCCATGCCCCACTTTTTTGATATTAAAAATGCTTCGCTTGATAATAAATTCTTCAGGTCTGCAAAGGTTAGACCCATTTCTCTATATTTATTTGAAGAAAAAAATGAACCTTAAATACTTACCAATTTGTTAAAATTTCATTTCAATATATCGGCACATTGAACGAAGACTGTGTTTCTTTGTTATACATTGAATGGAATGATAGACGTTCCATCTAATCAATATTTTCGATATTTACAGAAGAAAAGTTTTTATTTGTTAAAATATATTATCTGATACCTGCTTTCTGTTTTAGCTTAGAATTTGACCAACTTTGCAAACATTGATTGGTCACTAATGACGTTGTAATGTTTCGGGCTGTTTGTGAAGATAAAATGTTTGTTTAGGTGTGTAGGATGGTGTTAATACCCTGTTATATGCCAAGAGCCAAAACTCTTTTTATTATATCAATGTAAGAAGCAGCGTCTAAGGTATGACTAGGTATGGGTATCGAGTTTGTAGAATAATAACACGAGAGCGTTCCACTGTTGCACGGTTTATTCACATATATATTATTGTACAGTTCCAAAGCAAGGTGAGATGATTGGGGCAAGCAAAAGGCTTAGACAAATAGAAAGAGTGAAATGATAGTGATAAGTAAGAAGAGAAAACAGATTACGATAAATGTAAGCGCGGCGCGAGGCAAAGCGGCGTAGGTTTTGTGCGGAAGCGGGTCAGAGCGACACTGCGTGGGCGTCCGTCGACTGGGGACAGTTTCGTTCGTGGATCGTTCCTCGCCCCGGCATCGCCTGGACGGGTTTGTTATAGTGAGGGGCGTAGTAGCTAATGTTGCGCCGCTACATAGAAATAATGAGTTTTTAAACTTGTTTGACGTCTCAAGTTGATGTTTGCAGATTTGTTTGATAGGCATGATGGATTGTTACTTTGTCACCTAGACATAAATATAAAACAGAAGCGATTGAAGATAGAGGCCTGGTTTTTAGATAAAATATATTTTGGCAACTGTAGTCTCTCGAACTAATATAGGAAGGGTGAACTAAAAAGAATTGGAAACGTTGCTGGATTTTTCTGGGAACAGCTGTTTGTGGGTTGTATAAATAAAAATAAATGGGCCGTTGGGCAGTTGGTTATTGCGTTATGGCTAGTATTCTAAAAAAAGTGTTTTCTGGTTTATATGAAACTTCGATTCATTGTAGTGTATTTTTGATTTTATTTTCAGAAAAGACAAATGATACTTGTGTTATTAGAGGTTGTGAGCGTGTTATTTCGTTTTTATTTCAGTTTGTTTCATAAACTAACTTGTCATAATGGAAATATTCAGTGCGGGCTCCTTAAATTGTAAAACTGGTACTATACAGCATGTTTCTTTTCAGGTTACTTTCCGCTGCCCGCTGTGTACTGCCTGACTTGGATCTGCCTGGACGTTCTTCTCTGCACAGCCTCAATCATGCATTTGTGTACCATCAGTGTTGATAGGTAATTATAAAAATTAATCTGTATTTATTTATGTAGATAATTAAACTTCTTCACAAAATAAATACAATAAACTGGTAAGCCATCTAGGAATCCAAAGATCTATAAATAGCTCAACTGATCCAGATTACTAGAAAGTGGAAACGTCCTCAAAACGCTGGCTGCATTGCTCCGCTGAAGACCTATGGTAATGCCCCAGAAGAGATAACAGACAGCTTTCAGCCACTGTTATTAATATTCGTTCAAAACTAAAAGTGCATTTTTTTTTTGGTTAAAAGTAACTTATAATTTAACTCGATTTACACGCATACTAATAAGAATAAAATAATGATTACAAAATACTTAACACAATTTTGTAATGATAACAGGATAACTAGTAGAGAATGTTCTCCTTGCACTATATAGTTTGTGCAGCAGTATTAGAAAAATAAATAGATTGTTGATTTGCCCGGCGGGAAAGTAGCCAGCTGCTACGCAAGCGGTGTGGGTTCGATTCCTGCTGTGGAACAAATGTTTATGCGAACTTTAAACATATGTTTATGTTAAATATTTGCAGAACGCACGTTCTGCGGATTATTTAAAGTGCAGCTATTTTGACACTTTTCTATTATGGATTTGGTCCGCCATATCTTTGCTACACTTTGTTGGATTCGACAATGAAAGTATCCCTCGGCTTACCTCTTAATATGTGCCAACGATGAATTCAATTCAAGTTGAATTGAAACTAATTCTGTCGCTGTTGACGTAGTATTTATTCTTTTGTTACAGATACCTTTCTCTTCGCTATCCGATGAGGTTTGGCAGAAACAAAACCAGAAAGAGAGTCACAGTGAAAATTGCTTTCGTCTGGATACTGTCTACTGCCATGAGCCTACCGCTGAGCCTGAAATACTCTAAGGTACGTTGATTTTTTTTAATTAACTTTCTAATTTTAGTATCTGATAACTTACAAGTAAATTTATACAAAACAAAAAAAAAGACTCGTGTATTCCATCGTCTATTGCAGCACCTCCTGCTTTCGTGTAAATATAGAACCTCAGAACATACTAAAAAAAAGCAAAAAAAACACATTACTGATATGGAGGAAATCTTCAAACAAATGTGCATTCCACAAACAAAAACAATTTTACCCCAAACACATAATACCGGCTCCCTGCGGTAATAAAATAGACACGCGGCTGCAACTATAAATAATCACGGCGTCGGTAATAAAATTACTCTATCAAATTTGTCAGAGATCAACGCTTAATCCAAATTTAAAATTTGTTACCAACTATAACTTTGGCTTGAAATCTATAGAAGAATCAGGCAACAAACTCTGCTTGGTATTTTTTTTGGCGATCCTTCATTCAGCTTTAGTTTCGATTGGCACCACACTAAAGCTGAATGAAGAATCATCAAAAAAATAACCAAGCAGAGTTTGTTGCCTGATTCTTCTATGCTTGGTCGCGCGCGAGGAACCGGCGTAAATTCACTTTAACATTTTAGATTCATGTATAGTTTTTAAGTTGACGTTTCTATATGATCGTTGTGATTTCAATGAATAAAAACCTATTGACTTTGACTTTATAGCAAGTGATCAAGAAAACACTAGCTGATAGCTCAGTAGACAACAAGTTCAATCCTGAGTTCATTAAAATCATTTAATAAATTAAAATTGTTTTCAAAGTTGAGTTCGATTCATTTCACGGACGCAACGGAGCAGGTCACACAATCATCTTTGCTGGAAAGTGGAAAAAGGTTACCATTTATAGCCCTTTGAGAGCTTTTACTCGGGTTGGGTTCTGTATAATATTTATTTTACATATCGAGGATATGTGTAAAATATCGAAAGCGGAGTTGATCGTTTTGCTCCTTCTCAAAAGTGTTTTCATACATAAACTAGTAGCCGTAAATATTACATATCGAGTGAAAAAGTAATCGGCTATCTTTGGCTTTGAAGAGCTTCGTCTCTGTCACCCATGGTGTGTTTAGTTACTCACAGCAGCTGATTTTCATACAACTGCCTGTTTCAAGAATAATCCGCTTTATTAAAAAATATGTTTTGATTCTCCAACCACTTTGCGCTCAACAAATCTGAAAATAGCCGATCATAGGCGATAGTATTTTTTTATTCCAAAAACTATCATGAACTTGACTATTCATATTGTAAAAAAGGGAATTTTCACGTACTGCACTATCGGTGAAGGCACCGACTAAGTTTCGACTCATTCCGAGAGTCTTCATCAGGGTGAGTGGTTGCGACTTTCTCCTTCCGCGTCGCGCCGCGAAAAGTTTCGAAAAAAGTCGAAACTTAGTACGTGAAAATTCCCGTTTCTACAATATGGATAGTATTTTTCTAAAGCTCAGTGTATGTAATGTATTAATGTACTCTTCTTTTCATGTGGGTAAAAACTCAACGTGCTTTGATCCTGCGACATGAGTTTTCAAGAGTTTTTTTTTCTTAATTTATTTGTAAATATACGGTCTGTTTGTTGGTTTTTTTGTCCGTTCTTAACTGCATAAGCACTATGTAAGTTTGTGTCTGATCTTGAATTCGTCTGACTTATACTTATAAGTAAGTGTTTCAGTGGCGATAGGCTTGCAACCTGTCAAGTCAAATGCTGACTATTTGCAAAAACGCTGGTATGTGGCAAATATATAAAAAAGCTGGTCATTTTAACACAGCATCATCTAGCCCTAAACTAAGCAGAGCTTGTATTATGGGAACTACATGACTGATATACTACTAATATAATTTTTTTTTGTAAATACATACATGTTATACATAGAAAACACCCAGACCTGAGACAAATATTTGCAGATACAAACATTTACCCCGTGGCGGGAATTGAACCCGCAACCTTCTGCGTCTCAGGCGGGCCTTCGCCCACTGCGCTACAGAGGTTGTCATAAAATTCGCGGGTGTGTGTAAAATACTTGGTATCCTCAAAAATCAACGCACGGAGTTTATATCTGAAGATGTTCATCCTGAGGAATACAGTCGTTAGCGTGTTTGTTTTTGTATCTAACCTAACAGACTCGGGTAAGGTTGCGTTCTTATTAAAATAAAAAACGAACGCAAGAAAACTCAGTAGTAAACATAAATTTGCTCTTTAAGCAGACATGAGTAGCTCTCGATGGTTATTATACTTCTTTAGTGGTCATTCTCTGAGATGAGAGGTTTTATGAGGTGGCCTAAGTGGCTTAAACATTGATTATGGACTCTCTGAGAACCTCGTCTCGTAAAGATTAGTATTTAATTTGCCTTTGCAATAGAATATCGAAACTGTTAGAACTTATCATGGGCCATTTTTGGTCTGCTTAAACACAGAAAAGCCTTTTAGTGTAAAATAAATGTTATTTACATACTAGCCTCCCGCGATACAGGCTAGCCCTCGTGCGGGGAACACCAGAATGTGAATTTTTGTTTCATATTTGTTATTATTATTATTTTTAGGGTTCCGTACCACAAGAGGAAAAAGTGCCCTCATACGACCACTTCATTGTCCGTCCGTCTGTCTATGTGTCTGTCTATCAGTCAAGACCTTTTATCTCAGGAATGCGTGGAGGTATCACATGAAATTAATATAAAAAACGCAGGTCTGCGGTCCCTTAGAGTTGTAAAAATATTAAGCTAAGCGCAATCAAAGAATACAGTCATTTATGCCTTATATTTGGAAACACCCATTGTCATAAAATTTGGCAAGAAGCATGGCCTCACAACACAAGTAAAGGAAAAAGTCCGAAAATTGTTTTTTTGTAGTTTAATTACATTGTTTTTGCGATTACAAATTTACATTTGCAGTTGGAAAATAGACCGTGACGTATATCGATGTATAGGCGAAAATTTTGGCAACTTCAAAGTTAAGATTGCCATTCAATCCGACTTATCTTTTCGTAAGAGCAATGTTTAATGCTTTCATAGTTTATGAACTTGAGTGATGCTAATTTTGGTAGTGCTTATTTTGATGAACATACAAGCTTGTACGGAAGCCACGGTGTGCGATTCAGACTCACACTTGTCCGGTTTTTTATTATTATAAGCCTGATGTTTCCCACTTCAGGGCAAAGGCCTCCCTTCCCTCATTTCACTGGTTTCTAGCTCATCCCGCTATCGCCGTCTGGGTTTTCCGAGTGGACACCGTGCATTCGGAACCCACTCTATAGCTGCCTTAGGCCAGAGTTCCAGAGTTGTCCGGCCCAGCCCTACTTTAGATTACCAGCTGTCATAGCTGCATCGGCTATTCGAGTTTCGAAGCGCAGTATCGTATTTATCATGCGGTAACCTACTTTATAGTAAATAAATATATATTTGTTGTTTTGTATTGCTTTATTTGTATTAATAAATAAAATATAACATAAATATTGCTGGACATTTTTCACACAGCATCATCTAGCCCCAAACTAAGCAGAGCTTGTATTATGGGAACTACATGACTGATATATAATACTACTTATCATCTTTTTTTTTCTAAATACACACATATCATACATAGAAAAAATATTTGCATTAATACAAGTTAATTGCAAAAACGCGGTAATGTCAAAAAAAGTATTAATATTTTTTTTTTTTTAGTGTAATTCAAAATTTATTCTACCGACTATTTCGTTGGAAATATTCAAAACAATTTCACCAGAGCGTTGATTAACGGCAAGGTTTCACTTAACAACGCCAAGGCTGAATTATTTGCTCAATTTGGTGGAATTACTTTTCAAAGGCTTGAATTTAAAGAAATTTCTTCAACGGAGCCCCTTTTCGAAGAACGATTTTGCAATTTTAAAATCTCTGACTAAATCCAATAAGCAAAGTAAGTAGCTTCACTAATTCGAGAAACATAATATAATATACTAACTTCTGCCCACGGCTTCGCCCGCGTTGTACCCGGATAAAAAGTAGCCTATGTGTTATTCTGATGTATAAGCTATATTACTGTAAAGTTTCATCAAAATCCGTTCAGTAGTTTTTGCGTGAAAGAACAACAAACATCCGTCCTCACAAACTTTCGCGTTTATAATAGTAGTAGGATATATAAGTATGTATCTATATATAATAATAAAATGTATGTTTTTACAAAAAAAAGTATATAAGTAGTATAACAGTCATTTAGTTCCCATAATACAAGCTCTGCTTAGTTTAGGCCTAGATAATGCTGTGTGAAAATTGTCCATCTTTATTTATTATTTATTTATTTAAACAGAATAAACGTTAGCGCAGTAATAACGTAAACAATACAAGTAAAAAAATATCGTCATCCACAGAACTACCATATGGTACATATTTTCTGAATTAAAGAAAAATAACATTTCTTCTAATAGACCCAACACAAATAACGATGCAATTTATTACTGTGAATTAATTGAAGTAAATAATTCGAAGCTTTCGCGAAGACGATTTGGATTTTGAATTATAAGAGAAACTTGAGCTTCCTTTGCAGCTCAAAAGATTCAAAAGGCATAAATATAATAATTATTATTAAATAGTTTCAAACACAATCTGCAGGCAATATTTTTTGTCTTAGTAGGTTCTATATGATCCTTGTGATTTCAATGAATAAAACCTATTGACTTTGACTTTGACGTTGACTTTATGGGTACATCGAGTAAAATGAACTCAATGGCGACCAGCCGGCTGCGACTCAAGTGGTGCGAGTTCGATTCCTGCTGCGGCACAAATGTTATTATGTTCTGTGGATCTTTTTTCATAGTTGGTGTCATAGTTTCTGATACCTACGGCATAGGGAATCCTAGTGTTGGTGTCTGGATTATATAATATGTGTCTGTTGTTTTTTTTATGTACCTATAACAGTAGAATAAGTACAATATGTAGACATAAATTACTTGCATAACTGTAACAATTTAAGCATAAAAATACATACAATATAACTACTGGGTGGTGCACTGATATAAATTACTTATATTTTTTTTTAAGACTTGTCATGTCATCTTGATATTAAAATTATGTAGTTTTACTCCCCAAGAAAGTGAAATAATTGTGTCTATGATATGATGTCTATATATCAGTGATAAAACACAACAAAGATTTCGACGAAAAGATTTAGCCAAATTGACAAAAGAAAAAGAACTTCTAAAAGAAAAACAACAAAGAAATATGTATGTAGTTTTTTATGGAATGATCCCTATTTTTTGTTTCAGTTTTAACAGTTTATCGTACATTATGTTATTTTTATGTGTTCTTTTTATGGTAAGGTTTTGAGCAATCTTCAAGAAAGGTCATATTATCATGTATATACGAGCTTTTCTTTATCTCTTCATAAGCTTGGGGAATACCAATGAGGCAATATAAAAACATTTTTATGGAAAAAAGGAATAAGAATAACTACATAGTGCTTGCTTCAAACTGCTATTTTTAAATTTAAAATAGCAAAACCAGATAAGGAGTAGTCTCATAATCCGGATGTTAACCTAAGCACCCAGATTTCAAACAGAATAACAAAATATGAAATGAAAAACTAGACCTTTTGTTGATTTTCAGATACTTCCATAATAGGTCTTCTTTTTCTTCTGTGTTGGAAAAAAAACACGTCTGACAGGTAGACAATACAAACTTATTTTACTATTAAACTCATAAAACGACTTCGATTGTTTAGATTGATACGTAAAATGAATGACGAGAAAGTAACGGCCTGACTAAATAAAATTAAATCAAAAATCACAATGATAAATGGGCACAAAATGGAACCAGCTA
Organism: Perizoma flavofasciatum; assembly: GCA_958496245.1. Taxonomy (NCBI): domain Eukaryota; kingdom Metazoa; phylum Arthropoda; class Insecta; order Lepidoptera; family Geometridae; genus Perizoma; species Perizoma flavofasciatum. The sequence continues at coordinate 11,927,691 of OY292423.1, forward strand.
TTTTTAGTACACAATTCTCCTCATACGCCCACGAATCAATGACTCCAAATTACATCGGCTACATTCGGAACAGCCGAGTCATGTCACAGTCACTTACAGAATAGCTGAGTGATGTAGAAAAGCTAAAAACACTGCGAATAGTTCGCATTTTTAGCACCAGGGGCCTAACCATGAGGGCCTTGGCAGTGTCAATTCGCTTTGTAGTAATTCTATTTGTGCTATCGTTATTGTCCATGTCCTAATAACAATAGCCTATGTCAATATCATACAATTAAAATAGAAATGCTACGAAACGAATGGGCAGTAGTTTCTAAAGATGAATCTTCACAATCGGCGATCACGTTGGCCAATCACGTTGGCCCAACATCAAGAGGCCGTATTCGTCTATGCTTGGCAATTATTGTCCATGATTGTACGTGATCGTTTGTTGTCAGTTTTTCGTGCAAACATCAAAGAAGTTCATGCGTAGTTGCGTCGAAGTGCCCTCACGTTACACGTTGGCCGATCATTCTGTCAGTCGATCGTCGGTCGCGGAGCGAAGAGGACGTAAGCGCGATGACGATCGCTTTTATTGTAATTATTAGTTATTCTGCACTTCATAGGGAACAAATTTTGCTCTACGATTTCTAGAGTTTTGATTTTCTAGGAAATAAAGTTGCTTAAAATCAGCTGTCTTAGATCAATGACCTGTAAATACAGTTTTTATATGAAAAAAAATTATAAGTACGTTTAGAAGGTAGGTGTATGAAGTATATGATAAAGTTGTTTTAATAAAACATATTTTTTTTCTGTAAAAAAATCATACCTTTCTATTTTTTTAAGCTAAAGTTGATCTATTCCATGGGAAGAATCACCCATTTCCACTTAGTGCCCTAATTCCGGGACTTAATGCATATTGGCGTAATGATTATAGACGGAAAACAAATAAATTGTATCAGCTATAATAAATTGTACGCGTGGGAGATGGCGTGTTGGCGATCGTATGGACACTTGCACAATGATCGTAAATATCATAGGCAAAAATTTCTCGAGAACTATGTTACTATATTTTAGCAAAACCTGATTCAAAAGTTGCTAAAATGTTATTCAAAATGGTTGAATTAGGTATTAAGCGTAGAGATTAAGTTTTCCAAGCCCGAGGGTAGCATGTTCAAATTGTGAACAAAACCTCTATAAATAGATAAAGATAAAAAAAATATTCTCAAATATAACACAGCTCTTCAAAAACCTTGAAAGTTCTTGTAAATGGAATAAGACAGCTGTCCTCTTAGGACTTGCATGTCTCCGTTGTCCCTTAGACCAAAACGAAGAAAGGCTTAATTTTACGGTCACTTGGTAAAAATCGATTCACGTCCATAAAGGGTGGAACGTAAACGATTTTTGTTCATCATTTCAGCTCAAAATTTTTAAGGGTGTGTTAAATTGAAAATAAATATGTTTTTAAGTGGTATTTTCACAGCACGTAATGGGTTTAACAAGCTATAGTTATAAAAAGGCAAAAATCTGTAAAAATCATACTATTTAGCGTGGACTTGTTTATTTATTTATTGTGTTATTTCATAAACACCATATATTAAAATCAATAGCACCGAGTAAAAAAAATCAGATGTGCATGACAATTTTTAATCTCTGTTTTCTACTTGAAGTCTTATCACTATAAGTGGAACGCAGTCTTCTTTTTCTAGTTTAATATTATATATAGCTATTAATGAGATTAAAAAGATATTATCTGCAGATGTAATAAAAAATATAGATAAAAAGAGCTGAAATTATTGCACATCATGTTTATTAAAATTGAAAACAACATAACCACTTTCATTAAAATTAATGAGTCCAATCGAATTGAGTGTTGGTAGGGGAATTGTCATTATTTGCTTTATGAATTTGTGAGTTCCTGTGAACGGCAGGTCGCAAGCTGTTTTGCTAAACGATGGAACATGCCGTCTAATTTTTGATTCTAGGGCATGCCGGTTTCCTCACGATATTTTCCTTCACCGTTCTGGGCTCGTGTACGTGGGATACTCAGAAAGTTTTGAGAAACTAAAAAACTAACTTCTATGGATAAAATTTAATTAAATCTTTTCAAAGAACTCTTCACCTCTATACAAAGTTTCATGCGTCTGAACCAATTTTTGAAACATTTTTTTCAGTCCGCCGCAGACACCTCTTCCGTCTTCCGGCGATGAAAACTGTATCCCTTTCAGCAGATTTTTTATTTTAGGGAATAAAAAGAAGTCACACGGTGCCAGATCAGAACTATAAGGAGGGTGACCCAAGACTCTGACCGGTGTGTTGTCCAGGAAGTCCCTGAATGCGCGGGCGCGTTGTCATGGTGAAGCAGTACCCCGTGGAGCCCGGTGTTCGGTCGCTTGTTGCTTATTGCAGACAAAACTTCTGGCAGGCATTTTGTGGTATACCATTTGGCGTTGATGCTGCTTTGGTCTCGTAATGGAATTAAAACTAAATTAACCCCGTCAAAATGAAGAAACTAGCGATCAAAATTTTCCCTGCGCTTCTCGATCGCTTCACTTTCGTAGGCGTTGGTTCGTTTTGAAACAGCCAAACTGTTAACTGACGCTTTGTTTCTGGATCGTATTGTTAAATCCAGGATTCGTCACCATGTCACAATGTCGAAAACGCGCCGAGACGAGCCTGCTTCAAATTTTTGAATCATATCACGGCACCACTCCACACGGGCCTGCTTCTGAGCTTCGGTGAGGTGTGCTGCACCCAGCGCGAAACTATCCTCCTCACGCGAAGGTGCTCGTGTAGAATCTTGTGAACGCTTCCCGAACCAATCTGCAGTGTATGTTGAATCTCTTCGTATGTAATTCGCCTGTTTTCTTGAATTATTTGTTTTACTGCCAGCACACTTTCTTCCGTGACAGCCATCGTAGGACGACCACACCTTTGTTCATCCCCCAAAGTAAGGCTTGAACTCGCTATGCCAACGGTAGATGGTTGCTTTTGAAAGTCCTTCATCCATAAAAGCCATTTGAAGTCGATCAAATGACTCATCAGGTATTAGGCCACATTTAAAATCGTAGAAAATCATCGCACGAAAATGCTCTCGATGTAGATCCATTTTTAAATGAGACACGATAATTTAATTTGACTCTCGAAAAAATGTGAAGAGAGATTGGAAATTCAAACAATGGTATTTTTACTTTTAAATAACCATTTTTTTTCAAAATAATTACAAGTGGCCAGTGCCTTATACATAAAAACTTTTTTTCGTAAAACTTTCTGAGTGGCCTGGTACACATACATCCATCGAACCCATGACCTCCGAAAAACATACGACCTCCAAAATATACTAAAAATATTTTGGTAAATTTTATTGTTTTTAAAGCTGTTGTTGCGTGAGGAGGATACCCAAGATGATTTTTATTTCATTTGATAGCTTCTGACTGATTCTGCAACTTTGGTGCTTCTCTCTTTACCTATATGATTTCTAGCTTCTGCCCACGGCTTCGCCCGCGTGGTGCTAGGATCAAAAATAGCCTATGTATTATTCTGATGTATAAGCTGTATTACTGTACAGTTTCATGAAAATACTTTCAGTAGTTTTTGCATGAAAGAATAATAATTATCCATCCTCACAAACTTTCGCGTTTATAATACTAGCTTTTGCCCACGGCTTTGCCCGCGTGTTACCTGGATAAAAGTAGCGTATGTGTTATTCTGATGTATAAGCTATATTACTGTAAAGTTTCATCAAAATCCGTTCAGTAGTTTTTGCGTGAAAGAGTTACAAACATCCAACCTCACAAACTTTCACGTTTATAATATTGGTAGAATAGGATTAGTAGGATTGAGCTATAAAGAGGGGCGCAGAACTCGGGGAGGAATATAAACAGACCATTAGGACCCCAGAACGCAAAATTCTGACCTCTGGCACAGTGGGCGAAGGCCCGCCTGAGACGCTGAAGGTTGCGGGTTCGATTTCCGCCGTGAAATATAAGTTATTATTTATTATAATAGGTCTGCAAATATTTGTTTCATGTCTGGGTATTTTCTAAGGGGCCCTTTGCTCTCTATTTACTCATTTGGCAGCACGCTCGGATAGAGTCCAACTGAATAGGAAGCTATTTTTATGTCACTCGCCACCACACAGTGCCGCCCGTACCGAATTAAGGCAGGGTTTCCTGTCAAAAAACTTTTATGTATATTTCCGAAAGGGCCTTATTTTCAACCATTCCATTCCTAACCAAAACTACAAGCTCATTAAAAAACAAATCGCTAATAAAACGCCCTTTGAGCAGTCGCTCGAAGGCCTGTTAAAGCCAGCATAAGCCTGTGACAATCGGTTCAAAGGCAATGGTTTCAATTAAATTCATTCGATGTTATTGTGCTCGGTAACGTCCTTGTGAACGGCGATAACGAGGCATTGTTCTCTAGTAGTTGCTGCGCTTGCGTTCCGCGGCCAAAAAATAATTTCGTGTCAGTTATTCAATATCACATCCAATATGCTCAGCTGAACACCATTTTGGTACAACTTTACCGTTTCAGATATTATATTATACGCCGATTTTTTTTGTTTTTATTGTAGATAAGTGTGTTTCTATGTACCTTCTGCCTTATCCTCTCTGTATTGTGTGTGTCAAATAAATGTATTTTCTTTCTTTCTTCTTTCATAAGTACTTCTGCTTTTACTTGTCGGCCTATGTATACATATTATATTTCAATTGTTTGTACGAAATAAACGTTTATTATATTCCATTCAATTTTATAATACCATATATGTCTTTACCGGCTTCACCCATGTGATACATGAATATTATTACAAGTAGTAGGTAATTGTGTTATTTTAGGTCACGAACTTAACCTATTTAAAATTTTATGCAAATTGGATGAGCCGTTACGCAGAAATTAAGCAACGAATAATACAAATTACCAAACTTTTGCATTTGTTGGTAAGCGTTTACTACGGTACGGTACTTAGCATATGCTAAGTACCGTACCGTAGTAAACGAATTTTGACTTTGACTTTGACTCTATTAGGCCATATGGCCTAATAGAGTCAAAGTCAAAGTCAAAATTCATTTATTCAATAAAATCACAATGATCACTTTGAAACGTCGGTTTTTATGTACTGCCTGTTCCTCCGCGACCAAACCAGGAAAGAAAAGCAAGAAAACAAGGCTGTTTATTCTTTTTAATGATCCTTTTACAAAACAATAGGTTCGAGTTGGAGCATTTTCAATCCCAGGAGTTTTTGTCATCTAAATAATCAGATATTTTATAGTATGCCTTTTTATAAAGTTTTTGTTTAATAACGTTTTTAAATTTGTTCATTGATAATTTTTGTATATCTCTTGGGAGTTTGTTATAAAAGCGTACACCGTGCCCTTTAAACGATTTACTAACTTTATGGAGTCTACAAGTGGCAACAGCGAGTTTATCTTTATTTCTTCTCATATGACTGTTATTTCACCGGCACCTAAACCCACACTGGTGGTTCTGGTTAAAAAACCAATACGAGCATTACTGCTTAGCGGCAAAAATAGGTGAGGATCAACCGACTTCGATCGACACCGATAAAACTGGCTCACTTCAAATGTCGACTTAGATCGATCTATTACAAGTAAATTGACGTTGAACAACCTCGCATAAATAGTTCAATCTTTGAGTGTTCTTCGCTATTTTCAAATTCTGCCAGAGTCCCAGGAAATAGCAAAGGAGACAGGAAATGACAAGTTTGTCATGACGTTTCAGTAAACATCAAAAATACAAATATCAAATGGGTTACGTTTGTAAAACGCCTTCTTACCTCAATCTAAAAGCCATTAATGGTTGCTAGCCTCTGCCCACGGCTTCGCCCGCGTAGTACCCGGATAAAAAGTAGCCTTTGTGTTATTCTGATGTGTAAGCTATATTACTGTAAAGTTTCATCAAAATCCGTTTAGTAGTTTTTGCGTGAAAGAGTAACAAACATCCATCCTCACAAAATTTCGCGTTTATAATATTAGTAGGATTGGTTATACTAGTAATCTGCATATTTATACACTACATTACTACATTTATCATCCAAATAGAAAATCATCTCAACTCAACATATCTGAATTTGACTCTTGCTTTTCAGCAGGCCGGTAATGATTAGTTGTGTCCTTTCACAAGTATTTAATTATCGAGAAATACCTGACAATTCATCACATTACAATGTTTAACACGTTTTTCTCTTTCACAGAACGCGGAGTCAGTCCTCATTGATGGCATTTGTAATGTTCCGGACCCGCTTTACAAAGCCATCGGGTCCATCATTTCGTTCTACATCCCTTTGGGCGTGATGCTGCTGACCTACGCTCTGACGGTGCAACTATTGGCGCGACAGCAGAAAGGGCTGGGTGCTGGATGGGCCCCGGGCTTGCTGCAAGTGACACCTATCGGTATGTCTTCTCCTCTTATTAGCTCAGTAGTATTTAACCTGGCAGAAATGAATGCCTGGGTTACAAGAGGCAAGACAGAGAGACAGAAAGCTTGTAAGTGTAGCACGCAACTTATCAGCTGTCTGTCTAAACTCGATTTGAACGTGTAAACGTAAATAACGTTTATCACTCAAGTAAGTCATTATGAAGACATATTTAAAGCTCGCGTTAAAAAAATCTATCTATCCCAGAAGTAATAGTTTTCGCTTGATCCTGTTATTGCTGAGTTGCTGTTCGTATGTTTAAGTATCTATATAGGTAAGTATTGTATTAATATGTATATAAACATATATATATATATATATATATATGTTTATATTATATTGTATTTATATTATGTATATATAAAATAGGTAGGTATGTGTTATTATTTATTATATTCTGCTGTAGTATGTTTTATGCATGATATTATTTAAGGTAGTTTACACAAATTCTTATTCTCTCATTCTTTTGGATGAAGAGGATTACACTATATATAATCCTCTCCATCCAAAGGTTGTCTGGAAGAGATCGCTTTTAAGCGATATGACCGCCCATTGTAGCTTTATCATAATGTTCATATTGTAAAAACGGGAATTTTCACGTATAGCACTATCGGTGAAGGCTCCGACTAAGTTTTGACTCATTCCGAGAGTCTTAATCAGGGTGAGTGGTTGCGACTTTCTCCTTCCGCGTCGCGTCGTACAATATGAATTATCATAATGTGTTACTGTTTATTTTGTTTGTATCTTATGGTGTACATTAAAGTATTTTCCTAAGGCAAGTAGTTCTAGCTGTCGATCTGGCTTTAGGTAAACAAGTCATTAGCAACATTTGGACAGTGAATTTTGTGTAAAGTCGATTTTATAATCAATGCTCATAAAGAAAATATATTCACATACATAACGAAAATATATTCATAAAATCAATTTTCATCTGTTTTGCCTCAAAACATTTATTGTTTACGTCAATGCTACGTTCTTTAATTTTCTATAAGATACAAAAATAATCAATCTAAATACGCAAATAGAATAATCAAATTTTGCGCGGCTTCTCGGAAAATGTTTTATATCGATAATATAAAAATTACGTAACAATGTTGTTACGGCTTCGATGAAAAGTTTCACGAAATCCGATTTCCACTTATCGAAATCGAGAGGCATCAATAAATCGTAATACAACTTTCATAATATGATTCCTACAGGTATATCTTTGAAGATATTTAACAAATAGGATATCATTCCCTGCTACGAGTTTGAATATATGTTATAATAAATATATATATAAATACGTTATGAATATCTTATCTCCTTTGAAAGGCGGACAGGAGATTTCCAATTCGAGTTCGTATTTCGTTAAATTACCGAATTTATTTCTTCAGAAATTCAGTAGATATATTAGAAATCACTAGACGTCACTCTGATTTAGCGATTTCTATGATTTAGTTTAGACGTAACGTGCAATTTCTATACAATATGTAGATTTCTATACAACATGACCTTATCATATCAACTTCCTATTTGTGAAAGCCACTTATCTAAGTGGCTTTCACAAATAGGAAGTTGGAGCCTATGAACAGACTTCAGCAATGCCACATCGCAGCTGCTCAAAAGCGCCGAGCAGACTATATGTGAATAGCCGCACAGCTTTGTCGTTATTGTTTCAGATTTAAGTACCTATATCTAGTTCTATTTGTCAGCCTATGTAAGTAAATATCCAATATATTTTAATTAATTGTGCCAAACAGAAAAAGCGACAAAAGAAACGAATGGTTACAAAAACACATTTTAAACTTTTCTGTAATATTGTCAGGTAATGTTTCAGAACGTTAATTTAAGTCCTAAGCATTTTATTCTAAGCTGACATGGGACCGGAGAAACAGTCATAAGATAGAAGCGATGTCTGGACAAATCCCTGGAGTGTTCCGTGCTGGGATAATCCTGTTTAATTCTTAGGGATTTTTCTAAATGTCAAACAGAATAAGAGAAAGGCTGAACAAATCGAACTTATTTGTTTTCTCGTATACTCTTATAAGCTCCTGTGCATTAAGATTCCTAACCGAGGTTTCGGGCGGGCAGACATACTGATGGGCATGACAAAACTATGTTATTGTGAGCGTTTCTTATTTGCCATTTGGCTTCGGAATCCGAGAATGACAATCAGTTACACCGTTTTACAATCTATCTTCTATTACAGCGCACTCTGGTGCCTAGAGTAATAAAACCTATCCAAAAACAGATCGTCTAAGCCGGAGATAAATTAAAGAAACAAACAACCACAGATACCCATAACACTGGGAATCCTAATGTGGGCTCAAGACTATTTTGAGTGTTTTTTTATCCGTCTTCCAAACCATTGACATTTTCAAGTAGGTATATACTTGATCAAGCAAGTTTTTTACAACCCCTACCGAGTCTGTTACTTAATCCGTGCACGTCGGCTACCTGTTATGAACCCTTTGGATATTAAATGTTTAACATTTTGACCACCTCACTACCGTCATATTACTAGCAATCTATTTGATATTTCATAAAAACCCACGTCTCGCAAGCTATCCTTCAGATATTAATCCGTTGAAAGCCTTTACGTTTCATATATCAAAGCAAACTGCCAAGTTATCCTGTCGTGACCTTTCGACCAATATTTGTCGGGAAACTTTATATGGATTGAATGGAATTATATTTTTGAACGCAGTTATTTTTACAAGCGCAGTTTCTTTCAGAGTTATTGAGTTATAAAAAAATATTTGCCATAAACTTTCTGCATATTCAGGGTTTTTAGGTTGAGCCAAGTCAAGTCATTGGGTGACTTATCTTACCTTAATTTAAATAAAATTAAAAATTACCATTAAAGATTGTCTGTAATTATTAATTATTTATTGTAAAGGACTTAATTTTTCAAAGACACGTTAAGTTTTTAGTCATGTTGAAGTTCTTTTGCGATCTAACTCCAACCTAGAAGTATCAAAACTAAAAAAACATCGCTAGCTATTTAAAAAAATCCGTAAGTATTCAAAGTACAGAAAACTTTAACAAACATGAAATTAAAATTCGTATTAATAGCAACAGTTTGAGTTCAACGAAGCGGCTTATTCCAGTAAATACCGCATTAAATCTAGTTTAATACAAGCAAACCCGTAATAACTAAGGCAAGTAAAATAGAGGCCAAAACACCTCCCATTTATGTTTTTGGGTAATTTGTTCAGAGAATTAAACTACTGCAAGTTAGACAGGCAGACATTCTAATTTCAAAAAACGAATTGACCTAAACGTGCTTTATCACTTTTTATGCGAGTAAAATGCCTTTTTTGATATTTGATTCAAGTCTATTAAAAAAAGTTATCCGCTATTCGATGCAAATATATAAATACAATATATTCACTATTTGATGCAAATGTATAAAACACCTTATTCACTTTTAGTTGCAAGTATATTTTAATACCTTATTCGCTATTTTATGCAAGCCTAATAAACACCTCATTCGCTATTTTATGCAAATCTTATAAAACACCTTATTTGCTATGCTTTGCGAGCACTGGATTAACAAGTTTACAATGTTTACGTTTTGCTAGAGATAGATACTATTTTACTGAAATCATAAGTATCACTTTGAATTTCCTTAAAAAAGTGAATTTATACCGATAACTTGCAAACAACCCTCACTGATTATTTAGACAAAAGTCATGCCAAGCGTATTTTTTTATTATGATCCTTGTAAGGTAAGCTCCAGGCTTTAATAGTGTTATCCATCGTACAAGGTTATAGCGACTATTTAAAAATGTATTTTCCTTTGCCCTTATTTCCACAAATCACCACTGGATTCGACTCTGGCCGTAAGTTCTGCAATAAGGCTTAATAGATGAGGAAATTACAAGAAATGTTAGCGGTTATTTTCAGAGGGCTTTGTAGGTAACAGTTTATTTTAAGGAGCTTGATTCTCCCAAAGCATTGTATTTACAGAATCATGATATAAGCATTTTTTCACAAATCATGACAAATTCATACTTATCAATATTTTTATTCAATAGGCTGTTCGAAAGCAGCCTCTACAAAACGTACTGAAGCTATTCCCCATAATGTTTCTTTCATCATTGGTCAAGGTCCTTCAATTAAGATAACCCTTGACTTCAACATGTGACCAATAAAATAAATACACGATGAGTGATGAGTGATTGAAAGCGAATAAGAAATAATGGAAAATTTGGTTGGTGTTGTATATTGTGGCTATCAGAAAAGTAATAGTTACAGAGACTAAAAAGAGTAATAGATAAAGTCAAAGTCAAAGTCGAAATTCATTTATTCATTTAAATTACAAGAATTACTTTCCAAGTAGTTTTTCTTTGTCTTGGCTTTATAATTATTGAACCCAAATGAAGCGCTTTTGCTTCACGACAATCATTTATAAAATTTTAGAATACTTTGACTTTTTCATTAAAGTCCTCATTAAAATGATATTGTTTTTTAGCATATACTCGTAGACCATAATTTTTTTCTGCTTTTATGTATTCCCGCTGTTGCCCAGTCACTGAATTTTCGACTATCAGAGACGATGATCGATTTCGATTTCAAAATTGAATTGAACACATCACTAAATTTCTTAAAAAATGTTTTGTATTAATTATTTGGATTATTATTGCCATATACACATGGAAATACAGAAGTTAAATTCAATTTTAGTTTTTCCTATCGATATTTGGTCATAGGTAATTTAAATATTATAATTAACAAGTAATTTTATTTTTTCAAGTTTTTTTGTTTGAATCTTAATTTTTATTATTTGACCAAGATGATCCGACTTAATATTTCTAATTAAACTCCTATTTAACATACGCATTTAACATATTCCTACCCATTAAATTTGGTCAGTCTTCTGACTTAATTTGATAAAATGCCTTCTCAAACGCATTAGCTACCTAGCTAATAAACTTCTCTTCTCACCGTATTTTGATTTGTCTCTGAATTCAGGAATTTAGATTCAAAGTTTTACGAGCCTAATAAATTCACCCTGTGCTTGTCGTAACCAAGTTGATTAAGCATTCTCTGTGGACTGTTGAAAAATAAAGACTCCTTTGGCACTGTTTTTCCAATTGGAGGTTCGTAGTGAAGGGTCTATTTTAAAATAATCATTTGCAATATTTCCAATACGTAAAATAAAAGTATGTTATAAAATTATCTAAACTTATTAAAATATTATTTTAAAAATAAAAATCGTTGTTTTCTTAATCAGGTATGTTATAAATTATTTAAACTAGAATAATTTGTAACTGAAAACGCTCAATTGATTACATTTTGTAAGTTCAGTGTGTTGGCAGCACTTACGAGTGACGTCAAAAACCAAATGGCGATTGGGAAGCAACCGGACAAGTGCCATTTTGTCACGACCCCAGACTTACTAGAGATTCATCACGCACAACCCACCGACAGTGTTGGTTTTATGCTGGTTATTCTGCAACTTATGTGGGAGGGGGAGGGGGCATTTTGGGGCAATGCCTTACCATAAAATACCAATGACCTTAAAAAATCATATCTATTAATAATTATGCTAAGTAAACTGTTATGATGCGGTTTATCACAGTCATAATATTCTTTATTCTACCCACAGATGGCATTTAAAGTATTCGTGGGAATTGTGCCTGTATTGCAATCTATGGTACGGTTATTTTACCATAGAAACGTTTTAAACTTAAATTAACAATTTGAGTTTATTATTTTGCCTCAAAGTGTTAAAGTGTTCGTTCTTCGTGTTAAACTTAGCGTTCAAAGTGTGCAAATACATATTAACTTTTTGCATCTGTAGCGAACATAGTATTTACATAACACTTGTGTGAGAATCTACGTTTTCAACTTGACTGCAAGCAATAGGCCTCAGAGCCCGTGAATAGGTCATAAAAGAATGGCAGGCATATTGTTTTTGGCCTTTGAAAAGAAAAAAGCGAAGTCAGATGATCTGAATAGTGCACGGCGCGACGCGGAAGGAGAAAGTCGCAACCACTCACCCTGATGAAGACTCTCGGAATGAGTCGAAACTTAGTCGGTGCCTTCACCGATAGTGCAGTACGTGAAAATTCCCGTTTTTACAATATGAATAGTCAAGTTCACGATAGTTTTTTGAATAAGATCTGAATTAAGTTTTTCGTATTTTTTATAATATGGCGAATAGAAGATATAAGCTGTTTTAAAAAAGGACTTTCTATTATTCCTCGTTTTTGCTTTGCGTTCTTTCCGTACCGTGATGTAAAATAACATATAACATTCATAAAGTGCTATCAAATGCAAAAATATTTTTTTAAATCCGCCATTCGTTCCAAAGTTCAAACAAAATAATGAAAACACTCTTTAGCTTTATGATAAATAACTAGCTGTTTCATGACCGCCCTATACCCCCGACCAACTCACCGCAACGCATCGCCTGCCCGTGCTTTACTTCTTTTGCTCGGCTCTTAAGAGTCGTAGCGTAATGTTAAATAGCATAGAACCTTCCTTGTGTTTATTTTTTTATATAATACGTTAATCTCAGAAACTACCAGTCGGAAAAAAATGCCTTTCATTGCCCAATTCTTGAGTAACGTAGCAGGCTACTAACATTTTTACAAGAAGTTGTATTGCATAAGAAATTTTGTATGAGGCCAAACCTCTGGTATCGGAGTTTTAAGCCGCCCGAAAGCCTCTGACATGGTTTGCACATGTTACCTATCAAATAGACGAAAGCACAAAAAAAATGCACACAACTAAATACCACTGCACTGCACTGCATCAATTGGTCACTAATACGAGCGCTGCCGTTAACACGGTACCTAGTTATCGATAGAACTATAATACTGAGGCGTTTGTTCATGTAATGTCCGTTGTAATAATGAAAAATCAAATTCAAACGTTACCAATTGAAAGTAGGAAGGTACTTTTTAAATCTTCGGTTCTAATTAAAATGTAGAAATTTAAAATACCTACTTACCTGCAACTGCTTTGCACAATTTCGTCAATTTTCCAGAAAACCTGGCAGACGATTCAATAGCAAACATTTTTAAATCGACTCGTGAAACTTGCTGATAAAATTTTCAAATTATGAGAAAATAATTGAATCAGTTTGCAGCGCACCGCGTCAGAATAAAGTAGATTAAAAGTTCGACGTATCTGCGAGTGCCTAAAAAGCCCTTTACTTGTGCGGCTATTACGTCACAACAATGAACTTGGAACTAATACGTGTGACTCAAGATATATATCTGATTTGGGTGATTTAATTATTACTGCCATTCAGAGACAATGCAGTTACATTAACACAGCTATGACTGCTAAAGTACGCTAAATTGTATAAAATATTTTAATAAAGTTATTGTGTGAAGTGCCTAGATTTTATTGAAATGTAAATTGTGTTTTTGGTTTAAATATATAAAATAAAATAAAAAAAATTCCCTATAGACGACCTATATACGCGTATAGTAACCTATAGACGCTCGCCGAATCACTCACTCACGCACTCGTCTCACTCGCGCGTTGTCGAGCTGAGACATTATGATGAAAAGTCTCATGTGCCTCTAATTTCCCCGGCACTCAAATCGTTTAAACCAAAACAGATCAATACAAAGTATTACTGTTTTATGGTAGAAATAAGTCGGACGAGTTCTTTCACAAGGAGCTCTAACTTCTTCAACAACGATTTACTGTTACATTTGTGTATTTTATAAGTAATCGGGTTTTTATTCTCAGGTCGTCGAGCGACTTGGCGGCGTTTCCTCGGCCCTCGAGGCACTCCTCAGCACTCTGCAGCGTCTACTGAAACTGAGCTGCCTCCTATAGACACCAGGGATCTTTGGATACAAGATTCCAGGTAACGTTGACAGATTAGCCTCAGAAAATATCAATACCTTGAGCTGGAAAGGGTATGTTTTAAGAGAATAATTGTAGCGACCTTGAAATTTCCTCACTATTAAGATATACTAATCAGTTTAAAAGGTATTCCACAAGTGCTATAGTAATCAAAACCCTATGGTATAATGCTATATTTGTGTCAAGGTCGTGTCTATCAAAAGACCATTGGGTTATAAGCATAAAAAATAAGGAGAATATTTCGATAGTTCGGAGCAGTACTCATCTGTTTGCAGTTTCATGAAACTCGTAGTATATTTTCACAGAAATGATCTACTGATTTCTAACTACTGTGATGTAGTAAGGACTTGGTATTTTTTATAGTATCACATTATACATTTCAAATGTTTCCGATCTTGTAGGTAGACATAATCATGCGTTTAACTCGGGTCTTCATTATGTTTCACTTTTAATCTGTTTTTCGACGTTTCGGTTGAGATGCAAACATCGTGATCACCTATTGACTAGGGTTTAGGGAGTTACCATCGAGAAACGATGGCAGTTGCCGCAACTACTTTCATCTTTATATTCAGAAAAGTTCGTATTCAGTGTTCATATTCATCACCTATAATTTTTTAATAGGTATAATTTTACTCTTAGCAAAATTATACCACAATAAATACTAATAATTATTATTTATTTATTTTTTCAGATAACTTGATCCATAATTTGTTAGTTAGTTACATAATGTCATAGTGTTAGTACAATTCCTTATTTAAAATACATAAATAAAGACCTGTATTATATTATAACTAATAATTATATTATATTTTAGTAGAAATTATAAAGGTTTTATTATAATTCATGTGTCGAAGATATTTACGAAAATGTGCTTAGCCTGTTATTATGTAAATTTAATCGTGCCTTGTCTTAAAAGCATGTGAGTGTTTCATTTGATAATCAAAACTTCATTTGGTTGTACGGTATTTATATAAAAATGCATGTTAACTTTGAAACTGCGTAGATTTTCATAAATAGTTTGCGTGACCTATATTAACTGAGTAACATCAACGCACTGCCAAAATCTGTAAGGAATTTTGCTTTTGAAATGCAAGGATGCACCAATAAAATATTTTTGGAATTCCACCTCTATAGAGGGTGCAGTGCAAAGATGAACTTGAAGAAGTCACGAGGCCTTTCCTACATAGAAACGAAAGCAGTTGAAAGATTTGCCCGCGATTTTGTTTGATATACCTACTCTTGTAAGATTACACGCAGTCGATTTGCACCAGGTGTGTCTCTAGCATACTTAGTTATATTCTAGCACCTTTAGTTATATTTTCTCAGGTTCAGGTGTATTACCAAGAAAAGTTCATTTCCAATATAAATTGCCACATTCCAGTTCATTGCGCCACCTGAACAAATTACATCGTTTTGCTGCATAATAGCATCAGACCGGTGTCACTTCAAATTGACTTGTAAAATGAGCTTTATGACGTAGACATAAGACTCTGAATTCTAATTAAAGTCAAGCCTTTAAAATCCGATTTCAATGTAAATATAACAGGGCAATGAGCGTCAAGCACGCCAATTTTTCAGATTCTTGGAAAATCTACAGTCAGTCTAATGTATGTGTTTAAAAATCGCATACCTGCACAGCTTTTTTAACTATAGAAAACGGTACTTTTCTCAGAAACGGAATAGATGAACCGCATCCTAAAACATCTCGCGATAAAAAGTACGTGTACTAGGTCGAGATGGCAGCCACACGACTTACCTAGTATATGAAACCGTTTAAGATTTTCCCTGTACGGATTTTTTTCCATTTATACGAGTTTTCCTAGCTATGGACTATGCTTAATCGTTTTTTGTCTCTAAAACCCCATAGTTTATAAATTTAATAAAGTCCAATATCGTCAACATTAAAATGTCGGGCGCCTTTCTATCTTAGTTTCCACTAACGAGTTCGGGTTAGCTTTCGGCTGGTCAGTTTAAGTGAAACACAATACTTTTTTAAATGTATTCAATGTAATTCCATTAATAACTTCAAAGCAATACAACATACACATTTGTTTAGTAGGTCCTAACACTCAAATTATACCTAAGTACTTTTGGGCAGTCCTTGTCTAATTTGAATACCAACAAAAAAAAAATCATTGTGACGAAATGAGTTGCTCTCAAAGAAAACTTTCTTCATGGCATCTAAATATAGTTACGCCAAGGGACTAAAGTAAATTTCTTATGTAGTTAGATTCCAAGGAGTAGGTAGTCATTCATATTTTTGTATTTGGTGTACCTACTAGTACATTAATTCTTAGAGTACAGCACGCAAGCAGACCATTAAGCACTTCTTTGAAGAGCTGTTCCATTTGAAAGTGAAGTGGTACCTACGGTTATTAAATTAATTAAGTTAGTAATACAAACCTTTTTCGAAATAAAAAGTTCAAGTTCACGCAAACTGACGCGGTGGATATGGCAGTGGTGGCGGTTGCAGGCAGGTGGAGTGGCAAAGTTCCTTACTCGTGAACTTTGACAGAACAGTCGCACCTATCATGCCAGCGTTCGATTCCGCGATAAAAGTTGATTGCCAGCACATTGCCACTGCCATCAAATTTCAATATTTTGCCATCTTAATTAAGAAAATGAGAGATTTTTTGAAAAATCTAATCAGCGCATCTTAAAGACGAACATTTTTAGATGATTATGTTCTGAACAGGTTTGCCATTTTATTCTTTATGTGCACAAACAACTCGAAATGGTGTTTGGCGCTAGAGAGCTGTATTGAACGCTTGATTGACGTCATATAAACCAGTTATATGAACCCAAAAAAATACTGAGCTATCACTGATATCATGTTAATTCATGTGCAATTAAAATATTTTAGGTTATTTCATTACTTTGCCTAAAAACAATGTTAAGTTGCGAATAATAAAGTAAACAGAACCGGTTTGGTCTGTGGTAAATCGCAAATAACGGGAAGTTACTCGTAATAACACATGAGACAACCTTGGTAATGAGGCGGGCGAGTAGCCAGCTACGACGCTAGAGGTGCGGGTTTGTTTCCCGCTCCGGAACAAATGTTTGCATGTTCTGCAGATATTTGTTCTTGGTCTGGGTGTCGTGGTACCACGGTTCTCGTAGTTCTTGTAGTTGTCAGGACTATGTACGTTTCTGATGGGTGTTTATTACTGGTAATGTTCAAAATGGTAAAATATGAAAAACTTGGTCTTCGACTTAATCCGCGTTGAGTTTTTTCCATAAAAGTTAAACATTCCACTGCGCCATTTAGCGGTGGAATTCCACAAAATCCATTCGTAAGTAGTGTAACTCTGAGGACTTTATAAAACAAACATACCCTTATAATTTCAGGGATCTAGCACAAATCTTTTTTTTTTAATACAGATCGAATATTTTTTTCGTTTTATTTATTTTTTATTACTATATTCAATTTGATCTGATATATAGGTTCAAATATGTGAGTTTATGTATGTAATATTTATGAAGTGGATATTAATATATATTTAGATATAGGCATTAGGTATTATGTCAAAATAATGTTTAATTTGTATTTTTATGTTTATTTTTCACACTTTTATTAAGGCAATAGCACCGTCATTCCTTTTAAATAGTTCTCCCCATCCTAAGGTTGTCTGAAAGAAATCGCTTTCAGCGATAAGACCGCTCATTGTGCATTTCTTTTTTTTGTTGTTCTTTTTACTATGTTTCTGTGTTTATATTGTAAATTGGTGTTATGCACAATAAAGAGTTTATCTATCTCTCTATCTAAAGAGGCAAACAAATTTACGGCCCACCTGTTCTTAAGCGATGAAGGTAGCCTATAGACGCTTGCAATACGAAAGGTTTCACTCCCCCGTAGCTTCCTGAGATATCAAGATGAAAAATTTCACCGGCAATCATACCCTTCAAACTGGAACACAGCAATGACAGCATTACTGCTTAGCGGTAGAAATAGGCATGGTGGTAGCACTTCCCCGGACGAAACCTTCCATAGAAACTCTAACTACTCTTTAATTCTCAGTCAGTGTGACGATTTCATTTATTTTATGTATAGTTCAATTATAGGTTCCCAGGATTACGACCGTATAACTGTTTCGAAGAAATAAAGGGAATAAAATTGTGAATAGTATCACTCTTTTATTCCAAAATAACACTACAACAAATAAGCAAATAAGATTCTTGAAACTGAAATACAAATATGACGTCCAATATTACACGTCTCGCATTAAATTTCCATCAATTTATATTCGATCTTAGGTCCGTGACCGTGACATTTAAGTAAATTTCTATAAGTCTTTGTCTTGTATAACTACACCGGTGATTACCATTCGACTTTAATAGGTAGGTAATTGAGATAGTCGTTCAATTCTGTTCCTTAGTTGGAAATTTAAATATAGTCCTAAAATAAAATGATACCAGTCCACGATAATTTCAGTTTTATAGATTCATCATCATCATCAGCCTATATTAGTCCACTGCTGGACATAGGCCTCCCCTAATGAGCGCCATAGCGCCCTGTCTTCAGCTTGTCGCATCCAGCATCTGCCTGCAGTCTTTCGCAGATCGTCATCCCACCTGGCCGGAGGGCGTCCTACACTATGTTTACCGAGTCGCGGTCTCCACTCAAGAACACGTTTACCCCAGCGGTTATCGGTTCTTCGCGAGATATGCCCGGCCCACCGCCACTTCAGCTTGCTAATTCGTTGAGCTATGTCGATAACTTTGGTTCTCTGACGGATGTATTCGTTACGAATCCTATCCTTCAGAGAAACTCCGAGCATAGCTCTTTCCATAGCTCGCTGAGCGGTTTTGAACTGGTGGACCAGCCCTATCGTGAGTGTCCACGTCTCAGCTCCGTAGGTCATGACGGGTAGGACGCACTGATTGAAAACTTTTGTTTTCAAGCATTGCCGTATGGATGACGACAAGACTCCACGTAGTTTTCCAAACGCTGCCCAGCCTAGCTGAATCCTCCTCTTGGCCTCCTTCACGAAATTGTTTTTACCCAACTGCAGAATCTGCTGAATTTTATAGATTATCGAATTTTAATTTACATAATTTAATTAAATGGGTACGTTTTTTTTAAACTATATGAATAGCCTTCGATCAAATAAAGAGCTGATGGCTTATCATTTTGGGAGGTAGGGAAAGTGAAAGTACCCTACGGGATCATCTGGTAGGTATAACCTACAAGGGGTATAATCCCGTAGGGTAAGATGATCCTTTTTGACCGTTGCAAAACTACTAACGCTATTTTCTTTGATTATTTTTGGTTAGCAACGATTGCGGAACGCCGCAATCTACTGTAAAAACATAAAATGTGTGTCACTGTTCTACCTAAAATAAGCTTATATTTGAGGCTAGAAAACGTTTTTCTTATTTGGTTTTATGGAACATTTTTTTAATACTCCTTGCATATTCAAAAACCGGTGAATAATCTGCCTGTTTGAAACAGAGTGGCCCTTGAAAACGATGAAGTAAGTTTACGGAGCTTTGAATGCAAAAGCTAGGTACGCGTCAAAATTATCCCCCGAATTAAGTGTTACTTTTATACGAGTAATATTTATAGTCTTTTTTCAGAACATGTTTGGCATACTTTTTATTCGCATACTTGTCATTTAGCATTTAAAATTATGCAAAAAACTGATTGTTATTCTAGGTTCAAGCCAAGATAATCCCCCGAATTAAGTGTTTGCTGTTATTTTATAATATTTGTAGTCCTTTCATTTGGCATACTTTTTGTTCGCGTTCTAGCATTTAAAATTATGCTAAAAATGATTCTTATTCAGATCATATGAGTCGTAACACTTCTTAACAGTATTTTAGTATAATTTATTTTTGTTTTTTAGTTATTATTTATAGCATTGAATTAATCTGATTATTCCTTATGTGTTTTTTATTAATTTACCAAAGTGGATAATATAAATATGCCAATGCTTTGTTTTCTTTTGTTGAATTTTAATCAACAGAATGATAAATCCGATAGACATAAAGCAGTGTTTAGTTAATCAACTTTTAAATAATCTTAATATGTAAGGCTCTAAGATTATGTTTATATCCTTTGACATAGCATTCTTCCTTAAGAAGATAATCTCGTGTCACCTTCCCCTATACAATTATATTAATAACATTAATAACGTATGGATTTTTATTTATTTATTCTAAAAAATCTTGTAAGCTCTAGGCAGTTAATATTATTTTGGCTCAGTCAAAGTAGATTTAGGGAACTATTTTTTTAACTCACATATGTCTAGAAGCCATAGGCTCAAAGTAGGCTACATTAAGGTCCTTAGGACCTTGGTCCTTAGCTTTTGCAATCTTAAGATTCACGCAAATGTTTCTTTAAAATATTATAAATGGGTATCTCAATGGGAATCTCCCATGCATGCATCTCTTGCGTATCAGCCGGCTACATCCAGATATTTTTTAGATCACTTACTAACTTTGTTCTGTCAAACTATGTAATGTTTATACTGTACTAGCTTCTGCCCACGGCTTCGCCCGCATGGTACCCTGATAAAAAGTAGCCTGTATTATTTTGATGTATAAAACTATATCACTGTAAAGTTTCATCAGAATCCGTTCAGTCGTTTTTGCGTGAAAGAGTAACAAACATCCATCCTCACAAACTTTCGCCTTTATAATATTAGTAGGATTATATTTTTACGCGTCCAATTTTCATAATAAGCTGCCAATAGCGGCTTCCACGACTTGCCGTAAAATATTGGTGTATTTACGAGTATGTCTCGTATTATTTTCATGCCTTCACCTTTGTCAAAGCTGAAAATGCCAATGGCTGGGTAACTACAATATAGTTTAAATGTTAATATCTAGCAACACGGCAAAGAGTTCTTTAATTATTGTGCGTTCTTTAAGAGTAGGTATATAGCAACCTATATAGCAACAGGTACCTATAAGTAGCCTGTCAAATTCTTTGCCATCTTGGTGGTGTCAAAAAACCCATTTTAATGGTTGCATGCGTTTTCAGATTGCATGCAGATTGGAATTCCATGAAAATATTGCATCCTACTACTATTACCTATAATCGTGAAGGTTGATGTGGATGGATGTTTGTTACTCTTTCACGCAAACACTACTGAACGTATTTTGATAAAACTTTACAGTAATATAGCTTATATATCAGAATAACACATAGGCTACTTTTTACTTCTGTGGGTACTACACAGGCGAAGCCGTGGGCAGAAGCTAGTGCTTTATATACGGTGTTGCAACCGTCCGTAGATAATAGTAACCGCCTACCAATGTGGCCCGTATGCTTGTTAGCAATATAAAAAAAAAATTGTCAGTAAGTTGTAAGATGTGCCGTATTCAGTTACAGTTATGATTTTATGCACAGCGTTCTGTAAGGTGCAAAGCATACAACACCCGCTGGCAGGTCTGGCTCCTTAGACAACACTTTCTGTTGGCGTTAGCGCCTGCGGAAAGACATTAAAATGATATTAACTATTGAGATGTCACATGCAACAGTTGCCAAGCTTTCAGCTGTTCCTATCCTCAAGAGTTTGCTGGAAAAAAATCTTTTTAGGTTAAGCTCGCCTTTGTACATGTCCAATATGTAAGTTTTCTGTCTGTATTACCGTGTATTATTGTGTGTACAATCTATATTATAAAGAGGAAATAATTTTTTGTTTGTTTGTTTGTATCGAATAGGCTCCGAAACTACTGGACCGATTTTAACCATTTTTTCACCAAATGAAAGTTAAATTATCAGGAAGTAACATATGCTATAATTTATTTTCAAAAAATAGAGATCCTTAAGAAAATTGCAATAATGTTAATGTAACCCAAAGTAGCAAAATTTTGTCTATAAAATTCATTATTTAGCGTGCGCTGAGAAAACTATTGATGATACATAAAAATGATGTACTACATGATTAAAGTACTTATTAATACCTACAAAATAGTCCTCGAGGGAATTTATCTAACTATCATAGTTAAGTCACAATAACATCTTTTGTATTCTAAAATTTAATTAATATAACCAAAAGTTGGTTATATTCGTATCGTAGTATTAATTCTTATTCAAATAAATAGTTTTATCATCTAGGGTATTTAAGTAGCAGTAAAATACTTTACTGTTACGTGTTATCCCGATATTCCAATGGAATAGAAACTTACGCGGATGAAACCGCAGGGCGCAGCTAGTAAAGAATAAAGTTTTAACTAGACGTTAGCGTGAGCGTGAAAGGAAAACTAAGGTATTTGTCTTGAGACCCTGGTACACGGTTTGACACATATTTTTGTACCTAATGTACGTGGGATACTCAGAAAGTTTTAAGAAACTAAAAAACTAACTTCTATGGATAATATATTTTAATTAAATCTTTTCAAAGAACTCTCCACCAGCCTCTATACAAAGTTTCATGCGTCTGAACCAATTTTCGAAACATTTTTTCCAGTCCGCCGCAGACACCTCTTCCACGGTCTTCTCGAACGCTGCTAGCGCGTCTTCCGGTGATGAAAACTGTATCCCTTTCAGCTGATTTTTTATTTTAGGGAATAAAAAGAAGTCACACGGTGCTAGATCAGGACTGTAAGGAGGGTGACCCAAGACTCTGTCCAGGAAGTCCCTCGTTCTGAGCGCTGAGTGCGCGGGCGCGTTGTCATGGTCAAGCAGTACCCCGCGGAGCCCGGTGTTCGGTCGCTTGTTGCTTATTGCAGACAACATTTCTGACAGGCATTTTGTGGTATACCATTCGGCGTTGATGCTGCTTTGGTCTCGTAATGGAATTGAAACTAGATACCCCGTCAAAGTGAAGAAACTAGCGATCAAAATTTTCCCCGCGCTTCTCGATCGCTTCACTTTCGTAGGCGTTGGTTCGTTTTGAAACAGCCAAACTGTCGACTGACGCTTTTTTTCTGGATTGTATTGATAAATCCAGGATTTGTCACCTGTTACAATGTCGTAAACGTGCCGAAACGAGCCTGCTCCGAATTTTTGAATCATATCACTGCACCACTCCACACGGGCCTGCTTCTGAGCTTCGGTGAGGTTTTGCGGCAACCAGCGCGAAACTATCCTCCTCACGCGAAGGTGCTCGTGAAGAATCTTGTGAATGCTTCCCGAACCAATCTGCAGTGTATGTTGAATCTCTTCGTATGTAATTCGCCTGTTTTCTTGAATTATTTTTTTTACTGCCAGCACACTTTCTTTCGTGACAGCCGTCGTAGGATGACCACTCCTTTGTTCATCCCCCAAAGTAAGGCGACCGCGCTTGAACTCGCTATGCCAACGGTAGATGGTTGCTTTTGAAGGTCCTTCATCCATAAAAGCCATTTGAAGTTGATCAAATGACTCATCAGGTTTTAGGCCACATTTAAAATCGTAGAAAATCATCGCACGAAAATGCTTTCGATGCAGATCCATGATGAGACATGATAATTTAATTTGACTCTCGAAAAAATGTTGAGGGAAATTGGAAATTCAAACAATGGTATTTTTACTTTTAAATAACCAAATTTTTCAAAATAATTACAAGTGGCCAGTGCCTTATACATAAAAACTTTTTTCGCACTACTTTCTGAGTGGCCTGGTATTAAGTGATGCAACCGTGTGGCTTCTAATGCTTTGCCTTAGCCTTTGAAAAATTGTATCAGCTTTTATGCTAGGTCATGTTTCACAATGTTATGTAAACTATGAGAGTTGATCGGGTTACTCGTCGAACGTGTTTTATCGCGAGGCAGAACTCAGCATAAATGTTTACGGCATATAAATGTTTCGTTCACGGGGTTGTATCAAAATACGTCGCTGTTATTTATAGGTAAATTATAAACATAAATCTATTAGTGTAATATTATAAATACCAAAATAAACACCTAAAGAAACATAATTAGCCCTGACATCAAACTAGGATTTCCTGTAACGTATGTATTAGGAACTACGAGTAATGTAGGTTTACTATAATAAAGTGCTCAAGACGTGTCCAGACACGTTATGATATGGCATTGGTTCCGTATTAAGTTATCTTTGGAAATCCTTCGAACCAATTTTCCCTATTAAATGCTACACGTTGTTTTGTTTGGTCTCAAGGCTAAAAAGTTAGAGATATCTCTAAAAGTAACAAAAGTTGTGGTTCCCAGAACACAACTATTATACCTAATAGGTGGAAGACGGTAAAAACAATACAAATATATTGTTTTGAAATAATAAAATGTTACAGATTGATACAGATATATTTATATGGCTCCTGAAAAATTATTAAATAAAAATTATGTTATAAGTATGACGACTTCCAATAAATATGAACTACATAAAAAAAAACAATCATAGGTAAAAGAACTTACGCAAACAATCTCATTATGCAACAATCTGAAACAATATGTGTGTGTCTAAAGTTGCAAATAAATTATTTTATCTATCTATCTATAATCTCAGTACTTACGCAAACAACTTACGAACTTAACAGGTTTCATAATAATATTTAAGTAAAAGAAAATATTTTTGCAATAAAATTATTATTTATATTCTGTCTATCTAATATATTTTGAATAATCAGTTAACTGGTAGGTATATTTGAAAAGCAATGCAATTATTACATAATTAGTGTGTGTGTGTAAAAAAATTATAGGGAAAAATTGAATTTATCTTGATACGCTTTAAACTGAACAGAAGTCAGGGTGTGATACACGAATCTACAGACAAACAAATGTGATAAAACTTTATGGAGGGTATCATTGAATAAGTCTAAAAAAAATTAAGGTTCCTTAAGTTTTTGATTCTAAGCCCTCGTCTTAAAGCGTAAGTTGTATCCCGCACCCCCTCTACTTTTAAACCTTAAAGCCTAGAAAAATTAAATAAAGTTAAACCAATAGAGTTTGATAGAAACAACCAATGAATATTATTTCATATAATAACTTTAGGAGTTATAATATATTGTGTCAGGACACGTCTTGGGCACTTTATTCTTCTATGCCCCTTGGTCTTATAACCAAACGTAAATTTCGATCGCTCAGATTAGTCGGTATTTTTTTTTTTATGTTTCACGACTTTAAATCAGAAGCACTCTGGATTTGCAATGTTAATACTAAGACCGTATTCCATTGATCCTTTCCCACTACATTTTATACCGTGTTGAAATGGAAAACGCGATGTGAAAGCAAATCCGGGCGTATTTGAATATCGCTCCATAAAATATTCTTTTTTTTAGCATAGTCAGAAACATAGTCTGGACCCCACACTAGGATTTTAAGTATCGTGGGTAACAGGAAGTACGAGTACCATGGTACCCGAACACCCAGACCTGAAACTAATATCTGAACATGTAAACATTTGTCCTGCCGTGGAAATTGAGCCCACACCTCATGTGTTTCAGCTGGTTACTCGCCCGCTGTGCGACTGACATCGTCAAATATAATTTTTGCAGTGAATTTATGAATTTCTTATTGAATAAGATTTGGACAGGATTTTTGTTACATTTTGTATAGGCTAAAACCCTACTAATATTATAAACGCGAAAGTTTGTAAGGTTGGATGTTTGTTACTCTTTCACGCAAAAACTACTGAACGGATTTTGATGAAACTTTACAGTAATATAGCTTCTACATCAGAATTAAATATAGGCTACTTTATATCCGGGTAACACGCGGACGAAGCCATGGGCAGAATCTAGTGTATCATTATTAAGGATTTCATATCATTTTGTATTTTTACTTTCCTCAACTGATGCATCAGTCCATCTCAAATACACAGATGGTTAACAAACCAAAAAAACAATATGATTTAGCTTGTCTTGTTCGTAATAGTATATGTGCAACGCATCTTCTATCTACAAGATTGTGTTTTAAAGGCTTTTTACACCTAACAATGCCCTAGACAAGTCTTTTGTGAATTAGATCTGCTTTAGTAGTATTTTGGTAGAGCTGAGGCCGACTCGCCGTCCTGGCCTTGGATGCAAATAACGATAACATTCACAAAACGCCTGTCCACGGCACGCTCAAGTGTGAGTATTCTTGTCCAATCAGACGATGACAATCAGTACAAGTGAAATTTATAATATAGGATCACCATAAACAGCTTCAAAGCATGCAAATAGTGTCTTATAATCTAGCCATTTTTATGTCTATGTGTGTGTTTCAATGTGCCTCTGTATGTGTATCTATGTGCTGCCCGTAGTCCTCATATCCATGTTGTGTTGCACAGCGAGCCTGCGCCCTCAGCAATGTCAGCACTGCACCAGTTTGGCGCAGAGATGTTGCGCCTATCGCGTGGCTTGGAAGCTTCTGCCGCGACAAAAACGCCGCTGAAAGGGTATAAACAATTGGCATTATTACTTCACAAATATTGGAGTATTACAAATATTGAACTATAAATAAACGAACCGCCAAAAACTGAAACGCTACTTAACCATTGAAATTATCGTGGTTTGGTTTGGTATCATTAAAGATATTATTACGACTATACCACGTACTTTATTATTCTCCCGCTGATGTTTCGTTGTCCGTTTAGGCGTCTTTCCCCTTGAGCACCGTCCGCGACCACGCGCGACGGTCATGGGACGGTAACGCATAACGGAAAATAGTAAGGTACGTGATATAGTCGTAATAATATCCAGAAAACAAAAAACACTATTTAATGTTAATGGCGAGTTAAGAATTATAACAAAATGTCTTTGCATGTAGCGCCGTCAGTTTCCAGCTATACTAGAATCATGAGAAGCGTTTTAGTTTTGACCGTAAACCTAGACTCTCTACACTCAAAGCCATCTTATGTTTGGGTGATATGCTCCCTTATTACACTAGCAAAATGGTTATGGGAACGAGACACTGGTAAACATTCTGTGCTGCATTTGAAATGCTAAACTAGGTGTGTAAGTACTTAAAAATATCGCCACCGTATGAAGTTACCGCTCTTATTTCAATTTATTAGGTTACGACGGCATCAATGATATAATACGAGTATAAAGTTTAGCTTACAAAAAGTAACACAGAATGGTGAGGGAGCTGCTACCAATAGCAATTATTTTCTCATACTTTGATTTCCAAAAACATCTTAAACATGCTAAATGCATGCATGGAAAGCTTATGTCAAAAGAATCTTCTTTTCAAGTTTTAAAAGTTTTGGGCATTACTCAACCTGTCATAATGAGTCGTTCCTCGTCATATTTGACTAGTCAAATAAAGAGGAGCGGATACAGATTTTTATACAGTTTGTATAAAATGAGTGAAATTATGTAAAAGTGGCTTGAACCCACCTGTATGATAGGGATAGAGATGAGAAAAATAAAGAATAAAGAAAACTGTTATTTAAAAGAACTCGAATTTCTTAGAAAAACTTGCAGCCTTGATGGCTTTGTTTTGAACGAGTCTTTAATCGTTCAAACGAACCATAAATTCAGTATTTCTTTCTTTCTACAGGACAAACATATCAGAAAAATGCGGAATGCTAACCCCAGGATCTGTCAGCATCTCATCCAGTTCACCATCTTCAATGCTCCAAGACAGGAGAAGACCCTCTTCTACTGGAGATCCAAATACTCCTGTACATAGACCAAGGAGCGCGTCTGATGATGAAAGCAACGATGGTCTGTTAGCACCTGCTACCTTGACTACCAAGTCCCGGAGCTCAGAAGATGGGTTGTTGCTACCACCGCCCTGTACGTGTCCGTACTTTGGCTCAGAGTCAACACCAGCTCCGAGGCGGACTACTGAAGTGGTCATAGTCCCTGGTGGTGAAATAAATACATGCAATGGATATTCTCGAAACGGGAACACGAAAGAAGAGCAATCAACTTCATTCTTTAGAAGGTCGAGTCGAGGAGCGTCTTCTATGGTTACATGGGACGAAGCGAGACGGTTTAGAAGGGGTTCTAGCTTTGGTGGGGCAAAAACTACTCTTTCTACTCCAGTTCGCAATATCAGACCACAAAGGTCGGTCAGACAGCAGCCATCATCAGTGACTGTGACTCCTCAACGGGCAGCACCTAGACCCCATCACTCTAGAACATCGAGTGTCATTTCTAGGAACTCTTCACGCCATGGAAGGATCCTACGTCTAGAGCAGAAAGCGACCAAAGTTTTAGGAGTTGTTTTTTTCACGTTTGTAGTACTATGGGCTCCATTTTTCATCCTCAACACGGTGCCAGCTTTATGTCCTGCTTGCGAAAGTGGTATACCTCCTTGGGTTTTTGACTGCGCGCTGTGGCTAGGGTACGCTAGTTCCATGGTCAACCCCATATTCTATACTATATTCAATAAGGTGTTCCGTCAGGCTTTCAAGAGGGTATTGCTCTGTCAGTATTGTAAAGCGAAGAGATAGCCGGCACCCTGGGAGCGCGTGCGTCCGTCGTCAGACCCTGGTCTCGGAGCGCTCTCAGTGAATCGAAACGTAGCAGTAAAATCTCAGTTCGTATGAACACACCAGAGCTTTAATTGTACGCTTGTAGTTATTAGACGCGCCAATATTAGGATAAATGTAGGGAACCAAAGCTAGCCCTTTATATTATTTATTTTATGTTGTTCTCTCTGATCTGGTTTCTGTCTCACTTGATATGACTGAAAGAGCCTATAATGTATAGTGTGCTCAATATTCGTAGATCCATCTAGGCCGCAAAAATAATACTTTGCAAATAACAATAATTAATAATACCTATGGTTATATGTTGTACATACAATGAACTACATTAAACTCTTCATTAAAGTGAAATGTTGTATCTAATTAAAATAAGACAAGTACCTAATTAAATAACAGCGCACAAACCTATTCATAATAATCAGTTAACATTTTGTTTCAAAATGATTTCCAATCAACTGACGCTGCGAACCGCCAGCTATTTACGAGTTATAAATACAAATATCTTCTAATTAATTAAACTCTGATGTTTGTGTTTAAATTATTAGTAAATAATTTTATACATCAACATTTACAAACCGATTTCTTGAACGCTGATCAACTGAAAATGTATTATGTGAATAGGTAGGAATATAACTAGACTTTGGATTAGTTCGAGAGTAAATATTATACCCAATATTTTGTACTCCGAGATAAACATTTCAAAGTATCTTAAGATTTGATAATTAATCACACAAATACTTATCAGTATTTTATTAAACCCGGGTGTAATAAAATTTAATACAACTAATTGAATATGAATGATTATATAATTGACTATTAATAATTCATAATTATGTATTCAACAAAGCATCAATCCAGTGCTTGTAATATATCTCTGTAATTAATTTAATTGGCTCTACTGTATAAAATTAACCTGACCTGTTCACAGAATGTAGTTAGTGTAAATAAATTATGGATTTTAATAAGAGTCGCGTCGAATTATGAAAACTGATAGTTAATTATAAAAATTAATAATGGACTTTATTTTATCAGTGCTATTTCACACTGGTCTAGCTTTTTAGAATATAATTACGACTATACCACGTACTTTACTATTCTCCTGCTGACGTTAGCTAGCTGTTTCATCTCTATTTTTTGTACATATATACCTGACGGCACGGGGAAGCTATAGACGGCTTTCTATCACCGTCTCCGGGTAAAGGATCCTTCTTCTAGGGTGCTTAGGCAAACCAGTAAAATACAGCTCACACAAGTTTATTTAAAGAAAACAGCTTACCAACTAGGTACAATATTCTTGATGTAGGTAAGTACGGTGAAAGTCACAGTTTCGATGCTCAGAAAAGTGTTCCGTTCTGTCTGGCGCTCCCAAGCAAAGTGAAGCGCCCGCTCGCAACGACTCTATCCTCGAGTGGGGGGAAACAGCGACACTAGCGCCACCACTCTGCGTTCACTGTACTTTTTAATAATCAAGCGACATACTAGCTAAGTCAAACGAGGTACTGTAAAGTCAAGTAACCGTTTTAAATCATTAAACCTAATTTTAACTTAATATTACGACATACCTATTTTTACCCAAAACTGTTTTGTTTATCAATCATACTATGTAGTTTACTTAGGTGCAATAAGAGCGTGGAATATATCTAGTCATTGATTTCAGAATAACACAGCAGCGATTTTTTTTGATACCCACCTATTTGAATAGTTTATTATTTGCTATTTATAGAAATTATATTACTTAGTCACGTCAAATAAAACGAAAATCCGGTTGGAATATAATGCGAATAGTAAAATATTTCAGGTAGAGCCTTGCATTCTTCACCTCTGTTAACGCATTTAACAAGCTCGATAACTGGCTACAAAAGAACATTTCACTACTCAAAAAAGTGAAACAAACTTTAAAAAATACAAGACTTTTGATCCAACACTGTATGACATAGACATATCAGCGAAAGCTGCTCGTCTATAAATAAATAAATAAATTCTCAATCAGATTTTCAACATGATGTAACATCAGCATTTAGTGTAAGTACTTTAAATAATGTAAATAATATTAAAATAAGTTTATAAATGGTTTAGATAGTTATCTACATTTAAATTTTATGAAAAGAGATCTATCCTATGAAGTATTAAATAATTTTGTCGTTACCAGGTTGTTTCATTTTCGAAACTCGTGGAGAATCAAAATATGTAAGTGACACAGTGCCGCAGAAACTATACGAACAAATAAGGGCGGTGGTCTCTTTTAGTTGAAAATATATATAGCCGGGTACACCGCATAGCTTTTGTCCATTATTTTGGTAAATGGCAATATAATGTTGAAGATATATTGAAGTCCATGTAAACTTCAAGAAACTGAAAAAATAAAGTTTCAAGAGATACGTATTTAAAAAATATTTCCTTTGTAAGATTATATTCGACCCTCTTTTTCTTTCGAGAACAATAAACAGAAATTATAAAATGAATTTAAATCATTTTTAATGGAAAATCTGATAAGAGGAAAGGGAATATTTTCAACTTTTCCAAATAATCGCAAACTTTTTTATCATTTCAGATTTTCAGGAGATATCACAAAACTTTCCAATAAATCATGGTCAGGGATCTAGACAAATAACATTTTCTGTTGTCGTTGACGCCTACGGAAAGACTAATTTGTATGGGAATGACATTAGCTGTGGAAATGTCACGTGACAGCTGCCAAGTTTTACCTTGATAAATTTGTGTTAGCGTGAAAGAAAAAGTAAGCGTGACGTATTTGTCTAGCACCCCTGAACATGCTGTTATTCTATGTTCATGAAAAAGACCATGCCAGCAGGTATCCGAACTCACGATAGATCTTTCTAACTGATACATCTATTAGAAGATCTAACGTATTTTCCAATGGTGACTTACCAACCCTTAATTTATCTTGCCACTCGGAGCAGTAATTTACGGTTAGAAAAGCATTTCCAAAGTGGATTTCTTGAAGAGTATTTCGAATGTCAGGTTTGACTTTAGTCAGTTGACCAGGAATCACAAGAATGTTTGGGAATTTAGTTTACAAGTTTAGAGTAGTAAATAATAAATATATATGTTGTCCCTACTGTTGCTAATAATCTTCGTAACGCCTATTGGATGAATTTTAAAATAGGTAAAATAGATAGACTACACTTAGGCCACTCTTAATCCGGTACCCAGTACCGCTAGGGCGAAGCCGTGAGCAGAAGCTATGAATAGCATAATTTAACAGTGGCTTGGTAAATAATGTATTTACTTTTAATCTACTCGTAGATATACTTAGTTTTTCATTAATAATGCTTAAATAAATAATGCTGGACATTTTCACACAGCTTCATTTAGCCCCAAACTAAGCAAAGCTTGTTATTATGGAAACTAAATGACATACATACATTTTTTTTGTATATACATACATATTATATATAGAAAACATCCAGACTCGAGACAAATAATTGCAGATGATACAATCATTTGTCTCGCAGTGGCAATCGAACCCGCAACCTTAGTCTTGTTTTGCTTTTTAGAATATGTATGTATTTATGCGTATGTTTAATATTATATATATATTAGACCTTTAGGTAAGTATTTTAACAAATTTATTATACGTATGTATGTTGTTAAGTATTTAACAAGTAGTTAACATTTATACAATAGCTTTTTTAATCTATTACTTACGCTTTCTACTCCACTCTTACAATGTCTTAGTATCTAATCCATCTCCAAAGGTTGTCTGGAAGAGATCACTTCTGAGCGATAAGACCTCCCATAGTAAATTAATAAGAATAAGATTAAGTTTATTTTGTTATTTGTTTATAGTGTACAATAAAGTATTTTCATTCATTCATTCATATCAAGTACTACATAAAATATCAAAATATATCATAAAAATAAAATATACATATAAATGTTAATAACTTCTCTACTAGTGATAGAAACTATATTCGCCATACCTATAATTTTGATAGAAAATCGTCGAAACAAAAGGACTGGAGTCGGGAGATACTAGTTATCCATCGTAGCGATTTTATGAGGAAATGAAAGACACAATCGCAATTCTACTTTATAGATGTAACATGGTACTAAATATGAGCCATAAACGTTTATTATACTTATGTAACGAATAGATTTTATCATATATCATAATACATATGTAAATTATGGTAATACATACCAACTATATGATATTGGTACATAGTTATTCCGTTGTTTTCTACCTGTAGCCCCATTACTACAAGTAGTTTTATGTTATTAAGATTAAGTTTTTTTTTTTTTCTTAAAGATAAAGATTTTTTTTAATTTGAATTCATTGTAACTTAAATATAGTACTTGAAATACTTAAAATACATACTTATTATATTAATTTATATAACGACTAGCCTCTGCCCACGGCTTCGCCCGCATGGTACTTGGATAAAAAGTAGTCTCTGTGTTATTCTGATGTGTAAGCTAACATTACTGGAAAGTTTTATCAAAATTCGTTCAATAGTTTTTGCGTGAGAGTAACAAACATCCATCCTCACAAACTTTCGCATTTATAATATTAGTAGGATACCTTTTTCTTCTTTCTGTTTTTAAAGTAGATACAATTGTATTATCGCGCTGGCGGGGGCGGTGGCGGTGGTGATAAAAAGAAAACGGTTGTCAAATGTTTGTCAAGATTCTCGTGAATTAACTGATTATCATTACCACCGAATCGTTTTAGCCGGGCCTTAACACGATTTTATAGAAATATTAATAAGATTATCTATGATCTAAGGTTTTCAACTTGAAAACCTTTATTGAAAATTAAACCAAAGGCTCATCTTACAAGATTAATTACCAAAAACTCTGCCACAAGTGTTGAAAATGAGATTAAAAACTTCATAGAACAATCAAACTTTTATATCTAAGTTCGATGAGAGTTAAAGTTTTGGTGGATTCAATCAACGAGATTTAAATAAATGTACTTAGGATTTTTAAATAATTTACGATACAGAATTAGAACTTTTTTCAGGAAACTCGTATAAAGTCTCTTTGAATGTAGAAATTGGTCCTTTTACCTACCATTGTTGGATGGTCTGAGTAAGAATAGGTTTATGAAAATTTAAATGAATTGATGAATAAAAATACTTTTCACTTCTCATGCTCGAAACGTATGTCATTTTAGCTTAGCGTAGGCGGACTAAAATGTATCATTTAACCTCTAGGGACTAAAGTAATTCTTTTTGTCGTTATTGTCAACAGCCTAAAAAAGAAATGTGATCCTTTACAAAGACTCGGCTTTTCGATGTTCCATTTTTGAAATAATATGTAAAGTTTCTTTTATCTATAGTAATATTAAAAAGAAGAAAGATTTTTTGTTTGTTTGTATCGAAAAGGCTCCGAAACTGCTGGACTGATTTTAACCATTTTTTGTTTGATCACGTTGACTGATTGTTATCACGAGTATAAAATCAAAACCTACGCGGGTGAAACCGCGGGGCGCAGCTAGTATTATATGAATTTATTTTTGAAAATGGAACTGAAAGGGAGCTTGCTTGTCAAAGCGTTTGACATATAAAGACATATAAAAAAAAGTTGGTATTGCCGCAAAATCGCTGGTGTTTTTAGTGTAATACATAATATAGTTTATTTTATTTTCTCGCAATCGAAATAAACAGTAGAGTGTTTAACTTGGGACTAAGATAATCTCATACTCGATTCTATAGCCTCGTATGAAGGCTTGTTTTAGTTGTTGAACAATCAACTATTTTTGTACATCACAAGAAAATAACAAAAAACTTTACAAAACTAAAAGCACAATACCCGTGCGTAAACAGGTTCTGCTTTGGTTCGTAAATCGTATGACATGCAATTATCAGCTGTTTTTTCTCACTACCCACAATGTTTTTCTTGACTTGCATGTAAATTGAATGTTAGATTTGTTTCTGTGTTTTTTAGGATATTATTATTTTTCTGTTTGTGTAGGTAGGTCATGCATGTTACTCTCACTGCATCTTAAATGCATCTTAGTACCTATTTGTTAAGTAGTATAAGAATATTGTGATTTCTTAGTAAGCGATTTATATTGTAAATCTTTTTGAGAAATAAATGATCTTTAACCGTATGTGCGGTTTTTTCGGTTAGAAGCGCTTTCTTCCAAACAACCTTTGAAATAAATAAAAAAATAATTAATTAATTGCATTTGGATTTAAAATTTATCTTTTAGCGTTTTTATGGGTTGGATTACTTAGAATTTATAGGGTAGTAGGCGATCATTTAACAAGATATTAAATTATTTCAAATTACAACTATTTCTCTACTGCTAATATTTATCTCTCGCTTTATATTCAAACTTTGAGACACAGAAATCTCAAATATTGAACTTCTCAAAGAAACAAGAGGATAAAAATTTAAGGTAAGGAAAGATACTCCATTATTTTCCCTTTTATCCGTGTGCTCAATAAACAGAGTTAGCAAATAATGAAATGTACTACTTTCATCCGTATCCGCACTGATTTGTCGTTCCCTACTCATCAACGACATGTCATCCGATTTTGACATGTTCGCCGATACGTGGACGAAAATTCTAAACTAAATGTGTTTTTGTGAGCGTCATTAATTTGTGTTTTATATTTCATTTTTACTATTGACATTCTACCCTATATTATTGATCTTCCTTATTTTAAAGTAGTTATAATTTTAGCCTTTAGTTTTTTTTAATGTAATTGGTCCTCGGCCGTTTTAATCACAAATAAATAAATAATCGTCAGCTCTGCTTTTAATGATAAATTAGTGTGGATACGGACTGTACAGGACCAGCTGACTATCGAATCTACAAGGTGTTCGAATGACGGCTATATACCTACTTCGATCTCCAACGTCGAACTGTATCGTGTCACCCCTGTGTGAAATAAAATTTACAAGCCATATACACGGGCGTTTTTACTTCCGGACTCCCACTCATTACACGAATACCCCGTTACACGAATATTAAATATTATATGTACTTAATAATTTTTCAGTTCAACGGAAATTCAGTACGTACCACCGGAAGTTAAGTAGGTTGTGTACAACCTATTTAGGGTAATAGTACCTTCCACCGAATCGCAGAATTATTTGGGGTTATTCCCGTTGACCCCAAACAACAACGGGAAGTTTAGTCTATTTTCGATTAACAACGTTTTAAGCCACCTCGGGTCTAAATAAACTAGTTTATTATTTGTAATGTCTCTAATTTCCTTAAAACAAACACGTTCACGAATGTTTTCAACGAATTCCCAACTTCAAATATTTCATATTGTAAAAACGGGAATTTTCACGTACTGCACTATCGGTGAAGGCACCGACTAAGTTTCGACTCATTCCGAGAGTCTTCATCAGGGTGAGTGGTTGCGACTTTCTCCTTCCGCGTCGCGCCGTGCACTACGCGCTGCCGCACGTTGTGCGCGGTTATAAAGGCGCGCGAGTGGAGGGGGCGATTGTGTTCGTAGCGTTGTAGTAACTACTGGTGGTAGGGGTGCTACATCGTCTACGCTACTGCTCACGTCGATGCAATAACCTATTCCTGGAGGAGCCAGACAGGCTACGCTCACTGTGGCAATGTCAGATTCGACTCCCCCGTTATCATGCAGTCCATACAGACATGACTTCCAGGCGGGGGGTAAAGCCCATCCACGGTCTCTGTTAAAGTTTGGTAGACGACCTATCTCGATAGCTTCGCGGATCTTGCGAGGAACGAAAAACTTTTCTCTTGCCAAGACCCGGGCTTTATCAAAACGGATATAGTGCGTCGTACCAGTGACCAGCGAATGCTCTGCTATGGCGGAACTATTGATATCTAAGTTCTTCACAGCGCGTATGTGTTCGGTGAGCCTTGTAGAAATGTTGCGTTTTGTCTCGCCGATGTAGCATTTACCGCAGTCACAAGGAATCTTGTAGACACCGGGGACACCTAATGGGTCTCTATCCTTGGGAGAACGTAGCAATTGTCTCAATTGTGTCAGGGGTCGGAATATCGTTTTTATGCTGTACTTTCGACGTAAGACGTGCCCGATTTTATCTGTTATTCCCTTAACAAATGGTAAGTATGCTACAGCTCTCTCTACCGATGCCTTGCGTGACCTCATAGATGTGTTTGCGATCCGAAAACTTTGTCTCCAACCATAGCCGTTTCTCTCTAACACCTCTTTCACATGTGACAGTTCAGCATCCACGTATTGTGGGTCACACAACCTAAGAGCTCTATTTATTAGAGTGCGTGGTACAGAGGCGAGGTGTGCTGGATGGTGGTGAGAGTCAGCTCTAAGGTATCTGTCTGTATGTGTTGGTTTGCGGTATATCGAATGTGAGAAGCGTCCTGAAGTTTCTCGCTTGACCAACACATCTAGAAAAGGCAGAGTTTTGTTTTGTTCACGCTCCACAGTGAAACTGATTTTAGGGTGTCTGGTGTTCAAATGTGTAAGTAACGGTGTGATGTTATCTTTATGTATTATGGCAAACACGTCGTCTACATACCGCCACCAGTGTCTTGGCTTAAAAGGTACATTTTCCAGCGTTGTGGACTCAAACCACTCCATAAAAATGTTTGCGACTACCGGAGCTATAGGAGACCCCATCGCTACACCCTCCATTTGCAGAAAATAATCACCCCGCCACATAAAATAGCCACTAGACAAAAGAAACTCAATCACCTTCATGTACTCGATAGGTATTGAAGTAGGTAGCAATAATTCCTGAATTATAGTTATGGTGTCCGCTATCGGTACATTGGTGAACAGAGAAGTTACGTCGAAACTCACCATACATTCATCTTCCTGTATTACTATTCCATCCAACAGTTGTGTGAAGTGGGTGGAGTCTTTCACGTAGCTATCCGTTTTTCCTGTGAATGGAAGCAGTACATTCGCCATAAAGCGCGCTGTTTTGTACGTTGGTGAGTCTATCTGGCTTACTATGGGGCGAAGAGGCCAATTGGGTTTATGAATTTTAGGAAGGCCATAGATCTTTGGAGAAGTGGGATTCATGGGTCGTAATCGCTCATACAAGTCGTCAGAAGTTGCTTGAAGTAACTCCTTCAACTTTTTAGTTACTCTAGCTGTGGGATTGTAGGTGGCTCGTTTATAAGTTGTGGCGTCGTCCAGTAATTCCAGCATTTTCTGCTCATAAGCCGTTGTATCCACAATAACAGTTGCATTCCCTTTATCTGCTGGGAGCACCAGTACGTCCTGATTCTCCCGCAAACTCTTCAGGGCTTTCCATTCGGGCTTTGTGATATTGGGTTTAGGTAACTTGGCTTTCCGCACCATAGACGCAACATCTTGTCGTAAGCACTCAGCGTCGTGCGCAGGAATTTTGTTTCGCGAGATGGTTTCCTCGACGCTAGAAATGATCGCTTCAACTGGTACCTTATGCGGGGTGGGTGCAAAATTAAGACCTTTTGATAATACCATTTTTACATCATCTGACACCACTAGAGTTGATAAATTAATCACCGTTTTGTCATCATTAATGGGACAATTTGCCACGACTGGTTGCTTGTTTTTGTTTGTCAGACGCTCAAATTTGGAGTTATGGGTATTTGTTATCCTGATTCTCACTAACTCTGCCCTGTTGGCTGACATTGCATCCAGTGTATCCCATAGATCCGGTCTTAATACTCCAGACACTTGTTGGTGTAGGTCATACAATTCCTCTGATACAAACGCAATTTTCCGGTAATATTCTCGAATTACCCGCGAACACAATTTGTTATTAAAATCGTCAAAGACTTTTTGGTAGTCCCGAATGCACTTAACCGGCTTAACACGCATGTACTTTGGCACTACACCTGCTTCACTGCACTTAACCGTATAACTTAAGCCGCACTCGAGTTTGTTACGTTTTGTTCTAAGACTCGCGAACCGTTTAACTTTTTTAAGCCATACCTCCCCGTAGAGGTTAGCAATTTTATTCCAAAAACTATCGTGAACTTGACTATTCATATTGTAAAAACGGGAATTTTCACGTACTGCACTATCGGTGAAGGCACCGACTAAGTTTCGACTCATTCCGAGAGTCTTCATCAGGGTGAGTCACTGGTACGACGCACTATATCCGTTTTGATAAAGCCCGGGTCTTGGCAAGAGAAAAGTTTTTCGTTCCTCGCAAGATCCGCGAAGCTATCGAGATAGGTCGTCTACCAAACTTTAACAGAGACCGTGGATGGGCTTTACCCCCCGCCTGGAAGTCATGTCTGTATGGACTGCATGATAACGGGGGAGTCGAATCTGACATTGCCACAGTGAGCGTAGCCTGTCTGGCTCCTCCAGGAATAGGTTATTGCATCGACGTGAGCAGTAGCGTAGACGATGTAGCACCCCTACCACCAGTAGTTACTACAACGCTACGAACACAATCGCCCCCTCCACTCGCGCGCCTTTATAACCGCGCACAACGTGCGGCAGCGCGTAGTGCACGGCGCGACGCGGAAGGAGAAAGTCGCAACCACTCACCCTGATGAAGACTCTCGGAATGAGTCGAAACTTAGTCGGTGCCTTCACCGATAGTGCAGTACGTGAAAATTCCCGTTTTTACAATATGAATAGTCAAGTTCACGATAGTTTTTCAAATATTTCATTTTTTCAAGAGATCGCAAACTTTTTTTGATGTATGTATGTGAAATAATTGGAGTAACGATAAAATAAACATCACCATCATATACATTGTACGAACACAATGACTATCTGATCCCTCTATCCTTCCCAATCGGGTTAAGCCACGATTTAATTATAATCCACCCCTTCAAAGATTTCAATTACAGCTGCCGAAACGTGGATTTACTCAGACATTATCATTCACAAGACTGTTTTATCCATTTGCAAAAGGATAGATTACGGGAATTACTTTTACATGTAAAAGTTTGACGTTATTTTCTACAGTAATACCGCTATTAGAAATACCTGAAAGCTTACTTTCTCATGAAT
Source organism: Perizoma flavofasciatum (assembly GCA_958496245.1). Lineage (NCBI taxonomy): Eukaryota > Metazoa > Arthropoda > Insecta > Lepidoptera > Geometridae > Perizoma > Perizoma flavofasciatum. The sequence goes on from OY292423.1 coordinate 11,967,145, forward strand.
CTTAAAGTAACCCTAACCACCCTGTATTTAAATTAAAATTCATTACACGTACCTTAATTTTGTGATCTTCTTTGTCCTGCCCCGTTCCTATTTCATCTAGGGTTTGGCCTCCTAGTACTTCGGCACCTAGTTCTTCGGCTCATAGTACTTCAGCTCCTAGTACTTCAGCTCCTAGTACTTCGGCTCCTAGTACTTCGGCTCCTTGTACTTCGGCTCATAGTACTTCGACTCCTAGTTCTTTGGTTCATAGTACTTCGGCTCCTAGTACTTCGGCGCCAGGATGCTCCTGGGTTGTCATGTGTGCGATATTCAGGCCTTTCACATCCCTCTCGATATTAGACACGATGTAGACGGGGGTTTACTTCTGTCTTAGGTACAGCATAATAAAGACTTTACAGTCTTTACGGAGTAGTTGTCGCAATATATGGCCATACCAACTAATATAATAAATGCGAAAGTCTGTGTGTGTGTGTGTGTGAATGTTTGTTACCAGGTATCTCCGTAACTACTAAACCGATTTTGATGAAATTTGGAATGTCTGATCTGGAATAATACATAGGCTAATCTAATTTTCGAAAATCGACCCCTAAGGAGGTTAAATAGGGCGGTAAAGTTTGAAAATTGTTTGATTCGCTCAAAACTCTGTACAAATAAACTTTAATGTAAATAATGAAACACGTATTTTTTATTTTTTCAAAACTACCCTTTGGGGTTGTGCAATTGAGTTCTAAACTTTGTATAAATTGTAATCCTTCGTTCGATTCATTCAAAATATGGTGGAAATATGTAGTTTGAAGCCTGGAGACGGTCATATGCTACTTTTATTAACATACCACGCGGGCGAAGCCGCGGGCAACAACTAGTGACTAAAATAAAAAGATGTACGTTAGTTTTTTCCAAACGGCAAAACGATCACTTTCGTGCCTATTTCCTTCAATACCGTCCCAAAATAGGCTATCGATCCCTTCTTTGAGGCTTAAGGAAATGTGCCACTGCCAATAACTGGCATTTTGTAGACCCATAATTCATCCGCGAACTAGCGCCCGTATTTTGATTTATTGATGTCATAAGAACTGGTGGCGGTACGGAGCTAGTGATGCGAGAAGTGACAAAGTTCATGGTCTTGGAAAACGAACAATGTTAGATTCCTTTCTTTATAGATTGTCAAGACCTTTTATATGACAAAGAACCTCATAACTACCTGACTGCCAATTAGCAAAATCATCAATAGTTTACGAGACAAAACTGGCATTCCTATCTATATTTCTATGAATGTTAGTTTGTCTAACTATAACTACCAAAGCGTTTATTCTATCTTGATGAAACATAGATAAGTAGGTTGGTTACACTAATATAATTTTAAAGTTCGAATAAGGGCGGGTTTTCAAACTAGTATTCGTGAAAATCCATTCGTATCCGTACCCATAGAATCCGATAACATGAAACTTGTTACAGGATCAATACGGTTTATAATTCTCGCTCTGAGTCAGTTCCAGCATCTCTACATTATCGTTGCCTACAAATGGTTCATTTTACGTTCAGTAAGCCAAGCGTGGGAAGCTCCGGGAACGAGCATTATCTGTCTTTTGACCTGACCGACAATTTGATAATGAACACGGTTACGGAGCTTAGAATCCTAAAGCAGTCTTACCCATGCTAATATTACAGTTTTTATTACAAAACTTTACTTTAGCAATGCTTTAAAGGATAATAGATAGAACAGAAACCACTTTATTAGACACCAAATAATATTTCAGCTTAGATAAGTACTACGAACTTTGTCAATGTTGTACAATGGGTGGTCTTATCGCTAATTAGCTATATCTACCAGCCAACCTTTAGATGGAACGGACTGTACAATAGATTTCAAGTGGTGTGCCACATATGTACTATTAGTGCCTACTCCCTGTAACGTACCAAAACACCCAGACCCAGAATAAATATCTGTAGAAAATCTGGGGGGGGGGGCAAATTTCTTTAGTCACCCCTTCAATCTCCAGCCCTGGCTTGATAGTTGGGTATGTGATTTTAGGGGGGCATTTGGACCCTCCGAACCCCACTTCCGCGGCTGCTGACTTTAACTAAAATAAATAAAGTGCATAGTCAAAAAGTCAAATAGAAAGTTATGCGTTCTTCCTTTTTTAATGCAAAGAGAACAACATAGGGAATTTCATACACTTTATGAAGTGTATGAACTCTGATAGTGCCAGAGTGAATAGTAAGTTGTAAAACGTAATAGCTGTGTGTAAATTTGCTGTGTCTTTTCGTTTAGGATTAACCAAATAAATCCACTTCTGATTAATGTCGGGTGGCCTACTTTACGACCTATGTACTCGATTCTTAATAGAATGCATAACTTTTTTATGCGTTTAATCAACTTAGACATGTTTTATCGCTTTGATTAATTTTATTAATGAATCTATTTACATTCATTGACTGTTCCTGCGCCACAAATATTCGAAACATAGGTCGGCCAAGTTTAAAAGGTTATTCTGTAACTGCCTCTATAAAAAACTCTTTACAATCCGCTACTGTGCTCAGTCTGAAGCGAGAAATATATTGTCTGGGTCGCTATGGTTCGCCTTTTTGTAGATGAAACCATGCTCACCCAGACAAAATTACGCATTCCGAATTCTGTGTGGATGGTAGTGCCAACCTCCCAAGGAGAGCAGAGCATATTCGCGTAACCATAACAGAAACTGAATTATAGGAGCAGCGCGACGCGTACGTGGTCAATCACGTGCTCTGACAGTAGACGATCGCTCGAACGAGCCTATATGCTTCAACAATGTTTGTCTCACTCTTATTCTTACAAATATGACAGGCATTTATGTCAGATATGGACAAAATAATTTTGGCTTAGATACAGTCTTTTTAGCCCGTGTTCATTTAAAATTTTCGAAGCGGCGCGAGGCAAACGTCGTGTGAACACAGTCTAGAAAGAAAGAAATAATATTTTTATTTGAACCCAAAGACACGAAAATATCTGGTAAAGAGTACTGGGAATTACTGGGAAGTCTAGAGGCGCGGCAAAGGGCGGCGCGGTGACGGCATCGTCACCCAAAGCTTTAAGATAATTCATATCAAAGCTTCCATTTTCTACGTTTCAAAAGACAGAATTGTAGTAAAGTGATATGCGATGCTTTATCATTTGGCTTTTTCATTATCAACTCACGTCAAGAGCCATGTCAGCCAATCCTATCAACCCTATTCAGGATTTGGCACCTGCTTTATATGTATTGCTTGTCCTAGAAGCCAATCATGCTGAGTCATAAGGCAACATAGTATCGAATTCTCAGAATAATAATCATCACTCTGACATGAGAGTAAAATTAAATACCACAATAATAATATTATACTAATTTTAATTTTGGTAAACCGATTCAATCGTTTTTTTGCGTTGCGACTATTTTAGTTCCGTTTCAAGACTTTGCTATAGTGACACTATGAAAACCCAAGGTTAAGTTACTGACTACCTAACAAGTTAATGTACCACTAAGCATCGTGAAATAAACAGTGGTTAAAATTAAGATTTCGCTTGTCTTGTATTCTTTTTACCTAAAATTATGTGTTGAGAATGTTTTTCTCTACGAATCGTAAATTCTTTACCAGCCTGAAATGTTATTTCTGTGAGAGGTTTTTAATCAAATGCATTTTAGTCCCATCCTAGTGGCATATTAATGGAATGGAACTTAATATGGCTTCTGCTGATATTCAATGCTATTTATTCAACAAAAAACTGAGCCCGAAAAGGTAGCGTTGGAATAGCTTTCTCTCTCTTCTTTAGGAACTCAAAGGGCAGAAACGGAACACGTATAACATTCATAATATTTTGCAGTACATGTTCTACCACAATTTACAAAGTATCATTTTGCACTTCCATTTTGCATAAAGTTTTTAAAGCCGCCTGTTTTTCATTTCCTAAGTTAGACAAAGATTTCAGAAGCCTATAACTTTTGTCGCAGTACAGTAAAGACGTGAGGGCGGTTCTTATCACGCGGGCAATCAACACTTTATGATTCGCAATACAACTGCAGACGGCAGCCGGCAATGTAGCTAACCACTTTCACTTAGCCACTGATTAATGAACAGTTAAAACGACTTTCTGTGGTCTGCGGTTGCTATTGGTCGCTGCCGCCACCTTCGGGATCATAACTCTGACGTATCACGGAGTAATGTCTGTTGAAATGTCAGAAATGTGGACCCGTCTTAAAACGACAAGTCGATAAAAATATTCTAAGCGAATCTAGTAATCAATAGGTACTGTCCTAATTGGAACATGGGCACGAATTGAACTAGATTGCGCAGGTAAACTAAACCAGTAAAAATCCAATCTGATCCGACTCGCTCGTATTTTACAATAACCCAGTTTCCAGAAAAATCGAGATTACAGGAATTCGGACGCTTGCCCTGAGGGTATCTACTATTATTCGAATTCCATTTCATCAAATTCTCTGATTGATATCTCGGATTTATAAATTTAATTAAGCTTGTTTTTATATGAAATACCTGAAATTAAAAGAAAAATAATACTGCAATATTTGCAAACGATTTATACTTTTACATAGATTACTAATAATAAAGCTGAAGAGTTTTTTTTTAAGTCTGATCGCGCTAAATAAAACTACATCTCTGGGACTACCATTTGGATTTATAATATTATTTTTATGCCAATTCATGTGAAAGTTTATAGGCTATCTAACATCACACTACGACCTATACCTATATCCGAGAAAAAGAAGTTATGGCGCGGTCGGCTGAGGGCCGAGGGTGGCAGTGACACAGCAGCTAGTAGGTATATATTTTGATACGAACTTATAAAAGTTAAAACGTCTGTTATATATAGATTCATAAAGCATCGTATAAAAATCTACAGTTCAATCCAATATTAACTTTGTCTTTAAATAACTTACCTATAACTTACCTATTTATGGTTTAGGAGAGCGTCGATCGATTACCAAGTTTCGAAGTGGCACAATATATTATTGACTTTGGATATGTGGGTGGAAATAAATAAATTATTATGTTACGAAACGAATACCTCTATCATAAAGCGAGCGTGGGACAATTGGAATTTGGGCGACCCTGGCAAATATAGTCTGACCAAATTGAATATTTTCTGGCCGTAAAAAATAAGTACCTATGAAAGCAACAAACTAAGAAGCATTCTCATCATTCTCATCAATGAAAAACGGTATTTCGGTCAAAAATATGAACAAAAGCTACAATCTAAGAAGTATTCTTCTTTTTTAATATTTGTACTCGTAGGACTGAGATATAAAATTAATATGGAAGACCCTTGAAGTAGACGCTACCAAAAAAATCATTTAAATTTATTCACAATTATAGCGAAGATATAGCGTAACGTACACACAAAAAAAACGTACAAGCGAATTAAAAACCTTTTTTAAGAAAAAAATCGCCTACATAAAAATATTCGGCTATTCGTTATTCCCCTTAGATAATGTTTTTATTTTTACGGGGAAAATAACAATTCCTCAGGAATAAAACTTTTATGGTACTACCTCAGGATCGTTCTCTATATAACAAAATAATCATCAAAATCGGTTAACAATTAGCGTAGATATCAAGTCGGTTAAAATCATCTACGTGCCGGCGGGCAGCGCCAGTTTGAAAACAACAAGTTTTTACATAAATTTAAAAACCAGACGTGTTTTACATTATTTATGATGTAAAACACATCTGGGTTCACAAATCACTAGGGAGCTTGTAATAGATTACAACGCCCTCTAGTGATTTGTGGCCATAAACTCGCATTTCAATCTGATATTCAGTCTCCGACATAAATGATAACAGACAAACTAACTCACAAACAAAGAACCTCTTAAGGCAAACGCATATCGAGCTCCTTACGTAATGGATAAAAAACCAAACCTTCCATCCTAATAAGTAAATTCGGTAAGATAGTTTTTGTTTAGTTCACATATTTTCTTCAATTCACTTAACAACTTATGATCACAATTTGTATTCAAGTAGGTTACATTATGGACTATCCCCAAGTAGTAACAGTGACCTAATTTATGGACCCCGGAGGTATTAAACGGAACTATGAGTTATCGCTCCTGAGGGTACTAGACAAATACCTCACGCTTAGTTTTCCTTTCACGCTAGCGCAAATTTGTTAAGATAAAACTTGGTAGCAATCACGTTAAATTTCCACAGCAAATGTAATTTCCATACAATTCATTTTTTCCGCAGGCGTTAACGCCAACGGAAAGTGGTAATTGTCTAGACACTCTGGGCCCACAATCGTTAGCGATTGTGGGTACATGTTTGAAGTAGAACGATTGGGAAAACTTACACAGTATAGCAATTTTCTTAAAAGCTTTGTAGAGTTTCACGACCGTCAGCAGTAAAAAGTCCACTGTTGAACATAAGCCGCTCTTAATAGAATGCCATGACGAACGATCTTGAGCTACTTCTGTCCACTGACTTCCCGTAACAGTTCAAATGTCATCAGTTCATCGATCGGGCGGGTGGCCTTCTTACACTGCGCCCTCCAGTTCGTGGTTGCGACTCAAGAAGCTTTTCTCCCAACGGTAATCCTATAGAGTAGGTACAAAAAGCCTCTTAGTTTTAGCTACGATTTCACTAATACTTATAAAGATTCCAGGCGTCAGCTTTATTTTCTAAATGGATAAAGGGAATAATAATAAAAGTTCATTTTTATTAAGCAATACAGTAAAGTACTTGTACAAATACAGGGCCCATAGGATAAAATCTTAAAACTAAGAGACTTATAATAACATAAAAGACAAACTTATTTAACTAGCATATTATGACTGCGACGCGGCCGCGACTGGGTTCGGTAACCGATCGTGCCAGTGTAACCGAAACGTCGATAGACGATTTCCTTAGGCTACAGATCTTCCCTCATGAAGGTCGACATGGTTTTCAGTCGGTATTCTAACTACAAAGAAGTTGAAATCACCTTGAGGCGTGAGTCCAAGCGACTTAAGTACGTATATGACGGTTCCAAGTAGAAAATGGACAAAGAAGCCTTTGTGAATTATGAATCGATTGCGTCATGCTACTGTATGAAAACAAGGAATGACTATTTTCGTATGTGATATATCTATCTCTACGAGAACGACCTTGAATAGCTATCTACGACGTAAGAGATGCAGCTTCGATTCCCGCTTTGTGATAAAACTTTACATGTTTTGCAGATGTTTGTTTCGGGTCCAGACCCTTACACCCATAAGGTGTAAGGCGCCGTCTCCACGAGCGGGAGAATCGCGACGAACTCGCGCTTCTATCGTCGGGTAGTCTCCACGAACGAGCGATTATTCCGCCAACGTATCGTCGCGACTCGTAACAGAATCGCTGCTTGTCCGCGACGACTCGTTGTTTGATATCTTTGTTGAAAGAGTTCAGTTACGTGCCAGACGAGAGCGAAATAAGTAGTGTCTCCATAATTAATAAAACAATTATTTATTATGGATGTAGTATTGTGGGGTGATAACGATAATTTTACCGCGATTCACACGCTCATGGAGACGGGGCCTTACGGTACCACTGTACTCCTAACTCCTGATACTCCCACGACACAGGGAATTTTAGTGTGGAGTCAAAAGTATGTATCGGTGAATTTATGTTTTAACAATATGAAAAATTATGTCTGTTAAGTTTTTTTTTAAGTTATGTAAGTAAATAAGCAACGGTAGTTTGTTGCACGACGCACAGTGATGTGGTAGGTAGCATGGTCCTTATAGTTTCTAGTTGGGAACCAAGAAACCCTATTTTGGAAGATATTTTTTTTTTACAAAAAGCAGCATGCTGACTCGAAGGTATAATGGTAGGTAATCTCTTTATTTCTCTGTCAACTTGACTACCACTTAATGGCCTATTACTGTCTGCGATGGGACAAGGGTCTAGGGTTGGGCCCTAAAGCGATTTATGGGAATCGGAATGCTCGAATGGCGTATCCTTATTTATATTATCACTGATTACTGATAAATCCACAGATTTTTTTAAAGGGATTTCTTGAAATTGTAAGGGCTAAGATAAGAACGATGAATTGCAGGCTTCTTTTTTGAAGAAAATCACTTTATAAATTATTTTTATTTTAAGATTGGAAGCGCGCCCTAGATCATCTTCAGCCTGTATATGAGCCCAGTGCTGGATATAATAGATTAATGCCATGACGAACGATTTTGGTTAGATTTTCTATGATGTTACAGTATCTTTTAATCAGTTAATAGATATCACGCTTTTAATTATTATTATATTTTGTGATAGTTAAGGACGAGTGAAGCATGTCTTTTGCATCTGTTTTAAGCAGATAGTTGGTATTCACGTAACCTCAAAAAAATGGTTGGTGCAGGCCTGAATCACAGGCCTGTAGCATAGCTCACCTTTGTACCTATGTGAATTGAAAAATGTAACAAAATAGTTGGATGCCCACTACAGAATCTACAACGGTCCCAAAGATCCAAAGATCTACAAAGAGTCGGCCTGACTACTTATTAGAATGAGTTTTGTATCATCGTCTACTTGATGAAATATACAAAAAAGTCGGTCTACGTTAATGTACTGAAATTTTTATTTTCTTAAGTACCTACCACTTATCAGTTTTGAAGCTTTAAGAATAGTTTAAAAGGTTTGCAAGTTTTTCAACTGAAGTGCCATTAAGTGTTGTATTGGATGGTTCTTATTTTGTTATTCTTAAATTGCCACTTTTTATGGTAAATTAACATTCTTTGTTGCAAACAAATTTTTGAAGCGGCCAAACTCCTGAAGCTTCTCGTGCTATATTAACCACCTTTTTTCTGGTGACGTGAGAAAAATCTGCTACCGCCATTCTAAGGCTCTCAGACTCGAGAACCCCCCTTCCCCTCTTGATATTGGCCTTGATACATGTCAAGGGGGTCCGACGCGCCGATGCCCCTCTTGCATAATACCCTTGCACGTCCCGGGAGGAGCTGGTGCTAGCGGGCGGCACAAGCCACGAAATACCGCCGCCCTCCCAAGGCGCACTTGGACTAAATAGATTAACATGTTCTAGGTCGAGCTGACGGCTGCCGACTATACATCTTACCTGAAACTATGCACACAGCCTGCTAGAACAAGAAAAAAGCCTTTATAAATCCTGCTAAGCTGCGCCCTGGCAACATGTATTCATTTTATGTTATTTTTATCCTCTTTCTCCCATTCATGGCCCTTCCTGGCTTAAGCAATCAATTACACCCACAATTATAAATAAATAAATACTGAAGATTCTATATGATCCTTGTGATTTCAATGAATAAAAACCTGTAGACTTTGATAGGTGCAGTAGTTTGGTAACAAGCTTGTAATTTGTATTTAGAACGTGGTAAGCCCTTGGTAAATCCAACAGCCAATACCACTGTAAAGTATACAATAACAACGGATACACCGTAACACGGTGATCGGTTAATAATGGCGCGGATGTTGCGGCGCACGGCACGTTTGACCCCGATAGGTAATCTACTTCATGTACGTCCTATTAAGTGTAAACTGGCCATGTTATTGGATACCTTTACTGAGATTGATAGTGAGCTGAGATAAAATTAGCTTGCCCGCTAACGTAGACCTTCTCAAAGTTAGCAAGCAAGTTGGGACCGATCTCTTCAATAGTAAAAATGACGGTAAAATAAGAAAGATTATGTTTTATTAAACGAAATGTTTATTCTGATATATGCAACACTAAATTTAGGTATGTTTGGTCTCCTAACTTCGCTCTTTCATGTAACTCCATAGTTATGTAGAGGTATGATAATAGTAGTAGATATTATAAACGCGAAAGTTTGTGAGGGTGGATGTTTGTTTTTGCTTCACGCAAAAACTACTGAACGGATTTTGATGAAACTTTACAGTAATACAGAACAACACATAGGCTACTTTTTATCCTGGTACCACGCAGATTATACCGTGGGCAGAGACTAGTCCTACTACTAATATAAACGCGAAAGTTTGTGAGGATGGATGTTTGTTATTCTTTCACACAAAAACTACTGAACGGATTTTGATGAACTTTACAGTAAACTTTATAGTAAGGGTATGAGCTTATATAGGCTACTTTTTATACGAGTACCACGTGGGCGAAGCCGTGGCCAGAGGCTAGTAGTACATAAATAAACAGGCACATACTTAGGTAGTCCTAAGCCAAGACTAGAATTCCTTGTGTTGTGGGTACAGATGTTCATGTTTGTTGTATTACATGCATTTTGCACAATGTTTTAGCTTGTGTAAGCTCAAGAGCAACCCCTTTCGAGCGGGACGCGGTTCGGGAGTGCTTATTGAATTTACTTCAGCTGCTGGCAGCAAGTACCATCAGCATGGCAACTGAACGCAAAGTAAAACGCAAATCACGGCTGAGTGGACTTCTTGAGATGGAACAACTGTAAAGAACTACTAGAACCATGGTACAATAACCCGGAACAAATATGTGCAGAAAATGCAAACATTTTGTCCCGCAGCGGGAATCAGTGATCAGTGAATCAGTTCAGGGAAAAGAGATTACCTACTTACGAAACTTTGTTACTTACGGAACTTGGGCTGCGTTTGGAAAACTACGTGGAGTCTTCTCGTCATCCATACCGCAATGCTTGAAAACGAAAGTTTTCAATCAGTGTGTCCTACCCGTCATGACCTACGGAGCTGAGACGTGGACACTCACGATAGGGCTGTTCCACCAGTTCAAAGTCGCTCAGCGAGCTATGGAAAGAGCTATGCTCGGAGTCTCTCTGAAGGATAGGATTCGAAACGAATACATCCGTCAGAGAACCAAAGTTATCGACATAGCTCAACGAATTAGCAAGCTGAAGTGGCAGTGGGCCGGTCATATCTCGCGAAGAACCGATAACCGCTGGGGTAAACGTGTTCTTGAGTGGAGACCGCGACGCGGCAAACGTAGTGTAGGACGCCCTCCGGCCAGGTGGGATGACGATCTGCGAAAGACTGCAGGCAGATGCTGGATGCGGCAAGCTGCAGACAGGGCGCTATGCCGCTCATTAGGGGAGGCCTATGTCTAATATAGGCTAATGATGATGATGATGATGACTTACGAAACTTAAAATCTTGTAATAGTTACCTAGTATTATTCATGTAGGTTTTTTTCCAAAAGCAATTATTATTGATCGATGACATCATTGCAGAAACCACTATAAAATAATAATATGTTTTAGCAACTTTATTCTATGTGAAAATAGTGGAATTATACTATACTGGTGATGATTGATGAATAATTTTAAATTTTTCTTTCAGTTGGGTTTCATGGCAGATAAGTATTGATTATTTTCAAACTAACTTGACATTTGCTTAGCTAGGAAAATACTTACTTGTCATGTAACTTTCTCGTAAAACAGACACCGGAAATACTTTTTCTAACCAAATAAGAAATCAAATGATGTCTTTTAACGTGTAACGTAGGAAATTCATCTTTATTCCCTTAACGTTCAATACAATTTGGCTAGAGAATGAATAAGAACGTCTTGTAAAAGCAAGCAAAGGAAATTAAATATTTTGGACTCGGAAGCTTTTCAGTAAAATCTCTGATAAGATTTAATTAAAATACGTATGGGATGTCTGTAAAATGAATGAATAGACTTTTCATATATATATATTGGATTCCAGCTATATATAGATCGAAAAAAAATATTGTACATAAAAGTAGTATAGATACGAATTTACAGCTAAAAAGCATTCTCTTCCAGATTTGTGTAATGTGGAAAAAACATAATATCGGTAGTGCAAATAACGGGTAAATTAAAAATAATAATAAGTAATGTATAACTAACGCAAATACATTATCAGATTATTAGTTGTAATTAAATATTAGGGGTACAATTATGTAAATCCTACTAATATTATTATAAACGTAAAAGTTTGTGAGGATGTTTGTTCCTCTTTCATGCAAAAACTAATGAACACATTTTGATAAAACTTACAGTAATATAGATTATACATCAGAATAACACATAGGCTACTTTTTATGCGGGTAGGTACCACGCGGGCGAAGCCGTGGCAGAAGCTAGTAATATATATAATAATATACAAAATATATATTGCTACATTCATAAATGCCCAAAAGGCAAATTACTCATTCTTTGTCTTCACGAAGGAAGTGCTATGAGCTCGTATTGTTGTCAAAATTATCACTTCTGGATGGTTTCTTATTATTTACTATACTGTTCATAATAATTTATAAGACTTTAAATGTCAAAATACCGACTTCCCACGTGTTTACGTTATTTCGCTCACTAGGGATTACACTCTTTCGAATAAAAAACTAAAGTAAAATTGCCATCAAAAAATATTTCGGCTAGTCGTGATTTTATAAGATGATGATGTTTTACGGAAAGAAAAAACAATCCCTCAGGAATAAAACTTTTATGGGACCACTTCGGGATCATTCTCTATACAACAACTAATATCAAATAACTAACACAAACGATAAAAAAGCATACAGCCAAATTGAGAACCTTCTCCTTTTATGAAGTCGGTTAAAAGTACTCCTCACATTGAAAACTTCAGAGCGAGAAGCGTTGTCGTTTCACGTTCCATTAGAATGTCCCGCGTGACAATTTAGTTACAAAGTTAGATATGTTGCTTTTAGCATTTTCCGCTGTAGCCTAAAAGGAAACTTGAATTTTCAATACACGGCGAAAAGACTACACTGTGGTTTGCGGTTACGCCATATCTATAAGTTTTAATTAAATAATACAGTCTTTTCTTGCAATAACGCCATGGCGGCTATTTCCACTTTTAACAAAAAAGTTTATTTAAGTATATTGAATTGTTTTAATATTACTTCGCTGATAAGGATAGATAAGTGACTCGCCTGCATGGAGTACATCTCAAAGTAACCCATAGAGATTGTACCAGATCTCCAATAAGTTAGGGTTACCATCAGACGGATTTAATGATAACTTTAGAAGAGTATGAGCCTTGTAAATTCAGTATCGCAACAGCACGTTTTCATCATCATCATCAGCCTATATTAGTCTACTGCTGGGCATAGGCCTCCCCTAATGAGCGCCATAGCGCCCCGTCTTCAGCTTGCCGCATCCAGCATCTGCCTGCAGTCTTTCGCAGATCGTCATCCCACTTGGCCGGTGGGCGTCCTACACTACGTTTGCCGAGTCGCGATCTCCACTCTAGAACACGTTTACCCCAGCGGTTATCGGTTCTTCGCGAGATATGACTGGCCCACTGCCACTTCAGCTTGCTAGTTCTTTGAGCTATGTCGATAACTGGTTATCTAATGGAAGTATTCGTTACGAATCCTATCCTTTAGAGAGACTCCGAGCATAGCTCTCAACCCTATCGTGAGTGTCCACGTCTCAGCTCCGTAGGTCATGACGGGTAGGACGCACTGATTGGAAACTTTCGTTTTTAAGCATTGCGGTATGGATGACGAGAAGACTGCACGTAGTTTTCCAAACGCTGCCACAGCACGTCTTACGTCTTTATAATAAACTAGCTATTGCCGGTACCCGGATAAAAAGTAACCGATGAAAAGTAGCACTAACCGTCAAATTAGCGTTCGTAAGAAACACATTCGCTCGACCGTTTTTTCGTCGACGAAATTTACCTCTTTATAATATCAATATATTAGTGTAGATAAATAAATAGATAATCGCCCACATGAATCATACATAGCCCTGGCACCACAGTAGGATTCCATGTGTCATCGATATCAGGAACTAAAAGTACCGTGGTACCAACACACCCAGACCCGGCACAAATATCTGTAGAACATGCAAATATTTGTCCGGCAGCGGGAATCGAACCCGCACCTCTTGCATCACAGCTGACTAAGCGACACACCATCGAGGTCTTCAAACCTTAGTCACGTTATATCTATTTTTTTAAAGTACAGAATGAAGAGATTTAAGTAGGTAACGACAATACATTTTTTTATATTTAATACAGAAAATGACAAGAAGCCGAAAGTTAGGCTTGCTGAAGTTTCGGACACAATATCTTCGGACACTTTGTCCGAACTGACACTATTAATTTAAATTAATTATTTACTTACGTACCATCAAAATATTGAAACTGTTTTGTACAATCAGTTAGAAAAGTTTTAAAATATATTATATTACATACTAAGAGAAAAAGCATTACCTCTGTGGCGCAGTGGGCGAAGGCCCACCTGAGACCCAGAAGGTAACGCGTTTGATTCCCGCCGCGGGACAATGTTTGTATGAGCTGCAAATATTTGTCTCGCGTCTGGGTATTATCTATATATAATATGTATGTATTTACAAAAAAAAAGTATATAAGTAGTTTGATAGTCTGAAGCTCTGCTTAGTTTGGGACTAGATGATGCTGTGTGAAAAATGACCAGCATTATTTATTTATTTATTAATTACTAGTTGTTTCCCGCGGCTTCGCCCGCGTGCTACTTTTATTAATAAAAGTAGCATATGACCTTCTCCAGGCTTCAAACTATGTCCACCAACTTTTGAATGAATTGAACCAAGGATTACAATTTATACAAAGTTTAGAACTCAATTGCACACCCCCAAAGGGTAGTTTTGAAAAAATAAAAATACGTGTTTAATTATTTACTTTAAAGTATACTTGTACAGAGTTTTGAGCGAATATTTTTTTTTATAGAAACTTTACCGCCTTATTTAACCGCCTTAGGGTTCGATTTTCGAAAATTAGCCTATGTGTTATTCCAAATCCTAAACTATCTACATTCCAAATTTCATCAAAATCGGTTTAGTAGTTACGGAGATACGTGGTAACAAACATTCACACACACACACAAACTTTCGCATTTATTATATTATAGTAGGATTTAGTTTTATAGGCTTCGCACAACAGTCTTCAATACGGAGTAATCCACTTATTTGTGAGATAAATTACTTCGGCATAATTAGAAGTTATAGGGTCTCTTGAGGATAATTATTACTCATTTATATTATCCGATCCAGTAAATACCCTTATTATTTTATTCCTCAAATTGTCTTATATGAGAGAATATTAATTTTATGATATTAGCAACGAATAGGCTAGGGAAGTTAAAGCCGAATAAATATTTAAATGCATAAAAACTCACAACTGTACGCCCATGATGGACATCCTCAGATACATACTCAGTGTGTAAATCTTTGAGGATGTTTGGCACATGGTCGCGATTTGGCAAGTATTTAGCATTCCACGTGACAGGTTACAAGCCCATCACTGAATATTGGAACATTAGGTTTTTTATTTTTGTTTAAGGGCATGCCGCTGTACTAGATATGTCTTTCTTCACCGTTTGAGCACGGACATAAAGTTCGAACCAACAACCTCCGGATCAGAAGTCGGCGTACCGTCCAAAAGGCCTACACGGTTCCTTTAAAATTAAATAATAAATAAATAAATAAATAATGCTGGACAATCCACACAGCATCATCTAGCCCCAAGCTAAGCAGAGCTTGTGTTATGGGTACTAGATGACTGATATACTTAATACAATACATTACATTGATAGATATTTTTTTATTATACATAGAAAATACCCAGAACACCCGGAACAAATATTTGCAGATCGTACAAACATTTGTCCCAGGGCGGGAATCGAACCCGCAACCTCCTGTGTCGCAGGCGGACCTTCGCCCACCGTGCCACATCGGTCGTCAATTGATTATCTACCTTTACATAATCTGTTTGTTAAAACTGTGCAAGCGTCATCTCAAAATGATTCAGTAGGTACATCTGTAAATCACTATTTTACCAATATTGTTTTATAGATTTACTACTATGGTTAAAATAATGCCCTATTTTAGGTAGTATAAAAAAGAGAGTGTGTGAAACAGAGAGAGAAGAAATGACTGATGCAAAAATTAAGCTTGAATATGTATGACATGGCTGGTAATATATTGGTGAAACCATTTTAAACCATGCATTAGTGATTCAATATTAAGCTAATTTGAACGTGTTTGTTTTAGGGTATGGGGGTTGTCATACCATTGTTTCTTAATAAATAATAATCCCCAATAAATAATTATAACAGCGCGTTAAGAGAGCAGTTTGGAACGGATAATATATCTTCAATCGCTTCACATTGCTCTATTTACACGTGTTCCTAACTCTTTCAAAGTGACACCACACAGTCATACTTCTCAAAGCACTCAACTCCAAAATGCCGCAATTTGACATTTCACATTCAATTGACATTCCGCCGGTATATATTTATTAATCTAATATATAATTGTTACACTCGTAACATTAATTTTATAAAATAATTTAAAATAAAATAAATACAGAGCACATATACAGCTGTATTTTAATTATTTCTGATGGTACTTGCCATATTAGTAAATTTTCCAAATTGTGATCTTTCTATATACCTGTCAATTGACGTAACCAAGTGTAATTTTATAGGTCCCTATGGTTCGAAATAAATGTATACTGAATACTGCATTTCTCTAAAAGTAACGACACTACTTCTACTTAAATCAAATGTCTGGCAGCCCTACTTGAGACCTCCCCAAGGACCTTAAATTTCTGTTCTGTTTAATTAAGTCAAAATTTTCTTGAACAAGTCGACAGCTGCTTGATACAAATTAATGCATTTTTCGTGACGTCTGTACTTTATTCAAATTGAGTCGTGAAATGTTTCGTCGTTGTTATTAAAAGAACTTGGAAGAAAATAACTGTATGTGAATGATATTTTGCAAAGTTCAACAACTGCGGGCGGTTTAGTCCATTATTTCCATTCATTTTGTAGGAGACAGAAAGTAAATATACATTTTAAAAGGTATATTTTTCATCACGTAGCACTTCTACTGGCAGCTTAGAAGTTTGAAGACGTTTTAGCCGCGGGGAGTTTTAGATGTAATGATTTTAAGAAAAAATACATTTATTTACTTATTTAAACTGACGAGTCCGGTCTTCACTAAATTCAGGGCCCGGTCAAACTGCCGCAGTGGCGGTGGCGAACAAAGGGAAATGGTTGTCAAAGTTTGCATGAATATTCTGAATACCACTGCCACCGCATTATATTGACCAGGGTCTAGACAAATACCTCACGCTTAGTTTTCCTTTCACGCTAACGAAATTTTGTCAAGGAAAAATTTGACAGAAGTTACGTGAGATTTCCACAGCTAAAGTAATTTTCATAAAATTCAATCTTTCCGCAGACGTCAACAGTTGGCGCGATCTTAACGCCAACAAAAAGTGGTATTTTCTAGACATCCAGGCCTTAATAGAATAGAATGTGAATAGAATCTGTAATAAAACGGCTGTAGATTAAATCAGCTGTATTGTAGTAAAGTTAAAACTTCCTCATTTTACAAATTATTATTATCTTTGAAACTTTCAGATTTTCATTGCTACTTACTGCTTCGTAATCTTTCTGCTTCGTAACTATCAATATTGAGTATCGTAAAATAATATTCGAAATATTTTTAAAGAATAGAACAATAAATATTCACTAGTTTCACAGCTTTATATTACGAGATTACTTTGAGGCTTTTTGGGTTGATACTCTAGGTCCGTGGGGAACCGGGCCCTTTGTGTATTCAAAATTATTTCAGGGTGACTGTCCAAGCAACGCGTTACCAGAGAGACAGCTTTTATCTAGGTCAGCGCATTGTCATGCGGCGTAGCAATGCAGCCAGCATTTTGGGAACGCTTTCATCTAGTAGTGATCTGGATCAGTTTACCTCTTGTCTATAGATCGTTTGCGACGGTATTTAGATAGCTATTTCATCGGCTAGCTTCGGCTGTTCATCTATAAAGAAAGAAAGAAAGAAAGAAAACATTTATTTAGCTCGATATAAAATAAAAATATCTACAACAAATTTTGGAAGTTAGGATGGTGGGATAATTTATGAGAATAATAATAATAATTTATAAGTTAGAACAGCCTACTTATAAGTATAACTGAAACAGAAATGCCCCACGCACCTTACTGCCTAATCTATCTACCTAGACAGTTCAATGTCGCACCAAAAAGGTATCAGGTCAGCATAATTCTAGGTAGGTGGCTACCTACTTAGCGCTGGTATTCTGCTGACCCTGCGCAGTGACGTCACAGACGCCAGAAGCAAACACTACTCTCAAGAGATGAAATGTGTATTATATGTATATTTTTTTAAAACAGTATTTACTGTATATTATCTACTATGTTCTATATTTTTAGTACTACTTGTACATAGTTGAATGAGTACTATGTAATATAGTAGTATGGTTATTCTTAGTACTAATTTGTCGAAAAATCAGATTTTCATGCCACCTTCTGCGGAAACTTGTATCGAAACAAAACTTGTTATCTTAAAAAAAAAATATGCTAGATAAATAAGTATAGCCCTTACTCTGTATAAAAGTATTGTCCGAGATTTTGTAAATCTATAATTTCAAAAGAAACTCCAAAAATGTACAGCCTTCCAGCCTGTATAGGTTGACTGACGGACAAAATAACAAACAAATAAAACCTCTATTCAGACCGAGGATGGAATCCTAAAAGGTATGTACTATGTATGTATAAAAAGAAAATTTCAGGACCGGATCAAGAGTGTCCTTTTCCGTAGCACACTTGTGGGTTCGCAGTGTGATTAAATTAAGGACGGCAGCGGGCCCAAGGACAGATAACGTTTTTCTTGCTTAGTACATACAAAAATACCTGCACGATTTACGAGTTTGGTACATCATACCTTATTTTACTTCCTTCTTCACGCAAAAACTACTGAACGGATTTTGATGAAACTTTACAGTAATATAGCTTATACATCAGAATAACACAAAGGCTACTTTTTATCCGGGTACCACGTGGGCGAAACCGTGGGCAGAAGCTAGTAATATTATAAACGTGAAAGTTTGTGAGGATGGATGTTTGTTACTCTTTCACGCAAAAACTACTGAACGGATTTTAATGAATACAGACATTAAACAGACATTAGACAATTAGACATTAATGACAGATAACGTTTTTCTTGCTACAAAAAAGTACATACAAAATTACCTGCATATTTTACGAGTATGGTACATCATACCTTATTTTACTACTTAAGTCCTACTAGATACATACATATGAGTATATATACTCACACCTATTTCCCGGAGGGGAAGGCAGAGACCATAGATTACCCCATGCTATGATCCGAATATTCCTCTTTTGCTGCATTTACTCTCATCGCATTCTTCATGCATGCTCGCCTGTTAAGGGGACTCTTGACCTGACTTTTCACCTACTATTATGTATACTACCCTGAAAAGGGATTGTACTGAGTAATTTTACGATTTCAATAATTAGGCTTGATGATGGTCAAGTCAGCTGAAATATAATTTATGTATTTGACAAATAGTCAAAATAAAATCTTTTTGATAAACGTCAAAATCTAATTCATTTTTATGTAACGTAAATATTTATCATACCACTATTATAAATGCGAAAGTTTGTGAGGATGGATGCTTGTTACTTTTCACGCAAAAAGCACTGAACGGATTTTGATGAAACTTTACAATAATATAGCTTATACATCAGAATAACTACTTTTTATTCGGGTACCACGCGGGCGAAGCCGTGGGCAAAGCTAGTAGTAAATATGTACGGTAATCTGGATGTTGTGGTATTTTAAAGCTGAGACCTATGTCCACTATATGATCGATCAAGGTTAAGAATATCTGTTACGATTATATCGGTTGATTATAATCTTGTTACATAATCGCTTTTTCCTCTATTTTGAACCGCATCATGAATTCGTCCCTCGAGCACCATTCCCTTGAAAGATAGGTACAAGTGGAGGGAATTTCTACGTTTTCTCATTGCGTCGGCAACGGCTCTTTCATTGTGCCCGTGTTGGAAGTTTAACTTTGTACCAATATATCATGCTGGGAGGCACATTTGTTATATCTTTGTATACCCTCTTACTATCACGATCGTTCACCAATAATAATTTCTCGAATGTGTGTTGTAGCTTCCTAGTTAGGATACAATAAAAAAATGGTTAGACACACAACATAGAATCGGTTGCACCTGATACAGCGCTCAGATTTATATCCGGGCCCTCAAAATGTACGGGTCAAAATCAGACTATGAATTCATGACTATCGCAACGTTCTGTGCACCATTGCTTGGATTCATTTAAAGCTGCAGTAGGGTCGTGAAAAAGTCGAGCAAAAAACAACAAAGAATAGTAAAAAAAGGTAGGCATGTTACGCCGTAAAATATGCAAAGACCCTAAATTCTATAAACTAATGCGATTTGCATCTGCCTTTTGTATCACATACAAAAACATAAATAACTTAAACAAAACTAAATGACTAAAATTTTTATCACAGATTCATTTTTTTGTATAATTACTTATGTATTTGGGTATTCAGAGCGTATTTATGGTAAAACACAATCAATCAATCAAATTAATTTATTGCATGAAATACATGTTATAAAAGTTGTTATAAAGTAATTGAATGACACAATGTATTCTGCCCTATTAAATAATAAATAAATGCTGGACATTGTTTTCACACAGCATCATCTATCCCCAAACTAAGCAGAGCTTGTATTATGGGAACTACATGACTGATATACTACTTAAATACTTTTTTTTTGTAAATACATACATATTATAAATAGGAAAACACCCAGACCCAAGACAAATATTTGCAGATCTTACAAACATTTGTCCCGTGACAGGAATCGCAACCTTCTGCGTCTCAGGTGGAACTTCGCCCACTGCGTCACAGAGGTCGTACCTATTGGGCGTGCAATGTTTAAAATTTACAATATAACTAATACAATTACATAAAAATTCACATTAAAATAAAAATTCAATAAATAATAATAATACAATCATTGAGAAAAAAAATGTCTATGTTATTATACCTACCTACAATTTATCAGTCATAAATTCATTAAAGGAGTAATAGCATTTTTTTGTCAATAGTTCCGTCACTTTCCTCCGAAATAACGTACAAGGTAATTCTCGTATGGACTCTGGCAATTTATTAAAGGTGAAAGGTGCTGAGCAGAATATACTTTTACGCATTAAGGTTGTTTTGGAGTTGCGAGTAAAAACTCTATGTTTGTCTCGTGTATTGCGAACCACGGCATCAGAGAGTTAGTTGTTCAAACAAATCTGGGTTATTTTTACAAACATCACCGTTTCAAATATATATAGCGCAGGAATCGTCAAAATATTATGTTGTGAGAAAAATGGTTTACACGAGTCCGTTACTTTAAGACTAAACATGGCCCTTATGCATCGCTTTTGATATTTGAAATTTTTTTCAATATCGGTAGACTTCCCCAAAAAAGTATACCATAACGAATATTAGATGCAATTAATCCATGGTACGCTGTTTACAGGGGTTCCACATTAACAATTTTAGATATTTTAAATAGGACGTAAGCTAAGCTATTAATTTTCTTACACAAATTTTCCAAATGAGATTTCCAGTTAAGTTTTTTGTCAATAGTTAGTCCTAAAAATTTTGTCATGTCAACTTCATTAATTCATGTAATTACCATATTTAATGTCAAGTGAATGTAGAGCAGCTGTATCGCGTTGTCGAAAGTTTATCATTTTAGTCTTAGATAGATTTATTTTTAAGTTATTATTATCCAACCAAGCAATAATTGAAATCAAGGCAAAATTGATATCATTTTCATATGTCATTTTATTAATGAATGTCGTCTGCAAAGAGCGACATAGGCTGGGTTGTCGAATTT
The DNA here is from genome assembly GCA_958496245.1 of Perizoma flavofasciatum. Lineage (NCBI taxonomy): Eukaryota > Metazoa > Arthropoda > Insecta > Lepidoptera > Geometridae > Perizoma > Perizoma flavofasciatum. Next base: position 11,988,803 of record OY292423.1, read on the forward strand.
GGCAGATTATTAATATATATTATGAAGAGTAGAGGACCCAGTACACTACCTTGTGGTACACCATATATTACGGTACGTTCCTTTGACCTATGGAGTTCTTCATGTTTAGTTTTAAAATTAATCCTACTTATTTCAGTAACTTTTTTCCTATTATCAAGATATGATTTGACAAGATTCATTGCATTTCCTCTGACTCCGTAAGCTTCTAGTTTATTTAAGAGTATGACATGACGCACATAATCGAATGCTTGCGTCATATCGCAAAATATAGAGCATATTGGTTCTTTTATATCAACGCTGCATGTAACTCTATATAGAAAATCATATAAGGCCATATGTATTGATTTATTTTTTCTGAAATCCTTCCGTTCTGTATAAAATATATTGTATATTTCAAAGTAGCTATTAATTGCCATATACATATATATATCGTTCAAAAATTTTTGACATAATAGGTATAAGGGATATCGGTCTATAATTTTTCATGCTCTCCTTATTTTGTTTTTTAACACGCATCCAATACTTAAAAAGCACGTTTGTAAAGACGAAGAGGTGCTTTCAAAAATGAGCAACATATAATATCTTCCTGATGGAACCCGAACCCATAAATTATATGCAGTTATAATTATTAATATAGATTTTTATGTAAACGACCATTATATCTTTTTAGTTGATTTAAATTAGTATGCTTAAGTATTGTATAATTTAATTTAAAAATAAAATATTTCGAACGAAATAAATAGAAAATCACGCAAGATAGCAACGTAACAGGAACAGGAAAACTCTCTTTATATCTCAGAAAATGTTCTATTTCAAGAAAAGTGCAGATCTAAAGTAACGTTTGTCGAATTTCACGAAATCACAGTAATATTTCCTTCTAGATCCCGGAATAAGGCAATATAAAATTCCATCTTACACAACAATGCACAAAAACATAGATCAAAGGAGAGGGGAAGATATGTTTTGTTTCGCTTTTAACAAATAATAAAGCAATCTAGTAATCTATTCGATAACTTGTTCCATCAAGTTAAACCAAGAAAGAGGAACATTAAAAAAAAATCTATTTTGTATTTTTTTGGATTTTATTTATTATTATAACGTCATTAATATCCCATAAAACCAAAAATATAAATCTTAGTGAAAATCGAACCCACGGCATCCCAGTTTTAGTAACCAATGTATCCCCACTGAAGTTGATTATCTTTGGGATATTAAAACTTTTTAGTTAAAACTTTTCAATAGTTTTAGGTACCACTGGTCTTTAGCCACATGTGAAATGTAAGCTGATTTCAACGCTCAAGTCCATTGAACCTGTTCCCATATCCCTGTAGCAGCTAACTACTTCGATCCCTTGTATTTCATCTAACTCTCAAACCGTTTTGAACGAAGCGCGGATTTCAACAACAAGAAATGTTTATTCTGTAAACATTCTGGAACCCCAGCTTTGTTGAAACCTGCATTCGAGTTCAGTGCTTTAGGACATTTTATTCCGTGTCACCTGTGACCTGGTTGGGACAATGTTTCACTTTTGTCCAATGGAAACAATGTCTTTCAAAAAGACATACCAAACACAGAAAAGATATTGCTTTTAAGTTTCTCGCCCAATTCGTAAAGCTAAGCTACACGGGCGTTTAATAGTGACTGTGACAGGATCATCGTATTCTCTGACTTAGAAGTACCTGAGTTGCAAATCAAGCCGATTTAAGATAAAACAAGCATTATACTCTGAAGCTGACGCCATGTTAAAATTTACGGACAGCTTTTTACTAATTTCTCATTAACTTTTAATGTTAGAAACTTGATATTTAGTATCAGTTTATATACAGTGGTTATTATAAAACTTCAATCAAAAGATATATTTTTGGAAATTACGTAAAATCACGCCTGTTTCCCGGAGGGCTAGGCAGAGACCACGGATTTACATTTGCTATATACGATCCTGGCGAACCTTAAGGGCTTCATTCATCCTATTAATTTCATGCTCATTCACATTCACATTAGCTCGTCGGTTTTGAATACCTACTCTTGACTTGGCCTTTCTCCAGAACGTCTCTAATTTGGTCAGAGTACGTTCACCGAGGCCTTTCCATTCCAACCATTCGATTCAAACTCGATCTCGGCTCTGTCTGTATGAAATTGACTCTTCCGAACTCCGTGTTACATCGATCCTTTGAATCTAGAAAATATTAACGAGTAATTTTCATGTAATATGTGATCACGGTACTTAGGTTAATGGAAAAGGATTTTTGTTTAAATGTGTTAGTTATTCTTCTAGGCCATTGTATTTGTATTTCTAGCTCACGTGCCTGAATTTGCCCATATCGTACTGTGTGTGTTTTCGCATAGAGTAAGAGTAACTTAGTTTAGGATGAAGATCTGAATTAAACAAGTCAGGACATAAAATACATATTTGTTAAGGAACTCAAACTTATTCGAGCCTGAGACGATAATTATGTTATGGATCGAAGCTAATAAAATTGGCAATGCCTAACCCCATTTCGCTCGAAGATATACATAGATGTACCTACATTAAGTTTTTTCCGGATGCATTGAAAGACTTTAGGGATAGGAAATGTCACCTTGTAAGGGACGATCATGAGGTTGTATTATTTGCAGATGACACGTCACTATTATTTAAATTAAAGTGACGACAAACCGATTTTGACGATGTTAACAATGCAATCTCTAAGGTTGTAAAATGGTTCAATGTAAACAATCTTCTACTTAATGAAAAGAAAACAAAGTGTATTAGATTTATACTACCTAATGTTACACAAGTTACACAACTGTTTTCTGTGTTTTGATTTTGATATTTGTTTGTGTAACAACAATGTATATCTTCGAGCGAAATGGGGTTAGGCATTGCCAATTTTATTAGCTTCGATCCATAACATAATTATCGTCTCAGGCTCGAATAAGTTTGAGTTCCTTAACAAATATGTATTTTATGTCCTGACTTGTTTAATTCAGATCTTCATCCTAAACTAAGTTACTCTTACTCTATGCGAAAACACACACAGTACGATATGGGCAAATTCAGGCACGTGAGCTAGAAATACAAATACAATGGCCTAGAAGAATAACTAACACATTTAAACAAAAATCCTTTTCCATTAACCTAAGTACCGTGATCACATATTACATGAAAATTACTCGTTAATATTTTCTAGATTCAAAGGATCGATGTAACACGGAGTTCGGAAGAGTCAATTTCATACAGACAGAGCCGAGATCGAGTTTGAATCGAATGGTTGGAATGGAAAGGCCTCGGTGAACGTACTCTGACCAAATTAGAGACGTTCTGGAGAAAGGCCAAGTCAAGAGTAGGTATTCAAAACCGACGAGCTAATGTGAATGTGAATGAGCATGAAATTAATAGGATGAATGAAGCCCTTAAGGTTCGCCAGGATCGTATATAGCAAATGTAAATCCGTGGTCTCTGCCTAGCCCTCCGGGAAACAGGCGTGATTTTACGTAATTTCCAAAAATATATCTTTTGATTGAAGTTTTATAATAACAACTGTTTTCTGTGTTTTGATTTTGATATTTGTTGTTACACAAACAAATATCAAAATCAAAGATGAAGAGTTGGCTCTTGTGGACACCACCGTATTCTTAGGTAATAAGCTTCAATGGGGCCCTCACATTGATAAGTTATCGAAGAGACTTAGTTCTGCGTCATACGCAGTCAAAAAATTCCGTCTTTATACAGACGTAGACACATCAAGACTAGTTTACTTCAGCTACATCCACAGCATTACGTCGTACGGTATACTGCTGTGGGGGGAGTGCTGCAGATATAAATACCGTTTTTGTGCTGCAGAAGAGGGCTGTTCAAGCAATTTATAATATGGGCCCCAGAGAATCACTTCACCAAAAGTTTAAAGAAATAAATATAATGGCATTCCCTTGTCAATACATCTATGAAAATCTGATGTATGTTCACAAAAATATTTATTTGTTTAAGAAAAAAAGCGATAATCACAATGTTAATACCAGAAATAAAGATGCTCGCTGTTGCCACTTGTAGACTCCATAAAGTTAGTAAATCGTTTAAAGGGCAGGGTGTACGCTTTTATAACAAACTCCCAAGAGATATACAAAAATTGACAATAAACAAATTTAAAAACGTAATCAAAAAAAACTTTATAAAAAGGCATACTATAAAATATCTGATTATTTAGATGATAAAAACTCTTGAGATTGAAAATGGTCCAACTCGATAAAAAAATGCAGGTACCTATTGTTTTGTAAAAGGATCATTAAAAAGAATAATCAGCCTTGTTTTCTTGCCTTTCTTTCCTGGCTTGGTCGCGGAGGAACACGCACTAGATAAAATCGACGTTTCAAAGTGATCCTTGTAATTTTATTGAATGAATGAACTTTGACTTTGGCTTTGACTTTGTCTAATGTAAGCTTTGTTTCAAGGCAGTAAAACCAGTAAATAGGACGAGAAAAATTCGTCAATAAGGTAATGACACCTCTACGAGGTAGTGGCGCCAAAGTTTTGAGACTGTTTTTCTACCTGTAGTCATTATACTACAACAATGTCGTTATAGATAATTTCCGGCAGCTCATGAAGGAAGTGTCCAATTCACTTGAATTCCAGCATTCACTCTCCTTTCAATATCTTCCTCATGCTTCCATCTCCAGTAAACAAAGTCTGCAGATATACGAACTCTTTCACTTTTTCAAATATACAAACTCTTTCACTAAGCGGTTACCGCAAGATACAATATTTGTTGAAAAATTTAATCATTTTTTTCTTATATTAAAAAGTTTTTACCTTAACTCAATGTTTCCCGTAACACGTCAAAGCTTAGTAATTATATTCAAAGTCTAGTAACAGCGCGGGGAGATAGAGGATGCCGCTTCTTTTGTAAAGGCGAGTGCTCAATGTACTGATTTAAATTTCCAATAACTAGGTTTGAATATAGTTGGACTGAGACCAATTGTTTCTATGTCAATTTACTGATGTTAGTACAGATGCTGCTTAATAGATTATATGTATTTTTTTGGAAAATTGTAATGTCCCTGACATGGTGGATAATAAATACAATACAATAACCACAAAGAAAGATTATGAAGTAGTAAATATCCTTGCGACACATTGGTTTACCGATTTTAAAAGTAAGTGCCAATATAATAAGTTTTACACACTTAACAATTTCTTCTAAGTAATTTTCGATGGAATTCGTAGGAAATTATCCTTTTTACATACAAGTACATTTTATAAGTTGATCGACTATTATTCGTTAATTTGTAAAGCCTACAGGTTTTCTTTTAACTTCTTTATATATACTACTGCAGTAATTTTTTCGACATATAGTGTTCACACTATACATGACGACCTCTGTGGCGCAGTGGGCGAAGGCCCGCCTGAGACGCAGAAGGTTGCGGGTTCAATTTCCGCCTCGGGACAAATGTTTGTATCTGCAAATATTTGTCTCGGGTTTGGGTGTTTTCTATGTATAATATGTATGTATTTACAAAAAAAAGTATATAAGTAGTATATCAGTCATGTAGTTCCCATAATACAAGCTCTGCTTAGTTTGGGGCTAGATGATGCTGTGTAAAAAATGTCCAGAATTATTTATTTATTATTATTATTACAATATTTTTAAAGACCTATCCAATGACACCCCACACTATGATATAGACTAGAAAAAAACCATGACTAGAGAGGTACACTTGTTTTTTTTTCAATATTTTTAGTTCACTACTTTGTCGGCGTGATTAATATATAAATATATATAGCCATGCCAAATTACAGCTTTCTAATACTAAGAGTCACTGAGCTAAGCCACGGACAGATATACAGAGAGACGGACGGACATGGCGAAACTTATGACTACAGAACCCTAAAAAGGGGTAGTTTTAGTTTTTTGTGATTTTAACAGCTACAATAATTGATGGTGATAATGATTCTCTGAGTTTCAAAAGGCTAGGGATATTGGTGGCGGTCTTTAAATTGATAAAAGAGGATATCACAATCACATTTTCATACGTAGGTGGGCCCGTTACCTTGTATTATCTTTCTATCAACTTCACTTCCATAAAACAACACTCCTAAACTCCTCCTAACTTAGTTAAGATTTATTCTGGCAGAGCACCTGGGCGAGATGTTTGATACCGCCCCGCTATGTAACAACGTACGTGCCTTTTCTCAATTTCAAAAGTTAGATATACCTCTACTAGACTCTGCCAATGGTTTTGTTGGATGAAAAGTAGACTACATTGATAGACTAAGTGTGTCGTTATTCTATTTACCTATTCAACTTACCATTTTTTATTTAAAAAAAATCTGTTCCGAATTTCATCAATTAGGTTATCGAAGGTGATCTTTAGCACCGAAAATCATTATTTTATTAATATTATTGTTCCTCGCAGATCATGTGTGTGTGCAAAATATCGAGTAACATTCAAAATCACAAATCATAGGTAGTAAATATCGCATTTTTCGCAAAAAAATAATTCGAATTAGAGCAGGATATGTTCTTTTTGATTTTATACTGTAGGTGCACTGTGTAATCAATCCTAGTGTTGAAAATAATAGGCCGTGACTTCGTCCTAGTGGTGAAAATAATAGGCCGTGACTTTAGACATGATATAATATAATTATAATTATGCTGGATATTTTACACACAGCATCATCTTTTTCCCAAATTAAGCTGAGCTTGTATTATGGGAACATGACTGATATACCTACTTCTAATAAACATTTTTGTAAATACATACATGTTATTCTACATATTATACATAGCGTCTGAGCTGGAATGGCAGGCCACTCACTGTCGTCTAAGTGTACATAACGCCTCTATCGACCGCCACTATACCAATAGTTTTTTAATATCTGTGCTAATACTTTTTAGCATAAACATAATACCAATCACTCTTACAATTACATGATTCCACTCCACCCCAAGGTTATCTGGAAGGGATAGTTTTTAAGCGATAGACCTACTAGATTACTTTTAGTTATAATAAAATATTTTCATTCATTTGTTCGAGCCTAAAACTAGTATAAATAGTAAAGTCTAATAGCTAGATTCTAGCTCAACCACAAACGAAATCCATTCCAGAAAAAAACGTTATCCCAGGAAAAACGAATTTCTTCAATAACTCAAAAACAGCTTGGAGTAAATTCGGAGTTATTTACAAGAAAATAGGCTCTAAGTATTCTGCATACTCAATAGCAGAATTCTCCTTTTTTTTGCTGTATTAGTGTATTTTTAGGGAGAGTTTTATATCAAAAATGCATTAGTCAAAGTCACTAATGCCTCTACCCCTTTATCCCCCTTACTAATGTTTTCATACGTATGAAGGCTTTGTCCCACGCTCTGGATTTGTTTATCTCACAACCAGCCTTGCTTGCTCCAAATTAATCATACCTACTAAGCCCACCCACCAATATTGTTTCCGTCCTGTAAGACAGCCATCTTTTATCTTTATTCATAAGAGACACTTTGCTTGAATTAAATATATTTTATTCTTTTTACTACCATAGTATGAACATTTCGAAATAATGCCATAATGCCCAAGTGTGGGATCAGAACTAAAAAATGACACTGTTGAGCGACAAATAAAAAAATGCCCACACAGATTTCCTTCGTTCGGTCATCGTGTTAACGGATTTTTCTGGCCATTTAGATCAGTGACCTTCACAGACTTATGTTAGAGGTAGTTAGGTACTTAGGTAGACTTAGACCCTACCTAAGCTACCTACCTTTTGAAAAAACCATCGAGGGAAAGGATTCAATTAATTAGCCTAAAAATATTCCTCTTTGCATCTGTGTTTTTGTAAAAATCTTAATGTCACCTATTTATAAAGTGTCCGTTTTATTTACTTTGCACCTGTCCTTTCTATTCTATATTATTGTTTTGTCAATTAAACCACATTATATTCGATTCTATTATTTTCAGTTCAGTTTATGGGCACAGTGCAGATCTATCGACTGATGATGGTACTTAGTTCGCTTACTCACTCGAAATTAATCTAGCGGAATCCATCTACCCATATTACTTCCTTTACGCACTCGTTCGTACCCTTTATGAAAAAATGTACTGGGAATTTATTATTACTGCTTATTCGTATTCATATTGCGACGATGAAGAGATCCATGTATCTTCTTATTTGTTTTTCATGTCGATGGTATACACATATCTTTACTTCCATTTAATTTACCACTGATTTCTTCTAAATTATCTTGCTTGGAACCAGAGGCTTCCTAATTGCATTAACAAAATTGCGATCGGGAACCACCCATTTTTACTGGCTTAGTAATATCACAGGGTACAACTTTTTGACCGAAATATGATCATTTTCAAGTTTTAGAAGTTGTAGGCATTGCTAAGTCTGGAAATACTGGACAACTGCGTGTTCGGCCACTCGCAGTGTAGGTTCCGTAGTTGCCAATAAACTTATATTTACCTACTACCTGTTTTATACAACCAATAACTTCATCTAAGTAAAATTTGTATGGTAAATTTATACGATTTTTTTAAAGTGATCTGGATCAGTTGATCTACGTTATAGATCGTTTGCAACGGTCTTTAGATAGCTAGGTGTTGAACCTGTATGTTTAGTATGTACCTACTTGCACATAGTTACAGAGGCACCTTTAAGCACACCTGCAGAAGAGATGACCATGGTTACCTCAGAACATTATATCGTGAGCCTTTCCACGTCGTTTGTCAGATGAGAAGGCGGAACAAAGCGACGTTTTCAATTAGCTCACAGCAGATTCATTTCCTAGCATGTCACGTGGCAATAGCTTCCGTTCGCGTATGTCCGGTGACGTCACAATTTGTTCGTGTCATCTGGCATATGGATGTTATCTCAAATCGCGCTTTTTAATTTCTGGACCATGTAGATCTCAACTTGTTTGCATAAAAATTCAAACGATAAATACTTTATTGTATAAGAAAAATAAAAACATCTTAACATAAGTATTTTTTTTCAGGAAAAAATAAAAAACTTCAAATAACTTTTTGACTTCAAATAACGGGAAGTTGATAAAAGTTATATACCAGAAGTCCATTATGAAATTTATATTTATATCGGACTATCCTTAAAGTATAACCGGGTAGTGTTATACTAAAAAAAAGAATCATTAAAATCGGTTAACAATTGTAATGACGAAGATATCGCGTATCATACACAAAAAAAAACATAAAGTCGAATTGAGAACCTCCTCCTTTTTTGAAGTCGGCTGAAACTACATAATTGAAGTACAATGGTATTATCACTTAAAAGCTTCAAAATAAGGTGTTTAGATTCCTTAAGTTTATATATAAGTTGGTAAGTAATCTTACATCCTAAGACCTAACCATACATCTATACACCTTACCAAGTATACCTAACGTATTTCGGGTATTTTATACGTCAAAATGACATGAGAAAAGTCATAAAAAACACCCTTATAACTTTAATCCTCATGATGCATAATTTCCAGATCTGTACTCAGTCTATCTTTATCTATACGTAAATCTGCACGGATACTAAATAGAAAATAATTCAAACATTATATTTTATAATTAATTTATGCCGTAATATTTAATTCGTTCAATAGAACAAAAGTAATGGTTTCGTCAGCTTTACGATCGCCATCTTCTCTGCCCGTTTGTTCCGGACTGAAATTCTCTAATCCACATTTCAATTTAGCCTTTAGATAGCCTGTAGGCAGAAGAACCGCAGACCATTCATATTTTAGGCAAAGTATCTTACTGAGAGATATTATGCGCAGCGGATTGAAGAATTCGCTGAGTTTTATGAGTTTTTCAAAGTATCCACGCTGGTAATAAATTCTTTGGATAATCGGTGCCCCGAACACATTTAAATTATTACTTTTGTAACCGACTTCATTGAAGTATGAATTTATGGATGAGGATTTACGGATTTACTGTGAAGTTACTCAGCCAAAAGCTTGGTTTTAAACCAATAACTAACCTCGTCTTCCGAGAAAAATATCGTTGATTCGTCCGTAATTTTTAGACGATTGATTTTATTATGTCCTAGCGTCTATCCACGGCTTTGCCCGTGTGGTATCAGGATAAAATATAGCATATTTCTAAGTGACGAGGTATACTTGTCCCAAATTTCATCTAAACCAATCCACCACTTACGTAGATAATTACCAAAAAACATCCAAACTTTAACATTTATAATGTTTTAGTAGAATGTAGAATTTTTCTGCAAGTTAAACCAAAATAACTTTTACACCACCCTGAATACGCGTTGGACCACAAATAGAATTTAATCTGTGAGCGGTGTCCGCCCGGAAAAACAGCGTCGGATTTGTAGAGGCCTTATTGGTAGAGTTGGCGCACACTTGCGATTTTTGAGCTTAATCTAATACTAGCTTCTGCCCACGGCTTCGCCCGTAAGGTACCTGGATAAAAAGTAGCATATGTGTTATTCTGATGCATAAGCTATATTACTATAAAGTTTCATCAAAATGCGTTTCAGTAGTCTTTGCGTGATAGAGTAACAAAGATCCATCCTCACAAACTTTCACGTTTATAATATTAGTAGGATGTGTGAAATAAACTACTGAAAACATTAAAAGCGTGAAGATACGACACCTAACTGCAACGTTTTTTGTTTGCATTCAGTTCCGTTTAATGATGCTAGGTTTGTGCAGTCTGAATCGAAACACATGATTATGAAAACCGAAACACATGACAAAATGCAAACAAAACAGATCAACCTGATAATACTGGTGATGGGATGGGATGGGATGGGATGAACTACTAATTGAAACAACCGCAAATGACCGCTGTAACCTCCAGCGATGACAGAGATCGACGGTCTTTTTCTCTTGGTAAAAAGTCATCATTCTTCAAAAGTCTTTCTCAGTTATCTCCTCCAAAATACTCTCAAGGACTATGAAATAACGAGTCACCACACAAACCACTATGTCCCTAAAACTAAAAACCCATAAAATTATTTAAACTTTTTGGTGAGTAAAGGAGTCAAAATCTTTTAAAACAATAAAAAAGTTGTTTTGAATATAATAGCTTTTTATTTTTGTTCACTGCATGTTACTAAAATGAGAGAAAATGAATGACCATATTTTGCTTATGTAGCAAAATATGGTTTATTTTGTTACACAAGTACATTTTTAACAAAATATGATAAAACGTGTTTGTTTTGCAATAGATATGACGCGTTTATTATGTTTATAATGGTATTTTTGTGTTTCAAATAAGTAAAATAAATAATATTATTTTACTTATTCAAATAAGTAAAATAAATAATATTATATTATTTATATTATATACTTCAAACTCCATAAATGATCTGTGAAACACCTTTGATTTCAATAAGCAAGCGCTCCTAGCCTGCGAATTTTAAGATGAGATTTGGTACTACACCAGTGACTCGAATTCATCGCTCTCGAATGTAGTTTGGTTTTATTTGAGAAGTCGTTGTGTCCGCGCCTAGTCTTAGCTCTCTTCGTTCATTGCCTACCCGGTTACGCTAGGACTAAGTGCATTGTTATGGCACAAAAGCTGAGGCGAGGGCGGTCTGCTATTGTTGCTCATTCATCATTGTAAGGTAAAAACGCTGAAAACATGAATTTTCGTGTTTTTGTTTGGAGAATTTGTTTAGCATCGATGAAAAGTGGAAGGTATCAAGTCTTTACACTGTACATTTTGATACAATGCTTTAAGGAAGATGGATGTTGCTTCAGTTTTTTAGAATTCTTAATTACTCCTATCTACTGAATTACTAATTTGTTTACTCGTCCAACATTTTTCATAAACATTATATCGACACTGTAACATTATTAGTAAGACCCCTTTATCCTAAGCTTTACGAGGTTTATTATTGCCTCTACGAAATAAGTTTATCATCCAATAATACCCGAAAACTGGCGTAGGTTTCATCGCCACAATATTACCCCCATTGTTAGTAAAACTATATTATTCCAAGTCGTGACTACGCAGAACGAATTAATCATAATTTCTTGTCGGTGTCGGGACAATGCCGTGATAATGGAGATTATACAGGGTGAACAATAGAATTCCTGCTTTTGTGGTTCCTGTTAAGTTTTAACAATATTACAACTTACAAATAACAGTTCTTTCAAAAAAATATATGGTCCAACTACTTCATAAATACATAAACTCACACCTATTTCTGAGTGAGGTAAAACCACACTGCCTAAAAAGAAGGTCAAAACTACTTCAAAAGTATGTAAGTAGCTTTAAAATGAACCATGGATGACGTTACAGCTAAGGCGGTCACTTCAATCAACTTTAAGATGGAGAGCACTTAGGGTTAGATAAGTAAGATTCAGAAGCGAGCCTTCGCATTTCCAATTATACCACCTTTGCAAACCAATTAATACAAACCTTTGCTCACGGCTCTGCCCGCGTGTTACCCAGAAAAAAGTAACCTATGTGTTATTTTTATGTATTAGCTATATTACTGTAAAGTTTCATCAAAATCCGTTCAGTAATTTTTGCGTGAAAGAGTAACAAACATCCATCCTCACAAACTCTCACGTTTATAATATTAGTAGGATGCGAATTTTCCAACATGTTTTCCTCCATTTTTTCAAGGTAACAAGAGTTCAATTGTAAACTGATACCCTGGGTATTGACAACCTCTGTAGCGCAGTGGAAGAAGGCCCGCCTAAAACGCAGAAGGTTGCGGGTTCGCTGCCCGCTGCGGGACAAATGTTTGTATATGCAAATATTTGTCTCGGGGCTGTGTGTTTTCTATGTACAATATGTATGTATTTACGATATAATTTTTATTTTATAATTTAAAAAGAGCTTATAAGTAGTATATCAGTCATGTAGTTCCCATAACACAAGCTCTGCTTAGTTTGGGGCTAAATGATGCTCTGTGAAAAATGTCCAGTAAGTAAAGTAAGTATAACTGAATAGATTTCACTTCGTAGATTTCACAAAGTAGCAAATACCCGGGTAGTACTATACTTCAGGTAGCTACGAACACTGTTCAGAAAAGACAGTATCGGGAGCTAATTTCCGCTTGTCTGGCTATTACTTTGTAAGGAAGTTTCCCATCGTAAAACTTCCATAGTACAAGTACGTACCTATCTAAGCTGGTTTTCTGTTCTTGTGTGACATTTTTATTGTATAGGTTGGATATTATTATATGGTAAACTATTTTGTAGGCATACTTTTCACAGCAAGTTCCTCATGAACCAATCAGTATGCAGTAGTTGTGTCATCGGAACATCTGTCCAAATATTGGTTCCTTTAGACACAACTTGCACGGTTGAAAAATCCTTCCGAGGCAAATCCGATTCGGAAAGGTTAGGTTGTTAGCTTTTTTATGACCACTTACTAACGTGATGTCATCTGGAACATTTCTATGTAAGGGACACTTTATTGTATCTAACAGAACTAATATTTGAGGCAATACAACACAACACACAACTAGTCGATCGATTGGTTCGTGAGGAACACCTGTCAAAAAATAATGTATTTTCTTCGGCGTCTTTTTGCTGGCTGCGATGCAAGAGGTATGGGTTCAATTCTGTTTTGGGACAAATGTTTGCAGATATTTGTTCCGAGTCTGGGTGTTATGTTACCACGGTGCTCGTAGTCCCTGAAACCCACGATATAGGGAATCCTATTGCGGGGTCAGGACTTTGTATGTGTATGTTGGATTTTTATAAATAAACAAATCCATCAGTCATGTGATGACGTAGCAGTGAGAATTTGAAAAAATACCGAACGGGAGAACTTGTTGGGAATTTTCAGATATTTATTATATTTTTACTATTATACTAGCATCTGCCCACGGCTTCAACCGCGTGGTACCCGAATAAAAAGTAGGCGATGAGTTATTCTTATGTATATGCTATGTTACTATAAAGTTTCATCAAAATCCGTTCAGTCGTTTTTGCGTGAAAGAGGAACAATCATTCATCCTCACAAACTTTCACGTTTATAAAAAACTAGCTTCTGCCCACGGCTTCACCCGAGTGGTACCTGGATAAAAAGTAGCCTATGTGTTATAATGATGTATAATCTATATTACTATAAAGTTTCATCAAAATCCGTTTAGTAGTCTTTGGGTAAATGAGTAACAAACATCCATCGTCACAAACTTTCACGTTTATAATATTACTAGCTTCAGCCCACGGCTTTGCCCGCGTAGTACCTGGATAAAAAGTAGCCTATGTGTTATTCTGATGTATAAACTACATTACTATAAAGTTTCATTAAAATCCGTTCAGTAGTTTTTGCATGAAAGAGTAACAAACATCCATCCTCACAAACTTTCACGTTTATAATATTAGTAGGATAGGATATGATAATTTGATCCCTGAAGAAACTGTCTAAGTAAAACGCAAACAAGATACTGTAAATTATTTGAAATATAATAAGAAGTGTTTTCAGCTGTTTAAGAAAATGTCAGTGAAATGGAAACCTGCTATATTTCATCTGAAGCGATGACTAATGATGCGGATTGTGGAATATAAATGCGGTTGATCAATCTCGCGTGCGACTTTCTGTCGATTATTTATACGAGAGACAGTCGGGAGTCGTATCGTTATATTCAGCTGTTTATATGTGGTTCAGATTGCTGTAAATGTATAATTACATACATACATACATACATAAATTCATACATACATACATATAGTCACGCTTGTTTCCTGGAGGGGTAGGCAGAGAACATGGATTTTCACTTGCTACAATCCTGGCATACCTCTTTTATTTCACTCATTGAATTCTATAATAATTATTAATAAGTAAGTTTGTGTTATAAATTACTTAAAGTCAGTTAAATAAGTCAGTTAAATAATAAGTAATGCTGGACATTTTCACACAACATCATCTAGCCCCAAACTAAGCAGAGATTGTATTATGGGACCTACATGACTGATATACTACTTATATACATTTCTTTTGTAAATACATACATATTATATAAAGTGAAAAAAACAAAGAAATACGAGTCAGATAAATAGATAAACTTTTTAGTGTCCATAACACAATTTTATAGTAAATTATAAAACTTAACTAAAACAACAAAAAACTAAACGACCTCGTTGGCGTGGCGGGCGAGTTCCCGCTGCCGAAAAAATAATGGTATCTGCAGATATTAAAAAAAAAACAAAGGAAAAGTACATAACTACAAACTAAAAAACATACTTAAAATACAATGTGCGTTCTTATCGCTTAGAAAAGCGACCTCTATAAAGCGATATTTGTTCTGAGTCTGGCTGTTGTGGTACCACGGTACTCGTAGTTTCTTATACCTACGACCCAGGGAATCCCAGTGTCAGATCAGGTATGTATGATCTGTTGTAAAAAGCAATGGGCAATCTTATCACTGAAAGCGTTTTCTTCCATTATTTTACATGATTCTCTCCATCCTAAGGTTATCCTTACTGAAAGGTTTAAATACGTTTAGAGAGGATGAACATAAATATGATTATTAAATACAAATCAAACGTTACAAAACATATTTACATACCTATACACAAATATATTATTATCATATACATATATACATTTACCATACCTAAATATTTGTATCGGGTATGGGTGTTTTCTATGTATAGTTTTTGCGTGAAAGAGGAACAAACATTCATCCTCATAATTATTAGAAGTTTATAATATTAGTAGGATTAAAGCAAAAATGACCCCAAATGAAGGATAGGATTCGTAACGAATACATCCGTCAGAGAACCAAAGTTATCGACATAGCTCAATGAATTAGCAAGCTGAAGTGGCAGTGGGCCGGTCATATCTCGCGAAGAACCGATAACCGCTGGGGTAAACGTGTTCTTGAGTGGAGACCGCGACTTGGCAAACGTAGTATAGGACGCCCTCCGTGGGATAACGATCTGCGAAAGACTGCAGGCAGATGCTGTATGCGACACGCTGAAGACAGGGCGCTAGGGCGCTCATTAGGGGAGGCCTATGTCCAGCAGTGGACTAGTATAGGCTGATGATGATGATGATGATGATCTCAAATGAACTCAAGTCAACAGACAAAAATATTACTTTCTTTTAGAAATAGGGATCAAGAAAAGAATAAACATCCTAATTTACTAATTAATGCGTAAGTATTTTTTATTTGAATTTCATTATAAACTTAATAGCGGATGAACTCATTAGCTCGAAAATCTGAAACAGTCAATAAACGGGATTCCAAACGCGTTTACCACAGTTTACGGAGTAATCTTTTGCATCCTGTATTTATTAGACTCTTCATAATTTCAAGAACGTATAAAAACTCGAATTTGCAATACTACGTTTGAGAAGCACAAATCAATTGTGCGTCACAGGCAGCTGGTTATTTTGAAAGAACGGCGTTTTCTCGTTAATGTAATGGGCGTTTGTGTATCATTTATTCATAGGACGTTCCATTTGCATGATTAACGAGTTCACGCCGCGAGTACATCTTTCATCTTTGAAGGGTGCGAGGAGTATTATTTTAGTAATTAATTAATTTAACACGTAAAGGTTTATGTTTAGACTCGTGTTGAAAGTCTGGAATTTGAAGGCGCGGCAATAGGCGTCCAACCTCGCGTTACGTGAAAAATGGAGTGAAATAGCGGCGTAGCGCAAAAAGTAATGTTTGGACTTTCATCTTTGGTTGTTGGAAAATATTTATATTATTAATTTACTAATTTCAATTAGCACGGGTCAACCTTTGTGTAACTGACAAATTCATTATAGAAATATAAACAGACATAATAACAGAAAGTTTAAAATTAAGATCAAAAATTGAAATAAGGAGTCACAGTATAAAACGAAATTAAATTAAATATTAAATAAAACCTCTACTATGGTGGTGTGGCGGGTGAATAGCCGAATAAGACGCAAGAAGTGCGGGTACGATTCACGTTGTTGACAATTTGCATGCTCAGCAGATGTTTGTTCCAGATCTGCGTGTTGCGGTGGAAGGTATCAACGTGGTATCTGCGGTACAGGGAATCCTAATTTGGGGGCGAGAATGGCGTGTACAAAGTTTTTTTAACCATTTGTCACGTCATTCTCGCTGTACTTGAAGCGTACTAACATAAGTTTCGACGATGTAGAGTTACCTTCAGGAAAATATAACAAACCACTTGATAGATGATATCAAACCCACTCATTTTCATTTTCAAACTATGTTCTGAACCCATACACGTGTTTTCACTTACAAAATAACACGCTTTTCATAACAAGAAGAACAATTTGTACTACAATAGCGTGTGGGCATCCACGTGTTCCCACTTATTTTAAACAACATAGTATTTTTCACAGGCTCTGGCACAGGCTATATTTTTCGCAAAGATTCGCTTGGGTGACTTTCACCGACAAAATAAACGGATGATTAGGTCTAACCATTGAGATTCCTGTGAAAACATGTGTCAAAAAGCTTATTGATTAGGACCTAACTACTCGTTATTGTGATGGTAAATTCGGGCCTTTATCACGTGATTGGCGTTAAGGTAACGGCCAAAATTTATAAAAAGTTATAGTTTTTGACCTGAAATAACACTGAAATATTATTATGGGGTCATACTGCAAGGTACCTACAGCTTTGACCCTTCTTCTTAAAACTCCTTCCTTAATTTTTCACGTTGTATAACTGTGGAATGTTCCCCCACTAAACGTTAAACTAAAGTTTTTCGTCTGTATTTCCTTTATATGCAATAAATAACGCATAAAAAATAAGGTTGCCGACGGGACCCTACAATGTCTGTCACAAGGCTGTATCCGGGGGTACGATAGTGCTCCCGCGAAGTCGAGTAAAACACAGCCGTAGCATATACTTTTTATTATACGATTGTTGCCGTTCGATTGCCAAGTCATTATACTTACCTATTATAAAAATAAATATGTTATATTTATATCGATACGATCATGTCAAGTATTATTTTATTTAAATAAATTCTAATTCTTATAAATGTTGGTTGATAACTATTTAGATAAAAATGTATGACAAAGTTGTTAAATAGATACTTCCATAAAATACTAACTCAAATAACTAACTTGATTTTACATGAGATCTCACAACTTTTTGCGGTGGAAGGACTTTCGTTGCGAGACTTGCATTTTTTTACATCCTACGTTTTTGATGGGATATTTTAACCGTTATAATTATGTAGTCAATCCAAATACATGTAATAATGGCATCTACCTAGGAAATTAATAAAAAAATACATGTTCTTTTATGTATGGGGTATTCATTCACGTTGAAATTACGAACAACGTTGGAAAAATGCAAATATATTGTTATTTATATAACGAATTTGTGTTTATATCGTGTGGTGGTGCGAAATCATTAATTTGTGAGTCTGACTCGCACTTGGCCGCTTTGATATATCCGGTTTAAATGCGAGCAAAGCCGTGGCCAGAAGTTAGTATGTATTACCATAATTTTGTGCCATCGCGGGAAGAGGGAAGATATGTACCTGTCTCTTTGTACCGTTGGCTAGCTAATGTTTTGTCGAGTGTTTTTGCTATCGCTACCTCATCACGATGCGACCGCAGATCGTGTTTTATAGGCTTGCTGACGTTTCGGACACAATATCTTCGGACACTTTGTCCGAACTGACACTTTTAATTTTTATTAATTATTAACTGACGTTTCGGACACCATTAAAAATCCTATTAATAATACCTATTTAGATGTTTATCAAACTTTCGATTAATCAAAAAACATGCTACTGCCCACGGCTTCGGTCACGTTGCCCTTGCCCGAATAAAAAGTACAAACGAAAGTAGCTATTACCGTTAAGGTTACGTTTCGTAAGAAACGCATTCGCTTGGTCGTTGTATCGTCAACTTACGTTGCTAAACTGGTTCCCACGAAAAGCTCTTTTATTTTAATGGGATAATATACAACTACATGACTGTATGTCTAGCATGAAGGTCCATTCTAAATATTTGTAAAGAATTTTTGAAAACGGATGAGTAGTTTCGGAGATTACCTCCAAACTTACAAACCTTCATCATCATCCACAGCCCGACTTCACCCACTGCTGAGTATAGAGCTCCCTCAGCTTGTGCCATCCACCACGATCCTGCGCCAGTCTAAACCATCCACGGCCCGCGACGTTGACTATGTCGTCTGCCCATCTCGCTGCCGGACGTCCAACGTTTCTATATCCACTCCTCGGCCACCAGTCATTTCCCTTCTCCACCTGTCATCAACAAACCCTACCTCTTTATAATATTAATGTAGATTACTTATATCACCATAAAGGGACTAGACACAGGGAACCCTAGTGTGAGGTGAAAGGTAAACAATAGTAATAAGTAGCTTTTAATTCTGTGTAATTCCTGTTCTAATCTTAATTTAAAGTATCTAACTGCATAGTACCTCTAACCTTTTGAATATTGATAATCAGGGCCTACGTATATCTAAGATATTGTAGGTACATATTTGTAGTTATTCTAATTCTAGTTATGTAACATAGACTTGAGAAGTTAACTAAATTAATAAAATTTAATTCTAATCTAACATTTTCGTTCACGATACGAGCAGAAACAGTGCTCTTCTCCTTAATAAAAAATATATAAACCACGCAGCACTACGGAACCATAATGGGCACTTAGTTTGCAATCGAACGGATCGTGCGATGAATATGCATATTCAGGTATCCCAAGTGTACATAATGGGGAAGATGTGCTTTTTAACCCCTTTTATACAAGACCGCCATCTATATTCTTTTACAAATAAATTATACTAGCTGCGCCCCGCTGTTTCACCCGCGTAAGTTTCGATTCCGTTTCGATTACTTTTTATACCGATATTCCGGGAATATCGGTATAAAAAGTAACAGCTAAAGGTAACAGCTATGTACCTATTAAGTTTCATCGCAATCGATTCATTAGTTTTTGCGTGAAGAAGTAATAAACATATTATGTACATACTTAACACAATATTCGAATATACGAATGTAACCAACTTTTATTTCTACCAACGATCGAATTAAATTTTAGAACACAAAAGCTGCTATTGTGTCTTAACTATGATAGTTAGATATATTCCCTCGAATACTTTTTTGTAGGTAATAATGAGTACTTTAATCATGTTATGTATCATCAATAGTTTTCTCAGCGCAAGCCAAATAATGTATTTTATAGGCAACATTTTGCTACTTTGGGTTACAAAAATCAATTATAATCTATGTTACTTCCTGATAATTTAGCTTTCTATTGGTGAAAAAAAAATTAAAATCGGTCCAGTAGTTTCCAGTAGATCCATAGCTTATTCGATACAAACAAACAAACAAAAAATCTTTCCTCTTTTTAATATTAGTATAGATACGTAGTGTTACTTGCGTAAGCCAGAGTTGTCAAATCAACTCTAGTCAATTTACTGCGTAGTTCATTTTGTACTGCACAATTGACGAGTTAGATCGTAGCTCAGGTTAAAATGCTAAACTTGCGTCACACAAGTGGGCCTTGCGCATCGATTTTTGGTATATCCAGAGTTGAGCTAGTCTCTTCGAGGCATGTGGCAAGCGACGAATTGTGCGACCCAGCCACTAGTGCTGGGCTAGTTGAAATAGCTAAATTATTAAATGTGCCGTCAAATTTCGATGTCGACACTTGAAGAGACACTAGGGGCCTAACCATGAAGTCTTATAGCGATTCAATTCAGGCAAAGATGTCAACGATTCAATTCAGGCAAGGATGTCAAATCCCGCTTTGCGAATGACAAAGCTTTAGCTACGCCATAGCGTCCTCAATCGCAAAGCAGAAAGTGACATCTTTTCCTGAACTGAATCGCTATAAGACTTCATGGTTAGGCCTCTGTCCTGGCCCTGAGTGAAAGATTTCTATAAACAAATTGCAATTTCTCTGCTCAAGGATTTTGTATCGATATATGCGTTTAAAAGAAAGAAAGAAATGAAAGCAAATACATTTATTTCATAAAAGCATTTTTTAATCATAAAAGCTTAAGCTTAAGCTTGTCCTTTGGCCACCACTGCTCACAAAAGCAGATTATGATGCAATCTCAATTTTAAAACCTGAACACAATACGTTACGATCTAATAAAACCAAGACATTTTATGCTAGATTCCTCAGCTATTTATAATACAGAATATAATGGTAAACATACACTTTTATGGTCATAAATGGTTGGATATTATAGATACTTTGTTTCGTATATTATTCGAATATTAAAATATGTTTGATGTTTATGCTAAATTTGTTTTTAGATTTTGAAGTCTCCAACAATATATAAGTTTGAATAAAACATGTTAGGTATATATCTTATTTATTACGCGAACCAAGAACTGACTGGCAACGGAATTTTAATAAATATTATTTATTTGTTTAATATAAGTCAGGCCGAGAAAGCAATTTTCGAGAAGCAAATTAATCACTAATAGAGAAATAAACGGCTGATTATACCAATTGACATTATTCGGTATCTCAATTTAACATAAGGAAATACAAGAACAAAAGTTTATTTCAGTAACTTTATTTACGTTTACATACATGGGTTTGAGATCTCATTTTAACCTGTGGTAGAGGATCTCACTCTTCCGTGACAACATATCTTAGGGACTAAGAAATTACATTCGTTTCTCAATATATACTTAATATAATACTTGCTACCTTCAGCAAGTTGATACACAAGAATGAGAAGTAAAACATTTTTTTATGAACACTTGGATCGCTACGTTTCCGTCAAACTAATGTGTCTATTCCATAACAAAATAATGATGTAAGAAGGAAACAAAAGATAGAACCGACGATAACTCAGGAACATGCTACCATTTTGCTTCGTAATAAATCGTAGCACTATATATATTGTAGACACCCAGGCGTATGTAGACAGGGTCGGGTTTGCAGGGTTTTTGTCCAGGGTAAATAAATTGGCACATCGAGTGAACAACCCGCAGACAGATCCTGGGTGTTAACTAATTGCTTTCAAAAAAGACACGTCAATAAAATCGAGATATTGCTGAATTCAGGTAGACATGATCAGAAAGTATCAAAGTTTATATGAACACAGACCAGAACGCATAGCGTGTTCTAGCTTTATTTCAGTTTTTTTATATAAGTACATTTATTCATACAACTGTGTACAAGAAGGTATATACAAAAATACAGATGAACAGCTAGCTATCTAAAGACCTTTGCAAATGATCTATAGATAGCTCAACTGATCCAGATCACTACCAGACGGAAGCGTTCCCAAAATACTGGTAGCATTGCCACGCTGAATGGCAATACTAATGCGTTGACCCAGATAAGAGCCAGCTCTCTGGTCAACTTTACTTAATTAGCTAAAGCTTAGTATGTATAACTTACTAAGATTGTGGTACCTTAAATAAAATGAAATAGTTACTGTTTGGATTCTCTTTGGATGATGGATCACCTGAATAATTTGGAGTCTAACTAAACTACAAATCACATAACTGGTCGTACTAGGCAAAGTGGTCGAGATGTTGCGCCTCGTATCGCTACCTTGCACCGTCCCTGCTACGACGTAGCACGTAGCTCCCATTCTCATGTACTATGATATATTATAGTAAGTTGTAATATGGGTTATTGGTCGATTCATAAAATAAAATGAAATTTACAAAAACCTTATATTTATAAACATAACAACGGTTCAGTCTAAACGAGTTAAAACTATTTTGTGGTTCATTTTCTCAATACTCAATACATTTATTGCTTTCACATGGTAGGTACATAGATGATGTTTATAGGTAGGTATATCACATGAACCCTGTCTAAGGGTATAGCAACAGATAGGTAGGCGGGCCGAGGTTTTGCGTAAACAAACTAGTTATTAATATCTACAGTAAATAAAGTTTAAGTCTCTCAAATGAACTTGCATTAGGGTACGGCGGCAGACCGAGGTTTTATTTTCATTGTAGGTTGTCAAAGTAGGTACTTTAGGAGATGGGTATAAGTGCATTATTTTGTTAGTAATGGTCATATTATTTCATGTCAATTTAGATTTAATGTCGGTTTTCAATTTCATTTTATTATCTCTGATTTTCTCTGAATCAGATTATCAGAGGATCAGTATCGGTTTGTATTTAAAAAAATAGTCTTAATAATCATTAAAATTATCTAAATTTGTACTTATATTAGAAGTATACCGCCACTAAAAGGCCCAAATTCATAGCCAAATAGGGGCTCCCCTAGGGGACTATTCAGGCGCCAAGTAAAAATTCAAGTGCGTATTTAATCTTTATGCACCCAGCCTTAAGGCAAATGCTGAATGATGGATTTTGGGTGACTGTTCAACCCCTGACTATGAATTCAGGCTTAAGTATTTTGACTTAAAATAAAAATTTTGTAATTAAAAAACCTTTCTATCTATCTCATGCGTGTATATATTGTAGTACCCTCCACGCTTGCAATAAAATACATTAGACTATTAAGGTAGGTAAATATAACAATGCATTAATGGATTCCAAAAATCGGGTTAAATGACGTGTGGGCTAAAAGAGAGGGGCAAACAAGGGCCTTTTAACGGCAAACGATGAAAGCATTCTATATATATATGCAAGCACCTTTGATATCGTGAATGTGAGTGATAAATAGGTGTAAATTAATACTCATTTCAGGTAGGTAAGTAAGCAAGAAGTTACTTAGTATGTTTTTATCCGTGGAGACCTTTAAATGGCATTTACTGCTTCATCATTTTTTTTTAAGTGCTGATGATTTTCCTAAAATAAATTAAAAAAATAACCTACCTACGACCGAAATTACTGAGAAACTATATTCTATTTGGTAAAGATAGATTACAATCTGGTAGCAGGCTAGAAACTATTGTCGCCACGGATCTAATCCTTTGTGGTGCACTTGTGTGTGAATGAACGTGTGTACAAAGTGAAACGGCTCTAAAGGTGTTTAAATTATTTATTTTGAGGTGAGGCTCTTTGAGGTCCTCAATAGTTACGAGCTCTGATAATAATAATGGAACGGAATTAACAAAAAAACATACTCACAATCATTTTTGGTCAAGGAACACTACTTGTCCTCGAGTCGCTAACTGTTGCCTGTTTCTGGTTTAACTATGTTTTGGATCATACAAAAGTTATGACGTATATAGTATGTAAATATGTAGGTATATTGTATATAATATATTATGTGTATTATAATATATTCATAATTTGAATATGTTATAAGATTAAACCCCTTTTAAACTTTCTTACAGTCCGTTCCATCCAAAGATTGTCTGGTAGAGATCGCTATTTAGCGATAAGACCGCCCATTGTACAACATTGTTAAAGTTGATAGTACTTAACTAAGCTGATGTGTTATTTGGTGTATAATAAAGTATTTTCTATCTATCTATCTATCTATCTCACGGATTCACACAGAACACTCTAAGCACCTGTATTCCCCATGACAGACGTCCTCAGATCTAGGTATACTTAGCAGATCGGTGAGAGCACCAATTATAGGGAAGTCACTGTCAGAGGCATACCTATTATTGGGAGAGTACGGAGCTCTTTATGCCTCAGCATATATATGCCTCAGATGGGACTCATCCCACCACAATTTGTGGCTACTTACCTCATCAGCAGTCCAAACATTTTAGTTAAATACTTAACTAGCTTCTGCCAAGGCTTCGCCCGCGTGTTACACGGATAAAAAGTAACCTTTGTGATATTCTGATGTATAAGCTATATTACTGTAAAGTTTCATCAAAATCCGTTCCAGTAGTTTTTGCGTGAAAGAGTAACAAACATCCATCCTCACAAACTTTCGCGTTTATAATAGTAGTAGGATTAATAAGTAGTTCCAAATAAATGATTTATCTATTATCTTTACAATATATAATTATTTAGGCCAATATAATATTTTACCATGCTCACACCCATGAGCGATTAGACAGATAGTGTTTTTAGTTATAGTGTTAGTTTTATTATAAGTACCTACCTGTTTAGTGCCCAACCTCTTTGTAAACAAAATAAATTTTAAAAAAATGCTGGATATTTTTCACACAGCATCGTCTAGCTGCCCAAACTGAGCAAAGCTTTTGTTATGGGAACTACATGACTGATATACAACTTATATAATTTTATTCCTGATACTACTTATATACTTTTTTAAATATATAAATCATACATCGAAAACACCCAGACCCGAGACAAATATTTTCAGATCATATAATCATTTGTCCCGCGGCAGGAATCGATCCCGGAACCTTCTGCGTCTCAGGCGACCTTCACCCACTGCAGCACAGAGGTCATCAGATAAAACACTTTTATTTCTTCCTTTTAGTTCAATTCTTCTTTCTGAAACCGAGATCATCAGATAAAACACTTTTCTTTCTTCCTTTTAGTTTATTTCTTCTTTCTGACTAAACTTTTCAACACTATCATGTCATCCCTTACGCCGGCGGTAACTTGTTGATATCCTCGTAATAAAATTATGCATGAGTTATGCAGCCTCAGAACAAACTCATCATCATGTGAATGGGATGTGACTTGCTTCGTCGGTACTATAATAATTATAGTATATAAGATACATACTGCAATACAGGGTGTCCCAGAATATGTATATGAAACCGAAGGAACCATTGTTGCTTGAAAAAATATACCTATTGGTACCAAAATTTGTTATATGACTTTGACTAAAACAATGTTATAAATCAGCTGTATTCAGTAAAAATCTAGTAAATTCGCTGTTTTAGGTACCTTCGAATATACGATATTTGAAAGAAAAAAAAAAGAAAGAAAGAAAGAATATTTTTATTTGAGCCCAAAAACACAAACATGGTAAAAAACTGGAAAAGAATTAGCTCATAGAAAATGTGTTGCTTGGGGTCAAAATAGGTCCCTGTCTCAGCTTGATGCAGCATCGTGTTAGTACGTTGCTGCGCTGGTTTTCAGACAGGGCCTTTTGTGAGGACACGAACATTGACGAGGGTACAAAATAAAACTTACATAAACTACATAGGTATATTAAGTATAACATATTTGGCTTTACTGTTTCAAATTCAAATTCAAATGTTTATTTCAGTAACTTAAACTACGTATACATATATGGGTTTGTGATCTCCTTTTAAGTAAGTAGATACCTGTGGTAGGAGATCTCGCTCTTCCATAACAATATCATGTTTGAGAGCAATAATATTTAAAAATATTTTTAGCGGTAATACCCCGCTGTCAAACATCTTGGTAGTTTGATTTTAGACTTGAGGCTTAATAAACAAAGTCAAAACAGCTAAATAAAGTATGTTCCAAGCAAGTTCAAGTTTTTTTTCATGAAAACTTAACTCAAAACTCAATCGGTCTCATTACGAATCGTGGTCTAAACTCGAGTTGAACTCAAGTCCTGTCAGATCCACTAAACCAAGGTTTAAATATACCTTATCGAAAAAAGAGTACTATTGCAAACTAACTAAGGTCTCCAGTTTAAAGATAAAATGAAACCGCGGGATGAGCATTTGATTTAAAAAACACTTCTAAACCAAAATAAAAAAGAAACACATAATTTTGATTGGCTACCAAAAGAAAGTAGGTTTTCAAAAAGAGGTTAAGTTATGATAGAAATAAACTAGGTGACCGCCTGGTTTATCTTTTAGCAGTTATTTATCATCAAACCTTTTTTTTGAAACGTCAAATAGACTGTCGGCAATTTTATTTTAACATTCAATTTTAAACTTTGTATGCTTTGTTATAACAATTTGTCTTAAAAAATCAGGATTCAAAAGCCTGGTTTAACTTTGAGAGATAAACCACCGATTTAAACCACGTTTCGTAAGGAGACCGAATGTGTCCAGGATTTCTGGACACCTTGGGTTTTGTGATTGAGTAAAAACTCGAACGTTTAACAATTGAACGAATAAACAATTGTATTACTTTGAATTTAGACATAAGGTGCAAATTCCTTGTTCTAACTCAGCGGCGATCAAATTGTGAGTCTCGGTTGAGAGTGTTTTTACACTGTGGGTGGGTAGACGCATTTAAGATGCGACATGGCCGCGACACTGAATATGTACTTGAAAACATTATTTTTAGAAAGAATAACTTCTTTTCGTTTTAGTAGACAATCATGTTTCGGGACACCCTGTATAGTGTCGTTGTTACTCATGCATGATTTAATTACGAGAATATGATGCATTATGCATAATCAAGAAACAAGTTCTCTCTCATCAGACCACATAGAACGGAATACCACTGAGTACGGATACCAGCTTTTCTCATCCACTTCAGATGGATCGGGATCGGGATCGGGATCGGGATCGGGATCGGGATCGGGATCGGGATCGGGATCGGGATCGGGATCGGGATCGGGATCGGGATCGGGATCGGGATCGGGATCGGGATCGGGATCGGGATCGGGATCGGGATCGGGATCGGGATCGGGATCGGGATCGGGATCGGGATCGGGATCGGGATCGGGATCGGGATCGGGATCGGGATCGGGATCGGGATCGGGATCGGGATCGGGATCGGGATCGGGATCGGGATCGGGATCGGGATCGGGATCGGGATCGGGATCGGGATCGGGATCGGGATCGGGATCGGGATCGGGATCGGGATCGGGATCGGGATCGGGATCGGGATCGGGATCGGGATCGGGATCGGGATCGGGATCGGGATCGGGATCGGGATCGGGATCGGGATCGGGATCGGGATCGGGATCGGGATCGGGATCGGGATCGGGATCGGGATCGGGATCGGGATCGGGATCGGGATCGGGATCGGGATCGGGATCGGGATCGGGATCGGGATCGGGATCGGGATCGGGATCGGGATCGGGATCGGGATCGGGATCGGGATCGGGATCGGGATCGGGATCGGGATCGGGATCGGGATCGGGATCGGGATCGGGATCGGGATCGGGATCGGGATCGGGATCGGGATCGGGATCGGGATCGGGATCGGGATCGGGATCGGGATCGGGATCGGGATCGGGATCGGGATCGGGATCGGGATCGGGATCGGGATCGGGATCGGGATCGGGATCGGGATCGGGATCGGGATCGGGATCGGGATCGGGATCGGGATCGGGATCGGGATCGGGATCGGGATCGGGATCGGGATCGGGATCGGGATCGGGATCGGGATCGGGATCGGGATCGGGATCGGGATCGGGATCGGGATCGGGATCGGGATCGGGATCGGGATCGGGATCGGGATCGGGATCGGGATCGGGATCGGGATCGGGATCGGGATCGGGATCGGGATCGGGATCGGGATCGGGATCGGGATCGGGATCGGGATCGGGATCGGGATCGGGATCGGGATCGGGATCGGGATCGGGATCGGGATCGGGATCGGGATCGGGATCGGGATCGGGATCGGGATTCATTAATTCCAATTTTTGGTCGGTGTAAGGAGGTCGAAATATGCAGCTTTCCGCTACCGTTGGAGATTGTTAGCAATTAATAGTAAATTGCAAACTGCACTGAGACCCAGTCTATAATGGAGTTAGCTGTATACTTAAATACATGGCAGGAACCAACGAGTTTAGAAAACACTTTGATCTGTCTTTTCCTACTCACAGCTCGTATACCAGTCTCATGTACCTCTTATTTCACGGCTGTATTTTTTTTATGGTGTTTTCTGTGGAACACGACGATAAAACCTTAATGATATAAAACAGTAAAGTTAATTGTTATTTTCAATTCTTTAAGCTCAAATTTGTGACTGACTTTATTTTAACCGGCACTTATCTTTTTATCTAAAGTTGACTTAAGAAACTGTTTCCGATTCTATAGTCGTACAATGAGTAAATAACACAGCTAGAATTTTCTAGGCTGTGACCATACCTAGTACATGCCACAATGACCCTTATGTTAGTGGGATAACCGACTGTAATTCTGCAAAAGTAATTAGCCTTATGTTAATTTATCAAAAGCTCACGTCTGTAACGCTTGTGTTATTTCTGGCAAATTATATCGGAATGGGATAGAGCAGTGGTTCTGAAACGTATATTTTAGTCCAGAAGAATATTTTGCATAACACCTTAAAACAAACATCTCTTGCAGGCATTCTTAGGATATTGAGGATAAATTGAAAAGATTGAAATGATTGTGCGATATTGCACTACAGTGGATACATCATACCATGATTTATAATAATAATTATAATACTTAATTAAAAATATAACTTAAATCAAAAAGCTTAAGCTCGGCTTTGATTATCCGTTCGTTACCTAGGTACGTCCTAGCTTATTGGTTTTCACTAGCCAAACTTTTTAGCTTCACAGAAGAAAGAAGTTGCATCTGTTGTAATAAGGAAATAATCTGTTATTACTACATATAGATAAGCATGTAGAGATGCAATTTTCTCTCAATGAATTCTATCACCACCAACATTTTCTCAAACCGCTAAGCATGCCAAAGTTTGGGAACCGCATACCTAAGTAGAGTAATGAAACAATTAAAATTCAAGGTGTGTAGACGCGAACGTGTCATTGGCGGAGATAATTAAATGTACCTAAGTACTCATTACACGTCCGTTAAAAGCCCAGCATGCGTGTGTCTTTATGAGATGAAAGCGTAATGGATGTGTCCATATTAAAAAAGCGGTCAAAAGCGAGTCAGATCACGTAGCCTATCTGTTTTAAACAATGCCTTGATGGGTTAGCTATCTCCTTATGAAGCACTCAGATCCTTATTTTTTAGCTAGCTTAATAAATCTTCATGTTTCTGTGGAACCTTGTATCTAATCTAAATATACGAAGGAGGGCGTTGAAGCTTGCGATACAATAAAAAAAAACAGCGAGTATCATCGTTTTTCATTTTGTTCTCATCTGTAATTGTTCCAAATATATATATTTTGATTTGATATTATATTGAAATGATTGTGTCAAATATCCAGCTTTTTAGCGTGCCTAGTTCAGGCAACTTTTCTTGGTAAAATGGAAAGTTATGTTCGTAACGTTTCATGAATACAAATGAGTGGTCTTTGCGCAGAGGTAAATACTCGAGTTTGCCTTTAAAACCGGCATAGCCATAAAGGTCTGTACGAACACTTGTCTTGTCGTTGTATATGCATACAACTTATTGATGCATTATATTGATTTGCTATGAATTGCGCAATTAAAAGGTAATCCATTTATTTAAGATCCATCAGTTCGCTGCACTTAAACTCGACATTCACACACACAAATACACTCAAAAACTCACGCCAACACTTTACACTCCATGGATTGTTAAAAGCCTAGACGGTGAACGGCATATGTACCCTGAATAACTGCTTTGATCGATATCACCAGAACGTATAAAAATTATGAAATTATCTAAAAACAGAAAGAAGAACTTAATTTACTTTGGACTTTAAAAAATTGTTATGCATCTACGTAAAGTTGCACTAAAATTGCTTCCGAGATTAATAGTCTTCTACACGTGGAGATTTTTTAACATCCTTGTTACGAGTAAACAATGTGGTTGGATCGTTAACGAGAACTTACTCAGGTATAGTGCCTTAGCATTGTCATTCAGCGTGCCAATGCAGCCAGCATTTTGGGAACGCTTCCATCTAGTAGTGGATCTGTTGACCTATCTACCTAAAGATCGGTTGCAACTGCCTTTAGATAGCTAGCTGTTTCTCTTTATTTTTGTATATACCTACTTGTACATAGTTGTATGAATAAATGCAATTACGCCTCACGTAACAGACTTTGATAAAGGCGCAATATTAAATTACGGCGTCCACTTCCGAGAAGATGAGTAAGCACTTGCATTTCCTTCCATATAAAAAGTTATATTAATTTCCTGCACACATCCCGGCCCAAGTTTTAATTGGATGGGCGATGAAGCTGATGGGATACTTCTATCTATAGCGCCATATCTATGTTCTAATATTGATTTACAACCACACCATCTGGGTGTTTTCTATGTAAAATATGTATGTATTTACAAAAAAAAAATATATAAGTAGTATATCAGTCATTTAGTTCCCATAACACAAGCTCTGCTTACTTTGGGGCTAGATGATGCTGTGTGAAAAATTTCCAGCATTATTTATTTATTTATTTATAAATTATTTATACATACATACATATACATTCACGCCTATTTACCGGAGTGGAAGGAAGGACCACGAAATCCCACTTGCTATGATCTTGGCATACCTCTTTCGCTTCATTCATCCTCACATTCTTCAGACAAGCTCGTCGGTTAAGGGTACTTCAATTAGATCAGAGTATGATAGTCGAGGTCTACTCTTTCCAACTATTCTAATCACGCTCGATTTGTATAGTTGTTTTGTTGATCTTCTTTGATCCATCCTTTCTACATACCCTTAACCATATTGATTTACGACAATATTAAATTCCTTATATATATCCTACTATAATATTATAAACGCGAAAGTTTGTGAGGATGGATTTTTGTTACTCTTTCACGTAAAACGACTGAATGGATTTTGATGAAACTTTACAGTAATATAGCTTATACATCAGAATAATACAGGCTACTTTTATCCTAGTACCGCAGGGGCGAAGCCGTGGGCAGAACCTAGTATATATATATATAGATATAATTATATTTATTAAGTAAATGTGATTAGATATATAAAATAATATTGTACTATTTTTTGTTATTTGTAGCATGCTTACCGCCAATCACTACAAATTGGGTTGGCTGGTAGAAAATGCTTTAGCATTAAGTCCGCCGATTGTTCACTTTTAATTAAATGTGCAATAAAGAGTTCATAAATAAATAAATAAATAGATAGGTAGATATTGCTATATTGCAAGTATACCACATTATGTTGCAAATTACGAGATAATCATGGGGAGTATCGGGGGCGGACAGGAATTTATATGAACGATAAAGGGAGGTGGTGCATAGCCAATAGTATAGACACAGTGACGAGAAATTAGATAAATATTTTATTTAACACAGATATTATATATATTATCTATTATAATATATCTGAAAACATATACATACATCATGTATGTAAATATATAAATAACTTTAATATGTTGCATAAGTATTGAAGTTTTGGTAAAATAGTACACTGTACAATATCATGAAAGATATGTTAGCATGTATGAAATATACATATGATCAAAAAACCGATCTAAACGATATATAGCTTAACTGCTCCAAATCACTAATAGATGGAAGCATCCCCAAAATGCTTGCTGCATCCTCACGCTGAATGGAAATGCTAATGCGTTGGTCGAGATACGAG
The DNA here is from genome assembly GCA_958496245.1 of Perizoma flavofasciatum. Taxonomy (NCBI): domain Eukaryota; kingdom Metazoa; phylum Arthropoda; class Insecta; order Lepidoptera; family Geometridae; genus Perizoma; species Perizoma flavofasciatum. Next base: position 12,020,884 of record OY292423.1, read on the forward strand.
GCAGCTCTCTAGTGTTGCATCGCTTTGACTATCTCTAAAGGTACTAATTGACATTCATAATATTTATAGGGTATCGCTGATTCCACAAAGATCTGCGTTATAGACACTTTAGGTACAAACTCACCACGCATTATTCCAAGGAAACTTCGAATTGAAATGCAAATCATCTATTATTTAAATTATACGAGGCTTCATCGTGTATTTTCTATGTTCTGATAGCAGGCAGCCTTCTCATAAATTACATGGAAGCGCTTACAATCTTGATTTCAGTTCAAAACTCCGCTGTTTTCAAGAAACTTTGCAGACGATTGATAACAACTCGATAAGACAACTTTGAAGGAAACATGTTTTGTTCTCCTGATACAACATAGTTTATTATATGCAGCTTTTCGCTTTATAATAATAATATAGTAAATAATTATAATTAGCGAGATTAGATAATAAATAAAGTCTCATAATAATAATGATAGTGGAAAATTTCACACAGTATCATCTAGCCCCAAAGTAAGCAGCACTGCTTACTTTCCTTAATGTTACTTTCTTACCTCCTAGGTATACGTACCAACCCAAAAGGAAATAACCCGACAGAGATGGCTACTCATTTATTTAAAACGGCTTAGTTCTATTTCCGTATCGGCTTCCCATAAAGCATTTCGTGCAAAAACCGAGAATAAATCTAGTTCTATCGTAACCATCGCTCACCACTATCGGTTCCTAAAAGCGTATTCGTCAGGTAAATAACCGCCTGTTCGTTTCCGGTATAAAGCTGGTTCGAACCACGACTCTGTAGGAGTGGTAAAGGCAGCAAAATCGAGCGTGGACAATAATTTTGTCCCAACAATAAACCAAAACGACCTCTGTGGCGCAGTGGGCGAAGGCCCGCCTGAGACGCAGAAGGTTGCGGGTTCGGGTTTGTTCTGCGAGACAAATTTTTGTATGATTTGCAAATGTTTGTCTCGGGTCTGGGTGTTTCTATGTAATATATGTATGTATTAACAGCAAAAAAAGTATGTAAGTAGTATATCAGTCATTTAGTTCCCATAATACAAGCTCTGCTTAGTTTAGGGCTAGATGATGCTGTGTGCAAAATGTCCAGCATTATTTATTTATTTTATTTAAAAATCATCATATTTGCAGCAAAAAATCGTCTGATCACTGATGAACTTTGTTAGAACAAGAAATTTGATTTTATAAATTGGTACTCTTGTATTAATTAGTCCTCATAAAAAGCAAGTCTATCCACTTTTTCTCCTACGCATAAAAGCCAGGTCTAAAAGATTCACTGGCAAGATCCTATGACAGAATTTCCTGCATATAAACAGACTTTATGGAGAGGTAGATAGGTGCCTGTGGTCTAATTTTAAAAGTGAGCGCTCAAAATATTCTTAGATTAAATGTAACGTTATTATTTATGTTTTTTATATTTTTTGAAGGAGCAAATTATTCAAAAAAATTGTAGTTACATAATCCAAAAAAAAGAAAATACCTACAACAGAGAAGTTTGTTGACAAACAACAACTCAATTATGTTCTATTTCTTTTTGATATTGAGGTCGTAAATCAATATAAAATTCCGTAAACAGAGTCATTACGTAAGGTGAGCCTTTTGGAAGGAAACTAATATTATTTGTGTTCTTATAAAGTGAAGCCCCACTACGAAGACCGTGTGAATACGGTAAGATCTCTGTTTTTTATTTTTCTATTAGTGGTACTATCATAAAAGATAAGACAAAAGACAGTACTATACATGGACTTTTATTAAGATTGGCCTTTTCTACGCTAAATATAAATAAAAACCGGCAAAGTACATGTTGAACTCATGCACTAAAGGCCCAGAAGTGGCGACCAAAGGGAAATGGTTTTGTCAATGTTCGCGAGGAAAAGTGATAGCCACCGCCAACGCCACCGCCAGCGCCACCGCGTTATTTTGGCCACAGATATTATAATACGTTTGGCTATTCCCAAAGAGTTTTTGAACAGTTTTTGACGACCTGGGCTAAGGCCCAACTCAGACACTGAAGGTTGCGGGTTCGATTCCCGCTGTGGGACAAATGTTTGCATGATCTACAAATATTATTCTCGGGTCTGGGTGTTTTCTATATATAATACGTATGAATTTACCAAAAAAAATATATAAGTAGTAAGTATATCAGTCATGTAGTTCCCATAACACAAGCTCTGCTTACTTTGGGACTAGATTAAGCTGTGTGAAAATGTCCGGCATTATTTATCATTATTATTATATTACTAGCTTCTGCCCACGGCTTCGCCCGTTTGGTACTCGGATAAAAAGTATCCTATGTGTGATTTTGATGTATAAGTTTTATTACTGTAAAGTTTCATCAAAATCCATTTAGTAGTCAAAATCCGTAAAGTAGTTTTTGCGTGAAAGAGTAACAAACATCCATCCTCACAATCTTTCGCGTTTATAACGATAGTAGAAGGATTATTATTACAGTACAATCTATACACTTTTATTGAAAATAACAATATGATTAGTTGGACTTGTGACAAACTTGTTGAATTTATTATTATTTGCCAAAGTAAAGCGTATTAGTTTAAATGTTACAAAGAACTCTGTGAAAGACAGACAGACAAACAGACGGCACGGGCTTAGGCTTGGTAATGGATTCCCGTTTGCCATCGTTTGGGTACGGAACCATAAAAGACTACGACTAAGTAAAAAAAACTTACTTTTCCTACTACTATAATAAACGCGAAAGTTTGTGAAGATTAATGTTTGTTACTCTTTCACGCAAAAACTACTTTACGGATTTTGATGAAACTTTAGAGTAATATAGCTTATATATCAAAATAACACATAGGTTACTTTTTATCCAGGTAGCACGCGGGCGAAGCCGTGGGCAGAAGCTAGTTCTTTATAAATAAGTATTTTAAAAGCTCATGTTTTGACAATCTTCCTGGCAATGTTGGTAAGTTTTACAGCCATGGAATGCATCTTCGCAGTAGAGGACTTTATCAATTTACCCACATCGTATTTTAGCAATTTTCCCACAAAGTATTTTTTCTCCGATTTCCTTTGGAGATTTTACCTAAATGATTCAAGGTCGAGTCGAAACGCACTGCTAATAGAGAAGGAATGTTTTTTTTATGATTGTTAAAGTTAGGCACAAGATACGAAAATGTGAAGCACTTTATCATTCAAAATGGCTTCTAAAGCATAATTATAACCAGTTACTTAAAAGTCCATTATGCGGTTCTGATTTTTTTATTTAAAATAAGCTTTTTGTTTTTGTGATTTGATTGCTTTGACGAGGTCAATCCACATGTTAAGAACAAAGTTATGCATTTCTGACACACGTAGCTAATACATTTTTGAGGCAACATGCTTTTAAACAATGATACAATTAATGTTAAAATTACCTAGTGAGCATTTATACGAAATTGGGCAGAATAAGGTTATTAAGCATTGTTCATTCTAGCACAGTATCTTAATAGATTCTGGCATCGAATCGACTACATGCTTATAGTTCGACGTGTCTGGGGCATCGAGCCTAGGCCTTAAACACCGCACTTCGCCTATTAGGTAGCCGCAACATAAACATTGACTTGATATTACTAGCCCCATTGGGACCGTAAGCTGATACACCTCGACACAAGACACTGAAGAGACGAAGCCTCTTGGCTGAGTTGGCTGCCATTTGACTCTTTCTTATGCGATCTACTGATTATTTTCAATTGAAATTGAGTAGTGTATCGTCAGAACTTTCTTGTTGGTACTTAAAGTATCAACTTATTTACTTTTAAGTTTATAGAACAAAATATAATGCTAGGTTGATTGCATTAATACTTAGTAAACACAACGATGCATTTTTATTGTGCATACCCCAAGTAGGTAAACAAAAATCGGAACTATGTAAAGTTACCTACGCAGAAAGTAGTTAAGTATCATAATAAGCATGTCAATAAATACGTGAGATAAAATACCTTCAAAAACAAGAGAAAAAGATAAAACGCATTTCGTTTTTTGCCAGCCCGGCCGCCGGGGCGGGGTCAGCTTTGGTGCGTCGCAAGTTCGGTATAGATTGGTTTTCTACATAACTTACGAGTATTTATTTTGCTAATAATAAAACATCCCTGTAAGGTAAAATACTTGAATTTATTTGTTACTAAATGTAGGTACTCAGGTAAAGTTATCCATTTGCTCGTGTTTTGCATAGAATTGTTTACCTATATAATTATCTCTCTCCCCCTTTTTTTTATACATTATTATGGGAAGTAGGTACCTACTCACTTTTGTCCTCGTCGCCACATGTATCGTCTTTCCGATTCGTCTTTTATTTGGCTCAAACAACACCTCATCACAAATACACGGCCGCTTCGTCCGACCGCTCGTTTGCGACTGACTCGATGACGTGACGTAGGCGCATGAGACAACACCAATACATTACAAGTAGGATTGTTATTAATCATTTTATTAACACTAGCCTTTGTGAAATTATGGGTCACAAATTTCATTAAAATATTTATTTCGGTAACGGCTGAACCGGCTGACAAACATCTCAATATCAAAACAGCAAAATTTTCGCATTTATAGTTTTAGTCGCATTTATTTGTATCATTAAGGATTGTACACAAATAAACACTTTAACAGAATACATCTAACTTCCCGTTATTTTACAAGACCTTCTTTATTTTTCCAAGAACTTTATTTTTTGTGTCAATAAAAAAATATTACGTTGTCACTCTCGGTTAGTTATGTAATTTGGTTTTGACAAGCCTGAACATATAAGCCCTGTGCCTATAGTTTTTTTTACCAGTCATGAATGTAGTGTCAGATTATGTTTAAAGGTTCATTGCAAACAATAGTGACAAAAGCGTCCAGTGACAGTCTTGATCCATGCCAGTTTCTCATTCCAAACGCTGATAAAAAATAAATATGTACCTACTTACCTAACACTGATATTAAACATTGCCAATAATAAACAAAACATTTGTCCAAATGTATTTGACCTTTTAGTCCATCCTACTTATTATAATATAATAAATGCAAAAGTGTGAATGTTTGTTACCACGTATCTCCGTAACTACTAAACCGATTTTGATGAAATTTGGAATGTAAATAGTTTAGGATCTGGAATAATACATAGGCTAATCTAATTTTCGAAAATCGACCCCTAACGGGGTTAAATAGGGCGGTAAAGTTTCTATGAAAAAAAATTAAATGTAAATAATGAAACACGTATTTTTATTTTTCCAAAACTACCCTTTGGGGGTGTGCAATTGAGTTTTAAACTTTGTATAAATTGTAATCCTTGGTTCGATACATTCAAAAGTTGGTAGACATAGTTTGAAGCCTGGAGACAGTCATATGCTACTACTATTAACATACCACGCGGGCGAAGCCGCGGGTAACAACTAGTACAAAATATATTTAGGGCTCGATGGACGATATTTCGAGCCAAGTTGACGCATGACTGCTCAAACACTCGCTGTGATCGCTATACCATAACTTACTAAGACACAAACATGCGGACAGTGCTGTCTCGTGCGTGTATGAAGTAGATAGTTAATATATTCCCATGTACTGAGTGCGAGGTTGTTGAAATGTGGTACCACGTGAGTTGCAATTATATCTTGATGTCAGTCAGTGCCGCTAACTAATTAAATTATAACTTCCAGTCTAAACTAACCACACTAGTGTCGATATTTATGTCGAATTTTATTGTTGTCGTGTATAGAGCTTGCTTAAGTCGTTTGTGTGAAATAGTAAGATAAGACTATAATACTACCTTTCCATGTGAAAGGCTGTTTTTAGTAGTACTGACTAGGGGTAGAGGTGCGGTGTCATATAATATATTATGTTATTGAACTTATACAGAATTGACAGAACTAGTACCATTCAATTCCATTTATCACAAAGGAGGGATGCTATGAAGCAACCGCAGCAGAAGTCAGTCGACAAGAACCTTTTCAATGAGATTATAAACCTCCAACCTTAGTCTACCGTGTTTGTGGCAAGCACCTTTGAGGCTCACGTTGATATATTTGAATGGATCCGGGCAGTGTAATGGCCGGTACTGCGTAATTTCTGACGTTTATGAATGTGTGTGTGCATTGGACTATTTTGTTATAATTTAGTCCAAAGATTTTGAAAACGCTGTAGAAATTTAGCCTCACACGCTCTTTCACACACATACTTACAGACGTCCAATACCGCCTGGTAACATTGTTTATCTACATAAAGTAAAGTAATCGTTTAGCCGATTTCAAGAAAATAGTATCAGTGACGTCTTTGTAAAAAAATCTGGTATAAACATTTTTCAAAGTAACACGATGCCTTAATGGAAGGTTTCTTTCGATTTCAGATTGTCCAAAGATTTTCAGACTTGAAAATTAATATTTTGTAAAGATCTTCAATAAAAATAAAACTAATGAAATATTTGATCAAAAGTATTAATCAACAAATTAGAATAAAACAAGTAATTATGAAACAAAAACCAGTTTGCATTTCATCACGCATTGCAGCGTTTTCTTGTGACACGTGGCTATTGAAAAAACCTTTCTCGAAGTCACACAAATCGCTTCCTGATCAGAAAGTCTAAATTTTAAATTGCCTAAGATGTAAAATGCCTAAAAGTCATAATGCCTAAGATTCAGAACACCTTAAACGGTAGTATGCCTAAAATGCAAATTGTATAAATGTGGAACTTCCTAAGAAGCAAATAGTCTAAAATGCAATACACCTTCATAGGAAGATGACTAAATCTTGCTTGTATAGAGTTTTTAATCTAATTGATACCGGTCTTTTAATGTCATGAAAACAATGAAACGCAATGTCACTTGAACCTTCCTGACAAGTCAGTGGCTGAATGGCTAAATATACATAAGTTGTTGTAATGACTTAGGTAAATAATTACCTATTATTTACAAAGTTTAGCGAAATGTCTGAACTGCAGTTTATAAAAAAAAAAAAGGCAAATTACTGTTATGTAAAGGCTTTCCATATACTTTGAACAAAAGTAACGCAGACGGAACTAGTTTATGGGGTTGTTCTAATAGAAAAAACTACAGTGCGTCTCTGAAAATTGGCGAAAAAAGACACAATTGTGAGTGAAAGCACACATGTTTGTGCCTCAGATCCATCGCAAAATAAAATGTCCTTTTTAATGGAAGAATGCAAAAGGAAGGTATGCAAAAATTATGTCGGGACAAAATTTTTGAAGAAGTATTTACTGGACATCTTTCGGAATCTGACGAAAATGATTTATTGCCTGTTTTTAAGACCAAAAAAGATACTTTACTCAGAGAAGAAATTATTTGACGACTGCAAAAACAGAATTTCAAAATTTGTGAATATACATATACCGGAAATAATTACCAACAGTTTTTTGATTTGCGAGGATGGAGATGACAATAAAATTTTGGTCTTCCCAACAACGATCGCTAAAAACATGATTTGTAATTTAAAATAAGTCTAATTTTTTTGGTGATGGAACAGAAAAGAGAATACCGAAACCTTTTAAACAGCTATTTTCTCTTCACATAGACATGAATAGTGACAATGACACAGTAAACATCGTGACATTTGTATACGCACTCTTACCAGGCAAGACCACCAGTACCTATGTAAGACTCTTTGAGCTAGTTAAGGAACATTTTGATATTGTGATTAATAAATATAGATTTGATTTTGTGCCGGCAAAGTATCAAGCCATCATAATGGTTTTCCCAAACGTATCAGTGGCAGGCTGTTATTTTCACTTTCGCAAAGCCGTAAAATATAAAGCAAACAAAATTGGTCTCACTGATACAGCCAAAGGACGAACTAATTCTGCAAATTTGCCTCTACTACCGGGAGCTCGTATATATGAGGGATAGATAGCAACATTGCAAGAGTCCAATAAGAGCGAAAAAAAATTACGGTTTTAACTTATTTCGAAAGACAGTGGATTAAACTGATGCCTACGATGATTAGCTGTGCTGGAGAGACACATTGAACTAATAATGGCCTGGAAGGGTGGCATAGACGCCTCCATACTCGTGTCCCACCGAAATCTACATTTAATCTTTTTTTTTACAAAAATTGAAAAAGGAGGCTACCTGGCAGACCCGTTGTTTGAAAAACCATTTATTTGTTAAAAATAAATGGAGAGGTACCGACAGTAATAAGACAAAATAAATAACAAAAATTATCATGCCATCACAACTTAATATATGTCAAGAATATGATTAAGAAAAAAATACTTGCAGTGTTTTATTGTACTTACAAGCGTCCGCCCGCGACTTTTCTCACGTGGTACCCGGTTAAAAAGTAGCCTTTATGTTGTAGTGGATCACTAACTATGTATATTTCAAGTTTAATGAAAATCGGTTCTATCGTTTAGCCGTGAAAGAGTAACAAACATCCTCACAAACTTTATTTATAATATTAGTAGGATAGTGTTACTACAGTTTTAACTCGTTATTATGTATAACTCGTGGAAGAAAAATTGTAGGCGTTATTACCTATACTTCTTAAACATACCTACTCGAAGTATTTTACTTCCTAGGCATTTTGGAAATTAGACTTCCTGATCAGGAAGCGTAATAGAGACCTTTGACAGTTAAGGCATCACACATGTTAGACCTTTTATATCTTAGGCACAATGGGACTTTAGTCATTTTTCTGTTTAGGTTTTCTACAAAATAATCATTTTACTTCCTAGGCATTTTGGAAATTAGACTTCCTGATCTGGAAGCCACAAATCCATTAAAAAAACTGCATGACAATCAGTTACGTTCCGTTTCATATACGTCTAATGCAGCGCCTTTGTAACTGCGATATCAACAATCAAAATCAATAATCATTTAAAGGAAACAAAAGTAATAAAGTTACATAAAACAAAGAAAATGATGGTAACTACAAATAGTTATAAAAACTGTGGCGCTGTCACTTAAACCGTTCGGATATACCGTTTCGGAGATAAATAGTAACAGACAAACTTACTAAAAAACCTCTTACGGCAAAAGCATTATACGAGCTGCTGTCACCTTAAGTAAAATTGGCCCTCCCTTACAATGAAAACAGTGCACCTCGCAAAAGCCCTTTTCATGAACAACACATGAAATAAATTTATAAAACTCATTTTATTAGCTCATAGAAAGAAAAATAGAATATGGATGGATCAATAACTAGTAAGTAGATGTTTGATCAGTTTGATATTGGAACGGTAGGTACTCTCATTGGGGCATTATCTCCATCACAAAAGGAGCCAAGCATATGAGACTCGATATTGAAAACGGAGAACATCTTGCAAGTAACCGGAAGATGGTGGTTAGACCGGAAGATTTATAGAAGATACTCTTTCGTTTTAAAAGAAATACAAATAAAATAAAAGATTATTTTTTTTCAGTTGGTACTTATGGTAGATATTAGGACTTGCTCGAAACGAAAAGATAAAATGATTTTATTGCTATAGTTACGAGCTACGGTACGGGATAAAATAATTAAGTACACCAAATGAACACTGCATTAGTAAAATCATACGATAAAATTTACAGCGAAATAAACAGTACAACCAAGCTACACAATGGTAGCAATTCGGTTGGTACCAAATTCTGACTAACTAACTATATCCGAGCTAAAATTTTGTAAAATTGAATATAGTCTGCATTCGTTTTCTAAACCTTCATATGGTAAACCTTAATCTAATGTTACAGCTCTAAAATCAGCTTAGTTACTCAACTCAGTTAGAAGCACGTAAAGCTGACATTTTGCTATTCAGCTGTTCAACATGGTCTATGTGTTAATTTAGAAACGTCAAGCTGAACTGTGTAAGTATTAGAGTGTTCTGTGATAAAGTTACTATGAAAAGCTGAAACCATGGAGTTACTGCACTTGCAGATTCTTCGGAAATATTCCTCGACCTCTGTGGCGCAGTGGGCGAAGGCCCGCCCGAGACGCAGAAGGTTGCGGGTTCGATTCCCGCCTCGGGACAAATGTTTGTAAGACTTGCAAATGTTTGTCTCGGGTCTGGGTGTTTTCTATGTATAATTTGTATGTATTTACAACAAAAAAAAGTATATATGTAGTATATCAGTCATTTAGTTCCCATAATACAAGCTCTGCTTAGTTTGGGACTAGATGATGCTGTGTGACAAATGTCCAGCATTATTTATTTATTTTATTTTATTTATTTGTTTTGCCATTTTGTAGAAATTGTGTTAGAGACAAACATATAAATAAACAACCACTTATCTATCCCAAACGCACATACCACCTTCTTGCGTCATAGGTAAAAAATAAGTATAATTATTTGATGGGCTAATGGCATTTAATGCACTTGTTAAAATTACCAGTATCAATCAGTTTTTGAGTGTTTCTCCACAAGTTCTTTTTATAGTGTATAGGACCACAGGTCCTGATGTAGCCAAACATGGACAAAAAATAATATAACTTATTTATCAAGAACTAATGTTTTAGGAGTAGTAGAGCTTCTGTGAAAGGGCTCATCTGGGGAAGTCCTACCACCATGCCTCTGCCATCAGAATTAATGCTCTCATTGGTATTCCGGCTCGAAGGGTATGGTCGCCATTGAATTACAAGCACATGAGATCTTTCATCATAACATATCAGGAAGGCAACGTATGAGTTATACCTCTGGTTTTGCAAGTGTTCATAGGTTACTGTAACAACTTACCAACATGTGGATTGTATGGTTATTAGCCTCTTTAGTAGTATAAAAAAAAGAAAACTTTTACTTTACTACTGTATAATCGTTATCACTGACCCGTCTGTCTAAATTCACTATTGGGTACAAGCCGCCTACGAGCATCTTTTATCAACGGTGGCTTCTTTAAATTTATATCTTAGTGTTTTAAAAGTAATATCCTGTAGTACAACTTCTGTATACTGTTTTTTGCAACGATTTGAGGAGTGCTGAGAAGAACCGCTAGTGATCTCACTAGAAATAAATAACGTAAGATACGCGTCGACACGAAGAAGAGTCTTCCTACGATTTCTTTTCTTAAAATGCTTTCGATAAAATATGAAATACGTGCGAGTTCTTCGAAGCTCAAGCAGTTAGAAGACTTTTACAGTTTTAAGTACTGAAGACACCGTCAACGGTGTTACTATCACGGGTATTGTTGGTAAGGTCACTGATATTATAATACAAGTAGGGCTAATGTAATAAAAAAACAAGATTTTTGACCCAACACTGTATGACATAGACATATCAGCGAAAGCTGCTCGTCTATAAATAAATAAATAATGTATCTTTAATTTCATCATCAATAATTTGTCAAGTACGTACCTACAATATCTATAAGGCTTACCACTTACGACCCCTAATCCATCACGAGGGTCCGATGTTTTAGCGAATTATCATGTCTTCGAATTTTCGGTTACACGCCAATTCCTCCAAGCCGTTTATCTACGTCAAAGAGTGATGTATGTAGAAGTAATTGGACTGATACTGAAAAAACATATTTAATTTCACGCTAAATCTGTATCCGAATTATTATTTCTATTTTGCCATCGTTGTCCGACTGCGTATCCAAATGCGGTACCACGTTACTCGTAGTTACTGATACCTACAATACAGGGGATACTGTTGTGTGGACTATGTGTCAGATTACATTAAATACAAATAAAAAACGTTGTTGAAATAACTCTCTCTCAAATAACCTTTTAACTGCCGCTTATGGTATTTAATCGCTTTTCACTCCAAGTTGCGGTCGCTTTGTTCATAATTGTACAAGTTGTACCAACAGTTTTGATAGCGATAATACTTGTTTTAGTTGTTTGTTTGTTTCAAACTGTGATAGGTAACTGTTGGTACCATCATCAACATAAATACGATTATTCGCTTGCTGTAGTTTTTTTATAATATATAATAATAATTATAATAATTATTAATAATTAGCAGTCACAGGGGCCTAACCATGAGGTCTTGCAGCGATTCAGTTCAGGCAAAGGTGTCACTTTCTGCTTTGCGATTGAAGACGCTATAGCGTTGTAAAATGTTTGACATTCACAAAGCGGGTTTTTGTCATCTTTTCCTGAATTGAATCGCAATAAGACTTGGTGGTTAGGCCTCAGCATCATGTAACTCAGTACACCCAATAAACCTAATAGTCGTTTGTCTAATTCAATCCTATATAATAATTATTTATTGATTTATTTCAGACGTCCAACAGAGAAATCACAGTAATTATACAGTGTAATATATACATCTAGAACTCATCTTTTATTCAATTTGTGTGAATCAAATTAAAATTGTTTGTAATATTTTAATAAAAAATAATAAAAACGAATAAGAAGTTCCCGCGTTTTTTTTTTTAATTTATAACCAATGCCGCGTCGACAGGCGCGCTTTTTCTATTACCAGCCTCTCTTTATCGAAGCGAATTGCGTTCAAACTTTTTAATTAAATAGTGTTCCACATTCAAAAGTTATTTCGTCACGTTATTAAGTGCGCCGGAATGACCCATTTTGCTCGCACATATCGAGGAACCCTTCGCCACTTTTCGAGGAAAATATTATCTTTGCGTCACCCCCGAACGATCGACAGCGCAACGCAGCTCCTTTGGGATATACTCTTGTATCATACATAGACTACGGCGATTACTATCAAAAATGTACAAATGTAATCGACCCAGTGTGACCTGGGCAGAGCCTGTACGTCGCACAGGATACTTACTATTCTAGTTTAGGTTATTAGTTGTATGACTAAAACTAAGTACCTTTATTTTTTCATTTGCTGTTTGTGGCTTTCGTGTCCCTGCGGCCGTGACAAGCCTATTGTAATCGCCACTTGATTTTTCTTCAAGGGGCGTTCAAAGTTCACCACTCAGCCCTGCGGTTGTTAAAAACTGCAGGATCTTGGGCGTGATGAATTTTACGAGTAGTTCATCTGGGCTAAGAATGTGTTTACTCAGATGAAGGCTAAGCTTATGTATCAGTGGTCCACACTCTCCTAACAGATGGAGAGCGATTCGTCCGCCTCATTGCAGAGTCTGCAGGTTTCAGTGTCACACAGCCTTAATTTGAACATGTGGTTGTTAAGGCGACAGTGTCTAGTCAAGACTCTAACCATAGTGCGAAGGTTGTTTCTGTTTAGCGCTAAGATTTGGTTGGTATACCATAAAACTACCTCAGGCCTACATTTAATTTTAACAGTGTCTTTTATGTATTGTAAATTGTTGTTTTGTTTTTAAGGTGCAATTAAATCATATTTTTTTTCGTGTTACAACTGCGCAGAGGTCGTCGAACACGAGGATCTCTGTGGTGCAGTGGGCAAAGGTTCTATTCCCGTCGCGGGACATATGTTTGCATGATCTACAAATATTTGTCACGCGTCTAGGTGTTTTCTATGTATAATAATAATATATAAGTAGTATAATCAGTCATGTAGTTCCTATTATACAAGCTCTGCTTAGTTTGGGTATTGATGCTGTGTAAAAAATGACCAGTATTATTATTATTTAAGACTACTTCAGACATCATGATGGAAAACGACAAATCGTTTGGCTGCTCCTCTCATTTCCCAGGAGTCACGTGTAGGGTTAGAGGGTTAGCCTACGGACGTAAGCAGTATGATCCCTCAACATATAAAACAAAAATAAAAAAACACGGATTAAAACAATATTTATTGATGACAAACATAAAACTCCCAGAGATAAGAGCCCTCGCTCATGTCAATATTTCCCGAACGAACGTTCGATCAATTATTAAGTAAGTTACGCGTAGGTGGTGGAATATAGGTGATGTAGTTGGCTCACTTGTTGACGTCTCTCATATAAACAGTGAGCACAGTGAAGTTACAGGAATAAGTAAGTTAACTCCATAGCGACAACGTAATGCGATGCTCTTAGACGTTTCAAAGTGATCCTTTATTCGATTATTCTGATTAGAACATTGGACAAAACAGCGGTATCTATAAATAAATAAATAACCAACAGTGGTATCAGGAACTACGAGCTCCTTGGTACCACGACACCCGGTCCCGGAATCAATATCTGCAAGTTATGGACATATTTAACCCGCAGCAGGAATCAACCCACCCTCTTTCGTCTTGCCGGCTCCTCGCCGCCGTATATAACTTTTACATGATCTTTTCTATCCTTTGTAATGCTCTAGGTTGTAAGCATTCGATTGCTCTCTTCGTTTAAGAGAATCGAAAGCCCGATACTGTGTTCAACGCAATGCTCAAGGCGCCTGAGTGTTTACTTGTTAAAATTTCGAGGTACATTTTTATGGTTGATTGTACCATCAGAACCTCGCTTACTCATGTGAAAATTCAACCAACTGTTACTTATCCAAATATCTCATGACCGTGATACACGTCACTTAACCTTAATAATAGGTAGGTATAGTTGTCGAGCGCAATTGAATAACTTCAAAGCAATTACCATCAAACTTCAAAACGACTGTTGAGAGGAATTTGACATCTACTGTCAAATTCCTGCAATGAGAGTACCTGCATACAGCAAAATGGGGTGAGTAGTGATTGGATGCATTTCACTTTCCATTTTGTATCTATTGACCCCTGTGTCTCTATTTACGCCATTTTACTGTAGATGTTGCATCGGTTTTTATTTCATTTGTCTTTTTGACAAAATTGAAGACGATATGTGATATATGTCAAAATTGAAGACGATGTCGATTTACTAAATAACCTCGCAGACGAGCAACGCTACGAGGATCGATGTACTCGTAAATAAGGTTGACGTTACCGAGTGCTTTATTTAGAGTTCAGTTACTGTTGATTACATTAGTTACCATCCACTTTTCGAGCCCACATCTAGCCCGCCCACCTAATGTTTTCCCAACCTTCGCTCAATCTTCAGAACTCCAAACAGCCGAGTTGGTGAAACTCGAGCGTGTCTTTTTTGCCAATATTGTTGGGATGCCAGTTAGTTATTTTGCTAAGTAGCAGCTTAGCTAAGTATTTAATATAGTTAAATAAGTGTACTTATTTATTTTTGGATACTTGTTCGTTGATTCGTTCTTATTACGCTTTGTATCAGTTTAGTAGATCTTACCTAAATAATTTAATTGAGGTAATATCAACAGCATTTTGGTGCAAGACTTTTACTCTGTTTTATATCAATAGTCCTATGACTACAGGTAGAAAACAGGCTTCTTTTCCTTGTTTAATATTATGTTGACTGTTTATTTCTATTTTCTGTTTTTTAAATACCCAGTTGTATTATTCTGTTGTAGCTTTAAGTATATAACTTGACTTTTTTTACCAGTTGATGTACAGATGGCCACTCATACTATCGACTTTTATAGATATGATATCTTAAAGTCTCTGTAATATAATTGATTCATAGTCGATACTTAGAAATAGAAACGTTCTGCAAAGGGTTTATTGCATTGCGAGTCTGGCCGTGTATTCTCAAAGGTATCAATAGTGCAATGCCATTACAGAGGCAACATTGATGACGTATCAACACTCTCTGGAAGTGCCAATCACCATTCAAACCCCATATTTTTTATTGAGAATCCACCCTCAATATATGTGAATAGATACAAAATTGAAAGAATAAACTTGTTTTAGAAGTAACATTGGTAATACGTCACACTTTGGCAAAACGCAACATACAAAGATCAACTCGAAACAAGAAAAGAAGATAACTATTGTGAATTTAAAAATAAAACGTATTTAAATCAAAGCTAAACACACTTTAAGAATGAAATCATAATGTTGGTATTATAACTATTTAAAATAAGTGTTTCACATCCAGGTAAGCTAAATCAAGGTAAGCTGGTAGAAAATCAAGTAGCAATACATTGCGTTGGTGGCTCACAATACGATGCGAGCTACGAAGCTTCCAAGAATATTTAGAGCGGCCCCGTGTGGATACCTGTCCACTCCGCATATCAAGCCTATGGTACTCCACTGACCACTGACTTTTAATTAAACATTTGCAAATCATTGATTTCAGATTCAATACCACTTGATGCTACTTATCGAAACTCTAGGCATACTACCGATGCGATGAAAATTAGGAAAAGTCTATAGTTGTAAATTGCTTTAAAACTTCCTAGACAATCCTAGGAGCGGTAATCGTCAACGATTCCTATGTCAGCTATAGTTTAAAAACATGAAAATTGAGTTAACCGCTGTATTATTTCAAACAATCAATTCAAAATGAGCAGATCGAAACTCGCTAAAAAGTGAGTAGGTTCGTATAAGCTAACACAAAGTCCATGAAAAATAAGATCAAGCTATTTTCAAAATTATTTTACCTTCTTTTTATAAAATACTTATAAGAATATATCTACCGTCTATCTAAATGTAGATTTTGGAAAGTTTTTAAAGGTAAGTTTATTACACGCCAAAATACCATGACAATAATCGCCACCTATCGAACAAGGTTTCGAATAAAACAAGTAATAGATTAAATACATCAGAAACAGTACCTTCTCAACCGTAATTTACAAAGTACCTAACTGTAACCTTGTTAAGATAAGTCCACCGAAGCCAAGGGTCCATAGTGATAAATGGTCAATCGATTTCAGCTTATTGAAATCCGATTAATACTGACCTGATTCTCGCGGGACTATCACGGCTTGCAGGAGTTATGTTCTTTATAGTATTTGCGTTTCAAGTACACATGGTAAATACTTTTGCATATTCAGTAATAAACAGGAAACGTTCCAAACATTCACATTGCTACGATGTGCTACGAGTCTACGACAACACGCATTTGCTGCTGCTTATATATAAATCAAAATAAAATACCTAACAGACACAAACATAACATAGTACTAGGATTCCCTACGAATACCGCAGTATCGCTACACACAGGAATAACTTACCTATAGCTTTAGCCGTTTTAGTTTTTTATAAACTATCGGTCACGCCTATTTCATATGTGATTGTCCTTCAATCGATGTCTTCAGGAGAAAAGTTATCTATCTCTCTAAATTCTGTATGGTATATGCTTTATAGTATCTATATATGTTAATTATATACCTATGTTTATTTATTTTTGTAGTAGCTAAAGTATTGTTCTTTTTCATTATTTTCTTCTGGACACGAGCCTACCTCTATAATGACCTAGCTCATGTTTTGCTGGAAGAAAATTCTTTTTAGTGTTAAGCTCGCCTTTGTACATGTCATTTAATTCAGCCTTTTGTAAGTGTTTTTATTATATTTGTGTGTACAGTAAAGAATAATTTTGCCTCTTTCGCGAGAAATCCAATCATCACGCGATTTTCTCTTGTATATCAATGGTCGTTGAGACAAATAATTGCAGAATATACACACATTTGCCCTGCCTTGCGACTTAGCCGGCTACTCGCCCACTTCGCTACCGAGGTCCTCAAATCAGCAAACATATGCGACTTATTTGGTCTCAGCAAAACGTAGCTCTTTCGTGTATGTATGCATTTCCATATATATGAAATTTATAAACAAAGCTGAGTTGATTTAAGCAAAACTAACAACTAGCGCAAAAATCCACGGTGTGCAGCTTTTCCACCGAGCCCTATGAATCCAACCTTTTAAAATATACAAATTACGTTCACAATATGAAATTAGATAAAACTTTTGGCCGAGATTCCAATGCGGAATTCAGTAAATAATTAAGTCCTCAAGGGCAAACAGGAAAGAATTGTTAAGTTTTACTCTTATTTACGTGCCTCGTTTTATTTTATAGGGAAATTATATTTTTACCCAAGTTTAGGTACAACAAATTCTAACACTGAAATGAGCCGCTACGAGATACATTAAATGAAAAGGCCTTTTTAGTGAAATAAAAATTACAGGCACGCTTTTGACAAAGAATTGACATGTATGACGAACAAAAATATGCAACAGTTTGTGAGAATATACTAATAGATAGGTATTTTCTCCTCATCCACCCACATTGCTGCGTGGAACGCGAGCAGAATGCGCAAACTAAAGAGCTCTTCACACGATCCAGTAACTAATTTCACGCAATTCTTGAAACACAGAGATGTTGCGAATAGCGGAGACGTGGAGACGTAGCGTGAACGCATATCTTCATTAGAGACCTAGTAATGGCGTTAATTATACAGGGTGTCCCAGAACAACAACAAAAACAAACGATCACGACTGTAATTCCCATGAGAGAGATCTTCAGATAAATACTCATTACGCAAATTAGTGAGGTTATATTTAAAACGTTTATTCCCATAAAGACATAGTCACTTACATGAGAACAAAAATATCATAAAAAAATCAAAAGTAGGTCGTTCTAGTAGGTACAAGTTAATAGGAAGGCAGTAAAATTTTTAACCCCTCCAACGCATATTTAGGTAGGTAATGTCTTTTTATTAATAATAAATTGTGCGAGTTTTATTTTATATACGTTGAAAGAGTTTATTTTTTTTATTTCTGAGGATATTTTATTATAAAGTTGTGCGCCTGCAAAGGTAATAGCTCTCTTGTCATAGTGAGGTAGGTTACCAATTAAAGTTAGGTTAATTAAGTCAAAGTCAAAGTATTTGTTTGATTTTACCACCACTTTTTTTAAATAAAAATAGTCGATAAGGAGCTGCTTACTTTGTAACTACTTTTTGTGTATAATAATCCACTTACGGGATACTATACTGAGTCCCTGTATACAAATTTCATAACGTGGTAAAAGTTCTTTATTTTACTGGCAATATTACGGTGGCGATCAAAGGGAAATGGTTGTCAAAGTTCACGTGTATCTATTGATCGCCATTGCTACAGCTACTTTGTAAGCTTCATCGGACCTTAAGTTAATTAGCTTTTGAATTCAATCGCCATTTATTAATTTATTTCTTTACTTATATCATCAGTCCTTATTTGGTATGAAAAATAAAATAATACTATTTTTCAAATTTTCGCGGATCGCGCTTACTTTTTTTTATTATTTTCCCGACGTTTCCATTGTATTGACAGTCATACCGTGACCACGGCTGTTGCAAAATAAGAATCACTCTGAAAATTGCCGCTTAATCATACATAAACATTTCATATTGGTAGAGTAGAGTTTACCAGTAGACTTACAAATCTGTCGGATTATGTTCGAAGGTTATTAGGCCTTGATAGAATGTTACCTTTCAAATATTTTACGATGGGTTACGTACCAAGGGAAACGTGCTCCGAATACTTACTTCCAAGGGGCTTTTGATAGGTTTTCAAATCTCCGAGGCACCACCTGCCACATAATGAACTTCAACGTTGAATTCAAAATGCGTTACATTAGGTACCTATATACGCCAGCGTTGGAATTTGGCGAATACTTACAATGTACATGAAGGTACAATTTGAAAGAAAGAAGAAGGATATTATTTTGTTTACAATTGGTCTATATTGATCAAATCTTGTAATTTCAATGAATAAAACCTATTGATAAAAAAGAATAACACCTGGGCATTAAATATGTACGTAAAATAAAAAAGCAGATACCATAACTAAAATCACCGTCTACCTACCTACTTAAACATAACGTTACATAATGTAGGAAGGTAAGTTCCTTCAGGTAGGCAGGCAAGGAGGTAGGTACCGTTGTACTTACTGTTTTAAGAACGAACGATATTAATAGAACGAACACAAAAATTTTATTTTAATGTTCAGACCAAGATCATTACAATTATGAGTGGATTGCAACCTATTATAAATGTGGTGCATCACAACCATACTTATGTAGAGTATGGTACCTTAACGGCGGCGGACCATATTTGTGACAATTCAACGCATTATACAGCAGAATACCAGCGCTAAGTAAGTACCCTACCTACATAACATTATGTAAGCTGATACCTTTTTAATGCGACATTGAACTGTCTAGGTAGATGGAATATTTGACGACCTCTGTGGCGCAGTGGGCGAATGTCCGCCTGAGACGCAGAAGGTTGCGGGTTCGATTCCTGCCACGGGACAAATGTTTGTAAGATCTGCAAATATTTGTCTCGGGTCTGGGTGTTTTTCTATGTATGATATGTATGTATTTAGAAAAAAAAACAAGTATATAAGTAGTATATCAGTCATGTAGTTCCCATAATACAAGCTCTGCTTAGTTTGGGGCTAGATGATGTTGTGTGAAAAATCTCCAGCAATATATTTATATTTATTTATATTCCAGCAATATATTAAAGTGCGTGGGGCATTTCTGTTTCAGCCTGACTTTTAAGCAGGCTTTTATAATTTATATTTGTTTTTATCGATATATGTCGATGTATGGTGGGATACCACCATCTTAAATTATAAAATTGTTTTTTTTAAGTTGTGCTAAATAAAGGTTTTTATTTTATCTCAGTTATTCAGGTTAGTCAGCGTGTGATGTTTTTCAAACCAATTATTGTTATATTTAGAAAATTACAAACCTGGAGTAATTTTCTAATTCGTTGTAAGTTACCGTTTTAAAATATGTATTAAGAAGTGCGGATTAAATTATCACTAGAATTTTATATACTTTACTGTCTCTGAAATAAAGTGGCTTTCGAACGTTTTAACAAATTACGCCATTTTTATAAATGGGGATATGGTGTAAAAAAATATTTTTTTTTTAAATTAGGCAACGAACTAAAAAAAGTTTTGCAGTTCAAGTTTATTCGTAAACTCGTTATTCGTTTCTTGGCTACGTATTTTTAAGGGAAAGCTTATCTGACTTAACTTATTTCACTTGTCGGTAAAAGTAATGAAAAATACGAAGTGCCGACTGCAAAGCTAGTCTGTTTATTAACAAGCAAGGTTCCGTTATTTTTTTCAAGAACAATTTTAAAAATTATATTTACTGGTATTTTTTTGGTTATGTAGTTTTTTTTATTTAGCAAAACATAATTGAATTAGTATTTTTCAATATGATTATTCATTTGTATCCGGCTTTGAATTCCGTTAAAGTATTCCATGTTATTAACACGAAAACATTATACATGATACAATCAAAATATTGTTAAAAACTTAAACAACATTTTGTTAACCATTTTTGAACTTTCAATTTGTTCTAAATTCAAGTTTTTTTCTGTTTTCAACCTTACTCCAATGTAGCTCCGCTCCATTCTACGTTAGAAAATTTTGATGGTATTTCCTAGTAAGATGCTAAGTCTGGCAGTGGGACGTGAGACATGGTGTCAGACAGATGTTCATGGTTCAATGCTGAATGTGCGTAAAAAGAAAATTCAGCCTGAGGGTCGAACGATTGTAGTCACGCCACAGAGTCGGCTTTAACTCCTTTGTTGTGAGAGTACCAAGCGAAGACTTGTCAACCTACATGAAGGAAGATCTTTGGCCTAAAAGAATCGTCTATCGACGTTTCTGGGTTCAGTTATCGAGCCCAGCCGCGTCCACGTCACAGTCACTTCGTGCTAGATAAATACGTTTTTTTTAATTAATTAAAAAAAAAAACGTTGTATGTTAGTTTTAAGGTATTTATTACGTTCAATTTCTACGTGTACTTCGTGTTGCCTGAAATATATGAATTATTATGTACCTTATATTATTGTGAATTCCTGTGTTTTTTGTATCTATTATGATTATTTGATATTTAGTGGTACTAGCAGGTTTACTTTGAAGAGTTCTTTCAGTGCTCAATATTTATTTCATGTGTTTTTTTATTCTTTTATTAATTGAATTCCTGATAAATGTTAATTTATTTATTTATTCATTGTAAACAGTATATTGTTAAGTTAAGGTATTTTGGTTGTGTTAGAGTTTATGTAACTTCCTTCATACGTAAATTATAAGATTTTCAGGACCCTCGAATAAAATATTACGAGTAGCTGGACTGGACACATTCAAAAACAGTCATAGATTGAACATCGCTGGAATTTCTTTAGCTTATTGGGGTGTGCCTTTTTTTGTAAGTAGTCTTATTACGTTATTACACCCCTTATAGATGTTAAAGGTACATTAACGCTCGCTTTTATCAAAAGATCCCTAAAAAGTGTAAAAACGGTTAATTAGAGCCGAGGATGGCCCGCGAAGACCCGCCGCTGCGGCACATTAAGAAGATTTATGCTCGTTATACAAATGTAAAGCAATTCCTTTACTTTTTAAATATACCGTTTTTGCCAAAAAAAAAAGTTTTTAAGGTTTCTGTGAGAAACTTAAGAGGCACTAATAATTTTATTTGTCCCTCTCAAACAAAATTGCCTATTCCTGTTAATAAAATACAATTATTTTCTCTATTGTCTCTTGCTTGATTCTCATAGAAGTAGAGAAACCTATACTTTTCTTAAAGATTTTTTTATTTATGGCATTTTTTTATAGTTCTTCAAAGTCACACAGACGGCACAGGTCAGACACAGGCACAGACTTGGACTGTCAAAAATGTGGATTCATAATTTTCCCCTGATACATAAATTTGTAATATGTTCCATCCTTCAGGGAACTAGCCTGACCTGTCACAGATAATAAGTCAATCTATAGGGAGATTGATATACAGAAAAATAGTTCAACGTTGTCAGATTATAATCAATACTATTATTGAAGAAATTCCTCAATTAATTCCTAGACTCCTGTTAAAGTAAAAATAATTTGGTAGGCTGTCATTCGACATACGTGAGATCACAGATGCTCATAAGTGATGTTTAAATTATAATTAGTAAGTATGAAATATATGTAACCTTACTCTGAGGTTCAATGTATTTCGACTCATTCTTGAATATTTTAGATGCTAATTTGCTATGAAACTTCACTAGATTTTATTTTTTATTTAATAAGAAGCTTCGAAGCGCAAACTGAAATGAAACTCGAAGCAAAACTAAATTTAAAGAGAAAATGAGAAAATTTTGATGAATTCCTCAGCACGGAATACTCTCGTTCTTAGATTACGTGATGTCCAAAGATCAACACGAAGAGGAGCCACTCCGTTCAAGGCTGAATAAAAACAGGTCCTCTGAACCTCATCTATTAATATTATTGGGTGTCCCATAACAAGTATGTTATCCCAAAACGGACGATTCTGACCATGAAAGTGAAGTTTCGGTGCTAATTTTTTTTCTATTTTTTTTACAAAATTGCCGAATTTTGAAAAGTCGTAGAAGAAATAAAAGTTTTTACTTATGTGTAGTATTACTCACTTTCGCATGTATTATTTCACACTACCCTGTATTATGATCAAAAAAAATCGAACGAATAACAAACGAATTTGTAACTAGAATATAAGCATCAAATACTTCTTAATACGAAAAAAACCTGTTTGGTTCCTGAAGCGTATCTTCCCATTTCTCATTTGAATCAAGATATCCTAAATTGGCATCTACTTGAAGGAATGTAATAAAAGTAGACGCTCATTTTTTATTGCTTATCTGATTTAGTAGATTGTTTTTGCCATTCGCTGTTTTATTTAGCTTTAATTTGCGTTGATCGAAAACAAATGATTGAATACTGAGTACTAATACTGGAATTCGTACTTTTATATACTGGTGGTACTCGTACTTTTGTAACCGAATATACTCAACTTTTATTTAACAATTATTTTTCTTACAAGCCTTTGAAAGTTTGATTTATTTTAACGCTCTCCTTATTTTGAGTTTAGGTCACGATGCGACAGAAAGACCTACCTATAAGATTAATTACTTTTTTCCTCCAAAAATTTAACTAAATCTTCCTTTTTTAATGCAAACGTGAAAGTGAGAAAATTACGACGGATAAGATCAGTCAAGCGCGAGTTTGAAGAACTTTAAGAATCTCGTATTTTAAAACTTTTTAGCTGTGTGAAGATTATCACAAGGCTAAAGTTTAATGGGGCATCAAATATGAAACCTCATGTAGACTCATGATGGGATCATCCGATCCATACTGAAATTCTACGTCTATACGTAGGACCTATGTCCTAGAAATGCTAAAATATGAATTTCTATAATAATGTTTGTTGCCGATAATCTTTCTATCGACTGAACTTGATGAAATTTAGCATAATTCTAGACCTTTTATTTAAATTTGTTTTGTTTAGAATAACACGAAGGCTAGACCTCACTAAAATATAGCATAGGTACATGTAGAACAGTCTTGGGCCACCTTTGCTTACCGACATCTTGCAACAGTCCTGTGACGGCAACAGAACTCTAGTCAAACCTCGAGGTCAGCCGCACCGATTCGTTAGGCCTCGATTAATTAATCCTCTTCATTTCTACCAACTTTTCAGGGCTGGTGAAATACAGTTTTTAAATAAATTTAGCGTGGACCGCTTTACAAAATAAAATTTGGGTTTGCCGAGGCTAAAATGTTGATAAATAAAGCTGAAAAGTTTCTAAATACTTCAGTTATTTTATGTCGTGGATTCAGATGATTGTAGTGAGTAAACTAAAAAAAAAAATATGCAGAAATATGAAAAACAACACGCGTTGTTGATCGTATTGAAAAAAGTACAGTCATTCAATTTCATAATTCAAGAAATAATTCTGTAATCTAACGATCTCAATCGTATGGCAGGCGAGTAGCAGGTTAGATTCTCGCTGTGGGACAAATGTTTGCATGTTCTGTAGATATTTGTTCCGAGTCTGGTACCACGGTACTCGTGGTTCCTGACACGACAAAGGGAATCCTACAATGAGGTATGTTTCTGTTGGGGTGTGTATTTATTTATTTTATAATTATCGAAAACAAGGTAGCCGTGAATGTGACAAATGAATCATCAAATTCTAACCTGGGATTCAAAACCTCACAAAATAATCCGATTTTAATGAACCCATTGAAATTTTGTATTTGTAGCATGATACCGCTCAATATCACGCGATAAAACCTTAATTGAAATTCGGGATATGTAATCTGAATTTCTGTTTTCATTAAAATCCGGTCGTTTTGATTTTTTATCGCTCGTAATAAAAAGAAATAGGAAAGTTTCGTTTTATTACGAGTGACATTTACTTGATGGCGTCAAATACCTATATATCTAATGAGCCAGTAGCACTGCTGAGTTACTGCTCTTCATTATTACACCACTCCTGGTTTTCTGCCAGCTGAATCCACAGCTCGCTCACATACTGCCCGAACAGTGTCGTCTGACCATCAGGTAGGTAGTCTGCCTTAAGGCCCCTTAAGGCTCAGTAACTATTTTTCTCTATTACGCTATGAGCTTCGGATCTGAAGTCGGGGTACATCCCGCTAGGCCAACACGGCATATCATATAGTACCTTTATTTCACTAGGTGTATCACATTGAGCTTAATTAATCCTCACCGCAAATGTACGGGGTAGCCGCAAATACCACGGCATCCGAAACATGTGGGTACGTGTACAGCTACCTATTGTAGCATTAGTACAGTCAAAACAGGAATGTTTGAATATTAGCTGATTGCTATAATCAGACGGATTAGATAGGCTCTGTCACACCTGCTCTAGGTACTTGAGCCTTTAATGTAGAACATGTGGTGAAAACCACTTAAGCTTCTACTATCATGGTGCTCGAATAGATTGGTATTGGTTTTAGGGAAGAATAATATTATTTTATACAACATTCCTGATTGTAAATTATATTATACGTTCACCATTCAAGTACAAGTTTAAAAGACTAAGCTTGAGGCACGACAGAGCAGCAAAGTAAAAACCTAAAGTACTACATTACCCCGTACTGTACTAACTAGTGCTGCACTACCCTGAGCTACACTACCCTTACTGTACTAACCTGTGCTGCACTACCCTGTGCTGTACTAACCAGTGCTGCACTACCCTGAGCTACACTACCCTGTACTGTACTAACCTGTGCTGCACTACCCTGTGCTGTACTAACCAGTGCTGCACTACCCTGAGCTACACTACCCTGTACTGTACTAACCTATGCTGCACTACCCTGAGCTACACTACCCTTTACTGTACTAACCTGTGCTGCACTACCCTGTGCTGTACTAACCTGTGCTGCACTACCCTGTGCTACACTACCCTGTACTGTACTAACCTGTGCTACACTACCCTGTACTGTACTAACCTGTGCTGCACTACCCTGTGCTACACTACCCTGTACTGTACTAACCTGTGCTACACTACCCTGTACTGTACTAACCAGTGCTGCACTACCCTGAGCTACACTACCCTGTACTGCTAAAATTTTAAGATTGAGTTGAGGTTATAGAATTGAAATTATCGAATTGAAATTATCGTGGTTTGGTATTATTTTAGGATATTATTAGCAGGAGAATAGTAAATACTTAGTATACTAGTTGGCCGTTTAGAGGTCCTTCCTTATGAGCACCGTCAGCGACCACGCAAGTACGGTCGTGAGACCCGACAACTGAGGTAACTCACTCTTCAGCTCGAGTCAATGAAAATGAAGGTCAACGAAACGTAAGCAGGTGAATACTCATACTCATACTCATACTCATTTATTAACCGTAGGAACTAAATTGTACACTTGGTTTTGTCAAATTACATAATATATATAAGTCTATTGTATAAAAGAAAAAATCTGGTCCAATACCTAGGTACATAATAAATCTGGATAGTTACAAGCCATTAAAACAGACAAGCATAGTGATCTATGAAGTGTTAGGTCAAAGAAATTCCTGTAATTTATAAAAGTATCATAACATTCTATGCAATTCAATTCAATAAAATATAATTTCAAATTATTAAGCTACTGTAAAGAGGTATTGTCAAAGTATAATTACGAACTAAAACTAAAATACTTAATGTAAAATAGATTATGTTCATGTCAGATCACAATAAACGAAAAACTAAAATAATTAAATTATGTACATGTCACATTATTAACCTATTAGCTGCATAGGTGCATTGTCAAATAAAAACAGTAGGTATAATTATAAGCTGCTGTAAAGGGGCATTGTCAGTTTGAAATAATAATAATAATATTAATAATAAATTTGTACATGTCAAAGTAGAATAAATTACAAATCAAAAGGACAACACAACACAACTTAATTACTTATAACGATACCTCATGCTATGCTAACATCATTTAGGGCTTCTTCTTAATAATAAAGTACGTGGTATAGTCGTAATAGTATCCTAGAATGAGTTGTCAATTTTTACAAAATGTACTTCGACTTATTTTCCGTCATTTGCATCGCCATTTGGGTGACTTGTAGTAATAACATCGATCTAACAACCATCCTTGAAGTCTTACCAATTGATTTCCAAAAATCGCGTTTCAATCGAATTACACACAAATAAACAAATATACAGATAAACAAAACAACCTGTTATGACAAACGCAAAAGCGGACTCTTTGTATCGCGGGTAATGGTGAAATGGGTGATAATTTTCCTTTTTCCTTATTTGAACTAAAATTCGAACAGTGTCCAAGTTTCATAATGCTACCGTGTTTCTTAAATATTCCCTTATAAAAAGGACCTAGACAAAGACCCCACAAATTACTATAATAGTTGAAGATAAAGTTCTCTTTGTTTATAGAAAGTGTATGTAAATTGAGTCTCATTAAGTCTCTAGCTGCCTAATGAAGACGAAGCAGCGCTGCTTTCTGTGATAAGGTGCTTACAAGAGCAGGTGACCCGAGCCAAACAATGGTGGGGTGGAGCGTTTTAAAATATTAGCAAATTATTTTAATTATTTTATTTCCATATCTGAAAACAAAGTAATACATCTGTTTGTAACAGATGTTCATAACTCATTTGTCATAGATGTCTGTGGACCGTACCTTTAATTAAAGTAAGTTATTGTTTATTTCATAAAGTACAATACAATAAAGTGTTTCCATTAATTCTGTCAAACACGTTTTTCCTCGACAAAAAGTATGGCACAGACGTCTGTTAAGGAGCTTTCTACTTGAAAAGTTATTTAGAAATTGGTATTATAGAGGTAGTAAGTTTTTGAAACGCTCACATCATTTTGACTTTCAAAAATGTTGTGTATTTAATTTTGCTGTGTTTTTTTAATTTGTGACTTTAGTTTTTACAGTAGATTGAACAAGTATGACGTGTGAGATGACGCCTTTAATCGAGTTTAAACCTGATTCACATGTATCCAAATCAACCAATTCGCGTTAGGTATATTTCTAGTTATACCTACTACCAAAAATAAGATGCTGTTTGCATTTTTTTTGACATGTGTCGACTCATACTCATACTCATTTAATCACCGTAGGAAGTTCACAGTACACTTGGTTTTGACAAATTAGTTTAAATAAAGCTACATAAAAAATCTGGTCAGTAATTTAGAGTCATTTAAACAGACAAGCACAGTGATTTCAGATGGTAAACCCATCTGTCAATTAAAACCTTTTTTTTTAATAGCATAATAATGCTAAACTAAACATGTATGGTAAAATCCCAATTACAAACCAAAACTGAAATAAATTACGTTCATGTCAAATCACAATTACATCATACACTAAAACTAAAATATTTATGTATCAAATCACATTCACATACTAAACTACATAGAGATGTTAGCTTCAGCTCTGTTGTAACCAGTAAGTTCGGTAGTGTTGAACCATAAAATATTTAGACAGTTATGATCCTGTCCATTGGACACTAGCCTGCTATCTGCATCCATCGCTCTAATGAGTTAATAGAAGGAGCTTTTCTATTGTCCACAACAATGGAAAAACTTTCTTCTTTGTTTTCATAAGAAGGCTTTTGATCTGTCATACACAAAAGTTATCAAACGAAACGTTTTTTTAATGTATTTCTATCTAATTTGAGGTGTGGCCTAGTTTCGTTACTTAATGAATTAAGTATTTTGTAGTCTACTATCGAAGTTTAGGTTAAAGATTTATGCTCTCACTTGATCCTTTCATTTCTCCATTTAAAAGAACTGTTCAAACAACAAAATGAAACCACTTCTGAAACTTCTTATAAAACTCCGCTGCCTTGTTGTATGCAAATCGAATACTTTTGAATTTCAAATTCGTTTTCTGCTAAGAATGGAAAGATATAAACTGAGTTCAATGGTATGTGCGGTAAAATAGTAACGCATTTTACTTTGTACGCAAATGAATCTGAACGAGCAAAAGGAGGTAAAATGTGGAAACGAAAGTTACGCAAAAAACAAAGAAACTTTGGCAGGCCCTATTGAAAGGTTTGAAGGGAATGACGTTGACGAAATTACGTGCACATGATATTCTTTAACTTGGTCCCAAGCAAGCAACGTATCAGCATTTTTTTTACTTTTCAGATATGGTTATTTATTTTCGTCTTTTGCCGTTTGCCAATGTGATAATTTGGTCGCTCAGCGACAGTCCTTACATTAGTAATCTTACTTAAGTTTACGGAAAGTTTGTGAGGATAGATGTTTGTTACTCTTTCACGCAAAAACTACTAAACGGATTTGATGAAACTTTCCAGTAAGCTACGTAAGTAAGTACGCCCGCGTGGTATGTTAATAAAAGTAGCATATGACCGTCTCCAGGCTTCAAACTATGTCCACCAACTTTTAAATGAATCGAACCAAGGATTACAATTTATACAAAGTTTAGAACTCAATTGCACACCCCCAAAGGGTAATAAAAAAAATACGTGTTTCATTATTTATTTTAAAGTTTAGGTGTACCGTTTGATTGTTAAAGTGTTAAAGTTGTTTTTTAAAGTTTTGAGTGAATAAAGCCAAGGAATATTTTTTTCTATAGAAACTTTACCACCCTGTTTAACCCCCTTAGGGGTTGATTTTCTAAAATAAGATTATGTGTTATTCCAGAACCTAAACTATCTACATTCCAAATTTCATCAAAACCGGTTTAGTAGTTACGGAGATACGTGGTAACAAACATTCACACACACAGACTTTAGTAGGATACATCAGAATAACACATAGGCTACTTTTTATCTGGATACTATGCGGGTAAGTCATGGGCAGAAGCTAGTTAATAATAATACACTAAAAATACACATAATAAGGAAGTATTTTTTAAACTTTCGCGATCATTATTATAAGTTTTATACTGATCGCAAAACCGCGATAATTATACGTTTTTTCGGGTTTTTATCATGTTTACCCTTTTTATTATCATCCCGACGTTTCGGTTGTGTTGAAACTATGATGACTAGTGATTCAATTACATGTAAGATATACCAAAATATCATTCGATACTGTTTACAAAACAAAAGCTATGTATAAAAAGCAAAAAGCATTTCAATTCACTTGCGATAAGTGGCCAAAGAAACCCT
Source organism: Perizoma flavofasciatum (assembly GCA_958496245.1). Taxonomy (NCBI): domain Eukaryota; kingdom Metazoa; phylum Arthropoda; class Insecta; order Lepidoptera; family Geometridae; genus Perizoma; species Perizoma flavofasciatum. Next base: position 12,050,859 of record OY292423.1, read on the forward strand.
TCCTCAACTCATCCTAAACAAACACGCAAAGTGCCAGCGGAAAACAAACGTAATTGCTTATAAAAGGTCAAAATTTAATTCTTCTAAACATGGCATATTGGAGGACACGGAAAATTGGAGAAATGTAAAGTTATATGGAAACCGATATTGTGAAATGTCTTATACAATTTTAACAATAGTTAAGGCTGCTTGCGCAATGCCCAATTACGCTAACTCAAGATTAACTATATCCTACTAATAATAATCCTATCCTACTATAATAATATCCTACTAATATTATAAACGTGAAAGTTTGTGAGGATGTTTGTTCCTCTTTCACGCAAAAACTACTAAAAGGATTTCGTTGAAACTTTACAGTAATATAGCTTATACATCAGAATAACACATAGGCTACTTTTTATCCGGGTACCACGCGGGCGAAGCCGTGGGCAGAAGCTAGTATAATATACATGTGTCAAATACAAACAAACATGCTCACGACTGAATTTCCCGTGATTGGACATCCTCAGATTCATACTCAGTATGTAAGTAAATCTTTGAGGATACAAAGTATATTATAAATGAATAACATAGAATTTATTAGGAAACTTTTCAATAGGCTTTGCAACAGATGTTTTTATTCAATTAATGACTACCTATCTAAATAATAAGCTTGCATGCCATTTTAATGGGTAAGTATTTTAATTCATATTATAAAAACGGGAATTTTTACTATTCCTGGAGGAGCCAGACAGGCTACGCTCACTGTGGTAATGTCAGATTCATAACCGCCTTTACAACCGCGCACAACGTGCGGCAGCGCGTAGTGCACGGCGCGACGCGGAAGGAGAAAGTCGCGACACTCACCCTGATAACGACTCTCGGAATGAGTCGAAACTTAGTCGGTGCCTTCACCGATAGTGCAGTACGTGAAAATTCCCGTTTTTACAATATAAGTTTTTGGAATAAAAGTATTTTAATTCTAGTAAATTTTGTATAGTTATAAATTTGACTTATTTAATAACTAGGTATTTACTTACTTGCATGTAAAAATTTGTACGACCAAAATGTCGAATATAGAGAAGCCTATCTAATAATAATATTCTCGCAAATAAATATAATTCATTCATTTATTCATTCATTCATTGATTAGTCAGAGGCATGTCCATAAATTCCATTTGGCATAATTAGTAAGTTGTTAGAATTCCACGTGACGGGTTGTAAGCCCATCGCCGCTGATTGGAACACTAACTGAACAATAGTATTCACACACACGCAATATTTTTAAACGGCTTACACTATGGGAAATACAAGAAAAAAAACGACTCGTAACATACAATTTATTTGTTTACCCAAAGTCAATTATATCTTGTGCCACTTCGAAACTTGGTAATCGATCGACGCCGCCCGAAACCTTAAATAGTATTTTATACAAAAACAAGCCAAAAGATACGCTCAGGTCTAGAATTCCTGTAATCTCGTGTTTTTCTGGAAACGGGGTTAACGTAAAATACGAGCGAGTCTGATCAGATTGGATTTTTACTGTTTTAGTTTACCTGCGCAATCTAGTTCAATTCATTTTCATTTTCCAATTAGGGCAATATCTATTGATTACTAGATTCGCTCAGAATATTTTTAGCGACCTGTCCTTTTAAGACGGGTCCACATTAGTGACATTTCAACGGACATTACTCCGTGATACGTCAAATTTGTGATCCCAAAGGCGGCGGCAGCGACCAATAACAACCGCAGACCGCAGAAAGTTGTAGTAATTGTTCATTAACCAGAGCCTAAGTAGCAGCTTTCTATAGAATCGAAATCGCTTGTAGCTCGGTATAGTCAAATTCCGTGCCGTTTGCATTCGTGTTCCTTACGTCTTTACTAGACTACAACAAAAGTTATGAGCTTCGGAAATCTTCGTCTATCTTCGGAAATGAAAAACAGGCGGCTTTAAAAACTCTATGCAAAATTGAAGTTCTAAATTTTATCTCGATAAAATGTGGTAGAACACCAAACGAACAGCAAAACATTATGATTGTAATAAGGATTCCGTTTCCGCCCTTTGAGTCTCCTAGTTTTATAATATCTGTGCCCTAATCAGAGAACACTATTCTAACGCTACCTTTGCGGGATCAGTTTTTTATTGAATAAATAGCCTATGCCATATTGAGTTCTATTCCGTTGATATTATACAATACTGGGATGCATTTGATTACAAACCTCTCACCGAAATAACGTTTCAGGCTGATAGAGAAATCAACTTTTTGTCATTAATCTACACTAATATTATAAAGAGGAAAGATTTTTTGTTTGTTTGTTTGTTTGTATCGAATAGGCTCCGAAACTACTGGACTGATTTTAACCATTTTTTCACCAAATGAAAGCTAAATTATCAGAAAGTGATATAGGCAATAATTTATTTTAAAAAAAATAGTGATCCTTAAGAAAATTTCAATAATGTAACCCAAAGTAACAAAATTTAACCTATAAAACTTATTATTTGGCGTGCGCTGAGAAAACTATTGATGATACATAAAAATGATGTACTACATGATTAAAGTACTCTTTATTACCTACAAAAAAAGCCGCAAAAGAATATATCTTACTATCATAGTTAAATAGTTTAGTCACAATAGTGACTTGAATTTAATTAGATCGCCGATATTCCCACGGCATCGAAACTTGCGCGGATGAAACCGCGGGGTGCAGCTAGTCTTATAAAGTTTTATAAATTATTGTTCACGTAAAACAATGCGTAACATGCCGATTTTAGCAGAGGCTATGCAAAATACAATTTTAAATAGTTATTTCCACCGCTACGACTACATATACCAATGTAAATTTATTTTCGTACCGTATTTTAGCTGCTTAGTTTAAACAATAGGTCTAATATCAGCGTGAACTCACCCGAGCTTACCGCAAACGTTTGTTCTTGAACGTGTGTGAATGCGGGGTTACTGCTTTGCTCCGTGAGTTTTAGTCAATCAAACGAGACATATACTCGTACATACATGTGATATACGCACTTTGCTACTGTGCTTGCTGGCTGAAAAACAGCGTGGCTGAGTCCTTGACCTTTTTACTTACCTACAGACATACCTTCTAATATTAACAGGTTTCAATATTGTCGTTCTTTATTAGACCTCGGAGCGACGGTAATGACAATGCACAGATCCAGAGAAGTAAAATTTACAAGAAGAAACCATAAAGGAAAAATGTGTTCTAAAACGTAACTTCTCGTAGTAATAAAAACTACTCAAAGACATTTACATCACATTTCACAATTAGCTTTGCAAGGGCATTCTTTCACGAGCGAACAAAACTCCCAACATACATAAATCAGCATACATCTGCATAAATGTGAACATGCTAATCACGATTTCCACGCTTCCACGAACAAAGTTTTAAGTTATTCTCACACGTATGAACATTCCTTAGGGATTTCAGCCTATGGATGTGGGCCTACCATGAAACTACGAAGATATTTAAAATTTACCTAAAGTTAATAAAATCTTGTTACCCAAAGAAGCCTGAGTTTGCTTTCTAGGGAGTCGTACCGAAACTTACATACTTGTTCGTAACTTACTTAATAAAGAACGCAACTTAATTAAAGAAGCTCTGGTAATTAAAATCAAAAATTACTTTGAGGTAATTGATCTAACAATTTTTCATCAAAAGCCCCTATCCAGGAAATATAGAGCTTCAAAGTAGGTTAAAGTTTGACATTATATCCCCTCTCTAACTGTGTTATATGTATCCTAGAACTATGAAACTAACGGCGTACTTATTTGTCGAAACTAAGGGCACATTAGGTAGGGTAGACAAACCATAAAAATAGATTTAGGGAAAAACTGCCTTAAATCTAGTGTAATGTGGAGCGTTCTTATGTAGTTGACTATTGGTTTCCCCATAGTCAGCATTAAGTAACTAATTAAACATTAAAAACCTTTAGGTTTAAAATAAGTATTTTTGTTTTTAATAAAGTAACCTAACAAGTTGTGCCTCCACTGGGGCTCATGTATTCAGCTGACGTGCATCTGGGGAAACGTAATAAATTCATAACTCGAGAACTTTCCAGATTTCCGACTATCTGGATTTTTAATGCAGGTTCCTCGGGAATTGCAAGTTTGAAATAAATTTGCGAACGATAAGTCCGAATGATTGTTGAAAAATTCAAAGTCTGGGTTACCTACGCGTTTTCACATTCTAAAGTCAAAGTCAAAGTCAATAGGTTTTTATTCATTGAAATCACAAGGATCATATAGAAACGTCAACTTAAAAACTATACGTGAATCTAAAATGTTAAAGTGAATTTACGCCGGTTCCTCGCGCGCGACCAAGCATAGAAGAATCAGGCAACAAACTCTGCTTGATTATTTTTTTGATGATTCTTCATTCAGCTTTAGTGTGGTGCCAATCGAACGTAAATGAACGAGACTCATTTATAGAAAAAAGTACTAGTCAGAGACTTAAATAAAGTCTAAAAAGTATCAACCTAAGTTCTTATGACAACACACTATACGCTTTATAATAGTAATGCTTAACCTATTCTTAAAAAATATGATACCACAGATATACAATTCCACAATTGAGCTAACGAAGGAGCGGAGCGACGACATCGGGCCATGCAGTTTTATCGTCAATACCTCTATAGGCATTTAAGGTGTAATACGCCTTCTTTATTAGATTGTTCTTTATATAAGATTTAAATCTTCGAATAGGCAGCTCGGTTACATTTTCCGGAAGCTTATTATAGAAGCGTACAGAGTTTCCCATAAAAGACCCATTGGACTTTTCTAATCTAAATTTCGGGATGAGTAATTTATTTTTGTTTCTAGTATTAATGTTATGGACATCACCTTTTTTTATAAAACAAGCGCTATTTTTATGCGTGTACATTAAGTTTTCATAAATATACTGTGAAGTTACTGTCATAATGTTTATTTCTCTGAATCGTTCTCTCAGAGAATCACGAGGCTTCATATTATAAATGGCACGTATTGCTGTTTTTTGTAACACAAAAATTGTTTGAATATCTGCTGCCTTCCCCCACAGTAAGATACCATATGACATGACACTATGAAAGTAGCTGAAATATACTAACCTAGCTGTGGCTTCATCAGTAAGGTGTCTAATTATTCTAACTGCAGCAGAACTAAGTCTACCTGCAAGTGCTTCTATTTGCGGACTCCATTGCAATTTTGAATCAATATAGAGTCCTAAAAATATAGTAGAAACATTTGATCAGTCGGCAGATTCATTTCCGTCGTCATAAAGATCGTGTTAAAATCTCGTGTTGTGGCATTTTTATTCGTATCGTTATCTCAGAAACCGCTTATTCGATTACAGTTAACCTTAGTCTAGCAGTAGACGTCTATTAGTTGATGATAAATAAATGAACACCTTACATGACAACCTCTATGGCGCAGTGGGCGAAGGTTGCGGGGTCGATTCTCGCCGCGGTATAAATGTTTGTATAATCTACAAATATTTTTCTCGGGTCAGGGTGTTTTCTATGTATTATACAAATGTATGTATTTACAAAAAGTATATAAGTAGTATATCAGTCATGTAGTTCCCATAACACAAGCTCTGCTTACTGTGCGGCTAGATGATGCTGTGTGAAAATTGTTATCAGGAACTAAGAGTACCATGGTAACACAACACCCAGATCCGAAATAAATTCGAGTATCTGCAGAACGTGCAAATATTTGACTCACAACGGCTCAGCCCCGGCTACTTACCCGCCTCGCCGAGGAGGCCGAAGAAATCATGCATCGCGAGCGCCAACGCACTCTTTTCTTTCGTTGCTATAGAGAATGTTGCAGCTCGTGACTCGCGTGAATGATAATGAATCCATTTTTTTTATACGAATAATAATCTTTTCCCATAAGTAGGTATACAAGTTGATCACACTTTCACGGCAAAAATTCAAAGCGTGACCGGCCATAGAATTTAAAAGGAAGTGCAAACAAACCTTGCCTGAATTTTGATCAGAAGTATTTGAACAAGGTGGACGAAAAACTCAAATTACGGTTTCGACACGGATGAAATTATCTTTTTCGGTAAGTATCTGAAATCAAAAGCAATGGCTTTGCATAATTCATTCGCCTTTGGAATACCTCCGAACGTTTCCACTCGAATGCAAAATTGCTTGGAAATTGAATAATTCAGTTGAAAAGTTATCATGAGGTCACTAATACAGATATTTATCTTCTCTCGTGCCAAATGGTATTATTCATTTCTATTAAATAAAGTAAAAAAGCATTTTTTCCCCTAAAACCCATTCATACAATTTTGTGTTTCATTCATTTCAAGGTTTTTTATTCTGGCACATTAATTATTTCTTCTATTATTCTAAGAAATAATTATTGTATTAGGTACCTACTTAATTTTAAGTAAATATCCATATATTTACTTAAAATTAATTAGGTACCTACCTTATAACTATTTAGATTTATTTATATAACAAACTGAGTAGGTGCTGTAGTTAGTAAGACTTATGACCTTAAACCTATGTTAGGTTTGTCAAGACACTTGGCGTGTAACAATATAATATACTAGCTTCTGCCCATGGCTTCGTCTGCGTTGTAACCGGATGATAAAAAGTAGCGTTATTCTGATGTATAAGCTATATTGCCGTAAAGTTTGATCAAAATCCGTTCAGTAGTTTTTGCGTTAAGGAGTAACAAACATCCATCCACACAAACTTTCACGTTTATAATAGTAGTAGGATCTAAGAACCAACTGGAAGATTGACTCATCCGTTTTAAAAAGTCGTGGTAATAAATAAACAAATAACCTCTAACCAAAAACGCAATTTTGCCTACTTGCATCGCGGATAAAAAGAGATACCAACCTACCTTCAAGGCTCTGACTGCATAGAATAAAATTCGTACTGATTGCACATAGTGCCATCTATCGGGTTGCATTATCCACACCATGGAAACATACAACCCCTGGAATGCATTCAGCTTCCTGAAACTCGGAACCTGCCAACCTTACTGTACCGTAGTTTCTCCACGGTTATCATAGAGGGCATCTTAATAAAGTATTAAACTGAATTTTAAATGTATTTAATTTCTACAAATATACAAGTAGAGTTTAGCAAGATGTGAACATAAAAATAATATTTAACTATAGTTACCAACAGCTAATACACAAGGTGATCGAATTCAATGTTCAGCACTTTTTGATAGAGGCTTACCCAAGTAAGCTGATGAGGTTGAGGTCAGAAAGAAAGTCATTCGCTAAGTCCTGAACTAACGGACTCACAGTTTCTGTTAATATCTCCTGAAAAATAATATATTCACAGTTAATAAGACTACCTGTCCGCTTAACATGAGCATCCGAGACAAAGTTTTGTCTACGAAAGAGAAGACAAAAACTATTTATGTCGCCTATTCTGTCAAACAAAAGAGAGGGACAAATTATTTTTTGTCTTCTCGACGGTAGACGAAACCATTGTCTTGGGTCTTCATGCTAAGCAGGCTGGTTGGCCATGGGGCCTTAGCAGACCACCAGCTAGGTGGACGGATGACGTTGTTGCCGTTCAGGGACCTGTGGTCTAGACAAATATTTCAAGCTTAGTTTTCCTTTTACGCTAACGCAAATTTCACAAGAAAAACTTGGCAGAATTGGTAACATTTCCGCAGCTATTGTTATTTCCATACAATTCAATCTTTCCGCAGGTGTTAACGCCAATAGAAAGTGGTATTTTTCTAGACACCCTGGACAAGAAAGGTCCAGAACAGACAGGAGTGGCGTTTAAGAGGGAATGCTTATGCTCAGTAGTGGGTTACTACTAGCTACCAATGATGATGATGATAGTTGGCAGTGGTGCCGGCCGCCTTCGGATTCTTTATCTATGTATTAATTTTATGTCGCAGTTAATTTAATAAGATTATTATTTTAATTTAGTTTTTTCACCCCAGCAAAAACTTTTTTTTTTAATATCTCAAAAACGGCTGATGGTACAACCATGAAATTTCGAACTCATTTAAATGAAAATCGATTCTAATTCTCTGCATACTTAAAAATGCGAGATTCCACTTGTTTGCTGCAGTACTGTGCACCGAAAATTATACGATACTTAAAATTATTAGAATCGATAATGAGGACTTACTGAGTAGGCATTCAACAATTCGAGTACTAAATTCCTCAAGAATATGTTGACCAATCCATCCACAGCGGGGTCATTGAACATTCCTGTGATAGCAGGCTGCGAATAAAGATACATATTTTCTCAATTCATAATGTAAAACGGGATTTATATTGTACGAATACTCAATTCATATTATACTAGCTGCGCCCCGCGGTTTCACCCGCGTGAGTTTCTATTCCGTGAGAATATCAGGATAAAAAGTAACAGTAAAGTATTTTACTGCTACATAAATACCTTGATGATAAAGCTATTTATTTTAATAAGAATTAATACTGCGTTACGAATGTAACCAACTTTTGTTTCTACCGGCGATCTAATTAAATATAAGAACACAAAAGCTGCTATTATGACTTAACTATGATAGTTAGATATATTCCCTTGAGACTTTTATGTAGGTAATAATAAATACTTTCATCATGTGGTACATAATTTTTATGTATCATCAATAATTTTCTCAGCGCACGCCAAATAATGAATTTTATAGGCAAAATTTTGCCACTTTGGGTTACATTATTGAAATTTTCTTAAGGATCTCAATTTTTTTTGAAAATAAATTACTTCCTCATAATTTAGCTTTCCATTGTTGAAAATAGGTCCAGTCGTTTCGGAGCCTATTCGGTACAAACAAATAAACAAACAAAAAATATTTCCTCTTTATAGTATATTAGTATAGATGAATTTTAGCGTTCTATCGGTGAAGGCGTACTAAGTTTCGACTCATTCCGAGAGTCTTTAGCAGGGTGAAAATTTCTCAGACACCTTCCTTAGACCCATGAGGTTCCTGTTTGATTCCGCTGCGGGACAAATGTTTGTATATTCTGCAAATATTGGTTCCGAACCGCGGTTCTAGATGCTGTAGTACCACAGTAGTCGTTGTTCCTGATACCCACGACACAGGGAATCCTAGTATGTGGTCAGGGGGTCTAGACAAATACCTCACACTTACTTTTCCTTTAACGCACTCAAATTTGTTAAGGTAAAATTTGGCAGCTGTCACGTGATATTTCCACAGCTAATGTAATTAAATATTTCCATACAATTGAATCTTTCCGCAGGCGTTACCGCCAACAGAAAATGGTATTTGTCTATACACTCAGGACTATGTAAGTGTCTATTAGGTATTTTATAATTTCACATTTATTCACATACCTGAACGTCAGTAAGGCTGAATTCTATACGTGTTTCCAGGATGTTGAGGTAAATAGCACCGATTCCTAACCTGATGCCGACCAACAAGTTCACTTTCAACCTTGGTTTTATAACAAGGATCCTGAAATGAAAGAGTAACTTTGTGTTTCTTAGGTTTCTTATGTTTGTTATGATTAAGTGTAAGTTTTTTACATAATATACATTTATTCATACAACTATTTACAAGTAGGTATATACAAAAAATACAGATGAAATAGCTAGCCATCTAAAGACCGTTGCAAACGATCTATAGATAGCTCAACTGATCCAGATCACTACCAGACGGAAGCGTTCCCAAAATACTGGCCGCATTGCCACGCTAGTGTAATAATGTAAGTAAGTACGTTAGCAACAATCGGATCTCCGAAAAAAACCGAAATTTAATTTAAAATATTTAATTTAAAAGATAAAAACCTATAATTTAATTATTCTTTGTACGACCGATTTGATGTGAGAATTAGAAGTGTCAAATATTAATTATTATTTCCAATAATCAACTCCTATTGACGTCAGTGCTGTATGATTTGTGGTCTTCTAGTAGACTATACGTAATTAAGTACAAAATATGTACTTGTTTTTGCATACCGTATATTGAGGATTTCAGTGACGTGCGAATAGCCGGCTGAGACGCAAAAGGTGTGGGTTCGATACCCGCTACGTGACAAATAATTGCAGGTTTTACAGATATTTGTTCCGGGTCTGGGTTCGTGGTACCACGATATTCGTAGTTCCTGGTACCCACGACAAATGGAATTCTAGTGTGGGGTCAGGATTATGCAAACTGTTGGATGTTTATTTATTTGACCACGGACAAAAATTCTATTCCAAAAACTATCGTGAACTTGACTATTCATATTGTAAAAACGGGAATTTTCACGTACTGCACACTATCGGTGAAGGCACCGACTAAGTTTCGACTCATTCCGAGAGTCTTCATCAGGGTGAGTGGTTGCGACTTTCTCCTTCCGCGTCGCACGGTAGGTAGTGCACGGCGCGACACGGAAGGAAGGGACAAAAATTCATCCGAAATAATATCTATCGTACCATAGAAGTTTAAATTTTTTTTATTACATAGGAACTCCAAAGCCAAAGTGAAATTTCAAGTAAAACCTTGGACGGTTTTCCAATCTAAAATCTCTTAGATATGCTAAGTTTCATTTATATACTTACCTAGCATCACCGTTTCCGAAGAGGCTCAAACCATTTACGTTGAGAAAGAGATCGTATTTACCTGAAAAATAAATGAGCACTAGATTTAACAAAAATAAAATAATGGATTCAGCTATCCATGCTCCCTGTTTACAATTCTCTTGAATTCTAAGATTACCCAGGTCTCAAAAACAGTAATCAGACACTTGAAGTAATTGAGGTCGTAGCCTGAAGGTTACTTGATCAGTTTACAAAACAAATGAGTGCTTTTAATTATATTTTAAGTATGAATTGTTTTTTTTATTAATGTATGTAGTTTACTTTTATTTTAAGTAGCTAATTATTTTATTTTATAAAATTTTATCTTATTTTGGTAATCAGTCAAACGCACTATAGCCCCACTCTTCATTACACAAAGGTTAGATGGAAGAAAATGCTAATGAATTTAAGTTCACCTATTAACTTGTTTTATTTTGTGCAATAATACATTTTCTATCTATCTACCTATATATAACAAGATTTTTTTCCTGTATTCCCAACGATTGCAGCGCCCCTTGCGTGTGGCGATAAGACAAGTGTTATGTTTCTATTTGGAATAAGCTTTAACTTAATTTAATTTAAAACTTATTTAAGAAACATCCTCAAGAACCAACAAGTCTATTGAAAAAATCTTATTACTTTCTGATAAGCCGTTACGGCGTTAAATAAAAAACAAAATCAAACAACCATTTATGGCAATCTCATATAGGGACTCGTTCTGTTCCGTAGTTTGATTTTTGATATTTTATTCGTTTGTCGTGTTAATTTCTTAGTTACCCTGCCAAAAACTCTGTATCGAATCCTTACCGACATCCACTTCAATGACTGGCACCTCTCCGTCCACCTCTACGTTATACCTCTGCAGGAGGATGGAAGCGGACGTGACACTTACAGAGTTGAGATCGAATGTACTCAGTTTCGATACCGTCAAATCATTGAGTACGAAGCGCGCTCTGAAAAATAATTACGCCTAAAACGCCCGGATCGACAACATGGCAAATTAGATGAGGGACAGATATGGTGAACTAGCGAAGCCTGATTCCCTGTACAATCTGTCCACATAAAACACTAGCTATGCCTCGGCCGCCCTCAGCCCCCAGCTATTGCCCGCTATTATCGCCCTGCGCTATTACTTATTATGTTTTGCTCCTAGGGGCGTAGCATGATGTTAAATCTTACTAATATTATAAACGCGAAAGTTTTTGAGGATGGATTTTTGTTACTATTTCACGCAAAAACTACTGAACGGATTTCGATGAAACTTTACAGTAATATAGCTTATACATCATACGCATAGGCTACTTTTTATCCGTGTACTACGCGGGCAAAGCCGTGGGCAGGAGCTAGTAACCTATAACCTTCCTCTAGAATATGGCATAATTGCATCAGTTTTAGAACATACCCATGTATTGGAATAATAGAGTCGTCCAAAAACACACGGTCCATGACGAATGGATCTAGGACTGGAATATCATCGTTGCCGTTCACCATTATCGTTCTAAAATCCTCTATCACATTGATGAGAATGTTTTCAAGGGCACTGTTTTTTCCGAGATCATCTGAAATAAATTATCATAATCTTTTCACTATCTTAGCTTTCCACTGATCAGCTTGGTAAGGCACGTTTGTAGAAATAATTATTTTGAGAGGCTGGTTTCCCCGAATAATATGATTTTGGAAGTCTTGATCCCGAAGATAAATAGAGGTTTTCATCAGAACAACTCTTACTGGAAACTCCTGCACACAACACTAGGTTTTATGATAAGTCCTTCACGACTCAGGCAGTGTGCCTTCGGAACGCGTTGCCTGTCTCGATAAGGAAGGCCCAGTCTCTAGCCGTATTCAAAACTCGTGTGAAGCTCTTTTATCTGACAGAAACATCAAAGTATCGCAGAGTCTTGTCTTGCTCTTTTACCGACGTCTTATGATGTCTATGTGTATTTATATATGTATATGTGTAGTAAATCTGTAGGTATGTATCTTTACATATTTATTATATATATAATATGTATGGTGTAGTTAATATTCCTTTGTTGTTATTTTATGTACACCCCCACCACTCTCACAATCTCTTACTATCCTCTCCATCCTAAGGTTGTCTGGAAGAGATCACTTCTAGGCGATAAGACCGCTCATTGTACTTTCTCTAGAATCAGATTTTGTTATTATGTTATTTGCTTAAGGTGTACAATAAAGTATTTTCATTCATTCATAAATAGATAGGTATCAACCATATCGACACATAGACGCACTACTGAATTCCTTTATGATGGACATCCTCAGTGCATAGATCTTTGAGGATACCAATTCACAGGCACGTCCAAACTTTCAATTGGCGTATTTCCGCATTATGCAAGTAGTGACAGGTAGGAAGGATTACAGGGGTCTAGACAAATACCACTTTCTGTTGGTGCTAACGCCTGTGGAAAGATTGAATTGTATGAAGATAGCATTAGCTGTGGAAATGTCACGTGACTGTTGGCCAATTTTACTTTGACAAATTTGTGTTATCGTGAAAGGAAAGCTCAGCGTGAGGTATTTGTCTACACAGGTAGAAAACAGGCTCAAAAGACTGGCGATATTACCTCGTTGAGACTAGCGACATTACCTTTTACTGTGTTTTGTATACTTTTTAGGTTAGTTGTTTAGTATATCGTTATTTTCTTGCCTGTCTTAGAAAGCAGTTGTATGATTGATTCTTCGTCCAAATTGTTCACTGGCAGCCCCGCTGTGAAGCCAAGTATGACGACAAGACAACCCAAACTATAATTCATGATTGTCCTGAAAATAAATGAATGAATACTCACACATTTTAATCATATTGTATGTAAGTTAAAATCACCGTTTTCCGGGGCAAAAAAATAGTTTTGCCCTGGAAAATGATAACGTAATTTTTCCCGTCAATTTTTTATTTCATATTTTTTTATATCTGTCATGTACACAGTTTAGTATAAGTGTTAAAACAATACATAAGGAAGTAGGTAGACATGAACCCCGTTAGGGCGCTGCAACTTTGAATTCTATTGTGTAGGTTGCTAAGTAACTCTTTTTATCTGTGATTAAGCTAGAAATATAATTTAATTAAAATAATAATTAGTCGTAAGGTTGAAAAAATAATATAAGTAACTTACAAAAACATGATCAAATTCAATCGCAATCTAGTCCTACTAATATAATAAAAGCGAAAGATTGTAAGGATGGATGTTTGTTACTCTTTCATGAGTTAAATGTCAAATAGCCTGTACTGATTTGGTTTTATCCCGGCTCTGGTCAGATTACAAAAAAATTGGGTCATTCCTACACTATTTCTTTTTTTCCATGATCATTTTTTTCTTCAGCGGTTCTGCTAGCTAAATACTCTGCCCAATTCAACGTGCTATTTAGGAGACTTTAGTTCTTCTACGGATTGCTTCGATTCGGATTTTATCACATAACTTCTGCAACTTCAAGCATAGCTCTGTGCACAAACCGCTGCACGACCTTGGGCTCATGCTAATAGATAGCAAACAAGTCTCAGTACCATTTTATACTAGAGTATATACTATAATGAAAACTAACGTATTGACTCACCCTTCCAAGCACTTCTATATCACTAATGAATCTTTTTAAGAGATATTTTTCTTTATTGTATTATACGTCTCAGATTAGCTCTTATCGATTAAAAAATATTTATTAACGAGCTTATCAGTACGTGATAGTCACTACTTACACTAAAGTGCTACACCTCATTCAAGTTATTGAACGTGGGTTCGATACTCGGGATATAACACTGATACTCATGACGATCTCGATTCATAAATTCTTATAATTCTACTATGAATGTAGCACATGTTCTTAGATCAAATAATGATATAAATGAGTTTTTTACTAAATTGTATAAACCTTGACGTATTTCCCCTCGTCTATCGCAGAGCGTTCCTTGTTTTATTGTGATAAAATCTATCTCAGATTCACCCTTGAAGTCATACGAGTCGATAACAAACGAATCGCATTACAACGATTCGGGTTGTAAAACCCGTTTCACAGAAAAATGGTAACAAATAAATAATAGTATTCAAAAACTTTATACACGGCTATTTTTATTTTATACAACTAATGTGGCAAACATGCATACGGCCCAACTGTTACCGTTTTTAAACCCTAAGTTTTGTTTTTATATGTGACCTACCTAAACAATCTTATATTTTTATATTACACATTGCTTTTATGTGTAATATAAAATATATTTTATATTACACATAAGGAAATATAATTTCAGGGGAAATAAAAACACATTGAAACTTTCTACTTTTAATCAAGGCAGACAAGAGTTGTAAGTGTAAATATTAAGAATTAAAAAGATCCACAACTTTTATAATTGTTCGTTGATGATTTCAGTTACTACGATTTCAATGAGCTCGTTGATTTCATCCTGAAAGTAAATTAGAAATTTGAATTTTCTGTCTTACACTTGAAATTGGTATCCGGTTTATTTGGATGCCGATTTAAAATCGAGGGCTACTTTTTTTTCATTTAAGCACGAAGTGCTTATAAGAAGTATTCCGCAATGCTTGGTGCTAATTGCATTTTTTTTCTTTGTTGTGGAGGTAATGATCCCCTGTGTAGCCTCATGAAAATTACGAGTATATCCGAATTGGATAAGTATTTTTTTTTTCAAAAAATCACAAAAACTTTCTTGCTAATTTGTCAATATTGCATATTATAATATTACTAGCTTCTGCCCACGGCTTCACCCGCGTGGTACCCATTACTCGGGTAAAAAGATAAAAAGTAGCCTGTTGTGTTATTCTGATGTATAAACTATATTGCTGTAAAATTTCATCAAAATCCGTTCTGTAGTTTTTTCGTGGAAGAGTAACAAACATCCATCCTCTACACTTTCTCGTTTATAATAGTAGTAGGATATGTGAACGCGTAATAAAATTATCAGTTTGTAAAAAAATATAAAGGACATGTTACCTGTTATTAAGGAAATCAGCTTTTTCAAAAATATAATTTTCGTTGGCTTGTCTACTTCCGGTAATAATAATCTGATTTTCTGATCTGATTACCTTGACACATAAAGCAGATCAAACTACGTACAGATAGGTTCTTTGAATCGCGAAGACTTGTTGAGGAGTTTGACACATCCATCATCTTTGCTTTCAAGAACAAATATTTTGATATTTCGGCCAACACGATAGGTGTAAAATAATAAAGGTAAGCTAATCTAAAAGAACTACATGAAACAATTCTAGAAACTAGAAATGTTATTAAAATACTTACTTCGTTAAGTTACTTACTTTGAATTCGTTAAGAGTTTTGGGAATGGTGACTCCGAACAAGGTGTTGAAGGCTCGAGATATGTCATAGTTAGCAACGGAGATCGCGACTGCAGACTGCAAGAATAAAAAAACATACATTTGATTGAAGTTGGTTAGTACCTGCGAGTATCACTGTATCTTTTCAATTCATTAATTGGTTCTTTTATCGTCAATCATTTAGCTATGTTCAGGGCAACCATATTATTCAATGCATAATATATAACGCTTATTTCAGGCAACACGTGCACTAACAAAATATTATTAAATAGGCCTACGAGTATATTACATAACATACTCGTATATAAAACTAGCTTCTGCCCACGGCTTCGTCCGTGTGATACCCGGGTAAAAAGTAGCCTATGCGTTATTCTGATGTATAAGTTAGATTACTGCAGTTTCACGAATATCCGTTCAGTAGATTTTGCGTGAAAGAGAAACAAACATCCATCCTCGCAAACTTTCGCGTTTATAATATTAATAGCTTATGCCCACGGCTTGTCCCGCGTGGTACCCGGATAAAAAGTATCCTATGGGTTATTCTGATGTGTAAACTATATTACTGTAAAGTTTCATCAAAATCCGTTCAGTAGGTTTTGCGTGAAAGAGTAACAAACATCCATCATCACAAACTTTCGCGTTTATAATATTAGTAGGATTATGAAATAAAATTTTAGTTTTGGTCAAAACTCCTCATTCCTGAAGATCGACAGTCGGTCAGTACTCTCACCATAAAAGTAGTGAAATTCACATTACAGCGAGACAACAACTTCTCAAGTCTTCTACTTGAAGTATTCCACCACCTCCAGCATTTACGTCACCATCTTAGTGAACCCGAGACTCGTACAGTACATTAGTGAGCAAATACCTCTGCACACAGCATGCAATGCTGACTTGTGTGGCTTGGTGCGGCGGTCCCCCACTTTAATCAGATCAGGTGGGGAAAAATGATCCGGTATCACGACAAATGAATGAGCAGTGGATAAATAAGTCAGTATTAGAGCTAAGAGTCAGTACGTGGACATCCCTTGCGTTGAAAAACTCCGAACTAAGCCACCTGAAAGGCCAAAGGTTTATAGACGCTTTCAACGACTCTGAAAGCACGAATCACTTACGTCGATGCCTCCAAGTTTGAAGTTCATGTTGATGCTGCGGACGGAGATTCCAGAGATAATACCGACACTAACGCGGACATCGCCCTGAATGTTAATTTCTTTTATCGCAAACCTGAAATAGATACAAATATAAGATAAAACAACAATACATTTTTATCCCTTCAAACTATCATCTTAATTTATCAAACATGTTCAATCAAGGGATCAAATATTTAATAAACTGATTTTTTAAATCGGTGGGAAAGATAATAATTGAGTAGGTAGGAGAAGGTGGACACCTGAGGATTATGATAAATGGATTAATGTTATCAACATCGTCCATCACTTCACTACTTTAATCGGATTGATTTTTATCTTGTCTGTTATCGTTTGGTATCGTGGTTTAATGAAAGTAGCTTTGGAATGTTGTTTTCAACGTAATTTACTTATATTGCTTTTAACAAAGTTGCATGGTAACAAAGTTGTTAAACTAGTAGGTAGTCTACGTAGGTACTTTCGGAGATAATTGATTTTAAGTGTCCCTGTCTAGTATTGGGTTAGTATAGTAAATCGTCATAATTATTTCATGTCAATTTACGTTAATTTCAACGTTAAGTTTGTAAAAATGTAGAAATTTAAACAATAGAAAACATTGTAAGCATCTATATTATAAGATCTTCTATATTGAAACTAGATTTTTTTCACCCAATGTATTTTTTACGTCTATATGTGGTCCTTAAAGACACACAGATCGATTTAAAAAAACATTTCTTTGCAAAAATGCTAACAAACAAAAGAACTGATGATCTTCAAAGACCTGAAAATATTTTCTTGAACCATATCTAAAACACACGCGATCAAGTCATCTATCATACAAATAAAGAACAAATCAAAATCGGAGCATCCTTTTGGC
This sequence comes from Perizoma flavofasciatum, assembly GCA_958496245.1. NCBI lineage: Eukaryota > Metazoa > Arthropoda > Insecta > Lepidoptera > Geometridae > Perizoma > Perizoma flavofasciatum. The sequence goes on from OY292423.1 coordinate 12,068,685, forward strand.
ATCATTTTACAGAAACACAAATTCACACGTCAAACGTATAGCAACCCTCTGCGTCGGTGGTAAAAAAAGCCAAACTCGCCGAAAAGCTATTGCCGTCAGCCGTGTGGTATCATACCATATATATTATAATATACTAACCATATACAAGTCAGAAATATCATACTAACCTGCCAGCTACTGCAGCTTTGTACTCTTCACCGAAAATAGTCACTGAGGCATCAGCTTTCTCTGTTGGAAAAAATGAGGTTAACAAATAAACAAACACTCAATAGATACATTCATAGTCTTGACCACACACTAGGATACCTTGTATCATTGGTATCAGGAACTACGAGTAACATGGCACCACAACACCCAATCCCGGAACAAATATCTGCCCCGAAACGGGAATCGAACCCGCACCTCTTGCGCCAAAGCTGGCTACTCGCCCGCCGCGCCACAAAAGCCGGCAAATACTGATAAGTAAAAAGTAAAAATCTCTCTAGTTGCTATCATAAAAATCTGTAAAATTTTAGTATAATCTCTCTGGTTACTATCATAAAAATCTATAAGATTTTATGATGCAAGCGCTTTATGGAGCCATGTTTTAAGTGTGCATTTAATAGTGCAAAAGTTTGTAATATCAATAGGTGCTTGTGCAGCTATTTACTCCATGGTTGATGAATCAGCTCATTCTGGTCATTTCCCCTTATTGCCTCAAAAACTCCAGAATAAGCTCATTGAAAGATTCATAAAGCGAATCATTAGTTTGCCTGACAATATTTAACGCCCTAACTGAACCTCTGAAGTTCCTTCAAAACTTACTTAAACTAGCTTCGATGAGAGGAAGTGAGATATCTAGCCGGAGTCTTTGGCTGATGACGTTGAAGTTCAGTGTGTTGATCACTATATTGCTGAGGCCCACGCACAAAAGTTCTTCCACTTGTCCGACGAAGTTGAAGAGGCTAAAATAGAGAAGAGTTGGCCAGAATTTCACAATAAGATACATAATTGACTCGGGCGTTTGAAAATCAGTACTAAGAATTAGTTGCTTTGTTTAAAATTATATCAAATTAAAGGCATGCAAAAATACGATCAATAAATTACACCATAGCACTTCATTATACAGGAAAAAACAATAAACTTTTAGAATCACTTAGCGTACAAACACTCTGTAGATCGAAACTTTTATAAAAGTAGTTAAAAACCGAGTGGCCACATTCGTCAACCCTACCTATCGAGCACCAAGATGACTCATAATATGGGGTGAAACAATAGCTGAAATTAAACATATGCTATACAAAAGTGTGTTTATAATATCTAATGATTTATTTCTACCTATGTTAAGGGGGTCGTTCTTCTGAGTATTAGGATCAGGAGCAAATTGGCACTATTTTCAATACAATGCCCTTAAATATTATAGTGGTATTCGCAGGCATTGCATAAATATGGGGTTAAAGAGGGTACAAAAATACGCAAAATTGCAGCATACATTCCATATACCCATGTCTCATGAGCACCGTCCGCGACCACGCTCGACGGTCGTGAGACGGGAACTGAGGAAGGACCTCTAAACGGTCAATGAAACGTTTCATTTTAGTCGTAATAGAATTCTAAAATGATACCAAACCTCGATAATTTTTATTCCATGATACACCCATGTATTATTCTTCCAGGTACTCGATAGGTAGAGTTGGAGACAATGAACTCCCGGTATATGCTGAACCAACGAGTATTATGTTAAGTCGAGACCTTTTTTGCAACTATTTTCTACCTATATGTCATTTTAATTTGTATTTAACTTTATTATAACGTGCGTAGTGTAAAATAAACTATATTCTATTGTATTATTTTACATACACAGGCACTGGAAGAGCAACACTTTCTTTCTGATACGTAATATTCACAGGGTCGAGACCAGCATCTCTAATTTTCTGACTGATATCTTCGAGAACACTTGCGATGGTATCAGTCACTAAGCGCTCGTTGGATAGGGCAACTCCTGTAAAAAAGGCAATCACTTTCATTACCATCTTACTACTATTATAAACGCGAAAGTTTGTGAGGATGGATGTTTGTTACTCTTTCACGCTAAAACTACTTAACGGATTTTGATGAAACATTACAGTAATATAGCTTTTACATCAGAATAACACATAGGCTACTTTTTATTCGGGTACCACGCGGGCAAAGCCGTGGACAGAAGCTAGTCTCATAGTTTCTATATTTTTTCTCATATATTTTTCAATAGAATTTCTCCCTAACCCGTATTAAGCTGTCTCTTGTAACTTTTTGCGCTCGTTTTAATGTTATCTATACCCTCACCATCAGGGCATTGAGGTGGTTGAGGGATTTGAGATTATCATTCGGTTTGTGGTCGTAACGCAAAAGAAAAATTATGTCCATATTGTAAAAACGGGATTTTTTACGTACCGCACAATCGGTGAAGGCACAGACTAGATTTCGACTCATTCCGAGAGTCTTCATCAGGGTAAGTGATCGCGATGCTCTCCCTCCGCGTTGCGTCATGCACGATGGAATGAGACGACTGGTCGAAACTTGGTTGGTGTCTTCACCGAAAGTGCAGTACGTGAAAATTCCCGTTTTGGCAATATGAATATTTAAAAAAAATATATATGTCTTTAGGACCATACAAAGAAGTGTTAAATTGTAACGTACAAATTTAAGTATGCGCAAATCGCGAATGAGGATTGGTCACTAGTTACTTTGCCTTTTTTCTTGCGCTTATCTCATCATGTAGGTATATTTAGCATTTATTAAACAAGAAACAAACATTTTGACGACTGTATTCCCCATGTCACATCCTCAGATATATAATTCAGTTAATAGATCTAAAATGATACCCAGTAAAGGGTAGTCGGAGGCACGTCCAAACAGTATTCCACGTGATATGTTGCTAGCTGCTTATACGAACACTTACTGTGGTGCATGCCTTCGAATTGTTGGATCTAGGGCATGCCAGTTTCTTCACGATGTTCTTCTACGTCGCTTTGAGCACGTGTTAGTGTGCACATACATTTTCCGAATATAAAAATCAATTGGTGCCGGACTGGGCTCGATACCAATACCTACGGATCGGAAGTCGGAGTACCGGCCACTAAGTTAACACTGATCTAATTAATATGTGAATGAGTGTAATAAAGATAGGCACCTGTGCTGAGCTGCTGAGGAAGAGCCATGATGCCCGCAATGAGAAGGGAAAACGAAATAATGGTTTTCATTTTAGGTTTATTACTTTTACCTGAAAGAACAATTTAGAACATTTTGAAGTAAAATTTTACTCGGTTGAATAATAACAGATGTTCCTAACTGGAAATCACATTAAAAATCACTTGATTTATGCCAACACTGCTCAAATAGTATTCTGTATTTTTTAATGTTATTGACCCAAGTCAGCTTCAAAGTTGAAGACTCATTCAACTTTTTATTCCTGAGTAAGTTAAATTCAAACACAAGTATAATATTGTATTTTTACCTTTTGCCACCAATAAATTATATCACGTATTAACGTGTTGTGTAACGGAATATCATAATAAATCCTTTTATAGTGATTGCCAAAATCGATTAGCAATGTATTATTGTTGGTAATCATTTAATTCATTATCAAGCAGCTTCTTTCTATGTATTAGATAACGATTATCATGTTATTATTGACAATCGCAATGTAAAATACTGATATCTCTCAACATACGACATTCCTGTTTTGTTTAGGAACGTGGGGATGAGGGCAGCTGCAATTCAATGAGCAATGCACAGGAATAACACGCTATCTTAATTTCTAATAAGAATTTAGAAGCTAAAAAGCAGATTTTTCTGTAGATGTGCGATACGAGAAGACAAGTAACAAGACAAGTGCGCTCGTCCGTATTCCAAAGAATTAGATTCCTAATTCCTCACATTAGCTTTTTGGTTATTTTTTAGGTAGCTGTAGGTACTTGTGAGTACGAAACTGGATTCTTTTAAAAGGATGAATCATAAAACACCCGACACGCGGGACAACTTTCAGCGGTCCCACGAACGTTGGCTAGCTTTGACAAACTGACGCACGGTCTTGAGACCGGCAGTGTACAATCAGATTCCAAAAACTATTTACCGAAGCTTTAAAATTAAATATAAACACATTTGAATCCAGGTTGAAGAGGTGGCTAGACGAGCAGCCATCACTTCGATCTGCACCACTCCTTCTACATCTTCGATGAGTCGCCTGAAATTATCGTAAGTTTATGTACATTTATTGACGACCGATGTGGCGCGGTGGGCGAAGGTCCGCCTGCGACACAGGAGGTTGCGGGTTCGATTCCCGCCCTGGGACAAATGTTTGTACGATCTGCAAATATTTGTTCCAGGTGTTCTGGGTTTTTTCTATGTATAATAAAAAATATTTATCTATGTAATGTATTGTATTAAGTATATCAGTCATCTAGTACCCATAACACAAGCTCTGCTTAGCTTGGGGCTAGATGATGATGTGTGGATTGTCCAGCGTTATTTATCTATTTATTTATTATTTACGATACAGTGTATACCTGCATAATTTATCTTCATTACTTACCCTTCTGACGTGTATTGTTTCTGTATGAATAAATGACTATCTGCCTGTAACTTTTAGAAGCGGGACTGCGATGCCAAAGTCACAATAATAATACTAAGGATTTTTTTATATACAAGCGTTTATTTTCATAATGAAACACAAACTTTGCAAACATTCAATAATGCAAATACCACTAATTACAAAAAACTTACATAAAACATTTTTCACTATTAGAATTTAAAAGTGTTGATCTGTTCCACCACATGATACAAAACCTATTAAAAGATAAAATCAAGAGACGGATTAAGCTACTAGAATTCTCCTTAATAAAACTTTATCACGAAAATGTTGGACTCATGTTATCTTTCAAACATATTGATTTCATGCCCACAATCTTCATCGAGTGCAGCATCAAATTTGAACATAAACTTTTTTTTTACTTTACTATCCTGGTAGTTATTCTATTATCTAAACATTTTTTCTAAGCAGTAAATTAAAGCGTTTACCCAATGGAAGAACAGACCAATAATGAAAACAACATGCAGTGTTTGCATAGGCCTTTGAAATTGTGTTTCCAAACGCTTAGTTTTAGGCCATTCCTTACATCAATTTATAGAATCTTATAGCAAGCAGATTTGAAGCTAATTATTTTAATAAGTGGAAATATACAATCAATGCTCAAAGTAAATATTATTTCTCACAGGACATAACAAAATTACGAACTGAAATCTAAAGTGCTACTACTTAAAATAACATTAGTAAATATTTTACTGTTTTGTCTTGCTTCTTGCTTTCTAAGAGTGCCACTGGATATCGAAACCTTTCTTATGTTGATCGAAATATCTTTGGAATTACTAGACAACGAACTATAAAATAATCAAATTTAATATCAGGGCTATTTAAGACATAAGTACATTAGCAAGATTGTGATAAGAAAATTCAAAATTGCCGTGCTTCTAGAGTTCTGACCTAAAAAAGTTTGAGTTAGCTATAAACCTGATTCGTTTTTTACAAATTGGTAGATACGAGTAATATCAGAAAACTTATTTCATTCTCCATACTTTGCATCTCTTTGGCACTACGCAACTATCGTTGGCCTTTATTCTAAAGAAATCAGTGCATCAGAAAGAACGCATCACTACATCTACTTAATCACCTATGTTATAGTGTATCAATATTTATAAAAGTGAACAAGAGGCACTATATAGGTTTATACGCAGATTAAAATAAGCGTAGTTCTTGAAACATCGAATTTTGAACTAGACATCGTGATCTACTATACACAAAACATATTTCACAGTTTCATTATAAGGCCAAAAATGCTATAGTAAGTACTAAATTAACAAAACATTCAATACGACACGATCTTTGAGCTTATAGAACTTAATTTGCAAATCATATCTTAAATTAAAATTAATATGCTTATCAAGAAACTGTAAAATATGTTTCTTAAACATCAGCGAACTGACGGCACAGACTAACGTCTGCCAGAAATACTTCTAAATAGTAATATAAAACAAAAGCAAGATAATCTAAACATATATATAGCTTTCACTATTATCTCATAAGGTATCGTCTTCCACAACAGGTTATATTTTTCATATAATAATTTACCATAATAGGCACCCGTACGAACCACCCTCGAAACAACGGGCTCCTGCTTACACTAACACTTATTACATTATTTACATGTTCAGCTTGCATACTAACACAAGGTATCCAATATTAGGTATGCGTTTCTTATCATCCCAAAAGAAGTTGATTCTACATGCGGACGAACACTATTTCATTGACATCGAAATTCCCGTGGCATAATATATCGTTTTGCATGTGTGTGGTAGTGCATCACATCTTTCAAAATTCAGAAGCTTAAGGACACCTTGTATAATAAATTATTTGAAATCTCGAAAGAATTGTAAATACCTAATAATACCAATATTCGAAAGCTGACCGCTGGCACTACGTTCTCTAATCTATGTCGAACCTTAAAAATCGTTATGCTCTAAGTCATTCAGTAATCTACCTATATACTTAACATCTCAATTCACTCTATGCAATCAAATACAAAACTCTTTTTTGTATACTTTTTTACAAGTTGGTTTAATTTTCATAATCTTTACCTTTTCTTATTCTTGTTAAGTAATAGCCATCTTTTACAATTTTAACTTCTCTACTATCATTATGAGCATCTCTGAAACATCGAAACATAATACACGCACAACTTTCTAATATTGGTCCGCTACAGAGTTGTGAAATGATCTAGCTTACCGTAACTTACTCATTAGAATGAACTTAAACATCTCTAGCTTTGCGTGATATGTATTGCGTTAGAGGCGCGTTAAAGCTAACATTTTATCATAATTGTCATCCTCTACGTCTTCCCAAACACCGTACATGACCCATAAAGTTATACTTATCATTTAAAAGCATAATGCTTGTATAAGTAGATACTTAATATTAATAAAGACAAAGTTTACAATTTCATTATCATTGTTACTTTGATCTGGCAGATGTACCTACTCACGAGAGATATGTAGTGACTTAAATTTATGACGTCTAATTTATTATTCTAACATTTGTTACTAACAAGTGATATGTTGTTGGAGGCATCACTCCATGTAATATATAACGTTAATTTTAATAGATCATGTAAATTTTACACTTACAAGTTAATGAATTTAGAAATTCACTAGAATATATAATGGACTTAGCACAATATAACTTGAGTTAAAACTTAACATACAGATAAAACTATACTAATATAAAAATAAAATCCATAGATTTGACGGTAACAGATAGACTTATGTAACTAATAATAACAAACGTATTACATGAAAGTAAGCATGTAAATAATTTGAAAGACTGGGATTGATTGGACTTATCACAATATAGTGTATGGCTCATGTGATATACTTGAACAGTGAAGTGTGAACGAGTCCAGTGACAAGTAAAATTTTAAGGTTAACGAAACCATAAGTGGACCTGAGCGAGTTTGCTGAGCTGGTGCAGTTCCTCGGCGGATCCGGCTTATCTGAAAACATGATTCGTGCTTAAAATATTGAATTTATAAATCAACTAGTTGTTGCCCGTGGCTTCGCCCGCGTGGTATGTTAATAAAATAGCATAACACCAACTTTTGAATAAATCGAACCAATGATTACAATTTATACAAAGTTTAGAACTCAATTGCACACTCCCAGAGGGTAGTTTTGAAAAAATACGTGTTTCATTATTCACTTTAAAGTTTATTTGTACAGAGTTTTGAGCGAATCAAACAATTTTTTATTTCATAGAAACTTTACCGCCCTATTTAACCCCCTTAGGGTTCGATTTTTGAAAATTAGATTAGCCTATGTGTTATTCCAGATCCTAAACTATGTACATTTTTTTTTCAAAAACTTCCCCTAGATGATGTGCAAGGGAGTTCTAAAGTTAATATGTTTTTTTTATTCTAGGTTTAAATAAACTTTAACGTAGATAATGAAATAAGTTTATTTTTATTTTTACAAAATTATCCCTATGGAGAGTTCTGAAATTTGTATGAGTTGTAGTACCTATTCTCTGTTGGACCAAGATAATAAATACTACAAGCGCCTTATAAAAACCTTCGCGATCAGTATGAAAGATCAATCGTGCAGTCATAAATATCCTACTTACTTTTTGATTATGGATGGATAGATGGATGTTTGTTACTCTTTCACGCAAAAACTACTCAACGGATATTGAAACTTAACAGTAATTTAACTTATACTTAAATCAGAATAACACATAGTCTACAATTTATAATGATATTGTGTGATTTGGCCATAATATAACGATAAATATCAATGAAGTTAGTAAAATTATATCAGAAATATACCTATATGTTTCACGGCTAAACCGCTAAGCCTTTTGTGATTAAATTTGATATGGACACAGTTTATAGCCAGATAAAAATATGTCATACGCTACTTTTATCAAGATACCATGCGGGCGAAACCGCAGGCAGTAGATAGTTTACCTACATATATTAACAAAATAAATAAGATTTTATTTAACAATATGATATACCTATGACTCATAAGAAAGTATTTTCCTACAATGATAATTGGTCCTGGAGAAGATTCTACTCGTATTTTGTCAATTTTGACTTCTTTCATGATTATCAAAAATAATTCCGATACATTCCGATATTTCCGATACTTACTTGTGGCTGCCATCAGCTGCGGCAGATATTTCTGCCAGAAGGCGCACTCTTTAACCCTGACTCCATAGCCAACGGAGCTGGAGTTCACCTCAAGGGACAGGTACTCTCTGTGCATCGCCGTATGCGCTGGCCAGTATACTTCTGGTGCCTCGCCTCCCGGATTCTGTGATGGATTCCTGAAAGCAAGAAATTTTTATTTCATTAGTTTAATAAAAAGTAATAGACCGATAATAGTTCTTGATATACCCAATGTTTATAACAATATCATTTGAAAATACTAACCCACTTCTAGCAAAGTTTGACCAATATCTCATCAGGCGTTTGCTGAATTCCACTTCTTCAGGTGAATAGTTCTTCCCAGGATTCAATGGCTCTCCAAACACATAGTTGATTTCATCTGCATGCATTACTCCTGTCCACGACGGCCATGGATGGTTCTTACTTCGATGCTTATAGTAGTAGGTGTATACCTTATTGCCAGTCTCAGCATAACGTAGCGCAAACTCATTCACTCCACAAGTAAAATGATAGTCTCCAACCATTTTGTCAAGAGCATTTCTGTTCTTTACAGGATCGTCCGGGTTTAACCAATCTGTGTATTCAAAAACAATTGCCTGCTTTCCTACGTCATTTACATAAGGGTTCAGTTCTCTAACTGCCTGGTGATACTGCTCCCTTGTTATCCCTACGTTCTCTTCTTTAGGGAACAGTTCTGTTAAATAATAAAGTATGAAGTAATATCCTTCTTCGGTGTTGGATCCCATTAGAATATTCGTCTTTTTGAAGTTTTGATGCACAAGAGCTCGAGACGGCATCTCATCTAAGAACGCGCCGTCTATAATAGGGACAAAAGGGAACTCGCATATGCCTAAAGTTCCCCACTCGTTATTGACTAGTTCATCTGCGCTCTTCTGGCGCAAGCATTCAATCATAGGACCCATATCCGTTCTGGAATGGGGACAATGAACAGCTTCGGCTAAACGAATACCACGAAGAACACTTTCCTCTCTAGAAATAATAGCCCAAGGTACCGTGGCAGACCCTGATTGCATAATCGCTTGTGAAAATAAATTTCGCGAAAGTGGAGACAGTAAATGTAAAGAAACAGATGCAGCACCAGCCGATTCTCCAAATAAAGTCACATTATGTGGGTTCCCACCGAAATAGCCAATATTATCTTTCACCCATTGCAATGCCATAAGCTGATCAAACATCCCAGCATTTCCTGGAACGTCTGGAGTATCGAAATACAGAAAACCAAGTGATGCCACTCTATATTGCATAGACACGTAAACAATTTTTTCTTCGGATACGAGAATTTTTGGATCGTAGATGTCTAAAGTAGCCGTGCCGGAGTAGAATCCTCCTCCGAATACCCAAAGCATGACGGCGGCATTTTTTGGACGGGGTCGCGGCGTCACTATGTTTATGTAAAGACAGTCTTCCTGCATATCCGTGTTGGGATTCCACATCATCGCTCCGGGGAAGTCTCCGAACACCGTATCTATTATCTGGACGCATGAATGTGGCAGTGTGGTCGTGTTGAGAATCTCATCGCCCCAGTTTTCGACCGGCCTCGGATGTCTGAATCGAAGGTCACCTAGTGGTTTTTGCGCGTATGGTATACCGAACCATGCATCGACTTTTTTTCCTGTGGCAGCGGTGAGGGTTATTCCTCTGACCCGTCCTTTTCTGGTTCGGACGATGAGCGGATCATCTTCGTCAGGACCGTAATGCTGTTTCGGTGTCTGGGTATGCGGCTGAGGTTCGTCAGCCATCAGCTGTTCGTACAGTCGCTCGTCAAACTTAGATCGTTTGGAGGACGTTTCAGCGTCGTTGGCGCGTTTGGATGAGGTCTCATGGTCTTCGAGTCGAGGGAGTATCGTGTCTAGTTCGGGGTTGTATCGGACGGCCTCGCCGTGGCCGCGGTAGGGCTGCGCGGGCGGGTGGTCGGGGGCTCGGTGTCGCGCGCGGTGCTCATGCGGGCCGGCCAGCGCGCGCGCCGCCAGCGCTGTCAGCGCCGCCAGGACCACGCGCATACCGCAGCCGCTTAACCCACAGTTACCACCTGAAATTTAAAAAAAAATAATATCAGGCATGCTCAAGGCTAGGCATAGATACTTTTTCAGGTGCATGGGTGCAGCCCGCGGACATGTGGCACTCTAACCTTTTCTAAAATCTACCAGTCACAATCAAAGGCTCTTTTCAATCTCCACTGACAGGTTGACCACACGGAAAAAACCAGTCACATGCGAAAGAAAGAAACAGAAATGGCAGGGTAAGTCTGTTGTAAATTGATCACGTTTTTTTTCGTAATCATTACAAGGATTCATTGTAAACAATAGACCTTTTATTCTGCGTATAATTATATGAATTGTAAGTGAAATGAAACGAATAGTTCAAGCTATGTTTTTCCGTTGATCGGCAGAAATTTCTAATAATGAACGTAGAGCGTTTGCTTGATGCGCGCTGGTTATTTAAGATTTTTTTGGTCCATACCTGAAGTATTGGAGTATTGGTATTAGAGTGTTTGACCAGATTGCGAAAAAAATTACAAGTACCGAATGTTCATATGGGTTTGTGCCCAACCACGGCGAGGTCTCAAAAGTTCCTAGCTTGCTATATATGAACTCGAATCAAAAATTGCCATGACATTCTGAAACGCACAACCAAATCTCGATTTAATAATGTGTCAGTCTACTTTCGGTCCCTTCAATCTCAGTTTTAACGTTTTTCTAAATCAGGAGGATTGTCCGTTTTTTTTATTAAACCGGTATCCTACCGTACGTGTTTGGGTTTGAGAATTTACTTTCAACTTTTAAGCGATAATCCCGCTTTCATATAAATATGTTAATGTTTATTTTGTTTATTTCATACGATGTACCATAAAGTATTATCATTAATTCATTCAGGTTTCCAATTTTAATTAATTAAAACGTAATTCAAGTTAATTAGCTCAACTTGATGCCAATCGCATGATAGAGTTTTAACTCAAAAGTAAACGGACCGCTATTATAAAATTATTAGCTCCAGCAAAATAAACAGTCAAATCGGATTTAGATATTGCCAGCAGAATTGAGTTATTCAATTCTCGATAAAATACGAACAGAACAACAATATTGGCCGAGTCTGTTTGTGTTGGCGGGCAAACACTCCAGTATTGCGTTCTTAGTCATCTGATATTGAGGGAAGTCGATACTTCTGTAATAACATTGTGGAAGCTAGATATAAAAGTTGCGAGTAAATGCTAATCTATAAAACAGTTGGTGGTATGTACTGGTTACTGTTTTTTTTTCCTGGCCGGCCAAAGAAAATCCCTTAGTATTTGTTCAGGCAACCTCTAGTTTGCATTCTTTATAGTTAAACCGCCTAGTAAGTAGCCAGCAACAGCGAGAATATGCCAGTATTACCCTGAAAAGGAAGCTTCTTCATCTCCAGTGCAACTTATGTACTAACAATACCCATCTATAATGATACACATGTAGGTGTAAATGATTACTAAAATATTTTTTTTAGAATATTAAATATTTTATTGCCATTACTTCATCAGGTTTTATTTTTAAGTAGCTAACTAAATCTACCTAAACAGATAATTTCCATAATTATATTCAGGCAAAAGGAGCACACTCAGCAGATCCTACTACAAAATTAAGTTTTAGCTGATAAAAATAATTAATAGGTAGGCAAGCACAGAGTCATTTGATTTGCAAGTAGACATATAAGTGTTCCGTTTTCGCCATTTGACTTTGAAAACCACAAAAATTTGTTTCTAGCATAAATCCACAGCGGAAACATCGTGCCTATCCAATTATGAATTCAAAAAGTATGAACAACCTTCGCCCATAAAATATACCATCGCTGAATGAAAACCAATTAATTACGGAGTCATTGTCGATTAACAAAAGGGTTCCGTAGCATTCAACTGAACAAAACACTCGACTCGCTACCATTTGCTGACTTGTGGGATTGGAGGGAGAGTTTGTATTGCAAGTGGGGTATTTGAAATGGTGATGTATTGCATTGCCCGTCTCTTAGTTTAAAATTATACAATCAATCACGTGCTCAAACGGTGAAGTAAAGTATCGTGAGGAAACCGGCATACCTTAGAGCTCGAAGGCATGTGGCATCAATAAGTGTTCTAAGTGGCGATGGGCTTGCAATATGTCACGTGGATTGCCAACTACTTGTAAAACGCCGGCATGTGCCAAATATAATGATTGGACTCCTTGGTAAAAATCCTCAAAGATATATGATGTCCATTGTGGGGAATTAATTGTACATACAAAAAAAAACAAGAAATTCTTGTTTTTTCAATCAATTAATCGTTTCAACTAATTTGTATGGAAATCTTGTTGATACGACCAACGTTTCCTATTTTTAACGTATTTGTATATCTCCTCAGGTTTACGCCGATCGACTCTGTCAGTACAAAGTTAGGTAACCGGAATCCAATCTTTGCAAGTTCCATGTAAAGTAATATGTACATGTAGTTTAAAGTATAAATATATTAATGCTTTCAAAGTGATCTCGATTACACGTTGGAAAATTTTTTTTGATAAAAGCTGGGTCAATTGTTACGCAATCGCTGTAAAATCTCAAAACACCAATTAAGGCTCAAGGGCGTCTCTGATAAGACGTTCCGTCGCAATTCCTCTTTGAATTGCAAATAGTCTGCAACCAGCGACCTTCGCACGCGACACGGCGATATCACCCGGATCTCCGAGTAGGCAGAGCTTTAGTCGTCTGGTCATCTAGGAAAGCTTCAAACGTTTCTTTAACTTGATTATTTTTATAGGCTTACTTGACTCATAGTGTCGACATATTGTCTGTTGCAGAGACGTGATATCTTTATATTTTATATATATTGCTGTACATTTTTCACACAGCATCATCTAGGCCCAAACTAAGCAGAACTTGTATTATGGGAACTACATGACTGATATACTACTTATATACTTTTTTTTTGTAAATACATATTATACATAGAAAACACCCAGACCCGAGGCAAATATTTGTAGATCTTACAAACATTTATCTCGCAGCGGGAATCGAACCCGCAACCATCTGCGTCTCAGTCGGGCCTTCGGCCACTGCGCCACACTGGTCGTCTAGATTTATGTCTACATTAAATTATGTATTGAGTTGTTTTCGTAACTAAGTTGGTAAATAAGCACTTGTGCATTAGTATTTTAGACCAAATAAACAAATTTTATTATTTTGTTATATATATATGGCAGCATACAAAAATCGTATATAGCTGAATATTGGTGTGATACATCTAGGCCGCGCGACACATTTTATCTTACTTAGTTTTATTTGGTATTATCTAAGTAAACTCAAATCTAGTTCCTGCCTGTAACTAATCAGTTCATTTGCGTTGATAATTCGTGAGATGATTTAATATTGAAGATTTTCAGTGTAATATTACAGAACCGCAAAAAGCGAAGCTTCATTTCATCGTAGATATATTTTACAAGATTGCCGATCGCCTCTCGTCACCAGCTAGTAATTCCAACGAGAAAATATATTTGAAGTTTCAAACCTCTTCGGTCTCGCTGGGAAGGCCATTTAATCAAGATACCTCTTCATGCTAGGGTGACCAAACTAAGGTATTCTCACAAAAAAGTAGGAAATCTTTGTAATAAAGTCTTATTAACTAGATTCTGACTTCAAAAGGGCAATATGTACGTTATTTTGTTGTTTTAGTAAATAGCCTCTATCTTTGTTTTTATGCTCATCAACACCTTGTAAGATATGCTTAAGTATATTTTACACTAGCCACATTATTCACGGCTACTTTTACATGTTACCTAAGTAAAAAGTAGGTCTGTGTTATCTAAATTCACGAATTATATTTATTTGAAACTCCAAACTTATCAGTTCAGCTGTTTCGAAAATAATCAGCAGCAAACCTTCATACATTTACAATATTAATAGGATTTCCGCAATCTGTTTTGACATTCAAGTAGGTAAGTTTTTACAATGTCATTGATTCACTGCTCTGTATAGAATTATTAAAACTGATTCGGTAAGAGTCCGAGTTACCCTAAACAAAACTACAAAAATAACAGCGAGAAAGGTAGGATTTTACCGTGATGAGTCGTATCTTCTCATCGAAAGGGTTGGCTTTACACATTACAAAAGAACATCAAAACCAATGTAAACCTATACCTTGTTAGGAAACTCATGGTCATCCTGCAGGGTCAGGCTACACTGGCCAGCGGAAGCCCCAGCAAGTAATAGGCTCCGACGGGATATAGCTTCGACCATAAATTTGGTTTTGAGCTACTTCGCTCAGCTATATTGGCCGTGCGACCCGCTAATTGGAAAATGGTTTGGAATGAAAATGATTACTTTGGTTACTTATTTCTTTTACCTACTACTTAAACCGGGTTTGGATGACAGAAAAAAACTTTCATATTAGCTTTCTGTAGCCACACAAGGCTACATTATTATATAACTAGCTTATGCCTACGGCTTCGTCCGCATCGTACCCTGATAAAATGTATCCAATGTGTTATTCTGATGTATAAGCTATATCACTATAATAGTTCATCAAAATCCGTCAGTTGTTTTTGCGTGAAAGAGTAACAAACATCCATCCTTACAAACTTTTGCGTTTACTAGCTTCTGCTCACGGCTTAGCCCGCGTGATACCTGGTTAAAAAGTAGCCTATGTGTTATTCTGATGTATAAGCTATATTACTGTAAAATTTCATTAAAATCCGTTCAGTAGTTTTTGCGTGAAAGAGTAACAAACATCCATCCTAACAAACTTTCGCGTTTATAATATTAGTGGGATAGGATAATAGTAGTAAGATGAACCTACCTTATTCGTGACCCGAGATGCAATGTCTAATGGGTAGATTTATCGTGAACTGATTTTATCAATAATTATCGTTATTCAACATCATAGAAGGGCTTTACCTCGAAAACATACTTTTCGTTATAATATAAAGTCTTTGAGGTCACGGAGAAACGTTTATTAAGTCTGCTCAGTTGATACAACCTCGCGAAATATACTTAGTAGAAAAATATCATACAGAATAGAGTTGAGATAGACGAATACTTTAACAATCTTTGAATTTATATTTATATAGATGATTGACAATGGAGCATTGCACTGGAACAGAGTACCGGAATTGTTTTAAGTACCTAACTAACACTAAATAACCATATCTTACTTAGTTATAAGTCGATAGAGTGATCTTCATCAACGTTCGTTTTAAAACTAACCTTAGAAAAAGCCCTATAATTTTACTTTCTCATTTCTAATATAAAATATGATTCAGTTTAAAACAACTGTTTTTTTTTTAATTATTTGAACAATAACTATTCGACGACTTTTATGCTTTTTAAATGAAGTACCTCACTTTAAAAAGAATAAATGTAATTATGTAGTAGTTCGAGAACAATTTAAAATAATCAACTAATGACCTAGATAGTTCTATTCTATCAATCAAAATACATAACTCCCACTAGTCACATTATTTACTCCTGACCCTTAACTAGAGTTCCATCAACTTGAATCACGCGACTGAACACTGTCGCCACCTGCCAAATTTCGCGTAATCCCCTTTGTTCCCTTTCTATGCAAATAATACTGCAATACCTGATCGCCACAGGCACCACCACCGCTCCAATTTACTTGGGTCTATACTTTCTATAGAAAATATAAAAAGTTCAATTTATCGATATCGAAACTTTCTCTCACTATCCCATCCCTAAAATGAAGTACATAAGTCCCGCACGCCTCCTCCGTGCTCGCACATACAAAGTACTCAATTATATTCTTCTTCGCCATCTCGCTGCAAGCGCAACATTCTGGATCATAACACGGCATGTTTACTGCTATATTAACTTTCCAAATGAAAATGTCTAACGAGGTCGCCGGAAAATTCATTTTATGATTTTGCTGTGACATTTTTGCTATGGGATGGGATTTCTTTGTTATATCTATACTAATAACAAAGCAGAAGAATTGTTTTTCTTTTTGTTTTTTTAACGCGCTTAACTATGCAACTACCAGTCGGATTTAAAAAAATATTTTTGCAATTGATAGCCAAATTCATGATGAAGGTTATAGCTTATTAAATATTACGCTACGACGACCTTTAGGAGCAAAGCAAAAGAAGTAATAGCGCGGCTGGGCGATGCGACGTGGCCCAGCTAATCTTATCATAAACAGGATGGTACATTTCATTTTTAAGGAAGAAGTAGCTGACACATTGATTGGAGCATCAATCAATGTGTGAGAAAAAAAAATATAGGTTCATAATAAGTAGGTAGTGGTTTACCACGAACGATACATCTTGCTATGTACCGTTTTTCCTTTCGATAGTTGTTTTTAAAGTCACATTTTTTTTTAAATATACTAAGGTGTTTACCTCGGTGGCGCGGCAGGTAAGTAGCTTGCTGCGACAGCAGAGTTGCAAGTCCGATTCCAAATGATTGCATGTTCTGCAGTATTTATTCCGGGTCTGGGTGTAGTGGTACCACGGTACTCGTAGTTCTTAATACCCACGACACAATGAATCTTGCGTCTAATTACTAATTATGTGTCTGTTGGGTATATACAATCGAGGTACCCTTGCCGGATGTTTTGTTCAGCGTGATTCAGAAAACGACATTTTTTACTACCGATTCTAGTTCTGTTTTTCGTACAGTCGCAAACGATATTATGCATCAATTCAAAAATGATGTCATAGTACTAAACATGAACGAATAAATGAATGAATGAAAACTTAATTTGCTTGAATAAAAATACATTGGTTCTTATACTCCTTTATACAGTCTATCCTTTGTACAGTAGGTATACTGTACTGTACTACACCGTACTCAACCAAATTTGTCGTGCAAATACTTGGCACCTACCTACTCAGAGGAAATTTATATTAAATTAAATTGATACAAAAAATTTCATGCATTATAATCCTACTATATATATTATTATAAACGTGAAAGTTTGTGAGGATGGATGTTTGTTACTCTTTCCACGCCAGAACTACTGTACGGATTTTGATCAACTTTACAGTAATATAGCTTATACATCAGAATTACACATAGCTATTTTTTATTCGGGTACCACGCGGGCAAGGCGTAGGCTAGTGTAAAATCAAAATAAATAGTTATGAAAATGTCAAAATAAAAAGAAATAACAATTAAAATACAAACTTATATGTAAAATATTCTATGGTATAAAAACATCCATCACAGAGTCTATACATTTTATGGTATAATTAATTAGTTAATTTATTATAAATCTTAATTGCCATTAGATAACTGTTTTTGTCACACATTTTTAATCTATATCTGGGCACTACTAACGATAAGAAGACTTACTGAAGATAAGACAGGGCAGTAAGTTTGGTCAAGGTGTTTTAGGACTACAACGACTACAACGGAAACAAAGTTGGTGTGCTATAGTCATAATGAAAGTCGAAAGACCAGCATCTTCTTAGAAATAAAAGTTTTGTGACACAGCACGGAACTAGCTTCTGCGTAGCTCACTGAACCCTTAACCATACTTTTTACCACCGGTCATTTGACCTTTTCATGGCAACTTTACCTTAACATCAAGAATGATACAAGAACGTAGTTTAAGTATTTTATTCATTTAAAAATGTACGTTATGCTGTCGTATATTGTCCGATTAATGCAAAGCCTTAACGCAAAGTAAGAATAGGTAATTACTAAAATATTTTCGAGTATGTAACGAGAAATGACGGTGACAATCAAGGATTTTTTATACTACTAAAGTGGCGAACATGCATACGGCCCACATGCATGCTGATAACCGGTTACCGTAACCTATAGACGCGTTCAACACATGAAAAGTCTTTTGTGTCTGTAATGTCACTGGCACTCATACCCTTCAAGAGCATTAGGGGTAGTACTTCCCTGGGCGAGTTCTTTCAGAAGGTATAAGTTCTTCTTGTGTGTTACCTGGTACTAACTCCGGAGCGCCATGCCTGCTGGGGGCGTGTGCTGCGTCCCAGAGAGCTCCACTTCACATCCTTTTCAGAACCAACCTGAAACGAAAAAAAATATAATGATAGAAAAGACAATTTATCGTACTTATATTATAAACACGAAATTTTGTGAGGATGGATGTTTGTTACTCTTTCACGTAAAAACTACTAAACGGATTTTGATGAAACTTTACAGTGATATAATTATATCAGAATAACACATAGGCTACTTTTTATCCGGGTACCACGATAAAAAGTAGCTAGTAATGAAATATTTCTTGTCTTTTTTTCCATTTGTGTACACGCACCCACAGCTATTTATCAGCTATACCTTACCCTTAAAAGTTTGCTGGAAGAAAACTCTTGTTATGGTTAAGCTCGCCTTTGTACATGTTCTATATGTAAGTTTATTGTCTGTATACTCTGTGTGTACAATAAAGAATAAAGAAGAAAACTACGAAAAGCATTTATATCTTATCGGCTATTTACGTGATCGATACTTCCATTTATAAAATACATCATATACGATGTATTCTTAATATATACATCGAAGAAAAATTTAAATACATGATAGTCCTTGACTAAAGTGTGTATTTAAATTTGCATAATAATTTGGATACGATATAAGTGACAAAACGACCGGTCTAAAAATACGAATAAATTCAAAATACTCGATAAAAACCCAACTACCAAACCCTCTGTATACCATCGTTAAAAAAAACTCCCCCATCGATTTAACTCCAAAATTATATTAGTATAACCTATGAGTACCTACCTAGCAAGTTTTATCAAGGGGCACAACTTCCGTGTATTTAAAGTCTCCAACTTTAAATAACTTGACAATAGTCGTTTACTAAAAAACAAATTTGAATTCAAAATACTCGATGAAAAAAATATGCCAAACACTCATCTAAAAATCAAGAATTTACCAAACACAAACGTTTCGGCAGTTATCCTTGGACTAACAAACTTCGTTCGCTTCGCCCATTTAATCAACTTTGTACCTTATAGCTGTATAATTTCCTGGCTAAAAAACACATAATTCTAAAACTATGAAGGTACTGTTTTACTTCTAACATAACCTTTGACACGGCGGGTGTAGCCGGCTGCGACGCAAGAGGTGCGGTTCCAATTCCCGCTGCGGGACAAATGTTTGCATGTTCTGCAGATATTTGTTCTGGGTCGGGGTGTTGTGGTACCACGGTACTCGTAGTTCTTGATACCTAAGACACAGGGAGCCCTAGTCTAGGGTCAAAACTAGACGTCTCTCTTAGATGTTATGTTTTACTAGCCTCTGACCATGGCTTCGCCCACATGGTACCCGGATAAAAAGTAGCCTATGTGTTATTCTGATGTATATGTTATATTACTGTAAAGTTTCATCAAAATCCTGTCAGTAGTTTTTGCGTGAAAGAGTAACAAACATCCATCCTCACAAACTGTCACGTTTATAATATTAATATGATTTATTTAAGAACAACGAGTCACCTACAAATTCACAAAGTTCTTTCTGGCAAGTTGGAGAGCCACAAAGCAATGAAAAACTTTTATTTGACCGAAACCACTGCAAATCTGAAAAAAACAGCTCTTATATCAGCGTGTCCTCAATCTTGAGCACTTAGCTGATTGAATACATGACGTACCATTGTTGCACAGACCATAATGGAATAACTAGTTCAGTCCGCGTCTATGAAAGTCAGGGAGAAACACAAAATGTATAGATCCCGCCAAATCGGGATGATCTTAGTGACTTTCCGCTGTCAAATTTTATTGTTTTTTCTTGACGAGCACGTTGGCGCGGCGAATAGCTGATTCAAATCTTTACATGTTCTGCGAATATTTGTCTCGGGTCTGGTTGTTGTGGTTACTTGATACCCGAAGTTCCTCATTCCCTACACATAAATTACTATTGTGGGGTCAGAAATATGTACTATGTGTTTTTTAAGGAAAATAGACGATTAGATTTTAGTGATTTTAAATAAACCAAGCACTTGTAGGACTACTCGTTCCTTTTCGTTCGCTAAGAAAATGTAGAAATACGGAGTAAATCGAACATTTCAAAGACAAAAAAAGAAAGTTTTTTTTTTGTAGACATTACTTGACACAGGACAGGAATAACAAGAAAGTCAGCCCTATCGGACAACATTGGCGGTTATACACAATACGCACAGTAAAAAACATCGAATTAGCGCATTCTCAGTGTGCGCGCCGACATTCGGACCCCAATGGCGGCGTTCAGATTGTGATGTTTTTTTCTTCATTTGATGCTACCTGACTCGCTTTTAGCATATTTAATTTTTACCACTAATGCTGCTTCTCTCTTCGGATCTTTTTTCGTCTATAATATTTTTCAGAATTACAGAATTTAGTACCATTTAATACACCATTTTATGCCCTCTAAAGTATACTACTTTCATAACTGTAGCACAAAGTTGGTAACGATTTAGGGCCCGTTCCCAAAAACTTGTCTTGTCAATTGTGTCTATGGAGTGATCTGGCTGATATCTAAAAACTGTGTTTGTATAAACACAAGTTTATATAACTGCGTTTATATAATGCCACTTGAGTAAATTAAACTACTCAAAATAAGGTAGAAAATAATCGATTTTGAATTAACTGGTGCCACTATTATTTATTCCTTGGCAGTAAGTAATTGAAGCTCTAGAAATACAAGATGGGTGCCTATAAAACGAACTACCTACTTCACTCTCATAGCCTATTATTCTATCAATAGTAAAACAATCACGGTCACGTCTGTTATCCCCATGACGGAGACCCTCATACAGAGATCTGTGAGGATACCAAGTATGAGTTCCTCAGAGACATGTCCATACGCTATATTTGGCTTATGTCCACTTTTGCATAGTAGTTTTAGAACACTAATCAAATGGCATATGCCTCCGGATTTTTAGTCTTGGGCGTGTTGGTTTCCTCACAATGTTTTTATTCACCATTTTGAGCACGTGCGCACATAAAAAAAACATTGGTTCATATCTGTGTTTGAACTCACGACCTTTATATTGGAAGTTGGAAACAGCCCACTAGGTCAACGCGGCTTTCCTATCGTACAACATGGTCATGTAGTTCCCAAAAAACAAGCTCTGGTTAGTTTGGAGCTAGATGATGCTGTTTGAAAATGTCCTGCATTATTTATTTATTTACATTCAGCGACAGAAGCCCATTATGCTCCGGATCTGAGTATTGTGGATCCATTGGTACTCATAGATCCATTGGTACTCAAAAAGGTAATAAGACTTGCAATCAGACTGAACGCCAATGACTGACTCAATAATTCACCTTTTATGTCCTTTCATTTACTACCTACATAATGTTTCAGCCCGACTTTGCCCTTTACCGAAGCAGCCGATTCAAAATATCATTTCAGCCGTTTCGCCCACACTCGGAACTAAAAGGGAAACCTTTGAACGATCTATTCAGATTCTCAGCCTCCATTTACCGAACCATGCATTCAGTGCGAAAGCTTCACAAGTGTTAAGGTGCTGTTCGACCATCAGACCGCTCTTAAAGCCCTTTAGTACACATGACGATCTCGGTAGCTAGGTGCTTACCCGCAGTGACGCAAGAGGTGCTGGTTAGATTCCCGCTGCTGGACAAATCTTTGCAAGTTCTTGTGATGTGGTACCATGGTACTCGTAGTTCCTGATTCCCGCGACACAGGGAATATAAGCTGTGTATGTGTATGTTGGGTGTAATAAAAATACGTGAGTATACATGACTGCGGCAGCGGGCCAGGTGTGCTGGGATTGTACTGACCCCGCATGCAACTGTTTTTGGATTTCAACACCTTACTAGCGGGATCTTTAGGGACTAACTAGCTTCTGCCCACGGCTTCACTCGCGTGGTACCCGGATAAAAAGTAGCCTATGTGTTATTCAGATGTAGGTATAAGCTATATTACTGTAAAGTTTCATCAAAATCCGTTCAGTAGTTTTTGCGTGAAAGAGTAACAAACATCCACCCTCACAAACTTTCGCATTTACAATAGTAGTAGGATAGTGATCAAAACACGTCGATAGAAAAGCATCATAGTGAAACATTCCAGTTCTTGAAAAAGTCTTACTTTCTAGTCTCTGTTCTCTGAAATCCACCTTCACTCCAACCTTCAAAGCAATAACAACACGGCCATTAAGTCGGATTCTATAAACCTGTTTTATTGCATCGCTGTTCCCGTTGTGATAAAAATCACTTTAAAAATTCAGCTTTAAGTTTAATTCACACATAAAACAGATTGATGCTGTCTACCAGCGCCGACTTGATAATATGTTACTTTAATATTGAGGAGACACTGACTTGTGCCTAAAATTGGTACATAGGTGCCTCCACATCAAGTGAAACAATGGTACTTATTGCAGGCAGGCTAGATATCGACTGTGCCTTTGTGGAGCGAAAGACGATAGAGCATGCTGTGCACTCGCGAATCTAGTGGCTCTATGTACCTTCTACATATACTTTTAATTAAAAAATACATATTTACTCTTATAAAGGGACAGTTTAATAGTCTGAAATTAAAATTATTGTATTAATTCATATTGTAAAAACGGGAATTTTCACGTACTGCACTATCGGTGAAGGCACCGACTAAGTTTCGACTCATTCCGAGAGTCTTCATCAGGGTGAGTGGTTGCGACTTTCTCCTTCCGCGTCGCGCCGTGCACGTTGTATTAAATTGAATTGAAACAATCTAAATGTGTGACTAACAGACAAAAATAATTAAATAAGTTAAATTATTTAACGACCTCTTCAGCACAGTGGGCAAAGGCCTGATACGCATAAAATTGCGGATTCTATTCCCGCTGCGGGACAAGTGTTTGTTTATTCAGATTATTCTGCAAATATTTATCTCAGATCTGGGTGTTCTATGTATATATTTATTTTATATATATATAATATAATTATATATATGTATTTACAAAAAAATATAAAACTAGTATATCAGTCATGTAGTTCCCATACACAAGCTCTGCTTACTTTGGGGCTAGATGATACTGTGAGAAAAATGACCAGCCTTAGGAAAACCACTTGAAGACAACATTAAAAAACAGCTTTTTAAATACCACTAAACCAAAGATTAATATAATAAAAAAATAGGCAATTTTCTAGTATTATCTATGAATGGTGCCCAGATTGCCAGCGGCTGTAAACACGAGCAGGCAGTTTAAACCTGTTTCTTAAGTGACTGCGCTCTTGCAGACACTAATTGCGGTTATATTGCAGAGTTTTACGGTCGTGACGAGTGGAAATAATGGCTCGTGTAAGTAGTGCAGTGCAGTCTGCAACGTGTTGCAGTAATTGTTCGGAAGTTAGGGAATAAATTAGGTCCTAAGTACTAACGATACCAAGTATATGTAAGTTATCAGTTATCACTAACCACAGACTTGCATTACTGGAATTCTTAAACAAATAAACTTTATCTTTTCTTATTTTGATCGAAGTATATTTTTGGATGTAGATATTAAAGTATGAATTTGTAGGCAATCATTATTATTATATAAATACTAACATAACACAAAACAATATATTAAATAATGAAGCATAGTCGGGCGTAACCCGTAGTACATTCCATAAATTTTTATTTTCTTCTAACTTCTATAATGTACGCGAATAATAAATAAATATAAATAATCTGGACATTATTTACACAGCATCATCTAGCTCCAAACTAAGCAGAGCTTGTATTATGGGAAATACTGATATACTATTTATATACTTTTTTAAATATATACATTTTGTACATAGAAAACACCCAGACCAGAGACAAATATTTGCAGATCATACAAACATTTGTCCCGCGGCGGGAATCATGCCCGCAACCTTCTGCGTCACGAGTGGGCTTCCGCCCACTGCGCCACAAAGATCGTCAAAGAATGTGCCAATGGCTCTTGCGTTCCAAATTTTGGGCTAGGGCAAAAAATCTAGGGCGTGACGGTTTCCTCACGATTACTTCATTCAAAGTTTCGCTTAGTTTTACAAAAAAGTAAACATTTACTAATTTAATAACAGTTACTTTACCTAGAATCAAAAATGGTATGTGCCATCAGTTAGTGTTCCGGGGCTTGCATCTTGTCACGTGAAATACTATACTTGCAAAATGCGAGTCAAATATTATGGCAATTATGGGAATAAATATAATGTTTGGGCGTGCCGAGTATACGCCCTACTTGATATACTCAAAAATCGACGCACTGAGTATGTTATCTACGTCTATGTTCTCTTCTTTATTTATGTAATAGTATCTAGGCTCAGATTATTTGTTGTTCGTTCCATGTATAACGTCTTGCAATGTTGTGTGTGTATGTCAAATAAATAATTTTAATGCAAACCAAATTATGGCAATTACGTAGTACATAATATTCCATTTGCATCCAAAGGTTATTTCATTAAGATCGTTACTTGACCTCCATTCTACATATACTTTAATGTTATCATTGAAGTAGTGTATTGATTTTCTATTCAAATATAAAAACTATTTTAAGTATCCGTAATCAGATCGGGTTTCTTATATTAATCTGACTCGATGCAAAAAGTGTACGTGATCAGATTACAAAGAAGAAGTGATAAGTAAACTAGATGTATGCTGGTTAAAGTGACACAAGGAGTGCCCAAAAGGAATAATTCAATATTGTAGGTACAATTTGAGTAATGCTCAAATTGTACCTACAATATTGAATTATTAGCTACAATATTGCTAGGACTTACAGTGAACATATTATGTAAGTAGGTAAGGTATTAAGGTGATCTACCTTTAATACTTTTCACAAAACACATACAAACTTAAAACTACGAAGCCCAGTCAAGCGAAAATTAGACAAAATAGACAGTTTAATAGGAATTTGGCAAAGTTAGCGTTCTGCCAGCCGGGCAATGCCGCACTGGCACTTATAAATTCATATGTCTAACTTTCCTACTAACATCTAAAGCAAACTATATGTACGTAAAAAATATATTCAAGGCCACATTTACATAGGAAGCAGGTGGAGCTAACCCGGAATATATCTACCTCCTTTCTTAAATCTTAGGCTATCTAAGCGTACAGGTTTACACATTTTTTATTATGGGGATTTTGATATTTTTATACGTTAAGAAGGACTTTGAAGTATAAAGATTGTGTGTAATATGCAGAGATATACTCGTGATTAACGAGAAAAAAATATTAAATGTCGGCATAGACATTTTTTTGTCACCGGCTACAATGAGTAGTAACAAGATTACAAAACAAATATCTATGCTAGGCAAACGTTCCTCTTTTTAAGAACTTAAAAAAATGCTGACGCGTTGGATAACTGTTTAAAATACTGTTTTAGTTACTAGTGTTGAATAAAAATAATCAATTTTGGAATTTTCCGCCATTTTGGTGAGCCTAGCGGGTTACAGGATTGTTTGTACCCAAAATACATGTGCCACATTTTTCATATAATCGATTTTGGCCGTGTTTTTTTAACATGTTTGAAAAAAAAAGTATTTTCAGCAAACCCGTATACTATCAAAACAAGCCACATTTGTCGCAGTGTATTCCGCCTGTGTGTCTCTAGCCCACTTGAGTGCAATTTGTCCAGCTCCGTCGTTGAGCACCCTCCAAAGCGAAACTAAACTCAACTTGTAGTTATGTTTGCGAATAAACTGGCTTTTTTCCAATAGGGTTCCGTTGTGTACATAAACCGTGTGTTTTATTTTTAACATTGTATTTGTATTGCATTGTAAACAGATTTAGACTGCCTTAAAACTCCTCCATACCATTTAAACTTATAAAATGGTTTGTCCTAACTGACTGATCAATCAACGCACAGCGAAACTACTAAGTCATGCGAGCTAACTATTTAATCATGTGAGCTGAAATTTGGAATAAAGGTTTATTTTATAACGTTAGTATGTGTTTAGAAATGATTTTTGGGAATTTCCACTTAAAGGGGTAAATGGGGGGCAGGAACTTATGGGTGTTTTAGGTTTTTTTAAAGGTAGGAACTTGAAAACTGGAATTGCAGCCCATTGTGCATTTTTTTTGTTCTTTTTACTATGTTTCAGTGTTTATATTGTAAATTTGTGTTATGCACAATAAAGAGTTTATCTATCTACTCATCATAAATGTATAATGTTTCTGGGGTTAGATCTTCATATTTAAATCTTGGATGAAATATTGTATTGGTTTATCGGTTTTTTTTATCGTGACTCCACGCTTTCAAAGCCATCCTACATTTAACATTTCTAGAAAAATAATTCAGAAAATCTGCAATAGACTACAACATAATTTATATTTTGAAGACAACCCGGAACCCTTGATGTACGAATTCCACTTGCAATTGCCGTATATTATCTACTTTTCGGCGAAACTAGCTCTTGAGCTGAGCTGTTGTGTCTAGTGGAAAATGTAACGGCAAGCGAGGCAATTTTAAATTTTAACGAGTGAACGAGTGCCTCGCTAATGGTGAAGAAGTAATGCTTGAAGCATGACCTGCATGCTACATGTTACAACACGTTTGGATTGTTCTTGTTTCTATACACATCATCAACTGATAACTATCAATGGTCAGCACGACAATACACAAAATCAATGATAAAGAATATAGGAAAGTATTTAAAAAAACACTTAAATGTTCCCTTGTCTTTGTGATTCTAATCAGTTTTAACAGGATACGTTGCTAAATGAAATTGATCGATAGACGGTGATCACATCCTCTTTTTGAGTGACAGTGATTTAAAAAAGAAATATACGAAATCATAAGATAGCTATAAATTGGAACAGTTACCTGAGTTTATAATATAGTAGAGTTTCTACTGCCCACGGCTTCACCCGCGTAGTACCCGGATAAAAAGTAGCTCTTACTGCAGCGTTTGTAAGAAACGTGTTCGCTCGACAATCTATTCGTCGACTTACGTTACAAAATTGATCTCCACGAAATACCCCTTTATTTTATCGGGATAATAATACAGCCGTGTCCATCCTTAAGGTTCATCTTAAATATTGGTCAAAGAATTTTTTATATCGGATGTTTAGTTTCTGAGATTACCTACTACATCAAAACTTACAAACTTACCTCTGTATAATATTAGTTTAGATATATATTATAGTATAGACATTACTAGCTTCTGCCCACGACTTCGCCCGCGTGGTACCCGGGTAAAAAGTAGTCTATGTGTTATTCTGATGTATAAGCTATATATATAACTGTAAAGTTTCATCAAAATCCGTTTAGTAGTTTATGCGTGAAAGAGTAACAAACATCTATCCTCACAAACTTTCGCGTTTATAATATTAGTAGAATAGGATGTCTAGCAGCACAATACAAAATTTATAGTTAACAGAACAGCTACACAAAGCGTTGGTCATTTACCGATTCGTATCGAGCCTACAAACAAAAAGAGTCATTAATTTTATAGTGTTTGTATTCGGTATGATTGGCGGGTGTTTTGTTATGACAATTACGTTTTCTTTACGAGTGTACTAGCGACCCCAGAGTTTCAAATAGATTCGTTTCGGGCGTGATTTTAGCTTGTTTTAAAATGTACATGAAGTTTTCTATTATTTTACGCAAATGAAACCATTTATTTAAACACATGCCTTATATATAATCCATTTCATGCAAATTTAGTCTGGAAGACATCGCTTTTAAGCGATAACCGTTCATTATACCTTTATCATAATGTGTTATTGTTTATTTTGTTTCTAACATAAGGTGTACAATAAAGTATTTTCATCCATTTATGCCTTATAAGGACACTAGTTTCTGCCCACGGCTTCGCCCCACGCGGGCGATACCCGGATAAAAGTAGTCTACGTTATCCTGATGTATAAGTTATATTACTGTAAAGTTTCATCAAAATCCGTTAAGTAGTTTATGCGTGAAAGAGTAACAAACATCCATCCTCATAAACTTTCGCGTTTATAATATTAGTGGGATAAGATAGGATGTGGAATAGTGAAAAGACGCATACATTGCATGGGCCATAAATTCTCTTACTCTACAAACAAAGCTCTACAAACAGTACGTTGGTGTGATAGAGATATCCATTTGCAAACAAAGTACTAAGGTTATAGAGTGCACGGTGCGACGCGGAAGGAGAAACCACTCACCCTGATGAAGACTCTCGGAATGAGTCGAAACTTAGTCGGTGCCTTCACCGATAGTGCAGTACGTGAAAATTCCCGTTTTTACAATATGAAAAGTACTAAGGGTATACAAAACAATTCCGGTTCTTACCAACCTTCATTATATCATCAAAAAATAAATATCATTAGAACAAACTAAGATTGTCTGAAAAAGATATTCTAATCAATAAGACCATCGTAGGTATTTTTTTTAGTTTTGTAAAGTTTTAGTTTTTTTTTAATTTTCTTGTGGTGTATAAAATAATAATGCTGGACATTTTCACACAGCATCATCTAGCCCCGAAGTAAGTAGAAGTTGTGTTATAGGAACTACATAAATGATATACTATTTATATACATATTCTTTTTTGTGCATACATATTATGTATGCGCCCAGACCCGAGACAAAATATTTTCAATCATACAAATATATGTTCCGCTGTGGGAATCGCAACCTTCTGCGTCTCAGGCAGGGCTTCGCTACTGCGCCACAGAGGTCGTCAATATAGTATTTTCATTCATCTATTCATTATTTCACCATTATCTCCCAAACAAATATACCCTAAGCATGGTTTCCCGCGAGAAGGAAGGCATTAACATACGTCGCAAACACATAACCTCGCTTCCTTCCGCAGTCGCATAAAAGCTCCCGGTCCGTTTGTCCTTACCTGTCGGAAAATCAATACCTTTCATACGAAACGAGAGGAAAAATGAATGTTCTGGAACAGGTGTCGCCATATTTTCTTGGAGAATCTGCTAATAAAATTTCATTCGCCTGTCACTTTATATAATGTTTTTGATATTTTATCAGGCGTATTTATCGCATATTAGCTGCTAAAATGACGCTTAGATTCACGTGGGTCATTGAGCAACTCTGAAACAACATTATTAGCTGATTCTAGTTTATTGGAATAGTTGCAACTATTGTTCTTAGTAAAATTATTTGTCAGCAGAGAGCTGGCTCTTATCTGGGCCAACGCATTAGCATTGCCATTCAGCGTGTCAATGCAGTCAACATTTTGGGAAGCTTCTGTTTGGGAGTGATCTAGATCAGTTGCCTGAACTATAGATATTTAACAACGATCTTTACATAAAAGGCTGTTTCATCTATATTTATTGTATACTAGCTGCGCCCCGCGGTTTCACCCGCGTAAGTTTCGATTCCGTGGGAATATAGGGATAAATGTAACAGCTATAGGTAACAACTATGTACCTATCAAGTTTCATCGCAATCGGTTCGCGTGTTGCATTTTTATACTCGTTATAGCTTTGAAATTAAATGTCCGATTCGAATTAATTAAAAAGTATTTTATTGCTACTTAAATTGCCCTTAATGATAAAACTATTTATTTAAATAAAAATTAATACTACGATACGAATGTAACCAACTTTCGACCGGCGATCTAATTAAATTTTAGAACACAAAAGCTGCTATTGTGACTTAACTATAATAGTTAGGTATATACCTTTGCAGATTTTTTACATACATATATTCACGCCTGTTTCCCGGAGGGGTAGGCAGAGACCAAGGCTTTCCACTTGCTACGATCCTGGCATACCTCTTTCGCTTCATTCATCCTCATCACATTCTTCATATAGGCTCGGCGGTTTAGTGTACTTCTGACCTGGCCTTTCTCTAAAATGTCTCCAATTTGGTCGGAGTACGTTCGCCGAGGCCTTCCTCTACCAACTATCCCATTCACGCTCGCCTTGTATACTTGTTTTGTTAATCTACTTTCGTCTATCCTTTCTATATGCCCAAACCATCTCAACAAACCTTTCTCAACTCTCGTTACTACATCTTCATTCACTCCACACTGCTCTCTTAGCACGCTGTTCCTCACTCTATCACTCAAAGTTACACCTCACATACTTCTCAAAGCTCTCATCTCCACTGCATTCACTGGACTTTGATGTTTCTTCTGCCATACCCGACTTTCACTTCCATACATTAATCTATCTCTATTTTTTTGAAAATAAATTATAGCCTATGTTACTTCCTGATAATTTAGCTTTCATTTGGTTAAAAAATGGTTAAAATCGGTCCAGTAGTTTTGGAGCCTATTCGATACAAACAAACAAAAAAATCTTTCCTCTTTATAGTAAATCTAAATCTTTCTTCTTTTCCTAATTATTCATTGAAATCACAAGGATTATATAGAATCGTAATCTTATAAAAATAATGCCGAAGCCACGCAAACAGGCTTTCTTTTTATACTACTAAAGAGTAACTCACGCCTCACTTGGTGGTAAGCGGAACGTAGACTATTGATGCTTGCAATACCACATCATTCACTATCACTCACTAGTTGCCTCCCTGAGATATCAAGATGAAAGATCTCATGTCCCTGTAATTTCATCGGCAACCATACCCTTCTAACCGGAACACAGCAATGAGAACATTACTGCTTGGAAGCAGAAATAGGCATGGTGGATGCACTTTCCCAGAAGAGCCCTTTCACAGAAGCTCTACTACTCTTTACTCTGATTCTTCTTAGCTAAGAAGAATCACCAACAAAAACGGTTTGGTTATCTTTTTCTTCGTAGCGATATCTACATTATAATTAAGCTACTTTTATCCGGGTACTACACGAACAAAGTTAGTTCCAATATGAAGTTGTAACCTCATCAAAGTCAACTGTTCCATTTCATACAGTCTGGTCCAATACGTAAACTATTGCAAACTCAATGCGAAATCTTCATATTGATTCGCCAAACATAATACCAAACCCGTCCGTCGAGATGGGGAAACTTTAGCGTATTTGTTATTAAACTTGGGTATGAATATCAGAAACATATAAATAAGCAAATGTATATATTTTCAAATGTATTTGTAGGGCAAGTTTGTTGTGAGAGGGGTGCAGTTTACAGAGATGTCTCAAGGAGGCTTAAACAAAGATCTTCATGGATTCTGCAATTTCAACCCTCCAATATTAACTAAAATTCAGTAGTCTGTCTGGAATGGTAACATGACTATTTTTTTATTGTAGACACGTCAAAATACATATAGTTTTAATGCATTAAAAATTATTTCATAAAGCCTAAGCTATCGCTATTTGGTCTTCACAACACATAAAATCTAATGTATGGAGATCAAAGTTTAAGTTAACCTTCTAATTATTACCTACTAACTTCTGCCTTACCCGTGGTACCCGGATAAATAGTAGCCTATGTGTTATTCTGATGTATAAGCCATATTACTGTAAAGTTTCATCAAAATCCGTTCAGTAGTTTTTACATGAAAGAGTAACAAACATCCATCCTCACAAACTTTCGCGTTTATTATAGTAGCAGGATCATTATTTATTATTTTAGTTTATACAATGTATGCACAAGTAAAACCGTTTGCAAACGCATGTATTGCTATAAACTCGGAATTCAATAGTAGGTACGCGTACATAGAAGTTTCAAACTCCACACTTGGAAAGTTTGTACCTAATAAGCTGCATTGAGATCTCTAATAAGATGTCTGGAGTAAAATTACGAGCGTATTCCGTATAGCATTGAAGGCAAATATTTAGCTGTTTGCATTTTAGTATTTTGAGGCTTTCAGAAACGACGTTTTATTATACAATGAATCGAATATTTTAGGAAAAAAGAAAAGTATATAAATTAAATACTCGATACCCGCCGCCCTTGACCTGATCCATTAATTCCTATTATAGGCAATTTGGCTTTCCTTGTTGCTGGGAAGAATAAGCCGTATCTTCGTCCGTTTTGAAAGCATGGGTATTTTAAGAACCGACTTAAAAAAAGGAGAAGGTTTTCAATTCGCCTGTACGTTTTCTTTTATGTTAATGTTACACGATATCTTCGCCAATTGTAAACCGATTGATTTTATTGATTTGTATACTTCAAGGGTGTTCCCATATAAACTTTACGATAAAATACCACCCCTAAGGGTCAGGAATGGAGAATGGAATGTCATATTGGAGTTTTTATCAAACTCCCAATATTTAAAGTTGGTTATTTTTTTCTGAAAAACTTTTTAATAGGAGTATCAGATTTTTGTATCTTATTTTTTATTTATGAAATCTAAATAGTAGTAGGCTGAGACTGATCGCAAACAGGTACTGAACCTGTCCGTCCCGGGTAGAAGATCGAGAGGACCTCAAAGATAAGGTTGCATGCAATATTTCCGAGGAAAATATCAAGTCAAGTTTCACGGAAGCTGCTGATCACACCACCATTTGTGAAATTAATAGGAAGATATATTTATACAAAGAGAGAAAGAGAGAGAGAATATTTTACACGTACTCGTAAATAATAACAACAAAGTAATTTTTTTGCGCCCATTCTAACTATACTTTTGAGGTAGGTTAATATTTCCCCAGAAATGATTTTTTTAAAAGACGATTACCCAATACCCGTGTCCTTAATTCTCCAGAGTATTTTAGCCTATCCAGCGATACTCACGCTTCCTATTAAAGGCGTGTAAGCGATCCTCAAACTTCCAACGAAGCGTTTCACAAGTAACGTGCTTCTGGCAAATAGGGCTCATTTGTCATCTCCATCATCCATCACTGTGACCAATTAAGGTACGAATAAGCAGGGATAATAAATAATAACGCATGTACCCTTATATGCCCGTACTAAAGGTTTATTGGTACATTATCTTACATAACTAGCCTCTACCTTTAGCATCAAAGCTTCGAAGAGATGCAAAATGTCGTACATTAATCGCTCTTTATAAGTTCTACATTCAGTATGTGTATTGTTAATTTTTTATTATTTTGACAAATAACTATTTCAGCCACTCTCTACTTTTAGCCCCCAACGCAATAAAGGTAATTTTTTAGGATCGATGATCCCAAATTAATTTCAATCCGTTTTTTTTCAAAGCTGATTAAATTGAGATGAATCTTATTAGGTCGCAAGGGAAAAATACGAATCGTACCATTTATAATCGTGAAATTGAGGCACTAAAACATCGTAAATTACACAAATTACAAAAAATATTCCATTTATAAATCACACCTACAAAAGCTTCGCGTGTATTGTCATTAGCCCATAACTAGCAATTTTCGTAGGACCACGCATTTTCACAGACACAAATAGAAAAACAACCTTTACTGATAAAGTAATAAAATTGAAAGTTACATTATCAGATGCCCGTATAGTTTGTGAAAGCACTATTTTCCGACAGTAATGTTTATTTTCACTGGTTTGTCGTGACCGCTCATCGTATTTTGTTCAAATTACAGTTTTGAACGTTTACTAACAAGTTTTAAAGCAACACACGCTAGAACTTTATTAATTCTTGCCTAGTTTACTCGATAATATTGTGGTGACTTGGTTAATAAGTTTTTAATATAGCTAACTTCATGTTTATGTTATTGCCAGAGCGGGGAACTATACATTATTCAAAGTCAATAATTATGTATTAATTGATTCAAATAGCTTGGTTTATTAAGAATCGTCGACCTAACTAGAGTGTGCAAGTGTTGTGATATATGTATTTTGTCGGCTTCCAAACCAAAGGCTAGCTAGTCTTTATCGTGTTTACCTTTTTTAATATTTTACTAATGTTTCGACTGTAATGCAAAAACCGTAGTCACGGCTTACATTATACAACATATAATAATGTTTACTGAAAAGTTTGAAACATACTATTATCTTATAAGTTTTTATACACTTAGTTAGAGCGAGATTTTACTCAGTCTCAGAAGTAAAATTAATTATATTTTTAGATGTGCTACTAAACTTAAACCTTTTTTTTTAAATAAATATTTTTTTAAAGCTAGCTTAGGTAAATTAACTTTTGATAAAAAAAAACATGTACATTATATTTTGCTTAGATCATTCACAGTTTGTCTTTCCCTCCCTGTTTCCACCCTAGGGGGAAAAATTTACGTCCCTGCAAATAGAGCTTATATAACATAGTTAAAAGTTTTCCCGGAAGGTAACCAATACCGGTCGTCTGCAAGCATATCCCGTTCCAAACAAGTTGAAGTCTCTATCATACTAAACAATAAAGTCTTTAGTAATCTAGAATATTGACGTCGCTATATTTGATACTCCGAACTTCGATACGTACTAAAGTAAAAAAAGTAAAATGAAGCGCTCGTGGCTTAGCTTGCGTCTTAAATACAGATGAATTACAAAGGCGATACAGTCAATACTTGAATTGGTGACCATTTGGAGAAATTATTGAGCGCCTTGTTAAGCAGGCGGAGGCGTTTTGGCGGCCTATAAACTTCGGCACCATGGTACCACTACAGCAGGTACCAAAGAGGAACTTTCACTAAACTTAAATGTTACTATTCGCTCTGTAGAGTAAGTCTTTCGATTTTATAAACTCGATGCCTTACATAACTGAATAGATTTGAAAATTTGATACGAACGATACTCTAGTTTAACATAAGGCACAATTCAAACTGTCAATCTGATGCTCGTAAAGACTGTTAACCTCTTGCGTGAATAAAAGCAACCATTGACTTAGTTTTATTAATTCCTGATGCAAAATAACAACCTTGCTTTCAGTTTTTTCACTTTATAATGTGGAACGCTCGTAGCTGTCCGCATTGTTTTTCCATTTTATTAAGGCGCAATCGGTTTACAATATCAAGATAAATAGTGAAAACTAAAAATACTTATATCAAATGATAGTAACACTACATAAAGAATACATACATATATTCACGCCTGTTTCCCGGAGGGGTAGGCAGAGACCAAGGCTTTCCACTTGCTACGATCCTGGCATACCTCTTTCGCTTCATTCATCCTCATCACATTCTTCATACAGGCTCGGCGGTTTAGTGTACTTCTGACCTGGCCTTTCTCTAAAATGTCTCCAATTTGGTCAGAGTACGTTCGCCGAGGCCTTCCTCTACCAACTATCCCATTCACGCTCGCCTTGTATACTTGTTTTGTTAATCTACTTTCGTCCATCCTTTCTATATGCCCAAACCATCTCGACATACCTTTCTCAACTCTCGTTACTACATCTTCATTCACTGCACACTGCTCTCTTAGCACGCTGTTCCTCACTCTATCACTCAAAGTTACACCACACATACTTCTCAAAGCTCTTATCTCCATTGCATTCACTCGACTTTGATGTTTCTTCTGCCATACCCAACTTTCACTTCCATACATTAATGTCGGCACTAACACTCCTTTATGCACGGCTAGTCGTGCCGTCTCAGACAATTGCCGGCTGCTCATGAAGGAGTGAAGTGCCCCATTCACTTGATTTCCAGCATTCACTTTCCTTTCAATATCTTTCTCATGCTTCCCATCTCTAGTAAACAAAGTCCCCAGATATAACATAGAGACATATATAGACATAAAGAATAATGATCTACTATTCGCTGATTATCAGTAAGTCTGTAACGCTATGGCTCAAATATTCAAATCAAAAGGGCAAGGGTTTTAAAAAGAGTATGCGTTAGCTTTTTATTGAACCAGACAAAAATTAGAAAAACAGCCCAAACTTAAACTAAAGACCAAAGTTAAAACGTTCGATTCTTCCTAGTGCAAAACTCAATTGTGTCTCTTCTTTGTCTCTGGAACGGTGTTTATCTTTCAACTTATCAAACAAGTGGCAAGTCGTGAAATGCATTGGTGCACATCATCGCTTCTAAATTGACGGTGCTTCGATCAAAAAGCGTAGTCAGCTCTTTCTTACAGTCGATTGAGTGATCAATTGATTATTCACGAGGCAGAGTATAATCTAAAGTATCTATAGTACATACTTGGCGTCATACGTGACGTAAAATACGTGACGGTTTGAAGCTGGGTTTCCAAACGATATCCACATGAACTTACAGAGGGATAAGTAAAGACCAGTATCACTAATCGATTGTTGGTACACAACGTCGATTATTTTTGTCTGTTGGTTACTTGTCTTTGATAGTTCTACATCCATTATATGGCATTTAATTTTACTTTTACTACTAGAAGTACCCGAGATATTAGGGTTAGGATTTATTTTGTTATAAAATTCCTATGGTTATTAGTAACTAGCTTCTGCCTACGGCTTTGCCCGCGAGGTACCTGGATAAAAAGTAGCCTATTTGTTATTCTGATGTATAAGTACTGTAAAGTTTCATCAAAATCCGTTCAGTAGTTTTTACGTGAAAAAGGATCAAACATCCACTCTCACAAACTTTCACGTTTATAATATTAGTAGGATATGACAGAATTCCTTGATAGTCTGAACAGCGCCTTAGCCTTTGACCTATTACTATCGTGCTGGGCTCACCACCGCGATAGCCGACAGATAAAGCTGAATTTATTGCACGGTTCTGCATGTCCTAATAAAATTTGAGTCAGACTCTGTCAGAATAAGACCTCGGTACAAACCAGGTTATGGAAATTACGGTATAGTGGCTCATTTAGTGAGACATTTCAAAGTTTATAGACTGCAGTGTTTTGTGAAAAAACACTCCTTAGCCTAGACAAATAACTCACGCTAACAAGCTAACTCAAATTTCTCAAGGCAAAACTTGGCAGTAGTCAATTAACATCTCAAAAGCTAATGTCATTTCCATACAATTATCTCCGCAGGCATTATCGCCAACAGAAAGTGGTTGTTGTTTAATGGGCCTTATCATGAGCATTTCGCAAAGTATTTTTTATGAATGGAACCTTTAAATCTGCCGTAAATTGATAAGTAAAGTCTCTTTGTATGTCGTTACGGAACAGAGTCTCCACAAAGTAAAACAGTATGAGCAGAGAAAAGTCATAGATAAGTTTTAGTCCAAAAGTTTTGCCAATACTGTGTGAGTTACATATTATACAGGGTGTAAAAAGACCCATCACCAAGCCGAAAGCCACATATTCTTTACATCATTAGGATTTTTTTCTACTAGGCCTGGGAATCCACTGACTCAGTCTCAGTTTTTTTTTGAGTTCTTTTCGGAAATGAATTCCATGTGTTATTATAACGCGCGGTCAGCCTGCATTACATTGGGCGGTACAGAAAACATTATTTTTATGCCTAATATCAAAAGTATTTTCCCAGCAATTAATTTCTCGCTCGTTAAGATGAACTGTATGCGTATATTTCAGCTTGGCGATAGGTATTTTACACCCTGCATACTGATAAAACAACTTAGTATATACTTTTGGGTACCCTGCATGCGGTCGGTGACTCAAACTCTGTTTACTACCTGTAGTCCTATCACTACAGGTAGAGAACAGTCTTCTTTTCCTATTTAAATATTTTGTAGTTCGTTTCTTAGATTAGTTTTTTATTAATCAAGTTGTTGTAAATAAATTTGACTTATGCCATACCTACTTATATAATATACAGTATAATACAACAAAATAGTATGAATTTAACAAAATATATTTCCAACATTACGAGTAGAGTGCATTCGTCTTTTATGAGTATGTATTATATTCCCATAAATTCAAATAATACTTTTTCCCAAAAGTGTAGTTTCATAGAACACCCGTGTCGTGGCTCCATGCCAAGTGATTCAGTGACCTGGTACCTAGATACCAACTGCATTTGACATACTAAGTGGAAAACAACCTTGTAGGGGCGTAGCCAGGGCACAGTTAGCTCAAGACAATAGTAGCTACGTTACAATAACATCCTACTATTGTACTAATATAATAAATGCGAAAGTCAGTGTGTGTGTGTGTGTGTGTGTGTGTGTGCGTGTGTGTGAAGGGATAAAACAACCTTGTAGGGGCGTAGCCAGGGCACAGTTAGCTCAAGACAATAGTAGCTACGTAACAATAACATCCTACTATTGTACTAATATAATAAATGCGAAAGTCAGTGTGTGTGTGTGTGTATGTGTGTGTGTGTGTGTGTGAATGTTTGTTACCACGTATCTCCGAAACTACTAATCCGATCTAATTTTCGACAATCGACCCCTAAGGGGGGCGGAAAAGTTTATATGAAAAAAAAAAGTTTGATTAGCTCATTCAAAAGTTAGTGGACATAGTTTGAAGCCTGGAGACGGTCATATACTACTTTTATTAACATACCACGCGGGCGAAGCCGCGGACAACAACTAGTAATTCATAAATTTGGTCTCTGCGGCGCAGACAGCTGAGACGCAAATGGTTATTATTATCCAAATTTCCTGTGGGACAAGAACCGAATTCTTCCATAGAACTGTGCTTTAAAAACTCTATAGAAAGTCTCCCAAACCATCCTGTAGATTGTAAGTTGTAATAGATAGTTGTTGATTGTAATTTGAGTTATATATATGTATATTATATACATGTATGTGTTTATATGTATATACTTATTCTATGTACCTATTTATGTATTATATTATATTAAAATTTGTTCTATTATTGTATTTTTTTCCCGTTTGTGTAGCCACCGCTATTTACCAGTTGTCCCTATCCTCAAAGGTTTGCTGGAAGAAAACTGTTGTTAGGGTTAAGCTCGCCTTTGTACATGTTCTATATGTCAGTTTTTTTGTCTGTTTTATCTGTGTGTACAATAAAGAATAAAGAATAATAGTTATTATTTTTCTCTTCACAAAGTGGTGTTGACAAATTCAGCTTTATGAGTATCACCAACAATGAACCTACATTATATATGTATTTAAGTACTATAGGCGTTTTTAAAATTAAACAGTCCACCGCATTGAATATAAAAACGCATACAGTACACCAATTAATGAAACAGAAAGCGGGGATCACTTATGTTATGCCTCTGTGGCGACCTCTGTGGCACAATGGGCGAAGATCCGCCTGAGACGCAGAAGGTTATAGGTTCGATTCCTATCACGGGACAAATGTTTGTAAGATCTGCAAATTTGCCTCAGGTCTGGGTGTTTTTCTATGTATAATATGTATGTATTTACAAAAAAAAGTATAAAAGTAGTATATCAGTCATGTAGTTTCCATAATACAAGCTCTGCTTAGTTTGGGGCTAGATGATGCTGTGTGAAAAATGTCTAGTATTATTTATTTATTTATGCCAGTTTCATTTCTTTCATACACGTCAGTTACTCTTGAAACAGTGTCACATAGACAAGTTATAGCCTGTAAGTTATGATGACAATTGGGGAGAAAGGTACATGGTAATCTTAATGCAATCAGCCCATATTAAGGATATTGGTGCATAGCCGATATGCACCAATATCCTTAATATGGGATCGTTGACCCGATGAATTGCCCTCAGAATACATAAACCGTGATCGAATATCATACATACAAATCAGGATTAGAGTCTCTCTGTACACCGGATATCCTAATTTGGAGTTATTGAATGATGCCATGGTGCTATTTGCATTTGCATAAAATATTAATTATTCATAATTATTGGGATTGTCATCGAATTGTTATTTATGACTAAGTAAGTAATCCTAAATCTCTACGTAAAATCCAGTTAAATGGTGACAGACTGGCATGTATTAACAGAATTAGAGGTTTTTTTTTATACGTGTCATTCCAGTGAATGTCATATTAATGTCAGTTGTCAGTGTCATGACAGTGTCATGAAGCCATGTCAGTTTAGAAAGATTTTCAACATAAGTTGATAGGCCAGGCCATAGAGGAAATAACCACAACATTTAGCCCAGGCTATACGACCAAAAGGAAAGCTTCTTAAACCTAAATACCCCGATTTTTTGTTCCATGACGCCATCCCACCATAGTACATAATCATAAAATCAAATCCAGTTCTCGTGATGATTACCGTCAATACAAAACAAATCAAAAGTAATCTTTCTAAAGTGTATCACGCTGCGAATTTGCCGTATAGTATCCGTGTGGGGCCCTCCGTCCGTTGACAAGTGACATCTTTACGAGCGTTTTACTGCACGCATGTTCAAGTATTCATACTACAACGATACGGATTTCTGCAGCCTATACTAGACAAGAACCCTTTATATCAGATATTATAGTACTATACTAATACCTATATTTATTTAAGCGTGATAATATAGGTGGTTGAAATTTTCACAGAATAGATACGTGTGTACGGCCTCTATCATGGCGAATAAGATCCTATGTAAAGTGTTTTTTTATCCTGGTATATGCAATAAATAGTTATCTATCTATCTATCTATCTATCTAATAATGGAAAAATCAACAATACAACTATCTTGTAAATTACCAAGAACTGTTTTATATTGTACTGAACCCTTAGTCAGCGCATCCAACCCGCACTTGGCCAGTTTTGTTTGTTATTTGTGGCAAAATTATACATAATGCAGTGTGCTATCAAGAAATCATGACACTAACTTATAAATCCCCGAGCATGTATCATGGGTATAGAAGAATACAGAAACTACCACAATGCCCAGAATCAGAACAAATATCTGCAGAACATGAAAACATTTGTCCTGCGGCGGGAATCGAATCAGCAACTCTTACGTTGTTAGTTCGATTTAGTTTCTTACCGGGCTATATTTGTTGGCTACTGTCTATTATTATTTTTAACCCCTGCTCCGTCCCGACCTCGTCCCGTCGTCATAAAAATAGATCTTGCAGGACGTGTTGAATCATTGATAAACAACAAAAATGTGATTTAAGGGGTCAAGTAAACTTGGCATGTGGTAATCTGGAGCTGGTCTAGCTGTCAGCTAAGCCCGAGAGAGTTGATGGCAGGAATAGTAATGAGGGTAGCCAGTACTGAAAAATCAAGGGCAAGTTGACTCAATTGACGACCACGATACCGCGGTGGGTAAGTAGCTACTTAGTTTGTAGCGACGCAAGAAGTGTAGGTTCGATTCACGCTGCGGAACAGAATGTACGCATGTTCTGCAGATATTTGTTCTGGGTATCGGTGTTGTGATAACACAGAACTCTTAGTTCCTGATACCCATGACACAGGAATTTCTAGTGTAGGATCAGGACTATTTATGTGTCTGTTGGGTATTTATTATTGTTATTTACCTACAAACTGTCATTCGTTGTTTTTTTGTCAAGTGTGTACAGATTTTTAACTGTTTTTTTTACTTAAATATTTTTTAAGTAGCAACACCATAACATATTGTGTGTCCAGAACTTGCTCTAGTAAAAATCGACGACAGTCAAAATTGTTCTGGATGCCGCCCCGCCGACCCGTACTATTTTCAATTAGGTACAAAATAATAATAATAATAATGCTGGACATTTTTCACACAGCATTATCAGCCCCAAACTAAGCAGAGCTTGTATTATGGGAAGTACATGATTCATATACTACTTAGATACTTTTTTTTGTATATATATACATATTTTACAAAGGAAAAACCCTTTTTTGTAGAAGTGTGCAATAATCACTCTTGTTTCTGTCCTGTCTGAAAATCAGCGCTGCACCTTTCTTAGGTTTGGTGCAGCATAATGCTGAGATAGGGACCTTTTGACCCCACACAACACATATATTTTTATTTTATTTTTTTGTTGTATTTTAATGAAACCTTTCTGTGTTTGTATTTATTTTTTTTGTATTTTATCACCTGTTGT
Organism: Perizoma flavofasciatum; assembly: GCA_958496245.1. Taxonomy (NCBI): domain Eukaryota; kingdom Metazoa; phylum Arthropoda; class Insecta; order Lepidoptera; family Geometridae; genus Perizoma; species Perizoma flavofasciatum. The sequence goes on from OY292423.1 coordinate 12,110,846, forward strand.
GTTGTGTTTGTGGTTAATAAATGTATTTTCTTTCTTTCTTGTGTCAGCTAAAAAACAAATAACGGTCTGAATTAAGTTATTTTCATTGATTGTGTCATTCTCTCCTCGTCCCAAAATCAGGTTAAACAGGTTAAACCTCACAAAGGCTTTAAATGTTCGAAATTATCCAGACACGGCCTACTCGCCAGCGGCGTGTGCAAAGGTGCATTAGCTCTGAATATAAGTAGGATTTAGATGCCTATTATCCAGTCTTTACAGTCAAAGCTACAGTAACGATTTTATTCTGTACTAGTTGTTGCCAGAATCGTGTTAAAAAAAAACATACTCCGATATAAACTTTCACCCACACCTCAATTAAAATTTCCATGTTTATAACTTCAAAGAAAAAATACTTTCGTACAAAGTTCACCAACCCCCATTCCCCCTCCCACCCCTAAAAGTGGAATTCTCCAAAAACCTTTCTTAGCACAAGGTTACGTTATAAAATAAAACTATGTTCCAAGTTTCAGAATTCTAGACTAAATAGTTTTGGCTGTGCGTTGATATATCAGTCAATCAGGATAAACGATTTTGTAAGTATACATTTGTAGGTTATCTTAACCTATATTTCACCCGGTATGCATTGCTGTTACAAAGCGTGGGTTACAGGTGTAGACAAGCTTAAACCTTCAGGTTATGACAAGATTGTAACTTTTCTTTTACAGTTAGAATTTTTTATTTAGTAACACATTAATTTTGATGAAAAAAAACTGTAGGAGATTTCGAGTGACGGAGATGGTTAAAAATACCATCTTCCAACAGTGAATGGCGTAGATTGAAAAAATAATTTGTTTTCTCTATAATATAGATAGTTTGCAATGATATTAAGATGGCTAGACTGTTCCATCTGTATATTTTGTATTATTCTTTCTATTAAATAGTATAAAAGCATTTTCTATCTATCTGAAACATATTCCCAAACGTTACACATGACAGGGGCCCGAACAAAAAACCCTTTTCTATATTCGTCAAGTATGTGTAAAAATATACCCTGATAGCGTGTCATTAGGTCACCGTAACATTTTCAGCGAAACCATCGCCAAAACTGAAAAGGTTTTTCCCGCGCTTTCAGAAGTCAATTTGTTTCAATTTGTTCATTCAAATTTCACGTTTGATTATAAACTCATTTATATATTTTTTAGGGATTTTTATGAGCTCTGGTTTCATGCAATAAAAAAACTTTTTTTTAATTAGCTACCAAATTTGTACTCACGGCCAATTACTGAAACGTCTTATGTATAAAGAGATGATGCTATATCCATTAAACAGAATTACATTTTATAATGCGCTTTAAGTCGTGATTGAGTCGTGAAGTTGAAAAGCTTTTTAGTATAGGCGGTTTGTTACCAACAGTAGGAAGATCGTCAGCACATAATTCTATTTATTCTTCATTAAACCGCAAGTACTGTAAATTTCCTGTTCCCAGGTCGAGGAGCACTCAAGCGTCCAACTTCTAGCGGCCCACTTAACTCCAGCGCTTAATTTCCGGACTAATAAAAATCTTCGCGGCTTGCCTCGTTGCAAGAGAAATTAAAAAGTTACAGGGTGAGGGATACCTACGGACATTTGAATTTAGAACGAGGCTGTACGTTAAGGTCTGTAAAGTCGAATATTTACCTTACTCTGATTTAAAAATGGAAAAACCAGTATTTTTAACACAACTACGGTTACGGCTACTGTACTAATAATGATAATTTGAAATCTTCTCAAATTCTTATAGGGCACAAACTGGTTATAACAAGAGGTTGTGCCATGGGGTATAAATGAATTAAATAAATTTCATATATTTTTTTTTAAATGTCGGGAAAATAATAAAAAAAGGTTAACGAGATAAAGACCCGTATAACTTATAATCTTGAAGATGTTTTGGATAGTTCATATTGCATTCGATTCAGATAAAATACTATCAAAGGATTGCACTTAATCAAGATCATGACGCCAAATAAAAAAAATAGAATACAAATCAAATTTCTAACAAAATAGAGGTCAAGAGGTCTCTGAGGTGGATAAATCGGATTTTGTCTTATACTAAATACCTTAGACTACGAAAGAACTCATTCTTAACTATAGTTACAAATGACATCATAATAATTAATGTGTATGTTGAATCGTCAAATCAGCCCAGCTTGACGAAACTGGTTTACCTCGAGAGGCTGGACCCCCGAGGGTAATATCAAGGGACCTTGTTATATGCTTAGGGAGCGAAACAATTTCGATTGCGCGATTCAGAATAAGACACAGAATGGTCGGTAGTAATTATTACGATTATTATAGTTTTTTTGTACAAACTTTGAGAAAGCAAAAAGTTTCCATTAGTGGGGCTTGAACCTGGCACTGCGAGTACATGATTAATTTATAATTGATTGTACGTGAGCGATTTTTTTAAAATATTTTTTTTTATTTTAAAAAAGACCGATAAAAAATAAAATAAGTTCCTGCTTATTTTATTTTTTATCGGTCAGAAGTAGGCCATGTATGAGTTTGCCAAAAGAGGTTGTTTATCTCCGATCAATTGCAACCAATTTTTTATATCTTTAAGGATGGTTCTTAGATAGGTTTTATTGTTATAAGTCACCAAATGACGCTAATAATACACATCTAGAGTAATCATTTTATTTGCAAACAAATCGACAACGAGTGTAGGATGGCTGCTGATGATCTTATGAATGGCTCTTAAAGATTGAAGAAGCCGTTGAATGGTGATATCTCAAAAGAATTCGTCATGACACTCTTTAGGGTGTAAGTCAACTCTCCAGATTGTCGACGATGTATCGTACGAGTATGTAATCCTGTAGGTATAGAACTGAAATTATCGTGGTTCGGTGTAACTTTAGGATATTATTACGATTATACTACTTACTTTACTATTATCTTGCTGACGTTTCCTTGACCATTTATAGGCCTTTCCTATGAGCACCGTTAGTGATCGATTTCGACGATCGTGAGACGGGAACTGAAACGTCAGCAGGTGAATAGTAAAGTACGTGTTAAAGTCGTCATAATATCCTTAAATCCTGTAGGTAGTTTGTATGAAACACTCGTACTGTTTCGATCAAACTAGTCATTTTCATTACAAACAACTCGCTGCATACGATTCGAATGAGGATGTTATTATAGTAAGTGGTGTAATATTCACACTGACACACTGTAAGTACAGTGTATAACAATTGTGTGGGACTAGAATTATAAGTTTTATATGACTTTTGAAACTATCATGGTTTTGAACATAATCATTACTAAAAAACGGGATATGTACCAGGATTTGTGAGTTTGAATGTTTCCCGATATTTCGGCACAGTTGCATGACACACACAGGATATTGTTAGTGTTGTGTGTCGGAGCCGAGATGTACTCGAATGTGATAGTGGAACCGGTGGTAGTGGTATTTTTCGCAATAAAAGAGTGAGAAAGAGAGTAGATCGATTTGTCTGCCACTAACATTCATAACCCGCAAAGACTTCAGTTCCTCCCTTGATCATGGTACATGCAACTGTGCCGAAATATCGGGAAACATTCAAACTCACAAATCCTGGTACATATCCCGTTTTTTAGTAAAAATTAAGTTTTATATGGTTTTTTACCGCGTTTACCTATTTTATTACCTTTCGCCGTGGTAGTGGGTCGTAATGTGAACATGGATTTCTCTGAAGAAAGGTGAAAGGTGTTCCATAGCTAATTTGGACTTTAGATCTGGTCGCAGTCTATATCTATTTCACTTTCAGAATCTTCGAAACATTTTTTTTTGTGTATTTATTATCAAAAAAACGAGACGACATTTTTCTTTACCGCCATATTTATGTTTTACTGCATGTGCATAAAGGTAATAGCGTCTGCATACAGTCACTTAAACGCAACCTATTTGTAAAGCTCGATGAAATAGATCCAAGTTCAAATAAGGCAAACAAAGAAAAAGTTTTGTCGTTTTCATTATTGTCAGCGTGATGGGTGCGTTCGGCATGGGCATCTACCCATCACGCCGGCAATGCATTTCCATACAACATTGGCGGTGTGTTTTTGTTACAAATTTAAGACTGATGCTGTGTACGTAAATACGATAATTCACGTGTTCTTTTTTAGAAAGGTATGACAATATTACAGCGCATGTTTGAGAAAAGTATATTTTAGCCATAATGACGATGAGGTTGCCATTACCTATTGCAATGTCTTGTAGCAATCGACCCCTAGTGACATGTGGCGATAAAATCTATCTCAGAACAATCCTTGAAGACATACAAATCGATTGCAAAAACAACGCATTTGAATTCGATAAGCCATTTCGGCGATAAATGGTAACAAACAATCATACAAACAAACATCCTCTTTTAGCAACCGCATATACGGACTTCTTACGTCGCATAATCCTATCCTACTAATATAATAAATGCGAAAGTCTGTGTGTGTGAATGTTTGTTACCACGTATCTCCGTAACTACTAAAGCGGTTTTGATGAAATTTGGAATGTAGAGAGTTTAGATTCTGGAATAACACATAGGCTATAATCTTATTTTTGAAAACCAACCCCTAAGAGGGGTTAAACAGGGTGGTAAAGTTTCTATGTAAAGAAATATTCCTTGGTTTGATTCGCTCAAAACTCCGTACAAATAAAAATAAATAATGAAACACGTATTTTTTATTTCTTCAAAACTACCCTTTGGGGGTGTGTAATTGAGTTCTTAACTTTGTATGGAAAATTATAATCCTTGGTTCGATTCACTCAAAAGTTGGTGGACATAGTTTGAAGCCTGGAGACGGTCATACGTTACTTTTATTAACGTACCACGCGGGCAAAGCCGCGGGCAGAAACTAGCAAGTAATAAAAACGATAATACAGACAATATTTCAAAATTTCCTATAGATGGTTTTCAATTATTTAAGGCGTTATTTTCTTACGTTAATTTAAAAGACGTTTTATGTTATCCCTTTTCTTTTTTTACAATCTAATATTCTAAACCCAAGGCTGCTTTGATTCACATAAAAAGCATCGACTTGACCTTTAAGGCATTTATTGACAGCATTGATAACATGATTCCGATCGATAGTGAACTTGAAGGGAAGTTGACGTCAATAAACTAATACGTCCGCGGCAAAGTCAGGCATGTGCTGACATTGAGTGGAATCAAGTTCTAGTTAAATAATTACCTTTTCAACAGACCTAAAAAAGGAGGAAGTTGGTATGTTATTTTTGTCTGTATGTTACGCGATATCTTCGCCAATTAATTGTGAACCGATTTTAATGATTATTTTGTTAATGGGTAGAGTATATGTATGGTAGAGGGTGTCGCCATGTACATTTTATAAAAAAATCCCACCCATGTTAATTTTATGAAAAAGAGTGAAAAAATGGGTGATGAAATTATATATTGGACTTTTTATCAACTTCACGTTATAAGTCAAGAAAAAAATATATACATGTTTGAACTTTAAATGGTTTATTTTATGCATAGAAAAACATTTTATTGTACTTAAAAACAACAAAATATATTTTAAGATATATATGACTACTTTGATCACGTACTTTACTATTTATAGATAAACTTTTTATAATTATATTCTTTGAACGATCGCCTAACACTTCACTTGGTTTATATTTTTTATGAACGGTAAAGGTCGAAATAAAAACTTTGAATTGATATTGAGTTTTTTAGAATCGCCTTTTTGTCTCGATTCAATTGTTTGCTTGAAATGTTATCATTTTCTCATAGAGATATTACTACGAGTACGTACTTCATATCGTTTTCTAACGAATTACAAAAAAAAAAACTAAAAACAAGCATGCGCACGACTTTACCTAAGTCTTATGATGGACATCCTCAGATCTATACTCAGTACGCAGATCCTTGAGGATACCATGTAAGGGGTAATCAGAAGCATGCCCAAACAATATGACATGCTAGTGCTTAAGAAAAAAACTTTTTACAATTTACTCGGCGAAGCAACTACCAGAGCTAGAAAAACAGACGTTTTATTGTCAAGTTTTATCTTTGATTAGTCCTTTAACTATGAGCAAATCGGGCAGAGTTTTTATGTTCTTTCTCCGGGAACTCTTCATTATTTCAATAAAGAATCTCTATCCTTTTTTTATGTTGCCTCTTATATCTCTTGACGACCTCTGTGAGCGAAGACGAAGATTGGGGCTTCGATTCCCGCCGCGAGACAAATGTTTATATAACCTGCAAATATTTGTCTCGTACCTGGGTATTTTCTAAGTATAATATGTATGTATATTTAAAAAAATGAAGAAATTCGTATATCAGTCATGTAGTTCCCATAACACAACCTCTGCTTACTTTAGGGCTTTAGAATGTGAAATTGCCCAGCATTATTTAATTATTCATTATTTATAAGTTACCTATGCTTTGCGAGCAGACAGTGAAAAACTGAAGTTGAAATTAAAACGACTCTGAGGTGAAAACCGTTCCATTATCGGCATGAAGTTTATGAAAATTTCCGCAAACAGCCCAACTTGGGCCATTACTCTGGTTAGTTGTCAGTGAGGTAAACAGCCCTGCCCGTATCGGTTAAGCCGCATCCAGCCGCAGTGCGGTGCCCGGCCTCGTTACGTCCGCTTATGGGACACAAATATACCATGAAAAAATTACCTTCGCAAACAGAAAAGAATTAACACTGTATTACCAAAATCACAATATAAAATGTTTGTATGATCTGCAAATATTTGTCTGGGTTCTGGGTGTTATCTATATATATCCCTCTATAATATCTGGGTGTTTTTCTATGTATAATATGTATGTATTTACAAAAAAAGTATATATGTAGTATATCAGTCATGTAGTTCCCATAATACAAGCTCTGCTTAGTTTGGGGCTAGATGATGCTGTGTAAAAAATGTCCAGCATTATTTATTTATTTAATATGTATTTATTTGCAACATAAAAGTATAACAGTAGTATATCAGTCACTAGCTTCTGCCCACAGCTTCGCCCGCGTGGTACCCGGATAAAAAGTAGCCTATGTGTTATTCCAATATATGTACATATAAGCTATATTAATATAAAGTTTCATTACATTAATATAGCTGAACGGATTCAGTAGTTTTTGCGTGAAATAGTAACAAACATCCATCCTCACAAACTTTCCCGTTTATAATATTAGTAAGATGTACAATATATCTATTCATAATATATATTGATTATTTATTTACGTCATGTCTAAACTACGCGACGCGGTGACTATCCCCTACTTGGTATATTCAAAGATCACTGTGTATTTATCTGAATATATCAATAATATCATTTCATTATAGGAATACAGTTTTTTTTCACACAGTATCATTTAGTCCCAAATAAGCAGAACTTGTATTATGGACACCTCATGATTGATATTCTACTTATATACTTTTTTTATAAATACATACATAATATACATAGAAAACACCCAGACCCGAGACAAATATTTGCTGATCATATAAACATAATATATTAGTCATGTAGTTCCCATAATACAAGCTCTGCATAGTTTGGGGCTAGATGACGCTGTATGGAAAATATCCAGCATTATTTATTATTTATTTGTTTTAATCATTTTTCCCGCAGCGGGAAAGAACCCGGGCTTTCACCCACTGCGCTACAGAGGTCGCCATTGTGTTCAGTTTTGATTGTGTTTATTTTCATAATTCAATCAATACACATATTTATCCATTGAAATCACAAAGTACATTAAACTCATAGTATTAAAGTATCATTTTAGGATATTATTACGACGAGCAGGATAATAATAATAAAAAACGTGGCATACGTTCTTTATTATTCTCCTACTGACGTTTCGTTGATCATTCAGAGGGCCTTCCTCTTAAGCATCGTCCGCGACCACACTCGACAGTTCCCGTCTCACGACACGATACGATCATCACATTCGTAATTTGAAACAGAGCAAAATAAATGAACAAAGAGTTACTCGTAGTCTATATATATAGTCGGAGTAGTGATGTCTGCTGTTTACAAACTCAGATCGCTTGGCGCCTGGTATGTTCAGCGACTCATTGGACCGGATAATTCGATGTTTACGTAAATTACAATGTTGAATAGTTTTCCGCGATATGCTGTGAGCCGCTAAACATACGCTCTTTGATAAGTTCCTACTAGCGTTAATTCTGCTTATTTCTTTACAAAAAAGCCATTATCGTCATTTAGATTCAAAGAAGCAACAGCAGTGCGGTAAAACTGCAAGTAATACGAGCCACACTAGTATTCCCTGTGTCATGTGTATCAGGAATTACGAGTAACATGGTACCACAATACCAAGATACAGAACATATATACGCAGAACATATAAACATTTGTACTGCAGCGGGAATAGAATCACCTACTGCGCCACCGAGGCCCTCGGTAGCCTAAATGTGAAAGTATGGATTTTTGTTAATAATAATCTCCGTCGGCGCGAAACACGCTCACGACTGGTTTCCCCATGCTGGACATCCTCAGATACATCCTCAAATACATACTCAAATACATCCTCAAATAAATCCTCAAATACATCCTCAAATACATCCTCAGATACATAAACAGTGCGTAAATTTTTGTGGATCTTTTCGCTTGTATTTCGATACAAAAAAGTCTGATAATCGCTGTCTGAACGTCACATTAATGTTCTAGACTATTTTATTCCATCCTGTATAATCAAAACAGGGTTTTCCAAAATGGCTTCGTCCTTGAGATAGATGTTATCAGTATACCACTGAAAAAATAAATCAGTGCCAACTATCTGTAGATGACGTATCGCGCTGACTCACGGAATCTAAAGGTCGAGTGAAGAAAAATGCGCTACTTGGTTTGAAACAAACTGGCTTTGTTTTGTAAGTTTTGAAAGGTTGTCACTATTTATGTATTTTAAGAAAAACTTCTTAAATACATAATAAACAAAGTCTTGTCTATTAATAATTCTACAACCTTGCTATCTTAAATAATAACATCGACTAGTAGTCGCCTTAATTTTTTTTGACAATTATATAGACACTCAGGTTATTTAGGCTTAACGACCTCTTTGGCGCAGTGGGCGAAGGCTCGCCTGAGATGCAGAAAGTTGCGGGTTCGATTCCCGCCGCGGGACGAATTTTCTGTAAATATTTGTCTCGGGTATGGATGTTTTCTATGTATAATATATAAGTTTTAACAAAAAAAAGTATATTAGTAGTATATCAGTCACGTAGCTCCATAACACAAGCTCTGCTTAGTTTGGGGCTGATGCTGTGTGAAAATGCCCAGCATTATTTATTTATTTATTTTTATTTATTACTCAATCAAACTATTCAATGATAAACTTTACTCCGGACTTCCTGCATAAAATTGTAATTGCTATTTTATTGTTAAAATGTCAATCTTTGTCGTATTATTAGTTTAATTTTAATTATATTTCTAATATAAGACAATTATAATTTCTTTTATTACGTAGTCATATAAATTTCTTATTACCTTATTTATTATTTTTTAGTATCACGTTAATCGTTCAATATTTGCATGCTTTCTTGACTTATAATTTAATAATAGCAAGAAACTTGGTATAGACCAAGTGCATTGACGAAAACCATAGGACTTTCATCTTTCCAAAAACATTATAGTAGTAATCGATTCAAAATAACTATGTCATAAATCCATCAATACCCTTTAGGGTGATGGATTCACATTTAAATCAGTTAATCAATGATTAACTACGTAGTCCCCATGATAAAAATCCTTACAAAAATTACATTTGGCATATTACGCTTTTAATAAATGATGTATAGAAATAACGTTTTTATAAAAAGACAAATAGGTACACAAGTAGGTGTTTGGTCCACACGGCACAATTGGGACTAATTAGCACATAAATCTACCCGTTGTAACTATGTTTTTGTTAAAATCTTAGCTATTTATTGTGTCTATTTATTTATTTTTAGTCTGTCCTTTCTGTGCTTTGTTGTTGCCAAATAAATAACTTTCTTTCCTTCTTTACATTAGAAAAAGGTTATTTTTACTTCTGCTTAGATGTAGCAAAAAAGTACACACCTCCTTACACTACACACCATAAACATAACGTCGGCGCACAGTTTATTTGCATAGTCCTGAACCTTGAACGCCCACGTATTCGCGACGCTATTTCGATGCCCTCCCACGCACGCACAGCTGGCTACGCGAGTTCATAAACTTTGAGTCGTTAGCCCAGTGACTGACCCCGCCCACTGATTGTAGTGGTTGTGGGTTTGAATCTAGCTTCGCCCGCGTGGTACCCGGATAAAAAGTTACCTATGTGTTATTCTGAAGCTGATTAGGGGAGGCCTATGTCCAGCAGTGGACTAATATAGGCTGATGATGATGATGATGATGATGATGATGATGATGATGATGATGATGATGATGATGATAATGATGATGATGTGTTATTCTGATGTATAAGCTATATTACTGTAAAGTTTCATCGAAATCCGTTCAGTAGTTTTTGCGTGAAAGAGTAACAAACATCCATCCTCACAAACTTTCACGTTTATAATAATAGTAGGAATATACACGCAGACAATATAGACAAAAAACTTACATATAGTTGACATGAACAAAGGCGAGCTTAACCCTAACAAGTGTTTTCTTCCAGCAAACCTTTGAGGATAGGACAATTGAAAAATAATGGTGTGTACGTGAATACAAACGCATAAATTCCGCTAATTCCGGATAATATTCTCTTTGTGAATATTCAATGTGTATATACCTATAAAAATCGGTTATATACATACATATTTATACTCATTTTATGTATTTATATCAAATAGTATGTTATAATGACACTACTATGCCATTAGAATGTATCTGTTTGAGTACACGTCTTTCAGCTTTCCCTATCCTCAAAAGTTCGCTGGAAGAAAATTCAAAAAAAAATATATATATATATTATTTTTGCACATGTAGAATAAAGAAAAAATAATCCTAAGTCTCCATCGATTGCGTCTGTTCATTCTCACTAATGATCCTCACTGAAAGTAGTACCGAGTCTCAACTGAAAGAAGATATAAGTAATGAATCTCGTATTTTTTAATTTACATTTAATTGTAAGGAATTGCGTTGCTTTGAATGCTTTTAACAGCACGAAATGTAAAGGCGGATAGCTTGAGATAATTCAGGGTACTGTATAAATTGTACATCTCTACAAGCAAGTCTTCAACTTGCAAATCTGCACTCTTATGCCGAAGTATAATGAAAATACTTCAAAAGATAAACATTTTCCATTAACGGAACCTTCCTGCTTAATGAAGAAATTAATTAACTTTTGCAATGTTTCTCTGGGAAACAAATTGAGTTACATTCATTGATCCGGGAATCGAATAGTTCAGAGTTGTTGAGATTCGTTTCCCGGGGACAGGGTCTACACACACTAACCGCCATACGTCAGTGACCTGACGGGTTTCAAGACATGCCCAATAGGAACGCAAGCAAAGATGCACATTGTAACCACATAGCTATGGACGTCTGGTTTGTCTGAGACGTGGGCTGCTAGAGCCTTATTAAATAAACGCCTAACGGACTAAGATAAGTTAAGATAAGAATCTAATCTAACCTCTTGTGTCGCAGTCGGCTACTCGCCCGCCACACCAACGAGTTCATCACCGTCATACAAATAGATAAAATAAAGAAAAATCATTTATTTGTCACCATTTTACACAAAAAGTTATAAATAATAATAAACGCACAAAACAGATAGGTAACATAAAACAAAACGACACTAAAAACAGACCGACGTCTCAAAGTGATCCTTGTGATTTTAATGAATAAATGAGTTTCGACTTTGACTGAGATAAACAAAGTACCCATTTCCGTATTGTGTCAAATAGGTCTCAGCATTAACATTAATAACTTCAGAAATGACTAGGGCCCTATTTTAAGTGAAGTCATACAGTTACTAGACTGCACTTAATATTTTAAGTGCAGTCTAGTAACTGTATGAATATTTTTTATTTGCAGTTACTTATAAAGTACGTCATTATGGCAATGTATATAATAATAGACAAGATAATAAATGAGTATATCAAGGGAAGCCTAAAGCCAATGACGAAAAAGTAGAGGAGCATTAGGTTAGCGTGGTGTGGGCATGTCATGAGATAGGTAGAAAGTCATGTTACGAAAAAAGTGTTAAATATGAATGTGGATGGAGTTAGGGTAGACCAAAGAAAATATAGATGGATTGCGTAAAGGATGAAATGGGTAAGAAAGGACTGAATGCTGACATGACGGCTGATAGACGACTGTGGAAGAAAACACGGTGTTCCAACCCCACACATTATGGCACAAGAAGAATAATATGGTAATGCATAAATAAGCTTAGTAGTAATATAGACTTCTTTTTCTCCGAGTACCACGCGGGCTAAGCCGTGTGCAGAAGCTAGTATAATATAAGACATTAAATGTCTAAAAACTAGCTTCCTCACGTGCTTACGATATTTTGCTCACTCGGGATTACATTCTTTCGAATAAAAAACAAAAGTAAAATCCCCACAAAAACTGTTTCGGCTTGTCGTGAGTCCATAAGATGATAATATTTTTTTTTTAGTTTTCCGGGAAAATTAGCAATCCCTCAGGAATAAAACTTTTATAGGACCTCTTCGGGATCATTTTCTATACAACAACAAAAGAGTCTTCAAAAGCGGTTGAACTTAATCCTTATTTTGAAGTTGGCTAATAACTATATCTATTAAACCTAAACTAGTGATATAACAAGGTGACTGCATAGATTATGTAATTCAGTTTGGCTAAACATGCACTGTGAATACAATTGCATTTGGGTCATTTGATTATGGCTCATCTACATCCCTGGCTCTACTAGTCAACTACATATGGGAACATCTTTAGATTGATAGTAACTTACTATAGTTCGATAGGTTCTATTTGCTTGGGGTCAGCCGGTGATTTATTGCCCGGACAGGCAACTAATTGCCGATCGTTCCGATGACAAATGCATAAACATTGTGCTACAAACATAGCCTATGTAACACTAATTGCTTTGTTATGAAACTAATACCCGATAATGTAATGTGCGTAAACAAGTATTTATAAGACAAGAGTTCTATTTGTAAATATATTTTCATGAGGAAGTAAAAGTAGTGGAGATTTTTTGTGAAAGAGTTCGTTTGGGAAGTCAAAAAACAAAAGAAACAACACGCTAGGATGCCCTCAGATTTATACATACTCAGTGCGTAGATTTTTGAGTATACCAAAGTATTAATCAACATAAAGAAATAACCCTCTTCCTATCCTACAGCACTGTTTTGTATAAACTGGTTTGGTCTACTTCGAATTGGTTGGTAGTGGTCCCCTACTAACCAAATGCACGATTATCATGTAACAGGTTAGGGGACCATGAGCTGCTAGTTATGATTTCCTTATAGCTTTCATTCGTTTTGATGTTTCCTGTTGTGTTCTTCGGGATGATGCAAGTTATAATACTGTTCTCACTTTTTATAATAGCTGTTTTTGAGTTGGCTCTTATCTGGATTGAGACATTAGCAAATCAATTCATTTTTTTTGTACTACTTAAGAGGCAAACATAGTATCGGCCCACCTGGTGGTAAGCGGATACCCTGAGATATCAAGATGAAAGATCTCGTGTCATGTAATTTCACCGGCAACCATATCCTTCAAACCGGAACACAACAATGAGAACATTACTGCATGGCGGCATAAATAGGCATGGTGGTAGCACTTCCTCGGACGAGCCTTTTCACAGAAGCTCCATATATTCCATATACTCCATATACTCCATATATTTATTTCAATCAATTTTGTGTATAAGTTTTGTTAGAAAGTAGTACAATATAAAACTTAAAGCAAATTTTAGTCATACCCATAAAAAACAATGAATAGACATACACCTAACGTTTATTTAACGCGTATTTAGGTGCATCCAGTGTTCATAATATATTTGGAAAATTAAGTATTGTATTACTTTTCAGAGTGCCAATGCAACCAGCATTTTGGGGACTCTTCCATCTGGTAATGATTTGGATCAGTTGTGCTATCTATTGATCGTTTGCAACGGTCTTTAGATGACTAGACTGGTAAGTAAAAATGTATATACAACATATGTACAGATGACGTACACATGTTGTATAAACATTTTACTTACGAAAATAGTTGTATTATTATTCTTATATGACTTTTCATCAAAATATCAACCAAAGACGACATCAAAATATTAAATTTATGCGTCTCGCCTCTAAAAATGCAAGGTGCGGGATCAGAATTAAACTACGGATAAAACAGGACTACCGTTCAAGAATCTACAATGTATAAAATAAGCTAACAATAATTTTACCAAATAAATAATATGCGAGTGTGAATTTCCCGAGATCCCGGGCGATCCGGTAACAATTCGCTTAACGAGGGCTTTCTAAGATGGCCCAGTACACAATGTATATTCCGCCATGAATGCTGTATTTTGGTCACGTACGCCGGAAGAAACTACGCCTGAACCCAGTTACTAACTATGAATCCAGTGAAAAATTCAGTTTGCATTATTAACATTGGGGACGCTTTCTGAATTTTTCAACATGTGAGTTAAGTGATCACGGCTCACGCACTTGGATTAAGCTTGGCGTTTTCTATGTCGTGTCACTAGTTCTTTTTTGGTGGTCCTGAAAAGGAAGGAGGGACCAGTGGTGAAATAACCAGTACTGTGAAGGGATTCAGTGCACCACTTAAATATTATTTTCATGTGTCACAGGTCTTTGAATTTAGCTTCACTAAAAATGTGGAGGCTTTAAGGCTTATCAGGATTTAGGTCTACTATTATTGAAAATGTGAAAAAAAATATTTGTTCCCTTCGTTACGTCTGAACAGAATATAGGTACGGATAAAATTTGAATAAGGTGTATGTCACAGTCAGGAATCAAACTTTCTTTAAGGGAACTTCGCAAGCAAAGCCGTCGGTAGAATACATACAGAGAACTCATAAATTTAATCAAATTGGATTTAAAAAAATTTTACGCTTTGCTATTCTGCCATCGATTTTACAGAACCAATATATACAATAAATACCTACCTTTTTTTCAATAAATACCTCACTACAATAACACACAACAAAAGATACTCCCCAAAAAATACAGTTTTAATAATGATAAATTAAATAATAGTTATTTTAAAAAGTCACTACTTTTTAGAGACAAACACCGTTATAATTCCCGTTTGCCCAAAAAAATTACGTTGATGCCTTTGGCAAGTTTCTAAACTGTCACTTCCAAGATCAAATTTATGCTTGAGCACGATCCAGAAATACGGGCCTAGGGTATGCCGAAGTCTTTTCGTATGGTTTTTCTATTTAAATGCATAAGTGCTACACTTGCCACTTCCGAAAAGTAAAAGATGTCTGGCAATGTTTCTTAAAAACCGTCTTTGTTTACATAAGTAAGCTACGAAACTGTGTAGCAGATTTTCAATCGGTTCCTTCTAGTCCGTTTCAGCAATGTTCGTTAGATTATTTTCTTGCGGCTATCCCTAAGTAGTTTTATCAATTTTATAATTGAGTTTAAGTGCTGATTTCCTGCATGTAGTTTGAATAAGGCGTAAATGACTGACCCAGTTACTGACCAATGTCTGCAGCACGATTTTCTGTTTTAACCTGCAGCATGATTGCTAAAGACCGCCAATTTTAAATATTTCCTAGCAGCTGTATTGATTATAAAGTTATTCTTCTGTGATTAAAGCAGTAGCCGCATGAAAAGCGTCCTTGTTATGATAACCGTCTGTCGTAGTAGTGGTATTTCCCGGCCACGCTTTTGCGCAGTTCCTTTTTTCGCTACAGGACCTTTTTATTTCTTGCCTCGACACTGTATTGATACATTTATACGTATCTAGAGTGGAACGCATATTTCTCCAGAGAATACATGAAAGCTTCGCGTGGAATAAAAACATTCTGCTGAAACAAAGAATTCATGGTCCGTACAAGGTCGAGCTTTCAGGACAATTATGGCAAAATGAAAGCGCCGCCGTAGCGCGCCGCGATCTAAGACCTTGCCTTGACCGTGAAAATGAATCTTATCAATCACTAGCTTCCGCGACCAATCCTGACCTGTTGGTAATTAGGAATTACGTAACGAAACAGGTGATGATAGGTCGGTGATACAGTGAAACTTACTTGATATAGACGTCTCGTTCTTTTGGCTGAAGGTCGGGATGAGAGAGGATCACTCGCGTCGCGGGCAGCAGCAGCGAGCGGCGGCGGCGGACTGGGCCCGGCGCCCGGCCGCGAGCCCCGCCGCCGCGCGCCTCGCCCTCCCCCGTGCCCTCCGGATAAACAACGTGCATTGTGGACCCCATCCGAGGGCCTATACAACCACACATCTCAATACTACTCTCCCTGGCTATCCGCCCATTGCTGGTGTTCCCCACAAACAACATAGAGCTTTGCACAAGTAGCCAGCGATGTATGCGCAAAAATTACCCGTTCAATACGCTCGCCGGGAAGCTGAGGTAATCAAATAATTCCCCACACAGATAGTAGTTCTAGCGTTATAGATTTTGGATTAAATTCTCGCGTAGTGCAAATCCAGGGAAATGATTGTGTTCCGCGAAATGGGGCTGCAAATTGATGTTAGGTTTTCGTGGAACGGTGTGAGCTGAAAGCATTTGAAGCAGTATTACGAGTGCTTAAGCTACCAGTTTTTGTTTAATTCTTTTGGAAAAGTAGAACATTTTTCGTAAACCTACCGGGGAAAAAGGACAAAAACATGACATGGCCCACGAAAATCACGAGTCACTGCGTCCATAAGGAGCATGCACACATTTCCAAGATTTTTTTACTAGATCCCTCATTTAATTATTTCCAACAGAACATTGGTATCTTTTACCAACTAAGTAAAGAAAAATGGATTTTCTCAAAATAGTGTTTTGTCAGGGTGCAAAAACACTAGGTATTTTGAAAAACTATAAGCAACTAACCTATTCCCACGGCTTCGCCCGCGTTTTATCCAGATAAAATTAGCCTATGTGTTGTTTTGATGTATAAGCTATATTACTGTAAAGTTTCATCAAAATGCATTCAGCAGTTTTTGCGTGAAAGAGTAACAAACATCCATCCTCACAAACTATCGCGTTTATAATAGTAGTAAGTAATGAGTATTTTTTTCACATTAGAGAAATCACCATACGATGTTAACAATAATTAATCATACAATATATGTAGTACAAATAACAAGGGTGTTATATTAGTTTGCACAAATATGTATTTAACGTTTTTTATCTTAGCAGACATTTTTTATTACAGGTTTTTACACATTTTTTTACAAGCTTGCACGGCCAAAATTTACACAAAAAAAATTGAAAAGTGCGTCACTATAACATTAAAAAAAACTGTTACAAGACAGACTAGCTTCAAAAGTTTGCTGGAAGAACATTGTTTCAGGGCTTAGCTCACCTTTGAACATGTACTCTTATTCTGTCTCTCTTATTCTGGTACACGGAAAAAAATCATCATCTTGAAGGTGTAAGTATCGAAATAATATAAATAACTAGCTTCATGCAAATGATGCGTACAATATCCACAAATAGAAGGGCGATTATTGCTTCGCCTATGAGTATTGGTAGTATAGAGGGTTTTTTTTCGCTTAAAGAAGAAGAAGAGAAGATTTTCGCCACGACACAAACGAGAAAGTTTTGTCAAATGCTTCAATGTCTTTATTTTATGTACAATAAAGAGTAAAGGTGGATGTTGCCCGAAAAACATCGGTTCACCGGTAAACCCGGTATCACAAATAAGCAACAATCCATCTGCCAGCTTAAAACAAGTCTAGAATCCCCTTTATACGATTGAGGCCGTCTAACCCGCTAAGGCCGCGTTATCCACCAATTGGATCGGGCAGGTAACGTGCTCATGCATAATGCGGGCGCGCGTCACCGTGCCTGTACTACGTGGAGGAATGAAGAGCTGCCTAGTGTGAAAACTCATTTTCGTGAAAAACAAAACCAACGAGGAAATTTTTGCGTCGGTATCGGTGAAAACAACGTTTGGTTTCAATATATTCTGAGAGTCTTTCCCAGAATGATTGATTGCGACGCACTCCATTCTCGTCGCGTCTCGCTCTGAGGTTGTAATGTGATGTCAAAAGTCAAAGCCAAAGTCAATAGGTTTTTATTCATTAAAATCACAAGGATCATATAGAAACGTCAACTTAAAAATCACGTGAATTTAAAATTTGAAAGTGAATTCACGCCGATTCCTTGCGCGCGACCAAGCCTAGAAGAATCAGGTAACAAACTGTGCTTGGTTATTTTTTTGATGATCCTTCATTCAGCTTTAGTGTGGTACCAATCAAACGAGGTGAACTCATAACAGAAAAATACTTCTAGTCAAAGAATTAAATAAAGTTTAAAAGTATCAACCAAAGTTCTTAAGACAACACACGATACGGTTTATAATACGTATAATGCTTAACCTACTCTTAAAAAATATGTTACCACTGATATGCAATTAGAGAAGTTCGAACTATAAATAACCCTCCTTAGCATTGTCATCTATGTGTATCTATCTAGCTATTTATACAGTATATTTGTATGTAGGTACCACATGTAATAGTCTGATTGATGGAGAAAGAGTGGAGGAAATGAAAGAGTTTGTGTATTTGGGGACGATGTTTACGAGAGACGGAAAACATGAAGATGATATTGAAAGGAGAGTTAAAATTTTGTAATCAAGTGAATGGTGCACTACATTCCTTTATAAGCAGACGCAGTATATCCAAGAAGGCACGACTGGCTGTGCATAGAGGAGTGGTAGTGCCGAAACACGAAAATATAATAAATGCAGTTGAAATACGAGCTTTGAGAAGTATGAGTGGTTTGACTTTGAGAGATAGAGTGAGGAACAGTATGATAAGAGAGCGTTGTGGAGTGAAACCAGATGTAGTGTTAAGAATAGAGGAAGGTATGCTGAGGTGGTTTAGGCATGTAGAAAAGATGGACGAAAGAAGGTTGACGAAACATGTATATAAGGGAAGCGTGAATGGTATAATTAGACAGGGTAGACCCCGGCGAACGTACTCTGACCAGATTGGAGACGTTCTGGAGAATGGTCAGGTCAAGAGTACTCTAAACCGGTGAGTATGTATGAAGAATGTAATAGAATAGAAAAATATTTGATTAATGAGTAATGAGAGTGTATGAAGCAAAAGAGGTATGTCAGGATCGTAGTAAGTGGAAATCCGTAGGCTCTGCCTACCCCTCCGGGAAACAGGTGTTAGTTTATGTCTGTATGTATTCATATGTAAGTTGACAGAAATAAATCATTATTGCTATCATTGTCTATAACTTCGAATATCCACATAAAACTTGCTAAGTAGACTTTGTTGATAACAGCGAATCCGGTAATCGCGATATCTAGTTACAATGGAATATTATATTGCTTAATGATCCAATTACTCCGTCCGATTGCAGACGCTTCAGCAAAAATAATAATTATATTGCATCGATACAGTGCAGTAAGGCAAGGCTTTGAAATAAAAGGATTACACTTATCATACTCGTAACTGGTTAAACTGTTTAAATGACAAGGTAACACTTAGAATTAGCTTTGTACATCACAATTTTTCTTGATATTTCAACAGAAAAATATCCTAATACAGTACTTGAAAACCACTTCCCAGGACTTAATTTTCAATGTTTCCAATGAAACGTCATTATCAGACCATGAGAGTAGGCAGATACTTTCTACAGCTGCATTCTTTTAAATTAATAATTGGAGAAAACAATGGCTCTGAAATGAAAATTCATTCATCACTGTTCCCTAGCTTTGCATTGAATGTTTTTAATTAAAGTCAATAGAGATGCGAACCATTTTCCATTTTTCATTTTCAAATGATGAATTGAAAATTGATGGCTAGTATACCAACGCGGGGCCTTCTCTTAATTAACGAGAGTGTATGAATCAACATACGGGTCCTTGGCACAGTATTGATACCGTTGTATCTATTTACTTTAGTAAAAAACATAATTATTTTCGGTTTGAAAGACGAAACAAATGTATAATTCTGGCATTAGTATCAGTAAATATATAAAGTTTGTATTTACCGCGTTTAAATTGTATAACATTCTGACGTTTTGACTATGTTACAATATCAATAGTGTGTTCGGGAAAATAATAAAATATAATCGCGATAAAGACCCTGAATAAAAAGGTATAATTATGATTATAGCATTCATTGTTTCACAAAATATGGGAAGATCAGAACAATTCTGATGGACCAAAATCCAATTGCGCCTGCTTTAACTTCAAAACTGTCTCTTTAGAATGTTTTTTGATATGCAATATTTTATAAGCACCTCACTAGTAACTCACATAAAGCAGATTGGATTGCTGTTGTATTAATTCGTTTGTGCCTTTGAGAGAGCACTTATAATTCAATTTTTATTATTATGCGCATATTAATATCCTGATATAAAAGTCTGATGGCTTGTGAACCATCTGGAATGGTAGTCTAGCATTGATGAGGAATTTTACATAGAATGTTAAAAAAATATTTAGGATCAAAGCCCTTGAATCGTCACTACAAATACCTTAAAATATAAAATTCATATTCATTGTGAAATTGTATGACAGAAAATAAGTCAAGCTCCGTGTTTTTTTTCATTAATAATAATAAATAGCCTAGCCCCAATGTAAGCAGAGCTTGTGTTATGGGAACTACATGACTGATATGCTACTTATATACATTTTTTTTGTTAATACATACATATTATACATAGAAAACACCCAGACCCGAGACAAATGAATGCAGATCATACAAACATTTGTCCCGCAGCGGGAATCGAACCCGCAACCTTCTGCGTCTAAGAACTAATTTACTTATATACATGTTTCCCGCAGGGGAAGGCAGATACCACGGATTTCCACTTGCTACGATCCTGGCATACCTTTTTCGCTTTATTTATCCTCATCACATTCTTTATACAAGCTCGTCAGTTTAGTGTTTCTCTATTTGTATAATTTAAAATACACGCGAGAGGTTGTATTTTTATAAATAAAACATTTATAAAAGCGCATCAAGCAAACTCTGAATTGGCGTCATAAATATCCCAACAATATTTAAAATCAAAAATAACAAACCTAAAGTGTAGGTACTACGGAAACGAACGAACGCTTTTTTTGACCACCAAAGCGGAAACAAAATCTAGCCTGTGGCAAAAAGCGAAATGAAATCGTTCTGCAAGTCATACAGCGGTTGAAAAAGCTGCACGATGCTACGATGTAGCAATGCGCTACGGCGCTACGGTGCTACGGTGCTACGAGCTGCGTTCGAGATAATGACGTAGGTAACCTAATTTGATGTTTTCTGTTAAGAAAACAGAGTTAAGTTGTTATTTAGTAATGGGATGCAAAACATAGATTTGTTGGTTGCACACTCGTAAAATTTTATCTTTTGAGGAATAGGCCCCAAGTCGAGATTGTGGGTTCGAATCTGTTAAAAGTGTGTTTAAATATGTATTTAAAAGTTTCACACTTTAAACATATTGACCTTACTTTAAACTATGCTTGTTCTCAAGGGTGGTAAGAGAGACCACGAATATGTACAAAATCTTTTTAATCTGTGGCAGTTGCCATCTATTTGAATGTCGTATTTTTGTCATTTGTCGGTTGTTTGTTTGAATGTTTATCTGTTACCATTTATGTCCAAAACAGCTTATCCAATTGAAATGCGGTAATTTGCAACTGATTAAGTAGTATGATGGTTCATAAATAGGTTTAGGATGCAACCAAGCTAGGAAGCGGTATATTAGAAGATGAAAAACAGGTTGAATGTTTTAAAATTTTACAAAAGTTAACTTATTGTCAATAAACCCTTCATTCTTTTACATTTTTCATTCTTTTTCTCTTTGTTAAAAAATTCATTGTTTATGAATGAGTTAAGGCTACCTCCATCCACTATCTTTCCATGATGATGCGATCATCATCATCATCTGCTTGGGATACAGTAATAAAAGTCTACAGACAAAGCAGTAGGTAAAACCGGAAAAGGTAACATACTCATTCAAGCACTACACTGTGGCTCAGTCGCACAAAAGCGCAAGGCAGAAGCTAACGTAATGAAATACCTCAGCTCCGACCAGCTTAGTAACTATTACAGGAACTGTGTCCAGCTCTTTATGAAATGGCCAGCTAGTCACGTGGAAAGTGGGTTGCGATTCAATTTACTTTAGGTGGATTTGTTTAAAGGAATGCACTGTTAAGCCGGGCATTATTATTTACTAGCTTCCGCCCGTGGTATCCGGATAAAAAGTAGCCTATGTCTTATTCTGATGTATAAGCTATATTACTGTAAAGTTTCATCAAAATCCGTTCAGTAGTTTTTGTGTGACAGAGTAACAAACTTTCGCGTTGATAATAGTATTAGGATGGGCCTATGGGCTGTTGAAGATTAACACGACAACTCGTGAACTGAGAGTGTAGTTATTAGAAGCGTGACGACCTCTATGGCGCAGTGGGCGGAGGCCCGACAGAGACGAATAAGGTTGCGGGTTCAATTCCCGCCGTGGGACAAATGTTTGTATGATCTGCAAATATTTGTCTCGGGTCTGGGTGTTTTCTATGTATAATATGTATGAATTTATAAAAAAAGTATATAAGTAGTATATCAGTTATGTAGTTCCCATAATACAAGCCTCCCTTAGTTTGGGGCTAGATGATGCTGTGTGAAAAATTTCCACCATTATTTATTTATTTATTACAAGCGTACAGATGTTATAAGTGTGCATTACTTATAAGAGTGAAAATTAAAAGAAAAAAATAGTTTCGTTTTATTTCTTCGTTTTGTTTCGTTCTCTTGCGACGTTCCACTACCCTATATTAGTAAAAAATAATTTAAAAAGCAACCAGTGAGCTAAGTAATTTTCAGTGAAATTAATTTGTACAAAACTATCCTTTTTACTTGTCCAAGTACATTTTATAACTTGGTCGACTATTACTATTAACTTGTAAAGCCTACTTAGCTGTCATAGTTTAACTTTTAACTTCATTAAATATACTAATGCTGTTATTTTTTACATACCCAAAAATAACCGTTTAGCTGGTAGGGGGCCAGCGCAAACGGATCCCTGATTCGAAATATTGTTATCACACAAACCCGCAATATTTTTGAAATACTTTTCCAATGACACCCCAAACTACGCGATAGCCGATAAAAAATCTTCCCCACTTACCCCCACATCCCCACACACCTTAAGTGTAGGGGAGGTAACCCTAAAAAAAATTTTGTTGGTGTGATTAATATGCACCATGCCAAATTACAGCACTCTAGTACTAAGAGTCACTGAGCTAAGCCGCGAACAGAGAGACAGACGGATGGACTTGACAAAACTATAAGGGTTTCATGTTGACTACGGAACCCTAAAAATTAGTCCTTGAGAGCAGGCAACGAAGCAGCAACGCTCGAGGTGTTGCAGAAGTCTATAGGCGACGCTTTCCATGAAGTGGGGTGAATGTCCGCTACCCTCGGCAAAACATTAAAATAATAAGAGTGTTATAAGAATTAAAATTAAAATAATCATTTCATTCTGTTTTAAAGATACTCTTGTGACTACTATTCCTAGATTTAAAAAAGTTAAGAGTCCTTCAGAGCAAGCAACTCATCGCAATGCCTCAGGCGTTGTAGATATGATCCATAGGCGACAGTAACCGCTTTCTATAAGGTGGGTTGTATAAATGTTTGCCTCGAAATAACATTAAAAATAAATACATAATATTAAATAGTTATAAAAAAACATGCTATCATCAGACCCTCCTTACATAGCCCAATCTATTGGACTCGTCAAAACGAATCATATGAGCCCAAACTCGAGGGATTTACTAATAGCCACTGAAAAGTTCCATTATCCACCTCCTGGCTTCATCATCAGACCCTCGACACCAAGTGCAATCTATTAGACTTGTCATAACGAATCATATGAGCCCAAACTCGAGGGGTTTACTAATAGTCACTGAAGAGTTCCACTATCCACCTCCTGGCTCCCATCATCAAATCTGTTTCGAGGTATCAAATGATAGTATTGTCATCCGAACAGACATATGTACATACAAAGTTTCATTTTGATTCGACAAAATTAAAAGTAGGTTAAAATTTTCTTCCAAGATTTGATTACATTGTTTGTTAGTTAGTTACAAGTGAAGCTAATATAAGCGTGTTCAAAGTTATATAAGTACTGTGCCCTAGAGTAGGAAAGGGGTCAGGCTGGGTCAGATTGAGTTGGCCGTGTATCGGACAGCCATGAAGCCGATGGCTATCGATGGCTTCTCCCAATTGTAGGTACACTTTGAGTAATTTCGGTCGTGGTTGTCACTGGAGAAGATTACGCCTTACTTTGTAAAGTTAAGGATTGCAACTTGCTTTTTATAACGATATTTGAAAGTAATCTGGCTTACTGTCCACCTGATTGTAAGCGGTTAAAGCCGTCTATTGACGTCTGCAACATCAGAGACATTGCTAATGCGTTACCTGTACTGAAGTACTCTTTATAAAAGTATTTTTTCAAATTTCTCCCTGTTTTAACAGGACATATAATAGGAAAAGCTTTATTTAGATAGTTATAAACTTACTGCCTAGTTATACTAAGCTAACCTACTTTTTTTATCCATTCTTATGGGCAACATAAATGGTAAATAGTAATTTAACATGTACAACCTAACAATACGAAATCAGTTGCCAAAACACAAACCATAGATAGTGAACAATATTGTAAAATGTATCTCTAAAAGCGGGATTTATTACAATGCAGGCAGGTAACAAAATAACAGCGCATACGAGCTCACGCTAACAGCCTACCGCAATGCGTCTGCAAATTGCATCCGACTGAGGAGGAAATGACGTTTGAGTTGTCGACCAGTGTCTTCGGTCAGGCAAAGTACAGCTCACAAATATATGGTACCTACTTACCCAGGTACTACATAAACACTGTATAAAAAATACAACTTTTTTCACCGAAATGAATTGTAGTTATCAGGAGAAAAGCGATAGATAAATGCGGATTTTTAATAGATTATCTTAAAGTGGTAGAATTTGCGCATCAAAAAACTTTGTTTATTTGTCCCAGATAACACAAAAGTTATCTGGAAGAGAATGTGTAATAAATAATTTTC
Organism: Perizoma flavofasciatum; assembly: GCA_958496245.1. Lineage (NCBI taxonomy): Eukaryota > Metazoa > Arthropoda > Insecta > Lepidoptera > Geometridae > Perizoma > Perizoma flavofasciatum. Next base: position 12,135,974 of record OY292423.1, read on the forward strand.
TATCTATCTACGAGTACATTTGGGTGATTCTGTCATGGGGTATTTTGTTAGGCTTGAATCATTCTGTAGATTGTCAGGTGATTAAAAACTGAATGAAATAGTTAATAGACACCGACAATAGATGAAAGCAGATTTTTAGCATTCCATTCGATTAGTTGGAATATGCAGATACTCGTATAAACGTTTCAAATTTTAATTACCGAAAGGATTAACGCTATGCGGAACCCGTTGGGAACTAGGTACGTACTCTTTATTTATTTATTTATTTATTAACTCTATAATGCACATTTAATTAAAAGTGAACATTAGGCGGACTCTTTGGCACTGAAAATGTATTTTTATTTATTGTTTATTTATCTTGTGATCGAAGCGAGACGTGACATGGATAAAGAAAGAACAAAGCACAGAAAGGACGGGTACCTACACACTAAAAAATAAATAAATAGAGACAATAAATACCTAAGATTTATGTGCTAATCTGCCGTGTGGGCCAAACAGGTCCTGTCTCAGCTTAGTGCTGCTCCGCACAGTAGTTAGAAGCAGCGCTGATTTTCAGACTGGGCCTAGGATAACATACCGCTCCATGTTACAGCTACTCAGAAAGAGAGTTTCGATCCGGGTATGTGCACTAAAGAGACAAACTCAACCTAAATATCTACTCAAATCATTTTTTTCTAGGTCCACCCTAGTACTCAGTAAGCAAAAGTAAATATGTTTGTACCTACCTCACAACATAGGTAAGGTAAATTACATTTCGCTCGATTCGAGGCGAGGAATCAAAACACTTTGCTTGGCTGTCGAGATAAAAGTGCCTGGAAATTTATGGGAAGGTAAAGCTAGGTAATAAGCTCCCGAAAACGCAATAAAAATGTCGCCGTTGAACCATTTTCTTAGCTTTCCGAGACGGTGGGATGGATTGAAATTAAATATTTTCAATTACTGATAAATATCGCCGCTGTCTTCACCCAGATCTAGGGGGGACTACCCTGGTTCTCATCTCGCGGCTACTCTGGTTATGTCTTTTATTTATTTCGATACTTCGCGAGTTCTTTGTCGAAAGTAATGACAATATTTTCGCGCATGTTTGAAAAAAGTATATTACTTACTTATCTACCTTTCACCATAAGCTGAAATAAATGCACTGCTGAGCATAAATTAAGCCTCCTGCAAACTTCCCGCTTTCGTAATAGTAGCATCATCAGTCAATCAGTCAATACCTAAGTTTTTATTAATTACATTCTTCTATTAAAAATGTTTCTTTATTATGAGAATGATCAGCCACGACCATTGTCTTGAGCCCAGAATAAGTCTCGCCGTCAGAATTTCCTACTCTTTTATCAGGAACATTTTTATGGGTGAAATTTTCAACGGAATTCTAATTAAATTTCTTGGAGAGGGCGACGTTATGAGTACCCGACATGCCTTTTGTGTGCGGACATGGTCATGAAATAATGCGGCTTTAAATCATTCGCAAGTTTGTAGCGTTATGCTATGTATGCAGCAACGCTAGGTACTCCTGTACCTAAATATGTTTTTCGTAGACGTGGTATACGATTTTTATCTAAGTCTATGAGCGAGACTCACTTAGGTGTCAAGGATAAGTGGCACGTGTATTTCGTCATGTCACCGGTTATTTCTTAGTCACCCTGCGCTAGGTCAGCATGGTATGTACCTACCGTATTACTATGGTACCTTTTCGACAGATTAATTTCACTAAAACTTGAAAAAGGGACAGTTTTTGACTCAGACTCACATTTTTCAGGTTGTGGTGGAAGAATTGATGTCAGTTTGCAGAAGCATATTTTTATAAACACCAGCGTGGACAGATGTCTCACATTTAAAAAGGCACCTTATATCCTTAAGGTCCTAGTAGGTAGGTAGATGGGAACGAGACTGATGGCTCTCATTTTACCAGGCCTTGAAAATGGGAAAGTTTAGGCTGAAGAGTGTCCTCTTTTAAATTTATTAATGTACTATATGCCTATCCTAATGAGTCGTTCCCCATTGTCATTTCGGTAGTGTAATCAAGGGTAGCTATTCAAGTACCTAGATCTTCATTCAAATGTTCTACTTGTAGTAGAAAATAGAAAACATCACTTGAACGTTACAAAACAACGTTACAAAATGCAAACAAAGACGATCCATGACATCATTAGATGCACATAACTTTTCATATTTTTCGCACTGGCACCCTCATCAGCTCTAATGCACTGGAAACAGAGACATAGTAGAGCATTCACGACTAAGTATCAAAGTTTCAACAATTTTGTACATCTTTGAAAAGAGAACTCGGTAAATTTCAAAGCATCTAGGAAAATAAACATACGGATGAATAAGTTTTATTCACCCGTATGTTTATTTCCCTAGATGCTAAGTAGGTACTCAGATAAGTTTATAAGTACATACAAAATGTCACGCTTGTTTATTGGAAGGGTAGGCAGAGACGAAGGATTTCCACTTGCTAAGATTCTGGCATATCTGTTTAACTTCATTCATCCCCATTACATATCGTCATAGAAGCTCGTCGGTTAAGCTAGTCGGTGCAGGTGGCGCAGTGGGTGAAGGCCCGCCTGAGATGCAGAAGGTTGCGGGTTTAATTCCCGCCGTGGGACTGTTTGTGTTATCTGCAAATATTTGTCTCAGGTCTGGATGTTTTCTATGTATAATATTTATGTATTTACAAAAATAAATGTATATATGTATATTGATCATGTAGTTCCCATCACATAAGCTCTGCATACTTTGTGGCTAATAATGCTGTGTGAAATATAATAATGTCCAGCATTATTATATTTGTTATGATTTAATATGACAGGACAGATATGGAACACTGTATTTTAAATACATTGTCCTGGAAGGCAGTTACAACGGAGATAAAAGTGGTGATTACCCCCGACCTTTCCACAGCCACCGATGACAGTATACCTATCTAGGTAGGTACTAAAGTTTTATCGACAGTAAAAATAATGTGCGGCCAACTGAATCGATATACTTTAGGTATCTATCTACCTACAATTTGATGTGGCTAGTCTTCCAACTGACCTGTTTAGTTGACCTTGTAGGAGTCCTAAACGGTAGCCAGCTAGATTACATACTTTAACGGCATAAAAGTGTGTACTAAAGAAAACTTAGATAACCTAGGTGGGGTAGGTAAATAAGTAGGTGGTAGTTACTTAATTTAAGGTAAGGAGGTAGGTCCTACTTACTGAGTAGGCAGGTAGGTACACCAGTTCTCCTTGATTCGAGTGAAACAGTTTAAAAGGAAACCCTTCCCTTTTATTTACCACCGCTACACCCAAACCCAGAAAAAACATCTGCAAAAGATGCAAATATTTGTCCCGCAGCTGTTGAACAATCCTTCGATCATTCTTCGCTACAGTCAGAATAAACCTTGTGTTGAGACACTTCGTTTCTGCGCCACCAAGGTCGTCAAAAACTTATGTTAAAAACTTTTGAAAAGTCGGTAGGTAAGTAGGGGTTATCGATTAATTAACCAATCATTCGATAACAGTGCGTTTTAAGTAGGTTACCTAAACTTACCTTACCTAGGTAGCAACAATGGTAGGTACTAACGGGGAGGGGAGAGTCTACAAAGAAATGGAATTGAATTAGGCAGTAGACTGACGACATCGCTCCTTCACCAAATCAAATTTTGCGAGGGAACATTTTATTTGCTTACTGGGACCGAAGGAAATTACCTACGTGAAGGTTGAGTTGCAGGTACCTAGATTGAACCTCTTTTTTGCCTATAGCATATTACTACATAGTTATTACATCTACCTACCTAAATATAATTTTTTATTACTTTTTAATGGCTTTCATGTCACTGTTATCGCCACTTTACCTACCTAATTTACTACCTAGTACTAATCTGTGCTAATGGTAAAGGAGAATGCATATAAATATGTACTCTGTGAGTGTAAAGCGTCATCAATCGAATGACTGCTAGCGCCTTTTTTTTATTTTGCAATGACTCAACATAGATCATAAAACATTTCTTGGTTTAGTACCTATATTTTCAATATATACATACAGATTATGGAACAATAATTTAGATTTTCCTAAATGAGCACCACATCCTTAGTAGGCTGTGAAGTACATCAATCAATAGGCACATAATGACAAGAGTTGTTCAAAAAATTTGTTCCCCTGCAGGAAATCTCTGGGAGAAATAATATTTTTGTCAGAAGGCAAACAAAAGGAAAAAGCCAACCAACCAACGGAAAAAACTCCATATTTATACAAGTGCCAACCATAAACTTAAAATTACACAAATACATACTTGATGTACAATTTAAACATACCTACCTATTTCAGTAAATTCAAGTAATTTTGTAAAGATTTTTTTTTTATATGAACTGTGAGCTTTCATGTATCCACTACATGCAGTAGCCATGCGCGAAATGTGTCAGTGAAAAGAAAAGAAAAGAATGAAGTATATCTTTTGGCTAAGTGACCTACTTCATTGATTTAGTTCAGTAGTTCATTTACTTCAGGTATACCGTTTAGTTCTTAGAGAATTATGAATGGATGAACGAAATGAAGAAATGAGTTGCTTTCTTAGTGCTATGAACTATGAAAAGTTTTTATTTTTATATCTCGATTTTGCTTCATAGGTACTTTACAGGCTTAGGACTGTCAACCAGGGGCAAACATTTTACTATAAAATAGGTATATAGGTAGGTAAATATATGTTTTTTTTTTTATAATAATAATAAATACGTATTTAAAAATTGAGATAATTTTGTACAATTTACTTTTGTTAATTAAACTGATTAAAATTTCAAAGTTATTAATAAAACGACTTAACTTATTTTTTATTTACATATAAAACTGCCCCATAACATGCGCAACACGACGCACTAATAATCACAAATAACTTACTAAATTCAAACAATGCAAAATAGGTACTTTCTTACTCAAACAAAATATTAATAATCAAAAAACCAAACAAAGGTAAACAATCTACTTTAGCAAGAATCAAAGAACTTTATCTCAACGACGTAAGGGTTTGTTTTAATTGCAAGTTCTTAGATAGAGATAACATATCAGCTATCACTCTTTACTCTCGCTTCTATTGTTGAAAAAATTGTGCAAAATAAAATAGTCTTTGTGTACACGCCATATCACCGTTTTTTCTATCTTCGTCGAGCGTGATGCTAAACGAAGCATTGAAGTAAAATCATTAAAGTAAAAAGACACGTGAACTAAATGAACTAGAGACACATTAGATTGAGTAGTGAACTAAATGACAAGACAATCTTTCGTATGAAGTACTTCATTTAGTTCATTCGTTCGCGAACTACCCATGGCTTAATGTTTCAGCAGCCCTTAATGTTTCAGCGCCCCCTAGTGGCTTGTAGCGATAAAACCTATATTGTGGCGATAGAACCATCCTTCCTGTCATACAAATCTCATTTCAATAAGGATAAGTTATTTCGCTTTTTCTTTAGAAATAAAGTGGCAAACTAGCATACGGTCATCTGTTGGTAAGCGATTTACGTAACCTATATTCCCAGTTCAAGCAAACTACAAGCTCCCGCCAGCCAGGATTTACCAAAATCAAAACCTTAGAGGTTCAATCCTACTTTGAAATGGATGCCGAATCTGCTTTCGTAAATTAATTTCAATTCAATTCAACTTTTATTTATGGCTTCTGTGGTAAGAGTTGCCACAATTTTGCCAATGTCGTGTCGACAAGATTTAAAAAAATAAGGCGATGGAGAGGAGTTTACAGAAATTTGACCGGTCTAAATAGAGGGAGACTCGAACAGTTTTTTTAAACTATAAGTTGATTTATATAAACCTGTAAAGGACAACACAAATACAGAGACAAAACACACGAAATGTACATTTAACATTATGAAAGGCACATAGAGATGTACATCAGCATAGTTATCATAATTTTATTTTATTACAAGTTAAAAATTTACATAATAATACTATAAAAGGGGAGAAGACAAGGGATAGTATAAATTTGGAAGAGAGAGGACGAGGGATTTCTGGAGGGGTGACATCATGCAAAGATAGCCGTAGCTTAGGACAAGAGAAAAAAAGGTGATCAACATTTCCTTCATCTAATCCACATTCACACAAGGAGTGATCCCTGACCCTTATTTTGGCTAGAAAAACTGGTGTGCAAGCATGACCCAATCGAAGACGACAGATAGTAGACGTGATTATTTTGTCAGCTTTACGGAACTTAAAGAACCAGGGTTTTGATGGAATTTCGGGTTGAATTTCACCATAGTGTTTACCTTTCAGAGATTTGGAAGTAATCCACATACGGGACCAGGAAATAGACAAATGAGAACTAGGTACTAAACAAAGGTCGTGGGAATATATGTGGAAGTATTCGTGGGAGCCCGTTTGAGCAGCATGTTTTGCGCAGGAGTCCAATGTTTCATTGCCAGGAATGCCAGAATGACCAGGGATCCATGCTAAGACAATATTAATTCCGATGGCATGGCAACTATACAGAGCTTCACGAATACTAAGAATTATGGGAAATCTGGATTTGGATCGAAAAGGGTTAGAAAGTATAGCCTGGAGGGAGCTTTTAGAGTCAGTGAATACTATGGAATTATTAAGGTTATGGGATTTAATAAAAAGAATACTCTCTAAAAGAGCTACAGATTCTGCTGTAAACACAGAAGAAATTGATGGACATTTAAAGCTTAATATAATTTTAGACGAAGGAATCCAAACAGCAGCACCAACAGGGCTGGAGTCATGTAATTTTGAGGCATCAGTAAATATAGCAAGCCAGCCATTAAATTTAGTAGCCATTTGCTCATTAAATGAATCGCGAGCACCCAGCGAACCTTTAGCTATTCCAAAATCCAGTAAAATATTTGGTTGATACACTAGGGCTTCGTATGTAGTTGAAAATAGTGGATTTATTCGACTCTGAATGACAGGATGAGGCAGGCGAGAGTATTTTATGAAACTACGAATTAAACATGGGATTTTATCTTGAATGTTATCGATGAAAGGTTCAATTAAATTTAAAAGCTCATTTAGTTTTTGCAAAAGAGGATGGTGAGAATATTGTACTAGTTTGAAAAAGTATCGATCTGCAAGGTACTGTCTTCTCAGAGAAAGAGGGGGATCAACACATTCCACTTGCATTGCATTTATAGGTTCTTCATTGCTCCAAGTATTATTCTCAGACATCTTGACTGTACCTTGTCTAATTTTTCCAATGCCATTTTGGTACATGGGTCTAAAAGAAAGGACCCATAGTCCATATGACTACGAACAATGGCATTATATAATAGTTTTTGGCAATACGGATGGGAACCCCACCATACGCCAGATAATGAACGAAGGATATTAATATTTTTTTCCACATTTCTCTGAAATATAGCTGAAGTGAGGAACTCCTGTCATTCTCGAATCTAATATTACACCTAAAAATTTTGCACTGTTAACCTGTTGAATCGGCTCTTCTCCAACGTACACGTTAACAGACGGGATAATTCTTTTTCTAGAAAACACCACACACCTACTTTTAGAGACTGAAAGGGATAATCCATGGTCATTCAACCATTCATTTAGGAGTCGAAGAGCTGTATTCAGGTCGTCCCGAGTATTTTCGATGGAGTTTGATCGAACAAACAATGCAAGATCATCGGCGTATTGGAGGACCTGACATATAGGGGAGATAGATAATTCCAAATCGTGAGTATACAAGCTATAAAGTAAAGGGCTGAGGACTGAACCTTGGGGTAAACCTTTTCAAACACAACGTGCAGGTAAAAAGGTCCCATGAGTTTTAATCAAAATTTTCCTTTCCATAAGCAGGTTACAAGCAAATCGAACAAGCCTTTCAGGGATACTCAGCTGTTGAAGCTTCTTCCTGAGCAATGAAAGCAGGACGTTGTCATAAGCAGCTGCAACATCCAGGAAAACAGCAACTAAAGATTCTTTTTTGGCAAATGCAATTCGTATGTCTGTAGTTATTAAGCTTAAACTATCGAGAGTGCTCATACCTTTCCTGAATCCATATTGGGATTTTGCTAAAATACCTTTATTTTCAACAAACCATTCAAGTCTAAACTTTAACATATGTAAATTAATTTCATAAGTAACCTACCTATCGATACTGACTGTTTTCAATGTCAACGTCAAAATACAGTTACTGTTATTTTAAATTTTTAAATTGAAAAGATAATTCCAAAATGTCAATTTCACGTAACTATCATTCAATCTTATTTTTTCTTTTGTCAATGTCAAAAAAAAACGACGTCAGTCAACCTACTGTCAAATCAAACAGACAAGACAAAACAATACGTCTCGTAGCGTAGTCGTAATAAACTAGTTTGGAATATTTTTCAGGGTGTTTCTTTCGCAAATAGATAGACAGAATGGCTGCCACCATACCATTGATGTACGCTCAAGATGACTGTGAGCTTGGTGGAAAAGAATCAATCGAGGTAAGAGAAATAAGTAGAAAATAATGGTTGGTGATTTCGTCATAGGTGGCCTTGGGTTTTCAATCGACATTGTCTTCAAACAGCTGGTAAATGTTTTTGACTTTCATATTAGGCTTTACTTCGCGCTTACAAACTCAATCATACCCCTATTAGTTCAGTTTATAATGGCCTTTAGTTATACACCTTCAACTCATTAAAATCATGTGCTAAACATCAGTGACAACTCGAATTTCCTATCATTGATAAGAATTTTACTGTAAATAAGTGTTATCTTGAGATTACTTTTAAACATGTGTATATTGAAAGGGTTTTATTGCTGTGGCAGCTTTCTTTGTTAGATACCTTCTGTGATATCTGATCATTCTCTGTTTCAGGATGACTTTGCATACCGCAATAATGTGATGAATGCAGAGAAGGCGATCCGTCTCGCCTTCATCCGTAAAGTCTATGGCCTGCTGACAGTGCAACTGCTAACAACTGTGGCAATTGCTGCAGTACTGACCCTGATCGAACCTGTGCAAGGGTTCATTCATAAAAAGTAAGTTTGGTTAAATGTAGGCACCGGAGACATGAACTAGTTTTTATTATAGGATTAGAATACACTGTACATATCACTTTTACCTGTCCATCTATAATTACAAACTTGTGGGAAAAAAAACCTAAGGGGCTTTCTCGTAAAGATTTATAAGCTGTTGAATAACTATACTGCTTAACTCTGATTTCACACTTGAGAATACTTAAGACACAGAGTAGAATACTTGATTTTGTTAAAAATAATTTTTGGTATTGTTTTCAGTGACTGGCTGGTGTTTATAGCGTTCATTTTGAGTATGGTGACGCTATTGGCTCTCATCGCAAAGCGTAAGGACTCCCCCGCAAACCTTTACCTGCTAGCAGCTTTTGTAAGTGCCTTTCCTTTCCTTGACTCTTAAGTTTAGGTATATTCTGATGTGCCTTGGTCATGTTAGGTTTTGTAATTTGTTTAATCATTTTCCTGTAGAGTAAAGCAGCAAAGTACCTATTAAATAACCTGTGTCGAGGTCAAAACTGTCACCTTACTTGATCACTGAGCATTTATATTTTTTTGAAACTTCTTTTCGATGATGTCAATTCCATAGTGCTGTTTTGCTCTGTATACACATTTTTGTTAACCAGCCGGTAATTTATCTGGTAGAGATGTTGGTATAGGGATGTTATGCACATAGTTGAAATTATTAATGTGATCCAAAATAGCTGAGCTATGAGACCTAACTTCAAATCAATTATCAATGTTTGTAGTGTCTTCTGAATGAATTTGATCTTAGAACCTCTGACCAGAAAGTGTTCATTTTAAAATATATATTTGTTAAATATGACCACCTCCATGACACAGTGGGCGAATCTCTGCCTCAGACGCAGAAGCTCGCGGGTTCGATTCCTGCCACAGGACAAATGTTTGTATGATCTGCAAATATTTGTCTCGGGTCTGGGTGTTTTTCTATGTATAATCCTACTAATATTATAAACGCGAAAGTTTGTGAGGATCGATGTTTGTTACTCTTTCACGTAAAAACCACTGAACAGATTTTGATGAAACTTTACAGTAATATAGCTTATACATCAGAATAACACATAGGTTCCTTGTTATCCGGGTACCACGCGGGCGAAGCCGTGGGCAGAAGCTAGGATGTATGTATTTACAAAAAAATATATATAAGTAGTATATCAGTCATGTATTTCCCATACTACAAGCTCTGCTTAGTTTGGGGCTAGATGATGATGGGTAAAAAATGTCCAGCATTACTTATTATTATTATTTATTTATTTCATTTTCGGTTTCAAATTAAATTGCATTAATATGGCGATACACTCGTTCTTTGTAACTCATACGTTTTGAGAAATGGGTCCCTCGCTTTATATCCGGAGTGTTTTAAGGAAAGAGGTAATGTTCAATTCTGTGTTTTCAGACGGCAGTCCAAGCTTACACAATAGGCGTGGTGGTATCCTACTACAACACTGTGATTGTCCTACAAGCTTTAGCCCTAACTTTCGCAGTTGTATTCTCCCTCACTCTGTTCACTTTCAACACCAAGCGCGACTTCTCCTTTGTGGGATATGGGTAAGTGGCATGCTCATATATCTCCAAAATGACGTTGGAGAACGTAACTAGGGCGATTCGTCTTTACAGTTACTTAAAACATGAATGGAATGTTCAGGAGCTTTCTACAATTTTTTCATTGAAGTTAGATTGTTTTGTCAGGGTCGAAGTGATCTATGCTTTGATTAACCTTTAATTATATATTGGTGTTTTATTTATAGTAAGCAATTGGGCTAAACCAACTACCAATACACATTGATGTTTTGAAATAATCCAAATTTTAGTACATATCCAAAAAAACAATAGAATTTAGGCTCTGCGAAGTTTTGAGTAAACTGAAACGGTCTCATTACGAAACGTGGTCTAAACTCGAGTTGAACTCAAGTTCTGTCAGATCCACTAAACCATGGTTTAAATATACCTTATCGAAAAAAAAGTATTATTGCAAAGCCAACACGGTCGACAATTTAAAAATAAAATAAAACCGCGCGATGACCGTTTAATTTAAAAAACACTTCTAAACCAAAATAAAAAAGAAAAACATAATTTTGATTGGCTACCAAAAAAAGTAGGTCCTCAAAAAGAGGTTGAGTTATGATAGAAATAAACTAGGTGACCGCCTGGTTTATCTTTTAGCAGTTATTTGTAGTCAAACCTCTTTTTGAAATGTCACATAGACTGTCGGCTATGATACTATAGCATTCAATTAAAATTGAATGCTATATACTATATATCATAGCATTCAATTTTTATTAGCCTTGTTTCCTTTGCACAACAATGTCTTGAAAATCAGGAATCAAAGGTCTAAAAGATAAACCACCGATTTAAACCACCTTTCGTAATGAGACCCAAAGTGTCGCTCGATCAAACGAATAGGTAAATAAGTGTGTGTTTGCACGCCTCCTAAGGTACTAGCAGGTACCAGTCTCGTTTGGAGAAAGGTTGGTGGCTTAATACTCTCCGAAGCCCGATAACGTGTGTTCAGTATTTTAACTCGAAATGTATCTCCTTCCAGCCTCGTAGCCGGCCTCAGCGTCCTCATAGTTGGCGGCATCCTTCAAATCTTCATCCAATCGTCCGCCTTCGAGGTCGCCCTTTCTTTCACTGGCGCAATTTTCTTCAGTTTCTTCCTAATCTTCGACACGCAGCAAATGATGACAGTACTCTCCCCTGAAGAGTATATTCTGGCTACAATCAACTTGTATATGGATATCCTGAACCTGTTTTTGTATATCCTACGTATTTTGAACGAGCTGAACAGGAATTAGGTAGTGTTGTGGTTTAGTAGTTGATAAATATAGAAAGCTAGCGCAGGTTACGCTGCATTCCGAAGATAAACTAAAGTCAGGCTTAACATTTTTAATTGATGTGATTATCTATTATTTTTTTCTGGTTCATGTAAGTGGACTTTCATGCTGGATGCAATTTTACGGAAGCATATGCATATTTTAGGCAAGTGACACATCTTCATACTCCAGTTGGGTAAATTTGAGACTTAAATATTAGATGTAAGAGGTCCCGCGAAAATAGGCGCTAGCTTTTTTTTAGTGCACATACTTTTGGCACAGTATTCCGTTCTGAACGGTGTGATAAATTATTTTATTTTATGCTACTTTTCATTGGACATCATTGCCTATTTCTTAAAGATACAAGCTATGAAAACTTTATTTCTGAAAGGAAAGTAAAGATTGCATATCCTTACGAGTCTGTTAGATTGTAACTTTTTGAGAAATAGGTTTCTAGGTGTTTATTTTGCACAATAAATTATATGAAAGTGAAAAGTACGCACGATCGTATTTAATTTTTCAAAAAGTATTAGGCCTTGTTTGAAAGTCGTTGCTAGTTTAAATCAAACGCTTGCACATTCATATACCTAAGCATTGTGTATTTTATCCTAGTTTTGAGCGAAAGTAGCTAAGGCTGTGAAAGTCGAATTTGTGCAGAAATTGCTATATCTTTTTCTAATAATTCTGATTCGTTTTGTTTGTGTAGACTTGGTATTATTTTTATGGGAAAACGTATAATTTCTTGTAAACTTGTATATAATTTTCCTCGGAATTTTTAAAATTATTATTTGGTGTAGTTTATTAGTACAAAACATTCCAGCACCAATAACACTTATTGTTAAATAGTATTATTAAACTTCATAAAACTATATTTGGTGTTACTCGTTAAATCTCACTGGTAACACCTAGAAATATTATCATAGAATTCCGTTATTTATTAAAACATGTTATAGACCAGCTTCTGTTTTTATCTGCTTCTGTGTGTCAGTTATAACGAATCCTACTCATTATAAAATTACAGTTGGATGTTAAGATGATTGTTAGTGGTTATTTCCTCTATGGTCTGTTGCCAATTTTAATAATAATCAATAATCTCTGTTTGGTTGTACCGTTTATGATGAAATTCAGAAGTTCTTATAATAACACATCTACCATTTTATCCAGATACCAAGCAGGCGAAGCCGGGGACAGACATAATAGAGGCTAAACTAATTAAAGTATGTATATTATAATTAATGGACAACATCTGAAAGCAGAAACCGTTTTTCAATTGGCTGCATTCTGAATACTTTAACATCGAGATAAATACAAAACAACAAAGTTTAATTGTCAGTTTATTGGTCTTGTCCTTTACTCAGTAAAAACTGGTTGTAGTTTTTTCTGAAAAACAACAGTAGCCTAAACAAATAAGTTTCTACTGAATAGCATTAGTAACTTACATGAAAATCACGATTTTTAAACCACTTAAAAGGTACAGGACATATCTACATAATTATGTATTTACATCACAATAAAATTAGACAAGGCTGTAAGCTAGGTCCACACAACCAAGCAAACCGTTCTATGAGCGATGGAATGTGTATACCCAGCTTTATATCAAACCAGTTATAAAAAAGGTACAGACTTTAAACAACACCTTAAAATCTAGGAACATGAAAAACTTATCGGTACTTACAAATAACACTTACCTAAAATCGTTCTAATAAGTTATATCGTCAATTCATAAATTACTTTAGAGCTCGGTCTGAAGGTTTATTTTTAACCAACTTCAAAAAAAAGAGGAGTACCTCTATTTGTCTGTACATTTAAGTTTTATTAATATAATAGTTGGATTTAGATACCCTAGGATAATATCCAACTTGTTCAATTGATCTATTCCCAGTAGTTCTTTAAAATTTACAGTACTTACAAAAAACTATTGGGACAAGTACCATAACTCGTTAACAGATAAGTTTTTTTTTAATATTGAACTTTGAGCCAATTTAACAGAAATCTTAAATGGTTTTTTTAGCCTTGAAAATACAATCTTTATCGAGTTCTTTTTAGTGGCGCGGCGGAGTATGATCTGCAAAATCATTTTGTCTCAAATCTGGGTATATTGTACCATTGTACTAGTCGTTATAAGATTCCACAGGGGTCAGGGCGTATTCGAACGTTATATGCTTTTGTCACACTCAGAACTATCTGTTTTGATATCACTCTCCATGTCATTGTCTATATCCATTGCATCTTCTTGTTTTTTATCCATAGAATATATGTCTAGTTTTATCTTCATGCTTTCGCTAGAGCTGATTTTAGCTTCCATATTTTGCAACATAGGAAGCACTGTTTCACAGTTTTTTACTTGATTTTGTTCTTTAGTCCATAGGTTAGTATCAATTTGCTCAGAATTAGTTGCTTTAGTTTCATTGTTGATTTTTGAAGCTTGTTGTGTTTCTTCTGTTTTGTTCCCTTTGAGTTCAATGGTATCATTATTTGAGCATGGAATTTCAAAATACGTCAATCCTTGTTGAACCGTTTCTTCCATTTTATCAATAACTTTGGATGACCTTTCATCCGTTTTTTTAATACCTTTTGAGCTATCTTCCGCTATTCTAATTACTTTGGATGTCTTTTTTTCGATTTTATTATTAATTGCACATGTATTTTCTGCTTCTGATAAATTTCCTTTTTTTAGGCCTTCGAGACCGTCAGTTTGATCAATGATGCGTGATGTGTCTGAGGTCATTTTTGCTAGTTCAATGTTGTTTCCTGATTTGTTAGTGCTTTCCAAGTCTACAATTTCTTTATCGGCAACTGTATTTATTGAAATATCTATAGACTCTTGTTTTATAGTATTTTCTTCTGTTTTATTACTAATTTTAGAACCATTGTCTATTAATTTAGATCCCAAAACTTTTTCAACAACACAAGTAATCACTATAGATTCAGGTCGTTGTTGGATACTTTCTTCCAATGTTTTGTTAATTTCTATTCCTACTTCTTTCACGCCTGCATTTGTTTTTTCACTATCAAACTTTTGTGTAGACTCATATTGTTGTTCAATATTTTCTTTTTCATTCCTTTCAGTTTTCAAATCTTTTATGCAGATATTTGTTTTTTCAGTGATATATGAAGTTTCTTTAAAGGACTCTTGTGTACTTTTGATATTGGATAACTGTTCTGGAGCTGAAATCGGATAGCTTAAACTAGGTTGTATGAAGTCTTCAGTAACTGGACTGACAGGTTTATCGGGTGACACTGGTTTCGAGTTCACTATCGGCTTTTCTTTGTCACTAATATAATAAACGGGAACTAACCTGAAAAAAGATTTAATGGATTTATGGACATTGAATACTGTAACATTTTATTGATATTGTTGAAAAATAACAAAAAATACAAGTTCTGATAGGGATTCATTTTAGAAAGATTTGTTATATTTAATATTGCAAGACATTGGGAAAACTTTAAGCATTATTATCTGCGTCCTTTGTGAAAAGTACAATGTTTTTATCGTAGTATTAATTAGTGTCGTAAGTTTACAGACCGCCTGAAGGCCTGCATTGCTTATCCTTGACAGATAAGCGCTCAGATACCGTGCTGAACGTTGCTTAGACAAGTAAATCTACTACACCACAATCAAGTAACGTGTTTCTGCAATAGTCGCCTCAACTTACCTCGTAACTAAACACAACGTTTCTTTTTACAATTATTTGAAAAAATAGCCATATCTTTATATTTCATAACGATATTTTTTGATTTAGATGGCTCTGTGTTCATTTCAGAATGTTCTACATCAACTTGGTGTTTCGGTGATTTTTTTGAATTGTGCATTGTGTAATTTTTAACGCCCAACGTATTCATAAAGCAGCCTTTACAGGTATCGTAATATTCTGTTCCCAATTTTAAATGGTATTTGTTTTTGTACATTCGATTTTTTATACCATTTCCCTTACTCTTTTTTAAACGTTCCTCTGCCGTTCGGATTCTATAATCAACTAGGTTGGCGGTAAATCGATTTCGTTCTTTCAGACTGCCCAAACTCCAGTAATGTTCGAAGAATCTTTTGCGGAACTCTTCAGGAATTCGCTTAGCGCATTTCGCCATACACGGCACCAGTGGCCTCATCTTCCTCGCCGGAACAACTCTTCCTTTCAGTGTGGTCCACGCTTTACCGGAATTTCTTAGTTTTTTCCTTTTTTCCGACTTTTCATTCGGTTGTTTAGGTTCTATTTGTAAGATTTGACTAGAAGGCTCCGAAGAAACTTTAGTGTTTTTGATCGGCACCCCCCGAGGGTTCGCGTTGATTGATGGTTGTGGCAAATCGAAAGATTTTTTAAAACGCTTTCTCTTTTGCGTTCTCGTTTCTATATTAATTTCTGAATAAGGGTTATCTGGTTCTGCTTTTGGAATAAGGATTTCAAAGTCATTGTTAACCGGCTCTTTCTTCGGAATAAGACTTTTATAATCCTCATCAGGTGGTTCTATCTTCGGTTTGGCTTCGACACACGGCATGCGTAAATTTACAACCACCGACATAACGTTATCATTTAAGATACTGTGCAGTATATCATTGTCGTCTCCGCTATCATCTTTTATTACTTTCTGTGACTCTGTCGCCTTATATTTTTCCCCATGTTTCTCTTTCTTGATCAACTGTGTCACTCCGTCCATGATGCTCATTTCTCTTATTCGTGATATGGGAATATGTAAGTCGAATAATTGCAGTGTTTTCGTTCCTCTGTACCGCGCGATTCTGCAATTAAATAATCGCTATTTTTCCACTTGATCCTTGTTTATTAAAGTCATTTGATAAATACACAAGTTAAAATGCTGCATTCTTCTTTTACTATGCTTGTTCGTAAAGCATCCGTTCGAAATAGTCTTTGTCACAGTACAAAGCCCATTTCAGGAACACATACCTCAAACTAGCGACATGTTTGCCGGTTAATTTTAAATCCTCTTCCTACAGGATTGGGAATACAAATATATTTTGCATTAAAGAATTTCCACTAAGGATGCAGATAATGTTGACAAGCTGTTACGAAGATTATTGGTAGCAAACATTCTATTTATAGTATTTATTTATAACATTTATAGCATTTATTACTAGTAGTATAGTATTTATTTTCTGTATGTACAATAAAGAAAATTTAACTATAGCGACACCAAACAGATAACATTTTATGATATGTTATGTCGAGGCTTTTGCCTATTGACATCAGCAACACCTAGGGCATTTCCTGCTCTGTTTACTTAAAAGGGCGGCCAAATTAAAGCCACTAAGATTCTCACCTTCTAACATCATCTAATGTCTTAAGGCGCGGCAGTATGCTGGTCTTCATACACTGCTTGCTCCTGTGTTTGGTCAGAAGGTGGAAAGTCTCAAATTTCTGATCGCAGACGTAGCACGCGAACTTGCTGTGACACGTTTCGTGCACGAATAGGTCCGTGCGCGTCGCGAAATCTGGAATAGAGTGAAACCAATCGTTATAACTATCACGCCTTCTCCAGCGCTCCAGTGTTTGCAATAGGAATGATGCAATTCACGATAGTTTTTGTCAAGTATGTACAAAGGGACTCACCTCTATTGCATGTTTTGCACACGTTTACGCTGTTCACTCGAGATGAGGTGACCGAATCGTATGAATGTAGGGCTATGACGTGGGCCTGAAAAATATGTAAATGAGAGTGAAATGCGCCTGGATTACTTGAGGCTTGGCACTGTTTGGCTGCGTTGCACGGTTACAGCAGGCCAAAAAGCTGTCGGAAAGCGGAATTTCTGCGTCCCCTTGGACAACAGCGCGAACTCGATTGAGAAGGATAGGTAAACCACATTAAGAGATAATATTATATATGTATTTTATTTTATATTTGGATCTGGGTGTTGTGATATACTTGCCGCCACGAGTCGTGAGCACGAAAGAACATTGCGCAATGACATTTTGGTATTTGGCGGTATTAGAGGACCGCCACGGGTGATTGGTCCATGTCAGACGAACGTCATCGACGATTTGCTACGCGCGCGCCTTTCACATTTTTCCATCTATACTAATACCTTAGAGAGGTAAAGTTTGTAAGTTCGTATGTAGGGAGTAATCTCCGAAACTACGCATCCGATTTAAAAAAATCTTTCACCAATATTTAGAATGGAATTTCAGCGTGGACATAGGCTTTTCGTGGAGGCGTGGGCAGTAGCTAGTGTAATAATTTTGCTAGTGTCAAGCGCAATCAAACCTATTCCGTGCTCACCTCTCGTGGCGGCACTATATCATGGTACTCAGTTCCTGGTAACCACGACCGTAGGGTGAGGATTATGTATGCTGCTTCACACGGGTTTTCATGATTTCCGACTTTTCCGAAAAAAAAAAAAAGTTTGGTACGATTTCTTTCGTACCAAAATTATGCTGACATTTACAAACAACTTTACTGTCAAATCTGTCCAGCCGTTCTCAAGTGATGATAAGAAAAATATCATCACTTGATCGATTTTCTAATCAAAGCAACATACATTTAATGAATGAATGAAAATACTTTATTGTACACCTTATGATACAAACAAAATAAACACTAACACATTATGATAAAGGTACAATGGTCTTAAGGTCTTAACGCTTAAAAGCGATCTCAACCTCTGGTGTACCTCTGGGTAGAGAGGATTACATATGATTTTGTTTGTCTCAATCGAAATCTAATCTGTCCAAACTAAACAAACCATGCACAGTTCACTAAAATAAGTATAATTAGACTTATCGGCGATGGTATACCGTTATCGGACATTGAAAAAAAACGCTACGGATTCAACTTATATTCTGACACGTCACCAATAGTTTATTAACTTATTTACATTAGTAATGTATAACTACATACGAGTATTTTCTTTGACTATCTCAGGTCATATTTCAATAAATACCTCAGAGCCGAAGCTGCTCAGCGCTGAGCAATCAGTGTAACTATAACACTATATAAATGATGCATAGGTATTCAACAATCTTTGCATAGGCATGCATAGGCTTATGTACAGCAGCGGACATTGCACATTGATGTTAATGATGATGTCACATTAAGGGGTAACTGATATGTTAATATCTTACAAAAGATCTCAACCAATTTATAATTCGAATTACACTCAAAGGTGCCATTCTTCAAAGCAACTAGGACATAGCGGTGGATTTCCTGAGCAACCTTGGCATACGTAGCTTGTCTTACGACGTATTTTATGTTTATGACAAACTTTACACTGGAAGAAAGAAAAATTCCTCGTCGATCCATCTTTCGATGGAACGCGAACCGGCCAATGGCCACTTGCTGGCGAAGTTACCGGTGGTATGACAGAACGTCGGTTAAAATTTTTCATTTCATTCTTAACAATGAGTTTAGAAAGTGCGCCTTCGTCTAGATTCAGGAGATTGCTTATTAAACTGTCCCGATAATCAACGTATTCTAATCTCTCGTTCGGCTTTACAAAATGCTTGTACAAATAAAACGCATTCCAAGTGGCGACATCTAGCATATTGAAGATAACTTTCTTGTCTCGATGGCTTGCTTTTCGCGGTGACGAGTATTGATTGATCGTTTTATCGGCAATGTCTATGTTGGACAGCAGTTTGTAGTATCGCACAACTTCTCTTGGCTTCATGCGTTTCGTTCCTTGGTAGGCCTTCACTCCTACCAATCCAGGATGATCGAGCGTATTCAACATCGGGAATCTCTTACCCTTCTTATCGCCCCAAAGGCTGACGTAAACTTTATGAGTTTTAAGCCAGGAGTACTCTCCTTTTTTAGTTTTTTCGTACTAGTCAAAAAACTGGGAAGACCCTTCCTGTTGAAGGTCTTCAGAACACCAATCGTGTGTGTTCGTAGATCAAGAAGTTTCTCGGAGAGTTGCACGGAATTATAGAAACCATCCACAAACAATGCATGCCCCTTTTATAAGTATGGGCTCATCAATTCTAAAACCTGTCGCTGCTGGCTATCTTGATCGGAAACATCTTGATTGCTGTAATCAGTCTTCATATTCAATACGTACCCATCAGCGTTGGTCAACACACAAACCTTCCCATTGCCAATTCCCTTCCAGGAGAGTAAGCGTCTTGGAAGTTCTTTGACAGCATTTCGGTAAATGTCTTCAGCTTGTCGATTCCCACAGCGTTCTGTTCTGAGACGCACAAGCAACGTAAAATCGGCTCGTATCTGTGGCTCGACATGACGTAGTTGAAAATAGGGTGGTAATACAACGGATCGCGGAGTGTGAAAAGCTTTTTGCTATCTGGAACTTTAATTTGTCCTTGGAGTAGTGAGAGTTAGAGGAATTTAATCATTTCCTCCACATTTATCTCGCGGATGACTTGATTCGGGTTCTTTGCGTGAGGTCTGTCCTTCATGGATAGCGAGTGCGCGCATGCATCCGAGCAAGCTACTAGATAGCTGATGATGTCAGGCGTGAACATTTGATAGAAGAGACCTTGGACTGTGGCATTCTCGTCGATGTAGATACCAGTGCAATCATCGAAGTTAAAATCGGGGATTTCCGCCACAGTGTCTTTCCATTCGTTTTCGACCTCTTTATGATCACTGATTATGTCAGATATCTGATCTCTGCCAGCGTTGGACTCGTTGTGCTTTTTAGAGAACCTCTAGTATATAATATAGGCTCGGTCGAGCTTTCATTGGAACTGTCTTGGGCTGTCTTGGGAAGTATTTCAACCCACATATCTCGCTTACAAGTGCATGGTTTCCCTTCCAGCGGAACCTGCAAAGATTTGACTGAGGTAAGTCACCAATCAAGACAGAACTTTCAAATGATTATCTGTTCAAACTACATGACAGAGTTTCTACAATACAGGCATGGAATGAAACTGAAAACTTAAAGTAAATTACGTTTTTACGTATCTGATTTGAAAGTTCTGTTGATATGGCAACACACCGTCGTCCATCGAATCTTTGCGAATGACGAATCAAAAGCGCCAGTTGAACCCTGTCACCCGTGTCTAACTGACCCTCGAAATTAAATTAAATTAACACAAAACAGTCGCATATAAAACCCTGACCACACTAGGATTCCGTGTCGTGGTAATCAGCAACTCCGAGGACCATGGTACTAATACACTTGCTTAGTCCCGGAACATATATCTGAAGAGCATGCGAACATTTCATACATACGTATTGTATGTATTCAGAAAAGGAAAAATAAAATATAAATAGTATATCAGCCACATAGTTTCCATGAAACAAGCTCCGCCTACTTTGGAGCAAGATGATGATGTGTGAAAATGTCCAGCATTATTAGTTTAATTTATGCCGCCGGGAATCGAACCTATTGCGTCTCAGCCACCGAAGTCGTCGAGCAATGGCCTCGCACACCACCATCCAATACCCGGAACTGGACACACGTCACGTGTGTAGTAACATTTATAGGTAACATTCAATAAACTAGATATCGGCCTGAACTCTCTTACACCAACTTAAAATGTACCTATCACTCTCTCTTCCGGTAAGGAAGGCCTCGTCTCTAGCCATATTTAAAGCTCGCGTTAAATTTTTATATCTATCACAGAAGTGAAAGTTTCGCTTGATCCTGTTTAGCTGAGCTGCGACTGTTCGTATGTATAAGTACTGTATTTGTATATTATATATCTTAATCGGAAACATCTTTATTGCCGCAATAAGTCTTCATATTCAATAAGTACCCATCAGCGTTGGTAAACATAGGTATATATTACTATGCATTATATTTTGCTGTAGTATGTTTTATGCATAATATTATTCAGGGTAGTTTAAACAAATTATGAAGTACCCCCACGTAAAGGCCACTTCAAAATTCACAGAATCCTCTCCATCCAAAGAATGTCTGGAAGAGATCGCTTATAAGCGATAAGACCGGCCATTGTACCTTTTATCTTAATGTTTTATTGTTTACTAGTTTCTGCCCACGGCTTCGCCCGCGTGGTATCCGGATAAAAAGTATTCTGATATTCTGATGTATAAGCTATATTACTGTAAAGTTACATGAAAATCTGTTCAGTAGTTTTTACGTGAAAGAGTAACAAACATCCATCCTCACAAACTTTCGCGTTTATAATAGTAGTAGGATGTTGTTTATGTCACAAGCTGTACAATAAAGTATTTTCAATCATTAATAGCATAGATAGAGATAACAATAACAAAAGAATGAGATAGCAACAATTTTACTGCTATCAAATTAGTCAGATTTAAGTTTTCCATACAAGTTTAACCATGTTTTCAGAATATGCTGACTATAAGAACGAAACAGAGTAACACATAAACTAATTTGACAACATTAAAATTCTTGCCACCTCTTTCTTACTAACTCATGGCTAACGAGATGACAATCAATTTTGACACTAGTGCCCCATTTGAATGGCCGATCCATCCAAAAAACGAAACGTTAATGGGAAACCAATTTCGTTCATTCGCATTGTCCATCTATGGCCCATCAAGCCTACAAATTAGTGTGATATGATTCATTCTATCCGATGATACCGGCCATGGCTAATGCCATGCCGCAATCTCGATAGCCATGGAAATTAGTATGATCGCCCCGCTGCAGCCCTCTGAAAGAGATAGTATTCGATCTGTACCTACCTTCAGTTCTTTGACGCTGCTGAATGTCTTCATGCACAGCATACAATCGTTGGGCATGCCGGGAACCATCTCATCATCGCTCACTGGCTCTTCTTTAACCTCTGGAACCATGCACTGTCAACATAAAATAAATTGACATTTAATATGATGTAGGTAGCCCAGCCTGCTCAGTGTGAAGACCCTAGACATATTTTATATATATTTTGTCCCCCTCTTTTGTTTGACAAAATAAGCGACAGAAATAGTTTTTGTCTTCTGTTTCGTTGTCTTGGGTGTTCGTGCTAATCGGGCTGGTGGTGTTTGTGGCTAGTGATCTCGGTTTTTAAGTGAACAGATATATTTTTTTAGGAAAACATAAAACCCTACTTCAAATAAGGGGAAGTTGATAAAAATACCAATTTGAAATATCATTGCACCGTTTTTTCAAGGGGAGTTTTTTTATAAAATTTATACGTCACCCCATCCATAAGTATAAATTTTATATAAAAATCTCCCCTCTTTGAAAAAATGCCAGATGATATTCAAGTAAGTATACCCTTCTTATTAAAAAAAATATCATAATATATTACATAATTTATCGAATTGGCGAACCGATTTCGTGGTACGCCTTCAAATCTTTGTTATTAAATGACAGTAATGTTGAAATGTATGAGATTACAATACATTTCAACATTACTACGCTGTTTTTACGTAGTAAAAACAGCGTAGTAATGTTGTGAAAAAGTGGTTCCTTTTATTGCAGTGAACATACATATTCTGTACTCAAAAAGCACCTGAAAGTGCTTTTTGAGTACCATGAGGCGCCCTAGAATATGTATATTAACCCAAAAGTGAGTTTTTTCATATATATTAGTATCTTTTTATTTAAGAAATTGGTGGTAAACATCTAATAAAACAGCTGTTTTACCTGCGTTCAGACAAATAATACTGTTAGGGCTAACACAGCACAAAAACACCTGAATGATGAAAGTGTTCCGTGCTCAGAACACCCAATTACTTTCTAATAAAAATAATGGTAATTCGAGTTTATTGTCAGTAAATTTGTTTCCCATGAGCAGAATTTAAAGGTTTACTAATTTTAGAATTGAATTTTGAATTTTAACGTGGATTTAGACCAAATAGGCGAATGCAAATTTTATCCCCACTATCAAATTCTGTGTAAAAAAACAGGCATTATTTCTTTGAAAAATTAAAGGACAATTAACCGACACTCAAAGATTTAGAAATACACTCTTCTTCCAGCTGCTATAGCAGTTTGTTTGGTCTTAAAACATTTTATTAAAATATAATAATAATGCTGGACATTTTCAAAAGGCACCATCTAGCCCCAAAGTAAGCAGAGCTTATGTTATGGTAACTACATTATGAGTGTACTACAAAATGTTGTATCCCAAATTCTTAGCTTAATTATTGAATCAAGTTATTGAATTGGAAGAGAATAAAAATGAGTTACCTCATCAAGATATTCAGTACCACCATTCACCTTCGGTGTCGCCTCCGCCGGGTTTGGTAACCCACAGGGACCTGTAAAATTAATATAAAATATGCATTATTGTGGTGCTTAAAATACTTCTAAGATAACGCCAGGAGGGTTTAAACAAATACCTGACGCTTAGTTTTCCTTTCACAATAACGCAAATTTGACAACGAAAAACTTGGCAATAACCACGTGACATTTCAACAGCTATAACATTTCCTTGCAATACAACATTTCAACAGACATCGGTAGATAGATAGATAACTCTTTATTGTACAGCACATAATATGTTGCTTACAAATTCAAACAGAGAAAATAACAAGCTAATCGCTTGGTATTTGTCTAGACACCCTGATCATCCTGACCAAATCTGACTGGGCTGTCAACGTAGCAGCATCGGTCCTTAGTATCGGCGGAGAAATCTGCCCCTGCTGGCAAAACACATGAGAAGTAATGAAGGATGGGTGCATATCCATTCTGTCACTTATGGGAACACTGCAGCTGTGCTGGCATTGACGACGCTGAGGATGGGAATACGCTGAGACGCACAAGGCAGCGCAGATTTTGTAAACTATAAGTACGGATCGCCATATGCTAGCACGTATCTGCTCTGCCGTTGTGGCTGCGATTTCGATCGATTACGAAAATGAGTGTGAAATGAATGAGTCGATTACGAAAATAAGTGTGAAACTAATCGAATTATTCATATTAAAACGGGAATTTTCATGTACCGATAGTACATGTCACCGTACTATCGGTGAAGGCACCAAATAAAATTTTGACTCATTCCGAGTTTAGAGAGTTTAGTTTTTGAGCGGCGCTCTCGCTCTCTCTAATCGAAATGACAAAGGAAATTTGTTTGTATAATACAATTCTTCACTGGAGAATGTCACTATTTCAGGTAATCTACCAAAATCTTTTGTGTTTACAAAAGACTATAAATCAATATTCAATGATTAATTTCAAAGATTAACTTGACATTTTCACACACGCCCATCGTCCAAGCCGGCACAAAGTGAACTAAGCTGACTACAGCACCATCTGTCCACTGTCCCGTAGAAACATTCCTACATTACGCTGCGCTTGCGCTCCTTGCGTTTCAGCGTAATGTCCACCCTCACAATGTGGTATTGGCTTAGCGGTCACACCAGTCATTTATAATTGTTAAAATTTCTTAGTTTTCGGTTTGTTGCTCTCATACCCTGAATCCATCTTTCTGCCACAAGCGGCGTGTACCTTACAACCAACAATTTGAAATCTTATGTGTCAATGACGGCTTCAATTACATCAAATAATTTGTTCTCACTTTAAACTTAAAAATGTTAAAACTTATTTATTTATTTGATTATAGACGAGCAGCATTCTCTGATATGTCTGAGTCATACAGAGTTGGAACAAAAGTCCTTGTTTTAAGGTTGGTTCACATTTTTATCACAACCAAACCATCATGCATCGATGAGGGAGAATATGATTAGGAATTTTAATGTTAACCAACTCGACATGGGCCTGTTTCAGGGCATGTTCCCTTGCGCAAACTTCAATCATGCTCTACCAGTCCATATACAAGCTGGTTCATGAAAATGTTTGATGTAGTCTACGAGGGTATGATACAACTGACATCGTCGAAAATAGACGGAAGTTCTTAAAAAAGCAGAATTAAAAAAAAACCATACCATCACCGTTACTTACCATTAACTTCAATCTCAATGGGTGCAGCTGGCGTAATCTCCTCTGGTTCAATTTTGATATCCAGCCGAGGCTCAATGGGCTCATTGGACTCATTCATGTCACATTCATCCTCAGTCACCACTTCCTGGAATAAATATGTTTTACATAATGAACAGCGATTAATTTTACGAGTTAGTATCATGCGATCCTAACTTATAAAATTATTATTATAGCCAACAGACATGTAAATAGTACTGACTAGACATTAGGATTTCTGTGGTTGTAGGTATCACGAGCTACGAGTACCATGGTACCACAACACCCAGAACAAGAACAAATATCTGCAGAACATGCAAATATTTGACATGCATCGAATCTGCATCTTTTGTATCGCACTGGTTACTTGCCCGTGGCGCCAGCTAAGTCTTCAATGGCAATGGGGAACGATTCATTTTATCATACTTACAATATTGTCAATATTTTTTCTTTTTAACGATGCACAATAATTGAAATTAAAATATATGAAATGTACCCAGAAAAAAAGTAGCTGATGAAAAGTAGGTCTTCCCATTAGGTCTTCCCATTGAGGCAAAATTCTTAAGGAATTTTTTAAACAGTTTTTTCATTGATGAGAAGCAGTTTTATTTTAACAGGATAACATAATTTTATTATGGTCTATGTCAACCCTGACAAAATAAATTCTAAATATCAGTGTTCTTTTTTTTATCAGATGTAGTTTTGGAGATTACGCCCAGCATACAAACTTACAAGTTTTACCTCTTTATAATAGTAGAGATATTAGTGTAGATTACCTGTTTGATTTCTATGTTCATTTCGTTCATGGCATTGCTTGCCATGCTCTTATCCACTTGTATGGGTTTGGGCCACAATGGTGCCTCATTGATATTGTCTTTGTGTCGTTTCCTCAGTACTTTATCACTGTCTTGAACGCTCCAAATGAAGTTGATTGCATCCTGCAGCCTGGCACAACACTTTTTGCATATGTTTTTGGAACACAAATCATATACACTGATCTGTAAGGCAAGGTAAATTTTTTAAGGTCAAAGAGCTTACAAGGTGTATATCTTAACATATTTAGTATAGGTACATGTATATTATTTTAATTGAAATTTATAGTTGCAATCATTTATTATCCTTTCCATCCAAAGGTTGTCTGGAAGAATAATAATAGTAATAAGGAAAGGAATACAATACAACAAAGTATTTTCATTCATTCAAAAGATTTTATTTTGTATAAAGCATATTCATTATTTTGAAACTACAAACTTGGCTAGGACCCATAATGGAGGAATTTGACAGTTTATGTTAAAGACATCAAATGAAAGGTCTTTTCACTGGTTTAATCTTTATCACCAACAAAAAAGCTGCTGAAAAAAAAGGTCCTTACATGCAAGAGATCTCGGACAGTATTAATATAACTCTTGCTCCATCCCAAGGTTGTATGGAAGAGATCACTTTTAAGCGATAAAACCACCCATTGTACTTCTAGTTCTATTAAGTTTTTGTTATCTTGTGGTGTAAAATAAAGTATTTTCATTCATTCATTTATGGAATTTGCCCTGGATGGGACTGGATACCAATGGCTCAGGTGTTAGAACACCCTCGTTCCATGGAGGTTATAGAATCAATTTCAAAGATAAAGATAATTTATTTGCTTAGACAAGTGTAAATATTAATATATTATAGTGAGTGTGACACACCATGCTTTACCAATATTGGTGTGAAAACTGAGAAACTGACATGCATATAATTCAGCTTATTTGATATTTTTTTTATATTCATAGTCTTCAGTATAACTTACACTTCATAAGCACAAAAGCGCTTAGTTCATTAATGCCACGATAATATCCAGCTTGCTAAAATCACTCTAAAGTAAGAAGGTAAATCAGGAGTTTCTTTGGTTTATTATGAAGGCATTTTTACTCACCTGTATATTTGTGAGTTTAGCCAAATCCTCAGCTATGGATACCCCCATGCCGGGCCACGGAGGATCCCAAGCACGAAATAAATCAACGCACAAAGAGTCATCGTGGATCTTCGCGAGACAAGCTCTACACTCTTCCATACTGTTTGTTTTCACACGATTTTTGGCAATATCCGTCATTGTGTTCAACACTAAAGCGTACGTTCAAACGAAATTTTGTAAATCGACAAAGTTTATTTGATTTGATTGATCACAAAAATGAAATACAAACACAGATACTATGATGCTAATGCAAATGAATATACCCTACATGAACTAACCATTCATTACGAAAATAATGCAGTCAAAATTCAACAAAATACTTAAGATATTAAAAAGTACTCTGTGGAAGATACTAACCACTAGCGATGGGCGTTTAATAAACGAACTAGTAGAATCAACCGTTTACGTTGAATCTACGCATCGACAGGCTACTGTCACTCATTCAACTAGTTGAACTCGTAGACGGCTAAACTGAGATTCTACGACGTTCATATCGACGGGGAACGCAAAGAGATGATGCGTGAACGTGGACGGTAAGAACAGTCTACGTTCACGCAGTTGAATTAACCGTTTACGTTGAATAAACGTATCGACGGTTCACAACTAGTTGAAATCATAGATGGATAAACTGACGCGAAGAGACGATGCGTTCACGCGTCCATAGACGAGTTTATAATGAAACTGGAAAAGTATGAACGAAAATCGTTCGAAACGAAACCGTTTCGTTTCGTTTACGATAATTACGTCGACGATCCATCGCTACTAACCACTACGTTTAAATACTTTTCTTTGGGCGAGGATATTTTTACACCAGATTTGATTTGGAAGTCCCCTCCTCCTCACCTTAACCCCCTATCATGTGCCGAACTGTCTAAATTATCATTTTAAATATACTGCCACTGTCATAAAAAATATGTTTGATTGTTCGTTTCATAATGCCCTCTTTTGATTGGCTTTTAACACTATAACAGCCAATCAAAGAGCACAAATACTAATAATGTTAGCTTGCAACAAGGCTTCGGCCCCGATTATTTTGGCTATTGTTAGCCAATATCATTCAACCATCGACCTTATGATTAGAGATTTATAGTAGAATACATGGCATTTTTTTTTTTGAAAATTGCTTTAGTTTAAAAGAAATAATTACATCAGAAACACGCTTGACTACATCTTTCGATCTCTCTTAGCCACCACAGATCCAACAAAGCCGCTACTAGTTTCTATTAACCTGCAGGGTCACCCAGCGGCATCTTATCTGAGCCTTCTCATCGTGCATCTCCGACGCACCCAGATCACCGCTACCTCAAATTTCCTCACATCTTCGATCTTTATAACGAGTGTTTAAGTGAACGCAAACGCGCTATCTAGTGTAAGCGTGGTTTATGAATATGTCATTGTTCGTTTCTATTGTTATTGTCAATTGGTTGACAAACGTAATATACACACGTTAGTATGAGAGACACGAAGATACCAGGAGGGAAAGGAATAACTAGCCAACGTATCGCTGCTGCTAGAATACCATGCAAGCTAGGATGGCACCAAAGCGGCATTACCCAAAGACCAGCAATAACTTTCGAAGTTGGGGCTAGATAAGTGAACCCTAAGTCCGATTCTTACCGGCACTTCAAATTGAGTCGAAGTGCAGACGGCCAAACGTAAAATATTGCATTGTCAGTTGTCAAAGTCAAAAACATGTGTTTTTAAATTCATCTTAGTTTGTGAATTCGTGTGGTGCACGTGTGGTATTTTGTTATTAATTAATAATACAGAATAAAAATGGAAGAACAAACGCCAACAGTTAGCTTAATTTCGTGTATGCATTTTGTTCGACGCGGCGTTGCTAAAGCAGTCCCAGAAAAGGTACCGAAAACTTCCTGCAACTCCATGTTTACTTGAGTCTAAGTTTTGCTCTGACAAAGTAAACTTATTTTCAGATCGAACTAACAGAAAAAGAATTAGAAAAGATTATCAAGCAAACTGCTGAAGATTTGCAGTAAGTAAACTTTTATAATATATAATAAGTAGATAATCTGTTTTGGTTGTATTATAAGGAGTGTATTATAGGAGTGTCGCGGCGAACGACTCTTCTAAAAAAGAGATTATGTTATTATTATTAATTCGTCATTTCACCTTTTATTTCTTCGGTTCTAAGGTGCTTTTGAAATGGGCTTTTGCTAATATTTTTGATGGCCTGGCCTATGGATGGTGTTCTATGAAATTCGTTGTTCCTGACACCCTTGCCTTGACACAGGAAAACGCTATGGGGTACAGATAATTATCAGTTAGTGTCATACAACATTTCAGATTAAGATGTTTTGTTATAGCTTTTCACAAAATATTAATCCTCAAAATTGATGTGGTGTTTGAAAATGTACATTATGATGCAATTTTTTTAACAACCGCCATCATAATTGTCAAAACTACCAAATTGTGACTTGTTATTGCTTTCGAAAATGTGTAGCAATTATTTATCATTTTATTTGACAGCTTGACGGAACAAGGTGATGATGAGAGTGATGAGGAAGGTGAAAGCAGTGCAAGTGCACCAAGAGACCCTCCTGCTGATCCCAATGATGAGTTCAACTTCGCCAAGTATGATGAAGAAGAACCAAGTATGGATATAACTATAACCATAGATTAAAAAAACAGTAGAGCGCCCACTTCAGAACAACCTAAAACTGCTGCAAGCAATACTACTGGATTCTTTTGTTTTCTATAATGTGTATTAAGCACAGCACTGTGATATTTATTTATTTAACCATTTCCTTATAGTTACATAACATTGGCATGTCAAAGTATACATAATCATGTTCTTAATCTAGAAATGTCAAAATGTACATAAGTTCTTAATCTAGATTTTTCCACTATCCATGCAAGTCAGAAAATGAACAACTCATGTATTCATTAATATGATAAAAAGGGTGACATTCAAGGAATTCCTTAAATTTCATTTTAAATTGGTTAAGCGGAAACCATGCTATATCTAATGGCAATTTATTGTACATATTGAGCTTTTGACAGATTATACATATCAACCTTTTGCCGGCTGTTGCACATTCGCGACCGCAGACTGCTCCTCTGCCCTCACGAATACTGCTGCCGACTGCAGCTTCATTTCTTAACAAAAGCAAATTTTGTACTGGTTTTTATTTATTTTGCTTTGGTTCATCTAACTGCAAGTGAAAGTGCAGTTGTTGCTTGCAGGTTGCCTTTAAGCTGGTCTTAAGTTCATTGAATTGCATTATTTAAACAACTATTCTGACAAGAGATGATCTGAACAAGGCAATTATCAATGCTATTAATGTGGCTAAATATCTTGTTAATAAATTTAAATTGTAGAATCCTTGACATGAAAAAGAAGAAGAAGAAGTATGACTATCCTGTCATTGTTTTCTCTTTCGATTCCTCAATTAGTTTGTGTGTTATGAGTTGATGGATCATGGTACTAGGGATTCATGCTGACTATTCATCATAATACTGAAACCCCAAGATTTATACCAGCTAGATCTTTTTCTCCTCTCAAAAACTCCCTATCCTTATTTTTTTATAGAGATCAGTAAATAATATTTACTGACTATTATATTCATAATAATACATACATATTTACTAAATACTATTATATTCATAATAATACATACATATTTACTAAATATGTATGTATAATATTATGAATATAATAGTGGGATAATGCAAACTTTGCTTCTGATATTGTGAATAGTGAAATATGTAAAAAAAATATGGTGGGATAACATGATGTTTTCTTTGTTCTAGTCAACCCGATAGGTATTGGCACAGTTGCTACATTACCTAATTTGGGGGAC
Organism: Perizoma flavofasciatum; assembly: GCA_958496245.1. NCBI lineage: Eukaryota > Metazoa > Arthropoda > Insecta > Lepidoptera > Geometridae > Perizoma > Perizoma flavofasciatum. The sequence goes on from OY292423.1 coordinate 12,167,312, forward strand.
CTCAGTGAGAATGTACAGATTAGGGTAAGACTTCAAAATACTAATACTTTCAACAAAATTATATAGTTAACATATTTTAACCCACCCAAAGATGACAACCTTGACCCAGAAATAAATTGTATCTGCGAGTTGAAGCCAGGGTATAAAGAGACTGTCTGGTAGCCCTAACTAAATGCTTCTACTACAAAAAAGTAGTGTTATAAGAAAACCTGCTGGGTCTGCATACTGTTTCCCAAAATCTAAGTGACATACATAATTACATAGAAAGCAAGATTGGCCCGAAAAAAAAACTTCTTTTAATGACTCAATGTTTGTATAGTTTAAACAAATTTTTCAAGCATCAGTCTTATGCAGCTTTTTTGCAACCTATTTTGTAGAGAAAAATAATTGATACTCCATTCTATTCAAATGATTGCAGACAGAAGGAGCGGACAGCGATGAAGAGGATGATATTATAAAGCCTGATGATAATCTGCTTCTAGTAGGCCATGTGGAGAGTGATGCCAGCATACTGGAAGTATACAGTAAGTTATTTTTTAATTAATTTACTGTGCCACATACGACCTCTGTGGCACAGTGGGCGAAGGCTCGCCTGAGACGCAGAAGGTTGCGGGTTCAATTCCTGCCACGGGACAAATGTTTGTATCTGCAAATATTTGTCTCGGGTCTGGATGTTTTCTATGTATAATATGTATTTACAAAAAAAATGTATATAAGTAGTATATCAGTCATGTAGTTCCTAATATTATACAAGCTCTGCTTAGTTTGGGGCTAGATGATGCTGTGTGAAAATGTCCAGCAGTATTTATTATTATTTTATTTATTTCATTAATTAATCAGAAAATGAGTGGAGCTCCTTAAAAGTAAAGTTAATAAAGAGTTAACTGTGTGAATAACAGCAATAATTACCGCTGTTGGTCAAATGTTTACATGTTCTGCAGATATTTGTACCGGGCCTGGGTGTTGTGGTACTACGGAGCCATGTTTTTGCAGTCGCTTGAAAAAATGTGCTTGTTTTTTTCAGTTTACAACAAGGAAGAAGGCTCCTTCTATGTTCACCATGACATTATACTGCCCTGGTTCCCGCTATGCATTGAGTGGCTTAGCCATGATCCCACAGATCCACAGCCAGGTGAGATCATGCGATGACAAATTTCTTGATAATTTACAACCTCTGTTTTATAATGTTCATTAAAAACGGGATATATTCCATATACTTGTTCCTCATATGCCACAGATCTTGGGAGGCATATTATTTTAAGACTAATAAAAGGTAAACGTGATAAAGACCTGTAATAATTTACTATATTTATATCAAAATGAATTGTTCAAAAACATTTTATTATGTCCTATAAAAATACAATTTCAGTTTTTACATAAGAGGAATAACAAAGAATGCTTTTTTACATTTTGCTTTTAAAAAAAACGTGTCTTACGCTCAAACCTTTAAAATCTTGTCTAAATATTGACGACCTCTGTGGCGCAGTGGGCGAAGCCCGCCTGAGACGCAGAAGGTTGCGGGTTCAATTCCTGCCACGGGACAAATGTTTGTATCTGCAAATATTTGTCTCGGGTCTGGGTGTTTTCTATGTATAATATGTATGTATTTACAAAAAAAAAATTATATAAGTAGTATATCAGTCATTTAGTTCCCATAATACAAGCTCTGCTTAGTTTGGGGCTAGATGAAGCTATGTGAAAAATGTCCCAGCATTATTTATTTATTATTTATTTATCTTGAAATAATAGCATTTCCACAGTTATTGATACAGCTACACAGCTAAAATATAATTCCATCTTTCCGCAGGCGTTAACGCCAACGGAAAGTGGTATTTGTCTAGACCCCTAGTTTCATGAAATGGTCCAATCTTGTTTCAGGTAACCTATGTGCCTTGGGCGGTATGGATCCAGTGATTCAAGTGTGGGACCTAGACATTGAAAACTGCTTGGAGCCCGCCTTCAAGCTCGGAAAGAAACCGAATAAAAAGAAAAAAACCAGACGTGTGGGGCATAAAGATGCTGTGCTCGATTTATCGTGGAACAGGAACTTTTCGTGAGTACATTATTTCATTGATTTAACAAGTAATTAACCAACTTCAAAAAAGGAGGAGGGCTTCAAATATAATAATAACGATTATAATTCAATTGTTTTCCTCTTTTTAGTGTCTTTTTGTCGTTAAGGGGTTTTTTTTAAGATTATATAATGGTTTCGTGGTACCCAGGCCAATCACGTTGGCGAATATTGGAGAAATACGTTGAACTAATAAATTCATATTGACGACCTCTGCAGCACAGTGCGGGAAGGACCGCCCAAAACACAAAAGGTTGCGGGTTTGATTCCCGCCGCGGGACAAATTTTTGTCGCGGTTCTGGGTTTTTACTGTTATTTTTTTCTTATCCGTAACATTATAATTGATTTGCAGGCACGTCCTAGCGAGCGGTTCTGCGGACAACACGGTTCTGCTCTGGGATCTCGACCAAGGCACGCCGCACACCAAGCTGGACTACTACCAGGATAAAGTGAGAACTGTTCCGTTGTAACGGATCTGACGGATTTTGTGACTGACGTAAAAAAAGGAAAACTATGCAAAACGAGGTCATGTACCAAATACAATGTCGGGACGTGTCGCAGGCTACCTCCTTCTAGGACCGTCACAGATCTGCGTACTGCGTATTATAACTGAGTAACTGTGATGATAACGAAAAACAAACACACTCACAACTGTAACCTCCATCATGGACATTATCAGATCTCATACTCAATTAGTACGCAGATCCGTAAAGATAACAAGTAGTCACAGACTCTGCCAAACATATTTTGCACGTGCCCACATTTTCCATAGTTTCGAATCTGAAGTCGGGAAGCCGATTAGTCCAACACAGCTTTGTCATTCAGCCGTGTCGTATTGCGTGTTCTATCGCTTGTAAATGGCTTTTGTTCTTAGGATTTGTTTTTCTTAGGATGCCTACCGCACCGCTCGCCATCGACAAAAGATTCATCCTCATACCGTGGCGGTGGGTGGTCGCGTATCGCTTTTAGAGGAACTTCCTCCCTCGTAAACTCGGGTTATGGAATGATCTCCCTGCTGAAGTTTTTCCCCCTCGTAAATTCAGGCTATGGAATGATCTCTGAAGTTTTCCTCCCTCGTAAACTCAGGTTATGGAATGATCTCTGAAGTTTTTCTCCCTCGTAAACTCAGGTTATGGAATGATCTCTCCGCTGAGGTTTTCCCCCTCGTAAACTCAGGTTATGGAATGATCTCTGAAGTTTTTCTCCCTCGTAAACTCAGGTTATGGAATGATCTCTCCGCTGAGGTTTTCCCCCTCGTAAACTCAGGTTATGGAATGATCTCTGAAGTTTTCCTCCCTCGTAAACTCAGGTTATGGAATGATCTCTGAAGTTTTTCTCCCTCGTAAACTCTGGCTATGGAACGATCTCCCTGCTGTGGTTTTCCCCCTCGTAAACTCAGGTTATGGAATGATCTCCCTGCTGAGATTTTCCAAAGTGAATACAGGATGAGGTTCTTCAGAAAGGGCGTTTTCAAATTTTAAAAGTTCGGAAAGCGTATTATGCCTCTGGTGCTGCAAGCGTCTATTTGCTACGGTGACCGCTTACCAACAGGTGGGCTGCATACTTGTTTGGCACCTAGGTGTTATAAAAAAAAAACGTTGTGTCCCTCAGGTGCAATCCGTCCAGTTCCACCCGTTAGAAGCGCAGACCCTGTTGTCGGGTTCGTGCGACGGCAGCGCGCGCGTCACTGACTGCCGCGCGCCGGACGCGCACCGCGCCTGGCCGCTGCCGCCCGAGATAGAGCGCGTGCAGTGGGACCTACAGAACCCGTTCTGTTTCGCTGTAAGTACATACAAAACAAATTATCCCTCCGGTTCCGTCCGTCCATCCTGTTGTCTGTTGAAGCGCAGACCCTCGTTATCTGGCTCGGGTTATATAACCAAATTTAGGCATGAAAGAAGTGCCTGATCAGGGGGGCTAGACAAATACCTCACGCTTACTTTTCCTTGCACGCTAACGCAAATTTGTCAAGGTAAAACTTGGCAGCTGTCACGTGACATTTCCGCAGATAATGTCATTCCCATACAATTCAATCTTTCCGCAGGCGTTAACGTCAACAGAAAGTGGTATTTGTCTAGATCCCCTGATAGGTAAGGGATAGAATATAAATAAAACAAAAAACACAAAATTTCCAACACAAGATTACCACAGAAGGCAACTTCAGACGTGTTTTGTATTGCCGGCGTTCGAACTCGGGCCGATTTATAGCAGCAGCGCCGGTCTATCCACAATCTCAGCGGCCGAGTTGATATTGATAGCACTCTGCTGACTGAAGTCGGCCAAGGTAAATTCTCTGATTAGATGTTAGTTTCTGCAAACATTTGTCTTTGGCGTTTTCTATGTATAATATCTGTGTTTAAAAATATGCATATAAGTAGTATATCAGTCAAGTTCCCATAATACAAGCTCTGCTTAGTTTGGGGTTAGAAAATGTTGTGTGAAAAATGTCCAGCGTTATTTATTTATTTATCGTAATCTCATTCTCGATGACGTCGCAGCGGCAGTAGAACGCTCTTAACGGTCACAATAGGTCAATAAGTCGAGGTCTATCATGTTTTGTAAAGCGACATTTGTTAGAATCTATCTTTTTGCCGTAATCAGATAGTCGAAATGCTTGTGTCCCTATGTATGTACTAAGATCATTTTTCAAAAGCCGATACCGATTAAAATGCAGTAAAAAAACTTTCCAATACATGAATATTTTCAGATGAGCAACAACGAAGGCAAAGTCGCATACGTGGACTGCAGACAAAACGAGCCTCTGTGGACGATAAACGCACACGAGAAAGAAGTTACAGGTAAAATCAATTACAATCTTTACCCGACTGCTCAAAGCGAGGGAGGGTTATTTGAAGAACTGACAATTAGCATTGTGCTGCATCTGTTTTATTTTTAAAGTTGAAATGCCTTATTTGCATGTGATTTCAGCGGCACCCTTCAAACTGCTTAGCAGCTTACCTTCATTATTGCTTAGCAGTTTAACAAATACTGTGGTTCTTTCTTGGTAGAACTCCTGTTGTATTAGATAGATAGTGTTTTATTCGACACATACAATACAGCACAGACAAGTACAAATGAAAAGAAAGACAAACAATTAAAGAAACACAGTAAATACAGAAGAGTAGGTACAATAAGTGGGTGCTAACCAGTGCTAACAAGGGCAGTCTATGCTGCAATGGTGTGTATTAGTCGAAAATAGTAGTATTAATGAATGAATGATATTTATTTACAAGCATATAGGTACATTAGTATTATTAAATAGGTATAAGCTTGCATTTTTTTACAAGAAACATGACTGAGAATACTATCTTGTTTGGCGTAGAAGCTACTGATAAGTGTCATATCTTTCTAGGTTTGTTACTGAGTGAAAAAGTACCTGGACTCATGATCACAACTAGCACAGACGGCAAATTGAAAACTTGGGATTATACAAGGTAAACATAACTAGTGAAGATGGGAAGTTTCAGGTAGAGAAGAATGGGAATAGAAAGTTAATAGGCATAATATATTTTAAGTAGTTACTTAGTCAAGTTCTACATACTGCGCCTCGTCAATTTGAAAATACATGAATTAAATACATAATTTTTAATATTATTCCAATAATATTAAAATAATTTAATTTAAAAAATAAAAAAAATACCCAATCTTACATTCAAATGAAAAAAAAGTGTTGCTGTATGTTTTGGGCATTGCTAAGTCTATCCCCATGGTCATTTTATTCAAAGTCAAAGTCAAAATTCATTTATTCAATAAAATCACAAGGATCAGTTTGAAACGTCGGTTTTTATCTAGTGCCTGTTCCTCTGCGACCAAGCCAGGAAAGAAAGGCAAGAAAACAAGGCTGGTTATTCTTTTAAATGGTCCTTTTACAAAACAATAGGTTCGAGTTGGAGCATTTTCAATCCCAAGAGTTTTTGTCATCTAAATAATCAGATATTTTATAGTATGCCTTTTTATAAAGTTTTTGTTTGATTACGTTTTTAAATTTGTTAATTGACAATTTTTGTATATCTCTTGGGAGTTGGTTATAAAAGCGTACACCATGCTCCATGCACGTGTGTTTTTAGTGTAATTATGGGTATAGGGTGCATCAGGGTAGTAGGACCCAAGACTCGCTGCCGGTGCGGCCTCATAGCGTTTCGCTAGTATGAATTATCGATAATCAGTTAAGTTTCGACCATTTCATTTTTATAACCAAAATATCTCTGGAATCCGTAGACTAAGTCCGAAGTTTTGGTCTACATTTGAACACCTTGGCTCTACTGTTTGTAATCTAAAGTTGCCATTTCCTACCTAGTCTGGCACAAGGTCATGTACAATCAGCGACAAAAATAGATCTACAATTTAAAATATTGCTTGCTCTTTTTTTCGGGATTAACAAATAATAAAATGTAGACCAATACTTCGGACTAAAGTCTACGGATTAGAGAAATATTTTGGTTATAGAAATCGCTCAGAACTGTTAATTTAGTTCTATCGCTGACTGAACCTTTAACCAGCGGCCGCGAAAGTGGGGGCCAAATGCCCTCCCTAAAATCACATAGGTACCCGCCTACCAAGCCAGGGCTGGAGATTGAAGGGGGGGGGCAAAGAAATTTGCCCCCCCTGTCATGGAGTACTTCCGCGGTCCCTGCCTTTAACGCGAGCACATTTATTTGACAGACTAGGCGACAGAAATAGTTTTTGTCTTCTCTTTCGTACACAAAGCGTTGTGTCGAGTGTTAATGGTAAGCGGGGTGTTCCAGCAACCCGCCGGTTCAAGGCAGCGAGCGCGCGGGGCGCGTGGGGCAGGCGCTCTGCGCGGCGCTGTGTCCGGACGCCGCGTACAGCGTCGCCGTCGGGGGCGACAATAAGGAGCACTACATCGAGGTTGTCGATCTCACCATCAGCGAAGATTGTAAGTTACCATTCCTTTTAGCAGACTCTCGTAAGGATATAAATAATTAATTTGCATAAAACATGTTTATATATGATGATACTAGCTTCTTCCCACGGCTTCACCCGCGTGGTACCCGGATAAAAAGTAGCCTATGTGTTATTCTGATGTATAAGCTATATTACTGTAAAGTTTCATCAAAATCCGTTCGGTAGTTTTTGCGTGGAAGAGGAACAAACATTTTCACAAACTTTCGCGTTTATAATAGTAGGACTGTCAGTCAATATGCATATCGACGGCAGAAAGCGGAAATGTCGTATCTCAAAAATTGACCTAAATGACATAACTTTATTGTTAAGCACAAAAAGCCTCGTCAAATGGTCTATGTCTCGTCTTTCTACGATGAAAAAAATTATCATATGCCCTTGATTTTTTCCTAGTTTTTTAACTAAATTAGTAATTAGTTGTTATTTAGGCCAATTTTTGAGATACGACATTTCCGCTTTCTGCCGTCGATATGACGGTCGATTGCTTCATCTATCGATACTATTATTAAAGCTAGCGTTTGTTTTCTGTTGGAACGCCTATCTCTGGAACTAACAGTCGGATTTGAAAAAATAATTTTGCATTTGATAGCCCAATTCATAAGGAAGGCTTATTAACATCACATCAACATTTTCTTATGCGCAGAATTGGTGACATTGCCAATATAGAATATGCGGGTTCTATTCCCGCTGAATCGGATTTTTAGGGACACATTCATGTAAACTGTGAAAACTAGTTTTAATTCAACCTTTTATTTTCAGTTACGAATCGATTTGGTTCTCGACCGCTGGTGTCGATCACGACAGAGTCTAATGAAGCTATGGAGACATAGAAATTATCTAGTAAAAGTTATATCGTTTCATAGTTGTATGAATAAAACATATGTACATTTATTTTATGTTTTCCGCAATCGTTTTATTTTACTTTACATGTTGTAGGTATCCCATGGAATAAACCATTTTGATAAATCAGTAACAGTCTTGTGATAAAATTATAAGTTTTACGGGTCTTTAACGCCATCTTATTTATTTTTTCGACGTTTCGACTGTCGACTGTTTGACGTCGGGAAAATAATAAAATAGGTAAACGCGATAAGGAACCCGTAAAACTTATATTATTTGAACCAATGTTTTACAGCTTATGTCATCCAGTACTGCATACTGTGAGTAGGCAGTGTTTTGATTTTCTTCATAGTTTCGCTGGAGAGTCTCTGAAAAAACATTATTTAAATTCACCAACTAATAACAAAATACCTAACACTTAGCTTATGTGAAATTGAGATAATCATAGACAACTGTTTTGTTATGAAGTGCTTCGTAAATGTTAGGGGTCCTTTAGGTTGTCTTAATCAGGTTTAAACGAATGAAAGGTTATTCAGCCGTTATAATAATGTTCAAATGAGGTTAGGAATTTAGCCATTGGAAATACAGACTTCGCTTTCATTTTGACAACCTCTATGCCGCAGTAGCCGACGGCCCGCCTGAGACGCAGAAGGTTGCGGGTTCGATTCCCGCCGCGGGACACAAGTTTTGGTATGATATTCAAGTCTTAGGTCTAGGTGTTTTCTATGTATAATAAATGTACCGACGTTTTTACAAAAAAAATGTTTATTAGCAGTAAGTATATCAGTCATATAGTTTCATGACAAAAGCTCTGCTTACTTTGGGGCTATATGATGCTGTATGAAAAATATCCAGTATTATTATTATTATTTCATAAAGGTAATTAATCGAATATTTGCTGCCCGTTTCCACCATCACCAGCTAAGAGAGCCATCACCCTGAGTCGATTGCATCAACCCTCATACTTTTTATGTCAGTTATTCGGTACTAGTTTCTGCCCGCGACTTCGCCCGCGTGGTATGTTAATAAAAGCAGCGTATGACCGTCTCCAGGCTTCAAACTTTGTACACCAACTTTTGAGTGAACCGAACCAAGGATTACAATTTTCCATACAAAATTTAAAACTCAATTGCACACCCCAAAGGGTAGTTTTGAAAAAAAAAGTGTTTCATTATTAATTTTAAAGTTTATTTACACCTACTTTTGAGCGAATCAAACCAAGGAATACAATTTTCCATAGAAACTTTACCACCCTGTTTAACCCCCTTAGGGATTGATTTTCGAAAATAGCCTATGTGTTATTCCAAAACTATCTCCATTCCAAATTTCATCAAAACCGGTTTAGTAGTTACGGAGATACGTGGTAACAAACATTCACACACAGACTTTCGCATTTATATTAGTAGGATTCGTTTTGAGATTTATGGTGTCTGGGCTTGTGTCTGCAATAGCACTAAACTGCTTGCAGACACAGATTCTTGTATTTGTCTGTTTAGAAAATAAAACAAATATATTATAACGTGAGATTGTATTTGCTACAAACATCCTAAACTACTTTTTTTATTCCAAAAAAAAAACTTGACTATTCATATTGTAAAAAAGGGAATTTTCACGTACTGCACTATCGGCGAAGGCACCGATAGTGAAGGCAGGTGAGTGGTTGCGACTTTCTCGTTCCGCGTCGCGCCGTGCACTACGCGCTGCTGCACGTTGTACGCGGTTATAAAGGCGCGCGAGTGGAGGGGGCGATTGTGTTCGTAGCGTTTTTGTAACTACTGATGGTAGGGGGTGCTACATCGTCTACGCTACTGCTCAAAATTCGGAATGAGTCGAAACTTAGTCGGTGCCTTCACCGATAGTGCAGTACGTGAAAATTCCCGTTTTTACTATATGAATCCTAAACTACATTAAATATTTCAAAGAGAAACTATAATAATGCACCATGCTATCTGGTAATCTAAACGCATTTAATACTGCATGCTGCTATTAACATGATTCTTTAATTATTGTCTAAACAAATCTGATATAAAAGCTGACTATGTGAAAAAATATAAGACCAAATAGCGGTCCGCGGATCTTTGTTATTTGAACGCACTGGCTCCGTGTCGTTTATACATATATCGTTACGAAGACACATAATAAACAAATTTGTTTCGTAAAAGGATCAAACGATTTTATCGATCGAGGCCTTTGCCTTGCAGTGCCGAAATATTATAATAATTGATCTATTTACATACAAAAAATTGGTCACAGCCAAAATAAATAATTTCAGTAAAAATCTCAAGCGAAAAGTTCCTAATTTTACAGTTTATATTTATTACTTTTCCGTAAAAGTTGAAAGTTCGTTTTTAAGCCCATTTTTTGTATATTTTCATGAGTTTTAATTCCAATACGGAACACAGATAAAAAAAGCCTTACAATATTGGTGTTTGGTGAAATACGTACTGCATTCAATTAAATTAGCTACTGCCAGCCGTAGCTGGCTTATTAAGTAGGTATTATTCGCCAAAACACTCGCTAGCGTAAACATTTTATGAAATTAGACTATGGTATAATGCAGTTTAATATACAGGTCTTTGAAATGTCAAGTCCTAAGAACCTGCCGGAGGTGCAAAACTTAGAAACTTTATGTAACTAGAGTGTAGACATCCGCATAAATTAATATATCTACTCCAAACTCATGAAACGATAATACAGAAAGCTATTATGAAATCCCAATTTCGAGTCAACTATGTAAACTCAAGGTCTAAGTGGGCTGCACTATCCACCACCCAAACTCACAAAAACATGTATAAAAACGTCTAAGACTGTTCTTTGGGAGGTCTAGTCTAGCAGTAATAATTCTGGATTATTTTATTCCAAAAACTATCGTGAACTTGACTATTCATATTGTAAAAACGGGAATTTTCACGTACTGCACTATCGGTGAAGGCACCGACTAAGTTTCGACTCATTCCGAGAGTCTTCATCAGGGTGAGTGGTCGCGACTTTCTCCTTCCGCGTCGCGCCGTGCACTACACGTAGTAGTGTAGGTAGTAAAAATGAAAATTCCCGTTTTTACAATAATTCTGGATTAGTCCATAGTGGCTGGAGAACTTATTTAAAAATTGAAAATATGGTTTATTTACACTGTATTGAATCTATTTCCATCATGACGAGCGAATTAATTAGCAAATGATTATGTATCTGAGGATATGCGTCATGGGTAGTACTCACAAAAAAAACGCTACCGACCAGTGAGTATTTTTTTTTCGGTGACACAACGTCGACAAAAAAAAACAGTGATAATAATCCGAATTTTCAATTTTTAAAAACATCTAAATTCCACCACCCTAACTCCCAAACAGTTCACAACCCCAATGATGTAGTTGAAAGTTTACTCTTTAGCCGGGAACTTGAGGATCGCGTCGTACATAGCCCTGGCCACGTAGCCCACGTTGCTGGGGTTCAGGCCGCATATGTTGATCCGGCCCGACTTCAGCAGGTAGATGTGATACTCCTGCACGAGGTGCTCCGTCTGACGCTGCGTGAGGCCGGTGTACGAGAACAGACCGATCTGTTTCACGATGTGGTCCCAGTTGCCAGGGGTGCCGAGTCTGTTGGAATATATGGTGAGAATAACTATTTTTTTTTCAGGAAAAATACAAAAATCGACTTCGAAAAATGGAGGAGGATACTCAATTCGTCCAGAACTTCCATATAAACCGATTAAGAATGTCTTTTTTATTTAAATTTTTATTAAAATCCAGTTCTGATGATGGAATCTATGAGGAATTGAGGGAACTCTTCAAATTTGGGTGAAAAATGGGTGACGAAATTTCATATTGACTTTTTATAAATTTCCCGTTATTTGATTTTTTCCCGGTTTTTTGACATTTAATGTCTTATAACTTTTTTTGTGTTCATCTGCGATCATTCTTCAGACTATAAGCAGGTTTGATGTAGGGGAAGTGGTCCAGTGATAATTCTACTTTGCTTCAGGTATCATGTCTCGGTTGAGTTCCATGATATGTTGCCTGCAAAGCCGAATTCAAATAACGGGAAGTTGATTAAAAGTACAATATGAAATTTCATCCCTTATTTTATCACCCTTAGGGGGTGGGAATTTATCATAAAAGGTATATGGGACCACACTCGAAGTATATCATACCCATTAAAAAACGGCTTTAAAATCCGTTCACAATCGGCGAAGGTATCGCGTATCATTGAGAACCTCTTTTGGTGATAACTTTTTATTTTTGTTTTTTTACTGATTCCCTCTTTACCGATAATGTGGGAAACAATTAATCAACTTACTTGATAAGCTCGCTCCTCAATGCGTCTCTCATCTGAATAACTCTAGATGACATCAGCTTAATGTGGTCCCTCCTGTAACACATACAACCAATAAATAAGAGTAAAGTTAATGAAAAAGTGTTTAAAATAGTTTTAACCGCCGGAGTTATCTATTCAATAAAGAACAAACAGATAGTTATGCGTATATAAAAAAAAACATATACAAGCAGATTTACGAAAGCAGGTGATAAAACAATTTTTATGTTTTTCAAACGATAAAAATATTTTCAGTCAGGACAAATACAGTATTCTGTCGCTGAAGGGAAGAGATTTAAGTTTCAAACGTCCGTCATACAAGGACGTTGAAACTTGAGGATGAAAGTGGCGCCACTTTCACTTATAAATATGTCGTTCAAATAACGTACCATTCATCAAAAAGCTGCTTGTCGCTGAGCACGGTGGCGACGAGGCGCGCTCCGTGCGCGGGCGGGTTGGAGTACATGCCCCGCACTATCCACGTCAGCTGGGACTTGATGGGCGCCACCAGCTTAGCGTCGTGGAGGACCACGGCCAGGTTACCCACGCGCTCGTCTGTAACCAAACATTACATGATCACCCATGGCTAACGAGATGGCAATCAATTTTGACATTAGTTCCCCATTAGAATGGCCCATCCATTAAATTGCGATTACACTGATTCCCCATCGCTTGATTACCCAGACTAATGGGTAAGGGAATTAATTCAGGCCATGAACCGTCCATGAACGAACTAAACTTGTGATTTTGACAGGTAATCGAATCACGCTGTTGCCATGCCTCCACATTTTTTTTTTTGTTTTTTTGTTTTGTAAGCAATATTTATTCATCTGAAAACTTATAGATACTGATCCCTTGAGAGTAGCTATTGACCTTCATAACTTATAACTTTTTGTTCCTTCCGATAGTATCAACACATCTTTTATGCATGTCCGTTCAACTTCGTCACGAGTATAGCTTGCATTTTAGGTGGAAAATACGGTTTTATGTGCCTCGGTTTACGGTTTAATGTTGATAGAAATAGTTATAATATTTTGTCGCCACCATCTCGATAGCCATGGGAATTAGTTTGATCGCCCCGCAGACCCCTTACACAACAACCACCTTCTGTCGGCGTTAACGCCTACGGAAATATGGAATTTTATGGAAATTACACTAACTGTTGAGATATCAAATGACTGCTACCAAGTTTTAAAAAAATAAATAAAAAAAAACCCTTACAATTCAATCATTCATGTAAATTCTGTTGACGTAAAACAAATAATAATACAGGACATTTTGCACACAGCATCATCTAGCCCCAAACTAAGCAGAGCTTGTATTATGGGAACTACATGACTGATATACTACTTATATACTTTTTTGTAAATACTTACATATTATACATAGAAAACACCCAGACCCGAGACAAACATTTGTCCCGCATTTGAAACTTCTGCGTCTCAGGCAGAGGTCAGAACGAAATGTAATGAAGAATGTATGAGTGTATGTGCATGAGTGTATTGAAATTATTTAAAAAGATAGATAAATACGGCTACAAAGTAAGTAGTAGGTAGGTAAATGTGGAGAGAATCCCCACAGTACTGACTGTAGAGTCCGAAGTTCTTGGCGTAGGACTGCGCGCAGACGAGCTCGAAGCCGCGCTGCACGAAGTAGCGCACCGCCCACGCGTCGCGGTCCAGATCACCGGACGCGAAGCCCTGGTACGCGCTGTCGAAGAACGGGAACAACTTGCGCTCCTGGAACACAAAAACAGATCAAGCTTACATATTATCGGACGCTAGCTTATGCCCACGGCTTCGCCCGCTTGGTTCCCGGTTAAAAAGTCGCCTATGTGTTATTCTGATGTATAATCTATATTACTGTAAAGTTCTATCAAAATCCTTTCAGTAGTTTTTGCTTGAAAGAGTAACAAACATCTATCCTCACAAACTTTCGCGTTTATAATATTAGTAGGACAAGTGTGCTCGCGGAAAAGACTATTATGGGACGCTCTCTTGCAACTTTTAATGACCATTATGAAACTTTTTTTCGGCTTCATACTCTGCTCTATCGACGCTTTAGTGTGGGTTGTTAATATTATTTTGTTACGTCACAAGAAGCGATGGAAAATCAATATTTTCTGACCGCAACTCACCTCCATAACGTCAGCGATCTTCTCCCACTGGTCGCGCGTGGGGTCGATGCCGGTGGGGTTGTGCGCGCACGCGTGCAGTAAGATCACAGCATTTTCGGGAGCGCTCTTCAGGTCCTCGATGAAGCCGTCGAAGTCGATGGCGCAGGTCTTAGGGTTCCAGTAGCGATAGGAACGGGGATTCGTAAAGCCAGAGTTCACGAATACTAGATGGTGGTTTTCTGTTGAGATACATAGAGCATTTTTAGCCGAACGATCTGATAATTCATCCCAACATCGATGGGAACGATCTGATAATTCACCCCGGCATCGATGGCTCGGTAGGCTTGTACCAAGCTGCAATGCAAGAGCAATGCATTGTGGCTTCGATTTCCACTGGACAAGTGTTTGCATGTTCTGCAGATGTTTGTTCACAACACCCAGGTGTTGTACCACGCTACTCGTAGTTCCTGATACCCAGGACACAGGAAATCTTTGTCGGGTCAGAACTATGTATGTAACAGACACATACATTACCATGAATATACGTACACTTTATAGGAAGCCGATATTTTAAGGAGAAATGATAGTTAAATTGTCTAAACCAGTTAACGAAGGTTCCGTCACCGTCAGTCTCCACCACAAGGTCAGCTACCTGTTACCACATTGCATTGTCATCCGAACTTGAGAGGTACCTCAGCTAAATTTCATTTTAACTGGATGATGCATCAGAGATTTGAGGCAAGATTTAAACAAAAAATTAAATAAAAGGTTCTATAAAAATAAATTACCCCATGTTGGTGAAGAATAGTAGAATGTGGTGTACTTCAGGTGCTTGTTTAAAAATTCCGCGCCTATTCTCAAACCACCCGTTCCGGACAGTGTTTGGACGCCAAATGCCTGTAAAAAAACCAAATGATCCTTGTTTTTTTTGTTAAATTAGACCTACTAAACTGGATATATGCAAATGATTAAAATTATCAAGGATTTCAGAGACGTTCTAGAAGTAGGCACAACATGCAAAAGAGGTATGTCTAGGCTCTAGATCAATAACAATTCTAGATTTTAAATATGGATATTCAAAGTTGATCGCCAGCCATTTTTTTTATTTTATTTATTCAGTAAATAAAACAGGAAAGAACAGTTAGGTACCTACGATGGTACCAATTTACACATAGTAGTCACTATACGAGGTCCTTCAAAAAGGACGTTTTTACAATTTAACGCACGTTTGATGCCTCTGTTTAAGCGTCCATAAGCTACGGTAGCCGTTTACCAACACGTGGACCGTAAGCTTATTTGCCACCTTAGTGGAAGAAAATAAATCATATACTTCAGGTCTAGTTCAGTTCCCGGAAACATGTTTACATGGCATGATCATGCAAGATACAGTGTTATGCAGTTTAGGTACACGTAATAAAAATATAAAAACAATGTAAAAGTTATTAAAAGTAGGGGCAAGTAGACGATAGTTTTTTATTATCCACTCATTTACTAAACATATTGTAATAAAATAGTGTCATCAAGTTATTACTTGATGACACTATTTTATTACAATATCGGTCTTGCAGCGAGTTTTCATCATTTCATAAAAATGAGAAATGTTATAGATTAAGACTAAAACCTACGTATACCTAAAGGATGGTACGATAACGAAGGAAAAGTCGGACTTACACGACCGCTTGCAATAGCTGGGTTGTCTTCACCAAGCAGCATGGAAACTGACGCGGCTGCGAACTGCTCCAGACCTGTAAACATGCATGAATTCGTATCGTTCGTGTTTCTGAACGATATTCTTCCAATTAATCAGTTTCCCTAGAGAAACCTTAATAGTTTCAAGGATTGTTTCAAAATGATTGCGTATAATATATGGTTCAAGGCAGTGGGTACTCAACTATCAATAAAATTATTCAACAATGATTGATTCATAGTGCTATGTTATTGACGATCACGTGTTGGTAGGCACTGCGGCTATATTGTTTAGTGTGGCTTCATAATTTATGAATACTATATGTTGATTAACTCGTATTAACACGAGTTAATCAACATATAGTATCCAGCGTCATTTACACTTGAAACTATCTGTTGATTAACTCAACTCATATAACCATTAAGTCTGCATCAACTGTCAAAAAGTAACACAATTACCTAATGTTTCTGTCACGTGATGCACCCACCAATAATTAAATTAACAACACATTCTAGAAATGCCCACTATCTGATGGGCCGATGACATCTATAAAGGTTGCAGAGAGTCCCTGGATGTAGGTGCAGCGATATCTCTAGCCACACGATTGAGATACCTACGTTACATCACACCAACGCGGCAACGCAGAGCGAAGAGCAACAAACTACCACATACAATCCATACAATAAGAAGGCAATGCAATGGTTAAGATCGCGCTTTCTGCACCTTCCGGGAGTTAGAACATATTACCTGTCGGTCCTAGGACCCTAGAACCAACAGTTGTTGCCGGTTGTTTTGAAAATGGAGAACACACCACAACCGTGTTCTCATAATGGTCATGGCCTATCCCGAACAGTGAACTTCTAGTGGCTGTTGATTGATTTTTTAGACATTATTGTTATTGCCGTTAAGAAGTTCTTAGACAGAAAACTTTGGGACTATAAAACAATTGAAAATAGGCACTTATCAACATACTGCTTTATTTATGTAGATAGCTAGAACCTGCGCCAATATGTTAATAACATTTGTTGATCAAAAGTATCTAGATGCCTTCAAACATTCAGTACCTAATATGTACCTACTTTTAGCTATTGATTATTTCGATCTTCCAAAAACAACAAACGCAATATCAGTGGTTATTACAAACACTGACTTGTTGTTTTGTAACTGATAAGCTCTGAGTAAATTCATGCTTATGATTTCAATAACTTGTTTTCCTAGCTGATTTAAATGAGTTTTAATGGTATTTATCAAGAGAGTTAGCAGAATCGTTTAGGATATCTCGAGGTTATAGAGATTTATACAATGGCCTCGATTCTGTAGTACACTAACTAAATTTAAACTGTCGCTCTCTTTTACTGATAGTGCAAGCAAGAAAGAGATAGCTACAAGTTTAGTGCTGTCAAATTAGTCAGATTTAAGTTGTCCATACAAGTTTAGCCGTGATTTCAAAAACGTAAACTGATTTGATAGCAGCACACAGCAGTAAAATTCTTGCCATCTCATGCTTGCGTACACTATCAGTAAAAGAGAGTGAATGTTTAAATTTAGTTTAGTTAGTATACTACAGAATCAAGGCCATTGTGGGCCCTATTGGTACCTGGCAACCCAAACGGTAACTCCTATTTTCTACTCAGAAACAATCACTGAACTTTTTATCTGATATATAATACCATCTACCAGATAACGGAACTGCATATCATAGCATGAATTATACAATTTTATTATTGTTATCAATACCTACAGAATTGAGTGTAATTTAAATGATGAAATTCGAAAATTAATATTATGAAGATAGCATTTAATGATGAAACAGTGTAGTCAATTATCTACCCAGGAACAATCAACAAACTTTCATGTTGCATGTTTGCTTTAAGTGTTTATAAACCTAATGAAACCTTATCAGAAAACAAAATCGCAAATCAAAGCATGAAATAAAAATATATACCTCGTGTGTGTTCATAAGTTTTGAGACGAACTTATTTAATTAATTTAAAAAGAAAGTAATTCATGCAACCTTTTTTAAACTTTTAAAATTTTAAATTTCGAATGTTTTGAATCAGAAAAAATATACATTTGAATATTTGTTTCATTCTCCGTGAAAATGGCGCCAACAAAAGATTTGCGTGCGACTGTAATTTCACTGTTTCAAGCAGGAAAAAAACCAATGCAAGTTTTTAGTGAAATCCAAAGTTTGGGATGTAGTCGGAACTTTGTGTATTATACCATAAAGAGGTACAAGGAGACCGGCTCTTTAGAAGACCGTGGAAGATGTGGCCGCCCGCGGTCTGTAAGGACGCCCGCCAACATCAAAGTAATCAGAGAGCGAATTCGTCGCAACCCTTGCCGGACTCAAAAGAAATTAGCTCTGCAGACCAACATTTCGCGAATATCGGTGAACAGGATACTTAAATATGATCTTAAACTAAAGGCCTACAGTCGAAGGAAAGTGCATTATTTAAACGAGCGTCTTCGTAAATTGCGACTGGAACGATGTCGGAACCTATTGAAGAGACACGATCCAAAAAATATCCTGTTTACCGATGAAAAGATCTTCACGGTGGAAGAAAAGTTTAACCGGCAGAACAATAAGGTTTACGCCAGAAGTTCAAAGGACGTCCAGCCATCTGTACGCAATGTCCAGCGCACTCATCATCCAGCAAGTGTGATGGTTTGGTGGGGTGTTTCCTACGAGGGGGTCACTTCGCTTCATTTTTGCCAGCAAGGCGTCAAGGTGAAGGCACAAAATTACCAAACCGACATATTGGAAGCGGTGGTTAAACCATTAAATGATACGCTATTCGCTGGAAAATACTGGGTTTTCCAACAGGACTCTGCTCCCTCCCATAAAGCTAAGACTACCCAACGTTGGCTGGAGACCAATTTGCCAGGCTTCATTCGGAGCGAAGATTGGCCCTCGTCAAGCCCTGACTTGAATCCTTTGGATTATTCTTTATGGACGGAATTGGAGCTGAGGGCATGCAGAAAGTCTCACCCAAACCTGGATTCTCTCAAGCGAGCCCTTATTAAAGAATCGAAACGGATTCCCATTGAAAATATTCGTGCCGCCATAGATGAATGGCGCACGCGTTTGAAGGCCTGCATTGAATGCAAAGGCGGCCATTTTGAATGATTTATTTTTAAATACAGATCTAGATGTCAGTAGTTTTAATTTTAATATCCAATAAATGAATACTCAACTTAGCTCCAAAAATATTTTAGTTTTACTGTGTCTCAAGACTTATGAACACACGAGGTAGTTATGAATACCTACAGAATTATGACGAATGTCAAATGTTATGTAGATAATTTAATAACCTAGAAGTATTACTTTGTACAAGTGTAGTAATTCCTGTCAATTATGTTGTCTGGTAGAGATCGCTATTTAGCGATAAGACCGCCCATTGTACAACATTGTTAAAGTTGATAGTACTTAACTAAGCTGATATGTTATTTGGTGTACAATAAAGTATTTTCTATCTATCTATCTACATATTTCCTGCATCGAGAATTTGGCATCTAAAGATATCTTTGGCCTATCAAGTGGAGGCCTTTCTTCAATATTGTAAAAGCAGCCTGTAGAAGCTCACTGCTGGAGAAAGTCCTCCACTGAAGAGTGCCTTGACAAATCTTGAGCCACCTCCCACTGACTTTCTACAACTTTAGAGATGTCATCAGTCCATCAGGCAGGTGAGAATACATATACATACATACATACATATATTCACGCCTGTTTCCCGGAGGGGTAGGTAGAGACCAAGGATTTCCACTTGCTACGATCCTGGCACACCTCTTTCGCTTCATTCATCCTCATCACATTCTTCATACAGACTCGGCGGTTTAGTGTACTTCTGACCTGGCCTTTCTCTAAAATGTCTCCAATTTGGTCAGAGTACGTTCGCCGAGGCCTTCCTCTACTAACTATCCCATTCACGCTCGTCTTGTATACTTGTTTTGTTAATCTACTTTTGTCCATCCTTTCTATATGCCCAAACCATCTCAACATACCTTTCTCAACTCTCGTTACTACATCTTCATTCATTCCACACTGCTCTCTTAGCACGCTGTTCCTCACTCTATCACTCAAAGTTACACCACACATACTTCTCAAAGCTCTCATCTCCATTGCATTCACTCGACTTTGATGTTTCTTCTGCCATACCCAACTTTCACTTCCATACATTATTGTTGGCACTAACACTCCTTTATGCACGGCTAGTCGTGCCGTCTCAGACAATTGCCGGCTGCTCATGAAGGAGTGAAGCTCTCATCTCCATTGCATTCACTCTCCTTTCAATATCTTTAAGGTGAGAATATAAAAATAATAATGCTAGACATTTTTTACACAGCATCATCTAGCCCCAAAGTAAGCAGAGCTAGGGGAACTACATGATTGATATGTACATACATATTATACATTTTTGAACACCCAGACCTCAGACAAATATTTGCCCTACGGAAATCTAACCAGAAACCTTCTGCGTCTCACTGCGCCACAGAGGTCTTTGGAGGAGAGGTATATAGAACACATAACACTCTAAATACTTGTACAGAGTTGTAGTGGATGTGTCATAATCATCATTTTATCATCTTTGTCCGACCTTTATATGTAAGTAATTTTATTATCTTTGCATTTTTTTTACTAATTTTCTATGCACATCGAACATGACTGCAAAAAGGTATCCAGTATTCAAACAATTTACAAAGTAGAGCAAATTAAACAGTGGGACAATATACACAATTAGCTTTAATTAACTCATTTAGTTATTTGGTGCAAAATAGTAAGGGACTGGTCCATAGGGAGTGGCAGAGGCACAGGCCTGTAATTAGCAGATGAATCAACTAGTTGTACTTTACAGATCAGTTAGGTAATGCTACATTCTGCCGGTTCATCATTTGTATGGGTGACTGGTAGTGGCTAGGTTTTAACATTCTCAGGATTGGGTTTTTTATATTCCTGAGTGCCCAAAAATTTAGAATTTCTAAAAAAACCGTTTTGATTTTCTTTAAGAATCAGACTTATACATTACTATTGTAGAGAAACCACTAAATGAGTTTGATAATATTTTTTCTCTTATTTTACATTTAGTATTTTATGAATAAAAATCATGAAAAGTTAATGATGCGTGACTATAATTCCCTTGTATAAAGGAACATAAAGTACACATTGTGGTACTTAATTTAAGAACATGTTGTCATTTGTTATGACAGTGATTGATTGATGACTTTGGTTTTGTTTGAAAAATACTTTGGAATGCAATTGCTATCATACTGTTTTTTAGGAAACTGTCTATCTAACACAAAACCCATTAGTTTCATTGTTCCCAAAGGCATTTTCATCAATACTGCATTAATACTGAAAATATTAATTTCTTAAAAATTCCCAGTTGTTAAGTTGTATTTAATTTACTTACAGTGAGCAATAAAGTATTTTTATTCATTCATTCCCAGGTTTTCCAACAAATCCTTCCCAGGTCTAAAATTATTGGTACTGGTACTTTATTGGTACTCAGCTGTAATTATTGGTACTTAGCTGTAATTATTAACACTAGTAGTAGCATTTAGGATAATGCTTGTATGCTCCAGTTGGCATGTTAAAGTGGCCTCCTGTCTGCAATTTGCTAAGCTATGTTGGAGGCTGCCTAAATGCCAAAGCTACAACACCAAAGTAGACAACTAGCTTATGATATTAATTAGACTGCAAGAGACATGTTTAATCAAGGATTATAAAATAATGAATTTACCTAGAACGGGTAAATATTCATGGAGTAGCGTCTCATCAGCTGCCATTTGCTTTTCTGTTTTGCGGACCACAGGCAGGACCCATGGTTTACCAGTTTCATCTCTGTATGCTGTAAAAGATAAAGTTGAAAGAAACTGACCATAAATATTCAGTAAATTGAATTTTCTGCTGAGGAAAACTAAGGTAAGTCTCTAAACTAATAACATAATAAGTTACATAACTAAAAGAGACGTTAGGTAATGTTACGAATAAAGGTTATTATATGTTATTCTGATGTATGAAATATATTACTGTAAAGTTTCTTCAAAATCCGTTCAGTAGTTTTTACGTGAAAGAGTAACAAACATCCATCCTCACAAACTTATAATATTAGTAGGATAGGATACGTACCGCCAACGCTCAAATTGACTTTATTTTGGTACGTGTCTTCGGAAAAAAGTTTCGTGAGTTGGAACACCTCAATTGGAGGGCCCTGTTCGACAACTGAGAAACGCGAAGCCATTATGTTTGTTTATTATACGCACAATGTGAAACACCGCCAGCACAATATAAACACAACACGGTGAATTAAATAAAATTTTAGCAAGAAGCTACCGGCCGACCACAGTGCTTAGCAATGCGGGGCGGAAATTGTTATTTTGTATGGTATGACCTTCCTTGCTGACCTTTGGATTCTTTTTGACTTTGATCCCAATGTCAATTTTGACAATGACAAATAGATAACGGTTTTTTTTTGTCAAATTCAAGCAAAGACTAGGCCCTGGGAGTCCGGTTATTGTACAACCATGGAAAGCACAACCATGGAAAGCGCAGCCAGGAATGTACAGCCAGGAAAGCACAGCCAGGAATTTGCGACCAAAATGGTCGCAAATTCCTGGTTGCGCTTTCCCGACACGTGTCGGGAATGTCCAACCATGGAATGCACAACCATGGAAAACACGGCCAGGAATTTGCAACCAAAATGGTCGCAAATTCCTGGCCGTGTTTTCCATGGCTGTACATTCCCGACACGTGTCGGGAAAGCGCAACCATGGAATGCACAACCCGGGATTTTGTGACCATTGCTGTGATTGGTTGAAAGCCCATGCTTCGTTTAGATGCAACTACAGAGTATAAATCCTACTATCCCATTTTTATAGACGAGTACCACAGGTTATAGATAAAATCATTAAACCCAGAACACACTAGCCACAGCGCTGTTTGATTTTATCATTAAATCCAGAAACACACTAGCCACACTAGCGTTGATTTGTTTTTAAATAAATAAATAATTCTAAACATTTTTCACATATTTTTGATGACAGCTTGTATTGTTTTCATTGAAAATAACAAACTTTTAAATTTACCTAGAATCATGAAATTTGTCAAGAAGCAAGGTGTCAAGCACAAGTAAAGGGAAAAGTCCGAAAAACGTTAATTTCTAGTTTAATCACATAACACAATATGATTTAGTGATTACAAATTATATTTGCAGTTATAGAATTGCTCGTGATGTATATCAATGTATGGGAGAACATTTTTTCAACTACAAAGTTAAGTTTGTCTTTCGATCCCACTTATCTTGTCGTTAGAGCAATGTTTGGTGCTCTCGTAGTTTATGAACTTGAGTAATGTTAATTACCTATTTTGGTAAACATACAAGCTTGTACGTAAGCCTCAGTGCGCGAATCAGACTCGTACTTGTCCGATTTTTCTTTCATAATGTATTTTTTTATGTACATAATTATATAATTTTACTATTTAGTAAGGGCCCAATATATTTTTTTGCCCCAGAGCCTATGATCACCAAGCTACGCCACTGGCTGAAGATGGTGCAAGATCGTTTGAGGTGGCACTGTTATTCTAGGAGAGGCCTATGTCTAGCAGTGGACTTGTGCAGGCTATTGTTTGTTAGCTCTGGTGAATATAATGATCTTCTACGATAACATAATAATGTACACCGAATATATCTAGTTACACAGAATGATGTCTATGGAAATAAATAGTTTCTCTTCTCTTGTAATCGAAAACTGACAAACCGTGGCTACTAGCGATGGGCGTTGAATAAACAAACTAGTAGAATCTGAAACTGTCACTCATTCAACAAGTTGAATCGTAGACGGCTAAACTGAGATTCTACAACGTTCATATTGACGGTCAACGCGACGAGACGATACGTGAACGTAGACGGTATTAACCGTCTACGTTGACTAGTTGAAATCGTAGACGGCTAAACTGACGCGACGAGACGATGCGTTTACGCGTCCATAGACGAGTTGATAATGAAACTGGAAATGTATGAAGGGATTTTTTTATTGCAAATAAATAGATACCTATCTATAAATCGTTTGCAACGGTCTTTAGATAGTCTGTTTGATCTGTATTTGAATAAAATGTAAGTAAGTTTTTTTTTCAAATAGGCTCTCATAAAAAGTAAGTTAAAATAAATGAATAAATAATGCTTGTCATTTTTCACACAGCATCATCTAACCCTAAAGTAAGCGGAGCTTGTGTTATGGGAACTACATGTCTGATATTCTATTTATATACATAATTATGTTTTTTTTTGTAAATACATACATATTATACATAGAAAACACCCAGACCTGAGACAAATATTTGCAGATAATACAAACATTTGTCCCGCAGCGGGAATTGAACCCGCAACCTTCTGCGTCTCAAGCGGACCTTCGTCCACTGCGCCACAGAGGTCGTCAAAGTAAAATGGAAGTTTTACGGCATATTTCTTCTAAATTTATTAAAT
Organism: Perizoma flavofasciatum; assembly: GCA_958496245.1. NCBI lineage: Eukaryota > Metazoa > Arthropoda > Insecta > Lepidoptera > Geometridae > Perizoma > Perizoma flavofasciatum. The sequence goes on from OY292423.1 coordinate 12,191,743, forward strand.
TTCAAATAAACGTGGTAATAAGATTACCTACCTAGCCATAAGTTAGGTACGGTCGAGCTACGTCAGATAACCATCCGGTAGATACTATTGACTAGATAGACATCGTCGCGAAGTTTAGATAGTTTAGATCGATGTACGAAAATTAACGGTTTCGTTTCGTTTACGACAATTACGTCGACGACCCATTGCTAGTGGCTACTAGCTACTGAAGCAGTGTCGCCAGCTCCTAGCCGGGTATTGTCAAAAGTGACCTAAATTAGATAAAAAAGTAACCTTTATTATTTTTCTTCCAATAAAACCACCTAGGAGCTCCTGCTCCGTCATGATACATGACGGAACAGGAGCAAGGTGGTTTTTCAAAAAGTGTGACGTCAGCAATACTGGCGTCACTACCATCACCAGCATGCTGGTAGCTCAGTTGACGACGAAAGTAGACTTCTTCGTTGTACAGAGGGTTTCTAGGTCTGTACGGTCCGACGGCTCGAGCGAGAATCAATTTTACTCGGTCCGTCGCCTTTATTTATGTAAAAATACAGACTCAAGCAAGCAACTTGTTAAAACTACTTGCAAGCTTTTGAATTTCTATATTTTACACTGTAATTTGACAGTGATGATTTGTTGACAACCTCTGTGCTCAGGCGAGTCTGGGTTCGACTCCCGCTGCGAGACAAATGTTTGTATGATGCAAATATTTGTCTCGGGTCTGGGTGTTTTATATGTATATAATGTATGCATTTACAAAAAAAAAGTATATAAGTAGTTTATCAGTCATGTAGTTCCCATAATACAAACTCTGCTTAGTTTGGGGCTAGATGATGCTGTGTGAAATTGTTCAGCATTATTAATATTTATTTATTTATTTATAAGTCGTGGTTCTGCGCCCTTGACTCATTGTAGAAGCAAAATAAAGCCTTTGCGCCGACATATACCTCTATATTAACAGTTGATAGAGAGATCACAGACGTACTATATAGGGATGCTTACGCATCAGGCAGACTATGTACTGTATAGCTCAACAGTTTCAAATGTATTTTGTACATACCTACCCATTGTAAATAGGTGCTTGTATTAGTTGTAGATTTTTTTGTAAATAAATGTTTTTTTTTAAATATATTTCACTAAATATTGGTGGATATTTCACACGACACCACCTAGTCCCAAACTAAGCAAAGCTTTTAGTTACCTACTTGACAACTTAATAGGTACCTACGTGTCAGCGTATCAGACCTTGATAGCCGCGGCGTGTTCCCTTTTTGTATTCGGCAGCACTGATCGAATCAAAATATTTAGTTTTTTGTTTCTGTTTCCGGTTCCACATGCCGTACCGTTTGGTTGATTTAACTCTCATAAGTAATGTATATAGGTAGTAAATCTAAGTAGGTAGTAGATATCGGCACAGACTACTAGGATGCTTACGCATGATACCAGACAGATATTTCTTATGTGCCATTATTGTTAAATTATTGCCATTCATAGTAAGCTGTAGAAGATTATTTCATACGTAGTGTCAGGCAACACTGATAACACCTAAGGTCTATGGTTGGATGCCATGCATCGCTGGTAGACTGGTAGACTGTAAGGGATTAAGCAGATATATTATCTATGCACACACTTTGGCAATAAGCTTTCGATTAGAAGGTGATTAAAACAACTCAAATATAAGTCACAGTGCTTTATTAAAATAGTAAGCTTATATGGTGCCTAAACTATATAAATAAAATTACATCTACGGACGACTCCACGGGTTCAGGCAACGCTGGGATCCGACACCAAAGCCGTTTGTCATAGAAAATGGCGGGGCCGGTGTTATCGCCAATAGATGGAAAATATGGATACAGCAATTTAACTGGTACAGTGTCGCCACAGGCCTGAACAAGAAGCTAAACGAAGTCCAAGTGGCTATACTCATGAACGCCTTGGGCACAGAGGCGGCCGTCGTTTATAATACATTCGGATTAACTTCCGAAGAAACAAACATAAAAACAATAAAGGAAAGATTCGAAAAATATTTCATTCCAAAGACAAATATAACCTACGAAAGAAACAGAAAATAATATTGAATTAAATACATTAAAAGAAGTAATCCTCAATGGCTGGCCAGATGATATAAAACAGTTACCAGATGGAAAAAAATATATTGGCATTACAGAGAACAGTTAAGTGTATATGACAATTTAATATTTAAGAATAATAGAGTCTTGGTTCCTCAAAGTATGGTTCCACTAATACTGAAGCATTGCCACCTCGGTCATAAAGGTACAATAGGTACTCTACATCTTGCTAGAGATGTTTTCTGGCCAAATATGAGCAAAGATGTGCAAGTATTTGTAAAAAACTGCCAAACATGTTTGAGGACACAAAAAGATAAGCCAATGGAACTAATACTAATACAAGAAGCGCCAAAACTTGCATGGAGTACAATAGTACTCCATGGAAGGATGCAAAAGCATCAGACATATTTCATCTACGAGAAAAAAAAAATTTAGTCATTGCAGATGCATATTCGGGATACTTTGATTTCCATGAATTATCAAATTTAAACAGCTCATCTGTGATCAAGTCAATGAAAATATGGTTCTCTAACTTTGGAATTCCAGATATTCTACTAACTGACAATGGAAAGCAGTATGATAGCGAACAATTCAAAAAGTTTACCAAAGAGTGGAAATTTAAACATCGATTATCAAGTCCTTACTTTGCGAGGTCCAATGGGTTGGCAGAAAGATATGTCCAAGAAGCAAAAAAATCTATTAAAAAAATGTATAGAAGAAAAGTCTGACATAGAACTAGCCCTATTACATCACAGGAATACACCCAGAGGAAAATTAGCATCTCCAGTACAAAGATTAATGGGTAGAAGAACCAAAACATTATTACCTACAAGCTATAATTTACTTAAACCAAAAATCATAACAAATGCTAATCAAAATTTAATGAATGTAAAGCAGTTTGCTGACAAAGGGAAGAGACAAGGTGAAATATTCAAAACTGGTGATGACGTCATGTTGAGAGAAGACCATAGAAAATGGGTACCGGCAAAGATCATAGCACCAGCTTCAGAACCTAGATCCTATTTAGTTGGAAAACCGGATGGGTCATTATACCGTAGAAACACCTGGTTTCTTCGATCACAACCAATGTCAACATCGCCTAGCTTGGTGGTTCCTAATAAAGTACTAGACCCTGGCTACATTAAAAAGTCCACCGCCAGTTCCCACACCAGATCTGGTGGCTGCGCCGTCGTCGCCGCAGCCGCGACCGCTGCCCCAGTCACCACCATCACCACAGCGGCCGCCGATACCTCAGCCGACTACTCTGTACAGTGATCACCGTGAGCAGACTGTGGTGACCCCACCACCAGAACCAAGGTTGGTGATGTCGAAGACAACCCGCAGTGGCCGGGTGGTTAACCCTCCCAAGCGCTATACTTAGAAAAGGGGATGTCAGGTAACACTGATAACACCTAAGGTCTATGGTTGGATGCCATGCATCGGTGGTAGACTGTAAGGGATTAGGCAGGGCAGTCTATGGATATATTATCTTTGCACACACTTTGGCAATAAGCTTTCGATTAGAAGGTGATTAAAACAACTCAAATATAAGTCACAGAGTTTTATTAAAATAGTAAGCTTATACATAGTATCTCTAACTAATCTGCGTATCCATTTTCATAGGACATCCCAGATGGCGGTAGTACTGTACCCGATAAATTTTCTGATTCTGTTTATTTGTTTTTAAAGTTTTTATGCATCCTTTATGAAGTACCTACAAGGCCACCTAGAAATCCTCCTCATGGTATTCCTTCTTATTTTATTGTGATCTATCTACGTGAAAAATCATGGGTAGTCTAAATTTACGAACGGTGACAAACAAAATGAGGTATATGATGATGGGCTATAGTAGGTAGTTAAAAAACTGTCACAGAAATAAAGTTGGTATGTGTCTCTGTCAACCTTACATTATTAGGTGCCAATATCAGGTGTAACACTTCTCAATAATCATCAATCTCATCATCATGTCAATTACAGATATCATCGCGGAGAAGTTTGCAGTCAGCGCATCGCGTTTGGCTGCACTACGGGCTGAAGAGCGCCCGGCGAGGAGGGCACGGGAGAGGTCGTATGTTAGGGCCACTACCTTAAATAGCAACGAAAGGGCTCTCGAAAGGGGGTTGATCACCCTCAGAGAGTACCTAGTCGCAACAAGTCGACTAGCAGGTAGATGCCGTCATAGGGATCGTCATTGACGTATTGAATACACAAGAATTCAATACATATGTACCGGAAGTCGCCGCGGAAATAATCCTTGGCGCGGATGGTGGCGCTCTGGAAGAGCCGGAAGTTGTTCTTGAGATACCTCAGGAACAACAGGCTATCCCAGCCGCGCCGCTCCCGGTACAGGAACCGGCTGTGGATGTGGCTTAAAGACGTCAACCACTTCCACAAGCGGTTCCATTGACATGCAACATTTGCACTGAGAATCAATTCACTTTGATTCTCCGACCATGCGGACACCTTCTGTGTTCGTATTGTCGTGAGCGTGTAGATGATTGCCCGTTCTGTAGGTCGCACATTACAGAAGCCTTCCGCTTCTATTTGTAGGCTCCCCCTTAGCTGTAGGTAGGCAGGTAGTATTTAAGTAACTTATCAATATTGCTTTTAACTTATCAAAATTGTGGACTTTAATGTTTTACATTATCTATAAATTATGTAGTTAATTCGCAGGCTACAAATAATGTGTCTGTCTTCAGCCCGAAAAAAGGAGGAAGGCGCTATGAAACATTAATTACAGTATGTTTTGAATAAATATTAGGTGGCATCTAAGTTCAAGTCCTTCAACAAGAGATGGCAAAAATATCTTAATAAATTGTTGATTGATCGACGCATGTTCCGTAATGAATTTCTATTTTATTTCACAAAATTCTATATTATATTTTTAAACTTTTACATTATATACCTTAAATTTGGTAACTTATTTGTTTAAATTTGGTTTCGACAGAATACTCGTCGTAGCAAAGACGGATCGGGCAGCGGGCAGCGACGCGGGGCGTGGAGCGTCTTGGTGTCATCGAGCTCTTTGATCTTGATTGACAGTAGTTCAACGTAAAACTACCTGCCAAACATTGAAGTACATACTACCTAATTAGTTCATTGCCGCCAAATCAGAACTTAATTCTACTGTAGGTAATAAATATAAAGTAAGTACATATATTGTATGGGTGGCATTAATATGAATAAAGAAGATAAAAATAAAGTACCTATCTTGTTTTTTTAAATTTTTGGGCACTATATAGGTAGGTGTGCTCTACAATTATTTTGAATTAGTTTCTTAACCTCATAATCAGGCAGCAGATAAATAATATTCTATAGTGGTATTCATCATTTGCGGCACAGAGGACACTTGGTTTTTCAATCATTTCAAGTGTATAAGTATGGTTTAATATCATACCTCATGCCTCGTTTGCTACATCTCATACTTAAGATGTAGCAAGCGATAGTAAGTATACCTAGTAGCTAATCACATTAGTAAGACCTAGTCATGATAAGAAAAAATATAGCTGTCTGACCTAAGCGATCGTCAATCAGTCACCAAGAACAGCTGTACCTACATAATTATTCTACCTACTATGCTGCTCAAGGTTGTGATGAGATGCTGCCTAAATCTTTGTTCTGGTCTTCACATACAGGCATGGCATTCCTAGTGTTCTCCCTCAGTCTTATTGCACATGTCTACGGGTTGTGACTACCTCCATGCCTAGTGTAGACTGCTAAAAGGTCTATCTTGGTACCTGGTGGTCGAACTGGTTTCCGCAACTAGGCTGCGGGTAAAATGTCACAATTATTATAATAATAAATAATGCCAGACATTTTTTACACAGCATCATCTAGGCCCAACTATACGAAGCTTGTATTATGGGAATTATATGACTGATATACTACTTAAATACTTTTTTTTTGTAAATACATAACTATACATAAAAAACACCCAAAACCCGAGACAAATATTTGAAGATCATACAAATATTTGTCCCACGGCGGGAATCGAACCCGCAACCTTCTGCGTCTCAGGCGGGCCTTCGCCCACTGCGCCGCAGAGGTCGTTAGATTATTATTATAATATTTTTATTTTATTTTATCCTGATTTTGAATTGAATTTTTATTGCTTAGAAAAGTATAGTGTGGGAGTCAGTGTTGTTCTTTAATGATAACTCTTTAAACTTTCTGTAGAATCAATTTTATTTTAGGAATATTACACAGCGCAAACACTTGGAAGAGAACGAGAAGTGTTGCCACTTGCTTACCTAGCTTTAAATTATTATAAACAATATAATCAAACCTTAATCGATAGTGATTTTTTTGTCTAGGACATACTGGGGCCACAGAGAACAAGACTTAGCTTTTAGTTTTTAGGTATTATTATGTGCTTCATTAACACTGTATGTGACACTACACTATGGCACTTACTTTATTACACATACTTTACATCATACTTATTGATTTTAAACTAACATTAGTATTTATGTTTACTGCATTTTTTAGCAGAATAGCAAAGGTATGCTAAAGTTAAAAATAATACAGGTTCTACATCATTGCATCAAAACTTAAATGAAATTAGTTCCAAGAAAACTTAAATTACACTTGAAAACTAAATTCATGATTGCTAACCAGTCTCTTAGTCTAATAGGAACACTTACTCAAAAACTAAGAAAATGCTAATTACTTAGTTCTTATCACTAAAGGATCACATAATTATTGGCATCTGTACATAGGTACTATGTTTTAGATTGCAATACATTAGATACTAGTTATCTAGCTTATTGCCTAAACATGACTATCCTATTCTTATCGTTACATGGTATCCAAAGGTAAAACATATATCTTGGTAATGGACCTTCGGTAAGATTGACCATTAGAGCTCATTACAATTCCATCACCTCCTGGAAAGACACATAGATAAGTAATTTTGGACTATGATAAGTTATTTGGCGCATAGATTGACAGAGTTACTTTGATTACGCACATAATTTTAAGTTAAAATCATGATTTTTAGAAAAAATATGGAATCTATAACATTTAGGTACTTTGTTAACATTGAAGCTAGTGGGTGTGTAGTATTACAATACAAAGGTGTTGTTAACATGGTTTATTGTACCCACTCATACTCCATACTAATAATAATAATAAGCCTTTAGTCGGACAATACAATCTTTTTCTGTTATTCATATATGATCCTTTTGTTCCATTTTTGTATGTCCGTTTGCCAGGTGGCAAAGGCCTCCTCCAATCTTCTCCATTCTGGCCTTTCTATAGCCACTCTACCCCATGTAGTTCCCGCGACTTGTCTTATGTCGTCATCCCACCTTCTCTGTGGTCTACTTCTCTTTCTTGCTCCCTAGTGCATACTCCTGTTCACAGACTTGACATCAGTCAGACAGTATTTTCCAACAACTTGACTGAGAGAGAGGCATCATCCCTCAATATGAATAGTTGCTTTGATCAAATCAACTGCTACATAACTGAAAAATTTGAGATGAAATATTGATGAACTAATGTCATAAAAATAAACTAACCTACCTAAGTTTAGCTGTTTTTTTTTGAGAAATATTCTGATTGAACAGGTGCTGTAAGTATTGCCTGATATGTCAGGTGTGTGGCTGGCCAAAGATTTGAAGTTTCTAGCAGAAGGTCTCTTATCTCATGCATTATTAGCAGACTGTCTACATACAAGAAAACCGAGCCAGCACGGTACAAAGTCCCACCAGTCCCACTCTTACCTACCTCCAATCTCAAATTTGTAAACCGGCCTCTGCCTTCCCTATTATTGGATGTCCAGTTGGTTTGGCTTGTTATCTTATTTATTATTCTATGTAGATAACACTAGATGTCACAGTCACAGGCCAGAATATATAATTACGACGGCAAAGACCTAACGATATCGTTTTCTGAAACAAGGACAATAAATTTATGGTAAGGTGTCTTTCTTTGAATGCTAGCTGGCTTAGCTCTAAAAAATATAAACTTGCAACAAAACTACATTTTGTTGCTGTGTCGCTATCGTGTCGGTCGGTTGTCCATGAAATAAAATTAATTACTCATATACTGACTGATGTAGTCAACAATACAAGTTCACTTCACTTCACTTCTTGATTAAATTCATACCTAATTGATTTTGGACAGAATAGATTACTAAACTTTGATAATGTAGCAAGCAAGTTGTCGCCCAGTTCAGTCAGTAGCATAGAGTGTATTTATTGTGACAGTGACATCATTCTCCACTTGTATACGATAAACTGAAGTTCAATTCGAGCGAGTGTAAACGAAGCATAGGCTATGACGTCATTTGGCTTCAAATTCCATGGTTGTGTTTTCCAGGGTTGTACATTCCCGACACGTGTCGGGATTGTCCAACCATGGAAAACACAACCAAGGAAAGCACGACCTGGGAATTGGAAGCCATTTTGGCAGCCTTTTCCATGGTTGTGTTTTCCCGGGGTGTGCATTATTTTGTACGGGCTGGAAAGCACAACCATGGAAAACACAACCTTGGAATTTGCGACCAAAATATACACCAATTCCATGGTTGTGTTTTCCATGGTTGTGCATTCCATGGTTGTGTAATCACGGCACCCGGCCCTGGAACGCATTTTCTTGGTTTTCACTAAGAAATAAACGGTTTTTTTTATTTTATTTAAACAAGTTTGTTCGAATAGCTAGAATAGCAATCTAACCAATCTGAGTCGAATCTACCCACGAACGCTTTTTCAAGCCACCATTTACTTATCAATGGCAACTCATGGTTGAAAATGTTAGAACTGGCACAGTGTAAACGAAGCTCGAAATTGTCATGCAACTCCTTCGCATCGACCAATGAGGGTTTAGTGATTTGACAAACTCTTGACCAATCATCGTAGTCCATAGTCTTCATCATCATTCCACATTACGTTGGGTCGGCACATGTTTTCTTCTTCCACTCTCCTCTATCAGCCGTCATCTCAGTACTCACTCCTTTCTTAATCATGTAATTCTTCACACAATCCATCCATCTTTTCTTTGGCCTACCTCTGCTTTTATTTCCATCCACATTCACATTTTACATGCTTCTCGTAATATGACATTCTTCCCTCATGACATGGCCATACCATGCTAACCTATTACTGCTAAACTTTGCCTTCACGGGTGCTACTTTTAAACTTCCCCTGATGTAGTCATTCCTTATTTTGTCCATTCTAGTAACTCCACACATCTATCTCAACATTTGCATCTTAGCTGCGTGCACTCTTCTTTCATCAATCCCTTTGATTGCTTAACACTCCGATCCATACAATACGACAGGTCTTATGATCGTTTTGTAATTTTTTCCTTGAGCATAAGGGGCATTCTTGGATAACATGTAGATCCTGTAACCTATGGCCATTTCATCCATCCCGCATTTATTCTATTCCTCATGTCCCGGTCCATCCCGCCATCTTTCTAGATTAATGAACCGAGGTACCGAAAGTCGGAGCAAACTGGCAGGGATACACCATCTAAGGCAATAGAAGTGAAATTGGAGGGACCACCGAAGTCACAGAACAGATGTTCAGTTTTCGTTCTGCTGATCCTCAGTCCAACACACACAATTTTGCCTGCCATTCTACCAGCCTACTCTGTACCTCAAGTGCATCTTCTCCAACAAGAACAATATCGTCGGAAACAGCATACACCAGGATGCCTCCTCCGATCCGTCCGATGTCAGCACATCCATAACCAGGAGGAACAAATATGGGCTTAAAGCTGATCCCTGGTGCAAGCCTACAGCCACATTAAACTTGTTAGTGACGCCAGCTTCGGACCGGACGTGGGAGTTTACTCTTCAATAGATAGCTCGAATGAGCTGCAAGTATTTCAGGCACTCCTTTCTCTTTCAAAGCCCACCACACCTCATGGGGAACCCTGTCATATTCCTTTTCGAGATCAACCAACATGTGTAAGTTCTTGTGCGCACTGTACTACAAATAATTCAAACCAATACTGGTTATACATTCCAGGCTTGTTTTCCATGGTCGTACCTTACGGTCTAATATTGAGCTGTTGCTCAGGATGAACAAGGATAAAAAAGCTTTAACTTCAAAGTATACAAACGTTAGCGTAGGCATGTACCTACCTACTTAACCGCTAGTAAATATGTATAATATTTTTTATGAGTGAGGAAAAAACTTTATAAAAAACCTGGCATGTACGAGTTTGGCAGAAATTACCGGACATGTTGAAGCTAAATTTGTCAGTAGAACATAGATCGAGAATTTTGGCTTGAGTCAAAAACTATTGCAATCTCGTCTCGCGGGGTGATATGTTTGGGGGGAATTCATCTTTAAAACAAAGTAGGTACATGCATTGCAATAGGGTACATGTTCGATTGCAATTTTGAAGTTTCGTTATTGAGTGGTGGTAACCCATCGATCGAAGAAAACCCCGTTTCGAGATATGGCCAGTTTTATGTTTTTTCTCTGCAACCGCGTGTTTAGCCAAAATAATATTAAAAAGAGATGTTAACGTAAAAGTATACGTTATTATCTAACAAATTTGTCGAAAAACTTTGTTTTTATATTAAAATATGGCATTTACTTGAATAAATTCCTATTTTAGCAGAAAGCGACTGCCCGTATGGTTGCTTTCAGCTTATTAAGCTTTGGTTATAATGATTATAACATAAACAGCCAATATTATGGTTTTATCACATTTTCAATCCCAAAATGGAGCTTCAATGGAGTATTTTCAATCCCAAAAGTGTGTTATAAAAGCGTAGTCGTAGTAAACCTTGCTTTACTTAGCAAAGTTTAATAAGCTGAAAGCGACTGCCCGTATGGTCGCTTTCAGCTTATTAAACTTTGCTTATAATCATTATAACATAAACAGCCAATGTGATGGTTTTATTTTTCCAAAACTACGATAATATAATAATTAGAATAGGAGCATTTTCAATCCCAAAAGTGTGTTATAAAAGCGTAGTCTTAGTACACCTTGCCCTTTAAATGATTTAATAAATTTATGGAATCTACATATGGCAACAGCGAGTTTATATTTATTTCTAGTATTAAAATTGTTCATTGCTATTTTTCTTAAACAGCAGAAGGCGACCATTGCAAATAATTGCAATGGTCGCTTTTTGAAAATTTGTATGGTGAACTTTTCCGTGAAAATTTATTTTACATAAGGCAGCTAACTTCAGTAGTCGGATTCTGCTTTTCACAAAATTTTCCAAACTCGGTTTTTCTATGACCAACGGCTTATATGGTCGCCTTTAGCACAATAAATTGGTGATTACGTTATATGGTCTCATTTGACAATTTAATTTTGATATCCCGAATAATAAATGTGCTAGTTCATAGCATGTCTCTGCAAAATTTGAAGAATACTAGACCTGATACCGTGGGCATTATAACTCATTTTCGCAAAAATGTACTCTGGTCCAGTAGATGTCAGTCTACTCTTAATCTTTATTAGAATATTTGCATGTTTAAGCTAATTCAGACATTCATATTGTAAAAACGGGAATTTTCACGTACTGCACTATCGGTGAAGGCACCGACTAAGTTTCGACTCATTCCGAGAGTCTTCATCTTCTGCTTAACATGGTCTAAGAGTTCCTACAAGAAGTTCCTGTGTTACCATAACGTGGATCACAATAACTGGACGCACCTCACACACAAATACTGTACAACACAAGAAATAAGCACTACCAAAAAAAATTTATTTATAGGTACGCATAACACAGGCAGGAGTAGTTTAACATTGCATTTTTAAAAACGTTTGGTCTCAATAAGACGAGCGCACGAAAGTTGAACTAGTGACCACCTTTGTAACCTTATATTTAACATTTGTAATGAGTGTGAACAGCGTTTCTTATTAGTTTTGCTCGAGGATCATCAGATCTCACAACATAGTAAGAAGACTTGTATTCTTTATTATCGCCATCGTTCTTAGAGTAGTTGTAAAGACCAATCAAAGCAAGTCCCAATCCAACAATAGCTACACCAGTCGCTCCCATCACCTCTGGTATCTCCCAACAGCCTCTACGGAATAGTTCTATCAGCGTTTTCCCGAACCTCACTTGATGACCTATTTCTTTGGGTGGAGGAGTCATAATTTAAGTAGGTATTTTCTTGTCTATCCTGAAGTCACTTCTCGATTATGGCTTTTATACGAAATATCAGATACCTATTGACACAAAAATGACACAATCACTATTGATTGTGTCATTTTTGTGTCAATTTCTGATTGAAGGGTAGACAAATACCACTTTCTGTTGACGTTAACGCCTGCGGAACGATTGAATTGTATGGGCATTGACATTAGCTGCGGAAATATTAAGTGACAGCTGCCAAGTTTTACCTAATAAGTAAACCAACGGTAAATCTTATGTGACATAATCCTTTAAAGTATTATTGTTGAATATAGGTTATTTTATTACTTATTAAAGTTGTTTGTTTCTTATTTTAGTTTACGTCCACGCTATGTACTATAGAATTGTTAAAGTTAACTCGATAGATATTTTACTTGTTTTTTTTTACGTTTTTGCATTACCACATCTCTAGAAACTATCACCGTCACAATCGTCACAGACCATAAAGGTCTTTTACTAAAATCTTTGCGTCACTACTCATGCAAAATGAAAGACTGAATTTACGTATAGTCTCCTAGTCTGTGGACTGAATGAACAATGAATGAATGGACTGGATTGACAGTTTTGTTCGTCGCAATAATTTTGTTCACCTAAATTGCTCGATTATTATTTTACTTAAATTTAGCGTGATTTAAAGGTTCTAGGTTAGTTATTAATTTTAATTATGGCTGCTGCTTCAAGACGATCCCTTGGACAGTTGCTGCAGCAGGGTTGGCAAGAAATCCCTGAGGTTTTGGCTACAACCGGAGTGGCTCTTGCGGGCGTAGCTCTCGGAGTGATAGGCTGCTATAACTACGCGAATAACGATGGAGACAACAAAAGGTACAAAATGACCTACGTCGTAATGAGGCCCGACGACCCGAGAGCAAAACTCATCAGAAAAGACTAGTCTGAACAATTATTATGTACAACTCCTGCAGTGTTAGTGTGAATTATGTAATAAAAGCTTGTTGTTATGTTAGTGGTTTCTATAGCCTGCCTGACTTCCCCAGGTTAGATGGAGCAGTGATTTGAGTAAGATGGTAAGCCAAAATATCTGGCTCAGATAGCCCAGCACCTTTGTGGGCTGTAGATGATGCTGGATGACTGGGACATGACAGGTGTCATGCTATGATAATCTATTGCAGTTTGGCAAAATCAATGTAAACAAAACTAATCACTCTAATTCGCACACACACATACACAGTTTACCATAGTCCTAATTTAAGTTAAAGTATTGTAACTTGCTTCCACTACTGCCATGCGCCAGTAACTCTTAGAAGAGAATAAAGAGATTTTAGGCTTTTCACTATAGGGATAAAGAGTAAATTATTGATCCAAACAAAAGTTTGTTGGGTCAGCTAATGTTACATAACCCTTAGCATTAGGAACTATTGCATAGTTTGGCTGATCAATAAATAAAACTAATTGTTTCATGTATTTAATCCTTATTTATTTTGTTTAACATGTCCTGATTCAGGTCAAAATTGTGTACTGCTATTTAATTAAAGTTGCTTCTACATGTAAGTGCCAGTCAAACAAATAATAAAATACATCAAATCATTCAATTGAGTGAATTTTTAGTTCATCTAATGAACTTTTGATTACTTGGACTAATTACATTCATTTTTGGATATTGATCTATACTTGTAAAGTAATAAAATATCTGTGACCACACACACACCACACAGGAGAATAGTGAAGTATATGGTATAGTGTATAGTCATAATGATATCCTAAAATTATAACCAACAATAAATATTCAATGCTGTTCTTATATTCAATTGGATGATTTTACAGTCCGACTGGCTGCAATGTGGAATTATACCCATCTAGCTAGCTTAGACAGACTTAAATGACAGAAATCTATGAAAAAATATCTGCAACAAACACCTACTGCATTATAATAGCTGTGGCAACACACCTAAGTCTTTGCCTAAGTTTAGGGCACAAATAACTTAAGAGGATTTGCTGGTAAAGTAATTTAGTTGTAACTTAGATGAATCTTCTATCAATTCAAAGTCAAAAATTCTATCACATGCATACAAAAAACATCTAATGCTGAGTATACACCTTTGTCTAACTTCATATTAATAGTGGTGCTAAAATTATTGCAGTCTTGGTCAGAAATGCACTCAAATAAAACATGCCATGGCTCAAGTGAAGCCCTGGCTTTACAGAGATATAAAAAAATAAGCCAACAAACACACTCAACTATATTTTATACTTTGAGTAGATCTTTAAGCATATCAAATACTTTCACGATTAGTTAACATAATTATTAGTCAAAACGTTGGGAAAATAATAAAAAAGTTTAACTTGATAAACACCTGTAAAAACTTACATTTAAGTAGGAGGTTGTCAGATGCTCCAAACATTACATTTGGCAAATGCTTATGTTTTTGGAAGATGCAAGCCCATCACCGCAACATTTTATAGACATAATGTTTACATTAAAACCAGAAATCTACTCTTTCTGGCTGATTGACACATAATATTGCTACCAGATTTCAGCATTCATTGTTACAAGTAATTCTTTTTTGAGAAAAAACAGGTATTTTATTATTATTATCAATGAAAAATTATCCCAGGGTTAGTTCTTATTGAATGTTATTGAAATTGTCCCTCATAGACTTTTCTTTCGATACCCAAAACAGTTATGTGTTAGGTATATAAAAAACCAGACAAGTGCGAGTCTGCATCGCGCACCGAGGCTTCCGTACAAGCTTGTAAAGTACCAAACATTGTTCTAACGAAAATATAAGTCGGATTGAAAGACAAATTTAACTTTGTAGTTAAAAAAGTATTCACCCATAAATTGATATTCGTCAATTATCTGACTCCAAGTGTAAGTTTTTATGACAAAGAAATATTTTTTATATAATCGAGAAGTACCCTATATAGATAGCTTTGATTTATTTGCGAGTATCAAAATATGTCGCAATAAATGGCCGTATTTTTTTATTGCGTTGACGTAGAAGCTTGATTTTTAGAGCAAGGGACCGTAGACCTTCATATTTGATATTAATTTCAACTTCATACCTCCAAACGTTCCTGAGAAAAATGGACTCGACAGACTGACGGCCTAGCAACGAAGTGATCCTATAAGGGTTCCGTTTTTCCTTTTGAGTTACGAAACCCTAAAAAAACTGTAATACTTGATAAAACACCATATTTTGACACTACACTATGTCACTCTCTTGACCATGTTGGAGTGCGGTTGGACATTTATGAAATCTATCAAGTTTGGGTGTTTTGAGGTGAGTAAGAATCCAACTCACAAGATACATTCAAAAACACAAAAGAAGATTCATTTCTAAAATGCATCTTTATGGCGTACTAAAAATTACAACTTAAAATGTCTTCGGTTTGGTTAGAGTTTGGTAGAATATTACCATACTATTTCTTCCTCTCTTTACTATTACTGGATTTTCCTTTTCCTTTACTGGACTTGGCCTTACTTGTACTCGGTTTATCACTTGTACTTGATTTCTCAGCTTCTTTGCTTTTCTTTTTCTGTAAAAATGAATAAATATTTAAGTACCACCCACATAACGAAACTATCGTCCACGATAATGAAGAGACGGTAACAATATAATAGCTACGAAGCGAATGAACATTGGCCCCAAACTAAAATTCTCTCTATGGTCACTTGTAGTTACACATTAATAATAATAGTAAATAAATAATAATAATAATGGTAAAATAATAATACTGGGCATATTCACTTGGAGAGCTTCTGTTATGAGAACAAACGACTGCTATACTATTTTTTTTTTGTAAATACATACATAGAATACACCCAGACCTGAGACAAATATTTGCAGATCATACAAACATTTATACCGCGACGGGAATCGAACCCGTAACCTTCTGCGACCACAGAGGTCGTCATACATTACATTGTATGACGTTGGGTAGGTATAAAGCTATCGGATTACCTACATTGATGAGTGCGTCATTGTGGGGGGTCAGTGTCGGATTCTCCATCATTCTCGTCCTCGTTGTTATCATTGTCGTCGTAGTCTTCGGCTACTGCGCCACAGAGGTCGTCATACATTACATTGTAGGGGGTAGGTACAAAACTAGCGGATTACCTACCTTGATAAGCGCATCATTGTGGGGGTCAGTGTCGGATTCTCCGTCATTCTCGTCTTCGTTGTCATCATTGTCGTCATAGTCTTCAGAGTGGTTGTCTCGCGCCTTGCCGCGTTTGAAGGATCCTGGCGCGTACGGCAGCGCGGTGGCCCTTCTGTTGTAACTGCGGGTCATGGCTGCTTTCACCTGGACACAAATATTATCATACTATTTTAATCCAAGAACTATCGTGAATTTCATTATTCATATTCTAAAGACGGGAATTTTCACGTAACACGTATCGGTGAAGGCACCGACTAAGTTCAGACTCATTCCGACGCTCTCCCTTCGCGTTGCGATCAACCACCAGTGCAAGACGCGACGCGGAGACGCGTGAAGACTCTCGGAATGAATCGAAACTTAGTTGGTCATCGATAGTACGGTATGTAAAAGTTTCCGTTTTTACAATATGATCTATCATACTATACTAGACCTTGATAATGATAATTTTAACAAAATTCAAGAACCACCATACTTGGGATCAATAAGACAGGCCAAGTGTGTTGGACTCTCGAAATAAGGATTCCGTACTATATAGTCTTGAATTTTGATTTTCATAATTTCTTATAATGGTTTTGAGAAAATATCTCTTGTGGAAAATTGAATCCATTGAGGTTAACTAGTTACTTATTTTTTTAGAAAAGGTTTCTAATCTGACTGTACCGTTTTTCAAAAATGCTAAGCTGTTTTTTCATAGAATTATATCTATAGCGGCTGGATATCCGTACGTGCTTTTTACGTAGTTTTTTGCAACTTGGAAAAGTTCCATGGTCTCTAACACAATAACCACTTTGTTGGCGTTAACGCCTGCAGAAGATTTAATTATATGGAAATGAAAATTAGCTTTTGAGATGTCACATGACTGCTGCCAAGTTTTTCCTTGACGAATTTGCGTTAGCGTAAAAGTCTCATTTGTCTACAGGCCCCAGACGCCTTGCCAAAACTTTTACAACAAATTAATTTTCATTTACCTTAGGATCAATCAGCACAGTGGGATTCTTGCAGCCTGGCCACATGGAGATTTCGGTCAGCGACTCCAAGTCTTCCCTCAGCAAATGGTACGATTCTAGTACTGCTAAAGACTTGTCCACACCGTCCAACTTGTCCACGATCAGCGGTTTGATGATGGCGTCGCGCAAATGCGTCGCGTAGTCGAGGAATATGGACGATTTAGAACCTGTTGTGCTGGGGGATAAGAGGTCAAGTTGTTAAGCAAGATAAATAAAATAATATGTTCAATTGTGTTGACAAAAAAGTAAATTAATTAGCAGTTATGCATTGCTGTGTTCTGAGGTTTGCAAGTGCCAGTGAAATATGTGTGATATGTGTTATTAAAAAATAGACATATGTGTTACTATTTATTTTGTTTATATCATAAGATGTACATTAAAGTATTTTCATTTATTCATTCATTCGTTCAGATACTCGCGCTTTGCCGGCCCTGAGACATAACGGGTGAAAAGTGCCTGTAATTTCATATTGTAAAAACGGGAATTTTCACGCACCGCACCTGATGAAGACTCTTGGAATGTCGAAACTTAGTCGGTGCCTTCACCGATAGTGCGGTACGTAAAAATTCCCGTTTTTACGATATGAATAGTCAAGTTCACGATCGTTTTTGGAATAAAATTGCCTGTAATTTTACTGGCACCGGCACTATATATATATAATAGCTTCTGCCCACGGCTTCGTCCGCGTGGTACCCGGATAAAAAGAAGCCTATATGTTATTCTGATGTATAAGCCATATTACTACTATAAAATTTCATCAAAATCTGTTCAGTAGTTTTTGGATGAAAGAGTACCTAACAAACATCCATCCTCACAAACTTTCACGTTTATAATATTAGCAGGATATCTGGTGTTGCAAGTGGCCGTGCAAATAAATGCAACATTTTAAACAAATATTGTATAAAAATACTTTTTGTTAGATTAAAAAGCTTTCAACAAGTTTGTGTCATGTTACCTGAGCCGCGTGTGCGCGTGTATTTCCTGGCACAGTCTGTGCATCTTGGTAGCTCTCGAGTTCTTCCCGAGCCAGCCGGGGAACTGAATCTGCCCGGTCATGTGCCCGGACAAGTGGTGCCCGGGGATCACTGAACTGAACATCGCCTGGAAAGGAGATTTTATTTACTACAAGGTTTATGATGACTAGTCAAACCCCCCTTCCCCCCCCAAATGATCTGCGTGATTTTTTTCCATACAAACATTTTCAAGCACCATCTAGTATTTCTTAAAATAAATTGTTCACGGCTATAATCGAGCCCCTGCATTGTACGTCCATGGAATGCACAACCATGGAAAGTACAGCCAGTATTACAGAGCATTGGTTTCAAATATTTGGTTTGACATACTGGGCATACATTCCTCGGCGTGCATTCCCTATACGTGTTGACCTTGTACGGCCAGTTTTGTACGACCCTGGAAAACACAGCCGTGGAATACGAACCAACTTCATGCTCTGTTTTAATGTGCGAGTGCTATCAAAGGGCAAATGCTGTGTTGCCATAGTATTTTACGCTATTAGTAAATTAATGTAAGTAGATTAGTTATTTATGACGGATTTTTGCAGATAAAGTTTGTTGGGTAAAGTTCGGATAGCAATCCTCCTTTTCTTGGTGGTATAAAAACAACCTAATAACATAACCTATCCAAAACGGATTTGCCTCGGAAGGATATTTGGGCCAAAATCAACTTATTGTTTGCATTACTTATCAATGGCAACTCTTGGTTGAACATATTAAAACTTGCTTAGTACAAACGAGGCTCGTCCTCGTCATGCGACTATTTCGCATCGACCAATAAGGGCTCAAGGATGTGACAAACTCTCGACCAAAGAGCGTCGAGAATATTGGTTCGTAATACGGGGCGTACATTTCAGGGGTGTGCAATAACTTCATGTGTTTAGTCTGTACGAAGCGTATTGTACGAACATGGAAAGCACACCCAGATAATTCAAACCAAAATGATTTTGAATACTGGCTGTACTTTCCAGGGGTGTGCATTCCATGAACGTAGAATACGGTCTCCCTGTAATCCACACTCAGTACACAGATCCATGAGGACACCAGGAAGCATCAGAGGCATGCCCAAATATTATACTTGGGACATACCCACGTTTCGCATAGAAATTAGCATTTAACGTTAAAGATTGCAAGCCCATCATTTCTAATTGGAACACTAACAGATGGCACATACCTTCAATTTTTTCTATCTAAGGCAAGTCAGTTTCATCACGATGTTTTTTTTACCGTTTTGGGCAAGTGTATGTGCAGGTACATTTGGTCCACGTCCGGGTCCACCCATGATCTTCGGATCGGTAGTGTGGGTAGTTCGAGTTAGGAATTGAGCTAAATTAAACCTTGCCTGCATTGGAAGAAGGCTCCACGCCTGCGCGCTTCGTATCCTCTTCTCGATGGTGTCGCCAACCGCAATACTTTCTGCCGCTTTGCTCATCCGCTCTAAGATTTCATCTCTGCAAATATAAAGTAGACGACATTGAACGAAATGAATGAATGAACACAATGTTTTGAGCAGGGTACTAACCATCAAGTCTTAGAGCGATTCAGTTCAGGCAAATATGTCACTTTCCGCTTTGCGATTGAGGACGCTATGGCGTTGTCAAAGCTTTTTCATTCGCAAAGCAGGATTTGACATCTTTGCCTGAATTGAATCGCAATAGGATTTGATGGTTAGGCTTCTGGTGTTAAGTGTGTGTACGTTTTTAAGATTTTGAAGATTGTGAAAGATGCGGGAAATCGGTGGCTTACGATCGTTCGCCATGGCACTCTTAGACTGTGCTCTTAGGCTTATGACCAGAAGCGGACCTCTGCAGTCAGTTTATGAACTCACTTCGGGCAATGAGGCTGCACTTGCAGATAGTTCTCCTGCACAAACAGCGGCGACAGACTATAGTCGTAGAAGAACAGGTCACTTTTGTCGTTGATACTCATCTTCTTATGTTCTTCGGCGCTGAACACCTTTCTGATCGCTTCCCACGGACCCTGAGAACATAAATTAATTAACACTTTAATTATCAATTACACTTTATTGTTATCTAATCTTGCAAAGACAAATTTCTCATCAAGTAATATCATTAATTTCATATCAAAACATTGTAGTAAAGCATATATGAAAATGGAGAACCACTAATTGCGGGGCAGGGCCGAAATTAACGTCTAATAAAATAACTTTAAAATTACTCCACTACATCGAGTATTTAGCAAGAATATATGAAATGGAGAACCCCTAATTGCGGGCAGGGCCAAAATTAACGTCTAATAAAATAACTTTAAAATTACTCCACTACATCGAGTATAGTATCTGTGTGCTGCTGTCAAATCAGTTTACGTGCCGCTTTTCTGTGTTTATAGTCAGCATGTTTTGAAATCACGACTAAATTTGTATGGAAAACTTAAATCTGACTAATTTGACACCACTAAAATTGTATCTATCTCTTTCTTGCTTGCACTATCAGTAAAAGAGAGCGACAATTTAAAGTAAGTTTAGTTAGTGTACTACAGAATCGAGGGCTATGTGTTATTCTGATGTATAAGCTATATTCCTGTAAACTTTCATCAAAATATGTTCAGTAGTTTTTGCGTGAAAGAGTAACAAACATCCATCCTCACAAACTTTCACGTTTATAATAGTAGTAGGATGTGACACCTATGAAATTACCTTTTTTATACATCTAAAGTGGCAAACAAGCATACGGCCCATCTTGTTGGCAAGCGGTTACCGTAACCTGCACACCTGCAATACTAGAGTTACCACTCGCGCATTGCCGAACTAGACATAAAAGGGGAAAATTCTCATGTGCTTGTAATTGACAACCTCTGTGGCGCAGTGGGCGAAGGCTGCGGCACAAATGTTTGTATGATCTGCATTCATTTGTCTCGGGTCCGAGTGTTTTCTATGTATAATATGTATGTATTTACAAAAAAAAAATTATATAAGCAGTGTATCAGTCATGTAGTTTCCATAACACAAGCTCTGCTTAATTTGGGGCTAGATGATGCTGTGTGAAAACGTCCAGCATTATTAATTTATTTTATTTATTTAACCGGCTCAATTTTGTAATGGGACAAAGCAACTCACCAATTTGACATCTTTCTTGGTGGTCGAGGCGTCTCTGCTCAATTTGTCTGTGTCCATCAGAGTGGGGTCGACGGCCCACATTGACAGCAGATTCAGTGTCTGCCTCACATCCTGATTGGCGGATACTATGAGCTGCCCTAACACATCGGGCGGTACTTTGATATTCTCCTTACAGCATATTGAACGCATAGCCGCCTGAAAAACAACATAAGAAAATCAAATCTATGCTTGGGGCAGTTGTTAAATTTTTAATTTAGATAACTATTATTACGATACTAGCTTCTGCCCACGGCTTCGCTCGCATGGTACCCTGATAAAAAGTAGCCTATGTGTTATGTATAAGCTATATTACTGTAAAGTTTCACCAAAATCCGTTCAGTAGTTTTTGCGTGAAAGAGTAACAAACATCCTCACAAACTTTCGCGTTTATAATATTAGTAGGATTAAACATAATAAAATCTGTTGTATCATTAATAATCTTGAATATAGTCGTGAAAAGGTTAAGGCAACTGACAATCGTGCACAAATAAAAAACACAAAAATAAATTGCCGAAACCAGGGATTGAACCAGGGACCTTCAGATCTTCAGTCTGACGCTCTCCCAACTGAGCTATTTCGGCTGTATTTAGAATGACGAAATTACTGAACGTTATCTAAAAAATAAATATACAAAGGATAGAGAACATCGCAGCAAGTATCCTATAGTATATTTTACTTTTGCTAAAAGTCGTGTATCATCGCAATCTTTTGGTCAGTTACTAAGTTTTAGTGAATAAACGCAAAGAGATGGCATACTATTTTCCTTCATTTTGATTATACTGACACCAAAAACATCAAAATAAATCAGGATGTTTCAAAAATATATATAAGAAAAAACTTGATTAATTCCATCACGTATTTAAGCGTCTTCTAGTGGCAATTAATTTTATAAACACGCTTAGACATAAAACTAATGAAAAACAAAAACCCACTAAAATTTGTTAAGCCGTTTTGAAGTATAACGATTATATACAAACGCGGTATAGTCGTAATAATATCAAAAAATGATACTCGTATGTTATTTAGTGATCATAAAAATATCGGTCAGTTCAGCCGACAGTCATACCTGACGACCGATGTGGCGCGGTGGGCGAAGGTCCGCCTGCTACACAGGAGGTTGCGGGTTCGATTCCCGCCCTGGGACAAATATTTGTACGATCTGCAAATATTTGTTCCGGGTGTTCTGGGTATTTTCTATGTATAATAAAAATATCTATCTATGTAATGTATTGTATTAAGTATATCAGTCATCTAGTACCCATAACACAAGCTCTGCTTAGCTTGGGGCTAGATGATGCTGTGTGGATTGTCCAGCATTATTTATTTATTTATACCTTGATCTGTTCAACTTTAGGCCGGTTGAATCTGAGGTCGTAGCAGTAGTTGACGAGGGAGCGCATCTTCTGGCTGTTCCGATCGTTGCACATGCAGATTATAGGCACCGAGGCGGTCTTTATCAGCCCTATCAGCTCTTGTAGACCACCTGTACATGGAAAATGCTTTATTGCACAAGATATAACAAGTACATAAGGCGAACTTAATGCTAATTAGCATTTTCCAGCTAACCTTTGTTTAATGAAGAGTGGGGCAATATCAAAAAAATAACCAAGCATGTTTGTTGCCTGATTCTTCTATGGTTGGTCGCGCGCGAGGAAACGCCGTAAATTCACATTCAAATTTTAAATTCACGTAGTTTTTAAGTGAACGTTTTTTATGATTTCAATGAATGATCCTTGTGATTTCAATGAATAAAAACCTATTCATATTGTAAAAACGGGAATTTTAAACGTACAGCACTATCGGTGAAAGCGCCGACTAAGTTTCTACTCATTCCGAGAGTCTTCATCAGGGTGAGTGGTTGCGACTTTCTCCTTCCGCGTCGCACCGCGCAAGAGCGTGGTCTACGGAGGGTTTTCAACTCGGGTGACTCGATCGAGTAGTCGGGGATAGTGGAGATTAAGGGGTTCGGGTGGGATGAGGCCGTTTCATAATACCGCTGAGAAGCGGTTTTTATGAATTTGGCTATGGACTCGAGCTTCGTGTCTCGGTGGAGGTCTATGTTGCGCGAATACCACGGCGCACCGGTGGCCTTGCGCAAGAAATGATTTTGGACAGCTTGCAGTTTTTTTACATGAATGGAGTGGCCGAAGGCCACTGCGACATATGTCATAATAGGGCGGATAAACGTTTTGTAAAGTGTCATCTTATTTCTAAGGGACACTGAATCATACTCGGTCCGTCGCCCGTATTTATGCAAAAACACAAAATCAAGCAAGCAACTTGTTCGAACAAGTTAAAATTACTTGCAAGCTTTTGAATTTCTACATTTTACAATCATTTAAGTTTACAAATTGATTTTGAAGGTAAACATGGTCAAAATAACAACTTTTTACACTGTAATTTGATAATCTAAGTGATGATTTGTTAAATAACTCGTGGTTCTGCGCCGATGACTCATTGTAGAAGCACAATAACGCATTTGCGCCGATATATTTTATAGTTTGTAAATTTGGAAATTGTAATTTTTTTGTTAAAATAAAAGATTTATGATTATATTGATTTAGACTGTTACCTCTGTCCTCATTGCCCGCCATACCATCGACCTCATCCATAACTAGAACGTGTTTCTTTGTCACAGCCTGCTTGCCAGTATCACCTGCAACATTTTTTTTAAAGTTTAACACCCGAGTTATCCTACGTCTATTGCAGCGCCACCTAGCGACATGTGCCGATTAAAACAGCTAACAGTTAATTCGACCTCTGTGGCGCAGTAGGCGAAGGCCCGCCTGAGACGCAGAAGGTTGCGGGTTCGATTCCCGCCGCGTGACAAATGTTTGTATGATAAACAAATATTTGTCTCGGGTCTAGCTGTTTTCTATGTATAATATGTAAGTTATTAAAAAAATGTATATAAGTAGTATATCAATCATGTAGTTCCCATAACACACGCTCTGCTTACTTTGGGGCTAGATGATGCTGTGTGGAAAATGTCCAGCATTATTATTATTAATTTAATTTACCTTTGGCATATGCAGAGAGGGATGTTGTCGTTAGTAGTTCTCCGATCTGCTCCTTTATCAATGTTTTGTTTCTCGTGTCCGACGCATTGAACTCCACCATATCGAAGCCGAGTTCCTTGCACACTAGCGCCACGGTTGTGGTTTTACCTGAACATACAACGTGTTTTGAAAATTCATTTTATTTAACTCAAAAATACCCGCCTGAGACGCAGGAGGAGACGCAAGAAAAATGTTTGTATGATCTGCGAATATTTTTTCGCATTAGTTTTCTTCACCTATACGTACTCTAAGAAACCTTTGTGAGAAAAAATAATTGTTTATTTTTATTATCATTCTAACTTTAAGAGAAGTTACTGCCTCCTTAAATACTAGTTCAAGAGCCTATGGATTCGTAGACAATCTGTTACATTTTGTTATGTCAAATAATTATTTTTGTTACTTTTATTACCTATCTAATATCCTATAATATTATAAATGCGACAGTTTGTGAGGATGGATGTTTGTTACCATTTCACGCAAAAACTACTGAACGGATTTTGATGAAGCTTTACACTAATATAGCTTATACATCAGAATAACACATAGGCTACTTTTTATCCGGGTACCAAGCGGGCGAAGCCATGGGCAGAAGCTAGTTTTAACATAAATAAATAAAAAAATAAAACATTTGGTGAGCTTTTTTTGATGTGTGTGTGTATGGGCTCTTTTTCGCTATACAATCTGCTGAGATCTTACCGACACCCGGAGGGCCTGATAGCAGAGCCGCCTTATAATATCCGCCGTCATCATTCTTCGCCCAAGGATTTG
This sequence comes from Perizoma flavofasciatum, assembly GCA_958496245.1. Taxonomy (NCBI): domain Eukaryota; kingdom Metazoa; phylum Arthropoda; class Insecta; order Lepidoptera; family Geometridae; genus Perizoma; species Perizoma flavofasciatum. The sequence continues at coordinate 12,216,986 of OY292423.1, forward strand.
GCTTCGGAATCTTGGCCTTTTTATTCACATACCATTTCGTTAGCCAGTTTACCAACCTGAAGACACAGGGACAAGTTTATAAAAGTTACTTTGACGGAAAACGGGATACAGGTATTAAAATTTCATAAAAAAAAAGTAGAATGTAATATGTATTATCCTACTCCTACTAATACTATAAACGTGAAAGTTTGTGAGGATGTTTGTTACTCATTCACGCAAAAACTACTGAACGGATTTTGATGAAACTTTACAGTAATATAGCTTATACATCAGAATAACACATAGGTTACTTTTTATCCGGGTACAACGCGGGCGAAGACGTGGGCAGAAGCTAGTAGATACATATTACTTATGTCCTTTTTGAGGAACCTTTTACTGTTATAAGGTTCATCAAAAAGGGCATTGTAGAACTTTTACAATGCCCTTTTTGATGAAGGGTCGGCAACGCGCGTTTGATGCCTCTGGTTGTTGCAAGCGTCCATAGATTACAGCACAGGTTCTCAAACTTATTTTTCCCACCGCCCACTTTGAGAATAAAAAAACCTAGCGCCCCCAAAGTTTTAAACATAACAACATATGCTTTCTCCTCAAGACCGCCTTAGCGCCCCCAATATCTTCTAGAGCCTTCTACCGCCCCCCCTGAAGTCCTTCAGCGCCCACAAGGGGGCGTTATCGCCCACTTTGAGAAACAGTGGATTACGGTAACCGCTTACGCTTATTAAGCGTTCGTTCGTCCTGTCACCGGTTCCTTATTAGTCAACCAGTCGTTATTGGTCAACCAGGGTCTTTATTGGTCAACCAAAGTCTTTACTGGTCAATCAGGGTCTTAATTTGTCAACCAGGGTAATCCAGGGTCTTAATTTGTTAGGGTATAGTCGCTGAAAAAGGCCTAGTGATAAATAATTAAAGAACAGTGTAGTAAAATGATTCAGTGCACATCTCAGAGGCTCCTTTCACACACATTTCCTTCCGATGTATTCCTTCACCAGAAGATGCAACGGGAGGATAAAGTTTGAATGAAAAAACTAAACGCAGACAAAGTCGCGGCGTTCCACTAGTAAGTTAGTACTTACTTTTTAACATTGCTAGCTTCACCATTTTGACCAATGATTTGTTTCAAACTCTGTGGTTTATATTTCTCAACCCACATGCTTCCATTGGCCGATGTCTCTGCTGTCGCATCTGGAGTTAAGACAAATTCTACTGAATGGCTATACACGGTGGCGGATCCAGGATTTTGTTTGGGAGGGGCTTGACCCAGCTAAGGTAGGCATTGGCCTCGATTCTGTAGTACACTAACTAAACTAAATTTAAACTATCGCTCTCGTTTACTCATAGTGTACGCAAGAAAGAAATGGCAAGATTTTTACTGTTGTGTGCTGCTTTCAAATCAGTTTACGTGCCGCTTTTCTTCGTGTTTATAGTCAGCATATTTTGAAATCACAACTAAACTTGTATGGAAAACTTAAATCTGACTAATTTGCCAGCACTAAAATTGTAGCTATCTCTTTCTTGCTTGCACTATCAGTAAAAGAGAGCGACAGTTCAAATTTATTTTAGTTAGTGTACTACAGAATCGAGGCCAATATCAAGGTAAACACTAAAACAGTTTTGTTTGTCAGGGTTGGTTGAGCCCCTTAGATTCGGTACTTCGAGTCAGGCGATGTACCCGTTACTCGGTAACAAATACCTACAGTTTGCTAAAGCATTTTAAAAAGTAAAAAATAAATCTTATTTAATGGATTAAGGTACTTATATGTACCAATTTTAAATGTAGCTGTGTATAGTTTTGGTCATAATAAGCTTGTACTTTTCTTTTACTTTTATAGCTCTAGTTTTTGGAATGATATGAATGGAACTTACTACTAGCAAGGTTAATACTGGAACTAGATGATGAAACACTCTTAGATTTCAAATCCTCCTCAATTTTCACTACATGATTTATTTTGGTAGATTTCTTGGGATCATGATTTGTATCATTTTCTTCTGATTTCTTCGTACTACCTTGTATTCGATGTTTGTCATTTTTTTCTTTTTTGATTTCAGATTTTTCGACCTCAGCTTTGCTTCGTTCATTTACAGATCTTTCCTTCTTTGCATCGGATTTTTTGATCTCCTTACTACTTGGTCCAGTCACTAGTTTATTTTTATGACTTTGTTTATCATGATTTTTATCTTGCTTATCTTCATTATGAGACTTTGATTTGTTTTTATGTGAATTTTCAATAATTCTGAGGAACTCATCTTCATTAATGATTTTGATTTTTAGTTCTTCTGCCTTAGCTATTTTCGCTGGACCTGCGTCTTCGCCGGCTAAAACGTGTGTCACCTTAAAAAAAATACCAAGATTAATAAATGCACCAGAATAATTTTAGCGGTAATAGGATGGAAATATTCAAATACCTATTGAATAAGCAATGCGACACCACTTGTCGTACTAAGAAACATAAGCAATTGGGCTTGGATAACTGAAATATTTCCAAATTTCTTGACGTTAGATCAGTAACCATTTGAGATTTTGTGTGTAAAGATGACAATAAAGTTATATCAATAAAACAAATAGCTGGCCATTTTGACATGTCTTTAATATCTAGCTGAATTCTATCTAGAATCTATAATTCTTTAATATCTAGCTGAACTCACAAATCCTTGGCAACCCAAGGTCACTCCGCGAAGCCTGCGAAGACCCCAGGAAACTTCTGTGCTACTGGGCGGAGTTGGGCTGGCTAACTCACTAGCCAGAAACTCCCACGCATAATGAACCAATTAGAGTTTGAATGCGGAAAAGGGAGTCCACACATCTAGCTGAATTTCATGAATACCTAGATATCATTTAAATACATAACCTTTTTTTCAACCTTTACCTTCCACCTGATGGAAAAAAGTCTCCCCCAAATCCCTCAATCCATCTCTGTCCTTCGAAATTTACCACCAAGTTATAGTACGAAAAAAAATGGTTACCTTTTTACTGATGCCACTCTTGATGCAACCGCCATACTTTTTAATGGTGTCTTCTATTTCATCCCTTTCGAACGAGTCCAGCACACCAGTAAGCAAGAAAGCATAGTCCTTTAGACAATTTTCTGCACCCTGAAGTCATAAAATTATTTGAAGAGGAACATAAGAATTAGCGCCTGGACGATGGTTACTTTCAAGATTCTAGATAGGCATTTGAGTTGAAAAAATCGAGTGAATTGACGATCTCGATAGCGGCGGGCGAGTAGCCAGTAGTGACGCAAAAAATGCGGGTACGATTCCCGCAGCGGGACATATGTTTGCTTGTTCTGCAATTGTTCGGGCCAAGTCTGTGTGTAGTGGTACCACGGTACTCATAGTTCCTGATACGCATGATACAGGGAATCCTAGTGCGGGGTCAGGACTATGTATGTATATACGTACTAGCTTCTGCCCACAGCTTCGCCCGCCTGGTACCCCGATAAAAAGTAGCCTATGTGTTGTTCTGATGTATAAGCTATATTACTGTAAAGTTTCATCATAATCCGTTCAGTAGTTTTTGCGTTAAAGCGTAACAAACATCCATCCTCACAAACTTTCGCATTTATAAAATTAGTAGAATATGTCGCCCTAGGACATGCTGGGATCCTCATGTTTTCCTATAATATTTGAGAGCACAGCAGCATCTCTCCTGACGTATTAGTTCTCTATTGAGAAGAATGATGATATGTGCTAACAATACAGCACCTACCTCAGGTATTGTTTTTGCCCCCAAATGTTTCGGCCCAGTCCTGTTCAAATATTTCTTGTATAACACAGCTGAATGTAATTTCCTCTCATGCCTCTCTTCATCTGTTAGAACTAAAACAATAAATTATCATGTACCTATATCTTCTGATCTAAGTGCTTGGGTACAAAACAAAAAACCAGTACTAGATAGGAGTACCCAACCACATTATAACCATAGATATGATAGACCATAGATACCATACCATAGATAGATACCATAGATTAACTCTTTATTGAACATCAAACCAAACACAAAAAGACAGGAATTCATAAACAGACAAATGGAATCACTTCCAGACAGCCTTCGGATGGACAGGATAAAATGGAATCAACAGCGGCGTTCGAATAAATCTATTATAAAATATAAAAATATAAACCTACATAACATATATCCTATACAATATAGACATTCACACATAGATAGCAGGCAACTCTTTATTGCATAGTGCATACACCAGAATTAAAAATCACTATACATAAGATCTTATAAACAAAATCATGATGATATAGTATTATAGTTTCCGTTATGCAGCATCAAAATGCTGTAATAATATTCCTCCACCCATAAGAGATATACAAAATATACACAGACAGATAGAGAATGTACGAGTATGTTTATGGTTTAAGTTGTATTTTCTATTTTTAAATTTTTGTATTTATTTATTTTGTATTTTTTTTTCTCTTTTTCGTTATAAGTGTACAACCCTCGGCGGTCGTGGCGTTGGCTTGCCATTGGACTCCACTGAAAACCAGTGCTGGGTAGACACACCAGTGTTTATCCAGCACAACGCTGAGTGGAGGCCATATTTGCCTCAGACTCTGCTATGCACACAATTATTGTATATAGAAATATTTAGCAGGTACCATAACATTTATGTAGTAGTTTTAAGGTGAATAAAAATATTTCCTTTCTTTTCTTTTCTTTCATAACGGTTTTATTTATAAGATCATCATCAACAGACTGTAGAAGTCCACTGCTGGGCAAAGGTCTACCCCAATTCCTTCCAAACCATGCAGTCTCTTGCCACTTCCCACTATGCCACCAAACCAAAGATACTCAAGGAAAGTGTCTTTTCTTTTTTAAGTTTTTTTAGGGAACCTTAAAAACCTGTTTTAAGAGCTTAAAATTTGGCGGCTTTGATTTCTCCACTCAAATGCATTAGTCTAAGACCATTATCTTAGACAATGGTGGGACTAAAGTGAGATGTACTTCAATGTTTACAATAGTTATTTTGTGATATAGCAGACTTACCTGATTCATTAAGACTCCTGTTCCCTCTCGTTTTCTGATGCATTGATTGATCAGCCTCATCTTCCATCATTGAATCATCAGCAGTCAGGTTGTAGGTATCAGGTTTGACTGCCACATCACCATTTGTTTCACCTGTGCTAACTTTATTTTTCTGAGAAACTATTTTAATATTGTAATCCTGAATTTTCATCTTTTTATTGAATTCCTCAGTTTTATTCTCACAGGCGAGGAATTCTTCAAACTTCCTTTTGTTTGTGTCTTTAATTTCTTTTTTTATGTTATCAACAATTTTTTTAGTTTCCAAATGTTTTTGTTTTAGTTCATCTTTAGAAGGTGATGGTTTTTTTGTGGTTTTCTTTTCAATCTTAAGATCAGATTTAGATTTAACAGTAGATAGTGAATGCTTCGGTTTTTTATCCTTAATTTCTTTTGATTCAGAAACCAACTTGATTTGAATTTCTTTGCTTGAAGATGTTTCAGGGACTGTCTTGTCTTTTTCCACTTTTTGTTCAACATTTGTTACAATTTTATCCAAATCATCAATTTCTAGCAAACTCTTTTCAAATTCATCATCTGAATGTATTCCGGTCTCAGTATTCTTTGTAACTTTTGGCTCAGGTTTGCTAGTGACGGGTTCAGTTCTTTTTATAGGTCCATTTCCAAATAAATCAGTTGCTTTCACTTCTCTGAGTAAAAGTTTCGAAGACTTGCTTTTGCTTGATTTTTGAGCTTCATTTGTTGTTTTCTTTTTCTAATGGATAGAAGCAACACATTAAAATATCCTGTCTTACACTTCACTATACAGGTGGATTTTTGAGACGGGGCAATAAAAGCAGCTGACTTAACCAATGTAGCTACAGGAAAATATTCTTAGGAGACTTTCCTTAACTTTTGAAAGTATTTTGCCCAGTGAATTCACACATTTTAGAAAATATACAGTCCACAACAAAAAGGGCAATTACAGAAAAACTTTTTGATGCCAATCAATCCTGTTTCATATAAGGATTAAAAGACTCTATTGGACCAACTGAGCTAGTACTAGAAATGTCAGAAATTGCTATAAATTGTGTGCTTAAAAAGAACTTGCAAATAATAACAAGATATATACACATAAGCTTTACCCTACCTATATATTATCATTTACTAATGATTATTAATAATATTTTTTTTGATGAATAATGGATTTGTTTTTTTATTAATAGAGGAAGTATGTATAGTTTAGTAGTCATGTCTATGTTGCTTATATATAAGTACTTGTATATTGTTTTTCTTACCTTGTTTTTAATTTGTACATCAGGTGATTCCGGAATAACATCATCATCATCATCCTCGATCCTGCGCTTTTTCACTGGAGCTGGAGATGTCTTAACTTGAAAAAACTTTCTTATATCCTAGACAAAGTAAAAAAAAAATATGGTAGGAAGTTCATGAATAAACCAAAAATATAATCTTTTTAGATCTGTAGTTGATTCTTGCACTTAGCAAGATTATCTATGGTTGAATTAAATCTAGATGCAAGATTTATAATCATGGATTACATCTCATCTGGCTACCGGCCCGCTATGCAACTTGTTCTTTTACATTCATAGGAAGAGTTTGGGCAAATTGATATGATTTTAACTATAAAAATTACGTCCTTTATTACATTGTAAAAGATATACTTCACATTCGAAGGTGCAGACAATTTTTTTGTTTTGAGTGTGGGAAACTTCAGACTTCATGGAATGTAAAGCTGCAGCTGACAAGATATTGGCCTATGATGTCCCCCTATGCCCCAGGTAAATCAGGGACAGTTATACACGGTTAGAATACAATACTACTATGAATATAAATAAGAATGTTTGTATGTCAGGATGCTTGATCGTGACCTAGATCAACACAGGCTACTTTTCATCCAGACACCACGCGTACCCGCAGCAGGGAGGCAGAAGCTAGGCAGCTAGTAATCCATACAGATAAAAATCATTTGTTCAGATGTACTCACCATTTGCACGTACGTCAATATTTGAGCAAAAGATTAGAACGGAATTAATTAATTTTTAAAGCTTCGCTATCATTCCTCAACAACAAAATTGTGTTTGTTTTTCAAATTTCAAATTTCTCCATTCAAAACAAAGTACAACCGCTCACACAGACTATTTAAAGATACCTACTCTACTTCAAGAACCAGAACAAGAATGAAAAAAAAAAACTGTGATATGTATGTCATACGTTGACATGAACATGAACTGGTTGTGCATGAACCGCTCAACAGCATTGACATTGACTGACGACTGACAGCACAACTGTCAACTGACACAGTGCTGTTCCTAAGAAATTAAGGGTTGCCGTATTCAAACTCTATAACTGCCGTTTTAATGAGAATATGAAAAAATGCCGTATATTGATTTATAAGCAACAATAATAATAAATATAGTTCATAATTTATTATTTAACACCAAAGAACCACAATACAGACGTACTTATCTACACAGATATCAAACACAATAGTTATTATCAAAAACATATATGGCATCGTGTTTGCGTCATACATCTGTATGACCGCATATCTATAGTTCGCAAGTTGGTGCGTTCCGTTACACGAAGAATAAAAATATTTGTTTGCTTTACTCAATTGCCGTTTTTCATACGGTAATCAAATTGCTGCCGTGTACTGATTTTCGATCCTTAATGCCGTGTATTACGGCAATTGCCGCATCAGGAACAACGCTGACATACAGTTTCTTGATATGGTTTGTTTAAATACAGACTGGCAGAGTCATCGATTTATTTGTTTGTAGGTCGATAGGCAGACTGGTAAATTAAATGCTCAATGGAAGAACCGAATTTGACAACACGATTTTATCTTTGCCAAAGATCTTGATCAACGCTGTTAAATCCATGCTTGGTGTGTACCTAGTGGATTGTTACCATTAACCTCCCAATCTTTTTTAGTGGCTCTGTAAAGCCACTAAAGAAGCCACTAGTGGTTTAGAAGCTGTAACCTGCAAGCCATTAGTGGATAAGAAGCTGTAACCACAGCTGCCACACCCCCCCGGTAAACCACTTCATTGGGCTAAACCATTATTAACTCTATGATTTTCAGCGATTGGGACCAAAGTTTTCATAGAGGAACAAACCAATAATGTAACGTAGTGGTTACTATGTTAGTGGTTAGTTCCTCTGCATTTTTAGTCTGCTCACAGACTTACTAGGAATGCTAAGGCATGGTCTGCTAATTGCTAAAGGTATTTTTTTTTATTGGTGACAAGACTTCAAAACATAGTGGCTATTTCCTATAGGCCTTAAATGTTTACCATAGAGGAACTAACTACTACGTTTATTTTTACTAAGCGCCTAACAGAATCAATGTTATTTATTTGGATTTTATTGATTTTTACAAACTTAACATACACAACCAGTGGTAATGCGGGTAGTACGATTTTTAGCAACAGACGTGCTAGAACACAATGTTGGAACGACGATGATATAGTAAAATTGCGAGCACGGAAAGTTTTCGAAGAGCTTTTACCCGTACTAGTTCACCCCGATGAAATCAATGAAAAATACATTAGAGAGGTGCTCCGGTACTTTCGAAGAACGTTACATTCAGTGGAGAAAGAGAACGATCACCATGTAGCAACGATGCTGAAAGAAGCTGCTGCTGATACAATGGGAGCGCACCTAAGAAGCGAAATTCTCCCCACAGTTCGATTCGCGTTTTATGCTGGCTACGTTCCATACAGAAATGCTAGACAAATTCATAATTTCTACGGCGAGTTAAAGGATCTGCTGAATACTCAAGGATTGGGGTGGAAACGACCCGAACGGACTCCTCGATGGTCAAATTTAACTGTAGCGAAAATTTTAATTGGTGCTGGTTCATTTTTCGACCCATGCACATGTTTAGTAATCAAACGAGATTCAAATTCGTGCATCCACTTGCCCACACCGAGAGTTGACAATGACAGGGAACCTTCGGCTATTGCTTTACCCTTCAAAACTGGAGGGCTAATCAGTTTGACCTCCCCTACTTCTGATAATAGCCTGCTGAAATACTACACGACAGCAGCTAGATGCATTCTGAGCAGTTCTCCTGAGAACTGCCGGCATTCCGATTTCCTCAGTTTCAACAACGAGCTGTGGAACTGGATGAAGCGAGATGTCGCGCCGCATCTCTTAGATGAGAAACTTTACGCAGCTTACGGTGGCGTTTTGAGAATAGCTGCTGCCGTACAAACATATGGTAAAGGATTATCGCGCCGCAATCTCTTTGATTACCAGGACGCTTGTCTGACCAAATGGCATCCCTGGAAATCACTTGCGCAGTCCTACGTCTACATTAACGCTGATTGGTCGCCTAAGCTTTACATAGGAGTAGTAATTGCGATCGCATTAGCAATTTACATCACTCAAATTATATACAACTACTTTTTCGGATCTTGTTGCCGATGCAAAGGTCGATCGGGGTCCTCCTTCACCAAGCAGGTGTCGTATGCGAATATTGAGTCGAACCTGCCAGCTATGTTAGCCCATCAAAGCGCTGTTTACTACAGCGATAAAAAACGCAGCAAGCAAACGTCTTCTAAAACGAAATCCGCGTCGCTTGGTTCAGTTCGGACACAGAAAGTTTATGATCTGAATGAGAATACGGAGAAACTAATGGCTGTTATTATGAGCGGGAATGAGGAAAGTGCGTTGGAGACTACGTCATCGGATAGCGAATGCGAAGAATTCATAGATGTGGGGACAAAGCGTCTGCAGAAAACTTCAAGTCCGCCTAAAATAGAGACTTCCATCTCTGAAGTAAGGATCCAGCAGCGTGTGGACAGAAAGTCCCGGTTGCCGATGTATTCGACGAGTACTGTAACTCGTGATACATATGGGGTTCAGCAGGCGAGTGATACAGTATGGTCGGGGTCTGAGAGTTCGACCAGTAAATCTCATAGCTCAACTACCTCCAAATCTTGCAAGTCTCGTAGTTCGCGTGACTTGGCCTGGGCAAAGCGTGTTATATCTAAGCATTCCGTGCGCTCCACAAACAGATCTACAACTTCGAGAACAGAACTTGATATGAATTCGTTTACCACGCCTCCGTCGCAACGGTAGGTATTTTGAATTATTAGTTTAATTTGTAGGATGTTTAGCTATTTTATAAGTTGTATTCATTGTCTGTTTAAGAAGTATAACTACTTACATAATGTTTTGCAAGACGTTACGTGTTTATTTCGAGCCAATAGTGATTATCATCAAATACCTACCAAACAATAGGTAGATAACCTATGATATACGAGTATCGCCCCTTCCTCGGGTCCTGCCATTATCCTGCTGAGCCAAGAGCTCAGCGTCGGAGCAGTCATTAGTCGGTTAACACAACGAACGTAGGTGTCATGGATAGTGATCATGACGAAAAACCACTAAACGAAACGTCAACATGAGAATATTAAAGTTGGGAAGACATGGCCCTTTATGCAATCGCGTTCAGTATTCTTCGGGTAGTTGCATACCTAAATATCCTAAACACGATATAAAGTTGGGAAGATATGGCGCTTTATGCAACGTAAAAAACAGTCATTTACTGCGTCATTATAAAACGTTGACTCGTGTTTCGGTATTCGGTGGGTAGTCGCATACCTAAATATCTAAAAACACTAGGCTATAAAGTCGGGAAGAGCGATCGTACCTCAGGCATTGTAAAAAACTGTTATTTACTGCGTCAAGTCGTGATAAAAAGTCGAATCGCGTTTTAGTGTTCGGCGGGTAGTACCTAAATATCCTAAAAAAATATGCTAGTAAACTATTAAAAAACCGGAAAAGTGCGAGTATGACTCGCGCACTGAGGCTACCGTACAAGCTTGTATGTTCACCAAAATTAACATTACCATGTTAATTAGCAGTAATCAAGTTCATTAACTATGAAAGCACCAAATATTGCTTTAACGAAAAGATAAGTCGAATTGAAAGACAAACAACTTTATAGTTGCCAAAATATTCGCCCATACATCAGTATACGTCACGGTCAATTCTGCAAATGTAAGTTTGTAATCGCAAAAATAACAATTTTCGGACATTTTCCCTTACTTGTGTTGAGAGACCCTCGCTTCTAGCCAAATTTTATTGTCTAGGTCAATAGGAAGTAGCCTATAGGTTTTGATTACTATGCGAGTGTCCAAATATAATGCTGAACATTTTTCACACAGCATCATCTAGCCCCAAACTAAGCAGTGCATTATTATTAGAACTACATGACTTATAAACTTATTTTTTATAAATACTTACATATTGTGCATAGAAAACACCCAGACCCGAGACAAACATTTGCAGATCATAGAAACTTTTGCCCCGCAATAAAAGGCATAAAAGGCTGTATTTTTTATTGCGTTGACTTAGAAGCTTGATATTTTTAAACCTCCAGTTGAGACCAACGTGTTTGATATTTATTTCAACTTGATACCTCGACGCGTTCCTGAGAAAAAGGGTCATGACGGACGGACAACGAAGTGATCCTATAAGGGTTCCTTTTATTTAAGGAACCCTAAAAACGCACAAATGTTATTTTACGTATTTATTTACTTGACATAATTCATAAAGCTAAACTCTGCACCAACATACATATACAAAATCTGTCTTAAAAACATGGATATTTCATAAATTATAAAACAAAATTAAATATATCACAAAAGTAAGTTTGTACCTGTTATCTAATGCACACTTTGTAAGTTCATAATATCGGAACACACTCAGTCTAATACCTTCTCAATTCTTAAAATGTTCAGATGATTTCAACACGGAATGCGAGATTACACTATTTGTACCACCAGTCTATGAAGCAAGACAAATGTGAGTTCTGAGAACTCGTAGAGCATAGTAACGTGATAATTCCACGTCCATTGGTTAAATCATCCCAGTGAAATCATAGTCTATTCATGATTTTATCTTTACTTATCCTAACAAGAATACATAAAAAAATCACAGTATAACATCTCAGTGAAATAATAAGTCTTATAAAATACATAATTTCATAAATAAACTTGAAACATTATTATTAATCCGAGATTTTTATAGATTCCAACAATAAACTAGGTAACAATTTGTTAAAATCAATATTTCTGAGTATCCGAAATAACATAAAAACGAAGGCAAATTGTCTGTTCGTCTCCACTGTACAATGTTCTATTTTTTTTAATATTTGACCATTTCAACCAACACTCTGCTGTTAGGAGAAGTTAGACAAAATATTTGTTGGTGAAATCGGGCCAATGTTATCCTATTATCATCCATAATCAACCGGTAAAACTCCACTGCTGGTCATAGGACTTGAATGCTAAACGATCTCGACGGGAACGTTCCCGTCAAACGTGAGTGGTCTCGGACGGTGCTCATGTCGAAGGACCTCTAAATGGTCAACGAAACGTAGGCAGGAGTTAAATACGCGGTATAGTCATAATAATATCCTAAATCTTGGGGTGGTCCAAGATCGTTTCAACAATATAAAGTGTATCGTTAAAACAAATATAACGAACTATACAAATTAATCCAATACATATTTTAGATATTTTTTTTGTTACATCTAGCTCACCTACGTCATACAATACATAGATCTAATACTTTCTCTATACTTACTTTAATAAAAATAATAAAGAAAATACGCAGACAAATATTTGCAGCAAAAAAATCTAGGCTGTGAATCACATTGAAATTAGACCTAAACTGGAATGTAATAAAGGTTATGTTCTTATGTTTTTGTACTGTCGCTCACTCCACTTTCTATGCATATGCTTGACTATGTAGAGCGGAAGGCAGGAGACGAGGGTAATAGTGATGACTTTCCACCAAAAGTCCCAGTGTCTGATGAAGTCTCCATCTGGCGGACAAAGGGGAAAATTATTAACCTCTGCAACAAACCAGGAATAAAATCGCTCCATGGCGATGCCAGGGCAACTATCAGGGCAACTAGAGGTCTTGGGACCCGGTTAAACTGACGCGGTGGCCGTGCCGATCAAAGGGAAATGGTTGTCAAGTGGCTGTCAAAGTGATCGCCAGTTTGACCAGGCCCTTAGCACAGGTTTTTGACAGCCAACATACATACAACTAACGTGTTCCGTATAATAATATATCTTTGTACCTATGAAAAAATAATTATTAACTAAAAAACTATTTAAAATCAAGATTTTTCATATTCTTTCCGTCAAACCCTTTTATTTGTTATACATATTATATATATGCATAAAAAATAATTGGTCCGCCATCTTTGGAATTCCGCCATATTGATTTTAGAATAATGTCACTTAGCTAACCATGCATTGTAATCCAAACCAAATGTGTATGCAAATTGTCAGCTCAATCGGTTTGGGATAGCTGGTTTAAAATTCAGTTGCAAGATTCCACCTTACCATACTAACTAACAAGGCAAGTTAAATAAAAGCTTGTAATGAGCGTCCGTAACGCATCTAGTTTGAAATCAAAGATGGCGAACTTGGGATAATATTAAATCTTAAGCAAGAATAAGTGACAAACCGTGAGGAAAACTTACCGAAGTATGTTGTGAATATGAGTAGCGTGGCGATGTAGAGCGCAAGACTGACCAGCTCGGCGGCGGCCATGAGCCAGTGCCACGTGACCACGGTCAGCGCCACCATGATCAGCTCCGTCAGGATGAGCGCCGTGTAGCTGATCTCCACTATGTGGATCAGCTGATCCTCGAACAGGACCAGCGCGCCGTACATTATAACGCCGCCTGTACCAACACGATACAATGTACATGAGAATGAGATACAGTTTTATAACTAGTTCGGTAGTAGTATAATATGTATGACTAGCTTCTGCATACGGCTTCGCCCGCGTGGTACCCGGATAAAAAGTAGCCTATGTGTTATTCTGATGTATAAGCTATATTACTGTAAAGTTTCATCAAAATCCGTTCAGTAGTTTTTGCATGAAAGAGGAACAAACATCCTCACAAACTTTCACGTTTATAATATTAGTATGATGTAGTTAATATTCTTTTATTAATATTTTATGTACACTCCCACATCTCTTACTATCCTCTCGATCTAAATGTGGTCTGGAAGAGATCGCTTCTAAGCGATAAGACCGCCCATTGTATTTTCTTTATAAGATTTTGTTATGTTAATTTTGTTTAAGGTGCACAATAAAATATTTTCATTCATTCATTCATTTGGGGGGACTGTGAATATCCACACCGTTTCTATAAGCTGTGTCTGTGGAAAAGTAGAACACCCATAGATTTAGTTTGGGTTAACAATAATGCAGGTTGTCTGGAAGAGGACCACCATTTGTATGACCACGTACCTAGATTGTGTTCCTCAATAAAGTGAACGTATGAATAATATGCACAGTACTATTCAATCTACACTATATGTATACTAACAATACTAATACTGTAACGCAGTATGCGACGACACGCCTGAAACGCAGAAGGTAGGGGGGTAAATTTACGACCTCTGTGGCGCAGTGGGCGAAGGCCTTCCTGAGACGCAGAAATTGTGGGATCGATTCCCGCCGCGGGACAAATGTTTGTAACTGCAAATATTTGTCTCGGGATCTGGATGTTTTCTATGTATTATATGTATGTATTTAATAAACAATATGTTTGTCCTACTAATATTATAAACGTGAAAGTTTGTTAATCTTTATAAGAGTAACACTCTTTTTTTGTTATACATCAGAATAACACATAGGCTACTTTTTATCCAGGTACCACGCGAGCGAAGCCGTGGGCAGAAGCTAGTAAGTATTATATCAGTCGTGTAGTTTCCATAACACAAGCTCTGCTTACTTTGGGGCTAGATGATGCTGTGTGGGAATGTCCAGCATTATTTATTTAATTTTTGTATGATCTGCAAATATTTGTCTTGAGTCTCTTATAAGATTGTTATGCAACATAACAACCGTATATTACATCTAAGAACCATTCTTGAAATCATACAAATCGAATGAAAAATACCACATTTCAATCGGATGGGCTATTTCGGAGTCTAATGAACAGTCCCGTGCCCGGGAAAAGCCTCGTGTATGTGCGGAAAAAACGGGATCCCTACTTCGCGGGTAAACATCAGAAAAATGAGCGTCGTAAATTATCTGAACACTTGAACCAAAACAAATCAGAAACAGATCATAAAAATAAACCAATTTCGCGAAACTACGTTCTATTAATCATTTTACATTTAACGTAGCAAATATTATACTTGCGGCCCGCAGTAAGTTGGTATAAGCTTGATATCCTATCCTAGTACTATTATAAACGCGAAAGTTTGTGAGGATGGATGTTTCTTACATGCAAAAACTACTGAACGGATTTTGATGAAACTTTACAGTTATATAGCTTTTACATCGGAATAACACATAGGCTACTTTTTATCTGGGTACCATGCGGGCGAAGGGCTGACAGTACCTTGATAAATCGAAATCCCAGTCCAAATATAGAACGTCTTGTATGAAAGCTGCCGGCCTCCAGTTAGTTGCTTGTACAGCTGCGGGTATTTCAGAGCTGTTGCACTCGGGATATCTTTGTCAAGCACCTGTTGATAACAAAACGATTTTTACATGATATAAAGTTTAAAGTTTTTATGATCTGCAAATACTTGTCTCGGATCTCGTTTTTTTTTAATTTATAATATATATGTATATACAAAAAATGTATATAAGTATATCAGTTATGTAGATCCACTAAAACGAGCTCAGCTTTAGGGCTAGATGATGCTGTGTGAAAATGTCCAGCATTATTTATGTATATATATAGTTATCGCAAAACCCTACCTAACGTTTTGAATTTTGAATGTTCCCGTGACTTACCAATGAGAACACCGGTAGCACCGTGAAGACAGTTCCGTAGCCAACCATCAGGAAGCCAGGATAGAGAGACACCGACGAGAAATAGAAGACCACGGAGAATACTGCCTGAAAAACGATGCTTTATTGCAAAAGATAAAACTAGTATAGTTTTACTACCTCTGCGGCGCAGTGAGCGAAGGCCCGCCTGAGTCGCAGAAGGTTGCGGGTTCGATCCCCGCCGCGGGACAAATGTTTGACTCCAAGCTTTAGTCACTACTGAATGCAAAGAGAATGAGAACATATCGCTGCAGCAGATCCGACACACGCTACGGACGCGTCTGCGTTACGACGGACAAAAAGATAAAAAGGAATTTCGGTTAGTCTTGTCGCTTGAAAGCGATCTCTTCCAGACAACCTTTGGAAGACGTTGTAGCGTAAAATGTGTGTAATGTATTTAACCTGCATAGTAGAGACGATGAGTCCGCGATGCACAATGAACAGGCAAAGCGCGGCGGAGCGCATCGAGGCGCGACGGCCGTGCACGAGCAGCAGCCTGGCGAGGCAGAGGAACTGCCGGATGCTGACGTCGCCGGCGAGAGACGCGGACCGCCCTTCCGCGCCCTCTATACCCACACCTTAAACATACAAGCAGTAACAGTCCTTTGTCAAATATTTACTAGCTTTTCTTTTGAACTAATAATAGATAGAAAGTTAGACAACTCTTTATTGCATACACAACTGCAATAAACGGAACCTACGCCATAGCGCGTGGCGCAGCAGCCTTCTGCGTCGGCGAGCAGCGCGCCACCACCACGCCGCTGCACTGCTGCAGCACCGCCACGAACTCCTCCTCGTACGTAGTAGCGTACCTATGTCCGCCTCCTGTATCATGGCGACGTCGTTCCCGCCGTCGCCGACGGCTGCGACGACGCGTCCCCGCCGGCGCAGCAGCCGCCCCACGCGCGCCTTCTGCGTCGGCGAGCAGCGCGCCACCACCACGCCGCTGCACTGCTGCAGCACCGCCACGAACTCCTCGTACGTAGTGGCGTACCTATGTCCGCCTCCTGTATCATGGCGACGTCGTTCCCGCCGTCGCCGACGACTGCGACGACGCGTCCCCGCCGGCGCAGCAGCCGCGCCACGCGCGCCTTCTGCGTCGGCGAGCAGCGCGCCACCACCACGCCGCTGCACTGCTGCAGCACCGCCACGAACTCCTCCTCGTACGTAGTGGCGTACCTATGTCCGCCTCCTGTATCATGGCGACGTCGTTCCCGCCGTCGCCGACGGCTGCGACGACGCGTCCCCGCCGGCGCAGCAGCCGCGCCACGCGCGCCTTCTGCGTCGGCGAGCAGCGCGCCACCACCACGCCGCTGCACTGCTGCAGCACCGCCACGAACTCCTCCTCGTACGTAGTGGCGTACCTATGTCCGCCTCCTGTATCATGGCGACGTCGTTCCCGCCGTCACCGACGGCTGCGACGACGCGTCCCCGCCGGCGCAGCAGCCGCGCCACGCGCGCCTTCTGCGTCGGCGAGCAGCGCGCCACCACCACGCCGCTGCACTGCTGCAGCACCGCCACGAACTCCTCCTCGTACGTAGTGGCGTACCTATGTCCGCCTCCTGTATCATGGCGACGTCGTTCCCGCCGTCGCCGACGGCTGCGACGACGCGTCCCCGCCGGCGCAGCAGCCGCGCCACACGCGCCTTCTGCGTCGGCGAGTAGCGCGCCACCACCACGCCGCTGCACTGCTGCAGCACCGCCACGAACTCCTCCTCGTACGTAGTGGCGTACCTATGTCCGCCTCCTGTATCATGGCGACGTCGTTCCCGCCGTCGCCGACGGCTGCGACGACGCGTCCCCGCCGGCGCAGCAGCCGCGCCACGCGCGCCTTCTGCGTCGGCGAGCAGCGCGCCACCACCACGCCGCTGCACTGCTGCAGCACCGCCACGAACTCCTCCTCGTACGTAGTGGCGTACCTATGTCCGCCTCCTGTATCATGGCGACGTCGTTCCCGCCGTCGCCGACGGCTGCGAAGACGCGTCCCCGCCGGCGCAGCAGCCGCGCCACGCGCGCCTTCTGCGTCGGCGAGCAGCGCGCCACCACCACGCCGCTGCACTGCTGCAGCACCGCCACGAACTCCTCCTCGTACGTAGTGGCGTACCTATGTCCGCCTCCTGTATCATGGCGACGTCGTTCCCGCCGTCGCCGACGGCTGCGACGACGCGTCCCCGCCGGCGCAGCAGCCGCGTCACGCGCGCCTTCTGCGTCGGCTAGCAGCGAGCCACCACCACGCCGCTGCACTGCTGCAGCACCGCCACGAACTCCTCCTCGTACGTAGTAGCGTACCTATGTCCGCCTCCTGTATCATGGCGACGTCGTTCCCGCCGTCGCCGACGGCTGCGACGACGCGTCCCCGCCGGCGCAGCAGCCGCGCCACGCGCGCCTTCTGCGTCGGCGAGCAGCGAGCCACCACCACGCCGCTGCACTGCTGCAGCACCGCCACGAACTCCTCCTCGTACGACTGCAGGCACACCTGCACCATACAAATAGCATTGCACTTGTTACCCCTGTGTCTTATTTAAGGTAAGCAAATTGATAATTTTTGGTTATGTAAGGATTAAGACATGCCAGTGTCTAGTGCAAACGGGCATTGAAGGTGTTGTTTATGCCTAAGGTGTAGTTTAGCTTGCGGTAAATTATGGTAGAAAAACCACGATACGTGTTCACTCTTTAACGTTTATTTGCGACTGAACTTACGTAGCTACGTGCATCTGCTTATAATATAGACGCCTAAAAGAAACACTATGAAAATTTTGAATACTTGCACAACATTCCGCCCACCAAAAGACAATCGGTCTTTTTCTTCTCAAAATAATGTATACAATCAAAGAAATGGGTGGTGCTGGATAAATAATTAATTGACTGAATATACACAAATGTGAACTGGAAACAGTTGCAAGAACTTAACTAATATTCTAAAGAATTTTATGCTTAAACTACAAAGATAACTTAGGTAATTTGGTAGGCTTACATTGCAAAAATTATCTAACATCTTATGTACTACAATTGAAACAAATAAGTTTATGCTAACTTGAGATTAATTAACAATTTCATTCGGTATCAATAGGGAGGGGACAAAGTTTCGAAATCGATCTTTTCACTACATTGCTACCACTCTTTACACTGTAAACTCTCGTGTAAGAATCGTCTCCAGGGTGTTTGTCTACAATGCGGCCTAGAGACCATTTCCCGGGGGGTAAACCATCAGCTTTGATCAAGACTATGTCACCGACCTTGAATTCTTCAATCTTTTTCAGCCAAATTGGACGTTGTTGAAGCCTTGAAAGATATTCTTGTTGCCAACGTCGCCAGAAGTCCCCGAGTAGTTTTTGCGTATATTGCCAACGCGATAAGGTATGGACCTTGACGTCTTTAAAATCTGGCGATGGGACGACTATTGGGGCTTCTCCTATCAAAAAGTGTCCAGGTGTTAATGCTTCTATTTGGTCTGGATCTGAGTCGTCAATGGGACATAAAGGCCTGGAGTTGAGACAAGCCTCGATTTGGCACAGTATGGTCGTCATTTCTTCAAAGGTGAGATTGGTGGTTAGAATGCGTTTCAGATGGTGTTTGACAGATTTCACACCAGCCTCCCACAACCCGCCGAAATTCGGTGAATAGGCTGGGATGAAATGCCATTGAGTTCCTTCTAATACCAGCTTGTCGGTTATATCACCTTCGAAGTCCAAGTTTGCATCCTTCCATGCTGCTATCAACTCTTTATCTGCGCCAACGAAGTTCCTTCCTTGGTCACTCCATATATTGCTACATTTTCCTCTTCTAGAAACAAAACGTTTGAATGCAGCAATAAAAGCTTCTGAAGTGAGATCTCCAACTAATTCCAGGTGGATAGCTTTTGTTGACATACAAACGAATACAGAAATGTACGCTTTCTGAGTTCTAATGCCTTTTCCTTTTGACATAGTTATTTGGATAGGGCCTGCAAAGTCTACTCCACTATGTAGGAAAGCCCGTGTTGGAGTCACCCTCTCTTTAGGCAGATCTCCCATGATCTGTGTTCTGGTGATGGCTCTCTGTTTTGCACATATCAGACATTTGAGGATGCATGATTTTAACAATCCTTTAGCTTTTATAATCCAGTATTTGGTACGTAAGTAGCACAACATCAGTTGAACACCTCCGTGTAGTGTTTGAGCATGAGCGTCTGCGACTATCATTGGTACTAATTTGTTTTTGTTTCCTAGGATTATAGGATGTTTGGTGTGTTCATCAAGATTTGAGTGCCGCAGACGACCGCCCACCCTGAGAATATTGTCTTTGTCAAGGTAAGGATTGAGTGTTTTTATGTTACTATCTCCTTTCATAGCTTTATTTTTCATTATTCTCTCTTTCTCATCGCTATACTCTTCTTCTTGTACCAATTGTATGCATGCCATCAGTGCCTTTTCCAACTCTTCCGTAGTAAAGCTTCCTCTTATGTTTTCTGATTTTCTTTTATAATTCAAAAATCTTTTGCAGTAGGCTATTACTTTTATCAGTTCCTTTAAATTTTCAAATTGGTCAAATTGTGATATAAAACTTTCACCTGATTCTTCTTCATTTTGTACTTTTAGATTAGCTTGAATTTTATCTTTCTTCATTTCTAGGTCTGTAAATGTTTCTGTACGTTTCAATTTTATTTCTGTTTCAGATAGCCATGCTGGGCCTATCCACCACAGCTTCGCATCTTTTAGATCCGTAAGGAGCATACCCCTTGATGCTATATCTGCTGGATTTTCTTCTGATGGGACATGGTACCACCGGCTGTTGTGGATCGTCTCAATTATCTCTACAACCCGGTTCGCTACAAACGGTTTCCACCTGTGTGGCTCACCAGCCAACCATGCCAGGACGATCGATGAGTCGGTCCACGCATACATTTGTGTCGTAGGTATTCTCATGGCTTGTTCTATTTGCTTTAGCAACCTTGCCAGTAGCAGTGCTCCTGACAACTCTAATCTTGGTAAGGATACAGTACGTAAAGGTGCCACTCTAGTTCTTGAAGCTATGATTTTTGTTGCAACAGTTCCGTCTCGACCCTCTGTTCTTACGTAAGCCACTGCTGCATAAGCTTGCATCGAAGCATCGCTAAAACCGTGGATTTCTACCGTCGTCATGTCAGAGCTTATTGTGCCGAACCATCGATCGATATAGATTTCATCTACGTTCTTGAAATCTGTCCGAATTGTCTTCCATTCGTCTTCTACTTGTTGGCTTATCTTGTCATCCCAACCGACCTTTTCCAGCCAAAGTTTCTGGATTAGTATTTTGGCCAGAATCAGACTTGGAGATATCCACCCTAGAGGGTCGAATAGTTTTTGAACATCGGACAGGATTGTTCTCTTTGTGACCTTGGTTAAAGCGTTTGGCAGATTCAATTGGTATTGAAATTGATCCGTTCCCAGATTCCATGTTACTCCTAACGCTTTAATAGTTCCATCTAGTTTAAAATCCAAGTGTGCATGAGTTGTTCTTTCGCTTGGTTTAATGGATCTCATGAATTCTGGACAGTTGGAAGACCATTTTGAAAGAGTAAAGCCTCCTTTCTTTAGTATACTAGCCACTTCTTTGGCTCTGGCTATAGCTTCTTCTGTAGTGTTATTTCCAGACATCATATCATCCATATAATAATCTTCTTTTATTATCTTTGCAGCCTCTGGATGATCTTGACCTTCGTCTTCAGCAACTTGATGAAGAGTTCTTACAGCGAGATAAGGCGCTGACGCGGTGCCGAACGTAACTCGAAGCATACGATATTCTTTGATAGGTTTCGAATCGTCTTCGCGCCATAAAATGCGCTGATAGCTGTCGGCATCTTCTTTTAAAACGAGGCATTGTCTGTACATCATTTTAATGTCACTTGCATAACAGACGCGTTTCAACCGCCATCGCATGATTAAGTTCCTTAGGTTGTCTTGAAGCTGAGGACCAACAAGCAGTTCATCATTGAGGGATACGTGGTTCGACCCCTTCGCCGAAGCATCGAATACGACGCGTGTCTTCGAAGTTTCTTTTTCTTCACGAACTACGGCATGGTGAGGTAAGTACACTACTTTTTCTTTCCTTGTTTCTATTTCAGGTATTTCTTCCATGTGTCCTAGTGTTAAATATTCTTTCATAACATTCTTATAATCTTCCTTTAGCTGTGGTGTTTTTCTAAATCTTTTTTCTAATTGTAATAATCTATTTCTTGCTATGTCTTTCGTGTTTCCTTCAGGTGATTTTGGATTTTCTGTCTTAAACGGTAGCTTTACAACGTATCTTCCTTCTTCTGTTCTTGTGTGTGTTTCTGCGTAGATTGTTTCGCATAGGTTTTCTTCTCTTGTTAGTTTCCTTTTGTAATCTGTATCTATTTCCCATAGCGATTTCAGCATCTCATCCATGTCTACTTGATGGTGAAGGACCAGAAATGATTTTTCTTCCAAGTTCGTCGAATCGATTTCTCCGAACAAGATCCATCCAAGGCTTGTTTTTTGAGCACACGGAGAACCTGGAGGACCCTTGATAAGTGGTTGTTGCACTATTTGTGCATACTCTTTGACACCAAGAAGCAAGTCGATCGGCCCTGGTGTATGGTAACTTGGATCTGCCAGATCGAGTCCTTCTAGGTGTGTCCAATGATTAACAGTGACAGCTTTGGAGGGGAGTTGCGTGGTAAGTTGTTTGCTCATTACATAAGCCCTTAGATTCATCTCAAAGCTGGAATCCCATTGGGAACCAACCTGTAGCTGTACCACGTGATCGACGTTTGTTCTTGTAGACCCCACTCCAATGATACTTCCTCTTGCTGACTGTTTGGTTAGGTTGAGCATTTGAGCCGCCTTCTCGCTTAAAAAAGATGCCTGCGAACCTTGATCAACTAGCGCGCGCAGAACAACGGTGCGATTATGCTCGCTTCTTACTATCACCGTTGCCGTCGCCAGCAGTGCTATGCCTGTGCTTTGTTTGGTACTGTGGTGTGACGTGATCATTGTGTTGACATGTAGTTCCTCTCGCTCTTCTACGCTGTGGTGTAATGCCTTCGGTTGAGTGGTTCCTGATGCTTCCGAAGTATCTGATTTTTGGTTGCGGTGTAGAAGAGTATGATGACGACGTCTGCATATACGACAAGACATATGTAACCTACATTGGTGGGCTGAATGTCCCGGTACCAAACAATTAAAGCACAAGTTGTTTTTCTTTGCATACTCATCTCGTTCAGTTGGTTGCAGTTTGGTGAAGTCTTTACAGTGGCATAAGGTGTGGTCTTCCTTTCATAAAACACATGTTTTTTTTAATGGTGTTGACGTAGTTGATGTGGGTGAAGGCGACACGGCATCTGCAGCGATATGGAATGAACGTTCCTTCACCTGCTTGTCCCGGGGGCCCGACGACGGTGTGACAAGTTCCAGCGTTCTATATTTCGACTGAAGAAACTTCTTCAATCTACTTCAGGTGGGTAGTTCATCAGATTCGTCTTGGTAGGCATTCTCCTCCCAGTCTTTATGTGACTCAGGGTCCAATTTCTGCACGACCAGAAAAATGATGATAGGATCCCATGAATCCGTAGGTATGTTCAGGTTTTGCAAGTTGTTCAGGCAATCCATCGTGACATCAAGTAAATTCTTGATCTGAGAAGAAGATTGAGAAGATATCTTCTTTTGGTTGAACAGTTTTTTCAAGACTGAGTTGATGATTAATCTTTTATTTCCGTACCTGGATTTAAGAATGCCCCATGCTTTTTCATAATTTTTGTTTGTTACCTGGATGTGTTTCAGTAATGTCTGGGCTTCTCCGGTCACACTAGTCTTCAAATAATGCAATTTTTGCACTTCACTAATCGTCGTATTTTCATGCACTAATGAAGTAAACAAGTCCTGGAATGTAGACCATTCTTCATAATTTCCACTAAACTTTGGTAATTCTATTCTCGGCAGCCTAACGAGTTGATTTTGATTGGAATTTGTACTTGTATTTATGCTGTTGTTGTGCGATGAAACAGCGGCGGCGTCAAGTCCGGGCGATGCGGTTAAAGTGGTCAGCAAGTCACGTAAATCCGCCAATAAACAAAGGTATAAGTCCTCGTAAATGTAAAAGTCTTCGTTTACAAAGTACGGTAATAAAGCCTTTTGTTCTTTCGGTGTGACTTTGATCAAATCTTGGTGCGCATTCTTGAAACTTGTCCAATACTCGTCGATAACTTTAATCCTTGCCTCAACATAACCCTTTGTTAATCTTGCCTTTGGACATTTCTTCAGATTTGATTGAGTTTTTTCTAGTAAACGTGCCGTATCTTCCAAAATATTTAATAATTCCTGCGAAGTTGTCATCGCGCTAAGTTCTTATCGCCGCTCCGGAATGCGGCGCAGCTATTGTTCTCGCAGGCGGCCGATGCTCCGTAGCTCGTTATCTGTCCGGCTCGATTGCGACCATATGTTGTTTATGCCTAAGGTGCAATATATACACGTATCGTGCATAAGGTATGCACGATACGTGTTCACTCTTTAACGTTTATTTGCGACTGAACTTACGTAGCTACGTGCATCTGCTTATAATATAGACGCCTAAAAGAAACACTATGAAAATTTTGAATACTTGCACAACAGAAGGTTAAGATGGAAGAGAGCGTTGTATGAGGCTTACAAACTTAAAAAACATTCTTAACAATCCTGGGATATAATTACTTACTTCTAATGTCTCTCCCTCTATAATAAGGTCGGTGTTGGAATCAGCCCTACGCAGTGTCTCTAACAGTTTGTACGCGTCCCGTCTATTGGCGCAATCACTAGCAATGAACCAGGAGGTTCCGCCGCCGAGGTGGAGTGAACGCGCTATGCATAACGCTGTTTCTAGCTTGTCACCGGTCAACATCCAGATCTGAATAAAAAAAGGGGACAATTATAATCATGTAATTTAAATTATCGTTGTTTTGGTATCATTTAAGGATATTATTACGACTGCCTACGTGGTAACTTTACTATTTTCCTGGTGACGTTTCGTTGACCGTTTAGAGGTTCAACCTCATGAGCACTGTCCCCGACCACGAGACCACGCGAGTGAGACGGCAACACACACAGCGTCAGCAGTTGAATAGTAAAATACGTGGTATAATCGTAATAAAATTACAATATAATAGCACTGTTAAATCAAATAGTTTATCAATCTGACTAATTTAGCCACAACACTGGCTAACACCACAGCCTGTTCTTGTATCATAATTTTTAAAGTATTTTTGTAATGAAAAGATTGCAGATTTTAGTTTAAATTCCTTTAAACGTTTGTACAAAAACGTTAACTCGATTGAAAAAAAGAAATTATTACAAATTCGTAAAACGAGGTTTATGAAAATATAAATTTAAATCCGAAGGTTAGAGTCCGTTTCACGAAACAAGTCCCGCGGCCATTTGCGGAACTAACTATCAGTTGGTGAAAAATGAGGGTTAAATAAATGTTTAGCATAGACGCTAGCGCTGCGTCTGCGGGACTTCTTGCGTGAAAAGTAGTATAGCCGATCATGGCTGGTAATATTTTTTTAAAGGTATGCAAATTCACGGCCTGATACTGCAGTGTGTTGTGTCTCTTACCTTTATGCCAGCGGTTCTCAGCATAGCCAAAGTCCGAGGTACGTTTTCTGCTAATCTGTCCTCCACTCCAGTCAGGCATAGAAGCTCCAAGCTGTAATGCAACTTAGACATGGCAGCCGCGGTCCTTTCGTTACGGTTTGTGATACTGAGACGGGCTTCTTTGTACTCTGTCTATGAAAATATAATAAATAGCTTGAATAGGGATCAAATATAAATGATGGGGAATCTGAACAACCTTTTCCCTGAGGGTCTCGGGGGAGTAAATCGAGAAAAAAACTCGAAATGAAAACAATTATTATATATATTAAAATAAATATTGTATATTATTATGCATTATTTAATATAAATAAATATTTATTTATTTTAGGAAAACCGTTGGCACTTTAATACAAAATTAGTGACTTAAACTAGCAGCTATGAGGCCATTTAGAGGTCTCCACTGATAGAAACATATTAAGTACCTAACTACAACATAATTATCTTGCTTACTTATCATAACTACCCTTAGCAGATAGGTAAGAAATTAGTATTTCTTTACACCAATTTATCACTCACATTCACGATAACAAAGGTGCTAGCATATAATTTTGCAAAAAATTACCAAAGAAAGTGTTATTTAGCTTATTTCTAAAAGTAGAAACACTACAGCTGAAAAGATCAAGGTCATGCTCTGTACTCAATATATTGAACAGCTTACTCGAACGGTAGATAAATGCATTTTGGCGATAGTTAGTGGAAACTTTAGGCAGATAAAGCAGGTTGCTATGCCTAAATGTTCGTGTGGGTGCATAAAATTGAGTTTTATTTAGAAGTGGCGGACAATCAACGCCTGAGTTGATAATTCGCGCTAGGTAAATAATGTCCGCAAATTCACGCCTCAGGTAAAGAGTAAATGTAATAGATAATTCGAATAGTAACTTCTCATTTAAAAATTTTTGAATTGCCTCACGTCTATCAATGTAAATTCCGTAGACAGGGTTCAAAACTTGAGAAGAATATTCTAGATGGCAGCGTACGTAAGTACTATATAAGATTTTTATAGTTTTAACGCTTTTAAATCCTTAGATGACCTCATTATAAATCCTAAAGCTTTGGAAGCTTTTTTAACAACTCATGATACGTGCACATCAAACATTAGTTTCGAATCATGCACAACTCTTAGATCTCTTACTTCATTGACTCTCTGAAGTACATACCCCTTCAGAGTATAATTAAAGTTAATTACGTTACTTTTTCTAGTATATGTTATTATATAATTTTTTTTTGCATTGTCTAGTTTCTCGAGGCAGTAAACATCAAGACGATTAAGATCTTCTTGTACAGCATCAAGTTGGCAAGTAATTGGTCTCAATATCTTCAGGTCATCAGCAAAAGTTAGAACAGAGGAGTTTACAAAGCACGAATCAATGTCAGCAATAAAGATAAGGAATAATAGTGGTCCTAACAGTGAACCTTGTGGGACACCACTCGAAACACTCAAACACTTCGAAGTGAAGTTACCTAAATATATTAATACATTTCAATAAATTTATAGCTGATAGCTTATTTTAAACTAGTACTTCAGACATCATCCTCACTAAGTCAGAGTGACTTGTGTTTTAGGTCCTGATTTCCCCATCGATCCTGATCCCTTGAAGGATCAAGAGACGATGATAATTTCGTAGCAAAGAATAACAATTCTGTAGTAAGTTACTACATAATTGTTATTCGGATGGATATAATGTATTGTACTTGTTACTGGATAAATACTAATACTTACTTATACGGAAACTATCACTTATAGACACATAAAATATGGATGGATTGTGGAAGGACAGTGGGTAAGAATGAGTGAAAACTGAAATGCCGGCTTATAGAGGAAATCGGGCTATTCACGTCGTCCCCCGGTCTTCGGCCTCATCGGGGAACAACGGGAAGTTTTTCTCCCGCTATCCCTCGATTCATATTAACAATGGTATCGATGGATCGATTGAATGATCTATCATGGAAAGCTAAATACACTTCTAGAAATTTCTTTGGTTTTCCGATAGTTTCAAGAAAGGGTACAAAGTTTGTTTTGCCAAATAAATAAATTGAATTTAAACTACTTACTTCAAAATCTGAATATTCGTTGTTGGTCAGCGGTTTCATAGCGACGACTAATGTCCTCAGTCCGTCCGCGGCTAGTTTCTTGCATTCAGCGTCCAGCCAGTCAGAGTTCACCAGTTTAGAAAGTGCCACGTCAGCCCCTTTCACGTAGTAAGTGATCTTGCCGGATGTTTCTTCCTGTGAATGGTAGATTATAATCGACGATTCTAATTCACAAGCATATTTTTATCCTACTAATATTATAAACGCGAAATTTTGTGAGGATGGATGTTTGTTACTCTTTCACGCAAAAATGACTGAACGGATTTTTATGAAACTTTACAGTAATATAGCTTAGAAATCAGAATAACACATAGGCTAATTTTTACCCGGGTACCACGCGGGCGAAGCCGTGGGCAGAAGCTAGTAATAAATAATAATAACCTCTGAATGATGACCTCTGTAGTTCAGTGGGCGCAGGCCCGCCTGAGACGCAGTAGGTTGCGGGTTTGATTCCCGCTGCGGGAAAAATTATTGTATGATCTGAAAATATTTGTCTTGGGTCTGGGTATTTTCTATGTATAATATGTATGTATTAACAAAAAAAAAGTGTGTAAGTAGTATATCAGTCATGTAGTTCCCATAATACAAGCTCTGCTTAGTTTGGGGCTAGATGATGCTGTGTGAAAAATGTCCAGCATTACTATATCAAAATGGTATATTTAATAGATATGGTGGTGTTACTTCCTCGGACGATCTCTTTCACAAATAGCTTCACTACTAATATAAAAATCTCCCTTCTTTTTGCAAAATCAGTTAAAATGAAACACAAACCTGAACTATAATTCCCATCATCTTACTCTCACTTGTGAATGGAAATATCTGTAGGATGGTATAGTTCACGATCTCATTGGCCGCGCGCAGTTTCAGCGATATATTGTGTAAATCTCTTCTGTACAGTGACACGCCCATCTGGAGAATAAATAAAAAAATAATGTTGGACATTTTTTTCACACAACGTCATCTAGTTCAAAACTAAGCATAGTTTGTACTATGGGAACTAAATGACTGATATACTTTTTTTTTTTTTTTTAGCAATATAAAAAATGTATGTAATGTTGTCTGTATAGGCTGGCGTTGTACTAAATTTATTTTATTTTATTATTTAGTAAACCACACAGAAAAAGAACAGTAACAGCAGTACAATAAAAAAAACAACACAATTTACGTAACATCAAATTCAGATCTTAGCAAGTATTGGTCTTGTCGGTCATATTTTTCAAATCTACCCCCCTATATTGAACCTAAACAATGCTAGTTGCGAATCTTTTGGTAGGCATGGTATTATCTAACTTAATAATAATTGATTTTGTCACTTATACCTATTCTAGATTAGTTTATAACGCACGCTCGAGTATGCAACTATTTAAGTACCTACGCAATGTTTTGTTAGTTATAAGTTCTCATTTAAGTGAATTATAAATGTTTATGAGAATAAATTCTTAAACCAGATATCTAGTTCAGTTCCCAGAAACATGTTTACTATGGCATGATCAGGCAAGACACAATTTTAAGTACCTAAACGTGACAAGAAAGATAAAAACAATATAAAACTGATTAAAACTTGGGAAAATGCAATAAATTCCAATAATTACTTAGTATCAACAATAATTGTGTTTGTGTTTGTTACCATGTCAGTCCACTTGACGAGCGCCACTTCATCGGGACTGGATGCCTGATAGTCGCAAAGCTGCTGCTGCGGCACCGCGCCTCCGCAGCTCTCTGACATCACGGAGCTGCCCATGTCTGTTACAACAATATCTCAACATAAATAAGATAATGGACTCCTTCATGTGGTCGAAACTCGGGTCGCCATCAGGAATTCTCAAACAATAGCTCCACTTATACAAGATAATGGACTCCTTTACGTGGTCGAAACTCGAGTCACCATTAGGAATTCTCAAACAATAGCTCAACATAAACAAGATAATGGACTCCTTTATGTGGTCGAAACTCGGGTACTCATCAGGAATTCTCAAACATACATACATATATTCACGCCTGTTTCCCGGAGGGGTAGGCAGAGACCAAGGATTTCCACTTGCTACGATCCTGGCATACCTCTTTCGCTTCATTCATCCTCATCACATTATTCATACAGGCTCGGCGGTTTAGTGTTGTAGTTTGGAAATAACATTCGCTGTGGAAATGTCACGTGACAGCTGCCAAGTTTTACTTTGACAAATTTGCGTGAAAGGAAAAGTAAGTGTGGGGTATTTGTCTAGACCCCAGGTTACTAAAATTTAAAAGTAAAATAACTAGCAAAATATGCAGGTGTGATACCACGGTACTTGTACTTAGTTCCTGACACACATGATCACTAACCGTTCTTACAATTGCATACATTCCGCTTCATCCCAAAGTTGTCAGGAAGAGATCGCTTTTAAGCGATAATACCGCCCATTGTACTTTTAGTTACTTATATTAAGTTTTTGTTTATTTTGTGGTGTACAATAAAGTATTTTCATTCATTAATTCATTCATTCATATCTATGCAGACATAAATAAATAAACACCCAACAGAAACATACATATCGTAAAAACGGGAATTTTCACGTAGCGCACTATCGATGCACGACGCGACGCGGAGGGAGAGCGTCGCGATCACTCACCCTGATGAAGACTCTCGAAATCAGTCGAAACTTAGTCGTTGCCATCCCCGATAGTGCGGTACGTGAAAATTCCCGTTTTTACAATATGAACATGCGTACCTGATTGCGTTTCGTCCGTTCGTTCCGCGGGGAGCTCGTAGACCGGGGTGACGTTGTGGCAGAGCGCCACGGCCAGCACGGCCCGCCACACCTGCCGCGGCGACGCTGAGAACATGTCCTGCGTGGACGAGCTCGGCGATGTGGGGAGAGACGGAGCGTCGTTTGTGATGTACTGGGTCAGGAGCGATTCAACCTGTTCACAGAATCACAGAAACTAAGCAGAGCTTTTATTACTGGGAACTAAATGACTGATATATTAATTATATACTTTTTAAAACTAAATAGACTATTTATACCTTTTTCGACTGACATCAAATTTTATAAATAAATAATTCAATTCAATTCAAAACTTTTTATTTCAGCATCAATTATAAGCCATAATTTAACATTTAACAAAAATAATAAATAAATATCGTAACTTAAATACTAATAATCCTTAAACGTAAGCACTCCTCATGAAGCACCTGACCAAGGCGCACACTGTGCAGTATGCACTTCTGTCCAGTGCCTCATGAAGACTGTGTCTACATCCAGCCTTTCCACTATTAGTTTCAGGTAGCTGTTGGTGCTGCCCCGCATCCGCCGCATCAGGGATGCTGTTCTGTTGCGGATGATTGCGTAGAAGTCATCTACGCGTGCATCCGCAAACATACCCGATGCGCTAGAGAAGCGCGGCAGCCCCATCAGCACACTGAAGCCATTATTATACTGGACGCGCAGGGCATTCCAGCATCGCTTTTTATAGCTGACCCATAAACTGTGCGTATAGAACGATTGGCAGTACGCCCTGAACAGACTTGTTTTCACGGCAGTACTGCAACGTGCAAATCTACGGGCCAACATATTTGATCTACCTGATAACGCCCTGCGCCCCCTTTCCACATCTACATCATCCGAGAGCGTCTCGGTGACCCAGTGGCCCAGATACTTAAACTTCGTCACCCTTTTCAGTTGGCTGCCCGCAAGTGAGACTGGAGGAACTTCACTATACGTTTTAGAGCCTGCCTTAAAAACTATCATCTCACTTTTAATGGCATTGATCTGAGCCCATGGGTCTCCGCATAACACTCACAGATTCTCAAAAGCTTTCTGAGGGCACTGATTGATGGGCTCAGCAGCACCATATCGTCGGCGTAACTAATATTATTAACAGTCACTCCATCAATAGAACAACCGATCCGGGCACTGCTGAGCTCACCAATCAGCTGATCCATGTACAAGTTAAAGAGTCGGGGCGAGGACAAGCCGCCCTGCCGCACCCCACACTCCAACGTGTACTCGTCTGATAGCGAACCTGCCCATCTTACGTTGTTACGTTGATTGCCATACCAATATTTGAAAAACATTACCAACTCAGGTGGCAGTCCGGAAACAGTCGACAGCTTTTGCCACAGTCTGTCGTACGCTACAAGATCAAATGCTTTAGACAGATCTAAAAAGCAGGCGTAGACAGGCGTACTTCTGCTGGTGTAGTATTGGACAGTGTGCTTGAGGCTCAGTATCGCAGATTCAGTGGACAACCCAGCTCTGAAACCGAACTGGGCGTCATGCAAGTTTAGATATTTATTGAGATATTCATCAATCACACCGTCCAACACTTTCGCTATTACCGTCGCCAGTGATATGGGCCGGTAGTTTTCTAAGCTAGAAGCGTCCCCTGTCTTGTTTTTAATAATGGGCACAACGAGAGTCCGCATCATCTCTTCAGGAAGGTACGAATGGCCGACACAGAAAGTGAAAAACATAGCGAGAACCCTTGGCAGATGAAATCCAGCATACTTAAGGTGTTTAATGCTCAAGGAATCGTGGCCAGGGGATTTTTCTCGTTTCATGTTTTTCACTAACTGCGCTACCTCCTTGGATGTAATTCGTACAATTCGGTCACCCACACATGTAAGTCCTGAGTTCGGCTCTGTACACACGCGATCCGAAGAAGACTTCACTCTAAAATGCTCTCCAAACAGATTGGCAATTTGGACAGGGTCGCTAATATCATCCACACTCAACGGGACACTCAGCCTTGGATTTATCTTATTTGTTTCTTTCCAAATTTACTAAAGTTTTTTGCCGAGTGATGGGTCGCGAGAATATCCATCTTTATTTGAGTCTGATTGTTTTGACACCATTTAAGTTTTACTTTAAATTCATTCCGCGAGGCACGCATTTTTTCATATATGGGACCAGATGAAGGTTTCCCATGCGAAATCCAATAATGCTGGACATTTTTGACACATCATCATCTGGGCTTGTAAGTTAATCTCAGAAACTAATCATACGATGTCAAAAAATATTTCAACAATATTTAAAATGGACATTTAAGGTGGACGTAGGCTGTATATTATCCCGTTTAAATAAACTAGCTTTCCGTGGAGACCAATTTTGCAACGTTAGTCGATGATAACACGGTCGAGCGAATGCGTCTCTTGCAAACGCTACTTTTTATCCGGGTACCACGTGGACGAAGCAGAGGGCAGTAGCTACTATACTATAAAAAAACTATTAAATATTACTGTAAACTATTGCAACAACTCTGAATCTTACCTCATGAAAACTGTTATTGTGGAACAGCGCATTCCCAAGATGTAGTTTTTGGAAGACCATCTCGTTCTTAGTGAGGGTGCCTGTCTTGTCCGCGAGGAGGTACTGGATCCGGCCCAGCTCCTCGGGAATGGTGGTAGAACGCATCACGGTACCTTCTATCTGTTTGTCGCGTTGGATGGCCCAGGAATAGAAGGCTTTGCCCATATCGAGGTTGACTCGCAAACTGTGGAGAAGGTTGGAAAAGTATGTAGTTTGGTCATTAAAAAAATATGGCTATTATAGCCAGACCTGTCAGCATTACGTGCTAAGGGTACTAGACAAATACCTCACGCTTAGTTTTCCTTTCACGCTGACGCAAATTGATCAAGGTAAAACGTGGCAGCTGTCACGTGACATTTCCACAGCTAATGTCATTTCCATACAATTTAATCTTTCTACGGGCGTTAACGCCAACAGAAAGTGGTATTGGTCTAGACCCCAGATGCACTTATGTTCTTTATGGTCTTCTACAGCGTGCGGCCACATGCTATTTCCCAGAATCAAGACCATTTCTTGCCAAATTGAAATCCGATGGCTTGTTTACAGCCATCGGACATGTGACATGTGGCGTTTAAACCTATCTTAGAACAATCCAAAAATTCATAATGAATCGATTAACAAAACACCTTATTTTAATCCGAGACATCTCTGAGAGAAATGGTAACATACAACCAAACAACTTCTTAACTTTACCGCGAGTAAAAATATATTTTTTTTGTTGTAATAAGAACAGGAGTCTATTAAAACAGGCAACACATCAGCCTCTTACTTTTACTGCGGGTTTTTTTTTTGTTTTGATCAAGGACAAGCGTTCATTAAAACAGGCAACGCATCAGCCTCTTAACTTTACTGCGGGTTTTTTTTATATTTAGAATGGACCTTCAGTGTGGACATAGGCTGTATATTGCCCCTTTAAAATAAAAGAGCTTTTCGTGAAGACCCATTTCGCAACGTAAGTTGACGAAAAAACGATCGAGCGAATGCGTGTCTTACGAACGCTGCCTTAACAGTGGCAGTATCTAGTACAGTATAAAATGAAAAAAAAAGAAAAAAAACCCCTTGTTTACCTACCTGATTGGAATGATGTAAGAGAACAGCAGAACAAATCTGAAGAGGAACCCGTACCAGGGGCCCGTGAACCCCTTCAGCGTAATCAGTAGGAGGGACACGAACATGGTGGCTACGAAGAGTAGTTTGGTGAGATCGTTGATCTGCAGGTCGAGGCGACCGAACTTCGAGCGCGCGATCGCATTGTTCATCACGCTGCGGGTTTCACTGCCTGGCAGAAGAAATATATTTTTTTTACACACTACAGAGACATACATAGTCCTGGCTCCACACTAGGATTCCCTGTATCGTGGATATCAGTAACTACGAGTATCATGGAACCAAAACATTACAACCAGACCCAGTCACTGCACTAATTATATTTTACCTGCAAGGAAAGGAACCTGTATATATGCGTTTGCATATATGGGGCAACATCACACAGGGTTGATGAAGACCCTGTGTGGATATAGGATTCTAACCTCCCTGTAAGTGTGCCATGTCAGATTCCCGGAACCTTTAAGTCATTGGTCCAGCAGATGGACACCGGGTCAATACAAATATATCAAATTACCTCAACCATTTTCATGAAATCTCTATCAATAATAATTAGTGTCATTCATCACCTTCTTTGATCCAGTTCATATGAACAGGGAAGATTTTTTTTTAATATGTTGCATGTGTATTAATAAATATGATTAAAACTATGCCACTTAATTACCTGTGTATATAACTAATCCAGTTGCCTGCCCTGACGCTACAACACAGCCACTCCACAGAGTATTCTCAACGTCTAGTGAGTCACTCTCTTCTTCATCCAATCTGGTACAAGTGCCGACGAATGAATGAATATCTTTGACAGGTTTTTCAATGAAGATCTGAGCGTTTATGTCCAGGAGATGCGCGTCAGTAGGAAGCTTTTGCGTCGTTGAGAGTGGTATTCTGAAAATGATCAGAATGTGAACTTCAAAATCCCAGGCAAGCCACATTATCCAACCGCCACAGCTGTTGTTATGAGTTTGTTTAAGTTTTATAAATTACTAGCTTATGCCCATGTCTTCGCCCGCGTGATAACCGGATTAAAAGTAGCCTATGCGTTATTCTGATGTATAAGCTATATTACTGTAAATTTTCATGAAAATCCGTTCAGTAGTTTTTGCGTGAAAGCGTAACAAACATCCATCCATCCTCACAAACTTTCGTGTTTATAATATTAGTAGGACAAGACTTTGCTCATGGCTTCGCTCGCTTGGTGCTCTGCTAAAAAGTAGCCTGAGTAGCTACTCACAAACTATACCTTTTAAATATTTCATAAAATATGTCTTGTCGGTATGGAGATTATTAGCAACAAACAAACATCTAAACATCCAAACTTTAACATTTATAATAATAGTAGTATCCACACTTTGTTTACATATTATTTTTAGTTTATCAGGCATTTTTATTAATATAATAAGTAGGTATGCTGATATGAAGAGTAATGTCAATGACTGATAAAAGGCCAGTAGCGTTTCTTCCTCGTATTACATCATGTGAACCAGCATACTGAGTATAGATCTGAGACTAAAGTCTTGTTTTCAAATTAATTTCCCTTTTACAATTTTTACCTCAACTTCCAGTCAATTTCGCCGTCCAGTTGATCTGTTCTTATAAAAACTGTTCCCATAGTTTCATTGGTTCTCAATAGTATCATATCAGCAGGAACTCTCTGTCCCTTATGAAGCATTACAATGTCTCCAACGCGTAGTTCAGATGCTGGCACGCGTTCTGTGACGTATGGACGGTAGTTTTCTAATGTGGCTTCGAGTGCGATGCGTTCGTAGCGTTGCTTATTCACTTCTCTGTCTCGTCTGTAAGAAAATGATGGATAATCGAAGATGCCAGATGTTATGAACTTACTTGGCTATTTTAGACTGAATATTGGGGGTAGATAAATACAGCATCTTCTGTAGGTACCCTCACATTTGTCAGATCATTGGCAATCAAATGTCACTATTTACACACACTAACTAATTATAGATATGCAATATAACACACCAGATGTCGTAAAATAGGCACATATGTGAAAGATGGCAGGGGGATTATTCTGACAGACAGCAGAAGTGCTTAAGAGCATGTGGCTTGTTGCACCTCTGGCCACAGAGGTACATCGATTGCCTATAAAATATTAAAGAAAGTCCTGGTGCTGATATCTGGGGGGCGTCCCTGAGAATGCAGTGGATCCCGTCACATGTCGGCATACAGGGTAATGAGGTAGCAGACACACTGGTTCGAGAGGCAATATCAAATGGTACTCAAGTGTTCATGAAACCTGAATATTCAGATTCTATATAAATATAAAAGGTCAGATATACGTGGAAAGAGTATTTTGATATTGTTTCTCGAGAGAAAGGTATTTGGTATCGAACAATACAAAGCGAGCCACCATGGTTTGCCGACATTAATTTAGATAGGAAATATATTGTAATTTTGCATAGACTGCGCTCCGGACAGATGCCACTGAATAGTTTCAAATTTCTAATGAAGAAAGTAAATAGTCCCAACTGTGAAGCCTGTGGAGTTAAGGAAGACGTATACCACTGTTGTATCTAAGTGTGGGTACTTGCCTAACCTTCTTGTTTAATAAGGTTGTCTAAGTAGAGGGCAGTTATATATTACTTCAGTCTGATTTTTACGCGTGTTCTGCTACAAAGCTCAATAAACATATTTACCGAAATATGGTGTTTTACTGGACATAATAGTGGCGAATTGGATTAAACGTGAACCATGGAGCGTAAATTAGTGAGATTTCATGAATTCAATGAAAAAACTGACAATTGGGACAATTACATTGATAGACTGAATTTTTTTTTCGAGGCGAGTGGAATCACTGATGATTCAGTAAAGAGGGCCAATTTCTATACAATTTGTGGTGCTCAAACGTACGAAACTTTGCTTGCGTTAATCACTCCGAAGAAACCGAGTAAGGTGAGCTTCGATGAAATTGTGAACATTTTGACAAAACACAAAAAACAAAAATTGTTAAGTAATGTATGAAAATACTATACTTAATTGTACATCTCATGAAAATTAAAGTAGACCAAATACATATAATAATTAATTTTAATAATAATTGATTACAATCTGCAAGACAAACACGATATCCTTATAAGGAAAGGTGACAGACCATCATATAGACACCAATTTAAATCAACCTGCCCTCTTGCTGAATGACACAAAAGAATATACTACCAGAACATGCTTTTTTCTTCTCTGCCAATGTATTCAAGAATATGCTAGACAAGTGGCCATGAAAGAACAATACAAAACAAAACATTCTTTCAATTTTAATACTGAGTGATGTAGAAATATCAGCTACAGCAGATCCTAGTTAAATTCGAAGTATGCAAAGGTGCTCATAATTGCTAACAAGGAATAGAAAGATGATTTTACATGACAGTATAGAATTCAAAGTAGAGAGTAAATAATAAATGTTTTCAGAAAGTTTGTGAAATTTCGCTCAATTCTATTTAGTTTTTCTGCACTTTTTTTTAAAACCATACTTAAGGTTTAATATTGCCCAAAAATTCCTCTGCGCAGATTGAACCCATGACCCGCTTGGTGCATGTTGAGGTTGTCATTTTTTAAATATTATAAAATCTTGGATTTCCTTAAAACTAAACATGACTAGTTTCTCCAGAAATTTCTCACCTAAATCGTCTAAAGTCATCAACGGCCTCCCTGAACAGTGTGACAGTGAGTACAAAGCACAGTGGGCCCCAGTATGTGTACAGATACCCAATGCGGATGCTGGGGATGAACTGACTGAGACCCATCACCAGAAAGTACAGGTTGAGGAAGAAACTGAACTGCTCAAACAGCACCAGGGGCAGGAATGTGAATATGTTGTATTTCTGAAAAGAAGATATAACAAGTTGAAAACCTCGGTGGTGCGGTGGGTGAAGGCCCGCTTGAAACGCAGAAGGTTGCAGGTATGATTCCTGCAGTGGGACAAATGTTTGTATGGTATGATATGAAAATATTTGTCTCAGGTTTTATATGATAATAATGTATGTATTTACAAAAAAATAAATATAAGTAGTATATCAGTCATGTAGTTTTGATAACACAAGCTCTGCTTAGTTTGGGGCTAGATGATGCTTTGTAAAAATGACCAGCATTATTATTATTTTTACTAATTTAATATAGCCATCCATCCAATGGCCCTATGACATAACAAAGGTTATGGGAAGACTGTAGATAGAGGTGGCCCAAGATGGTTTGTTATGGCATGATTTTGGAGCGGCCTATGTCCAGCAGTGGAATCCTATAGGCTGATGATGAAAATGGATTTGAAAGAAGATAAATAATGTAGTAGAAATCAAAGATATTTCAAGATCTGAATAGATAATATGTACAAATAATATAGGTGCACCTCTCTTTCTTATTTTTTTTGTAAAACAGTTATATAATATGCTGCATGAAATTGCAGCAATTATTTATGCAGATTTGATTAGATTTTAATATATATTCATTGATGTCATTATATTTTTTTTTTTTTTAAATGCATGTTCTCTATTAAACTACTTCAACCTAATTTAAAATATGAATGTAACACACATAGAACAAAGACTTCAGAAATAATAATAATTCCAAATCGTATTATGAACGTGATAATTATTGAGAGTTGATCTACTAACCTGATTGCAAACATAGTTGGGCGGGTACTCCTCCTCGGGAAGTTGTCCAATATAAATCTCTCGAGAACTCGGCTCCTTCTTGCGGAACGTGAGAAATGGTAATCTACATGGAAAACAAAAACTCTCAATAATAATATACCATCAAATGAGATAACAAAAAACGAAAAAATATTCACCTTGACCATAGTGGCTTCTTTTTGGACCTGGTTATTAACGGCGTGGTTTCCATTTCGATCGAGGGTTTCTCAAGCTAGGCCTTTCTTCATATTATGCATTTAGAAAAACAATAATGACTGAATTTCGATTTATTTTCAAGAATTTACAAACAATATTTACACATAGAGCCAACCTAAACCAATAAAAGATTGACATGACAATTGACAATGAATGCGATGATGACAGCTGACTGACAGATTGTACTGTGATAGATCAACAAACCTACCTCAACACACAGGTCCAATCCGTCCAATTTAAAGCGGTAACTTCAGTATCCATGTAATATGAAGCGACACTTCATATTACATGGATACTGAATATTGTTATAAGTGCCCGGCTCCGCAATCTATCTTATTAATTTCGAGTACATTCTACCTACTAATTTAGGAAATTAATAACTGAATTCGATTTATAATCCGAATTTTACACATGACAATTCTGAATCTGAACCTTTTTGGTAGAAATAAATGGTAGGAAATTGTTTCCAATTATGGCAACATAACATTTAGAATTTTGTAAATAAATATGGCGGTCGTTCGCGGCTCAGTTGCATTTCGGGGCGTGAATAAAATTCTCGCAAAGTCGACGCGATAAAAATAAATCAAAAGTAGATTGGATTTAGCGCTAGAAAAAACCTGTGAACTTGTGTGAGAGTTGATTGTGATTGAGGTCAAAAACCAATGACTATGGGGTAGCGAAGCAAATTATGATCTACTGTGGAGTTAGTGCTATGTTGCGTCGTTTTTCTCACTCATCTGTGACTATTGAAAAGTAAGATAAAATGTTTTTAGAGGGATGTTTATTTCTCCTAAATGCTCACAGAGCTATGGAAGCTTTTGATTGTCGTTCAAGTCTAATATACTTAGTTGAGTGTTGAAAAATAGATAAGGTTCTTATAACGAATCGTAATTCGCAACCGGGGGTTGTGTTCCGTCTCTGTCGCTGCGACCGGGCACACCTCCGTTGACCTATTTTCTGGTTATTGCATCCAACCTAACTATTTATGTTAGGGGTGGGAAATTGGGGCGCCGCCGGTTGACACCATCATGCAATATTCCGTTTAGTACAGTTAATTGTTGAATTTTATTGTGTTCTAAGTGGGTTTTCAAGTTCCCTCATCTAAAAACATTTGTGAAATCGCTGTTTTTTTAGTGAAAACTTCTGATATGTAACTTATCTAAATTCGCCACAGACAGTAAGACACCAAGAGGCTTTGAGGTGTGATGTAGTTGACAATGGCATCTGATGTGCCAGCTGGTTTTGATTTGAGACGGAGTGCTAAGATATTATTATGATGGACTCAGATCTACCCCCTGGCAGCTGCAATTCCACAGGACATCTGTCCACAATAGGATACCATACCTTACCTGGTAAGTTTTATAGAAAGCTATAAAAACACTCAATAAATTATGACTTATGTTTGCCTATGGCGTTTCACTGCAGGGCAAATGCCTCGCTCCTTTTCACACCTCTGTTGAGTTGCCTAGTCATTCATAAAGGGATACTGAAATTGTATTACCAATTATTAAAAGAAACAAATCAAAAATGCCTGTTTAGTCATATAGCACGGGTAGGGTGACATTTCACTGTTTCCATTTTATGCATCTTTGATTTGGAAATGTCAAAATTAGGAAATACAGAAAAATAACTAGAATTTACTAAAATACTGTTTATAATTGCAGTATGTCTCTTAAACTATTTATTACTTATGACAGTTCTACTCGTTCATAAAAATGTATGTAATTGTTTGTTATATTGGCATTAAAATTATATTCAAACTAGTTTTTTATTGTGTTATTTGCATTCCAGAACAAAAATTTTCTTTCACCATAACTGGGAAAGGGATGTTAAAATAGATTGTGTCATAGATTAGCAAATTCACATGACAAATCAAGTGATACATTAGACTATTCATTTGAAGAGATTGATTCTGGATAAAATAAATAAGTCCTATATTTTTTGTTCCTAAAAATAATTGAAGGTATAGGTAGTTAAATTATTGTTGAATATAGGTTATTACTTGTTAAACTTGTTCGTTTCTTATTTTATTTAAAAAGTATCTCATGTTACCAACATATTATATTCGTAAAAAATTGGATGAAATGAAAAAAAAATCCTCAAAAGCGATTCATGCCTTAGTAAAAGTTAACTCTATACAATATTTTAATTGTTATTTTTCATACGATTTTTGCATTACCACATCTTTTGAAACTTCAAATCACAAATGTAGTGTGACACCCACATCACATATGCAATATGAAAAAGACTATCTCTATAGTCTTTTTACAGTAAGCACCTCTGTGCCTATTGTATTCAAATTATTTTAGACTTTATCCTGCTTATGTTTTGTATATATCTTCTAAGAAAAATGCCTTTGCTTAAATTACAGTAATTAGGTAGATGGGTATAAACCATAATCAACAATGTTGATTAGCTAATCTTGTTAAATGTTTTTGGTGAACTAATTACTTTAATATCCTACTATTATAAACGTGAAAGTATGTGATGGTGGATGTTTGTTACTCTTTCACATAAAACCTACTGAACAGATTTTGATGAAACTTTACAGTAATATAGCTTATACATCAGAATAACACATAGGCTACTTTTTAATCGGGACCACGCGGGCGAAACCGTGGGCAGAAGCTAGTATATATATTATTCATCAAGTGCTTACTCAATGAATAATATACTACTTACATTGAAGCATTGCTAATTGACCTCTGGATCTATTAAAGTTAAGTGAAGTGCTGAAACTGTTTAAATATTCCGTCATCAATAAAGGCGGGAAAAAACCTGGCTATGGAACTATTTTTGAAACAATTTTTAATATGGGAACAGACTTTTTAAATCCAGTGTATATTCGTCCAGTCATGATGGCTTGGATCTAAATAATGTATACTTAAGCCTAACTTTTAGAGTTGATGAATAACACATGACATCATTCCATTCCAACTTACTCATAGAAGATTTATGAACAATAACTTTGCTACAAATTGAGTCTACAAAGCTAGCTAACTGAGCTTGCCTAGCCAGTTTAGTTTCTAAACCATGAGGATAAAGTTCATGCTTAAGTAATATACTGTTATTGACTGACCATATAGATTATTAATTTGTGTGTGGATTTCTGCCAGATATGAAAGAGTTAGCTAAGTTACGTGACATACTTGTATCATAAAAAGTTGGAGTCTTCCTCAATCTGCATTTTAATCTATGTGTATTTTAAGTCTGTATAAAATTTGAATTGTGTTTTTGGGAATTAAAAAATCCAAATTGTTACATTTAAATTTCCTGAAATTAAGGCACAAAATGTTAGTAAACTATCTAACTTAAGTGGAAAGGAGATAGGGAGGTTTTTGCCCTGCAGTGGCAAGATGCTGGCTGAAAACATTTCAATAAGGAAGCTATGAATGTATATATGAATTAAAAAAAAACTGATATTCTGCAAAAAAGTCTGGGTGTTCCACTAATTAGGCATTCTTTTGTTATAACCCTTTTAAATGATGCTGAGCAGTATGCTCTCGTTTACGCGTTCAATATAAATTCGCCACCTATAAAATGAACAGCTCCGAAATCCATGTCCTCTCTCGCAGGCCGAATGCACCACTCGGCCAGCACCCCGGCCGGCGTGGACGGCGCAGGCGGCGGATCACGCACGCCGCCCGCCACGCCGAAGAAGGGTGGCAAGATGCTGGCCGTCAGAGTACAGATGCTGGACGACAGCATATCCATGTTCCAGATACAGGTATGTTTCTGGTTTTACCACCCTAGAGTGCAATGCTGTCGATATCCGCCGAAGAATTGACAACTGCACCAGCAGGCTTAGCATGAATATCAAGACTCATAAGAATAGATTTACGTCATACAAAAGACAGAGAGAAACGTCTTCTCTTCCGTCATAAATCGTTGTCTTGAGCGCTCATGCTACTGCTTCAGCGACATGAGCAGCAAAGACAACGATTTTGTCTAAAGAAAAGACAAGAATCATTCCTGTCTCTCTCTTTTGTCTGACGGAAAGAGAAACAAAAGTAAAAGTTTTGAAATTCTTTGTCAAAAAAAAAAAAAAAAATTGACTTCTCTTCCGTAGAGAAAATGGTTGTCTTGCTTGGTGCTCACTGCACATGATAAGCCTGCCTTAGTGTTTGATTCCCAGAGGGAAGAACGTATTTGGAGAGCGATAACCATAAGAACGAAGATCTGCTAAGATTTGGCTTTTAATGATGTTAGGTTACTGCATTTGATTTTTTTTGTGTGCTTTGCAGAAGATGAATTGGCTAAGAAG
The DNA here is from genome assembly GCA_958496245.1 of Perizoma flavofasciatum. Classification (NCBI taxonomy): domain Eukaryota; kingdom Metazoa; phylum Arthropoda; class Insecta; order Lepidoptera; family Geometridae; genus Perizoma; species Perizoma flavofasciatum. The sequence continues at coordinate 12,260,020 of OY292423.1, forward strand.
TTTTCAATGTTACCAAATTCTTAAACGTAAACGTGGTTTTAGCAGAAACTCGATCAGAACGAATCTTCCAATAGGATTCTGGTTTAATAGGATTTGAGTGCATGCAATGAGACTGATTTAGACTTTCCCTGCTCCGATTCGAAAGTCTAAAGATTCAATATTTCGTTTGTTGATTTCGAACCAGATTTTTCTGACGATGATAAAATTCGTATCTACATTTGATTGTTTCCACGGAAATCGCTATCACCAGTTTTTTTGCGTATTTACAATCAAAACGTGTTTTAAAAATTGATCAACAACCCTAAATACATAAGGTCACGCCTATTTTTCGAAGGGGTAGGCAGAGATCACGGTTTACCTTGTATCGTGGGTATCAGACACTACTACTCGTAGTGTCTGATACCCCATGGTACCACAAAACCCAGACGGAACAAATATCTGCAGAGTATGTTAACGTTTGCCCCGCAGCGGGAATCGAACCGACCTCTTGCGTCACCCGTCGGACTACAAAGGTCGTCGTGCTTTTGACCAAGCCCTCAGCTTAATGCTCTCATGGACTAATGTCATGTGATGTGACACTCATTGGTACAAATGAGGATTCTTTACTTACGAAACGGTTGTTTACTCAGAGAGCTATCTTGTTAGCAGAAGTAAACAAACTTGGCTTAGCTGCTTTTGGTGATTGGGTATCACTTACAACTAAACACGATAGTATGAAACGTACACAGACTAACAAGGTGATGAGATGAACATACGAGCGAAAGATGTCTTATTCGTATCGTTAAACTCAATACTCAATTCTCAATACATGATTATTTAAAGAGTTACAAATGGAAACTGCGAATTATTTTTTTTAAGCAGACAAGTTGCTTAGCCTGCTCGTTATTTATCAGCCGCTATTTATCAGCTGTCCCTATCCTCAAAGGTTTGCTGGAAGAAAACTCTTGTTAGGTTAAGCTAGCCTTTTTACATGTCCGCTATGTAAGTTTTTGTCTGTTGCTCTCTGTGCCCCATCACCTCCACCCGGGAACATCTCATAGAGGCAACCGATGAGGATATAAATTTTGAAACTATCATGGTTTTGAACATATTTTTTACTAAAAAACGGGATATTTACCCGTCTTTTAGTAAAAATTATAAACTGATGAGGATGTACAAGTGGCCATAAATGTGTCAAAACAAATTTAAAAAATGAGCCATTGACACGACATGAATGAACGAATGAATGTCTGTATTATCTGTGTGGACAATAAAGAATTATTCAAATTGAATTCGTAATCTGCTAAATTGATTTTGATTTGATTAATAAACTATTACTTCGGCTATTAGATCCAATTTGATTTATGTATGTAAATACAACACTTTTCAATTGTAAAGTTTCTGAGAACTGTATATGATCCTTCCCTTATGAACTGTGTTCCAGTCATTCGATATTAGATCGGTAGCTGTTTCATTCGTTTTCCCACGTCCAATAATTATGTTTGTGTTGAGATAGCTAAGAAATGTAGGTACTTATCTTGTTTGAACTATTCCATGTGATATCTTTCGCATGATGAAAGTACTAACGTTTAGTCAAATGAAAAATATTAAAGCCGCACACATCTTTTAGTGCTACTATTAGTCACAATTACCCATTCAATTTATGCCCCTTTAGGTGTATTTTGTATTTTGTAATATAGAGCTACGAACGACCTATCGAGCGTATGCATATTTCTTAATATCTTTTAGAGTATTTTGGCTCGAAAAAGCTCGGAGTAGAATAAGTTCAAAAAAATTATCAAGACAGTATCTAACCTAATTAAATACTCTCAAACAATTACAAAAACATTATCTCCAACGAACGAGCTACAGTAGCCTTGTATAACGAAAATTATATAATAAAATTAAGGGCATTATGAAATGATAGATTACAGTTTTGCTACTCATAACAAAGTTGTGGGTTGTTTGTTCCTAGAACAAGAGTTAGCCTACTGGGACGCCACAGCTTTGTGAGTGTGCTGTCTGCTGAATGGGTAGTCCTTGAGAGTGAACTTGGGGAGTTGCGAACTTTGCTACAACTGACGAGCTACTAATTATGAGTACTAGTGACGAGCTACTAAGATAAAACCATGGGGTTCAAACATAATTAACGAAAATATTTATTTAGGACATCCAACAGAGAAATCACAGTAATTATCCGGTAAAATATTATGGTCTTAAATTATAGGACGCCGCAGCGTGCACAAAGTAGGACTAGCTTAACACTAACTAACTATTTTAGAATATAATTACGACTATACCACGTACTTTACTATTCTCCTGCTGACGTTTCGTTGACCGTTTGATACCAAACCACGATAATTTTAATACTAACTATAACATAAAAGTTAACTTAAATATTGCCGAGTAGGTAGGTCTAGCTAAAGGGTTACCTACATTACAAAACTTTGATGATTGATGAGTGCTGAGTGCTTTAACAGATTACCAATAAGTTATCGGTAGACAAGGTTTTGTAGCCTTATTTTTGTTAGGGCTTATTTTTCCCCTAACTTTTGTAGCCCTGTAATATATCATTTGAATTAAAGAGTATGCAGCGAAGCGGCTCTATTAGTCATTTCGAAATATTATGATATATTTGCATGACAGGGAGTTCAGTTTTCAGTACAATAATAGCGGTGGCACAGCTCATGCATTTCCGACTTCATACTTCCGCTCAGTATAATATACATTCAGCTTCAATTTTAAAAGGCCCTGTTTGTCATGATCACATGTATAAAGACAACATTTTTTGAAAAATATGTCTATAGCTTCCTTCACCATAATTGTAATATTTCATTTGTAGAAGAAAAATTACGAACAAACTTTTGCGTCGCGGGATCATTTCTTTCATGAAAGTTTGGTATTGAACCATTTTTAGAACCTCTGACACTTAACCTACACTTTCCAGTTTCGCCCCTTTATCAAGTAAATCACGAGTTGGCCACCTATTCATACAAACTTGTGGAATGTTTTCATGCGACTCCCCGACACTGAATATTTTTGCCATTAATATGTATGACTTCGAATGTATCTCATTGGTCTAAGTGGGGAATTTGTTTTCTATGTAAATGATCGCGTAATGTAGTAACACTTTGGATGGGAAATAATTGATTACTGAGGTACATATGAACCTACTCTTTTAGTACGGGCTTTGTCGTCAGCTATTGATAAGGGTAGAACATGTAGTGGGTGAGAAGATCAAGGCGCGGTTGGTACGTCGGCAGTTATGCGCGATTACCAGCCAGCCAGCTGACATTCAGCGTCACGTAGATGGTCGACAATTGATGAGGATAGTTCAGAAGCGGAGAAAGTGAATGTAGATGAGCTGAATAGATTATCATTGGCAGAAGCAAACTGCAAGATATTAGTGTCCTCCGACAAACGTGTCCCAGTCTATTCTGTGCCTTTTGGATTCAGGTCCTTGTGAAGTTTCATATTAGATGGATATATGAAACTTCACACCGCGACAAAAAATCAGTCATATAGCTGAGTAGTTAGATAGATATAACTACTATATATTTTAGATACTATTAAATTTGGCGGTTTCCTTATACAACCCAGAGGAATGTATTGAATTATGTAACATTTTTTGCGTCGAACTGTCTGCACCCGCCATACCGAATGGGGTTTCGCGAATCCATATTGATTCAACCGGAATTCCGACCAGAAAATTGGATAGTCTGTTTCTGGTATTTCGGTCGCTCCATCAAATTGAGGTATGTTTGAATCGAGTTTAGAGCATTCGGTTATAGTTCGGCTAAAGTTCTGTATTTCTTCCTTATAAACTTATTACAAAAATTATAACACTGAAAATACGTGTCCGACGACGTGTAAAATGGCCACATAACTTTTTTGTCTATCGACCGTTTATAGCTTGCTGATTAACGCATACCTAAAGGCGCATACCGGCATATAAGTACTATGCGTGTATAATTTTCAAGACTCACAATACGTGACTTGGGGATGAAATTATATTATTTGCATTTAATCTTCACATTAAACTTTCTATTCCGTTGGTAACATAGCATTTGGCTTGACTTATTCTTGGATTTGTTTTCTCGGAGATTTCCGAAAATGCATCAGCTAGAAAGAGCAAAATTCCTTTTGAGGTCAAATGCTGAACCTTAAAATAGATACAATCTCTATTTGAATACTATTAGTTACTAAAACAGAATTATTATTATATCCCAATACATTTTGTAATAAAAAGGCAAGAGATAAAAAAAGCGTTTCTAGATTGGTGTCTCTTAACAATTTTTTTTTTAATAAAAACCGACTTCAATTAACGAAAAGTTAATAAAAGACCATGATCACCCCCGTTTTTTACTCTTAGTGGTGGTATTTTTTCATAAAATTTATTTGTGACCTCTCTTGAAGTCCTCATTATTAAAAAAAAGATTAAAATCAGTTAAAACTAGGATGTCGAAATGGTTAGGGACTAGTGCTTCATTAATGAATTTATGAGCCATAAAGTAGGCAATAATGTATTATGACCATTAACTAGTATTGAATTTTATTACTTTAAGTTGTTTATGGTAGGTAGGTAAGGTAATAGTTATTGACATTTTTAATTCAAACGTTAGGGCATAAATTCTAACATTTTATAATTATTCTTGTATTTAAATTGATTCTCGATCTACCTATTGACATTTGCACACCATTTGGATGGTAGAAATATTCTTATTATATATAAGGGCCTTTATATATAAGGGCCTATAACATTTAACATCATGTAGTAGAACTATATTTCTTTTTAACTGAAGCTATATAAATTGCATGTAACTTTTCAGCCGGTTCCGAGTAGAAATTATGACTTTAAAACTGTTTGACGGTTCACACTTCTAGAACAAAAGCTTTTCCTAATTCTATAAACCTGGCGCTTAAGTTTTGGACAAAGACTTGGGAAGTCATCGCGTTTAAAGTTATGATGCCTTATTACGGCCTTACAAAAGTCAAAAGTCCTCCGGTCATTAATGGACGTAAAGTTAGTGGAACGCATTAAGTCATTTTCCGTAGAACCACTACCGACGTTTGCGTGATCGCATTGGAAAATAACATTCACTATTGTTTCTGAGCTTGAGTGGCACGATCGCTAGTCACAATCAGTGAACTGTGAAATTACGCACATGAGACCAGTCTCAGTAGATGGTATTATTTATATTTAGTTGGAAAACTAGACTAAATTGAAACGTAATTGTTCGCGATTTTTGCTACTGGATCAAAACACTGTATCAATGAAAATAAGCCTATATTCTCGTACCTTTTCCGCTTTGACAGCGACTTCATTGTAGGGAGCTGAAGTGGCAGTTTGCTATAACCGTTGGGGTGGGTTATCTAAAAGTGTTCTTGAGTAGAGACAAGAGTCTAGCTCAGGCAAACGTGGCGTAGTGGGCTCTCATCCCAGGTAGAGTGACAGTTAACAAAAGGGGTCAATGTGAAAATGGATTTGACTAGTCGAAGATCGTGCTTGTTGCCGCATTATTGAGAAGTCTATGCCAAACGGTGGACTAATAAGAACTAAGTTATTTCGTGTGAGCTAGTAGCTAACCCTGGGGCCTGAGTAAAACTAAGAACGAGTATAAATATTTTTTTATACGAAGCTAATAAAAAGTATAATTTATTGTGCAGCCAGCACATTATCGGTATAAGCTTTGCGAAGGCATTTTACCTAGATTGTTGATTGTTATAGCCAGAACCGTCAACTTAACGTGCACGCAGATGAGATGCAGCGCTCAGTTATAAATGCCTCTAATAATCACCCCAAATAAAATTCCGTCCTTTTGGTCTAGTTCCATTCTCTTTGCCCCAGTGCTCAATGCACTACATTCAGTATTCAATACGGATGAAAACGTTCACGCTTGCGGTAAGAACGCTATCGGACCAGAGTTTTCAACGCATTTGCATTCGGAACCGTTTACCGATGCGACTGTTCAATTTCTGCTGGCGACGTGTTTGATCGACGATATTAGTTTCGGTTGTGGTGCCAAATCGTGTTTTCTTTTTATAAAGTCCTAGCTGCGCCCCGCGGTTTCACCCGCGTAAGTTTCGATACATGTGATAACTTCGAAATTAAATGTCCGATTCGAATGAATTAAAAAGTATTTTACTGCTACATAAATAACCTTTATGATAAAACTATTTATTTGAATAAGAATTAATACTACGATACGAATGTAACCAACTTTTGTTTCTACCGGCGATCTAATTAAATTTTAGAACACAAAAGTTGCTATTGTGACTTAACTATGATAGTTAGATATATTCCCTCGAGGACTTTTTTGTAGGTAATATGAGTACTTTAATCATGTAGAACATATTTTTTATGTATCATCAATAGTTTTCTCAGCGCACGCCAAATAATGAATTTTATAGGCAAAATTTTGCTACTTTCTTCTGTTGGTGAAAAAATTGATAAAATCGGTCCAGTCGTTTCGGAGCCTATTCGGTACAAACAAACAAACAACAAATATTTCCTCTTTATAATATTTTTAGTATATATAGATTTGAAGACACGCATAGGACAGAGGAGGCTGGCAAAAGAGAAAGGAGGCTTACAATAACCAGTAGTGCAGGATGATTCCGGACAGAGATAAAAATTATGAATGAATTTGGGGTTGAAGGATCCAATGGAAATATTGTCGTAATTTTAGAGATGACACAATAGAATGTACATATAAGTGAATTTTATTGCTAGGTAAATTGGAGCATAGATTTAGACTGAAAAATATAATCTTTCTTTTTTTTTTGGTGTTTTGAGACACTCGTCATTTATTTACCGGGGACGCTCTATAACATAGATCTGTGTTTGACTTGAATTTGACCCAGGTTTAAACAAAATTTATTCGCTCTGGTACTGAATATTTAGGACTCAAATTAAAAGCAATTCCGTTGAATCTTGATGGGTTCTAAAGCCACAGACCAATTACTAGTTACTACAAGAATCTATCGAGCTCAGATTTCATTATAAAGTTTAGAATCAAAATTACCTAAGGGACGAAAGTTTTAACTTTGAATAATGCGGTCGACCAATACATAAAATCACTTCTTCCAGCAAATTGGATCTATGTTTCCGTAACATAGATTGAACATGATTTTTTAGAAAGCTATACAATTTCAGGGGTAGAGCCCTATTTATGAACTTGTGTGCAAAGTATTTTTCTCCTTGCCTATCAATATTTTGACAACCATTTATGTGGGTTGCTGATAAGGCACAGTTTCCGCCGAAGAATGGACATGTCTTATGTTGTGAAAAGTTTCCACTTCTTTGGTTTGTTGGTCCGGTTTTTATCTTGACAATAATTATTAGCTCACTGAAATGCTTTTACAGTTCAAACTCTATAAACCTTGTAGCATGATTGCTTATTGCGAGAGGTTGTTCCGCTCGTCTGTTGTGTTGTTGATCCACCGACAACACCGATAATTACCTACTATCCATTGTTTTCCGTGTAACCGACAGCATTTTATTTTGCTGCGGAATTTTTTATACTATTTTATCGTAAAAAATGTATTTGTCAACCCTTATCTCATGGCTCCGGAGTTACGGACCCGGGCTTCATGCTACTGATTGGCGCAGAGCCAGGGACTGGAGAAAAAGTCTGAGCGAGGCAGTTTTCATTGCCCCAATGACTCTGATTGTTCTTTAGATCTTTTGGTCAATTAAGGCATTATAATTAAGCTGCTGTATTTTATTGTAATATCGATAATTTATCCAAATAATATGTCATTTCTGCTCCGGTTCCCTTGAGGTAAGATAACGCAAGTTTTTTGACATACTGTTGTATGTTTTTCATTGTGTATTTCCAATTAGGCATGGAGGAATATTTTGAATCGAATGTAGACATACAACATGTGTCGTAATATTTTTCATCATCTCTGTTATCTAAAGGGCGTCGCTACGTGTTTGTCCTACATAGAATGAAATCAATTAAACCATGATAACATAGTTTGTGCTGCTCCACCCTTTGTCGCAGTTCGATCGATGACGTAAAATAATATCATAATATCACAGATTCATAGTAATCGTAAGTCTTTATGCCCAAGATGGGTGATAAAGTAGCACTTTATTATTAGTCCCTCATTTCAATGTAATATTCAGTGGGAGGTTCGGTTCTGAGCTAGCGTTTTCTGTTGTTATCTCGTATTATCGTACAACTAACTTCTACCCCACGGATTCACCCGCGTGGTACCAGGATAAAAAGCAGTCTATGTGTTATTCTGATGGTCAACCTAATTACTGTAAAGTTTCATCAAAATCCGTTCTTGTTTTAGTTTTTGCGTGAAAGAGTAACAAACATCCACCCTCACAAACTTTTGCGTTTAGAATATTAGTAGGATTTTGAGTTCATCGAGCGTTGAGTGTATCGTTAAAAACTAAAATTCTTTTACATTGCCAATCATACGTTACCGTTGTAAATGTATGGGTTCGAACCTTACTTTGTTTACGAGTACATGGACAACGTTATTGCTTTCAAGCGAAGTCCTGGAAATTGCCGGATTCTGCCGAGTTTAAGCCAATTAGTGCCTGTGCCCTCCAGCCAGCGTCCCGAGGCACTGCACCGTATGTTCTAGGTGTTTTAACGACTTCAGTTTAATTAGTTTGGGTAGAACTTTAGACGAGGTTTTAATGCGAGCTGTGAACGAAGTGATGTGCATTGCAAACGTAGATTAGAATTGCAGGTAAAAATAATAATCAGTAATAAGGAACTATCAAGTAAAATTTGGTTATGTGAATATGTAAATGGTTCATTCATTATAGAATCGAAAAGTAAGCAACAACTTGCAAAAAGTGATAAAATAGTCAGTAAAAACGTATGACCCGTGGATTCTATCAATATTATCAGCAATATTGCTATTTTTTCAAAGCAATGTTGGTATGATAAAATTGATAGATTTCTACTCTCTTCCGTTTTCTGATTTCACAAAGAACTCTTAAACTTCTACGGCCATTCCTCCTCATTCAAACCGGGGTGGCTGTTTCTTTTTTTTACGGGCTTATGGACCTGTAACATGGCGTGTCCCGGGCAGTCTGCTTGAATATAAAATCCACCAATATTTTCACATACAAAAATTACATTAGAAGATTTGCGCTCCATGTTTAAGTTTTTAAAGACACAGTATCAGTCAATCTAAGAAAAAAATTGAATCGTTATGGTATCGTTTGACAAGAATAGAAATTCTTGTCAAACGATACCATACTATTCAATTATTATTTTTTTCGAAATTAAAGGAATTCCTTGAATGTCACCCTTTTTATCATATTAATGAATACATGAGTTGTTCATTTTCTGATTTGCATGGATAGTGGAATATTCTAGATTAAGAACTTATGTACATTTTTATGTAAACTATGACATGCCAATGTTATGTAACTATAACGAAATGGTTAAATAAATAAATACCTAATATCAAGCGTAGAACCTCAAAGATAAAATTTGAAAAGGAATTCCCCGTGAAATGGCGGATTAATTCGCATCAGGAAAAAAAATATGTGTTAGAAATTACTGAAAATTATAAATTCGCCACGGTCGACCTATAATTAAGTACAGGCGAAGATTTTCCTTCTCCGCAGCCTCGCTTCAACCTTTATTCTCCTGCTGACCTCTAAGTGCTGGGCTTTAAAGGCTGCTTTACAATGACAGAGCTTAACCGTGACGTCAACTGTAGAACCTCCAGTGGTCGTAAATAAACAGAAGCAAAAATAAAACGAGTTGCCCTAAATGTTTATTTAACCTAGATACTTTATTTGAAATATATGAATATCCCGCCTGGAAAGAGACTATTTGGCCAAGGTATAGGCCAAATAGTCTCCTTCCAGGCGGGACAAGAGAAATAAATTTCTCGACGCCTGGAAGAGCTATTGGGACATTAAGGACATGATGAAAGGTAATCTTCCACTCTGCCTTAAGCTGAAAATCATGGATATATGCATTCTCCCCATCCTGACCTACGGTGCACAAACCTGGTCTTTGACGGCTCTTCAAAGGTACAAACTCGAGGTTTGCCAGCGGGCGATGAAGCGCAGCATTCTCGGCGTCAAACTTACCGATCGCATTCGTAACACCCAGACCAAAATCGCCGATGTAACACATAAGTCCGTCAAGCTGAAATGGGACTGGGCTGGGCATGTGTCCAGAATGCCGGACAAGCTGTGGGCTAAAATAGCCAATGAGTGGGTCCCACAGGGTGTGACGCGACCACGGGGTCAGCCCAGGCGGAGGTGGCGCGACAAACTCGACACATTTTTGGTATCCTGGCCAATCGACTCACATGACCGCGAAGAGTGGAAAAAGAGAAAGGAGGCCTTTGCCCTGCAGTGGGATTAGATAGGTTTTATCAAGGTTAAATAATTACCGTTAATGACCAAACATTTATTTATGATCATCATCGTAACTAAACGATGATGATCATAAATGGCAGGAGTCTATCACATGCTGATAGACTACTCCAACGAGCTGCGAGACTCTTTCTGACTTTGTAGATAAACGTGAGTTAAACGAAAATCCAACTCCTAAGTAACATTTGATTCTTGTTTCATGGCACCATTTTTTTTTGTCCCAGGTCCAAAGGGGTAGGTAAACCTTTGACCAAGAAACTGTTATGTTTAATTTATTGCATTATCTTAGTTGAATCAATACAATTTGCAACCAGACAATAAAATTATCAATATTACAAAAAGTTCATCAGCCTGTAAAAATCCACTGCTGCTTTTAGGCTTTCAAAGAGTTCCATTATAGGTCACCTTCATGCACTGACTTCACACAATCTTTAAGTTCATAAAAAACATCACAAAAAACACAAAAACATATTTCGTATGTCGTGGTTTTCTATGGGGAAGCAGTAGACTATGGCTTCCTATGTGGACGTCTACTGGATAATACCGGAGATTGACAACCTCTGTGGCGCAGTGGACGAAGGCCCGCCTGAGACGCAAAAGGTTGCGGGTTCGATTCCCGCCGCGAGACCAATGTTTCAATGATCTGCAAATATTTGTCTCGGGTTTGTGTGTTTTCTATGTATAATATTTATGTATTTAAAAAAAAAAAGTATTGAAGTAGTAATGTAGTTCTCATAACACAAGCTCTGCTTACGTGTCCAATATTATTAAAAGTAAGTATTTTATTTAGATAGAGAACTGTACATGTTTCACTATGATATCCACAACCACGTGGCTCGTATGGAATAGGCGTAGGGTATATTTAGGTCAGGCTTAATTTGCTCGTTGGGTTTTATTTCACCAACCTCTTTTACTTTCCGCAACCCAAATTGATCCATTTTATTTATTTCATCAGTTCATCTAAAGTTTGAGTTGGACCAAAACTGTTAAATATTCTGTGTAGGTTGGAGTAAATAAATGTAAGACAACTTGCGGAAAACAGTACATAACTTCAGCCCACTTAACAATCTATATTCTGGTCAGCCAAGGCAAAAATATATTGAAAAATAGACATGCCCAACATGTCTATTTTTAATACAATTTAAATGAGTTTTAAAAGCGTGTCGCACTTTTCAGACATCATCAGTCTATTGCTGGACATAGACCTCTCCCAAGTTTCAAGTTTCTGAATTTATTTTCAGACTTGGCTAGACTAAACAATTTTAAAGTTTAATAATAAAACTTATTAAAAATTATTAGCTGTGTTATTAACTATCTACTCGAGCGGTTGCGTTTATAAATTTACCAATACATTTACGTTGAGTACTTTGTCCTAAAGCTCTCAGCGTAAAGTGCTAGAAATTTGATTACGGTTGAAATAAAATCATCTGACCTGTGAAATATTAAGTCTTGCAGTCCTGAACATTCACTGCACAGTTATTATAAGTAACAAATTGCCAGCAATTTTTGCGGGCTTGAATATTCAGAGGCGTCATATTTTTATCATTGAGGACAGAGCGGATTGCTTGCAGCTCATTTCACTCTCGCAAAGACACGGAGTATTCATGTATGTCCTAATGTACGAGTACATTTTCTGTGGAGCTCAGCGTTACGACGCAGTTTCACGAGCATTTAGATTCGATTTCGTTCATCCATGTTTACCCTGCATCAACTATTTGGTTTGCCTTATACGCCGGAAGCTACCAATCTCAGAAACAAACATCTTACATTTTTTGGAGATCTGGGGTCTAGAGACTAATACCACTATCTGTTGGCGTTAACGCCTGCAGAAAGATTGAATTGTAAGGGAATGACATTAGCTGTGGAAGAGACTTCGACGATATCCCTAAAGTCGTACAAAACGATTGCAAAAAACCGCATTTCAATTGGATAAGCCGTTTCGGGGATAAATTGTAACAGACAGGCATACACAAGATTACAAACAAATACCCTCTTATGACAATCGCATATACTGGCTCCTTAATTCGCGGCTAAAAATAGCAGCATAACAAATAGAAGGATTATACCGCTTTTCGTATTTGCATAAGTTATACGAAGGCGTCGAAGATCGATTACTGCCGATCAATCATGTTCAAGTAATATCGACCAGTGTTTTCACAACTGGTGGAAAAAAATATTATTATGTTCTCAGCACGCAAAAGAGTAATTGTGCCTGGAACCTGAAATCTAAACTAAGACAATAGATAAGAGCTTCAACTCGCTGATCATGAGTTAGCCTGATGTCGATGATGAAATTGGTACGAAATAACATGAGTGCATTGAAACTTTTAACGGATTGACTAACACAAATCAACATAACTTCCTCATGTCTCCATGAATCATCTGACTGTAATTGTAAACAGAGATGCAATTGTCATGTAGTAGATACTTTATCGATTAGAAACATGAAACAGAGCATCACTCGGCATTTCTCGTCTCGTTGCTCCGACAGACACGCGAGGTCAGAGCACAGATTAGAGCAGAGCTTACGAGGGGCTTAAACCTTAATCACCGACGTAGCTCTCAAAATTAGCAAGTTAGTGGCCAACAATGGGCAAGTGTTATAGTTCGAAAATCGTTTAATAATATTGGTTACACAGTCTTCTGTACTGCTATTTTAGAGTAAAAAAGTCCACCAATCTGCAATCTGATAATGCTTTGAGAAGGCAGACCTTGTAGGTCTGCCAATGTGTGGAACCAATTTACTCTGGCAGTCTATCAGATGCTAAACTTCATTTAATAACTTGAGTTGGTGTTACACACGGACAGACAGGACAGGACAGACGCGACAAGCGTGACGAAACTGTTAGGTTTCCGTTTTCGTTATTTGTCTTCGAAGCCCTAAAATTGACATGTCAGCTACATCAATCATATTTAATCAAGCTAGCATCTAACCGACAATAGTGTGCTCCAGGGTTTACATGGACTTACTGTTGCGGCTAACGACGCAACTCCTATCTCTACAGCTGAATAGGGGTTCACCTATTACGCTGTTGTTGTTAAACGGACCGTATATAGGTTTATATTTAGATCTCGGTTAATATTTAATCGATATTCCAGTGGTCAAGATCAGAAGTACATGCCACATTTGTTACCAACTTTATATTTTAATGACCTAGAGACTAGAACTGCCTAACTAAGGAACGAAAAGTAGATTAGGTTTTTACTGTGTCTATTGCGTGTTCGCTGCTTGCTTGAAATCTAGGCCTTCATCCGAATAAAAAAAAAACAAACACGAAACTCACGTGAAATATCTTTCGGTCGCTAATTCGCTATGCCACGAGTAAAATAGTAACGTTCAGCACAAGTCGAAATTTAGTTAAATAATAAGTGGTATTTAGGTGTTTTATAACTGAGCGCTTTGAAGGGCACGTAAAATTTCTTCCCGGTTTTTATAGCAGTCGCTGAACCATATCAGAGAATTCTGGCTGGCCTATAAACGCTAATTCCAGAGTCGGTTCATACGAACTTGCCTACGGAACATAACATAACAGGCCATGTTTGACGAGGGACTGTCAAGCTAAGAGTACTTGTTAAATGAATCAAAAGAAAGAAAAGGGTAAAGTTGGGAGCCATTACGTACGCATTTGAAGGCCTACGAGACGATGAAATCTTATCACTGGACGCGTATAGTTTCAAGTGTTTGCTTCAATTGCTAAAGAACCTATTTTCTGATTAACGAACGTCTAACATTGTTGTAATGTAAGTAAACGTTAATGGTATGGCCAATTTCTGTTTCAAAAACTTTCCACACGATCCGTCATTTATAGAAAACTGATAATAAGTCTGTGTTATGCCAAAGTTACGATGTACTCTGAAACTCTATGAATCCGGCTGTAAATTATTTCATACAAAAGATATTCAGTGCCGTTACTGCCATTTAAATTCAGACTCGGGAACTCGGGTCCTCGGAGACACCCACGCACAGTTACGAGCTGAGCGCGTGCCTATGCTTAAAACCCCTTAACTTTTCCGCCCAGTCGCTAAATAAACTTTGGGAAATATGGTCTGGAATATTCTCCTGATCCTAGAGAGTAAATTCGAAAGTGTTTCTTCGAAACTGTGCAAGTTTTGTAGCACTAGGAAATCCAATATAGAGTTTCAGTTATAAATTTGCTTGATTCGTAATTTGATACTAGTCTTGTGTTTCTAAGTTTATTGCAGTGGTTATTGCTTAGTAGAATAACACAGTTGGTGAAATACCAGCTGTGTTTGCTACACCTCCGTGAAATGCGTTTTGTTTGAAAGTTCGAAACGAACGAGTTACATGTTGTACTCATTGTTTTCTTCCTAAACTCTTAAAAAAAGAGTATTTTTCTTATGTACATGAATTATGTATCTCAGCCTGTGTTTGTTCCTGTATGTTTTAGTTGATTATTATAATGACAATGTTTGTATTGTTGCAGTCGAAAGCCTTGGGCCGGGTGCTGTTTGACCAGGTGTGCCGGCAACTGCATTTGTTGGAGGCGGACTACTTTGGCCTCGAATACGTTGACACTAACGGGACGAAGGTAGGTTTAGCGTTAGTTTCAAGTCATGCTCCAAACAAATAGATGTGAATAAAGAATGGCATGAACCAAGTAGGTCTTTGACAGTGGATGATTCCGGGATGAAATGATTTACAAAAAGTTGTAGCCAGAAAAAATAAAATCAATTTTACTTGTAAAATATGTCTGTATTGCATTAAAGAACAAGAAAATATCGGTTAGATTTGTAGGTATGCTGTCGGAACAGGCCAGTTGGTCAGAAATAGCGTTGATAGTAAAATGTAGACGGAGAAATTGCGTCTATGCGATAGAACGATAGATGATTTTATTACCTGTACATTTCTCCTGAATGAGAGGTCTTAGTCTTACGTAGTAAGTGTAACTAGTTCCCTAAGGATGAAAGCCTTTGTCATAAAGTCTTCAAATCCATACAAGCCTACTATATTTTTGCTACAACTTCTTGCATAATAACCTGAGGTTCAGCCGACGCCAAACTCATTGCGAATTACAAGTGCCACTCACAAGGAAACCATACGGAGGCGTATTGCAATCATAATTGGATGATGTAAATGTATCCGTGCTGTCTGTCCGTTGTTAATGCAATTGTTCTCTAGCTCGGCTTTAAACGGGATTTTAGCACAAACTTTATGATGTTCTGTACAGTTTCAAGTTTTTACCATGGAAGTGAAATAAACACGACCGCTAGCTGATGATCTTTTGTCTTGAATACAAAACATAGCTCTAATTAAATGACATAATAATTTGAATCTTAAATTTTCGGCTGTTTGCAATGGGCAGCCTATCTTTTTGGTCGTTTGTTTCATCAACAGACGTTTTATTCGGTTAATGAATTAAACATTATGTATTTCACGAGCGTTAGATGATGTTGCTTTGAGAATAAAAAGATGGGTAATTTAACTCAATAATTTCCCCCTAATATCCTGTTTGTTGATTCCCTTGAGCCTAAAACAAAGCCACGACGTTTTGAAACTGTCATCATGGTTTTGAACATAATTTTTACTAAAAACCGGGATATTTACCATGATTTGTGAGTTTGAATGTTTCCCGATACTTCGGCACAGTCGATATTTCGGTACGTGCAACTGTGCCGAAATATCGGGAAACATTCAAACTCACAAATCATGGTAAATATCCCGGTTTTAGTAAAAATTTAAGCCACGACGGTTTCTCAAATTTTAATCTAAATATATATTTTGATGAATCAATGCCAAAAATCTACCTCAGAATCCAATACAACAATCTTTCAATTTCCTTGTTCATTTCTTTCTTCTCCTTTATATTCTTTCAGCACTTTTTAAGCTTGAAAAAGTGACGGAACAAGCAGCATCTGCCGCTACCAATTGAATTATCTGAGATAATAGCTAGGTGGACGTGAGCTGTGAGATAATTCATCTCACAGGTCTCGACGATACGCTAGTACGTGCTAGTCGATTATAAAATATGAAAAGTTTTATGTTTCTGTAATATCACAAGTACCTATAAAAAGGTTATGTTTTTTTCAATGTTTCATGGGTTCCGTGAGTGCCCATGTCCTCACAACTGCATCTCTTTTCGCAGTATTGGTTAGACGTCGAAAAGCCGATGTGTCGTCAGCTGGGCTTGTCCATGCTTGAGCCGACACTTCGGTTCTGCGTCAAGTTCTATACGCCAGACCCGGCACGCCTCGAAGAGGAATTCACGCGGTACCTGTTCTGTCTTCAAGTGAAAAGGGACCTTATGCAGGGATGCATACAGTGCAACGAGAATACTGCTGCGCTGATGGCCAGCTACATAGTACAAGGTAAGTCTAGCATCTAGACATTACACTAATTAATTCGCTAATTATGCAGTGTTTCAGGAGATACTACAGCGAAAACGCTTGCTATATTATAGGCAAACTTCGAAAATACTTTTTGAAATCACCATTGGTCTAATCGATTTACATATAAATCCTACCCAAAAATGTTAATTCATGGCTACCTTTTTTTTTACGAGCATCACTCTGAAATCCCGCAAGATCAAGCTTTCCTGAAAATACAAGACTATTCATATTGTAAAAACGGGAATTTTCACGTACTGCACTATCGGTGAAGGCACCGACTAAGTTTCGACTCATTCCGAGAGTCTTCATCAGGGTGAGTGATCGCGACATTCTCCCTCCGCGTCGCGCCGTGCACTACGGAATAAAAATACATTACATTTTTCCCATAAAGACGTAATGCAATCGTTTACTTTTTACAGCGGAATGCGGCGATTTCGTCCCAGAAGATTACCCAGATCACTCATACCTCAGCGGCTATAAGTTTTTTCCCGGTCAGGACATGGAGTCGGAACGGCGGATCATGGAGAATCATAAGAAACACATGTCAGTATTTATTGTTTATTGTGTTTCTAAGGAATGTACTTGGAAAGGGAATAATTATTTTCTATGTAGAAATGTATATGTTGAAATATCATACTAAAATTATGAACCTCTGTAATGTTTAAACCTAGTCGGGGATAGAAGCTTATGTTTTATGAATGAATACAAGACAAAATGTCGGTCTAATTTGAGAGCAAGTTGAAAGACTAATGTCCGGTTTTTCTATAGAAACATGTCATTAGGTAACAACTTAGGAGTTGTCAAATAGTTTTGTGCAAACGCACATCTTTTTTTTCGACATCCTTAATTTTAACTCTCTTGAAAATTAAAACCATTTTCTCATAGCGACATTCTAATACCTAGCGTTTACGCACAAAATATAAGGGACGACAATTCTCCTTTTTATTGCATGTCGTCTTGACGTATGATATTCCCTGGCGACTGTAATTTCACCGGCAATCTCGGCACTCAGGGCCCCTATTCTCTGATAAATATCGTCCTCGAGATGATTTCGCATCTCGGACGATGCTCTTGCAAAATAATGTGTTTCCATTAATCTCGTGCACGACGTTTTTGCGAGTATCGCCTACCTTTAGAATTGAAATGGCGAGACAAGTAATGGAGGGCTCTTGTTGCAGAGGTCAAAGCCCCGCTGAAGCAGATTTGAATTTATTGGAAACGGCGAGAAGATGCGAATTGTATGGTAAGTACGCACTTTTCACTCACACATTAAAGCATTATTTTTTATCGTTAATGAGAAGAAACAAAATTGTATCTTTGATTTATTTCGAATGATTGATGCTGTGCTTTGGGTTATTTATCATAACCCCAGCACACAAAAAAGGGTCCTCGCGTCGTCATATTGCAAAGTGAAGCATGCCGGGCATGCGTTCGTGAGGATGTCGCCGTCATTAATTGAAATGGCTGATAATCGGCATACTATTTTATAAGTGTTAGCGTGAGTTAGACAATTTTGTATGTCGGCCCCTTAATAGTCATAATAGTTATTTATTGATAATAATAATTATAGGTCAAATTAAAAAATACAAAAGTGATAATTACAATATAGGTACAAAAATACACTACTTAAAGTAGCTCCGATTATTCAATTAATAAAATACAATACAATTCAAATTATCTGGTTTTATAGCCAACGAATTCGTTGGCTATAAAAAGTTTGCTCGATAAGCCAGTGTTTGAGTCTTTTTTTTTAAATCGTTAATGTGGCCTGTACAACATTGTCAGGAATGTTATTATATACAGCCGGATCCATAACATGCGTCAGTTTAGTCGTTTTTGCAAGCGTTCGTGACAACGACTCCTTAGCCGGCATAATTTGAGTGCTTCACAGCCCCGGATTTACGACTTTTTCGAACGGGCGCAGAAACTTGATAGTGTCGCCCCCTCTCTCCAGCTTTTGATATAAATTGTAAAAAAAAATACACAAATATATAATGGGGGGCATATAAATATTTTGTGACCGGGAGAATAAGAACTCTTAAATAAATTACGTTCATAAATCACCTTTGGATGTTCATATTGTAAAAACGGAAATTTTCACGAACTGCACTATCGGTGAAGGCACCGACTAAGTTTCGACTCATTCCGAGAGTCTTCATCAGGGTGAGTGGTTGCGACTTTCTCCTTCCGCGTCGCGCCGTGCCTTTGGATGTGTTCAGAAACCAACTGGGCTTTTTAAATGAAGAATCGATAGAACGGGCGCTGGATGCTAGGAGCGTTGTTTCAAAAAGCGTTGTGAAACAAGATTTCTTTTTTAAACATATTGTAGGTATTATGGTTTTGGGGCCCCTTGAAACTGCCGCCCGGGGCAGGTGCCCTGGTTTGCCCCCCCTAGATCTTTTTTCTTTTGAAGTTAATGTCGCGAAGTCTATCTTACTTTTCTCGTCGCTCGGTAACGCAGCGTTGCTGCTGCAAAATAAATAAAGGATGAAAGAAAGGGTTGTGAATAAAACATACGGAAAAAATCATTTAGCGTGTAGGCAATGTATTAAGCAAAATGGATAAGCCACTTTTCATCCACCCACCGTTACTCATTCATTCACACCTTTACGATTTGATGTAGCTAAGAGCCATTATGTAAAAAGTAGCAGCGCTTTGAAGGTGAAAAATCTGCCACTCAGACTTTACGAGTCCCAATTTGCAAGTGAAAAATTACGACTTTGATCTCAACGTGCAGACAAAAAAGAACTTTACCCCTGTACAATGATGTTCATTCTCGCTTGCAGGCAATCGGTGCATTTCATCGCCCTGTAAATTTTATTTAAATTTAAAAAATGCATACGATCTCCAATTCTCTAGAACACACCACACAAATGCTTGAGCTTCATCTACTCTGACATATGTGAGCAGATTCTGAATTGACGTTCTGGTTTTAGAGCTTCTTTTTTTCTAGTCGTTGTAAGAAAGTAGGTACCAAGTGTTTTTGCGTTTATGCCAAACTAGCTGCGCCCCGCGGTTTCACCCTCGTAAGTTTCGATTTTATTTATACTCGTGATAACTTCGAAATTAAATGTCCGTTTCGAATGAATTAAAAAGTATTTTACTCCTACATAAATACCCTTGATGATAAAACTATTTATTTGAATAAAAATAATTCTACGATACGAATATAACCAACTTTTGTTTCTACCGGCGATCTAATTAAATTTTAGAACACAAAAGCTGCTATTGTGTCTAACTATGATAGACACAATTATTTATTGATAATAATAATTATAGGTCAAATTAAAAAATACAAAAGTGATAATTACAATATAGGTACAAAAATACACTACTTAAAGTAGCTCCGATTATTCAATTAATAAAATACAATACAATTCAAATTATCTGGTTTTATAGCCAACGAATTCGTTGGCTATAAAAAGTTTGCTCGATAAGCCAGTGTTTGAGTCTTTTTTTTTAAATCGTTAATGTGGCCTGTACAACATTGTCAGGAATGTTATTATATACAGCCGGATCCATAACATGCGTCAGTTTAGTCGTTTTTGCAAGCGTTCGTGACAACGACTCCTTAGCCGGCATAATTTGAGTGCTTCACAGCCCCGGATTTACGACTTTTTCGAACGGGCGCAGAAACTTGATAGTGTCGCCCCCTCTCTCCAGCTTTTGATATAAATTGTAAAAAAAAATACACAAATATATAATGGGGGGCATATAAATATTTTGTGACCGGGAGAATAAGAACTCTTAAATAAATTACGTTCATAAATCACCTTTGGATGTTCATATTGTAAAAACGGAAATTTTCACGAACTGCACTATCGGTGAAGGCACCGACTAAGTTTCGACTCATTCCGAGAGTCTTCATCAGGGTGAGTGGTTGCGACTTTCTCCTTCCGCGTCGCGCCGTGCCTTTGGATGTGTTCAGAAACCAACTGGGCTTTTTAAATGAAGAATCGATAGAACGGGCGCTGGATGCTAGGAGCGTTGTTTCAAAAAGCGTTGTGAAACAAGATTTCTTTTTTAAACATATTGTAGGTATTATGGTTTTGGGGCCCCTTGAAACTGCCGCCCGGGGCAGGTGCCCTGGTTTGCCCCCCCTAGATCTTTTTTCTTTTGAAGTTAATGTCGCGAAGTCTATCTTACTTTTCTCGTCGCTCGGTAACGCAGCGTTGCTGCTGCAAAATAAATAAAGGATGAAAGAAAGGGTTGTGAATAAAACATACGGAAAAAATCATTTAGCGTGTAGGCAATGTATTAAGCAAAATGGATAAGCCACTTTTCATCCACCCACCGTTACTCATTCATTCACACCTTTACGATTTGATGTAGCTAAGAGCCATTATGTAAAAAGTAGCAGCGCTTTGAAGGTGAAAAATCTGCCACTCAGACTTTACGAGTCCCAATTTGCAAGTGAAAAATTACGACTTTGATCTCAACGTGCAGACAAAAAAGAACTTTACCCCTGTACAATGATGTTCATTCTCGCTTGCAGGCAATCGGTGCATTTCATCGCCCTGTAAATTTTATTTAAATTTAAAAAATGCATACGATCTCCAATTCTCTAGAACACACCACACAAATGCTTGAGCTTCATCTACTCTGACATATGTGAGCAGATTCTGAATTGACGTTCTGGTTTTAGAGCTTCTTTTTTTCTAGTCGTTGTAAGAAAGTAGGTACCAAGTGTTTTTGCGTTTATGCCAAACTAGCTGCGCCCCGCGGTTTCACCCTCGTAAGTTTCGATTTTATTTATACTCGTGATAACTTCGAAATTAAATGTCCGTTTCGAATGAATTAAAAAGTATTTTACTCCTACATAAATACCCTTGATGATAAAACTATTTATTTGAATAAAAATAATTCTACGATACGAATATAACCAACTTTTGTTTCTACCGGCGATCTAATTAAATTTTAGAACACAAAAGCTGCTATTGTGTCTAACTATGATAGTTAGATATATTCCCTCGAGGACTTTTTTGTAGGTAATAATGAGTACTTTAATCATGTAGTACATCATTTTTATGTATCATCAATAGTTTTCTCAGCGCACGCCAAATAATGAATTTTATAGGCAAAATTACTTTAGGTTACATTATTGCAATTTTCTTAAGGATCTCTAATTTTTTGACAATAAGTTATAGCCTATGTTACTTCCTGATAATTTAGCTTTCAATTGGTGAAAAAATGGTTAAAATCGGTCCAGTGGTTTCGGAGCCTATTCGATACAAACAAACAAAAATATCTTCCCTTTTTATAATATTAGTATAGATAAATGTTCAAAGACAATATGCGAATTCATTGAAATCATCATTTAGACTAGCCGTCGTCTTAGAAACTTAGTGCATTTGAGGTCCTTATTAAGGTAAATAATTTTACGGTGTTCATTTGTACTACTTTAAAATAAGTTTGATCTCGGTTGCAGGTGTGAAAATGCATCCAGCAAAGGATCATGAAGGAGTATCTCTGAACTTGGCCGTAGCGCACATGGGTATAGTGGTGTTTCAGAACTATACCAAGATCAATACATTCAGCTGGGCCAAGATTAGGAAGATATCGTTCAAGAGGAAGAAGTTTCTCATCAAACTGCATCCGGAGGGATATGTGAGTTACACTTTTTTTAACAAACACTTATTTTAAGTAAGTGACTTTCCACATGAAAGTGGATAGATTAGATAATCCTGTCCCCTCACTAGGATTATCTGTAACCTGGGTATCAGAAACTACGAGTACCATAGTAAAGATCATCTAGACTGAAAAGACACATCCCACTCCTCAAATTCCTTTGTTTGTTTCTGTTATTGAAAGCTATCTGCAGAGCATGAATACATTACAACACCCAGGCCCGGGACAAATATTCGCAGATCATATACAAACATTTATTCCGCGGCGCGAATCGAACCCGCAACCTTCTGCGTCTCAGGCGGGCCTTCGCCCACTGCGCCACAGAGGTCGTCAACTATAAAATAAGAGTTTATTTTCAACTATAAAATAAGAGTTTATTTTCAACTATAAAATAAGAGTTTATAGTTGGCGCAGTAGGCTAAGGAGAATACTGTAGCGTGTCTAATTTATTTTAATGGAAATGTAATACATTTGAAAATCAAACTAATCATTATTTTTCAACAGGGCTACTACCGGGACGTTGTTGAATTCTTCTTCGAAGGACGCAACGAATGCAAGAACTTTTGGAAGAAGTGCGTGGAAAACCACGGCTTCTTTCGATGTACGAGCGTACCGCGACCCGCGAGGCACAAGACTAGGGTTATTTCCAGGGGGTCCTCGTTTAGGTGAGAACTCACCGCCTGCTGTGAGATTAAAGCCTAGACGACCTCTGTGGCGCAGTGGGCGAAGGCCCGCCTGAGACGCAGAAGGTTGCGGGTTCAATTCCTGCCACGGGACAAATGTTTGTATCTGCAAATATTTGTCTCGGGTCTGGGTGTTTTCTATGTATAATATGTATGTATTTACAAAAAAATGTATATAAGTAGTATATCAGTCATGTAGTTCCCATAATACAAGCTCTGCTTAGTTTGGGGCTGGATGATGCTGTGTGAAAATGTCCAGCATTATTTATTTATTTATACATGAAATTAAAATTTGTAAGTGAATTAACGACG
This sequence comes from Perizoma flavofasciatum, assembly GCA_958496245.1. Lineage (NCBI taxonomy): Eukaryota > Metazoa > Arthropoda > Insecta > Lepidoptera > Geometridae > Perizoma > Perizoma flavofasciatum. The sequence continues at coordinate 12,283,342 of OY292423.1, forward strand.
ATTCCTCGCGCACAAGCTTAGATGAATCAGACAGCAAATTATGCTTCGTTTTTTTTATCATCAGTTATTGTTTCGACCGATCACGGCACAAGGTGAACTCATTCATTGATTATATCAGAACTCCTTTATGATATGACGAACTCGGTGGCGTTGCGGGCGAGTAGCCAGCTGCGACGCCAGAGATGCGGGCTCGATTCCCGCGAGATAATGCATGTCACGAGACAAATGTTTCTAAGATCTACAAATATTTGTAGATCTTACAAACATTTGTCTCGTGACAGGAATCGAACCCGCAACCTTCTGCGTCTCAGGCGGACTTTCGCCCACTGCGCCACAGAGGTCGTCATAGTCGGGTCATGTAAGTGGTTCATAAGCTTACGTTTTTATATGACCCTTTTGATTTAAATTAATAAAGACCTATCGACTTAACGTTTGATATGATTGTTTTATTTTACAGGTATAGCGGTAAAACGCAAAAGCAAATAGTCGAGTTTGTACGAGACAACTATGTGAAGCGGCAAACATTCCAGAGGTTAGTTCCAACCAACACTACACTAGCAAAGCTTAGCCAAGTTATGACTTAGATCAAAGTTTAGCTCGACGCAAAATCAAGGCAAAATTATTCCCTTCATATTGTGTCAAATTGCATGTAAACGATATATTTTCTGAGCTTCAGCCGCTATAGTCAGACATGCTTATGTTTGCATATCTAGGCGTAGTTTGACAATGCTTATAGATGTAAATCGTATAATCGAACTATAGGGTAAATAGGTGTGTCTAACAAGGGATAGATTTTAATGATAAAAAGGTTTGATACGATGGTCGAAGGTGAGTGGGATAGCATGGGCTGGGGGGGAACACTAGCTTTTGGTTTTGTCTTGTGGGCGTTTGTGTGAGAACATGTCATACAAATGTGCGATCTAATGAGGTTTTGCATGGTAAAAAAGGCCCTAAAACAACTAATGTGAAGATGAAATTCGTTAGAACAAAAGAGGCTTCGATAGTTTTTGTATAATCGATGGTGATTAGCATTCGAGCATGCGCAGTAAGAGTTGATCTTTCGCTTCTTCCAAGATATAAATACATAGAATACGTTGCAATCGTGGCTATCGGTCGGAGGATGGTGTCAAACGATTTCTAGGGATGTATTTCACGTTGTGGGTCTGCGCTTCGATTTGTTGTTAGTTCATTCTTGGAATTCGGGTTATTTGCAAGTATCGCAGAAAAACTACATCATAAAATTTTATGTTAAAACCCCTATTCTTGGCATTTGGGTTTGAAAAGTTCAATCTACTGTTTTCATGCTACGTTATGGAAAGCAAATGTCATTGAGCGTTGTATCATAAGCTAAATAACCTCTCATATTTGTAGAAAACTGGAGAATATCTTTGGTAACTGCTTCAACAGTATTTCCTTACTTCATTGTTATCAGTTTTAAACTAGGTACAAATTTAAGGACGGTCGTTTAATTCCTTATTCCTTTGTTATAAACCCTCACAAAGTGCACGTTTATTGCACTTCATTCCCATTTGTAGACGTTTCTAGCCGTACTCTCAGTAGTTCGTAACGCAGGCCCACAACGGCCGGGGCTCACTCTGTTGCGAAACCAAAAGCTGGTGGCCTACCGCCTACTAAAATTTGCGAGAATATAAGAATAAGAAAGGTTTAAAGGGAAATATCGCAGCTATAGAAAGTCCACTCAAACCATGTTCATAACTCAGAAGAATAGGTTATAAAAGCTTACATGGGGACAGCCATTGGGGTAGTATTTCACGCTTGGGAACTGCAGGACTAAAATGCAATGCAAGAAATAATGAAATCATACTATTAGGGACATTACGCTGGTACTGGGACATGAGAAGATACCACAAATAGAAGCGAAATAGGCATCTCTGGACGGGGCTAGGGTAGGAGTTTAGTGTGGGGCGAGTTGCGTGTGTTGTGTGGGTCGTGGCGCGTGTCACCATCCTCTGCCCGATGTCGCAGGTCGGGCTCGTTCCGCGCGTCGCGCTCGGTGAGCAGCGTGGCGCCGCCGCTCAACCAGAGCCTCTCCGCGCATCCGCTGCTGCCGCTGCCGCCCGGCTCGGACGGTACGTACATACTGCGTACACAACACGTGCCAGCTACCGTATACCTATCACGTACACGCGTACACGGACCAATACGATGTTCATCGAATGGTCTGCCATTCACACACCCTAGGGTTTCGAGATAATAGGATTCTTAAGGATCCTTTATTTTTTAGGTCAGAAAGTTTTGTTCTTAGGAAGTGAATTTGATGAAAATATGGACTAGCATTTTCCGATTTTTTGAAAAACGTCATAAAAATGAAGTGGGGCAAATTCGACTCGATATTTCCTATCAGGAATTTGGCTCCAAATTGCTCCATCGGATCATTGAACAGGTTAAAAAATAATAACTTTGTGGTTACAAATGATGGTCAATGATGGTGGTTAAATATAAATAATTATTCATAGCTTGTTTTTCAAAGAGACACATTTTTGACTAACTTATCTTTCATTGGTTAGATCTTTTGGATAAGCAATTTTATCTTGTTGAGTTTGAAAACTCAAGAATTAATTTCTGATTGAATGTAAACTTTCGTATAGGTCCGTGTACTTTGCAAAGTAAGCGATGGTCTGCGTTTCTGATTAGAAAAATAAATAAAGTAGATTTTAGTCAAGTAGATTTGGTGTCTGTGAATCTTTTAAATTACGCAATAATCTGATTTAGTTATGAGTACTACCTGCATTTATCTTAGTTTCACATAAACTATATATTGAACACAGTTATATTGAAGAATAATGCTGGGTTTAGATGGTGATCAGTATACGGGAATATCGAGTAAATGAATGGCTTTTTATCAGATAACTAACTATTATCTATATTGTGTGTTATCTTTCTGTATATCCACAGGTTTTTTTTGGTGTTCTATCATACATAACTAAAGCATGTCAACTCATCTAAACTTTGCTTATTCAAGCATTAGGTGTGCGTTCAATATTATGGTTAACCGGATGCGCAGCAACACTTCATTTCATACTATCCTAAGAGCATAAACATTTTACACACAATATACATCAGATTTGAGCAAATAATCGGGCGTGTTTCTTCGTGCTTGCCGTCAGAATGGTGCTCCTGTGTACCCCCAGTCATTTGTTAGCTTTGTGGTTCATAAAAGCCTATGTGCGGTACGAAATGAATGTTTGCCTGCTCTGTTTCGTCATGTCACCGGTAGACTTAGTTGATTTTTTGCGCAGTTAGGATGAAGAAAAGTCCAGTTCATTTACTCGCCACTAGGGGCTCTGTCTGCACATTTCTTCATACTAACTACGCGTTTTTGTGGCCGCGGTAGTAGAATGCGTTAGTTTGTAGGAAAGAAACGCTCAGCCCACAGTTCATTCTTGGCCATCCAAAGTCAGTGATCAGGAGGCGCGGTGGCCCTGAAAGTGACCAATGGTGAGAAGACCAGATGTGGTGAAAGGATTCAGCGCTTTTTGTAGATGTTCCGCTTCTTGTAGAGTTTGTAGGAAAAAAACACTAAGCCCACAGTTCATTCTTGGCCACCCAAAGTCAGTGATCAGGAGGCGCGGTGGCCCTGAAAGTGACCAATGGTGAGAAGACCAGATGTGGTGAAAGGATTCAGCGCTTCTTGTAGATGTTCCTTTCATGCTCGAATTGCCCGCATTTAACGGTATTTTAAAATCAGTTAATCGATGAATGATTACTGACGACTATAGTTTCAATCAATCATTACAGTTTCATGTAATTTTTCCTTTGTTTGCTGTGGTTGCATTCACAGAAAGTGCATCTTATGTAATGAAACTAGTTTTAAGTTTCGTGTATTATTCAATGGACTACCAAAGTCCAAATAAATAAATTTCTAAGCGGTATCTGTTGACGCAGCGATTTCCCTGGAGTGGGACAAGCAACCTCATTACCTGGAGGCTTCTCTGATGATGAAGGGATACACAGCGGCGGAGGCTCGCGAGGCGGCGCTGCGGGCCGCGAGGGCAGACCCGCCCATGACAAGGGACGCGATTCGCCCGCCTCTCGCAGCTACCGCCTATGCCACCACGAGGGACAAGGTACGCAACCTTCACTTACAACTAAACTACTACGAAGCAACCGATTACGAATATATCTAGTTGAAGACACGGACGATGAAGGATAAATAGACTTAATTCAGAAAGTGAAGCATCCATAGTGCGCTGGCTCACTCGTAAATACGTGCCTAACTCATGCACATTTTTATTATATGTCGTTCGACCGCCATTCGCCCGGCCGATGCTTCACTATGAAATGCTTTCCCAGTAACTGTGCCATTGTCTCGTTACCATAGCCATTTTGCTAGTGTAATTAAGGGGCACGCTCGCTATTATTTCTCTATACCACTGAAAATTCCTCCTCTCAACTGGGAGGTTTTAGAGATGGATTAACATTGGTGAATCCGACGCGACGAATTCCATAATAAAGAATCTTGTGTGCAACTGTTGAAATACTTTTACTGGGAGATTTGTGTAGACTCTGCCCGAGCCGTCTAAGTTTATCATCCATCTAGCGGCACCAGCTATTGAAATGGCATAAACGACATTGCCTGTTTTAGCTCACTTTGCAAGCGTAAAAGAAATGCATTTTGCAGCATATTTTGTTTGATTCGAATTTTCAAAACACAATCTAAGATCGCAATAAAACGCCTGATTCAAATATTTTTGTTTATTTCAGCTCTCAAAACTATACTGCGATCAAATCGTAAGGGCCTTACAAAGTTGTCCTGCTGTTTCTTATCTTATTAGCATCATTTCTAACTATCTTTTTCATTCACTCATGATAGCCTAATTTGGTTGCTTACACTCCATTGTCATATTCTCGGCATAGTTGGTGTAAGATGTTCATAGTTGCTGAATAACTAGTGTGAAAGATCATAGAGGCGTATTTTTATCGGATAGAAACCAAATTAAGTACCCTTCCTAGGGATAGCATGGTCCTAGAACGATTAACATTATCTCTCATTGTTACTGATCCGTGTTTCATACATTGATTTAGATGCAAACTAATTTACTTTGCTTCATATATTAACAGCTGTTTATTTGTTTTATTTACAAAATTTATTATTTATGGGTTGATCAATAATTTTTACACATGATTGAGCACTTACAATCGAGCACGTTTCACCGCCTATCTAAATGTCGTGAATAACACTAGCATAATGTTGTTTATTAACATGGAGTGTATAAATGCATAACTTTTATAGGCGGGCGAGCTTGTGACCCATGCCGAGGTCAATCATCATCCTACGGAGGATTCGCTTCCGCCTCATCAGACGACGACACCATTGGTGAGCACAATTATTTACACCGCTGAGTTTGGACTGCAGACTGTGATGCTTCTTACATTACATGTTATTTTCATGCTGGAGATCATTCATCGTTACTCTAATCATTTGTTATACATATATTATGCTGAGTGATTCTTGATCCATGCTATTTATTTGAAAGCCTCGTGGTTTAGCGGCTGAAACATGAAATGTGCTGGTTTGGTTCCCGCTGACGGACTGATGTTTGATTGATCTGCATATATCATAGGTATGGGTGTGGTGACACTATTGTACTCGCAGTTCCTTGGTTCAACAGGGAATGCTAGTCCAGGGTCAGGACTAATTTTGTTACTGTTGGGTGTCTGTTATTACCATTGTGGGATCGTTTGGCATTTTACACGGTGCATAATAAGTCTGCGGCCCGTATTCCACAGATTCAGATTCCAAAGAACTACAAGATTCAGTTTGAGGTTATCTCAAGCTTAGCTGAGGTTAGCTTAGATTTAGTTTAGGTTTCGTTCTGGAATACGGAACTTAACGTTTATCTGGTGTTGTTAGGATTCTCCGGAGAATACATGGAGCCGGGCGAGTTCAGCGGGCGCGCGTGGTCGCGCGGACGCGCCCACTCCGCCGCCGCGTGCCCCGCCGCCGCGCACAGGTCAGCCCGCTGCGCGCACCGCGCCGCCTAGCGTCTATCCCGACCTCGTGCTCGCCAAGCGCTCGCGCTCCTTCCGCTCCTCGCGCGACCGCCTCGACTACGAGCTCTCCATGACCAACATGTACTCCGCCTGCCCCTCCACGCGCTCCTCGCGCTCCGGTGGCTCGCTGCTCGTCGAGGCGGACTCCCCCCCTCCCGACGACGAGCCCCCTCCCCCGGCGCCCGCGCGCCGCTCCGCATCCGCCCGCAACCTCCGCGATTACAGCTTCGACGAGACCGGATGCGCGCGCCGCCGGCCCCAGGATTCGCCCGTCACGCGCTACTCCGACGCGCGTACGCTTCAGCTCGCCCTCACCGACAAGCTGCCCCCGGAAGTACGCCGCGCGTTACTCGGCCGCGCCTATTCCGCCAGCTTCCCCGGCGCAAGCGGAGAGCTGCGCGCTCCTCCGCCTCTCTTTCCGCGCACGGCGTCGCAGGACGACGTGTCGCACGACAGCTACGAGCTCATCGAGCGTTCCGATGACGAGGAGGACGGACGCTTGTGGAGGGGGGCTCGAACGCGCTCGTGCTCGCTCGACTCTGGCAACGAGCCGAGCGACGAGGAGGTCTCCGTGGGCGGGGCGGCGGTCCGCTCCGACGACGATGTTCCGTTGGAACCGTTCCTAGCGGACGATCCTCGCGTGCTACCTCGCGAGAAACTCTCTGTCCGTTCCGACGGCGCCTTCTACCGCGAGATCAAACGTGCGCTGGGATCCCGCACGTCGAGTCAGGAATCTCGATCTGAGATCTATGATTCTAAGATCTCCAAGAGCAGCGGCGAGTCGAGCAAGAAGTCGCGCGACAGTGTCTACCACACGGACAGCAAGAAGTCGCGCGAGACGCTCAAGAGCAAAAGCTCGGACCGCAGTGGATCACGGACATCGTCCCAAGAAGACTCTAAGTCGGAATACTATGAATGCCGTCGCGCACCTTACGATCCGTACGCGGCCGGAGACCCCTACATACCCCCTGGTGACTCGTACGTAGCTGGTGATCCCTATGCAGTAGGGGACCCGTACACAGGCGGACCTTACACGACAGGCGACCCATACGCAGCTAGTGACCCATACGCAGCAGGCGATCCGTATGTAGCAGGTGACCCATACGCGGCTGGCTTCGGCGCGGGCTCTGGTCCGTCGAGCCCCGAAGACTATTTCGACCCGCGTGGGGCTTTTCTGTCTCTCGAGCCGCCCGACTACGAGGAACGCATGCCGATCGACCGCTCACACGAAGAGCTGATTGCGAATCTTCCCACTTCACCGACCTACTTCCGACTGCCAACGCCGTATTCAACGTTCCCGAGCGAGACGCGCCGCGGGGAAACGGCGATGCATGTGAGCGCCGCCGCCGCGAGTCTTCCTCACGTGGGCGCGTGGCGTCCCCCCCTCCCACATCCCCACCACGACACAGACACGGCAGAGGAGGACGATCCCCGCCACGGCACAACACACATCTGGCCAGAGAAAATCGCGGGCTTGGATACAGAGATCGAAGGCACGCGCGCCGCAAAAGTGCACACATTCCAACGACGCCGTTCTTCCGACACCGTCTTTAGCTTCGATAAAGACAAAATAGAGTCTCTAACTCGCTCCACGAGTAAGGAAACCGCCCCGTCACATCTTATAAAAGAATCCTCCAACGAATCGGAGGTAAACATACGCGTGCTGCCCGCAATGGATAGTATTGAATACGCCAAGAACAAGTTAGCCATTCAATCAGGCGGTGCGCCTATTCTCCAATCGGAGTTCGATAAGACGATGCGCGGAAAAGTACACACGCATATGATCAGGAAAGATAGTTTGAAAGAGGAACTCATGGCTAAGACTCATTTCGACGAGTACAATCCTAAGCTGATATTAGAGACTAGCTCCAGCAGTCGGCTCGCGGATACCGCCGCCGTGCCGTACATACACCCGACGGTCGAACGTACAAAGAGCGACCCGAACAGTCTTGCAAATAGGCCTCGTTTCAGCAGCGTCAATTCACGCCGTCACGTGCTAATGCATCAGAAATCGATCGATCTTACACCAGCTGAATCAAGTGACGAGGACTACATATTCCGACAAATTCCCAGTGCGCCTCCGATAGCTACGAAACGGTCTCACTTCGAGTTGCCGTCTAGGCACAATGATCATGTTCGCTCCCCTTTCGATTTGCCGAAGAACTACTTCAAAGAGTTCGACGCTTTCAAAGCAGGCTTCAAAGATAACAAGAAAGTAATTGACGATGGATATGACATTCCATATGTGCTTCATAAGAGACATATTATGAATGGTACTGCCCCGTCTCCTATGGATGAACATAGACAACCCCCGGATATTATCATGCTTCCCCCCCAAAACGGTCGCCATATCGTGAACGCTCATCCAAGGTGCAAATACCATGACCATCCGAAATCCCCTCGCTCACCGAAATCTCCGAAATCTCCTAAATCACCAAAGTCACCTAAATCTCCTAAGTCTCCGAAATCACCCAAATCTCCTAAATCGCCAAAATCACCACGAAACAGTGTTCAACTCGATCATAGCTCCAAGTTTTTGGAAGTTGAAAACCGTGACTTTTTGTTTACTCAAAATATTGACTTATCCAAAGTTGACCCCGTCACTTTGGAAGTTGACAAGAGTGGTCAGATGCAACATCTGCCCAGCCCGAAACATGACATTACTAAAAACTTAGATCCCCATTTGCTTGAGACGTTGAATTCTAAACTGTCTCAAATCGAAAGTGATTCAGCAACTAGCTCAAAAACTGATAGTATGATGCAGGAGCCTCAGTATCCTCACGATATTAAGTTCACAATAAATGGCCGCAATATCCAACAACCGCCCATAACATGCAAGGAACCTAAACCTATGACAGCCGCCGAAAAACTACGCGCTGACATCAAATCTAAATCTGAAAAGCTACCACCTGGCAAACGTGGTGCCAAAATCCGCGGAACTGGTAAAAAAGGTACCGGTGGTAAAATTAAAACTAAAAATAATAACAAAATAAGAATCACATCTTTCTCTTCGGACGACGAAAGCGTTGATTCCGATGACGTTTTCGGTACAACTGAAGCAGCTCCTAAACTGGAGTTTTCTCCGCCACAGTCGCGCAAAGAACTAGAGCCAATACTGCAGCTTGAATACGATAAGATTACTTCTGGGGCTTGGCATCGCGGTCAAACCATGAGCTCTACCGAAATTGAAGGGTCTCCTCCACAATGCCGTAAATTAGCCGAGCTCGAAGCTAAATATAACCCACAAGTACTCGACGAGATAACCGGTAACGCTACAGAGTTACGACGTATTTCCGAACGCTCAATTTCTATTCCCAGCTCTGAAGACGAGATTGCTATCAAAATGGCTGAGCAAGAGATGCAGCAACAACAGCAGCAATTCAAACAAACTAGCAAGGAGAGTTCCACTTGGGAATACAACGAGAATATCCCTTCGCCAATTCTTGAAAGCATAGAGTTCCTCAAATCTGATGATGAACATTTCGCTGATATGGAGATCGCAAAAGTGACTGGAGTACGTGCACCGTCAGAAGAGCAAAGTGAAGCTACTAAAGAAGAAAAAAAAGATATCATGACATTGAATGTGAAAAAGAGTTTACGTGACGAGCTGATTTCTCCAATGCTGCGTAAACAAGGAGGGACGCCGATACTATTTGCTCACGCTAGATTAAACCTTTCGGAAGGTTCCGTATTTTCCCTGCAACGTCAAAAAGCTACGGACTCACCAACATCCAGTCGGAGAGCTAAAAGCTTGGATACACCTGTTATCCAACTACATAGACTCCCGCCTATGAATGCGTTTTCCTCAAAAGATGATACAGTTGGAGATAATGAAGAGGGAGATGTATTGGAAGAAAAAGCTATAATCGATGAAAAGGCGAAAGGACTGCCGAAAAAAGATACTATTGAAAAAATTGAGGAGGTCGAAGAAAATGAACTTCCGGTAGAAACTAAGTCTGTGCTTATTGACAAAGAAGAGCTGGCACTTTTAGCCGACTTGGTAGAACAGCGACGTCCGAGATCTTTCAAGCGTACATACGATTTGAGTAAACTGATATCTCAAGGTAAATCGCCGTCTCGATCACCTCTGAGCAGATCGCCACTATCTCGTTCACCTATCTCAAAATCCCCCTCGAGATCGCCTACTTCATCGCTGAACTCGCCAAGAGGAAGCATAAGAAAGCTGTCTGATTTGAGCGAAGACCAAATAGTACCTGACATTGAAAGAATCAAGCGCAAGGATAAAAAGAAACTGACCTTGAAACCCAAGCCTGATGAGAAAAATAAGTTACTCGCTAATAAGTTGAACAAAGCAGGTTCTCTAGATACAAACGCTACAAAAATAAAAGCGCTACAGACTCAAAAATCCTTGCCGTCCTCATTAAAAGATCGACCAGATTTCTTGACTGTGCCGCCGCTTGAAATGGCCCGAGCAAAGAGTCAAGAATTAGAACAAACCGCAAAAAAAATGATGAAAGAGAAATCAAAGTCTTTAGAGAAAATGGATATAAAACGCGGAAATAGTAAGGAAAGGACAAAATCTCAAGAGGAAAGTGATACAGAAATAGCTAAACGCAAAGAGAAACAGCAGATGTTGTTCGAAGCTGCTTTGAAACAAACTAAGACTCTTATCAGTCCAGTCAAGGACACAATGCCGCCATTCCCACCACCTGAGGATAAGATTGTGGTGAAGACTGAAGGTGACAAAATCATAATTGAAACCAAAATCAACAGTAAAGCTGAGGATCACGTTTTCATTGCAAAGTCACCTAAGAAATTGGATAATAAATTGGGCGGTAAAGTGAGCAGGAGTTTTGAAGATCCAAAAACAACGAAATCAAGTAACAAAATCAATAAAAGTATGGACGATAAGAGCCAATCGATGGAAGACAAATTCGATGACCTTGCTACCTTGCAAAAATCTCCCAAAACTTTATCAAAGAAGCAAGAAATCAAACAACAAATTGAAGGTAAAGTGGTTTACCAGAAAATAAATACAAGTGCCAAATCAAAGAGTTTGGATCGCAAGGCCGATAGCCACCTGGAAGCTAAATCTAAATCGAGGAGCTTGGATAGAAATTATGTTGTATCACTGCCCATAGATCCACCATCGGACCCCGATGACAAACACTTCAAACAAGAAGTCGTCAGAGTAGAAATTCACCCCACTATGCCAAGTGTTCCAAGTGTCAAAGAAGAACTAGAGCTTCAACAGGAAATAAAAGAAGTCTCACCATCAAACAGTTACAGAGAAAAAGAAGATGACTCATCGATCGAGTGGATGACCAGTTCCCAACACACAGTGATCGAGAACGATACACAGACGGTCATTATTGAACGACGTAAGATGGATATTTATAACAAGCAAAAAGAGCTACAGGAAAGTAGAAGCAACCAAGATATCTACGAACTGGTATCAAAAGAAAAGAAACCCGAAGTAACCCGGATCACTAGCGAGGAAGAATCCTTGACTGATGTCAGCGAGCTAAAGGTGTCCGATGATAGTCATATGTTATCGCTACCATATATTGACGCTGACAGTTCGTCTGACCAAGAGTCAAAAAAAACACAACTTCAACGTGGCAGGAGTAACGATACTGGATCTTGGGTTTCAGTAGAGTATGATGATACAGCTGAAACAGATCTACAGTTCTCAGATCCTAGTCACACAACTGCTAGAGGGAGGAAAACTTTAGATACTCAAGGAACGTTCGATGAGTCTTCTGCTAGTCTGGTTGAATTCCTTAAACACGAAACAATGTCGCAATTATTCTCTGATACTGAAACCGAACCAAAAGTCCCAAGAGACCCTAGAAACATCGATTTGTCTCTCAAATGGAAAAATAAAAATAAGATAATCGTCACTCCACCCCAGGAAAACAGTCCCACTATTGAAAATATACCGTTTATTGATTCAAGTACTTCAAAGTCTACGAATAAATCTGAGTCTGGGGAGCATACAGGAAGCTCTGGTAGTGACAAATCTCCGACAGAACAAAGACCTGATCATAAAGCTCTATTGACAGCGAAATCTAGACGAACTGAGCTTCTAAAGCTTAGCGCTGAACGTTCGCGTAGCTCTGAATCCACATCCTGGACAAGTATAGAAAAAGACGTAAGCCCATCGAGTCACATTAAAGGCAGCTCTATCGATGACGAATCCAGTGTAAGCTGTTCAATCGCTAGACCTTTGGGCATATCGCAGGATATTGAAAAGCTAAATAAGAAAGACAGGGAATGCTTAGAAGAATTGAAGCAGGCTATGGAGTATGGCGAAGAGCACTTATTGTCTCAGCATACGTGCTCCAGTGAACATTCCAAGTCAAACTCGAAATCGCCTTCACCAGTGCCTGAGATGTCTCGGATTGAAAGTCCTCGCAGTCCATCTAAATACGGCGCCAGAAAGTCACCAACGCCAACCTTAGAAAAGCAAGGCCAAGTTGATTCACAAAAAGCTCCGTCCGATTCAGACTCAAGCTCTGAAAGCATCGATAGAACTGTTGAACAACTTTCTCGCCCTGGCCAAAGAAAGACTGGCCTAGATAAAGTAAGCAAATTTGAAGAATCTGAATCCAGCCAATCAGCAGCTTCTAAAACGTCGGATAAGGCCGTGGAACTTCAACAGACCGTCAAAAAGACCAAAATTGCTATAACAATTTCACAAGAAGATCAGAATACCACAATTGATTTTGATGATGATGGCAACGTTATCACTTCTTCGTTTGAAAGGGAGCTTAGGGGGAGAAAAAGAACTTTGAGAGACGATGATCGAAGGAGTTCTTCTAAATCAAGTATGGACACAACAACTACCACCACGCCTTCTAAAGGGTCTCTCAGTGTCGATGATTCATCTTCTAGAAGAAAATGTCGTTTAGACGAGCAAAAGAGCTCGTCAAAATCTAGTATGGATTCGAAAGGATCTCTTAGCGTCGAATCCAGAGGGTCTTTTGAAACTACGGAATCTACTTCGGGATCACTTGGCGAGGCTTATCGTCGCGGGGAAGAACTGAAACCGACATGGCGTCCATTCTTCGGCGCCTCAGGCAGTGAAAATAGCACTAGTATTGAAGAAGCATGGATTCCGCAAGACCACGAAGGATATGAAAGTTTGGCAGTCAATAAAGACGTATTCGAATTAAATAATCAAAGACTGCTTGATGACTATCAGTCATTTTCGAAAAATCCCCCGTTATCTACGAATTCTTCTAAGGATTCTACCGAAGCTGACTTTACAGATGATCTCAACGATTTCCCAGTTAATTTCCTCTATCCTGCTACATCGTCTACAACTAACGATGTGGTAATAGGATACGGTCAAAACTTCGGTCGCACTTTGTCGCGAATATCTGAACGTAGCACCGCTTCGGAGAAAACTAGCGCAGATGAAGATTCTACAAAAGCAATATCTCGCTCTGAGAGTGTCAATGAAGAGTCACTGAACTCCAGTGATCACCAAGCTAGTCTGAGCTCTGATCCGCCTAGCAACGCCAATGTCGCTTACATATCAGATACCGATCGAAGGACATCAGCTGAAATGCCAGACATACCGATAGACCAAACGAAAATCAGTGAGATGTATGAAAGATCAACGAAAGAAGCGAGGGCTGGTAAAAATTCGGATGATATTGTTGATTATAAAAAAGATGAAAGTCCTTCATCCAACCGTAGAACTACACTAAGAGCACCGTCGAAACAGTCGTCGGCAAGTGAAAGCCAAGATTCTGAAGATTGGCCTTTGCCGGAACTGCCTCCGCAAGCTGCTATAAAAAGTCTTGGATCTGAAGCTACGAGTAGGCGTGAGTCAAGTGACTTCGATCAATGGCCATCTCTGCCTTCCAGTTTACTTGAAACTCCTATCATAGAGAAAGTACATATTTACTACATGAGTAATGAACCAGAACAGGCCATGAAAGTTACTTTACAGTCTGAGAGTTCCAAGGACCAGGTCATGCAAGGTTCTGACGAAGACAGTGACACCTTGAACAATGATGAAGATTTGGAAAGGGACGTACAGTCTAAATCGGAGTTAAGTGATGATCGTCCACAGAAAAACATGAAAGTCATTCCGTATGAAAAATCTGGTTATATGGTAGAACCTTTGGAAGAACATGATGAGGCTACGTGCCTAAATAAAGGCGTTGTACCAAGCTATGACAAGTCATGTCTCAGCGGCACATTTAGTAAAACATGTCTCATGGGTGACGTAGGTGCATGTTGTACTCGAGCTGAACACAAATCTTTTTCTAAAAGCAATTTGGATGAAAAGGTTATCATGAGCCAACCACAAAGATCTCCTAAATCTCCTACTAATCTTAGCCCTAATTTTGAAGATGACCACTTGTACACTGATGATGTATTTGGCAGTGATAGCAAATCGTTGTCGCCAGATTTCGATAAAGGCTTTTGTCATCTTGGAAATCAGACCAAATATTCCTTTGGTTCGAACAATTCCGACACTTCGGTCGATGATCTTCTTTCACAAACGAATGAAACGGTTCGTGCAGTGACCAAACTGAGTAGTGGGAGTGCTGGTACTTGCAAAAGATGCAGTCACAGTAGTCATTCCGAGGAAGAGACAAGCTCCTTCGGGACTGATTTAGACGGAACGGTTAAAATTGGACTTCCTCAGAAGAAATGTACTCACAGTTCTCATTCTGAGGACACATCCATTTGTTTGAGCATTTCTGAATGGTCGACCGGAACAAATACGGTTCGTCAGTACGCAAACCTCTCGGCTTCTGAGAGCATATCCGGGGTATCAGTACCTAAAAGTGAAGATAATATCTCCGGCAAAGCATATTCGGCATCCCATGCAAGTAAGAAATCCGAACCGAAACCACCTAAGATGAGCTCTCAGGCCGAAATGAGCTCTAAAAGCAGCAGTCTCGATAGAAGTTCTGATAATGTTAAGTACGATAAACTTTGTAGCTCCGAAACTACGATCTCGCGTAAAGGAATGGATAGCAGCTCTGGCACTAAAAGTGATAGCACTTTGACTTTAGCTCAGTCTATTTCTGACTGGTCGGCGAGTACTACTCATACTCTCGTAGCCACAGCTCGTGAGGACCATCTACTGGCTGATAATGCCAAGCACGACGATACAATTTCTCAAGAGGTACCGTCTGACGTTGACGATGCGGAAGGTAAATACGGAATAGAAGTGACAGTGACAAAGCCGTCTTCAGCCGTGTCTGATATACACGAGCCTACAGAGCCCGTGCTTAGACTGACAGCTTCGTACGGAAAGACGGATAAATCTTCCTCGATTAGTTACAGCGACAAGTCTGATAAATCGAGCTCGAGTTCCTTAAGTAGTCTCCAGAAACATACAAATGAAGTGCTTAGGTTCGATCAAAGACTTAAGAGTTTTCAGCATCCGCACGATTCAACACATGAACGATACCATAATACACCCCCAAAAAGCTTGAGCTACGAAGAACAGTCACATCGGTATTTGAAACAGACTATTCGATGCCAGAGCGAAGATAGTGGCTTCAAGCCATACTTCGCCGAGCCTCAACCTGAGCTTGATATTGATATGCCATCTCAGCTCTACAGTCAAGAAGAAAAACATAGTGAACGTTATCAGAGCCAAGAATTCTCTAACATTATGCGAGAGGACATGGGCCCTCAGTTCATTAAATCTGACTACAAGCCATTAGCAAAACATGCTAGCTACGATGACAAGACTTTGTCCAAAAATCAGATAAAAGAATATAAAACATCTCAACAATACCGCTGCAAACCAAAGAGCTGGTCTTTCCATGAGCATTATCTTTCTTCATCAGATTTACCCGTAATCTCTGTGCCTGATTTACCATCTGTGCACAGGGATCTGCAAGAGAAAAAATCAGCTGAAAGGTCTGGGAAGACTCCTCTCTCCCGTTGCTCTCCTTACTATTCTAGTAGCTTGAGTTCGGAATCGCCTCCAATTCAGCCGTTGAAAGCACCAGTCAAGAAGTCACTGTTAGTAAGGAATATATCATTAAAAAGTCCTCCAAGTGGCAACGACACCGATAGCTCTCTAGATGTAATTAGAGATCCCAGGGAGCGTATGAGGACATTTAGACGCAAGAAACAAGTGAACAGTACGCGCAAACGTCAGGAGAAGATACATGACGTCTTGGAGGAAGACTCTACAAAGAGTCAATGCTCCTCCGAAAGTGATAAACATCACTGCGAACAATTTTTGGCGGCAGATGAAACTCATCGTCGTATGGAGAGCTCGGAATGCTCGGATAGCTATCTTCCTGAAGTAGAGTCTGGCTCTTCAGAAATGTCAAAGGGTGACGTCGCAGAGGTTGCTAGCTATTCCGAAGACGAAGGCCTAGACGAATACGCTAAATATAAAAGTGCTAACTATGAAGCGAAACAATTTCCTATAAGCATAACTCCGGTACAGTTCCAAGGATTTGGCTCGTCCGCTGATGAGGATGAGATGGGATTTCCTCGCTTCGATAGATTAGGCAGATTGCGTCATCCTTATCTAGATTCGCAGGAACGACCGTTCGTGCCTGAAGATAGTCCTCCGCGGACGTCTTATTCTAACAAGAGCAGTCGCCAATCATCTCTCAAAAAGAACAAGTCGTCGCCATATCGTCAGTCCGAAGACTTGTCTATGGGAGAAACTTCTGGGCAGCATCAACAGAGAGTCTACTATGAACAACAGAGTGACAGGGATGATTCAGATGACTACGCCTATCCTATTGATACTATAAAGCGTGCTCCGAAAATGTCCAAGTCTGGCAGTTACATGTTCGAGCGCGGAGAGTCCGTAGCTTACTCTGATACTGAAATGCCGCCGGGCAAGGATGAGTATGAAGAGTACAGAGTCAGTCCCTATCCGGAGCACTATGAAGAAGTCGTCATGTTTCAAACACAAGAGTGTTATCCGCAGTACGACCGTGCAATGGTAGAAGGCAGGGCAGGAAACGAAGGGCACTACTCACGCGACCTCGATCAACGGTTCAGCTTGAATAACGTAGAGAGATTCTATTCGAGTCATTACGTCGACTCGCAGGCTTCTAGCGGAAGCCCGGAGCAAAAGTTTGACGTATCTACTCTACCTCCGCCTCTTTGCTCGGATGATGAGAATGAGTAAACAGTTTTGGGACGCGCACGCAAGGGCTGAATAGGATCGCTCAGTAGATTCAATTGAGATGGATGTAGGGCCCATGTGTGCAAAGTATATTGCAATTCACATTAGCTAGCTTGCATTACTTTTATCGTTATCACCCCCCCCACCTCCCCTCCTATTGGATGAGTGTTCATGATGCGGTGCGAGAATGCTAAAGGCTGAAGCTTAATCAGCAATTTTTCGAAATTTAAATTAAAACTAACGCAATTATTGTTACATTGATATTTGGTATTAGGGTACTTATTATATTGAATATTTACATTGTCACTTTCAATATTTAGCGAATAATGAGTTTAATATCTAGTGCCGATTCCCTGGTAGCGCGAACTCTTCGACTATCGTATTATGCGGACTTATACCCCTAGCTTACTAAGAACTTAGGAGTAGAGTTAGGATATGTGTATCGAATGCGTCTTCAGGCTCACGATTTTCTTGTTAGGATAAGACAGGTGGAACTGCCTCGACTATTAGTTAGTTATTGTCAAATGTTCGTTTGATTTAGTAACCTTAGAGCTGTAAAAGGTGATCTATCAATAGTATCATGTTATTATGTACGTAGTGCCAATTTTATAGTCTTTAGTATCGATCTCTATTTACTTATATTTGACGAAAATATTCATCTTATTAGTATTATTGTAAAGGCTGTGATTTTATTTTGTGAGTTGAGATCCAAGATCTTTGTTCATCGAGTGTTTTTTCTCAAATTTGAGGTTTGTTGATCGTTCGAATCGTTCCCTCTTATTGTTGACACTCATTTCATTCACATCGTTCGAATCGTTCCCTCTTATTGTTGACACTCATTTCATTCACATCGTTCGAATCGTTCCCTCTTATTGTTGACACTCATTTCATTCACATTGTTCGTATCGTTCCCTCTTATTGTTGACACTCATTTCATTCACATTGTTCGAATCGTTCCCTCTTATTGTTGACACTCATTTCATTTCATTCACATGATACTAGACTTATAATCTACGTGGGATCTTGCAATCGTGCCAAATATGCTCAATTTTTTCCGACACCGTATTATTACTTTTATTACCAATTTTTAAAACATTTTGACACATGTTTGTGTTGCAGTGGAATAGTTATGAGAATTTGTGTCGTGAGAATGAATGTTAAGCACTAAAAAATTTAAGTCATCGAAATTATTTTGTTTTGTTGTTAGATTTTGAGTAGTTTTGATGTTAAAATAATGATCTCGAACTTTTTAAAAATGTTATGTTAAAAGTTACATCGACATTTATTCAAAAATATTATTTATTGATTATAAATAAAACCAAGAATCTTTCTGATAGTAATTCTCAACATAATATAAATTTGAGTTATGTTTACTTTTTCGTATATACTTATCTGTACACTGATGACATAGATAGGACTAAAATATATCTGGAAATAGACAAATATTGGTATTGTGGATAGTCGCTTGTATATCTGATCGAAAACGGTTCTGATGTTGGAACGATGATAGCTGTTAAATCAGTAATAAAAAGAGACAAATCAGCTGAATATAACATAGGTTTCACAAAGCGAGCCCTGCTTTGTCACCAGCCCCCAAAGTAATCAAGTTATATAATCTTCAAGTAGAAAAGTATTGTTACTATAGGAGTAAACAAATAAATCCTGAAATATGTCTACTTCGATAGTATAGTCTAACTTGAAGATGTGAATATTTACACCACCTATTATATAGTATTCTTATCTCTTATTTTTCTGACTGATCTTATTAATCGTGGATTAAGTTTCCATTGCTCTCTATAAATTCAAATAATTAATTGCTTCTGTGTTCATTTCATTATATTATATTGGTTTTATAAAGAGACATTGGAATTTTGATTTTAGTAAACTTAGTTTTGTTCTGATTATATTTGTTGTCGTTGGAAACTTGCCTCTACATAGATTTCCCCAAAATCCACTGCTGGATAGTGTTCAATTATATCTATTGGTCGTGGTGGTGGAGCAATTTTAGATTTAGCGGTAAGGGTCCGACCGCCCTGTTAGTGCAATAATCGGTCGGTTAAATGAGTCTTAGCGTAAGTACTTTGACCTTTGAGAGTGTACAATCCGAATAGACTGTATTTATTAATGTTGATCTCAATTGTATTTATTGATTAAGTTATTAACTTGTAGCCAAAACAAACTAGAACATTGTCAAGAATTATTGATTTGATTGGTAACGAAGTACAGGATCCCGTCCTGTACTTCGTTACAGTTAGTTCAATCAAGTCAATTGTTTTGGCTAAACTGGCGCGTCTTTAATATTGTTTCCGGTATTGGAACGTTATTTCCTTTTTGAATTTATATGTGAGTGTGAGTGTACTTGTCCCGCAATACACATCACTACCCCTCCACGGGGCTAGTTAAACAATGAATAAATAAAACTAAATTAATTCAGGAGTTTTAATTGAAGTTTAAGTTTTATATTAATTTTATGAAAAGCATGAAGTTTTTCTTGTTTTGTTAATTGAAAAGCAAAGAAAAATAATTAAATGAAATGTGAAAGAAAAATTGATACGTTGAAAAACTTCATGCGAAACCCTATTTGAAATTATTATAAGCTGCCAGGAATAACAATGTAAGTTCTTGAAATGTAAACTGCATGATCGATGTTGTTGTTGTAGGTACCTGTTTTAGCTTATGTAATGTTTTTTTTTTCGGGAATGTAATACTTACTTTTTTTTCAGCCAGTTCTATTTATTAGTTTTAAGTTATTTTGTATCTTTTTTCTATTATTTTAGTACCTGTTTTAGCTTGTTTAAATATTTTTTTCGGGAATGTAATACATACTGTTTTTTTCAGCCTATTTATTAGTTTTAAGTTTTTTTTTCTTATTTTTTTATCGTTAAGGTTTTTTTTACAACCTCCTATTATTATAATACATCGTTATAATCAAAAGCTTTTAGAAGTCCACTGCTGGATATAGAGTTCCCAAAGAGTACTATGACGATTGCCACCTCCATCCATTGATTTCCCACGTTACATTCGAGTTTTTTGTTCTAAGTCAGTCCGGTGTTCTTTGATGGTTTTCTTTCAACCAAAAAATGTGCCTTTCTTCCACGGCCGACAGCAGTCATTCCATTATGTTGAAATTCCCAATTCAGATTTCCTTTATGCATTTGCTTGTATACGGTTAGAGCGTAAAGTGGCTCTAGTGCAAATATTTGAACTATTTATCTCGTACACAGACGAAACGTCGCCCGAGGAGGATAACACGATATCTTCAGCGAGTCTATGCATGTCCCCTACGACGTGTGAACGAACCGAGGCGCCGCTCTGTGCGTCCACTCCGTACGCGCGCCCTTTCACTAATGGACACGATTCCGTGGATAGCAGGAAAAGAAGCGACAGTGACGTCATCAATGGCAACGTCAATGGTAAGTTCTTCAATACGAAGGTAGTTTGAGCTGATAGACTAGCCGATAAGGCAATTTAAGCCAGATAGTGCGATGGCGAGTCGATGGATAATTGATAACAGCTTATCTTGAATTAGGCCTGATAACCCAAGTTCATACGAAGGGACTCATAAATATTGTGTATTTTACTGACTGCCGACCAATATGAGAAACTAACATAGTTTTTCGTTTACAGTAAACATAATACACGAATCGACGAATAGCATGGACGTGCTAAGCGGTGGAGAAAGCGATGCCGGTGACACGTTATCTAGACGAAATAACAATAGGTAATCTCTTCGTACAATAAATAACCCCGCGTTGCGAATAAGTTGATAATTTACAAGTTTGCAGCGAGTTGTCCTTTTCTTTTCTGAGAACTAAAAGTGTCTCGTTTTTTAAGTCTCATGAACGTAATGTTATATATTTATTTTCCAGTATATCTTCCTGCCTACTTGGCACATTAAAAGAGAGCACGAGTGAATTGCCGAAGCGACGCAACTGTGATATTACCTACTTCGTCGCCAAGGAGCTACTCATGACTGAACGCACTTACAAACGAGACTTGGAACTTGTCACCGTCGTATGTATATATTTTATGGGCACTTAACAGCCGATATATTTAGCGTTGTGATGTATGGCAAGAATCACGTCATAGTTTTTCAAGTCATATAGAGCGCTTTCTACAGAAGGGCTGTCAAACTGTTATGTTTTGTTTAATTTTAATAAGAGCTATATTAAAAATTATGTGTCTGTGGCATACAAAACATTTTGTCAGCATCAGGGGAGGATTAGCAAATGTAAATTTATAGTTCTTAAAAGTCACAGAGATCTTGCTAGTGTTTGGCCCTGAAAATTCCTCAGGGCCAAACACCTGCATGACACATTTCGTAACGCTTACTAGATGGCATTCTGATGACAAAGAATGCCATCTAGTAAGCGTTAAGTAACTAACTTGTGCTGCCACAGATTTAAAATAAAACCTAATATTCAATTGAAATCCAAGTGCCCCCATAACTTATTTACGTTGTCGACACTCGCTCGTACTGCTTCATTAATAAATACTCTTTTTTTCCAGACATGGTCTCAACGCATTTCAGAGCTGACAAGCGAAGGCGCAGACGTAGTCACCACGCTGGCTCGCGCATGTCTTGCACTTGAGCCGTTGGCTTTACCGTCGGGTGCTTTACTGGCTCGACTCGAGCGCACACTGGCTGCTGCGTCCCCTTCCCGAGCCAATGGTTTGTACTCAGGGTATCCTGCCGGCTGCGCCACTGAATCTTTAACTTTGTCGGATTTTGATACAACGAACTTTATTTACAGAAACAGAAGAACCTGAGTACAAGAAAATAGCTGAATTATTATACGACTACCTTTCAACGACGGCAGAGGTGAGTTATCTTTAAAAATGAATGCCTCGGATCATATTATCGGAACCTGTGCCTTGTCATTTTTCTTGCGCTTACATGCATTATGTTTTCTCTGTATTGTTATTTTCTGTTCTTATCTCACCCCATATATTCAATTCCTCCCACCCTCACACCTCTACATACACACACACACCTCTACATACACACACACACACACACACACACACGCACACACACACCCACACACCCACACCTCTACACACACACACACACATACATCTACACACACACACACACACACCTCTACACACATACCTCTACACACACCTCTATACACACTCATACATTGACAACTAAACATAGCACCTCTTTTCCAAATTTACCTTCCTAATATTAAACACTTACTTCTCTCTTTACCTTTATGTATTCTGCCCAGGCGTACACAACGTACATAGAACGCGTTGCAACTATAGTGGGTCTCGTGGAGAGCGTCCGCCGCAACAACCTTAGCGTCAGCCGACAGTGCGCTACATTCGACGGCACCTCGCCCTTGCCTCTAGCCTGTTTGCTAATGAGGCCGTTACATCGAACTCTGCACCTTGAAAGGCTCGCCGCAGGTACATTATAAATATTTGTATTTGCGAAAATGGGTGCAATATAAGATGTTATAAAATAATGTTGTGTCCTCCATAATCTACTTTTAAAGCATGCAAAATGTTAACTTAAAACTATTTAAAATTTTATCATTATTTTGTTAATCCTACTTCCAAGTACATCACCAAACAATATTGTAATCTCCTAATCTGGTGGCAATGTACCTACATAATTACTTACTTAATTGTAGCTCACTGTTACCTGAACAACACACTACATCATTTATAAAATTGGGGTAATCTGTTATTGGCCTTATGCTTGATACAAATGTTTTTGTCTAGATTATAAGTAAACGCTGTTGATTACCAATAAACAAATAAATAAATACAAGCCTTTTCAACATATATTTTTCAAATTTAATTCATAATTTATAGATGAGAATAGATAAAATTTTACCAATCATAATAGCAATATTCTTTTACCATCGGTCACTACGTCCTTTTTAGGATGTCAATATCAATCTGTTCAAATGACAATAGCCTAATTCAAGGCGGCTAAGAAAGAACCGGCGAAACTACTAGCGAAATCAAAGGTCTCAATCAAAGGCTCTCTCTGTAAAGTCATCCTGCGTTAGGCCAGTGCCAGGGCACTGGCCTAACGCAGGGTGACTAAGGTATGCTAGTCCTAAAAAGATCCTAGTCTAAGAGACCAGTGTGGGGAAAGGATTCGCAGGTTCTTGGCTTTTGCATTTACAGATCTGACTTACAGATCTGATAAAGTTTTAATATGAATGGCTTTCGGGTAAAATGTTATGAATCTAGGGGGTGAATATAAATAAAATTAAAAATGTAATTTCTCCAATAACTCCCCCATGTGATTGTTTATACTAACAAACCAGCATATGCCCCTCATTTATGTGAGCGGATAGCCTATCGACGCTTGCAAAACTAGACGTGGGTCACCACCGTTGTTGTTTATGGTTATATAGGGAGAGTTACTGTAGGCATGTTTTCTTTGAGTTTTATTTACAACATTTTTATTTGATCACCAAGCTTTTTGAACTAAACGAAGTGTTGAATTTCAGAGTTATGTTCGAATGGCGTGGGCGGGGCGGCTTTACCAGCGCTGGAGCTGTCACAGAGCGTGGCGCGGCATGCGAGGGAACAGCTCAGGCATATAGGGAACCACTGCGCGCTCTGCCATTTGCAACGAGACATCGCCGGTTATGACAAACTGTTGGTAGCTGAGCGTGAATTCATAAGGATGGGGTGTCTCTACAAGCATTCCACGAGAGGACTCCAACAAAGAATGCTTTTCTTGGTGAGTGTTGCATTTATCCTAAAGCATCATCTCTATACTAATATTATAAATAGGAAACATTTTTTTGTTTGTTTGTTTGTACCGAATAGGCTCCAAAACTACTGGACCGATTTTAACCATTTTTTCACTAATAGAAAGCTAAATTATCATGATGTATCATAGGCTATGATTTATTTTCCAAAAAATTAGAGATCCTTTAGGAAATTGCAATAATGTAACCCAAAGTAGCAAAATTTTGTCTATAAAATTCATTATTTGGCCTGCGCTGAGAAGCTTTTGATGATACATAAAAAATATGTACTACATGATTAAAGTACTCATTATTACCTAAAAAAAGTCCGTGAGGGAATATATCTAACTATCATAGTTAAGTTACAATAGCAGCTTTTGTGTTCTCAAAACAAAAGTTGGTTACATTCGTATCGTAGTATTAATTCTTATTCAAATAAATAATTTTATCATCAAGGATATTTATGTAGCAGGAAAATACTTTTTAATACATTCGAATCACACATTTAATTTCGAAGTTCTAACGAGTATAAAATCGAAACTTACGCGGGTGAAAACGCGGGGCACAGCTAATCTTCTATAAAATATATAGATGACCCTGTGACAGATGTTTTTATAAAATAGATGAATATTTCAAATTTAAATTAATATTTTGATTGTTATAATATTTTCATTTTTTATTTTATATTGTAAGGAATGAAATTTATTATATCAATTTAATTTAATGTAAATGTCTTCTGAGTAGTTAGGTGACTAATATGTGCACGACAAATTTAGTCGAGTTATATCTAATAACGTTTTATAAGAACCAATGTAACTGTGTTCAAGCAAATACAGTTTTTTCATTCATTCATTTATTCATTCATTCACTCGATGCGTAAGGTTTCTATTCCCGGGACAAATTGACAAATGTTTGCATGCTCTTCAGATATTTATTCCCGGGTGTTGTGTTACCATGGTACTTACAGTTCCTGATACAGGGAATCTTAATGTGGGGTCCGGACTATGTAAATGACTGTTAGGTGCTTATTATTATATATTTGTCTGAATGCAAAGTGGTATATCCGAGTGGTAAATTTCATTAAGGTAGGTTTAGGATACTAGTTCTAAAGACAAACTCATTGATGTTGTAATCAAATTAGTATAAAAAAAATACATGAAGGAATAATTAAGATTCTTATATGATTATAGAATTGACGCTGTGTATATTGCGTATATAAAACGTTATAGATTACATCGTGGATTGAACCCGTGCCCCTTGCGATGCAGCCAAAAACTCCCGTCGAACGATCGATGGATGGAGTCGGGGAACTTAATAGCAATCATTCAAATTTAATTGATAATTTACCAGAATATATTGATAAAATAATGGCTTTAAAATTTAAAATTAATAATAAACTACAAGTCTGCCACTTCCTTCCCAAAAAGTCTAAGAAATTATAACTCACACCAAAATTATAAATGCGAAGATATGGATGTTATATTTGTATGGAAAGAGAGTCACAGTGACATTAAGTATAATGCGTGGCCCTGAATAAATAAAACATATTTTAACCCCGGCACCCCGCAGGCGAAGCCGTGAACAGAATCTAGTAGGCCCTAATGATGATTATTGTGTTTCAGTTCAGTGACGTGCTAGTGATAACATCAAAGTCAGGGAACTCTCAGTTTCGAGCGCACGCAGCGTTGCCCCTTCACACTCTGGACCTCAAACCCTCTGAGATTCCGCACTCCTTCGCACTCGTGGGTAAGTACTTTAGAGTTCAGGTTTTCTTCGCTCAGGGGGGAAAAGTGGAATAAGCCAATATGAAGAGGGGGACTTCTGTACAATTTTTACATTAGGGTTCTATTTTCCCCCTAAGAAAATTCTCAAAGGGGAAAAAAATAATAATAATGCTGGACATTTTCCACACAGCATCATCTAGCCCCAAACTAAGAAGAGCTTGTATTATGGGAACTAAATGACTGATATATTAATTATATACTTTTTTTTTTAATTACATACATATTATTCATAGAAAACACCCAGACCCGAGACAAATATTTGTAGATCATAAAATAAAAATAAATAAATAATGCTGGAATTTTTCACACAGCATCAGCTAGCCCCAAATTAAGCAGAGCTTGTGTTATGGAAACTACATGACTGATATACTACATACTTATATACATTTTTTGTAAATACATACATATTTTACCTACATAGAAAACACCCAGACCCGAGACAAATATTTGTAGATCATACAAACATTAATATGTCCCGCGGCGGGAATCGAACGCGCAACCTTCTGCGTTTCAGGCGGGCTCTCGCTCACTGCACCACAAAGGTCGTCGAGAAAAGTGGATAAGAAAAAAATATAAGGGGAATTCCTGCACTTTTTTAACATTAGAGTTCAGTTTTCCCCCCTAAGTGTATTTATCAGGGGGATTTGTGAAATAACCGTACTATTCGTATAATACGGGAAAGATGCCATTTTGTATCAGCCTCTCGCTCGTTCCTATAGTTCGTTCGTTACCCAGAAATAACACAGCCTACATTCTAACCGGCTACCACGCAGGAGAAGCCAAGGGCAGAGGCTAGTAAAAAAAAATGCTGGAAAATTTTCACACAGCATCATCTAGCCCCAAAGTTAGCAGAGCTTGTGTTATGGAAACTACATGACTGTTATACTACTTATATAAATATTTTTTTGTAAATAAATACATATTATATATAGAAAACACCCAGACCCGAGACAAATGAATGCAGATCATACAAACTTGTCAACCTGCGTCTCAGGCGGACCTTCGCCCACTGTGTCACAGAGGTTGTCGAACCTCAGAGTGGAAGAGTTATCTGCAATTGCATTTTTTCGCGTCCAGGTACAGACGTGGATATTCTCCTGAGTGCGAGCAACGACCATGAGTGGACGGGTTGGTTCAACGCGCTGGAGGAGACGATAGAATACGCGCGGGAAAAGGACCTCGAAGTTGACTCTGAGCTCACGCCGTATGAACTCGAAATAGGTTCGTTACATCCGCCTTTATTTACTACTAAATAGATAGATAGAAGATAGAAAATACTTTATTATACACCAAATAACACATCAGCTTAGTTAATTACTATCAACTATAACAATGTTGTACAGTGGGCGGTCTACTACTATGTATTACTAGTTATTGCCCGCGGCTTCGACCGCGTGGTATGTTAATAAAAGTAGCATATGACCGTCTCCTGGCTTCAAACTATGTCCACCAACTTTTGAATGAATCGAACCAAGGATTACAATTTATACAAAGTTTAGAACTCAATTGCACACCACAAAAAATAATTTTGAAAAAATAAAAAATACGTTTTTCATTATTTATTTTAAAGTTTATGTGTACCGAGTTTTGAGTGAATAAAACCAAGGTTATTTTTTTCCATAGAAACTTTACCACCCTGTTTAATAAGATTTAGCGTTTGTGTTATTCCAGAACCTAAACTATCTATATTCAAAATTTCATCAAAAATGGTTCAGTAGTAACGGAGATACGTGGTAACAAACATTCACACACACACACACACACACACACACACACACACACACACACACACACACACACAGACTTTCGAATTTATTATATTAGTAGGATAGATGTATATACATCAGTGAACAGTTAGGATATAGTGCCCTTAAATTGAATATTGTACCTAAGTACCAAGACTTTCAAAGCCTTATTTATGTACTCTTGGTACTAGTCACCCTCGACACAGGGAAGCTTAGTGTGGGGGCTAGTAAACCTAACCTATTTGCTAAGTAGGTGATTAAAACTGTTTTGTACCTACTTACCTACTATTCAGTGTGTTACCTATTTAGTTGTTTTGTAACGTAGTAAATAAGTACCTGTTGTAATAGTATTTTAGTATACACGAATTAATGAATTCGTTTATTTCAACAACAAAAACAATTATTATTTATTGAAAGGTTTGTGTCTGGTAGAGATCGCTAATAAGTTTAAAAACCGCCCATTGTCCAACATTGTCATAGTTTGTAGTACTTATCTAAGCTGAAGTTTTATTTTCTGTGCAAAAAAAGTATTTTTACCTTCTATCTGTAGATAGATAGAAAAAAAAATATTGCAAAAAATAGTAGTACATAATCTAACTTAATGCTAAAAGCATTCTCTTCCAGATAACCTTTGTGTATTGTGGAAAAAGATAAGTTGGTAGTGCAAAGAATGGTTAAAACAAAAATAATAAGCCGTAGTGATTATGTAACGCGACTGTATCTATCTTTCTACAGTGATCCTACAGCCATTGTTCTTTGCAATAAAACCGAAATTTGTCACCAGCATAAAGAGTGAGAAATTGCGTAAATAAGAAAGCTAGTACCTACCGAGTAAGTGTGTGCAGCTCGGTAAAATATGTAACGTACGAGTGATCACCGTTGGTGTTGCAAACGTGACCAGACGGTTACGCTTACTTGATAGCATGAACTAGTAAAAAAATACTACTGTCTCTACAGTTATGTGTTGAGTTCTATTATGGAATGTTACTAATGAGTGTACTATGATTGTCTGCGGTGCAGAATCCCCGAGCAGTCTGTCGAGCGCGAGCGGCGGCAGCCTGGCGCACGTGTGCTGGCACCGCGCCACCTCGCTGCCGAGAGACCATCTGCATCTCGCTATGCGGGTAACTATACACTTTTACTCATTCAAACATTATCCTTTTATATCATACTAGCTTCTGCCCGCAACTTCGCCCGCGTGATATCCGGATAAAAAGTAGCCTATGTGTTATTCTGATGTATAAGCTATATGACTGTAAAGTTTCATCAAAATCCATTTAATAGTTTTTGCGTGAAGAGTAACAAACATCCATCCTCACAAACTTTCACGTTCATAATAGTACTAGCTTCTGCCCACGGCTTCGCCCGCGTGGTACCCGGATATAAAGTAGTCTATGTGTTATTCTGATGTATAAGCTATATGACTGTAAAGTTTCATCAAAATCCATTTAATAGTTTTTGCGTGAAGAGTAACAAACATCCATCCTCACAAACTTTCGCGTTTATAATAGTACTAGCTTCTGCCCACGGCTTCGCCCGCGTAGTACCCGGATATAAAGTAGCCTATGTGTTATTCTGATGTATAAGCTATATTACTGTAAAGTTTCATGAAAATCCGTTCAGTAGTTTTTGCGTGAAAGAGTAACAAATATCCATCCTCACAAACTTTCACGTTCATAATAGTACTAGCTTCTGCCCACGGCTTCGCCCGCGTGGTACCCGGATATAAAGTAGTCTATGTGTTATTCTGATGTATAAGCTATATTACTGTAAAGTTTCATGAAAATCTGTTCAGTAGTTTTTGCGTGAAAGAGTAACAAATATCCATCCTCACAAACTTTCGCGTTTATAATAGTAGTAGGATAGGATAGAATAAGGATTAGGTTATCATCATCATATTTTGGTTTATGAAGTTTTGGTTTTCAGAAAGTATTGTCTATTTTATTTATTTATTGTATAGCTGTTCTTTCTTTTGTTTCTTGTTGTCAACTAAATCACTTTCTATTCTATTCTATAAAATGTTTTGTCGGCCAACAGACTCAGCTATCCGGCTACCTGCTCCGTAAATTCAAGAAGTCTCCCGGTTGGCAGAAGCTGTGGGTAGTCTTTGCTGCATTCACGCTCTTCTTCTACAAGAGCTGGCACGATGAGACGCCGCTGGCTTCATTACCTCTCCTGGGGTAAGCGCCAATATTAACTTAATCAAGCAATATTTGATGAATAAATAATAATAATAATAAATAATACTGGTCATTTTTCACACAACATCATCTAGCCCCAAACTAAGCAGAGCTTGTATTATGGGGACTACATGACTGATATACTTGTATACTTTTTTTTTGTAAATACACTCATATTATACATAGAAAACACTCAGACCCGAGACAAACATTAGCTAATCATACAAACATTTGCCCCGCAGCGGGATTCGAACCCGCAGCCTTCTGCGTCTCAGGCGGGCTTACGCCCACTGCGCCACAGAGGTCGTTAATAATAATAATAATAATAATGCTGGACATTTTTCACACAGCATCATCTAGCCCCAAACTAAGCACAAACTTGTGAACCCTCCGACGTGTTTTTCATCGTCTTTTGCAGCGCCCCTAATGACTTATGCCGATAAAATGTATCTGAGAACCATCCTTTAAATCATACATATTGATTGATGAACTGCATTTCAATCGGTTAAGCTGTTTCGGAGATAAATGGTGACAATCATACAAACACACAAATAAGTAAACGGAAAACGCATAGACGGGCTTCGATTTTGCTGACGTTTAGAAGCTAAAAACAGCTAAGCTTAAGAAACAATAATGGACAATAAATAAATAAAACTTTAAAAATGATTTCTGAACTTTACAGTTTATTTCTGTACTTTGTATCCCCTCAACGGGGCGAACACGCTGATTTCCCATAGCTGATATCATCGGATGGGATTAATCGTATCACGCTAATTTGTAAGCTGGATGATCCATAGATGCGAATGAACAAAATTAGTTTCATATTGGGCTTTCCGTTTTTTGGATGGATGGGCCATTAAAATAAGGAACTAGTAACAAAATTGATTGCCATCTCGATAGCCATGAGTTAGTGTGATCGCCCCGCAGATCTGGGAATGGGCTAGATGCGAATGAACAAAATTAGTTTCATATTGGGCTTTCCGTTTTTTGGATGGATGGGCCATTAAAATAAGGAACTAGTAACAAAATTGATTACCATCTCGATAGCCATGAGTTAGTGTGATCGCCCCGCAGATCTGGGAATGGGCTAGGTTTGTTGATGTGTATGGATATTAAAGTAGTAAGCCAGTTTATCTGCTATTTTTTAAATTATTTATTATGTTCTGTTCCATTCAGGTATTCGGTAGGGCTTCCGTGTACAGACGACGGCATCGATAAAGACTTCGTGTTTAAACTGCAGTTTAAGAACCACGTGTACTTCTTCAGAGCCGATAGCCAATTCACGTATAGCAGGTATGAAGTGCGACTTTTATAACGTTATGTCTAAACATACTTCGTCTTTTCATCTGATATATTTTTTAAAATGGACCATGATTTAAGAGTTAAAAAAGTTGCTTGCACCATGATCACGGGAGCAACTAAAGTCTTTGTAGGTGGATATTAGATCATCTTCCTCGCTCTTTTATTGCGAACAATACCACTACCACCGGTTTCACTGGCACATTCGAGTTCATCTCGATCGTGACACACATCAGTGTTACCCAGCGGTATCCAGGACACGCAGCTGAATCATTTTTTTCTATACTTAACATTATGTTCATAACCAAAATAGTTTCAAAAGTTATACTTTTCAAATACTCCTATTCTTTGCCAACAGATGGACGGAAGTGCTACAGACAGCGATGGTTCAAGATCAGACGAGTGAAGAATAAAATAAATATTTAATTATCATTAAAAAGTATTTTGAGCGTTTCACACTTATTATAAAACAATTGGTGCCATACGTGATTTCACGTAAAGTAATTGAGATATTATATTTTTTATGAATTTACGAATCAAGATGAAACGAGCAATCGTTTAAGCATTAACTATCTTGCCTCTATTTATTTTTATGTAAATTAAATAATTGTTAAACCCGACTGGGATAAAAAGTTATGGCAGCGGTATACTTCGCTATTTATCAATGCACGATGGGTGAGGTAGAATAGTGCGTGTTATTTCACGATTATTACAACACTAGCTTCTGCCCACGGCTTCGACCGCGTGGTACCCATAAAAAGTAGTCTATGTGTTATTCGGATGTATAAGCTATATTACTGTAAAGTTTTATCAAAATCCGTTCAGTAGTTTTTACAGGCGACTTTGTTGCCGACATCATAGTTTACCAATTTTGTACAATAGCCACTTAAGTAGCCGTTTTTAGCTTTAGATTTGCGGTAGGACGGTCCTTAATACGTTAAGTATGATTTATAAAGGTGTGCATCTAATAATACGCCCTCATTCGCACGCGCCTCATTTCCTGATTTATATGTCTAAGTAAATGCTGTGTCAATTTAACGTACAGATTTATTTATTTGAGAAATATCTCCCGAAGCGTGCTATGTGTCAGTGGACGCACAGCTTCACTTCGCTCGCTAGTATTTATTCAGGATTGTGATAAATCATGTAGGTTTGTATATCGTAATCTGTCACATTTATTTCTAAGAATCGGTAAGTTATGACATGATACGTAGGTAGACGAATTCAATTCTAGTGTTTTTTTTTTCATAAATGAATATAACTTATACGAATGATAGACATCACAATTAATCATAGAATTGAAATTATTGTGGTTTTCTATCGTTTTAGGATATTGTTACGACTATACCACGTACTTTAATATTCTCTTGCTGACGTTTTGTTGACCGTTTAAGAGCCTTAGTTCCCAAAGTGGTCCAGGTGGACCCCCAGGGGTCCACGGGAGACTCGACGGCGGTCTACGTTGGCGTGACAATAAAATGGGGGTTTACAACTTGTAAGCGGGGGTCCACGAAAATTTATCTGCTTTCGATAGTGAAGAACTAAAATGTTGGCTTGACTTTCACACTCACAGCACAATCAATTAATTAATTAACCAATCAATTCTCACTTATTACATTTAGAAAACTCCCCATTCGTGGTTGGAACTCAGCCGCAACGCAAATTTCTATAGTTAGATCTAATCTTCACGTTTTTTGTCGAGTTTTGGGAATATGGTAGAAATGCTTCAAGGGGTCCACCGGAACCAGCTAAATTTTGAAAGTGGTCTATGAGAAAAAAAGTCTGGGAACCTCTGGTTTAGAGGTACTTTCTCATTTTGAGTTTCCGTCTCACGACCGTCGAACTTGGTCGCGGACGGTGCTCATTTGAAAGGACCACTAAAACGGTCAACAAAACGTCTCAGCAGGAATTCTCCTGTTAAAGTACGTGGCATAGTCGTAATTATATCATAAAATCATAATTAAAGGCAGGCAGGACGAATATCGATACAGGACGAATAAGATACGGTCCGTATTCTTAAAAGTTGCAGTGAGAGCGAATAGTGCACCGTAACTACACCGGTTGATTGTTGCACTGCTTGGTTTGTGAATACGACGACCCTGTTTGTTATGTATTCAAATAGATTTAACAAAAAACAAACACGCTCACAACTGTATACTCCATGAATGACATCGTCAGATAGGTACATATGCAGTGAGTAGATCTTTGAGCATACTAAGTAGGGGTTAGTCAGAGGTACGGCCAAAATACTACATTTGGCACATGCCCGCGTTTGGCAAGTAGAAAAAAACATTACATTTGGCACATGCCCGCGTTTGGCAAGTAGAAATAATATTCATATAAATCCTGCTTATTGTTTAAGCAGGATTAGCAGGAGGAACTTAAGTGCGTTTGTTCTGTCATTTTCCTGGTCACCCAGTGACCAAGAAGTATATAAGCCCTTAAATGAACCTAGTAACCGATGTGGTGAAAGATTCGGTGCGCCTCGTAGAGGCTTTGCATTTTACGAAGTACAAACTATTGTAGTACGAACGATATTCGGAAAAAAGGAAAGTTAATATAAAAATGACTAGGACATTTGACTTAAGGAGATACGTTATGATTAGCGATAAATGATGTGCAAATGTAGGTTTATGTATTTGAATGAAAATAAACGTTGATATTTTATTAATAATAATAAAATTTCATTATCATAATTTTGAAATCGACCTTAAAAATAATACAGATCAAGCTATTCTTGATCATAAGGATTTAGTTAGCAGTAAATAATAATAATAATTGGCAATATCAAAGTATAGCATGGATGAACTTATTTCCAAAGTTAGCTATAAAACTATTTTTATACTATGTATTGTAAGAGGGTAAATTTGCAATAAAACAATAAATAATGTAAATCAATAAGCTGTTTAATTTTATAGATATTTCATATTTTATTATACGTAATAGTTTTGGCTTGGAACATCGAAGCTAATACATAACTTTGTTATATCTACCTTAGATAATATTATCTAAAATAAGCGCATTTATTCCTTTTTACAGCTCACTTATTAATACATAGACTTATGTATTAATAAGCCAACAAAATAAACGGACGGTTTATTATAACCGTTTATTATGACAGATTGACATGTGTCAAAAAGCTTCGATTAGCACCTAAACACCCGTTACTGTGTTGGTGTACTCGGGCCTTACCCTCTTAATTATAATCACTCATCTAGCACTCTAACCCTATCCTTTTCTAACAAAGGGTAGAACTAGACAAGTTTTAACACGCTGCTAGTGTTAATGAATGAGTGTTACACTCAAAATAAATCAAATAATTTAATTATATCGTTTTTTACATCTATCAAACCTTCATTATTAAAATACAGATTCTTTCAGATCTTAAAATTATGTACTTATTTGGATAACGATTGCTACGAACAGAAAGTCTTTAAAAATGCTGTTGAGATCACACTTATTTGGCATTAAAATTAATGGCACTTTTTAAAAACGAATCAAGAGAATAAAATAACACATATGTAGTATGTGTAACTAGTCTTCGGCATGTAAGAGGTCGGTTGTTATATAAAAATGATGCGGTTGAAACTACATAAACGGGTAATCAACCTAAAAACTGCCATGTTCTATATCAGATCCATCTCTGATCAAGATGAGTAGACATGGCAACGTTTCTTACGAAATGACAACGATGCTATTTATTTATTTTATTTACTTATTTTTGGGATATTTCAAGAAATGCAGTAAGAATGCTGATGTAGTGATGACGGATTAGATAAAATTACGATATAGCTAGTGACGAGATTATTATTTTGATAATTCAAGAATCTAGATTATCATCACATATAACTTCTCGTATAGAGTACCTACTTCCTAGTATGAGAAGTTTACAATTAAATTTATTTTTATTTTATTTCATTTTATACATAGTTGGAAAACAAACAACTTTAATAATAACACTAATGAGCTACAATTAGTATGAGGGGGATTAACCTTTGAAAGTTTTCACTAATAAACAATTTACACTCCAAAAATCTATTTATTTGTAATGTATAAGTACCATAAATTTCTTACGTCATTAAAAATACAGTCTACATCCTATATACCTACATACCTTTAAAATAATTTATATTAATATAAATTATTCGTTAATTTTTATGCTCAATCGACTTTATCGATCTTGTACTGTCCAATTCGCACTTTATAAACAACGTCATGTTCAATGAGCTCTCAAATAAAAAACAAAATAGAGACACTATCAAATGCTCTATTAAGAGACACTTCTTTACTTAAGATGTCTGTAGAAAATCGTGAATTATACAACCACGTAAGTAGTATTTGATCTTTTGTAGGACACATTACCCGTAGTTACCTACAACTTGGTAACATCATTGCCATCATCACCGTTACCTCCGTTCTCGTGAATCTCCTTATCGAGTTGCTCCTTGCTTCTCTTCTCGTTCCTCTTGAAGGTCGCGCCTGCGTTTAACTGTCCCCGGAAGGAGCCGGGTGCTCCGTTGGCGGCCTCGGCTGCCAGCGGGGAGGGCTTCGGAGATTCGCTCGGCCGTGGTCGGTGGTACGAGAAACTTGCGGCTTTGTATCGCGCCACTGTGTAGAAATTGTGTGTTATTTATCGTCTCATCAAAGTACGTGCCTTATCTTACATTGTTACTTAGTAACTTCACACTGCTGTTTCGTGAAAACGGGTGGAGCAGATTCCCACAAACATTGGTACACACACTATGCAAGACATTTTATTTATTTGGTCTATCAGTGGGTGTAACAATGATAATATCTTAAAAATTACAAGTACTTATGGCACCTACTTATGTTATTAATTACAAAACCAGTAATAGGAGGGCACTGCATGCTTTATAGAAAAAAAAACTGAAATTACTCGTGTCAACGATTATGATAAAAATACCAACTGCATTCAAGGATTTTGGAATTTTTTTGTCGGGGATCATTTAGTCAGACGGCAGTTAAGTCCGACCCGTGATGGTTCACGGGTCGGACGATTCCCCCGCCATTGTGAGAGAAAATAAATGTATGAATTGTTTCGCAGAATCTGCTTCGTTTGATATAAAATCACTCAAAAGTTTTGCTTGAGATACATAGGTACGTCTCCAGCTTCTTATGTCTTTAGGTACCTAGTTTACCAACATTAGAAACCTTTAGATTTCATTTCAAGGAACTTCCCCCCGACGTTCTATGACACAAGGATGCAAATAACCTACCCCGCTTCGGCGGTGGGTTATCCGCTATCGGTATCGCGGGCTGGTGATGCGTAGTGGGCGTGTGCGGCGCAGACAGGCTGTTGATGGGGCCCATAGCTGCTGCGTTGTCTCCGCGGCGCACCACCATGGACTGCGTGGTGGGGCGGAATCCTATCTCGACATCACCGCTGGAAATAAGCAGTTTTTGGTTAATAAACGAAAAGTTCGAGCTAGAAAGGCCCGAAATCTCTATTCGCAAAGAGAGGCCTATAACAACAGCTGCCCGAAATATGATGAACCTGTAATTTATCACAGCTCTGTTTAGCTTTTAAGTATGTCTAATTCCACTCCAATAATAAGAAGAGCCCGCAGTTCCGATGAGATTGTAACGGTCGCATCAAATCGGTAGGTAAAGGCTCAAAAACGTTTGTCGTTACATTACTGTGGGGTTAACTTATTTGATTGTTTTCGGCTGATCAATAGATAAGCAAGGTTTCAGTTGGTATCGTAGTTGGTAGATAAGGACCTGTGTGAATAGTATATTTTTTTAGATAAAATAGACAAATTTATTATTTTTATTAGATCAAATAAAACAATTTTATTATAAATTTATTATTGTTATCTTCTCCATTATTTTCTAGTCTAACTTGACTTTAGAGAGTCCTATTTTTTATTTAAAACGGGACATTTGCCATAATTAGCAAATATGAATGTTTCCCAATATTTCGGCATAGTTACCATGCCCTTGCAACTGTGCCGAAAAATCGGGAAACATACTCACTAATCATTATAAATAACATGGTTTTAGTGAAAAAGAAAACCTAGCAAAGTAAAAGATTGCTATTGCCACTAAATCGCCATTTTGCTAGTTAATAATGGACCGCTTCGTTGTCCCCCGCCTTCTGTAAGCTGGCTGAAGACATAATAATTAAAAAAATATGTTTACATCAGATTTCAGCATAGGGTTGATTAATGCCGACACCCAGTGCTGCTGATTCTCGACAGTCCTCTGCAGAGGACTGTCGAGAATCTGCCAGCCAGTGCCCCAACTAATATTGTTGGAGCTACCAACAGATAGCAGGTACATTATGGTAATTAATATGCTTGTTACTTACTTCTTCCTAACTCGCGAGCGCACACGTTGTAACACGGAGAGATGTCGTTGCGTGCCGCTCGGCGCGGTCTCAGCGCGTTGCTCCCGGACCTTAGCTGCGGACACAAAATTAACGTGCTTTCAGTCCTTGTCACATGGATTCAAGTCGTGCTACTGATATCAAATCGATTGCGGCATGATTACCATTTATTTCTTTCTCCCTGACAATAGTAGGGATTAGTCCCTATTCCATCCATCCATTTTGGCCAATGATCTAAGTCTCGACCACATCTATCCTGTAGGCGTAGCATGACAACCGTTCTTTTTACAGTAGAGAAGACAAAAATTACTTCTGTTTCTCCTTTCCGTCAGACAAATATTTTAAACACAAACATATTAAGGCAAAAATCTTCTCTTCCGTCAAAACCGGTGCTTTGGTTGCTGTATAAGCATGAGCCGAGTGCTGGTGTTGCTGTTTTCCAGTCTTCAATTTAACAGATGTTAAATCTATGCTACCTTACGTTGCTTAGTACTCACGTATATCAGCGGAGTCGAGCGGGTGCGTGTAGATCCTCTTCCTCATCATGGTATACACGATCGCAGCCAGAGATCTCGGGTGGTTCTCAGTATCCGCAGGCAGTTTGTCCTCGGCCTCGTGGACGGTGGCTTCCGGTTCAGGCGCAGCGCCTCTCTGGCTGACTACCCACCACGTCTCCATCGTACCCTTTCCTTTGACTTCCACCGCACCCCGCCCTTTCAACCCGTAGCTGACTCGCTGCAATAGCTAACACAGATGGTAAACGTTTGAATGCCGTAGTAGCATGAAACGAGCCCTTGCACTGTGTCTACAAACGTGACTGTGAAAGAGCACTTTCATGCACATTTTCAAATCGAAGTCCAAGATATTCAATAATTTATGATAGTTGATGAATAAAATTATTTATATATACTCATGCAGGAACGAAAACAAACTGAATAAATAAAGCCTGAATTCATAGTCAGGGGTTGAACAGTCCCCCAAAATCTATCATTCAGCATTCGCCTTATGGCTGGGTGCATAAAGATTGATTTCGCGCTTAAATTTTCACATAGCGCCTGAATAGTCCCCTAGGGGGAGCCCCAATTAGACTATGAATTCAGACCTAAGTGTCGCACCAGTTGCGCGTTATGTCTACTTACTAAATTTTGTACTAAGCACCGTCGGCAGACTACATTAAAACTGTCAATAATACTTTGTAATGCCAAAGAATGAAGCGATACCAGTCACTATTATCATCATCATCACTATTGACAGTTTGAACGTAGCCATAGACTTCAACATGGTTACTTACCGTATCCGGTATTGATGGTTTGATGCTTCCACTACAAGAAACCAGGCCCGACTGAATGGGGTATTTGCTTGTACTTGTTGATATGGATTTTGTGAAGCTGTTAATAATTGCACAGTTGTGTTTGGAAAATCGACACAGTGATCCATGTCTTACCATAGGGGCACTAGAGATGGGCAAGAGTGATGGCAAAGAAATTCCCCTAGTGTGGTGGTCACGTGCTTGAGGCTTATAGTGAACCTCGATCTCAACGTTTCTATCGTCATTGTCCACTGAACTATGACTAAATTTGAAGTTCCGGCTATCGAAATTACATTTACTTGCCTGAGGCTGATGATAACTATAGTCAGCAAAACCGAAAGCAACATTTCTATCGTCGCTGTTCACTGACTTAAAATCATAGCTTTCGTCAGCGCAGCCTTCGAAATAATCTTTGAGACTGGAATCAGAACGAGAATGGGGCACATCAACTTTTTCGTCACATGCATTGAGATAACCCTCTTGACTAGGAGAACTACAACGAGACCAAGACTCAGGCCTAGACTCGGAACTAGAACTAGAATTGTTCACAGTAACTATATCGTCAAATATATTACTATAATCCTCATGACTAGGGAAACAAGCACGATACCTAGGATCGGAATTAGAAAAGGGAGAACACATTGGAACAAAGAGTTCGATATTGTCGGACACAGAACTGGAACTAGAATAGGTGGCACACAATGGAACGCCAATTTCGCTATCGTCGGGCCTGGTCGTCCAGAACGTCTCCATCCGGCCCTTGCCTTTGACATCCACGCCGCCTCGGGCTTCCAAACCGTAGCCGACTTGCTCCAGTAACTAACATACACAATAACATTCAAGAAACAAGTCAAGCGCTTGCTCGAGTTGCGTGGTTATTTAAAAAATTTAGTGAAATAAAAAATATATTATGTGGTGTGATGATTTAGATACAAAAAATACAAATATGCTAAAACAACACAAATATGCTAAAAGCAACGCAATACGAAACAGCGGTGTTCGTGCACGCCAATAACTTGTAAACGGGCACTATCAGCTCTGTAATGCAAAAGGGTGTCAGCAAATAACATACCGCAAATAAATACTGTAGTAGTTCGAAGAGCGGTTTATCTAAGCTCTGCATAGACTTTTACCTATGAGAAAATTGCTGTCTACGATATAAACTTACGTAAGTTTATTTTGTTGCACAATTCACTAAAACTGAAAATTCGCGATGGAAGAACAAAAGCAATTGTAGTGTATAAACACATTTAGGTATTTTAGTTTAGTCACAGATATTATAATACCAGTAGTTTAGTGAATGTTACAGCAGAACCGACACCACTCTTGATCCAGGATTTCTTAGGGGAGCATGCTAGTACCGACTCTCTACACACCTGCTTTGTATACTTGGTAACTTGAATGCGGTCCATCGCGCCAGTGGTTTCCATGCGCGAAGCTTCGTTCACAGTATTGCCCCAGATATCGTAAACCGGCTTGCGAGCTCCGATAACCCCGCCCACTAGAGGACCGCAGCTAATACCTAAATGATACAGAATGTAACTTTATTCTGATTTTGTTTGCATATCATAGTGCTTTATTTATATTTCTTCATAACTTTGGGATAAGTTATGAAAAAAACTATAACTTTGGGATAGTTTTTTTTTTTTGATAAAATCCAAGATGGTTTTCATAACTTCGTAGCAAAATTTGTTGTTTTTTTTATTTTGTGTCAAATAAATGTTTTCTTTCTTCTTTCTTTCTGCTTCCTTAGGTAAACCTCACCATCATCAGGCAGATTCAGAATCCTTAGCTCTTATACCTCTATAGTCTCTACAATAATAATGGCCACTGGATTCGCATTGCACAGACCACAGACAAACAAATTCCTAATTTCTTTCGGAACTTCCCTCTTATTTATATTTAAATTATAATATTACATTCATAATATATTTATCTATTGTACATAATACGTATTTTATCTATTATCTATCTACTTATTCCTTCCTGTTTACGTTTGCTCCCCGTTGTTCGTGACATCACGATCGATGGCCCTGTCTGAAAATCAGCGCTGCACCTTTCTTAGGTTTGGTGCAGCATAATGCTGAGATAGGGACCTTTTGACCCCACACAACACATATATTATTTTATTTTATTTTTGTAGTATTTTAATGAAACTTTCTGTGTTTGTATTTATTTGTTTTGTATTTTGTCACCTGTTGTGTTGTGTTTGTGGTTAATAAATGTGTTTTCTTTCTTTCTTTCTTACAATCAAAGTGACGTTTGTAAATCGTCGCTTCATTTAGCTAGGTTTGTCAAATCCAGAAGTTTAAGACCCCCCTGACAATAAAGTTAGTGCTAAACGTAATGCACGCAATCCGGTACCGGTAGCATGAGCACTCAAGACAATGGTTTTGTCTACAGAAGAGAAGACTGTCTATTTCTTTTGCATGAAGGATAAAGAAATAGAATTCATTTTTGTCGTCTCTTACGCAGACAAAACGGTTGTCTTGGTGCTCATGCTAAACCTGCTGATCACACTAGGATGCTCTGTATCGTGTGTGTGTGTAACTACGAGTTGGTACTGCAAATTCACGCTTCTTTTAGGACATAAACTTTTCACAAACACACGCTTACGTCTGTATTACCGCATGATCACTCAGGACATCGTTCTTATCCATTATCGGTCCGCAGATTCATGAGAATACCAAGGGATTTGTTAGAGGCAAGTTCGAACATTATATTTGGCACATGTCCACGTTTTGCATAGTACTTAGTTAACTTTCTATGTGACAGGATGCAAGCCCATCGCTACGTCACAGTCTATTGCTAACGCGCACATACATTTTTCGAGTGGCTAAATCCATTGTTACGCTACCGGGCTCAAACCTTCGGATCGGAAGTCGAGATACCATTCATTAGCAACATGGGTGGTTTTTTAGCATTTATTAGAATACCAGTAGTTCTGTTTTTTTTTCATTAGCAGATAAACTTACCAATTCTGAGGCGGAATTTGTTAAAGCTGTGCTTGTTGATGTCTTCCAGCGTCTCGCGTAGAGCAAACGCGTAGTCCACCAGCGCGTACAGATGATTGCAATCGTCATCTCCTGACTGCAACCATTTTTATTCTTAAATGTGAGGATGGCATTCCTTTAACGGTTTGATTCATGGCCGCGTGTCAAGATGGCTGAACTTAAGCTACGTCTTTTTACCTTGCTATTTGGGTTTAGACCAGAAGCAGCCATGTATGTCGCTCCAATCGTTTTGATCTTCTCAATGCTGTTAAACCGTTTTTCCAGCAGCAGCTTATCGAAGTCAACTG
This sequence comes from Perizoma flavofasciatum, assembly GCA_958496245.1. Classification (NCBI taxonomy): domain Eukaryota; kingdom Metazoa; phylum Arthropoda; class Insecta; order Lepidoptera; family Geometridae; genus Perizoma; species Perizoma flavofasciatum. The sequence goes on from OY292423.1 coordinate 12,325,147, forward strand.
TAATTACATGCATCTTATAAAATAATTTATTAAGGTAACAATAGTGATCAGGGAGATAAATGACAGGGCTAAAATGGGCATAACCGGATTAAATTAAAGTATTAATTTATTATGCCGTAGCACTTCGGGCCGCAGACGTAGTAATTAATGCTACGGCGTAGTATATTAAACTTCGCTTCCGCATAGTCATTTTCGTAGTAATTTATTTTTTGGAAATTTGTGCTACGACAATTAGTCATCTTGAGCAACAGTATTTTAACCTACGGCGTAGTAATAGAGCTACGGTGTAATGATGCGTAGTCATTTTGAGCTATGACGTAGTGATTTGTGATACGACAATTAGTCGTCTTGAGCAACAGTATTCTAACCTACGGCGTAGTAATAGAGCTACGGTGTAATGATGCGTAGTCATTTTGAGCTATGATGTAGTGATTTGTGCTACGGCGTAGTCTTTATTAGTAGATCGGTTGGTACATTACAAATGATCTCGTTCAGCAATCGCATGCAGTCGATGGCCTTCTCCTCGAAGTAGAACTCGTGGAAGTTGGGAATGCCCGCGAACATCACGCCCACCTCGTCATGCCACTTCGAAAACAGCTCCTGAAACACAGCTTAATGCTAAAGCATGCTAGGCCAATACTGCTGGACAAATAATGAACTAGAACGAGGAAACAATTTTTATAAAGTACTAGGTACTGCCTTCGGCTTGTAAAAAAAGCCTATGTGTTATTCTGATGCTATATTACTGTGAAGTTTCAAATCAAAGTCCGTTCAGTAGTTTTTGCGTGAAAGAGTAACAAACATCCATCCTCACGTTTATAATATTAGCAGGAAGTAGGATGGTCTTACATTAGGACACCGCTTTTTGGAGAGAAAATGATTGACCAAGTGATCCGGCAGGATGTGCTCGAGCAGCAGCTCGCTGGTCTGCTGCGTCTCCTTCATCAAGCAGAGGTCCTGGCTGGCTTGCAGGTTCCACAGGAAGTCCAGCCGCGAAGTCACTTCCACCAGCCGCGCGTGATAGATCACCACCAACAGGAATATCGTCATTAGGATTAACATTTGGACGTAAGCTGGCAGGAAACTGAAAAACAAAAATCGTTTTTGTAAACCGTCTTTATCATTTCGCATTAAAAAAAACGGCATAGTCTAATTAAAAAGCAATCAGGGCTGAAGAGTCCTTGAGATTTATAAAAATATACGTTTTTGTAAACTGCCTTGTTATTTATCGTTTCTTCGTACTATTTTCGCATTAATACAAAAATATGGTGTGGTAAAAAAAGAGCAGGTGACGAGCCTTTAGGACTTTATAGCACACTGAAAAGCCATAACATTACTGTCTAAATCTATATTTTAACTTAAAACAAACAAACAAAAATATAGAAACTAATTAAATAAATTATGTGACTTACGTAGTGCCTTCGTTCGGGTTTTCATCACAATGGTCGTCGAAAAGAGGGATATTGTAGTAGCCTAGCAGTAGACCACAATACATGATGTAGTTGATTGTAGCCAAACATATTTTTATTAGATAGTACAGCTTCAGTATAGAAGTGAGGGCCACGAGACATAGAATCCACGTGAAGACTACGTATTGAGGCTGGTAGCATTCGCCGCATGGTGTGCTGATTTTGGCGTTTACGAGGGTTTCCGCAGTTGTATTTTTAGCAGTACAGTTTTCCAAAGAAAACTCACACACGTATAGCTTTGCTGTGCTAGAACAAGTAAACGCTTTTTAAAGTAATCATAATATACACCAATATTATAGACAACGTCCCGCGGAAAGAAAATCAAGAAAAAGATGGTGCGATGCATGCATCCGAATCCAACCAATCGACCGAGTCACGTGGAAGAAAAGAGGGAGACTTTTTCCCACCAGGATATTATAAATAAAACAAATAATGCTGTACATTTTTCCCACAGCATTATCTAGCCCCAAACTAAGCAAAGCTTGTATAATTGAAACTACATGACTGCTATACTACTTATGTATATACTTTTTTGTACATACATTATATACATTGAAAACTTCCAGACCCGAGACAGATATTTGCAGATGATACAAAAATTGGTTCCGTGGCTGGAATCGAACCTGCAACCTTCTGCGTCTCAGGTGGGCTTTCGTCCACTGCGCCACAGTCGGTCGAGGTTAATAAAAAAAGCACCGAACAGACATACATAGTCCTGACCCTATATTAAGAACGTGTGTCCCTCTGTGTCGTAAGTTTCAGGAACTACGAGTCCCGTGGTACCTACATCACCAACACCAAGACCCGGAACATATATAATACAGAATATGTAAACATTTGCCCCGCAGCGGAAATCAATCCCGCACTTCTTGCATTTATGCGTTCGCTACGCCAAAAAAAAACAAAGTAAATAACTTTGTGAGCTTTTAGTGTCTTGATGGCTTAAATGGTGTCTTCATATTACAGAATATTGCCAATGCGTCTAATGATAGGTTTTGTAGGTAATAATGATAACTTTAGTAAAGTCATCATTTAATTAATAATTTAATTACAGTGATTTGCATTTATTAAAAACTTACATAATGTGATTATTGCGAATTAAGACATCTTAAATAAATGAAACCAGGTCTTACGTTATGGATTTCTTAATCCTTTCTCATCAATATTTTGGGAAACATCCTACTCTTGGATGTACCAACTCGAAGTTATATCCACCTACCTGGATATCGACATGATAGTAACGAAGCAGCAAATGTAGACGTCTCGTCGCAGCCTCGTCCCGCTGAGAGCGGACGAGAGCTTGGAGAGCCGCGGCATGGCTTCTGAGAACTCCTCCAGCATCACGAATATGAACGATAGCAGTAGCGGCACTGTCATCACGCTCAACACTATGATAAGGGTATTGCAACTGAAATGGTGTAAAAAAAATATATTGTTTTCATTGTTCACTCATTGAGCGGCCACGTTCTAATATAAAAAATACGTGGCCACTCTCAAAAAAAACATAATTTATATTTTTTGTGTGATGTTACAAAATCACACAGTGTTTTCGTTTCCACAAACCAATCTCGACTTCGCTCGACTTTATTCAATTAATTTTGATGTCGTTATAGTTTAGTCGCTTCGATTTTCAGTAAAATAAATCCGCATAGAACATAATTGGTTGCTGATATTGTCACTAATTATCTCGACTCACTTGCAATGCATGACAGTTTGTACGGCGACGATAAAGATCCAAATCACGAGACAGCACATAACGTTACTCTTGAAGGTCTTCTCTTCCTGACTCCCGAACTTCTTCTCGAGCGAGGCGCTCCGGAAGCGCAGCGTGCCTATCTGCATATTGTTCTTGCGCATGCGACGGTTCGACTTCACCTCGATTAAGTTGATAACGTCGTTCTCCTGCAGTGGAAGGTTTCCCTTTTTCAGGAGAAAGAGGCGAGGTAAGATAAGTGCAGAAAGAAATATAAATCAGGTGCATAGAGAAGAGAAAGAGTAGAATAAGAAACTTGAAATGATACGCAGATGTTGTCGACCTGCTTATAACGGCTTGATATAAATGCTCGCCATAGACTATGCCACCTATAAGGTCATTGTCACTGCTTATACCACAACAAATGTATTGTTTTAATGATTAAAAGATAAAGAATGGTACCGTTCGTACCTCGACTTCGGATAGTGATGTGACGTCATCGAGTTCTTGGTCGTCTTCGTCCCACTTCTGCCGAGGTCGCGCGCTCACCACGCCGGCTGCACTGCTCGAGTAATACTGCCAAAATGGAACTTGAAAATGAAGCATTGCTCACCCCATCATTAGCTTAACAACAAGCCTATAATACTTTAAAGCCTCTACTAGACATCTGCGTCTTACGCCGTTTTTTCATGAGCACCTGCACGATATGACAAAATTGGGACTCTAGCACTCATTTCCATGAATCGTTTCTCACGGAACCGTTTCCGTTTCTTGCAGTGTCGTCTTAGGCACAGTACGATACCCTATGTTGTTGACTACGACGCACCGCACCGCGCGATGCGACGTGAAGATAGCAACTGCGACTGCAGAGCCGTTGCTGTACCCTCGTTCTTAGAAAAACGAACGGAGGACAGTATATACATTATGTCAGGAATGCAAATCATGTCGTACGGAGGATCATGAAAAACGCTCTAACAAACGAGGGTATTTTGTAGTTAGTACATACAGCAGTAGGATAAATATGAGACTCAAAAGCGCTCGAAATCTGTGTGATGGGGTATCTAATTTCAGATCACAATAAAAAAAATAATTAAAAATAATAATAATTTGAATACCTAATAGCTAGCTTTGTGCTACGTAAAATGAGAGTTCAAAATGAAAAATAATTTGTGAGTTGATTTCAGACAACTAACCTGGCATCAAGTAGGCCATCTGTTTGTTGTCTGCTATACACAAAAACATAGAATAAGGATAGGTCATTTCATAATGCAGTCTACTACAACATAATATTTCTTCCTAGCAACGACAGCAGCCTGCCTTTGCAACATGTTCCAAGAACCGGATGTAGTAAAGTTTGTTTTTTGGTCGTCTCCGATGGGTTGGTCACGTGGAACGAATGCAAGACGCAAGAGCACCGTATTTTCCTTTGAGAGGCAAACCCGATGGCCAGAGACCCTGTGGCAGGCCCAAACTCAGGTGGCTGGACGGCGTAGAGCGAGACATGAAATTAGTTGGAGTTGAAGGCTGGAGAAAAAAAGCCCAAGACAGAACCGGCTGGAGAATTTTACTGGATCAGGCCAAGGCCCACCCGCGGTTGTAGCGCCTTAGATAATGATAACGACAGCAGCCCAATTATATGCGTTTGTCATAAGATGTTGGTTGCTTTGTGTTTGATTGTTTGTTACCATTCATTTATCTCTGAAACGGCTTATCGGAATTGTATGCGGTTATTAGCAATATATCTAATGTAATATGTCTTCGTAAATGGTAATTAAATAGGTTTTATTGTCACAAGTCACTAGAGGATGATGAAGAAACAATACGTCTAAAAATGTTGTAAAAAATAATTTAATCAATCAGATCGTAGATCTTTTATATCTACGTATAGATAGATGTATACTTGATCTATACCTGAGAATCGGATAATGAAGTGAGTCAAGTCACTTTGTGTGGCTTTTATTTATTATGATTAGAGGTATAATAAAATATGTAAATATCTCGTACGTTCTGGAAAGGCATCTCAGGAGTCCAGTTAGTGGTCAGTTCATCGTCTGTGCAACTACTGGGTCGTCGCTGAACGTCAGATGGTAGTTGCTGCGATATACGCTTTCTGTGGAGTTGAGGAAGAAGATTTAACGATACTATGTAAGAAGAAGCGTGTGTGGATTGTGATTTTGTTTTGTGCAGTTGTTTGTCCAAAAGCGTAAGCTCTGTATGATATTGTCATTCTAAAATATTTGATCTAAAGTATGAAAAAGTAAATATATAACAAGTACTTGAGAATTTTGTAGGTTAATAACAATTATATCAACAGCAGGTATCGAACCCACGACCTCCTTTTTTGGTACGAGGGTGCAGTTCTCACTTAGTCCCAAGGTACTATAGCAGTCTGATCGAAATTCTTGGGATTTTTTGGCTCGAAGCGCTGTATCACCGTCTTCAGAGGAAACTTTGCAGTTCTCCAAGGCTTATCAAGAAAGCTGAGTGTAGCACTTTAAAAACCAAAGTAGAATATTTCTAGTGTGTATTTCTTAGCTCCATCGTACTTTTTTGATTTGATCGATCTTGGCTCCTCCGTGATCTTGATGAGGTGTGTGCTGAGCTCGTGCTCCTTGATGAAGGGGTCCCGGGAGCCCCCTTCGCCCGGCTCCACCTCGAAGGCTCCGTCAAGGCACTCCAGGGTCGCCGATGATATGTGGACTCTTCTGTTATTATAACCAGAGAATTAAAATATAGGCCATATTCAATAATTTAATAAAAAAACTTATTAAAATCGTCTCGTGTATTCCATTTTACAAGAAAGTGTCGCCTAGTGACATGTTACAATGTACCTATTACTAGAACCTTTCGGAAGGTCGTACAAAATGAATATACAGAACAGTTTAATATCAGTCCATCCATTTGGGAGCTATAATGCATGCCACCAGATAGATCACACACAAAATGCATAGACCAGCACTCGTTTTCTATCGGGATTAAAATCATCTAAACAAACAAGATTGAAAATAAAAACACGATAGTTATATTGAAAATGATAACTATCGCGTTTTGAGAAAAATAACGAAACCTGAGGTGAGATTACCTGAGGTGTACAATGGCTTACAAGCAGGTAGACCTGTTTGTCACACTAGTTGTATAAAAAAATGATTATTTACAAACTGTGTAACAAGCCTCACCCTGGTAATCCGCCACTCTCCATATGATTGGCGACAGTGACGTCATGTGACCAGAGATCGAACTGCCATTTCAGCAGACCCAGCACTCCGCACAGCACTGTGCCGCTGTGGATCCCTATCCGCATGTCCAGATCCACCTACAAATATATTTAATTATTCATGCGTAAATCGAACTTTGTAATAAATTGAAATTTAACTCTGCTCTGGATTGAGACTTAAAGGAAAGAAGGCTTGCCTCGAATAGTGGGGAAAACTTTAGTTATTTATAAAATAACCTGGCGGGACTTGAGCCCTTGACCTTCCGCTTGGTATGCCATACCAATTAATGCTATAATTTAACTAATAAATTGTTACCAGCTTGGTCAACAATCTGGGAAATTTTGGCTCGATGAGTTGTAGCTTAGGTTACCAAAGGTTGGCTGGTTGTCTGATAAAAATATCGTCCACACTCCTTAAATACGTCACTTAGGTCAGAACTAAGAAGAAATGGTGAAAAAAAGTACCTGTCGGTTATATCGCACGTCTCTGATTGCTCGAATCATGTGTAGGCCCATATTGACGCAGCAGAAGGCGTGATCTTCTCTCCGCTCGGGCAGCCCGCTCACGCAGAAGTAACAGTCACCCAGCAACTTTATACGACGGCATTTGTTTTCCTGAAATGGTTAGTGTTGGATTGTTTTGTTAGCTTAGACTTATTTATCATTTGAATCAGTTCCACCCAGTGGGGATAGAAACAGGCTGGCAGTTCAAGAAAGATCGGTACCTATCTAAAGTTTTATTTATTAATTCGTGCTCAAGCAAAGGTGCATCTAAGTATTGTCTTCATCCTATTCCCTTTATGTATGTTTGTATCTCAACATCATCAGCCTTTAGAAGTCCACTAGTTTCAAATGGGCATAGGCCTATATCAAAGAGTTCCATGATGAACCTCTAGCTACCGCGCTATCTACGAATTTCTGCAGTTCAAGATTTTGTCGATCCATCGGCCTTCCTACACTGTATCATCCTGTTTGTGGTCTCCATTTTAAAGCGGGCTTGTCGGATCTGCGAGCCATTTGTTTTGCACATTGACACTTCAACTTGCTAATTCTGAGAGCTTAAGTCGGTGACTTTAATTCTTCTACGGTTTGTGTCTCACCGAGGCTAATTTGTCGAAACGTGCGAATAATTCATTGAGCAACGTCACCAGTTGTGGAGCACTGCATTTGTCAGAAAGTTCTGGAAATAAGGAATAAAGTTATTTCGAGAAAGCTGACTGATTTTTAACGCAGAGGACAGTTATAAGTTTATTGTGTGTGTAGCTCCCAAACGGATGACCGGATTTTATTTTTGTTTGAAAGGATACTTGATCGAGAGTGTTCTCTGCTATGATTAAAAAAATCTGTCCAGTCGTTTGAAGATCATCAGCTCTTTTTCACAGGTCTGATCGATTCAAAATTTGATAATAATGAGGATAAATTAGTGAAGGTTGAGGGACTGTACTCGTCAAAAGTTTTAAATTTTAGAAAAAATAATTTGTTAAAGTGAATAATTATTTAAACTAGTAATGCTTTTAGCATTAAGTCCGCCTATTGTTCACTTTTTATAAATATGCAATAAAGTGTTATTAAGAAAAAAAAATGTTACCTGTAAAACCTTTGATGTCAGCGTATAGTATGGAGACATCATTGTACCGCTGGATGTACAGGTTATTGAACTGCTGCTCTTGGATGCTGCCCTTCATATGGATCATGTCGTTGAAGATCTCCGTCGCTAAAAAGTCTGGTATCACTGTAACGAGATGCACTTTTTAAGCTTAGGGAGGACTTTTTCCTGCAGTGAGATTAGCCCACTGCAGGGCAAACGCCTTCATTCCCTTTTCCCGCTGTTAGCGATCTTGTAAATCCGCTAGCTAGGATAACGAAAATGTGTGGAGTTCGTCATGTACGTTGTGAATGATGTTATGAGGGTCCCATTCAGCGGCTAATTTATCCCACAGCTAGTCCGACGTACGGCACACATGTTAAGTTAAGTCCCATTTTAGTTTGGCGGTCTTATAGATTACATCGGCTTTGTTTTTGGTTTGGGAGCACAATAATAATAATAATAAATAATGCTGGACATTTTCACACAGCAGCATCTAGCCCCAAACTAAGCAGAGCTTGTATTATGGGAACTACATGACTGATATACTACTTATATACATTTTTTTGTTGTAAATACATACATATTATACTTAGAAAACACCCAGACCCGAGACAAATATTTGCAGATACAAACATTTGTCCCGTGGCAGGAATTGAACCCGCAACCTTCTGCGTCTCAGGCGAGCCTTCGCCCACTGTGCCACAGAGGTCGTCAGTGTGGTGCTACGAATGCAATCGTCGAGTTTTACGCCGAGAATGCTGCGCTCTATCGGCCGCTGGCAAACTTCGAGTTTGTACCTTTAAGGAACAGCTCTACGAATAGCTTTTCGAGGCATTTTTGGTGCGTCGAGAAAGTTCTTTCTCTCTTCCCCTCGTCTCGCCTGGAAAAAGACTATTTGGGCAAGGTATATTTATTGGCACCTCTGTTGATGGCAGCAATACCCCGGTATCCCCGACCCGTTAAACTCACCGCTATTAAAGAGTTTCCAGTATCGTTTTGACTCTCGCAACCTTCGCAGTCGCGTGATCATTGTCTTGTGCGTCTCCAGAAAAGCCTTGCGCTGGCCCCCATCGGCCAGCGATTTGGCATACATGCCCACGAAGTTTACTGCTACGTAGAGCAGCGCGTTACCAATCAGCAACCGTACATCACACGATTCAGCCTTAAATGTATATAAATATGAAAACAGCAACGAAAAAAATAAATAAATATGAATACATCTATCCTTGAAGTACCTATTTACACAATCTAATATGTTACTTTCTGCAATACCCTGCAATACAAAGCAACGGTATCCATTGACTTAGCCACTGAACCCAGTCTCATTAAATAGGCTTTGATGTCTTTAACGTTTTGCAAGATCCATCATGTAGATGAACCTACCTACGACGTTTTGAGACAAAACATCCCAAGGATTTCAAACAGGCTTAGTGGTTAAAGCACCACTGTACCAAATTTGGTTCTGATCTCCATCTGCAATGATAATTTTTGAGATTTAAAACTTTTTTGCAATATTTTGGTATCTGTCCTGATACCAAAATATTCTTCTGTCTTCGTTTTCATTACTTTCATGTTTGTGTTACGTTCAGACATAATAGATATTTTGTGAACCTTCATCTATGTCCCTATTTTACACTCTTCCACACTGAAGTGCCTGGTCCGTCCGTCAGTCCGCTGACCATAGGCGATTACCTACCAAACAGATTAACTTGATGGGAACAAGTGGCTCTATTTTTACGTCACTAATTTGCTGACTGCGATCAGAGTCCAGTGTTTAGTAAACTTACCGCCCTAGCTTTGGTGCCCGCGTCGTGAATGAGCACGGTGACGAGATGTGCTATGGAGGATAGCGTGCCGATTACGATGCACCAAAGTAGAGAGAGCGGGAGCATCGCGTATGGAACGAACACGATAAACAGCATGTACCACACTTGATTCGCCGGCGATTGGAAACCGATGCCAGTTCCGCTCAGACCTGAAAATATACCTAATAGGTTGGTAAAGGATATGTTATTGACAATAAAAAACAAATATGTTACATAATTTAAATCTTCTGACGTACTCGTATGGCGGTACATCCTACCAATCAATCAATTTATTGGTAACAAAACATTACAGTTGAAGTTGAAGGTACAAGATGATTGCCAAAAATCTTATTACAATCGATTGAGTCATTTCGGAGACAAATTTTAACAGACAAACACATAAAATGTTTATAATATAAATAACTTATGAAAACATTTCGTTTCCCTTGACGTCTGGGCTGCCTCACTTTTATGGCGACTCATCTATTCCAAAACGTAATATTGCCAAATATTACGTTTTGGAATAGATGAGATGTTGGCGTAGCTCATTCACGAGGAAGAGGCTAAATAATAACATGTGTGCATTACTTTGTGATATGAGAAGCAGCCATGTCGCGGCGGCCGCCCAGTGCAGGTAGTCGTTAGCAAAGCATCGCCACCAGCCCAGCATGCACACCGCCAGGTTTAGGAACGAGTACGTCACCGTCCAGCCGACCTGGAGAGCCCAGTCATTGTACGTTGTCTGGGTGGATTGGGTTGCTGAAGAAACTATAAATAAAAAAAAAACTAAATTTTTAGAATTCTGTCATTCTGTCTTGGTAGTACATAGTATACATAGAGCGCACTAAATGTTTCCGGAACTGGCAACTTACATAAACAATATTAAAAATATTAATTCAATATTTGAAAATAGAACTGGCTGTAGAAAACAGTTTGTTTCATCTAGCTGTCATTTGCTTTTATACTGTGGCGTAATTTTACAAATTGCGTGTCTACATCACCATGGATTTGACTCGTGAAAATTTAAAAACAATTTTATTTTTTTTAGTATGATTTTCTACAACTTTAAGTGTAATTTAACCATTCATAGTATTAGTAACTCATCCTAGAAATTACTTATTTATAACTGTGAAAGGTTGTAGCTGATCTTAGGTGGTTATCACAGACAAGATCGATGTCGATTATTTGAAAAAATGATATTACACCCGAAAGTGTTCACGTAGTGATGTTATTAAAGCGCACTCAGATAGCTACCGATACCAACAATTTACAACTAGTTGTTGCCCGCGGCTTCCCACGCGTGATATGTTAATAAAAGTAGCATATTACCGTCTCTAGGCTTCAAACTATGTCCACCAACTTTTGAATGAATCGAACCAAGGATTACAATTTATACAAAGTTTAGAACTCAATTACACACCCCCAAAGGGTAGTTTTGAAAAAATAAATATAATTGTTTCATTATTAACTTTAATGTTTATTTGTACAGAGTTTTGAGCGAATTAAACAATTTTTTTTTCATAGAAACTTTACCGCCCTATTTAACCCTCTTAAGGGTCAATTTTCGAAAATTAGATTAGCCTATGTGTTATTCCAGATCCTAAACTATCTACATTCCGAAATTCATTAAAATCGGTTTAGTAGTTACGAGACACGTGGTAACAAACATTCACACACACACACAGACTTTCGCATTTATTATATTAGTAGGATGAACATGGCAGTGCAAAATGTTCTATATAACAACTATTTACACTCACCCTCAAGAGATCTTCGCGAATTATAAATTAACGCTAAGGAAATCTGAAACAGATAGCCATCATATTAGCACAAACTAACCAGTATAGCTTCCACTAGATGTACAGAAATTATAAAATATAAGGTATGTACATACCTTAAGTATTAAATCAACTACGTTGACCATTATGAGTGATTTTTGTCGCTGCCTTCGAGAGTAACATTGGTAGCGTGACTCTACCACCTTGTCCTGAAACACACTGCCCGTTTGAATCTCTTTATATTCTTCACTACTCACCGTTTGAATCTCTTTACCTCTATATTCTTCACTACTCAATATTTTCTTATTAAACACCAACATTACTAGGAAAGCAGTTACGACCTACCTTAAAAGTATAAGATAGTGAAGGCCAGAAAATACCCCAGTAGTACTGCGGCGTCCTTAGTGTGCATTCTGGAGATTCTAAAATAACATAGAGTACACAACTTAGCTAGAAAATAGCAGTAAACCTAGCAGACGACCGATGTGGCGCGGTGGGCGAAGGTCCGCCTGCGACACAGGAGGTTGCGGGTTCGATTCCCGCCCTGGGACAAATGTTTGTACGATCTGCAAATATTTGTTCCGGGTGTTCTGGGTATTTTCTATGTATAATAAAAAAATATGTATCTATGTAATGTATTGTATTAAGTATATCAGTCATCTAGTACCCATAACACAAGCTCTGCTTAGCTTGGGGCTAGATGATGCTGTGTGGATTGTCCAGCATTATTATTATTATTATTATTATTTATTTAAAACTAATCGAACTAAGAAAATAGATGCCTTCAATATTTCGTAGTCATTTGCTACGATCTCGTAGAAAAAGAAAGTTAGTTAGCTAACTTTCTTTACTTCTACTAAACTATTAAATGACTGAATTGGTCAATATTTAATTAAGTGTTATATTTACCTAATGGTTCCTGTGTATCAAATCTGCTTACGTAATTAGAGGGGCTGTCTTCACTAACTTGTTTCTGAAATAGGTAGCAAGATTTATGTAATTTTTTCATTATCTTCATAATTTCTTAATCTTTATAGAAAAGCGAGTAAGGCATTCGAGGATAAGTGGGCATCACCAAAATTTGGTGATCATAGAGAATCTGTTTTAAGTATACCTAACGTATTTATTTGGAAAATCATCTTTACTAATCTGGCGGAAATCGTTCATGGAACGGACTGTTTCGATTTATTTCGAGTCTAAGCTTATTGTAGAATTACCGTTTATACTATACTCGCTTCCGCCCACGGTTTCACCCACATTGACAAATAAAAAGTAGCTTATTATGTTTCAGTTCAGCTTTTACGGAGATATTTAGTAACAAACACCCAAAAATCTAAACTTTTGCATTTATTGTATTACTAGCTTCTGTCCACGACTTCGCCCGCGTGGTACTCGGTATAATAAGTAGCCTATGTGTTATTCTGATGTATAAGCTATATTACTGTAAAGTTTCATCAACATCCGTTCAGTAGTTTTTGCGTGAAAGAGCAACAAACATCCTCACAAACTTTCACGTTTATAATATTAGTAAGATCAGTATAGGCATAAATTATATGTACCTGTTCATCCTGTGCTGAATCACTAGCACCATCTCCTGGTAGCCTCTCGCCTTCAGGATAAGACGGCTGCGGATTCTGAGCTATGCCGCCTTCACCACAACCGTGACTCTAAAAACAAATGCCAATGTAAATCATCCATGGGTCAGTTGGCTAATGCTTTATTCATTTATACGAACCACCAAGCTACTTAAGTATTTCATTCTGAACAGGTAATGTATCTGTTCATTAAATTAATGAACATAGCCAAGACAATTTATAAAAATTCGTCAGCTAAACAGTATTTCAAGAAATAGAATAGAAAAACGCAGAAAATGAAGTTAAAACGAAACTTTCTTTAAAAAAACTTGGTAACTTGGTCCCACTCTGTCCGCGCCAGTCCATCGCTAAGCACGTTCAAGCTTAGAGTTAAATAGTACTACCTCTCCTTATGAATATTTAATATGTATATATTGTATGTATGAATAATTTGAGTTATATATATATATATGTATGTATGTATTTATATATATGTATAGTATGTACCTATATATGTATTATATTATATGAAAATTTGTGCTATTATTGTATATTTTTTCCCGTTTGTGTACACGTACCCACCGCTATTTATCAGCTGTCCCTATCCTGAAAGGTTTGCTGGAAGAAAACTCTTGTTAGGGTTAAGCCTTTGTACATGTCCTATATGTAAGCTTTTTTGTCTGTATTATCTGTGTGTACAATAAAGAATAATAGCTCACGGAAAAATACCTCATTTAGATACATTGCGTGTTATTCCAGAAATAGCATGAGGTGTCGCAACAAACATCTGTCCAGCATAATGGTATCGCTGTGTCAACGCATTAGTGCGAACTTTACCTATCACTGATACCGGCTTCTGATAAACCTGCCAGAACTTTTGTTTTGGAAGCATGTTGTAGCACAATGCGCCATTCAGCTTTTTATTGACAGACAGAGCTTATACCCACGGCTCCTGCTCGCCTGATATCTGGATAAAAAGTAGCATATTCTGTATTACGAGTATATAGCGAAAGTTCCAGAATGAGCATGAGGGCTTTTCATTTATAATTAAATAAGATGGTACTGACTTGACGAGGGCAATCATAATTCATTTAATATTTCATATTTATTTATTGCTTTCATATACACAGTTTAGTATAGGTTAAAAACAATATATAAGAAAGTAGGTAGGTACATGAACGGGGTTCGGCGCTCAAAGGCGCTGCAACATGAGTTCGATTGAGTATGTTGATAAGTAACTGTTTTTTTATCAGTAATATTATGTTTTTTTTATATATTTTTGAATCGATTGCGTAGGTAGATAAGAAACTCTTTTTAAGCTGTGATTAAACTTGAAATAGAATTAAATTACAATAATCATTTGTCGTTAGGTTGCAGAAATCATAAAAAGTCACTCACAAAAACATAGGTAATCAAATTTGCGACTAGTCAACAATGAAATAATTAATTAGCAGATAAAATATCAAATACTTGGTTATCTACATAGGTGGGTCAGTCAGGCAGCAATGAATTTTGTGTAGGGATTTGATAATATAAATTAAATAGAAATGTCAAATCAATCAAAATTAGTAAGGTGAATTCAAGTCAAATATACTTATACCTAATATATTATATCATATAATTATAATATAAATATACTAAGGTAGATATTAGGTGCTTAGATAGTAATATTACTATCTAAGCACTAAATACGGGTATTTTATTGTACCTCTATATTCTAATCAGTCTAAAGTAAGGGCTATTACCAAATGTTTGAATGTTCGAAGAAGGTATTAAAAATTTATTTTTATTGCAACTGTTAAAGTTCGTAATCAAAGTACAAGACTGTGTTTGGTGCGCGCTTGTCCGACCCACACTGTTTGTTTACTGGTAATCAAGTTTTAACTTATAATCTAGGAAAAAACATGTGTTTAAAATTGATATAAGTATTTAAGACAACACACTTTCATTTTAAACGCTCTTCTCAAAGCAGCGCCATCTGTTTTCAGCGCTGAAAACTTGATTTGAGATGGCCACAAAACCTCTACCAATCACTGTTCGATTTGTTAGTGACAAAAAGACCTTTTGAATAGCATTCATAAGTTAGGTCAATAGAAAGACCACTTTCACGATTTTATTAAAACGACCCTATCACCAAGCCACATCAACTCACAATTTGACACCTGCGTCAACGTCATGTGGTATATTTTCTTTTTTATTCGATCGTGCCCTACACATGTGTCACTGTCAATTTATCTTTACCCCGAATTGGGATGATGGATGAGCCTTTATTGAAAGGCTATAACCGCTATAATAATAACCGTTTGCCCAATAAAAATACCATTTCGTTATGAAACTTTGATTCAGGAACTTTTACACGGTTGTGCCTAAAACATGTATTTTGGAAAAAAAAACTCTTTATGCTTGCCATGGATAATAAAGTAGGGGCTCAGATCGAACTCTATTCTCATCTCAACCCTTACTAAGCCTCTGGGAATTAACGTCTTCTATAATCATACTCTGAATTTGTCAATCAGAAATGCAAATTAATTCACAAATTTGCATATTCGTCACAGTAAACAGGTTTAGTTGGGGTTTGTTGACTCTGCACTAGAATATTATATAGTTTCTAAAAGGAGCGGGAAATTGCCAGCTTGTGAAATAAGTCTTCGCCTGAACCCAGGAATCATGACAGTAAAATACCCAACAACGCAACATCGAGACTGTGTCATGCATGATCCCCCATTAGCACACTTATCCCACAGCTCAAGCTTTAAGCACGACATGTTTACCTACTTTGTGGTTTTGTTCCTTACACTCGTACTTAATTTAATCATTTTAGTTATCGCAATAAATAAGTTATCTAAACCGGCTTTCTAAACTAATAAAACTGTTGTTACTGATACTATCGTATGGCAAAAGTGGCCTGAACTGAACCCACCTTTCGTATCGTGCCTTGCCCGTCAATTCATACTCGTAACTCCATAATTTGAGAGCAATAACGCAAATGGCTTATCCAGTATTATATTCTATTTGGCGTACGCTTAAGGTTTCAAGTCGACATTATGCTACGTGCCCTGGGGTTTTGTCAATTTACGTTCCGATATCTTCCAAGAAATGCATGTATATTTTTGTCTCGTACATTTTAGTACGAGTACAGTGTCAATCGCTCGATGGCTTAACTTTAAAAGGATTTTATTTTTGTGTTTTGGAACGGACAGTTATTTTTTAAGGGGCTCGAGTTCCGTAGTACCGTATAGAGATTAGGAACCCACTAAGTATAACAGTGGTTTCTTATGTAGGTACATATAATAGTGGTACCACAGGCTCTAGTATTGTGTTATTTTAACTTGAAAACTTATATCTATCATAAAATTACAGTTTTGTCGTTGTTCTTGACAAGCTATTTAACCAGAATGCCACATAACAGTTCCTGATAAATGGGTTTATTGATAAATGGGTCACGAGCGGTCATGACCACGCCACACGCTTAAGGAAACGTCGCGGATTTATTTATAGTTCAAAAATTATCCTGGTTTTTTATCAAGGGGGAAAAAATGATATCTCAACAGGAAAGTAGCCAGCTGGCTTACTAAATCTGGCACTCATTTACTTTTGTTTTGTGAAGCTAAGGGGTCTATAGCTTATCTTCAATGTTTCACTCATGTCTCCACTACTAGTAGAGTTAATTATTACTCTTATACTTTTGCCAGATTATTTTCATACAGGGACAGCGCATTATTTATTGTCAAGTTCCTGGTGCTGAAATCCATTGACAAACCTTTACAAAAAACTTGATAGAAACGTAGTTATTTCCATAAGTTGAACTCAATGAACACGTATAGGTAGAGTACAAAAATTGAGTCAGTGTCACTTTTGCCACTAACTAATTTTGCTTGCGCAGCACACAGACATTATGAGGCTATTATTCCTAATCTCCATAACTTTATATAATTTCAGCAACAGTGCCAAAATTCATCACTATTTCACAGTGTAGTGAACATGGACGGTCATGTTGAACAAGCAGTGACCGGCTACAAAGTCCCAAGCTGCCAATATCATGTGGAGCCAATTACTTTTAATAGTGCGTATTGGAAAACCCATATATTGGAAAGATATTAAACACAATGTGAAACAAACGAAACAACTTTACAAATATAAAAATCCACCTTCGCCGAAGCTCGTGTCTCTTGCCCATAAATTCGTGTAGATATATACCACGCGACTTCCAGACCAAAGGTAATTTTATTTAAGCCCACATGTTACACCCATTTGCATTTTGGATAATATCGTGAATTTTGTCTATTAGCACAAAAACGACCTCAACAAGTCCGTACGTCATATTCTTACATCGCTTTATTGAATTTATTACCATGTAAGTAAGCGATATGTTTGAAAGACTGTAATTGCAGTCATTCGTAAGCGAACTGGGGGACGGTTAAGAGCTACATAAACCCGCCCAGCCAGTGACTATAGAGTTGACTTAGACCTCCCCAAATAGCTGAATACCAATAAAAGAAAAACAGCTTATCGCAAGACGTTTAAATTCTCAACTTAAAAAAAAAATATATTTATTTCAACTCTAACGTAATAATTTAATTCAAATACTTATGTCTTTATGTGTGTTTCATGGGAGGCCTCATTTTAGTTCTAAAATGTTCTGTATAAATCGACGGAAAGTAATGATGAGGTGGAAGATAATGAAATTACCCTGCAAGGCAATGAAGAAATTGCAGAATTTGATAATGAAATACAAATTATTGCCAGGAGTACATCGTATGTTGTACTCTACAATCGGGTACAGATACCTTTTATCTCTACCTATACCTCTATGTATTGTAAAACCAAAGATTTGTTACCAATAAGTATAATATCTTTTATAATGTTTATATATGTATTATACGAAATTTATTTAAATATTGTGGTATTTTAATCTCTCACTTCACTTCTCTATCTCTCCTGAAAGGTTTGCTGGAAGAAAACTATTTTTAGGGTTAAGCTCGCCTTTGTACATGTCTCACCTAATATTTTATTTTTGTTTTATTTCTGTGTGTACAATAAAGAATTATAATAGATTAACTTATTGGCAACAACCTTAAAACAAAAACAACAAAAAACTTAACAACCAAAATAAAAAAATAAAACATTTTAAGTAGATAGTTTACTCATAAATCAACTATTTATTCTTTTTTTATAATTGTAAAGAAGAATAAGGTACTTAAGAAATTAGGCATTATTAAAACAAAATATACCTAAAATTGCTTACTTAAAAAGCTTACTTTAAGGTGTATTAGTTCAACTATGTATAGCAGTTAAGAAAAATATTTAAAAAAAATGTCGGTTCCAACTTTGGAACAGTGATTTGAACGACTCGCGATAACGGCCCTAAAACTTATCAAAGGAATGTACCTAACAACGATAGGTGCTCATTGTTTTAAACAATTTTATTTTACAACAAGCTTCTGCCCACGGCTTCGCCTGCGTGATACCCGGGTAAAAAGTATGTATATATGCCTATATGTTATTCTGATGTATAAGCTATATTACTGTAAAGTTTCATCAAAAGCCGTTCTGTAGTTTATGCGTGAAAGAGTAACAAACATCTATCCTCACAAACTTTCGCATTTATAATAGTAGTAGGAAGTAGGAAAAGTAGGATTGTTATTAATGTGACAGAAAACCATCTCTACATGGAAAAGAAACATTACGCAAACTCTTGCTAACCGGATATGAGACAAATTGAACGTAAACTAGTAAATGTAGAAACTGGACAACTCGCACACAGTACCGATCTAAGTATCTATCTAATCAACTTACATTTACCTACCGCTGGATCTGTGCCAATAAAACCCAGATTTACTGAGGGAGATTTACTTTTGTGAATTTATCAAACTGAAATTGATATTTACTACAGCGACAGCGATATTTCTATAAATTAAATTATTAACGTGCCTTCCGAGGCCCTGGCTGGTTTAAACAGACTTATCAGATTATACTAACGCATCTGATCAACGGCAGAGAACCTTTTTGCTAAACCAAACAATTCTAAAGCAAATTTGGATGAGAAAGCTTTATTATTGTTACTTGTCATGTTGTTTTTGGATTATTTGCCCTAGGAGTAAAACCTCTTTAAAATTATTACAGTTTTATTCATTGAACATAATAATAAGCTGAGTTGACTGCTAGCGGAGATACTTGGCCCCAATAAAACGAAAGGGTCAATAGGGTGTTCCTATTTGCCTTTCGCTTTAATAAGAACCCGTAGCGGGGAGATTGGTATCATTCTGACTCTACGAGTATTTACCCGACTTCCCAGTGTCGAAAGGTCAGTAACAATGTAATGTTTTACTTTTGTGATTGTAGTTACCTTTATTAGGCTTGCAAGCGATGATTCCCATTTTTCATATTTACTCAAGACATCTAAAACGAAGTCTGTGGGGATAGGTAAACACACGGCGCCGAACGGTCTGCGTACATTCAGTCTCAAATCTCACTTATTTAACCATTTACTTCTAGCAACGTTTCCTCTCAAGTTAGCGTTTTTCGACGGGAAAACATTTTTGAACGATGCAATTATTGGATACCATATATGGTCATTTCTTATGCTTAATAAAATAATCAGCGTTATACAAGACTCACAGTTCCATTGGAGTGCCGCTCGCCATCCTCCTCGCTGACTGCTGAAGGCAACTCCGCCATCGTCTCCAAGCGGTCTTCCGCTGGAAAAAATAACCTTGTTTTATTTATTTCTAACAAAGACAAGAGTCTTGCTGCGTATTTGATAAAATCCTTGTGTTGAAGTGGTTAAAAAGGGCCAAGCTTGCCTTTCATCAGTTCCGTTCAACCGACTCTGTGATCGGTTTCTATATTTGTATTCAGCGCAAAATATCCTGACTAGAATAGAAGCTATAAGAATAAAGTACCACTTACTAGTACTAAAGTAATTCATCAAATTAAAGTACGACAAACAGACACAACTAAGAGATGTCTTATAAAAACATTGAAACGTGCTTTATGAATTACATTGCAAAACATCAGAATAGCATCAATGGGTTAGCATCCATATACCTACTCGTAGGTTAGTTTACGCCATTTTCGTATTTATATTATGGAAGACCGTAGAAATACATTTAATGAATCGTCAGACTAAATTGTTTTCTTTAAAATGTGCTTTTGCTTTTGTCTAGAATATTACAATAAGTAATTTTACCTACTTATGTGCCTAAGTAGGAAGATGTTAGGTAGGAAAATGATGTTATAAAAAAACAGTTTCAACGGGTATATTTTATGTATATTTCTAGAACCATTTACACTCTCCAAAACCTTATATAATAATTAAAACTCAGACTTATATTGTCGTGACAACCTAGTTTTAGTTTAAGCTCTGTCTACTATTTTGAAAACGTTTGAGGACGTATGAATCTACATATTCACAAGATTATCCACAAGCCAACGCATAACTTCCAGAGCACATAAATCGTACAACCGTACGCCCCAAAATAATATTGGCATAGTTACATTGTTATTTACGGTGTTTTTCTGTTTACTCAATAAAAAGCTTCGGTAATAGAATGCCGTATAAAAATGCTTCTAATAATAAACTCTAAACTCATGACTTACGTACCCCGCTACATAGGTAACTAAAAATATTTACGATTTTCACGGTACGTAAAATTATAGTGTAAAATCTTGACACGGTATTGTGCCTTTAACGAAATATTAAATTATCAGCAGTTTAATAGTTTGTTTTGATGTTTTACAATATAGTTTCATAAATAATAATAATAATGGTGTACATTTTCACACAGCATCATCTAGCCCTAAAGTAAGCAGAGCTTGTGTTGTATATAGCAAACACCCAGACTTGAGACAAATATTTGCAGATCATTTGTTCCTCGGCGGACAACCCGCAACCCGTAACATTCTGCGTCTCAGGCGGGCCTTCGCTCAATGTTGGCAATCAGAGAAACTGTATGTATAGATACAGTCAGGATATACATATACATACCACAGAACATTCAAACAGATATTACCAAAGTCTATATATCAAAGACTATCCAGCCTCTGTTGTTCGATCATGGGACAGCAAAAACTCGTCAGTCGTACCTAACTTTTTGTTTAGTTACAATGTGTATTATAGCTATATCAAATAATAATAACTTTATTGAGGACTTTTTTACACTATTGTTTTTACAAACATACAGTTTTATAGTCTTTTTAATTCTAATTTTATTGTCCTACATATGGCGGTCTTATCGCAAACAGATTATTTTGTATGTATAAGGTAGTATGGGTATTATTGTGTGTGTGAGAGAGAGGTGTGGGGGTGTATGTGTCGTCTTGTCTTTGTATGATCTGTCTCTACATTCAGTTTTTCATGGAAATGCTTATTTGATGCAAATTAAAAGCTTTTCGGTGTTTTATGGTACACTATTGGTACTGTAACTCTAGTAACGATTTACTTAGTTCCGTTTTGTTTGATACTTATTAAGGTGATAAATGTTAAGTTGTGCGAGTATATAGGTAGTTGTGTTGCGATTATGGGATAGAATCTTTTTGTTCAAATTTCAGAGAGGAGTGTATCCGCCTTATCTGTTGAAACACAAAGAGCTGTCTCACCGTTAAGACTTTGGAATGATTGTATAAAGTGGTTGTGGAGTATCGGTAAGGTTTTTTGAGCATCACTTTGAGTACAGCTCTTTGTGCTCTTTTCAGCTGCAACATCAAAGTTTTTGCAAACCCCACTCCATACAGTGATACAATATCGCACAATGAATTCAGCAAGTGTGGAGTAATCAGGATTTAGGGTTTTTTAACTTTTTTAAACTCGTTACCTTCTTAGGTAGGTTCTTGTTAGTCAGGAGGATTTTTGATCAAGGACGGCAAATAAAAACCGCGTATGTAACGCTCGTGTTTATCTTAGCATATATGTACATCAAATAATAATATTGGGTTGACCTAAACTATTCATATTGATGTTTTTCTCGGAAAAAAATAACAATTTGAATTCTACTCACCCAGAATCAAAAAAATAAGTCACATAAGTAATGTAGTTCCATCAATAATAGCTTAGACCATAATTTCTTTAGAATCGAGTGTAGACGCTACTTTTTTGTGTGGGTTATTTTATGGATTAAAAAAATAATAATAATATTTTAAATCATGCCTTATTTAAAAGTTATTAGCCACCATTGGCATCGCCTCATAATCTGCTTGCATCTGGAATATTAATATTTTGTGATATTTTATAAAAAAAAAGAACCTCGATAGGGTACTTCCAACATCGATTACAGCGCCTCCATGACTTGTGGCGATAACCTATCTAAGAATCATCCTTGAAGACAAATCAATTGCAAATATCCGCATTACGAATCTACTTTCCAAGAAAAGCCGTTCCAGAGATAAATGATAACAGACCAAACAACTATTTTGGCAAAAGCATATACGTCTTTTGTAGATCAATTGATACGCGGTTGATCCTATTACTGGTTATGTTAGTGATAGGTACGATACGATTATTAGCTCTACAACTTCAGTAAAAGTTTTGGTAGAAAAAAACGGATCGCACAGAAGCGTTTAGCACGTTTTATTTTTACTTTGGAAAATAAAGCTTGTTAGGTACGTCCATAGGGAATATGCATTACTTAGTAATTAATATTAATTATCTCCTAGTTTTAACCTTTCAGTGGAGATGGCATGTTGGGTTGGCCTCCGCAGGCTTAATCTGAAAACAAAGAAAATAATATTAGAACTTTCTGATGAGGGTCTGTGTAGTTAATTTTTATGCCAAGGGTCTCGTAATTTCTATGTTCAACTAATTAATTCAGAGATGAACAAATAATTTATACTCTGCTATCTTTGAGTGAGTTGGATCATAGCCTGAGGTTAAAATGCTACCCTGACTAAACGTACCAACCTGTTTTGCTTTTAACCAACTAAATTACTGTCAGTGGCAATGTTAAACAAAGTATTTTCAACAGCGATGTGAAAGTAGCTAGCCACTTTGAAACAAAGCGTATTGTGAGGTAAAACTGAAAACACTCCAACTTTTGATAAACGTGCAAATTATGTGCTGCACAAAGTTCAACTCTGTTGCGAGTAAAATGTGTTTAATAAGACAAGGTAAGTAGATGAATGTGGCATTGATACAATATGAGCTCTGTCAACATACTCATTAAAATTGCCTACCTAATGTAGAATATCACTTGACTTTTCTGTGTAGAATGTAATTTTGTAAAACGTGTAAAGAAAATGTACGATAATCAAAATATACAAGTACCTACTTATGGTCAGTTTTAAATCGATCACCAATACCAAAGAATGGAGTACGTAAGTTGGAGTGAGTCATGTACTCTTCATGTTTGTTAAATAGAGAAATTTGTCCCCGAATGCTCTCATTTATTTCAGGGCCTATCTAATTGGTTTATGACGGCCGTGAGTTCTCTTCATACTTCTGTTCAGTTGATCATCGAAATACTTTCATGCTATGTTACTGTCGATTTAATTTAATTTTAAACTTATAACACTAAACAATGACATACATAGTCATGAGCCCCAACTAGGATTCCCTGTGTCGTGGCTATCAGGAACTACGAGTACCATGGTACCACAACACCTAGACCAGGAACAGCGGCAATCGAACCCGCACCTCTTGCGTCTCAGCCGGCTACTCACCCGCTGCGCCACAGAGGTCGTCCTACTCATACATATAACAAGTGACCAACTTACTAGCTAAGGGTTTTATAGCCCGTAATTTAGTTGTCTAGACACGACCACTCTCTAAGCGCTAGATAGGTACTTATCAATATTACTGTTACAGCTTGAGCTCACATGCTGGTGATAATTGAGCTATATCATTCAATTTATACCACTGTTACTTGGCTCTTGTGGACACCAACGTATTCTTAGGTATCATCCTAGATAATAAGCTTAAATGGAGCCCTCACATTGATAAGTTATCGAAGAGACTTGCTTCTGCGGCATACGCAGTCAAAACGATCCGTCTTTATACAGACATGGAGTGCTGCAGATATAAATAACGTTTTTGTGCTGCAGAAAAGAATTCGAGGCCAATTTTCAAAATGGCCTCAGAGAAACACTTCGCCGAAAGTTCGAAGAAATAAATATAATGACATTCCCTTGTCAATATGGTATATGACATTTATGAAAATCTGATGTATGTTCACAACAATATGAAATTGTTTAAGAAAAATAGTGATATTCACAATGTTAATACTAGAAATAAACTCGCTGTTGCTACTACTTGTAGACTCCATAAAGTTAATAAATCGTTTAAAGGGCATGGTGTACACTTTTATAACAAACTCCCAAGAGATATACAAAAATTGAAAATTAACAAGTTTAAAAACTTAATGAAACAAAACTTTATAAATAGGCATACTATAAAATATCTGATTATGTAGATGACAAAAACTCTTGGGATTGAAAATGCTCAAACTCGAACCTATTATTTTGTAAAAGGAGCATTAAAAAGAAAAACCAGCCTTGTTTTCTTGCCTTTCTTAACTGGCTTGGTCGTGGAAGAACAGGCAGTAATAGGCCGACCTTTCAAAGTGATCCTTGTGATTTTAATGAATAAATGAATTTTGACTTATACTTTGACTTCAAATTGGGGCTTGTTTCTTATCTTTGAATAAAACTTAAATTAAAATATAATCTTCAAAGCCATTGTATAACGTAATTGCATGTTCTTTTCTAACTTAAGAAAATAACTCTCGCCCGCCTGGTACCCGGATTAAAAGTACCTTATTTTGTTTTATTAAGTAGTATGTTTTTTTTAGTTCACGAATTATACCTGTTCCAAACTGGTTCAGTAGTTACGGAGAATATAAGCAACAAATAATAATTAGTAAGATCCTCTCCTAAAAACCAAAGAGTCATTTATGTATACAGAAGAGGTGAAGCGGCCGGTGCGCTCGCCCGTGTTTCTTCGGCACCCAATTTAAGGACCCGAAGTATGAACCGAAGTGATCTGAAGTGTGTAAGTATGAACTTCAGGTATGATATGTTAGTAGAGTACCTACGTATAAGATTTTGTAGAGTTCTAAAGGTTACAAAAAGCTTCGTCATAACATATACCTACCCGACGCGCCAGGGTGAGCGGCCTTCTGTATATAGGTCCGATATCCAACAAAGCATGTGCAAAATAATAATAAAGAGGACAAAAATATTAAGGTTGCCTGGAAAAGATATCACTTTTGGCGATAAGGCAATTGTACATTTTGTTAAATTTTAGAATATCATTACGACTATACCACGTACTTTACTATTCTCCTGCTGACGTTTCGTTGACCGTTTAGAGATCCTTTATCATGAGCACCGTCCGCGACCACGCTCGTCGGTCGTGAGACGGGAACTGGAATGATACCAAACCACGTAATTTTAATTCTAAGATTTAAAAAAAAAAAAAAAATTAAAAAAAATAACATAAACATTTTGTGCGCAGTACAAGTATAGAATCGAAGATATTGTAACGTAGGTTAAACCTAAATCTACATAACTTAAAATTTAGAGGTCACTTCTTTACATAAGATCTCAGTAGCTTACTAATAAAGTAACAAACTTGATTTAAATTTAACCTAATTACTTGAGGAATTAATTAATGAATAAATACTTTTTTCAGACATGTGCGGAAATACTGTCATTACTTTCGAAAAAATAACACGCGAAGTTATTTATGTACATAGCATCACTTTTGAATTTGGAACAAAAACACGCCGGCAATAATTATTATTATTCCATTATTTCAGATATAGATCCATAATTAAACCATATTAAAGACTGCAACAAAAGGTTTTCTTTGTAATAAAATAAATAAAAAATATTTACTTTTGGCACAAATAAAAAAAAATGGCGGTAAAGCCGTCTCGATTCTGTTATTTTGATGATAAATACATACCTTATACCTTTCTAGATAAAAATGAGTTCTGAAGGTTCCGAAAGTAAAATGGATATTCACTGCATTCCACTTAATCTAAAATACGTAAAAGTATCTTACAAACTTTATTCCCTTGTATTTTTTTGAGAAAAGCACTATCTACCTCTATTATTATTCGGTGGGAATGGCTATTGCCTGTCACGTATGATTGAAGTCCTCACCTGTGGCTCAGCCTTCAAACTGATAGTCGACCTGCAATAGCCTATTTCACGGCCTCTGCATTTCATTAATGTACCTACTATTGTTGTAAACCTTATGACATAAACAAAAACAATAACATATCAAGCTAAAGGTATAGGTATGGAGAGGATTCTTTGTGATTTTTAAGTGTCTATAAATCAAATAAATCAAACCCGATGAGTGAAACTTTTCTCTATACATTTTTTTAACGGACTCTTCCAAACGCCCTTTTACTTCAGTCTCTTGAATAATTCAGTAGGTAATCACGGTACTTAGATTAATGGAAAAGGATTTTCTAGTAATAATACTTTTAGACCCATTTTATTTGTATGTTTGGCTCTCTTGCCCAAATCCATCCCTCTCACAAGAAAACAAAAGTATTTAATATTTTCCACAAAAATAAATTTGTACGCAAGATAGAAAGTAAAATAGTTTCTCGCACTATTTGAAACCGCACCACACTTGTCAGATGATGCTGTGTGAAAATTTTCAGCATTATTATTTATTTATTTTTACTAGAATATCTACTAAATGTGCCTAATAATGTATCTAAACATACATTGTAGCCCGGACACTATGTGGGCTACATATCCGCGTCAAACACTGTGTGAATCAGCCCGCCAAAATGTAGGACATCCTTTTTTAGTCTATTTTAAATGCGGCTGTAGTTAAAACTATTGCCGTCCGACTACAGTGTTAGACGCAGGTGAAGCCTGGACATAAAGCGAATGAAAAATCGGTTCATTGCCGCTTTGGAAGACACCGGGCTTTGCTCTGCTGTGAGACGCCTTTATCCGACACCCGTCGTCTGCTAATTGTAGCTCGTTGACGCAATAACCCCATACCTCTCTAATTAATTATGTTTTATCGTTAGAAAGTTTAAAGGGGAAACATTACTTATCAATAATTATTTTGTGCTATTTTACATAGTGGCCATACGAGAAAAAACTTTGTGGCCGATGCTGAATGACACGTGAGGTAAAAAAACCTTATAACTCTGTTTCTATTATTATTCTGATTATCAGATGAATCCGCCTTATCTAAGATAAGTTGAAGTTATTAGCTTCTAATTCTAACTTGACTCGGCCATCTCCTAGTACAATACCTACTTAGCTTATTCCCAACCAACTTTCATTATAAAACAAAAGAGCCTTTTCTCTTCACCTTGGATAAGACTCTCTTGTAAGATAAGGCCTGTTTTAGAGGAACAAAATGCCTTTTTGTTCTCTAGTTGTAGAGCGGAAAGTGATTTAAGTATTTTGGATTAATGTATAAAATCTACTGAGGATTTATTAGCAATCCTAGAGTAATTATTGATCACCTACTTTTCCATCTTCTTTTGCAGCGCCACCTGACTGACTTGTGACGATAAAACTAATCAAGAAGCATCCTTGAAATCACACAAATTGATTGCAAAAAACGGCATAAGCTGTTTCAGAGATAAATAATAACAAACACACCAATAAACAACTTCATACGGAAAACGCATATATGTACTCCTTACGTCACGGGTAAAACTGGCTACTACGAAAAGTGACAACTACCATAAGACGGCCAATGCACAACCTATTGAACACGTGCTGAGTCGGAAAGATCAGATTGACGAGTAGTAAAATCACAGAAAATTACCTCTCATTACTAATGAATAACTTTAAGTTAGAGGTAATTACGATAACGTTATGCCGCGCAAGCCAATCAATAACACACAGAAGCGCTATTTAAATAGAAAACGACGACTTGCATTTTAATTCGGTATCTCTAGACCATAGTGATTACCTTGATACTACTTACTCGTCGGAGTCGATATATACCTACAGTTCCGTTTTGCTTAACTTGCCCCCTCTACTATAAAATATTAATGACGAAAACAATCAAAATTCTTTGAAGGAACCTAAAAAACTTATAAACTAACTAGTTATTTGACCTAGTTCCCGGAAGCAAACGTCCTCAAGTTAAGTGGTACTTTAGGGTAGGTGATCAATGCTAACCTCAGTTTCCTCAACAACATAATTATAGGTACATAACTTCCTACCTAAGATGTGACGTTCGAAGTTCAGCACCCTATCCACAATCAAAGGCCATTTCCACTTAATAAACATGAAACCAATAGACCCTAAAGTTCTGCTGGAAATTGGATAGGCCTATCATTTCTACACACATCGAAAGTGTCTAGGGATCAAGCACGTTTTTGCTAGTTAATCAGTTCTTTTAATTATATTTTTTGTAAATCCTATGGATACTTTTTAGTAAATTGCGGCATTTGAAAGGGAATAGTTTTTTAATTTTGCTCCAAAGTGATTTTGGTGAAGTGTGACGGTTTTGAGACCAAATCAGTAAAATTTTTGCCATACTTAGTAAAATCAATAAAAAAGAACGTTACTATGGAGAGAAGACGTCATTTAAGCCGAGAAGAAATGATCAGATCCGTGGGAATGTTGGAAGCTGGTTCTCGATAACGTGCTATAGCAATTGCTCTGGGCACTACGCATAGTGTTTAAGTTGACTTTGGACACGTTACCGCATCACTGGCAGCGTACAAGAGCGACATGGAGGACGAGCTCGCATCACCACACGCAGACAAGACGTTACATACAAATTACTGCTCGAAGAAATTATACAATGACCGCGATGATATTGTTTACGAGGCTTTAAAGCTCTTCAGGGATGTTAATAAGCGATCAAACCATAAGAAATCGCTTGCATGAAGTTTTGCGCCCCGAAATCGCAGAGCCCATTGGGCTCAATGGGCTCCTGAACACAGAAATCGGACCGAAGAAGAT
This sequence comes from Perizoma flavofasciatum, assembly GCA_958496245.1. Lineage (NCBI taxonomy): Eukaryota > Metazoa > Arthropoda > Insecta > Lepidoptera > Geometridae > Perizoma > Perizoma flavofasciatum. The sequence goes on from OY292423.1 coordinate 12,354,165, forward strand.
GGGCGTTTTGTGTGTTTTCAGAAAAACACACAAAACGCACAAGCGTCATGCCTCAAGCCAAGGCCAAGTCAAGCCTCATACCAAAGCGAGCACAAGCTCTGGTATGAGGCCAAAATAAATACTAAACGTACACGGTATTGGAGGACCTCTGGACGCCAAGAACTTATAAAATCATGCCAGGATGTCCATGCATACAGTGGTGGAACAATCATGATATTGGGTGGGTATTTGGTTCAGAGGCAATCTCGATGCACAGATTTACGCTGAAACGATTTTAAGAGATGTTGTAATTCCTTAGTAGACCCAATTTGGTGCTTCATTTCTGCTTATGCATATTAATGCACGTCCACACACTGCCAGAGTCATTGCAAACACACTTGCCGCAGCTAATATCAACATCCTACCATGGCCTGCTCAATCGCCAGACTTGAATCCCATTGAGCACGCATGGGATATGCTTCAAAAAAGAGCTCTGCCAAATAGAAAATCTTTTTCACCTGTTACAACGGACGTGGGCGGCCATTCCGCAACGTGATATGGATGAAATCACACGTTAACGGCGGAAAAACAGGCTACTAAATGTCTATTTTACGCAAAAAAATCTTTAAAAACTTTTATTTTTATCTTTTTATCACATTTTAATGTCCGGATTAAGTAAAGTGAAAAATCCAGTATAAGCAAAAAACGCGAAATTTTAATTATTAACGCAAAAGCAGTACTTCGTTGATATATACATATGAAAATAATTTAAACAATCTAAATAGACATTTTTATTTAAATTCAATAATACAACAAGATATTTTTAAAAAATACCGTGATTTTTTGTAGTATATATGCAATTTTTTTTTCTTTCTCTGTTTGACCTAAAAAAGGAACTTATTTGTAGTTCTGTAGTGTACTGTGGTTTTAGTCTTGACGATTTAATGTTCAATACTGTCCTTCAGAGTGAAGCGTAGAGATATTTACCGAATTGGGGCCCCAAAAACGTATACCTTACCTCTTGTCCTGAGTGTCTGTAACGTTCGACATAGTAATGGGTGTGGTATTGGAAGAGCACCTACTATCAGTTGCAATACTAAATAATGAAGGCCAGTTTCTGTTATGAAAATATATCAATTGAATGGCTCGATATAAATTCAATTTGATGCGGTATTCGGTATTGCGGGTTACGATTTTGGCACATTGCCGCATATTCTATACAAGCTTGTTTCTTTACCCATTGGTTTTGTTGTTGTTTCTATTAAATCTTCTACATAATTTACAAAACCCACTATTATTTACAAGATAAAGCATTATAATGCCATAAATATCCATCGTCTTATTACATCGTCAACTTTTGTGTCGAATGTCATGTGTAATTTTTGTGTGAATGATTAGTCATCGGACTTGTATTTTTGTGAGAATTTTTAAACATTTTTGATTTGTTGATCTTAAGTCTAAGAAACTACTTTACTTTCCCATATCCACTTGTAAATGGTAAATGGTTCTTGTCTAAAAGTGTTTGGATGGTCTTGGAATATAATTTTCTATGGTTTCTATCGATAGCATTTTCAATATTTTCGATCTTCACTAACCAATATTCATCGCAAAACCAGCAAATTTAAATGTTTTAAAAGTATGAGTATACATCTCGCGACCGATTCCTTTGGAAGTGAGGCATCTGTTCAAACATACACTGTCATTACTAGTCAGGTACCAGTATTTACAGCTACGAATGTATATCGCCGAATCAGATGCTAGCATTTGGATAAAATGCTAACAATGTTGTGTTAGCATTTGTGTCCAGAAACTCTTACTTACTGAGAATAAAAACATAATTTTATGTATAACTGTTCCGAGTTTCATCCAAATCGGTTCAGTCGTTAGGGAGATTAAAACATACACACTTTCTCATTTATTTATTATTTACCTTGTATAATAATCGCTAAATCATTCATTTCTATTACACCGCTAGATAGGAAAGTATAGATTCGTTTGCATACCGATTAAAATTAAAATGCACAAAATTAGCAAATAAAAGTATGCATTGCGGCATGTTCCTGCACGTTTTCTGTTTGAGCTTTTCTCGATAAAAAAGATGTAAAACTTCGTTCCTACCAATATCCGCTCTCTTCTTTTGTTTCGAGATTGCTCGACAATCTCGTATATAATCCGTTTTGTGCTATATTTTCTTTGTACATATCTTAGAGTGGAGTTTTGCTTTTACTGACAAATCAATGAGGTAATAAAGATCGAGAGAAGAGAGGTATAGGTTTTTTAGGAATGTCCCGACAAATAATTCCTTCCACATCAACAACAAAACTATATACGACTTACAAATTCTATTCTAGTCTATTCTATATACTATATTATATTCTATATTATATCTTATTGACGTATATTATAAATGTTACTTAAAAAAAAAATAAGTTTATTATGATCAAAAACGATACGCCATTTATTTTATTCCATTACGTAACATTTATTTTTACTTTTTAAAGTGTGTCAAAAAAGGTCCGTGCCTAGCATAATGCTGTAGATAACTGCAGCATTTGTGAATATATGGATGATTGTTTGTTACTATATTTTACAAATAACGTAAATGTCAGTTTCGTTATTTATATGTTTGAGTATTTGTTGCTCATACTCTTCGTAACAGCTGAACCAATTTTTCGGTAACATATAAATAATAACCGGTAACATATAAAGTAACAAAATGCTTTAGTTTATATATTTTTATATTACTAGCCTCTGTCCACGGCTTCGCCCGCGTGGTACCCTGATAAAAAGTAGCCTATGTGTTATTCTAATGTATAAGCTACATCGCTGTAAAGTTTCATCAAAATCCGTTCATTAGTTTTTTCGTGAAAGAGTAACAAACATCCATCCTCACAAACTTTCACGTTTATAATAGTAATAGAAGGATATATTATTATGTCATATTACGATTTCATAAATAAAGTTCCAATATTAACGTTTTCTCCGAACTTAACTTATCCCTTTTATATAAGTCCTTAGTTATAATCCTAAGTCCTAACACAGTTTGAAGGTAATTTACCAGGACAAAAGTACGGTTCCAAATAAGTGGTAAGAGAAAGTTATTTCTTTAGGGAACATAAGTAGTAACCGAGGAAGGTTTTGGGCAAACAACTTCACGAGACATTTTATTGGTTTTCCGAGACTGCTTTACGTGATTATCCTAGCTGATTCACTCATTCTTGAAGCAACTGGCGAATTTTCCATTGACTTAATTAATTTTCTGTTTTCCTTGTCTTTACGATGCCGGTTCAGTTGTCTACTTTATTTACATTGTCTTCTTTCCTACATATATCCAAAATGTGAACTTATATAATTAGTAACGTAGGTGCTGAACCGATTTAGGTGACATTTAGAATAAATTTACTTACACCTGGAACACAACACAAGGGCTACACGACTTGTTATATTAATAAAATTAAATTAGGAATTAACTAAAACTGATTAATTATAGGAGCGCGAGATATATTTATTCTTTGTCGTTTCAATGGTTCTTTCTTGGTCAGCAGGACACATACTGCATGTATGTGTCCTGGTGACCTAGTGCTAGAGCTAAAAAAGTCATATCGACAGTCATTCATAAGAGTAGGAGCATCGTAAGAGAGTAATAGAGTAGATATCGTGAAAGATTTAAGTGTGTTCTGCGAGATTATTTTATACACTCTCAGAAGCTTTTATGCACAAAACGTTTCTAAAGTTGTTTACGAAAGGCAAACAGGCATACAATATAATTCAAATCAGTGAATTAATCAGCACCATTTAACACAACCCTTCCCAAGTTTAGTTTGTTTGGCGCAAATACAGATATAATATGTTAATGTATTTCTTCGATCCATTTAACTAAAACATCTCAAAGAAGCACTAAAAATATTATTCGTAAAAGCTTCGTGAAAAGTGGTATAAGTGTATTCAATATTCAGGTAACTTGTATTTTCTCTGTAAAAAATTGAGAAAGAAAAATAGTTAGGATTCCACGTGACGCCCATCGCCGCTTACTGGAAAACTAATTGATGGCACATGGCTCCGAATTTTCAGTTCTAGGGCATGCCAGTTTCCTCTCTATGTTTTCCTTCGTTGTTCTCAGCACGTAATAATGCGCACATACATTTTTCCAGTGGAAAAATCAATTAATGCACGACACACGACCACCGGACCAAAAGTCGGGGCCACCCACTAGGCCAACGCGACTAGCCGTGGTAAGCGAAAAAAAAATCTTATCTAGGTCACGAATTATACCTGTTCCAAATTTCATCCTAATCGGTCCAGCCGTTACGGAGATTATAAGCAACTAACATTTAAACATCCAACGTTTGTCATTTTTAATATTAGTAAGATAGGATGCCTAGAAAAGTTGTAGACGATCTAGAAGAGATTAAACGTCTTCTTTCTAAAGGTAACATTTTAATAGCCTTTTTACATAGTGATCTTGTACTTAAGTCTCGTTTCTTTTCCCGTTTTATTCAGAATTGCCATGAAAAGTAGATAAAGGAATGTAAAAGTGTATTTTCATTTATAACATCATGCTTTTCTCGTACCTTTGCGTCACGTAGCTCGTCTACGACTGCCGTAGCACCCACGTAGAACAGCGCTATCTCGCTTGTTATCGAGTGTGATTACTTTGCTGTCGTGTTATCGTTGTTTGATGTCTACTTACATACATACACATTTCACGTTCTTTCACTATTTGAATGAATATAGAATAACGTTTGAACGTATAGGAACGTATAGTGCATTACTTCACATGTACTAAATAATCATCACTAACTTCTGAAAATGTAGGTAGTACCAAACCGAAAAAGTGGCAAAAAAATATACTCCCGAGTCTATGATCCAAACCTCAGACACATCCTGTATTTTTTATTTGGTGCCATTTTTTTTGAAGAAATAAATTTATATATATCAGCAGGAAATTAACTTATTAACATATAATTTATATATTATTATATTCTATTCAAAATATCTATTATAGATTAATTAACCGTGATGTCTTTGAATATGAAACGTTCAAAATAGGTACATGATGTAATTACTCATGTCGTCTTTACAACTGCACGTAAAAATAGGAACTTCCACATACTCGTAAAACCTAGGGAAGTAAATAAATAGGACAATACGTTTTATGATAGGAGTTCTCGTATGAATTTCATTTTATAGCTTTTGGTAAAGTTTTTATATCAAAAGCCTTCTTGCAGAGATTAAAAGTCCATCATCTCGAATAGTGGGTTATATAACAGCTATTTCAGTGTTTATATGCTTCATGCATGTTACTGGCCGTGTATATAAATCAGTGGCTAGTAGGTATACATGGTTGGGCGTGGCGGGCGTCACTTTCTTTAATGTGATTTGGAGACAAACAATCACATGGACCACAACGTTACCGGCGAAAAAAGCGAAACGTCCAGACAAAAACCCGATTTTTTTTTTTTTAGATAGATAGGTAGAAAACTCTTTATTGCACAAGATAAAACAAGTATATAGGCGAACTTAATGCTAATTAGCATTTTCTTCCAGCTAACCTTTGTGTTATGAAGAGTGGAGCGGTAGTGCGTCTGGCTGATTACCAAAATAAGAGAACAATTTATTAAATAAAATAACTAACTACTTAAAATAGTAAATACATACATCCAAATATATATTTAGACACATAGAAATATAATATAAATGCTCAATTTTGTTGACTATTTTGTAGAGAGATGAAATGTTTGTAAAGTTTGGATTTGAAGACTACAATGGATACAGCAGTGCGGATTTCTGCTGGGATAGAGTTCCACAAGCCGATCGCAGTGACAGTAAAAGAGTCCTTATAGAAATAGATAAAATGCTCAGGGGTCAGGAGCCGAAGATGTTGAGAGGAACGAGCAGGACGGTCTTGAGAGAAGAGTGGAGAAAAACGTCCTTTGAGCGGTAGTATGTGATGTGTTCATACTTGCGTAGACCGTACAAGTATCTGATGCAGAGATTCAGCAACCGCTCCAGTTTGTTAAGCTGTTCCTCAGTAGCGTCAGGATAGCACACATCTGCATAATCTAGGATAGGGAGTAGGATAGAGTTAACAAGAGTTGCTTTGGCAGAGAAAGGGAAACCGTACATTTTCCTGCTGACTTCGGCAATGTGCTGCTTGCAGAATAGATCTTCGGTTATGATGAGGTTGTTATACATTACAAAAAAATAAACATTGGACACAGATATTATAATACCCAAACACACAGATTAACTATCGAACTGACGTAATCCTATTTTTTACTAATATTATAAATCCAAAAGTATTGAATGTTTTATAATCTTTGTAATGGCGGAACCGATTTGGATGTTCGGAATTAATAAAGATATCAACCCAGAATAACTTTTCTTTATACTTTTTACCCGGGTACCACACGAAAAATCACAATCTAGTATCGTTAATATAGCAAATTGATTACTTGAAATACTTTGTATTTAATAATTTAAGATGAAGATATTGCTCCAGTTTACTCCTTAATCTAATAGTTGCTTAATATAGCAATTCGTCAGCGTTATCCCATACAAAAAGCCTGCACTTTTACCAAAATTATGTCCAGTGGGCACATATGATTCGTTTTGACGAGTTCAATAGATTGGGCTTGGCAAGGACGGTCTGATGATGGAGCCAGCAGGTGGATATTGAAATTCTTTTTGTAATGTTTGGTGCGTGATAAAAGCGTGTTGTTTAGTTTTTTTTTAACTACACATTATTTCTACAATGCAGTTTGTGCCTAGTTAATCTACGGACCGCTGGACTAATTGACTTTGAGGAGCTGTTGATTAGGTTTGCCGATAAATAAATAGATAAGTGAAGTCGTTTATCAAACGAGTATATGTTTTTCCCTTTTCTACTGTGGGGTTTCTGCTAACGTCGCGAGTGGGTATAAGTTTGCTATTCAACGATGCAATATATGGAAAAAAGGTTTCAACGTGGATTGAATGTTGACGACCTCTGTGACGCAGTGGGCGAAGGCCCGTCTGAGATGTCTGAGATGCAGAAGATTGCGGGTTCGATTCTCGCCGCGGAACAAATTTTTATATGATTTGCAAATATTTGTCTCGGGTCCGGATGTTTTAGATGTACATATTTACAAAAATATACATAAGTAGTATATCGGTCATTTAATGTCCATAATACAAGCTCTACTGGTTTGGGGCTAAATGATGTTGCGTGAAAAATTACCAGCATTTTTTTTATATGTAGGTACTTATTTGGGTAGTTGATGCGGCATGATTTAGTTTTCCTTAATTCATTTATTATAACTAGAGCTATAAATCTTATGAGGTAAAAGAGTGGTAAACATTACTCATAAATGGGTAGATACTTTTCAACGGTATCTTATGCATATTATATATTAAAATTGTAAGTTATGATGATCAATCGTAAAAGTAATGTATTTGATCTATGACATGAGCAGGTAAAGCCAATGGCTAACTCTGTTGTCTGATGACACGGCGTGTATATGGCTTGCTTTTAAATTTAGTATAAAACTAGCTTCTGCCCACGGCTTCGCCCGCGTGGTACCCAGATAAATAGTAGCCTATGTGTTATTCGGATGTATAAGCTATATTACTGTAAAGTTTCATCAAAATCCGTTCTGTAGTTTTTGCGTGAAAGAGTAACAAACATCCGTCCTCACAAACTTTCGCGTTTGTAATATTAGTAGGATTACTTATAATACAGAATTTTCGCTTCTACAGATTTCCATAATTGTTCGGTACCGGTAGCATACCTAATTCGGGCTTTGCTTATTTTTAAGGTTTCAGAGGCCTTGAAGAAACCCTTATAAGTAGACAGAAAATTATCTCTGAAACACATTATACACCAATTTTTTAACTACTTTTCTAACCAAAACACTTACCTTAATCCACTTCCATAATCGCTGTCACAGATACAAAGTTAATCACACACAGGCTTTGCTTCGAAGAAAATAATTCGAACTTTTTTTAGTTAAACACAAATGCCGGGACTCGGGAACTTAGAAAAGATCTTCGAGAACTTAGAATAGGTCTGTACGAAAACTTGCGAGAATTTCTCAAGCGGACAAACACGTACATTCTGAACCGAATCGGTGACTGGACTGGACTTGAGGATGGATACGCTAGCGAATTCAATGTGTTTATAAACGAAATACAAGTGTGTGTCTGATTTACAAAAGGTGCCATACTACTTTTGTTTGTGTGTAGCTCACACAACCACACTGTGTGGAAGTGTGAGTTTAGTAACTGAATTTCAATTGAACTTTTGCTAAAAAGCTAGAATTTGAATGCACCAAGTTTTATTTGGAGCAGAAAAGTCGATTGGAACTCGATTATCATAATTTATCGATTCTATATTCATCATCATCATCATCAAGCGCCTGTAGAAGTCCACTCCTGGACAAAGGCCTCCCGAAAGAGTGCCATGTCGATCTTGGGCCATCTCTATTCACCGACGTTCGCAACCTCGTTAAGGTGTCATCGGTCTATCGGGGCTTTCCCACACTGCATCGTCCGGTTCGTGGTCACCATTCGAGAACTTTCTGGTCAGTTAGCGATTCTGCGAGCGATATGGCATACCCATTGTCTCACAATTTTCCAATTCCAAGAGTTATGTCGCTAACCTTATTATTACGGATTTCTTCGTTTCAGATTTTATCACATAGTGAAACTTCTAACTTCGCTTTTTCCGCAGCTCGTTGCGCGACCTTGAACTTATACATGAAGCTAGTTAGTGCGCAAGTGTCAGTGTCATTATGTCATCGCTGGCAACATTTCCTACTGATTATGAACTGGTTGCCAGCTGACCTCTTCGTCGAAGTTAGACCTACCTAGTTTATTTATTCAGAATACATTATAACATCGTTGCAGGTTTTTTTTAAGGATTTTTCTTTTATTTTAGTTGAGTTGTCTGAGCCAGATATACTATTGGCCTATTGGTTAATATTTCTTACCATGTACAGGTGCGACATGGGAATTTAAACATGAATTTTGTCTTGCCAGCTCATTTTCAACCGACTTCAAAAAAGGAGGATGTTCTGAATTCGTTTTTATTTTTTTTCTGTGGGTATGTTATGCGGTAGCTTCACCAATTGTGAACCGATTTTAATGATTTAAAATTTTATGAGTTAATTTTTTTATGGGTTGGGTATAATTTAAGGATATACAAATTTTATGAAAAAATCCCACCCCTTAGATTTAAAAAAGTGAGGTATGTAATTTTACATTGAACTTTTTATTTTTTCCTATAAATGATATTTGAAAGACCCATCAAGTTGAAAGTCTCTGAGCATTGTCTCAGCGATTCCGCCATGATGACTATACCATTAGCAAATAGAAGGTGAGTGATGTATTCGCCAGTGATGTTGATGGTTACGGGTTGGATTCCCGTCGCCTTTAAATATTTGTCTCGTGGTCTGGGTGTTTTCTATATATAATAAGTATGTATTTACAAATAAAGGTGTATATTAGGTTTAACAGTCATTTAGTTACATAATACACAAGCTCTGCTTAGTTTGGGGCAAGATAAGAGTCTGAAAAATGTCCAGCATGATTTATTTATTATTTATAAAATCTACATCTTTTTTAATTACTCTAAACTTTTTTTTAATTTCTCATTGCGCGGAATACTGCGCCCATCTTACCTGATCACATTTTTTTTTATCGTGCAATATTTTTTTCATAATATAAAGATAAATAATGCTTTATTGCACAAACAGGTACATACCTAGGCTTATACGTACATAACAGTAATACTTAGTTCATACAGCTTTATAAAAGAGTCTTTACCGTCGTCGCCGTATTCCTCAAGAAATTGTATTTCGCCTGCAGGGAATATTACATCAATGGATCCAAGAGTACATATTGCACGACTTTTAGCTGAGAATGTTTCGCCACTTTTAACTGAAAATGTTTCTTCTCGCTGTTTTTGAAATATTACTAGATACTAAGAATTTATAAAAAGCAATTTTGATTCCTTCTATGTATGTAACAAAACCTTATCTATCGCCCCAATCCATAACTATGCTTTTAACTGCTAATAAGGACCTTTGGCCGATTCGGTCTGCATAACGCGAGCGAACCGAAACGACTCCTAACTGATAAATAGAACATAAGAAATAAGAACGTGACTTTTTTAAGACTTTTAATTACTTGCCTTAATGTAAGGTATCTTGAATAATTATTTAGAGTAGGTTCCTCCTTAACATTTGTTAGAAATACTTAGGTACCTATGCCTACGGAAAATCTACAGTCTTATAGCGTACCTGCTTTTGTGCAGAGTTTTTTTTAATTATCAATATAATCCCGCTATTGTATCTATTTATTTAATGATCACGAGGACGCTAGTGGTGCTGAGCGTCATTATAACTCGGGCACTCGAAAAGTGAGATCACACGTCGAATGACTGAGCTACGTATTGATTGAGTTTGTTATCTGACTATCGGTGTAAGTGGTCGCGCATGGACCGTGCTTTAGATTATGTGCTTTCTAATGTTTACAACTTGTTGTCTATACGAACACTGCGACATGCAGGTGTACAATGTGTTAATGCTAGTTTCCCGTGTCTCTGTAGCCACTCATACTTCCGCGGTAGCTGTAATAACCAGAGGTTAATTTACCCTTGAATCCGTGGTATAGCTACCGGTAAAAAATGGCGCAAAATTGGCGCGTAGTACGTTTTATGGCATATTTTAAGCATTAACTGACGTTTCAATGTAAATAGATTCATTGTATGCTGAAAGTATCTATGCCGACATAGGAACGCAACCTGGCCTCAGTGAACAATGTCATATGAAAAAATGCATTTGAAGTTCACTCTATTTTTAACTATACTGCTCCAACTAATGGGCAAAGCCAAAGGTCTCCCCCGCATTATCTGTGTCTTGAGGTAACGTAATAAAGATTAATTCTGTAGAACTTGCACCTGAGACTTTCGTAAGTACAATCGTTATAGTTTTTATCCTCGATCCATAATTTTGCAGAAACTTTGGCACCTTTACAAACAACAGTTTTTTTGAGGCGCATAAAGCTCACGTAATGCAGTTTTTCATACATAGATATTAGTAAATTGCTAGAACATTTTTTTTAACCTGACTTGACCTTTTGAACAATTTTTACCAACCAAAATCCCCAGTTTACTGTTTGGATCATAAAATTATAACTTGGATATTACATAATAAACTTTTGGTCACACAATTTACATTATCCTTATGGACTCTGAATCATGTTCTATTGCAGATAAGTTAATACACACGGCGTATTTATTTCCCACTAGTTACTTGCTTGTATTCCCGTGAATAGTTGCTCTTTTTTTTAGTAACCAAAACTGCATACTACAGAAGAAATTTATAATATCCATCCTACGTATCTTTAATTTATAATATCCATAGTAATTAATATAATAGAAATTAGTTTATTTGACAGCAACAAAGCACAGAAAGGACAGGTACAAAATAATTAAATAAAATCGACACTTTTAATCCTACTTTTTTTAGATGATGCTGAGTGAAAAAAGACCAGGTATGACTATAACAGAGATTTTACAAAAAAGACGCAGAGACAAAGTGGAAAATGTTTGTGCTAATTAGTCCCATCTGTGCCGTGTTGGCCAAACAGGTCCTGTCTCAGCTTAAAGACAACATAGTTTTAACTCTGACCTTTTTTATATTTAAAACTTTATAAAGTTTCTTTATTTGTTTAATTTATAAAACATAAAATGACAAAAAACCGAACGGGAATCATATAACGGGAAATTGATTAAAAGTCCAACATACAATTTCATCACCCATTTTTTCATCGTGTGGTGTGACCACACGATGGAAAACGGAGTTGTTTTTTTTCATAAAATTTATGTGAAACTACCTTTGAAGTATACCGTACCCATTGAAAAAGAATCATTAAAATCGGTTCACAATTTGCGAAGATATCGCGTAACATACACACAAAAAAACATACAGACGAATTGAGAACCTATTTTTTTTAAGTCAGTTGATAATAATTAAATCGCAATATTGATAGCGATTCGCTTGCAGTCCCAAGTTTACGGTTTCTATCCTGCAGGCACCTATTCGAATAACATCACACCCTCATGTGCCCACGTTATTTTGCTTACTCTTTTGAATAAGAACAAAAGAAAAATCGCCCAAAAAAAATGTTTCGGCTAATAGTGATTCCATAAGATGATGATGTTTTTTTACGAAAAAAATCCCATCCCTCATTTCTATACAACAATCTACAGCCTTATTGAGAACCTCCGCCTTTTTTGAAGTCGGTTAAAAATAATAATATAATTTCATTCACTCAATTAAATTTTATAACAATTTACTTCTTACTATAAAAAAAAAAAATGGTCCTATCTTTCGTAACTGTCTGAGAAATGGTTACAAAAGTTTTCTATAGGTACAATAATATTTTAATTAATTTTAAAATTGGCTTTGGTGTTCGGCACCAAATCCATTATTCGTCGTACGTACGTCTGTAGAGTAGACTATACCAGCACTACCAGCAGTACCAGCACTTGTAAGAAGAGCAATACTTGTACCTCTTAAATCATCTCTCGCTCTCTTGCCTACTACTTATGTATAGCTGCCTAGTGCCTCAAAAGCACAAAGCCTTCAAGGCCACCTAATCCGCACTTGCTAACACATTAAGCTCTTCACTTAAAACGTCGTACGTGGTAACTATTGACTCTCTGACGTTCAGAGCTCGAGACGTCTCTGTGAGTTCGGTCGCTTTTATGTAGTAAGCATATTGCCGCTCAAGTGCTGCAGGCAGGAACTACCGGCCTGCTGATATTTGTTCACTTGTTTGATATGGCCCTCCCCCTTCCATTTTTTGTAGGTACCGAAAAGTATTCGTGCTACTAAGAATACTTCGTTGTGGATATGTACATGAAAAAAAACATTACTAAGTCATGTGTAAAAGGAAAAAACAGGGAATTACGAAAAAAGTTTTATTGAATTGATTTCTATTGTAAGAAAGTGTCCATAGTCCATATAAAAAAACAAGTTCTCCAGCGTACCTATTTCATATAAAAGCAGAAACACACTTTCACAAAATAACAGGAGACATAAGGAGAGTTTTACTCAATAGTTGGACGTTGATGATCAGATGCTCAATATAACCTCCCCGCGTAATAGAGAGTACAAAGTGCCGGTACTCCTAACACCAGACTTTCCTTAATACAAAAGGTGCTATAGATAGATAGCTAGTGGCTGTGCTAGTGTGCAAAGTGAAGTGACTAGGTATTTGGGAGTCGACGGCGTTCGGCTGCGCACTTTCAGACGCTAAGCCACTCTTACAAGTAGCTCTCCCAGTGTGAAGCACCTTGTGTTGTAAGCCAGGGTTATAATATCTATGGACAAAGGTATTACGGAATAAAGCGTTTTTTTCTTCTTCTTTTTTTTTATTAGCTTTTTGTGGCATTGGTATCACTCCGTCACAGGCCTATTGTGATCGCCACGAATAAAGCGTAACTTGTTATTTTAAATGTTAAAGTACTAATTTAGTTATGCCAGCAGCGTCTCATTCCTTTATCTTACGGAACATGTAATTTAACGAATAAGTTTCAGTTACTGCCTTGAGTCTAGTACCTAACTGAAAATTAAAGGCGAAATGGCTGGTTTACAGGTGAACTTTTTAGCATTTTTGGCCTCTAATATAAACTTAGTTCCTTATTGTTATTCTCATAGCATTATGCCTACAGAGCACTTATCATATAAGGTATATGTTTACGAATGAGATATGGCAGGCGAAATTGGAAACCAACAATGGAATGTAGGTAATACTATCACGAATAGGTAACTAAATATTGTATTGTTACTGCATCATGTATGTCTTTTAAATATTTCTGGAACACAATAATATAAACAATTTTTATGTTGTTTAATTATTCGACTGCTAGCCGATAGCTAACTAACTACTTTCTAAATGCGGGCATGTACGAAATGCAATAGTTGGACGTGCTTCTGACTACCCCTACTTGGTATCCTCAAAGAACTACTCACTGAGTATATACCTAAGGATGCTCATTATTTTTTTTACTATTACGGCTTTCATTCCTTCTACCTAACGTAGCTTTGCAAGATAAATGTTATAAAACTTTTATCATTCCTCAATGGTGTCCTACTACCTAAATTGCGGTATAACATTATGTAAGACTAGCCTCTGCACACGGCTTCGCCCGCGTGGTACCCAGATAAAATGTAGCGTAAATGTGTTATTTTGATGTATAAGCTATATTACTGTAAAGTTTCATCAAAATCCTTTCAGTTAGTTTTTGCGTTAAAGAGTAACAAACATCCATCCTCACAAACTTTCGCGTTTATAATAGTAATAGGATGTTGCGATTGGAACCGACATGTTTTTCCTGTTTTTAATCACGTTGCTTGTAAAGCGAAAACTGAAAAACCTCTGACATCCTAACAAAAACACAAATTGCGTGCGGTACGTGTGTCGTGTTGGTGTACCTACGGTTTCGACATGGAACTCTGAAGTTTACGTTAACAGAAGTATCATTGGCACCAAGTAGTCGCAGCGAACGTTCTTCAATTAAGCGCAATTTCGCAGGTTTGATTTAAGTGAATATTTATTAGATCTGAAATAACTAAGACTCAATGAACTTGGACGTTTTGCGACTTGGTCATTTTTCTAATTTGAACGTTCTGTCTACATAGACCAAACAAGATTAGGGCGTTCTTAAGCCTAGACACACTGGTTTAGATAAATGATATAGCCCCCTAATTACATAAATAAAATGTCAATGTAGAACGATTTATTTTTATAGTCCTGAATGATAGCCAGAATTTAAGCATAGTATAATACGAAGATAGTTGAGGTGGCTAATTCAACTAGCCTGAAATTGCCTAACATCGTCGTGCTTTCAACATTATTTATCTATTCCTTGGTTTCCGTAACAGCGTAGAGCACAAAAGGAAGGGTTGGAATTCAATTAAAACGACGAGAGGTATTGGCAGCCTCACCGGAGCACTGCTAGGAAATTATTTGTACTGACCCTTTGCTTGTGGTGTGGTGTCTGTTTCCATCAGGCAAATGAATAACGTAGGTTTCTTGTTTCGTCTTAGTTAGAGCCATGAAGTTTTTATTCTACTTTTTAAAAATAGGTTAGATTAGGTTAACTCGAACGTCTCATACGTAAGTCTTGTATTCTGCCTTCGTAAATGTGATCAAGTAAGCTAGTTCAGTGATGGTTTCTTCTCATTCAAAAGCGTAGAAACCTGAAAATCTTCAGCAGTACTTTTTTCGTTCTTAATAATTCGATACTTTGCATCTGATTATCTACGCTTTCGTTTCCGATTTAAAGATACACACAATATAATGAACACAGTGATTTCGACATTTGTGTAATTTTATATTAATGCTCGATTGCTCCACTTAATATAAGATATGTTATGGAGGTTTGAAGCATGTCCCTGCCGTAACACAGTTAAATCTAGCACAGAGGGTACGGTTTTGTAACTACATACTTATTTTAATAATAACCTGTAGTAATTTATAAAAAAATAAAGACCAGAGCAATCTTAATATACTAGTAATGTCTCTAGTTTATAAGTTACTCACTGTATTAGTTAAGTTGCAAAGAATTTAGTTTCATCTGAAATTGAAAAATAAATTATCTTTATCTTTATATTTAACAACCTTCTGACCATTTCCACTTGTGATGGTTTACGAAAGAGAATTTCATTTTTTCATTCAATAAAGTTAGGATTAACTCGGGAACACCTCAGTAGATGAATGTATTTGTAAATTATTTCCCTTTACTGTAGAATGTATGACTATGTACTTAGGTATCTAAGGTCATATAAAGACTTTTCCAAAAAACTGTTCAGTTGTTTTCTATTTCTTTTATAAAGTCCTACTTATACTATAAATGAGAAAGTCTGCTAATAATCTCTGTTACGGCTGAACAGATTTAGACGAAATTTGGAATACATATTGATTATGACTAAGAATAACACACATCTTACTTTTAATTCGCGTACCTATATTAAGGAAGGAAGCCCATAATGGGCATAACCCATAATGGGCAGAACCATAAATATATTATCTAGTACGTTGGTATGTTTTTTCATCTCTTTTAGGCATGAATTGTATTATTATTGTCAATGTTAACTTCGATTGAACTTTTAAAGCGAAGAGTTATAAATTAATTTTAAAATAAACCAAGCCAAATGGACTTGACAATTGGAAATGTCAAAATATATTTGCTAACTGCGTCTGTATAAATAAACCTTTGCTTTATTTCTTTTCATTAAAGAGAAATATTACCTACCTATATTATAATTCTTTATTGTACACACAAATAAACACTTACAAAATCAATTTAATGTTATTTAAGGCAAGCTTAACCTGCTCAATAAAAATAGTTTTCTTCCAGCAAACCTTCAGCTAGAGAGAGATTTAATTTAATTTAGATTAAGAGATAATTCGCTTAGAAAGCAACATAATTATAGAAGGTACCTACAACATAAATTCTTTTTAGAGAAATTAATGGAATAGTTTAAATACTGAACACAACCACTTAATTAATTCACGAACACCTCTCAAAGTAATTACAGAGCAGGAAAGTGACTTCGAAACACAATTGTCTTTAATACCCAAATTAATGTACGTCGACTTTAAGTATGATAATGTTATGTAGTGAATATGAAGCGCCGCTGTGGTTCTACTTTGTTCTTTTAATTGTTCAGCTTGAGACTTGTGTTGAGAGATTTAGTGCAATCTCTCAACACAAGTCATAGGCATAGTGTTTTGTATATATTTTAATCATCATACGTTTGAGTATGATTCAAACTATTGTGCCGTTTCGTGTATAGTTAATGAAAAACGTGTTTGTGTTATTGATAGTTTTTAAAAAACTACCTAACGTGAATCTGCATCTAAATCTATAAAACTGTTCCGTTACTGTCTGATCGACCAACGCAAAGCCTAAAGTTCTAGAAGTATGAAGCATGGAGGGTATATTCCTCTGGTGCAGGGGTGCACTAAGAAAGGAATTTGGAAAATTCTACCTCTAAGGGCGTGAAAAGAGCTGATTACTTTTGTATGAAAAGAAAAATCATCATCATTCCATGAAATTATAAACTTGAAACTTTAAAACATTTTTCAATAGAAAAGATAAAAGATGAATATAATTATTTCTATATCTACATATTATTATAGGTACACTGTGCTTGTGCTAAAAACCTGTACAGAATTTTCAAAATAAAAGCGTCAAAATATTTTCATAAAATTTTCTTCATTTTACGTGTAACGAGCTTCGTGCCTTAGGAGTCTAAAGCCCATTAATCATATTTTATTTTTGCCGAGCATTGATATCGCAATACCCCAAGAGTCAATAGTGGTTTCAATACGCATTATGAATACTTTGTGGTGAATGAAACAGTTATTTGAGAAAAGCGCCATCATGAGAAAGCGTTGTGCGTCACTTTTGAAACGCTTGCGCGGCAGCCCCAATACCATTCTAAGCACACTGGCGGATAGGTGGGACTCTCCGTTTATTGGGCACTGGATAAGCCTGCACACAGGCTCGTAACTTATGTAGGCGCTGTTGCCCATGTAACGGACGGTCTCAACTGTCCATGTACGAGCTTGCATGTTATCTGTGTTGTCTCTGTGTATGTTTATTTTAATGCATTTGTATGTCATTTTAGTAATTTAATTTTATATGAGCTCTGTGGCTTGAAATAAACTTTTTTTTATATCCCTGGATCGCATCGTAAGGTAAAGCAAACCGTCGCACGTCGCAAGTTGTGTAATATTGGCCGCGATTCTGTAGTTCACTAACTAAACTCAATTTAAACTGTCGCTCTCTTTTACTGATATTGCAAACAAGAAAGCGATAGTTACAATTTTAGTGCTGTCAAATCAGTTTACGTGCCGCTTTGCTTGCACTATCAATAAAAGAGAGCGACAGTTTAAATTTAGTTTAGTTAGTGAACTACAGAATCGAGGCCATTATCTACTTTTTAACCAGGCTGTTTTTCAGCAGCATTAGCAAGAACCTGATGTCTCCTGACCTATTATTTCGTAGTTACGTGATATAATAGTGCAGTCTGGACGCCCAACATGCGACATGTGCCTGCTTGAACCCGTGTATCATCAATCATGGACAACGAGATTTCAAAAGATAGATTTAAGAGCAGACATCAAGAGCGTGTCGTTTTGTTATTACCATCATAAGTTTTTCAAGGATTTTGACTGAAAATTGATGAAGACAAAAGTCGTTTCGATTTTTATACCTAAGTCAAATATTTTCGGAACCCGTAGACATTCTTTCAAAATATAATACGATCCTTGGGATCCTAATAATAAAAACCTATTGAGTTTCACTCAAATTGTTAATATACTTTTGCCGCTGACTGTACCTTTATGCAACACCTATGTAGTATGCAACCGCCGAGAGTAAAAAAAAACTTCCCAATTGTAAAATCTTAACCTATGCTGATGATAGCGCTCTCCTTATCAATGGGAAAAATTGGTCAGAAGCATACTCTTTAGCGGAATCAGCAATTAGTACCGCCATGGGCTGGCTCTCGACCAATCAGCTCAGCCTTATGTTACGCGATATGATCCTGTGAAACCATGACTCTTACGAGACTTGTCTTGACACCCACACTCGAAATTGTGTAATTTCGAGTGTGGGTGCCACACAAAACACACAAATCTCACACATATATAATCTAACACTCACAAACATTATACATAACTAATTACACTTTATATACCTACTAACTTCTGCCCACGGCTTCGTCCGCGTGGTACCCGGATAAAAAGTAGCCTATGTGTTATTCTGATGTATAAGCTATATTACTGTGAAGTTTCATCAAAATCCGTTTAGTCGTTTTTGCGTGAAATAGTAATAAACATCCTTACAAACTTTCACGTTTATAATATTAGTAGAATAGTAAGATAGGATATTATTAACACTTACTATAAATAGCTTTTCCTATATTTTACTTATATAAATATTTTACTTGTTTTCTTAAACGAAATTGTTTTAAATTAGGAACATGCTGTACCAAGCACTAGGAGGTGGGCGTTGGTGACAGCGCCACAGTTTTTATAACTATTTGCAGTATGTAACCATCGTTTTCTTTGTTTTATTTTATTATGATCCAATAATGTTTTTATTTTTAAATAATAAAATATTTTTTGGCACAGGTCGTGGTGAAGAATTATCTTCCTTGGCCTTTTGTATGAATAATTTCTATTTTGTTTTCAATATTTGCAGTTTGACCTTCAGTCCATTTTGATATGAAAATAAAAAGGTAATGACCTGACTGTTTCCACTCCAACTGTGGATTCGACTCAAAACGTATTTGTTTTGTTTATTTAAACAGAAACGGTGCCCTTAAAATGATAATTACATTACATAAAGCTTTGCAAGACGTTAAAAGATTTCTCTAATTTCTCTTCAATAAGTAAATATACTAAAATGTTATATTACGAGAAGAATGTTAAATATGAATGTGGATGGAAATAAAAGCAGAGGTAGGCCAAAGAAAAGATGGATGGATTGTTTGAAGAATTACATGGTTAAGAAAGGAGTGAGTAGGTACTGAGATGACGGCTGGTAGAGGAGAGTGGAAGAAGAAAACATGTTGTGCCAACCCCACGTAATCACCCATGAGAACATGTTGTGCCGTCGTGGGATAAGGACAAGAAGATGATGATAATGTACTAAAAGAAGTAGAGCACTTGAGCTAATCTCGTCCGGGGAAGTACTACTACCATTCATATTTTTGCCGCCAAGCAGTCATACTCACATTGCTGTGTTTCGATACAAAGGGGAAATTACAGGCGAATGAGACTTTCATCCGTTATGTCTCATGGTCGGAAAAGCGCGAGTGATACCACTGATCACAGAGATTATGATACTGTTACAAGCGTCCATAGATTACGCGGTAACTGCTTACCAACACGTGGGCCACTTTATGCTTGTAAAGCAAGAAAGTTTAAGCTTGTTATGCTTGTTGTGGTACACTTGTTTGCCACTGTAGTTGTATAAAAAAATGTCTAGGTATCATTTATAAAAAAAAAACAATTGAAATGAAGTAAGTAGGTACTCTCTGAATCTAACCCACATCTCATTCGGGTTGATCAGTCTCTGACATAAACAAGGTAATGAATATGACAAATTACGTCTTTCATTTCAATGCCTATTAATCATTCGGTACTAATTAAGTCCTATTACATAAGTATCTGAAATCCTTTCCGCAATATCGACGCAGGTATCAACATCATCCGTTCAGACAACAGCTTGACATACCTTCTTTGAAAGATGCCTCCTTAAGAACGTATACCTAAAGCCTAAGAAAGAAAAAAAAGTGAGGTTTTATGCCTCTCTAGAATAACATATGTCAGTTTCGTAATGATGACTCTTCTAAGGATTTGGTCGACATTCATTAACCCATTTGGGTGCTACGAGGTAAAAATATATCCCACATACGCGTCCCTCCTATGGGCAAGAATATAATTGTCATGAAACAGACATACAATTTTTTTATCTTTCATTTCTATGTGGGGTCCTACGTCACGGGTAGCCTTCTTATCTACACGTAGAAGGCATGTAAGTACGGGCTATGGTTAGGTACCTAAAAATAAAGGTTATTCTCCAGAGCTGAAGTAGATTGATTAAACATGAACGTATATGCCAACGTGATAAATCAACGTAATAGTACTTTTATGCAGGACAAAAAAGTGTGTTAAACAAGTGAGTTGAGATTAATTGAACGGTAGGTGGTAGGACAGTTGCAAAAAAAACAAAAGTGAAAATATCAGGAAACTCCTGACTTACTGCGATTTTCTTCGCTGAAATATTATTTTTCAATATGCATTAACTTAGTAGAAGCACAGTATTATAATAATACACAATATTATAATATAACAATTAGTAGAAATAAGTTGATATTTTTCTATTGTACCAGCTCTATAGCAGAGTCATTACAATACTAGCCTCTGCAAACGGCTTCGCCGGCGTGCTACCTGAATAAAAATGTGTTATTCTGATGTACAAGCTATATTACTGTATAGTTTCATTAAAATTCGTTCAGTAGTTTTTGCGTGAAAGAGTAACAAAAATCCATCCTCACAAACTTTCGCGTTTATAATATTAGTAGGACTATACATCAGGCAGAGTTTAGTTCACCTAAATTGGTTTTTAAATAAAAATATAGATATATTAAGGGGATTGGGAAAACTAATAACAAATAGAATAATAAGAGAGTCTTTTTTGTTTCTCAACATGAAATTCAAGAAGACAATGGCGCCGAGTCTGTGGTACACATACTAAACTTAATTTAAACTCTCGCTCTCTTTTACTGATAATGTACCTACCTACGCAAGATAGAGATGGCAGGAATTTTACCCTTGTCAAATCAGTTACGTACCGCTTTTCTTCGTGTTTATAGTCAGCATGTTTTGAAATTACGACTAAATTTGTGTGGAAAACTTAAATCTGACCAATTTGACAACATTAAAATTGTAGCTATATCTTTCTTGCTTGCACTATCAGTAAAACAGAGCAATAGTTTAAATTAAGTTTAGTTGGTGTACTAGAGAATCGAGGCCAATGCCGCAACTCCAGGTGCTAGTTAAAGTCCTTTGCGCTCCAGAAATAAGGAAGTTTCCTTTATTTTTGTGTGTTATATTTACCTACCTATATATATCTCTATAACTAATTTACACTACATACATATACCAAGCAATGACGTTGATCCACGAATAGCATCATCTCTATTAACCTTGGTGGTGTTTGTGTGCTATTTATCATAATTGTTTTCGTCAAGTTTTAATTAGTCAAACAAATAAAAACAATGCAAGATGTAGGCGAATGATTTTTCCCATAATTAGTTTCTCTGATATCGTGTAGGTACCAACGTTTTCATTATTAAACTTTTCTGTACTCGTTGCTTTTTATTATTTTCATTGGTTCGCAAATATTTTTACAAAAAACATAGCCAATATTTAAATAGCTTAAATACAACGAAGTGGGAAATGGTTGCCTATACCTCTTCGGATATATGAGAGTTAAACATTAGTTGAAAATGCACGACGTGGGTTACCTACACAATAAAAGACAGCTGTAAACAAATTATATACCTATTGAATTTTGAGGAAATTACTCGTAACAGAATGAAAATTTTGGTTTAGATTTTTTCACACAAGCAAATGTCAAAAAATAATAAATTAGAATTCTAATATATTTAAGTCATGGCAGCAAAATTCTGTGAACAAAATAGCCGGAATTGTTTGAAATTATTTGAAATGGATTGAAATTAATCTTTAGTGATATGAAAGCGGCCGAGGCAAACGAGGTGCTCAAAAATCTTTGTTTCTCGAGGAGGTAAACCGTATACAGAAAAAAAATATTAGTTATTCTTCTATGGTTCTACGGTTCCAACATACAAAAATATTGCCATTTGACGAAATATTTAGAGTAATATTACTTTATTGTGCCTGTCCAGAAAAAATATGAGGGTTTCACAAAAGACGAAGGGGTTCGGGAACTACTTATCCCTAAACACATTCCTAAAAATTCAAGTACCTACCCACAGCTCTTCTTTATGATCTAGGTACGTATCGATCTAGGTATCGTAGCAAAAATTGTCATCAGTGCTAGATAGGTTTGTGATATCTCGACAGCTACCAAAGGAATTGCTTCTGAGATCATAGCCATCAATCATAAGAGCTTTTACCACATTCATATCAAATAACGTCTGAGGTTACTAGATAAAGCTTCATATCAGCATTTTGATCAGCTTTCTAGCATGAATCTACCGAACTACCAAAATATCAACAATGGCCTTTCTTTTATAAAGATTTTAATCAGATTTTTTGCTAAACAGTATGTAGGTACCTACTTTGTTTTCTTCTGTTGAATTTGAAATAACTCATATCAGAAAGTGACAAAGCAGTGTTTAGTTAACAGTTTAGTGATCTTTATAAGTGATGCCTTAAGTATTAAAGTAAACTACTAGTACCTACCTGACCAAATAATATTTTTCTCTGATCATGACCTACGAAAGCTAACCACAAAGTAGCTTTCGTAGGTCATGATCAGATTTCGTAGGTCTAACTTCGTACCACAAAGTTTTGTAGTAGTATTGTAGTAAGGTAATCTATCTACATAGAAAAAGTACAGAAGATATACCATAAAGCTTTTATTAGATTAAAAGCGGTGAGCAAAGTAATTTCTTAATAATAGAAAACGATCAGCCGTCCTTTCTTTCAAACTAGGCCAAGAGGATTATATAGGTACCAATATTTATATAACAACTAGGGTAAGGCGAGTGTGGTCACTCCCTTCAGAAAGTATTTGTTGGGACAGGTAACCACCACTCACGCCTAAAACTAAAATGATGATAATATGTATGACATAGATAACCACCATAGACAAAAAAATATTCGTGCAACCTCTTTTGTAAGTACTATATCGATAAACGCCCGACCAAGCGTTTAGCGCAATTTTATAGTATCGATAAAAACCATTCCCTACAATTTCAAGTGTCTCTAGCGAAATTGCTGGAATAACTCAAGAAAGTATGAAAACATGGTATCTACCTAGTCACTTAAAGGGCTAGGAAACGATCTAGCCAGATCTACCGGTTTTCTAAAAAAGAATAGCTTTAAAAACGCCCGAGTCTCCCATACAAATTTTCTCACCCTTTAAATGTGAAAATACAAAAGCCCTGAAACACATCATTATTTATTTATAATGAGTAGCTACAATTTAAATTTTCAAGTTCTTACCTTGAAAAACCATACAAACGTTACGTTATAAAATATTCTTATGTTCCAAATTTCAGCTTTCTAGACTTAATAGTTTCGGCTGTGCATTGACAGATCATGAGTCAGTCAGGACAAACGATTTTATAAGTTTAGATAACTCTTTATTGCGTAGTTACATCAGAATTTAAAAATCACTTTGCGTCAATTAAAAACAACGAAGATAAATGGAGTCACTAGGTATTCAGAGTATTACTCCTCAAGCAAATGTTGTCAAATCTTATCGTTTAGCGTTTCATTTTTATAGACGTTGCAGACGAAATCCTGAACTAAATTATGCGCATCAGTAATCCCTATCGTGAATAATGGCCTTTGTCATAAACATTTTTGCAATTAACTAATCAAGTAGGCTGTTACTTTTCACAGTTCATACTACGAGCCATTCGAGGTTCTACAAAAACATGCCGTATGCTAGCATGAAGGTGAGACGTGAACCACATTATCCCATGAAGTGAAATAAGAAAAAGTTAAAAAGTTAATAAACACTGGAAAAGCCTAGTTTACTCGTTTCCATAAGCAAAGTGTATAATGAACGTCAGTTCAGTCACCCTTGACTTTACCGAGTGCATACAAAAGCTATCCCCGAGGCATTACCGTCCCGTAATTAAAGGTAGCCGGTGTAATGGACGGTGACCGCAGAGTTTACCTACTATCCACACCAGTTTACCCGGACCCCTTATAATCAACAAAGCACTCGTTTATTTCTAGTAATGGAAGCGAATAGAGTGCCTACTACTAGCAAAATTACTGCTCATAATATTGAGTTATATGCGTAGCAGTTTGTAGCGGCTCGTATCAGTGCGTAGCTTTTATTTATGCATAGCAGCTCGTAGCAGCACGTTATGACGCCTAACAATTATTCATGTGTAGTAACTCGTTACGGCGCGTAGCAAATATTTATGCGTAGCAGTTACAGTGCATACACGCTTCATACCAACTGTCACCTTTGTATTGGTGAAAGTTCCGCTAAGAGATGAACCTGAAGTCCCATAATAGATATACCCTTTTGTCTGCGGTGCCACCTAAACTTCAGCCATTGATACTCGCTTGGATGGTCAGAGAAACTTTGAACTCCCTGAATAGTTACTTCGAAACTTGCAAGTACAGCCAGCTACGTAGGTCACGAAGACAGGCAGAACAATCTGACATCATTTTACTATGCAAGGAGTGACGTAAAATACGTTTTGTCGATACAGCAAGCTATCGCAAAAAACAGCGATTGGTACATTTTGTATGGATGATGACTTTAAGAACCAAATAGGGATTTATATCCCTATCTAGAATGTTAGTCGTAGCTTCAATGGTCCTCCGTGGAAATGATTTACGTCCAGCAGGGGTCAACTGCTATTGTCGGTAATGATGACTAGAAACTTGGTTTCAATAAAATCTACGCTATGAAGCGTGTAACTAAATGAAATACCCTAATTAAAAAACTGTTTGTTCAGAATCGAGAGTAGAATCTCGTAGCCACTATCAGGTTTTTTACCTATATAGGAACTTATGAACACGCTAGGGCTGCAAGGGCTGCACCTACGTATGGGTTTTCCATAAGAGATGGTTTGTTTGTCTGTTATCTCCGAAACGACTAATCCGATTGAAAGCCGGTTTTCTGTTATGGTTTTATCTGATTATTGAAATATGTCTATGAATAAGAACCACCCTTCTCAGATATATGACATCGTCAAAAGTAACTGGGGGCGCTGCAAAACACGTCGAAGGTTATTTATTTATTTTTAGGAAAACCAACAGCTCTTAAAACATAAAGACAATAATATAACACAGAAGATTGAACATATAAATGTTTTGAATATTAGTAACAATTTACTTGTTTATATAATTCAGTCCGCGGAATGTCATCAAGAAATACCTTAATAGTCAGTAAAAAATAGTCTTATGCTGCAGACTGTACAGATTATGTAAATAGTCTAGAGGATTTCCGTTTCCGACAGTCTGTAGTTTCCGCTGGCGGCTGTTAGCTTAATTCACAATGGTCGCAAATAAGTTAGAGTGGTTTTTATTTAACAACTGAGTAAAAGAGTCACGCTTTTTACGTGTGTTGTTTTTTATTTTTGCTGCTCTTAGCTCTACCAACCTTGCACAAAGCTTTAATTGCTCTGCAATCACTGAAAAACTCATTTAGATTTTTTCAAAGTGCAGATTTATTTTAATCGATCTTAAGATGGATCTGTATACCTAATTATAAGTTTTACAGGTCTTTATCGCGTTTACCTTTTTTATTATTTTCCCGATGTTTCGACTGTGTTGCAACAACCGTCACGGGTCACGGGTGACTGGAATAAACGGAGCTATCGTCGAGAAATAAAGGTAGCTAGTAGCCGCAACTTCTTCGAAATCAGAAAATTCCATGTTCACATTACGGCATACTTACCGTATCACCGCACTGCACCATCGGATCGCGACGCGAACACCTGTTTATCACGGGATTCCAGGAAGCAGAGTCTATAGCCGTCTTCAATTAAAATTTGGGTACCTACTTCTTGATTTCAATCGCTTCACGAACCATTCTTTTGTAATATTGGCGTTCACTAAATAGCACCTTAGGGTCATGAAGCTCGATCCAGTAGTTTGATCCTGAGTCCACAACATGCTTCGCTATGGCTGACTTGTTGATCTGGCGATTTTTGACAGCTGCAATATGCTCTTTGACTCTTTCATCAACTGTCCGCTCTGTTTGCCTATGTAAGCACGACCACAGCTACAGTATATTTTATAAACACCTGGAATTTGCAGAGGTACAACGTCCTTTGGTGTTCGAAGCTGCTTAGCCACTTTTGAGAGTGTTAGGTCAAAGTCAGTAGGTATATACGGTTTTTATTCATTGAAATTGCCAGGTTTATTCAGAATAAGTAAGAAGGTAAGTATCATTGGTAGCCTATCTATGTATGTTAGCAAGGTCGGTTTAAAGTCTGTTTCGTGGATTATCATGATTCCCTATTTTGATTTTATTCAATTTCGTGCACTCTTTGTTGCTCCGTTGAAGTCTGCATTAACTGCGACTAGCTTCTATCTTATCGTACTAACATCATTGGTGTCACGGGAATATTTTAGTAGGTACCTATCTACCTATATTTTTGATTTTGTTTTTGTCCTCGAAAATATGTTTTATCAACAACCAAGCTGTTATCGAAACAAGATAATAGAGATTGGAGGACATCGTTTTGAAAGCTCTTACTGGAATGTATTCACCTACGCCATATGTAGGTGTCCCTCTTATAATCTAAGTATCCTATTCTACCAATATTCTAATTGCGAAATTAGGTAGGTACATAATAAACATTTTTGTTTGATGTTAATATTAAAATTACTCTGTGATGCTAGTGCTGCTTTTTTTTACGACTGAACCTATTTGGCAGAAATTTGGAATAGTGTATATTCATAGACCGTGACTAGAATAAGCTACTTTTTGTCCAGTTAATACACGGGCAGAAATCACAATATGATAAAAAGTTTTTCTTTACTTACAGTACCTATAGTATTATCATATACCTACTAAGTAGCTTCTGCCCACGACTTCGCCCGCGTGGTACCCGGATAAAAAGTAGCATATGTGTTATTCTGATGTATCAGCTATATTACTGTAAAGTTTCATCAAAAACCGTTCAGAAGTTTTTGCGTCAAAGAGTAACAAACATCGATCCTCACAACTCGCGTTTTCGTAGTCGGATGTATGTGTTACTTACCTAGGTAGTTAACCATTTTTTTCTTTCCAAAATTCACACTGATACATTATAAAAACCCAGCCAATCAAGAAAATAAGAAGAATATAGAGATAGAGCAATAATTCACCAGTTTTTAATCACGTAGGTATTTCTTGCGCAATGGAGGCTGACGTCCACTTCCTACTTCAGTGTTTTTCGACATTTTTATACAAAAATTTGAAATTAAAAACAAAAATAAAAACGTTACCTCCAGGACCGGAAAAGACGACGATTTAATTTTGTCGGTACAACTAGCTGATCTGACCATGAAAATGAAAGAAAATCTCATATATCTTGCTGCTGCCGGCATGCTTAGATGGATTTTTTTCATTCGCAAAAGATTAACGACTTTTGGATAAAGAGAAAAGTAGAATATCCAGAGCTGGCAAAGAAAGCTTTGTGCCATGTTGTCATTTTCTATCCATAACTAACGTTATCTCTACTGTTTCCAAGAAGGGAATTGAACACCACCTACCTCCATAAGTCCCAGGGGATGTGCTCCAGACAAGACTTTTTGCCACAGAATCCAGAGTTCAAAGTTCACTCACTAGATACGACACTTTCGAATTACTCAGATGCAGAGGGTCTATGCTGAGTTTATAACATGTCAAAATGTTGGCCGTATCGACAAGATATCCATACAAAAATTGACGAAACAGTTATCGTAACAAGTTTTGAACGTATTTGTAACTCAGCATAGGCCTTCAGAACATTAACGTGAAATGCTCACGGGCATCGGTAGCGGCGGTAATGCGCGGCGTAAGCCTACCTCCGTCGAGAGGTCCGGCGGTGAATTACCAATACCCTCAATTCAACAGAAGATCTCTAACAAATACCGCCCTACTTTATTAATGAGCAACTGATTTGCCTGAGCCGTTCTGAATGTCCTCAACCAAATGAGCTCAGCAATCTGTAATTCGTCTTCTAAGGGTACCTACTTACTTCGAAGTGACTGCTCCATGCTTTGATAAAAGTAAAGCCAAATTGCGAGAAATAACCATTCTAGTTTACAAACTACTACCATACAGGTTCTCTGCAAAAAAATAATAATCTGTCGGTTCTCTGTGTCTCATCTCATCAATCAATCACACCCCTCTTTCTGCCTCAGTCTAAAGCTTATTGAGAAAGGTAGGTATATTTTGGATTACAAACTGGGGGTTCTGATTCTAAAACGTTGAATACAACTTACTTTGAGGTTTTCCCATCCCATCTATTGTACACAAACTCTGAATACAAAATTTGAAGAACGCAATAGAATGATAACATAATATAAATGTAGACTAGCTTCTGCCCATGGCTTCGCCCGCGTGATGGGTAACCGATAGGTTAGGATTTGCTGCAAGTTTTAAGATAGATATGCGAACGTGTAGGTGCAATAGGCAGCCTTATCTTTGGAAGCGATTTCTTGAAGGTAATCTAAGCGAATGAGTAATCTGTCTTTTTCTCTAAGTTGATAAATACGCAAGTGTGGCGAACATGCCTACACCTTGATGTCACCTATGGTAAACTTATTGAATAAAATAAAAATATAGTTTCAGTTTAGTAACTTTCCATATAATCATATAAACATCATAAATAAGCGTTTCACGTTACAGACAGCCATTCACTACTAACTTACAAACACCCAAACCATAAGGCAAAACTACGCTCCACTTAGCGATAACGGTAACGTAAGTCACGATCAAAGGTTAATTAAAAATTAGTTCTAATAAAGGTTAAAGACATTATATAGCATCATTATAACATAGGTTTACGTTGGATTTCTCGGAACTCGAAAAAAAATCCGCGTTTGTGAAACCGTCAGATCTATATTTCAATCTGTCGGTTTCACAAACGCGGATCTATATTTCAGGACGAATGAAAAACTGCCAAGAAAGCTAAAATTGAGTCTCGGTTCGGAAAATGGTATTTATAAAAAAAACAACTATTATTGACCAAGACACAATTAGTTTTTTTTGTTTTTAACTTAAATTAAACCATTTGCATGGAGAGTTCGAATTAATCAACCATAGTTTACATTTCGGCAGATATAGTTAACTCTGTAAAATGCAACCACATTTTGGCCAGTCAGTCATTCATTTCAGAGGAAAGAGTGAACCTATTCATTGATTTGAAGGATAAAAATCACTTAAGATTTAGTGCAACCACCAAATCACTTTGAAAGATTTCGTATGGTGTCAACTAATATAACGTCATATTTTTTTTAAAACTGTTTTATACTATCTTTCGAAGACATACCTACGTAAACTTTTGCTTAGAAACTAACAGCAAAACGAAGTTTTGGTTATGATAAACAGCTTCCGAAACTTACAGTAATGACCACAGCCAACGAAATAGAATTTTCAACCTAAACATTTTTAACCAAGGTTGAATATCCTACAACATCTAACCAGAGAATAGACATTTAATATCCTTTGTGCATTATACTCAGAAAGCAAAAGTTGCGTTACAATGTATCTATCAAAGCCTCTTAAAATTATAAAAGGTTTACGATTTGACATTCAAATAACTACTTTCGTATATATTTTCAAACCACAAATTGCTTTTAAATAGAATATAGGAAACTTACAGACTAGTCAAAATTAACAGCCAAAGACGTTCTTCTATAGAAATATACTCAGTAAACGCCACATCAGCATTCACATTCGAAGAATGATGTAGCCTCGTAAGTGCTAAACCAATTTTATTACTGTTTACAGAAAACAAGCAACAGCAAACAACCAATTAGACCAGTTTTTGTGTTTAAAAAATAGTTTCTTTACTGTTTCCATTCTATTATTTCGTGTTTTATAATTATATGTGTAAAAAAACCAACGGATCAATAAATTATATTTAACAGCACCAAAAACATTTAACTTTTAAGAAAAAACAAGAACTGCACAACGTTAGAAAGAAATGAAATATCAATTTAGTATTTTGGTAACGTTTCAATAGTTAACGACATTAAGCAACACACTTAATTATATAATTATAAAAAGCTATATATAAACTTTATTAGTTACAAAGATAACATTGATAAACTTATATTATACATATACACGAAAATACATACATACTGATGTTTGTGATTAAGGCAGTGAAATTGTCACAACATTTTATTGGCATTTTCTTAAATCTTTTTTTAATTAACAGGTAGTTTTTTAGTAATATTTATCAGTGCGTTATCTTAAAGCATTTCGGATACGAAGCGAGGTACAAAGAATGCAACGGAGACCATCATTAGTAGAAATATGATACTCCATTGCTTTATTAAAAAGTGTAAATATTCAAACAAACCACGTAATAAATTGTTACTTAGACCCATTCTACATTCCTACTGAACACACATCAGGCAATTTAATAATCGCAATCTTTGTACCTAAAAACCTTATCCTACCTAGTTTAATAAAGTAAAACATTTAATGTAGAAAAATAACATGTAAATAGTTCGAAATGTTTTAGTTCGACCATATTAACACCAGAAACACAAAACGGCCTATCCATTTTGTGTTTTTTTGTGTTAGTATATGTTTAGGTGTTCATATATTTGTAGGTATAAAAAAGAACAAAGTAATCAAGAGAAAGAAATACAAGTATATTTTTTTAAGAACAAATAAAAACCAACTTCAAATAACGGGATGTTGATAGAAAGTCCAATATGACTTTTCACTCTTAGGCGGTGGTATTTTTTTATAAAATTTTATATGGGACCACTCTTGAAGTGACCCTACCCAATACAAAAATGAATCATTAAAATCGATTCACAATTTTATTGGCGAAGATATCGCGTAACATATAAACTAATTGAGAACCACCTCCTTTTTTGATGTCGGTGGAAAATAGGTCAAAATATAAATAAAATGTTAGATAGTAGACAAACTCAAATAGTGTAGAATATCATAAACATCTTTTTAAAAATATCGTCATTCCATTCAGAAAAGTTGTAAAAGTTTTGTATATGAATTTCAATTTGCACTTAAATGAAAATTAAAAACATTTGTATCCTAATAAATATGCGACGTGAGATTCTTTATAAAGCGTTATAATCGAGTTTTTCGAGTTATGTCAAATAAGTGAATGTATTTTTCCTTCTTTGGCTACCTTATATTATATGTTCTACTGCACATTCAAACATACCTACCTCCTTAACATTATCTTCTTAACACTTCCATACGAAATGTTAACTGATATGCGTCACATTAAGTACTTCCAGATTTCAATCAACAGAATATGTTTAATAAAATCAACATGAGCGAGTTAATACGAAGATCAAGCATATAAATTAGAGCTAGAATACAAAATACGTTTAACGTTGAATAAAAAGCGTTAGTTAACTATTTGGTTTGAATCTCATTAAATATTACAAAAAACAGTTTTACTAAGTCGAAGCTCGCGTATATTTTTGCGTTCGTTCGCTTGCATATCGCGTCGATACGTAAATAACGTACCCGATACTATGTTTCACGTTCGATATACAAGTAAAATTAAAAATAGCAAATAATGCAGGGATAACATGCGGATGGCTAGATTTTCTCATTCAAAACAGCTTTCTACTTTACAGTCCGAACTTACAATGTTAAATGAACACCCCGTTTTGATATATGGAAGGCATGTTATTAATTTTAAATATTGTCAAAGTTCTGTCAAGTTTGATTCTTAAAGCAATAAAAGACGCGCAGATCTAGTAAGCTCTACACAACAGTGGTAGTTTTTCTGTAGTTTGATTTAGTTTTGAACGGATTAAATTCGTTGCCAACATGGAACCGTAAAATATGTTCAATGGACCCCTTTGCCAAGCGCTAAGGCATGTCCACACAAGAGCGCTCTAATCTTCAAATTGCCTATAAATCTTGCATTGTTGAATGCCTTAACCTATTCTTTGCGGCGTACGCCATTCGCTATTTTATTACTTCATGTTATTATATTGCTTATGAGGCAACAGAAAAGGCAAGTTGAAAGTGAACACACCAATTCGGTTCTACAGCAAACCTGTACTTTAAGAAAATTGTTAATACTTTAAGAAAATTTGTTCGAATAAAACAGCTAAACCGACTTTCCTGAAACGCCTGACCATTATTTCTTAATTCCTCATACATGAGTTGGTCCCTCGGCTTCCTTCTCGTTGGGTAGATTGGCGACCACGTGTCTTGCAATGTCGGTGATGTCCTGATGGTCGCCGTGCGCCGCCAGGTCGAAGTCGGACCCTGAGAGGGAGGCTATGTGATTCCAGTTCGGTTCTGTTTCGTCACCTGTCGTTCGAAAATATTGTTGAATATTTTGCTTCAAGGATTACATAACTGTATTCTTGAAACCATGATTAAGTTTGTATTTCAAAGTTACAACAAAATATTGCTATTTTCGCTTCGAAATCAAAATCAAAGTCAACAGATTTTTATTCATTGAAATCACAAGAATCACATAGAAATATGTTAATATCTAGCCTGATTTATAAGGGATTTTATTTCTCATTTTGTGAGAGGCAGATGGAAGAAATTGGGGGAGATCTTTGCCCAGCAGTGGGACACAATAGGTTATTAAAAAAAAAAAAAAAAAAAAAAAAAACTTCCAGCAGCCAGCCCAATAGCGAAAGCACTAAATGTGGCCATGTCAGATGATTTATTTTTCACTCGCCTGAAATTCTAGTTGCGGTGGAATGAAAATTGACAAAAAATGTGACAAAATTGACCCTTTTATAAAAAAATGTGGGTAAATTTTAGTAAGTACTAGCTTCTGCCGACGGCTTCGCCCGCGTAGTACCCGGATAAAAAGTAGTCTATGTGTTATTCTGATGTATAAGCTATATTACTGTAAAGTTTCATCAAAATCCATTCAGTAGTTTTTGCGTGAAAGGGTAACAAACATCCATCATCACAAACTTTCATGTTTATTAGTAGTAGGATAATTATGCCCATGTTAATAAATGCTGACATTGAATAATTAAATAATCTTACAGCGAGTGATGCACAACATGGGATGAAGTACCAAGTTGCCTATGTTGGTTTCATAAAGCTGCCTAAATACTTTGCTAAGCCGAATCAAAGCTGATTTTTATCAGAATAAGAGTGTAGGCTTTTCGTTAGAAAATGTTATGTTAGCTTGATCAGTTGAGCGAAACAATACTTAATAAAACTACATACTCATTGCTGGTTAGTGTGATTTGTTAAAGCCAATTGTAAGCACAACCTAGTATTATAATATATGTGGCACAACAAAACTCAATGCATTAATCTACGCAAGGATTTTAACTTCAGAAAGCATTAATGAGTATTCAAACAATCAAAATGATTACATTTGTATGTGCTAGCTTAGAGTTTATTAATACAATTAAGTCGTTTGAAAATTTAAATAGACTTGAGGGTAGCAGCAAAATTAAATCGTAATGTAGCCCAAAAATTTTGATTCAGAAGGACAGCGTAAAGTCCTGCAGATAAACGGCAATCCGTTGACCATTTCATGAATCGAACTGATGATTGCTCCAAACAGTCGGTGACGAGGCCAGTTTTAAACAATATTTAACATTTGGATAGCATGTGAGTAAAACCCTAAGAGATAATAATTTATTAGATCGCGATAAATGCATTTGGAATTTTTAAAATATAATTGTATAATATTTACCTACTAATAACTTAGTAGGTGCTTAGTAGGTGGTAGTGAGCAGTAGCGCAGACGATGTAGCACCCCTACCACCAGTAGTTACAACAACGCTAAGAACACAATCGCCCCCTCCACTCGCGCGCCTTTATAACCGCGCACAACGTGCGGCAACGCGTAGTGCACGGTGCGACGAGAAAGTCGCAACCACTCACCCTGATGAAGACTCCGGGAATGAGTCGAAACTTAGACGGTGCCTTCACCGATAGTGCAGTACGTGGAAATTCCCGTTTTTACAATATGAATACTAATAACTTGTTTAGCTTAATAATTGATATCCGTAAACTAGACATTAATAATGAATGAATGTCTCATCTATCTATTTTTTGCATGCTGTAAAGCTGATCATGGCTGTCTTTCTATTAGTTATAATGACATCTCAAGAACCCATGTTTCGCAGAATAAATGAATATTATTATTATTATAAAACATACGGCAAATGTTTTGGCAAGTCAGTGGTTGGTGTTACTGTGTCAACTTATCAAAATAAATTAATAACTCTTTAAACCATGCTGTTATTGTAAATACTGCAAACACTCACATGGTCGCCGGTTGCGGGAGCGAACCTGGTCTCGACTTACAATTAATTTAGGTCAATAGAAGCTTAGCTTAGTAAGAAATCTACCTTTTTGCGAGAACTTTTTAAATCAAATTTTCCCATCCACAAAGCATTTGTGATGAAGATAGCTTGCTATTTCAATCTGGGATTTATGTTTAGTTCTTGGTGGTTTACTTTATATATGCCATAAAATGACACATCACTATAATCCTGTCATACATAATCCTGGCTCCAAACTAGGATGACCCTGTGGCGCAGTGGGCGAAGGTCCGCCTCAAACGCAGAAGGTTGCGGGTTCGATTCCTGTCACGGGACAAATGTTTGTAAGATCTGCATATATTTATCTCGGGTCTGGGTATAATATTTAGTATTTACAAAAAAAAGTATATAAGTAGTATATCAGTCATGTAGTTCCCATAATACAAGCTCTGCTTAGTTTGGAGCTAGATGATGCTGGGTGAAAAATGACCAGATTTATTTATTTATTTATTCCCTGTGTCGTGAGTATCAGAAGCTACAATAGTACCACAACACTCAGAGCCGCCTAACAATAACTGCCATAAAAATATGAAGGAACAATGGACAGTACAAAATTTCAAAGCTTGAGCCAACTGTACTGGGTAAAAAACTATACAAGCAAAGCTATCTTCATCATTGATATTTGCCATTTCAAATACAAGCCACTGCGACTACTTTCTCAAAATTCTCGCAAATCTTAATCCAAGACTGCATTATTATGTGTGTGATATACATTGTCAAAAAATAAGCATTTTAAAAGCTGTTCGAAAACTTACCGAGTTCCCATCACATAGGATACATGTTTGAAAGCTTTTATAGGTAACAAAACCTATTATAAGCGGGGGCTACGTCGTATAACTTTACAGGGAATCCAATATCACCGATATAAAGCACTAACTACAATTTACATTTGTTCTCAAGTTCATAAGAGCTGATGAACAACTCTGGTGTCGTAGGAATTGAGACCAAAAGCTAAAATTAAGTTTGGTTTATCTTCTTTCAAGTCAAAACATATGATGAACTTGTTAGTTCTCATTCTCCTAAAGATAAACTATCACAGTATCAAACACACAAAACACAGTCTTATTAACGATTTCTGGTCACTGGTTCAAATTACATTTAGCACATTTCACATTTAACTTCGAAAAATTTTATAATGTCCTCTAATAACCCAGAGTTACAATTATTTTTCTATAGCAAATGTTATAAAACTCTTTGATAAATTAAAAAAATAAACAAATTATAAGCAACGTTTAAAGTATCGCTATACTCTCTTACCCCTGTATATATATTCAGTTTGCTAATTTCTTTTAAAAATTTACTTCGTCACTACAACCAAAGTTACCAGTGAACAAAAAACGCTGTTAGTAAACGACAAAACATAATAAAGAAAGAAATAGAAAGCATCGTGCTGCGTACCGTAACCACAAACTAAACGGGCGTGGAGGCAGCGGGCGGGGCGAGGCCTCCCCCCCAGTGACCTTGCCCTGACAGGTGAGCTTGACCTTGACCTTGCGGCTGAGGGGTGGGCGTGGCGCGGGAGCGCGCGCGCGTCTCCTGCAGTATGAACGTGTTGATGACGTACGCCTCGCGGCGAATGCGGTCGCGGAGCTCCGCCGACATGTCCGGGATCGCCCAGCGGACTATTATCATCACTAGCGCCACCACGTTCTGGAACAAAACAATTACAAACAATCATCCAACAGTCATACTACTATGTCGAGTTGTTTACGAAGAACCGTGCGCTGAAATCCAAACGATTACAGTTATAGGAAAACTAGCTGCTAACCACGGCTTCGCCCGCGTGGTAGCCCGGTTATGAGTCAATTATCCATCCATCCACTCATCGATCCATCAATCCATCCATACATCTATCGATCCATCCATACATCGTTCTATCGATCCAATCGATCCATCGAGCCATCCATGGATTCATTCATCGATCTATCCATCGATGGATGAATTCGATCTATCCATTATAAATGTGAATCAGAGGACAAAGAAAAAACTTCGTGTTGTCCTCCGATGGGGCCGAAAATCGGGGGACAGCAGGAATAACCCATTCTAGCGCTTGAAGTTTTTTGACTTGAGATATTATTAAGAACACAAGCGAATCCCACATACCTCGAAAACCACGACGAACGCCAGCCTAGCGCCGATGATATGCCAATACCAGTTCGAATGCTCGTAGTTGTCGCCCTCCTTGTAATACCAATATCCCGGGTAGCTGAAACAAACCATCAATCATTAGTTCTTTCTTCGTGTCACCGTTTCTTTATAAATCATCCTGTAGATCAGTGACCAGGTTGAGGTGGTCCTAAAAAGCGTAGTGACCAACCAACAAGAACGGGTCGCAGAGGCTCCTTTCAAACATGCTTTGTCTCTCAACAAACGCAAAGGCGCCTTGTGACTTACCTTTGCCGCCACTTTGCAAGCACCTGCCATACACATGAAGCCGACCGGCTGCTATGTCGGTTAGCAGCCTATTTATTTATTAGGTCTACCATCAGTTCATAGATTTATTCTTAACTAGTTGTTGCCCGCGGCTTCGCCCGCGTGGTATGTTAATAAAAGTAGCACATGACCGTCTCCAGGCTTCAAACTATGTCCACCAACTTTTGAATGAATCGAACCAAGGATTACAATTTATACAAAGTTTAGAACTCAATTGCACATCCCCAAAGGGAAGTTTTGAAAAAATAAAAAATACGTGATTCATTATTTACTTTAAAGTTTATTTGTACAGAGTTTTGAACGAATCAAACAATTATTTTTTTTCATAGAAACTTTACCGCCCTAGTTAACCCCCTTAGGGCTCGATTTTCGAAAATTAGATTAGCCTATGTGTTATTCCAGATCCTTAACTATCTACATTCCAAATTTCATCAAAATCGGTTTAGTAGGTACGGAGATACGTGGTAACAAACATTCACACACACAGACTTTCGCATTTATTATATTAGTAGGATAACAATATTTGGGCTATATGATATGACTAGCTTCTGCGCACGGCTACGCGCGCGTGGTACCCGGATAAAAAGTAGCCTATGTCTTATTCTGATGTAAAAGCTATATTACTGTAAGTTTCATCAACATCCGTTTAGTAGTTTTTGCGTGAAAGAGTAACAAACATCCATCCTCACAAACTTTCGCGTTTATAATAGTAGGATACATGTATGGCGGTCAACCTTTAAGGCACTTAGGCACTATTAATCACTCGAGATTAAATAGAAACTCGCACACTCTGTGGCGCAATGGGCGAAGGTCCGCCTGAGACGCAGAAAGTTGCGGGTTCGATTCCTGTCACGGGACAAATGTTTGTAAGATCTGCAAATATTTGTCTCGGGTCTGGGTGTTTTCCTATGCATGTATGTATTTACGAAAAAAAAGTATATAAGTACCTAGTATATCAGTCTTGTAGTTCCCATAATACAAGCTCTGCTTAGTTTGGGGTTAGATGACGCTGTGTGAAAAATGTCCAGCATTATTATTATTCATATTGCACTACAAACTACGCACGGCGCGACGCGAAAGGAGAAAGTCGCAACCACTCACCCTGATGAAGACTCTCGGAATGAGTCGAAACTTAGTCGGTGCCTTCACCGATAGTGCAGTACGTGAAAATTCCCGTTTTTAATATGGATAGTCAAGTTCACGATAGTTTTTGGAATAAAATTATTATTATTATTATTACCTGCACATAGTCTGATTGTACTTGGATTCGAGCGGCTTGTATCCGTTCAACACCGTTATATTGAAGTCGGCTAGCGTGTGGTCCACGTAGTTGTCGAGGCTGCCTTCGTGCGCGAACTGATAAACCAACCGCGGTATGAACTCTGATGTGAATGCTATTATGAAACCCTGGTAAGAAAACACAATTCTAACATTAATTCCAGGGTAACTGTTTGTTACGGAGATGTATTGTAGTTGTAGATGTTTTCCTTCACCGTTTCGAGCACGTGTCAATGCCCATATCCTTATCAGGTGCTGATGTTAATGTTACTGACGTTAACATCATCATATTTCGGCAACGTATTGTACTCTTCTGTAATTTACTGTGTTTATTTAATAATTATTTTTCTTTCTTTTCATTTGTACTTGTCTGTGCTGTATATTATGTGTTGAATAAAAAACGATCTATCTAACTGTGCCGAAATATCGGGAAACATTCAAACTCAAAAATCATGGTAAATATCCCTCTGTGGCACAGTGGGTGAAGGTCCGCCTAAGACACAGAAGGTTGCGGGTTCGATTCCTGCCGCGGGACTAATGTTTGTATGATCTACAAATATTTGTCTCGGGATGGGTATTCTATGTATAATATGAATGCATTTACAAAAAAAAGTATATAATTAATATATCAGTCATGTAGTTCCCATAACACAAGTTATACTTACTTTGAGATTAGATGATGCTGTGTGAAAAATGTCCAGCATTATTTATTTATTTTATTTATTTATTCATTTATTTATCTAACTGTGCCGAAATATCGGGAAACATTCAAACTCGCAAATCATGGTAAATATCCAGTTTTTTAGTAAAAAAAAAAGTTACGTTAGTAATAATGCTGAGCTTCCCAATGGAGTCCAGTATCCTGTACCAGACGCCGATATCATTGACACGCTGCGGCACCGGCCGCCGGTAGCAGCTGAGGAACTTCTTCGCGTCCAAACGCATCTCCAACACATTGTTGATGAGCGCGAACAATGGCGCGAGGGGGAATGCAGCGACGAATATCGTGACGAAGCCGTACTGCAGAACTGGAAGGATACGTACCTATTATTAATAACTAGCTTCTGCCCACGGCTTCGTTCTCGTACCCGGATAAAATGTAGCCTATGTGTTATTCTGATGTATAAGTTATATTACTGTAAAGTTTCATCAAAATCCGTTCAGTAGTTTTTGCATGAAAGGGTAACAAACATCCATCCTCACAAACTTTCGAGCATAGTAAACTATGCTAGCTAGCTTCTGCCCACGGCTA
Source organism: Perizoma flavofasciatum (assembly GCA_958496245.1). Lineage (NCBI taxonomy): Eukaryota > Metazoa > Arthropoda > Insecta > Lepidoptera > Geometridae > Perizoma > Perizoma flavofasciatum. The sequence goes on from OY292423.1 coordinate 12,393,877, forward strand.
ACAAAACTAGCTTCTGCCCACGGCTTCGCCCGCGTGATACCTGGACAAAAAGTAGCCTATGCATTATTCTGATGTATGAGCTATGTTACTGTAAAGTTTCATCAAAATCCGTTCAGTAGTTTTTGCGTGAAAGAGGAACAAACATCCTCACAAACTTTCACGTTTATAATATTAGTAGTATAGGATGGTAGGATAACTTCGTGTAATTTCCCTTAAGGGTAATTTCACTTTAAAAACCTTATTTTGTACCAACCAACGTTTGCAAAGTTACACAATTTTGTAGAACTGGTGGATAGAAAGTATTTATGTAAATTTTCACTAGCGTAAGGTTTACATTTACATATGTAAGTGAAAATGAGATGATACAACATTAGTACAGAAAATTCGAAACTTACCCATTTCCAAATATTCAGGGAACAATCCCATATTACCGAAGTCGACCAGTTTAAAGTCTTTCACCCACTGCAATGGACTTTTTATCCTGAAAATATAGAATGTTACATGAACACCAAACTCAGAGACATAAAATTCTTGCATTAGTTCTTATTTGTTATTATATTTTATACTAGCTGTTGTCAGCGACTTTGCAAGCGTGGAGAAGTGTTTAAAAAAAACCATACATAGTTTCACCCCTATTTACCCCCCTTTATAATGTAAAAATCCAAAAACCTTGAAACACAATGACGTGTTACTCTAATTAAAGTTATGTAGAATGGACTTTAGAAATTATCAATTATATAGCAATTGAATTGAATTCTCCATATCTTTAAATGAACATTGACCTCGATTCTGTAGTACCTACACTAACTAAACTAAATTTTAACTGTCGCTTTTTTCTACTGATAGTGTACGCAAAAAGAGAGGCAAGAATTTTACTCCTGACAAAAAAGTTTACGTGCCCCTATTTACCCCCCTTTATGATGAAAAATCCAAAAACCCTGAAACACGTCATTACTCTAATTAAAGTTATGTAGATTAGACTTCAGAAGTTATCAATTATATGGCAATTGAATTGAATTTTCCATATCTTTAAAAGAACATTGGCCTCGATTCTGTAGTACACTAACTAAACTAAATTGAAACTGTCGCTCTTTTCTACTTATAGTGTACGCAAGAAAGAGAGGCAAGAATTTTACTCCTGACAAAAAAGCTTACGTGCCCCTATTTACCCCCCTTTATGATGAAAAATCCAAAAACCCTGAAGCACGTCATTACTCTTATTAAAGTTATGTAGATTAGACTTCAGAAGTTATCAATTATATGGCAATTGAATTGAATTTTCCATATCTTTAAAAGAACATTGGCCTCGATTCTGTAGTACACTAACTAAACTAAATTGAAACTGTCGCTCTTTTCTACTGATAGTGTACGCAAGAAAGAGAGGCAAGAATTTTACTCCTGACAAAAAAGCTTACGTGCCCCTATTTACCCCCCTTTATGATGAAAAATCCAAAAACCCTGAAGCACGTCATTACTCTTATTAAAGTTATGTAGATTAGACTTCAGAAGTTATCAATTATATGGCAATTGAATTGAATTTTCCATATCTTTAAAAGAACATTGGCCTCGATTCTGTAGTACACTAACTAAACTAAATTGAAACTGTCGCTCTTTTCTACTGATAGTGTACGGAAGAAAGAGAGGCAAGAATTTTATTCCTGACAAAACAGTTTACGTGCCGCTTTTATTCATGTTTATAGTCAGCATGTTTTGATATTACGACTGAATTTGTATGGAAAAATTAAATCTGACTAATTTGACACCACTAAAATTGTAGCTCTCTCTCTCTTTCTTGCTTGCACTATCAGTAAAAGAGAGCGACAGTTTGAATTTAGTTTAGTTAGTGTACTACAGAATCGAGGCCATTGTTAGCCTTTGCGGTTCATAAGTCGTATAATACTATTAATGAACACTGGTCTGATCGATATATTTATAATTATATGGCATTAATATGAATGTAGAGGATTTAATACAATATAATTTTTTGCCGAAGAAATTATTTTTCGTTATTTTCATAAATACAATACAGTAAAGTAATTTTATTTATTTACTATTCTCTACTCACGGCTTCGCTCGCGTGGTACCCGGATAAAAAGTAGCCTATGTGTTATTCTGATGTATAAGCTATATTAATGGAAAGTTTCATAGAAATCCGTTCAGTAGTTTTTGCGTGAAAGAGTTACAAACATCCATCCTCACAAACTTTCGCGTTTATAATACTTGTAGGATAGGATTTAAATCACTATAAAGTCTGTTAGAATAATATGCGTGCACTCACTGTTTCTTCCTTCCGATAGATCTCATAACGTTCCACCATTTGAGCAGATACGGCATCAGCATCTCCACTATCGTGTTTATGAACTGCTTGCCAACCATTATGATGGCGAGCTGGATGGAAAGCTCCAGCAAGCAACCGCCGGGCGCGCACTGAAATCATAATGCTGGACATATTCACACAGCATCATCTAGTCCCAAATTAAGCGGAGCTTGTATTATGGTAACTACATGACTGATATACTCACTTATATGTATTTATATACTAGCTTCTGATCAATAAATAATGCTGGACATTTTCCACACAGCATCATCTAGCCCCAAACTAAGCAGAGCTTGTGTTATAGTAACTACATGACTGATATACTACTTATATACATAAAAAACCCAAACCCTAGACGAATATTTGCAGATGTTAAAAACATTTGTCTCGCGGCGGAAATCGAACCCGCAACCTTCTGTGTCTCAGGCGGGCCTTTGCCAACTGCGCCACAGAGGTCGTCCAATTGCGCCACAGAGGTTAATTGAATGAGTTTTGATTCAATTTACACAACCATATAATTTTGTTGCATGGCAAGTTATGAAGCCATTTGTGCATGAAATTCTTGCAAATTCCACTAAAATTCGCACAGTCCATTTGATGGGAGCCTTTGGTCGTCTGCCTCGTTCAATTTTTAAAGCGTGAGCTCTAAATACTAGCTTCTGCCCACGGCTTAGCCCACGTGGTACCCGGATAAAAAGTAACCTATGTGTTATTCTGATGTATAAGCTACATTACTGTAAAGTTTCATCACAATCGGTTCAGTAGTTTTTGCGTGAAAGAGTAACAAACATCCATCCTCACAAACTTTCGCGTTTATAATATTAGTAGGATCTATATGTTTATCTAAGGTCATACCTCTTCCTGCCTATGGCCAAAGAGCCTCACAAAGTCTCCTGGACGTCCCACGAATTTCCCCTTGAAGAAGGCGATGTAGAATATCGATGCGTAATAGTTCACAAATTGTAAGAGGTAGATTTTGAGCGTGAGCGAATCGTCAAACTCAGTCTGTGTGCGCAGGAGTTCCTTCTCTGTCAGCCATTCCGCCAGGAATTGGTAAATCTGCAAAACTCACAGTCATAAGGTTCTGAAGTCCAAGGATCACTTGAAAGTACCAGGTAATTAAAAAAAACCATTCCACAATAGAATACGTATCGAATTTTTAGGGCTTTCAAGTGTATTAAGAAGCATTGATAGGAACAAGTCTTTACCTAAATAAGATTTTACACACACCTATTTAACATTTTTTTTTTGTCTGTATATTAGACGATATCTTCTAAAGTCAAAATTCATTTATTTAATAAAATCACAAGGACCACTTTGAAACGTCGGTTTTAATCTAGGTGCCTGTTCCTCCGCGACCAAGCCAGGAAAGAAAGGCAAGAAAACAAGGCTGGTTATTCTTTTTAATGATCCTTTTACAAAACAATTCGAGGTTCCTTTTACAAAAAAGGTTCGAGTTGGAGCATTTTCAATCCCAAGAGTTTTTGTCATCTAAATAATCAGATATTTTATTTGTCTCCAATTGTGAACCGATTTCAATGATTCTGTTTTTTTAATTGGAAGAGTATACTTCAAGGATGGTCACTTTTAAATAAAAAAAACAAACCCTAAGGGTGGAAAAATGGAGGATGTAATTTCAAATTGGACGTTTTATCAACTTCCCGGTATAGTAATAGTATTTAAAACTTACATAGTTGAATATGCATATGAAGACGAGGTTGATGCAGGCGGCGGTGGCCGTCGTGAACATGATCGGGCTGTAGGTGATGAGCTTGTTGTCCTTCTGTCGCAGGATGCTGGCGCCCAGCAGCGACATGCGGTACAGCACCACGCCGAGCACCGTGGCCAGCGCCAGCAGCACCAGCAGAGCGACCACGCTGAACGACATCAGCGTCGCGGGGAGCCGCATGCGCCAGAACGGTACCATGGGCTCGCGCTCGCCCGTTACCACGTTCAACTTTCATTCATTCATTAATCAATCTATTCATCTATATCTACAGGGTGTTCGGTGGAACTATGTAGGGATTGAAGGAGCCGATCAAGGGTACCCATGTGGTCATTTTAAACAACATAATAATAATTATGAAATATGAAATAAATAATGCTGGACATTTTCAGACAGCATCATCTTAGCCCCAAAGTAAGCAGAGCTTGTGTTATGGGAACTACATGACTGATATACTACTTATATATATATTTTTTTGTAAATACATACATATTATTCATAGAAAACATCCAGATCCGAGACAAATATTTGCAGATAATACAAACATTTCTCCTGTGGCGGGAATTGAACTCGCAACCTTCTGCGTCTCAGGCGAACCTTCGCCCACTGCGCCACAGATGTCGTCAGATATGCTATGCTAATAATAATATGCTATTATGATAAGTGAAATGCAACAAAAAACTTTTTAAATGAAACGCCATAAACCAATGTAGTTTTTAAAGTGATCTGAGCAGCATTAGCACCTCTACTTTTTTTTTTAATGATAGGTAGTTTTCACAATTTTTTATGAAAAAATATCGTTTGACTTTTTATTTCCAGTTTTGTTTATGATTTCCTGCTCAATGATTGGTATAGCTTATTGTGATGAAAGACTATTGTTGTGTCTTATTAGAAGCCATAAGTGAATTTTCCACTATCTGGTATTTTATTACCCTCTAAATGAAAAAAAACCCGTACTAACAGAAAAAAACTATTTTTGATAATAACTTAAAAACCATGTCACTTTTCATAATATACATAATTGTGGTTTAAAATGATCACATGGGTACCCTTGATCAGCTCCTTTAATCTCAACATCGTTCCACCAAACGCCCTGGGGGATACCACTTTCCAAATAAAATTGAATGGTAATGTCACGTGACATTTCCGCAGCAAATGTCATTTCCATACAATTTTATCTTTCCGCAGACGTTAATGTCAATAGAAAGTGGTATTTGTCTAGCCCCTCTGTATACTAATAATATTAAGCTAAAGAGTTAGTGTTTTCTCCGAATTTAAACCCGACAGGTAGTTCCAGAGAACTGTCGTATTTAAAAATATTTTTACATTTAATAGTCCAATCCACGAAGAAGGTTATAGGATATTTAACATCACGTCACGACCCTAAGGAGCCGAGCAAAAGAAGTAATAGCGCGGTCGGGCGATGCGACCTGGTGGGTCGGCGCCGAGGGCGGCCGTGTCACAACTAGTGATAAATAATGATGGTAATTTTTCCTGTGTTACCATTTTTCTTCGGAAATACTATACCTATTGTAAAGCGACTGAAATAGTGTTAAGCTGCATTTAAAACTGCATTAAATGAGGTTCACGCACGGCTTCGCTTACCTGCAATGTGGTAAGCGAAGAGAGCCGCTTTCGCAGTGAGAGAAAATAGCGAAGGCCAGCGGCCGTGGAAGTAGAGGACAGGGGGGACCAAATGCCCCCCCTAAAATCACATAGGTACCCGCCTACCAAGCCAGGGCTGGAGATTGAAGGGGTAACCAAAGAATTTGCCCGCCCCCGTCTGGCGAAGGCAAGGTTTTTACCTTTGTCCGTTTGACATGCGCCAAGCGAGCCAGATACTGCGGCCGCGGATGCTCCTCGTACACGTCGAACCCGGTGAGGTCCCAGCGATGCGTCATTTCAGAGGAGTAGCGCTTCCAGAGCTCCAGGAAACATGCACCTGGAATAAACAATAAACACTGTGTAGGCACTCAACAATCACAAACGCAGTCTAGCCCAGTATATTACCTAAAAAGGACACCAACGTGCGTTTCGTTTTTGTAAAATTATTTACACAAATGTAATTTCCTCATCGCTCAGGACCCCAGGGTAGAGTTTAAGGGTTATATTAATGCCCTTTGATTTTTATCAAACGAATTGAGTATGAATTTGAGGATGTCCATCATGGAGAAAACAGACGTGTATTTTTTTTTAATAGTTTTAGAGCAGTAGTTTTTCAACTAGCGTCAATAATATGCATTATGTTCTTCAGGGATCTTCGTGGCATAATGAATGCCCCGTCTGAAAACCAGCGCTGCACCTGACCCCTAGGTTCTGGCGCAGCATAATGCTGAGACGGGGACCTATTTGACCCCACGCAACACAAAATGACGTACCTACTTAGTTTGTCTGTTTTTCGTTTCGCTGTGTTATTATATGTTAAGTATCTGTTTTGTGTTTATTACTATTTTTGTTTAACTTTTGTGTTGTTTGGGGGATAATAAATACACTTTCTTTCTTCTTTCTTCTTTAATTCTTCTTTCTTTCTTCTTTCTTTCTTCTTTCTTTCTTCTTTCTTTCTTCTTTCTTTCTTCTTTCTTTCTTCTTTCTTTCTTCTTTCTTTCTTCTTTCTTTCTTCTTTCTTTCTTCTTTCTTTCTTCTTTCTTTCTTTCTTCTTTCTTCTTTGTTTCTTCTTTCTAACTGTATAAATAGAACTTCTTACCCCAAAAACTCATGAAAACTGCAAAGAACACCGTCGTGGAGTTGTCGAACAGATAAGTGATCCGTGACTGCAGACAAGTCGCCCTCAGGTCCCAGTAGTCACAGTGATAGTCGCAGAGGGGACACATCATTATTGAAGAATTGTAGTTGCACACTTCTTCACTGAAAACAAATTAGATAAATAAACACCCAACATCCAACATACATTATATATTTTTTTTGGGGGTGAAAATGCCCAACGCATTTCCTTTCCGCCACAGGGGTGACGTAAGGGGGTATGTGGGGCTCGAACCCACTAAAAACCCCTCCGGTGAGCAGTCCTCCGCCTTGGTGGGACGAGATGGGGTCGCTTTCACATTCACCATCTCGTCCCGGCGGGCGGCCCGGGAACCGGTCCGGGCCTCGGCCTCAAGGAGGGGTAACCTTCTCAACATACATTATCCTGCCCTGACCCGACACTAGGATACCCTGTGTCGCGGGTATCAGGAACTACGAGTACCGTGGTACCACAACACCTAGATCCAGAATGAATATCTGCAGACAATGCAAACATTTGTCCCGCAGGTGGAATCGAACCCGCACCTCTTGCATCGCAGCAGGCCCGCCCGCCACGAGTTAAGGATGCATATGACTTAATAATAATAAACTAAGCAGAGCTTGTGTTATGGGAAAAAACTACTGAAGGGATTTTGATGAAATTTTACAGTAATATAAGCTTATACATTAGAATAACACATAGGCTACTTTTTGACCGGTACAACGCGGGCGAAGCCGTGGGCAGAAGCTAGTGGAAACTACACGAGACTAGATGACTGATATACTACTTTTATATTTTTTTTGTAAATACATACATATTATACATAGAAAGTAGCCAGAGACCTGAGACAAATATTTGCAGATCATACAACATTTGTATCGCGGCGGGAATCGCACCCGCAACCTTCTGCGTCTCAGGCGGGCCTTCGCCCACTGCGCCACAGAGGTCGACTCACGGAGGCTTATGACATAGTTAAAATTCTTACCTGGGTTTGTTCTGGTATATTGTGGCGGCTGAGTAGATAAAGCATATCAGTCCAACTATTGACGCCGGTATCAACATATGCGTGTAGAAACCTAACCACGCGAAATATAAACCTGAAAATAATAATAAAATATAATATATAAACACGTCTTATCCTATCCTATCCTACTAGCATTAAAATGCAAAAGTTTGTGAGGATGAATGGTGTTTGTTACTCCTTCACGCAAAAACTACTGAACGGATTTTGATGAAACTTTACAGTAACATTGCTTACACATCAGAATAACACATTGGCTTTTCATCCAGGTACCACACGGGCGAAGCCGTGGGCAGAGGCTAGTATTACATATCACCTATTATTGTAACTGGTTTCAATTAAAGTATACAAAAATAAATAAACATGGATAATATAAGAACTAATCTCACACACGACTCCATGATGGAAAACTTCTAATCAGAATACAGAGTGCATGGATCCGTGAGGATACCAAATGGTGTAGTCAGTGGCAAGTTAACATTATGTTTGGCAAATGCAATGTGAATGCACAGGTCTTATTCAAAACCGGTTTGCATAGTAGCGAAAATAAAGCAATATTCTAATCTAAACCAATTGGCATTCAAACTCCGCTTTATTGGAACGCTAACCGATGGCGCATGCCTTCGATTAAATTTCTAGGTCATGAATAAATTTTTTGTATAATGACTTGGAACCTGTCACGTGGAATGCAATTACTTGCAGAAACGCGGGAATGTACCAAATGCAATGTGCGGACGTGCCTATGACTACCTTCTACTTCGTACCCTCAAAGATACACCGAGACTATCTGAGGATGTACAGCATGTGGAATACAGTTGTCAGCGTGTTTGTTTTTTACTAAACAGGTACATGGACTTGTTTTTTTTTTCACTTACTTACCTCAATATTTATTTATTTATATTCGTAAAACCAACAGCTATAACACAACGTCCTTAACAATACTTAAATAAATACAGGTAGCCAATTATAGGTCTTCAATAGTTCGCTTCTTTCATGGCTTACTATGAGCACCAAGACATCCGTTTTGTCTTCAACCAAATCAAAAGCTATTGTACTCTCTTACCTATTTTAACACCGAAATAGTCCTTAACATAGTCCAAAGGTTGGTACTTCAAGCATTTAGACACAGCCGCCCATTCCGTGTATAATAAATGCCTCATTGAGCCTGGCGTTTTGAGATCACCCTGTAACAAAAATACAGTAAATAGTACTTTTAAAACACAGTAGACAGTACTTTTAAAACATAGTAGACAGTATTTTTAAAGCACAGTAGACCGTACTTTTTAAACACAGTAGACAATACTTTTAAAACCCAGTAGACTACTTTTAAAAAACACAGTAGACAGTACTTTTAAAACACAATAGACAGTATTGTTAGTGGACCATCTGTCTTATTTCTTTGGGCACATGGTAAGACGCAATGCTGACGATCTCGAAAAACTCACAAATACGAGTAAAATTGAAGAGCGCTGACCGAAATAACACAGCCCTATACACTGGACTGACTAAATCCGCACCAACCTTGTTACCCAACTACAACATGCCATTCGTATCATACCAACATTCGTATCAACACCAGAGAAAAGATCATGCAAACAACCCTCTGCCCTGAGGAAACGATGCACAGAGAGATACTTTATACAAGAAAAATATAAAAGTATGGAATGAGAAGCTTTCTGATTCCTCTCAGGCAACTCTTTCGATATATGCCAGCAGTCACAAGTATGCAGTCACTTGTTGGCGGACGTTTGACAATTCAAATGATCATCACAAGCCCGTATTCTGAAAATCAAATCTCAGATCTGTTTTAAGCGATATCACCGCTCATCGTAATTCAATAATAATAATAAGTTTTTTTCATATATTTTATACCACGAAAGTGGCAAACAAGCAAACGGCCAACCTGTTGGTAAGCGGTTACCGTAACCTATGGACGTCCAACATTAGAGGTATCACGGATAACTCGCGCGTTGCCGACCCTAAGACATAATTGTAATAATTATCGTGTGCCGTTATGTTTTAATTATCTATTTGTTTATGGTGCACAATAAAAAAAATGCTGGATATTTTCACACAGCATCATCTAGCCCCAAAGTAAGCAGAACTTGTGTTATGAGAACTACATAACTGATATACAACTTATATTTTTTTATTGTAAATACATAAATATTATTCATAGAAAACACCCAGGTCCAGAGATAAATATTTGCAGATACAAACATTTGTCCCGCGGGAATCGATCCCGCAACCTTCTACAGCTTAATCTTCGCCCACTGCGTCACAGAGGTCGTCATGACCTCATATTCATACTCATATTTATTGCTGTCATGTACACAGCTTAGTATAGGTGTTAAAACAATACATAAGAAAGTTAATTGGTACATGAACCCCGTTAGGGCGCTGCAACTTTGAATTCGATTGTGTATTTTGATAAGTAACTGTTTTTTTATCTGTTATTAAGAATTAAATGTAATTTAATTAAAATAATAATTTGTCGTAATGTATAAAATAATCATAAAAGTCACTTATAAAACATAGGTAATCGAATTCAATCACAATCTAGTCAACAATGAAATAATTTATTAGCAAATAATATTTCAAATAATCTATACTGATTTGGTATTATAAATTAAATTAAATATAAATGTCAAATCAATCAAAACTAGTTAGGTTGGGAGGCCAAGTCAAATATACTAAGGTAGATGCATAGGAAGGTCAGTCACATGAAACATTGGAAGGAGAAAATGTTAAAGTTAGTCTACAATAAACTCTTCAACGGAGTAATAGCATTTTTTATCAACATATTTTTAAGTTTAACAATGAAAAGTTTATCTTTTTATACTTCTTTTTTAGACCTGAATGAATGAATGAATAAAGTATATACATTCTAGTGTAGTGTGTGTGTACTCACATCGTGAAGAGGATAGGCCGCACTATAAATGCCGTTAGAGATCTGCCGCGTGATTCCGAATGCGAAGTCGTCGTGCGCCTCCTCAGAGAACTTCTTCCGGTCCAATATGAACTGAACTATCCGAGAGCGAATGGACGGCGTCCAGAAACATTCCGCGTTTGTATCGAATCTAGAAACATATCAAATCATTTGTTGCGAGCATGGCCACTAAGATGTTAAATTCATAATACACTATCACCATAAACTGCTTTAAGACATGCAAATATTGTATTCGAATACAGCGACATTAGGATTCATACATTTTGCTTTAGTTAGCATCTCAAGCCCTGTCCCATTCTGTACCTGAAACTGTCAACGGTACGGGCTTGTGATTATCATTTTGACAAGTCAAAATATTCTGTGGCCATATTGATAGTAACTAAATAAATAAATGATGCTGGACAATTTTTCACACCGCATCATCTAGCTTCAAAGTAAGCAGAGCTTGTATTATGATAACTGATTTACTAGGTACTTATATACTTTTGTAACATAACACCACACCTGGTGAAAACACCTGGACCAGAGACAAATATTTGCAGATCATACAAACATTTGTCCCGCAGCGAGAAACGAACCCGCTACCTTCTTCGTATCAGGGGGGCCTTCGCCCACAGAGGTTGTCAACCTCTATGCCCAAGTGCGAAACATGTAACTTGTCAAAAGTTCGGCACCGAGTGCCTTTCAGATACAGAATAGGGAGGCTGCTAGTCAATTGATAGATAATGTATGAAAAAAAATGCTTCAAAGTCTCGCCCGCCTTGCCGGATCTCTAAAACAAAGGCCTTGTTTTTCGCAAGACGCCTAGAGAAATGAATATGTTATATTAAAACACACTCCCACAAAGTTGGATGTTTACCGTAGTCGTTCAATTATTTCATGTAAACTCATCAACTCAGTTTGACGCGCTTTCTTCGTTTAATAAGTTTGAGAGAGTTAGATTTTTTTTGTGTAAATCCCGTGTGTGTTTTGCCTGTCTGTTTTATATTGTGCAACGTTAGCAAATAAATGTATTTTCTCTAAAAACTCTTGTTAGGGTTAAGCTCGCCTTTGTACATGTCCTATATGTAAGTCTTTTGTCTGTATTATCTGTGTGTACAATAATGAATAAGAATAAGAATAAAAACCGTGTTTAAATATCTATAGACGCCTGTCATGAAACTAAAGCAATTGCAGCTAATATGAAGCCAATTATTTATTTCCAAAGACATTTACGCTTTTCAATCGCGAGTTCAATTACATTATACTTAAAACAAGATACTTACAAATACTCCTTATCCTTAGAATAAATAGCAGTCAGTCGGTGATTCCTCTCGGGGAACTGAGCGGGATCGACCTTTATTTTGGCCATAATGCGGTCCCAGCACGCGTCCACTTTATCAAACATACTGTTTGTTTTCTCACCCACATCCTTTAACGCTGAAAACTGGTCACAGAACCAACAGTTAACAATAGTCTGAATGCGACCATGGAGCCATCACCGAGAAGAGATCTTTATAAGATAAGTCACAATAGTCACCGATCATAACTGCGCAAATCCAGCCCAAGGTGTAGTAAAAAAGTACATACTAAACTGCTATTAAACAGTACTCAGGTCGCGTACTGCGAGCTTCATTACGAGCTAGGTAAAGTTTATAAAGTCTACTAGCTTCTGCCCACGGCTTCGCCCGCGTGGTACCCGGATAAAAGTAGCCTATGTGTTGTTCTGATGTATAAGCTATATTCCTTTAAAGTTTCATCAAAATCCGTTCAGTAGTTTTTTGTGTGAAAGAGTAAGAAACATCCATCCTCACAAACTTTCGCGTTTATAATATTGTAGGATCATCTCCCCTCAATTCTAGCTCCATGGATAAGTAATTGGAATAGTATGGGTACGCTTAAGCGCTCTGGTTTTTACATATTATGTTTTATGGATGATTCTGGCTGAAACAAAGCTTTGCGATATCACCGGTCTTGGATATATGACGATTCGGATTGTGTTGTTTTTATTTTGCCAACAAAGCTCCCAGACAATCAGTAAATACATTAAAAAAACAAAAAATACTGGACATTTTTCACACAGCATCATCAACCCCCAAACTAAGTAGAGCTTGTATTATGGGAACTACATGACTGATATACTATTTACTTTTACGACAACTTTTTTGTAAATACATACATATTATACATAGAAAACACCCAGACCGGAGACAAATATTTGCAGATAATACAAATATATGTCCCGGCTGCAATCGAACCCGCAACCTTTCTGCATTTTAGGCAGACACTATTGAACATATTGGGTGTTAACATATTAAAGGATTGGTATCGGACAATATTATTGTTTGTTTAGTCTTTTTCACATATGTTTAGTAATATCTGTCCACATTGATTATTCAATGTATATTCAAACGAAGTCTAACTAACTAGTCATGTATTCCATACATACAATTACATATATTGCAGCGCTTCCTAATTAAGTGTGGCAGTAAACCTTGAAGTCATACAACGATTCAAAAAAACTTCAATTTACTTAATTGTTTACGCCATTTTATATTCCAACATCTATTGCACAGCCCTAAGTGACATGTGGCGATAGGACCTATCCATACTTATTAAGCCTTCCAATTAAGAAACCGATTTAAATTGGCCCATTCGTTTGAGAGGACTATGCCACAAACACTCCTACATACTCCTTTTGTGTCGAATAAAAGCCAAAGTTAGCAATTTATGTTAATAAATTAAATCATGTAATTATTAGTATGTGATGCGAAGCCCAAACACCAGTTAGTAAAACGTTTAATTGATTAGTAGACAATTCGTTTTAATCCAGCAATTTTTTGGAACAGTTTCAACGGGCTGTTATCTACTGTTATGCAAGATCGATTACAACAAAACAACATCGATTACAATACAACAAGATTAATGAAAAATAGCACAACAAATTGGACCAAATTCTAGCGCAATCTAGCTATAAGGCTTGATACACATCCTACCAAATGGCATACCAGATAATGGCAAACTGGCATGACAGGAACTGGTAATCTGTGTCAGAATTATACACGATGTCGGTAGATGGCATGCCAGTTTCTATAAAATCGCATCTATCGTGTGATCTTCAAATATAATTCCCCATTTGAAGACCACGAGATGTATGTTTCGACATCTCTGCGTTTCTCCCGCGGGGTTAAAATTCTAGCGTGTTAAGTACTAGCCTTAGAGTAGACAGCCTTAAGAGACGCAATGTTTGATAATTTTCTAGAAAACAATTCTGTCAACCGTCGTGCGAGTCCCGCCACGCCTGCTTAGCTCTGATTGGTCGAAACTGTAGTTTAACCAATCAGAGCACAGCAGGCAACATGACGCAATGACAATGTGATTTGTTGACAGAACAGTGTGGTTCAATATGACGCCTCTCGGGGTTAACTGCTCGATGGTATGTACTAGCATACGAGGTTACAGGACCTCGTTACGCGTGTTAGTAGCTCGGAATTTCCAGTATCTGGCATGCTTTTATACTAGTTACATGCATGTGTATCACGGCCTTTAACTACATAAAAAATCACTTGGCATACGAATATGTTAGAAAAGCGAGCCATGCAGGACCATAGCTTCGCATACCTTAGACATATACATTGCGGCATTCAGTATGGCATTGGCCCGACCAGTTTTTCGTATCTTACTGCAATCCTACAACGACATACAACGTTACAGTGCTTCGATACATGGTACGCGTGCTTTAAAACGATTCACACGACCGGCAGCCATAATGCCCGTCTACTTAGACTTTGTTCAAGGAGAAAAACTAAACGTTTGGCAAATTTGTTGCAAAATTTTACTTTATTGTACACAAATAAGTAGGTTAAAAAATATTATGACAAATACCAAGGCGAATTTAACCCTAAAAAAGAGTTATCTTTTGCTCAGTCTTTCCCTATGACCAAAGTAAATTGCTTCGATTAAGTAATGTCAAAGAAAGTAAATAACAAAATGTATGGATTTCGAACCTAATGTAAGTACCTAAAATGTAGTTACCTAAAATGTCGTAACGGTTTCTAACTCGTATTTATACAGAGGGTTGTCAGACGAAGACAACATGCTAACCAGAAACAAATTAAAATGTAGAAAATAGTTTACTCGACGCAGTCTTTTAGAAACCAGGATAATAATGGTAAATATAAAATATGTGCAGTTGTCTGTTGCAATATAAAAACACAGCTAAATATGCACAAACTAAAAACCATTTTGATTTTAAGTCCAATGATAACATCTTTAGAGGTAAATGAGCACCAACTTTATTGTTTCTCCTTATAATAATTATAAGGTAATCTAGTATGTTGTGCACGTGTTGGTTCATTTTACTTAAAAAGACAAAGCCCCCGAGGAAAAAAAAAAGACCGACATAAAAATATTGAACTATTTCAACGAACTCTCTTCGCAGAGGGCTGAAACGTTTAATAATTTCTACTTAATAAGCTCAAAGCCCTTGGAACTAATAACCATTATATTTAAGCCATCCAACTATGTGACGGGGTTCCTATTAGCAACGATAGTATATATATATCGGCCTACCTTCATAGGCATCCTTAGTTTCAGTATCTCGCTGTAATCTTTCAGCACTACGTAGGGCGCGTGTATCTGAAACATATAAAGTGTAACTTCAAGTATTCGTAAGAAAATGCATATACGTTTTGGAAGATATGGGCAGAGCGAGGAGCTTTGAACACCTTTGGGGATTGTTCACAATAAATTTACGAGGTTGTCTTCGCTCGCCTATAAAAGTTAGGCTTCGCTGCTCTTATTAAGAGTATTAGCACGACTCGCTTCGCTCGCCTATAAAAGTTTAGTTTTGGTAGTGTCGCTGCGATCTACAGTTATCTATGTTGCTAGAAGTATGTCTTAATTAGTTCGCTATTTTTTTTTAATTCTGAATGCATAATCAGTATAAGAATTATTATTTTTTCCTCTTTTCAGAGATAGAATTTACACCATAGTCTCACCTTAACAAAATGCAGGCCATACATATTTTCAGGCGCCTCTCGCTCTAACTGCAAGCCCTCCGCCTCTAGATTCTGCTCGAATATCTTTCGGTGCTTATGAGCTTCTGGCCTATTCTGGTCTTCGTTCAAACTTTCCCAAACTAACACGTAGTCTATAGATCGGACACCGTCATTGAAAAGAAGTGAGGGATTGTTCATGACCCCGCCCATTATTATGCTGAAAAGTTGTAAGTACCGACTATGTAAGGAAAGTTATAAAGTAGCCTTGAAATAAGGTTTTGATGAATTTCTATGAATTTTAATAATAATAAAATAATAATTCTGGACATTTTCACACAGCATCATCTAGCCCCAAACTAAGCGGAGCTTGTATTCTGGGAACTACATGACTGATATACTACTTATATAATCATAGTTTTTTTTGTAAATACATACATATTATACATAGAAAACACCCAGACCCGTGACAAATATTTGCAGATCATACAAACATCTGCCCCGCGGCGGGAATCGAACCCGCAACCTTTTGCGTCTCAGGCGGGCCTTCGCCCACTGCGCCACAGAGGTCGTCAGATTAATGTGAGTGAGCTTTATTTTTCTTACAATAACTGATTTTATCCACCTAGGTATATATATTTCTATCTGTGTATAGTATATGTATATATTCTTCTATAAATAGAAGCGATAATAGAAGGCCAAAGTATGAAGGTAATAGATAGATACATTATGCTTTATTGCACAAGATAAAACAAGTACATAGGCGATCTTAATGATAATTAGCATTTTCTACCGCATTTTTCTACTCGGCGACTTAAGAAACCAACTAAACATACGAAAGTTTTAAATTTATAGCGAAAATTAATGAGGGCAAACACTTGTATAACGTAGATATTATTTTTTTCCTCACTCGATGGAAAGAACAGTGTTACTTTTGCAGGAAATGGTACCTATTTGAAGTGTCAAGACAGTGCAGCGGCATTTCTATGAAGGTGTATACCGCCCATAGAAATGCTACTACGCTAACGGGACGTTTATCAGCTGATAGTGATGATGACTGATTCGTAGCTAAAACTACATAATTATGTGCGAAGGAACCCAATTCTACATGAGTCATATAAAACTGTAACCAATGATTTTTTTATAAAGACCTGATTTTAATAACCGGACGTAAAAGAATTCCTTCATTACACTCGACTTCACTACTTGAAACCATTAATTTGCAGAAGCCATAAAGATAAACCCAGTTAAGTAGTTTGTTACTAACTACTTGTACCCAGTAGGTACCTACGTATTGAGTCGATGTGCTTGACCGATAGAGGGTTCAAGTTAGATGATAAATAATTATTAGCGATGTTAATTGTTAATGCATGCCATGCCTGTTTACGAACAAGGTAAGTATTTCGGAAGACTTGCTAAGCATTATCACATTATCATTATAACACTTAAGATTTATAAATCTAAGGCCCGAATTCATAGTCAAATAGGGGCTCCACTAGGGGACTGTTCAGGCGCTAAGTAAAACTTCAAGTGCAAATTTAACCTTTATGCACCCAGCCATAAGGCATGCTAAATGATGGATTTTGGGGGACTGTTCAACCCCCGACTATGAATTCAGGGTTAAGTGTTTTGAGAGACATCAGATGCCATGCAAACGCCTGCTGTGTGCTGTGTCAACACCACTAAATGTTTCTAAACACAACGTGATTCGACCTTGGTCGATATAACGAACGAAAGAAATGCGAATCAATTTCACTATACCAGAATCTATAAGTTTTTTGTTGCAAATAAATGATTTAATTTATGAATTTATAAGTATAGTTTCGTTCGTTGTGGGCTCGGCTCTTTTGGGATGGGCATGGCTTAGGTAGAGCATTTAGTTTCTTGGACATCTTGCTTTATGACCATAGCCAAAGGTGCGTTAGGCCTGAAAATGGCCTTTTGGCATTGAGATAAGTGGTGATTATAATCGTGATGTGATAGGATGATTCGGTCACTGATTTTGTCTATTACTCACGAGCAATGGTTGGCTGTGGGTTTGCCATTGCCCTTCGGGAGGTCAGCCCCGTCTGGTATTCCACAGCCACATTCCTCCGCGGCTCGAGTCGACGCCTCGCTACCGTTGTCGCTGAAATATTGTTTGGGATAAACAACAACTAATTACACTGAAATGTTTAATGTTCCTAGTTTTTTTTTTTTGGTGTATTTTTTCAACAGACATTTTCAAAAGTCAATCCTAGCAATGATAGGTAATCAATATGGTTATTGGACAACAATCAACTACTCGTACGAGTAAAATTAGCCACTTTAATCGTCACTATAACACGCTTACCTACCATTTTCTCAGAGTACATTATCTTTTTGAATCAATACACGCATGCAAAACAACAATCACACAGTCAGACGTCACAGACATGAAAATAACTATAAAATTAACAATTTCCTCGAAGCACATTGATCACTCCGTCACACGAAACAATTTAACTTCAGCGTGTAACTCACATCATTTTGCCAAATAAACTAACTCCATCAGAAAAATCCAGAGGATGTTGCTGGATGAATTCAGGAAGTATCTCATTGCCGAGGTACTGATGTAACCCCTCGGGGTAAGAACTACCTGCAAAATGTCACTTGCCTAGCCTTCATAAGCCAACCGGCAACCATTCTCGATTGTTATGAAGAAACTCATAATTCTATCAATATTGAGTAAATTACAACAACACACTTTTAAAAATTTCAGTACCCAATAAATTAGCACATTAGCGACAATGCCCGACACTTAAAGCATTTGATTCGTCCGCAGTTTGTTGTGTTGCATGCATGTGAACGTAGCCTTAAATTAATTTATTGACCAAATTCCAAATCAATTGGTTAATTACGAATCGGGTAACAAAGTGAGAACGTGGACTACTGATGTCATTTTTGAGGCCCATATTTCCCACATGTGGAAATCGAATTGACAGTGATTTAAATGTCGCTGTTTAACTACAAATAAATAAATTTAACAACTTTTTAAACAAACTGTTGGGAATAGCAAAGAAAACGCATGATTTACGAAAACACATTTTAATAAAGTCTTACAACGTGCGCCTTTAGAGATAAAGAGAGAAAATCGTGAAATCATGATTTCTTAAGACCATATGAATCACTATAAATCGGTGCTAAAATCAAAGTTCAATGACAGAAGCCGGCGATGAGCTAACAACACAAATATAACAGCTAAAGTACAATGTTTGTTATTGTATAGCAGTGACAAATCCAAATAAAGATTATTGATAAAACCATCACCAAAGTTATTTTAGTTTCAAGTTGTAAGTACATCAAATATTGTTAGTTAATTATAGACCAACAATTAAATAAGTAAATACAG
Organism: Perizoma flavofasciatum; assembly: GCA_958496245.1. NCBI lineage: Eukaryota > Metazoa > Arthropoda > Insecta > Lepidoptera > Geometridae > Perizoma > Perizoma flavofasciatum. The sequence goes on from OY292423.1 coordinate 12,412,977, forward strand.
CTAATGGATTAGGCCAAATAAACACAGGGCACGCCTAGAGTCAGATGTCCCAAGAGAATCACCAAATGGTTGACAATAGTAATATCGTCCAAAATTAAAAATAATGGTTGGTTTTGGAAAACGGTTACAACAAAATTGCCTAAAGCCTTGCTAATTTCTAACAATGAACTTAAGATGGAAATCAGAACAGAAACACTTTCAGTGAATATTAAAAGGCGCTACTTCTAATATATTCTGAACAAAACAATTTAGATAAATAAGTGGTGAAGTAAAATAAAGAGAACTGCAGCATGAGAAGATTTGAATAGAATTTGTGAATAGCAAAGTATGCCATAATTAAAATGAGACTACTGAACATGTTTAATTGTGCAATAATACACAAGACAAGCAGCGACTAAAACTCACCGATCGGTGTTCATATCCTGCGACAGATTGTCCTGGTAGTTGCTGAGGACCGACATCGCGTGGAGGTCCCCCATCTTTTCCTGCGTCTCCCTCTCAGTCTGGACCACACAGAAACAATTCAGTACCCGATTTGTCAAGTCATTTTTCAATTAAATCAGATAATTATTATGTCCTTTTTTTATTCAAGATGCATTGTTTTTATTTATTTGATATTTCACAGTATATTATGGAAACTCCTTGCATCTTCATTTTATGTTGGTCTTGTATTACAGGAATATCTGCTAAGTCTTCTTATTATCGTGTCGACGATTTTAGTACAAACTAATCTGCCTAGCAATAATAAGACAATAATGTGACTCAGTTCGGTAATAAGTGTGTGCATAGTTAGTCATCCTGAGGCGGAAGATGATTAGTATCATATGTAAATTCGTCTTCAAGTTCACTAGCAACCGCAGCCCTGAGTTCAAGCCCTCACGTAGCAATGATAAGCTGCTATTTAAATTGTTATTATTTGCACTCCAAACAAATATAGCACCAAAATTTACTAAACTAACTTTTAATTTTAAGCGAACACTTCAATCCATTACGAAACTAAACCACGTTAAACAAAGCAAATTAGGAGATAACACCGTTCACCGTACGTGGGATTTTTTGCGGCCATACTTGTTCAGTCTTAGCAAAACAGCATCATAGGTGATGTAGCTCAGCACTTCTACCGCACACCTAGCGATCATTCTCACAACACTTGCACGAAAGAATTACACGCTCAAACTCGGTGAAGTGAATCGGCTCAAGTTAGGCACTTTGAATGCATCGAAGGAAAAATTAGCGTTACGTACCCACCGGTGACCTTGGCCAGTACGTTGCTTTAAGACGTTGATTCATCTAACTTCGTTACACTTTTACGAGTATTAAAGTACGTTCAAATTCGGCTATGTTGTAGATCAATGAAATATGAACCATGGTACACCAATTACCTTCAGAGACAGACGTTCACAGAACCAATATACTCGAAAGACGTTCGTTCAAATAAAAGTAAACGAAATTACTAGAGTTTTTGATAGTGAATTTCCATACTTAACATGCGGGCAAACATTGTCAGTGCATGCGCTATCCACACTGACGATTTTAACGATATCAATAGTACGACACGTGGAAATTCCTCTTTTACTAAAGAGCTATTTTAACCAATATAAGCACGTGCGGAGGATCATATTTTAAAGTATTTACCTGGGATATTTGACATAGAATGGAGACTACTACCCACTCTGCCCGTGATTCTGAACAACTATCTGTATTAATAATACACAACAGTTCGAAAATTTACATTTTATCAGAACCCAGTGTAGAGTAGATCACCGTATATTGCTGATAGATTTAAAAGAATTTGGGACCGGCGCCAAATGTTGCATGAAAATCAAAGTTTGGAGAATACCACAGATTTTAGGTACCTATTAAGTTTAGACTCAATGTTCCATACCCAAATATCTACCTATGTGGGTATGTACCTTGTTATTTTCAGGGACACATGAAACATATTCTAAGGCTATTTTTGTAAAACCGTGTAAACAAGCCATGATGGTTAAAACCACTTATCTTTATTAACAGTGCCTCACTACCTCAGGGATTAGCTTTGTAAATGAAATGAGAAACATTATACATATTTGCATACTATTTACCATATAACTAGTATCAGAACAGTTTGCATCATGACTCAATGAGGTAGTGACAGGAAAATGTTGGGTTTTGTAATTGATAAAATTATTCAACATCATTATTATAAATAAACTAATAAACAATTGGTGGGATAAAATATAATAATGAGTCAAAAATAAGCTAATAATTAATAGTTTACTTTTTTGTTTGAATGCGCTAATCTCTGGAACTACCAGACCGATTTGAAAATTATTTTTTCATTAGATAGCCCAATTTACGAGGAAGGTCAAATGCTATTTAACATCACGTTACGACCCATAAGAGCCGAGAAAAACGCGGACAGGCGATGCGACGCGGTGTGCTGGAGGCCGAGAGTTGCCGATCACAGCTAGTTCTTTTATAAAAACAGTATTGCTCTCACAGTGGGAGACCAATGCAAGCATCTACTATCAGATCCATTAGCTAATAGACCACATGGAGTTAAGCCACTCAACATTATAGAAATTTGGTTTTCGTGGTGTTGTTTGTAATTCAGAAGTGGAGCCTTCGTCTGCATTGAGTTTTTCCATACATCTTCCATACTGCAAAACACTAGGGGTGGAATTTCAGAAAAATCCTTTCTGCATTATCCCCTTTCATCTGTTTTACAATTAAATAAATAATGAAGGACATTTTTCAACTTCCTCATCAAAAATAGATACCAGATGAGAATACACTTACAAAAATTTAAAAGCCAATCTAATTAATTTTTGCTTTTATAATAGGAAATAGCTACTAATAGGTCCTTGAGGCTCAGAGATATTGAAAAATGCTTGAATGAAGAAATAGAGAATGAAGATTGCTCAGAAACAGAAGACTATTTGGATGTAAGTGACCATGGTACTGATTCCGAACAAAACGTTGATGGAGGCGAAGAAATGTCAAATGATTATGGAGCCAGGCTGTGCAGCTTTTATCAATGCAGCAAATACAACAGCCTGAAAAGTTCCAGTGACTAAATGATGTTGTTTTGTATGTAGTTACGTTCCAAAGAAGCTAGTTTTATTTTGTTGATTTTCAGAGTTGATTTATATATATCTTTTTTTTTATTTTGAATAAGAACTTTATAGTAGTATTAGAAAAACAAACAAACATAACATCAATTATATAAAACTGTTCCGTTACTTACTGGCGGATCAACGCACAGCCTAAACCATAAGTCTTAGAAGCATGAAACTTTGAGAGTATAGTCCTCTTATGGTGAAGAGGTGCTATAAGAAAGAAATTTGGAAAATTCTATCCATAAGGGGGTGAAAAGAGCTGAAAACCTTTGTATGAAAAATCATATTCCTTGAACTTACAGTCTTGAAACTTCACATAAATATTCTTCAATCTAAATGATAAAAATCATATATAATAATTTCCCAAAAATACCCCTAAAAGGGGATGTAGGGGGTGTCAAAGTCCAAGAGGTGCATCAACGCACAGCCTAAACCATAAGTCCTAGAAACATGAAACTTGGAGGGTATATTCCTCTTATGGTGAAGGGGTGCACTAAGACCCAGGTAAGTGCAGGTAAACCCTTAAGGGGGTGAAAAGGGCTGCAAACATTTGTATGAAAAAATGGTATTCCTTGAACTTACAGTCTTGATTGATGCACCTATAAATTATCTATCCTACGCGAGTAAAACCGCGGGCATTGGCTAGTTATATACATAAAAATAAAAGAAACAGGATTAAGATTAAAATGTATTCTAAAAGTATGTTGAATTAAAGTTTGTTTTCATAATAGCTTTTTTTAAGAATAAAAGCATTAAAAATAAATATCTGATGCTGTTTCTTATTTTATTTTAGAAAATTATTACTGTCAAAAAATAGATATCAATATATTATTTAATATTTTTGGAGAAACTAGACCTATACTAGACTGGGTCCGGAAGCGACTCTTAGTGTTATAAATTAGGGTGTGAGTGCTTAAGTGTTAAATTAGAAGGAACAACTTGGTAGTGGGGCTTACTGGGCAATATTCAGAGAGCAGAGTCAAGGTATTGCCAAACCCAGGCTGGAGTATAAACCTAATCTTATCCAGTTTGATAATAAAATTTGATTGTAGTAAATAATATTAATGGCCAGCATAAAACTGACTAGCTTAGGACATTATCCCACCATGCAACCATCGCCCCTTCTTCGGGTTTCGATGATGCAATGGGAAGGGGGGTGCGAAGGGGACTGATTTTAAGAGGGGGGGTGCAGGTTTATTTATGTCTTGAAACACCTCTAAAAATGCATGGTTTAGTTTATCCACTCAAATTTCAAAATGTCCACAAAACGGAATGTGAGGCATTGTAACTCAAAATTTATTTGGTGACTAAATAAGAACAATAAAAAAGAAAAATAAAGGTCAGCCACTATCTTCTCAAAAACATTTTTAAGAAAGAAAGATTATCAGCTCAGCTATCATCCTTCTCTTTCTTTCTTCAGTGCAAAATAAAAGCTCTCAAGCATTTTCTAATAAGCAAGCAGGAAATTATTTACCTCATGAAAGTTTTCCTCTTCATTTCCATTGTGAAAGAGCTGGTTGAAGGCGAGGTCATTTCGTTGCTCATCAGAGAGAAAGGATTCCGTCTCCCCTGTACTAGTTCTCTTATGGTGCAGCTTCACGCCTCCCGCGTAAATAGGCGTCGTTATCTTCGGCGTGAATACATTCTCCTCTACCGCCTTAGCCAGCAATGGCTTGGGAATATCCTCTTCTAAAGAAGGATCTCCGTCGGACATCACATACAGTTAGCACTGCTGTTCTTCCGCGATAGTCATCACCGGCGGAATCTCTGATTAGTCAGTGTTCTGTCCAGTGTCCACTGACCCGACGAACTATGAAGTGGCCAGTGAAATTATTGATATGAAATAATTTTGGGAAGTGAAACGTAAATTTAAATGAGAACTTAGGAACTGAGATAGAGAATCACAGAATATTAAAAAAGTACTCTGTGATCACAAGAAGCTTACGCATGAGAGAAGATGAGATAATATGACTTCTTTTCTTTCATTCTTGGAAAATGTAGGTCACAGATTAAAAATGTTTGCTTCTAGTAGGTATCTAAACTATATGTAATGTCGGCCACATTTGCCAGTGCTACCAACAAAAGTTTCAAAATTCTGAAACGTTGTCGTGTAGAGTACCAAATTTAGACAAAAACCCGTTACAAGGTTTTTTAATTATTTTGCGTTATTACACCAAATTTATAATCATAATCCCCAGACTAGCCGTCCTCAGAATAATTTCGAAAATAAGAAAGACATTATTATGAAATTTTTGAGAGTGACTTTTTCTCTCGTATTTTGTTTTTTTGTTATCACAGATTACTGAAAATATTATCCACAAAAGCTCTGATGCTTTTCTGGAGATGTGAAGTGTGTGGGATAACTGTGTCCATTGTGTCTCTGTAACTAATTTCTTTTTTTAATAAGTATCTGTATTAGTTAGTCAACAAACATTTTATAATACTAATACTATTGTGAGACCGCAGGTCGAGTATGCAACCCAGATATAGAACCCGTATTACCAAAAATACATAGACTCGTTGGAGAGAGTACAAATTAACACTAATTATAGATGTTTCCGAGGTTATTTTCCTTACACACAACTCCTTAGTAAATATAACTTCCTTTCGCTAGAACAGAGGCGTAAGCTATGATGCTTTATTATTTATGCCACAATGGGTTTGACTGCACACAACTAACCGGAAAACTATGTTATAGTGTTCCACGGACAGTGCATCGACGTGCGGTATGAGCAGGCCGATTGTTCACTACCAACTTATGCCGCACTAACGCCGGCGTTCGAGCCCCTATCTATCAGCTCGTTCGTTCAATCTTATAACACTCATTTTGAGAAGTTTTTGGTAGTGTCCTTAAAACATATGAATAATAATTTTCCGACTCCAACGAAAAATACTTGGTTCTAGCTGTGCTGGTAGTGCGTTGGCAGCATTGGCAGACATGGTTGGGGTGACAGTAACAGCAGAAGAATGCATGACTTTGACCTTAGTCTGATAATAGATCACAGATAAAAAAAAATGCAATTGATTTGCTCGGCCAGACGGAGCTGCCAAGTTGAGTACCCTGGTACATATAGTAGTCTGTGAAGTTGAGCGCAAAAAATGTACCTAGGTACCTATTTGTTGTTTTTTGTCCTAATAATTCTAAAGAGCTTGTTGATGTGTACACAGATATACCATTCATACATCAATACATCTTTTAATTAACCTGATTCCACCAATGCGATTTTTACAGAAACGTTTCTTTAGATGTGGCAACAAAAATCTGCCACGCTGCGCTCGAAAAGGTGTCAACCGGTGCAACCAACTCGCTGGCGGCGTCTCTGACAGTGTTGCCATGTTGTCCTAAAAACGCCAATTTGCGTCGATTGTTTATTTGATTTGTATGTATGTACCTTGTCAAGCTTAGTATGGTCATGTTAACTCACTTACTCCTTTTTCAAAGCCTCAAACTGGAGCATAATCAGTAACAGTACCTAATGTTGAGATTACAATTACTTATTCAGAACCTATACATAATGACAGATAAGATAATCCAAGTTGTTACCTATATTAAAATATTTTGATAGCGATAAAATATAAAGCAATATAATAATCAAACTGACAATAATATTACTCAAACAAACAACCTACCTCAGTCGCGTCAGTACGCGACGTTATTAAAAATTACCTTTTGCGGAGATTAAATACCTGTAAGGTTCCTACCGTGGTCGTAGGGTTCCTACCAAAACTCCTTGGTTCATGTCTAAGGGGACTGTATTGTCCCCTTAGACATGAACCAAGTCTTCCCTAAGGTGCTTAGTCAACAAGCGCGTTTTTCATGACTAAAATATTTACTAATTATTTTACTATGCTACTTCGTCCTTCACAACACCTTAGCTATCTACTTAACTTCATTTTATTTGTCGTAGTTTGTTTAAACAAAACCTCGGCCTGTCCACCTACCTTTTGCTTTTCCCTTAGACAGGGTTCATTTTCTATGAGATACCTACCTATAAAATGTAATTTATGTGCCTACCATGTGAAATCAATAGAAAGTATTGAGTACCTATTGAATACAGAAGGAAAACAGAAAGGTAATTTCACATCAAATCACAGAAAATGATGACATTTTAAAAGTATACTCTTTCCTATCTAACAAAGCGAATATACTCTTAAAAATCTGAATAAACTAACAGAGTAAAGTGACTAGGATTAGTGAGTTTCTTTCTAATTTGATACACGTAAGCTAGCTAGCTTACTGTATCTCTAACAATCTGTTAATTGTTGGCCACCTTCCTACAGATATATCAAATCTGTCCGCTGTTAGAAACGATCAGTGTTTTGACATGGCGTTGGCGTTGTGTACGGCAGACTGGGGATGGCTGACTTAAACTCGATAGACACAGCAGTCGAACAATCAGAATGTAGTACAATAAGCCAAGTGTCCATCATCATGGACACAAAATCAAGCTTAAACCTGATTGGTAAGACAATTTACTTAGCGATCAAGTGCAAACGGGCTATTGTTGGCAAATCAAGACAGATTTTTTTGCCTGCAGTACGCACTTGTGTGAGTGTAGACAGCAATATTGAGCAAGTATATGATGATTACGCCGCCATTTTAGATATGGGTTAGAAACCGTCCCAGTTTTTATTTTATTGTACCAAACGGCCGAAATTGATATCAATTGCTGGCAGCACTGCACACAGGTCGGTCGGTCAAAAAGTCCTGAAAACCGAAGTGGAACGGACTAGGTTGCCGGCTTTATTGTTTTAGTTTGTGCTAAATCCAATCATTTACTTGAGTTTCTAATGTGTATTACAAGTTACATCGTAAAATAACACAAACCCAATATGACGGTGGAAGTACAGAGTAAGGGGAGGCTGCCTCAGCTCTCGTCTGATAAACAGCTAACATTCATAAAGCTAGCTGTTTTGTCAATGGCAGCAATATTATGTGAGTATTTCTGACTTATTTTCATCGTTTTAGAAGTGCCTGTTGCGAAATATCTGTTTAAAATATTCATAGGATAACTTACTGAACCTCCCAATGTGCCGCATTGTTTGTACTTTTTTACTTACGTGGTTCTCTGTTATTGATAAGAAATATCTGTCAATCGTGTTGCAGACTCAATTATACAATCGTACCCGTTATTATTGCTACCCGATTACAATTTGAAAATCTTCTTTACCCCTAGAACATGATATCTGAATGTATAAAATATCTCTAAAGTAGGCTAATACCATCATTTATTTAGACCACCATTTTGCTGAGCACATGTTTACATCATCAACTACAGGGGCCTGACCCTCAAGTCTAATTGCGATTCAATTCAGGCTAAGATGTCAAATCCCACTTTGCGAATGATAACATTACACTATGATAACGCCATAGCATCCTCAGTTGCTAAATGGAAAGTGACATTTTTGCCTGAACTGAATCTATAAGACTTCATGATTAGGCATTGTTTGGATAAATTCTATTCAATAATATTAAAAACAAGCATAAAAGTGATTCATCAATTCAACTATCTATGTTCTTATATGTCTTTCAGCTTTTGGAACTCGTCTATTCTCTGTACTTCGGTTTGAAAGTGTAATACACGAGTTTGATCCATACTTCAACTACAGAACCACCCGATACCTTACAGAGGAAGGTTTCTATAACTTCCACAACTGGTTTGATGACAGAGCATGGTATCCGCTGGGGCGTATTATTGGTGGTAAGTTATTGCAAAGAATCTTGTATCTTACTAATATTATTAGTGTGGAAGTTTAGATGTTTTATTGCCATTGCTAAATATCTTGTAACAGCTAAACTGATTTTGATGAAATTTGAAACAAGAATAGTTTGTCACTTAAGGTCTGGTCAAACTCGTGTGGTTGCTGGTGATCAATGCATTTGACAACCAACTTTGACAACCATTTCCCACTAATCACCACCTCCACCACATCAGTCTGATTGCACCTTTAGAATAACACACAGCTAAAAAGAAGCCTGGTACCAAAAATCATAAGCAGTATTGTGCTCAATCTGTTAAGAGACTAGAAAAATCATAACTGGTTTCAAAAAATAAGACCTTTGGCTGAAGATTAGCGTCGCTGCAATAGATAGAGCACAGAAGATACTTTTGATTTTCAGGGTTCCATAACCCAAAGGGTACCAATGAGACCCCTATGTAACTATGTAAGTGGACTCCCTTTTCACCATTCAAACTCAAAGTTAGTACATTATGCGTGGAACAACAACAAGACCCTAGTAAGAAGCCTACACTGTCCCTGTGTCTGGCTGTATCTATTTTACCATAAGATGTAAAATAAAAGGACATTTACTCACACCTAAACAAACATACCTAGCCTAAGTACAATATAATAATAAGTAGGTTATTAAAATAGATGGTATGTCTGTAAGTAAAAATGTTGAGGACTCAGCCATGCTGATTTTCGGCCTCGTCTACTGATGTAGCTGCTGATGTCACAGCTTCCACTAAAAAATCAATAACAACGAATCGACAACTAAACAATCTTGCCCACTGTTTCTCTGGAGGCCTTCAGGGTAGAAGGCTCTAGAAAATATTGGGGGTGCAAAGGCGGCCTAGAAGGCATAGGTTATGTTTAAAAACTTTGGGGCATGCTAGGATTTTTTTATTCTAAAAGTTGGCGGTGGGAAAAATATGTTTGAGAACCTGTGAATAGCCTAACCAACATGTACCAAGTTGATGGATTATTATATGTACCAATCTATCTCTTCAGGTACAATCTACCCTGGCCTGATGGTGACATCAGCCACACTGTACAATGTGATGCAGTTTCTCAACATAACCATAGACATCAGAAATGTCTGCGTGTTTCTGGCGCCGTTTTTCTCGTCTCTCACCACTATTGTCACATATTTGCTGACCAAGGAACTGAAGGTATGCATGAAATGGTTTAGTTGAACTGGTTGGTATTATAACATTGTTGATCAACTTGCCATCCTGCATAGACTAAAATGCTTTTAGAAACTATAAACTTTGCTACTGATTCAGTAACCATTTTTTGTTTTTCATAAAAAAAAAAATTTACATTTACTGTTCCAATTATGTAATTATTTGTTTACTTGTTGTTTTGTAGCCAAATAGTTCAAGGAATGTAACTAACTTAGAATAAGAAATTTATAACTAACATTTATTATGATGATCCAATGTTGATTTTAATAAATAAATATGAATAAGTTCATATACAACCTTTAATTTTCTTTCTCGTATGTTTAAGAATATAATTTTTTTAAAACTACAGTTCAGTTACTATCAGTTTTTGAACTGTGAGCCAATGCGTTGAATTTAAGTATGTCCTGCTGCTCTGTGTTCTTATGAACCAGGGTGCACTTAATATACACAGCCCCCTTTTATGTATCTTAAAGTCAAAGCCCGCATTCTGTGACCTTTGGATTGGAACTATGGGCAAGTGTCGTCACCAAGCGACTTTCAGATACATAAACGAGGGGCTAGAGGTCATTTAGAAAGTGCTGAATGATGTTTTTATTTAAGGTGCTGAACTATGCAGTTGGATGCCATAAGAGCAGATAGGCTTCAGTATCATTTTGTAGTTTAGTTGTCATGGGCGCCGGCAGCAGGGTGCAAGGGGATGCACTTGCAGGGGGGGTCAGGAAAGAAAATACATAGAAAAAAATAATTTTTTTTTATTAAGTTACTGTTTGAATAAAAACTCAATGAATCAGTTCCTGTGAATACTGAACATGCACAGGCCGCTTAGCTTCGCGTCTCCCATTGTTGAGCGATTCCACATCTTGACACGTCGTAACGTGCTGAATGTGCGTTAATTACAATACACATCAACATTACATTTATCTACATAATATATATGTATAAGTCTATATTTTATCTTAATAGTACCTACAATGTGTAAATGCAGTTGCACCTCTCTGAAAGTAATCCTGGCGGCGCTCATGTTAGTTGTTATCAAAATGTACATCAATATACATTTTGATATAAAAAAAAAGTCACTTGCCATTTTTAAAGTTATGGTATACAACCATTTCCTTTCTATGTCTCAGAGCTGCTAGTAAATAGTTTTATATATTATTACATATTATTATCTCAAATTATTATTATTTGTATGTATATTATATAGGATATGTATATATATTAGTTATTTATTATAATATATATATATATATGTTGTAGGTACCTAAACCTACAACATATACTCGTACACCGCCGTCTTTTGATTCTATTTTATCCTGTCCATCCAAAGGTTGTCTGGAAGAGATCGCTTTTAGCGATAAGACCGCCCATTGTACCTTATAATTGTTGTGAATTCCTGTGTCTTTTTGTATTTTGCTTTGGTGTGCAATTAAAGAGTTTATCTATCTATCTATCTATACATTTTTAACTGAGCATTTCTGTGTGATCACAATAAACTGTTGTTTCCGGCTAAAAACTTCCAACACCAGCCTACTTGTTTAATACCAGCTTCACATTCAATCTGTTTTAATTCCCAGGATGAAGGTGCTGGATTGGTTGCAGCCTGCATGATCGCAATCGTCCCCGGCTACATCAGTCGATCCGTCGCTGGAAGCTACGACAACGAGGGCATTGCTATATTCTGCATGCTGCTAACATACTACTTCTGGATCAAAGCTGTTAATACTGGAACTATACTCTGGGCTACTATGACTGCCTTGGCTTATTTCTATATGGTAAGGAAGCAATTGTTTTTTACTATTTCAGTCGTTCCATTTAATTGACAACCTCTGTGGCGCAGTGGGCGAAGGTCCGCCTGAGACGCAGAAGGTTGCGGGTTCGATTCCCGCTGCGGGACAAATGTTTGTATGATCTGCATTCATTTGTCTCGGGTCTGGGTGTTTTCTATGTATAATATTTATGTATTTACAAAAAAAATGTATATAATTAGTATATCAGTCATGTAGTTCCCATAACACAAGCTCTGCTTACTTTGGGGCTAGATGATGCTGTGTGAAAATGTCCAGCATTATTATTTATAATTGTGGGTAGTATGAGTAAGAAGGTATCTGTTATGTATTCTATAAGTAGCTAACATACTTGGTTCTTCTGAAAATCAGAAGCCTGGAACTGTTTGTAGCTGACTAGGACAACTGCTTTGTCTTATTTCTACATGACTAAACTAATTTCCTTACTTAAACAGATAATTAAACAGTTGATTAACCACTGCTTCGTCCCTTTCTGATACCTATGTGTAACTCCAAAAACTTTTTGTTTTGACTGAAATCTTTGTGAAAGTTATCCCATTCTGTTGCAGTAAATCATGGTAATCATCTGAGTGTTTCTGAAATACTTCTTTTATATTACTTGATTGACTTGTTAAATTAAAGGTTTCTATGTTCTCATAGTCATCTTAAGTGTTGATCACAGATTATTCAGACGAAAGTTTCACGCCGACAAGTCTTTGTGGCTTTTTGGTTTTTGCACTTTTGTACATAATTTTACACAAAACATATTAACTGATGTATGAATAAAACCCGTTGTATTATAGAATAGAATTTAGGACCTCATTTAATTTATTAAACAGATAACCTAAACACTGCTTTGTCACTTTCTGATGTGTAATTTAAAATTCAATAGAAAAAATAAACAATTTTATGGAATTTTTATAAGTGCCTGAACATGTAAGAGTTAGTAATTTATTAATAATCAATTTATAACAATAGTATAGAGCTAGTTGTTTAAACATACACAATTGGTTCTGTCAATATTGATTTTGCGATGGATTTTTTCCTTTATTACATAAAAAACAACTGTACAAATAAACTATCCACACCAATTGCATGCTAAACATTAAGCGTAATGTGCTTAACCAATTTTCTGAATATTCAATGTTCTGACGCCTTTATGAATAATAAGGCTGGAGAGTTTTTTTTTTTTGATTGAACGCGTTAATCTCTGGAACTACCAGTCGGAGTTCAAAAAATATTTTTGCATACGATAGCTAAATTCTTAACACGTTGACTGTCCATGCATTACATGTAATGCATTTTTGGTCTGGCTGTGACGTTCGTGCATTACATGTATGCATTAGTCAAAGGCAATTCAACTGCGTTTCCTTGACTGGGCGTGTGAGCTAGTGCTTTGATTTTCTAGGGACGTATGAACAATGAGTTGGTGAAAATAAAACTCAAATGTCTCATCGAATTTATTTCATTGACGTCATAACTTTCTTGACGTCATAACAGAAGAACAAAAGATTTAATGAGCATCATTGAAACATGTTAGGCAAAACGCTTTTTTGCCTAACATGTGTAGCCTTTTTTCTTGCATCATTCGCTGTGAAACCAGTTTCTTTCATCTTTTTGTAGCAGCTTGCGCAGCGTTTTTGGCAAATCTTCCCATTGGCCTTTCTAGGTATACGTGTCATTTTGTGGCAGACGTGACGCAGAGAACTTGGGTTCGACAAGACCTTTTTCATGTTTTCCAGCCCAAGTAACTTCTCTATAATTGAATCTTCTCTATGTTGATGACCATCTAGCATCTTCATTTTTGCAAAACTCTAGTTGAGACGTCCATGCATTACATGTTATTCATGCTGAAATTCAGACCTGTATAATTACACAATCATAGACATATCAGCCCCTTCTTAGGAGCCTAAAATAAAGCAGTTTATAATCATTGGACGTACCACGAAATTTCCCAAAATAGGCGGGACAGTCAACGTGTTAAGGAAGGTTACAGGCTATTTAACATCACACTATAACGCTTAGGAACCGAGCAAAATAATAAAAATGCGTGCGGGCCATGCGTCTCTGTGTTTCGAGGGGCGTCCGTGGCAAAGCTTGTCTGTAATATGTACCACATTTTATGCAATAGATATAATTTAATTTGATATCTTGATGTTTAATTGTCAGGTATCATCGTGGGGAGGCTACGTGTTCCTGATCAATCTGATTCCTCTCCACGTGCTGGCGCTGATGCTGCTTGGGCGCTTCTCGGCTCGCGTGTACGTGGCTTACAGCACGCTGTACTGCGTCGGCACCATACTCTCCATGCAGATCTCCTTCGTGGGCTTCCAGCCCGTGCAGAGCTCCGAACACATGCTGGTGAGTATTTCCTATACTAATATTATAAAGAGGTAAAGTTTGTATACAATGTGCAAGTGCATGCAATACCACAAACATTACAAACGTACTTTGTCAAATGGAAAATCTGGGTGTCTAGACAAATACCTCACGATTAATTTTCCTTTCACGCTAACGCAAATTTGTCAAGGTAAAACTTGGCAGCTGTCACCTGACATTTCCACATCTAATGTCATTCCCATACATTTCGAGATTGAAACAGAAAGCGGTATTTGTCTAGACCCCCTGTACGTCAACACTCAGGAACATGTTCGCAACGAGCGTTTCATGTATTAAAAAAAAAGTATTTAAGTACACCGATAGTACGGTACTTAAAAAAATCCGTTTTTACAATATGAATAGTATTTAAGTAGTATATCAGTCATGTAGTTCCCATAACACAAGTATTCCTATTGATATCTGCTTACTTTGAGGCTAGATTATGCTGTGTGACAATGAACAGCACAATTTATTTATTTCACACAGTGGAGAGAGCTTGTCTAAAATATATTAAACAGAGGCTCGTGATTTATTTTACGTGAAGGCATAGACACTCAATTCACCAAATGGTAAGCGACTGATGCCTATCGATATCAGCAACACTATTATATAGGGGCTTGCTGATGCAAGACAACAGAAATAATAAATAATGCTGGACATTTTCACACAGCATCATCTAGCCCCAAACTAAGCAGAGCTTGTATTATGGGAACTACATGACTGATATACTACTTATACACATATTTTTTTGTAAATACATACATATTATACATAGAAAACACCCAGAACCGAGACAAATATTTGCAGATACAAACATTTGTCCCGTGGCGGGAACTGAACCCGCAACCTTCTGCGTCTCAGGCGGGCCTTCGCCCACTGCGCCACAGAGGTCGTCATTAGACAACAGAGTTAGAATGATGAGTGATTTATTTGATTTTTCACTCTGATATTCTGAATTTATTCTTCTCCTGAGCATATTTTCATACGGAGTGACTGACTCCAAATGTTTAGCCAAAGACAATGCATAACCACGCAAGCGATATCTGACTCAGCGATGTTTATACAAATACTTGTTTTTGCTTCATAATATAAAAAAGTATTACCGTCATAACGTAAATTGTAACATACTTAATGGTAAATAAATATATTGGTATTTGTAAACAAAAATTGTATAATATTTAAAACTATTGTAAAGTCAATTTGTTTGGAATTGATTGACTTCATATAATTTCAAAGGTTTCTGCGTATTTTCGCGCAGTTATCTTCAAAGTCGATCACAGATCAATTCGATGAGAGCTTCACGCCAACAAGTCCGTGTGGCTTTTTGGTTTTTGCACTTTCATACATTAATTTTTACTAAAAATACGCACAGTCACGGTAAACATCCCACGGTTTTTAGTAAAAGCTATGTTTAAAACCATGATAGTTTCAAAAGTTATATTTCATACATTATTTTTTAGAATACTATAACTTTTTTGATTATACTATACCACATACTTATTCTCCTGCTGACATTTTATTGACCGTCCTTTTTCATGAGCACCTCGACGGTCGACGGTCGTGAGACAGGAAAGTACTTTACAGAATGGTAAAGTACGTGCTATAGTCGTAATAATATCTTAAAATAATACCAAACTATGATAATTTCAATGCTGTACTTTCTTTAAACTGTACTTTACAGCTTCGTTAAACTAAGTATTATCATTTTCTTAGCTCCAGTCATTGCATTCATAGTTATATATTATATTACTGTATTGTTTATAGGTATACATTATACCACATTATATTATTTATTAAATATCTATTTTATTGTACCTACTGCAAATTAATATTTTTATTGCAGTTACACCACCTCTCTTCACATTCTTTTGATTCAAGCCAATCCGGTTGCCTGGAAGAGATCGCTCTCAACGATAAGGCCGCCCATTGTATCATCACAACCTAGTTTTAAGATCCTCTGTAAAGTGTTTTTTATCCTGGTGTATGCAATAAAGAGTTATCTATCTATCTACTGTAACATTTTTCAACTGTGGTTGTTTCTGTAACACAGGCGCTGGGAACGTTCGGACTGTGCCAGCTGTATGCGTTCACTCAATACCTCCGCGAGCGTCTCTCGCCAGCCAACTTTGAGCTGATGTTCAAGGCTCTCGTCACCACCCTGCTCGCTACCTTGGGAACCGCCGTCGTCGCACTCACAGTTACTGGTAAACCTTTAAATAACATATAGGCAGGCCTGTTTCCAAAAGTGGTAGGCAGATACCAGGGATTTCCATTTGCTAAGATCCTGGCATAATTCTTTCGCTACGTTCATCCTTATCAAATTCTTCATACAAGTGGTAAAGGCGGTTTAGTGTACTTCTGACCGGGGTCTAGACAAATACCTCACGCTTAATTTTCCTTTCACGCTAACGCAAATTTGTCAAGGTAAATCTTGGCAGCGGTCACGTGACATTTCCACAGCTAATGTCATTCCCTTACAATTCAACCTTTCCGCAGACGTTAACGCCAACAGAAAGTGGTATTTGTCTAGACCCCCTGGCCTTTCTCTAGAATGTCTCCAATTTGGTCGGAGTACGTTCACCGAGGCCTTCCTCTTCCAACTATCGCATTCACGCTCGCCTTATATAATTGTTTTGTTAATCTTCTTTCTTCCATCCTTTCTATATGCCCAAACCATCTCAGCATACCTTTCTCAACTCTCGTTACTACATCTTCATTCACTCCACACTACTTTCTTAACACGCTGTTCCTCACTCTATCGCTCTGACTAAACGGTACGCTTTAAACCTGATAATAAACCATCATCTGTATTTCTACACTCATAATGTAAAGAGGTAAACCTTCTGTTTCATAATCACTCGCAGACTTAGCAAGTCGTTGAATCTAGCCCTGTCCTTTTCTAACACTAAACAAAGGATAGAGGCTGGCAACTTTTAGCGCGCTGCTTAAGTTAGAGAGTCATTATGAAACAGAGGGAAAGTTTATAAATGTAAACTTACATTGGATGTAATCTACAGAATGTCATCGAATAAAAAAAACTACACTAACATTAAAATTGACATAGAGGTTGTATATTATCCCGTTAAAATAATAAAAAAATACTTTTCGTGCAGACCGATTTTGCGACGTGAGTCGACGTAAAAACCGTCGAGCGAATGCGTTCTTACGAACACTGCCTTAACGGAAAAAGCTACTTTTTATTCGGATACCATGTGAGTGAAGCTGTGAGCAAAAGTAATTAAATTTAGTATTTTGTTTTTTTTTACTATTTCAGGTAAAATCTCACCCTGGACCGGAAGATTCTATTCCCTGCTCGACCCGTCTTACGCTAAGAATCACATTCCTATTATTGGTAAGTGCGCCAGAGACATTATATGACTCATCAAAATGACTTTTGATCTGTCCAGTGCCCCCAAAACATATACACCCACGAATATCTGACCCTGCCATACAGGCTATAAAGTCCTAGTTTGGGGAACAGAGCATAACCTATGGTACTGTTTTATTAGAATTATGCTATTTATTACTTATGTAGCGATAAAAAAAATATGTACCTACGATATCTGTTTGAGATAGCAATAAACATTTCTTTCATTTCATGTATTACCCATAATAGTCATCATCAGATACATATTCAGGGCTTAGATATTTGAAGATACCAAGTAGGAGTCAGTGGCAATTTCAAAAATTAAATTTAACATATGCCCGCGTTTTGCAAGTAGCTAGCTTTCCACGTGACAGGTTGCAAGCCCAGTGCCCCATATATCGGTATTTGACGACCTCTGTGGCGCAGTGGGCGAAGGCCCGCCTGAAACGCAGAAGGTGGCCGGTTCTATTCCCGCTTCGGGATAGATGTTTGTATATGCAACATATACAGGGTCTAGGTGTTTTCTATGTATAATATGTATGTATTTACAAATAAAACGTATAGTTCCCATAACACAATCTCTGCTTAGTTTGGGGCTAGATGATTCTGTGTGAAAAACATTATTATTTATTCCAGCATTATTTATTTATCTTTATCTTTCCAGCGTCTGTCTCCGAGCATCAGCCCACGTCGTGGTCCTCGTTCTATTTCGACCTGCAAGTGCTGGTGTTCCTGTTCCCTGCGGGGCTCTACTTCTGTTTCACGAAGCTCACTGACGCCAACATCTTTATCATTTTGTATGGAGTGCTCAGTATCTACTTTGCTGTGAGTACTTACCAGCGATGTGAAGATCTCATTCACACACCCACCTTCCTTTCCGTGTGGTTCCGTATTATTGAATAGGTCTCAGTCTCAGAGACTAGCCTCTGCCCACAGCTTTGCCCGCGTGGTACCCGGATAAAAGAAGCCTATGTGTTATTCTGATGTTTAAGCTATATTACTGTAAAGTTTCATCAAAATCCAGTCAGTAGTTTTTGCGTGAAAAAGAAACAAACATCATCTTCACAAACTTTCGCGTTTATAGTAGTAGGATTTTAAAATTTTTGAGTTTTTCTTTTTTTATTATTAAACCCTCGTTTAAGTAAAATAAGGCTATAAAGGTAGCTTGACGTAAGGCTTTGTATGTCTGTTTTCATTCATGTACTGCATTAGATTCCGATAAAGCCGTTTCAAGGCTTAATCGGATTGCAATGCAGTTTTTTTGTGATTGATTTGTATGCATTCAACAATGGTTGGAAAGTAGATTTTACCACCACAAGTCACTAAGGGCAATAGAATAGATGGAAAACATGTCAGAGTTCTTTAAAGTTCTTAAAATTAAGAAGTAACTTGTTTTAAATACGGAGCATAGAGGCATGGTTGGTTTTTGAGAAGGTCAAAAACCAACATGCCTTTATTCTAGATTTTGAAAATTGCCTCCCATAATATACTCCTCATCTCTTGAACGAATTATGTGCTGATATTCATTTATAGAATCCAACAAATTGACACCGCTTTTCATATCTAAACTTGTTCGACTAAATACTACAAAGTAACATCCCACTAATGACTTCAAGCATCTCTGGCCAAATAAATCCTACAAATTATTGAAGGATGCGTTTAGAGTGGTCCCGAAAGTCCTATTATTTTAAACTGTTCATTTAATGATTTGATTTTTTAAACGCTAACCCACATTTATAGAAATACTCAAGATTTTATGAAATCCCAAAAATATCAGACGCGGTGGAGACTTTTCATCCGTCATGTCTTAGGGTCGGTAACGCGCGAGTTATACCTCTGGTGTAGTAACTGTCCATAGGTTACGGTAACCGCTTCCCAACAGATGGGCCGTATGCTTAATTTCCACTTACACTCGGCACACGTTTATACCAATTAGGCATGTAACATTTCATGAGTAGCAGTGAAAAATCATATGAAATACTTTTTCATACGTCGCACCCAGGCTGCTAAAAATCGCAGATCGTTTGGATTTCATCGTGAGACATCGGTCGATAAACCAAACGTCGCCGTGTCGTCGCGAACGAGATACCCTTAATGCCTATTATGGCGTGCAAGAAAGGGAGAAACATACTTTGCCGATGCGTCGTCAAACGACGCGCCTTATTGCGACTTAGTATTGCGATTACTTGACATTTATAAGCATTTTTATTATCTGTCCCCAAATCTATTGCAAAATTTGCACGTCACTTTCAGTAGCAAAACTTCACTTTCAGTAGCAAAACTTCACAAAATATGACATTTAGGCTATCAAAATGAAAATCATTGACTGTGAAATAACGCATGTGAAATAGCAGTGAAAAAAAAATCACCAAATTAAAATGATTTAAAAGTAGCAATCATTTCCATGTCTAATACCAATGATGAAACAACGAAGCTTGAGCGCGTAGAGTCAACGTAGAAGTGACGTTCCGTCATTCCGTCGACTCCGCCAATGATTGTACACTTTGATCGCTGACTACCCACATTTGACTCAAACTAAACTCTCAACTACCAACAATACCTGACCTTTCCATGTTTGAATTTCCCAGGGTGTGATGGTCCGTCTTATGCTGGTCCTGGCTCCGGTGATGTGTATCGTGTCTGGAGTAGCGGCTTCGAGTCTGTTGAGCCTTCACGTGAAAGACATAGAGCCGAAAGTCGAGAAGCACCATGAAAAAAAGAAGAAGCACGACAATAACCTGGTGTTCCGTTCGGAGGTAAAAAATATTGCAGATTTTCGGTGATGATCTTTGATCATGTAAAATAAAAAAGTTGTGTTAAAACAATACAAAGGAAGGTAGGTAGGTACATGAACCCCGATAGGGCGCTGCAACTTTAAGTTCGATTGTGTAGGTTGCTAAGTACCTATCTCTTTTTTTTAAATGAAATAAAATATATAAAAGGGCATTTATTTACTTACACTGAAACAAACATACCTCGCCTAAGTACAATATAATAAGTAGGTACCTATTTAAAATAGTAGGTATGTGTGTATGTAATTAAAAAGGTCGAGGACTCAGTCACGCTGTTTTTCAGCCTCGCCTACTGATGTAGCTGCTGACGTCACAGCTACCACTTAAAAAATCTATAATTGGACTAAACACTAACCTAACCACTCATAGAAGTACAGTCCCTAAGGATATGTAGGTACCTAGGTATGTTTGTTAAGCTGTGATTAAGCTTCCAATACAATTTAATTATTATTTAATTTGTCGTAAGGTTTAAGAAATCATAGAAACGACGTTTCAAAGTGATCCTTGTGATTTTAATTAATATATAAATTTTGACTTTGACTTACAAAAAAAAACAATCAAATTCAATCATAATCTAATCAACAATAAAATAATTAATTAGCAAATAAAATGTCAAATACCTACATAGGTAATCAAGTCACTTTTCGATGGAGAGAGAGAGAGAGTGAGCTTTACTTTTTTGTGTATTTTAAATGTTTCTAGTTTTACCAGTGCGGAGATGAAGGCCTAATCTGATTTATATTAAAAAATGAATGGTGCTTCCAGTTCGGGGCTCTGTTCGTGACGGTGCTCGGCTGCCTGCTGGTGTCGTACGTGTTCCACTGCACGTGGGTGACGTCAGAGGCGTACTCGTCGCCCTCCATCGTATTGTCGGCGCGCGCGCACGACGGTGCTCGCATCATCTTCGATGACTTCCGCGAAGCCTACACCTGGCTCAAGATGAACACTCCCGAGGTACACGGGAACGCACACAACATTATTATATTGAAACGAGATATTATCATCATCGCAAACAGTTTTTATTCATTTAAATCACAGAGATCTTTTTTTATACAACTAAAATGGCAGTAAAATGTACCGCTACGTGTTAGTAAGCGGTTACCGTGACCTGAGACATGATGGGTGAACAGAACAGGTGTCAGGGTGCCTGTAATTTTTAAGCGACATCTCTCGCCACATGGGTGAGCTACGTTACATCACATCAACGAAGAGCTACCACATTCAATACACAGATGGCATTTCATTGGAGCGTCTAGATCGCGCTGTCGAAACAACTGTCGGTCCTAGGACCCCGGGCAAGTGGATCAGATGGATCAGCCCGGTGGAAGATCTTCCCCATGGCTAATGGAGGACACCACCAACCGTGTTCTCCATAATTTCACCGGCACCCTTCAAATCGCAACAATGTATATTTATACGCGTGACCTTGAAAAATCGGCTTGTAATATATCACACTTAATCTAGGGATGGCATAAAAAGCTTTAATTAATTAATATAGCGCACTCATTCTAAGTTGGGCAGATTCTGCAGTTGGGTAAAAACAATTTCGAGAAGGAGGCCAAGAGGAGGATCCAGCTAGGCTGGGCAGGGTTTGGAAAACTACGTGGAGTCTTCTCGTCATCCATACCGCAATGCTTGAAAACGAAAGTTTTCAATCCTAAAAAGATTTGTAAACGGTTTTTCAGCTAAAATATTTTGTTTTCTACCATTGAATTTGAAAGGACACATCAGAAAGAGTAGCGTTTAGCTGATCAACTATTTATAAATAATAGTAATTTATTTATCTCTCAATAGGATACATAAAACACGATGTCTAACTAGAAGTCTAAGTTTTGTAAACCTGTTTTGCGAGAAACTAATACCTGTAATAGGTTTAGCAAAACTTGTAATACAGGTCACCAATAATGTTTATAAAGTCACTTAATGCTATAATCCTTTCAGGACGCAAAAGTGATGTCATGGTGGGACTACGGGTATCAGATAACGGCTATGGCGAATCGAACGGTGATTGTGGACAATAACACCTGGAACAACACTCACATATCGCGTGTCGGTCAGGCCATGGCCTCTACCGAGGACAAGGCGTACGAGATCATGAGGGAGCTGGACGTCGACTATGTGCTCGTTATATTTGGAGGGCTCGTTGGATACTCTTCAGATGGTGGGTGGAAATACAAAATACTTTATTAACAAATTATAGTATGTGCCTTAATTACAAGATTGACCATGAGCTCCACTAGGTGTAGCCTGTATTGAAATTAAAAAATGCAAGGCAAACATATAAAATACTTATAAAAAGTAGGAAGTATAACTTGCATGATCGAACAGTTTTAACATTAATTATTAATTTCATTTATTTATGGATTGTAATGCGTTTTTTAGGGTTCCGTACCTCAAAAAGTAAAAAATGGAACCATTATAGGATCACTTTGTTATCCGTCTGTCTGTCTGTCAAGACCCTTTATCTCGGGAACGCGTGGAGGTATCGAGTTGAAATTAAAACCATATACTTAGGACTACAGTCCCTTGAAGCTGTGAAAAAATCAAACTTCTAAGTTAACGTAAAAAAAAAGATACGGCCGTTTATACCGCAGAAAATGTATATTTCGACACTCTCAAGAGAATCAAAATTATAGGGTACCTACTTTCCGTTGACCTAGAACTGTGAAATTTGGCAAGTAACATTTTCTTATACAAGTAAAGGGAAAAATCTTGAATTGCTTGAATTGTTTTGGAAACTGAATTTCGGGAAAAGCTCGGAAAAAACTGCGGACTCGATTCCTGAACTATTTATAATATGTACCTACAAATTTGTACGGAACCCTCTGTGGGTGAGTCCGACTCACACTTGTCCGGTTTTTTTTTAATGATATGTATGTAAAACCGTTTAAGAACTCGAAGTATAGGTTCTTAGACGGTTTTATGGCTACAAGTTATCAGGTCTGAGTGTTGTGGTCTCTACCATGATATGGTACTCGTAGTTCTTGATACCCACGACATAGTGAATCCTAGTGTGTGGTCAGGACTATGTTTGTGCCTGTTGGGAGTTTATCCATTTATTTATTATACCATTACAGACATAAACAAATTCCTGTGGATGGTCCGAATCGGCGGCAGCACGGACCGCGGCGCACACATCAAGGAGGCGGACTACTACACGCCGTCCGGAGAGTTCCGCGTCGACAACGACGGCTCCGGCACGCTGCTCAACTGCCTCATGTACAAGATGAGCTACTACAAGTTTGGACTGGTCTACACTGAAGGAGGTAACTAGATATACACTGGTCCGTATCCGCGGCAGCACGGACCGCGGCGCACACATCAAGGAGGCGGATTACTACACGCCAAAGTTTCATATCTCATAGAGTTATTGGGAATCTTTCATATTAATTTTCCGCTTTAAACATGGTACAGTCTAACAATTACTACTATGACTAACGTTTAATCGTTTGACTGTACCAAACCTAACGTTTGGAACTGATTCTTGTGAATTCAATGAATATAACTCTATTCACTGATCATTTTCCCGTTCTTCGTATATTAGGTCGGCCGCCGGGCTTCGACCGCGTGCGCGGCGCTGAGATCGGCAACAAGGATTTCAACCTAGACGTGCTGGAGGAGGCTTACACCACTGAACATTGGCTCGTGCGCATATACAAGGTTCGTTTCTTAAATTTGAATGTTTGATAGAAATCGCGGGTAGTAGTTAGATAAAACTAGCCCCCTTTTAATGATATAGTTGGGCATGAGTTATTTTAGACTGTTATTCCAGATCAATAGCAATTATAAAAATCGTTACAAACAATAAAGGCCAATAGGTACCAAATAGTACCAATTGGTTACAAAATCTATGATAATCAAATTAATACGCGTTAGTTGGTCCCGCCATTTTGATGTTCACGTATTTTTTCTTTGTAGGATTGAAAGTCTAAAGTTAAAATTAGTTTATTCATAAAATATCTTTCTGTCCGAGTTTCAAGAGTCAAATATCAAACTCTAAGCTAACGTAGATATTAAGATTCAAATTGCTTTACATTCTTAAATCATTGATGGTGGCCTCTTAACTTTATCGCTGTAGTGATTCCAAACACGAATATAAAATCTATTGTCCTGACAAGATCGATGCGAGATCAGAACATACTAAAAGATTATGCAATCTATCGTGTAACGGTGTTACGAGTATGTGGTTCTGCCACTCTTCACTGGAGGGCGCTAATAAAAAACACATTCTTCCTACTAAGGGGCGTTTCTCATCATTAGAAGGCAGGTTCTAGTGGGCACGGTCCCTTACGCGTTCGTTGACCTTACTGCGCTAAGACAGATGTCTTGGCGCAAGATTCAAATTAAATCCTACAAATTAACCTAATACTACTATTTTATGATACATTAGAACATTAGTTACATTTTATCATTATATTCAGGTGAAGCCGCTTCCCAACCGGGGTGCATGAGTGTACGGCGCGGCGGGTTGGCGGCGGCGGCTGCGGCGGCTGCGCGCGCTGCACGCGGCGCTGCCGGCGCGACTCTCCGCCGCGCGCCGGCAGGTGGCGCTCATCGGCGCGCGACTCACCATAGCCGACCAGCTCGCCCGCACTCGGCCGCACGCTCTGCTCTCTGACACCGACCAACAGGATAAACACCACTAACTCTTCAGTGTCTCCATAGCACTGAGATTAACACAACAGCCTGAAGACTGTCAAGTCTAGTGCACGCCCTAATGGCATCGCTGCTAATGGCTTGAGTCCTTCACCGGCGACAAGCAGCAGCGGCAGGCGACAGAGACAAACACTAAGTACTGGTTCCTATAAATTTTCTATGTAACTTCATACGAATTCAAAGAAAATGTATAGGAACCAGAAGTGTCACTTGTCACCGGTGCCGAACTCAAACATTAAAGAATTCGTTCGTTCAGTGATCCGAGGGTTTTCCTAGTGTGTCGTTCGGTTCGTGGTCACCGTTCAAGAACAGTATTTCCCAGCAGTTGTTGAACACACCCTCAAACTCGTAAATTATCAGGTGACGGTACAAAAGTGCGCAAAGGACTCTTGGTTGAAGAAAATTGGGTGCGTTCAAGCAACTTGTTTCCGTGTTTAAACTCTCGCCTACGACCCAGTAAGAGCGTAGGTTGTAAAGGAGACGTTGGTCCGTGCAGGTGTTGTGTGATGATTTATTTTACGGTTGAGGGCTGAATCACTGTAAATTGGCGAATCGTTATCGCTCAGTTTGTTACCACTAACTAGCTAGACTCAATTACAAATTCTAAGTGTGGTATACCCTGATTCAGCTTTCACTTGTAATGAACTATGAAAGGAAATCTGTAAAAGTAGCCATTCCTCATCAGCTCATAAAGAACACAGCCAACTATAACATTTTTATGTAAGTAGGGCCTCGTAATGAATATTATATGAACTTCCATAACTATATTATTTTAAGATTGTTTTTCACCTTCCTATGAATAGATTTGATTGATGGTCATTTGGTCCAAATTATGAGTTTAAAACATTTCAATGCATGTTTGTTGCCTTTTTACATAAATAAATTGTGCTTACAAGCTTATTTTAAGTACAATTTATTTACCTATGTGAAAACTAACTACATAGTTACAAGAATAAGTATGAAAATCGATGTATGAATTTTTAAATTCGATAATAATAACCGTATTATAGTGTTTTGTAGACTGAGCGCTGTTCATTGTTTGAGTTTTCTGAATGAATTTAATTCTAGATAAAAAGAGAAGGGTCTATTTTTTAAGTAGATAAATGCGCTATATATCTACCTCTACAATAGAGCGTTAGCATTGCATTAATTATTAGGCCTAAGCGCACAAGTCTCTTTCCAAATATCCATTTTTAGTCTGTAATGTTTCTTGAAGTTATAGTAATAATTCATGACATTTCGCAATAGAACACATATGTTAAAATGTAAACAATTAGAAGTTGTATATATCATTTTTTTATTTTTATGGAAAATTAAATTTTATAATACATTAGATCGCTGATTTCATTTCTTACACACAACAGAACAAAATAATCTACAAATACTGACAACAACCAAGAATTACTTCATCATCTGTGATTATATTTTTCTGGACTGTGATCCTGTGATAAGGACTACAATATTTCTTAAAAAAAATTGCATGTTCAAATTCAATTGTTGTTATAACCATTTGAAAGTCCTGAGACCATTTCTTTAATAAATGCAATTTACGAACTACAACTGTGTAAAGAACTGAAGATGAAACTTACATATTCCCTTAGCGAAAATGATAACGTTATATACGACAGCAATATCCGTGTATTACCAAAAATGCGGGTATTTCAAAATCGCATTGTTTTAAGAAATTATTCTTCGATATCATCCTCACTGGAGCAGTCATCAGGGTGGAAGGTGTCATCGTTAGGGTTGTAAGGGTTGGTGGGCCGGGACTGCTTCTGTTTGCGCCGCCTTTGGAATGACGGGCTGCCGATCTGAAATATCAGCCAGAATAGATCAAGAACTCAGGAAGCTGATAGGATTAAAGCTTCTCAAGTTACAAGTTTATAGATACAATGATTACGAGAAGCATTGCCATGATAACGTTTAATATTTCGAAAAGGCAAAACATACATTTTGATTACACACTTGTATTTTCAGAAATAGTTCCCTGGTGTGCTTTTGAGGTAAATTAGTTGGTTCTTGCTGAGTGCATACCAAATATCGAGAGAGATCTCTCGCGTTCTAGAATAGAATCAATTTTCGAATCGCCAGTGATAAATTAGGCAATGTGGGAAATTGACAAACCTGTGGCATTATCACATAGGGTCCCACGTCAATAAACGCCTCTCTGAATGCTTTGTGAAGAGGCTTTCGTTTGAAGACGGCTAACTGCTGTTTGAGAACCTCCACGGAGCCATCTGGTAAATCTGTAAGAATTATTCATTTTAATCATATTCCTACTACATATTTGGGATCCATCTTAAATATCATCGGCCTTAGATACTAACATTAATGACCATAATAAATCAAAGTTTTTTTTTTACTTTCGCTTGCACTGTTACTATCAATTTGCCCACAGAATACAGGCTTGTGATGTTCAGTAGACTTGTCAAACATTCGTCACCAAGTGACTTTCAGAACCCTACAGAATAGAGGCAGATTATCTTTCATTCCCTATCAGCCGTCATCTGAGTATAGGACGCTTACCAATTTCCAGAAAGGAGCACTGCTTAGGCCGTATATCGTAAAGCCTGTAGTCCAGCATGAGTGTGACGCCGACCGTATCGTCCGTCGCCTCCAGCTCGCTGCGCGCCTTGAACTTCACCTCCAAGTGGGAGCCGTCCAGGGTCTTAATAAGCGCAGCCTCGAGTTTCAGTGCTTTCTGATTGAGTTATTTTTGCAAAATATTAAAACTAACCACATGTTTTCTATCATCTATAGCAGCCCGCTTATTCTAATTCTAATTGTCATAACAAATGATTACTAAAAATAGCATTTCAATTGGATAAGCTGTTTAGGAGATAAATAGTAACAAATAAACAAAAGAACCTCTTAGGGCAAACGCAATGGGCTCCTTACGTCACTTGTAGGCCACATCTTCAATGACTTTTTCAGTTAATCTATCAATTTCTTCAATCTTTCAATTGATCCGTCTATCTATCTATTCCCTACAGAGTTATAAATCAAACAAAAAAAAAAACTGTTCTTCTGTATCAAAGGTAGTATCATCTTGTTCGACACTATGGTCCGAATAACCATCTCTTCAATATAGAGGCCACTGACAGTGGACTTTGTTGTGATTTTCTTCAGGATGAAGAAACGAGTGGAGCAAGTTGTAATACACTGCACTGCGACAACCAAAGTTAGGTTGAAGATGGTACTGCAAGAACTTGTCAATCATACTCTCCTTCACCAACAACTCCCTTGAGGGTTAGGGATACTGGAACATTGCTGTATACCGTTATTGTAACAGGCAGTTCTTAGCTGGTCCATCCATCCATCTGACGACAAGCCAGACCAATGCAGTGTTAATAAGATATCTGCTGACCTTAAGATTGTCAAACTGCTCCAGTCTATCGTAGTAAGCGATCAGCGCCTTCCTGACAGCCACCAGGCATTCAGGCAGCATCACATTGTCAAACTGATCCAATACAGCACTGAGGTTGAATCCAAGGGGCAGAGATGAAGCAGATACTGTATTTGTTCCTGAAAGCGTCATTAAGGAAACAAAATAAGATGCTCCAGCACTTAGCTATTCAGCTAAAAAGTGCCCAATAAATTCGAACTCAGACTCATGGCAGAATTGATCAATGTATTGCTGATTAGAGGTTAAGGAAAAGGTGCTGAACATGAAACTAAATACAGTCCTATAACAGAGCTGATACAGAACAAACTAACAAGATACTTATACCTTAAACTGTATGGCGTCTATCCTTTCCAACTAAACTGTAGAATTATGTTTTTAAGTTTTTATTATGTTAAAATAAATGAATATTATGTTCAGTTGAAGAACATCCACTTCACAAATATATAAAATTCAGGTATCATAATTAAGTCACAATAGCAGCTTGTGTTCTAAAATTTAATTAGATTGCCAGTAGAAACAAAAGTTGCAATGAAACTTGATAGGTAGGACATAGCTGTTACTTTTTATCCCGATATTCTCCAGGAATCGAAACTTATGCAGGTGAAACCGCGGGGCACAGCTAGTGTAGGATAAAGTTAAATTAAGACTGTGGCATAGTTCCTGTGCATTGAAGTATAGTGTCCTCACCTGACTTCATATCAATCTTCAGACCATGTTTGAGCATATACTCTGAATCGTGCTGAATGTGGTACACTATGGCACAGTGGTCATCAGCCTCATATGACTGCACCTCCATACCAGAGAGCTCAGACATCAGTTCTATGTCCCTCTTCAAGCTCTCCACAGAGTTGGAGAAGACTATTTTCTGAAATAGGTATCATAATGGCAGGTGATGGTTAGATGTTACAAAAACATATTCTGGCAGCCAATTAAGTACACAAATAAATTTTTACAAATTTTTGAACCAAACTTATGTAATGAAAAAAAATTTGGTCAGTTTTCACACAGCATCTTCTAGCCACATGAATGATATACTACATATGCTTTTTTTGTAAACCCATCATATTATGCATAGAAAATACCCAGACTTAAAACAAATATTTGCAGATCATACAAACATTTTGTTCCACAGGGTAATCAAACCCGCAACTTCTGCTTCTCGGGCAGCAACATGTATATATTCCTTAACGTTTGACTGCAGCACTCTCTGGTACAATGTGGCAATAAACCTATCTTATAACTTTGATGTAATCTTCAAACACTATAAAGTATTGTATTATATTGCTATAATGATCACTGTTTTAATATGGAATAGGCTTAGCACGAGCACCAAGACAACTGTTACATCTACAGAAGAGAATGTATAACTGTATAAACCTTATAATTAACCTGCTTATTCTCTAGGGGGATGAATTAGTCCCCTACTAGGCACCTTCCGTGGACTCGCTATCTGTATCAATTAGTCCCAGACATCCTTGAGTGTTAAAAAAAGCTACAAAAAATATTTCTTTATTGTCTAAACATTGTCTTGGCTAAGCTTGGCGTTTACCGTTTGGCGTTAGACTCATTATTATATTATTACTGAATTAAAATAAATAAATAAACAGACACATAGGTACATAGCGCTCTAGTACACTAGGATACCCTGTGTCTGGACTTAACATAAAAAGTAATAGTACTACCCCAGGCCTAATAAACGGCTCAGATTTCTTGTTGGCCAGTGACACCTTGCTATTGTAGCCATCTGTGTATCTTTGCTTGTGACTCTCTCTCTGCATTTGAAAAAACTCGTCATGTTTTTCCTTGAGCTTTTGCTCCAGCTGCTGTATTTCTTCCTGTAAGTCGTCACAGTCTTCCGGAAGATGGATACCTAAGAAAAATAAGCATGGAAACATAATTTTGGTAAAAACGCTTGGAAAGCTCATTTAGTTAAAATTCTTGCGAATCTTAAACACAAAAGGTGTTTAAGTTTTTTTTTGTTTTTACCTCCTCTTTTGAATAACTTGGTTATTTTAATTTGCTTTTTCATGTGTGTCATTGTTCTCTTCTCGTCTTATAAATTAAAAATATTTATCTTAGTTTACCTAACTTCTCACTTTTCAGATTCAACGAACTTTTCAATAGTTTTCAAATGAACTATTGTTTACAGATTTATGACTTTGACATTTGGTTATATTTTTGACAGCAGATTTATATAAAAAACCCGGGAATTGACTTCTTGATTGCGGCTTGTGTGACTAAAACCGGGAATTCATAATGTAAATTCGGCAATTAATTTGGACCTAAACTAACTCCAAAACTCCGTTAGTACATAAAAAGAAAGGTTATGGGAATGAAAGCTAGATGACGGTAATGAATTACTATTCTTTATAACATAAATAACTCTTCTATAAGTTTTTTTCTTACATTTCGCTTATTCTTTGCTTTTTGATGATCCTTCGTTAAGTTATATTGTGGTGCCAATTTACAAAAACAAAGTGAACCAATTTATATTAAAGAGTACTCGTTGAAAAATTAAATATAGCCTTAAAATAACTACAGATGCAGCATGTTTTTGCAGTTTTATTGTTAAAACAGGCATTAAAGATTTAAAATGCCTTCTTTATTAGTCTCTATATAGCATTTAAATCTACGAGTAGGCATCTCGGTTATATAACGGAAGCTTATTTATTATAGAAGCGTACAGAGTTCCCCTTAAAATACCAGTAGGTACTTTTCTAATCTTAACTTCGGAATGTGTAATTTTTTATAGATTTAATGTTACCTAAATATTTTTTATCAAACAAACACTATTTGCTTTTTTATGCTTACACATTAGATTTCATAAATATACTGTGAAATTACTGTCATGTTTATTTCTTTGAATCGTTCCCTCAAACTCACGTGAGTTGAGGGAACGTTACTCATATTATAAATGGTACGTATTGCCCATTAATGTAAAACAAAAAATTGCTGGTATCTGAAAAGTATTGGATTAATGCGGCCGGCGCGGGCGCTGGTGGTGAGCGCATATAACTGCTAGAATATGTATGTTTAAAACGTAGGTACTGATTACTTTCTCTACATTGTTTAATAGTAAGTTCCTACCCTCCTTTCTGTGTTCTGTCTGCTGTAGTCATCATAGTGTATTCCACAATATTAAAACAAATTTTCTTGTTTTATTATATATTTCTGTTCCACATACAATCATCTTCGACTATTCAATTATTGATTTATTAACTCAGTCTTTTTGCTTGTTTAGCTCCATCTATCGCCGTAATTAATCGCGCGAGTCCATATAATGCGGATGTCATCGAAGCCGAGCATCGAACTTTCTGCGGTGGTGCACGTTCGTAACCCGGAATCGAACCCACGATCTTTGGATAGAATCGGTATGGTTCTCACTGGTTACCATGAATTACCATTTCACACCAATAGATTTCAGATCATTTGTATCCAGACGTTTTTCATCCCATTTCACTTTCAATCTGAAATTCAAACCAATCCATAGGCGTCGATTCTCTTGTAGGTCTAAACTTAATTTTATCAAAATTAAAAATAAATAATGCTGGACATTTTCACACAGCATCATTTAACCTCAAAATAAGCACAGAGCTTGTGTTATGGAAACTACATGACTGATATAAAACTTATATGATTTTTTTGTAAATACATACATATTATACAAAGAAAAACGACAGACCCGTGACAAATATTTGCATATCATACAAACATTTATCCCGTGGCGGGAATCGAACCCGCAATCTTCACCTCCTCAATGTTTGTATGATCTGCAAATATTTGTCTCGATTGAAAATTTGATTTTTTTTTTAATCTTTGTCGCATTCATTATCTCTGCGTCGAAACATTAGTTGATAATTCAGTGAAGGGGAACTATACTACCTGTCTCTGTTATGATGGACGAACTATACTACCTGTCTCTGTTATGATAGACGAACTATACTATCTGTCTCTGTTATGATGGACGAACTATACTACCTGTCTCTTTTATGATGGACGAACTATACTACCTGTCTCTGTTATGATGGACGAACTATACTACCTGTCTCTGTTATGATGGACGAACTATACTACCTGTCTCTGTTATGATGGACGAACTATACTACCTGTCTCTGTTATGATGGACGAACTATACTACCTGTCTCTGTTATGATGGACGGACCACAGTTCCGGCATGAATTTGGGTTTCATGGAGGTCAGGAAATGCGAGCGCCATTCCTCTTCCAGCTTAAGCAGTCCGCCATCAGACTCCAGATACTTCGACACCACTTTGAAGCCGTGAGACTCCGCTGTGAAGTCTTCGTTTGCTACCCTGTTAATGTTAATCACAGTATATTGAAATTTACATAGCTATACTGTTCTGGAGGATTGTTCCACCTATGATAGTTGATTGAGTGAATATATCTATCCTAATACTATTATGTGAAAGTTTGTGAGGGTGGATGTTTGTTACTCTGTCACGCAAAAAATAATGAACGGATTTTGATGAAACTTTACAGTAATATAGCTTATACATCAGCATAACACATAGGCTACTTTTTACCCGGGTACCACGCGGGTACGTTTGTTTGTCCGACGATTACTGCCGAACCGTTTATTCAATCTTGATGAATTTTTTAAGGTAGTTAGGTAAAACTAATAGAATTCGATTATGAGCTATATAGGTTCATAAACCGCCTGTTTATGAACTATGGGGTAAAAACGGTACATCTGGTTGCTACTAAAGAGTGCTATGGCTCAGGCCAGCTCCTCTTTCAGACTTACCTCAACCTTAGCCTTTCACATTGGTTTTTCGGCTTAGCGTTTATCAAATGTCTATTTAATTAAATAAATTAATAATTAATAATTCCTATAATACAAGCTCTGCTTAGTTTGGGGCTAGATGATGCTGTGTGAAAATGTCCAGCATTATTATTATTATTTATTAATCAACTGTATAAAAAACCTTTTAAAATACGCTGTCTATCGGTTGGTGGATCCTAATTGTTATGTTGGTACTAACGTGTGTTGCATAGAAGCGGCTTCTTCTAGTAAACTGTCAGTAATTGCATCTAGTTCCGGGAACTGCGCGAGTACGATCGCCTCGAGTTGTTCGCGCCGCTCCGTGGGTAACGCGTGCTTTCGCCCGTGGAGCAGCAGAGCGCGCGCCGCCATGCGAACTTTTCTAGATTAAAAAAATGTATGATTATTTGGTTTTAAAAGTTTTAACCCCCACTTCAGGGATATCATAAACAAATAACCATTGAAAAAGCAAAGCGACTCCTTTTGTCAATTATACTAAATTTAATTTTAGTCATTGAACAGGCTTGGATAACTTTCCAGCAAAGTTTTAATTGTAGGCGAAGGATCGGCGCTTCGAGCCGAAACATCCAAAAGAACGCGTCTGGTCGAGATTTATGGGAGTTTTTGGTAAGTCTTAGTTGGTATAGTACCCGCGTACCAAGCGGAAGGTCACAGGTTCGAGTCCAGCCAACAGGTTTATTGTTATTTATATGTTTATTTTAGACACCAACGGCCGAAACAGTGCCTGAGACCCAGGCAGGAATTATTGACGCTAACGTTCTATTTCGTGATACGATAGGAAATGTCAAAGCCAATGAAAATAAGAAAATGTCAAATAAGGGTCAAACTGACGCGGTAAATTAATAACTCGTCTGGGTAGTGACGGGAGAATGCAATACTTATCAGGGTAGTAACATTTCCTAACCCTTGCAGAAGTAAGCAAATAAAAGGTTAGCGTTAGTTTCGATTCTATTACACTATTCACCATTTATTAATGTCCAGCATTGTTTATTTATAAACTAAACTGTTTAAATTTGACAGCAATAAAAATAGTCAACAAAATCAACGAAAACAGAGTTTTTTTTTTATATTAACGCTCGTTTCTAAAACTGCTATATTTTTTGGAATAGTTTAGCTAATAGATCATCAGAATCGACACCGTACGTACGTCCATGTTTTGAGCTGCGAGCAAGGATGTACGTACTTTATAGCTGCGTCTTCGAAAACCTTAGGGTTGTCATGTGCTAAGGGCGCGTCGCAAGTCACTGCGAGATGTCTGCGCTTCACCTGGTCCTGCATGTTGCTCCGCTGGTGGCAAGGCACGCACAGAAGCAGCACATCGTGCGAGGAGTGGTCTTTCATGATTTCTGCAAGCGAAGTTATTATTATTTAAGCTATTATTAAAGGTATTGTAGCTACTCATCATAAATAATAAAAGTGACTCGGTTTAGGATTTTACCATTTTAAGGGGGGGGGGGGGGCAGCAAAGAAGGTCTAGACTAGAAGTTACCTATTCAATTCTACCTTGAAGAGACCCAGATTGTATTTTTCATTTTAAAATCAAAGACACTAGGGAAGTGCCGTCCTTTTATACTAAAGTTCCTGATGCGAGTTGGTTGCGCTACATACGACTCAATTTCTTTGATGTTATTTGCCTTATGGATCGCGCGGCCGTTTTTATTTAAATGACTCACCGGGGAAGTGCCTTCTATACTCTCTCGGCAAGATGTTTTCCTGGTGTAGGAGTTGGTAACGCTACATACCATGAATAGCTTTGATGGTGTTTTCTGCAGGCTCTTATTGATGGTGCGGCCATTTTATTTAAATGACTCACCGGGGAAGTGCCTTCTATACTCTCTCAGCAAGATGTTTTTCCTGGTGTAGAAGTTGGTAGTTCTACATACCATGAATAGCTTTGATGGTGGTTTCTGCAGGCTCTTATTGATGGTGCGGCCATTTTATTTAAATGACTCACCGGGGAAGTACCTTCTATACTATCTCGGCACGATGTTTTCCTGATGTAGGAGTTGGTAGCGCTACATACCATGAATAGCTTTAATTGTGTTTTCTGCATGCTCTTATTGATCGCGGGGCCGTTTTTTTTAATGACTCTCCGGGGAAGTGCCTTCTATACTCTCTTGGCACGATGATTTTCCTTATGTAGGAGTTGTTAGCTCTACATACCATGAATAGCTTTGATGGTGTATGCTGCGGGTCCCTATTGATCTCGCGGCCATTTTATTTGAATGACTCACCGGGGAAGTACCTTCTATACTCTCTCGGCACGATGTTTTTTCTGGTGTAGAAGTTGGTAGCTCCGCACACCACGCAATGGTTCTCCTTCCATTCCGCTTCGAGCCGGTCGCGCGATCCACGGGCGACGTCGGCAAATACTATAAGACGACTTATAGTATTTGCCGACGTCGCCCGTGGATCGCGCGACCGGCTCGAAGCGGAGTCGGACGGTTATCGGGTCATCGGTTACTTGGTCTGCCAGACCCTTTTCAACGTACCTATGGATTTTTGTATCAGAGGTAAGCAATGGAGAATCCATTACTTATTCATTGCTTGAATGAAGCTTGAATGAAATTTGGCAAACCACAGATAGATAAACTTGCAAATCTACACTAATAATATTATAAACAGATAAAGTTTGTCGATCTCATTATGACAAGTGGTCTAAACTCGAGTTAAACTCGAACCCTGTCAGAGCCAAGGCTTTTTTTCGATAAAAAATAATGTTATGGCAAAGCGACTAAGGTCTACAATTTTAAATATTAAAAAAACCTCAGATTGCCCATTTGCTTTAAAAAACACTTCAACACAAAAAAAAAACACTTGATTGGCTACCAAAAGAAAGTAGGTTCTCAAAAATAGGTTGAGTTATGTATGATAGAAATAAACTAGGTGACCGCCTGTTTTATCTTTTAGCTATTATTTGTTGATTATTCAAAAGTCTGACATATTCCTAAAAGATAAACCTTTCGTAATGAGACCCTGTAAGTTTGTAGCAGGAGGTAAATTCCGAAACTACTGAACCGCTTTCGAAAATTCTTTCACCAATATTTAGAATGTACCTTCAGGGTGCACATAAGCTGAATATTATCCCGTTAAAAGGACTTTTACACTACTTTTTTGGCAATTTTATTCGGGTGCCACGCCACTAGAATAGAATAGAAAAATATTCACCAAAAATATTCACTACCCACGGTGGTGCCGTGGGTAGTTGCTAGTTCATACCTGAAATTGATAAGTCAATCATGACTCACCTAGGGAGTGCCAGAATAAATCATGAACCGCCAGGGTATGAATTAAGGCTTAACTCGTGGTACAAAATTTCACATTTTAAATTTAATATCACATTTTATAAAAAGTGAACAGTGATTAAAGTCCGCTCCAAGAGTTCATGAAGAATGAGTGGTTTCGAAAAAATTGGCGCCTCCACCTACAGAAAATTCCCATTTCTTCAAAATTATTGATAATAATTAAGATTTACATACCACAGAGCCTTTTTAGTATCGCAGGTACAGAGCAGCTCTCCGTCCGGCGCTTGTAAGAAGCAGTTGTGGTAAAGCGGCTTTGTCCGCGTTGCATGGGCGCGGTAAGTGCGCTTCGGCTCTTTAGCTTTTTTCTCTCTTTTGCTGCTGAAAAATAACGATTGCTAGTTGGATAACTTGCGCTGAACTAGATAGATTGAGCTCTTAATAACGATTGCTAGTTGGATAACTTGCGCTGAACTAGATAGATTGAGCTCTTAATTTTACATAATTTCACAAATAATATAAAACAACTTTGGTAACAAAAACATGTTAATTAGGCGAATTTATCGCGATGAAACAGTCACGCTGTAGAATAAAATATCAAAAAAAATAAAATAAATAATGCTGGACATTTTCCACACATCATCATCTAGCCCCAAAGTAAGCAAAGCTTGTGTTATGGGAATTACATGACTGATATACTACTTACATACATTTTTTTTTGTAAATACACACATTTTATACTTAGAAAACACCCAGACTCGAAGACAAATATTTGTAGATCATACAAACATTTTTTTTCGGCGGGTATCGAACCCGCCACCTTCTGCGTCTCAGAAGGGCCTTCGCCCACTGCGCCACAGAGGTCGTCAAAGGCATGTGCCATCAGTTAGTGCCCTTATAAGCGAAGACCAATATTGAACCATTTGCCAAATATATTTTTCGGGATTGCAGCGTTTTTTTTTTATAAAAACCTCCCTACTACATTAACTTAGAAACGTCAGCAAAATCAACGAAACACAGAAATACTCGTAAAATCATATTTTCAAAATATTACACAGGATATAATATTACACTGGAATTGGATATAATATTTGAAAATAAAAAATACTCTGTAGTTCTCTGGAACACTCACCTACCCTCATCTCTTCCGTTTTGTTTAGCTTTGTAGTTTCTGTCGCTATACTGCCAGCATATCTCATCTACCGTTTCCCATACGTCACTCGGGTCTCGGGACCGCCAGAGGTATCGAAAGCTACTTTTACTGCGGTTGTTTAAAACCTTGACGAATATTAGTATAGCGGCGTGAGCGTCCGACGCGGCGTAGTGGAGCTGCAGGGGGCTCAGCTCGACTGCCTCCCAGTTACTGCAGCGAGTCTGGTGCAAGAAACAAACACGTTGGGCCACAGGTTCTTTGTCGGTCATCATGCGTTAGATAAGTGTCTTGCTTAAGGAGCTCTTCGTTTTGCAGCTATTCTATTTTTTACTTTTTCCTTACTTCGCCCGTGTGATACCCAGATAAAAAGTAGCCGATGAAAAGTAGCTCTTACCGTTAATTAAAGCAACGTTCGTAAGAACGTGACTTTACAATTTGGAAGGTACTCCAACAACTTTAGACACAAACAAGGAACCCAAAAATGCTTTTTTTTTTGCAAAAGCTTGCTTTTTGTATATTGTAATTTTGTAATATATTGATACATCAAACTAGATAATATACCTGCATAAAAATCAAGATTATGTGTAACAAGATCTTAATAATTGTCTTGTATATTTGAAAGCAATAAGACTTGTACTCACCCTCCACCGCTTATCTAAGGACACGTTGAGTAGTCTCTCCGTCATAGCGGCGAGCCCTCCCGCCGCCTCCTGATACCCACAGATCTCTACTATATACCGGATGTCGATAGTGGCGCGCACTGCCGTCTGGTAGTCTGAGCGAATGTAGTTGGTGTCGCCGTTAGGCGCGACACCAACTTTGTAGATGTCTTCACATTGTAATAAGTCCTGGAAGTATAAATAAATAAATATACAGGATGTCCCGGTATATGCATAATGTGTATATAATGCCGAAAGGAGGTCATTGAGACAGTGGTGGGGAACATTGTTTGTTCTACGACTTTTTGGATTTCCATATTTTTCATTTATGAAATGACCATCAAAGTTTCCATCCTACCTGCTCTTAGCACATCCCTAAAATCAACCAAACAACTGTTTAGTTGACTTTTGAGTGTGACGTCATTGACTATGCGGTTCTGAATCCCTGAATCCAAAAAGTTGTAGAACAAATGTGCCCCACCACGGTGTCAATGAACGCCTTTCGGCATTATATACACATTCCGGGATACCCTGTATATCCAAGAAACACATACATAGTCCCGACCCCCGCAATAAGATTCCCTGTGGGTGTTAGGAGCTAAGAATACTATGGTACTACAACATTCAGACCCAGAACAAATATCTGTCACTCGCCCACTGCGCAACCGAGATAATCTCGCAGTTCATAAATAAGACTCACTCTTAACGAATTTGGTATGGTGTTATGTGGAAAACAGTTTAATCTGAACAGTCCGCAGTAGCCATCGAATGAAGAGAGCTGCAACAATGCTACAGGCTGCCGTCCCGAACTGCCGGTGACCCATTCGCAATCGAAACCCAGAGCTTTGTGTTTCATGCTCCTTCTAGAAAAAACATTGTTTTAATAAGTTTATTGAGGTAGTGACTAAAGGACCGCGCAAGTTGGTGCAGTGGAAGTGTTGATCTGCTTTTGCCGACTTGCCTGCTGCAAGACCAATGCAAAGAATTGGTGTGTGAACAGGAGTGGATATCTAACGACCCTAGCAACTAACATTATGATAATGTGAACCATCTTTTCATAATTATAAGTATTTCAAGGTATTTCATCATTGCCCACTCTGGTGACTCAACAGAGTCTCTGACTATAACAGGAAATAATGTGTTAATAATTATCAGTGACTCACTCTCTTATTGCTTTCATGAATACAATCATGTATTACAATCATGTAACTATTATAAACATGAAAGTTTGTGAGGATGGATGTTTGTTACTCTTTCACGCAAAAACTACTGAAAGGATTTTGAAGAAAATTTTAAGTACTACAGCTTATACATCAGAATAATCATCAGAATTCTAATAGGAAAGTTTAGATAGATTCTAATAATCTTTGTAAAGGCTCAACTTATTTATATATTTCAAATACAAATATTTTAACACTTTTTAAGCAGCTACCATGCAGGCATAGCCGTAAGGTGAAGCTAATGTTTAATCAAGTTTCTGATGCTGCCCTAGAACTCCACAAAGACTATTGCTGGGTGAAAATTTATGTTTGCAAATTTTTAAAACCCCCAACAATTTTATCAAACTTTTTACTTCAGGCAATAAAAGTTATATGTGAACCTTCCTTGAAAACATACAAATTGATTGCAAAAACAGTATTTCAGTCAGATAAGCCGTTTCCCTGATATAATGGTAAGAGACAAACATCCTCTTATGGAAAACATATAGTCAGCTAGCTAACAACACAGCGTAAATCAATTATCATAACTTTTCAGGAGAACTAAAAAACTGTTTTATCAACTCCGCACAAGTCCACAGAATTGAAATCGCTAACGCTGAAATTAAAACAGTGATTGGTTGAAATGCAATGTTTGTATTAGTGAACAGAAGCACAGTAAAAAGATCTATCCAATGGCATAAAAATCTCAAAACCGTAAAATTTCGACTTGAGCGGTGTTGTTAGCTAGCCGACGATATGTATACACGGGCTCCTGGCTTGGTGGGTAAAAGTAAAGGTTACAATTATTTACTTGCGCAACTCATTTACTACATAGTCACAGTCCTCCACAGTTGTAACAACAATTATATCCAAATAGTTAAACGCATCCACAGCTTTTCGAAGAGTTGGGTTTTCAATGTTTCTGATTCTCTTTCGAATCATGTGGATAAATAATGCAGAAGCGCCACTTATTATTATTACAACAGATGCTGTTATTATCTTCAATAGAACTCCCATTGTGAAAGTAATAATCATGTAAAATATACTTTAAAACAACCAAGCAATCACACAATGAATCACAGACCACTTAAATTAAAGTTAAAGGTAATACTGGTGAACCAAGTAAACAAAAACAAACTAATATAATAGCTATCTAGAATAAAACAAAACGGCCGAGGATATTTTCACACCGAATTGAAACACACCCTCACCCTGTCCAAAATTGTCATTTTTACACAGAGACGGTCCGAATTTTGGTCATAGACATTATAATACTAACTTTGGCTATTGTCAGCCAATATGGTTCAACCAGTGACCTAAAAAATATGAAATTAAACTTGAAAATCATGGCATATTTTCCGAAAAATTGCTTTATTTTAAAAAGTTTCAATGCCCTTATATTTTACGCCCAAATCGTTCAACCAGTGTCCTAAAAGTGAGGGAATTAAGGTAGAAATCTACACATGACTTATCGAAAGAAGCTTGTTTTTTCAAATTTTATCACCAGATGTAACAAGCAGTATGTTTTTATAAGTAAGTTAAAGTTGAATTTTTGAAAGCAATTTTATATTCAATATTTGCTCGCAATATAACACCCGCCCTTACCCTCCTAATAAGATTCTTCGTGTTGTTTAGTTTGTTGAAGTGACGAAATGTCTTTTCCAAACCCGGTAAGGTTTTGTTGCAGCTGGATATACCTACTTAGTTAGTAGAGTGATGAATGAGGGATTCGCTACTTACCTACCTTACTACGTATATAGATAAACCAGCTGTTGCCATCGGCTTTGTACGCGTGGAGTTGCTTTTAAACAAACTTACTCGCAGACAAACTTTTTTTTCCCCCATTCCCCCCCTTATATAAAATGAAACTCCATAAACCCTGAAACAAATAAAATATTTATAGCTACTTAACATAATAAATAATTATTATGTTAAGTAGCTATAAATACAATTTTCAAATTCCTTTGAAAAACCCGATACTCCAATACAAACTTTCACCCTCTATTTACCCCCTTAAAATGTCATAATCCAACAACCCTGAAACACGTTGTTATTTATTTATGATAAGTAGCTCTCCAATTTTCAGTTTCTACCTTAAAAAAAGATAATCCTGTATAAACTTTCTTCCCCATATTACATACCCATTTAAGGGGGTAAAATGTCAAATCCAAAAAACCCAGCAACAAATCATTATATATTTATGCTTAGTAATTATAATTTCATTTTTCTTGTTTCTAACTTCAAAGAACAATGACTTTCATACAAATTTCACCCTCATTTACCCCCTTAAAGTAAAACGATCCAAAGTTCAGCTATCTTAGATTTTTGCGTACCTACCTTGTTCAGAAGGTAAAGTTTGTTCGATAGGTACCTACATACATTTTATAAAAAAGAAAATGAAATTCAGTGTGCCTTTAAAAAAAACAATAACTGAGTATACTAGTATTATAATATCTGTGACCGAGTGAAAATGCTTGAAAAAAGAAAATAAAATTGGTTAGCGAAAACTGTCTCTGAAAACATAAACAAGGTTAAAATTAAAAATGCTAAAAAAATAATTCTTGCGTATAGCTAAAAAAAAACAGCACAGTCTAGTACTGAGCGTCAGCATTGTATTTATTAGTCTGTGGACTAGTTAGAGAAACAAGGGGGAATACGTAAAGGGTTGAGGCCATTAAGCTATTATTCGAGTAAAGAGATTACAGACTAGAGCAGAGATGCTAATGGTATTTAAATACATATAGCATCTGTGCCATTGGTTCGCTATCAACATAGTATGGTTAATATCTGTGGGTTAGACCTTCTATAGGAAAATTAAAATAGCTACGGCCAACTAAATTAGTGGTTGTGGATTGTATACATTTCTAAATTTATAAAATTTCTCTTTTTTAATCCTAGAATAATGGCAAGGGACAAGAGCCCCGAACGCAGACGATCGCGATCTCGAGAAAGAAGGGACAGAGACCGCCGTGAACACGATGAACGTGAAACTCATCGGGATAAAGCTAAACGCAGGGAGCGGTCAAAGAGCCCTAGAAAAGATCAGGAGAGAACTCGTAGTCCTGCCAAGAAGGAACGCGATAGATCCAGAAGTCCTCGCAAAGAGGCTGAGAAGGCTCGCAGCCCCAGGAAAGACAAAGACAAAAGCCCGAAAAAGGACGCTGATCGTTCCAAAAGCCCAGGTAAAAAAGACTCAAAGAAACGCGATGGGAAAGATAAAGAA
This sequence comes from Perizoma flavofasciatum, assembly GCA_958496245.1. Taxonomy (NCBI): domain Eukaryota; kingdom Metazoa; phylum Arthropoda; class Insecta; order Lepidoptera; family Geometridae; genus Perizoma; species Perizoma flavofasciatum. The sequence continues at coordinate 12,455,649 of OY292423.1, forward strand.
AAACGTCATGACGATAAAGATAGACGACACGATGAGAAGACGAACGATAAACGAAACGACGACAAGGATAGACGTAATGACGACAAGGACAGACGTAACGACGACAAAGATCGACGTAACGACAACAAGGATAGACGTAACGACGACAAAGAAAAGAATAGGAGTAAGAGAGATGACATGACCAAGAAACAGGATGATGAAATGGAGGAAACTAAAAAAGAAGAAGAAATTAAACCAGTCAAACGCGAACCCTTATCCCTTGAGGAGCTTCTTGCCAAGAAAAAGGCTGAAGAGGAAGCTAGAAGTAAGCCTGTCTTCCTAACAAAGGAACAGAGAGCTGCACTTGCATTGGAGAGACGTCGAGAACAAGTTGAAGCAATGCGAGCCAACATTGAACAGCCCATTGATACAATTGATTTAACAATCTCCTCCAGAAGGGAGGAAGAGAAGAGACATAGGGAAGAAAGAGAAAAAGAACGAGAGAAAGAAAGGGAAAGGAGAGAAGAGAGGGAAAGAGAAAGGGAGCGTAGATTTGAAGAGAGAAAAAATCAACAAGGTGACCGTAGGGGAGGAGGAGGAGATGATAAAAAGGAACGGAATGAAAGGAATGATGATGTTTCCAAAACCAAAGACAAGGAAAGGGAAGAAGAAGCTATTAAAGCTCGTTACCTAGGTATTGTCAAGAGAAAACGCAGAGTGCGGAGATTAAATGACAGGAAATTTGTTTTCGATTGGGATGCATCCGAGGACACATCAAATGATTACAACACTCTATACAAAGAAAGACATCAAGTTCAATTCTTTGGCCGTGGACACATTGCTGGCATTGATATCAAATCTCAGAAGAAGGATCACAGCAAATTCTATGGTAATCTTTTAGAGAAGAGGAGAACTGAACTTGAAAAGGAACAGGAAAAGTTACGCTTGAAGAAAGTCAAAAGGAAGGAAGACAAGCAAAAGTGGGATGACCGGCATTGGTCAGAAAAAGATCATGATGAGATGACAGAGAGGGATTGGCGCATCTTCAGAGAAGATTACAATATCACAATCAAAGGCGGAAAGATCCCAAATCCCATCAGAAACTGGAAAGAAGGTGGCTTCCATGAAGACATTATGGAAATCATCAACAAAGTCGGCTATAAGAGTCCCACTCCCATTCAAAGGCAGGCTATACCAATTGGTTTGCAGAATAGAGATATCATTGGTGTGGCTGAGACTGGGTCGGGTAAAACTTTAGCTTTCCTCATTCCATTGCTTACTTGGATCCAGTCACTTCCCAAGAGCGTGCGACTAGAAGACGCCGACCAAGGACCATACGCCATTATCTTGGCGCCAACGCGTGAGTTGGCCCAACAAATCGAGGAGGAGACAAGCAAATTCGGTGTTCCTTTGGATATCACTTCCGTGGTAGTAGTGGGAGGACTCTCAAGAGAGGAGCAAGGATTTAAGCTCAGATTAGGTTGCGAAATCGTAATCGCCACGCCTGGTCGTCTGATCGACGTACTCGAAAACCGGTACTTAGTACTTAACCGTTGCACCTACGTGGTCCTCGACGAAGCCGATCGTATGATAGACATGGGTTTCGAGCCGGATGTACAGAAGATTCTAGAATTCATGCCCGTTTCTAACACCAAGCCAGACACGGACGCCGCTGAAGACGCGTCCGTCCTTCTAGCGAATTACAACACTAAGAAGAAATACAGACAAACTGTGATGTTTACAGCTACTATGCCGCCCGCGGTCGAGCGCCTGGCGCGCAGTTATCTCAGGAGACCGGCCATAGTTTACATCGGATCTGTAGGCAAACCAGTAGATAGGACGGAACAAGTCGTCTACATGGTCGGAGAGAACGAGAAGCGTAGGAAACTCACGCAACTCCTCCAATGCGGCGTTGAGCCTCCGATCATCATTTTCGTCAACCAAAAGAAGGGTGCTGACGTTCTTGCGAAAGGTTTGGAGAAGCTGGGCTTCAATGCATGCACGCTGCACGGCGGGAAAGGGCAGGAGCAGCGTGACTTCGCGCTCGCGAGTCTCAAGAACGGCTCCAAAGACATCCTGGTCGCGACAGACGTCGCCGGCCGTGGTATCGACATCAAGGACGTCAGTATGGTCATCAACTATGATATGGCGAAGACGATTGAGGACTACACGCATCGTATCGGCCGAACCGGTCGTGCGGGAAAGACCGGTAAAGCCGTTTCTTTCGTCACTAAGGAAGATTCTATGTTGTTCTATGACTTAAAGCAGGTATTGCTGGCGAGTTCAGTGTCGACCTGTCCGCCAGAGCTGATGAACCACCCAGAGGCACAGCACAAACCTGGCACAGTGGTTACTAAGAAGAGAAGAGAGGAGATGATATTTGCATGAATGGAACTGTCACTTTGTTTATGAAATAAAGCTAGTACCCACATCATTTTCTCGTGTTTCTTTTCATTTGTCTCGGGTCTGGGTGTTTCCTATGCATTACCTCGTGTGTTCATAAGTTTTGAGACGAACTTATTTAATTAATTTAAAAAGAAAGTAGTTCATGCAACCTTTTTTAAACTTTTAAAATTTTAAATTTCGAATGTTTTGAATCAGAAAAAATATACATTTGAATATTTGTTTCATTCTCCGTGAAAATGGCGCCAACAAAAGATTTGCGTGCGACTGTAATTTCACTGTTTCAAGCAGGAAAAAAACCAATGCAAGTTTTTAGTGAAATCCAAAGTTTGGGATGTAGTCGGAACTTTGTGTATTATATCATAAAGAGGTACAAGGAGACCGGCTCTTTAGAAGACCGTGGAAGATGTGGCCGCCCGCGGTCTGTAAGGACGCCCGCCAACATCAAAGTAATCAGAGAGCGAATTCGTCGCAACCCTTGCCGGACTCAAAAGAAATTAGCTCTGCAGACCAACATTTCGCGAATATCGGTGAACAGGATACTTAAATATGATCTTAAACTAAAGGCCTACAGTCGAAGGAAAGTGCATTATTTAAACGAGCGTCTTCGTAAATTGCGACTGGAACGATGTCGGAACCTATTGAAGAGACACGATCCAAAAAATATCCTGTTTACCGATGAAAAGATCTTCACGGTGGAAGAAAAGTTTAACCGGCAGAACAATAAGGTTTACGCCAGAAGTTCAAAGGACGTCCAGCCATCTGTACGCAATGTCCAGCGCACTCATCATCCAGCAAGTGTGATGGTTTGGTGGGGTGTTTCCTACGAGGGGGTCACTTCGCTTCATTTTTGCCAGCAAGGCGTCAAGGTGAAGGCACAAAATTACCAAACCGACATATTGGAAGCGGTGGTTAAACCATTAAATGATACGCTATTCGCTGGAAAATACTGGGTTTTCCAACAGGACTCTGCTCCCTCCCATAAAGCTAAAACTACCCAAAGTTGGCTGGAGGCCAATTTGCCAGGCTTCATTCGGAGCGAAGATTGGCCCTCGTCAAGCCCTGACTTGAATCCTTTGGATTATTCTTTATGGACGGAATTGGAGCTGAGGGCATGCAGAAAGTCTCACCCAAACCTGGATTCTCTCAAGCGAGCCCTTATTAAAGAATCGAAACGGATTCCCATTGAAAAGATTCGTGCCGCCATAGATGAATGGCGCACGCGTTTGAAGGCCTGCATTGAATGCAAAGGCGGCCATTTTGAATGATTTATTTTTAAATACAGATCTAGATGTCAGTAGTTTTAATTTTAATATCCAATAAATGAATACTCAACTTAGCTCCAAAAATATTTTAGTTTTACTGTGTCTCAAGACTTATGAACACACGAGGTATATGTATGTATTTACAAAAAAAAATGTATATAAGTAGTATATCAGTCATGTAGTTCCCATAAAACAAGCTCTGCTTAGTTTGGGGCTAGATGATGCTATGTGAAAATGTCCAGCATTATTTATTTTATTTATTTATTTATATCATCAGGCCAATTTGCCTGTTGTAGCCAGGCATAGACTTAAATGCAAGTCAAGCTGCCAGAAAAAGGATACATCTTTTTTGTGGGTATGAAAATAATAAATGCAATAATAAGTTTATATTCAATTTATTTACGTCAACGATAAAATAGCACTGTATCAGACTAGCTAACAATAAATTACTACATAATCACTATAGGGATCTTCGGTCACTGTTCCTAAGGAGGTACTGAAACAAAATTAAAATATAAGCTTAAGTACACAATCAAGAGTTTATAGTAAATAAATAAATAATGCTGGACAATCCACACAGCATCATCTAGCCCTAAGCTAAGCAGAGCTTGTGTTATGGGTACTAGATGACTGATATACTTAATACAATACATTACATAGATAGATATTTTTATTATACATAGAAAATACCCAGAACACCCGGAACAAATATTTGCAGATCGTACAAATATTTGTCCCAGGGCGGGAATCGAACCCGCAACCTCCTGTGTAGCAGGCGGACCTTCGCCCACCGCACCACATCGGTCGTCAGTAGGGATCGCACTACAGTTCAACCACTTTGCTTGAATCGCTCATTACCACTCGCATGCCCATATTGTCTTTAACAAAGGTGGTGTTGGCGTTAAAACCTATTTAAAACCCTTTTTGAAGTCATACAAAACAATTAACTGCACGACGATCGGTTGCGCCGTTCCCATCTACGAGTATATCGATTGCAGAGCTGCTAGTGAATTAGGCCAGGGGCCTAACCATGAAGTCCTATAGCGATTCAGTTTGGGCAAAAATGTCAAATCCCGCTTTCCGAATGACAAAGCTTTAACTACGCCATAGCGTCCTCAATCGTATAGCGAAAAGTGACATCTTTGCCTGAACTGAATCGCTATAAGACTTCATGGTTAGGCCTCTGTAGGTACCTATTCATAAATAGGTACTTAGGCCTACTTATGCTCACCGTGCTCATTTCTGTCACTGGTCGTCTACTTCTTCCTTCTGCACATAATCTGAAATACATTAAAAATCCACTACAACAAAATATAGAGGTAACAAGATATAAGTAACAAGATTTTCTTGAAAGCCAAACACCAAAAAGCATTCCCATTTCGTAAGTTAATTTGAATTCGAATCTAAAGTGCAACATCCAATAGTCCACAAATAAAACAACTTGCGATATTTGTTAGAAAAAAAGAGAAAACGAATCCACTTAAAGTGTACTAGTTATGTAGGTACTAGATTGCAGTTGCAGTAGGTACAATTGTTTGTCGACCAGTCAAAGACAATAGATTTAATTCATTCAATTTCAACATGGATCTTCCGAACTAAGAAAATTTACACATATTTTTTGCCACTATACCTTTAACCAACCCTAATCAAACAAGAAGAATATTTTTGATATTTCGTTACAAAAATAAGGAAGTCCGAACTACCTAGCGTTTCATATAGATAGTAGGATTTGTGAACAGAGGGTATATTATTATGCTGAGTAAAACATGTCAAAACGTCTACCGTATCAATAAGATTTCCATACAAAATTTGTCTAAACGGTCATCATTTCGACCAGTATTTAACGTATTAGTAACAATAGTTTCTCAGACCGGTCAACAAATTAATGACCGAGGCCATGCTGTAAATCTAAACTGCATAAAAATGATTTTAACTAAAAAACGGGATATTTACCATGATTTGTGAGTTTGAATGTTTCCCGATATGTGAGTTCCATTCAAACTCACAAATCATGGTAAATGTCCCGTAGTAAAAAATATGTTCAAAACCATGATAGTTTCAAAAGTTATATGCATGAAAATGGTGTTAGTGCATTAACAAAGCATTATTGTCCAGCCAACCTGCTAGTGCATATGAACTTAATGTAAAATTAAAACCGACTATGTGCGAGTAGGACTCACGCACTAAGGGTTCCGTACCACACGGATGCCCATCTGCACTCAAGTCAAAAAAGCTTGAGCAATGACTTAGCCATGTCATATTTTATTTATTTAATTAATTAGAACGGGACAGACTTAATTACACTTATTATTAAACATAACACAGATAAAATAATATGATAAATTGAAAAAACAAAATAGTGACAGTTTGTCTATAGAAACTTGTTATTTGGGCATCAACTTCTCTTAACAACTCAAAAGAGCTTTGAAATTGTAATTTACCAAAGAATTAGGCAAATGTTATCATCCATGTCCCGATTCAATGGGTTTATAAGGTAGCTAGTTGGAATTTTAGTTAAAAATTATATAGTCTTATGACTGACAGACTGCTGGCGAAGCTTAGTCATAGCTAGTACCTATAATATTTGTTAAAGTTTACGAAACCCTAAAAAGCTGCAAAACCAAAACCATCAGAAGCAGACAGCAAACCAGGCACCTAGATTCTAAAATCTACCTATTTCTTGTCCGTGGGTTTAGAATCTGTGGATTCTTTGGTCGGAGGAGGCATGAGTGCCCGGTAGATCGTGCATGCCAATGACATGGTCATGTCAGTTAGTTCCTTGAGGTCCTTTGGGAAGCTCAGCTCGGGGAATTTAACCTCGAGCTGAGGGTCACCCGGCTTTACTGGTAGGAAATAGAGCATACATAAGGGAACAGCATTTTGATTACACTAGCTAAATGGCTCTGGGAAGCGAAACCTTAGCACTAATTTTGACATAAGCCAGTTAACGTAATTATCGTTTTTCCTTGAAAAAATATCAAAGTATTCATATTTGTTGACGACCTCGATGGCGCGGCGGTCGATAAATCGGCTGCAACTCATGATTCGCAGGTTCGATTCCCGCAGCAGAACAAATACTTGCAGATATTTGTTTTCGGGTCTGGGTGTTGAGGTACCACGGGGCTCATAGGCCGGATACCCACAATACAGAAATGCTTATTACAGCTTCGTGGTGGGCCATAAGCTTGCCACTTTGGTGGTGCAAAAAATAAAGGAAAAACGAGGCGTCGGCGTCGGTCGGCCTAAAACTGTAGTTGGGAGCCGGCATAAGCCAATTCAGAACTGATGGAGCGCCCTGAGACTTAGTTGATTGACGAATTCAGTGGCGCAGTGGTCGAGTAGCCGGCTGAGACGCAACAGGTACCAGCGACCGCGGAAGTGGGGGGCAGAGGGGGCCAAATGCCTCCTCTTAAATCACATAGGTACCTACCAAGCCAGGGCTGGAGATTGAAGGGGTGACCAAAGAAATTTGCCCCCCCCCCCCGTGATGGAGTACTTCCGCGGTCCCTGACAGGTACCATGGTACTCTTAATTTATGTTGTACACGAAGCAGGGAATCCTAGTGTGGGGGTCAGGATAATGTATAGGACTGTTGGGTGTAAATAATGATTACTTCTTATTATCTCACCTCCATAAAAGAAATTATACGCGATATTGATGTACTGCTTGGCAAGTCCGGAGTTGTTCTTCAGTATCTCCTTCGTGTCTTCGGGGAAGCAGACGAGCCCCATGCCTGTCGTGCCCACGCCTGAGTAGAGCACCCTCTGAAAACACCAGCCATCTCATCAACAACAGCCTGAAAAGTCCACCGTTGGACAAAGGCCTCCCCTTCACACACACGTCACAAACGCCAGCGTGCACTTATGCCCCCATAAGTGCACGCTGGCGTTTAGGTTCAATCGACGCCCACGTCGCGTCGCTCACCTTACTTCCCGCAGTCGCCTCCTGCCTTCCGCGTGAATTACATATAATAGAGTTAAGGGAACAATATAAGTAACAATGATAACGGAGTTCAGTGATTGATTTTACTTCTAACCTCCCAGCTAGACTTCTTCCACATGGACAATCTGTTACAACAACCTCCATTTGACGACCGATGTGGCGCGGTGGGCGAAGGTCCGCCTGCTACACAGGAGGTTGCGGGTTCGATTCCCGCCCTGGGACAAATATTTGTACGATCTGCAAATATTTGTTCCGGGTGTTCTGGGTATTTTCTATGTATAATAAAAAAATATCTATCTATGTAATGTATTGTATTAAGTATATCAGTCATCTAGTACCCATAACACAAGCTCTGCTTAGCTTGGGGCTAGATGATGCTTTGTGGATTGTCCAGCATTATTTATTTATTTATTATTTATTTACCAACTTCTCGCAACCTTTGAGACGTAAATCTGCCTTCAATCGGGTGGGGGACCTTGTTATATTGCCTTGTTCGGTTCGGTAAATCCCTTTGAAATTTGTTTGGTTTTTGTTTTAACGCGCTAATCTCTGAAACTACCAGACGGATTTGAAAAAATATTTTTGCCTATGATAGTCCCATTCTTGAGGATGGTTATAGGCCACATCACGCTACAGCTCTTAGGAGCCGATCCTAAGGGTCGAAGCGTGATGTTAAATATCAAAAGAAGTAGGTAATAACGCGGACGGGCGTTGCAACGCGGTGGGTCGGGGACTGAGAGCGGCCGTGTGACAGCTAGTAATAAATAAAATGACCGTGCCATGCAAGGTTTCCTTGTTTGACCATGAAACCCTAAAATATTGATTCTCAGTACTCACCCGGATAATACCTCCTCTCAAGCCGAAAATAAATCCTGTAAGGCCACCGATAGCCACTGCTCCATAACGGACCTCTTTATTCTCTTCCTCTCTGAGATACTTCACAATCCCTGAAAAAAAAGGAAGCCATATGCGCTCTTTGCATTATTAAATTTATGGAATGGAAACTGATATTTGAAACAAGTAATAACTTTATTTTAAAAGTAGCTGTTGCCTGCTATGGACGCGTGAAGGCGTCTAAAAAAAACGATACCCCCATACAAACTTTTACCGACTATTCCCCCCCTTTAAATGTGAAAATCCAAAACCCCTGAAATACGTCATTATCGATTTATGCTCAATAGCTGTGTATATAAATGTTCAAAGTTCACGCGCTCCTGGTGGTGTAGAGGTGGCCATTGCCGACTGCGCAGCTCACCATTAACCAGGGACCGCGGAAGTACTCCGTGACGGGGGGCAAATTTCTTTAGTCACTCCTTCAATCTCCAGCTCTGGCTTGGTAGGCGGGTACATGTGACTTAGGGGGGGGCATTTGGCCCCCTCTATTAATATGGTCAATAACCAGAATAAATGAAGCGCGTCTGTAATATTCTTCGGGAGTGTCAGCTGCAACATTGCTTCAATGTTGTTGGCGCCCCACTCGTTGTGGTATATCATTTCGGAGGGGGGGATCGAACCCCTAAAACTCTCCCCCTGCCTATGGCCTTGTGAACAAGTCCTGAATAAATCATTTGCAATGATGTAGCAGTATCGAAATTCCTGAAAACGGATCATTTTGTGTCCTGAAACTTTTCTTGGGGACACCTGGACAGAGGGCTGGAAAACAGAGCCGTCTTGTTCAAAATGTGATGTATGGTCACATCACCTGTACGGAACTTACAGTCACTCTTATCTTGTAGTTCCTGGTAGTTGTCCTGAATGGTGTGTTTGACGGAGTCCGTCTGGTCCAACACAACCTGGGCCTGCGCCCTCACCACACTCACTGGCACCAGCAGCGTTGACCGGATGAAGCCATTCTTCTTGTCTTTGGCCTGCTCTTTCACATACCTGAAAACCATCATTTAAAGAAATGATAAGTTTCAATTTTAACACTAAATTTTAATGCTCTTCTACGAGGAGGAAAGTATACAATAGCAAACTATAAAAAGGTCTGGAGGCCTATGCTAGAAAGAAAACTAATTACATTACACACGATGATATGCTATTGAAATTGAAAACAAAACATACCTGGATGTGCCTCTGGCTAACCCATACATGCTAACCTTACAGATCTATATACTATGTTTAAGAATGAAGATGTCCATCATGTCGATTTAAGTTGCATATATAATACTAAAATATTTACTGCCCATGATGGTCAAATGATCATCCTCTTAGAACTAACTTAAATCCATAAGAAAAAAAACAGTGAGGTTGCACTTAGTCGTACATATGTCACTCACTATCCCCTCCCCAAATCAAATGTTGACCTTAACAAATAAGAACATATAAGAAACATATAAGAACAAAAAAATACTATCTTCTGCCCATGGCTTCGACCGGCTGGAGCCCGGATAAAAAGTAGCCTGTGTGTTATTTTAGGTCATGATCTGATTTGAATCGGTTCAGCAGTTACAGAGATTATTAGCAATAAACATATAAACTTTTGCAGACTGTGTGACAATAGATCTACCTCATCTTATGCTACCTCTATCCACTGACTTCCTGCAATCGTTTAGATGTCTTCGGCCCAGCTGAGCACATGAAATAATTAAGTTTGTACTTACTCTCCATATTCAGCGTGAGGGGCGTCGTAAATCGGTAGCTCAGAGGGTTTCATCGGTTGTGGGCAAGCCGGCCCTTTGAGATCGGCCGATACAGGCGACGCTGCAATCACGGTCGGCACCAGAACCGCCGCTCCGACGGAGCTTATCACTACTCTACGCAGCATCTGTATGTAAGCACCTGTCAATTAGCACTATAAAAACAATAGGTAGCTTATGTAAAAAAGCTAACGCAGTCTTACCTCTACTAAGAGACGTTTCACCGATAAAAATGTAAAATTACATAAATATCGCGTCGGAGAGAATTTCTTTCAGAACACAGATTTGAGTCAGTCAGGCAGGAATTCAGGATCAGTCATTCTATCATCAGGATCAGCTGCTCAGTTTAGTGACAGTGCCAGACAATAGTGATATGACAGAGACACTAGAGACAGACAATGAGTAATTTGTTGTTCGTGGGCAACTAAAGATTTACGTAGTATCCCTAACTAGTCTGCGACATAGAATATGTTAGCATCTCTCATAAGTCTGAGAACATAGAGGAACTAGGTATAACCAACCGTTTATAATTGAAGCCATAATGAATGATAAATTGAAGTGAACCTTCCATTGTTGGCTATAGAGGCGATGCATGGTAGCAAAACATTTTTAATCTGTGGGCAGTCGGCTAAATCTAAAATAAAAAAAAAACAGTAATATGATTTTTGTCATAGAGCTAGAGGAGTACAGTAGAGAAGAACTACCACTACTCTAAATTTGTGTTGTGAATTTTTCGTGAATTGTGAAAATTTTAAAAGGGATTCATGGGTGTAAAATATTTACATTAGATTTTTTAATCGGGTTTTTTCTGCATCCTGTGTGTCGGTCGGTCGAACAAAATAAACGATGGTGATCGTGAGTACGGTTTTCGAATTAATGAATCAATAGGACGATTGTATAACGTTTCTATAAAATTCAACTGGCTCAGAGTAAACAAAATTTCCCCAAAAATGTCCGGACTGCTTAGCGGTCGTGTAGCTAAGCATAGGAGAGACCAGCGCGTAAAAAATCGCTCAGGTACGGAGTGAGACGCATGTTATCATAGCATAGGCTTATTAACTATTGCTTGGAGAGTAATTCCATTATTCTGCATTATTTAAATTGGGCCAATACCAATAGTTCATGCTTATCCAGCTGTAGTTAAAAAATATCTTCTAGATTTTTTCATCTACTGAAAATTCCTAAGTAGACATTGAGATGAAAATATTGAGATGATGAGTTATCTCATCTAGAAGTCCTATAAATCGAGAATTATTTAATATGCACATTCATGGTCACTATCCAGTCCAAACAAAGACATTGCTTGTCCAATTCCCTTCACCCGGTCTGATTTACATCCTAAAAATAACCTTGAGCTTAAACTACTGTATGAAATATTGCTTGTATACCTACTACCTAACATGTTTTGGAGTTGATTACTAACATGACTTGCATTGACAGGAGTTTGAGGTGCATGAGATATTCTGAGGGTCGCTTTACTCTGAAGCCAATCACCAACAACAGAGGATAACTTTGGGATGAAATGGTACAAAAACTTAACTGTATTCTTGTTACCAGATCTCAAAATTTATAGAGCTTGCTATCATGATGTTTCTAAAATGTTAACAGATTCATAGAAGAATGATTATTGCACTTATTACTTAATAAATCAACTCGACTCTTGCAACTTTCCTCTGGAAATAATCTTAAAAGGCTCCCTACTCAGGCATATCAGTCATAAGTAGTAGTCTTTGATAGTTTTCATTTGTTTGTTGTGTCATTGGTTCTTTCTTCGTCACCTTTCATTAAGCCAGTGACCAGGCACATCTGGTTGAGGTATGGTCTCCTTGAAAAGGGCTCAGTGAATGATGATGAAAGAACCATGTGTAGTGAAAGTGCACCTCATAGAGGCTCCTTAGCACAGTTTTTAGCCATTATTTATTAAGGTATATCTTTTAAAGTTGAGCTAATTATTAATACAATTGGGTACCAAGCTCTATTAATATTGAGATATTTTTGGATTAAGTAGAAGTGGGTGAATTTCTTTTAAATTTCTTTGCATGTAAGCTTGTGTTATTATTAGATCTAAGAGTGTAACTTATGAACTGTATGTTCTATTTTCTTAACAGAATATGTACATTTAAAATGAATACAAACTTGAAGTAAAGGGTACTTACTGAGCTATTCTAGACTGTAGACAATGATTCAGTCAGTTTGACCATGAAAATGTTGCATGTACAAATTAGATCAAATTGGATAGATTTTCAGTCATTCTGAAGTTCTTCTGCTATGACTAGAAGACTATATTGTGATTTAAGATTTCTCATCATCACTCTCTAGTGAATGTGTAAAGATAAAGATAATTTATTTGCGTAAACATGTGTAAATATTATGATATTACAGTGAGTTGGACACAACATGCTTTACCGATTTCGGTGTGCAAACCGACAGACTGACATGCATGGCGTAAACATTTAAAATCTTACTATAAATTACTTATGTGTATTAACTTGAGATCCCCAAAATCTAAGCTATGGTAGCGCCACTTGAGAAAACTCGTGCTGCTTTACTTGAAGCATGATTGTGTGGAAAAGCACCACAATGTGACACTTTACAGCTAAATGGAGCAAACATTACTTTGCATTACCCATTATCTTGTAGCAGTTTCTAAGCTACTCTCTCAATCTGTGCCGAAGGTAGTCGTAAACCACTTAACTGCGCCAAAGCAATTATCTAAACAGACACGTCAATTCCTTTGTATCCGCCCATTAGCATGACAATGTACCGTTTCATTCTAACTGAACAGTCACGTTCGTTAATTTGTGGGCCGCTTTCACATAAATAAGTTACAAGACAAAACAAAATCCGAAAAAAAATAAAAACCCGACTTCGAATACCGTGAAGTTTATTATGAAATTTTAAATCCCCGTATTTTCACCCTTACGGGGGATTTTTCAATAAAATGTATATGGGACCACCCTTGAAGTATAGGTACCTTACATATAAAAAAATAATGTTTAAAATCGGTTCACAATTGGCGAAGACATCGCGTAACATACACAATAAAAACAAGGGTACAGACGAATTGAAAACCTCCTCCTTTGAAATTTGAAGTATCCGAAATCAATGGAGCATTAAAAATTTAAAATATGGGTAATTAACCTACTGTTCGTTTTGCTGACGTTTCGTAGCTCAGTAATTTATAAGTTCATATTGTGCACCGCTCGCGTGCTTGTTCGACAGTGACGAAAAGCAGCGGTAATTAGTCGTACATATTTTAAATTTTAAAATAATTTCCAACCACTTAATTATTATTGTTTTGATAAATAGAGATCATAGTTACTAATCGGTTGATCATTTCTTACGCCAGATCAAACTTTTTAAGCGTTACAAATTGTCAGTTGGTTGTTTTACTGATGGCAGACCAAAAATAAATGAACGAGTACATACTATATACAGATGAGTAGGTTTTTCTCGTGCTTGTGATGACCAGGAGCCAGATAAACACATCAGATAGCCATAATTTTATGTAGTACACATATGCTTTTGCACATATAAATGCAACGTTTATATCTGCATAAGCAATATGGCGTAAAGACATTCACGATACCAGAAAATAATCGGGTTTTTGTCAGTCTAGCTTGTACTACGATTTTTTTTTGGTTCTTACTAAAGTTAGTACGTAGTTCAAGTAATTATGGCGTACATGGCGATTTATTTACTGAGTATTTAAGCTTTTATCTTTTTATTAATTTGACATTGAGTTGACCAAATGACCACTAGACTCATGAAGTCACGAGACATTAAAATTAATTAATTAAAGTTGAATCAAAATGAACCTAGTGACTTAAGAATACCATTGCAAATTGAATGACTCTTGCATGTTAAATTGCAATTAATGCTTGTAGGTCGTCTGATATTTACGTTGCTTATTAAAACAATAGTGAGATGAGATAATTATACATATCTAGCCTCTGCTAGATATGTATAATTATCTCTAGCGATAATTCCTCTGGCGTGTTACCCGGATAAAAAGTAGCTTATATGTTATTCTAGGTCACTAACTATATCTGTTCGAAATTTCATCCAAATCGGTCCAGCCGTTACGGAGATTATGGCCAACAAACATCACACCATCTAAACATTCAAATTTTGACATGTTAATACATGTCAAAATCCTACTAGATTTAACTAAAAATTGACATCCCAGAAATACATCTCTACTCATTTGACTTTATCTAAATCTTTAACCGTTATATCACTGAAATAATGAAGCACTTATCCAGTTAAAATTACAAGTAGTGGTCTCATCGTTAGAACCGATCTCTTCCACACATCGTTCTCGAATTTTTTGACTGATCTGGTTTTTATAATTTGAGCTTACTGTCTTAAGGCAGGCTGACCAAGAAAGCAGCGTTACGACGAACAAGCGAACTTCAAAGCCTTCAAAGCCTAAATGAATTAAAAAAGGTGGATTATCCCCGACGTCCCGATGTGATGATGATCTTCGGCGCCATCGGGGGTAAACGAGAATGTTGCCTATGTTTGTCCTTGTTTTGAATAGCTGTAGAGTATACGTCGACGTGCCCTCTTATCCTCTCACATCCACGTTTCACCCTTTAATTGAAAGGGGGCTCAACTATGTAGGGCACACAACCATCCCTACAAAATAGACCAGCGCATTCACAACCCCTCTGCCTCAGGGGAGACAATCATCTACAAAGCCCTCGAAAAGGTGGAGAATTCAAAATTTGCTCATCAAACTACATCTCATCTAGAGAAAGCATTACAGTGTATAAAACCAAAGCAATGTCACCAAGTTTAATTACTGAAGCGGCAGCGGCTGTTTCCCAGCACATGCGATTGTTTAGTTCAACTCGGTAAATTAGGTAACTCGATTCGAAATCATCTCTGTGATTTCAATTAATAAAAACCTATTGACTTTGTTATACAAACCTTGGTACCTTACCTTGGTTATCTATCGTGGATGCGTTATGCGTCATCCAGAGAAAGTATAAAAATAACGGTGTAGAAAGCTAGAACAAAAGCGGCGGACTGGACACATTTCTAATATACCTCATGCTAACGCGCATCTCATTGCGGCTACCACACCTGCTGTAAAACATTTTACTATGGGTAGTTGAGTTGCTAGTGGCGGCCTTTTCATAATCTAGAGCAACTTAGGTACTTCGCCTGTTCGTGTACGGCCTCGCTGATTTAACTACGAACGAGAGTAGCCTTGACTGGAAAACTAATAAATAATAAATGATGAATTAGCAAACGGGTAATTAAATATCTAATCTTTAATTAGATTCACACGGAATACGCGTTATTTTTTTAAATACATAAGTAGCTTCTAGCTATCATGGTCGCACTGACTCGTAATGATATCATTGGCTGCAGGCTACAGCTTAGTTCTCACGATGCACGCAAAAATGCACTGCTAATTCCTAATGCTTACTCAGTCAAGATATTCCTTTTAAACAACGAAGGCTTAACCATTTTCAGTGCTCAGAATGATGGCAATAATGCAGGACAGGAATAGCGAGGAAGTACCCAAAGAGTTCCTCGAGACGGGCCGCACGGGGCGCAGGAACGCGATGCCAGATATACTGCACCCTCAGGGCGCGGAGGTCACCACAGCGGATCTACCGTCGCGGCTTCAGCAACTCGTCACTACAGGCAAGTACACCCATTAGGTACTCACACTAGCAGACTCCTCGGGAAATTTAAAACATCTCCAATAAATCTAGTTTCCCAATAAATAAATAAATAAATCATCCAAGCATACTGCAACCTACAGAAACAGTGACTATGGAAGATGCTTTTGGCTGTTAGCAACCAAAATGTAGAGTCAGCGCGAAAAAGCCCTTTTTACTGAAATTTGATAAGGAGGACCTTTCAACCAGCAGGGAGGTAAATGGACACAGGTCTGTCCATTTACCTCCCCGCTGGTTGAAAGGTCACGGCCTTTATTGGCAATAATATACCTAGTGAAGGATGTAGAAGAGGTCAAGGTTATAAGCATAAACCTCTAACCACTGAAGCGATTTTATTACAGCCCCTTTTGTAGTTTCTAGGGCTTACATAAAATTTTCCGGGCAATTTAAGAAGCGACTCCAAGGCTCTAGGCATCTAGGTATAAAGCCGTAATATTAGATAGAACCACTGCTGTATAGACGAACCACTCTGCGGTTTTATGTTAACCGAGTTGTGACTTCCGTTCGCGTGCTACGGACTAGGTTGTTCTAGAGTTCAAGAGTTGCACCGTGTTTTCATCTTGCCGCATGTACCTGCCTAGTTTATTAATATAATCATAGGTATACCTGTTTATTGGCGATTTTCGCGCGTTCGATTCGGACCGCCTAGCTAGAATATTCAACACAAAATGATAACAGTGCCGTCGTAACTGATTTTAGAGCCTTGCTAAACTAGATAGGTAGATCATATATTTCTAAAACCTTAGTGTAACTTTCCCAATGCCAGTCCAAACTGGTAGTTTCAATCATCATAATATATCTATAAAACATGATGAAATCAGCATCTGTTTACGAGGTGCGGCATAACGCACATGACTAGGTGAGGTCAATGCGGGAGCGATAGCTACTACCGCATTTCTGACAGGCAAATTGAGTTCCTGGTTAACATAATTTAATGAAATACTCATATTGCCTGTAATGTAAATACAATGCCATGTACAAACTTTTCTTTAAGAAATCCTTTCACGTTGCAGGTATTTCTTTGATGACCTTTGGGCGTGTTCTTTAACATGTAGATACTGTAGCTTTCTTTAGTTTTGATAATATTTTCGTTTAACAGTTTTTCGAATTCGCTTATACATATACATCTCAACGCGGCAGCAGTCGCATGCCACGTGATACTCAACCATGCGTACGTCTTCCACAAATACTGGAAAAAACTTCTATTAAACCGTATTGGACCAAGATTATATAATATAGCTTCTGCCCACGGCTTCGCCCGCGTAGTATCCGGATAAAAAGTAGCCTATGTGTTATTCTGATGTATAAGCTATATTACTGTAAAGTTTCATCAAAATCCGTTCAGTAGTTTTTGCGTAAAAGAGTAACAAACATCCATCCTCACAAACTTTCGCGTTTATAATATTAGTAGGATTCTTTATTATGAAACAACGCGCAAAAAACATTCGGAAAACTTCTAATTAAAAGAACAGTGACTTATAAAGGTCAATCGCCTTAGATAATATTCGTACTAAGTTGCGATATATAATCCATGTACTATTGACGTACCTGTATACCTTATCTTCCTATCTAATCGACTAATCATACAATGAAATTGTAGAATGGGTGTCTGTTGTGTACCGCGAGTAGGCTTGATTTCCAAATGGGTAGGTATTTTTGAAAATTACCCAATTGTTGGAAACAATACGCCCATTGTTCATCCAACTTTCAATGGAAACTAAGAAAATAGCCTTGAAGTTTTTTTACTGATAACGAAATGATTGTTTCAAATGTTTCATTCAAATAATGTTTTCAAAATTGTTGTCTATCAAATTACGAGTAAGAATCGAGATGGTGTTCGCATTTGATGATCGAGCGGCCATTGACTCCAGTGGGTGGTGTTGTGGGTGCAAAACCTTACGAGTATTAAGATGAGTCAGACCACCTGGACTGCAGTAGAAAATGACTTAAAGTCAAAAACAAAAAGTAGTCAGTGCAAGCTTCTGCCCACGGCTTCGCCCGCATGGTACCCGGATAAAAAGTAGCCTATATGTTATTCGGATAAGCTATATCACTCTAAAGTTTCATCAAAATCCGTTCAGTAATTTTTGCGTGAAAGAGTAACAAAAAACCATCCTCACGAACTTTCGCGTTTATAATAGTAGTAGGATTTCGAGATGCCATTCTAGTGCATACGAAATTCATTTCAGCAATTGATCTTGAATCTTAGACCAAAAGTATCGAAAATGGCAAGCGGCTACTTACAGATAATTTCAACAACACACCGTATTGCCTGCTTATCTCAATCCACCAGGCAGGCTATATTATGTTATTATAATATGATGCCATGACGCGCGGGCGGTTGTAATGCGTTGATGATTCAAGGATATCTACCTCAGACGTCACGTAGTCTGCTGTTCGATTACAATCGTTGGACGGGGCGACCTTCATGTGTGCCACTGTTACCCACAATAGCCCTATCAGTGCTCGTACATCTAGATCACTGTTTCTCAAAGTGGGCGATAACGCTCCCTTGTGGGCGCTGAAGGCTTCAGGGAAGTGGTAGAAGGCTCTAGAAGATATTGGGGGCGCTAAGGCGGTCTAAAGGGGAAAGCATAGGTTGTTATGTTTAAAAACTTTGGGGGCGCTAGGATTTTTTTTATTCTCAAAGTGGGCGGTGGGTATATAAGTTTGGGAACCTGTGATCTAGATAGTGCCTGCTGCAGTTGCTGCTTGATCACCAACCCTGTGGTTGCCTACAGTTTCCCAGTTTCACGATTTCAAACACAATATGTTTGCATGTTCTATAGATATTTGTTCGGGGTCCTGGTGTTGTGGTACCACGGTTCTCGTAGTTTCTGATACCCAGGGCACAGGGAATCTTAGTGTGGGGTCAGGACTATGTATGTGTCTGTTGAGTGTTTAACGCTGAACAAAAAAATAATGCTAAACATTTCTTTTTACACAGCATCATCTAGCCCCTAACTAAGCAGAGCTTGTATTATGGGAACTGCATGACTGATATACTACTTATATACTTTTTTTGTAAATACATAAATATTATACATAGAAAACACCCAGACCCGAGACAAATATTTGCAGATCATACAAACATTTGTCCCGCGGCGGGTATCGAACCCGCAACCTTCTGCGTCTCAGGCGGGCCTTTGCCCACTGCGCCACAGAGGTCGTCATATTTATTCATGAATTTAACTCCCCACGTTTGGTGTTTAATTAAAGCACGCTCGCTTATCGGATTATCGTTATAGACCACTTACGATGACCTAAATCATCAATATGATATTCAAATTATAGGCTTTTGCGGGCTAATCAGCGGAAATAATCCACTCGAAATCTCAACGCGAAAACTCCTACTCGTGATTTTGATGAAATTTACAGTGGGGGGATGGAAGGGACGGTCTACGTAGACCCAAAGCCTGAAAGACACAGCTGTTCTCTACTTATAAGGAGAAAGGCATGTTTTGATCAAGTCACGAACTGGGGTAAATGGGAATCTATTTAATTATGAAACATACCCTGTCCACATTCGCATTCTTGGGAGTAGTGTAGGGCATACCGTTTCTCCACGATGTTCATTGTTTTGAGCAAGTGTTAGAGCACACAAACATGTCGTCCGATTGATGCTCGACCGGAGGTTGGCTCACTAGGCTAACACGTCTGCCTTGTGATAACCTCATTGCATAAATCACTAATAATAAGTTCTTTAAAATTATTTAAAATTATTCGAAAATTATAAAAAAAACAGTGAATTTCACGCGAAGCAAGGAGCCCGTAAATGCGTTTTTAAGAGTTTGTTAATTTTTTTCTTAGAAACGGCTTATGGGATTGTAATTCGGTTTATTGCAATTAAGTATGTCTTCAAGGATAATTGTTAGATAGGATTTATCATCATAAGTCACTACGGGCAATAGACGGAGATAAAATCGGATGTTTTCAATTTTTGTGAAATATAAAATCCATTTCAGATCCCCAGCCAGGGCCGTCCAAAACCGACCTCGAAGTTAAAACGGCTGAGGAGCCGCCGACGAAAAAGGACAGCTGCAGCTGAGCTGTCTCCCTCACTCGCGGTCCTCGGAGACCGTCCACCGGACTCGCCCAAAGCTAAAGTAATCTCAATCAGTAATAGTATTACTAAGCACTGAGTAGCCTCACCTTTGTGTAGTGAGGTGTAGAAACATAGCTCGCCGTATAGGTAGATTAGACGCTGATTGGTTCGATATTTTTAAGCAATCAGCGTGGATTTTTATTGAATGGAAGAAATTTATATCACGTTCATCCGCATAGAAAGCAATCTGTCCCGGAATTTGTGTTTTATCTCGATAGAGAAAGAGTTCTAAAAATGACGTAATTAACGTAGGACAAAATGTTGTCTAGTATCGAATTCTGAGACTCCCTGTGTATTGTAAAATAGTTTAGGTAGGGCAGTTAAGTTTTTTATACGTGTTTTGATATTTGAGTGATAGTTCATGGAGCTAGACAATATTGATGTGCAGGTAGGAGGTATTTGTAAAAGTTAGTCCTAAGAATGACAGACATGTATCTAATTTATCCAAAACACCAATTTGTTATTTATATCGACAGGCAAAAGTGTGTAAATGCCTGTAGACACCGTGTTCAATTATAAAATACTGAAAGTAAATTACTGATTATAAAACCTCAGTATCCGTCTCTGTCATTATTACTGAAGTGGGTGAGATACATGCATGCTTCTTATTACAGAAGTGAATGAGATACATTCATGCTTCTTATTACTGATGTGGGTGAGATACATGCATGCTTCTTATTACAGAAGTGAATGAGATGCATGAATGCTTCTTATTAATGAAGTGGAAAGATACATGCATGCTTCTTATTATTGATGTGGGTGAGATACATGCATGCTTCTTATTACTGAAGTGGGTGAGATGCATGAATGCGTCTTATCTGTGTTGCAGTAAATTAAAAACGCTTGGTAGCTATTTGTTTTTAAAATACGTAATTGTACGCTTAAATTTATTTATTTATTATTAGCTTAGCTTTTAAATACTAGATATTTAAAATTACAAAAAGTACAATTTGTGTATAGGTACCTAATTGTGATATTTTTTCTTGCACTGGTGCTTAGAGATTTTGTTGTTTTTTTTATTATTGTATTATCATTTACCTATAAGCTTCATGGTGGATCCAAGTCACGTATTTTCTGTCCAAAATCCTTGTCTATTGGCTGGCATAGTAAACATGCAAGTGTTGAATCCTATTAAGAATGTACCTTAATTAATAATTTTAAGAAACTGCAAATCAAAAAAGGCAGATAATATCGAAACCTATTGTAATTTGTTATTTCAAGACCTTAAATATGTGCATATTATCAGCAATTTTATTCCATAAACTATCGTGAACTTGACTATTCATATTGTAAAAACGGGAATTTTCACGTACTGCACTATCGGTGAAGGCACCGACTAAGTTTCGACTCATTCCGAGAGTCTTTATCAGGATGAGTGGTTGCCACTTTCTCCTTCCGCGTCGCGCCGTGCACTACGCGCTGCCGCACGCTCACTATGGCAATCTGACATTTATTCTGGAATCTGACATTGCCACAATGTGAGCGTAGCCTGTCTGGCTCCTCCAGGAATAGGTTATGGCGTCGACGTGAGCAGTAGCGTAGACGATGTAGCACCCCTACCACCAGTAGTTACAACAACGCTAAGAACACAATCGCCCCCTCCACTCGCGCGCCTTTATAACCGCGCACAACGTGCGGCAGCTAGAGGTGGGGAAAAGCGTTATTTTCGTATCACCGTGACTGTCGTTCCAGTTCCAAAAAAGTCACAGTGAAAAATCAACGTGACTTTGTCACGTCGATCATTCAGGTCACGAGAAACGAGATGTGTATAATTGTTTTAAATGATCCAGGACTGAGTTGCACAAATTGAATATTGGCACTGTTTCACAAACATTATAATATAAGGTAGGTAGGAAGAGGATCATAAAGATGTTTTTTTTTATAGGTTGTTTTTATTTTTATTTAAAGTTGATTTAGATTGTTCTCATCTGCCATTTCTAGAAAACAGGTACCTCTAACTCTAAAAAGAGAGTTATAGTGAAATAAACACGAACAGGCGCCGAGGAAGCGCGAAACTAACCGAAGTTACCGCTAGTCGCGCGTCATTAGAGCAGTCAGTAGGAAGGAACGATAATATATCTTGGAACGGTGCGCGATTGGAGCACGAAGGAACGACATACGTAACGTTGTTCCTTTTCGACAAATCACAGTGATACTATTTGACTTCAGATCACTGTGATTTTTTCATCGTGACGTTATTTATTACTCACCTCTAGCGGCAGCGCGTAGTGCACGTCGCGACGCGGAAGGAGAAAGTCACAACCACTAACCCTGATGAAGACTCTCGGAATGAGTCGAAACTTAGTCGGTGCCTTCACCGATAGTGCAGTACGTGAAAATTCCCGTTTTTACAATATGAATTATCAGCAATGTTACAATGCAATATTCTATCCTACCAATATAATATAAATGCGAAAGTATCAATGGTTAGATGTTGTGAAGTTTGTTGCTAGTTATTTTCGTAATGGCTGAACCGATTGGATGAAATTCTAAATATGCCTAGTTCGTACCTAGATCTAGGTGACTTTATCCGGATAGTTCAACGCAAAGCCGTTGGCAGAGGCTAGTATACCTACTCCAGATTTAATCCAAATCGATTCAGCCGTTAGAAAGATTATACGCAACAAATATCATATCATCCATTCTTTCGCATTTATAATATTAGTGAAATTCAAATAGTTTGGTTGGAAATGTTGACTGTTGCAAACAAACTTTCATTATTAACAAGATAAACTGTAATAGGTATCTCAAATACGAACTCTTGTTACTTTTAATTAAACATAATGTGAAATATAAAATTTGTGGGTAGTTGAGTCAATTATTACTTCAACGTAATAAATTTGGAGGATGTTTTAAATTATCATATTATTAAAGAGATTTTGTAAATCTTTAAAACTTTTAACATTTTGTATCGCACACTCTTAATGTAATTTTAGTACATTTTTGTACATTGTATCTTGATATTATGGTTTAATTAAGTGCCCCTATAGGCCGTATCAAAATCAGATTACTTACTTTAGATTACTTTAAATACGAAATATAATCTACGGTAAAATTTAATCAATTGGTTTGATCTACTGTCATTAAGAACAAATCTGTCGATCGTCTAACATTGATCTTAATAACTAATCGAAGAAAGAAGATTTATCTTGCTCTTGTGGTTTAACTACTATTTATCTCAAGACGAAGCGTTGTTGACAAAGAGAAGACAGTTTATTTCTGTATTTTTGTCGGACGGGACAAAAGACAAATAGTTTTGGTCATCTCTTCCACTTCCATCCAAGACAAACCCGTTGTTTTGACTCTCATGCGAATGTTATTGACCGCCATGCAGTCTGACAGAGAGGCAGATAAATCACGAAATAACGTGTGTGAGAGGGATACAACATCGAAAGGTCACAGTAATAAACGATTAGTACTGAAGTCTGAATAGTTTTATCTCTAGACTACTATGGGCACGATTCTAAAGCCTGTTTAATATTGTCAATTTCGTATTATAGTTATCATCGAGATTTATCCAACGTCTTACGCCTATTCTGTTCCTATTTGTCGTAAATATCTTAATGTAGATTATGGGGCCTACCGCGACGGGCTTTCTACGATTCCCTTCGAAAACTAAGTACCCCAAAAACTATAGAGAATTCAGTTATTCATAGGTATTGTAAAAACGGGAATTTTCACGTACTGTACAATCGGCACGGATATTATACTATCTATCGGCGAAGACACCGACTAAGTTTCGACTCATTCGAAGAGTCTTCATCAGGGTGAGTGATCGCGACGCTTCTCCGCGTCACGTCGTGCACCGATAGTACGGTATATCTGTGGTACGGTACATGAAAATTTCCAAAAAAAATCGTGACTTCGTCCAAAGACCGATTTACCCGAGGAAAACTTTTTTTTAATAACTTGGTTTTCTTAAACATTTTTTTCTTTTTAAACTTGAGTCTTAACAGTATAAAAGTATAGGAACTACCAACGAAAATTAGTTCGAAGTCTTTCCAACGTGTGATATGATACGTATTAGATTACTTCAGGGCCCACATAGCGTATATTCTGGACTGGCACTTTATTTTTGTATTATACATCTAGGTATGTAAACCCGCCGTTTTATTTGGTTCTCAGGTGTATGCTTGTATTTAATAGAACTGGGTAGTTCTACCCAGTTTTTGAATCATGTTATACCTTCATCGTAGGCTGGCAAGTTTTTTCCGACCCGAACCCGAAGTGGCACAAAAAGTAGGTAAATTAAATACCTATAAAGATCATAGACATGTTTGACACAAAACTGGACACGTTATATCATTCATATTGTAAAAACGGGATTTTCACGCACTGCACTATCGGTGAAGACACCGACTAAGTTTCGACTCATTCCGAGAGTCTTCATCAGGGTGAGTGATCGCAACTTGCTCCCTCCGCGTATGTAGTGTACGGCGCGACGCGTTAGTTATGCCACATGATATAACTTCCAAAAACTATCGTGAACTTGACAATTCATATTGTAAAAACGGGAATTTTGACGTACTGCACTAACGGTGTAGGCACCGACTAAGTTTCGACTCATTCCGAGAGTCTTCATCAGGGTGAGTGATCACGACTTGCTCCCTCCGCGTATGTAGTGCACGGTGCGACGCGGACGGAGCAAGTTATATCATGTGGTATGCAAGAAGACTGTATTAGTATGATTTCTATATTAACTAAATATATATTGCTTTGTTTTATGCTGGCAATAGATGCGGTAGGTTAGGATTGCCTACAGTGACTGCCCGGTCTATTAGCATAAAACAAAGCAATATATATTTAGTTAATATAGAAATCATACTAATACAGGCCAAATGACATTCGTTATGTGGTTAAATCCTACCGATTTAACCACATAACGAATGTCGTTTTGCCTTGTATTTCTATGTATTAATTGGTCTCGATTCTGTTGTACACTAAGTAAACATAATTTAAACTGTCGCTCTCTTTTACTGATAGTGTACGCAAGAATGAGATGGCAAGAATTTTAGTCCTGTCAAATCAGTTTACGTGCCGCTTTTCTTCGTGTTTATAGTCAGCATGTTTTGAAGTTACGACTAAATTTGTATGGAAAACTTAAATCTGACTAATTTGACAGCACTAAAATTGTAGCTATCTCTTTTTTGCTTATCACTGTCGCTCTCTTTTATCAGTAAAAGAGAGCGACAGTTTATAATAAGTTAAGTTAGTGTACTAAAGAATCGAGGCCATTGGCTCATTTAAATTTCAACTCACACGCACGCGACTTTATTCCCCATGATGGTACCAAACAGGGGGTAGCCAGAGGCACGTCCAAACATTTGACACATGCCCGCGTTTTGCAAGTAGTTAGCTTTCCATGTGACAGGTTGCAAGCCGATCGCCGCTTAGTGTCGAACACCAACCATCGAAAACTAGTATGTTCCTATCTAGCAGCTCTAATAAAATTGTTTTAACATAATATACCTGTGGAGTTGAACCGAGCCTCTAGCTTGGTTGCGGAGGCAGTAGATAAAACCGGACGTTTCAAAGTGATCCTTGTGATTTTAATGAATAAATGGATTTTGACTTCGGTCTTTCAGTCAGCATATTGACAATATTTCTATGGAAATTGGACGTTCCACATGTTTTTTTTATTTTTTGTATTTTGATACAAACAGTCACATATAATTAAAAAAATTATATGTTTTAGGATATTATTACGGTATAGTCGTAATAATGTTCAAAAAATGTTTTGCTGATTTACTATTTCAGTTCTATGATGTTTTTAACGTGTTTGTAACTCAGCATAGACCCTCTGTTCATTTATAAAGTAGGTAGGTAGGTACTCACTTACCCATAAGTTCCAACACTTACTTATAGGTAAGTATACATTATATCAAATATTTGTATTTTTGTATTATTTGGTTTTTATTTTATTTTTAAACGTGAAATATCACTATAAAAATCAAATGAAAATATAATGTAATATAATGTAATATTTGAGTTTTATGGTTTCGCAAATGTTGTTAATTAAACACTTTCATATAAAAGGATCAGTCGCGTTATTTTACTTAGATAATTCCTGACGTGGCAGCTAAGCTCGGGTTTTATTCACAATGTTATGGATATTATTTTTTCCTGCTGGCAGGAGGCATTTGCATGTACAATCTACTTAGTACATATTTGTATATGTCTATTAAATGCAGGTACTTACCTTCCTACATAATTAAGTACCATCTAACTATTTGTGTTAATTTTCTTCTACATACCTGATACTGAAAACTGCTTTTGAAACAATTTGTATATTTCGTAAA
Source organism: Perizoma flavofasciatum (assembly GCA_958496245.1). Taxonomy (NCBI): domain Eukaryota; kingdom Metazoa; phylum Arthropoda; class Insecta; order Lepidoptera; family Geometridae; genus Perizoma; species Perizoma flavofasciatum. Next base: position 12,481,980 of record OY292423.1, read on the forward strand.
GTTAATTCCTGATAGAAACAATGAACATAAAGAATAATGCGACTCGAAAAGTTTGCTATTATAATAATAATAAATTATTAAGTATGTACTGCTCTAAGTTGAAGCAATCTACTGCATGTAATCTAAAAACGCATACGATATATTATGTGGCATAGTGCAAAGACAGGTCGCATTATTCGATAGGCAGTTTATTTCTTTGCGATGTGTTGCATAATGTAAAGTGTGCATAATAGATAATAGTTGGTATATACAACTTTGAGCAGTAGCTATACATATAGCAATAGTGTAGAATCTATATATTTACTTATGATTCATCTTAATACGAAGGTTGCCTACCTTCTTATATAGATGAATCGTCTAATTTTTGTTTTCTGACCCCTTTCCAGATCATATTCAGAGATTAACATTAACACAGATTGCAAACAGGTACTTACTTACCTACTTACATGTTTTATTGAATAACGTCGTTTATTTTGGCTGTGTAATTAGGTAGGTACATTTTGTTGTAAGGTCTAAGAACGTATATATAACTTTTTCTATTAAACATGAGAAAACCCTATTGAAATATTTTATTTTCTCAAATAGACGTCCCAATAGAATAGAACCCTAACCAACGATTTAACAGGACGATCAAACGAGGTAATTTTACAGAATTGGGAAATCGCCGATGTGTATTTCCATTATCGATTGCACGCCCTCTAGTGACTTGTGAAGATAATACCATCCTAGAAGACGTATATTCATTGATTACAAAAACAGCATTAATATTCAAATTCAAGGCTGTAAAGAGTCACATTCCTTCTTCGACTAGAAAAGAGATCTGATGATCCCGATTTTCTTGAATCATAGCTAAGAACACTCGCTCGATCAAGTCACCTTTAAAGCAAAATCAAAACTGTTTTTGTCATCTGTTTGGGAACTACAACGCAACAGACAATACACACGAGAAACTTAGGTAAGTTTACAATCGCTCTGCTTCGGAGGTTAATTAATTTAGAACCGGCATAACTAAGGTTTATAACAGTGCATAAAGATACTTAAGCTGTTAACCCTTTATGGTCTGTTACTATTATATCTTTGCTGTTAACGATAGGCAAGTAAAGTAGGTAGGTATACTTTTATCAACTACCTACCTACTTGGTCCGATAGTTAGTACCTATTGTTGTTTTGTGGTCTATGGACTGCTCTAAATTCTAAACTTTGATAGCTCCTACGTGGATGACAAGTATTTATAGAAAAACTCACGAGGATGTGTTTAATCTCTGTAAAAGCGAAGAAGCTACGATACCACAGCTACAGATATTAAAATAATAAACTAGTACAAACATAGTCACAAAAACCGTGGGTATTGCCACAGCCAGGCAGGCTTATATGCATTCGAATTTCGCGCCACTCCACAGACTGTTTAAAATTCTTGGCGAATGCATACCTTCAACTTCTGAATTATGGCTTCTTTAGGTAAGGAATAAAAAACAAGACTGTTGTAATGACATTGTTGAAGGTTGACAATTGGATATTTTATTTTTATTATCTGTGGAGCTGGCTGGATTTGCCAGTTGGAAAAAAAAGATTGTATTTAGATTTTTAGGAAAACAAATAGTTGGGAAATATTTAAAACCCATTTTATGGGTTTTTGGAATACATCCAATCTCTCTAATCTTTGGAACTACTGAACCGATTCTAAAATATATTTTTTATTGAAAGCTACACTATCCCCAAAACAAAATAATATAAGCTATATTTTATTTTGATAAGCTAACAGTTTTTCAATTATAAGTTTTAAAATTTGTAAATTTAGTCGGAAGAAAAAGCGCTGCTTGGGCTGCTTTATTCACTTACATTGTGTTATTCAGGTTTTACGTGAAAATAATCTACTAAAGAAATATGTCTAAAACAAAGTTGACAAAGCGCTAGCTTTAATGATAAAACCTTATTATACTTATAACTTATTTTATGTTAAAATAAATCAACGCGAACAAAAGTCGCGGGGCATTCCATTAGTCTAAAATAAAAATAATAAGGGTAAACGGATGAAAATATTTCTATTTTTATTATACGATCGGTTTTTTCTTTAAATAAAATAGTAAAATAGAGAAAATCGTTTTGGGGGAAAAATATTCAGTTAATGGGGAAATTTGAAAAATAGATCTGGCAATAGTTTTAGTCATTTTTCATTCGCAAACGGATGTAGATTTGTTGGAGAAAGTAAATTGCAAATAATGATTTACTTTTCCCGTTTATTACTGTAATCTTTCAGAAATAGGCATTTTCGCGTCTTAAGAAATGCTTTTATTTTCGTCCCGCGTCTGCCGCGAGTGTTTATTCACAATAAATCCTTCGATAACATGTTGGAAAGTCGTGGTGGCTGACACATCCTACCCTGCAAGTTTTATGTGATTTTCTGTTTCTGTGATTTATATTTGCCAAAATGCCGAGAGGCGAGCATAGACCCAGCGTGTTACTGTCGAGGGAGGAGAACGAGCAGGTGTTCAGCCTGATAGGGCCAAAGTGCCAGGTGAGTTTTGTGGTCTCATTGGTATTCCGCGTGATTCAGGGCTAGATTACGTATCGTTCGCTGTATCAGCGAATTATCAGCCGATAGTAGCGAGATAAAGCATAAGTATAATATTTCCTTCTTAATTTATCAAATATGAGAAAGGTACCTTACAGAAGCTGGCATTTTTGACACATCTATGTTTCATAAAGATAATCTTGAAAATGTCTTTCTTATATTTTTGATTCATGGTTCAATCTTGAAAATGCCTTTCTTATATTTTTGATTCATGGTTCTAGAATTAATGGGCAGTCCCACAGCTGCAAAAAATCCTAATATAAAGCTAATTTCAGTTGCCTATAAGTTACTACCCACAGTTTATATTATTTTATTTCAAACACACTACACAACTTGGGTAAAAATGACAAATGTTGCATGCAAAAAGTAAATTGAGATTACAAAAAGTAAACTATATCAAAATATAAAGTTCCTATATTTAAATTCTGTGCCAAAAATATTTGAGAATTCATTGTTTCTAGGATTTCCTGTATCATAGGTATCAGGAACTTAGAGTACTTTCATATCATAATACCCTGACCCAGAATAAATACCTGGGCAGAACACGCAAATGGTTGTCCTGTAACGGGAATCAAACTCCATCTTATTTTTCTCAGACAGCTACTTGCATGCTGCACCATGGAGATTTTACTCTAACAATAATCTAAAAAATCTCAATAAAACAATGTATTATGAATCAAGTAACCCATTCAATGATTAAAGGGAGGCTTAGCATAAACATCAAGCCATTTGTTTTATCTACAGAAGAAAACACAAAAATGATTTCTGTTTCTTTTCCTGTCAGACAAAAGAAAGGGACAGAATAATTCTTGTTTTCTCTTTAGTCAACAAAATCACTGTCTTCGAAGCTCATAGTACTGGTGCTGTATTGCCAGAAGCAAAATAAAACAGTTCATGAAATCACATATATAATCAACTAATAAGGGAAAGTATTCATAACAACCTGCTATTGAATTTCTCTCCATAAAGCCTTTATGGAGTGAAAGTGTCATAATTTAGACCTTATAAAGCTGCAGGCTGCAATGAAAGTTACTTGCAATCACTATACATGTAAGCTAGATTGTTATAGTTAGTTTGTTGCAACATTTTTTTTTTCTGCTTTTTTAAGAACTTTCGTCGATTTTTGACGATGTCAGTTCTATTGTACCCTCGTAGACTACAATAAACATTTTTATGAACCAGCTCGTATATGGACCGGTAGAGCATGATTGCTGCACTTGTTGCAACATGGATGAATGAGCAATGGTGTTAACTAGGCAATTTTCGATTTTCCATACAAACTTCATCAGCAGCCACTGTGAGTGGAAATTTGGAATATCCTTTCAAGATGCACCCCTTAGGCACCAAAAACACCCTCCTGTTATGACTCTTAAGAGTTCAGTGTAGGCTGTGCGTTGATTGTAAGACAATTTTTGTGAAATGAAAGGGAAATCATTTACTTCTATAGGATATGAATCATGTAGAAACATCTCATTTACACCGATTCCTTGCAACTGAAGAATCGACAACCAAGCCCAGTTTTATTTCTGTGTCTAGACAAAAGAGAAGAATTTTTAATGTACATTTTTACAATACATTTTGTTTGTGGGGTCCAAAACATGTATAGCCTGCAAGAACGCCGATGAAATCGTTAAAGTTGCAGGACAAAGCTGGACGGAAACAGCTCACAATAGAGTAACATGGAGAAACTTGGAGGAGCCTTATGCCCGAAAGGAGCCTTGATTAAATCTTGTATAAAAATATATTTAGATCATATGAATATTTAGTCAATGAAATAAAAAAAGGGTTTATTATTATTATTACACTTTATTAAATAAATTTTTCACTACAAATTCAATATAAGTTACATCAAAACATTGTAGTAAAAAACACATAAAAACGGTGAACCACAAACCGCGGGGCAGACCCAAGCGGTCGGTGGCTAGGGCTGCAGAGAGAGGAACCTCCTGACAATGCGCGCCGGGTCCAGGTGTTATTATTATTATTATTATTATAGCCTGAATAGTTATTAAGTAAGGCTTTATGTTGGTACTGAACAGTCTAACACTATTCTATGTATATTATTATGAAAAATTAAACCTTTTAAAGAAAAAAAAATAGTTTAACACAGTTGTGAGTTGGATGGTTGATGGTTGTTGCATTTGTTTACAACTCTGGAGTGCATTAACGCTATTAGTCCTGAGCAAAAGGCTTCCTTAGCCAGGGTTGGCCACATGCCTACTATAAACTTAAATTTCTTTCAGAGCTTAGCAACCGCTGTGGTCCAACTCTTTACAACGGAAGGGCCGGCCCACTCAGAATGGAAGAAGAGAGATACGGGAGTACTGTGCCTTATAAAGGACAACGCCAAGCGGTCTTACTTCTTTCGGATCTTCTGTCTCTATCGTAAAACATTGGTCTGGGAGCATGAGGTGTACACACAAATCGAGTATAAAAGTCCAAGGCCGTTTCTACATACTTTTGAAGCTGAGGTGAGCATTTGTTTCTCTTTTAATTGGGAGTAGCTGATGAATTGATGATCACCAATCATTAGTGATTCTAATTACTAATTAATGAAGATGAAATAGTGATTTCATGACTGTCATGTTATCACTATTATGTTATTTATGCATTTGCCTTCTCCCAATCACAGCATCATCTAGCCCCAAACTGAAATTGAAATTATTTAACGAAGCAGTGCTTGTATTATGGGAACTACATGACTGATATATTACTAATATGTATACTTTTTTTGTAAATACATACTTAATATACATAGAAAACACCCAGACATGAGAGAAATACATGCAGAACATACAAACATTTGTCCCGCGGTGGGAATCGAACTCGCAACCTTCTTCGTCTCAGGCGGGCCTTTGCCCACTGCGCCACAGAGGTCGTCAATTAATCTAACTACAGTGTACATTGGTACGTTTTAATGTCATTATCTTTTTGCAAGATTTTCTTTAAGAGATGCAAAATCGGTGTACTCTTTCCCTTGACTATTCTCATCGTGAGTTTGATTATGTTAAACAAGCTTCAATGAGCCATGTGTTTATATTCAAGGTCAGATTCCGCAGATTCAATAAAATATGTTTTTTAAAGCAAAATGCTCACGGTACAATGCTGCAGGGCTAAGCATTGCTGACTCATTGCTCTGTACTGTAGGATAGGTACTTGTTTATATTTATCATAACTATATAGGTACTTCCACTTTCGTGTATGTAGTATGTAGTGACGGATTTGAAAATCACGGGCACTGCGTTTAAGATATTATATTATATATAAAGAGGTAAAGTTTGTAATTTTGGATGTAAGAGGAAATCTCCGAAACTACCAATCTGATTTCAAAAATTATTTCACCAACTAGCTGTACCCGTGACTTCGTTCGCGATTGCCATCAATCTTTAAAGTACCTCCTTTCTAACAAAAAAAGAACTAAGTACAAATTTTGAATTTGATCCCCTCTCCCAAGGGAACCATGCTGAATTTCGTGATAAAAAGTCCTACCCCGTATGAACTCAAATCATGCCAAGTTTCATCTGAATTTCGGCGCTATGCGCGGCCCAGATTCTGGCAGACAGACAGACCAAAAATTAAAAAAAAAATATTTTTGGCTTCAGTATCGATTATAGAGGGCCCTCCAAAAAATTTTTTCAAGATATCTTCAATGTACAGAGCTTGACCTGTTACATTCTTATTATAGTATAGATATTTAGAATGGACTTTCAGGGCTTACATAGGCTGTATAATATTATCCCATTACAATAAAAGGGCTCTTCGTGGCGAACAATTTTACAATGAAAGTCGACGAAAAAACGGTCAAGCGAATGCGATTCTTACTAACGCTACCTTAACGATAAGAGGTATTTATCCGGGTACCACGCGGGCGATGCTGGACAGTAGCTTGTCTACAATAAATTATTGTTTTCGTATAACGCATTGCTATTTCGCTCGTTCAAAGCGTAGCTGTGAATGTTATGTTCACACGAGCGAAGGAGGTTGGTAAGCCTGCTTACACGACCCGATCGACCGACCGACGCGACGTCTCGCATAACAAAAATGACGTCGCACTTTGAATGTACAAAGTCTATCTTTAGATGTGACGACGGACGATAGTGCAATCATCTTATCTGTCAGTGACGGATCTCTTCGAGCCAAGACAACGTGACATTGACGAAATTGCCCCGCAAAGGCCACCCTTACCAAGAATGGAATTGACTATAAAATCACACAGAGCCGGCTGAGATCGATCGATAATCAGAAATGAATACTAGTATTATGTCATAAATATAGTTACGTAGGTAGGTAGGCATTTCGTGTCGGGTCTCTCGTGACTAAATCCATTCTTTATATATTCAATATGACTAATCAATATTCGGCAACACCTTAAAAACTACCTATAAGTATCGAGAACCCGTAGATAGACCTGTTAATACTGAGATTATCGATTTAACAGAGTATAAATGAATGCTGGCTGACCCTAATAACATTGAAAATAAACAGGAAGTTCATGCTGGCAGGTCAGTGACTGATATTTTCGTCCTTTAGACACAGAATGTATAAAGGTTTAATACCGACGGATTTAGGTTCACTTGGATGAATCATAATCCAATATGCGGCGATGAGTTCGCAACCTGTTACGTGGAATGCTAACTACGAGTGCTTGTAAAACGCGGGTATATGTCAAATACGACCTAAGGCCCGAATTCATAGTCAAATAGGGGCTCCCCTAGGGAACTATTCAGGCGCTATGTGAAAATTTAAGCGCGAATTCAATCTTTATGCACTCATAAGTCGAATGATGTATTTTGGGGGACTGTTCAACCCCCGACTATGAATTTAGGCTTAAGTGCCGCCAAGTAGAGGCAGCGTTGGTGTGAACGGCTAAAGGGTGTCGAGAGGTGTGATGCAGTTTCTCTAAACGCTACTCCCGGCTTTATGCCTTTAAAACTTCCACCCTTGGAGCATAGGTTCCGCTCTTGCGCCTCCACCTCCGACCGGCCGGCTAAGGCAAGCCGAGGGTCAGGGGTCTCTATCGACCCCAGGGAGTAATGGGGCTCCGCGGTGTCGCCATGCACCGAATGCTCGCCACAAGCGCGACCTACGGGATTAGAAATGTTAAGTTTTGACGTGTCTCTGACTACCTCAACTTGGCACCCTCCGAGATCTACTTCCTGAGTATGTATCTGAGGATGTCCATCATGAGAGTACTATCGTGAGCGTATTTGTTTTGTTTGTTTGAATGAATCATACCATACCTACTCGGAATAAAAATAGTTACAGAATAATTGACTTGATACACCAGTGGTGACTGGTTACCCTACATTATGTCATAATCAATGTACATATAACTAGAACTAGCTACGTCCCACGGCTTTGTCCTGTTCCAAATTGCATCGAAATCTGTTTAGCCATTGCGAAGATTCTTAGCAGGGAACATCTTAACATCCTTACGTTTATGTATTTTTATAGGTACATGTATATGTAATGGTTTGCCATAAGTCTTTATGATAAAATTTTACAATATAAGGTTGTCTACTTCTGTTTAATAAGGTATCTATATTTATACAATCTTTTTTCCCACGGCTTTGTCCTTGTGAATCCCGTATAAAGTGGCTTATGTGATATTCTAGGTCATGAACATTATTGGTTCCGAATTTCAACCAAATCGGTTTAGCCGTTAAGAAGATCAACAAACATCTATACTTTCGCATTTAAAATATAAATAAGGTAACGAACTAAATAAATAATTTTGTAATAAAATGGCAAATAATTTAGCTAATATTATGTGCCATTTTATTTATCACATCCAAAGCCTGACTTAACCCACACTGAGGGCATATACTTGATTACTTAATTTCACGTAAATATTTCTAATAGATTAATATGACGACCGCTGTAGCGTAGTGAGAGAAGGCCTGCCTGAGGCGCAGAAGGTTGCGGGTTTGATTCCCGCCACGGGACCAATGTTTGTATGATCTTTGAATGTATATCTCAGGTCTGGGTATTTTCTATGTATAACATTTATATATTTATAAAAAAAATACAAGTAGTATATCAGTCATGTAGCTCTGTTTAGTTTGGGCCTAGATGATGCTGTTTGAAAAATGTCCAGCATTATTTATTTACATACATACATATAGTCACGCCTGTTTCCCGGAGGGGTAGGCAGAGACCAAAAATTTCCACTTGCTACGATCCTGGCATACCTCTTTCGCTTCATTCATCCTCATCACATTCTTCATACAGGATCAGCGGTTTAGTGTACTTCTGACTTAGCTTATTTCTAAAATGTCTCCAATTTGGTCAGATTACGTTCGCCGAGGTCTTCCCCTACCAATTATCCCATTCACGCTCGCCTTGTATACTTGTTTTGTTAATCTACTTTCGTCCATCCTTTCTATATGCTCAAACCTTCTCAACATACCTTTCTCAACTCTCGTTACTACATCTTTATTCACTCCACACTGCTCTCTTAGCACGCTGTTCCTCACTCTATCACTCAAAGTTACACCACACATACTTCTCAAAGCTCTCATCTCCATTGCATTCACTCGACTTTGATGTGTCTTCTGCCATACCCAACTTTATTTAAAACTAGTTTATTTATGATCATAAACTGTTTCAAAGATGTCAATGATCATAATAGACAAAATTAAATGCGTCAGGTAAACCACAGAAAATAGCAGTACTACTGCAGGAATCTATACCTTTGTATAATATATATATATGTATGTATAAATAATTGAAGACACGATCGAGGCAGGAGGGAACACAACACCGACCGACTTTCCGTAATGATAGTCGATTGACGGATTTCACATGTTCAAATATTTAGTTCTAGGACGTATGAGTTTCCTTCGTTGTTTCCGTTTCATGGATTAAAACATACCTATATTTGTATATCCTTGTACTGTTGTACTATACTGTTGGTACAAGCGTATATTGTCGTATATGCTTTGGTTAGTTGATGTAATCACGAACATTTTCATTACCTAGCGTGTGGCAGAAAATCGACTTCGCAAACGGAGAAATGCATTTCATATTTTTTTCAGGAATACATGACGGCTTTCAATTTCGCGAACGAAGATGAAGCGAGATTGCTACGAACGATTCTTATAGAGAAGATCGAACTTAGGAAAATCAAAAGAGAAGGTGAGTAGTATTTCGGCAGCGCTTGAGAATTTTATTCTCAAGCTATGAAACTGTCAAAAATCTATGCTTGAGTCTCGAATCAGAGAAGGTAGACATTGAAGTACCTACCTATTTATAAAGATTTATGTGTCCCACCATTGTCTAGGATATTGGACAATGCTCAGACCTACTCGGAATAAGCCATACCGCAATGCTTGAAAACGAAAGTTTTCAATCAGTGCGTCCTACCCGTCATGACCTACGGAGCTGAGACGTGGACACTCACGATAGGGCCATTTCAAAGTCGCTCAGCGAGCTATGGAAAGAGTTATGCTCGGAGTCTCTCTGAAGGATAGGATTCGTAACGAATACATCCGTCAGAGAACCAAAGTTATCGACATAGCTCAACGAATTAGCAAGCTGAAGTGGCAGTGGGCCGGTCGTATCTCTCGAAGAACCGATAACCGCTGGGGTAAACGTGCTCTTGAGTGGAGACCGCGACGCGGCAAACGTAGTGTAGGACGCCCTCCGGCCAGGTGGGATGACGATCTGCGAAAGACTGCAGGCAGATTTTGGATGCGGCAAGCTGAAGACAGGATGCTATGGCGCTCATTGGGGGAGGCCTATGTCCAGCAGTGGACTAATATAGGCTGATGATGATGTAACGTTTACTTACGTGTATATATGTTTGTGTGTAGGGCAATGCTAGTAGTCCAGATTTATTTATATTCTAGGTTCTGTCTTTGGCTTCGCCCGCGTAATACCAGAGTAAAAGTATTCAAAGTCATTAGTGTTAATCAAACTTACGAACTACAAATTTTGCCACATTCCATCCAAAGCGGATTGTATCCGTTACAGCTTGATTGAGATATAAATAACGGAAACATCGATCTATCCACGTACATGAACTCGCGTTTTTATTTGTAGAATCTACTGAGAAAAATCGATTGTGGTACGCGACCTGAACAATATTTACTAACAACAAATGAATAGAATAGAAACTAAATCAAAACACTAGTCGGTGCATGAAATAATTCAATCAACAAAGGTGTCATCAGAAGACCTGGAGGACGAAATTCTTTTATATTTTTTTACTTCTTTTATGTTTCATGAATGAATTTTGAATTAATCACATATAAACATCTGTTGAGAATATAAATAAGTATAACCCAAAAATTCCGTTCTAGTACTACCCTTTACCAGAGATGTCCTGACCTGACCGATTCGGCCATGGATTGAGCTGACACTGGCTGCATAGTTGCAAAATTGACTCTGTTGTTGAATAAATTAATCTTACTATTATTATAAAGGGCTATGTTGGTTATACATATTTTAATGTTGTTTTAAAAATTTTGACAAACAATCCAATCAACCAACCATTTTCCAACCGTTGTAGGACCATTTTTTTTTTCATTTGCAACATGTGTTCATGATCTAGCCTAGCATTACACTTAGGGTACTTTTTATCCGGATACCATGCTAGCGAAGCCGTGGACAGAGGCTAGATAGATTTTAAATTTGTAGTTTCCGTTTTTTTTCTGTTGCTTGGGATATTTTGTGTCAAGTATGATCGTTAAAATTTTGGGGTCGCTGCGGTACAGCCTAACTATGTAATGGTGAATTTACAAAATTGATATTTATGGAGTGATTATTTAAGGATTATATTTAAATAAATGGTGATGGAAAACATAAGATTTGTGAAACTTATTTGGATTTAATTATTTTTGAAATTGTCATTAACTTGCTGCGTCCGTTCTTCGAATGCAGAAAACTGACATGGAATTTTTATGTTATTCAGTAGTAAACGGGTTTTAAATATATAAATGGAAAAGGTTTGATTGAATAATATATGAGTTAATAAAAGTAAATACTAATATTGTACACCATAAGAAAAATAAATGCAAGTATTATATTGTTGGGTCATATAATTTATGTTCTCAATATGTGGTTTTATAAATGAATAAAAATACTAAAAAGTGTACACCATAAGAAAAAAAATGAAACTATGATTCTTTCAAAATTCAAGCAAAAATTAGTAAAAATATTTAATATATATTTTTTTTTTTATTTCCTTCCATGTATTTTTGTGTGTTAATTATTTGCGTGTTTATTGTGTTAATTATTCGTGTAGACAATTTTATTTGTGATTGTCGCGTATTTTAGCACGGAGTGAGAGTGACGTTTATAAAATGTACACAATTACTCTAATGCACAGAGCATATCTCCATTTTCTAGTTATTATGTTATTTTATCTTAGTTCTTAAGTCTTCCTTACAGTTTAATATAATTTGTAATTTGGTTTGGTGGTTTGAATAAATGGTTATCTATCTATCTATCTACATATTAGATGAATATTTACAGAGAAGCGACAACGCTCGGTGTTGGCGGCGCGGTCCAACCCTGTGGCCAGGCAGAATGGTTCCTTACCGCCCCCGCCTGCCCCGGTACCCGAACCGGAGCCGGCGCCCGCGCCTGTTTTACCACCCAAGGCTACTTTATCAGGTAATTATATAAAAAAAAAACAAGTGTATTATTAGTAAAATTGTACAACCCCCGACTCGTGTCTTCCATAATGCCCCTTTATAACGTGTGGGCGATAATACCTTTCTTGAATTCATACAAAACAATAACAAAAAAACTGCATTACAATTCGATTAAAGTATAGTAAAGTAAAAGTTTATTTTGCCCAAACAAAGTCAAAGTCAATAGGTTTTTATTCATTGAAATCACAAGGATCATATAGAAACGTCAACTTAAAAACTATACGTGAATTTAAAATGTTAAAGTGAATTTACGCCGGTTCCTCGCGCGCGACCAAGCATAGAAGACACATTTAAAATTGGTACCTGTAAACCTTATAATTCATAATGTAACATTTATTTTTTATTTGTTAAAGATATAATTTGATTACGCGCTTTTAAATTCCAAAATCTACTGCCGCGCCTCCTTGTCACGTATAGCGATAATACGTATTTAAGAACCATCGCTATCCAACTAATAACGACTTTCAAATTAAAATGAAATCGGATATAAAGACATGCCCGTACTTAAACAGAAGGCTTTAAACTTATAATCTTGTTTGGTTAAAAATAGTAGATCGTATTAGAAGACCAATATAGTGTAATGAATATTGAATCAAGATTGTAGCGAATAATTCTAATAAGCGTATCACAATGAGGGATTCAAGGTAAGATACGCTCGATTCGGCATTAACTTTGGTCCCAATTACTACGAACTACTAAAATATGTTCAGACCTAGAGTAATTGGCCACAAAACGAATTCTAATCAAAATGCATTTTGTTTCCTTTAAGCAGACCGCAAAAGAGTAGTTATAGATGTTTCTAGGAAAACTATTAATTTAAACGATAACAAAGTTAACAATAGGTATTCTACTAAATGTTGTCAATGTTTTAATGCATAGAGACTTAGATGTTGGATGCTTATAATCTCTGCAACTGCTGGACCGTTTTGGATGAAATTTAGAACAGATAATAGGAATAACACATATGCTTTTTATCCGGGTACCACGCAGACGAAGCCGTGGGCCGAAACTAGTATTCTTATTTACTTATTGTTGTAGTCTTACTTATGCCGTTCGTATTAATTCGTCAAAGACAAACATTATCAATCGCTGATTTTTCGAGGAGAAATGTCGTATTTGACTCGTTGTTGACAGTTTGTTTACGATATTTTCCTGTAACGATAAATTCACTATATTTAAGACCTTTGTATCACAAAGCTAGGTTTCCATTGTTCACTTAGTTACTGCAAATCCTATGCGAAAAACACTGCGTTGATGCGGTCCAGTGCGGGCTGAATCTTTATCGTCGAAATAATCGCGCCGTGTTTGCGGCGTCTATTGTCTCTTTTACGGTTTTAATTTCGATTAATTGATTTATCCGTCGTATCAGTGTGGTCCGAAGGCCCTGAAAAGGGCTTGGTGGAAGCCTGATGGCCCTCAAAAAGGCCTGGTGAACGATGGTGAATAAAAAAGTTTTGTCAGTGTTCTGTGCGCCTCGCAGATGCTGACTTGACCATCGTTGGGTTTGAGATTAGGTTTGGAATAACATGAGCAGCCGGTAGAAGTAGCCTGACGGACATAGGCCTCCCTCCGAAAGTTCCATGATTAACGGTCTCCAGTCATCTCCATCCACAGACTTTTCGAAATCCTCGAGAAGTCACGGTCCGTTGACTTCTTGTCGGGTAGTGAAAAATGACTAAAAATTATTGAAAGTTAAACTTTCATCATTTCTATTTATTAGAATTTTACTGTACTAATAATATAAAATTGTTTGACATGTTATTGACCGACTGTTGTGAACATATGTATATCTAGATGAATGTTATTTAATTTGATTATGTTTTGTAACCAGGGGGTCTAGACAAATACCTCACCCTTAGTTTTCCTTTCACGCTAACACAAATTTGACAAGGCAAAACTTGGCAGCAGTCATATGACGTCTCAATAGCTTCCATACAATGTAACTTTTCCGCAGGCGTTAACGCCAACAGTAAGTGGTTGTTGTCTAAGAAGCCCGGGTGAGACAAATACCATTTTCTGTTGGCGTTAACACCTGCGGAAAGATACATTGTATGGAAATGACATAATCTGTTTCAAAGTCAGTCACGTGACTTTTAGACAGATTAACTGCCAAGTTTTTCCTTGACTGATTTGCGTTTGCGTGAAAGGAAAACTAAGCGTAAGGTGTTTGTCGAAACTCCAAGACACTCTTAGTTCAATCCGATCAATAATAAAACTGAGATGTATTTCGGATTGCAGCGAGATAAAACATTGAAACTATTTAAGGTAATGACGACCTCTGTGGCGCAGTGGGCGAAGGCCCGCCTGAGACGCAGAAGGTTGCGGGTTCAATTCCCGCCACGGGACAAATGTTTGTATCTGCAAATATTTGTCTCGGGTCTGGGTGTTTTCTATGCATAATATGTATGTATTTACAAAAAAAAATGTATATAAGTAGTATATCAATCATGTACCTAGTTCCCATAATACAAACTCTGCTTAGTTTGGGGTTAGATGATGCTGTGTGAAAATGTCCAGCATTATTATTATATTATATATATATATATATTAAGGTAACGCCGAGTCCCCCGGACTGACGAGGCCCATCTCCCCGGGCAAGACTGTAAAAACTACAGAGGCATTAGCCTACTCAGCATCGTCGGCAAATTATATGCGATAGTGTTGATTGAAAGAGTTGTGAAAGAAACCGATGAGAAAATATGGGACGCACAAGCGGAATTTCGAAAGAGTATGGGATGTACGGATCAGGTTTTTTCCTTGCGATGCATAGCCGAAAAGTTTTTGGCCAAGGTTCAAAAGGTCTATTGCGCTTTCGTAGATTTGGAAAAAGCCTATGATAAAGTGATGAGGAATGAACTATGGTCGGTACTGTCAATGTATGGAGTGGACAGCAACCTAATTCGAGCTCTGAAGTCTATCTATGAAGATTCCTGTGCTTGCGTAAGGATAAACGGGTCATACACTGAATGGTTTAGCATCCAAAAGGGTGTTAGACAGGGATGTGTAGCGTCACCGTGGCTGTTTAATCTATTCATGGACAGTTGTTTGAAAGATTTGAAAGAAAGTGAATGTGGATTAAGAATGAATGAGTTACTCGTCAAATGTCTTCTTTACGCCGATGATC
Source organism: Perizoma flavofasciatum (assembly GCA_958496245.1). Lineage (NCBI taxonomy): Eukaryota > Metazoa > Arthropoda > Insecta > Lepidoptera > Geometridae > Perizoma > Perizoma flavofasciatum. The sequence continues at coordinate 12,497,335 of OY292423.1, forward strand.
AGGTTATACTTGCGTCATCGGTGGTGAGTTACAAGAGATGGTAACAATTATGTATGAAGCGTTTGAAAGAAAAGGGATGAAAGTTAATGTGAGTAAGACGAAAGTAATGGTTTTTGATAAAGATGAATGTATGAATGCATGTGATATTGTGATCGGCGGAGAGAGAGTGGAACAAGTAAAAGAATTTGTATATCTGGGGACTTTGTTTACTAGAGATGGAAAGCATGAGAAAGATATTGAAAGGAGAGTGAATGCTGGAAATCAAGTGAATGGGGCACTTCACTCCTTCATGAGCAGCCGGCAATTGTCTGAGACGGCACGACTAGCCGTGCATAAAGGAGTGTTAGTGCCGACATTAATTTATGGAAATGAAAGTTGGGTATGGCAGAAGAAACATCAAAGTCAAGTGAATGCAGTGGAGATGAGAGCTTTGAGAAGTATGTGTGGTGTAACTTTGAGTGATAGAGTGAGGAACAGCGTGCTAAGAGAGCAGTGTGGAGTGAATGAAGATGTAGTAACGAGAGTTGAGAAAGGTATGTTGAGATGGTTTGGGCATATAGAAAGGATGGACGAAAGTAGATTAACAAAACAAGTATACAAGGCGAGCGTGAATGGGATAGTTGGTAGAGGAAGGCCTCGGCGAACGTACTCCGACCAAATTGGAGACATTTTAGAGAAAGGCCAGGTCAGAAGTACACTAAACCGCCGAGCCTGTATGAATAATGTGATGAGGATGAATGAAGCGAAAGAGGTATGCCAAGACCGTAGCAAGTGGAAATCCTTGGTCTCTACCTACCCCTCCGGGAAACAGGCGTGAATATATGTATGTATGTATGTATCTAACGCCGAGTTTATTAGGCTTAAGGTAAGTATTAATTTCAGGCTTTAATTTTCACAGCGAACAACAGCAACTACAATACGCTTTCGAAGAGTTCCAACAAGAAGCAGAAAGGGCGGAAGATAACGAAAGCCGATATTGGAATGCCACAGGACTTCAAGCATATATCGCACGTCGGATGGGACGCGCAGAAAGGTATCTTTTCAATATCTTTCAACCCTTTTAATACTTTTAAGTTTCTTTATCACATGTATACCAAGTTTAAGTATGGATTGCGCGCGCAAAACATTAGTTTTGCATTTGGTAATAAATTTAAAACATGTACGTGCGATATGCACGCACTGAGATATTTCCTAATTTATATTTTTTTGTTGCTTTGGGACCTAGTTATATCGTTTTTTGTTCCTTAAACCTCGAACTTTTTTCAAGATTTTTTGGGATTATTGATTAAAAATAGGTACCTACTTTACTGTAGATAGACCACAGGAACATTGAAAAAACTAAGCATAAATTAACTATCACAGTATATAAGTACCACAGGCAAACAAACATATATACAATGTTGTAAATAACAGTTGTTAAAGGTAATTTCATTAGTTGTCACCATTCACAACTAGATGTCGCGACTAAATAAGGCCGAATCCTAGAACGCGCTATCGATGTGTTTCGGACGTTCCTACACTAGCCAAATAATATTTTGGTCAATAAACTCACTTAGAACAAGGCGGTGTTTTTCTTGGACACCCCTCCCCTCTCTCAGGACACCTACCTATGTGCTAGTACATACCTAGTTATACAAGTAGTATTGTTTCCTCAGGTTTCGACGTAGAAAAACTTCCGAATGAGGATCTTCGCTCGTTCCTCAGCAAAGCGGGCGTGTCGGAGACGCAGCTGCAGGATCAGGACACGCGGGAGTTCATCTACGGGTTCATAGAGACGCACGGCGGACTCGACGCGGTCAAGGAGGACTTGGACCAGGCCAAGCCTAGCAAAGGTTAGTACAGGGCTATCAGGCCAAGATTCGTACAGCCACAGGACCAACAGGCCAAGGTTCGTACCACTACAGGGCCAACAGACCAAGCCTAGCATAGATTAGTTACAGGGCATTATAGGGATGGACGAGCGACGAATAAAGATATTTTCGATGACATGTCTCGATTTATTGTGTGTATAAAATACAGAGAATCAATCTTACACACACACACACACATGTATACCGGGTGTAATAAGACTAGGTACTCCAGAAAACTTCGGGGAGTGAAACAACTTTTACTATGGAACCAACACTGAACGCGAAAAAAAAATCAGCTGTTCCATACTAAAGTTCAATACCTACTTGGCTGTAATGTATGGAAAAGCTGATTTTTATTTTCGCGTTCACAGTATTGGTTCCATAGTAAAAGTTGTTCGTATTGATGGGTACTTTCACCTCCTGAAGTTTTCGGGAGTAGTCTTATTACACCCTCTATATATGTATATGCTTACGTGTAATAATGTTATATTTGTATTGTGTATAGGAGTGTGCCGTCCGCCGCCGCTGCCGTCGGGCGTGGCGCCGCCCGTCCCCGAGCGGAGCCCTGCGGCTCACCCCCCGGCACCGCGTGAGTACTCGCTACCACGCAACGCTGCTAAACACACTTACCGACCAACTGCATATGAAAAAGCCAGTTTACAAAATAACCGAGACCCTTGTATCTTACCCAGTGCAAGACGGATTTCGCTTGAAAAAAAAAACAGATAACACTATTGTACACCCAATAAGTTTACGAATTCGAACAGAATAAAATACAGGCTAATCGCGGAGAATTAGCCTGTATCCTATATCACAAAATTTCAGAATAAATCTCCATTCAAGGGCCTGCGGGGCGATCACACTAATTTCCCATCGCTGGTACCATCGGATGGGATGAATGGATGAATCGTATCACGCTAATTTGTAAGCTGGATGAGCCATAGATGGACAAAAATTTCCTATTGGGCGTTCCGTTTTTTGGATGGATGGGCCATTAAAATAAGGAACTAGTGTCAAAATTTATTGCCATGAGTTAGTTTGATCGCCCCGCTGGCCTATGTAAAGTACCTGTGTGTGTTCAGATTTTAAGAGTAGTCTTAACCCTGTATATCCGCAATCTAATATTTGGACGTGCCTCCGACTGCCCCTACTTGGTATCCTCAAAGAAACGCACAATGTGATCTGACGATGGGCATCATGGGGCATACAGTCCTGAGCCTGTTTTTCCGCAATCTGTTTCATGAAACATTTTTTTTTTATAATGCTGGGCATTTTTCACACAGCCTCATCTAGCCCCAAACTAAGCAGAGCTTGTATTATGGGAGCTTGTATATACTTTTTTTTGTAAATACATATATTACATAGAAAAACACCCAGACCCGAGACAAATATTTGCAGATCTTACAAAAATTTGTCCCGTGACAGGAATCGAACCCGTTAGGTTAGTTTTCCTGCGTCTCGGGCGGACCTTGCGCTCACTGCGCCACAGAGGTCGCCACATTTGATTTGATATTTGATATGTGACACGGTGTAATGTGTCCTGCAGCGTCCCGCGCGCCGCCGCCTCCCCCCGCGCGCGCCGTGCCCCCTCCCCCGCCGCCCGGACCCCGCAACCCGCCGCCGCCGAGACCGCTGCAGCGTGAGTACCTTTTTTTTCTTTTTTTTTCGGTGGGAAAATGCGCTTATGCATGTCCTCCGACCCGAGGAGAGCCGGAGGGGTCTGTCGGACTCACCAATTAATCCACTAACAGGGAGCTAGTGGATAGTGGCATACCGACTAAAAACCCATCGATTTTCCGACACTCACCTTAGTGCTAGTGCGTCGTCAAACCACTCGTCGTCAGGCGATTCGTTTGACGGCGCATCAGCACTTGACAGGGTTACGGGTTCCCGGTCGGATTCGACCGCGACCACAACCACTTTTAGAACTGCGAAACACTCAACTGCGAGACTCGACGTCACGTACGCGAACACATCAGCACTGTGTCCGTAAACAATAATATTTCTTTGTAGTAAATACCACATAGTTTGTCTTGAGTGTGAGTGCAACAGAACCGTGAACGCTTGGTGCCTTTGTGTGAGTGTCGGTGTTAGTGTGGCGAGTTCTAGACTACTGAGAATTGGTAATAAACCCTGAATCACTAATTAGTTTTTTCACTGTGAGGGTAGCGCTACACTGATCCGTCATAGCACTAACAATCTTTGTTAAACGAGAACCAACTTGATCACCTGGCATCACCTGGTGCCATGTAGCAGGATACTCATATTGGTATTGGAACGACGATTATCCATATCCATAAGATTTCTTTCTTTCTTCTTTCTTTCTTTCAACTGTCTAACTGGACACTTTGAAATCTGACTAATTTGACAGCACCAAAATTGTAGCTATCTCTTTCTTGCTTGCACTATCAGTAAAAGAGAGCGACAGTTTAAATTAAGTTTAGTTAGTGTACTACAGAATCGAGGCCAATGTAAAACTTGGCAGCAGTCACGTGACATTTCCACGGCTAATGTCATTTCCATACAATTCAATCTTTCCACAGGCGTCAACGCCAACAGAAAGTGGTATTTGTCTAGACCCCTATTTGGTTTCATTCGTCCTCATCAAATTCTTCAAACAAGCTCATCGGTTTAGGGTACTCTTGACTCGGCCTTTCTCCAACCTGCTTAGCATGAAGACCCGAGATAACGGTTTTGTCTACCGCCAAGAAGACGAAAAATATTTTGTCACTCTCTTTTGTTTGACAGAAATAGAACCTAGGTAGTCCCAGCAGTACTCTGAACACTTTATTGTAGAGGTTTGATCCCCATCACGACCCCATCACGGCTGTGCTCAAAGCACAGCCGTGATGGGGCCGTATTCGTGGAACGCACGAACAATACCCAGCAGTGGGTGATTCCGGGCTGAACACTTTTCGGACATTAAGCTCATTTAGCTTGTTTATTCTTAGCGCCGTCGTCAGCGCCGCCGTCGGTGCCCCCTCCCCCGCCTCCGGGCGCGGCGCCCCCTCCCCCTCCGCCTCCGCCCCCGCCGCTGGCTCCGCCGCCGCCGCCCGCGCCGCTCGCGCCGCCTGCGCCGCCGCCCCCCGCAGACGAGCCCGCAGCTGCGCCTGACGCAAGGGCCATGCTCATGGAGAGCATACGCACCGGAGCTAAGACATTGAAGGTGAGTTGCTCCAACACATCAAGCAGTTAACCCCGAGAGGAGTCATATTGAACCACACTGTTCTATCAACACATCAGTCTTTTAGGACTGATGTTGGCAAACGCGGACTTTGTCATTGTCATTGCGTCAAGTTGCCTGCTGTGCTCTGATTGGTTGAAACTACAGTTTCGACCAATCAGAGCACAGCAGGCGTGGCGGGACTCGTACGACAGTTGACAGAAATTTTCTTAGCAAATTATCAAACTTTGCGTCTCTTGAAGCTGTCTACTCTATGCTCTAACATTATCCAACTATTCCTTGAAATAGCATTTAATGAATGAACGAAATCTGGATTTGCTTGAAAACAGGTACATTGGTCATTATGCTACTTTATTAGATATCACTGTAGTCGAGTAAATTTGTCGTGCAAATATTAGGCACCTACCTACTCAGAAGACTAGCTTCTGCACACGGCTTCGCTCGCAAGGTATCCGGATAAAAAGTAGCCCATGTGTTATTCTGATGTATAAGCTATATTTTTATATTGTAGTTTTTGCGTGAAAGAGTAACAAACATCCATCCTCACACACTTTCACGTTTATAATATTAGTAGGATAGGATTCAATCGATATATTAAATTTCGGGAATTAAGTTGGATTTTTACTCTTTGATGTATGTAAACCTAGGTTAATTATCTGACATCCCTTTCTATTCCAGCGAGTGGAAGTGAGCAGCGAAGCGCCGCCTGCGGTTGAAGACAGCAGGAGTAACTTGCTGAGCGACATCAGGAAGGGATTAACACTGAAGAAAACGGTATGTACTCGTTTTCTTTACTGTTTCATTTATCATTTGGGCTAGTCACAAAAGAGAGGTAGCTCATTTGATATGAAAAGATATAGCCCTGCGCACAGGCAACGCATCTTTTGGTACCATACTAATGATACGTGCTCAAAACGGTAAAGGAAAACACCAGCACGCTCTAGAACCAAAAGTTTGAAGGCATGTGCCTTTTTTTGTGTTCCAATAAGCGATGGTTGCAACCTGTCGCGCGATATACTATGCAGAACGTGAGTATGAGTAAAATATAGTCTTAGGCGTGCCTTTGACTGCCCCTTTTTTGACTATTTCTATCTATGTATTTGATGTTAAATTCCACCAACAAGACAATTTTATAAACATTGATGATATTATTCATATTGTACAAACGGAAATGTTCACGTACTGCACTATCGGTGAAGGCACCGACTTAGTTTCGACTCATTTCGAGAGTCTTCATCAGGGTGTGTGGTTGCGACTTTCTCCTTCCGCGTCGCGCCGTGCACTAACTTAGTCGGTATATAATATGAATAGTCAAGTTCACGATAGTTTTTGGAATAAAATTGATGATATTAGTTTAGAAGTTCTCTCGCTTTTAGATGACATAATAGGACCTCTGATAATACGACCTCTTTGGCGCAGTGGGCGAAGTCCCGCCTGAGACACAAAAGTTCGATTCCCGCCGGGGGATAAATGTTTGTATATTCTTCAAATATTTGTCTCCAGACCCGAGACAAACGTGTCTTCTGTGTAATGTGAATGTATTTTCAAAAAGAAGTATATAAGTAAAAAAAAAAATGCTGGACATTTTTCACACAGATCATCTTAGCCCCAAACGAAGTAGAGCTTGTGTTATGGGAACCGCATTACTGGTATACCAGTTTAAAAAAAAAAAAAAACCAGGATTTTTTTTTTTTAATAATAATTGTCCTGCGCCCACACTAGGATTCCGTGTCGTGGGTATCAGGAACTACCAGTACTGTGGTACTACAACACCAATGTGTGTGTTGTTGCAGGAGGTGTCGCGGTCGACGAGCAGCTCGGGCAGCAGCGTGCGCGCGGGCGCCGCGTGCGGGCTCGCCGGCGCGTTGGCGCGCGCGCTGGAGGAACGCAGCCGCGCCATACACTCCTCCGACTCCGACCTCAGCGACAACAGCGACATCGACGACGAGGACTGGGACTGACCTACCGTCTACCTGCACCCCTTTGAATTATCAGCCGCCAAACTACGAGGCCTCTAGCAGATAACTGACCTAGCGTCTACCTGCCGCTGCCGCTGTGACCTTGACTTATCACCAGCCGTCAAACTACGAGGCCTCTAGCAGATAACTGTCCTAGCGTCTACCTGCCGCTGCCGCTGTGACCTTGACTTATCACCAGCCGTCAAACTACGAGGCTTCTAGCAAATAACTAACCAAATTTCATCTGAATGAGAAAATCTTCTAGGTCCCACAGCTAGGACAATCTAAGCAAAAGTCTAGCGTATTTGAGTTTAATGGAGTCTTTCATCACTCAAAAACTAACAAATACATTTGATGTGATCACTGTAAATACTATGTATCCTAAGTAACTGCATTATTTATCGGTTTAAATTCAAATTTTTTTATAGTATGTTTTAATAAGTTTATTCTTTTAGGTTAGTTATTTAATTACCTAGTTTAAGGCTCAAAAAGATGTGACACTTTATTTTTATAACTTGAAAGACGTGATTTGTATCGAATGCCATCAAAGCCGCGCGTCTTAGCAAACCTATTAGACATGTGTCGCAGCGTGGCCAACATACGGCTTATAAAATACAGTGATTATAGTGCCAATACAGAGGAACTTAGATGGAATTTAGTGCCTGAATGTTTCATGTCATATCAAATTATAAACATCTATGAGCATTTTACTAGTCAGATTGAAGTGTAACAAAAAGTAATGCTCTAATTTAACACAAAATGGTTGTTATAGAATATGCGTTTGGATAAGAAAGAGTCGATTTATATTTTTTAATTATTTAACAGTTCTGATATAGCAATAATATTATTGTTAATTGTTCTAGGTAACTATAATTTCAATAATTTAATTAATGGCTTACAAATAATTATAATTTATTATTATTTACATTTACTGACATTGCTAGCTAAGTGTTCTCGCAGTAGTATCATGGGACTAATTCAATTCGTCTCATTGCAATTTGTCTGGGTCGTAGAAGGTAAAATTGCAAATGTAATTAGTTAGTTTATAAATGTATAATGACTGATGAAGGAATAAATGGTGATTTTAAAGTAACTGAATAATTACATTGTCGTTAATTAGTCATATTTAAACAGAAGATGCGATATCGTACAAAGCAGGCAATAAGTTTACTGAAACGTTCGCCACAAGTTCGGCTTTCGTTATTAAAAACTTTAAGAATGTCCAGCAGTGATTATTCATCCGTTTAAACTAGAATGCACCGATGGGGAATAATCAAGCTGGAACTTGGTTCAGGGATATACAACTGTTCTTTTATTATTTTTATAAAGCTCAATTGTTGAACAATAATAAGTTGTTGCTCAGATCAAAAACTCACTGTAGTTTTGACAAAAGATTGTAACAGTTAGAGGTAAAAGTCCAAAACATTGACTGTCCTTGATTTTTGTGTTGATCCATGTAGTCTTCGAAGCTGAGATTCCTAAGGACGAGAACAATCGTGGAAGTAACTGCAAGAAACGCGTCCCTCGGTATTGAGGGACCGACTTAAATAATTTGGAGTATAATAAATACTTTGTGCCTTTGGCATACAGTCTACAAATTAGGGACATCCAAAATCTGCCCGAGTAGATATTGTTCACAGTTAAGACACCTTATTTAAATCTATAGGCATATCTAACTACATTAATTAATTATATTACTCTAGACCTACTGTATAACACCAAGGAAATAGAATATTATATGTTTTTTATGTTCTAGTTATGCACCTACTTAAAGTTGTGTAAACTGTTTATAACGTATCGTAATTGTTTCCTACATAATCGGTACGGTGTATAAACGTGGTGATCTATTTTTGTAATAATAGGTTATTGAATGTTTTATATCGTTAATGTATATTTAACCTAGGAAAGCTGTACATTAATTGTTAATGACCAACTGTAACATATTATAATGTTTAATGACCATTTAAGTTATAAGTTACGGTTACTCCGTTTTCACTATTTACGTAAATATACTGCTTCGTTTAGTACCCAACGCCATGTCATACTTTGAATGAGAAAAAAGTGAAAACAATATTGAAAACGGCAGTAAACAGTGGCTTCTTTCCAAAACGTTTCAGTATGTTGACTAAATAAAAATAACTAATTGAATTTATTCTTTTATTTTGCTAATAACTGTTCACGAATATTTGACATAATTAATCAACCCATTCATACAATGCAGTATTACCTCAAAATAAACTTAAATTGACTTTTAAAATAAAATTGATACATACAAAATATTATCACATAATATTAGAAACAAACTACCTATGTAGTACTAGTTCTAAATAATTCAAATAAATCATATTTCTTAAAATACCTAGTAGAGTTAAATGCTTTTATATATTTGTTATATGGCTCAATTGTTACCATTATCATTATTTATCTAGCCTAGCCTGGTGATAATTATGGATCACCAGGCTAGGCTCTGCCCACGGCTTGCCACGCTTTGTACCTGAATAAAAAGGTCACGAACTTATAGCCTGAATTCATATTCGGGGGTAGAACAATCCCCCAAAATCCATCATTCAGCATTCGCCTTTGAATTTTTACTCAGCGCCTGAACAGTCCCCTAGGGGAGCCCCTATTTGACTATGAATTCGGGCCTTAATCTGTTCTAATTTTCACCTAAATCGGTTCAGCCGTTACGGAAATCCTTAGAAACAAACGACGGCTATGAAAGCGATCAATATATTGACGAGGTTTGACCGAGCCTAGTGGATATCATAGGAAATAACAACCTTGACACGGTCAATGGTAGGTCCAAATGGACCAAATATTGAAAATGGCTGTTTCACTACAAGATAAAATATTATTCAAAGTTCTATGTACAAGACACTACACAATCATAGAAGAAATAGGATTATCTATACATGCATACTTAAGTAGTAAGACTTATCCTAAGAACAAACATTTTTGTGCCCGATACGGGAATCGAACCAGTGGCTCCACACTCCGCCATGGTTGTAAAAAAAAAACACATTTTTATTTACGTTCATAAGTTGATACTTACGACCCAGATATAAACAGATCAAAATGAGAACTAGATAATCACTTAGATCTTATGTATTAATCTTAATCCTACATTTAATTAGAAAAATTACAATAAAACGCGACGCTCGAAGAATTCAACGATCAAAGACACATTGAGAGAAATATGGTTGTATAAAAACTCTCGCATCTACATTCATGCTAAACCTAAACTTCTTTACAATTTTAGTAGTCTAACCCAATAACCCACGCAGGTACTACACCTCCATGCTAAAATATTACATACGACAACAATCTAAAGATACAATAGCTTAAATATTTTACACACAAAACATTTTACATGCGGCATCAAAATGCTTTCCATAAAGTATTTGAAAAATAATATCGAAACCGAATAACATTCTCAACAAATGTAGACCAGTACTTTAATTAAACCTTAGAATCTGTTCTGCATTTATTTGAGTTATAAAAATGGAAACTATTAATCTACTTTTGTCGCATTCGAAATATTCTAGAAAAAAAGAATAGGAAAAGTATGAATTGTTTTTATAATAAAAGCAATTGTATAATTCCAGCTAGTATTCTAGCTGCTTCAATATACCATACGAAGACTACGATTTTTTTTATGTATATACATACCTAATCCAGATCGTCAAACGAACAAAATTAAATGATCTAAAACTAAACTTACATAAATCTAAATTATGTTGCGTCATAAATTTTGTTCTAGATAGGTCAAATCTCTAATATAGGAGATAAAGCAGAGAATTAATCATCAATTACAACAATGGGCGCTAAAACATCGTTCATGTCCATAGAATCATCATCATCGGTCAGACTGACAATCTCCCCTAGGAATCTCTGTGTCTTGTCATTTTGAGTTTCCTCCTCAGTTTGAAACAGCGATAATACGTCGGATATTATCGGTGACTGTACCATCATGTGCAGGTTTCTCTCGTATTCGGCCTCTTGGCTGTCTTGCTCTGGCTTCGGTCTTTTCGACGGACCGTTCATAGCCTTTTGAACTTTTTGATCTTGAGTCTGAGTCAACGCGGGAGGTAAATCCGTCTCAACTTCCTCATCATCATCTGTGTAGCCGTAAAACTTCTCTTCATCTTTCAAGTACCTCGGAGTGTACGAGTTGATCAGCGCACTCAAGTTTTCGTCCGAAGTAAATATTTTCGTGGGGTCCTGGTCGATAACATTGCACTGGTGTTTAGCAAAGAGCTTTGAGGAGGTGAAGTACTTCGAGCAGAACTGACACTGATTGGCCAAGTGCGCGCGGTAGTGGTTATGCAAGTTCGGGAACTCCTCGCCGCAGATCACGCAACGTTCCGGCTTAACAAGGGCGCGGTAGTGGATTTTCTTCATGCATTTATGCACTACTCTCATGTGTTTTATGAACGGACCATACTTGACGAAGCGCTCCTTGCATACGCGGCATTTAATCGGCTTCTTGTTGTATTTTCTGCTACGGTGAGAAAACGAGTGTATATTGAACGCATCAAGCGTTTTGAACTTCAGATGGCAGAATCGACACGATATCGCTCCCGAAGTGCGATGTAAAATGTCATGTTTCTTCTTGGAGTCTTTCTTAGTGATTGGTTTGAAGCAGAATGTGCACTCCTCGTATGGCATGCCAGGGTTCACGACGCCCGCGGTTTCTTCGCTATCGCTCTCGATGGCGCATAGATGGTTATCGAAATCTACGCTCGAGAAGAAATATTCCTGACATTTCTTGCACTTGTTCTCCTCATGATAGTCCAAGTGCTTGTGCAGATTGAAAAATGTTTTGTGACAGATTGTGCACGTCTCTTCGATGGAATCTTTCGGCATGACGATCCATTCTTTGTCGTCGCCGTGAACGTCCCTCATGTGGTCTATCATTTCTTTGAACAGGATGAATGTCTCGTCGCAATGCTCGCATTTGGTCGGGTTCTCGACGTTATGTGTATACAAATGGTGAACTTTGTGCTTCCTGTAAGCTGTCTGAGTGTTGAATTTCCTCGGACAGTAAATGCAGCCGAAGTATCCGATGGTTCGATGGTACACTTTGTGTCCGCTCAGCGCATGTTCGTTCTCGAACACTTTGAAGCAATAATCGCAAACGAGCTCTTGTTTGCCAGCGCCCTGTTCTCTATTCACTTTTATACTGTGCTGAGTTCTGAGATGACAGTCTAACTTGACTTGCAAGCTAAACGCTTTGTAACATATTTCGCATTTGACTCGCTTCGGGTGCGGATCGGCCTCGCCAATCAATTTCTTTTTGTCACAGGTAAAAGCAAGGTGGCCTTCGAGGAAACGTAGCGTGCTGAAGTATTCGAAGCAGTAGTTACAACGCAGGGTGTTGTGGTAATCGATATGACGCTCGAAGTTGCCTTTACTCGCAAGGACCTTGAGGCACACCGAGCATTGTAGGTCCTTCAGCGGGCCTTCTAGCGTCGCCTCGGTCCGCTCGGCGATCCACTCTTCGTTAATCCCGTGAACATCACGCAAGTGATGATGCAAAGCGTACCCCCATATGAAAACCTCATCACATTGCGTACATTTCAAAGGATTCTCCACATACTTCTTTGTCATATGCTTAGTTTTAATGTGAATGTTGTGAGCTTTCATGGAGGAGGTTTTATGTCCGCAGAATTTGCATTTGAGGAAGCTGGGCTTACGTAGATGCGACTCCTCGTGCCTTTTGAATCGTTTCTCGTCGTAGAACGACTTGGCGCAGAGCTTGCAGGAGTAATACTTCTGCGGAGGTGCGTCGGGATCCTCTTTAATCATCTTGCTCTCCGGATGTGTTCGTCGCAGGTGCCGGATAAGTTTCACTAGATCAGGGTAGTACCGGTTACAGATGGGACATTTAACTTTACCCTTTCGCAGGTTTTCAATCCTCTTCTTGTGAGACTGGTGGTCGAAGTTATGTCCCTTCACGTGTCGTCTGTGATATTCCTCGTCTATGAATCCTTTGCCGCATACATTGCATTTGAACTCACCATTCGGATCTTCGTAATGCGAGCGAGTATGGAGCTCCAGGTGCCGCTTATTGGTGAACTGGAGATGGCACATCTGGCATTCGTGGCGCGCTCCGTACAGCAGCGTCTTTGATTTGTGCCAACTGGAGTGGCATTTTAGGGAATTCTCTGAATCACATACTTTACCGCAAAGGTGGCAGGTGAAAGTTCCGTCAAACATGACGCGGTCTTGATTATTCGAGACCATATCCCCGACTATGGTATTCTGTCCGCTTTCTCCTTTCTTGTAATGTATGGCCATGTGTGAGAGGTAGACGCGTCGGTACTGGAAGACCCGTTTGCAGATGGAGCACTGGTAGTCTTTGGTCTGGAAGCGAGTTTGTTTGTGCCAGTTCATGTGTGCCTGCGCCGCGCGTAGATGCTTGCTCTTGCGCTGACAGATGGAGCAGGTGAGCAGGGCGGGGTCGAGGTTGGTATCGTTGTAGTGCTGACGCATGTGAATCTTGAAGTGCCCTTTGAATTTGAAGGTCTGGAACAGAAAAGGTAAATCACATCTGTAGTAGGTGGGTTTCTGCAGTTTTCAAATGAATATTTAATTTTTACTTTGCTTTGTATACTTTATGCCGTACGTAAGTGTTACTTGATCTGAATAAAATAATGCAATTGAGCATAAAATTCAATATCACATATAGCAATATGACACGAGGAAGGTATTAAAACAACATTTGTGGAATGTTTTGTCTCCTCCGTGTCTTCTCTTTTGAGTAATCTTAATTCCCTATTAATTATTATTCACTAGTTTCTGCCCGCGGCTTCTCCCGCGTGGTATGTTGATAAAAGTGTATGACTGTCTCCAGGCTTCCACTAACTTTTGAATGAATCAAACCAAGGATTACAATTCTATACAAAGTTTAGAACTCGATTGCAAACTCCAAAGGGTAGTTTTGAAAAAAAAAAAAACGTGTTTCATTATTTACTTTAAAGTTTATTTATACAGAGTTTTGAGCGAATCAAACAGTTTTTTTTTTTTCAGAAACTTCACTACTCTGTTTAACCCCCCTTAGGGGTTGATTTTAGAAAATAAGATTAGCCTAATCCATTCCAGCCATTCCAGAACCTAAACTATCTATATTCCAAACTTCATCAAAATCGGTTTAGTAGTTACGGAGATACGTGGTAACAAACATTCACACACACACACAGACTTTCGCATTTATGATATTAGTAGGATTTATTTCAGATAAAGATCCATAATTAACATCATAAATTCTAAACATCACAGAAAATGAAATAAATTATAAAATCAAAATTAAATTAGATGGAACCCATCATGATCTGCATCCACCTGTTTTGTATAAGACAGTGTACTCGCGCAACGATCATCTGCAGGACGCCGTTGCCACTGCCTGGATTAGGGAAGCTACTTTTTTACGAATAATCGCATGAAAGCCATCCGTGCGCGCCTCCGCAAACATCCCTAAGGCCTAACCACCAAGTCTTTTTGCGATTCAATTCAGACAAAGATGTCAAATCCCGCTATGCGAATGACAAACCTTTTACAACGCCATAGCGTCTTCAATCGCAAAGCAGAAAGTGACATCTTTACCTGAACTGAATCGCTGTAAGACCTCATGGTTAGGCCTCTGATTCGCTGCAAAAGCGAGGCAGGCGCATCAGCATCCTGAAGAAGTAGTTATACTGGACTTGCAGAGAGCTATTTTGCCATAGGTTGCTCAATTTGTATTTTGTATTTATTTATTCTACTTTGCCATTTGTACTTGATAAATGGCAGTACTCTAGGCCTTGAAAAGAGTAATAATATGTGTACACCTACATTGTCCTATAGACTCACCTCTTTACAGACGAAACACTCATGCTTCGATTCCAAATTGTTTCCAACAAACGAGTGCCAGTTGACGTGACGTTTGAGCGATATGAGAGTGGGCATCTTCTTCCCACAGATGGGACACGTGAACCCGGTAAGGTTTACCGACGGCGCTGCTTTCAGCGGAACCTATAAAGTGATTTTTATTTGTTATTGTATTACCGCTGATGTATATAGATCATCTTAAAGATATAGTTCGTTTTGGCTGGTAGAGGTCATAATAGGTTCTGAAGTGATGAAAAAAAATTTAGAAGACAACGCTGAAAAATTGTATAACCCTCTCGATGAACTGATGATGTGGATAAGGTTACCCCTTATCCACACAATCAGTTTATTGTGACTTCTATGTCCACTGTTGACAAAATGAATTAATGCAAAACAATTCATTAAGCAACCAGTCTTATTGAGATATTTCCGGTTGATAATGATCATGATCTCACCCTTTGCTCACATTGCGTAGGGCCAGCACATGTTTTCTTCTTCCCCTCTCCTCTATCAATGGGTGTCATACTGGGATGACAGATCCCAGTAATTAACTCATTCTTACTCATGTCCTCTATCACAATCCATGCGTCTGTGGCCCATTCTACCATTATATTAATAATAATATAAAATAAATTACCTCTCCAAAGCCGTTGTGACTCTGGGATTCATCCAGGGGTTCCGCCTTTGTCACAACGACCTCACAAAAATCCGCCATGTCCACGCCAGCAAACTGCTTCGGCACTTCTAATTGTTTCAACCTAAAATAAAATAGAGATTTCAATTTTCATTCCACTGAAGTTATCCGTTTGGCTACGCCAATTAATATTATGGACTGAATTGATGCAGCCTAATGTACTTCTTACTGTACTCAAATAGTACCATGATATTCAAAGTATGTGATATGATACCCACAACACAAGGAATCCTAGTGTAGGGTCACTATGTAGTGAATAATCAATGAAGAAAGTAGGTAAGAAACAGAAAACATGGAGTAGCTTTATTCCTAAAATAATGAAGAGAGGACTGATAAACATGCTTACCTGTGAACCAGTTTGATGTGATTGGCCAGGTTGCTGCAGCTCTTAAATTTCTGCCCACACTCAGCGCACGTGTAAATATTCCTCGGCCGTATATTCACTGAGATATGCTTCTGGTTGTGCTCATTGATAGCGCTTACTTTCATCTCCTCCTCACATATCAGACACCTTACAGAGCAGTCTTTAAGGCTTATTTTAGCTCGTTTCATGCCAGCTACCATGGTATGTTTCGTGCGCTTGTGTTGTATCAGCAGCCGTTTGTAAGAAAATTGCTTCTCGCAAATATCGCACGTATTGTCTTCTTCCCCTTCGTCTTGACTAGATTCCGAGTCGAACTCTTTGGCAAAATCCTGGTTTGTTTCTGTGAGTAAGTCTGCATGTACTGGTTTATCAGGAGGTTCGTTTTTAATACGCACGTTTTCTTCGGTATGTTTTAGCTCGTGTGATAATAGGGATTTTTTGTATTTGAACTCTTTGTCACAGAAGCGACATTTTTGGGAACCCGAATGGGACTGCGAGCCTTGCGAGACTTGTGAACTTTGCGCTGACTGAACTGACATTGAATCATCAGCTACAGTGTCATCTCTGAAATATAGATTATTCTTATTTGATTGATATATAAAAAAATACTAATAAACCAATTCACTAATTAATTTTATAATTTACTACTAAAGTTAACAATTTACGACCTAACCAATAGTTGCGAAAGAAATGAAACTATCAAAATAAAACTATTTTTTTTTAACAAAAAAAGATACCTACAAAATTATAAATAAATGTTGTTAATTCAAGGACACACCAGTTTTCTAGTTTTTCTAATAACAGTCGCAATTCCAGGCTATTTTCAAATTCTTTGAACATTAAAAAATTTGACACAAGATGAGGAGTAAAAATTACCTTGAATCAAAATCATCAGCAGTTGCGTTGTCATCTTCGTCAATATTAGACATGTGCGCGGCCAAGTGCGTGATCAGCAGCGCTTGTGTGGCCAACTTCTTACAACACATGCGGCATTCGAACGCCTGACCTACCTGACTCTGATCAGGTGAAGTTATCTCCACTTTAGGACTAGAGCCGAAGTAGTGAGAACCCTTCACGTGGCTCACGTAGGCACTGGCTCGAGTGCATTGCTTCGGACACATGGGACATTGAAACAACGACAGATTCTCTTTCATTGGGCACCCGTTGAAATGCGAGCTGTACACATAGTAATCTTCGAAATCTTTACTGCAATAGATGCATATTAGAGGTCCAATAGGTTCGTTTTCTACTTTATCTTTTTTGCGTGTCGCAGCGTGAACCACTCTGAGATGTTTCTCTAAGTTTTCGACGGTTTTAAACTGCGCCGTACAGTATTCGCATGTCGGTTTCTTCGCGCGTTGCGGCACGGCGTCTATAGGCTCTAGAGTTATCACCAACTCCTTCATTGGCGATTTCGGAGGGGGTTTAGCTGGTGACTTCTGGCATGTCTCCTGATGACGCTTCAGCATAATCTTTAGTTTGAAATTCTTGCCACATTTGTCGCAGTTTACCTGATCGTCATCGCTTTCGATTGTTTCAACGCTTTGTATCGGAATGTTCACGGCGAACCCTGGAGCTCTCGAGCTGGCCTTCTTCCCCGTGTGCATATGAGCCATATGTATCTTCATACTCTTCAGCCATTTGAAAGTCTTAGGGCAGTGAGGGCAGGTGTGTTCATTTTTGAGGAGTGGTTCATCTGAGTCAGTTTCATTTACGAAGCTAGATGCTTCGTTATCTTCGTAATCGGAATCAGCGGAGTATCGCGAGCGTTTTGTTTTTTGAGATTTTCTGAGTTCCTCCACCCGCTTGGAGCTGCTGGGTCTGCTGTATTCCTGGGACCGGCTGCCGACGGAAGCATTGTCGCTTTCGGCACTTCTCTTTCTGTTCCTGCTGACTGGTGTAACTTTGTTTTCAGTGAATGATGATGACTTTAGGTTTGAGCTGTCTGTGTGAGTAGAGAAGGCGGAATCGCTGCTTTGTCGGTTAGTTGGTGTTGCTGGCGGTGGGCTGATGCTGAAGCCTACAAAATATTGTTGTGTAATTTTTCGAAGCATTTACATAAGATACTTGCTTATATTTCAATGTACTTGCCTGGAGGCGGGACGTAGTTCCGCCGCAGCTCCTGGTCGGACCTCTCACACTGCTGCTTGAATATGTAGGCGCTGCTGAGTTTCTGTATGCATTCTGAGCATACTTTATCTGGTAGTCCATCTCCATCATACACCTAAAATGAAGTGTTATTTTTAGAAATGCAATATTTACTGTTTTGCTTGGAGCCCCAGTAACAGATAACCAACAGAAGCATAGGCTGAAGCACCATTCAGTATTTTGTTTCTCTAGAGTGACATGTGGAGCGCTCATTTACTTGAAAAAATTGTGTTTATACATCATAATTTGATTTTTAGTTTGATCAACTGCCAATTATTGTTTTGTGTTTTACTGATAAATAAAGTAAATTTATGATTGTTTTTTTTTTTTCATAAATAACTATTCCATACCAATAAATAGTATCTGAATAGATAATGCTGACTATCCAGCTGGATATTGGATAGCCTGGAAATGCCCAAATATCAGATAGTAAAACAATGCACCGCTAGTAAGGACTAACTACAGGCAGAACGCCTTTATAAATAGAACAAGCAAATCATTCAACACTTTGGCAGGGGCAGATGTTGATATAGACTTATTTAATACATCTAAAAACAAGTTAAAACGCATGCTGACTGATAAATTCTTCTGTAACAATTATTTTTAATTTATATTTAGTTTAATGTTCTTCTGTTCCTACTTTACAACTGTTTTTTTTTTATTTTCTCACTTTCAAGCCTATAAGTGGAAACTTGTAATTTGCCATCATCTTAAATATGTGCTTTGCATGTATTTTTATATTTTTTCTTATCTTGTCTAGCTGTAAGTTTTCCCAAAATTTTTATAATAAAATAATGTCCATTGCAAGTTCTAGTTATTTTCTTTATTGATCTCTGTAAGTGACTTTATGCTTGAAAGTCAGAGAATCAACTACACATGCTAGGTGCTAATTCTGGTGTTCTTAGTGACTAGGTTGCCTGAAGAACTCTCAGCATGTTATACACAAAAAACATTGCAACAATAGCACCATTATAACCCAACTGTGTTGAGGAGCTTCAATAGCTTGAACATTCAAAATCATGGAAACATTTTGTTCTAAATAATAATTTTATTCTACTAACACTTTGAATTCATTGTACCTAAGCTGAGATTAATCTACTAGCAACCACAATCCTCTATTTCCCAAAGCTCTAGATTATCATTCAAATGTAATTTTAGATGTAGATTAAGCAGGTATTTCTTGTAGAAGGTAGTGGTCCCTCAGGCAAGGTGATGAGATTTTATATATTATATTATGCTTGGCTCCTCAAAACAATGAACAACATTATATACGAGTCAGTTATCAGTTGGATTTCTATCTAGGTAAATTAATATTAGAGTTTTTTTCCAATATCATCCAGTTCAACTTTCTGACTAGCATTTCTCAAAATGTGAATTTTCGAGAGAAGGCGATGATTGCATTTTGAATCGTTTTCTCCCAAGGAATGTTCAGCAAAATAAAGAGGAATATAAGAAGTTTTACTTTCTAAAACCCGCGATACTTGCCATGCCATTATCAGATGTTCGTTCCGCCAAGTCGTGTAAACCGATTTCAATAATGACAATCACATTTTCAGTGTTTAACGAACACGTACCTTTATCCTGGAACATTCCATAACCATCTCGGACAGCTGGATATCATTATCCGCCGCGAAGATGGAGTAGAAGTCCCCGAGCTTGAGGCAGAGCCTGCATTTTCCAAGTTTGAGGGCCATATTGATTCGCTCTCGCAAGCCTTCATTTCAGTGAAACATTACATTTACCACACAACACAGTATTAAATGACTCCAGGTACATGCCTAGATGATAATCATTGATTTGATGTAGGATTCGTGCAGGATTTATACAAATTTTTAGCTCCGCAGCGGTAAAAAACTAGATAAATTAATTTTCACCGGCTCATTCCGTCCAAGCCATTTTCCAATCCCAAATGCAAATCAATCAATCATTCTATCATTCATTCAGCTCTAGGTTACAATCCAATCAAACCAACAAAACAAAGTAGAAATTGTACAGAAAACCGGAAACGGAAAACGTATGCCAAAGAGTATATCCACGAAGCTAGAGTAGTTACTGTGAATTTATTTTATTTGAATTTGTACTGTCAACAGAACGTGGTGGTAATTTCCTCTATGGTCAACAGTACCTATATCACTATCTCTATTGCATTTTATCCTGCTAACTACCTTGTCAGATATTATAATACTAGAAGTTTAGATCTTCACATCTTTAGTCTGTGATCCTTAGTAAGTTGTACAGTATCCGTAGTCTATGCTATTAAGTTCCATAGAGGAAATGATAGCATCCTTAGTAAATCTGTGACAGACTAGTTAGGATAAGCAGGCACCAATCCATTTTTTATCTGTGTTGTGTTTTTTATTTGAAATGGATGACATACCCCTACTTTTCAAGTTTTTACAAAAGTTTCTAGTTTTTTTTTATAAATAATTTAGATTTATATCAAACAAAACTATGTACTACGTCACGGGCAGTAATCTGTTTGGCCAGTGGATGGCAAAGCAAAACATAATTGATGGATTTTGTGCAGTCTTAGAAAAGATTTGTGAAAAGAACGCAAGACTTGTTTACATTAGCTGGTCCTACAATATAGTTCAATGCGCACACGAATTCTACGCAATCGGAGCTTGGAATGGTTTAGAAAATCAGTGCCAAAAAATAGTATTTCCTGATGAATGTATAAATTCCGATCTATCCATTGTCGGTAACGATTATCGTCTAGTTGTCGTTAATAAAGACACGAATACGCTCTGGTCGATCAATTTAGAGCACGATAATGATGTTAAAAAGATAAAGCTGGATACCGAAGTCCCTATTGAAAAAGAGCCTAAAAAGCAAAAGAAAGAAGATAGCATTTTGAAAGTGGCATCATGTAATGACTCTTTTGTATTCCTGACGACTGAAGGAGCCGTGTACCATGGCTTGCTACCGAGTTATGTTGATACCAGCCATTGTTCAGGACGAGTAGTGGATGTTCAATGTGGGTACGAACACTGTATATTGTTGACAGATACTGGTGATGTTTACTCATGGGGCAATGGACGGTTAGTTCCAATTACTATATCAACAGGTGTTCCAGAATATGTACCCGTAAGGGGAGAATTCTTCCCATGAAAATAAACAAGTTTTTCTGAAACCAAAGTCAAATACACAAATTATTTCATATATGGTGCGACTTGCCTAAACATTCTTTATAACAACTATGTTCTGCCAGCTCATTATTTAATAGTCAATAATCATTTATTTGCTATATTTATTAAGAGTATGTGAGGTAAAAAAAAATGTGTTATGTACCTACAAAGTTGTAAGTCAAAGATTACATTATAATCATTAAGATATTATCAGATCTTACATGATTATTTAGATGGGTAACCAGTAGTGGCATTCAGAACTAGGCCCTTCGTTGTTTAGGCTTCATTAAGATGTTGGTCCTAATTATAAGAATTGTTAAGCTATATTAAGCCCTATGCATTAAAATATTTTGTAGATAAGTACCAATATGGAACTTCATTTTTACCTCTTAATTCCAGGAGATTACAACTTGGACATGGTGATGTGAACATACTGGATTCACCAACAATAATTGAGGCCCTCTCCGGAATTAAAGTAAAAAAGATTGCAGCTGGTGGTTGGCATTCTCTTGCTCTAAGTGAATTCGGAGATTTGTATTCATGGGGATGGAATGATACTGGCCAGTTAGGTATCATTGAAAAAGAAAAAAAAGAAACACTGAAAAGCTGTTCTGTGCCAACTTTAGTGAATCTCTTTGAAGATGGTGTGGAAGTCATGAAAAATGTAGAAGACATTGCTTGTGGTTCCAGACACTCTGCAGTATTACTGGAGGATGATACCATTTGGACTGCCGGCAACAATAAATATGGGCAGTTAGGTTTCTCTGTAGATAAACAGCCAGTAGTTCAAGGTTTCAAGAAATCTTTTCATTGTAAAAATGGCTCTGCTCTCATGTGTGGATTGTGGTCAACAGTTGTGATATCAGACAGAGACAAACAAGGAAAATAAATGATAAAAGTAACTACAGGACTTTGGGTTCATATTCATAGCCTGTTATTTAGTGACTGTTTTACATATAGATCGTAAAAACTGAATTGTTAGGTGAATTTGTGATTTATAGAAGTAGAGTATCAACATTCCCACTATTATGCACATCCACATAGTCAATTTTAAATCACTCCCCTGCCCCTTTAGCAGCTTCAGATGCCAGAAGGTTACTAGGTAAGCTCCCTCGCTGCCAAGTGCCAGTTCATGCGCGATCGCCGCAACACCTTTGGCTTCTGTAGACCATTCGTTGGTTATGTGAAACAATTTTGAAACCAGCTAACTAGGGTTCCTAGACAAATACAACGTTCTGTTTACGTTAACGCCTGCGGAAAGATAACCCTAGGTCTGTATTCAGATTTCGTGTTGCCGATCGATAGTCGACTATCGTAGTAATGGCATATGGAATTATCGATAGTATCGACACATTATAATACAAGTAGTATCGATAATATCAATAGCGTGATTATGGCAATACTTTCGACTACGTTCAATACTATCGATAGTATTGAACATATCGATAATATTGCATAAAAACTATCGAACTATCGGTGTGTACTATTACATATATATAGTGGTATATATTTCAATATCAGACAAAAGTAGGTACGTAGAGACCTAGGCACCTATTTAAATATTTCACAGAAATTTAACTAAAAACAACGTATTAAAAGCCCCAAATTTGGTAGTACAAAAAATTACTTCGTGAGAAACGGGGAAGGGACTCAAGTGTAAAACATGTAGTTCGGTATTCTAGTAGTTCTGTACTATCGATAGTATAGAACTATCGATGGTATCTATACTATTGTTAGTATAGCTTCGATAGTATTGGACGAAATCAATAGTATTGCTGCATATCATGCTATTGATTGATAGTATCGGTACATATCGAGTGTTACTGATTGTTAAGGTCAACGGCAACACTACTTACACACTCGTAGTCAGTATGCAATACAGTCATTTGTATAATTTAATTAACAGAAGTCTAAATATTTACCCAATGCAGTATTATGATTGTAAGAAAACTTTAATTGAATGGATACAGACTAAAAACTATGAAGAGACGGAAGAATTTTTGCTCATTTTATCCTAACAAGGTATTTACTATATGATATTTACTGTCTAGCTACAAACTATAAAAATGATGATTATTGTTAGCACAGAGGAAATAAAAAAAAACCTGCCCTTAGGCTTACCCCGACTGGCATTAGAACAACCTATACGCGTAAACCTCCCTCCACACATACAAACACACATACACATGTAACTCCTGAGATATCCTGACTCTTAAAACCTAATAACTGTAACTATAGTCTTAGATATTAGAAGAGATAGAAGAAGAATTTTCTACTTAAATGAAGGTCCCAACCCTAATGAAATTGTTAAAAATTCTGTTACAGACATAAAAACCATTTATTATTATTTATTACTATTTAGAATACTGTTGTATGCCCGGGCCGTATATTGTACATTAACGTCGTCTACACGTCGTTGCCAGCGGGCGCCGCTGGCAACGACGACGTGTAGATAATTCTTAAGCTTGTTTTCGGTCTGAATTGTAGTATTGTATGACCATGGAACGGGCGAGCTGTGCTTTCCACTTCCGCAGCTGGACAATGACAAGCCGCACGAATCTGTAGATCAATTTTTTTTAAATCTGTGTTTGCAGGT
The DNA here is from genome assembly GCA_958496245.1 of Perizoma flavofasciatum. Classification (NCBI taxonomy): domain Eukaryota; kingdom Metazoa; phylum Arthropoda; class Insecta; order Lepidoptera; family Geometridae; genus Perizoma; species Perizoma flavofasciatum. Next base: position 12,521,126 of record OY292423.1, read on the forward strand.
CTTATCCCACGGGTGGCGACACCAGTGCATGATTCCAAATATGAAATTGAAATAGCTATGGCAGATCATAGTGTCGTAGTAGGGTAGTAAGCTCTGTAAGAGCAAACAATATTTAATCTGTGGGTATGTCTGTAAATGTGAAATAAACTAAACCGACTTGTTAGATTCGAATGATTTATTTGTTTTCGGCTTTCATTGTTGCGTTTACTTCTTAGTATTATTTTATTGCTACGTTACAAGCAAAGGCCTCAAAATAGTCCAATGCGTTCTCTGTTTATCAGAATATTTTATCTGAGCTGGTTTTCGTTTTTATCACCTGTTGGTTGAGCCTAAAACCAACAGGTTCTCAGGAGCCTCTAACAAAGCTTAGAGGTAAGATTGGAAGACGAAACTATACATTACATAAAGCTTCAATAATTTATGCAACCGACTCTACTTATAATTGTTTTATTTTGTAGCTGAAAATGGACCCTTTGTCGGCAGACTTCATTGAATTGGCCCGGGCGCTAAGGGGCGCTGAACTTTACGGTAAAGCCTTCGAAGTGCTCCTCGTGACCGTGACCAGGAATCCGGCGCTCGTAGACCCGCACCGTGCCGAGCTGCGCGACGTCCTTGACAAACTCAACAATGATCTCGCAGCGCGCGGCAGAATGGAAGACATATTCACCAACTTCGAAAAAGTCACGAAAATATACCCCAACTGCCACAACATATTGAATGACATCGGGAAGTATCTTTTCAAGTATGGCTTCTACAAAGAAGCTTGGGCTCATTTTGAGAAAGTTCTGCATTTAAATCCACAACAAGTAATGGCAGAGAAAAATCTTAATTCTGTAAAGAACTTGCTAGTTGAGCGATGGCACTTTAGGATGTTGAATGACAATCTTCGAAATGAAGCTTACAGGCAAGCCATTCAGGAAGAATTGATACCTAGAGGAGATAAAGTTATTGATGTTGGTACAGGAACTGGTCTTTTGGCAATATATGCTTGTGAAGCTGGTGCTACTGACATTATTGCATGTGATGGATCAGAAACTATGACAGAATTAGCTCATGCTATTTTGCTTCGGAGTAAATTGACCAATGATATCAAGATAGTAAACAAAATGTCAACTTCCATGGACAGTCAAGATATGAAAGGAAAGGCTACTCTATTGCTTATGGAAATGTTTGATGCGGGGCTGTTCGGAGAGCATGTTCTTCAAATGTTGCAGCATGCCTGGACCACCCTTTTGTCTGAACAGGCTCGAGTCATCCCAAATAGTGCTGAATTCTTTATTGCTGGAGCTCAGTGCAATCCTTTAAATATGAAGTACCAGTTAAGCCCTCAAGCCAAAAAACTCTTAAATGTTGGGAAAAATAATGTTCATGTTTTAGCACCGGATGAAACCTATGACTGCGAAGATGTCCATCTCCAGAGAGATATTAAGTACTTGACCAAGCCCCAATCTGTTCTTAATGTGGATTTCAATGATTTGAAAGATATTGAAATGCTTCTCAATAGAACTGACCCCTTCAAAGTGGGGCTAAAAGCAACTGAAGATGGAATTGTTAACACAATAATTGGCTGGTTTAATTTGTACTTGACAGAAACAGTCACAATCACAACAGATCCGAGAGCTGAAGCCAGTGCTAGCGCATGGCAACATGCAGTCTTCTTTGATGAGTTACCAAAGACAGTAAAGGAAGGTGATACAATCAATCTTGAATTTCTCATGAATTGTGGACATTTTACATTAAAACCAAGCAGTAGCACTAAAATAACCAGGATATCTCCAGAGACTCTTAGATTCCTAAATGATGAAGAATATATGCAAACCATTTCTGGCAGCATACCTATGGCATGCATATATTTAGGTCAAATTGTAGACATGTCGCAAATAAGCATTGCTGATTTGTGTCCATTTCCAGTATTTGGCATGCTTTTGATGAAACGTGGTGCATCATCACTCCTGTGTTCCGCCAAGAATGAACATGACAAAAAGTTTATTGAACAAGTGTTCAAGAGAAACAGTATCCCCCTCACGAAGGTTACTATTTTACTTGGCAATGACTGGACAGTCGAAGAATTTAGAGACGAGAAGTATCACGCTGTTTTCGCCCATTTCCTAGAACTAGGTGGAGATATAGATACTCGTCTTAGAGATATAGCTGCCAAGATTAAGGAGCGTCACCTCCATACCGGTGGTCTGTTTATTCCGGCCAACCTGTGGGTGGTTGGGCAACTGGTCAGTAGCCGCTGGCTTGACATCAACAACACACTTTATGACGTAAACGTCAGCAAGTTTAGAATGGCAGAATTTGTGAATAAGTATAGTGTTAATATTAACTACTTTGTCGACTTTAGAACCTTAAAGTATGTGCCATTAACAGACCCTGTTCAGATCTGCCTGTACCCTGAAAGTAGAGCAATTGATTGGAGCAGTACCACCGTAACTAAAGATGGGCTTGCAAATGCTATTCTGTGCTCTTATACGATTGAGCTAATGCAAGATTTGAAAATGATCACCACTAGAAGGCCCAACAGTTTTGTTGATGGCATGTTGTTTATGACAAGGTCAAGGCAACCCCTGGTCACCGGTTCCTCAGTTCGTTTATTACAATTCAGAGATGAGGAGGGAGCTATTAAACTAGAATTTAGAAGAATGAATGAAGAATGAAGGGATTTTGTCGATTCCTTTCGGCGCGTAAAAAGCTGCCTGTTATTATAGGAAGTAGTAAAAATACTGACTAGTGTAGAAGAGGGGGAATAGGGATCCAGATAATCTGACAACCTCTGTGGCGCAGTGGGCGAACGCCTGCCTGAGACGCAGAAGGTTGCGGGTTCGATTCCCGCTGCGGGACAAATGTTTGTATGATTAGCAAATGTCTGTCTCGGGTCTGGGTGTTTTCTATGTATAATATGTATGTATTTACAAAAAAAAATGTATATCATGTAGTTCCCATAATACAAGCTCTGCTTAGTTTGGGGCTAAATAATGCTGTGTGAAATATGTCCAGCATTATTTATTTAATCTACACTGTGGATGTGGTGTGTTCCCTGATTTAATGAAACATAAAATAACTCCACTTTTCAAATCACGTACTTGTTCTGACCCTGGTAATTTTAGACCTATCTCAGTGCTTCCTACATTTAGTAACATTTTTGAAAAAACTAATTTTAGATCAATTCCATATACATTTCAAATTGAATAATATACTGCATAATAAACAATTTGGATTTACTAAGGTTCGTTCAACCAATGACGCTGGTATTGAGTTAATATCGCGTTAATAGACGTTTTTTGTGATTTGTCCAAGGCATTTGATTGTATAGACCATGACAATTTATAATATGGGCCCCAGATAATCATTTCGCCAAAAGTTTAAAGAAATAAATATAATGACATTCCCTTCTCCATACATCTATGAAAATCTGATGTATACAAAAACATTTTTTGTGGACAAAAATATTAATTTGTTTAAGAAAAATAGCGATAATCACCATGTTAATATTAGAAATAAAGATAAACTCGCTGTTTCCACTTGTACACTCCATTAAATCGTATAAAAGGCAAGGCTTTTATAACAAAGTCCAAAAAGGTATACAAAAATTTACAATTAACAACGTTAAAAACTTAAACGAAAAAATTATAAAAAGGCATACCTACTGTAAAACATCCGATTACTTGCCTCTGCCCAAGGCTTTTTTTGCCTTTCTTTCTTGGCTTGGCGCGGAGGAACAGGCAGTACCTACCTAGATAAAATATACGTTTCAAAGTGATCCTTGTGTATCCTCCTGACTAATCGAGATCAAATTTGTTATTTGCTTTATAGTAGGCGTAATCTCTGGAACAACTGAGCCTATACTAAAAAATCTTTCACCTCAAGAAAGCTGCACTATCCCTAAATTCAACGCGAACTCGTAAAATGTGTTGTTTGCTATCAATCTAATTCTAACCAACAGTAACAAAGTCGCCGTAGCCAAAATCGTTCATCTAAGCAATCTAGAGGACAATAGACTTGGCCAAAGCGTTCTATGACGAACATTAGTCTTGTTGGTTTATTTGTCACATGCTATCGGTTGAGGGGCCTTCCTGCGTCGTCATTCGTGGCGTTTGTTGCTCTGTGCTCATTTGAGCACAATTCTGGGGATTTCCCCAGTGATTATCGGTTCTTTGACCTATATTATCCTGACGGCAAGAAGGTTGAAGTAGCAATCACAAACTTGCTTGCTAAGCTGTCGAGGACTTGGCTTTTTCTCTCGAATTTGATTACGAGGCTCCGAGTAGGCATCTCCATAGGCCGTTGCGCAATATTTTCTATTTCAAACAACTCTGTCCAACAAAAGTATTGGATCAGCTTAATACCACCAGCTACTTTTTAGGAGATAGGGTATATGTGAGAAAAAAAGAAAGTTAATTTCAAGTGGCGTTTATTTTATTTCGACACGCATGTTTCGGTACTAATCGGCCGCCATTGGGTTGTCCTGCCCGGCGGCGTTGACCGTCCTAGCACGCGGGTGCGGAACTCGCCACTAAACCTTCCAGATGTTAGTTAATCCTTTAGATGTTCTAGGATCCGGGAAGGCGGTGGTTCTGGCGTTTAGTCGAAGAGACCGAAGCCCATGTCGTCGTCAGAGCCATCTTCTTCTTCCTCCTCTTTCTTCTCTTCCTTCTTCTCGGCGGCTGGGGCGGCGGCAGCAGGTGCTGTAGCCGCGGCGGCGGCGACGAACTTGGATGGGTCCTGGAAATAACAATAACTTTAATGAGCACCATTGAAAAGACATTTCATTACCAGTGAAACCACACTAGTAAAAAGTTATAAAAATGTTTCTCCAAGATACCAGTGCAATGTTCAGGTTGAGGAACTCGCACTAGGATAGGTTTGAAGAACTCAATTTAGTCTGAAAGCGAAGCCACAGAGCTAATTTTAGGCTCTGTGGTATTAGGACAGACATAGGGACATTCAGGTATCTCCTTCATGTCAAGAGATAAGCAATGGATTCACAGCCACATTGGTGACTACAGCCCATGTTATTTTTAAGTAAATTTGTCACAATAATATACTTGCTACACATGTTACAATATACTTGCACAAGTAACATGTGTGGCTACCATAACGTAACTTTACAATGTATTCATACCTTGATGAACTCCTTGATGGTCTCAGCCTCCTTGAACTCTACCTCGGTAGCAGCAGCAATGGCCAACAGGTTCTTGAATCCATTGGCAATGGAGTGAGGAGCAGAAGCCACTGTGGGGTAGCCAATGGCCAGCGAAAGAGCAGCCACATTCGCAACTCCAGCCAGGAACTTCTCACGGAGATCCTCTGGCTTGATGTCCAGGATAGCCGGGGCAAAGATAGTTCCAGAGTCATACACCTGGGGAGAACAAAAAAATACACAATGAGAGTGGATTTGAGACAATGCCTTGATCTCTGAAGTAGCATTCAGGAATTGGCAAGCTGTCATATCCCTGCAAGCCCATAGCAATAGATAACAGGAAATTTGTTAGCCATAGGTGGTGTTACCAGTGAAAAATAACCTGAAAACTTTACCATGGCGTTTTCATATCCCAAAGATAAATTCTCAGAATACTTTTGTTAAAGCAATCTGTACTCAACACTTTGGTTTAACTTCTAGTTTCATAAATCAAATTATAAATAATGCCAAGCTTTACTCCGATTTTGACACAATAGTATTGATAGTTCACGTTAATGTGATATCGCTTGCTAATTTCAAGTCAGAAGCTGTAAATTTTAATCTAAATGGGTCTTTCATTCTTATGTCACACCTTTTCTAGCCATAAGGCTATCAGGACAATCATACTGCATTTAGGCACAGAGTAGGTATTGAGTGCATCCCACTCACTCGTAACCTAGCATTAAACTTTCTGGTTCTCCTAACATTTGTCAATAAGCCTTTTTCTGGGGCCAACATACTTTAAACTAGGTCATCAGGACATCATACCAATGACAAAAATAGTTTTTATTACATACCTGCTTGACAACAAGACCGTACGAGAACGGAGAGATGTTTAACATGTTGAGCAGGGTAGCTTCAGAAGCTCCCACCTTGTCTCCAGGCTTCAGGATGTGGACATCATTGATGATTTCAATTGTACCTGTTATACGAAACCATTTCTGTTAGCAACACATGGAACTAATGGATGTAGATAAAACCAAAGTATATATTAAATAAAAATAATTGGTTTGTCTCTTCAAAATGCCAGTGCAATTTTCTTGTAGAACATTATTACACTAGGATAAATTTGAAGAGTGTTATTTTTGTCTGGAAGCGAAGCCATGATGCTAACAAACACCATGGTATTATGACAGACTGAGAGGGTACCTATAAATGGATTCTTGAGCAGAAACAAGCAATAAGTCTGTCAGTAAAGTAATTATAAAGTACAATGCACCTCAATCCAGGTTTTTGATTGGATGCAAGGATAAAATTAACAGTTCTTATATGTATGATTGAACTTAATTCTTTGACAAATCTTTATTCTTACTAAGTTTTGAACAGAAACAAGCAATTGGCCCATCAGTAAGGTTCCTTATCCACCCTTAAATCCAGGATTTATGCAGTAGGATAAATCTGACAGTTCTTGTATAACCTTTATTTGAATCCTTTGATCATTGAATCTGTATCATAGAACAAAGATATTTATTTAAAATAATATATTATAGATATTGATTCAAATAAAGGTTATACAAGAACTGGCATACCTACAGCCTATAAGAAAGTACACACAGGCAACAGGGGAGGATCAAAAACTAATGCATGTTTGTTTACCCTTGGAAATCTTGGTGGGGATTGAGAGAGCCTGGAAGAAGGAAGTCTTCTCAGGTCCAAGACCCGTGTTGTGGGCCGGGATGATGACGGACAGCGGGGCGATGGCGCCGGGACGAGCTGGAGCACGGACTTTGTTTTCAAGCAGTTTATCGCGAACCTATGCAGAGAAAACAATGTTAACACTGTTCTACAAGTTTTGCATTATTTTTAAAAATCATTATAACCAGTATTTAAAAGGTCTTGCTTAATATGTCCGTCTATGTCCTATGTAAACCAGCTCAGAAAAGACAAACAAGAAGTTGTATCATAATTGAATTAAGAACAGTTTGACTGTTTTGTGATGCATGTTTTGAATGTTCTAAGCTGTGTTAGAACATTTCATAAGTGATGGTGGAAAGAATGTATCTTCAAAATGCCAGTGCAACATTCATGTTGAAATAGTGTCACACTAGGATAAATTTGAAGAGTTATTTTAGTCTGAAAGCGAAGCCATGATGCTAAACAACACCATGGTATTAGGACAGACCCTTAAAATGTGTAATACATTTTGTACAAGTCTTATTTAAAATCAGCTTAGTAGTTCCTGATACCTAAAGCTACCTTCCCTTCTCTTTGTCTGTAATTTTATGGCTAACCCCACACTGGCACACCATGGGAAGAGGCTCATCCATGGTAAATGTAGACAAGTCCGTAGCTGTATGTCCATGTCTGTGCATGAACTCATCCATGAAACTGGGTTCATGGATGAGTCCTAGAGGGTTCCTAGAGTGGTCAGGACTTTGTGTGTGACTGTAAGGTGTTGGTCTGGTAAGAATACTCACTTCAACAAGGTCTCCACGAGTGAAGACAAAGCCAACGTTTCCCTTAATATGGGGCATCAGTTTCTCAAGAGCAGGGTTGGCTTCAAGATGGTCTTTGATGGCCTTCCTCATCATGGTGTTCTTGCCCATGAGCACGATGCTGCTTCCTCGCAGGGAGATACGAATCTGCTGCATTTGGGTCGAGCCCACATTGTCCGCACCCACGATGAAACATTTTGGGTACTCGTCGAGCAGTTGCTTTGGAATGAGAATGTTAGTGTTATGAGAATAGTTCAATGAAATCTGTGCAATAACCCAAATTTTGAATTCATCTACTTAAATTTTATTATTTAATGTAGTTGCTAACTATATTATAATTGCCCTTTAGTATAAGGATCAAGGTATTTTTCAGAATCTTAGAAGAGTTACTGAAATATAACAATGGTAGTGGCCAGTACGATCTCGATGAGCCACAGTTTTGGAGGTTATCTCTGTTTACAATATGCTAGAAACCAGAACTTACGATGATCTTGGTGAAGTAGTTAGTCTTCCAGGTAGCTTTGTCCTCCCTACCCATCTTGTTGAGTGGTGTAGGGACTTCGTAGAAATTTAAGGACTGCAATATACAAAAATAATGTAAGTGTCGTCGTGTCTTGTACACAAATCACGAAATATTTACGTGATTATATATTTTAAATGTTCCGTAGCATAATTACGGTACAGAAACAAATTATAACACATGATTTTATTGATAATGTTCGATAAAAAGTTTGATAACTCACCAAAACTAAACGCACAAACTTTCGTGCGGGACAAGAATGGCCGATCTAGAGATGCGAACGGAACATATGAATGCAGACGAAGGAGTATTGTTTGTTAAATAAACATCATGTTTTCTATCGATTAAAAATCGATATGTTTATCATACCTACTGTTTTTTTATGTTTTTTTAATTATTTATTATCGAAATGATTTTTACCCTCGACACAGCGAGTAAAAATATTTTTTTTATAGCTTGTATATGCATTTACCGAAAGAGGTTCTTTTTTGTTTAAAAAAACGATCGAAATCGATCGTGTTAAACGATCGATTTCAATGTAACACGTCACTCTAGGGGGCTCTACTAGTACATGACGGTCTGACTCATATACACATGGGGATCCAATGATATTTGTAAAAAAAAACTTATTACTGTATAAGTAAGCGATCTTTAGATAGGCCACAAAATTATTTGCAATGCAATCACGGTTATTTTGTTCCATAAATGAAATCAATTTTTCAGTTGCAATGCAAAAAGAAAAAAGCCCGCGAAAACGATGATTGAGTGATTAATCCAATAGCAAGCTTTTTGCTTAGTTTGTCAGCTGCCGTTCCAACTCTAATGACCTTATTTGACACCATAGACAACAGAGTTTTGCAGAAAAAGTTTGTATTGTTTGTTATTGCTTTCATTCATTCAATTAGTATTCATTTCGTTCATTCGTTCTTTCAAAATGCAACAAACTTGGCGAAATTGGTGATTTTGTGCTGAACTTTTTAATAGGTTTTACGTGAATTAAGCTCTTTAAATTCTATAAATATCGAATGCCGTGCCTACAGAACAGCACGACAGAATCACTGTGAAATGTTTCGCAAACCGAAAAAGATCCAAAGACGCGTGTTCTGTGCTGATGACGATGACGACGTCGAACCCGAGCCCCCGCCGCCGCCTATCATCAGCCTGGACACTCTAGAGAAAAAAGAAATGATAGAAAAGAAGGAGAATAAGCCTGTGAAGAGTGTGGCGCTCCTCAGTTTCGCAGATGAAGGTAAAACAACTTCAATTGGTTTTTGTTTTGAAAAACTCGTAAATTCCAAGCTAGCGCAGCTAACAGTCTCATTCAGAGTCATGATCCCATAATGGAGTTCACTGTGTCGTGTGCAGAGGTAGATAAATAGGTCACTAATGCGTACCAGGAACTACGTAAGGAACTTCCAGGTTGTGGTACCTAAGTATTAGGTACCACAACCTGGAAAAAATACACAGTTATTTACATTTGCTGCTTTTAAATTTGAAAGGTTTAAAGTTTAAACCCTAGCTAAAGGAAATTCAGCAGAGTACACAGAACATTTTATATAATCATTTTAAGAATTATATACAAACAAACAATAAGAAAACACCTAAATAAATTATGATGCTTGAAATTTTATGTTACAAAATGTTCATCTCTCTATTGACATTGAAAATTTTGCATCAATTGTTTTTTATCTGATATGAGGTTACACTATGTTCAAGCTTTACCTCTGGTCTAGCACATGCAAATTGTATACCGCAGTGGAAATTGCACTTGTGCCTTTACTACTCACTCACAGAACAATGAGGTAGTCAAACAGTAGGCTGTAAGAATGATGAAGTAAACCAAAATTCCATATGAATATCTAACCATTGGATAAATGGCATTGTTAGCTAAGTCAGATACTATTCTGTTGATTGCAAATAATCTACTATTAATTATAAATATACACACACTAACTAATAATACATAGATATGCAATACATCACATTACTATAATAATTATAAGTTATAAGGGTCTTTATCATTTACCTTTTTTTATTATTTTCCTGACATTTCGACTGTATTGCAACAGAAATCCATGGTCACGAAATGACTAAAAATATGAATATCCTACTAATTGAAATGTGATAGTAGATGTTGGAAGAGCAGAAGCTTTTGATGTCCATGATTGCTAATTTAGTGATAATTTATTAATATACAAAAATAAGATTTGTAAGTTTGGCACAGAATCTGTGTTTTATCTGAATCACATTATAGTCTGTAAATCTTTTTGTTGAGCAAAGCAGCACATTAATAATTTTAGTTTCTCTATACACAGATGAAGAATGCGAGGAGTTCAAAGTGAAGAAATCATCCCAGAGCAAGAGACTGTCCAAGCGCAGAGATAAGGAAAGAAAGAGATTGCCTGATGGTGATAATAACACTTATGACAGTAACGGCCATGAGGTAAGGCGTACCATGATGTTACACACTCTCACACTGCTTTACAGATACCTAGCACAATAATTTCTGGAAGCTGGGACTCAAAAATGTATGGTGTTATGGTGGTAAGTTCTTTTAGGTGTTGTAAATTAAGCTGGATATCAATATATCATTGAAGGAATCTGTTATAAGTAAGATAAGGTGATCACAGTTTTTCCTATGCGAATAATATCTAGAGGTAATTTAATTATCACAAAGCAACATTAAATCTCATGTGGCATAATCTTGATTTTAATCATAGAATAAGGCCAGAATGTTAAAGGATCTGGTTATAACATAGCTTAAACTGTGGTCATCTCCAACCAAACAACCAACTAATCGGTGACCTTTTTTCCTAGGAAAACAACTCAAACCATCTAGAAAAAGAAGCTATATCAATCAAGCCGAAGAAAAAAGTGACTCTAGAGGGGCTGATTCTGTCCGGGCGCGATGCGCTCGCGGCGGACGGGGCAGGGGATGTATCGGACGAGGAACCCTCCCCCGGGGAGGAGGGCGAGGAGAATAGGGGGTTCCACCGGTACCGCGCGGAGTCGGTCAGGGCGGCGCTGGCGGGCGCGCCGGGTCACATCCCCGACGCCGCGCTCATTCACGCCGCGCGCAAGACTAGACAGCAGGTATGAGAGGTGAGGGACTAGCGATGGCCGGCTGCGGACTCCACTTTTTTTCTCATGCAGAAGATGTTATTGGAAAACTTAAATCATGACAAAGTCTGTATCAAAATCTGTTGTGAATGTTCCAAATGAGTCTCAGAATCAGTTTACAGTTGGTGCCTAAAAATTATAGTTTTTACTAAGTAAAGACAAAATAAATTCTCGTTTTTACATAATAGTCTAGTTAAATAGCTACTGTGAATCTAAGGATTGCCCATGTTATTTTTTTTTAATGGTATTTTTGTTGTTCTGTTTTGTGCCAGCAACATATGACCCAATTGTATATTGGAATAACAGTTCGTTTCGTTAGCCTCTTTGCAAAATAATGCTTAGCTTTCAAATTGAAATAAATAGCATTGACTATCTGAATTTCTTCTGAGAATATTGCCAGCCACCTCTGGTTTTTCACTGTGTCTTATTAATTGTATTTTCAGAATATTTATGGTTCTGTATAATTTTCTCCTGTCATGGATTATTTATTTTACAGGTTGATTTTAAAGCAAATTCCGAGCTTGCAGGGGAGCAATAGTATTATATTGAAACTACGCGATAACCAATAAAATCAATTAAAACTTCAATTAAACTTTAAAATCGATTAAAACATCCAGCTTATTTGCGGCCTCAGTTCGCCTTCCCAACATTTTAGCAAAGATTTGGGACCTTGGGTTTGGAATTGTATGAAAACAATATCATCTTGTATTAATTGCTGTCATTTTAATGTTTCATTGTTAAAACTCAATTGGTCTCATTACGAAACGTGGTTTAAACTCGAGTTGAACTCAAGTTCTGTCACATCCACTAAACCATGGTTTAAATATACCTTATCGAAAAAAAAGTATTATTGCAAAGCCACTACGGTCGACAATTTAAAAATAAAATAAAACCGCGGGATGACCGTTTAATTTAAAAAACACTTCTCAACCAAAATAAAAAATAAAAACATAATTTTGATTGGCTACCAAAAAAAAGTAGGTCCTCAAAAAGAGGTTGAGTTATGATAGAAATAAACTAGGTGACCGCCTGGTTTATCTTTTAGCAGTTATTTGTAGTTAAACCTCTTTTTAAAATGTCACATAGACTGTCGGCTATTATATTATAGCATTCAATTTTAAGCCTTGTTTCCTTTGCACAACAATTTGTCTTGAAAATCAGGAATCAAAGGTCTAAAAGATAAACCACCGATTTAAACCACCTTTCGTAATGAGACCTATGGTGTAGTTGTGTCATGCATTCTACGGAATTTAAAGTATATCGCGATTGTATGCGTTCTCGTATCATATTTGTTCAGATACGGTCTCTGTGTGTATGGTCTCTATGATTCAAATAATTTCCTTCTCGTATTTCGTTCTATGTTATATCGGTAGCACTTTTGCTAATAGTGACATCGAAATAACAGATGTCGGCATCATCATTAGAATACTAAGTAAATATCTCCTAATAATTTTCTTAGTGCAGCGCTGCTAATTTGCTTTATAGATTACTCCATTTTGTTTATTTCATGCAGGTACATGTATGTAATAAATTTATATGTATACCTACATTGCAACTCTGTTAAAATCCAATTACTTGTTAAGATTGTACTAAGAATAAATCAGAGTTAGCATTCTAGCCACACCCCATTCATTATGAAATAAAGAAGTAAAAATTTAAATTTCCTTTAATGCGTCCGTCGTTTGATTAATATTTTTTAATTTGCAAATTAAAACTGGGATGCGATCTCTCCCAGTTTTGACTATTGTTCTAAATATTGCTAGATAAACAGCAGCGCTGCACACCCTCTATGCAAATAATGTAGGGAGCGTAACGCTTACAGGCGCGCGAGCTGGGCGACTTCGTGCCGATACAGTCTGAGCCGGTGAGCGGGTCGCGACTCGTGAGGGACGGCGACGGGGACGATTCGGCCGACGACGAGGAGGACCGCATACAAGTGAGGGGGCTGGACATGCCCAGCGACAAACCGCAACGTAAGTCAACAAGCAGCGCTTACAGGAGCTGGGCGACTTCGTGCCGGTACAGTCTGAGGCGGCGGCCATGCATCGAGCTGCAGCTGACTGCTAAATTAATTAACTAATGTCAAGGTTGCGGCCGGACTAGAAGTGGCTTCAGAATACCAACGCATGTAATATTTGCTATGATAGAACCTGAATTCAAAACGCCTAATATATTCGTGAATCCTAAATTTTGACAAGTTACGGATAAATCTATTCTATTGGAGACATTTGACCAATGATTCGTGAATTTCGAAAAATTACGGTCAAATCTATAGTAGAATTAAAATTATCGTGGTTTGGTATCATTTTAGAATATAATTACGACTATACCACGTACTTTACTATACTCCTGCTGACGTTTCGTTGACCGTTCAGAGGTCCTTCCTCATGAGCACCGTCCACGACCACGCTCGACAGTCGTGAGACGGGAACTGACTTGGCCTCGACGCTCTGCCCTTTGCGCGCGGCTGGACGTGGTATAGTCGTAATTATATTTTAAAACGAATCTATAGTGTTACTGGTATATTACAGAGGAGTGGTGACTAAGGCCCGAATTCATAGTCAAATAGAGGCTCCCCTAGGGGACTGTTCAGGTGCTATGTAAAAATTCAAGTGCGAATTAAAACTTTATGCACCCAGTCATAAGGCGAATGCTGAATGATGGATTTTGGGGGACTGTTCAACCCCCGAGTATGAATTCAGGCTTTAAAGATCTAGCGACAGTAGTCGGACAACACCGACTCTGCCTATCTATTTACATGGGTAAATTTACTTATCTATGATGCATTATTTATTGATTCGTAAAGTATTAAAAAGCTAGCTAGTGCAAATTACGCATTATTTAAACTTAAACCCATAGTTGACAAGAAAACTCTAATATCTGTTTATTTTGTTTATGTCCATTCTATCATCAACTATGCAATAACAGTATGGGGAAATGCCTCTCAAGTTGAAAGAGTCCTTATTTGCCAGAAAAGGTCTATTAGAATTATTCATAGTCTGGGCAGACTGACCTCGGCTAAAGCCTACTTTAAAAAATCTAAAATACTAACAGTGATATCCTTATTTATTTACCGGTCTCTCTTAGAAGTACATTTGAAAAAACATGATCTCCCTGCGAAACTACATATCCACAAATACAACACAAGAAATAAAGAAAAATTGTTTGTTCCACGAAAAAGACTCGTTAAAACCTACAATCATGGTATCTGTTTAAAACTTGTCATGTATAATAAACTGCCCTTACAAGTAATGCAGCTTCCCTTCAACCAGTTTAAACTTAAAATAAAATCTTTTTTCGAAAATCACTCATATTACCGTGTAATATGAGTAAAAAAGATTTTAATTACTTAAATTGTTCATTTTCTGATTTGCATGTACTACAACCTAGTTTTAAGTGTGAATGTATACCCCTCTGACATGCCAATGTTATACGAGGGTCATTCAATAAATACTTAGCCTACAAAAAGTACACGAAAATTTTGGAAAAGTGGCAATTTATTTTTCAACATAGTTTCCTTTTAGTTCGATACACTTAGCCCAGCGATGCTCCAACTTTTTTAACCCGTCCGAAAAATAGTTTTTGTCAAACTCTACAAAATAGGCCTCCGTGGCGGCGATGACCTCCTCATTTGATCCATATCTATTCCCGGCGAGTGATTTTTTCAGATTAGGAAACAGAAAGAAGTCACAGGGGGCCAAATCTGGAGAATACGGTGGATGGGGCAGCAATTCGTAGCGTAATTCGACCAATTTGGCCATGGCAACGGCAGACGTGTGAACCGGTGCGTTGTCGTGGTGAAACAGCACTTTTTTCTTCGCCAGATGGGGTCGTGTTTTCTTTAATTCGGCGTCGAATCGGCCCAATAAATCGGCATAGTAAAGCCCTGTAATTGTTTTACCCTTCTCGAGGTAATCGATGTAGATCACACCTTGTGAATCCCAGAAAACGGTGGCCATAACTTTTCCGGCCGATTTTACAGTTTTCGCCTTCTTTGGAGCACGTTCCCCGGTCTGGATCCATTGTTTTGATTGCTCCTTGGTCTCTGGTGTGTACCAGTGGATCCAGGTTTCATCGACGGTCACAAAACGACGCAAAAACTCAGCTGGATTCCGCTTAAACAGCGCCAAACACGTCTCCGATGTGGTCTTACGGTTGCGCTTGTTTTCCGGTGTGAGTAAACGCGGCACCCATCGCGCCGACAGCTTTCTCATGCCGAGTTCCTCGTGAAGAATATGATGCACTGTTCCTTCTGCAATGCCTACAGTCTCAGCTAGCTCCCGAACCTTCAATCGGCGATCTGCCAATACGAGATCATGGATTTTTTTAATGTTTTCCTCCGTAGCAGCTGTTTTCGGTGCACCTGGACGTGGTTCATCAAAAACCGACGTACGGCTACGTGCTAACTCGTTGAACCAATTCTTGACGGTGACCATCGATGGAGAAGAGTCACCGTACACAGCATCCAAGCGCTCTTTGATTTCGATGCGCGTTTTCCCTTCCAAAAATAGGAATCGAATCACCGAACGATATTGCTCTTTTTCCATTTTTGTAAAACCGATCGACACGTTCGCTTCCATAAGTTGTCAAATTAAAACAAATGAAGGGATTGGAATGAAAATTTAAAAAAAGAATTAAAAAAGAATGTGCTACACTGTGGTAAAACTCTTTTGAAACTACAGCGCCCTCTGGCGATGAGGCTAGGTACTTATTGAATGCACCTCGTATGTTATAACGAAATGGTCAATAAATAAATTTGAATTTGAATTTGAATATTATTATGTGTTCTCAGGCGGTACCGCGGCAATCGACCCTGAGGAGGAAGATAACAGCGAGGTCGAGTGGGCGGAACAGCAGATGCAGAAAGCCATGCCGGCTATAATTGACATTACAGGTACTAAAACAATACACTCAGCGCCAAAAGTAAAGCTCCGAAGTATGCCGGCTCTGTATATCTGGCTAGATTCACTATATGGACCTTAGAATTAGAATGAGGGTGTGGGGGAAGTGGGGGGGTAGAGTGGGCCAAATGCCCCCTCTCAAATCATATCATAGGTACCCGCCTACCAATCCAGGGCTGGAGGTTGAAGGGGTGGCCAAAGACATTTGTCCCCCTCCCCACTTCCGCGGGTTTCCGCGGGCTCTGGATAGTGTATGTATTGTGTGTTGCAGGTGATTGTGCGGTGGAGCTGAATCCATTCGCAGTGGCGCCTCCGCCCCCGCGCATGCCCATGGCGCCGCACCTGCGCCCGCTGGCGGCCGGCACCGCGCAACAACTCGTCACCTCCCTCACCGAGCGGTATGCCATACACTATCTGCATTGTATACAGAACGTGTGACACTGTGACACTGTCTTCTAGCGCGCCCACTGTTTTTTTGAAGCCCAGATTGCGCCCAGGGTTGCTAGACAAAATACCTCACGCATAGTTTTTCTTTCACGCTACCGCAAATTTGGCAAGGAAAACTTGGCAGCAGTCACGTGACATCGCAAAAGCTAATTAATGTCATTCCCATAAAATTTAAATCTTTTCGCATGCGTTAACACCTGCAGAAAGTGGTTGTTTAAGGGGCTTGCTTTGTGACATAGTAAGGCTGTGGTCGCACTGCAGGCGTCTAGGCTGCTAGGCCCCACTGCTATGGTACGTTGTGTGTATAGGCGAGAAACTATATAACTTGCTAGTTGCTACTAGCTAGCCGCGCGGCTAGCTTGGCGTCTTAAAAGAAAAACATTTTAGTTTTTGCAATATTGTTAAATTAAAAACGAGACATTTAGAAGCTTTAACTAACTATTTTCTCTAAGTAAATCGTTTCTCTTTTCTAATAGAAATGTCAATTCAATCAAAGTTGATTAGGTGAAGTCACTTATACTAGGTTCGTGGATAGGTAGGTTAGTCACATGAACATTGGAAGGATATTAATTAAATCGATAGTAAAGTAGTAAATCAAAAATCAAATCAAATAAGTGAATCTAAGTAAGCAAGTGATAATGATTTGGGTACATAGGGGTACACTGAAAATCAGCGCTGCGCCTTAGTCTGCCAGCATTTTGCTGAGTGTCCTCTTTTTGCCTGAATATAATCATGGCAATTGCTTAGGTAGTATGTATAAGGTGAATGTATAAGTACCTACTAAACTATGTAACCTGATGCTGTTATGGTCATAATTTCAGGCAATAAATATTTTTCTATTCTATTTGGATTAGTTTGGTAGCGACTGAAGCGTGTTTACGTTATTATCGTTATAAGTTTCATTTATAGTTTGAATTGTTTGCAGGTTGGAAGAGCTCCAACTGGACAGGATCAACACTGGCAACAAGCGGGAGGCGCTTCATAAGCAACTGCTGGATCTCGCGCGGACCCGCGAGAGCCGCGCGGCGCGACGCGCGGTGCTGGACGCCGCGTACAGGCGAGCGCAGACCGCGCGGGGGTACCTCACCGACCTCATCGAGTGCCTGGACGAGAAGGTACCTATATACCAGTAATCCTACTAATATTATAAACGCGAAAGTTTGTGAGGATGGATGTTTGTTACTCTTCCACGCAAAAACTACTGAACGGATTTTGATGAAACTTTACAATAATATTGCTTATACATTAGAATAACTGTCGCGTTTATTTGTCTCGGGTCCGTATGTTTTCTATGTATAATATGTATGTATTTACAAAAAAAAATATATGTATATTAGTCAGTTCCCATAATACAAGCTTTGCTTAGTTTGGGGCTAGATGATACTGTGTGAAAATGTCCAGCATTATTTATTTATAATTTATAACACATAGGCAACTTTTTATCCGGGTACCACGTGGGCGAAGCCGTGGGCAGAAGCTAGTATCAGCATGTGTACATATTTTATTAAAACTATAGTGAATTTGATTATTTGTATTGTAGAAACGGGAATTTTCACTTACCATACTATCGGCACCGGCTAAGTTTCGACTCATTCCGAGAGTCTTCGTTAGGGTGAGTGATTGCGACGCTCTCCCTTCTCGATCACTTAGCCTGGTGTTGTTATTTGTTTCGGGTCTGGGTGTTGTGATACAACGGTAGTCGTTATTCCTGATACTCACTATACAGGGGATCCTAGTGGGGTCAGGACTATGTAAGTAGAATACACGATATCCTCGCGGATTTTGACAGCCTCTGTGGCGCAGTGGGCGAAGGCCCGCATGAGACGCAGAAAGTTGCGGGTTCGATCCCCGCCGCGGTGGAAAAATAATATATTTAAGCAGCATATCATTTATAGTCCTGCAGTTCTCATAACACAAACTCTGCTTACTTTGGGTGCTTTTTTGTGTGTGAAAAATGACCAGCATTATCTATTTATTTCCGGTGAGAAAAATGTGAGTTTGTGATTGTTTGCTTAGATGCCGCAGCTAGAGGCATTGGAGAGTCGAGCGCTGGCCATGCACCGACGACGTCACGAGTTCCTGGTGGAGCGGCGCCGAGCTGACGTCAGGGACCAGGCGCAGGACGTACTCTCCATAGCAGGTAACATTCATAGCAGTTACCACTAATGGCAGGTAACATACATAGCTGTTAATATACGAAGCATGTACGGTTCACGTACAGGCAATTTATTTGCTTACGCCGCAACCTACTTTTACTTTATAGATTTTAATAAATATAATTTCAGTTAATCTTACGCTACCACAGCGAACTACCGCGGATTAGCATCCTACATAACTTGTTAAACTAAACTAATAAACTTGGATCGCGATATCTGTGGTTTTTATCAACTCACATCATCAATTAACTTTGGGCCCATACAAAGCAGGTAAAATACATACAGGGTGTAAAAAGACCCATCACCAAGTCGAAATCTATGCGCACTCTTGTTATTAACGAGTAACATTGAGGGAAAGTGATTGTTGTGAAACGACTTTTATTTTAGGCATAAAAAGATGCTGTTTTTTTTGCACGCGATGTTTAGCACGCGGTTGACTGTGGCTATGTGTGTTATTGGTGTAGTCGTGGCCCCGCGACGAAGGCGGTCGTTGAACTCTAGCGGTTACAGCTGACCGCGCTTTTGTGTGCGTGCTCCAGCACATGGACCAGTCAAGGCCGTGGCGTGCGAGCCCAGTTTGATATTCATTACATTTCTGCAACTTCAAATGGGTAATTTACCAAATGGGTAATTCGAAAATTTTGATAATGTTTGTTTGTTTGGACAAAAGTTTAATAATAACACATGGAATTCATTTCTGTAAAAAAATAGACTGATCTTCAATATCTCCAGAAGCAGTTGAGTCCCAGGTATAGTCTAGTAGAAAAAAAAATACTTAACGATGTATAGAATATGTGGCTTTGGTCATCGTTAAGTGTCTTTTTACACCCAGTATAGCACTCATAGTAGTAAACATAAATAGCAGGTAACATTCAATGACAACATACATAGCAGATACCATACATAACAAGTTACATTTATAGTGTACACAGCAGGCGATATTTATAGTCGGATTTATCATCTTATGATGTTTAAAGCGCGAGCGGGTTCAGTGAAGCAGCCGGATGGACCGGAGAAGATTCGGCGCACAGCGGAGCGCGAGGGGCGGAGGCGCGCGCGGCGGCTGAAGCGGGAGGCGGCGCCCGGGGCTCCGCGCGCGCACCGGGACGGAGACTCCAGCGACGACGAGCTGCCTCCAGCGGAGCACCACTACGCACTTACTGAACGAGGTCAATAAATCTTCTGCTTGATTTATTTTGTTTTCAAATCTATCTACCTCAGGCTAATGAACCTATAAAACTGTTTTCTCAACCTACTCGAAGACCTACCCTATCTGAAGCTTGCGTAGTTCAGATTTGACTTTCAGCTTGATATCTTCATGAATACATACAGAAGACACCGCGACCACTAGAAGTTGGAGAGGAGAATAACTCCTCGAGACATAATAGTAGTTTGTTTAAGCTGGTTTGTAACAGACACCATGTTCTCATACAGACAGTATCCGCGCGCAGTCGAGCTTGCTGTTCGCGGACGCGCTGGACGCGTGGCGCGGCGTGGGCGGCGTGTGCGCGCGTCTGGCCGCGTGGCGCCGGCGCGACCCCGCCACCTACAACGACGCGCACCTGCCCGCTGCCCTGCCCAAGCTGCTGGCGCCCTATGTCCGGCATCAGGTACTTAAACTAACTTCACTTTATGTCGTTCAACAAACTCTATTATTTTACTGACCGAACGTGAACGTACAATTACCAAATCTTACCTTTTCTTCAACTTAAGCTCAAGTAATTTGCCAAGAGGTATGATCGAATAGAATAAACAATTTGAATATCTCATTGCCAATGATGTAATGCAGAATAAAACTTTTATACGAGATTGTCGTTTTCTTGGTGTCGGTATACACATACCTACTATATACATATACTATACAACACCAATTAATATTGACTATTTTTTATTTTCAGCTAATATTATGGAACCCTCTGGCTGACGAAGACAACGAGGATTATGAAAAAATGGATTGGTACAAGTGAGCAATATTTTATTCTAACTAAGCTATTTTACTCGTTACTGTAAGCTCCAAATTATCAACCTAAATTTTTCATCTGATGACTTTAATTTAATTCGTCTTAACGTTCCTTCCAGATCTTTGATGATGTACGGCGTCCGTTCCGAGAGCGTCGGCGATTCGTCCGATTCGGAGGGCGAGGGCGCGGCCGAGCCGACACCTCCGCTGACGGAGGACTCCGTGCGAGACGACCCCGACCTCATGCTGGTACCCACGATATTGAATAAGGTTGTACTGCCCAAGATTACAGGTTAGTGTATTTACTTTCATAAGCCGTGAAAGGTTGCCCAGTCAATACCTCTTCTGAGCAAATAAATTAAAACCTCGCGTCTCTGTATTCCTTTATCTATAAAAGCGTCTCCCAGTGACAACATGGGGTGTTCAAACCTATCTTAAAACTCTTGAAATATTAGCTCGAAGCTGCGCTGCTCGCAGTTAAAAAGAGCTACCCTTTATTGCAATTACCCAAAAACGCAAGGTCACGTGTTAATAGGCATCTACTTCAGAACCATTACCGGTTAAGGTTCGGAGCGACGCGTGATAGCACGATCCCGTTGCTCCACGAGCTGCGTTGTCCGCATTAGATGCGGCTCAGATTAATCCGAACGCAAGCCTACTCGTATATACACGGCGTGTGGAATCACAACGCTAGCTGTATGCACCGATCCGCCCATTTCGCAGCGCAACTCGCGCTCCGCGCCTTTAGACGGGGTCGCGAGCGCTTGGGTAAGATTAATAAAATAGTTGTGCGCGGTGTTTCAGAGCTGGTGGAGAGTGCGTGGGATCCGATGTGCGTGCGCGCGTGCGTGCGTCTGCGGCACGTGGTGGTGCGCGCGGGGAGCGTGCCGCGCTGCGCCGCGCCGCTGCGCCGCCTCGCCGCCGCCGCCGCCGCGCAGCTCGCCACCGCGCTGCACGCCGACGTCTTCCTGCCCGCGCTGCCGCCCGCGTGAGTGCCGCACTTGTACCTAGTTTACACGAATATACAATTCAATCTTTCCACAGCCGTTAACGCCAACAGAAAGTTGTTTTTATCTAAGCTTGGTTGTAAATTGTTGTGCTATAAAATGCATTTTTTAATATTTGTTTGTGCAGTGTGATGGAGGGTCCGGGCGGTGCGTTCTGGCGGCGCTGCATGGGCGCCGGTGTGCGGCTGCTGCGCGGCGCGCTCGCCCTCACGGCGCCGCCCGACATGCTCCGGAACGATCACCATGTACTGGCGCTCATCGGTGAGCTGATACATACTGTTACGAGATAGGGTTCGGTATATAATAAGAAAGTCCAATAATTGTACATCAAACTAACTTTGTATTACCAAAATAACGATATAAAATCTACACCAAAGTTACACAATTATAACGGAAGCACTAAAACACTATCGCAGAATAGACACTTCAGCTCACTGCATATCGTTTCCGAATCACTCAGATTAATTCGTATTCAAAGTTTGAACTGAACTCCGGGGTCACACGGCGCGTTTATATATGCCGCCGAAACACGGCCGCGTTCTTTCCAGAAATATCTGGAATATACGAAACAGCGTGCTATCTTTTTCTAACACTACGCTGTATATTAATGATGCGGTGTGTCTACTCGGTACTAGATGGCGGTTAAACAGGTAATGCGCCTATCCGCTAAGAGATTGCGCTAGCGTACCTTAATTAGCTAGCACCGCACATCGCAATACTACTTACTAGTACTGACAGCTTTCTTTATTTCCTAGCTTGGTCGCGGAGAAATAGTCAGTAGGTAAAATTAATGTTTCAAAGTGATCCTTGTGATTTTAATGAATAAATGAAGTTTGTCTGTGACTCGACTTTACTACGACAAAAGTGCGCTTTGGAAATGTAAGTGACGATCGTATAACCTCGGCGACGCGGTGGCGAGTGAGTGGCGGCTGAGACACAAGAGTTGAAAAAAAGAAAGAATACTGCAGGTTCGCTTCCCTCTGCGGGACAAAATGTTCTGCAGATATTTGTACGATACGTATCGTGGGTATACGATAGGTACTATGAGTACCTATACAGGACAAATTACAGGGAATCCTAGGGTGGAGTCAGGTCTGTGTGTAGCTGTTAGGTGTTTATTGTAAATATCCTTTAAAACAATGTATTTCCAAATTGTCTCAAACTGCACGTGCTATATAGGCGGGTCAGGTACCATTTAGAATTGCATAGAGTTTCTCATTTCCGATGGTAGACGAAGATTTCCGAAGCGCATAACTTGTCGTACTCCGATAAGAGTTATGCGAAACTTATAAAAAATATTATTAGTTATAAGAGTATGATGGAGTGGAGGCGGCGACTCTTGATGGTTTTTTCAGAGAACTTCAGTAATCCTCGTTTGGTTTTAGAAACGCTAAGTTGCGCAGCGGGCGCGGCTCCAGGGCCGTTCATAACGTCGGCCGCCATAGCCCTCGCGGAGACGCTGCCCCGCTCCGGCGCTCTGCGTCATGCGGCGCTGAAGCGGCTGGCCCGGCTCGCCGTGCTGGCGCTCACAAGGCTCGACTCCGACAACCCGCTGCATCTGTGAGTCTTTATACCTATCCAATCAGATTGCATTCATCCTCCCACTGCTGGGCAAACATTACTTAATTGCTAGTACCTAGTTCGCCACAAACTGGGATATCGCCTTGTACCGTTTTTATTCGACTACCGAAAGGAGAGTTATTAGTTTAACAGTCACATTTTTTTTAAACATAATGTAACCTTTCCTAAGCGCGATTCAGAAAATGACACTTTTTACTATCGACATCCAGTTCTGTTATTAAAAAATAAGTCCTATACCAAATTTAAAATAAAATCTTGTAATTACCTTTAAGTATTGATGGTATATTTTTTTCTTTGAATCGATTATTTCCAGATTTTCTGTTTTTCATTTTATTTTTAGAGCCTTTTCTTGAACTCCATAGTTCCATAACCCCAATTAAGCTGATATTCGAACGAAAATATACCTACTAAGTGTCATCAATATTCAAGATCGAATGAACGGTTCGGCAGTTATCGTCGGACAAACAAAGAAACGTACAATTGCCGAATTGTTCAAGTATACTCGGAGATCTTCCCTCGCTCGATCGATTATAATGCGTATGTGTGGTAAATTTCGCTTTGCATGGATACCACGAAAGCTGCAAACGTCAGACATTACAATAAAATAAAAACCGTTTAAAAGTGTTAAAACTCGGAATGTTTGTTTTACAGGAAAGCCATTGAGCAAGCACGAGCGGTGTTGGCGGAAGCAAAAGCTATGGAATGACGAAAATTGAAGAATGTCCCTCCAAGAAGGAAATTGAAGTAATGTTGTTATCAACAAAAAGTCAGGTAGAATTTATTTGATACATCGATTCGCTACATTCTGCTGGTTTCATACTTCGATTAGTTAGTATAATCATTAATTGAGTTTAATACACTCGATCTACTCCGACCGGCCAAGATGTACAGTATAATACGCAGGACGAAGTCGAATATTACATTGAAAAGATCTACACCACAACTCGATACCTTGTTGTGAAAATGTATCCTGCGAAAACAGTATTTAGACCACTCGCTCGTAGTTATAAACTAATAACAAGAAAGTACCAAACTAAATATTTCATAAGTTTTTCTTAAAAGTCTCTTTGCATTTGTTAAACGGTTGTTTTTAATTTAAATACCCTGAATTGGTGCTGCGTTATTGTAACGAATAAATATCCTGGTTTTATTTGATTATGATTATTTATTTCATTGTGATTGACCATGATTTCGCTTGAACAATTTCTCGACTAGCTGTTTATGTGTAACTATTTGTATATAAGTAAACGATGAGAGAAGGGAAATACATTTATTATGCATCAAAAACTGTCTCATTTACGTATTTATGTACGTTACGGCATCCTATATTACATCATACTGTATTGCGAACAGCAGCTTTGAGACTGGATTTTAAATTGAAAAAGTTTTGTTTCTGAAGGTTTCTCACAGACTTAATAGGAATGTTAACGCATCTGCACAGATTTATTAGATTATGTGGTGGGTAGTTTAGAGTTCCTCACGGACCATAATCAGTATAGTTGTGTCTTCGGAACACCTGCCCAAATATAAGTTCCGTTAGACACAAGTTGGCATAACTGAAAAATCCTTCCTGTGGGCAGATCCGGTTACATAGCATAAATGAAACTAAAATAATCATGTGTAAGAACAGGTTTATTCTTGAAAAAAAAAATAGAAAGGAATTAACCCGTCCGTCCGCTCAAAGTTGTTATGTGGTGTATTTGTAACGAAGTTTTCGAAGTGAAAGACTTCTCCAACAACAAAATATCTATGTTCACGTCAGAGTGCGATCAATGTACTACTCATTGATTTTGAACAAAGCCACTCGCGAGATTCGTCCCGCGGTCCCGCGAGGCGTATCCGTGCAGGCTGCGCCAAGCACGCAGTAGTGCTCTCGATATTAAAAAAAAACAGATTCCACACATGCGTAACGCAGACTTGTAATAAATGTATTTAGAAAGTAAACTGCTCTTTGCGTGCCAAGATTATTTTCTGAATTTGTTCAGTTCCCACATGACTTATAATTTAACTAGCCTCTGCCCGAGGCTTTGCTCGCATGTACCCGCATAAAAAGTTGCCTGTGTTATTCTGATGTATAAGCTATATTACTGTAAAGTTTCATCAAAATCCGTTCAGACGTTTTTGCGTGAAGAAGTAACAAACATACATCCATCCTCACAAACTTTCGTGTTTGTAATAGTAGTAGGATATGTTAGTTATTTACATTTTGATTGTATTTATACAAAATTAGAAAAAAACTAATGTTCTGATTCAAAGTTTCTATACAATTGATAGGAAATTGTACAAAAGGAGACCATAATGGAGCTGAAACTAAACTCTGATAATGGAGATTAAAATCCATCACTGGGAAACACTACATCATTTGGTTCGAAACTTTTAATCAGCACTTTAGATTTAAGTGTTGATTCTGTACAGCATTCTCAAATAAGACAGCGCTAAAATTATGGCAGCCCTTTTCATTTTCATCTTAGTAATATTTGATAATATTAATGCGAAAGTTTGGTTGCGGCTTCGTAACGGCTGGATCGATTTCGATGAAATTCGCAAGTTCGAGACCTGGAAAAACAGTATTTTTTCTAGAGGTACCATGCAGGCTATATGCCTTGGAAAGAGGCTAGTTTGGAATAGAAGAAATAAAAGGTGTGTTAGTGCTGTTTGACAGCTTAGCTTTAGAATGCTGCACATATCGACTCTGTTAGCGTCTTTAAACGGCACGATAAGAAACCCTAAGCAATTACATAACTATTCATTTACCTAAACTTATCCAAGCTATAAGTTGCCGCCACGAGAGGTGAGCACGCAAAAGCGGAGTGATGGCTAGTTCGCACATGTGTCTACTTATAAGCAAAGTTACTAAAAATATCTACCGCGCGCGTAGCCAATCGTCGACGACGTTCAACAGACACGGACCGCGAGCTGAGCTCATACCGCCAAAGACACCTTTTAAGCCTGAATTCAAAGTCGGGGGTTGAATAGTCCCCCAAAATCCATAATTCAGCATTCGCCTTTTGGCTGGGTGCATAAAGGTTGAATTCGCAATTGAATTTTTACTAAGCGCCTGAACAGTCCCCTAGGGGAGCCACTATTTGACTATGAATTCGGGCCTAAATCTCCTTCTGCGCACTGTCAGTTCGTGCTCACAACTCGTGGCGGTAACTATACATAGCGTATAATACAAAATTGAAGTACATTGCTATTTCCATAGTATCAATATACAACACTCACAACCTGCATACTTTTCAAACGGTATAACATTACATGACTAATATAAACCACTGGATATATCGAGATGCTTAATAATTAACGTATACCATACAAATATTTAATTATTATTATAGTTAATTAAAAGCTAGAAAACCTGACAAACAACGAACATTCAAAATAAATAATTTATATTTTCAATTTATGATTCTTATAATACAACAAAAAAAAATAAAGCTCATGGCTGTCTTCCCCCATGAGAGACATCCATAGATACATACTCAGTGCGTAGATCTTTGAATATACCATGTAGGAGGTAGTCAGAGGCACGTGCAAACGTTATATTTGGCACAAGCCCGCGTTTTGCAAGTAGCATTCCACGTGACAGGTTGCAGCCTATCGCCGATTACTAACCGATGGAACATGCCTTCCAATTTTCGATCATGGGCATTCCAGTTTCTTCAAGATGTTTTCCTTCACCATTTTGAGCACTTGTCACCACGGCTTCCAGATCGAAAGTCGGGGTACCGCAACACGGCTCATTGTTATAATATGAGCAGGTAATAATATAAACTTTTGAAATCTATAGGACAATTTGTACAAATTATTCTATAGATTTCACAAGTTTACTGCCGTATAAAGTTTACCGGCAGGACTACGACAATATGCCTTGCCGGCGCTATTATTTTAGCTTTGGGTAATGCTGTACAAATTAACAACACCAATATGTTTATTCCTTAATAAGTCCGTTTGCACTAAACTTTAACAGCTCTAAGTTAATGTCTAATGACAATGACGCACGGATTCGCCTTTCTTAAACTTTACATACTTTAGATTAACTGTTAAATCCAATAGACATAGATTAATTTGTTTGGTTCGGTAGCAAAGCGATAATATAACTATGTACCAATGTACATAGTTATATTATCTAAAAAGATTAAAACACAAATCTTTGTTCATCTTAACGAGTAAAGTCATGGGAAATGACTTTTATTTTTATGCCAAAAATCGGATTTTTTTAGCGCGCAACCGACTGTGGCTATGTGTGTGTGAGTGACACGGCCGTTCGTATATTCAGTCGTTGAACTCGAGCGGTTACAGCTGACCGCGCGTTGTGTGAGAGCTCCTGCACACGCACCAAGACCGTGGCGTGCGAGCCGAGTTTGATATTCATTGCATTATTGCAACTTCAAATGCGTAATTTGTTTAGAAAATTTGAAAAAATCTATGTTTGTTTTGACAAAAGTTTAATAATAACATTTCCGCAAAGAACTAAAAAAAAACAGAGACTCATGTATAGTTTAGCAGAAAAAACAAATTTTCTATGATCTACATAATGTGACTTTCGTTATTGTTAGTGTCTTTTTACACCCGTTATTACTTAAAGGCTATTTATATCACGAACTGCAGGACCTAACTAAAATGTAATTTACATGTCGTTGGTGGTATTAACACACATTTATATTACTAACGATAACATACTTAGAGGCTATTTATATCACGAACTGCAGGACCTTACTAAAATGTAATTTACATGTCGTTGGTGGTATTAATATTTCTTATGTACATATGATTAAAATTGCCTACCATTCGGCTAAATATAAGTTAAGACAATGCTGGAAATTTTCACACAGCATCATCTAGCCCCAAAGTAAGCAGATCTTGTGTTATGGGAACTACATGACTGTTATACTACATATATTTTTTTTTTGTAAATAAAACCTATAGAACATATAGAAAACACCCAGACCAGAGACAAATATTTAAATATCATACAAACATTCGTCCCGTAAAGGGAATCGAACCCGCAACCTTCTGCGTCTCAGGTGTGCCTTCGCCCACTGCGCCACAAAGGTAGTCAAAGACAATATTATATACAAGTATTCTAACAATTTTGATTCCCATACTTGCAAGAATGGAAACAAGTAAAGAAAATTTGCAACTTATGTCTAACGCGATTTGAGTTTTCCACCGTTGCGCTAGTCGGTCTGGCGATAGTAAGGTACGTATGGACAGAATGAGACGATTCAGCTACTATCTGTACATAGAAGAGTTACTTAAAGCGTAAAAAATGGGCTGCAAATGTGCTAACTCACACACGGCAGAGTCCACGAGAGACGGGATCGCATGAATTTACAGAAAGTCAATTTATTTTAAATACATAATCATTCATACTTTCTCACTTAACCGTCGAGTATCCAACAGTTACTAATCAATGTTTAAAACATTTATGAATACTAAGTAACAAGTTATGACAACAATGGTCGAATATCCACACTTAATTTATACAATGCACTCCCCAGATCGGCGGAAGTGTATCCACACTATACAATGCACTTCCCAGATCGCCTGAAGTATATCCAGAATGTATAATGCACTCCCCAGATCGGCGGAAGTGTATCCACACTATACAATGCACTTCCCAGATCGCCAGAAGTATATCCAGAATGTATAATGCACTCCCCAGATCGGCGGAAGTGTATCCACACTATACAATGCACTTCCCAGATCGCCAGAAGTATATCCAGAATGTATAATGCACTCCCCAGATCGGCGGAAGTGTATCCACACTATACAATGCACTTCCCAGATCGCCAGAAGTATATCCAGAATATATAATGCACTCCCCAGATCGGCGGAAGTGTATCCACACTATACAATGCACTTCCCAGATCGCCAGAAGTATATCCAGAATGTATAATGCACTCCCCAGATCGGCGGAAGTGTATCCACACTATACAATGCACTTCCCAGATCGCCAGAAGTATATCCAGAATGTATAATGCACTCCCCAGATCGGCGGAAGTGTATCCACACTATACAATGCACTTCCCAGATCGCCAGAAGTATATCCAGAATGTATAATGCACTCCCCAGATCGGCGGAAGTGTATCCACACTATACAATGCACTTCCCAGATCGCCAGAAGTATATCCAGAATATATAATGCACTCCCCAGATCGGCGGAAGTGTATCCACACTATACAATGCACTTCCCAGATCGCCAGAAGTATATCCAGAATGTATAATGCACTCCCCAGATCGGCGGAAGTGTATCCACACTATACAATGCACTTCCCAGATCGCCAGAAGTATATCCAGAATGTATAATGCACTCCCCAGATCAGCGGAAGTGTATCCACACCATACAATGCACTTCCCAGATCGCCAGAAGTATATTCAGAATGTATAATGCACTCCCCAGATCAGCGGAAGTGTATCCACACTATACAATGCACTTCCCAGATCGCCAGAAGTATATCCAGAATGTATAATGCACTCCCCAGATCAGCGGAAGTGTATCCACACTATACAATGCACTTCCCAGATCGCCTGAAGTATATCAAGTATATATAATGCACTCCCCAGATCGGCGGAAGTACATCCACATATACGATGCACTTCCCAGAGCGGCGGAAGTATATCCCGACTGTACAATGCACTCTCCAGATTGGCGTAAGCGTATCCACACTATACAATCCACTATCCACACTGTCGATATAATACTTTTCTATGAAAAAGAAACACGGACAACACACAAGCTCGGCCAGAGTTGAGTTTGATTCAGCGTCTTCGATCGACGAACCGTTTTGTTGATCGTGGGAAAGATAGTCAGCGCAGACCGTGCGCATGACATGGATTTTCTGTAAAGCGAAGAGAAGTCACTCATTTTGTGGCATTTCACACCAGGCTTCTTCCCCTGCACATCAAAATAGCGACAGGACTGTAAAGTGAAGAGAAGTCTGTCATTCAGTGGTACTACACAGCAGATTTCTTCCCCTGCACGTGACGACACAAGGACTGTCTATGATGTTTTAACGCAGCTGCGCACAGTTTGTAATATGGCGCCGGCGACTGAGCGCTGGCGCGCGTTGCGAGCTGACCGCCGGCTGGTGAGAGCGGTGCGACGCAGCCGCGCACACAGTGCGTCTACCGCGGTCAGTGCTCTGCGCAGCGCGCCGAGGTGGGTGCCGAGGTGGGCGTCGCGCCGCGGTTGGCGCGGGGCGCAGGCGCAGGCCCTCGCGACCCGCGGCCGGCGCAGCAGCGGGGTTCATAACTCCATGTGCCGAGGTAGCGCGGCCGCGGGCGTCGCCGGCAATGCTGCTACTCCTGAAACCAAGTAGAGAGAACTTTTACAAGTAGTAGAGCTGAAAGAGCTCTACTACTTGTAAAAGTAGTACTGGATGGTGGCTTCAAATCAAAATTGGTTGAGGCAAATAAATTTTATCACGATACGCTTATACCGAGAGAAATCGAGGTGCGACACACGTACGGACAGACATATAGGCCGCCGAAACTATAAGGTTTCCGTTTTCGTCATTTGTGTTCAGAACGTAAAACATGCTAACGATCCATTTCTATAATAGATAGATAACTGACTATTTATTGCATACCTGTCTGCTTAGCATGAAGACCCTAGATGAAGACCGCCGAGAAGACAAGAAATATTTTGTCCCTCTTTTTCGTTTGACAAAATAGGCGACAGAAATAGTTATTGTCTTCTCTTTCGTAGACAATACGTTATGGGTGCTCATGCTAAGCGGGCTGGTGTATGCAAAAAAGACTCTATCACTTTGACATTTTATACACTAAGTTCTTAGTCAATTAACTAAGTAATTGTACCACCACGATACAATCGAATGGACGTTCTTATTACTAAGAACTATCTCTTCCAGGCAACATTTGGACAGACTTAATCCCCATGACGAATATCCAGATTCGCGACAACACCATATAGGTGTAATCGAACCGCCGGATGTCGCTGCCTCAAGGACAGGCCTATGCCCAGCAGTGGACGTGTACGGGGTGTTGTTGTTGATGATGATCCTCACCGATCTCCCCCCTGCCCGTGGTGTTGATGGAGTGGTGCGAGCGCGGGGCGCGGGGGCGGCGCGCGCGGCGCGGGCGTCGCTCCGTGGCCTCGCTCAGCGCCGGCAGGAGCGGCGTCGTTTCGTCAGTGTTACCGCTGCAAAACCAAACATTATTGCCAACCTATGAAAATACAAGACTTATGTCGGCTTTACTGTTACGAGATTATAACTTAGATCCCAAAGCGCCCGCGCAAGTGGATCTAAACAGCTCTTTTGAAACTGAAATTTATAATGATTAACAAACATTACAATTACATGAAAAAAAAACAATCCTTACAGCGGCCGCGGAAGTGGAGGGCAGAGGGGCCAAAATGCTCCCCCCAAAATCACATAGGTAACCGCTTACCAAGCCAGAGCTGGAGATTAAATGGGTGAGTAAGGAAATCCCCCCCCCCCCAAATCATCCTAAATTAACAACCTCTGTGACGCAGTGGGCGAAGGCCTGAGGTTGCTGATTCGATTCCCAAAGGGACAAATATATGTCTCGAGGTCTGGCTGTTTTCTATGTATAATATGTATGTTTTTACAAAAAAAAATATTTAAGTACATAGTATATCAGTCGTGTAGTTACCATAATACAAGGGGTCTAGACAAATAGCTCACGCTTACTTTTCCATTCACGCTAACGCAAATTTGTCAAGGTAAAACTTGGCAGCTGTCATTCCCATACAATTAAATCTTTCCGCAGGCGTTAACGCCAACAGAAAATGGTATTTGTCTAGACCCCCTGCTCTGCTTAGCTCAAACTAAGATGATGC
The DNA here is from genome assembly GCA_958496245.1 of Perizoma flavofasciatum. Taxonomy (NCBI): domain Eukaryota; kingdom Metazoa; phylum Arthropoda; class Insecta; order Lepidoptera; family Geometridae; genus Perizoma; species Perizoma flavofasciatum. The sequence continues at coordinate 12,553,265 of OY292423.1, forward strand.
TGTGTAAAAAATGTCCAGCATTGTTATTATTAAGACTAAGGGCGTCCTCGCGGTAGACCCTGGAGAAGATGGCTGGAAGATCTCAACTCTCATTCGAGTAACTGACCCACAGTAACAAAAGTTCCAGAAGTGTTGTAAAAAGGGAGGGAGGCTTATCCCTGCACTAGTTTAAAAAAAAAACAAATGCTGTCTAACCATTGTGCATTTCTTTTGCTTTTTTAGTTAAGTTTTATGTTGTACTGTAAAATGGTCTTATGCACTATAAAGAGTTTATCTATCTACATAGACGAAAACAAATGTATTGTAGACTCACTTTTCATCATTAGCAGCGTTCATATGCCCATTGTCATTTGGAGGTGATGGAGGCACCTAAAAAAAAATACAAAAAAAAAATGTTATTTGCGAAAATAGATGTAATATAAGATATTAAAGGATAATGCTGTTTTCTCCATAGTCTACTTTTAAAGCATGTAACATAAAAACTTACATAAAACTATTTACTATTAAAACATGAATATGTAAAAGCAAATCATCCTATCCTATCCTATATCCTGCCCTTCCTATCCTACTAATATTATAAACGCGAAAGTTTGTGAGGATGTTTGTTACTCTTTCACGCAAAAACTACTGAACGGATTTTGATGAAACTCTATAGTAATATAGCTTATACATCAGAATAACACATAAGCTACTTTTTATCTGGGTACGACGCGGGCGTGGGCAGAAGCTAGTAATATTATAAACGCGATAATTTGTGAGGATGTGTTTTTGTTACTCTTTCCCGCAAAAACTACTGAACGGATTTTAATGAAACTTTACAGTAATATAGTTTATACATCAGAATAACACATCTATAGGCTACTTTTAATCTGGTTACAACGCGGGCGAAGCCGTGGGCAGGAGCATATTCATGTTTACATCAATCTAAAGCATAAATATGTTTATGCTTTAGATTGAAACAATAAGTTTTAACAACACTATGGTCAGTCAAAATTTTTGTATTGTGGCAATTATTTCTTGTCTAGTTTTTTCTTCTAACTTCCTGTTGAAGAAATTAAGATAGCGTCTGTGTCTGCCATTGTATAATTAAGATTTTCTCCTATTTAACTGAGTAAAAGTTACTCACGCAAGTTATATTTCGTAAAATTTACATATTTTCAAAAAGCACATTAAATCGTCGATATAAAAATAATTTTGAATCAGGTCAAGTTAACTGTTTATGGCGCTACATCCATACTGCATATTTTATATGAAAACGCATACACAGGCTCCTGCAGTCGCAGGTAAAAACAAGATAAAGAACAAGATAATGTTGGGTTATGTACTAGCTGATTTTTTATTTTCAGAAGCAGAACAAGTTGTTATCTATCATGTGCATGATGTATCTCTTTCGTTAAGTTATACAGTTCGTTGAATGTTTTACAGGGTGCCCCAGAACACCTATACGGAAATCTATGACTATGGAACTCTAGATAAATTCTTAAAAAAAAACTATCTGTTATTTACCTCAGGTTCTCCATTGGTGCGCGCGCGCAGTCTCGCCATAAACCTCGTGGCGCGCGCAAACGGATTTTCGCGTTGCTCGTCAAATGTACCCCCCTGAAATTATTTTACCCGAACTTTTGTAAATGAGTAGAAAAAATCTGAAAGCTCCTATAATCCTATATCAAAGAAATATGCTCAGTTACAAATACGTTAAAGAGATGAACATTTCAACAATGTGTTTAGGGATATATTTTTTTATTTGGTTCACATCTTGAAATGTACAAATAAAATTCATAACAGGGCACACTAATAAATAGCTTTGTCGGTTCGATATCTAGTCGATACGGTGAGCGTTTTGACTTAATACAAATTCGACTCTCAGTATGAGTGTTGTGTGTTTATATATAGCACTTGCCTGCGTGTTGGGCGGCGCGGCCAGCAGCGGCTCCGTGTCGGAGGAGTCGGAGTCGGAGTGCGCGCGACGCCGCTCACCCGCCGCGAACACGCGCCGCTTGCACACCGGACACACGCGCTTGTTCTGCGTCAACCACGGATCTATGCATACGGCGTGGTACGCTGGAAACAAACCTACTATCATATCCTTTCTACTAATATTAAAAAAATACCTATAAACAGGTTAGATACCTTGTCTACCTACTCAACTTCGTTTCAGAGTTTTAGTTTGTTAATGCATAACCTCCCCCTCCTGGTAGTCGTCGAGGCAGATGGCGCAGGTCTAGTGACACTCACCGTGCGCGCACGGCAGCACGCGCAGCCGCTCCCCCTCCTGGTAGTCGTCGAGGCAGATGGCGCAGGTCTAGTGACACTCACCGTGCGCGCACGGCAGCACGCGCAGCCGCTCCCCCTCCTGGTAGTCGTCGAGGCAGATGGCGCAGGTCTAGTGACACTCACCGTGCGCGCACGGCAGCACGCGCAGCCGCTCCCCCTCCTGGTAGTCGTCGAGGCAGATGGCGCAGGTCTAGTGACACTCACCGTGCGCGCACGGCAGCACGCGCAGCCGCTCCCCCTCCTGGTAGTCGTCGAGGCAGATGGCGCAGGTCTAGTGACACTCACCGTGCGCGCACGTCAGCACGCGCAGCCGCTCCCCCTCCTGGTAGTCGTCGAGGCAGATGGCGCAGGTCTAGTGACACTCACCGTGCGCGCACGTCAGCACGCGCAGCCGCTCCCCCTCCTGGTAGTCGTCGAGGCAGATGGCGCAGGTCTAGTGACACTCACCGTGCGCGCACGTCAGCACGCGCAGCCGCTCCCCCTCCTGGTAGTCGTCGAGGCAGATGGCGCAGGTCTAGTGACACTCACCGTGCGCGCACGTCAGCACGCGCAGCCGCTCCCCCTCCTGGTAGTCGTCGAGGCAGATGGCGCAGGTCTAGTGACACTCACCGTGCGCGCACGGTAGCACGCGCAGCCGCTCCCCCTCCTGGTAGTCGTCGAGGCAGATGGCGCAGGTCTAGTGACACTCACCGTGCGCGCACGGCAGCACGCGCAGCCGCTCCCCCTCCTGGTAGTCGTCGAGGCAGATGGCGCAGGTCTAGTGACACTCACCGTGCGCGCACGGCAGCACGCGCAGCCGCTCCCCCTCCTGGTAGTCGTCGAGGCAGATGGCGCAGGTCTAGTGACACTCACCGTGCGCGCACGGCAGCACGCGCAGCCGCTCCCCCTCCTGGTAGTCGTCGAGGCAGATGGCGCAGGTCTAGTGACACTCACCGTGCGCGCACGGCAGCACGCGCAGCCGCTCCCCCTCCTGGTAGTCGTCGAGGCAGATGGCGCAGGTCTCGTAAGGGTCTCCCTTGCTGAACTTGCAGGTGGGTATCTTCTTGAGCGCGCGGCTCGGCAGTCGGTGTCGCCGCGCGCGCCGGCGATCTTTTATGCATTTCACTATCTGTGAAATATAAGATTGGGACCAATCAAAGTCGAGAAGGAAACTTTCACAAAAAATACATACTCGGAAAATACTTTTACAGGGAACAAAATGCGTTTGGCTACAGAAGCACCCACTAGTGGAACGCTTTGGTTTTTTTTCCATACAAAATTAATTTTCCCGCTGCTCATTCTAGGAGTGGAATTTCAAGAAACATAAATTTGACATCTATAGGCCTTACGATAAGCTATATGTTAGCTATCAGTCAGACGCAAATGCGACCATTTCTAAGAGTTGAACAATGTGTGGTGAATAATTACCATGAATATAAGTATGACAAGAAGGCACAGCACCACCACGATGGCGAACGGCAGTAGGAGGTGCGTGTTAATGTTGAACGGCAGCTCGCTGTTCACCATTATATAGAAACTGGAACAAAACACCCATTATCAGCTAACTTCGCCGTGGCTTCATTACTTTCTACAGTATGAGTTTACAAAATCGGTACTCGCGACTGTAGATAGAACGATGTATGAGAACTTGTACAGCGCTTCTAGCGGATAGTTGGAGTACTAAAATTCTTACCATAAGTCAATATAGTTATTTATCCGAAGTTAAAACCTTAGAAAAACCCTCCGTAGACCAAGACCCAAACCCTCCGTAGACCAAGACAAAAATTCCGTCGACCAGGACACGTTAAACCCTCCGTAGACCAATACACGTTAAACCCTCCGTAGACCAACAAATGTCAACCCCTCCGTAGACCAATATACTTTCTTGGTGACCCTGATGACCCCATCAGCACCGCTAACGCAGTGGTGACGTAAAGTCCCGACAGAGTAAACACTTCACAGATACACCGCGCCGGCGGGCTCGACGAGCCCCCACTTCCGCCTTATCAAGGTACAGATATGTACCGGGGCGTTTCTCTCCTTTTTCTTTCCTCTGGCAACGGCCCAAGCCGAGGTTCGTACCTAAATGGTGCCCTTGTGCTAGTTGCCCCATCCTAACTTTTTATAGGCTGAGCGCCTTCTGCGCTCGCCGTAGTCCGGTGGCGCTGACGAAAGCCATCTGCGGCCTTGCAGCATTAAAGTCCATACAGAAATTTAAAATTGTCTTAGATTTGTTGGTTCTAGGAAATGCCGGTTTCGTTAAGATGTCTTCTTTCGCCGTTTGAGAGTACACATTATTCGAGAGGAAGCCAGATTGGTGCAAAACGTGATTAGAACATACGTACCGAGCCAGCACCTCTTGGGTCTCTGGCTACTAGGCCATCGCTGTATGACAATGTGCTCACCCATAATTGTAGAGATATTCGTCTGACAAGATGAGACCGGCGAGGTCACTCACGAACACCGATGGTATGTTTATACCGTCGGGGTCGTCCGCCGTCATAATCTCTGTAAACATCACATAATATTATTATTTATTATCTATATCTATACTGATAATAAAGCTGAAGAGTTTATTTGTGTTTTTGTTTGAACGCGCTAATCTCTGGAATTCATTGAAATCACAAGGATCATATAGTAATGTCAACGCCATATTTTTTAGGTGATTTTTACGCCGGTACCTCTATCGCAACCAAGCCAAGCAGAGTTTGCTGCTTGATTTAAAATAATCAGGCAACAAACTCTGCTAGATTTTTTTTATAATCCTTCTTTCAGCTATAGTTCGAAGAAGGTCAGCCAATCGAAGGTGAACTTATTTATTGAGAAAGATTAGTTGAACAATGAATTTGTTGTTAATAATATTCTAACGGTTGAATAGATTTGGATGAAATTTGGGACCTAGAATAACACACAGACTACTTTTTATCTGGATACTAGGGGGCGAAACCGTGGGCAGAGGCTAGTCTTTTATATTTTAATTAGCTTATACAGATCAAAAGATAAAGCTATTTAAGCGAGAGGTGAAGACTACGTTTGATTATCTGAGGATAATCAAACCTCAAAAACGGGACTGATTTTGGGTGATTTTTTAACACACTAATCAAATTTACTTACACAACGTCTGTTGACGCGCTATTATAGATTTTCAGATGGTACAAGCTAAATAATAAATCTCTTAAACAGTGCTGAGGTACCAGAGTATTATATTTCAGCGCAGTTGCGGTGATTCATGACAATTGTGAAATCATTACACAACAAATTTCAATTGAAATCTAATTGAAACAATCTTTTCCTAGACCAGTGCGTTCGTTTGGTGGCCAAAAAAGGTATCGCAGTTGAAATTTCCCGGGGTTTTTACGAATGGATATATAATTAGTAACGGAACGACCTTTCCATGGTCTAGGCGTTCCGGGGCACAAATAGTGTAAAAAATCCTTTACGTTATAAAAGGACCAACTGTTTAAAGCATGCAAACGGTCAGTCGTAAATACAACTAACGGTTGGACATCAAGAGATGAAATTCTGTGTGCCTTTCTCACATTTGATAATTTCAATATTGTTTAAGTCAATAATTAACAGTTTTGTACAATTTCAGAAATTTTTAGGTCTATAAAAATTAACAGGAAACAAACTAAAAAGGGAATGAACGCGATAAGTTCTGACTAAAAGAAAATAAAGACGATAAAAAAATAACAAGACATTCATTGAAAACAACAACAGACAATGTAGTGTCTATATCAGGAACTAAGATGATAAAAATGCTTTTCTTATTGCTCAACTGGCGGAGGAGGGTTATGTCTTTCGCATATATGTAAGAATGCTGTATTATCCTTCCTATTACTAATTTAAAACGCGAAAGTTTGTGAGGATGGATGTTTGTTACTCTTTCACGCAAAAACTACTGAAAGGATTTTGATGAAACTTTACAGTAATATAGCTTATACATCAGAATAACACATAGGCTACTTTTTATCTGGGTACCAAGCGGGCGAAGCGGTGGGCAGAAGCTAGTTTATCATCTTCTTAGTTTTATGAATAAGGTATCGTTTGAGTGACGCATCTACGGACTTAGTAAATAGATAATTACATTCTACAGATCATTATTTTTATTTAATTTAAATTTATCGACCTCTGTGGCGCAGTGGGCGAAGGCCTGCCTGAGACGCAGAAGGTTGCGGGTTCGATACCCGCCGCGGGACAAACGTTTGTATGACCTGCAAATATTTGTCTCGGATCTGGGTGTTTTCTATATTTAAAATGTATGTATTTATAAAAATAGTTTAACAGTCATTTAGTTCCCATAAACAAGCTCTGCTTAGTTTGGGGCTAGATAATTCTGTGTGAAAATTTCCAGAATTATTTATTTCAGTTTCTACAAAACTACAGCGTTGTGAGAGGTTCAAAGATAACTTACCTTCACATTTCTAAAATCCATTACCTATTCGCACTTTTTACACTACACATAATGAATTTTCAATAAACTCCACAATGTTACTTTTCAAAGCATAAAATAATTAATTATTCTTTCCGAGAATATAATCCACATTAAAAATAGTCAGAGTCGGTAACATGTGTCCATTGAGGTGTCCAAATGCGGAATAAGAAAGAACGCCCTCCACAGCTCTCTAATAAAAACAACATTATCATCGGAACTGCAAGCCAATGTACAGATAATGTATTGTTGTCGATTAAAACTGACCGTGACTTTAAAAGCATCGTTTACTCGTTTGATCTAATCCGTCTCCAATTTTGGATTTACTATTTATAGGTACAAATGAGAGGTATGACGATCTCTGTGGCGCGGGCGAAGGCTCGTCTGAGACGCAGAAGGATGCGGGTTCGAATCCCGCCGCGGGACAAATGTTTGTATCTACAAATATTTGTCTCTGGTCTGGGTTTTTTCTGTGTAATATTTATTTATTTATACAGAATACATTATAACATCATTACAGGTTTTTTTTTGAAGCCTAAATCGATGAAATATGTAAGTATATAGTATTGAATATAATATATAGTAGGTATATAATAAATAAAATTTGTCGACAAATCTATAGTTTCTAAAACTATCTGTGCTAATTGTAGGAGTTTCGGCAGTTTATCGTAAAATATATCCACGCTGTTCGCAGACAATGTATGTATTTACAAAAAAAAAATATATCCACGCTGTTCGCAGACAATGTATGTATTTACAAAAAAAAAAAAATATCCACGCTGTTCGCAGACAATGTATGTATTTACAAAAAAAAAAATATATCCACGCTGTTCGCAGACAATGTATGTATTTACAAAAAAAAAATATATCCACGCTGTTCGCAGACAATGTATGTATTTACAAAAAAAAAATATATCCACGCTGTTCGCAGACAATGTATGTATTTACAAAAAAAAAATATATCCACGCTGTTCGCAGACAATGTATGTATTTACAAAAAAAATAATATATCCACGCTGTTCGCAGACAATGTATGTATTTACAAAAAAAATAATATATCCACGCTGTTCGCAGACAATGTATGTATTTACAAAAAAAAAAAATATCCACGCTGTTCGCAGACAATGTATGTATTTACAAAAAAAAGTAGTATCAGTCATGTTTGCATAATACTCGTACAATCTATGCTTAATATGGGCCTAAACGATGCTGTGTGAAAATGTGCAGCATTATTTATTTATTAATTAAATAGAAACATGTTCACGCCTATATACCCCATCATAAACATCCACAGATGTATGAGTATAGATCTGTGGATTATGCTGCTGCATAAACATCTTGTGAAAACGTTGAGCTTGTGAGTCTTGGCAACTTATATTATATGAAATGTTTTTCGTGGGATTTCGTTTCTTTTTGTAAGAAGCCCTAGTCCTTTTTATGTCCTTTGACGTGCACAGGGTATTTGCTGAGTGAAAGTTAGTTATTAAGTTATTTCTCATTTATTTTGTTGTTTGTGTGTAATTCGTAAACTCCATTCCAAATTTTAGCTTTCTAGAACTTCGGGAAGAGTACTACTTCCCTAGTTTTAACTAGTTTTATTATAAAAACCTGCACCCCTCTTCATGGGGCTTGGGGGGGATGAAGTTGTTTTCTTAATTTTTTGTTGGTTGTGCGTTATCACTAGACTCTAAGCTAAAATTTTAGTTTTCTATGAATTCGGGGAGTACCTTAGACGTTTTGATAGATTTGTGAGTGAGTGAGTCAGTAAAATCGACGTACTTTAGGTATGGTATGTTGGTATGTAATGTTTCCGATCAAGATGTCGAGGATAGAGCGAAGTGTATGAAAATCAGTAGAACAGCTGACCCCACAACGGATGATTCCGCAATGGCAAATAGCTTGAAAGAGAGAGAGCGAGAGAGAGAGAGAGAGAGAGAGAGACTGAACTGACCTAGTTCGCTGGAGTTGACATTGTGCACGATGGCAGCGTCGTAGCCCGCCGCCTGCGCGTTGCGAATCTGACTCTCAAAGCTGCAGTTGTGTCTGCAATCACAAATTAAACATTTAAGGCGGGGCGGGCTGGAAACTATTACTCATCGCCCCAATTAAAAGTAAAGTAAACGTTTTTTTTTTGAGAAAAATCATACACAGCTACTTGTATTGACTTTTTTGACGTAACATTATTATGGTATAGATGAAGCACGATACGAAGTATCTTTTGAATCGAATAGGAGATTCAATAGTGACTTGGTATCCTAAAAATACTGATACTAGTACCTATTAAAAAAATAGCATTTCGCAGTTCAAAGTCAAACTCAGAAGAATTATTATACAATTAAATTACGAGGATCTTAGAAGTTCTCAGTCACGTAAGCAACAACAAAAATTTACAACGGTTTGTTAGTCATACTATTATATGTTTTAATTATTGATCGTTCAGTGGTTTGTATAGTTTTTAACAAAACAAGAAAATACTCAAATATGAGTTTTTTTTTTAAAAACGCGCGTGACAGACATTTCATAACAAATTGTTAGCATCACTTAGGGCACAGGTTCTCAAACTTATTTTTCCCACCGCCCACTTTGAGAATAAAAAAAATCCTAGCGCCCCCCAAAGTTTTTAAATTTAACAACCTATGCTTTCCTCTCTAAACCGCCTTGGCGTCCCCAATATCTTCCAGAGCCTTCTATCGCTCCCCTGAAGGCCTCCAGCGCCCACAAGGGGGCGTTCTTGCCCACTTTGAGAAACAGTGACTTTCATTCACTGTTTCTCAAAGTGGGCATTCAAATTGGGAAAAAAAAACAGTGACAGGGGCATTCAAATTGGGATTCCACACCCGCCTTAATAAACGTGTTAAGAATTTTCAGGAAATAATTTAGTTTATAATATTCAACAACTAGGGACTATATACACAGCAAGCGTACTGAAGATAACGCATGAAGATATTGTCAATATCAGGCTTATTTAAAACGGTGGCTCTACTTTAATTCCATAAGGATACGGACATCGTTGTATGATTCAAGATATTGTCGATATCAGGCGTTTCGTTCCAAGTGACTTTTAAGTGAATTGCTATAATTCACTTAAAAGGCACTTTGTAAGAGTTTTTTTTAATTCGATAAAAAAAGGTTGCTCTCTTAAAACCCTTCCAGTAACTAATGCATATCAGCTTCTATTGTGCGACCACACACACTCACCTCTCGATTACACTGTAAATAAGATGTTAATTTTATTTATTGAAATGAGTATTGTTTGCCTCTCAACAGTAATCAACGAGAATAATTTATCAGGCAGTATCTGCCATTTAAACAAATTTGTCATGTATGCTGTGTGCACCAAGACCCACAACCATTTGATTCTAGGATTTACTTGAGCTGTTTTTATTTGCCTGTGTCGACTTACATAGTTTTTATGTTATATATTAACAAAATATGGATTATTTTATCACTCAACATAAACATTATATATTATTATTAACGGCTAGGTTGTGTGTCGGTCGTCAGCCATTCCACGTTTCCATAGTCACGCAACGATTTTATATGCCTAATAATGGAATACCGACTTCGTAATTTATGTATCAACTGTTGAAGCACAAAGCAAGGCCACCGCCACCGCGTCGATATGACCGGCCCTTCATTATACCAAGCCTAGCTCTAATTAATTATAATACGGCTTAAATATATCGTGTGATGTATCTCACTATTTCACTCTACATGTCTGTTGTATCTGTGTGTATCAAATAGATCAACTGATGACTTTTTCATCATCAAAAGCCTATAGAAGTCTCCTGCTGGACTTAGTCCTCCCCGAAGAGTGCCATGACCATAGAGCAGACAGCCTCAAGAGACGCAATGTATGATAATTTGCTAGAAAACAATTCTGTCAACTGTCGCGCGAGTCCCGCCAAACCTGCTGTGCTGTAGCTTCAACCAATCAGAGCACAGCAGGCAACATGACGCGATGACAATGTCCGCGTTTGCCAACATCAGTCCTAAGACTGATGTGTTGACAGAACAGTGTGGTTCAATATGACGCCTCTTGATGGCGAACGTCCTCGTAAACAAAGTTTATGCGACAAAATAAAATGTAACAAAAAAACTTGAAAACATTACTTTATGTGACTACTTGGTATCACTCACGCGTTGCATCTCTGTTATATCAAGATGAAATATCTCATGCGCTTGTAATTTCAACAGCAACCATACCCTTCAAACTCGCACACAGCAATGAGAGCATTACTGCTTGGCGGCAGAAATAGGCATTGTGGTAGCACTTCCCCGGACAAGCCGTTCCACAGAAGCTTTACTACATACTCTTAAATATTGGCTATTAGGCCGGCAGCATGGACTAGTCACGAGTAGCACACTGTTTATAAACGAGGATCGTGCGAGTGGCTCAGTTTACAACTGAGCCAGCACACTGTTACCACAATTGAGGCAAGGCAACGAGGCAGATTCTGAACGTAGATGAGTGAGGCAGTCTTGGGAACACAGTGTGCACTGTGCGTGTTGTGTGGTGTGGTAATGTAGTGGAGTGCTATGTGCGAGGCGCATTGTGCGAGCCAACACGATCTTTCCTCGCGGCTCGGCTCGCGCCTAGCACGATTGTGCAACTGTGTTGGTGTGCAGGTGTGCTAGCTCGCCCAAACGAAAAGAGTGAGGCCTCGTTTCGAGAAAGTGTGCTACAAAAGTGGTGCCACACGTGCTGTGGACCCACCACTAGCATGGACTCACTTGGCTATAAGCACGATCCACCTGCCCGTGAAGTTGTCTTCGACGGGAGGTTTGGTCATGTTGCTGCACCCGTCATACGGTACACCACTCACTAGGAACCCTCGGAGACCCTCGATGGGAATGTCTAAGCCGAAGTCAGCTGGCATGTCTCGGAACTCCTCTATTATCTGGAAACAAATGTTTTGCGATTATTTTTTGCATACTGCTCTAACAAATCCATAAAGATTTATTAGAGCGCATTTGCTGATGCACTTTTAGCTGCTTATACCAGTAAAAGAAAAGATTTAAATAAGTTCACTTTTTTTAGACGATTTTATTCACTTGTTGAACATAAAATATCAAACTTTTTTTACACTTAGTCAATTTGTGTTGTAAGTCCGCTTGGAAAATTTGACTGCCTGTTTAATTTTTTTTGTTGTAAAAATGTAGAAGTAAAAATTTAATATTTGTTTATAATAAGGGATGTTGATTTTGTGTTATAAATAAAATAAAATAAACAAAAAGGTTAGCTTTTTTAATTTAATTATATTGCCAGGCTGCTATGAGATAGCAGATGAGGTAAAAAAACAAACAAAGTTTTTGTCTGATTCTTCTAGGCTTGATCGCGCGCAATTCACTTTAAAATTGTAAATTCATGTTGTTAATAAGTTGACGTTTATATAATAGGTAATGATCCTTGCGATTTTAATGAATAAAAACATATTGACTTTGACGATAGAGTTAATCGTAAGATCGGGTTAATGCCTATGAGCGTTTACTGATTACTGCTGACGGTACTTGAGTCTACTTTGTTATTAAAGCATAGAAAGATTCGGTTATAAAGTATATGCACCCCACGAGATGATGGACCAATGACATCTTACGAATTGAGAGATGGCGGTGGCTCAAGTCGATCGTCTTGGTACTCTTTAGAGGCCTATGTCCAGTTGTGGACTTCCTAAGAATATCGATGATGATGATTATCTGCAATAATTTTTCCTCAATAGCTGCAAATTTATTTAGTAGGTTTATCCTACTAATATTATAAATGCGAAAATTGTTGAGGATAGATGTTTGTTACTCTTTCACGCAAAAACTTCTCAACGGATTCTGATGAAACTTTACAGTAACATAGCTTATACACCAGAATAACACATAGGTTACTTTTTATCCGGGTATTACGCGGGCGAAGCCGTGAGCAGAGGCTATTGGAAGATAAATGTATTAATATTTCAAAATTAATCTTAATGTTATACTTATAACAGCCAATATAAATATAAAATAAATATAAATAATGCTGAACATTTTCCACACAGCATCATCTAGCCTCAAACTAAGCAGAGCTTGTATTATGGGAACTAAATGACTGATATATTAATTATATACATTTTTTTTGTAAAAATGTACATATTATACATAGAAAACACCCAGACCCGAGACATATATTTGTAGATCATACAAACATTTGTCACGCGGAAATACTAACTTTAAAAATGCCTGTGTTGAAAAAGATATCGATACATCATGTTGTTTTTACAATCGATGTTAGGCTATTAGGTATTGTATCTTATTCCCGTTTCTTCCGTTTAGGTCGTGGTATATCTCGATTCAGTTAATCCAATTATTTTAAACGAGCGTGAGAATCCCGTTTGGTCACAGTGTATGACTTCGATTACGCCCCGATTACCAACTATCAAGCCAAACAACGATTTAATGCTTTAGAAATAAATCTGATTTTGCAATAAGTAGTATGTGCGCGAGAACTTTACAGGATTAAAATTGTTCCGAGAAAAAAATGTTTTGCTAAGTTCTTTAACTACGATATCGTACAAGCGGAGCGTGGTTCGGCAATACAGCCCAAACGATTGTAGATATTCTATTATTATTATTTATTTCTTAAGGGTTTATAATTTATTGTCCAAATTATTATTATTGTGTAGTTGTATGTATTATTTTAAGTGATTGAAAAAATCCGTATACAATTATTTTTTTGTTAATTTTGGAATAAATGAATACTGAACGAATACCGGCAAGATGGCCAGACGACATAGTAAGCGTTGTGGGACGAACATGGTTGAGGTTGGCACAGGAACGTGAGGAGTGGCGCAAACAAAGGGAGGCCTATACTCAGCAGTGGGTGAAGTCAGGCTGTGGATGATGATGATGATGAACGAATACCGGCGATACCGGCGTTTGCCGCTATAGTTCATATAATTGTGTAAACTATGATACTAACGAAATGTTGCATTTCGACAATATGCAGAACCTTCACGGCGTGTATTGCCAGATGGAGCAACATTCTGATATCCTTTATCCAACTGCCACACGGAAAGTTTACACTCACTAATGTTAAAGATTTTTACATCCTACTTCATCCAATACCACTTCTACCGTGGCACTCGACTCTAGTGTTCACCATGAAAATTGAAAATTCACATACATTATAGAGGAAAATGTTAACTTTCAATTATAATAAGACATAATTTTCCACACGATAATATTATAGTACTATATACTTCTGTACGTTAATGAAGACACGCTAACACTAATATTATCGGATGGAAATATCCCATAGGTAGGTTGATAAGATTTATCGTTGAGTATTTACTTTTAATATGCAGCTGGCAAACATTGTGAGAGTGTATAATATGAGCTACGATGCAATATAACATTTGTCTATACCGATCATGCACCGATAGATGGGTAAGAACGTAAAAATCTAGTTTTACAGAATTAATATTGTTTGCAATTGTGTCATTGGTTTACAGGATATTACACAGATGTTTATAAAATTTAAATGTGGTCACACAACGTTTATTTCTGTAAATACTGAAAATAGGCTAAATTTAAACTCATAGATTTCAGATGAATGTCAGTTAGAGGACGAATATGCACGGGTTTCTGTTAGATACAGTAAAGTTTAATTGATAGAGCGAGCGAAGCGTCGTAGAGCATAGAGCGTCTCAGAGTCTAATTTGGACAATCCGGCGATTGTATATTTGCGAGTCTGACTCGCCCTTGACCCATTTTTAATAATCTATCATTATATTGGCTTTATCTCGAAAGTTTACTACATTTTAACTACTTATAATAAAATGCAGTCTACATATCTACGAGTTCATAGCGTACACGCCTGACTGACTAACGCACTGTACTTTGTTGCGTGGCAGATACTTCCTGCGAGGTTTTTCACAGTACATAGACATACGTCATCTTCGTTGTTTTCACAGCTGTGTCATTATCAGTCTAGCAGCTTTTTGGATATTGTGGGAAGAATGAACAGTAGATTGATGTGAATAAATGAATATCTAACAGTCGCATAAATAGTTCTGTAACCTCATTAGGATACCGTATCGTGGGTATCAGCTACGAGGTACCATAACACGCCGTACAGGAACAAATATTTATACCAGCAATACTTGCAGCGGGAATAACATTTCTATCAAATACCATCCAGCTATAAATCTATTCTATCTGTTGTTAGCGATAAGCTATACAATCCGCAGTGAATTTCTATTATTCTGTGTCAAAATCGACTCGATTAGATTCATTGACCTATATTTATTTATTTCTGTTTTTTATCATATCGGCAAGTAGGTTATCCGGTGTAACACATTTGGTCCATCAATAGACCATTTTTACCCGCTACGTTAATAATGAGCCCGTATGCGTTTGCCGTATATTTTGTCTTTTGTATGTATGTATGTTAGTCTGTTACCAACACGGAGAGTGTTGGTAAAACGGCTCATCCAACTGAAATGCATTTTTGACAATCGAGTTTTATGACTAAATTAAATAATTGTTCTTGCTTAGGTAGATTTTAACGCCACAGATCACTAGAGTGCGCTGTCGATGGACGAAAGAAACCACGTCAGGTTAAATATTTTGCAAAATTTGACTATCCCCCTGAAATAGATAGTGCTTCAGACTGACTTAATTTTTCCTCTACTAAACTTTATTCTTGCAATAAGTGGGTATCTTCAGTGTTTGTTGTATGATATAATGATGACGGTTACAGAGCTTCAGCTAAATTGTTTTGGTTAACAAAATAAACAGTTCGGATAACGCATGAATGTTTACCTGAGTATAGGCAACAGATGCAACAGGATATGCAAAACATTATTATTGTTAATTAGGACACTGTGATAGGTACGTAATAGTATATTATTGCAGAGGTCGCGAAATAGGCAATTGCAGGTCGAGTATCAGTTTGAAGGCTGAACCGCAAGCGAGGAAATCAATTATATTCATGAGTGCTTTTCTCAAAATAAATACATGGAAATAAAGAAGGTTTCTCAAGATACTTTAACGTATTTTTATTTTGACTTCGCTGGAAGCAGGTTTTCCATCGCTAATTTGGCTTCCGACCTTAGATCTGGTGAAGAGCAGTCAATCCATTTCACTTTCGGAACCTTAGGAACTCATATTTATTTATGCATTAATTATGAATATACCTAGCAAGTTTTGTCGTAGTTATTATTGCCGGCGTGCTGGGTGCATTAGCTATGTATCCAGCACGCCGGCAATGGATATCCATACAACATTAACGGCGCGTTTTTAATTCCAAATTCAAAACTGATGCTGTGTGCGTCAATACGATACTTCGCGTGGTCTTTTTTCGAAAGTAATAACAATATTTTCGCGCATGTTTGAGAAAATTTGTTTTCCGGTGTGTAATAGACCTAGGGAAAAACATTGTCGTTTTATCGATCCTTTACTGCATGGCATTGAGACCTAGACTATTTTTTTATCGATTCGTTTCATGATTTAATAATAAGTCAAATATAAGATTTTATATATATAAAATCTTATATTTGACAAGTTTTCTGACAAGTATTTTCTTAATGTATACTTGTAAAAATTCTTACTATAGAGGTATAGTAAACATTTTATATAGTAAGAATTCTTACTATATAGTAAGAATTTTTAAATTTTATTTTTACAAGTATACATTAAGAAAATACTTGTCAGAAATCGATCGGAAGACATGACATGCATAACTTGAGTTGTATTTATCAAATATCGAAAATAATATACGCATCAATCAGTAACTGAATAAGTAGGAGTCGATCAACGACTCTATTTTCAAACAAAGTAATTTTATTCTATTCTACTGATAATAATATGTACGAATATAAGTTTTTGTGTAATAAATATACATAATTGCGTTAATTCTTAACTAGAGCACGCCCTAAATTGCGTAGTTTCGACATTTGCAAGTAGCGTATTGATCCTTTCGATTCGGAGCGCCCTTCAAATAGGGTTTAAATTACCTACCTGCTCTTAGATCTTGTTCATGCATCGAGAATGTAACAACCACTCGATTTATTTCATGAATTAGTTTATTCTTAAAATCTATAGCTATCTATCTATATCCAATACTAGATGCGCCCCGCGGTTTCACCCGCGTAGGTTTCGATTTTATACTCGTGATAACTTCGAAATGAAATGTCTGATTCGAATGAATTAAAAAGTATTTTAAAAGTATTTATTTGAATAACAATTAATACTACGATACGAATGTAACCAACTTTTGTTTCTACCGGCGATCTAATTACATTTTAGAACACAAAAGTTACTAATGTGACTTAACTATCATAGTTAGATATATACCCTCGAGGACTTTTTTGTAGGGAATAATGAGTACTTTAATCATGTAGTACATCATTTATATGTATCATCAATAGTTTTCTCAGCGCACGCCAAATAATGAATTTTATCAACAAAATTTTGCTATGTTGGCTTACATTATTGTAATTTTCTTAAAGATCTCTATTTTTTTAAAATAAATTATAGCCTATGTTACTTCGTGATAATTTAGCTTTCTATTAGTGAGAAAATGGTTAAAATCGGTCCAGTAGTTTCGGAGCCTATTCGATACAAACAAACAAAAAAATCTTTCCACTTTATTATATTAGTATAGACTTAAATATTTAGTATGCCTATGCCATAAGATGCCCATTTACTAAGAGCTTATTATCGTAAACATACAAATATTTAAGATAATGGATAGAGATAGCCAGTTATACTTTAAATGTTAGTGAGAAAGTAGTGGATAAACTAAACACAACATAGTTATGAAAAAAATTATGATATCATTATGCCTGAAAATGTCTGTTTACTGTCTTAATACATAATACTGTGTGACTTATAGCCATCTCATGAATAAGGCCTTTCATGTTGGCCTAGTGGGCGGTACAACGACTTCCAATTCGGAAACCGTAGGTTCGAAGTCTGCTAAACTGCGGTCACGTGCCAAATGTAATGTTTGGACGTGCCTCTGACTACTCCCATGAATCCCCTACTTGGAATACTCAAAGATGTACGCACTGAGTGTCTCTGAGGATGCCCATCATGAGGAATACATATATAAGCTTATCGTTTTTTATTTTAAATATTTGTTGCCTGAAGAAATACAAAAATGTACCCATGGATAAAAATTATAACGCATTAAGACAAGACTGGGTAGTAAATTGTAGCCTTCCTCTATGGGCTTAAATACATAATTATAATTTACTAGCCTCTGCCCACGGCTTCGCCCGCGTGGGACCCAGATAAAAAGTTGCTATGTGTTATTCTGATGTATAAGCTATATAACTAAAGTTTCATCAAAGTAGTTTTTGCATGAAAGAGTAACAAATATCTTTCCATCCTCACAAACTTTTGCGTTTATAATAATAGTAGGTTAGGATTTAATCAATTATCTTTGAATTATTTTGTTAGTACCTAACAATTTGTTTCGAGTCTTTACTCATGAAATACCTACTGATAATTTGCATTTACTTAATGAGAATAGTTAAAGATTTAGTGGTACTATTTAGGAGATGCCTATGTCCAGCAGTGGATTTCTACAGGCGGTGAATATGATGATGATGATTGGCAATTATACAATTTTTAACATTATAATTTCCGCATACCCTAATTTGGCATACAAAAATTGCTAAATACCAAACTTTACTTGATTATCATTCTAATTATCACAAGGAAGTTCACAACTCGATAAGTTGAAGCCTCTTAAGACTTAAGGTGACACCATTTCATTTAAAATATGTCTTGTCAGAATAAAGCGAAATCAGCCTAAACCAGTTTGCAAAAATTTGCATTCAGGTCAGACACCCAACTTAAGTATGCATCATAAAATATTTATATATATATGCAGAAACCACATAAATATTGGGGGTATGTATGTCCTTCAAATATTTAGTTTTTTAGAGGTTCAAACAGATTTGAACAGTAAGGTTAATTATCAAGGAATTACAGAACGGAAATCCAGCTTTAGACAAAAAAATCTATTGCAATAATTTTATTAAAAGTGACTAAGAGTTACTTACTGAATGAGGTGTAACTTGTGTGTAAACAATGATGTTGGCGTCAACTGCAGCCATGAGGGCTAGGAGTCCAATACCCCGTGCCGTCCACATGGTAACTCCTCTTCACATTACACCTTTGTAAGATCCATTCACATTCCTCCCTCCCTAGAATTGTCAGCTGCCCAACCAGTCACATGATAATGAACCCTGTGAGAAACGGATGCAGTTTGAAATTGTTTCCTAAATCTTACACACATTGTTGATGAAAGTGATTTAGCTTATCAAATATTTCACAATATATATATTTTTTGTTTTCATGACAACTGCAATTTACTGTTTGACAATCAATTAATGCACAACCTAAACTATAAGTCTTAAGTCTTAAGAGTGCATTAAGACAGGATTTTCCAAAATCCAACAACTAGATGGTACTGAGGAAAGATGATGTTTGGAAAAACTTACTGCAAACAAAAGTGCAGACAACTTACTAGTAGATTATATAATATATTTTATTTATTGCTTCCATGAACATATTCAGGTCTTCTAGTAAAAAAGAAAAAGGTAGGTAGGTGCATAAACCCTATGCTGTATGGTGCTGCAATTTGATGTAGATATAATGTCAATAACTGTAATAAAGTTATCAATAAATATAATAAAGAAATCAGTTGAGCTATCTATAGATCATTTGCAACGGTCTTTAGATGGCTAGCTTTCATCTGTATTTTTTGTATATACCTACTTGTAAATAGTTGTATGAATATATAAAGAAATGTACAAAATAATTGTACACAATCAAACTAATTACATTTGAATAGTCAATTAACATGGATAAAAGAAAAGTACATTGTTTGACTATGACTGAACAAACTCTTTCTCACTATGATTAAGCTAGATTATACAGAATAGGCATGCATAAACCTAATCATATGTGTTTCATCAACACAAACCTTTGATGAATACATACAACAAGTATATGGTCACGGCAATTTACATCAATTGGTGATGATGATGCATCAGACGCATATAATCAGGCCTGCAACATCCAATGCATACGCACAAAGGAAATAGATGTTGCGGACCTACTGATAAATAATAATTTCATAACCATAACATAAAATGAGACACTTTATGACCAATTCTTATACAAAGCATGAATGGCAACATACATGATACAGGCTTGAAGTAATTCAATTAATTGAGGCACCGAGTGGCCTTGTATCACGTGTGTATTGACACGACCACAATGAATCCTCAGATGTCCAAACAATCCTCACAATACACAAAATGAACGTGAAAAAATTGCGTACACTGGCGTAAAAACAAATATCATTTTAGGAATGATTACCGGACTTACATGAAAATTTGCGATAGAATACGGATTCTATGTGGTGGAATTATGATTTTCAATTGTTTACCATGAGAAATACAAGCACATTTTTGGAAGAAAAATAAATTACGACTGATTCACGCGCAAAACCAAAGAATCGCAAAACGAAAAATATTTTTTAATTGAACTTGAAGCTAGCGAAGTTTGACAGCTGGATGAATGACGGCTTGTAATGATTAATGTCAGTTAAGTGTTAGTGTCATTATGACGTACTAGAAAAAAAGTGATGCTAGGGTAATAATGAATTTCCTTGGAGCCCTAACTAAGAACTAGCGCAAACTAAGTGTAGAAAACAGTCACTATTCTAGTCTGACTAGGGACACTATTCTAGACTAATATGAGCCAGGGGTTTATATTAAGCTTGAATACAAAATTAAATAGAGGTCATTGTGGTGCTTCCGCGAATCACACATGCGGGTGAAAATCTATACGTTTTCGTGAAAAAGTTACTGTTCTCTACTTTTTTCTTTACATCAGAAGGCTTACTAATGTGAGTTTTTGCTACAAACTAACACGTTCTACCGTACATTACTTCAAACAAACAACGTAAACGCGTTGTTTATAAGAAATAATGAACAGTAGATACAATTCTTCAATCGGCTTTGGGTTAAGCGCCTAATAAAAATAAAATACAAACTTAACAATAAGAAAAATGCTGCATAAGTGCATACGGCTCTACCATTGTACTTGGTACAAGTAGAGAGCAAAAAGTTTAACGCTACTGTAGGTAGAGAGCTTTACGTTCTGCTGAATATGTAGGTAGGTAGTTACTTAGTTATAAGACTTATAAGATACGGATGAAGGTAAAATTTAACGTAGGTTGGTACGTAACTTAGATACTTATTTTTCACAACCATATTCTGAATTATTTAGAACATGACAAAACGTCGACACGACAAGGTTTCAATATAAATCGAAACGGTCATCTTATCGACAAGTTTTTAAAGTATTTGTAACTTAGCATAGACCCTTTGAAACTGTTGGTACCTACCATCGAAGTTTAAGTATATTATAGAGATTTTCCTTCCGCTTTAGGTAACTACCTACCTATCTATTTTTAAAAGCGTAAGCTTAGCTTTTGAAGACAAAAGTCACCACGTTTATTTGCGGCTGCAATTATGATGTTATTTCGCTGGAGACAAGTATAAATACCCTGTGGATCTAAAATATGACTTGCAAAAAAATTAGGTTGGTATACTAATGCAAACCTACAGAAGCTCTACTACATTATATAACACAGCTGAATTCGGCAGCAAGGTGCCACAAGTTCACGTGAAGCTCATGGACTTTAACCTCATTGGTTGGCTGCTTGTAGGAAATGCCGCACTGCGCTGTTGTCTGTTTGGTCTGTCAAGAAACTTTCTTTCAAAAGCTAAAAAAAGATTACACGCAATAGTTCGCTCAGATACAAGTTTGTGAAGAAAGAGTTTATGGTTTAAAAAATAGAGCATATTATTGCAGAATTGCTATTTAAACAGCATGCAGTCAGTGTTTTGAGTAAAGTTGTTGTGGCACACATCCTACGTAGGTACTGGCAGTTGGCGTTATATTCGTGGTAGAGTGGTCGCGCCAAGAAAATCTAGGTATTTCTTTTGAAATTCGAACGCGTTTGTCAATGAAATTTACTATCGGTGCCGAGTGGTATTGAAATATTTAGTGGTGGGTACGGGTACTTAACTGTGTGTGCGTGTTATCGACCTAAAAACGACGTGATCTATAAAAAAGGCAATGGTAAGTTTAAACTTTTCAGGAAACTTCAATATTACATAGCTATATTATAACAGGAAGGTATGTATAAGTAACTGAGGTCCTTACAATCTATCAATAGCTTGAAGACAGTAGGTACGTAATTGGGGATTCCGATCCGGCATAATTTATTTATAAGGTTCGCCAACAGTTTACCCATGAATACAAAATAAATATGGTATAAGATAGTAAACACCACATACCATACCTTGGTGTTACCTATGTGGTGTTTATTAAGTAGTAGCTGCTTTTCGAAGGAAAAATTATACCTATGTCTAATTTATAAACTGCCATACAAAAGACTTCAACGCGCTAAGTACTACGGCCGCGTGCCTCGTCTACGAAATCTACTCTACCTAATTTGTGCTATATAATTTACTAGCTTCTGCCCACGGCTACGCCCGCGTCGTACCCGGTATAAAAAGTAGCCTATGTGTTATTCTGATCTATAAGCTATATTACTGTAAAGTTTCATCAAAGTCCGTTCAGTAGTTTTTGCGTGAAAGAGGAACAAACATCCTCACAAACTTTCACGTTTATAATATTAGTAGGATTTATTGTTGGTCCCATTATTTATCTATATAAAACTGAAACACCTACGATATTTTTCGATTTACAAATACTAAGTATACAAACTACTACGGTTTCACTTATGGAACGTGTTTAATGTTTATGCCTTTCAGGCGTACTTTCGTGTTTTGAACTAGAACGTTTTACAAAATAATCAAGAAGTGAGGGGAAGTGAACTAGAATGTCAGATTTAGAATTCCGTTCTGTACCTATATGTAGGTAAGTAGATATGTCCTTACCTATCCTTAATTATATTTTCAGAGTGAAAAAGTTAAATATATATTAATAAAATATTTTGTCCCTCACATGCTGATGTGCTAGGTGCGTGTGCTTATTGGACAAACTACCTACTTACTTACTTGACCGGTATCTTTAATGAGCGTGTAAGTTTAGAACTTATTGTGTATAGTAGACTCATAGTATATAATACAAGCCTCTGCTCAGGGCTCGCCCGCGAGGAACCTGGATAAAAAGTAGCCTACGTATTATTCTGATGTATAAGCTATATTACTGTAAAGTTTCATCAAAATCCGTTAAGTAGTTTTTGCGTGAAAGAGTAACAAACATCCATCCTCACAAACTTTCACGTTTTTAATATTATAGTCGGATTGGAAGTAGGATGTACCTACATTCATAGTAATATAGTACCTATAGGTATTACTCAAAACAACAAAACAAAAACAATCACGACTGTGTTCTCCAATGATGGACATTCTCAGATACCACAGATATTATAATACAAGTAAGATGTATTAGGTACTCAGTGCGTAGATATTTACGAAATGTTTTTTAAATATTTGAGGATACCAAGTAGGCAAGTCCAAATTAACATTACATTTGGCAGGCTTATTCCCAGAGGTCAACGACTCCATTGTTTTAAAAAAAATGGTTCATACTTTGATTCCCAATAGGTCCACGACATTTTAAAATAAATAATATTTCCTTTCCCAACGGGTCCATAGAATTGTTTGGTACTAATAAGCAATAAAGGCTTCGATAAGATAGAACAAATATTTGTTTCTTCATGAAATAAAAGACAGGTTTCTTCATGAATAGATAAATCAGGTCTCATACTTGTATAAAAAAAAATAACGAACGTTGAATAATGGCCTCGATTCTGTAGTACACCAACTAAACTAAATTTAAACTATCAGTCTCTTTTACTGATAGTGCAAGCAAGAAAGAGATAGCTACAATTTTAGTGCTGTCAAATTAGTCAGATTTAAGTTTTCCATATAAATTTAGTCGTGATTTTAAAACATGTTGACTATAAACACGAAGAAAAACGGCACGTAAACTGGTTTGACAGCAGCACACAGCACTAAAATTCTTGCCATCTCTTTCTTGCGTATACTATCAATAAAAGAGAGCGACAGTTTAAATTTAGTTTAGTCAGTGTACTACATAATCGAGGCCAATATCAATCTTATAGATACTAAATAGACTAAAACATTAAAAATCACAGTTTCAGTCTACTAAAAATAAATCACCTAAGGCATCAAAAGTATAACTAAATAATATCAATATTATACTAAAAATCACAGTTTCAGGATAAAAGGTAAATATTTTCTTATACAATATATTTACTTAGTTCTATTGATTAAAAAGAAATAAGAACCCGCGTTTTGCAAGTAGCTAGTTAGCATTCCACGCGACAGGTTGCAAACCCAATGCCGCTTATTGGAACACGAACTGATGGCAGATGAATCCCTTTGCTTCGCCTTTGAGTACCGGATTTCTGGGTCAAAAAGTCCAAAAATACCCTTCGCAGAGGATTATCGCAGAAGATTTCTAGAATAAGCCATGTCCTCGAATGTTTGACCCTAGGGCATGCCGGTTCTCTCACGATGTTTTCCTTCACCGTTAGTTACATAGTAGGTACTAGGTAACACATAACACACATGCGCTCGACTAGCAGATACCTATGATGAATAATGATGATGAATTTAATGAGAGTAGTTACTAAATAGTTAAGGAGCCCAAATAATATTACTCAAATAAAATACTGTGAAGGTTTATGAAAATACTTATTTCAAAGCGTCAAATAGTTACATGACTTAAAAAAGTCGGTATGTAGGAACTTAATTTAGACAGTTAAATTACTAATCAGGCAATATAGGTATCTATCTAAATGTCCAGATAGGTAAGCCTGGTACAGACCACAACCCGTGAAAGATACGGCCAGCCAATTTATTTTGTTTAAATTTGAGACAGAGGGTGTTTTCAGAAGTGCGTGTTTCAGTTTACACCTATCGTAGAGCCATCTACGGCTCTTGATGGATACTCTTACTCGTAGCGTGACTGCCTGAACTTGGTTTGCAAAATCTAGTACCTACTTAAAACTAGATGGAGAGCTACCTTGGCAGGAGTGTCTGTGCCATGTGTAAATTGGAATAAATCGGTAATATTCCCAAAGCGTAAGGACGCTTTGGGAATTAAATTACTTATGTAGGTAAACATAAAGTTTAAAGGACCGGCTTAGGAAAAGTACTTAGTATTTAGGTAGAGAAGTGAAAGGATTAAACAAAAACCTGATTTTCAAACAAAGTTACATAACATTTTGTGCGTGAACGCCTACTGATGCAACAAAGTAGTTTTAAGTATTTTTCTAGGTATTATGCTTAATGCACACAGAAAACATTTCTAGTACTTTATGCACGTATTTTGAGTTTTAAAGCGCAGACTGCCGCATTAGCACATAAAAAGTAGCCATACAAGCTTCTAACGTAATACCATTGATTTTAAGCTTATAGCAGTAGATATACGCAAGACCATGCTTACGACACCTTGCTGGCCAAAAATATGAGAAAAACAAATTTTTGGCTTTCTCTCAAACGATTACTTTTCGAAAATATAGAACAACGAGATTTATGAGGGCTTCTAAACTAAACAATATATCAGAGCTTTTTTCGCAAGTGTTTATTTAAATACTTAGGTATAATAACTTAAAATGAATAGGATAAAATTATTATAATTCGTGTTTCAGAAACAACGATGATGATGGTAAATGATAAAATTATAATATAATAATGTTTTCGTACTGCCACAAACACAAACTAAACCGATATTGGTAAAAAAAAATTGTGTACTCGTATTTTCAACTTCGACCCTACCTGAGTGCCTATAATATACATACCTATATAATTATTTTGAGTGTAAGTAATGGCTGTGTGTCAAACGCATCTACAATCATTTATTGTTAAATTTTAATTAGCATTCTCGAAGATGCTACTACTTATCAACATGTAGACTGACATGCTCCCAACAAAAAAATGAATAAAGAAAAAAATCGTTTCCCTAATATTTGAACAAATTTTTATCATTAGGGAAAACGTCTAGATTCAACCAGCCAAACAGGAGCTGTAGGCTGTTGGCCGTTTATAAGTTTATCCTATGCTATGAACGAAGTTAGGTACGCTCTTAAGAGGCCGACTAAGAAGGCTGTTGGTATCACAGCCAGCGAAAGATAAAATCTCTTTATGCGTCCTCTGAAGTACAGATATGCTTGTAAATTAAATGGGTCACCTATTGACTGTTGTTGGAAACGTTGCTAAAGTAATGGAAGCTATAAGCACTTCTAAGTAAAATTCAACCATCAAAACCACAAAATAAATACTCGAACGAACTAAGTAGGTACTTGGGCAGGTATCTACAAATAAACTTTTGTTCTTCTAACTAAAGAATGACGTTGGTAAGTAATTTCAGTTTTCACGCTTTTAACCTTGATTTTTAACACGGTTCGTCTATCTATCAATTATGTTTTCAAAATGTGAACATCCAACAGAGAAATCTCCAGGCAATCAGTTCCTACTAACTTTTATGGAATGGCAATGGAAATGGGAATGGCAATGCGGCCAGTATTTTAGGAACGCTTCCGTTTGGTAGTGGTTCAACTGCTCCATCTATAGATCGTTTGTAACGGTCTTTAGATAGCTAGCTGTTTCATCTGTATTTTTTGTATAAACTCATACCTAATTGTATATAGTTGTATGAATAAATGTATAATTTATTTTATCTACAAGTACTTTAACACCCGGAATATAGGAGTTATCATAGCATTTGAATTAGTTCATTGCACTGCTGGACGTATGCCACATCTAAACCACGGCCACTTACATCCGCCAAATTTCCTGCTATTTCTTTCAGATCATCCTCCCATCGTTTCCTTTGTCAACCTCTCATTCGTTTGCCATCGTGTACCATTCTGTGAGATCTTTTGTCCATTTCCCTCTTTTGTCTTTTATTTTGGTCTAGTCCCATAACATTTAAATCCTTTTATGTAGTTTGGTACCTCTTTAACTTTAGTTATTTCTCTTTTAGATTTCAGACTGTTTCAACGTGTGTTTTTGGTAAAGTATGGCTTCCATATTTTATGTCATAGGTATATGGATAAACACATCTGTCGAACATATTTCTTATTGCATTGATATTTTTTTCTGTTTTTTTTTATAACATAAGCCGCAGTACCGGTTCCATGAACACTTGGGTCGACTTTTTTTGGCATTTGGCTGATAGTTGATATGATTTGCCAAAAGTAGTATACTTTAGTCTTCAACTATTTCATAATTTTGTTGTCAAAACTTTTAAGATTAACATTAATGAAAATTTTATGTAGATGTTAGAAGGCCTTTTAAGCCGAAAGTTTCTGTTTTTGTATCTGTCCTCTTTCTTATGTGATAAAATACGTCATGATGCAGGGCACTGCTTCTTCTATTCTTCCACCAGTCCTGATTTTCAATTGCGATTTTCCTTCTTGAGACCCTTCTTTGTCATCATTCTGAAAAAGGTTTGTAGAAAATTCCGTTTTAAATTATAAGTTAACATACTGTGATTAGTTAATAATGCCTTTGCTTATTTTATACAATTAAGCAGCAGGTAAACAGTAGTTTTACCAATAGTGGATTACACGTTTTCCACTGGGCCAAGGCGACCATGGATAATGTAATCTTGACTTGATAAAATATAACCTATGTATGTAGGTAAGTACTAGACTTACCGACTCTCAAGAGCAGCTGTTCAAATTTCCTTACAATAATACCCAGGTATCGTTAGCGATGACTCTATTACAAAATCACCTCAACATGGTAGAGTCTCTCGTAAGTTTGTTAAAAGCATAACAAAAGGTAGTCCTTTCTACATTATGAATACCTAGATACCTACTTAACTACACAAAAAATGCGTTGTTTTTTTCTCACAATACAAAACTACAAATGTTGGGCTTCCCAGAATAATAATGTAGGTAGGTTCTACCTACATTATTA
Organism: Perizoma flavofasciatum; assembly: GCA_958496245.1. NCBI lineage: Eukaryota > Metazoa > Arthropoda > Insecta > Lepidoptera > Geometridae > Perizoma > Perizoma flavofasciatum. The sequence goes on from OY292423.1 coordinate 12,580,937, forward strand.
TACTTTAAGAGGTACCTATAAGGTGTAGAAATAATGGGACGTAAAAAACATATACAATAAAGCTTTGTATACCTATGATGGTATTGTCGATCATGAAACGATACGACATAATAGTTTAGTAGGTAGGAACAGTCACAAGCGATAATGTGTATTTTTTTAATGATGTCATAGTATTATAGGTACACAAAGATACTCATATATCTTACCTATGTATGTAACATAGCAGCATTTAAAAAAAACCTACTTGCGAATGTATATACCCACTACCTAGGACATTATTGTTACCTAAATTGGTTTATCTTATATCACATTAGATTATCTCTCTGATACGACTTGCGTTGTTATCATAGATTAGGTACGAAGCAAAGGCGTAAACACGTGTATCTTACAAAACACGCAACGGTAATTTGTTCCGTGGGCAGTCCACTCATTGATCGGCTGCAAATAGATGGCGGGATGTTCATGGAACACTTCCTAAGCAGTAACTTTTGGCTACTGTATTTATAAGGCTAATGTATTTGCCGATACGCTGCATGTATTAAAAGAGCCTGTCTTAGCGACATAAATATTGGGAAGTTCAGTCATATTATAATTTTATTTTATGTGTTTAGTTAAAAAAATTAGTTTCTTGTTCAGTGTTAAAATTGAGTATTACCGTTATTAATATTTATTCTATGTTATTACCGACTAGCTTCTGCCCATGGCTTCGCCCGTGTGGTACCTGGATAAATAGTAGCCTATGTGTTGTTCTGATGTATTTAAGCTATATTTACTGTAAATTTTAATCAAAATCCGTTCAATAGTTTTTGCGTGAACGAGTAACAAATTCCATCCTCACAAACTTTCGCATTTATAACATTAGTAGGATAGAAGGTTAGGATAGGATGATAAAACTTTAGTGCCAAATGTATGTTGTTTTTCTATTTGTAATAAACTTTAATTTAATTTAATCAGGGAGGTACATTGTAAGCAGAGCACAATATAGGCAGCTCTCGAGTCACCTGTTGCTTCGGTGTTTAGTCCTGACGACGACCGACGCCTAAATGTTGTAAATTATGGATATTTGTTTTACTACACAAACAGATATAACAAGATTTGCGTGGGTGGAAAGTGGAAGAGACCATGTAAGAAGCAAATAAATATATCTTCCTACTAACATATTAAGCTACTTAGGACACAGTCTGTGGCGCAGTGGGCGATAGCCCGCCTGAGACGCAGAAGGTTGGGAGTTCTATTCCCGCCGCGGGACAAATGTTTATATGATCTGCACATATTCGTCTCGTATCTGGTTGTTATCTATGTGTTTTGTATGTATTAACAAAAAAAAGTAAATAAATAGTATATCAGTCATGTAGTTCACATAATACAAGCTCTGCTTAGTTTGGGACTAGATGATGCTGTGTGAAAAATATCCAGCATTATTTATATTTATTTATTAGGTACTACTTAAGTACCTAGTAAGACTTGGGATTCATTGGGGTTGTCGCGACTGGAATCCACAACGCGAAGACCAACAGAAAGTTGTTGTACCTACTCATACGGAAGAGTTCGTCTGGAGAAGTATCCGGTAGCACCGTAGTTATTTTTTCCGCCAAGTAGTATACTTGCATCGCTATGTTCCGGATCGAAGGGACCAATAGCCGATAAAATCACAGGAACATCAGGCAGGTAAACATCAGCAAGGCAATACGAGGGTATTGCAGCCGTTATTTGCAACGAGCCTGTTTGTCCCTAAATAACATAACAAAATAACAAGGCATGTGATGGATGCAAAAAGCAATTACCTTCACTGGCGAAGGAATTTGAAAGAAAGAAAGAAAGAAAGAAAATATTTATTTAACACGACATAAAACAAAATAACATATATATACAACAAACTTTGGAAGTAAGGATGGTGGGATAACTTGTGATGTGTTATGTCTTTGCCTTGATATTTTGGAAAAAAACATAGTTTCGTGCGACCCAGCTAGAAGAGCGTGGACCGTAACCTGCAATTCGTCACTGTTCTTGATTAGTAAATTAGACGTTCATTTCCTGCAATTGTTGGGTGTCGGATTTTATTTATAGTCTTTGTAAATTGGTCCGTCAACATTAATTAAAATGACATCCGGTTGTACGTAGATCATGTTGCGTACCAAAATAGAACATAATTTTACAAAAATATTTTTAATTACCAACTGCAGTAGGTATATATATATATATATATATCAGTGAAAAGATAGAGCTAGGCTTCTAAAAAAGGTAAATGAAAAAGATCTATTATTTATAATAGATTATTCTCAAACCTTAAAATCCCCAGGTTCAAAACATTTTATAATAAACCAACTAGGTATAACTGGGTAGAAAAATCTGCAAGTTTGCCGGATCCCACAAGGTTCGAGGTTACAACCAATATTGAATAGTATACCTAGAGTAGTCTGAAAAAATAAACAATATGCAGAATTGAACCGCAATTGTTTCTTTTTTGTTTTAATTGTAACTTTGGCATCTAGGAACGTAATTGAGCAGATTTCCCATTAGGTAGGTACTGGTTTGCAAGATACCAACGGGGTAATTATTTTTTTCTACAGCAGTCTGCATAGCATATCTTGCATACATAAATAAACCACAGATTGGCAATCATCAGCGTTATTAAAAAATTCTTACTAGGCACCAATTTCCATTCATAATATTATTATTTACTAGCTTCTACCCACGGCTTCGCCCGCATGATACCCGGAACAAAAGTAGCCTATGTGTTATTTTGATGTATAAGCTATATCACTGTAAAGTTTAATCAAAATCCGTTAAGTAGTTTTTGCGTGAAAGAGGAACAAACATCCTCACAAACTTTCACGTTTATAATATTAGTAGGATATATATTTATTGATAATTGGCATTTTTGCATCATTTCTGATAGGTCGATCGAATATAATTGTTTTGATAAACGTTGCATGTCGTAGCCGTTAGAATAATTATTTTAAATTGGACTAAAAAAACTGAAAATGCCGATTTTTTTTATTAACATTTTATATACCTAAGTAGGTACCTAATACCTAGGTTTCTTGTCTTTGACTACATCGTGAATAATATATCTACTTATTCGATAAGGTTTAAGTACAATATTCCGATTATCAAATAAACTCCAGTTATTCTACTGATATCTGATTCTCGAACTAGTGTGTAGTATTTTTTTTATCAAATTCCTACCTACGTTTTGGATTCGTAAATAAATGTAGAGATCGACAGCCCAGCTATTCAGTACTCGAAAACCGAACCAGCAAAACGCGCGTGTTTACTTTCAATGATCTTGTGATAATTATTACGAAATGAAGAGTTCAGTGATTGATCCAAAAGATGACCAGCATTTTAAGGTTTATATTATTGCATATACCTCCCTACTTAGATAAAAAAAGAGAGTTTAGGGATGAAAATAAACTTTAATTTCAATTTCAATATATTTTATGATACATGGGTATAAAACCATACCGTTTTAGATCATATAATAGAGTACCTAAGTACAGCCATGATCAACTAAATGGGGGATTAGGTTTATATGAAAGTCTTTGTTCTTTGAAATTAGAAACATGAAAATTTGAATAACAGCTATTAGCATAAATAAATCATGACATGTTTCAGGTTAATTATTACGTTGAGCTTATAAATACATACCACCAAATGAAAAAGTTACTTAGTAACAAACTAAGTATGAAATGTTTTATATTAAAAGATCAAATAAATTACTGACCATATATCAAATGGAGGCGTCTCAAGAAGACCAAGAAACTACTGGTGACATGATTGACTTCAACCGGCTGCTGAAACGAACTACGAACCGAGAGGCTCAGTGTAGAAGGACCAATATTTCAGGTTGCAGATGGTCGGCCTACGTCTGGCAGTGGACTTACATACTGTTGATGATAATAAATAAATGTCATTATCTTCCAGGAAGCGAAGGAAGCTCTCAGCAAGGAGAATGACACGGATGCGCTCGAAGCCATCCTCTGCCACGTGGGGGAGATGGGCCGCTACCAGAAGTTGCTCTTCCTCGGCATGCTACCCTTCGGCTTCTTCTTCGCGTTTGTATACTTCGTGCAGATGTTCATAGCTGCTACTCCGCAGCGGCACTGGTGCAGAGTACCTGAGTTGGAGCACTTGGATATGGAGCTCAGGTAATTCGCTTCTTTGCAGTAAATTAAGTTCTTTCCGAAGTTTACAAGTTGCGATTCATGGAAATAGACGAGATCGTCACACTTGACTTGACTTGCAAGATCTGGTAACATAATCTGGCACCCTCTAGGAATAGTTATATCCTCAAGTTGTTTGTGAATTCTAATATTTAGATATTGCTTTTCAAAAGATGCTGTAACTAGCCAATATAAGAAATGGACCTCGGGAGGCAGCGTAGCCGGTATGCCATGATCTGTGCTATGACTAATACTATACAGCTTGAAGCGTGCCTTTCTGGCAAGCGGTGTGTGCTTTAGTTTGAGCCACGAATAGTTTATTTAGTTGTTTTATTAGAATACGTGATTGATTCCTTTGACCCATGATGCAATTCTGTCATAACAAACTTAGGAAAGTTGCTTACGCTTGTTGTTATGAAATACTAGCTTCGCCCGCGTGGTACCCGGATAAAAAGTAACCTGTGTATTATTCTGATGAATAAGCTATATTACTGTAAAGTTTCATCAAAATCCATTCAGTAGTTTTTGCGTGAAAGAGTTTATTTCGCGTTTATAATAGTAGTAGGATGTGGTGATTGTATTTAAATAAATTAACCACGATAAAAACATGGTTATCAAGGCAGAATATTATCACTTCGAATCATTTCTGCCGAATCATCGGTATTACCGATACCGATCTTGCGTTTCAAATATAAAAAAAATTATTTACTCAGATAAGATTTTAGATTTCTAAGAAATCAGAGATGTATATTACTTTAGAGGTAGGTACTTTAACTCATCTTTTAATTTGTGTAGGTACGTAACTAGCAACCTTTTTTTATTACTTACAAGTGTTAATCCCATCTATAAAATGACCTTACGTAGCATTGTATTGCGTCATCCTGAGACATAAATAACTTCACATCCCCAACCGAGAGTAGTTATAAACTTATTAAGAAGTACTTGTAATTTGCAAGAGAGGAGGGCAGACTTAAGCATCACTAAAGTTTATTGTGCTTTTGTTTTCTACGGCCTTTTTTCCTTCAAATCCACCTAATATGACAAGCTGTCCCGAAAAATTTAACGTTCGTTGTTCCAGGCGGAATCTAACAGCTCCAAGAGCTGCTCTAGGCGAGGGTTGGGACAAGTGCTCTACATACAAAGCGAACTGGAGTCAGGTGCTCATGACCCTTACACCGCCCGACCCGAGCACGCCGACCATACCCTGTGAACATGGGTGGGAGTTCGAGCTGACTGATATACCCTATCACACTGTCGTCAGCGAGGTGAGTTCAGTAATGGACTGTGAACTATTCTAACATTATATTCTGTGAAATCACGGGCACTTTGAATAGTCTAAAACTTGATGAAGTTTTTGGCAACTAAGCCAACACGAATAAAGCATCAAAAAATATGTATCTTCTTTATCAATTCCGTCATTGAAGGTCCAGTTTAGTGCTCACGATAGGGCTGGTCTACCAGTTCAAAGTCACTCAGCGAGCTATGGAAAGAGCTATGCTCGGAGTCTCTCTGAAGGATAGAATTCGTAACGAATACATCCGTCAGAGAGCCAAAGTTATCGACATAGCTCAACGAATTAGCAAGCTGAAGTGGCAGTGGGCCGGTCATATCTCGCGAAGAACCGATAACCGCTGGGATAAACGTGTTCTTGAGTGGAGACCGCGACTCGGCAAACGTAGTGTAGGTCGCCTTCCGGCCAGGTGGGATGACGATCTGCGAAACACTGCAGGCAGATGCTGGATGCGGCAAGCTGAAGACAGGGCGCTATGGCGCTCATTAGGGGAGGCCAGCAGTGGACTAATATAGGCTGATGATGATGATGATGTAGTGCTTAGCTAGTAACCTAAGGTAAGATTAGCTTTATTCTAAGGACTTTTTTCAGGATTTACACGATCTTTACATATGTACATATTGGACATCAATACTAACACAAAAAATATTAGTATCCAGCCTGCTGTTGATGTTGCACAATTTCTTTATTTTGTTTATTCATTTTACAATGATATAACTACATATTGGCTTCTATCCAACATGAGTGCGGTTCAAATCAGTTCAATCAATGAATACTTATCTCTCTCGATTGATTTCAATGTGCAGCTGGTTCACTGTAAAGTTACTATTGAATGTTACAGTTGGCTTAGACGATACAAAAACTGACTCCTACACAATCGTACAGCAATCGTTGCCGATATCTAAGTCTGTCAGTCTACAGAGCTGCTGAAATACAGTTACCGACGTTTATTAAAAAATCTAATGGTGGATTGAAAAAAATCTAATGATCATTTCCAGATCTGGGGTCTAACCATCAAGTCTTATTGCGATCCAATTCAGGCAAAAATATCAAATCTCGATTTGCGAATTACAAAGCTTTAACAACGCCTTAGCGTCCTCAATCGCAAAGCGGAATGTGACATCTTTCCTTGAACTGAATCGCTATAAGACTCCATGGTTAGGCCCCTGGTACAGATACTCAGTACGTAGATTTGTGAGGTTACCAAGTACCTAGGATCAGAGGCAAACATAAACATTAAATCCGCGGAGTATTGGCATTCCACGTAACAGCTAGCAAGCCCATTGAAATCTTCCTGTCTCCCCTTCCAGCGAGGCTGGGTATGCGAGTATTCCGGGTACGCACCAGTAGCTCAAGCGGTGTTCTTCGCTGGGTCTTTTGCAGGAGGTCTATTGCTTGGATGGATGGCAGACCGTTTCGGAAGAGTGCCTGCTTTGATAGGTAAGATGAGATTACATTGAGGTGGTTCGAAAGTTAGAAGATCTACTAGTTTGGCGAACAAAGAAAATAGCAGTAAACATTATATTATTTACCTACTAGATGGATTCTGTAGATAGACCGTCCATAACCCGAATTGGATTTGAATTACATTTTTAGACGACGAAACAGCTTAGCCTCAATATAGTTCAGTACTATACTCAATATAGTTCAAATGGGGCTCAATATAGCCTCAATATAGTTCAGTACTATACGAACTGGGTCAACAGCAACGGCCAGTTTCATGTTGCGACAATAGTGCTGATAGAAGATGTCCTATTTAAAACTATACATCAGATGTGAAAACGTACGTACATTTTACTAAGGTATTTACAGAAATTCACGTTGCGTTGCGTGCCTGTGCATGACATAATATTTCTTCTCGTAGTCTCGTACGAGATACTAGTCTCGTAATCAGTTGTGATCTCAACATGCATGCACATCCGGGATGAACCACTTTTGCAGGTTGTGAAGCGATATTTTTACTTACTTATTTAGGACACCTGACAGAGAAATCACAATACTAATCCAATGTTAAATATTCTGGTCTTAAATCTATGTGTTTCTCCAATTATAGGGCGCCACAGCTTGTACAAAGTAGAGAAACTAGCTTAATATAATACTAACCTAAAGTAATAAAGAAGAAGTTAACGCAAAATATTGCCAAGTAGGACTAGCTTAAGAATTGTAGATTAGTTAATTAATTCTTAAATTAGGATTCTAGGTTCAACAAACTCATGATTGGAATCTATGCAAAATAAACCGGTATTGTGTAACCAAGAGTGATTTGATTTGCCCTAACGTTGATTCTTCTAAGAATAATAGCCGTTACTCTGATATAACATATACCTCTCTAGCTAAACGAATCTATTAATAAAACCAATTCCAGCTTCATTTATTTTTTTATTACTACAGTTTTATGGTGTGTTCTTACATGAATATTGCACCAATTGCCTCATAATCAACATGATTGATTTGCGATATCTTGCAATAAATTACATAAGGTCCAATAAGAAAAGCCAAGGTTACAAATTGTTGACTCATCATCACTTACTTTATCTTGATGGCACTAATATTTGGTGTCTAGAATCTATTAGTCTATAATTCTTAGACGCGATTTGCTTGTAATTTGCTCTGTTTGAAGTTGTAAGCAACATATTATATGGTGTACATTAAAGAGTTATCTAACTATCTATCTTTAGAGCATAACATGTCAAAATATCCACAGGAAAGGTCAAATGTCAAAAGTCGTTGGAATCCAGAGAGATGTACCTAAAGGTACCTAACATATTACGATTTTGAGCGGGATTATTGGTGTCTATGTATGTTACTCATACAATCAATCCGATAAAAGCTAGCGCCGATTTTGAGTTTTAAAACGATTTTAGAAGTAAAACGACGAAGACATCTTTAAATTAAAGATGTCTACGTATGGCGTGGCGTATCCCTTATTGTTTTATCTAGGTTCACAACTATCTGTCCAACTCTTTCGTATGATTTGATTCTAGCCTCGAATCTAATCGGCTGCGTGGGAGGCATCGCCACAATTTTCACGAGCGGCCTCTGGGACTTCGCTTTCTGTCGGTTTCTTGTTGGAATGGCGTTCGACAACTGCTTCATGATGATGTATATTTTGGGTAAGTGACATCTAATTACTATTTTAGGAAACAGCAGTAGTCTCCTAATGATTTTGAGCCACTTTCATCTAACATCTTCCTGCGTCCGTAACAGTCCATCGGATGGCCGTGCTGCACTGCGTTTTCCGGAAGACTATCAGCAGCTGTATATTTCCCAATTTATTGGATAGTTTGTACGCCAGTCTAGCTCTAGGGTTGGCTGTTTAATTCTGACTTCATTCACCGTTCGAGATAGCAACGTCATGGTTCACGTGCAAGGCTATCGGAGTTAACACGCACTGTTGTTGATTTTAATCAACAACAAAAACCCTGATTTAAAAATCAGGTATTTTCACCTTCCTTATTTCCATGTCAGAAAATGCCACGATTTATCAAAAGTTTACTACTGTTTGCACTTTTGGCCATCACTCAGGGCCTTGCCATTACCTTCAATTTCTAGTGAATTGAATTCAAAACAGCTTTCATAAGTAGGCTAGGGCATGTCAATCCAGTGATTTGTAGTCACTACCGAGGCACACCGTGAATTTAAATAACTTACTGTTATTCGGCTTTGTATGTAAATTACGATGAACAAATAGCAGGTCAGCAATGCTCAGTGGTTACCTGACTGATTTGGCTCTGGGTATTTCCATAATCGGTGAAATCTATTCCAATCGGATGAGAACACGATCAACGTATAATCTTCTATTCAATCGCTGTGTTTTATTATGGTATCTTACTCGTACTTCTTATCATAAATATTTTGATGACCAATGATTACCTCCACTTTTGACATACCTACACTTATTTAGCCGACTGCTTATAAAAGTTGCATTCAGTCAAACATGTTGCATAACATACAAATCTATATATCTCATACCAATCTTCACAATCTATCTTGGCACTCTAGGCTTTAAGATATCTTTAACTACTAACTTTGATTCCCTGACAATCAACTCTCATCTTCTTTCTTTATCTTCCTCAGTGCTAGAATACGTAGGGCCCCGACACCGCACCTACGTAGCCAACATGTCAATAGCTTTGTTTTTCGGAAGTGGCTGCTTGATCCTCCCGTGGCTGGCGCTTTGGGTTGCCAACTGGAGGACCCTGCTGTGGGTGACGTCACTGCCCATGGCGCTCGTGCTTATCGCTCCTTACATAGTCCCGGAGAGTGCTCGGTGAGTTTTTCTGGTCACTGTTTAGGAATCGGTACAAAAGATGATTAGGAATTACCTAAGAAACTGTTTTCGAACTGAACACAAAAATAAATTTGGTCAGTGTTCTTTTCGAAACTTAGTCCAACGGAAATAATAAAAAAAACAAAAATGGCAGCACCACCAACCGCCGAGCATTGCACATCGTTCCATGGAAACTCTTTATCTGTCGAATCAGCAGTGCGATCATGGAACTTCGGTAGATAAATTTATCGAATCGATAAACTGATTTTATCTATCGAATCTTATCTACAACAGAACAGGTAGCACAGAACTAGCCTCGGTATATGTTATCGAATGATTTCCTTGTCGACAGTTTATCGAAAATAAAGCTGGCCATACGGACTAAAACATTCTTTCGTTCAATTACTCATTCAATTTTCGAACGAGTTATTTCTATGGCAATAATTATGTACTGAAAATATTGAAATTAGATGAATAATAAATGAGCAAAAGCTAAAAAAAAAGCGCCCACGCAAATGTAAAAGATCTGCGATTGTTCGATTGGCACCACACTTTTAATGAATAAAAGATAATAAAAAAAAACCGAGCAGTGTTTGTTGCCTGATTCTTCTAGGAATCCCATTCCCCAAGTATCGGCGTAAATTCACTTTAACATTTTCAATTCAAGCAGTATTTATGCTGACGTTTTAATATGATCCCTGTGATTCAATGAATAAAACCTTGACTTTGACTATTAAGAAAGAAAGATAGACAACTTATTTGATTATGGTTGGTTTATAAAGTTGGTTGGTGAAAAGATTTATAAAAAGTATTTTTCTAGGTCCAGAGGATCACTGGCATCTCTCAAACGCCGCCTGATAATTCTCTGAACTTCCCTCACGCACCCTTCACTTGACCAAAACCATTTTTTTCTTTTTCTGAATTTTATCTATCGATACAACCATGATCGCACTGCAGTCCGGCCATAGAATAAGTCCGGCTCTGGAATAAACTAACATTTGAAATTAAAAAGGTAGACTATAAAGAATGCTTCAAAAGATTAACTCGCAAACACTTCCTCGATGAGTTGTAAGTATTCATAGTTTATCTACCCTACCTTCAAACTATTATTTATATGTATAAGTGCATATAACTATATAATTATATATATTAAGTAAATGTGATTAGACATATAAAATAATATTGTATCTATTATAGGTAGATATAAGTTGATAAAAATTTATAGCATGCTTACCGTCAATTACAACACATTGGGTTGGCTGGTAGAAAATGCTTTAGCATTAAGTACGCCTATTATTCACTTTTATTTTAATGTGCGATAAGGAGTTAATAAATAAATAAATGGAGTAATATAAATGTTGTCTGTAAATAGAAACTTAACTTAAGCGTCTTGAATATATTACGGCTGACACTGAAGTTATCGTTGAAGGTAGTATAGGTAGGAACGAGAGGGGTCATATTCATCTTTCGTTTTCTCTTATCATCATCATCTTTAGTTCATCTTTAGTTTAGTGTTCACCGCGTCATATTCATCTTTAGTTTTCTCTCGATCGTCTTATCCTGAGAGACCAATGATTCCTTCCATATTATTAACAAGGGTTGTCGGACAACACAAGAGTTGTCGTCTTCTCAACCGTAGACTTTAATACTTATCAGTTGATCAGTAAAAGAAAATCCTTTGCCATCGGTCAAGATTCAAATCGATTGACCTTTTAATATGAAGTTAAGCACGCACTGCGCACTTTTGCTCTATTTTTAACTAAGGAAGTTAAATTCCAAGAATGTAGGTGTATTTCCAGCTTTATGTAAGTATAGCAATACCGTGGTTTCCTATTATTTCAGATGGCTCCTCACAAGAGGTCGCGTAAATCAAGCTGTGGAAGTATTGAAGAAGTTCGAAAAAGTTAATGGGACTAAGATTCCAGAGGACGTTCTAGATGAATTTATAGTAAGTATTTTTACCGTTCAGTACCTTACCTACCCAAACTGATAGGTATTGGTTGCAGTTAAGGAAAATGTGGACCATTTATTAAAAACTCCGGTCCACATGTTTTCCAAAAGTCACAATGTATAGCGTAGGTACATATGTATTATACCAGGGATGGTGGCCCTAAAATTTATCTATAATATATCGGGAAATATTCAAACTCACAAATCATGGTAAATATCCCGATTTTTAGTAAAAATTATTCCCTAATTTTTTTTCATTTATTGTTAACCCCGTTGATTGGATTACGTTTATTTTCCTTATCCTCAGTTAATATCTCGAAAAACAAAACAGTCTACCAACCCAGGGGCGAACCTGAAAACCCGTCGACTGGATTACGTTTATTTTCCTTTTCCCCAGGTAACGTCTCGACAAACTAAACAGTCCACCGACACGATCTTCACCCTCCTGAAGAGCGGGCCCCTCCGCACCACCATGCTGCTCATGGTGGTTGTGTACATGTGCAGCGCCGTCATCTTCGACGGCCTCGTCCGGATGTCCGAGAACCTGGGGCTCGACTTCTTCATCACGTTCACGCTGACCTCAGCTACGGAGATACCATCGGTGACGCTTCTGGCTTTTCTGCTAGATAGGTGAGCACTGCTATATATTATTAGTGACCAACATAGAGAAGACAGCCTCAGGAGACGATGTTTGGTAATTTGCTAGGAAACAATTCTGTCAACTGTCGTGCGAGTCCTTCTGTGCTCTGATTGGTCGAAACTGTAGTTTCAACCAATCAGAGCACGACAGGCAACACGACGCAATGACATGTCCTGCGTTTGCCACATCAGTCTTTCCTAAAAGACTGATGTGTTGACAGAATTTGACGTAAAAGTAGCACTTCAAGCTTAGTATCTCGCAAACGGATCCCTGAATCGAAAAATGGTTTTCACACACCCACTATATTTTTGAACAACTTATCCAACGACACCCCAAACTATAGGAACGTCGAGGAAAACCAAAAATATCTCAACGTGTAGGCACATATATTATAATAGGGCAGGAACCGTTAAATACTTTTTCTCGAGTATTATTTATAACATACCACTTTGTCGGCGTGATTAATATGTATACTTATGCCAAATTACTGCTTTCACTACTAGTGTTATGAGTCTGGGCTAAGTCGCGGACAGACAGACAGACAGACGGATGGACATGGCGAAACTATAAGTGTTCCTTGTCGACTACGAAACCCTAAAAATAGAAAAAAAGTGATGTTTCTTAATAGATTTTGTGTGAGAACATATTGCCTCAACTAATCGTAAAATTATTATTATTCCAATTCAATTTAATTGAGGTTTAGGGAGGTCCTTCGAATATTCTGTGTTGTAGGTTCGGTATTATTTTGACCATTTAGATAAGATTCTTATTATTTGTTTCTTCTAGTGTTGTCCGTTTAGTTAGTTAATGCTAAACGATCTTAGCAAGGCAAGCCAGGAGGTCGGACTGAAAATGAACATGTTGAAGACAAAGCTGATGACCAATAGCACTAAACGTAAAATATCTGCAAGAGGTGCGGATATTGCATACGTCAATGGCAACATATACCTTGGCCAAGTAGTCTCCTTCCAGGCGAGACAAGAAAAAGAAGTTGCTAGACGAAAGATCTAATGAAGGGCGATCTTCCACTTTCCTTAAAACGTAAACTCATGGACGTATGCATTCTCTCAATACTCACCTACGGTGCTCAAACTTGGTCTTTGACAGTCAACAGAGGTCCGACCTTGAGGTTTGCCAACGAGCGATGGAGCGCAATATTCTCGGTGTGAAACTAACTGACCGTATCCGTAACATCATATTGCGCTCCAAAACTCAAATCGCTGACGTCACTCAAAAAGCTGCCAGACTGAAGTGGAATTGGGCTGGGCACGTCTGCCGCATGCCCGATGAACTCTGGGCAAAAATTACAACCAAATGGGCCCCCACCATTGGAAGACGGCATCGCGACAGACCGAGATTAAGATGGCGGGACGAGCTGGACTCGTTTGAGAAGGATTGGTCCTTATTAGCACTAGACCGTGACAAGTGGAAGGGGGATAGGGAGGCCTTTGCCCTGCAGTGGGACGATGCAGGCTGATAATAATAATGATAATAGTGTTGTCCACAACTCATGATATCTGTTCCTAAAGATACGATGTTCCGTTTCCTCTTTCAGATGGGGCAGAAGAATACTGACTTGCGGCCCACTTGCCGCTTCTGGGACTCTGATTTTTATCGCTATGTTTGTACCAAAAGGTATGGGATCGTAGTTAATTCATAGCTTGAAAACAATCATAAAATGTTTCTATCTAAGTGGGGTTGAAAGGATTCAATGCGTCTCCTGTTTGCATATATGAAATTGGGGAATAAGGGCTATTGGTTCTAGGACATGCCGGTTTCTTCTCGATGTTTAAGGTTCCTTCACCGTTGGAAAGTACATAAATTTTTAATATGGTAAAGCCATTGGTACACGACGGTATTGAAAAGTCGGGATCGCTTTCTCTTTTCACTTTACATCCAATGTTTGGAGCATATCGAAGATGTATATAATTACACTAATATCTTTACAAGGCGTTACTAGTTTGTTTGTCTGAACTCAAAACGATAAAACCGACTGCAATGCGTTTTTTTTACAAACGTTTTATATGACTTCAAGTGTGGTTCTTCACCAATTGTGATGGAATACACGTGTGGGAGGTTTTTAAAGTAAAAATGGTCTCGTTTTGTGCAGGTATTCCGCAAACAGCGCTGGCCATATTCGCCCGGTTCTTCATCAACATGTCGTACAACGCCACCATCCAGTGGGCCACTGAGCTGCTGCCGACCGGCGTCAGGGCACTCGGCTCCTCCTCGCTGCACATGAGCGGATACGTAGCCACTGTGCTCTCACCTTTCATCGTGTATTCGGTGAGCATCAGCACCAAGATCTGAGGGCCTACGCTGAGTGACAAATCGTTCAAAACTTGTTGAAACGATGACCGTTTCGTAATTTTTTGTATGGAATTCTTTTCGATACGGTCGTCGCTTTGGCATGTTATATAAACTCAGCGTGATCCTCAGGTAGTCGCCATAAAGGTACAATTCTGACACCGGCGACAGTAACCGACCACAGCTGCAGACCGGAGAAGTATTGCCTACCTATTAACTTTTATTAATACTGAGTATTAAAAGTTTATACGACTTGCCACACTGGGAAAGTCAATCGATGAATAGAGCTTCTGGAACGAGTTTCTGCAAACTGCAGCAGCTGTGTTCGGTCACTGCCGCCTGATCGGAATAGTACCTTTATTACGACTTTATGCGGTCTGCAGCTGAGATCAGATGCTGTTCGCGGGTCAGATAGTATATTTATAACGAGTTTATGCGGTCTGCAGCTGAAATCAGATGCTGTTCGCGGGTCGGATAGTACATTTATAACGAGTTTATGCGGTCTGCAATTGAGATCGGATGCTGTTCGCGGGTCAGAATAGTACCTTTACTGCGACTTTATGCGGTCTGCAGCTGAAATCGGATGCTGTTCGCGGGTCGGATAGTACATTTATAACGAGTTTATGCGGTCTGCAATTGAGATCGGATGCTGTTCGCGGGTCAGAATAGTACCTTTACTGCGACTTTATGCGGTCTGCAGCTGAAATCGGATGCTGTTCGCGGGTCGGATAGTACATTTATAACGAGTTTATGCGGTCTGCAGCTGAGATCGGATGCTGTTCGCGGGTCGGATAATACATTTATAACGAGTTTATGCTGTCTGCAGCTGAGATCAGATGCTGTTCGCGGGTCAGAATAGTACATTTATAACGAGTTTATGCGGTCTGCAGCTGAGATCGGGTGCTGTTCGCTTCCCGGGGCAGAATAGTACCTTTACTGCGACTTTATGCGGTCTGCAGCTGAGATCGGATGCTATTTGCGGGTCGGATAATACATTTATAACGAGTTTATGCGGTCTGCAGCTGAGATCAGATGCTGTTCGCGGGTCGGATAATACATTTATAACGAGTTTATGCTGTCTGCAGCTGAGATCAGATGCTGTTCGCGGGTCAGAATAGTACATTTATAACGAGTTTATGCGGTCTGCAGCTGAGATCGGGTGCTGTTCGCTTCCCGGGGCAGAATAGTACCTTTACTGCGACTTTATGCGGTCTGCAGCTGAGATCGGATGCTGTTCGCGAGTCGGATTACTATCCTTTACCTTGTTCATAGTTCGTTGTTTGTTCCAGGAGCGAATCTGGAGTCTCCTTCCACTAATGATACTGGGCATACTGGCGATGCTGTCGAGCGGTTCAGGCATCCTCCTACCCGAGACCAAGGGACGGGCCATGCCACAGACTATAGCTGACGGAGAGCGAATTGTCAGAGAACATTCCCTATGCGGGTCAGTGTCTTTTAACACAACACAACACAGGTATCGTAGTGTTAGTTAATTCGTCGTTTTTCCGTGGTCTTTCTTTGTCCCTACAGTTACAGAAATCTAAACTTATAAAATAGTTTGCCCTGACTAACTGACTCACTGATAGATATCAAAGCACAGCCAAAACTACTAAGTGTAGAAAGCTGAAATTTGGAACACAGGTTTATCTTATAACGTAAGTATGAACTTGAATTTGACTTTGACTGAAAGTATTTGTTCTTAAGAAAGATGAAAATTTTATTACCACTACTGAGCATAGATTAAAATTGGCGTGCTTCAGGGTTTTTGGTAGGTATTTCTGTTCAACAGTGAAGTTTCTGGCAACAGCTACTTAAAGATAAAGATAATTTATTTTCTAATTTGAATGGTACAAATTATTTGCAAGCTAATTAGACAGCATGACTTATAATGTAGCAACCACAGATAAAAAACATAATTGCTCTGGTCTAACCTTTTAAGATATTACTAGCTTGTTAATTAAAAAATTGTAGTTTCAAAACATATATAAATTTTGACTAGATGTGCCACGGCCGACCCCGACTCACCGCGTCGCATCGCCCGACCGCGCTGTTGCTTCTATTGCTCGACTTCTAAGGGTCGTAGCGTGATTTTAAATAGCCTATAACTTTCCTCAAGAATTGGACAAAAACAAAAAGTTTTTTTCAAATCCAGAGATAAGCGCGTTCAAACAAAAAAAAAAACCTCTTCAGCTTTATTTTAGTATAGACAGTAAATCTGCAGGAAAATACCGAGTATAAATATTATTTGAAATGCAACGTTGCTATAAGTAAATCCACATTTATATCAATGGCATTCGATTATGTTTTTAAAGTAGATAGAAAATGTAGTGATAGAAACACGTTTTTTAAACTAATCTTTGTGTATTGTAGTTTGAGGGGTACAACTTTAAGGATAGATTTGTTAAATAACTGATACCTCCCAACGATGAAAATATACAAATATCCACCATAATCATCTTCCTGATGGAATTTCCATATTATATAGAGATGGAATTTCGAAAAATACATCTAAAGAAACCTATCTTTCAAATTTCAGGATTGTTAGTCAATGAGTCAGACGACGATTATATATATTTTTATTAATATTAACACTTCCATTCATATTTATAATCACTCCATAGTTATCACTAATAAATATAATAATTCTAGAGTAACATCCTATCCTACTAATATTATAAACGTGAAAGTTTGTGAGGATGGATGTTTGTTACTCTTTCACGCAAAAACTACTGAACAGATTTCGATGAAACTTATACATCAGAATAACACATAGGCTACTTTGTATCCGGGTACCTACCACGCGGGCGAAGCCGTGGGCAGAAGCTAGAAACCGATAAAGTTAGGGAGTGATTATGAATAAGAGAGTTAGAAGATAGTATAAAGCAGCCAAGCGACTCGAGATAGTATCAAAGAAGGAAATTATAATCTGTGTACACTGTTCACACAACTGTAAAAAAAACAAAAAAAAACATTCTTTTTTCAGGAAACACGAACCATTAGACATAGAAGTGCCTGTTTGGAAGACAGAAAACGAAAAGGCTCTTATCACGTAGTGCTGCGGTTTATATTCGCGGATCAATTCAAGATCACGAAGTTCGGTACCAATACCTGTGATGATTAGCATAAGATAGTTTTGTTTACTTTCATAATAACGAGGAATTGACAAGACAGTATTTTGAGTAAAATCAAAGTGTATATCACTTTGATTTTACTCAAAATATTGTCAAGTATGTAGAGATAATAATAGAGTTATAGAAAGCTGTACGGCGCAATAAGCTAATAAAGGGTATGACAAGGCATGATGCCATCCATAGCTCACTTTACATTACTCTGAGGCCCATGATAGGATTTGGAATGCTACTAAAATATTATTAATGCGAAAGTACGGATGTTTGTAGCTAACAATCTTCCTTAAGTCTGAACCTAATATGAAGCAGACTATGTTTGGAATAGGTATTAAATGACCTAGAATAACACATTATGTTTTTATTGGCGACACCCAACAGACATGTCGATAGTCCTGACCACACACCATGATTCCCTGTGTCATGGGTATCAGGAACGAAGAGTACTGTAGTACCACAACACCCAGACCCGAAACAAAATGAAATATCTGCAAAACATTCAAACATTTGTCCCGCAGCGGGAATCGATCCCGCACCTCTTGCATCATTATTCATTATGTGCGTTAGACTACTATTAACCGAGCATCTTGGGGAAAAGCCGTGGGCTGAAGCTAGTTAGCTTAAGTCAAATAATAATATAATAATGTTTGTTTCAGTCTAGACGCGACGGTGCGTCTTTCTTACCTACGTATAAAGATTTTTAAACGGTTTTTCAGTTAAACAGTATTTTGTTTTCTTCTGTTGAATTTGAAATCCTACTATTCTTCTTCCTACTAATATTATAAACGCGAAAGTTTGTGAAGATGGATGTTTGTTACTCTTTCACGCAAAAACGACTGAACGGATTTTGATGAAACTTTACAGTAATATAGCTTATACATCAGAATAACACATAGGCTATTTTTTATCCTTCCACGCGGGCGAAGCCGTGGGATGAAGCTAGTAACTCATACTACTACTATTATGAACGCGAATGTGTGTGAGGATGGATGTTTGTTACTGTTTCACGCAAAAAGTACTGAACGAATTTTAATGAAACTTATAATCCGAATGACACATAGGCTACTTTTTATCCGACTACCATGCGGGCGAAGCCGTCTGAAGCTAGTAACAGATATCAAAGAAAGACAGAGCTATGTTTGTTAATGAATTGTTTAATATACTTTGTGAGTAAGTTCTTCATTATAGTACAATTTTATTATCTTTGTATAAAAGTATTACCTAAATGATAATTATCAACTGACGATAAATAAGATAGCATTTATATGAAACGAGATATCGCGATGCACATCGCGACTTAACCTACATTAACTCGTATGTTTGAGGCTCAATTCAAAGGCCGCGTGTAAGTTTATGTACATTTTTTAACGTACAAACGCAAAAAAAAACTGATCTTCCGTCAAATTCTCAAGGATTCCGGAGAATTCGACGGAAAAAGTATAACTACCGTTCCTACGAATTTGTTTATTTACTGATTAGCTAAACTACTGTTTAAAAATTTATAAGATACATTTAATTATTCCTGTCATGATTAAAATCTACATAATATTTTTTGTACTATAACTTTTGTCAAGATACCTATAGTATCTTGACAAATATGTGTTTTATATGTTTTACCTATAGTGTATAATAGCGTATAAAAAATTACTAACGAGCACCTTTGCACCATTACTAAAACCACCGACGTATTGAGTCTTAGAATCACAAATGTATCCTCATTTTTCTTTCCTGCTCCATCATCACACTCTGATCAACCTCCAGCTATGTACGAGTATAACCTATTCATTGAGCCCAAACACGATACATCTGCTGCATGTTGGTGAGGAGTTGAGTATCCTGCAGATTCCAGCTGATGCCTTAGCATCAGGTCAAGGTTACCATGTTCTTGCAAATATCATAGCAACAGGATACCAAACAGGATTTCGAATCGATCAGATCTGTGGAAGTTGCTCTCATCCCCTCATCAACTTGGAAATAGCTGATGATCTTCAAAAAACTAAACAGATTTTCTTGAATCATAGCTAAGAACACTTTCGAACAAGTAAAGAACAACAACCTTTAAAAAAAACTAAATCAATTCAGTTCATCGAGGCATGAACGAGGCAATCTGATAAAACTCATCATGCAATAGATAGATAGATAGATAGAAAATTATTTATTGCACAACTACAAAGTACTGTACATAGGCGAACTTAATGCTAGATAGCATTCTTTTCCAGCTAACCTTTGTATTAATGGAGAAGAGTCTTGAGGTAGTGCATGGATATAAGAAAAAATAAAAATTCTATGCTAGAGCTAATCTATTAATAAAACATGAACACTATTCCCTAAATAAACACAATTACATATACCTATCTACTTACATAACCTAACCTTACAAATTACAGATAATAATTGATAGACTACTAAATATTCTATATAATATATATTATTCTCACAATATGTAGCTAAGAGACTGATTGCTTAAACTTTGTAGGATTCGAGCATGACAGCTAAAAAGTGATTGTAAACTTTGGATCTGAAAACTTCAACAGAAGATATCTCACGATATGACTGTGGATTACTGTTCCTATAGACATGCGGTTTTTTTTATGTTGACCAAGACCATCAAGTTAAACATCGCAACTGTGTCTAGGTTTTGTGGTACAACAACATATAGGTATAGGTAAGTACTCGTAGTTCCTGAAACCCACGACACAGGGAATCCTAGTGCGATGTCAGGACTATATGTGACTGTTGAGTGTGTTATATACAGGGTGTAATAAGACTACTTCCGAAAACTTCGGGACACCTCCCTTAAATAATAGTAGTCTTAAATAATAATAGCGAATAAAAAATCAGCTTCCATACATTTCAGCCAAGTAGGTATTGAACTTTAGTATGGAACAGCTGATTTTTTTTCGCGTTCACAGTGTTGTTCCATAGTAAAAGTTGTTCATATTGATGGGTACTTTCACTCCCCCGAAGTTTTCGGGAGTAGTCTTATTACACCCGGTATATTATGCGCAATATGGGCATGCATTTCCCAAGGCCAGAACGAGTCTCAAACCGAATCTACACTCAAGCATAGACTTCACATTTCCGTTGAAAACTGACAAAAATAACATTGTTTGAGTCTAGATTAGATTAGCCGCGGGACAGATGTTGGTATGATCTGCAAATATTTGTCTTGAGTCTGGGTATTTTCTTTGTATAATATGTAAGTATTTACAAAAAAATGTATGTAAGTAGTACATCAGTCATGTAGTTCCCATAATACAAGCTCTGCTTAGTTTGGATCATCATCTAGCGTGAAAATGTCCAGCATTATTTATTTATTATTATTATTATTATTTATAGATTTAGTTTGAGATTCTGTAATACAAACTTAGTTTAGTAGGTACCTAGGAATAAAGTGATGCAATTTATTCCGGTATAGAAGAGTACAATACTGGTTAGCAACCACGTATTGTACTCTTCTGTAATTTACTGTGTTTTTTTTAATGATTGTTTGTCTTTCTTTTCATTTGTACTTGTTTGTGTTTTATCGTATGTATGAATAAAAAACTATCTATCTATCAATTTCAGTACTTATATACATGAAACGTTAATTTGCATCCACGCAAATATATAGATAGCAAAGATAGTGTTACCTATAAAAGCATTTATCTCCGTATCTGGACAGATTAAACCAAAAAAATAGACTGCCTCTTACACGTATGATATTGTAACTTATCTATTTAATATCGAATCAGTTTTGCCCAAGGACGGACATGATGTGATGTGGCACCAGTTTTGTGACTTGTCGTTACCCGTCATTATTCTAAAATCGATACCAATCTATTAGTTTTAGCACATTATCATAATCATACCGATAACACAACCAACCATGTGCTTCTGCAGTTGATTTAACTATTCAAAGTAGGCTAGGTCACTCGTGCAATAGATAACAATTTTAGAACTCAAATATTAATTCAACTGTTTATTCAGTTAAGAGTAAGAACGGAGAGCACGTTGAGTTGCTCGCAGTGAGACTTGGTAACTCGGGTTTCGCGTGGAATAGAAATGTCGGAAGATAATCTTCAAAAGGTGAGTTATTTAAATAAATAAATCAAATAAACAATACCTACTGGACATTTTCACACAGCGTCATCTAGCTCCAAAGTGGGAACTACTTGACTGATGTACTATTTCCATATTTTTTTTGTAAAAATAATTATACATTATTTAACATAGAAACCCCTCAGATCCAAGACAAATATTTGCAGGTCGTACGAACAGTTGTCAACCTTTTGCGCTACAGAGGTCGTCAATTTATTTATTTATTTAAATCACAACTATCATTACAGGGTACTACACCAGGGTTGTTGGTATAAATTTTAAATTGATTTAGTACCTTACTTGTAAAGATTATTAAACAGTTAATTACGAAACATGACTGTGTTTTTACGATGTGTGTCATTTCAAATTCAACAGAAGAAACAAAACTAAACAACAGTTTAAAATATTTATAGGTAACAGCCTTAATGCAGATCTCTTCAGTTAACACGTTCACTGCGCCATCATTTTCAAAAAACTTTCAGCTGGTGCTTTGGAGACCTAAAAGATCTCGAAACTAACCTACCCTTTGGTGCGTTTGAGACCTAATCAGTCTCCTAAAAATACAGTTTTGTAAATAATTTATATCTTCCAAAAAACCAATGACATAATATTTTGAAGTTTTTGTGGGTCAAGAGAGGCTATTGCTCTACATTTTGCTAGGTTCGCACGCAGTTATGACATTAGAATAAACTACAAATACCAAAAAAAAATTAGGTATCGATTGTATCTCTTACCGCAACCGAAGATAGTTCAATATGTGTAGTAAAGTAGTGATGGGAATAAAATAATATCTCGTCGATTGAAAAAGTTTTATTAAAAGTGTTTTTCATCAAAACATGGTAAGCACATTGATTGTTTGCATTGCGCGCAAATGGTAATAATTCTTTTGGCTTTTTTAGAAGCGAAGCTGTTGAATGTACGTCGTAATTTTTCGTAACAACCCACACAACGTCTTTTTTTGTTGCCACGTTGGAAAACATGATCTGTACATCTTCCTTCGGGAAATTCTGTAATAAAATGCATTATTTATATAAAAAGCATGCACCCTCATCACGAATAAATGCAATAGAGTCTAATTTTATTAGTTTTACTAATAGTGAAAAGTTATTCGAGTGTCTTATATGTATTTTTGATCTTAGGCTGTCGTTGCTTTAAAAAAATATATGGTAGTATTAAATTGATGACCTTTTTTGAAATGGGAATTTCAGAAGCAATAACTGATCACGTTCTGAATATTTAAAAGTCAAAATGGAAAGTTTTTTCAACTTTTGTATGGCGGCATAGGGCAGAATAACAGCAACAAACACAATTTTTAATATATATTTTATTTTGAATTTAAATATTCAGAATGTATTCAGTTATCGCTTCTGTACTTCCTCTTTCAAAAAATGACGTGAATTTAATTCCATCCTATATGTACATTGCCATGGGACATTTGTATAGTTCACACATTAAAGCTGGAATTCACAGGTCTCTTGTAAGTTTACTATAGCAACGTTTACGTTTTTGTTATAATAACCGATATATAGGTAGGCTACCAGAAACTTACCAGAGAGATGTGAAATCCCTCCTGTGTAGTTTAATGCTTACATAAGTATAACACTCTAGCATTAGAGATAAGTAGCAAAGCCCACCAGAAATGCTACTAAGCTAAGACAATCTCAAAAACACCGAAAAATATTCAGGCAATAAACAGAAGAAGTACACCAACGCATTTCAAACACAAAAACCACGTAAAGTCGAAATAAAGGCAGGCAGATGTTAGTTGGAAATAAAGCCTTTTTAATTAATTTTATTTGAATTGTATCCAAGAAGATTTTTGTACAGTAAATTTGAATGATTAAAGTGCATAATATGCTCAGTTTCATGCGGAGCGTGCTGCAGTTAGTTGACGATGCCAAGATTACGCGTTGTCTGGAACCATTACTTAAGTTTCTGGAGAGAGTAAGAACCGCTTGTTTTCGACGAACTGTTTGGTATGTTGACCACGGCCATCTTACGACACCACCACGCTCGCTATCTGATTGATCCACATACTGTTGAACCTAAATAGTTATGTTTAGAACAAATTAAGATGTATTTCTTCTAGAAAATGGCGGACTACAACATGATACTCTGCAAAAACGCAGTAGGTACACAAGTATGTGTCTGGGATTTTTAGTACTCTTAGGCAAGAGGAATGGCCTAGTGTATCTGCGTTCTATTAGATGTCATGTCACAATAAAAGCGCAGGTTTAATGCACGTTTGTTGCCACCTGAAATGTATTAAAAATAGTAATTTGTGCAATAGTAAGTTTATCATACCTGTTACAGAAATTTTTCGGCCTCCAAATGTTTCGATTATTGATTCTGTGAATTCTTTTTTGGACATTTTCTTGTCTGAATTTGAATTGTATATTATCCATGCGTTTATGAGTGCAGTACCAAATAAAAATTCCATCATCACTTTAGACCTCGTCGTAAAGTAGTATAGTATGCCGACATTTGATCTGAGTAGTCTATCCCTTTTTTATTATCATTATAAGTTATATGCATAGTGGCTTTTTGATCATTTCATTAGTTCTCTTATGTATCTTACCTGTATCTACTAGAGATGCTTTATGTGCTTTACAGGAAGTTATCATTGAAACTTGGCGCTTATCGTGTCATTTAATAACTTTCACACCACTAGGCAGCATTTTCCCCTCAACTTCGCCTTTTTTTTTTTTTTTTGACATAAATTGCTTAGGTAGCCCTCTTCTATTTGATCTTAGCGTGCCACAGTAAAATGTTTTCTTTTCTATGAGTTCCTCTACTAAATCAAGAGAAGAATAAAAGTTGTCGGCTACTAAAACTCGTCCTTCATTTTCTAGACCCTCTATGAGCTTCATAACTACATTTTTACCATGGTTCACTTCTCTGCTATTTCCTTCTTTACCTGTATATACTATGGTTTTAAAAGTGTACCCCTCAGGAGTACATAATTTATATAATTTAATATAATAAATTTAATATGCTAGGACAACACTAAATCAGGTCACGCGGCGCCCGCGCCGCCCACCCTCCCTCTCTTGCGTCTACGAGGCGTACGATTTCACGAGTACCGACAGGTCTCCTAACGCAAGGAATGGAAATAATTATACTACTGTGCGTTAGGGACCTAATCCATCTCTATATTTTTTTTGATGTCCTTGAATTCACCTTTAAATAGGAAGCAAATATGTATATTTGTCTTACTCATACTTAAAGAACTTTACACGTTAGAGCCTCCCGCAAGGAGTGAAACAACACGATTATAGTCAACGCACAATACAAAAGTCCTGCAAGAGATCTGATAGATCTCGTAATGCAACGAACGTGTTAAAGGTATAATGATTGAGGGAAATCTTCGAACCCTAAAAGTTGTGATTCCAACGCCGACGTGATATTCATTAGTCATATCGTCAGTTCAAAACTGACTGTGATCATTAATAACTTCGATTCTATTCAAATAAAAAAAAACCTTTTTCGATTCAAGAAACTTGGGCTCTTCATTGGCTATAAACATATTCTGGTAATTTGTAAGTCAATGTGGCTTTCGAGACAAAAAATAAACTGACTGAGTTCCCACAGGAGATGGAGGCGTTTAACGCGCCCCCCGAAGACACGGACGTCATGGAAGAGATCTTAGAGCAACTTGGCGGATTGGGCACATATCAGCGTCTGCTGTTTCTTATGATGATGCCACTAGGGTTCATATTCTCATTCACGTACGGCTCGCAAATGTTTGTGTCCGCAACGCCGCAGCAGCATTGGTGTTTAGTGCCAGAGCTCAGTCATTTAGACATAGAACTCAGGTTAGTACTTCGTATTATTAAATTATGAGATGAAATAATAGCTGCCTCTCGGAAGAGGTCAAAGGTTGGAAGTAAAACCGTCCGAGAAAACTAGAAGTCTAACGGCTAGATTAACAAATCACATAAAATACAATAGGCCACCTTTAAAAACTCTAGACCAAAATAATGAAATATAACATTATTTTAATTATATTTGGAGGCACACAAGCATAATTCCCATATGTGGTATGTGGTTATAGTAATCTAGGTCAGGAAGGTGATATTCGGTAACGATGCAAATCTATTGAGGAAGGCATTGTTTTCACGGTTACTTGCTAGCCTGATTTCTGATTTAATTTCATAAAAAAAAAATATTTGCAGACGAAACCTCTCAATACCAGGGGCATCTCAAGGCCACAACTGGAACCGTTGCGCTATGTACGATGCCAACTGGACAAAGATCCTAGCGAACCTGACGCCTCCAGACACTCAAACCCCGATAGTGCCATGTCGGAACGGATGGGAGTTCCTTTACGACGATATTCCGTATTCCACAGTCGTTAGCGAGGTAATATTTTACATTAAACAGCTTTTTCCATACATATATTGAGCGAAACGAATAAAATTATGGACCGGATGAATGGAAAAGTGCACAATAACAACTCAATGGCAAAATTTTATCATATATCTCTCTAGCGATTTATTCTTTCAGAGAGAATGGGTCTGCGATAGAGCAAGTTTCGGGCCTTTCGCTCAAATGATGTTCTTCGTCGGTTCCTTGGCCGGTTGCGGTCTATTCGGATGGATGGGCGATAAATACGGAAGAGTTCCGGCCCTAATGGGTAAGCATATTGTACTACATGAAGGTTTCTCCTTTCTGGCGAATTTTGATTTAGCCTGTAAACACACGCTGTCTTTTTCAGGAGCCAATCTCATAGGATTTGTCGGAGGCGTGGCTAGCGTATTCACGGTTGGCTTCTGGGATTTCGTGTTCTGCCGGTTACTGGTCGGAATGGCCAATGATTGTTGTTTCGTCATGATGTATATTTTAGGTGAGTTCATTTGAATTTTGGATACTTTTACAAACCTTCAGAGGTTTAATGAATGTTTCATGTTCTCAGTGCTAGAATACGTGGATTCGAGGTACCGGTCCTGGATAGGCAACTTGTCCCTCGCATTATTTTGCGGCATAGGCGGCGTAATACTGCCGGGGCTTGCATTCTGGATTAGCGACTGGCGAAGACTACTGCTGGTGACTTCAATGCCTATGCTGCTTGTGGTAGCAGCCCCTTGGATAGTGCCTGAGAGTGCCAGGTAAAGAACCTACGAAACACCATCACCGTCTGTTGCTTGCTGTTGACTCATGCAGATGAATCAGATCTACATCATATTATTGAACCAAGCGTTTTTTTGCAGATGGTTAATTTCAATCGGGAAAACAAAAAGAGCCGTGAAAGTCCTGAAGAAGTTTGAACGCATCAATGGGACGAAAATAAGTGAAGACTTGATGCTCAAATTTGTCGTAAGTTGATAGAATTTTAAATTATATAAGTATCAAATTATTATCAAAATGGAAAACCTCCGATGAGTGAGAGGTGTACGAAGTAAAGATTATTTGGTTTGTCCAGTCTTCCGGAACCAAGACATCAGTGTCAGACGAATCGATGATGGCTCTTTTCAAAAGTCCACACTTACGGAACAGTCTGGGAATCTTGATCCTCGTAACGATGGCTAGCAGTATCATAATCGACGCCATCATTAGGCTGTCTGAGAGTATTGGTACCAACTTCTTCGTGACGTTTGCGCTGTCTTCCTCGGCAGAGATCCCGGCACTCACGCTCGTCGCTTTAATTTTGGACAAGTAAGTTGACCTATGTATTTTACGAGTGTTGGCAAAAGTAAATAAAAAGACTTAAGAGCTTTTATCGGCCTTCATTAGAGGGTATGTACTTATCTAACAGTGTACTGACTTATCAGCATCCAACCCATGGTACTACATAATTATGTCAGATCACGGCTGTTCATCGGAACTTTATGCCCCACATCTAGTACTACCTAATTCAACTAAAGGCTGGCTTTAATTGCTTTAATTGAATTCAAGGTTGGAAAAACACACTTTTTTTTTCAGTATCATCATCTTTACATGCGTCGATCCAGCAGTTTGCTTTGAAACACTCAAAATTCAGCAATATTAAGTGGTTTGCAGTGTTTGTAACATCTCTGCCTAATTTCCAGTGGAAGTTTTTTCTATGAGATAAGGGTGATTTCGTCGTACGTAAAATTATCTTATGTTTTTGTTCTAAGGTATTAATTACACGTCTGTTTTCAGAGTTGGCCGTCGCTTCCTGACTGCCTTGACCGTATCAATAGCTGGTGTGCTATCGCTCGCCTGCGCGTTTGTTCCTCAGGGTAAGGTGACTCGAAACTCATGCTCGAAACGATAAAATCCCGAGAGAATTCAGATCATCAATCAAGAAATATTCCCATTATGAAACTTCATCCGGTATAACTAAATCCTGTTGCCACTGGTTCTTTCACCAACATCGATCAAAAGGCTTATTTCAGGGAACACAGTATTCAGTGACATGATGAAATATTGATATTCGTGCAGAACGTCAGTCTCAAATATCTGTATGGCGAGACTTCATCGAAATAATACCGAACCTATTTTCGCTGAAATATTTTTGTATCTTTAATTCGTTATGTTCTTAGTCAAATATCGAAAGCTATTTTATTCATATTCAACTAATTAAGCCACTATCTCTCCAGGTATTCCCCAGCTGGTGCTGGCTATCTTGGTGCGATTCTCCATCAACATGTCGATTGGCATTCAGTTCCAGCTGGGCGCTGAAATGCTGCCCACTGGTCTTCGAGCTATGGGCACTTCTATTATACACATCACTGTTTACGTGGCCACTGCAATCTCTCCTTACGTCGTTTATTCGGTAAGAACAGAGAAGGATGAGCTCGCTATCTACACTGAACGAACTAAACTGGAGTAAAGGAATGACCAAGCCGTATTTATTAATGTTTCTTGAATTATTTGACGTACATTTGACGTACCTGGCGACGAACTGGCTTAGGTGGGCGGTCATACACCGACTTTCGATCCAAAGGTCGTGATTTCAAACCCTAGTGTGTAACACTCTTAAAATGTATATGCGCAAACGGTGAAGGAAAAATTTAGAGGAAAGGTCGTGGACAATTACGACCTCGGTGGGCGAATAGCCTGTCTGAGACGCAGAAGGTTGCGGGTTCGATTCCCGCTGCGGGAAATATGTTTGTATGATTAGCAAAAATGTTTGTCTCGGGTCTGGGTGTTTTCTATGTATAAAATGTATGGTTTTTGCACAAAAAATATATATAAGTAGTATATCAGTCATGTAGTTCCCATAATACAAGCTGTGCTTAGTTTGGGACTAGATGATGCTAAGTGCAAAATGTCCAGCATTATTATTATTTGTTTCGGGTCTGGGTTTTGTGGTAACTTGGTAATCATAGTTCCTGATATCCACGATACAGGGAACTAGTTGGGTCAGAATATGTATGTGACTATTTTGTATTGTTAACTTGCCTTCGGCTACTTCCTGCTTGGTATCCTCTCGCGTACTGATCTGAAGATAAACTATGAGGGTAAACAGTCTTGAACGGTTATGAGACGATTTCAAACTATCCTTTGTATGAGAGACTAGCTTCTGCCTACGGCTTCGCCCGCGTGGTACCCGCGTAAAAAGTAGCCTATGTGTTATTCTGAGGTATAAGCTATATTGCAGTAAAGTTTCATCAAAATACGTTCAGTAGTTTTTGCGTGAAAGAGTAACAAACATCCATCCTCACAAACTTTCGCATTTATAATATTATTAGGATAGGATTTTAGTTTTTGATCTACGGCAGTCCGGTTAGACATCCGGACCGATTTGTACGAAGCTGCTTATCAAAAATAAAACCTCTCAGACAAATAGCTGAACACATTGTTATTTCTCAGGGTAGAATATGGCAAGGCTTACCTCTTATAATCCTCGCCGCGTTGGGTCTACTGAGCGGAGGTGCGTCACTGCTTCTGCCTGAGACCAAGGGGAAACCCATGCCACAGACAATCGCTGATGGAGAGCAACTCATTAGAGAAAATATGTTATGCGGGTAAGAATGAGAACGTCAGTGCGCATTTCACATCCCGATTTGTTGGATTCAACACAGTAGTACTATATAACTTCTGTGGCAGGCTACGTTAGTTCCATGACGTTATCTAGACGGCACTGTACCTATATGTTGTGCACAAAGATCTTGAACATGTTAGATCAGTCTAAGCTCGAAGTGTCACGGCCACTGTGTCAAGTTTGTCTATTAAAAGGTCGAAGAGTTCAATCGATAGGCAATTAGGTATACCTACAGTTCAACATAACATTATTTCAGGTAGAAATCCCATACCAAGCGTATAAAAATGGCCCATTTTTTGCCAGCCAGCGTTTAACCCTTTTTATGAAGGACCTATTAAATTAAACTGTCTGTTTCGTCCTTGTTAGGTATCTCTCACACGTCAATCCACGTATCTCTCCATCTAGCTAATTCCTAAATTGAATCCGAATCGGACTATAGGAAAGTAACAGGCCTTGAACTTACGTTATATTCCGTCCGTTAGTATTCCATTTTATTATTCCTCTA
The DNA here is from genome assembly GCA_958496245.1 of Perizoma flavofasciatum. Taxonomy (NCBI): domain Eukaryota; kingdom Metazoa; phylum Arthropoda; class Insecta; order Lepidoptera; family Geometridae; genus Perizoma; species Perizoma flavofasciatum. The sequence goes on from OY292423.1 coordinate 12,611,222, forward strand.
GCCTCTATCCCTGGTCCGAGAGTTCGCTGTAAATTTATTGTTTTGACAATCAGTGCGATGTTCCTAGAATAATTTGTTTGATACTTCAATCCATGATTAATTGTTTAATATTGTATTTGCAGGAAACCTGAAAAAGAAAAGCAAGAACTCGACTTAATATTCTTGGAGAACAAAAACATAATAGAAATTGGCTAAGCAGTATAACGATTGGTTGTAAAAAAAGTGCACGAAAGGAACCTCCGCCTAGGCGTACCCAAATCCATTCAATCCACTAGTTCTCCACAAACAAATGCTCTTTTCAGAGCTACATCATCTCGGGAAAGTGACCATGAAAGAACAGACGACACTAAAGAAGAATTTTAAATTCAATTATATCCTCCGGTCGTTAATTTCGTTTTCGATTTCATTAAAGTTGTTAATTATAGTAAAAAAAAAGTATCTACTTATTTACTTGTTTCTTTTCATAACCTAAGCCAGCATTGTGGTCGAATAGAAATCAAATCTAATACCTCTAAAATCCTACTAATATTATAAACATGAAAGTTTGAGAGGATGGATGTTTGTTACTATTTCCCGCAAAAACTACTAAATGGATTTTTATGTAACTTTACAGTAATATAGCTTATACATCAGAATAACATATAGGCTACTATTTATCCGGGTACCACGCGGGCGACGCCGTTGGCAGAAGCTAGTAAATTAAAACGCAATTCGACCTCTTATTTTCGAAGTCAAATTAAAACGGTCCGAAGCTAGTGTCACTAACAAGTTCAATGTAGGCTTGCATCAGGGATCAGCTTTACGCCCCTATTTGTTCATCCTAGTTATATATGCGCAGACATCGAACATACAAGAGGAGGCACCGTTGTGCATGCTGTTTGCTTAAGACATAATTTTTATTGGATAAATGCACTTGAGGTACAGAGCAGGCTGGGAAAATGGCAGAAAAACTGGAGAGTGTCGGACTTAAGATCAGCAGGACGAAAACTGAGCATCTGCTCTGCGACTTCGGTGATCCCTCCTGTTGCCTTAGTTAGACGGTGTATCCCTTCCATCCCATTTATCCAGAACGATGGCAAGATAGACAAGCAAGCCGCTGAACGACAAGAGCTGACCTGATTGTTGTATGGTGTTGGGCAACCGAAATGACTGATGAAAAAAAGAGTGCACGCGGCTGAGACGCATCATAATAAAGGGAGTGGAAGAAGAAAGTATGTTAGCCGATCCCAAGTAGGTAATGTGGGACAAGGGGGGGTCAAGACAAATACGCTTAGTTTTCACGTAGTTGGCGCAAATTCGTCAAGGAAAAACTTGGCAGTAGTCGCGCGACATTTCAACAGCTAATTTCATTTCTATACAATTAGTCTTTCCGAGAAATTGGTATTGGTCCAGACGCTCTGGGCAAGATGACGATTTTCTAAGTAAAAAATATTAAACTTTTAACTACCTACTCATTTTAGGACGCCGATTAAAACGAGCATCATTATTCCGAGAAATAAAATAAAACAGTTTTAAATCAACGAATATAATCACTTCTGCTTAATACTAAGGTACATTTTCCCGTTGATATTCTGTTTGACGGGGTTGATCCGTTTCAGTATCTGCGTCATGGTCTCGACGAGCCGCTCGCTGCTGACGCCGGTCCGCTTCGACTTGAACTTGGTGAGCAGCTCGGTGGTAGTCATGGGCTTGCGCGCGAGGTAGCGACGGACCGCCTCCTCCGTCACGCCGCACTCGCTGGAATAACATTGCAAGATTCGACCTGATTCTGTTTCTAAAGGCGGGAAACCAGATTAGAACACTTCTTTAACTCAATAGTGAGGGAGAATCCTGATTCTGATTCTAAAGGCGGGAAACCAGATAAGAACACTTCTTTAACTCAATAGTGAGGGAGAATCCTGATTCTGATTCTAAAGGCGGAAAACCAGATAAGAACACTTCTTTAACTCAATAGTGAGGGAGAATCCTGATTCTGATTCTAAAGGCGGGAAACCAGATTAGAACACTTCTTTAACTCAATAGTGAGGGAGAATCCTGATTCTGATTCTAAAGGCGGGAAACCAGATAAGAACACTTCTTTAACTCAATAGTGAGGGAGAATCTTGATTCTGATTCTAAAGGCGGGAAACCAGATTAGAACACTTCTTTAACTCAATAGTGAGGGAGAATCCTGATTCTGATTCTAAAGGCGGGAAACCAGATTAGAACACTTCTTTAACTCAATAGTGAGGGAGAATCCTGATTCTGATTCTAAAGGCGGGAAACCAGATTAGAACACTTCTTTAACTCAATAGTGAGGGAGAATCTTGATTCTGATTCTAAAGGCGGGAAACCAGATTAGAACACTTCTTTAACTCAATAGTGAGGGAGAATCCTGATTCTGATTCTAAAGGCGGGAAACCAGATAAGAACACTTCTTTAACTCAATAGTGAGGGAGAATCCTGATTCTGATTCTAAAGGCGGGAAACCAGATTAGAACACTTCTTTAACTCAATAGTGAGGGAGAATCCTGATTCTGATTCTAAAGGCGGGAAACCAGATAAGAACACTTCTTTAACTCAATAGTGAGGGAGAATTAATCGGGGTGTGTCAGACGGACGGACTGGCCGGCACGACGAAACTTTGAGGTCCGCTGTAATAAGCCGAACTCACGCTAGTATCGTTTAAAAACTAACCCTAACTTTTAAGCAATTTATAAAAAATAACCTACTTAGGTGTACAACATCAAACTTTCGGTATTGATGTACCTAATCATTTGAAGAAACCATGGAGGGGACTAGACCTCAAAACCCAAGGAACCCTAGTGTGTTCATCTATGTTTATAAATTTTCATATTTCATATTTATTTATTTCTGTCATGTACACAGTTGAGTATAACATAAGAAAGTAGGTAGGTACATGAACCCCTTTAGGGCGCTGAAACTTTGAGTTCAATTGTGTAGGTTGCTAAGTAACTCTTTATATCTGTGACTAGCTGCACCCCGCGGTTTCATCCGCGTAAGTTTCGATTTTATACTCGTGATAACTTCGAAATTAAATGTCCGATTCGAATGTATTAAAAAATATTTTACTGCTACATAAATACCCTTGATGATAAAACTATTTATCTGAATAAAAATTAATACTACGATACGAATGTAACCAACTTTTGTTTCTACCGGCGATCTAATTAAACTTTGGAACACAAAAGCTGCTATTGTGACTTAATTATGATAGTTAGATATATTCCCTCCAGGATTTTTTTCTAGGTAATAATGAGTACTTTAATCATGTAGTACATCATTTTTATGTATCATCAATAGTTTTCTCAGCGCACGCCAGATAATGAATTTTATTACAAAAACACTTACAAAAACATAATCAAATTCAATCGCAATCTAGTCAACGATGAAATAATTAATTAGCAAATAAAATGACAAATAACCTGTACTTATTTGGTATTATTAATACTGCGACGAGCGTGGCCTAGCTAACAACAGTACGCTAGCGCCATCTCTTATCAAATAGACGCACTACTTGTTATACCGCCATCTAGTATCGACTGGCACTAACCGCGCTAGTAAAAGACGGTAGTTTCTAGAATGTTTGAGGCGGTACGAGACGGGGCGAGGCGGAGCGACGAAGCGTGCAAAGTCACGCCCACTTTCGAGAATGTTCCGGAAGAAACGCCTTACGAGATATATAAGCGCGGCAAGCGACCGGTAGAGACAGTTCGATTCAAGATTTTGGAAGTGAATATTTGAAGTGATAAAGAAGCTAGTGACTAGTGAAGTGACAGTTGCGCTAGTGTTGTACCTAGTGATACAGTGTTTTTGTTTTAATTGTGTAGTTTCGTTGCGTTATTTGCTTTTTTTGTCATGTTTATAGAGAGATTTACTAATACAGTGTTAATTTTGGTGTTTATTTGGACATACTTATTTTATCCCGAACCCTAGCTCTTAACAATACTGTAAAAGTATATTTGGTATTATAAGTATCTTCTTAAAAAAAATGCAAACGCGGTACTTACGAGTAGGATGCGTCGAGTTTGGGTCGCTTTGAGGGCGGATGGTTGTGGTGCGCGTTGGCGGCGGCCACGGCGGCGGAGGCGGCGGAGGACGCGCCGCCCGCGCTCGCCGGGGACCCCGCGCGGGACGTGCCGCCGCTGCTGGCTGGGGACACATCACTCACATTACTCATACTCAAACATACTCTTGTGAGTACGGGATGGAGTGGAACGGGATGAATAGCTGCTGTCTGGAGACACATCACTCACATTACTTATCAAACATACTCTTGTGAGTACGGGATGGAGTGGAACGGGATGAATAGCTCCTGTCTGGGGGCACATCACGCAAATTATTTATCAAACATACTCTTGTGAGTACGGGATGGAGTGGAACGGGATGAATAGCTGCTGTCTGGGGGCACATCACTCACATTACTTATCAAACATACTCTTGTGAGTACGGGATGGAGTGGAACGGGATGAATAGCTCCTGTCTGAGGGCACATCACGCACATTATTTATCAAACATACTTTTGTGAGTACGGGATGGAGTGGAACGGGATGAATAACTGCTGTCTGGGGGCACATCACGCACATTACTTTATTTATCAAACATACTCTTGTGAGTACGGGATGGAGTGGAACGGGATGAATAGCTCCTGTCTGGGGGCACATCACGCAAATTATTTATCAAACATACTCTTGTGAGTACGGGATGGAGTGGAACGGGATGAATAGCTCCTGTCTGGGGGCACAACACGCACATTACTTTATTTATCAAACATACTCTTGCGAGTACGGGATGGAGTGGAGCGGGATGAATAGCTCCTGTCTGGGGGCACATCACGTACATTACTTTATTTATCAAACATACTCTTGTGAGTAAGGGATGGAGTGGAACGGGATGAATAGAGATGCAGGTGTAATAAGGATGTAATTGGGACGTGCTAAAATAGTAACGTAATGTAAATCTGAGGAATGTGTGCATTCATATCAATAGTGAATCTAATGATAGACACGTAGTTCCGTAGTATTAATCCTACTACTATTTTTATTGACGACCTCTGTGGCACAGTGGGCGAATGCCCGCCTGAGACGCAGAAGGTTGCGGGTTCGATTCCCGCCGCGAGACCAATGTTTGTATGATCTGCAAATATTTGCCTCGGGTCAGGGTGTTTTCTATGTATAATATGTATTTGCAAAAAAAAAGTACTCAGGTAGTATATCAGTCATGTTCGCTGAATGAATTTGTAAATGTTACACATTATTTTTTGTGTTATTTTGAGAAGAAACGAGTACTATAATTTTATTACAAAAACTATCGTGAACTTGACTATTCATATTGTAAAAACGGGAATTTTCGTCGCGCCGTGCACTACTATGACTACGACGCGGAAGGAGAAAGTCGCAACCACTCACCCTGATGAAGACTCTCGGAATGAGTCGAAACTTAGTCGGTGCCTTCACCGATAGTGCAGTACGTGAAAATTCCCGTTTTTACAATATGAAGAGTACTATAATTTTGGCTACACTATTGTATTAGGGAAGCCCTGTAAAAATGGTCGTAATTTGAAATAAATAAATAATGCAGTTCCCATAATACAAGCTCTGCTTAGTTTGGGGCTAGATGATGCTGTGTTAAATATGTCCAGCATTATTATTGATTATTATTATTTTAGAATTCTGTTACGACTATACCACGTACTTTACTATTCTCCTGCTGACGTTTCGTTGTTGGGAATCCAGTTCCCGTCTCACGACCGTCGAGCGTGGTCGCGGACGGCGCTCATGAGGAAGGACCTCTAAACGGTCAACGAAACATCAGCAGGAGAATAGTAAAGTACGTGATATAGTCGTAATAATATCAGATTCCGATCTATTATTATATAAATGTTTTTTTTTTATATGAAAGAGATTTGTTTCTCACCACAATATTTTTTAAGTAGTTTTTCTTTCATCAAAAAAAATTGTATAAAGCAATGTCCACTTACTGGCCGCGTTCTTATCTTCTTTCTTGTTTTTCTTAGTGGGCTTCTTGCTACTGCTGCTCGCCTCCGGGTCCGTGTCGGAGTCCGAACTGAGCTCGCTACTCGAATCTGGAATAAGGATTGTTCTATGTTTTAGGACATGTCACATGTCTACCTCGTGCGAGGAGCATCAGAATGTCTAAATTCTTAGTCTTAACTAAATTTTTAGACTATTATTTTGTCTATACTAATATTATAAAGAGGTAAAGCTTATAGAATATACTTTGAGGGTGGCTATATACTCTGCTTACTTTGGGGCTAGATGATGCTGTGTGAAAAATGTCCAGCATTATTTATTTATAAAAGTTAAAATAAAAGGGCTTTTCGTGGAGTCTCATTTTGCAGTCTATGAAAAAACAATTGAGCGAATGCGTTTCTTACGAACGCTACTTTTAATCGGTCGCTTTTTATCCGGGTACCAAGTGGACTAAGCCGTGGGCATGCGCAAGAAGTAAATAAATATTACAAATACATTTTTTTGTATGTTTTCATTGTGGGCTTGTGGTAAATATGTATTACAAATACATTTTTTTTGTCTGTTTTCATTGTGGGCGAGTGGTAAATAAAAATAACAAATTATAATTTTTTTGTATGTTTTCATTTTGGGCTAGCGGTAAATAAATATTACAAATGTTTTTTTTTGTATGTTTTCATTGTGGGCTAGTAGTAAATATATATATTACAAATATTTTTTTTGTATGTTTTCATTGTGGGATAGTGGTAAATATATATAATTTTTTTTTTATGTTTTCATTGTAGGCTAGTGGTAACTGTATATTACAAATATTTTTTTTCTGTTTTCATTGTGGGCTAGTGGTAACTATATATTACAAATACATTTTTTTTGTCTGTTTTTATTGTGGGCTAGTGGTAAATAAATATAACAAATTATTATTTTTTGTATGTTTTCATTTTGGGCTAGTGGTAAATAAATATTACAAATTCATTTTTTTGTATGTTTTCATTGTAGGCTAGTGGTAAATATATATTACAAATAATTTTATTGTATGTTTTCATTGTGGGCTGGTAAATAAATATTAGAAATTATTTTTTTTTTGTATGTTTTCATTTTGGGCTAGTGGTAAATAAATATTACAAATTCATTTTTTTTTGTCTGTTTTCATTGTTGGCGAGTGGTAAATAAATATTACAAATTATAATTTTTTTGTATGTTTTCATTTTGGGCTAGTGGTAAATAAATATTACAAATGATTTTTTTGTATGTTTTCATTGTGGGCTAGTGGTAAATATATATTACAAATATTTTTTTTGTATGTTTTCATTGTGGGATAGTGGTAAATATATATTACAAATTTTTTTTATGTTTTCATTGTAGGCTAGTGGTAACTATATATTACAAATACATTTTTTTTGTCTGTTTTTATTGTGGGCTAGTGGTAAATAAATATAACAAATTATTTTTTTTGTATGTTTTCATTTTGGGCTAGTGGTAAATAAATATTACAAATTCATTTTTTTGTATGTTTTCATTGTAGGCTAGTGGTAAATATATATTACAAATAATTTTATTGTATGTTTTCATTGTGGGCTGGTAAATAAATATTACAAATTCATTTTTTTTTGTATGTTTTCATTGTTTCTGCCAATTCAACGTACATTCCATTCTATTGTTTTTGACGACCTCTGTGGCGCATTAGGCGAACGCCTACCTGAGACGCAGAAGGTTGGGTTCGATTCCCGCCGCGGGACAAATGTTTGTATGATCTGCAAATATTTGTATCGGGTCTGGTTGTTTTCTATGTATAATATGTACGTATTTACAAAAAAATATATAAGAAGTATATCAGTCATGTAGTTCCCATAATACAAGCTCTGCTAAGTTTGGGGCTAGATGATGCTGTGTGAAAAATGTCCAGCATTATTTTATTTATATATTATACCTTTCTTCTCTCCCTTCTTGTCGTCTGGTTTCTTCTTCTTCTTGAGTTTCTTGGCCCTCTCCTCGCCCTCTTTAGTGGGCTCGTCCTCCTGGTCCGACTGTTCTGCTTTGTGTTCCTTCTCTTCCTCGTCAGAATCCTCGTCGGACGTCAGCAGTTTCCTGTCCAATTAAAACCGATAATCATCATCATTTCAGCATGGAATCACCCACCGCTGGGTATAATACCCCCCGCTACCTCACCACTCTCAATAAACTAGCTGCCTACCCCGATTCTGATATATTTGCGGACGAACGGAAGGAACTCATGTTGGTATGCTTGAGGTACTGCGAGAATGCCGTATGAGTTACGCCATTGTATGTATTTGACAATTTCATTTATTTCAAAATAATTTTAATTCTAATTGTTATTTAATAATAATAATAATATTAAAATATATTTACTTGACATAATAAAATGTTCAAATTGTATATGAATCCATAGGCCCGTTCAGTGGACGGCAAGTCATCACCTGCCTATGATTTGAATTTTAGTCAGAATTGGCAGAGTATCTAAAAAAATAAAACTTTCTGTTGGCGTTTACGCCTGCGGCAAGATTGGAAAAGTCACCCTTGACAAATTTGCGTTAGCGTGAAAGGAAAACTAAGTGTGAGGTATTTGTCTAGATCCCAGGTTCCACTTCATACTACATAGCCGAGCAACCATTCCATAAGCATATACTACTGCAATAGCCTAGTTTATTATTACCCATCTTTCCAATAGCTTCTATCAGTTGCCATCCACAAGATTACGTTTTTTTATTTGAACAATGTATTTAATAAAAATGCCTCTTAGCTTCGGTACCACTAATTTTTGTAAAGGCTCCAGGCATAAGCCTGAGATTTTAAATAAATAAAGCGAAATAATAATATTAATGAATGAATAAAGTTTACTTAGACCCGAATTCATAGTCAAACAGGGGCTCCCCTAGGGGACTGTTCAGGCGCTAAGTAAAAAATCAAGTGCGAATTCAATCTTTATGCACCCAGCCGTAAGGCGAATGCTGAATGATGGTTTTTGGGGGATTGTTCAACCCCCCGACTAAGAATTCAGGGTTTAGTGAACTTTAGTTGTATAAAAAACCTCAGGGGTGGAGTCAGGAGAAAGTATGTGTATGTAGTGTGATTATTTATTTACCTTAGTGCGTCCTCTTCGGCGACGCCCTTCAACTCCTTGTTAGCTTTGTTCTCGTGGTCAGATTCACTGCAATCATTTATATACAATTCATATTTTGTAATAAAAAAAAACCTTTTCAAATCAAATCAAATCAAATCATTTATTTGCAAGAATACATATTTTATAATTAAGGTCTTCAATAATATAATGATTGCAAATGTACTCAGCCTGCATGCAGGCGTGCAAATATTAAAAATGTCATTTCAAATTTCTCTTAAATATAATTCCATCTAATGCTTTAAGTTCTTCAGGTAATTTATTATAAATTGTTAGACACATATATATAAACATATTTTTTTATAGATATCTTTTCTTTCTAACAACAAAAAATATTATTTTACCAGAGAACGCTGATTCCAGAAAAACAAGATTGTCTGAAAAACAAGCTGATGTTTCTAGTATCTTTTTCAGTGCTATTTTTCGGATCCCAATTTGGCTTGGGCAAAGTATATTATAATTTTTATTGTTCAAAAGTACATAGGTTGTATATAACACTAGCTTCTGCCCACGGCTTCGCACGCGTGGTACCTAAATAAAAAGTCTATGTGTTATTCTGATGTATAAGCTATATTACTGTAAAGTTTCATCAAAATCCGTTCATTAGTTTTTGCGTGAAAGAGTAACAAACATCCATCCTCACAAACTTTCGCGTTTATAATATTAGTAGGATTTATATCTTATCTAAATCTTACAAAATAGATTAGGCTGTCTGGTTCAGTTGCCATTACGTAGACATAATGTTAGTGTTTAGAACTCAGAAATTCTGTTTCTCAATCCTCAGCGCCTGTCCTTCTTAAATTAGACTAATATTGGCCTCGATTCTGTAGTACACTAACATACTAAATTTAAACTGTTGCTCTCTTTTACTGATAGTGCAAGCAAGAAAGAGATTGCAGTCAAATTAGTCAGATTTCAGTTTTCCATACAAATTTAGTCGTGATTTCAAAACATGCTGGCTATAAACACGAAGAAAAGCGGCACGTAAACTGATTTGACAGCAGCACACAGCAGTAAAATTCTTGCCATCTCTTTCTTGCGTACACTATCAGTAAAAGAGAGCGACAGTTTAAATTTAGTTTAGTTAGTGTACTACAGAATCGAGGCCATTATTAGGAACCTAAGTATTGTGACTTGGAGTGCCTACCTAAACTTAAGTTAGTAAAGTAGGCACAACAAGTGTATGAACATGGCAAAAAAACTAATAAACTAAAACATGAAAACATTATATATTAAATAATGCTGCTGGACATTTTTCACACAGCGTCATCTAGCCCCAAACTAAGCAGAGCTTGTATTATGGGAACTACATGACTGATATACTACTAATATACTTTTTTTTTTGTAAATACATACATATTATACATAGAAAAACACCCAGACCCGGAACATGTATTGTGTATGATCATTAAATTGCCTTTGAGCTTTTTATGATAACCCACTATTCGTCAGTGTTATAGCACATTTTCAAGGAACGAATGCAAATAGCCTCAATGGTAATTTGTTCATGGTTTGAAAATCAAAATAATTGATCGAGTGAGCGAAGCGATCTCTGAGTATACTTGACAATTCATTTCTTTGTATATTTTTTTTTGTTCAACAGTAACTGCCGATCCGTTTATTCAATCTTGGTTAAAAAGGGACGGTGCCTAACTAACCTATCTAGGTAGGTTATACTTAAGTCCTAGGTTATATTAAAATCATTTTAAAGTTCAAATATGATATTAATCGGTTGGGGTGTCCAAAAAGTACATCGCGAGATATTAGTTCGTGGCGAACGCAATAAGCTATTAGTTAAAAGTAATCGTTACTAAGAAGTTACTACTAGTAATACCTAGTAAAACCAACTAGTAATGACTAGTAATACCTAATAATACCTACTAGTAATATCTAATAGTAATAACTAGTAATACCTAGTAACACCAACTAGTAATGACTAGTAATACCTAATAATACCTACTAGTAATATCTAATAGTAATAACTAGTAATACCTAGTAAAACCAACTAGTAATGACTAGTAATACCTAATAATACCTACTAGTAATATCTAATAGTAATAACTAGTAATACCTAGTAACACCAACTAGTAATGACTAGTAATACCTAATAATACCTACTAGTAATATCTAATAGTAATAACTAGTAATACCTAGTAACACCAACTAGTAATGACTAGTAATACCTAATAATACCTACTAGTAATATCTAATAGTAATAACTAGTAATACCTAGTAACACCAACTAGTAATGACTAGTAATACCTAATAATACCTACTAGTAATATCTAATAGTAATAACTAGTAATACCTAGTAACACCAACTAGTAATGACTAGTAATACCTAATAATACCTACTAGTAATATCTAATAGTAATAACTAGTAATACCTAGTAACACCAACTAGTAATGACTAGTAATACCTAATAATACCTACTAGTAATATCTAATAGTAATAACTAGTAATACCTAGTAACACCAACTAGTAATGACTAGTAATACCTAATAATACCTACTAGTAATATCTAATAGTAATAACTAGTAATACCTACTAGTAATACCTAATAATACCTACTAGTAATATCTAATAGTAATAACTAGTAATACCTAGTAACACCAACTAGTAATGACTAGTAATACCTAATAATACCTACTAGTAATATCTAATAGTAATAACTAGTAATACCTAGTAACACCAACTAGTAATGACTAGTAATACCTAATAATACCTACTAGTAATATCTAATAGTAATGACTAGTAATACCTACTAGTAATACCTAATAATACCTACTAGTAATATCTAATAGTAATAACTAGTAATACCTAGTAACACCAACTAGTAATGACTAGTAATACCTAATAATACCTACTAGTAATATCTAATAGTAATAACTAGTAATACCTAGTAACACCAACTAGTAATGACTAGTAATACCTAATAATACCTACTAGTAATATCTAATAGTAATAACTAGTAATACCTAGTAACACCAACTAGTAATGACTAGTAATACCTAATAATACCTACTAGTAATATCTAATAGTAATAACTAGTAATACCTAGTAACACCAACTAGTAATGACTAGTAATACCTAATAATACCTACTAGTAATATCTAATAGTAATAACTAGTAATACCTAGTAACACCAACTAGTAATGACTAGTAATACCTAATAATACCTACTAGTAATATCTAATAGTAATAACTAGTAATACCTAGTAACACCAACTAGTAATGACTAGTAATACCTAATAATACCTACTAGTAATATCTAATAGTAATAACTAGTAATACCTAGTAACACCAACTAGTAATGACTAGTAATACCTAATAATACCTACTAGTAATATCTAATAGTAATAACTAGTAATACCTAGTAACACCAACTAGTAATGACTAGTAATACCTAATAATACCTACTAGTAATATCTAATAGTAATAACTAGTAATACCTAGTAACACCAACTAGTAATGACTAGTAATACCTAATAATACCTACTAGTAATATCTAATAGTAATAACTAGTAATACCTAGTAACACCAACTAGTAATGACTAGTAATACCTAATAATACCTACTAGTAATATCTAATAGTAATAACTAGTAATACCTACTAGTAATACCTAATAATACCTACTAGTAATATCTAATAGTAATAACTAGTAATACCTAGTAACACCAACTAGTAATGACTAGTAATACCTAATAATACCTACTAGTAATATCTAATAGTAATAACTAGTAATACCTACTAGTAATACCTATTAGTAATACCTACTAGTATACATACTTGTAATAACTACTGAGTTGAAGTTGCTCGATCGCTACTCGATGAAAAATGTTACAATTGAGCTGTAACTTATTTTATTTATTGTATCTACTGTTGTGTAAAAGTATAACTAAAAAGTAAAACCAGCCTTGTTTCTTGCCTTATTTACTAGCATGGTCACGGAGGAACAGGCAATAAAATGAATCAAATAAATAAATAGATAATGCTGGACATTTTCACACAGCATCACCTAGCACCAAAGTAAGTTTTAAGAAGTTTTTTGTAAATACATACATATTATACATAGAAAACACCCAGACCCCAAGACAAATATAAGCAGATCATACACACATTTGTCCCGCTGAAAGAAGCGAACCCGCAACCTTCTTCGCAGGCGAGCCTTCGCCCACTGCGCCTCAGAGGTCGTCCGTTTCAAAGTGATCCATGTGATTTTAATGATAAAACGATTTTTTTAATTTTAACTAGTTATAATAACTAGTGATACCTAATAAATACTAGAACAAAATACAAGTAATATATGCTAGTAATAGATACTAGTAATAAATCACAAGTAATAAATACTAGTCATAAATACTAGTAATAACTAGTTCCGCGTCAGTTACCTCTCTGATGAGTCGGAGATGTAGTCGCGCTCTCTGCCCTCCTCGTCGCCGTCGTCGCTTTCTTCGAACGCTTCATCGTCCACTTTCTTCTTCTTCTTCTTTAACGCAGCGGCTGAAAGGTAAACAATACATTTATCTTGGATACCTCTTCAATGATACCCTGAGACCTTTTCAATGATACACAGAGCGATGCAAAGAAAAGTTCATCCGTATACTTTTTTTTTATACGACTAAAGTGGCAAACAAGCATTCGCATCTGCACCTGTTGGTAAGTGATTACCGTAAACTATCTGCTTAAAACATGTCATGTACAATAATACTCTTACAAGCAACGCGGCTTCCCTTCAATCAGTTTAAAACAAAAAAAAAAATTTTTTCGAAAATCATCCATATTATCGTGTTACGGAATATTTAAATTGTTCATTTTCTGATTTGTATTTGTAGTAGTTTTAAGTGGGAATATATACCCATCTGACATGCCAATTTTATCTATACTAATATTATAAAGAAGAAAGAAAGAAAATATTTATTTAGCACGACATAAAAATATATATATATACAACAAATTTTGGAAATTAGGATGGTGGGATAATTTGTGAGAATACCTAATACTAATAATTTATAAGTTTGGACAGCCTACTTATAAGTACCTACCTATAACTGAAACAGAAATGCCCCACGCACCTTACTGCCTAATCTATCTACCTAGACAGTTTTATGTCGCACCAAAAAGGTATCAGCTCAGCATAATGCTAGGTGGCTACCTACTTAGCGCTGGTATTCTGCTGACCCTGCGCAGTGACGTCACAGACGCCAGAAGCAAACACTTTTTGATTGTTTGTTTGTTTGTACCGAATAGGCTCCGAAACTACTGGACCGATTTGAACCTTTTTTTCACCAAATGAAAGCTAAATTAAAAGGAAGTAACATAGGCTATAAGTTATTTTCAAAAAAACAAGAGATCCTTAAGAAAATTGCAATGTAACCTAAAGTAGCAAAGTTTTCCTATAAAATTTATTATATGGCGTGCGCTGAGAAAACAATTGACGATACATAAAAATTATGTACTACATGATTAAAGTACTCATTATTACCTACAAAAAAGTCCGCGAGGGAATATATCTTACTATCATAGTTAAGTCACAATGCAGCTTTTGTGTTCTAAAACTTAATTAGATCGCCATATTCTCACGGAATCGAAACTTACGCGGGTGAAACCGCGGGGCGCAGATAGTATGTTATAAAGAAATGGTAATTAAATTAATCTGAATCAAAAATGCAGTTAAAGATAAAGGTATGGTGGTAGTACTTCCCTACTTCTGCTGCTACTTACCTTTCTTCTGCTTCTCCTTCTTCTTCTTCTTCTTAGCACCTCCATCGCTCTCCTCATCCTTGTTGCCGCCTTCAGACTCTGACGAATCGTCGTCAGACTCTATCCACTCATCCATCTCCGATATATTCAGATCTGACACAGAAAGGGACCAGCTAGAGAAAATAGATATTGATTAGGTATTTTTAGTGTGCTTAAGTAACTATCTACGCAAAAGAAAACAATACCGCTTTCGAAAAAAGGTCAAACAGTTATTTTTTTTAACTAAAAAATACTTACTATACTTAAAATACTTTATTGTACATCTTACGATATAAACAAAATAATATCACATTATGATAAAGGTACTAGATAAATTTGTCTGTTTTAGTTTTGTTGTTTGTCGCCACTGTCGTGCGAGTCCCGCCACGCCTGCTGTGACTCTGATTGGTCGAAACTGTAGTTTCAACCAATCAGAGCACAGCAGGTAACATGACGTAATGACAATGTCCGCGTTTTCCAACATCATTCCTAAAAGACTGATGTGTTGACAGAACAGTGTGGTTCAATATGACGCCTCTCGGTTTTAACTGATCGATGGTTCTTAGTAATCGGGTACCTTTCTTGGCTTCAGCGCCCTTCGGCTTCTTGTCGTCGGGGTCGTCTCCGTCGTCGGCGCCGTCCTCGCCGCGCATGCGCTTCCGGAACATCAGCGAGAAGTAGTTTATCACCTTGTTACGCCTGCACGAACTTAATATTAAAAAAATACACCCAACAGACATATGCATAGTCCTAGCCCCACACTAGGGGGTAGGGGGTAGGCCTGTGGGTACGACACAGCAAATACCGATGGCACAGGGAAAAAAACCTTGGCCTTTTTTTTCAGCACTCATAATCGGTATTGCTGTGTGAATATATCCATTTAGGACACATTCCAGATTCCACATACGTCAGATCATTTATTTCTTCCTCAATCGTCAGATAATTTAAAACCTTAGAATCCTAAAAAGATATTCGACACATTTCGCGTTTGTCGAATGACGAATGCGTAAATCTATTTTTTTTTTAATTATTATTGCAGTCTTAGCGTCATCATTAACTGACACGTCAGGAATACTGGTACACTGCTGTCATCAATCCAGAGTCCTTCTCCGATACTTCAAGGAGTTGGGCTGGTTGGGGTCAGGTCAGAAGGGGGATAATGCACAATACACCCCAATGCGGGACGTTAGTGAAGACCTCAGTTCCCTCACTAGATGAATAGGTACCAACTAAACAGAACCTAAAATTATGCACTCCTCATGAAACACCTGATCAAGGCGCACACTGCGCAGTGTGCACCTCAGTCCAGTGCCTCATGAAGTCTGTGTCCACATCCAGCCTGCCCACTATTAATAATAATAAATAAATAATCAATAATAAATAATGCTGGACATTTTCACACAGCATCATCTAGCCCCAAACTAAGCAGAGCTTGTATTATGGGAACTACATGACTGATATACTACTTATATACTTTTTTTTTGTAAATACATACATATTATACATAGAAAACACCCAGACCCGAGACAAATATTTGCAGATACAAACATTTGCCCCGTGGCAGGAATTGAACCCGCAACCTTCTGCGTCTCAGGCGGGCCTTCGCCCACTGTGCCACAGAGGTCGTCGTATTAGTTTCAGGTGTTCTGTTGCGGATGATCGACACCCGATGCGCTACAGAATCGCAGCCCCATCACCACCCAGAATCCATTATTGTACCTAATCGCAGGGCACTCCAGCATCGCTCTGTATAGCTGACCTATAGACTGCACGTATAAAACGACTAAGCCTCTGCCCACGGCTTCGCCCGCGCGGTACCCGGATAAAAAGTAGCCTATTAGTTATTCTGATGTATAACCTATATTAATGTAAAGTTTCATCAAAATACGTTCAGTAGTTTTTGCGTGAAAGAGTAACAAACATCCATCCTCACAAACTTTCGCATTTATAATTGCAGTAGGATTCTGTACATTTTGCACTATGTAGGTACAGGACACGACATAGTCGAACTTAGACTTCAATCGGGGTCTAGACAAATACCTCAAGTTTTATTTTCTTTCACGCTTATGCAAATTTGTCAAGGTAAAACTTGGCAGCAGTCACGTGACATTTCCCCAGCGAATGTCATTTCCATACAATTAAATCTTTCCGCAGACTTTAACGACAACGGAAAGTGATATTTGTCTAGATACCCTGTGGTCTCGTTGACCCAGTGGCCCAGATTCTTAAATTTCGTTACTACGTAGGTATGCGACTTAAGAAAAACACTATAGACGTAAAATTCTGTATTACCTTCCAAATTCTTTCTCAGCTTCTTCAGCTGATAGAGCTTTATATCGCTGGATTGGTTGGAAATTGTACCTGGGAACAGTATGTTATTTTAAAAACTAATAATCAGAAAGGTTTTTTCGTTACATTCACTACTTTGCACTAACAACATTTATTCCGAGAGATGATGATGACTACTAAATTTGTTTAAGTCGATATACCAATGACACGTTCAAAGTTGCAAAGTTGTGGGTGAATATAATGGCTAAGACTATTTCGTCTACTATACATGACTATATAATGCTGGATGTTGGAAATTTTTCACGCAGCATCATTTAGAAAAAAAAAGAAAAGAAATGCATGTATTATTCCCCAAACAACACAAAAGTTAAACAAAAAATAGTAATAAACACAAAACAGATACTTAACATATAATAACACAACGAAACGAAAAACAGACAAAGTAGGTACATCATTTTGTGTTGCGTGGGGTCAAATAGGTCCCCGTCTCAGCATTATGCTGCGCCAGAACCTAAGGGTCAGGTGCAGCGCTGGTTTTCATTTAGCCCCAAACTAAGCAGAGCTTGTACTATGGGGACATAGGGAGCACGACATCTTTACATAAGTCCTACAATTGGCGGCCTTATCACAAAAAACAGACAACCAACAATAAATAATTTGATTTATTAATTTTTGACGACCTCTGTGGCGCAGTGGGCGAAGGCCCGCCTGTGACGCAGAAGGTTGCGGGTTCAATTCCCGCCACGGGACAAATGTTTGTATCTGCAAATATTTGTCTCAGGTCTGGGTGTTTTCTATGTATATTATGTATGTATTTAAAAATATATATATTTATGTAGTATATCAGTCATGTAGTTCCCATAATACAAGCTCTGCTTAGTTTGGGGCTAGATGATGCTGTGTAAAAATGTCCAGCATTATTTATTTATTTGAAAAAAAAACAAAAAAAACATTTCCTATACTAAAAACTAAAACATGTTGTTTCTTAAAACCCTGCAACTAACAGCGATGCTGCCCATTTTGTCTGTCCACTATCCCCCGAACTAGTGTGAAAACTGTATCTTGAAGGCGAGTTTACATCCTCACTGGACAGTTCTCTATGTAAGTGACAGTTAGGTGTAAGGCACAGGTTCTCAAACTTATTGTTCCCACTGCCCATTTTGAGAATAAAAAAAATCCTAGCGCCCCCAAAGTTTTTAAACATAACAACCTATGCTTTCCCCTCTAGACCGCCTTAGCGCCCCCAAAAGCTTCTAGAGCCTTCTACCGCCCCCGTGAAGGCGTCCAACGCACACAAGGGGGCGTTATCGCCCACTTTGAGAAACAGTGGTGTAAGGAATAATTACCATTCCTGCAGTGGGTATGCATCGATGGCTCCGTCCGCTGCATGCGTGAACACATAGTATGCTGCATTTTCCGACACGCCACCTTCTCGGATGCCTTTGAACCTGACAATATACATCGAATTTTTTAGGAAAAAATAAAATTCGGCTTCAAATAACGGGAAATTGATAAAAAGTCTAATATTAAATTTATTCCACCATATTTTTTCATAAAATTTTCATAAAAAGGTGGTCCATTGAAGTATACCCTACCGATTAAAAAATATTCGTTAAAATCGGTTCACAATTACCGGAGTTATCGCGTAACATACGGACAAATTGAAAACTTCCTCCTTTTCTGAAGTAGGTTGAAAAGCTGGTGTTTTCTCTCATAAGATTCAGAATACAGGGACTAGACTCGAGTGTAGATTCTTTGACACATTTTCATTAAAAACTGTGTTAGATTAGTGTCCAAATTCAGTTTGAAATTCGTTCTAGAACAAGGACTTATTTGCGTCCGTTGCGTTAAGCTGGACACGCGCGCGAGTACTCAGTACTAAATAAATACTTATTACTAATAAATAGCACTACTAATTTGTACTATTAGTAATGGTGGGCATGTATACTTGTTTCGTCATATTAATAGATTATTTATTACTAGCCTTATCTCACGGCTTCGCCCGCGTGATACCCGGATAAAAAATAGCCTATGTGTTATTCTGATGTATAAGCTATATTACTGTAAAGTTTCATCAACATCCGTTCAGTAGTTTTTGCGTGATGAGTAACAAACATCCATCCTCACAAACTTTCGCGTTAATAATATTAGCAGGATTCTGTACATTGTACACTATGTAGGTACACAACATAGTTGAACTTATACTTCAATTATATAATACTATTGTTATTATTAATTATTGTTTAGTTATTTAGTAATGTCGGATTCACTAAAAAACACCAAATTCACAGAATGTCTGACTCTTGTAAAAGTTGCAAGGCCTTTTCAAATAAACATACTCTCTCATAGGAACCTTATATATTTATTCTTACTTTTTTCCAGTCTTTCCTCCCACTTTAAGTATCCACGGCTGGTCTTCCGGTTTGTACTTGCGGGAGATAATGCCAAACTTCTTGCGCCGAGCCTCTTCTCTGATGTCTCGGCCGTATTCGGAGCCTGCACCAAACCTGGAAATATTTAGTAGTTTTTGTTTGACTGGCTTGAATTCACTTGCACACATGGTACAGATACGCCAATGTGTAAATACAAGATATATATCTTTTCTTTTCAGGTTTAAATGTTACAAAGATTATTGTAAGTAACTTACACTTATACTTTTTCAACTTTGAGTCTGAAAGTTTTTTTTTTTGGATCTTTTGACGATTTTTGACCTTGTCAGTTCCATCATTCTCTCTTACTTATTCACAATACAGTTTATTACATATATGGACCGGTAGAGCATGTTAGCCATGTCAGAAGTTGGCACAGCTAAACACAAAAATATGGATGTAAGCAGACTCTCTTATCTCTTATCTTTCGGACTCCACCTTCTGATGGAGTGTGTCCGAAGTACATCTATGAGAGAAGTTATGAAATTCTTAAAACCTAACCAATCCAATGTGGACTTATTCCGGGGTGAAATAAAGTTTCAAATATAAACAAGAATAAACTAAAAAAAGTAGTCATCAAATCTACTAAGAATCTACATTGTTCAAACAGGCTTTGATCATGACAACAAATCTTTACATATGATAATTTCTTATTATGTAAATGTATTGATTATGGATATGATTTGTGTAACACAAAACACAAATCGTAGATGTAGTTTCAAAATCCACCATACTAAAGTGGAGCTGGGCTGGCCACATCATGTCAAGTGAGCTGTGGGCGAAGATTTCCACCAAGTGGCACCCTGACCTAGAGATAAGGTGATGCGGCAGATTAAAACGGAGATGGTGGGATGACCTAGATCAATTTCTAATAGATGAGTGAGGTAGCCAAAAACAGTTTGGAGATAATCTGTAGGCCTTTGTTCAGCAGTGGGACACAAATGGCTAATATAATGAAAGTGGATAAAGCAACATAGTGTGACAAGATAAACAGATTGCCTACAATTTTCCCCAGAGGTAAAGTTACATACTTTGGCATATCCTCGTCAAGTCCTTTGAACTCCTTGATGTTATTCTCTCGCTCCATCTTCACATGACTCCATTTTGCGAAATCTACGTTCAGGGTAGCATTGAATCTCATCACGTGATACTTTTTTTTCACATTCTTGGGCACTCTAATCTTGAACTCTTGCGTAGATGCTGAAGACTACAAGAATATTTAATGAATTATCCTAATTTAAACAGTTTATGAATTGGGAAGTAAATAAATTGGTAAATACAAACCGATGGTGCCGTGGAACCAGGAGTATTCATCTTTGCAAGATTCATTTCTGGGAATTATTCGTCTAACCTTCTGATTCCAAATAACATTTCCTATAAACTAAATTCGTAATTTCATTAAAATCAAACTACGTACACAATCTTCGTACATAAACTAGAAGATTAAATTCTATCAGTTAATCAGTGACGTCAGTGACGTGACTGAAAGAACTGAAATATGAGCAAAATAAAAATAGTGATCTGTGATTGAAATTAAAATTTTAAACTGATTGAAAACAAATTAATTGGCTGAGGATATTTGAGGTTAAAAGGCCCCCTACCCATAGAATAACAATACATTACCACCCTTCAACTTAACCACCCGCTGTACCAATTGTCAAAATTGACATTTTAAATGTCTCTGTCAAATAAAAAAATGTGTTACAACACTAACATATTTTTTTTATTTGACAGAGTATTTAAAATACCCTCTCAGAAGCCCTAATCTAGAAGTTATATATAAATGTCCCTTTTTCCCCCTTTAAAATGGATCTTTAAATAAATTCGAATCACAAAAAAATAAGACCTCAAAAGATGGATTGCAGAAAAATCAATCTTTTTCAAAAATTTTACTTTAATAAGTTTAAAAATATCAATAATTAATTGTACCTAAGAAGTATAGTTGGTTACTATGTGTGAAATTGTATTTCTAATAAAATAATTAAAATATTTTATTGCCACTAATTAGGTATACTTACTAGGTAATAAGACACTAATAATTATAAGGTTAATATTTAGAAAAACCTATATATTACGGTTCAAATGTAAGTAAATGAATCGAAAGTCAATTTTTAGGTGGTTGAGATCGATTTAATGGATCGATCCATTGCTCAAGTTCGGACGAGAATAAAACGATCTTTGACCTCAAAGAATCGATTTTTCGATTCGATTCGAATCGATCTCAGATCACCATCCTCCCGGAGGATCACAGACTACTCTAAGTACGATTTGTTTACTTACACCAAAGACATTTTATTTTTGTTTATTTTCATTATTTTGTAGGCAATGGGTAAAAATAAGAACAAGAATAAAGTAAGCGGTGCTGTAAAGACTGCTGCTAAAACTGAGAAGAAATTGGCGAATAAGTTGAAGAAAGAGCTCGCCAATTTGGGAGAGGTTAGAACATGCCTGTGTTTAATCACACCATTTAGCGAATTTTATTGGTATTTCTAAAGAATACATCTTGATATACCTAATCTTTCACTAAAAATTACCTTAGGCAAACGATTCGATTTTATTAAAAGTACCGAATATCACAAAAAAAAATCTTAGTAGGTAGTTGTAAGGTACTTTGTTTTTTTATGTGGAAAACAATTATGGGAACTGGTTGGTCAAAAATTATTTTTAGGAGGATATCGCCAAAGTAATAGCTGAAATAGAAAGAGAAGAAGCCAAGCGATCAGCAGCCTCAGAGAAGAACCTACCTGGGCCTCCGTCGGCCCGAGCCTATGCATCCCTGACGCCGCACCCTACTAACAATGAACTCATTATGTTTGGTGGGGAGTACCATGATGGGCAGAAGGTAATCATCATTATCCTACTTCCTACTAATCTTGAAATGCGAATGTTTGTTACTCTTTCACGCAAAAACTACTGAACGGATTTTGATGAAACTTTAAACGTGAACAATCCGTTCCGGGTCTGGGTGTTGTAGTACTATAATCATCATCATCACATCAGTCCTTTGCTGGACATAGGCCTCTCCCAATACACGCCACTGAGGCTGGTGTTCGGCTCTTATCATCCACTTACTGCCCATTGTAGTACTAATTACTGGTAATTCCTGATGTTTACGATACAGGGAATCTTAGTTTGGGGACTTTGTGTCTTTTGTATATTTTTTTATTATTTATTTTATAACTTGATATGGGCATGTTAACTGCGCAAACTCCAGACATGGCTAGCATGCTCTATCGGTCTTTAAATGAGCTGGTTAATGAAAATATATGTAGACAAAGTATGATAGGATATGTTAGAACTGAAATTATGGAGTTAGCTACTGTTGAGCAATATCACAACTATCCTTATTCCAGCTTCAAATTCAGAAAAGCCTATTTTCACTTTCCTCCACACCATTCTAATTACTGCACACCAAGAGCCATCTAAAATAATATTAATAAAAAAATAACAGCCAATAGACACATGTATAGTCATAGTCCTACATTAGCTTTCCCTGTGTCATGGATATCAGGAATTACAAATACTGTAGTACCACAATACCTGACAGAAGTTTAACTTATGTTTTTACTGATCATGAAAGTTTGAAAAATACTATTCTTCTTTCCAGACTGAGGTGTACAATGATCTGCTGTTCTTCAACCCAGAGAAGGGGACGTGGAAGCAGGTGAAGGCTCCGAGTGGACCGCCTCCTCGCAGTGCCCACCAGGCCATCGCCACTTCTGCTAACAAGTATGTAAGATACTAGCTTCTGCCCATGGCTTCGCCCAAATGGTACCCAGATAAAAAGTAGCCTATGTGTTATTCTGATGTATAAGCTATATTACTGTTAAGTTTCATCAAAATCCGTTCAGTAGTTTTTGCATGAAAGAGGAACAAACATCCTTACAAACTTTCATGTTTATAATATTAGAAGGGTATATATTATTTGCACACCTCAGTGTCTTGTTTTTTAGTGTTGTTTTTCGCATAAAACTGCAGAATATATTATTTTTTAAACTTCCAACAGATGCATAAATAGTCCTGATCTCACACTAGGATTCCCTGTATCGTGGGTATCAGGTTCTATTAGTACAATGGTACCATAACACCCAGACCTGGAACAAATATCTGCAGAACATGCAAACATCTGTCCCCCAGCGGGAATCAATCCTGCACCTCTTGCGTTGCAGCGGGCATTTCGTCTGCCGCGCCATCGAGATAGTCACCTTAATGTTCTGCAGTGCAGATATTTACTCTGGTTTTGTGGGCACAGGAAATTTTAGTGCAGGTTAAGTATTGATGGATAAGTAGATGATTGACAATCTCGCTCTAGGATAGCATCAGTTTGTGCCTGCGCTCTACATGCCCCTTGGTGGACGTTCTCAGACCATACGCATATCTTGGCGCTTCCATAAACATCTATAGCATGCTCACTTAAAACTCGACTAGATTGTTTTTCATTGATATTGAATTGTTACAGAGGTGAGCTATGGGTTTTTGGAGGAGAGTTCACCAGCCCCACCGAGACACAGTTCCATCACTATAAGGACTTATGGTGCTTCTCACTTGCTGACAAGAAGTGGGAAAAGGTAAAATCTGTTCATAACATTTTGCGTGAAAGACTAACAACTACCATCCTTTCGCATTTATAATATTAGTAGGAATAGGATAGGATAGGATGTACCTAAATTATACGCGTATGAGCAGTATAGGTATAGCACAGTCAAAAAGGTCTGTGCTCAGCAGAATGCTGCAGTGAACGGCAGCATTGATTTTCAGACTACTATGGAACTATGATGGAAGCAGTTGTGATTAATATGTTGCATGCTGTACCTAATAGCCGAGACCAACATCTTAAAGTGTCCTTTGAAGCATGGAAGCGCTCAGTTCTAAATGTTACTAATGGTCACCCATCCAAATGGTCAATGGTGACCTATCTGATCAGTTAAGAACATCTCCATGATTGCTTAAATTTCAATGGAAATTCTTACCATGTTAGGACTCACCTTAATTAAGCCTTAAACTGTCATGGTGGTTGGAAATCATATCACAATAAAAGTAATGCAAAACGAAACTCGACTTTGCTGACGTTTCGAAGCTAATTTAAAAGCTCTTTGTTATGAGTGCACTCGACCGCGTTCGGTGGTAGACTGAAGAAAATCTTATCCTTCTTATCTTATCTTATCCTAATGTAGAATCTCATGTAAAAGTAGAGTAAGGTAGAGCCAAAGATTGAATATTGTAGAGAAAAATAAGATAAGATATAGAATAAGAATGTAGAGTCCTTAACTTATAATTGTGAATTTTCTTAAAGGACCACAGTTGTCCTTTGCCCGGGAGAATGTTTGGATATGTATAATTTCTTGATAAATATGTTTTAGTATCCGAATGCACTTGTTTGAACTTTCAAAATCTACATAGCCAATGTCACTTGTAAAACGTAGTTCATTTTTTCTCTGTGGTCACTTGAAAGGAATAAAGAAAACAGATAGTGTGTACAGTAATGCCGGTGTTTTAATTTACAAGAAAATCCAAAGAAATCGCTCTGTTTAACCGAACAGTTGTAATAATCAGTTGGAATTGAATCTACATTAAGTTTAGACTATTTTGAGAGGTTTCGCAACTGTCTTCCAGGTGGTAGCTCCGAACGGTCCATCGTCGCGTTCCGGCCACCGCATGGTCCTACTCGGCCGTCGCCTCATAGTGTTCGGCGGGTACAACGACGACGGAAGGGAATGCCGCTACTTCGACGACGTGTACTCCTTCTGCCTGGACTCGAGGACGTGGTCCAAGCTGAGTCCGAGCGGGAAGGGACCCAGCGCACGGTCCGCGTGCGTCATGTTACCCGCTGGGAATGATTCTGTGAGTTGCATATTGTTCGTTATATTATGTAGCTATTTCAAGGACGTGTACGTAAACGTACATGTTCTGTTCTGTTTGGACTCATTGGGTTAGGACAAGCTGAGTCCGAACGGGAAAGGATGACACCCGCTGGAATAGATTACATGAGTTATACGATACCGAGTGTCGTGTAGGTATAACGAGATTGCCGCTACATTGACGACGTGCATGATGATGATTGTGTGCTGTCCTCAGCTGTACATCTACGGCGGGTTCAGCCGCGTGCGGTCGGGTCGGTCGGAGCGCACGCACACGCACACGGAGCTGTTCCGGCTGGCGTGGGGGGGCGGCGCGTGGACGTGGCGCGCGCTGCCCGGCGCCGCGCACGCCCCGCCCGCGCGCGCCGCACAGGCCGCCGCCGTCAATCTACACACCAATAGGGGATACGTCTTCGGCGGGATTAGTGTGAGTATCTCATCATGTAACACGGAGCTGTTCCGGCTGGCGTGGGGGGGCGGCGCGTGGACGTGGCGCGCGCTGCCCGGCGCCGCGCACGCCCCGCCCGCGCGCGCCGCACAGGCCGCCGCCGTCAATCTACACACCAATAGGGGATACGTCTTCGGCGGGATTAGTGTGAGTATCTCATCATGTAACACGGAGCTGTTCCGGCTGGCGTGGGGGGGCGGCGCGTGGACGTGGCGCGCGCTGCCCGGCGCCGCGCACGCCCCGCCCGCGCGCGCCGCACAGGCCGCCGCCGTCAATCTACACACCAATAGGGGATACGTCTTCGGCGGGATTAGTGTGAGTATCTCATCATGTAACACGGAGCTGTTCCGGCTGGCGTGGGGGGGCGGCGCGTGGACGTGGCGCGCGCTGCCCGGCGCCGCGCACGCCCCGCCCGCGCGCGCCGCACAGGCCGCCGCCGTCAATCTACACACCAATAGGGGATACGTCTTCGGCGGGATTAGTGTGAGTATCTCATCATGTAACACGGAGCTGTTCCGGCTGGCGTGGGGGGGCGGCGCGTGGACGTGGCGCGCGCTGCCCGGCGCCGCGCACGCCCCGCCCGCGCGCGCCGCACAGGCCGCCGCCGTCAATCTACACACCAATAGGGGATACGTCTTCGGCGGGATTAGTGTGAGTATCTCATCATGTAACACGGAGCTGTTCCGGCTGGCGTGGGGGGGCGGCGCGTGGACGTGGCGCGCGCTGCCCGGCGCCGCGCACGCCCCGCCCGCGCGCGCCGCACAGGCCGCCGCCGTCAATCTACACACCAATAGGGGATACGTCTTCGGCGGGATTAGTGTGAGTATCTCATCATGTAACACGGAGCTGTTCCGGCTGGCGTGGGGGGGCGGCGCGTGGACGTGGCGCGCGCTGCCCGGCGCCGCGCACGCCCCGCCCGCGCGCGCCGCACAGGCCGCCGCCGTCAATCTACACACCAATAGGGGATACGTCTTCGGCGGGATTAGTGTGAGTATCTCATCATGTAACACGGAGCTGTTCCGGCTGGCGTGGGGGGGCGGCGCGTGGACGTGGCGCGCGCTGCCCGGCGCCGCGCACGCCCCGCCCGCGCGCGCCGCACAGGCCGCCGCCGTCAATCTACACACCAATAGGGGATACGTCTTCGGCGGGATTAGTGTGAGTATCTCATCATGTAACACGGAGCTGTTCCGGCTGGCGTGGGGGGGCGGCGCGTGGACGTGGCGCGCGCTGCCCGGCGCCGCGCACGCCCCGCCCGCGCGCGCCGCACAGGCCGCCGCCGTCAATCTACACACCAATAGGGGATACGTCTTCGGCGGGATTAGTGTGAGTATCTCATCATGTAACACGGAGCTGTTCCGGCTGGCGTGGGGGGGCGGCGCGTGGACGTGGCGCGCGCTGCCCGGCGCCGCGCACGCCCCGCCCGCGCGCGCCGCACAGGCCGCCGCCGTCAATCTACACACCAATAGGGGATACGTCTTCGGCGGGATTAGTGTGAGTATCTCATCATGTAACACGGAGCTGTTCCGGCTGGCGTGGGGGGGCGGCGCGTGGACGTGGCGCGCGCTGCCCGGCGCCGCGCACGCCCCGCCCGCGCGCGCCGCACAGGCCGCCGCCGTCAATCTACACACCAATAGGGGATACGTCTTCGGCGGGATTAGTGTGAGTATCTCATCATGTAACACGGAGCTGTTCCGGCTGGCGTGGGGGGGCGGCGCGTGGACGTGGCGCGCGCTGCCCGGCGCCGCGCACGCCCCGCCCGCGCGCGCCGCACAGGCCGCCGCCGTCAATCTACACACCAATAGGGGATACGTCTTCGGCGGGATTAGTGTGAGTATCTCATCATGTAACACGGAGCTGTTCCGGCTGGCGTGGGGGGGCGGCGCGTGGACGTGGCGCGCGCTGCCCGGCTACCCGAATGATAGAGAAATACGTATTTGTGAGGTGAATGGAGAAAAAAATCAAAAATATTTTTTTCAACAACTCAATATGTGCCTACTGGTATTGGTAGTGGTACAGCTATTGGTGGATTTGTGGAGGGAATTGTTGGACGAAATTCATTCTCTGTTTCGTCGCTGATTGCGAACGCCAAATCTCTCTTCCTTTTTGCAAAATGCATTCAAACAAGTTGTAAGATTTTGAGAAAAATCTAAAATAACTATTTAGTTTACCTAATCGTTTCGCACACGAGTTCTTTTACCATAGGTCACATTCAGAGTCATATCCATCCCATCCTGACCCAAGGCAGGGCGATCAAGATGCTGATCAAGAACCTTTTATTCCATCTTCCAGGATGTGGAAGAAACTGAAGAAGAAATCCGCGGTGAGATGACAGACGAGCTGCACCTCCTCGACCTGGAGAGTGGCAAGTGGCACGCGGTCACGCTGAAGACGGAGCAGGCGCCCGCGCAGAAGACGGAGACGCAGCAAGAATTTGAGGAAAAAGTCACGACAGGTTAGCTATTGAAGGGCTCCATTACCGATGCGGAACAAATATTTGCATGTTCTGCAGATAATTGTATCTGAGTTTTGTGGTACCACGGTACTCGTAGTTCTTGATGCCCCAGCGACCACCTCGGCGACTCGCCGAGGTTATTTACTAGCGACCCGCACCGGTTTCGCACGGCTCAAATTTCCGACACTTCCGGTATTTTCTAAAAAAAAAAAACTTTCAATTTTCCTTATTCTGGCAATACGAACACAATAAAAATAATATCTCCGAGCCATCCTCAAGTGTTGATCTTTCATACATGCAGCAATATATAAAAAATGCTGGACATTTTTCACACAGCGACATCTAGCCCCAAAGTAAGCAGAGTTTGTGTTATGGGAACAATATGACTGATATACTCCTTATACACATTTTTTTTTGTAAATACATACATATTACAGCGGACATTCGTGATTTTACTATGTGTTTGGTTCCAACGGAAGATCAGCGTTGCTGATCGTTGAGCGTTGAAATGATAGATAGATAGATAGATTGCTAGTATATAGGTATTGTTTGTATAAATCCCGTGTGTGTATTGTCTGTTTGTTTTCAATTGTGCAATGTTTGCAAATAAATGTTTTAAAATACCCACTACTTCCAATAGACTATATACAAGTATCCCTCATTTAACCAGCTATGCAGGTAACTCAATATGTACCTATTTATATTCATTTATTTGTAACCTAGTGTAAGAAGTACCGTCTTGTTTCAAAATTATTTATATAGGGTTACTATTTGCGGCAGCTTAATTAGTGTAGGAATCATTAGTTTTTACCATTTATTGTAAACCGTTTGTGCCTTAATAAAAATAACAGACCCAATTGATTTTTATTTATAAAAATTATTGATTTCCAGTGGTAACAGACGATGGGTTCACGCTGAAGCTGGGCGGTGGCGGCGCCACTCCTCTCTCCGTCGCGGAGGCGCCGGGCGGGGCCGCGCGGCGCACCGGACCCTCGCCCCGCATGTCCGCCATGACCTGCGTACAACGATCCACGCTCTATGTGTACGGCGGCGTGCTGGAGAAGGAGGAGAAACAGTTCTACCTCAGCGATCTCTATAGCTTAGGTGAGATATTTATATAACCAAAAGACACAATGTACATTTCGCTAAAATCAAGGGTTTTTTTTAGAAAATTTTGTATAACTTAGCAGACGTGCTAGGTCGAACCTGTGTTACGGACTGCTTTATTAGCAGTCCGGCTAATAAAGAAGCACAGAACACAATTTAGAAAAATATATATATAAAAATGAATACAATTTATCACCACATGTCACAAGTGGTATGTATGTAATATGAGAGAGCTAACACGAACCAAACGTTTTGTAAAAATTAACTTTGTTTTCAACCAACTTCAAAAAAGAGAGAAGGTTTTCAATTCGTCTATATTTTCTGTATGTCTCTCTGTTACGCGATATCTGCACCAATTGTGAACCGATCTTAATGTTTTTTTAGTAGGGTTGGGTAGATACATTTTATGAAAAATACCTACTTAAAAAGGTGTAAAATGGAAGATGAAATTTCATATTAGACTTTTTATCAACTTTCTGGTGTTTCGGAGTCGATTTTTATTTATTTCCTGAAAAAAAAAAAAATTTTGTTTAAGATCTGCACAAATTGAGTGGTTGGAAGACTATCCACGAGCAGCCGTGCCTACCCGATTGGATCGGGTCTGACTCCGAGGGTTGGGAAAGCGGGTCGGGAACCAACAGCGATACCGAAACAGATGACAGTGACTAGATTTGCGATGATTCTTATAATCTGTTTCTAAGGTTTGTGATCGAACTGACTTACATCATATAAATACTCTTTGGCAGAGTTGCTTTGGATGTATGAGTGAATGAGAGGTTTTATTTTTTATCTGTGGCAATCCGGGCTAGATCCCTGAAGCTTACTAGGGAGCCGTATTGTACGTCCATGCAAAGCACAACCATGGAATGCACACCCCTGGAAAGTACAGCCAGTATTACAAACCATTTGGTTTGAATTATCTGGGTGTGCTTTCCATGGTCGTACAATACGCTCCGTACAAACTAAACACATGACGGTATTGCACACCCCTGGAATGTACACCCCGGATTACAAACCAATATTCTCGACGCTCATTGGTCGCGAGTTCGTCATATCCGTGAGCTCTCATTGGTCGATGCGAATAAGTCGCATGACGAGAACGAGCCTCGTTTGCACTGAGCAAGTTTTAATATGTGCAACTAAGAGTTGCCATTGATAAATAATGTAAACAATAAGTTAATGTTGGCCTGAGAAATCCTTCCTAAGCAAATCCGTCTTGGATTGGTTAGGTTATTAGGTTTTTTTTATTACCACTCAGAAAAGGAGGAGTGCTATCCGAACTTTATCCAGCAAATTTGGGTTCAAATAAATAAAACCAACCGGTTAGTTCATCTGCAAAAACCCGACATAAATAACTATTCTACTTACTACATCTACATTAATTTACTAATAGCGTAAAATACTATGGCAACACAGCACTTGCCCCTTGATAGCACTCGCACATGAAAACAGAGCATGAAATTGGTTCGTATTCCATGGCTGTACATTCCAGGGTTGTACAAAACTGGCCGTACAAGGTCAACACGTGTAGGGAATGCACGCCCAGGAATGTACGCCCAGTATTACAAACCAAGTATTTGAAACCAATGGTTTGTAATACTGGCTGTACTTTCCAGGGGTGTATTTTCCATGGTTGTGCATTACATGGACGTACAATTACAGGGACTCGCTTACTAGATGGCACTAAATAAATTTGAAAATGTGTACTGGAGTATCGTTTTTTTAGACAACTCAACGCGTGCGTATCCGCAGGTATTATACAAAGTATCCTAGTATTATATAAAGCTATTTATATATCGTTGTGTGAAAAACTGACAGACAATCCACAGAAAGTCCTGAAATTTGGAGGTTATTTTCTTTTTTGGTCTATAGAGGTTTAGGAGACATTTTTTTTAAAATGTCAAAGGCTTACTTTGACATTTTTCACAGATAAAAATAAAACCTCTCATTGTCTGTGAAGGTGTATTCGCTTAATACCCTTTTATTCGACGATTCGCAAGAAAGCTAAAACTAGGACTTAATAAGCAAAATCGGTCCCTAATGTATGTGAGTAAGGTTCTACATATATGTGTTTGTAGTGAAATTGATACGAATAAGTAACATGGGGTGTAAATACATAGGAAGTAAGTGCAATTAAAAAAAGTTAATGGTAAATATAATTATTTTAATTAACTTCAGTGTTTTTTAACTATAGTGTTTTCCAAAACATCTCAATTTGCATGATATTATGTGGCATTTTGTAAACACGTTTGTTATTGGATACTTTTTACGAGCCAAATGAAACACACAGATACACATGTTATCTTTTTATTTATGTACACAATTTTCGAACATACATAATCTTTATAAAAATCCGTTTTTACCGAAGTTTGCACTCGGTCTGGCATGAACTACATTTTAAAATAAATTTCCCCTTTAAATTAAACATGTTTATTGAATCAAGAATCAAAACAATCCTAGTATATTCAACAAACGCTAGGTGTTATCAATTCCTAAATACAAAACCGTATAAAAATCTATAATATTTTTAATCGCCGACTCACAGAAAGAAATCTCTTAGTAATTTTTGACACACGGATGTATGAGAAACGTCGTCACTAATAGCATCATGGCTAAAAACTCAAAATCTGACTAGATTTCTTCGAATCATTCGTGTGACAGCTTCGGCTAATACAATACATTTTAAAAAAGCAACGTTCTGGCCAAGTTGAACAAGTTACTTTCGAAAAGTGACTTTGACTTATGCCATCGAAAGTATTGCTCTTGGAAGTAAAACTTGTCCTTTAATGCGCTAGCATTCTTAAGTATAGACGCTTTAAAATCTCTGTTAGTTTGCAGTCACTAATTTGGCAGTGATCGTATATAAATGCTCAAGTCAACTACTACCTATTTTCTCAAAATGGATGGATCTAAAATACGTCCGTTTTGAGCATTTGTAAATTTTTATCGCCAAGCTCATTAACGGCCAAATACTGAACGGAACTACTCAAGATTAAAGTAGAAAGACGTTGAGTAGAAAATGTTACAGTGGAAGTGTGAAATTGTCATTTCTAGAAATGCCCAGTTTTGACTATTGTTGCAAAAACATTTTAAGTGAATATAACATACCCTGTTACACGACTTATTTGTCGTGCTGTATAAAAACTACGCCTACCAACAACGATTCAAGTACAAATGACACACAAATGTTTCCCGTAAGCCGTTGCAACACAGTGCAGCTTTAGCCATCAAATGGCAATCGAGATTTAACCAACTATTCGCCACAAGAAACATAGTTGTAGAGATTGCAGTTAATTATTTGAATTGGTTCTCAGAAAATATTTTTGTGTGACTTCAGTAGTAAGTATATATTTCTTGCTAAATGTGACGAATAGTCTTCAGTTTTAACGCACTACTTATTAGATCTTTAGTTTACTACCTAGCTAGAAATATTATTTACAATTACCGTTCTTTACCATTGTGGAATAATCATTAGTTAAAAAACTGACGAATATAAAAAAAAATATTCAATTAAAAATGTCTTATTTTTTACAAATATTACTCTTAGTTGCCAATAGTTTTTGAAAATGACCTTCAAATGCCGTGTCAAAAAAGTGAGCCGTGCTAAATAAATGGGGCATAAATATTAATTTACTAAACATGTTTCCTTAAATAGATGGCACATTCCGATGATGTATTGGTCCCCGTAACTTCACGATTTGTATTTTACTTTATTTTCGTTTAATTTAATCCAATCTAGGAATATTAATTAAATTTTATTTTTATAAATTTTTTCCAACGTGATTTGAAATTCAAAAGATGAAAGTAACGTTACGGTCATATGTGAGAGCTAATACTTTCGAAAACGTAGTATTACGGTTTCATGAAATATACGGATATGACAAATGAAACGTAAAAGGGAGAAGAGTAACGATTTGTCATGTCAAATTATTCTCTTTAAAGCAGTTAAACTGCAAAATCCGTGCTATTTTCTTAGGAGATTTATAGTTTAGCTATTTATTGTGCGTTTAATTGTTATGTATATAGTAAAAAGTACATAATACACATTTCACTCTTCTTACTTCAGCGTCAGCTGCTGTTATTCAGACGAATATTTTTAAGTAGCTACGAAATTTACGTATTTAATTAGGATAAATTAACACTTATTTTAATATACACTGGTGTTACAACTAACGCGTGTTATGATAATTCACAAAGTATTATACCGGACTCTTAACGAATTGTCTAGTTTTTAACATTGTTCGCGACATAGTACTATGTGAATTAATATTTTTAAATCACTAGCAAAGTAAAGCTGAAGCCAAAATAAGTGATAAATAATAATAATAATAACGTATATTTGTACTCAAAATATAATAAAAGATCATATTTTGAGTTCAACAACAAAGTTGCCTAAGATTCTGAGCTGCGGAGATATATTAGCTGAATAAATTAAATCATTGATTAAATTGGGATAACGTAATCGATTATTATATTTTGAGTACTCTAAATAAATGAAGTCTAAAAATAAAATTACCACTATCATCAGTCGGTTAAAAAAATGTCAATATAATGAAAATTAGAATTTAAATGATTTTTCGTATAAAATTATCCAAACCAAATCAGTCTCTTACCTTATTTTAGATTAAAACTAGATTATTATGTACATTTTTAGTATATTTCAATTGATTTGTGTGTTAAAAGGAAATAAAGGTTATTTTTATAATTTAGATAAACAAAGAGGGGAGGTAGTCCAGCTATTTGTTACGTATAAAAGTATTTATTTGATTAAATTTCATACAATATAGTATAATGATATGATTCCGTTTATGAAGTTAAACCTAAGGCGAAAACACGACTATCATAAAATCCATACAGACAACATACACCCATAAAATTATAAAAGTAGGTAAATTCACTATCTACTTAGCATTTACAATCTATTTACAAAAAGAAAGATCATTTTTCAATAAATACAAAAATAATTTGGCTGAATTTGTGCTAAATATATAAACTAAAATGGCCGAAAATATAAAAAGGAAACTGACAACTACCCGCTTTTCTAAAAAAAAGCTGGTAGGAATGTAACTACGTCGAGACCGAATTATTGTCGTCCACCTCGATTAGTAAGCACGATGGATCATGACTGCAGAGGGTCTAGACAAATACCACTTTATGGTGGCGTTAACGCCTGCGGAAAGATTTAATTGTATGGGAATGACATTAGCTGTGGAAATGTCGCGTGACTGCTGCCAATTTTTACCTTGACAAAATTTGCATTAACTTGAAAGGAAAACTAAGCGTGAGGTATTTGTCTAGACACTCTGTGCAGTTGGCATAGAACGTCTCAAGATATATAACTTATGTTGGGTTTTTTAGAAATCTGTTACTTGGTTATACCCGTTAGCTAAGTATTGGTACCTCTATAAAATATATTGCGACATATAACGCCTGACTTCATGACAGTCTAGATCCACCGTACCTACTGTAACATAACGTACCCATAAAATATCAATAAATTAATTCACTGCTTCCGTAGTAAAATATCAATTTGTTGCTAGTTCGTTCGATTCCGTCCGCACAATATCACAGTAGCTCGTGGCTAACTTCACGTCCTCTGACTAGGCTGTACCGTCCCTTACCGTCACTCCACAAACCGTTCTACACCGTGAAGTGTCAAACTTATATGCGCCTGTCATGTGCATGGTAGGGATTTTAGAGGACACTCACCATATAACTTGTACCATACCACGGAATCGCTGTGATACCGCATTTATACTTGCGCATTTGCATTCGCCTCGGTACCAGTCGATTAGTCCGACGAAACGTTCGTGTGTAAGTGCCGAAGCGAACTGCCGTTCACACAATTGCTGAGTTTTCAATCAGTCTTGCGAGTCGCAAGGCGAGTGACGAGCGTGCCGTTCACACATGCGTCTCTCGCCACAGATTAGTTCTAAGTAGTCTACTCTACATATGTTATTCGCCTCGCCACTCGCGTCACATTAGTTGCGCAAAGTTATATGGCGAGTGTATTCAAAAGACAGGCAACACAGCGTAATGCTGCTACTTACTTCTCGAGACGCATTAAAGTTTGACGCGAACCGTATTGTCCCTCCAGATGTATTAACGATCCATATTCACATATCTGTCACACACTGTCCAAAACTTAAAACAGGTCAGTGACGATGGTTCCGAACCAAGCACAGACTACTGGAAGCGCGTACGTAAACAATGCTTTCTGTAGAGACGGCCGTTCAGCGGAAGCTGCCACCGGCTCGTCCCTCGCAGTTTCCTGTCCGGTGGGTACATCCGGTTGGATGGTGTCAGGGGGTAAGACCGCGGTCCGGGCTCGGCCCGGGACGAACACGTTGTTGGTCCCGGGAGTGTCCACTATGCTGGGCCCGAAGGGAGATTCTGTGCCCAATGTTGGATTGGGCATGGGCACGTCGGTTGGCTCTTCGAAACGGTCGCCAGATCCTGCTGCAAAGAATGATGTTATTAACGTAAAGTTGATTAAAAGTGGTTGAGAACGTTTTGCTCTTAATCAATCTTATTTTTACATCAACGGCCTCAGACTCATCTTTGACTTTATTGTTATTAGTTTTGATACACAAATGTCCCATAGCTTGGTTTGATAACATTTTATTCAGATTAGCTAGGGTTTCAGAAGTACAATACTTTTACGAAAATATAATCTATCGAGTAGTTTTTTTACTATGATGTTTTTTGTGCGCTCGATTAAATACCGCCTTTTTGCTCGCGCATCCCTGCCGCTTGATGGGGATTCCAGTTATGTTTTAAAAAAGCTTGATTGGTTAAGAGACTTAACGACAACTTTTGTAGAAGGTGCTAGCACCAAACACGTTTCTGATTGGTCAACTGACGCGCCATATTGTTTCAGTTGATTTGTGATTGGTCTAGCTATTTGTCAATGGCGCCATAGTTTCCACATTCCAAACATAAACAATTTAGCTTTAAAATTCTTAATCGTGTGTATCTTTAAGTTTTCAAATATGATGAAAATTGGTAATTCATGACATACCTTCAGTATCGTCAGAGTCTTCATCGTCATCAGGCGGGCCGTCATCACCACTGTTGTAATCACCAGACCCCGAGCCGGAGTCCAATTCATCACCATAGTCATCCAGTGAGCCGCTGCGAGAAACGTGCATATCTGAAAAATAATAAAAAAACTAATCAATCCTACTAATATTATGAACGCGAAAGTTTGTGAGAATTGATGTTTGTTACTCTTTCACGCATAAACTACTGAACGGATTTTGATGAAACTTTACAGTTATATAGCTTATACATCACAATAACACATAGGCTACTTTTTATACGAGAACCACGAGTGAAGCCGTGGGCAAAAACTAGTAAAAAATAAAAAGGCATTTATTTATTCAGACATTTATTCATTCAAGTACTTATTAGGTCAATGCAGTGCTATTCCATATCAAAGGATGTAATGTTGCTTGTCAACAAGTGTTTGTTTCGGTGTAAAGATATTATGGATGACGGTGAAATTACATGCACATGAGACTTTTCACCGTTGATCTGTGGCAACACATCAGCAATGCTCTGTGTTGTCAATGATGAGGCGACGGTAATCACTTGCCATCTCATGGGTCGTATACTTGTTTGCCACAAGATAACATAAAAACGTTTATTAGTAACATATACTTGGTCAATAACACCTTTTTCTTTTGAATACTTTCGTTCGAATGGCCGTCTCACTCGACCCGCTTGACATAACGTCATTTCGTTTCGTTCAAAAACCAATTCAGTAGAAATTGTTCATTGTTATTGATAAATTGTCTTCCGTTAGAAGACTAGAGCTTGAATTCATAGTCGGGGGTTGAACAGTCCCCCAAAATCCATCATTCAGCATTCGCCTTATGGCTGGGTGCATAAAGGTTGAATTCGCACTTGAATTTTTACTTAGCGCCTGAACAGTCCCCTAGGGGAGCCCCTATTTTGACTATGAATACGGGCCTAGAAGACGTCAGGTTCTTACCTCTATCAGTAGCATCGGTCCACTGCACCTCCTGACCGTTATAAGCGTCTTTTAGCTTAGCGGTAAGCATTCTCAACGTTTCACTCTGAGTCTGAGCGGCTACCACTGCTTCGGGGTTGACGGCGCCTCGGACCTCCGGATTCGATGCCTGGCCAGTGACACCTTCGCCGGCTGCGCTTAGGGTGTAGCTGTGGAGACAAAACGTTAGGTAATGTTCAAACGACGTAATAACAGAACGATTATGTGTGGAACAGATTAAGATGTATTTATTCGATTTAGGAGTCACGTTCCTCACAATTGCCTGGAAGAAATAGGACTAAGCTCGGATGTATACCAAACAACCCTGAGACCAGCGATGAAGGGACTTCATCGCAGTCTCAAGACCATTATATTGAAGGAAGACTAAGGGCTAGCCAGCCTTTAGCCTCACAGGCGATTCATTCGAGAGTTAAGTTTGTTCATATTGTAAAAACGGGAATTTTCACGTACTGCACTATCGGTGAAGGCACCGACTAAGTTTCGACTCATTCCGAGAGTCTTCATCAGGGTGAGTGGTTGCGACTTTCTCCTTCCGCGTCGCGCCGTGCACGTGTGTAGTGCACGGCCGTTTTTACGTTTTTAAATTCCCGTTTTTACAATATGAATAGTCAAGTTCACGATAGTTTTTGGAGTTAAGTTTGTATTTAAAGTCAAATTTTCTCACCTTCCAACATCAGAACCGTTGAAGCAAGGTGAAGTCGGCACACTGGTGACGGTACACAACAGCGCTGGTAAGTGGTTCCAGTACCGTTTCGAGTTGCGCATGCGTGTACGAGTCTCTTTCACGAGCTTTTCTAATGCAGGTCCTCCCCATTCCGAACCTGAAATGGAGAATTGTTTGTGTACTTTCATGAATCCAAATTCTAGGTAAATATCAGATTTACAGCCAACAAGATGTAGGGACCTACTAAGTGGTGGAATTATTATTGAAAGGTCCACTTACCATGACCTTCATCATTTTTAGCTGCAGGCTTCTTCTTCTTCGGTCCCTTCTTCCCATCAAACTCGTAGTTCTTGAAGTCTATATCCATCCCGCTCGCACCCGCAGGCTCCGGGTCCGCCTCTCTCTTCTTCCTCTCATGTTCCTCGTACTCTTCAAGTGGCATATTCCCTTTCATGTACTGGAGGAAATGGTCGCGGAGTTTAGCTTGTTCCGCCATTTCGGCGGTAGTTTTGCGAATGCCTTCTGGAGTCCGCAGGTCGGAGAGCATGGGGTCGTCGTTGATGAGGCTTTCGAAAGACGCTTCGATCTCGAAGTCGTCAACGTCATTCGCTTTCTGGTTCCAGTCGAAGTCCGGTATAGATCGGACGGATCTGCGTGTCTTGTCGGAAGGTGTAAAAGGCCCGGCGCCACCGACGCCGCCTAACACTGGTTTTCCACAACCAGAGAATATCTTCTGGGATATCTCCTGGTTGTGTTCTTGGAAGCTCATGATGGCTTCTGATATCTTTATGCCGATGGGCTCAACGACCATTGCAATGTTGAATGGTCCTAGGAGCCTGTCGGCTACTTTGTCCACGGCCTCTGAAATGGTGAAAATTTGTGTTAAAAATAACTTTATAACTGTAATTATTAATGTTACTGTTGCGTTACTATTACGCATGTATTTAATATACAATTAGTTATGCATCGTCATGCCCGACTAAGTTATGGTGTAAAAAACCCTGTATTACGTCCAACTGCTGCACTCTTCCATTATAAACGCAATCTACTTGAGTATTTGCGAGCGTTTGTTAACGCAACGACAGTAATGTTCATTCAAATAACTTCATGCCATGATGACTAAACCCACATGTACGCCAATAACAGATCTACGTTACGATGGTTCTGGTACAGATTAATTCGGCTGAACGCTGACTGTATGCTTACCGACGTATGCGTCCCAAGACTCGCCGATATCAGCGTGAGCCGGCAGACAGCCGCGGATTACATTATGGCAGTAGCGGGAACACGCCGGCGGGTT
The DNA here is from genome assembly GCA_958496245.1 of Perizoma flavofasciatum. Lineage (NCBI taxonomy): Eukaryota > Metazoa > Arthropoda > Insecta > Lepidoptera > Geometridae > Perizoma > Perizoma flavofasciatum. Next base: position 12,650,674 of record OY292423.1, read on the forward strand.
CATCTCACCACACAGACCGCAGTACTGCAGCCGCGTCCATGATGACACGCATTCCGACGTTACACCAGCCTGCAAAACGGTTTTTTTATGAAGCTCAGTTCTGACGAACAGAGTACAAATATACTCCTCGTCTATGACATGGCAGGATGATGACTGAAGCCTACCTCATGATCTTATGATGAAGATAAGATCATGAGGTAGGCTTCAGTATTATGCCTTATGAGGATGATGACAAAGAGATCCTGAAACGTTTTACTAGCCTAACAAGTATAATGCTTGCAAAATTAGCTGGAAGAAAATGCTAACGAGTATTCAATTCGCCTAACTTGTACTTGGTTAAGCTTGATTCTGTTTCACTGATTTGAACTGTGCAAAATTTATGCAAAACAGTCTTTGAAGAAAAGATACAATGGCTAATATTACAGGAAAAAAGCCAGAACAAGTAAACACTAGCTAATGGCGCGTGAGAGATACACCACATTAACTTTTCAGTGACCCAAGATAACACCCGTACGGCACATTACTGAATCTTCTGAGCGAATGCTGCATTAAAGATAGTACTTTCCTTGACTTTCACTATGAATAAGAATAGTCCATGACACTGCATTAATGGGCTTCGCACCTCAGCACCTTCGAGTGGATTACTAAACAATGAGGTACTTATCATCTACTCGCAATGCAGCGAAATTCTACGAACTTCACTTGTACTGCATAAGCTCGTCTACAGTGAGCTGATGAAATGGTAATGGAGTTGCATCCGTATAATTGTGACTGGGGCTAATAAATAGTAAAACGAATCTAAGATGTAAATTTTAACCTGGGTAACCTACTGTCATTTAAGAGAAAATTTACGTCGTTTATGCTGATCCAGTTTCTGGTAAAAGTTAACTTACTTAGGAAGCTTTAAAATCCAAAACCTCCCATCGCTCCTGACAAAAAAATGAAAAGAAAACTGAAGTGATTCTAAAAGACATTCTCAGAATGATAGAATTGAAATATTATCAGGTGAACCCAGAGGTATTTAATACGAAAGGTCAATAAAGTTCTTTATTGCCGATATAAAAGCTTTACCATTTCATAGCCAGCGGCTACGAGAGAGTGCCAACTGGATTTAATTTTAGATAAGCAATAAATTCTCAATAAATCCTTAAGATGTCGTGTCACTTGTTGGCGCCAGAAGCGGGGTCAAAGAACTTGGCGACGATGATAATGAGTAATAAACTAAAACTGACGATGTATAAGCTTCGTAAATGCAAGTTGAAGGTTAAGCAATGCGGATTTGCAATGATTGGCGTACCTTATTTGCATTATAATAGACGACTTTCATATTTAGTGCCATGCTATATGGTTTAGTTTAGACTCCAGGCAATATTCAAAGTAGGCTAGTGGAGTATTAAGTTACGCTCTCAAAATCCAACCAACTTGAGTTCTAGGTTTTGGTTACATAAATGGAGGATCTAAGGCCGTTTTCAGATTCCGTATTTGAACAATGGCACAGGATGTATGGACGATTTGCATGAATTAGCAATAACTGTCCATGCTTGTCTAAAGATTTACGTCATGCTAGGTGAAGCAGACCTAGGTAGAATCCATTTTGAAATCTAGAATCTAGGTTCAGATGGCTGTTCCAAAATTTGTGTCTTCATGTCATTACTTGTGGAAGTGTGGTTTAAGAACTAACTTCTGCCCACAGCTTGCGTGGAATCCAGATTAAAAGTACCTACCCTGTGTTACATTAGGTCATTAACATAATACCTATTTCAACATTCCTTCTACATCGGTTCATCTGATACGAAGGTTATCGGTAACAAACATCATTACTTAACTACTTTCGCATCTATACTATACTAGCCTTATAATATTAGTAGGATAGGAAGTAGGAATAAGGATATAAGTTTCTACTTATCCTGCATCCGGATAGAATCTTGCTATCCTAGCTTTTATAGCAGGATACTCTCCTTAACTAGAGATGATGCTTCTACTGAATGCTTACCTGTATCATATTCCGGACCACATCGGCTCCGGCTCGAAGTGCCTTGTGGAAGGTGCGGGTGGCGACCACGGCGCGTTTCAGCTGCATCGTCAGCTTGTTCGGGACGTCCTCGAACGGTTGGATATCGCGCATGTTCTCATTCAGGCATTTCAAGTACCTGGAGAAGAAACAGTTGATAAAAGCTTCCGTAGAACCTTTACCGTTTCGGAGGAGTCCGAAATCTGAATTCAGGAATCTGCCTAAATCTTTAAGACTGGGAATTCAGTCGAAATTTTTGAACTGGGACTGGGACGTATATACGTGTTCTCGTGCAGGCATTTCAAGTACATCGAAACAATGAAAGCGCCCGATGAACTTAACCGTTTCAGACAGAGGAGTCCATTGATTCAGGCAGATTCAGACTGGAAGCGGCCGTAAATAGAAGTCTATGCCGATTAATAGGTGCCAGAAACAGGAGTTGAACGGTTTGCTGGGTTAACTTTGCCAAACTTTGGTCGCGTTTAGTTTAGTTCAAACTGAAAGGTAGGTAAACTTTTTAATAGGTACCTACTACCGTTTATTTATTATTTTATTTCTTATTTCTTTCTTGCCCGTCATCGAAAATACTTGAATAATCGATTGTAAGTCAAGTTTATCGTGATACTGGTTGTTTCTTGGTTTAGTCAGATCTTGGCACAGGACCAATTCAAACCTTGTGACGAATGATGAACGAACAAGTGTAAGGATTCAGTCCATGGAACGATGTGTAAATGAACCGTCTGATGTATACGCCAGCCAGGGCACGTACATCCTAGGTAATTTGTTTTCTGGCGCAGCCTTACAGCGCAGTTTTCTCGCTAACAAGATTTAAACCACATTTTCCTTTTACCACCTCGTTTCAGCCTTTATTGGACCGACCTAAGAGCTTTTAGTTTCAAAGCCACATGAAGTTAACTTTGACACGCGCTGTAACGAACGTTACGAACTTACCGCAGAGTGTAGTATTTTGTTCATCGCTCTGTTAGAGAGAGAAAATCTGTTTCGTGAATTTCAAACAATGGAAATTTCCAGTTTCTACAAGTGAAGGACACATTTTTTTCATACTCTGATGCGGCTTGTGGCAAACGAACCTCAATAACCAGGCAATCTCATAGCTCATAGAGGGCTGTCTATTGTCTATAAAGTCGCCTATAAAACACTTGGGCGACGTCTTATGATACTTACATATCATAAGACAAGCTATTACAATCGCAGAATGGCCGATAGTTACTATGCAATTATTACCCAGATTAGCTAACAGTAACTAGGTGATTACAGCCGATGTGATCCGATTATAGGTGTTTAAGCTCCGTGAAATGTGTTGATAACGGTTCACGACCTCAGTGGCTCTTAGTTTTTATGCTCTACTAACAAACGTGATTTATTTTACTGCCAAGAAGTAGGTACGCCGAGTCGGTAACAAAGTTATATTTTAACGATGTCTAGGGATATTTTTTTAACTAATTCCCTACTAACCCTAAGAAACCACTAAACAGAACCTAACACGACGTTAAAATATATCTACATACCAACTACGATATACGAGTTGCAAAATATAGACCTCCGAAAGAATCGAACGAGTCTCGTCTACCTCTATCTATCGGGGGTCCGTCCTATAATGCGTCGGTCGTCATCGACGCGGTCACCTTTCGAGAACCTTCCTTTAAACCAGAAAAATAAAAGGTAAAATTCGAGAACTCTCTTCAAACTGGCCGAATCATATTTTATTATTTCTTAAAGAATTGCAAGATAACGGAAGCCAATATTCCAATCCGTTGACGACGTTTCATTGGGATACCAAAACTGGTAAATACCAGGCAAGTGCGGTCAAATTATTTTTTTCAGCTAGGGTCAAATTCATCGAGTACAGTGTAGGTAATCATATCAAATTCACTGGCGACCGGGCTAGGGTTTTAATGTTATCTGGAGGCAGACCAGCCTCCAATATGCTAACGGCCCACGATATGGTATGAAAATACCGTGGGCTATGACTTCTGGATAACTGATATTGCTGTTGACTGCCATAGAGTCAAAAATGAAAAATATATCTTGGTTCTATCGAAGAATCGAGTGATCGATCGGAGTGTCGTTGCTTAGTTATTTAAGACCCGGTCAAACTTTGAAAAAAAATAAGTTTTTTTTTTTTTCTTTGTTCGCCACCGCCATTGCGTCAGTTTGACCGGGCCCTTACTTGTTTTATGTACTTTCACGTCCGCGCCATGTCCATGCCTCAAAAGTAGCTTCTGTATAAATCACACCTTATAGGTCCATACTATTTTAATGGCGTTTCCATATACTTCCACTTCTCATCAAACTGGTACTGCAAGTTGAGTGCACTGTGAACTCGCCCTCACTAAAAATCGTTTCTGTATATACCGCACCTTATGAGTCCAGACTATTTCGGTAGCGCGGAAATTACAATTTCCATCATATTGTACTCACTTTTCATCAAACTGGTACTGCGAATTGAGCACCGTAAACATCTTCTCGTAGAGGATGCCGAAGAAGCCGTCCATCATCACGCTGAAGTTGGTGTCGCCGCGAGCGTAGTACCTGGAAGCAAAGGTACTGTCTTCATTTCGTCCTCAGCATTTGCTAAAGTACCTGAGGGCCTATGCTGAGTTACAAATGCGTTCAAAACAATTTATGTATGGAAATCTTGTCGATAAGGTCAAAGTTTTGATCATGTTATAAACTCAGCATAGACCCCTCTGGAAGCAAAGGTACCTACTGCCTTTATTTCGTTCTAAGTATTTGCCGTACGTACCGACCGATGTGGCGCGGTGGGCGAAGGTCCGCCTGCGACACAGGAGGTTGCGGGTTCGATTCCCGCCCTGGGACAAATGTTTGTACGATCTGCAAATATTTGTTCCGGGTGTTCTGGGTATTTGCTATGTATAATAAAAAAATATCTATCTATGTAATGTATTATATTAAGTATATCAGTCATCTAGTACCCATAACACAAGCTCTGCTTAGCTTGGGGCTAGATGATGCTGTGTGGATTGGCCAGCATTATTTATTTATTTATTTATTTATTTGCCAAGTGTTTTGGCAGCCATAGCGTGTTGAGCTGTTGACGTGATCTTTCAGAATGTCTGTTTCTTGGGATCGAAACGGTAGGTATGGTTGCAGAGTGAATATAACTCCCGAAAACTGAGAGCCCAGGAGCTGCCCCTGCAGTACCAGATGAACACGAAATCAAAGGCCTTCATATTGTTCTCAGTATTTGCTAAGTGTTTTTACAGCCATAGCGTGTTGAGCTGTTGAGTTGATGACGTGATCTTTCGGAACATGTTTCTTGGGATTTAATAGTTGCAATACCAAGAAACTTAGTAAGAGTAGGTGGGCGTACTGCCTCTTAGAGTAGGTAAGATACAATAAAGAATACTCTTGAAAACTGAGAGCCCAGGAAGATACCCCTGTGGGGTAACAGGCGAAAACAAAATCGCTTTATTCCTAAGGATGTTTAGCCATAGACTGTTTATGTACCAGAACTGATCCTCTATGCTAGTTTACAAACACATAAACAACTAAGAATTTCGAAGAAAAAATTATAAAAATATCGTTGCCACCGTTTTGACATGTTATAAACTCAGCATAGACCTTTTGTTTCTCAAAATATTGTGTAATAACCGTATGTCCTGGAAATGTAAAAAAATCGGTACGTATAGATTGAGAACCACTGTCTGTATACATTATCCTGTGTTAGTACCGTCGTATTTCGGTTTCTTCATTGAATTAGTTAGGTTTGGCAGCCATGGAGCGTATAGTGATAGCTTGATTGCTCTGTTAAGAAATTTAGATTAAGCAAACAACTCTAAGATCCTCACCTTTCAAGTTGCTCAAAGAGTTGCTCGAAGACATACGAGTGTTGTTCGTAGATCATTCCGTACGTGCGCTTGAACATCGAGTGGAACTCCTCCCGAGATAGTTTTAGTAGTTTTCTGAAGAATTCTGGAACAAGAAACATCGTTGTTAGTTTATTTTACCCGCAACGTAAGAAAAGTCAAAAGTCAAAATTAATTTATTCATTAAAATCACAAGGATCACTTTGAAACGTCGGTTTTATCTATTACCTGTTACTCCGCGACCAGGCCAGGAAAGAAAGGCAAGAAAACAAGGCTGGTTATTCTTTTTAAATGATCCTTTTACACAACAATAGGTAGATTTTTTTATCGAGTTGGAGCATTTTCAATCCCAATAGTTTTTATCATCTAAATAATCAGATATTTTATAGTATGCCTTTTTATAATGACCGTATATTATGCATTTGCCATAAGAGGTTCTTGTTTGTTTGTGTGTTTGACTGTTATTATTTATCTCCAAAATGGTTTATCAGATTTTAATGCGGTTTTGTGCAATCGATTTGTATATTTGCAAGCATTGTTCAGATTTGTTCTTTACAAGTCACTAGGGTCGCTGCTAGAGTACAGACAAGGGTCTTACGAACCCTGTATTTATATATACGAGAAAAGATACAACAGGAAAATATGACAGCTTTGATTGTTTTTCAAAATACATGCCCTATATTATGTCTTAATACAAGAGGATTATTTAGCATTTTACTAAAACAATTCGCAATTACTCATATAAACTCAGACTTTCGATTTTTTGAATACAGAACCGAACAATTCTTAAAACTCGCTGAAAAATAAATAATACACCGAACCACCTATGTTTCAATAAATTCTACGTATAGCCACAGTATAAATAATAGCGTGAATAAGATTCGTCTTCTGAGAAGCGAACTAGTCCATTCGGCTCAGTGTCACAGCCCGAAATACTTTACCTACTGTACGCACGCAGTAATGTGTTTGCCACATGCTTGCGATTAATCTAAAGACCAAATGTTAATCGAGTGGTATTATAATCTTTATGAATCGTAATATTATGATTCAGATTGATAGTATGGCTCTACCGGATTCCGTGTAATCTTTTACAGTGATTCCTTTCTTTCACCATTGTTGTTGCTTCTCTTCTTTATGTTTTTCATATTTCCACCAGGAATTTAGTTTCAGACTTTTGCTCTTTTAACTAGATCATATGATTCCAGTCAGCTTATAAAATATTTCAAGTACCATACACGGTCAGCACGTTAAGTTCGTTTGCGCCACAAAAACTATTTTACCGCCTAATATAATTCACTGAATGCAACTTTTTTTCTTTTATATTTTTTGTCTGTGGCTGATCACCTGTCAGCTGTCATATTGGTACAAATAGCGCGCGCGGGGAAGAAAGTGCGGAAGCAGGAAACGTTTAGCTGATGGATGGGTACACAATGAATGAGGCAAATAAATCGATTAGCGGGCTACAAAATACGTGTTGCATTTTCACGCTTCACAAAACACAGTTTTTAGGATTCCGCATTACACTAAAGAACTGGCTTATCATTATGTAGGTACGGACTTGAACGGATAATAAACTGGTAGGAAATAGTTTTTATTGTTCTAAATAAAAACATTTTTGTTTTTATCATCACATAACAAATTATTATTGTCTGAGCGTGGCTATACATATAAGGCTATTTCTAGGAGTAATTTTACACTGAAGATACCAATAACTTTTTACACTTATTATTTCATCGTTAAAAACGTAAATGTTAGATCGGTACCTACCTTTTTAGATAAGTACTAACCTATTTGAAATTATTTATATAAAATACTTCGAGGTTGCGAAATGAGCATGCTTGTTTAATATCTGTTCTTATGCAGCTGAATTTTTCTTTATTTGAGTTGTCTTTTTTTCCTCGCTGTGGGGCTCAGCGGTTATATTTTTCCCGCTAATCCTTAAAAAATCTCTTTCACATATACAGTGTTTTGTCGAACTCACTCATAGAGTAAAATTGAGTGCTGGCTTATCTTCTATCGATGGATTGATCATAGATATCAAAGATTGATTAAAGGAAGCAGACGTTATTACAGCTACTACTAGCGTTTTCACTCATTTCAAGCAAACCGACTAGAAATAGCTAACAAGAGTGCACACACCAGTCACATCCGTTCTCGCTACATTAGCGACATCTCTGCCGCGACCGCACGCTCTTCCGTCGCACGTGCTCGCACAGATGTGCACGCAGCTTTAGGGTAAAATGTGAAGGGAAAAAGTAATGATATCAGCTATGGCTTTGTGTTGATACTTTTAAAATAAGAATCGCGTCGCGTTTGTGGAAAGAAAGTTGCAAAGAAAGAAAAATAAAAACGAGTCTGAGGATAACGCAAGGCCATGAATGATTGAATTTGCAACCCAAGCAAGGAAGTTTATTTTCGTCATGAAAATAAATGACACGGACGATAGGAAAAGTCATTCAGTCAAAAATAATTAGTTACTTTCGACTAAAGAATAGGGCATTATGTTTTTTTCCACAATACAACATACATATTTGCTTCAAACAGTAAATCTCACGTAACCCACTAGGATTCCCAAAAACAACAACCCACGTGATATTCATTCTTCAACCGTCATTATCCAATTCCCCTCTAAACTTCTCAATTACATTCGTCTCTATTAAACCAAAATGTTCCTGCCGTATTCCTTCTAAAACCACGGTCACAATCTTGTCGAACTAAGCAGAGGTTATTAACACTATTTACGTGTGAAAAACTGACGCCCATAAATAAATTCATTTCAGTGTTCAGTGTCGGCTTACCGCTTGTCAGCTGCATATGGCTCAATGTATCAGTGCTATGTTACGTACCACGCCACCTAAATCATTTATATTTCGTTGAAAAAGTAGATTGTACGCTACAATCTACTTTTTCAACTAAATATAGAGCGTTTTAGCGTGAAATTAGAAACTTAAAATGATTAGGCTTCGTAATATAGGAAGTTCAACATTATGTTATCACTAGGCTTTTCTCACCAAATGTGGATAGGAGACTGAGACACGATCAGATAACGTATAAAAAATTATGCCACATAAAAAGTACTTTGTGGGAAAGGCTCTTTTGGTAGGAAAGGTGCGTTACCTATTCGTCACAAGCATATCTTGTGTCAGCCAATACGGAATTTTAAATAAACCTGACCCCACACTAGGATTACCTGTGTCGTAGCTACGAATACGTGGTACCACAAAACCCAGACCCAGAACAAATATCTGCAGAACATTTAAACATTTGTCCCGCAGCGGGAACCCGCACCTCTTGTGTCGCAATTGCTACTCGCCCACCGCGCCACCGAGGTTGTCGTTTTGTCAAAACCTACAAATACTTACACATTATAGCTGGCTGTGGACATAATCAGGAAACCATATTTATACAGATACAAGTCCTGTCAGGCTTTAAGAGGTCAGTCTCCAAAACAGGCGCGAACAAGACTGCTTGATATGCAAAGAACCGTCTATAATTGGCAACTTTTACCTTCGATTTCACAGGCTGTACCTACTTTCAAAATTGGTTTTTGACAGTTTATTATCTGATTTCACACTGCCATCAAAGTAAACGAATGCATAAGGTGAGCTTGGTGGCCAATCCTGATGTATAACTAATTGGCCGTTAAAAGTTTCCTCACTTAGCTGCATCAATCATTGCGCTTTTGCGATTTTGTATTGACTAATGCGATGCAAAAACACAAAAACGCCAAGGGTAACGTATCTATGTTGAGGAGCCTTAATAGTCTAACATATAGTCGGAAAACTAACGTCCAAAGCAATCACTGCGGTCATCCATACTCTTGAATTTACTGATGCTGAACGTTGCCTAACCTTGTTAAGGCCCGGTCATACTGACGCGGCCGCGGTAGCGATGGCGGTGCGAACAATACATTTACGCGAACTCTGACAATCACTGGGCAACCATTTCCCTTTGATCACGAGCTTTTGACCAAGTCAATTTGACTGGGCCCTTAGCCACCCAAGCTAAGCGGGAGCCACGAGGTTTTCACTATAGTTTAAGAGAGGTATTCTTCACTTAATTCTACCTTACATTAGAGCTTGTCATTTATTTTATATTTACTAGGTTCATCCTCAGTCATTCTTCCATAAGTGGCCCCCGTGTCTGATTCATACTCTGATTTTTAATCCATATTTGCAAAACTCCCAAGATCTTATGCAATGCCGACAGTACCAAATATGATTTTCTGTGAACTTATGTTTTCATTATATTAAGCAAGTTGGTACTTTTCGGTAATGTAATCTTGTATTTAACCGCATCATGTTTACACGGTTGTCATCACGTACATTAAATTTTAATAAATCACTGTCACGACATACCGTCTCTCATTCAACTGCGTCAGCGCAGACGCACACAATATCAGCTCATGTTTATTATAGAATTGAAATTATCGTGGTTTGGTCAGTTCCTGCCCCGTATAAGCGTTATACTCTTTAAGTTTCCCTTCACCAACCAATCAACTATAAATACGAGTGTTTTTTTGCGTAGACTGTGATGAAAAGGTTACAAAATGTATGCAAGTCTACTTAGATTGGTGCCCATTTGTACTTAGTACTAACACTTATTGGACTTTAGTTCTAAATCTTGCACTGAAGCTCGTAAGTTTAATTGGCTGGTGTAACGAGGGTACTGTATGTATTTATAGTACCTTTATTAATCTCTTATAACGTAGTTCTTTTTTCAAATAAATTGACAAATAAGTACCTATTGAATCCACCGTATCCAAAGAAAGTCTTTCAACTCAACCCTCACGTACACCGCATTAAGAAATTTTTCGCTGGAGAGTTTCCCGGCGCCTGTAATTGCCTCGAACGGGACTACGACCGCTTCCAAACATGGTCACTGCCCCGACTGACTGTCGCCAATACCATACCACTGAGCAGTGTACCTACATTCGCAAGAGAAGCGGTAGCTCAACTTATAAATCAGCTTTGGAGTCTGGGCTGTTTGTTGCAACCAGTATTGGGTATGCTGAGTTGGGACCTTTTTTGCAAAACTGTGTGCAAAAACCTATTTACTACTTATAATGTCGTTTTAGATCAACCCTCTGTTTCATAATCACTCGCTAACTTTAGCAGCGTGCTAAAAGTTGCCAGCCTCTATCCTTTGTTTAGTGTTAGAAAAGGACAGGGCTAGATTTAACGACTTGCTAAGTTAGCGAGTGATTATGAAACAGAGGGTACGTCAACTCTATTATCATGTATCGTACGTAATGTTATTGCAAAAACTCATAGTTTATGCAAATAAATGTAACCTATTCAAGGTATTTTTGACCCGCATATTTAAAACAGAACTAGAAAAAACCACGGCTAATAATACTATACAGGCCAATCTAGGCCTCTAGATTTGCCTGTATTATGATACAGGTATTTGCCTAGATATGTCTAGGCAAATAATATTATACAAAACAAAGGAAAACCGCAAATAGAACTGACCTAAATGCTTTTAAATAAAATGCTTTCATGTTTTTATGCGGTTTCAGCATTATAGAAATGACTCAAAAATGAGTTAATTATTCTAAACTGAAATTGTGATGAATCCGTTTCTTATAAACTTGAAAGATGAGAAACAAAGAACTCGCCTCGCTTTTCGTAAACAATAAAAACCGTTTCATTTTACATTAACCGCTTCTGGCATTAATCGTTAACTTCAAAGAAATAAGGGCAAGTGCAGACGCATATTATCGTTAAAGATTTCGTTCTGCTGATACTGCCAAAGTACCTACATAGTAAAGTAGACCAAAGCCTGACCAGGACATATTTGAAGAAATAATCCATAATATATCTATGGAAATATATCCATGTTAATAGATAGAAAGATAGTTAACTCTTTATTGCATAAACCAGAATTAAACTGACACTTTTCATATAATCTTATAAACTAGGTTGTGCGGCCTTATAGCTGAATTATTCCCATCTGTCACCCTGCTCTGTCCCCCTAGGGTGACAGTTGGGAACAAAAAGTTCGATCTGTCCCCTTTTTTTGCAACGGAGAGACAGATAGAACTTTTATAATTTGAAAAAGACCTATCTGTTCCCTCGTCAGTAACATGAGGACAGACAGGACAATTTATTCCCACCTGTCCTCCAATAAAAAATATTTAATAGGTACACTATGCACGCAAAGCTGTATACATTCAGTCTGTTTAGGTATTTTAAAGGTAAGAAAAAACTATATATAATATCAAGCCATCAGTTACCGTCACTACTAAACTAATTTTACTTTCTTATTACTGTCGCTAAGCGGTAATGCTTGCATTGCTTTCCGGTTTGAAGAATATGAGGTCCGGTGAAATTTCAAGCACATAAAACTAATCACCCGCTATATCTCAGGGTCAGGATTTTACCTCTATATACCACTGGTATCGCAAGCGTCCATAGACTACGGTAACTGCTTATCAACAGGTTGGCCGTATGCTTGTTTGGCATTTTTGTTGTATATAGAGGTATAAAAAAATAAGAGCGATCTCTTACAGGTAATATTTGGATGAGCTTGATTGGAAATAATGTGAAGAGAGGCGGTGTAACATCAATAAAAATAAACATATTTCAACAGATAGCCTGACTAGGCTTTTAAATTCAGTATTTTTACGTTGCCTTTGTTTTTTAAAGCCTTTTTTTATCCGAGCAACATTCCAGAATCCTGAGTAGTCATGAGTAGCACACTGTTTTAAAATGAGGATCGTGCGAGGGGCTCAGTTTTACAACTGAGCCAGCACGCTGTGGTACCACAATTGAGGCGAGGCAGCGAGGCAGTTTCTGAACGTAGTTGAGTGAGGCAGTCTTGGGAACACAGTGTGCACTGTGCGTGTTGTGGGGTGTGGTAATGGAGTGGAGCGCAATGTGCGAGGCGCATTGTGCGAGCCAACACGATCTTTCCTCGCGGCTCAGCTGGCGCCTAGTACGATTGTGCAACTGTGTTGTTGTGTAGGTGTGCTAGCTCGCCCAAACGAAACGAGTAAGGCCTCGTTTCGAGAAAGTGTGTAGCTACAAAAGTGGTGCCACACGTGCTGAGGACTCACCACTAATCCTGAGTCTTTTAATATGCCTTTTTCTCGACTATAATATGACCATTATTGACAACCTCTGTGGCGCAGTGGGCGAAAGCCCGCCTGAGACGCAGAAGGTTGCGGGTTCGATCCCCGCCCTGGGACAAATGTTTGTATCTGCGGATATTTGTCTCCGGTCTGGGTGTTTTCTATGTATATTATGCATGTATTTACAAAAAAAAGTATAGAAGTAGTTTATCAGTCATATAGTTCCCATAACACAAGCTCTGCTTACTTTGGGGCTAGATGATGCTATGTGAAAAAAAATATATTATACAACGGAATAATACAACTACTTAATAACATTGATAGTGTTAATATACGTTATAACCTATATATATATAAAATACAAGGTTACTACGAAAATTACACTTGATAAAAATTTACGACTGTAACGATCAAGCTTTTTTCGGGTAAATTCATCAAAATCTTTAAGAACTTCCGTAAATATCTACAGACCGAAATCAACATGTCAGTTTTTGTACATATTATCAAAGGCCTTTCACGCAAAAATCGATATTCTGAGAAAAAAAACAGTATTTTTCGGGAGTTTAAGTCAATGGGCAATGAGTATTAAAAAGTCATGATATCAACCTACAAATTAAAACTTCCGAAATCGTGCCCAATTCATTATTTGAATACTGAGACTAATAACCGCAGTTTGCTGCCTGTCCGGACCTACAGAATGCTTTCCGACATTCTGACAGTCAATATTGACACTTTCCACCTTCAGTCTCACTCAATCTTAGAGCTGGAGAGACTGGGTATTTTTCTATATGGTATCCCTAACTACATTAGACTACTTATTTGAATTAATTGACTTAGCTCTGAGGCTATCTTAACTAAGAATTGACAAAATGTGATTTCATTTCCCTGTAATATAATGCTATTTTAACCACTCTGATCTTCCTAAAAATTTAGTTCGACTTATTAATGAAGGCCCTGGGTTTTTCTAGATATTTACCCTAACGGTAATGTCCCTACCATGCAATGAGAACAAGTAAATGAACAGAGTTGTAGAACCTTTTTTTATCATGGAATAAGTGTTGGCCTAACCCTACAGAGTACATTACTTTTCTCTGGGTGATTGGCTCTTAGTGATAGCGATCCAAAGGGTTATCGATAGTTCAACGTTCTTTGCATTATGATTAAATAAAATACTTATGACTTCTGTAAGACGCAAAATGATAAAAAACAAGAACTATTATTGAGTGAACCTAAGCATAATCTCGTAGGAAAATGCCCACGAGCTGCCTCTCTAAAAGCAGAAACAACTGTCGCTCCCACGGTGTTTAATATTGATAATTTGTAGTTGTTACAGACGTAAGTAAGCTTTTGAGTGTCTTTCAATCGTAAAACATATCTTTGTATGAACACGGTGTATGAAAATTGCGTTTGAAAGCTGTTATTACCGCCGCTTATTTCCACAGTCAGCTTGTGAACATAGTTGATTCACACAACGTCAATATTGAACGGCATATGCCAATAAAGAATGGATAGGACACAAATTAAGACTTGGCGGTAATAGTTTACCTACTATGTTTGACAATCAATAGAAACAACACTCGTGGAAGAATTTTTAAACAAAAGACATAAACGCGCGGTAATAGCGGGATAGACCATGCTAATGTATACAATCTCTACATTGAGTCTATAATATTTTTCAATGTTATGGAAATATTGGCTAGACAAGACCCGACGGGCCTGTATTATCGTGGTCTACCTAGATTACTGATCTTCATAGACTTTATTGCAGTTATCAATAACGGATGAAAGCAACGTACTGTTATATGAAGTTAGCACGTCCGATACGTATAGGTACCGTATCTATGTAGAAGTCATAAACCAAATGCCTAGTCTTGTAGACAGAGATACTAGATAATACTGCCTTTGGGTAAGGTAAGCTACATTCCTAATGCAAATGCAATACCAAAATAGGATTATGACCAAAGTCTTCGTGCCTATTTGTTGTTTTATATACGTCATGTTGCGAATGAATGATAAACAGATTAAGAGAACAAGATCTTGATTGAAAAAAATGCACTGTGATATGTATGTATATGTCGTCTTATAGATCTTGCCGTATTTCTGCAAGTGTCTGAGTTTTCTGAAAAGTTTTTGGGGGATTGTGTCAGTAAGAAAAGTCTAGTCTTATTTGTAATAGTTCTTTTGTGCGTTCTTTGATAAGAAGAAAGATAATTCTAGCAAGATATCATTTAGGAGACATAATGATAAGTTTATGGTGCGGAGATTCGCTTTCTGAAGAAGTTACTTAACTTTTGAATGTCTTGACTTTAAAAACTAAATAAACATCCAACAGAAACATTCTCGTACATATACTTCTGACTTCAAACCAGAATTCCCTGTATCGTGAGTATCAGGATACTCCAAAATTGTCTTATCAAGACTTGTCGTAACTCCGAAGTCGGGGACTTGGGGATTACTGAGCCAACTTTAATTGCCTCGGGACCTGAAAGGAGTTTATCCCACTGCCCTATTGCAGAACTAGTTAAAGTAACCCTTTGCGAAGGAAACTAAAGATTCTTTAATGAGAAACCAGCTTCTGTTAATTCGTATACTTTATGACAGTTTAAGACCTATCCTACTAATAAACGGCAAAGTTTGGACGTTATTAATTTCCGTTACGGCTGGATTTGGAACGGGGACCTATCATTCGTGAAGAATAACTCATACCTATCCGTATACAACGGAGGCAAAGCCGTGGGCAGAGGCTAGTAAAATATAAAACAATAAACAATATGAAATATTTTTTTTAGTCTGAAGAAAATCAGATTTTTTTAAATATATTTATAGGTACCATTTTGTGTTGTGTTTTTGAAGCTAGCTTCTACGCTCGGCTTTGCGTATTACTCGGATAAAAGCTAGTCTATCTACGAGTATGTGAATGTGTGCTAATCAAAGCCATTACTGAAAAGGTCCGGCCATTACTGGATTATAGTAGAGTAACAAACTTCCATAATAAACTATCGCAATAATTAAATTAACCTTGCCAGACCATGACGATGACTCAGCTCTAGGAATCATCAGTTTTAAATCATTACAATTTCTTACAGAACAAAAGGTGTATTAAATGAAATATCTAAGTGCTGATTTATCGGCATAACAACTAGCAAGACTAAACAAGGCCTCTACAATGCGTGATTAATCTCAATTCCTAATTGTGAGATTCGAGAGGCGCCGCAAGTTGAACTCTATTTCTGAAAAGTTAGAGATTCTGGTTGTGAATTTTGAAGATTGGTAAGACGTGGTCGGGTGTTAATATTCGTGCTGTTTCGCTCCCTAAAGCTGATGATGTAGAGATTATTTCAGCGATAGTTTAGATTTTAGAACGTGCTTGTTATACGCCTGGCTGCTGGTATAGCTATGGGATATTCCACACACTCAATTGAAACAAATCCACGAATCGAAATGTGTAGAATTACTTGAATATGCAACTATACGTTTGTTATGGCTTGTCTAGAATCGGTTAAATGTATAAAGCCACAAAAGAAAGTCTCTTACTCATCTTTGGGTTATAGAAAAAAGTAGGTACTTGGGTAAATTGTCTAAATTCTAAGAGTAGGTACTTAAACACTTTCCCTCTTAATCACTCACTTACTTTCGCAGATCGATAACTCTAATCCTGTACTTTTCTAACACTAAACAAAGGATAGAGGCAGACAACTTTTATCACGCTGCTAAAGTGGGTAATTCCCTTTGTCTCCCGATTCACACTTTTGCCATCTATTTTGAAATCAAAGATGGCGAACACGAATTTTATATTAAAAATTAATTAATAGGGAATTAACGTTTAAGTTAGTGAGTAATTAAGAATAAGAGGGTTTAGGCTTAGAGTTGTAGGCATATAGAAGATGCCTATAATCGAGTTGAGATCGATAAACAAACTTTGTTCCAAAAACTATCGTGAACTTGACTATTCATATTGTAAAAACGGGAATTTTCACGTACTGCACTATCGGTGAAGGCACCGACTAAGTTTCGACTCATTCCGAGAGTCTTCATCAGGGTGAGTGGTTGCGACTTTCTCCTTCCGCGTCGCGCCGTGCACTACTATAGTGCAGTACGTGATAGTGCAGTACGTGAAAATTCCCGTTTTTACAATATGAATGGAAACAAACTTTGGTTATAATAAACGTTGCATACTCAGTAAGAAACGAATTAATGCGTGCGCATGTGTATACCCGTAGTAGGGGCTCTGATACGATAACACGCGACTATTAATATCTCTGACCGTTGCGTCTGTTGAAGATCTTCGCACTTGCTGAGAGGTGCCTACTGTTACGAAATACTCGGCCATATGGCGGGACTTGAACCCGCTGGAATTCTACTACATTTACTCAAGTAACAGTGTATTTATCACCTGAATACTTGGCTGCAAAGCAAGGGTTAGCTGTGTTATATAATTGAGCGGATAAGAACAACAAACAAGAAAACAACGAATTGACGAATAAAATTATATTAATTTTTACTAAACAACGGGATATTTATTTACCATGATTTGTGAGTCTGAATGTTTCCCGATATTTCAAACTCACAAATTATGGTAAATATCCCGTTGTTTATTCAAAATTATATTCAAAACCATGATAGTTTCAAAAGTTAAAATTATATTAACTTCTTTAGATTGTGTTATAACTGAGCGAGTATATATATACATATATTTATTCTATTTAATCGCTTGTAATCGCAGAATCCTGTGATTGTTCTTGTCCTGGTCTAGGCAGAATAACAGCACCCTCTGTTAAAAACAGTCGGCATTATGCTGAGCCTAGGCCAATAATTGTTGGCCTAGGCTCAGCATAATGCCAGCATAATAAATAATTGTTGTTGCAATGAGGAAAATCTAGTCGGAGCACACTTCAATGCTAAAATCAGTCAAGTGCCTTGTCTGTAGTGTTATGATTAGCATTTTATGAACCAGAGGTTTTCAAACGTATGACGGGACCATTTACAGCAAAATTTACTCATTAGTACCATTCTACCATTCATTCCAATATCGTTGTTTACCATTAAAGTGTTTACCTTCCGTCTCGATCATCAGTTTAACTCACTGTCATCAATGCAGTGTCACTAGAACTTAACAGGAACTGCGCGTTAATATTGTCTCCCAAGATTTAAACAACATAAAGGCTCATTTAATTTTTAGGTGCAGGCACCTTAAGCAGCATAGGGCACGTTATTGCAGGTTAGGCCAAATAACTGGTATGTATTTGCCTATGGCTCCAAACGGCTCGTGGAGACCGTGAACGTTGTACCCTTTTGAAAGATGCGACCTGATTGAGCAGTAGAAGTCACTCTAAAATCGTTAGATTTTTTTTAAATCTAAATAGACCTTTTTTGGCCATAATCTCACTTGATGGTAAGTGATGATATTGCCGACGATGGAGCATGAAGATCGAGAAGATACCTATTCACTCTCAGGGACCAGCTTTGGCTAGATAGGCGAGTACCTATGTGTTTAGGGGGGGGGGGGGCATTTAGCCCCTTTGCCCCCTACTTCCGCGGCCGCTGTTCACTCTTACCTTGAAGAGACCCCAGATTGTATTTTTCAGGAAAGACAGATGATAGTAGTGTGTTCCTTTCCTTCGCCGTTCTATTATATAAAGGGGGAACGAAAACGTTTATTGCGAATGGGTGGTATACTGACAAGATACGAATGGTACAGAGCTGTATGTCTGCTCTTTGCGAGTTACACGCCTCTTGAGATACTGGAGATGCGAGACTTTTCACCCGTTATGTCTCGTGGACAGGGGCAACGCGCGAATCATATCTCTGGTATTGCAAACGTCCATAGATTACGATAACCGCTCACCAACATGTGCAAAAAGTTGTGGCACTCACCATCGAACCGTGACGCTCTGTTCGCGAGCATGTCACTCAGCTTGGAGAGCTCGCTGCGCAGCGCTCCTTCGAGCTGCGTGCGCGCCTGCTGTGATAGCCGCGACCGTGCGCCGGCGCCGCAGCAGCCTTTGTTCAGGCAGATACCGTCTATGTCTGAAACAAAATAATAATATTAAAGACGTTTATTAAGTACGGTCTTAAACAACAATATAAATACAGGTAACAGAGCTTTATGCACGAATTTAGAGCTGTGTAAGACGCGTCTTTGAGCTCCTCGCTCTAAGTAGAGACTTGTATTGTAGATGCGAAATAATCTTCACGTCAAACGGTTTTCTATGTTCCTCCTCTACATGTAAAGTGGGGTTGCTTTTTTCGATACAGAGATTCGACTTTATATCGAAAAAAAAACAGCATAACTTCGGAATCCTTCACTGTGTGTGGTACGACATGCGCTTGGCCATTTATTTTATTAGATATTTCATCCAGCTTTAATGCGGTGCCACTCAAAGTCAACATTTATTTATTCATTAAAAATAACAAGGATCATTTTGAAACTCTACTCGAACAAGGCATCATGAAAGCACATTCGGAAACTTTTTTGCTTTGTTCCACCAAAAGTACTGAAATATGTCAACTTCTACCTCTATACCTAATCCTAGCAGCAACAGCGATCCGTCTCCATGACTCATCGCAACCCTGTAAGGTTTGCTTGTTCCTCAATAACCCCTAGTTCTCAGAAAACAGGATATTTCTCAGTCATCTGCTATGAATCATCGCTATCCTGACGGGGCTGACTCCTTCGCACTTTGCACTGAGATAAATTGCGACATGTTTTCTTTGTTATGTGTTGCTGTCAAACCAATCTAAGAATATCTACTGGCATACTATTGACACAGATATCATAGCGATATCATAGTAGTGCACGGCGCGACGCGGAAGGAGAAAGTCGCAACCACTCACCCTGATGAAGACTCTCGGAATGAGTCGAAACTTAGTCGGTGCCTTCACCGATAGTGCAGTACGTGAAAATTCCCGTTTTTACAATATGGATATCATAGCTATTGATAACTTAAGGCGTATAGGCGAGTCCAGCGACCGTCGAGCGTGATCGCGGACGGTGCTCATGAGGAATGATTTCTAAACGGTCAACGAAACATCAGTACAGAATAGTAAAATACGTGGTATAGGTAGTCGTAATATTGTCCTAATATATGGAGTTTAAGACCATGTTTTCTTTGTCGTGTGTTAAAACAATCTAAGTATATCTACTGGTATACTACTTCTGATAAGTATACAGTCACACAGGCCATATGAAAACAAAAGGATGAGCAAACTAACTGTTTTTTTAAGAGTCCTGATTCTAGAAATATCGCATTCGCTGAAAACCTACGATCCTAGAAATTTTAGGAGTTATACCCAAGGGGTATAAGCCAGACAGAGTATTTTTTTATTTTCTTTCTTTGATTAGCATGGTGGAAAGGGCGGTGCTCCTACGCGATCTTAATTTTGTTGGACAGAAAAAAGCAGAATTAAATTACAGTAAGTAGCACCGCAGAAGCGCAGTTTGGCAATTAGCAATTAGCAAGGACAGCTAATTGCTTAAGAAAAAGTAATTTTTATCTGGCCACAGTGAGATAATACTAAGAATCATCAAATAATTACTAATAGTCTGGACCGACATTTGAACGTGCTCTCCTAAGCACAGAAGCAAACAGCAAACATGCCACTCTTCAAAATTGTAACAGCTGAAAGTTTCTTAAACTATCTGATCTTGTCAAACTGCGCTTCTGCGGTCCTACTTACTGTAATTTAATTCTGCTCACAACAAATTTCAAAAAAAAATTGGCAAAAGCGTGAATGAAAAGATCTAACCTATTATTTCAAAGAATTATTTCTTCACATAGTTATCAACCAAACTATTTTCGTTTTCAATTTCTCTTTCATCGATTTTCGTAATGCAATGGCTCCCCCGGTCTGTCTCTAATGTAATAAAGCCCGGGGCTAGACGCTTGTTTAAACTTATTTGGCCACCCCTGGATTCTACCCTTCATACGCATCGCCTTCAGCAGCTATTACTACTTTAGAAAACCTTGAAAGCTAGGTCGGGAAGTCGCCGAGTGACGAGTACAATTACTTATTGCCGACTACTACCAAAAAAGCTATAAATTTGACTTATAGTAAATAAATAAATAAATAATGCTGGACATTTTCACATAGCATCATCTAGCTCCAAAGTAAGCAGAGCTTGTGTTATGGGAACTACATGATTCACTACCATGACTGATATAATATGACCATTACTAACAAAATAATGCACTTATATTCATTACAGTCCATACTTAGTTTCTTTTTTAAAAGATTTCATATTGTTAAAACGAGTGTTAAACCTTATTGTTGTTTTATAGTCCATGGAATTCAGGACAGTCCGAACTATTTCCACTGCAAAATATCGCCTGATTTCATTGGACTACGAAATATCAATAATTAATGTTACAAACAAACCAACACATTCACGACTGCAATCTCCATGTTTGAGATTCTCAGATCCATACACAGTATGCAGATCTGTGAGGATTTCAAATATTATATTTGTCACATGCCCCCGATTTGGAAGTAATTAGTATTCCACGTGACAAGTTGCAAGGCCATGGCTGCTTATTGGAATACTCAGAAACTACGAGTACCGTGGTACCACAAAAAGACCCGGAACAAATATCTAAAGAACATGCAAACATTTGTCCCGCAGCGGGAATCGAACCCGCACCTTTTGCATCTCAAAGTCAAAGTCAATAAGTTTTTTATTCATTGAAATCACACGTATCTATAATGATCCTTAGAAACGACAGCTTAAAAACTACGTGAATTTAAACATTCAAAGTAATATAACGTCGATCTTTCGCAGCCGGCTACATGGCCGACGCGCCACCGGGTCGTTAGTACATTAGTACCTATTGTTTCGATTAATAAATAAATAATACTGAACATTTTTTCACACAGCATCATCTAGCCCCAAACTAAGCAGAGCTTGTATTATGGGAATTACATGACTGATATACAACTTATATACTTTTTTTTGTAAATACATACATATTATACATAGAAAACACCCAGACCAGAGACTAATATTTGCAGATCATACAAATATTTGTCCCGCGGCGGGAATCGAAACAACCTTCTGCGTCTCAGGCGGGCTTCCGCCCACTGCGCCATAGAGGCAGTCAGAGGTAAAGGTAGATTTAGATACTAAACATATGTAGGTACCTGTTAAAGTAATCTGTAAATTACAGTGTAGGTAATAGAGTTAAAAAAGCACCTATGAAAATGTACATCTATGGTGTGTATTGTTTATCAGTAATCCATGGATACTTGTGGGTTCCATAGGTCTATGATGTCCATGGATCATATCCGTCTCCGAAACAATATTTGAACTGCGTTCAACGTTGTTTGGAACGGCAGACATTTTTTGATCAATGTTGTAAAAGATCTCTTGTTAGCTTTTTATTTAATAAATCAGTTATTCCACGCGCTCCTTAAAGTATTTTATTGATAGACTTCTAAAGTACCTAAGTGATACTATTGACCCATTTAAACTAGCAATAACTAGGTTTAAAGATTTTTATTCTAAAAAAGACACAGTCACTTACATGAGAATAGCTATTGATCTTAAAGTATACAATTAATAAAGTAAATATTTTTGTCGTTCGGTCTGTCGGTAGTAATTATTACAGTTTTGCACAAATGAAAAGATAGGTAGGTACATATTAATACAAATTAGTTGAGTACTAGAAATGAAAAATCTTATTAAATTGGCCAATTTTCCCTAACAAAACTAGCAAGTTCAGTTTTAAATTTATGAATCGAGATAACATTTTTTTTAAATTTCGTGTAGTTTATTGTAAAGTTGTGCTCCTTCAAAAGTATTTTTTTTTTGCCGTAATTCGTTCTGACCTAACTGAACAGAACAATAATACCTTAATCAACACAAATCCATTGAGATCCCCAATATTATTCGTCGCGTCCGGAGCGTGCTCTGTATTATCCGGAGGGGATGAACAGCCTTAATTTTACATTGATAGAGCAATTTAAACCATATTCCTATGAGGATAAACTATTGGTTCTATGAGAACGGTCAAACTACAAGCGATGGTTAAGTCAAAGGGCCAAGGTAGAAGCTGGCGACTTTCTGTTCCTCTTTCAAAACACATTTTTTTAGTTTTTTTTTCAATAATCAGAGATTTTCAAACTTGCACTAACCCTTTTTTAAATCTTGCTAAAACTTTTAAATCGAATCATAAACTAACGTAGGTTACGTTAGTTTTTTTGCCTTAATAATTTCAATAAGAAAAATTTAATACATACCATTACCTGTTATGAACCCGGTCAAACTAACGTGGCGACGATGGCGGTGGGAAAATGTTATTAACGTTCGCGTGAATGTACTGTTCGCCACCGCCTCCGCCACCGTGTCAGTTTGGCCGGGCCTTTACTGCCTGTGAATGCGTGGTTTTAGATATATCTAAAACGAAGTATATCACATAATTTTAATTTAAGTAGGTACAATCCTATACTAATATTATAAACGCGAAAGTTTGTGAGGATGAATGTTTGTTAGTCTTTCACGTAAAAACTACTGAACGGATTTTGATGAAACTTTAAGGTAATATAGCTAATACATTAGAATAACACATGGGCTTTTTTATCCGAATACTTCACGGGCGAAGTCGTGGGCAGAAGCTAGTTATTTGTATTTTTGAAATCTTTTAAAGCTTGCACCCCACACCGCAGACAATAACGCCCCTAAACTAGGGGGCGACATGTCTACCGCTGGCGATAATTTGAGACACCGCATTAATGTTTCAACGCTCGAGGGAAATGCCGAGACGAATCTGGCAATGATTTCATAGGCATACACACTTAATATCCTACTAATATTATAAACGCGAAAGTTTGTGAGGATGAATGTTTGTTACTCTTTCACGTAAAAACTACTGAACGGATTTTAATGACACTTTACAGTAATATAGCTTCTACGTCAGAATAACACATAGGTTACTTTCTATCCGGGTACCACGCGGGCGAAGCCGTGGGCAGAAATCTAGGATATGATAATTATATGTCAGAATTAACTGACTTATTAAGTGAAGTTTGATCACGTTTAATTAAATAGGTGCGTTATTTATCATTTTAGCTCACTACATATTGGCATATATAAAGCAGTGAGCGATCTATATGCCGACTTAGATTCTGTAGCAGTGACCGCACTTTGTCCATTATTTAAAGCGGTAATACGAATGCGTCAACGACAGCTGACCTTTTAATTAAGACAATTTTCAAACTAATACTAATTTATGACATACATTTATTTTGATCTGTATCTAAACAGCTCAATTGTGAGTTGTTAGAGGAGCCATAAGTTAAGTTGTGTATAATTAGAAACGTCACAGAAAGCGACGGTCCATAAAATTTACCAATATATTATTTTTAGGTGCCTATACTTACATATTTTATTTTATTATCTACAATTTCGAGAAATGCTTTTATTTGTGTCGGTAATAAATGCATAACTCAAAGAAGTTTGATTTATGATTTTCTACTAAAGTATAACGGATGCTAAACATTTCTGTATACTTTATATTTCTTAAGCTATAAATCTACAAATCTCGTGTCTGATAGATTATCCCTTGCATTCCCATAATAAGTAATAAAACGCTCTAAGCCCAGTGGAGTGCAAAACGAGCCTTCCTTTAATCTCGGTGTGATGGAAGTCAAATAAACAGAGTCCCCTTGGCATGGTTTGTTTGAACAGACGTGCCCTCTTGCTCCGAGATTCCAACTGAATACATTTGACTATAAATGAAAAAGGTCAATGTCTTCTAGAATCTAAAGCTGCAATATACTCATTTTTATAGTGTTGTGTGCACGCACAAGGTAACACTCTAAACTCTTACCCTCTTATACATAATCACTCACTAACTTTAACAACGTGCTAAAAATTGCCTGCCTCTATCCTTTGTCCAGCGTTAGAAAAGAACAGACTAAGAGTTAAGAGCGACCAACTAAGTTACCGAGCGATTATTAATAAGAAGGATTTATTTATTTATGGACTTTTTAGGTCATTGAGATGTAGTTCGGTTTTATGAAAACTTGACACAGATTCATAATGTCGGTTTAAAGAAGTTGATTCAATCAAATATTGTAGTTAAATTGAGTTCGTAAATATGCCAGCAATTGCGTTAGCTATTAAGATGTGCTGTTTGCGATTACCTTCCGTCAGCACACCCACATTAGCTCGTAATAGAGCCAACATATCAGGGTTGCCTGCCATTAACCACCTGTTTATTTTAGCCAGTGTTGCCATTTGTTTACCGCACACTTTTGACCCGAATAGTTTCAGAACGGGAGCAGTTTCGTAAGTGTTGTCGTAATATTTGATTTACGATATGAACTAAAGGTATTTAACGGCTATAAATATTAAAATATTAGCTGCATATGGGATTAAACTATGGCAATCATTTAAGAGCTTTCCAAATGTTATGTACAAAAAGTTTTATAGTGATGTACGAATTGAATGATGGCCGACCTGATAATGATAAATATAAATAATTATTGATATACTTAACTTTAGCTAAACTACTTTAGCGAAACCTTATCCATTTAAAAGTTCTTGTAATATGTTAGTAGATACCTAAAGATACCAATTATAAAATTAAAATTAAAGATTTAAAATTGATTTCATAATAATCCTTTAAGAGGGAATAAAAACGATTTTAGAACGAAATACACTATCCGAATTCAATATATCATGAAGTTGCCCGAGTCGTCACACGAGTTAAGAGCTCCATTCGACTATGAAATGAATATGCCACGGTCTATTATTTGACCGCTTAATGTATGATATGCTTTGAATATCACCATCATTAATAACAATCAGGTTGACGAGTTATCAAAACCGGAAATAGTTTTTAATGAAAATGGCGCATCATGACATTTGTCAATCAGTGAAATTTAATCATAACTTGAAATGTTTAACTAAAGTGTCAAAAGTTCAAAACACACTACATGGCACTAGCAAATACTTTTATATCGCTTTTTTTAACTCCATAAGCAATATTCACTATTGACGGCCTTGACGGCGGGCAAGTAGCTGAGACGCATGAGATACGGGTCCGATTCCCGGTGCAGGACACATTTTTGCCTGGGTGTTGTGGTACCACAGTTCTCGTAGTTCCTGATACCCACGAAACAGGGAATCCTAGTGTGGGGTTAACACTTCGTTTGCCCCTGTTGGGTGTCTATTCATTTCGGATTTTACTTATGAAAATTTTTAAACAGTTGATTAACAAAACCCTGCTTATACTTCAGTTCACAAACAAAATAAACGGACGGTCAAGTCTAACCACTGATTATGATGATAGATTCATATGAGTTTTCATATGTCAAAAAGCTTTGATTAGAACCTAACCACACGTTATTGTGTTGCTGTACTCGGGCCTTGTTCTCTAAATAAATAAATAAATAATGCAGGGGTCTCTTTCTGATATGTGAAATTTCAAATTCAATTCTAGCAAAAAAATACTGTTTACCTAAACTGTTTAAACATGTTTATAATGCCCTATGTCAGTAAGTTAATGAAACAATAATTTAGATGAGACATGAAATTGAAGTGCATTCACACACGTATTCAGCCTTTTATAGTTTGCCATATGATGATAAACAAAACAAGTAAGACGTGATCTTTGCTACAGACTAACTTTATTAGCTCACGCAGCAATTCGGGGAGATATGCACTCTGGCTTTAAAACATCGGGATAATATCAAATGGTACAAAGTTTTCCATAGTTTTAACTTTTTAAAAGACTCATATTACCTTCTGTAAAATGGCAATCTGATAGTTTTATAATAATAGAAATAGAAAATAATGCTGGACGTTTTTTTCACACAGCATCTTCAATAATATGATATGGCTTATATTATAATTATTATATATATTCTAGTAATTGACGATTCGTATACAGCATGTGTGTTTGAATAGACAACTTCTGCGCCTCCAGTCATGGATTTTAATTAATAAACAACTGACACAACATTTGAGGATTAACAAGAAAAACGTTAAGAATTTCGTTCAAACTAATCTTTAAACGTCATCTCAAGACCATCCTCGTTCAGCCACAATTGATTTCATTGCTTTTCCGACTAGCGACAAAAAAAGCCATATCTCAGAACCCCTGGTACGCTACCTACCGTCTACGCATAATAAAGGAATAATAGCAGGCAGTAGGGAATTCGTGTGACTGTACGTGACAGGCGTACGGGAGGACTAATGCAGCATTTCACACAGACATAGAAGATATGGAAGATAGGCTTTCAGGGACACCATTTGAGTCGGTTTGTGACTAAGTGATTTTTGACGGTAAAACTTCATTATTATCAAAATAAATTTGTTCACAGCGTAAGCCCATAGAATCAGTGAGTACCACAAAATTGTTTTGGACGACATAAAAAAAGTGTTCTTAGAGATACTATGATAGAAGATTATATATCTAGGAATCAAAGTTTTCAACCTATTGCTAGGTTTAGAGTAGGTACTGTCGACTGATCTAACTATGGAGCTGTAAGTACTAAATACAATAATTTGCATAGAAAACAGAGAATACTTATTGACTATTTCTTTACTCATAACATAACCGAAACCAAAGCATAATATTTATAATGTACTCCCCGATCCTTTAAACAGAACAAAACGAACAGGATTCCGATCCTGTAATTAAGGCCAGCATCAATCTTCGTTTAAGAATATACAACTATATCTGCCAACCCTTTTCTCAGGCGGCTAGTAAATAATAAACAACGGTACCTAAGCATCAAAGTGTAAATAACATAGTTTTCTCTGAGATATACTTAATTACATTCAAGAGTTTTAGACTAAGATACGTTGATCACGATAAAGATCGTTTATTGTACAAATAGTTTCAACTATAATTCATTGTTATTTTATACAGGGTAATCTGCAAGTGTCAAGATCCAATTTAAGACAAATATTAAAAGGGAACAAAATAATGCACTTATACCCATCTCCTAAAGTACCTACTTTGACTACCTACAATGAAAATAAAACCTCGGTCTGCCGCCTTACCCTACTACAAAGTTCATTTGAGAGACTTAACTTTATTTACTGTAGATAGCCTACCTATCTGTTGCTATACCCTTAGACAGGGTTCATGTGAGATACCTACCTATAAACACCATCTATGTACCTACCATGTGAAAGCAATAAATGTATTGAGTATTGAGTATTGGGAATTCTGTACAATTAGGAGAGAGCGTTGTAAGGAATTAGTATTATAGTAGGCACATAAATATTACAAGTGATTTTCGACTTACGACGCTTTGCTGTCAAAGAACGATAAGGGGCAGCTTCGCCGGAATTCCGAATTCCGTAATTAGCCAATGCTAATTACGAGTAATTTTGAAGGAATACAGGGATGCGTCATCCTTTATTTCGATTGATTTGCAAAAAGAAAAAAACTGCCGACGGTGTTGAAAAAACTGCATCGACAAAAAGAGATATGTGTTTTGATAATTCTTTCACGATTATTATAGTAGGTATAGTTACAGAAATATTACAAGTGATTTTCGACTTACGACGCTTTGCCGTCAAACGTCGATAAGGGACAACTTCGCCGGAATTCGTTACCCCGCGGATTGGCTAATTACGCGTAAGTATGAAGGAATCCAGGAATGCGTCATCCTTTACTTATCCGCTCGGAATTTCGATTAATTTGCAAAGAACAAGAAAAAAAAACCGCCACCGACGACGGTGTGAAAAAACTGCAATGACAAAAAGAGATATCTGTTTTGATAATTCTTTCACGATTATTATAGTAGGTACAGTTAAAGAAATATTTCAAGTGATTATCGACTTACCGTTCAAGGTCGTTAATGGCAATTCTGCCGTTACTCCGCGGATTGGCTAATTATAAAAGAATCCACGGATGCGTCATTCTTTATTTATCCGCCTGGAATCTCGATCCATTTAAAGAGAAAGAGAAACATAATACTCACGGTGTAGAAAAACTGCAACTTCTTTGGTTTTGGTAACCAACCTTGACTTGGTTTACTGATCCTAAAGTTACAATAGCTGAACTAGTCATGGGAAACGAACGTTTGAAAACGAGGATCGTGCGAGGGCCACAGTTTTACAACTGAGCCAGCACACTGTGGTACCACAATTGAGGCGAGGCAGCGAGGCAGTTTCTGAACGTTGTTGAGTGAGGCAGTCTTGGGAACACAGTGTGCACTGTGCGTGTTGTGTGGTGTGGTGTGGTAATGGAGTGGAGTGCTATGTGCGAGCCAACACGATCTTTTCTCGCGGCTCGGCTCGCGCCTCGCGTTCGCGCCTAGCACGATTGTGCAACTGTGTTGGTGTGCAGGTGTGCTAACTCGTCCAAACGAAAAAAGTGAGGCCTCGTTTCGAGAAAGTGTGTAGCTACAATTGTGGTGCCACACGTGCTGAGGACTTACCACTAAGCTGAACCGCAGCACACAAGTGAAATGCATTGGCCTCTATAGTGAAGTTATTATTAAATTTGTTATGTGAAGTCATTGCAAGTAGGCCATGGGTATATAGGGCTTCGACGTGAATAGAGCTCTCTCATTTTCGCGATGATGACTCTCAGTCATCCCGTGACCACGGCTGTTGCAATACAGTTGAAAAGTCGGGAAAATAATAAAAAAGGTAAACGCGATAAAAACCCGTTAAACTTATAATAATTAGAGCTCTCTCAGTTCAGAAGTTCAGTACGGTAACGCATACGTTTATGTCTATACTAGCCTCTGCCCACAGCTTCGCCCGCGTCGAACCCGGATAAAAAGTAGCCTATGTGTTATTCTGATGTAAGAGCTATGTTGTAAAGTGTCTTCTTTCTTTGTATCAAAGTCCGTTCAGTAGTTTTTACGTGAAAGCGTAACAAACATCCATCGTCACAAACTTTCGCATTTATAATAGTATAGTAGGATTGTTATACGATTAGACAGTTTTCAATAATTTAGTACGAAAGCTAACAACTGTATGTGCCAAATACAAAGGAATAAAAAATACCTACCTACCTCATAATTTAATGGACGCCTACGCTGTCAAATAAATAATATTGATTCTGCAGGTGCCACATACCTAATAAGGATTGCATTATAATAAGGGTAGTCAACAAAAAATAAGATTTGAGAAAAAAATATGATTAAATTTACATTGAGTAGGTGCTTACTTCCAACCTATCAGATTACAAAATGAAACCTTACCTACTTCTTATATTTTTTTTACTACCACTGAATTTTTACCAAAGATAACATTTGCCTGCATAAATACATATTATGAAAGGGTTAACAGACTTACGAACGATAGAATGTGAAAAAAAATACTTTCTTTGAAAGAGCTTACTTTGCAATAATATCAAAACAGAAATACAGTATCAATACAATCTGGTGGCGTAAATTAGCTGTGCAATAAATCAGTATCGTTGTCAGCCGCGCAATTTACTGCCTACGCCCCGATAGCAGATTAAATATTAAATAAATAACATTGGGAATTTCAGTATTGCTACAAAGTCGTTTGAAATACTGTTAAAGTGCAATACACCATGTGAGGAAGATTTAGTTCGCAGAGAATCATTGAAATATACCTACCTATTTACAAAAATCAAACTTTTTTTTTAATATGTAGAAGTATTAGAGCTCCTATGAAAGACCTCGTCCGGGGAAATGTTATATATTTCTGCCAATAATCAGTTATACTCGCATTGTTCCGGTTTGTATGGGTGCTGGTGAAATTACAAGCTCATCTCATGAGACTTCTCACCCGTTGTCTCAGGGTCGCGTGTGATTGCTCCGGTGTTGTAAGCGTCCATAGATTACGTTAACCGCTTATCAATAGGTGGGATGTATTAATTGCCATTTTCGTTGTATAGCTTGAAAACCAAGCATCGAAATAAAATAGGATAGGTAACTTTCAATTATTTCAATCCAGGGACCGGAAGAACATGTTTGAACTGGGTATGAAATAGAGTAAACATATTATAAAGAGGAAAGTTTTTTTTGTTTGTTTGTATCGAATAGGCTCCGAAACTAAAGGACCGATTTTAACCATTTTTTCAACAAATGAAAGCTAAATTATCAGGAAGAAAAAAAATGTATGCTATAATTTTTTTTTTTAAATAGAGATCCTTAAGGAAATTGCAATAATGTAACCCAAAGTAGCAAAATTTTGCCTTTAAAATTTATTATTTTGGCGTGCGCTGAGAAAAGTATTGATGATACATAAAAATTATGTACAACATGATTAAAGTACTCATTATCTACAAAAAAGTCCGCGAGGGAATATATCTTACCATCATAGTTAAGTCACAATAGCAGCTTTTGTGTTCTAAAATTTAATTAGATCGCCGATATTCCCACGGAATCGAAACTTAAGCGGGTGAAACCGCGGGGTTCAGCTAGTTACCAATATTTGCGGATGTATCTAAAGCCCTTCGTAATCTGCTGTGCAAAACCCTCAGACGAGACAGAGAGGAGCAGTGTTGTGCTCACCGGAAAGCCTTATAGTCCGGAACGGCAAGCCGTCACGGCCTGGCAACCCTTCCGGACTCGACTTTTCATTCGTACTTTATTCCACAGAACACTTCTAACGTACTGAATTATCACTGCTAGTCTTACTAACAGATTTTGGAGTCGATTCTCTTGTACAACTAAACTTTATCAATCGCTGTCTTTTACAAACAGCAAAATAAAGAGATAGCAACAATTTTAGTGCTGTAAAATTTGTCAGATTTAAGTTTTCCATACCAGATTAGTCGTGATTTAAAAACATCTTACTAATATTATAAACGCGAAAGTTTGCGAGGATGGATGTTTGTTACTCTTTCACGCAAAATCTACTGAACGGATTTTGATGAAATTTTACAGTAATATAGCTTATACATACTTTGTATCCGGGTACTACGGGCGAAGCCGTGGGCAGAAGCTAGTGCACTATAAACACAAAGAAGCTAATACGTTAATTAGTAGTTTAATACGTAAACTAATTTGACTGGAGTAAAATTCTTGCCATCACTTTTTTACGTTAACTATCAGAAAAAGAGATCAGTTTAGATTAAGTATCGGCGCCATGCGTAGGTGCCAAAGGAGGATCCTTTGGCACCCACGCATTTAGGTTCGGTAGGATGACTGATACATAGAAAATCAGACAAAAAAAATGCGAGAGACCGCTGGTCCTTAAGAGTACTAGGTACTGTGCCGCATTCACCCCAGTTCCACGCCTGATGAAAGTCAACCATTTCGAGAGACACAGGTCTGATTAATTCATCGGAATAGGAACATCAACCATTCGATTCGATAACCTATATCAGGTGCTAATTGGTAATGTGATTAACATACCGTTGTTATAAAAACAATAATGTTTTTGTCACGTGTTTGTGTAAAGAAGTTATACACGCACGATTATTATGTACACAAAAATAAGACAGAACTTCGCTTTTTTTCTGGTATGGTATGTATGTAAATATTGCTTACTAGCTTCTACCCACGGCTTCGCCCGCGTGGTACCCGGATAAAAAGCAACCTATGCGTTATTCTGATGAATAAGCTATATTAGTGTAAAGTTTCATCAACATCCGTTCAGTAGTTTTTGCGTGAAAGAGTAACAAACATTTCACAAACTTTCACGTTTATAATATTAGTAGGATCTTTAAAAAAACAATAGGTAGGCCTCATGGATTAATAATTCGTCCTAAAAAGGCCTACCATGAGGTAATACTAATTTTGGTGAACATACAAAATTGTACGGAAGCTTCAGTGTGCGAGTCAGACTCGCACTTATCCGGTTTTTTTAATAGAGGGTCAAATAACAGGTACCGTTTTCTTATCTTTATATAGACAATACTTCGGCTTAAGGTACCTAAGGTATATCAATTACTTAAGTCCTATCTTTGAGAACCACTAGCGTTAAATGAGAGGAATGTAGGTAAGTACTTAATGCGCTTAATTTGACAATCTCTGACTAAAGATTAGTCCGGGTGCTGTCCGCATTTCGATGATGACTTCATTTCGTTGATAATTATAACCACAAAAACCGGTCTATAATGGACAATGCGAGATCTCGCGGGTGGTCTATGTAATTACGGGCAAGAAACACCATTACAGAAATAGCCCTTTCTCTTTTACACCCCCGCTCTGCTATCAAACTATACGTTTCATCGAAGACACAATATTAAAAAACAGAGACAGAGAGAAGGCTGAGATGAACTCAGAATGTAGTTAGGAACTCAATTAGAAAATATCTATGATGACCTCTGTGGCGCAGTGGGCGAAGGCCCGCCCGAAGTTTGCAGGACGATTCCCGCCGCGGGGAAAATATTTTTATATGTTAATATTTATCTCGGGTCTGGTTGTTTTATATGTAAGTATTTATAAAAAAAAGTATCATGCCATGTTGTTCCCATAACACAAGCTCTGCTTAATTTGGAGCTAGATGACGCTGTGTGAAAATGTACAGCGTTATTTTTATTTATTTTATTTATATATCTTTCAAATTATGCTTGTACTTTTCACACCTACGTAAGTAGTTAGATAAGTACCTACCTAATATGAGATAAAATACAATGGTAGGTAGGTATCTACCCACTAACAAAACGTTTGACATTAACTGCCTTTGACCTAAGAATTGTGGTTCGTGGCCAACTACGCTAGCAATTTGGACTTAATCTCCCTTTGTAGGTGGTCGGCGGCCGGCGTGGGCCCTCTAATTATTGTTTTCACGAATAAACAGATCATTAGAATAATTTGTATTTTAATTTTTCTTAAAATTAAAATACAAATTATTTTTGCTGACGACCTGGGGTGGATTTGATTCCCACTGCGGGACAAATGTTTGTATGTTCTGCAGATATGTTCCGGTGGTACGGCATTCGTAGTTTTTGATACCCACGGCACAGGGGATTCTAGTGCGGACTACACATGAATCTATAAAAAAAACATTATATATTTTTATTTCGTTCAAAGCACCCCATGTTTTAAAATCGCAATTTGTTTAGGCGCCGCGCCGTCGCTTAAGGGGCGAGAAATTAACACTCGCAAGATGCTGCGAAACGAAATGATTACCCCACTTAGGCTTAGGGCAGGCGATTAAGAGCATGTACCCAGATGCTGAGATTTGAGAGTTCTTACTCTCTTTAACTGTGAGAAGGTAAATTTTTATTTCAATTTTATGAAGTGGTAATACTTTTGGCAAGCGGTTACCGTCGCATACGGTAACCACGTGACATGTGTAACAACTGGGACTGCTCTGAAGGACTTTTTTTACTTAGATTAGCTTTGAACATTACGTAGGTATAAACTAGAAAGAAACATATGATTGAATGTTACCTATATTTGCGTACCTATGCTACATAATGCGAATAATGGCGTGTTAGTGGATCATAAATAATTGTTTTTTGAACTAGGAAAATTGAGTCATTTTCTTAATTTACTTCGTGGTGTATTGAATTTATGAGCATTTTATCGTTTCAAATGGCCGTTCCGCATGACAAAGTTTATAATGTAGAGCGTGCAACATTACAAAAAAAACTCATTTTTTTTTATGTCAAACGATATTTTTTATGTCAGTTAAAAGAGTATAACGCGGAGGGAGAACGTCGCAATCACTCACCCTGTTGCTTCAACAGGGTGAGTGATTACTCTCGGAATGAGTCGAAACTTAGTCGGTGCCTTCACCGATAGTACGGTACGTGATAAATCCCGTTTTTGCAATATGAATAATCTAATTCACGATAGTATTAAACAATAAAGTTTGTGTTAGTTATGCGTCAAAGTGACGGTCCAGACATTTGCGTGTTGCAGGCACAGACTAAAAATTTTGGTTGAAGGAAGCAATGTACCTACCGCCTACGCTGCGACAAGATGGCAAGAAGTTTTTTTTTGTTTTGTTTTAAAAGTTGATGTTTATTTCCCCGAATTGTTTCATGGGTGCGTCACACAAATTGCGGTTCGGACGTGTTTTAGCCGATCTGTCGCCACCACATGTTTTATTCTTGAACATGTTTATTTTGTCACTTTGTAAGTGCCGCTTTTAAATATAATAAAAAGACCCGTAAACTTTTGGGAGCAACCGAGATATTATCACTTAGTCGTTTTAGCCATTAACGAAGCCTTCTCTGTTCCTCGGTTCGCTTATAGATTGATTTGTTTTATAAGTAAGCAATAAAGTTTATTTTGTGTTGTTGAACCTGTATGGATGTTATTTACAACTTTATTATGAGGGGAACAGGATGATTTAATGTTATTTTTACGATCAATGAACGCGACGCATTGTTATTCATTTATTGTTATCTTAACTTTTATTTGAATCATTTAGACACGAGTTATTCTCTGTTGATAGGTAGATATACAATATAATGTTTCAATATAACTCACGTCTACCACATAAGTATGAATAAAAATAACTTTCTTAATTGAGCTAAAAAGTGTGACAATTATTTCGAGCACCAATTGAAATTTACTTACGTGTAACTTTCATTATGTTCTGCGTTTTAAGATACTTTATAAAAAAAAAATTAGAACGGCTAGACTGATTTATATGTTTATGATATCATTGGATTCGTCGAAGCAGTTTATTATCTGACTGTACAAAACAGTATTTTGGTGTCCGAAACGTCGGTAAATAATTAATTAAAATTGAAAGTGTCTTTTTGGACAAAGTGTCCCAAAATATTGTGTCCGAAACGTCGGCAAGCCTCTGACTCTTTACAACTTAGCCAATCCAGACATTTTTAGTTAGTATAGGTACATCTACTCTGTCTTGGCACAAAAGCGTCTCAGTCAGCTTATATGCGTGCAAAGCTTAGCATTTTCTTCCATTGCATAAGTAAATTTTATCGACCATTGTTCCTGCATTTCTCGACACGAATAATAAAACGAGTATGTTATTTAATTGTAAGTTATTGTTCGTAAATTTCTACTAAATAACCTTACAATAATAAAGTAATGTACTATCAAAAATAACAATGCCAGTTAATGACGGGGTCAGAAGACAGTAGGTATCTATTTACCTCAAGCAGAATGTAAGTGCCTTCACTTACGACTGATTAAATTCAAAGTAAATTGTTATGAGTCCCAGAACATTAAAAAAATGCATTGCAACCTTGAACAAACAGGACACATTTGCATATAAGTACCTACATTTTATGTTAACACGATGACATTTTTTTGTATATTTTGGCAACCATTCTCGCCTAGAATTGACAAACCCAGAATTAAGTAATTTCACAAAATAACAAACTAACTTATGAAGAAGGGGAAAAGGCAATAAAATTATTCGCGTCCAAAGAAAATTTTCTCTATTCTCGATTTTAATTTCAGCGAGAATGGCATTTGTGCATTCTTGCTCATTCCGCCAATTCATAAACGAATTCGAAACTTATTAAAAGGGCGCTAAAAGCAATTTTGCTGGTCTGGCTTCTCACAAGTAGTACCAAAGTCTTCGTAAGATATTTAGTTGGCAGAGTTGCAGTAATTCAGCGCTTATTCCAATGAGTTTAAAGGATATTTTGGCAAGTGGTGTGACGAGACGTAAATTGGAATAGTTCATAATGTTCGCACTTGTAATAAAGTAAGTTCGACGCTCGGGGAGGAATGGAAGACTTTACGATTCCCGCATTCTTGCGTTCAGACTGGAGTAGAATGACAATGTTCGTGAATGCGAAGAAACACGGCTTTATTTAAATAGTATGCTGGCTATTTTTTAGTTCTGTCTTTCTTGGAGAATATGGAAATCGCAAATCGAAAACAAATTGAACACTAGGTAGGTTTACCAGATGTTGAAATCACGAGTATCATAATAATTATACAGTCGACGACATACATAGTCAGGCTTATTTATAAAGACTTGAAACAGTTGTTCAGCTAAACAGTGGCGCCGATTCTCTAGTACACCAACTAAACTTAATTTAAACTGTCGCTCTCATTTCCTGAAACCGTTTCCCGATTTAAAACAACATTCAGTGCATACATTTTTCTCAAGCTAAGCCTAAGTAAGCTATGTTTGTTGGGTCGATGCGCGCTATCCAGGCATCTAGGTGAAGTGTCCACTACACAGCCCATTGTGTGCACCTGCCCACAAAGTAAATGGGTCACTCCGAAATGTAGGTATGAAATATGCAGCTGCTGCGCTGTGAGACAACTTTACATTGTGAATACCTAACAAGTTACTGACGATGCGGTTGGTACTGCAACTTTTACGTTATTTTGTGTTGGCGATGGCCAAATAACACATATGACTGAGTAGTAGTCTTTTTATAAGCTGGTTGTAAAAACTGAATACACAAATACCTACCCCTAGATGAAAACCAAACTGATTTATCCTAAAGGCGGTTCATTCTGTGTCTGCCTTCGTATGAGTCTTTTTTGAAATATTGTAAATATTTGCAGAAAACCTAGATCCCTGGAAGTTTTAATTTTTTTTTTAAATAAATAAAGTAATGCAGGTAATTTT
Source organism: Perizoma flavofasciatum (assembly GCA_958496245.1). Taxonomy (NCBI): domain Eukaryota; kingdom Metazoa; phylum Arthropoda; class Insecta; order Lepidoptera; family Geometridae; genus Perizoma; species Perizoma flavofasciatum. Next base: position 12,688,020 of record OY292423.1, read on the forward strand.
TCACACACCATCATCTAGCCCCAAACTAAGCAGAGCTTGTATTATGGGAACTACATGACTGATAAACTACTTATATAGGTATTTTTTTTGTAAATACATATATATTATTATACATAGAAAACACCCAGACCCGAGACAAATATTTGCAAATACAAACATTTGTCCCGCGGCGGGAATCGAACCCGCAACCTTCTGCGTCTCAAGCTATTAAACCCAAATACACATTATCTACCATTCTTCCAAACATACCCAATCAGCCTCAATAGATAATTGCCTTTTAATCTATGTGGCATGTTAGCACAGCACCTTGTTAGGGTTCCAAAGCCAAATAGCGAAAACGGAACCCTTATCTTTCATCATGCACGTCTGTCTGTGTGTAACGACATAAAATTTGGTAAGATAAAACGAAATCAAAAATAAAATGTCTAGCTAAGATTTTTTTGGTTGCATCCCCTTTTGTGGATTATTAATAGGTGGCAAAACGTCATAGTGTGGTTGCTTAAACCATTTTTGATTTTAAGACTTCGTCCAGGAAGTAAGAGTACAAGGCTTCGAAGTAGCAAAAGTTGTGACCCTCTTTATAACCTTGAGTCCTAGAAGTATGATACAAAGTTTAGCGAGCAGCGAGATACCAAAAATTTTTTCGTGAATGAGTAGCAAACATCCATCCTCACAAACTTTCGCGTTAATAATAGTAGTAGGATGAGGTGATTTCGGGACCCTAACATAGCGTAGCTGGACACGTCTTGGGCACTCTATTTTTTACTGATGATGGTCTCTCACGGTCAATGCGATTTAAATAGAATAATTGATACCCTCGTCATTGGTATTTGTTCTAACCCCGCATCCTTTTCTATTAGTCTTAATTCTATGTGAGATTCATGCGTTCCGCCACAGCATGGAAACAGGCATATCCTGGAACCTAAACATGTGCATAAGGTAGCGGGAGCGATTCCCGCCGCGGAACAAATGTTTGTATGATTTGCAGATATTTTTCTTGGGTCTGTTGTTTTCTATGTATAATATATAAGTAGTATATCAGTCACGTATTCCCATAATACAAGCTCTGCTTAGTTTGGGGGTAGATGATACTGTGTGAAATGTCCAGCAATATATTTATGAAACTGGTTAAGTGATGGAGGTAAAGTGACGAAGAAAGAACCAGCTACACGAAGAGCAATGTACTTAAAAACTAATCTGATTACAAAAAAGTAGAGCTAAAAGTTAATTTACGCCCATCTCTCTGAATTTGTGTCTTGTATTTCCTCAATTCTGCTTTCACACTGCTTTTTGACAACCTCGACGTGAGGTCATGATTATTTATATCAGTATGTATAATATGTATGTATTTACAAAAAAAAGTATATAAGTGGTATATCAGTCATGAGTCATGTAGTTTCCATAATACAAGCTTTGCTTAGTTTGGGGCTAGATGATGCTGTGTGAAAAATGCCCAGCATTATTTATTTATAATAGAATAAAGATTTTTTTCAAACGGGCCGCGTTGTGAAAGCAGCCTGTCCTGAAATAATTCTGAATATTGACCATATCGCTAACTATTCCACATATTTGTTGTACGGGAGTGCGTAGGGACTGGAGTCTATGGACGTAGGTATTGGATACACATGGTGCGTTGGTTCGCATCCATCGACACTGTCCATGTTTACATTTGTAGGGCCTCGCTGCGTTGTTATCTTGCGATGTAAATAGCCGGCGAAAATATTATGTTACTCGTTTATTCGTCTAGTAGCTATCTATAGCTTATATTGATCTAGTTGTAGGTCAATGGCTTATTGGGTACAGATTAGGTGGGTACAGAGGTGAGATAATGACTTAAAAGATAAGTAAACGCATAAACTTAATTATTTATAAATTATTAATTATTAACTTACTTTTAGGTATGTAAAGTTTTTTTTTGTTATGTGTGGTATTGTCATTCATTCATGCTTGTTAAATAACGTTTTTTCAGATTAACATCTGTTTTAGAGGAAATATTTTGTGATTAATAATTTCAAATAAAGGTATCAACAAAATAAACTTTCAAACTAAACAACACATTTAAGTCCTATACCTCGGTACCTAATCTTTACAAATCAGCTTCATTCAAGTAGGTAGGTACCTAACCTAAGTACCTGGCACATGTGTTAAGTTGAGTAGTAGGTAGGTACTTAATTTTTTTGTGGAGCTACTTACGTCTTTATTATCTCCTCGCCATTCATTCGTTGCCTTATCTAAAATCTTACGCTCATTCTCATCCCGGCTGATGTCCCAATCTTTACCTGCAAATAAAATGAAAATACTTATGTTGAGTATGTAGGTTTTAAAAAAATATATGTTCTTTAATAAAGTTATACAGCCAGCTCCAAGAATAGAAGCTACATCTTGAAAGAAGGAAGCTTTTGTGTCATGATTTTTTTATGTTTGCACATTTCATATGATGAAAATCCTGTTTTCTTTCATTAAAATTAGCTGTCAACCCGATGTCTAATATTATGTTCGTGTTAACATTAGATAGATATGGAGCAAGCACGCAGTCCATGTTCAAAAATTCAAGCAAAAACTTGGGTCGGATCCCTTTTAGTAGTACGGATAGTTAACATACTCTGGGACACCCTATACACGGCAATACACCTTCGCGTAGCCATGTAAAATCACTTAACTGTTTATCTGAATGGGTCGAGTAGGGATTAGGGGCAACGTAAAATATGAACGTTACGCGTTTGATATCCATTCAGACGTAAACCCTTGAAAGTATGCGAATACCTTAGCAAAAAAAGGTGCGTTATTTACAAAGTTGACGATCAGATTGGTTCAATGCATCTGTCGAATTTTCAGCGTCTATACAGCCGTGTGCTCTTTACAAAACCTTTTTTATTCAGTAATTTGTCCGCAAAATCTCCGTTATTAATCTGTAAGTAGAGAATTGAAAACATAACAATGTGATACAAGTTACTTTGAAGTAACATGAGCTGGCCTTTAGTCAGTAATTCGAGAGGATGCTGTTTGGCGTAAAGAGAACTTGCAGTTCTTTGTGAGGCCGATATTTTGTTTATGGTTTGGAGTTATTTTACACTGTGTCTCAGTTTAAGTTACATAACTGAATGTCAACGTAATTTTACTTGAAAATTTGCTTGCATTACGGCAGTGCAAGCAGACCCTAAAAAACTTTGCTATCAATCCTTAGACATTAATTTAAAGGGATTCAAAAAAAACCTCGTTGGAAACACATATACGGGCTCCTCGCGTCTCGAGTAAAAGCAGAACAGAACCATGCTAACGGTATGTTACATGAAAAAATCTGAAAATAGCACGTTTCATTTGTAATGAAATCGTTAAATTATGTCTGTCTGTGCACTTTTGTGCACCCGCCAGTACACTATGGTAACCATGATCACTGTAAATATCGGATTTTACTGTCATTTATTTTGCCCTAGTAGCCCAAGATTTCTCAGCCTTGTATCTCATAAAAACTACAGAATGATCTTTGTTTCAAGTTTGTCAACATGCATGTGATTTAAAAAACAAACACGCTCTCGACTGTAGTTTCAATGATGAACATCATCAGATACATACTCAATGAGTAGATCTTTCAGGATACCAAGTAGGGGGTAGTCAGAGGCTCGTCCAAACATTACGTTTGACACATGTTCGCGGTTTAAAAATTGTAAGCATTTCACGTAAGAGGTTGCAATCCCATCGCCGCTTATTGGAACACTAACTTATGGTATTTGACAGCTTCTGTGGCGCAGTGGGGAAGGCCTGCCTGAGACACAGAAGATTGCAGGTTCGATTCCCGCTGCGGGACAACTGTTTGAATGATCTGCATATATTTGTCTCGAGTCTGGTTGGTTCTATGATAATATGTATGTTTTTATAAAAACAAATGTTTATAAGTAGTATATCAGTCATGTATTTTTATTTTATTTTATTGTTAAAAAAAAATCAACAGCCCTTATATATAAACGGTTTCTAACCTTAATAATATAACTTACGGCCAATAAGCGATTTACTTTTTATAAAAGGTATTATGTAGTTCCCGTAACACAAGTTCTGCTTAGTTTGGGGCTCGATGATGCTGTGTGAAAAATGTCCAGCATTATTTTCGGTTCTAGCGTCGATTTTTCTCAAGATGTTTTATATCAAAACATTTGAAAAAACAAAATATCGCTCGAGGAAAACACAAGAAATAATTGTAAGAACCTGCCTAATAAAAATTTGTATCCGTACCTTTGAGATGTCCCGGGTTACAGATTGTGATACGCAGCCAACTTTCCATCCTATCTTTAGCCGGAGTCCGGATAGTTCGCTGCGATCTCCATGTGGAAAGTAAACAAAGGTGCCGTGAACGGTCAATATCCTACCGCAAACACATGCCATGATTTGTGAAGGGATGCGTTCGACATAATAAAAGAAAACAGAGAGTATTTTGTACTATTCATATTGGAAACATAGATATTTCGGCCTAGGCTGAACATCAAACCTTGTTGACCTGAGAGTTTGGTACTTCAAAACGTATGGATATGTTTTAGTAGATACAAAGGAATCAGTCTCTTAGACAACAACCATTTCCTGTTGGCGTTCACAAGGAATGGTTGAATCGTATGGAAATGACATTAGCTTTCGAGATGTCACGTGACTGCTGCCAAATTTTTCCTTGACAACTTTGCGTTAGCGTGAAAGGAAAACTTAGCGCGAGGTCTAGACACAGAATGGTTTATAAGAATGTGACAGAGTTGCGGAAATAGTCCAAGCCGCTAGGCAGAGTTGCCAACCTTAAAATATTACCAGTGCCGTTTGAATACGCCAGCGTTTATGGCATCCATTTAAATAAATCGTATCCTCCTTTGAACAATAAATAAATAATGCTGGACAATCCACACAGCATCATCTAGCCCCAAGCTAAGCAGAGCTTGTGTTATGGGTACTAGATGACTGATATACTTAATACAATACATTACATAGATAGATATTTTTTTATTATACATAGAAAATACCCAGAACACCCGGAACAAATATTTGCAGATCGTACAAACATTTGTCCCAGGGCGGGAATCGAACCCGCAACCTCCTGTGTCGCAGGCGGACCTTCGTCCACCGCGCCACAATGTCGCGATCATAGCAATGCTGAGTCTGGAAAGGGTGAAGAAATATCATCAGCTGATTAAACTATTTGGTCGCAGAAAATGTTGCAATAACAGCATAGCTCCATAATATGCGAAATACTAAGATGCAAACCTAAGTTTAGGATTTCGTAAGAGATAGTACCTACTAAACGACGCAGCACAAGTAATTCATAAGGTACTTACCTTTCATTCATTCATTCAGCAATAAAATATGAATGAATGAATGAATGAAAGGTAAGTAAGTGCCTATAGGGAAGGTAACCTACACAAAATGTCAGGTCTGTCTGCCCACGCCCGTGTATAATTAAATATAATGATGGTAATTTTTCACACAGCATAATCTGGCCCTAAATATATCTGTCATCATTATCATCATCATCAGCCTATATTAGGCTGCTATTCCACTGCTGGACATAGGCCTCCCCTAATGAGCGCCATAGCGCCCTGTGCGTGCCTTCAGCTTGTCGCATCCAGCATCTGCCTGCAGTCTTTCGCAGATCGTCATCCCACCTGGCCGGAGGGCGTCCTACACTACGTTTACCGAGTCGCGGTCTCCACTCAAGAACACGTTTACCCCAGCGGTTATCGGTTCTTCGCGAGATATGACCGGCCCACTGCCACTTCAGCTTGCTAATTCGTTGAGCTTTGTCGATAACTTTGGTATCTGTATATATCTGTGCCCCACAGTAAACAGAGCTTGTGTTATGGGAACTACATGACTGATATAACATATTTTCTATAAACACAATATATACATAAAAACACCCAGATCCTAGACAAATATTTGCAGATCAAAAAACATTTGCTCGCGGCGGGAATCGAAACCGCAACCTTCTGCGTCTCAAGCGGGCCTTGCGCCACGGTGTGTACCAAATCTGTGCAAATATCTATTCTTGAATTTCCTCAGTGGTTATTTGTCCCTTCTTTAAACATACTTATAACTAACTGACTATTTAACAAAAGCTATGATGCGTGATTTCGTTAAAACCTTAAGTTTTTTTTTTTGATTTTGGACACAGCTAAAAATATATTTTTAAATATACCTACCAATAAGGTAGCAAAATTTTCAACTCTAATCTCGATTTTGATCAAACTGTTTCCAGGTTTCGCGTTATTTTACTACGGTATTTTCCGTATTTTATTAATGAACAGCAGTCGTTGCCCTCCGGAGAAGGAACATATGCCGACGGCTCGTTCACTGGAGCCGCTCCACGGGCCCTCAGCCGACCCTTATTTACACTTTGTTAGTGGTGTCACAGGCGTGTCGTCTCCTTCTGTATTTACGATTCTATTTTGTCTTTTCATATTGTAAAAACGGGAATTTTTACGTACCGCTCTATCGGTGAAGGCACCGACTAAGTTTCTCTCCCTCCGCGTCGCGATCACTCACCCTGATGAAGATTCTTGGAATGAGTCAAAACTTAGTCGGTGCCTTCACCGATAGTGCGGAAAATTCTCGTTTTTACAATATGAATAGTCAAGTTCACGATAGCTTTTGGAATATTCTGTCTTTAATTTTAACATTTTACCGAAAGTAACCCATTTTTGTTTATAGAATGAATGAATGTGGATGGAAATAAGGGCAAAGGTAGGCCAAAGAAAATATGGATGGATTTTGAAAGATGACATGGTTAAGAAAGGAATGAGTACTGAAATGACGGCTGATAGAGGAGAGTGGAAGAAAGAAATGTTGTCCCGACGACCCCACGTAATGTGGACAAGAAAATAAATGATGTAAACCTTATGAAATAATCACAATAAACAATAACATATTCAAAGGTATCACCTACAATCGAACTCTTCTAGATAACCTTTTTAATGTTTTGTTTCATAACTGAAAAAACAGTTCCAGATATTAAAAAAGCCTTTGTAGTTGTATACCTAGATACTTATCAGTGTATGCTTTTAAAATGTTTGTGTGCATCCCTACTGTGGATAACATCTTCTTAAAAATACGTTAGAGAAAATATAGATTTTATAAAATTTCTTATAATTCTTATAATTCTTTATTGTACACAGAAATAAAACAGAAATATTAAACAAGATATTAGGTGAGGCATGTACAAAGGCGAGCTTAACCCTAAAAAGAGTTTTCTTCCAGCAAACCTTTGAGGAGAGATAGAGAAGTGATAAAGTTGGTAGGTGTACAAAGTCAATACCACTATATTTTAATAAACTACATATTATACACACCTACTTGAACTACCTAAACTAACTAAATTTGTGTATTTTGTAGATTTTATTTTCTAAACAAAAAGCAATCTGTTAAATTGCACCCGCTGCCTTCCCTAGCTCTGCGATGGGTACAATGCATACAAACGAGAGATGTACTTGTAGATTAGATAGTGCTGTATCTCGTAGAAACTGTATAGGATCCGACGCACCGCGGTTTGCCCAAAGCTTTGAAAATACAGTTAAAAATTACAAAGTACCGCTGCCACACTGAGTCATAGCAAATGTAAACAGTGTGCATATTTAAAGACATTACTCATTTACACAATTATTAAACACAGTAATGTAGGTGGAGACAATAGATGTTTATTCAGGTAAGCAGATAGTTACATAGCAATGTTAACCGTTTTGCCTTCTGAAATTTTGCAATAGTAGGTAAGCGAAGTAGTAGGTAGGTACCTACCTACCAACTACTAACCTAATTTAATGTTGCTAGAATTAAAATTTTTTTTTTTTTTTTGTAAATATGTACCTTCTTTCAAATATTTAGTTTTAAATAAATGAGGACGAGTATCTATCAACCGATTTGAATTTTATTATTTCAGGCGTAAGACTTTCTATGCTTATTTTAATTATTTTACTTTGTTGGTAGTTTAACAAAAGTTTTAAATTTGGAATGTATTGTGCTCTACCAACTGTGCTACAGCAGTTGAGCAATCAAAATTAGTAGGTTATTCATTCAACTTAGCTGGCATTCCGGGAAAGGTTTTAGTGTTTCCGTAATTTTAGGTTAAATTAAAAAAAAAAAACGTTTCTATTTTCCATGTTATTTAACTATTTGGATGTAATCATAGAATTAAAATTATCGCGGTTTGGTATCATTTTAGAATATTATTACGACTATACTTTACTTTACACATACTTTACTATTCTCCTGCTGACGTTTCGTTGACCGTTTAGAGGTCCTTCCTGATGAGCACCGTCCGCGACCATGCTCGACGGTCGTGAGACGGGAACAATTTGGATGTACCTAATTAATTTAATTTTAATTTAGTGTTAGCTCGATTTAATTTGCCATTTCGAGTAAATCGCACTTAAATAGAAGCGCCCTTAATGAGGGTCATTTGCCTATATCTATATAATCCTAAGACCTTTGAATATGTACACGAAAGCAATAAATAAAAATCAAACTTGTGTCACTTTTAAGATTTATGAAACCAGCTTTTCCGTACAAGTATATTCTCTCGCCGATAATAATAGTATTGCAAGTACTTAAAATAATGATATCGACAAAGTATCTCACAATTCATGAGTACATCTATTGACTTGTGGCGATAAAATAGGTTTTATCATAAATTAATTAACTCAGTTCTTAGAAAGGTCTAAGAACTAAATAAAAACTTTTTGAAAACATACAAATCAATGGCAAAAAAAAATCCGCACCACAAATTCTAACGTCAGCGCATATATGGGCTTCAAGCTAACACATGACGAGCACAAATAATAAATGTAATACATGTATTATTTGTATGTAATACATTAAAATACATGTATTTTAATGTACCAAGCATTTTTTTTACTTACTTATAAGTACTTAAAAGTTTTGTTTTTCTCATTTAAGTGATCTATAATTATGTTTTTTGAGAAATAAAGAACCTTAAACCTATTTTGGGAGCGCTTCCGTCTGGTAGTGATCTGGTTGAGTTGACCCATCTATAGATCAATCTTTAGATAGCTAGCTTATTCATCTGTATTTTTATATATACCTACTTGTACATAGTTGTATGAATAAACTAGCCTCTGCCCACGGCTTCGCCCGCGTGGTACCCAGGATTCTTGTATCTTTTTATTATAATCCTGCTATCCTTCTTCCTACTAATATTATAAACGCGAAAGTTTGTGAGGGTGGATGTTTGTTACTCTTTCACGCAAAAACTACTGAACGGATTAAGATGAAACTTTACATAGCTTATACATCAGAATAACACAGGCCTCTTTTTATCCGGGAACCACGCGGGCGAAGCCGTGGGCAGAAGCTAGTAATATATATTTTTAATTTTAATAATTTTTTGACACTCAGATGCACTCAGAGTGCACGACGCGACGCGGAGGGAGAAAGTCGATGAATGAGTCGAAACTTAGTCGGTGCCTTCACCGATAATGCAGTACGTGAAAATTCCCGTTTTGCAATATGAATAAACGTAAACAAGTTGTGTGGTGAGAGGTGTCAAGTCTCAAACCGCAGTGTAGGTAGGTAGGTAAGTATAACAGGGTAGGTAAGTATGACCGCGGCAAACGACAAAGCTACATAGCTTATTGTCTGAGGAATCCATATTTGCTAATAAGTAGAAATAGGTAGATGAGCATTGCCATTTAGCGTGGCAATGCAGCCAGTATTTTGGGAACGCTTCCGTCTGGTAGTAATCTGGATCAGTTGACCTATCTATAGATCATTTGCAACGGTCTCTGACAGCTAGCTGTTTCATCTGTATTTTTTATACTTATAAATTCTTGCGGTAGATAGATGAATATTTGTTGCATAAACCAGAATAAAAAAAACACTTAAATTTTGTCTGGAAGAGATTGCGCGTTTTGTTTTATAAAGTTTTTTTGGTATGTTCTTTTGGTGCACATTCATTCATTCATTCACTCACTTCTTCTTTCTTCATCAAATCTTATTTTCTAAATCGTGTTATTACAAATTAGCGATAAGGCTGACCGCCTTCTTCCAGGCCACCTTTGTATGGATTTGTTTAAAAAGAATAAGACAGGTGATGTTACTGCAATGGTAGGTAAATCGATATTACCTCAAATTACCCAGTCAGCGGATTGTAAGGCAATGTCGGACGTGGATAAACATAGAAATTATTGCTTAGCACATGCTAAGTTAATAAATAACATTATTTAGCCAAGCGTGTTACACTTATTAAAATTCCACAGGAAACTCTAAGTGGAATTCTCTTCCTTAAAAAAATATTTCATGCCGGCATTTCTATGTAAGCTCAGAAACCTCGAGGTTGGATTAATTGCAATGAAGCTCACGTCAAGCGACAATGATAAAATCAATTATAGCGTTCATGGCACGGTAGAAATAATTTAAAGATTGTGGCGCCACTTTATGCAATAAATCACACACTGGCCGTTTACTGTCTATACTGGGTGTAATAAGACTACTCCCGAAAACTTCGGGGAGTGAAAGTACCCATCAATATGAACAACTTTTACTATGGAACTAACACTGTGAACGCGAAAAATAATCAGCTGTACCATACTAAAGTTCAATACCTACTTGGCTGAAATGTATGGAACAGATGATTTTTTTTTCGCGTTCACAGTGTTGGCTCCATAGCAAAAGTTGTTCATATTGATGGGTACTTTCACTCCCCGAAGTTTTCAGGAGTAGTCTTATTACACTCGGTATAATAGGACTGTACAAGCAATAAGCGGAAAAAACTTTTTTTTTATATTTCCTCTTCGTATCTCTTATTAATGAAAGCATTGGGAAACTTTTATAAATGTAAAATAATTAATGACAGCAATGGACGTATTAAGTGGTAACACAAAATTAAATTAAATTTAAGTTTATTTAAAATAGAAAACAAGATAACAGTTAACTCTTATCGTATTTCTATTATCTTCTCAACAATAAACAGAGTTGGTATACCTACCTAATAGCTACTGTACTCAATTTTGACACTGGACAATAAAATTAACTCCAACTTTTTAACTTTTGTATACACTAAACACATAAAATACGTCAGAATCTTAATAATAAAATGATTATTTACTCTAAATTTAGACAGGCTCAATACAAAGCAGTGTATCGGCAAATACATCAGCCTAACAGATGATTCTTAGACATCCAATAATAAATATAAATGTGAAAAAAACCCCAAACGCACAACAAGAAAAATACATTACAAATCATCATCGAAATATTGTTTTATAATATAAAAAGTTCTAAAGTTTGAACTTTATATGCATTGTATTTGTATTTGGTAATTGTATTCATCAGCATTTGCTCTGCACTAGGAAAACTATTAGTAAGAAACATAGGTAATATTCTTTTACAAATCACAATAAGCCTTGCTGAATTGTGTTGATCGAGGCAAGTAGATACCTGAGTACTATCCGATTATTTTTCTCCATTATATTAAAGTGACGACGATATAAGGACGGAAACCTGCCTACTGCGGAAATTCATTCACACACTTCAGCAGATTAAATCTTAACAACTCTTGCGATTTAGATTGTGTGTGAATCATCAGACGCCGTAAAATGGCTGTTCTCTCGCACTCTGATATATATAAAATAGTTTTTATGCAAAAAATCAAGATTCTCAGAGATCAATATCACATAATACTTATTTAAATATAAAGCAAAACTTTTTATGTTTGAAAATACACCCCCTATACCTACCTATTTACCTACTAAATCAAATTGTCACATCGCTTATCTATCACCACTACCGGTCCAGTATTAAGCTTTATTAGACCACTCTTTCACAGCCAACAATGTAGTACAGGAAACTTATAACGACCCGATATATCTACCCTAACATAACATAAACCTCTAACCTAGGTTTTACTGCAACCTGAGTTCAACAGTATTATTCAAAGCCAGTAATGTACCTACTCACACGGGAAGTTCCAACTTCATTTCGGTCCACCAGGGTGAGTCACCCTTCACTACCTGCGCAAGCGTCTAAAAGCTGTTATGAAAAATAACAAAAGCACACCTTTGAAGCCGGTAACGATTGATGGCCTTTGAAATTCCAAGGCAAATATTGGTTATTAAATTTGTGCTGACAACCTGCGATTATTTTTTAAGTTCGTTGCTTATGCAACGCATAGATCAGATCGCGATATCAATTCAAATGTAGGTAGGTAAGTATTGTACATTCGAAACAATTTTGGTGTAGTCCATTTCTACCCGCGATGGCGGCGTTACCTACGCAGCTACGGCGTTAACTTCTAACGTGGTAAGACTGTCTAAAGTCAATGGGTAAAACTACAGTAACTGGGTATAAATGCGCAAGACCCTCTATTCTATACATTTCGGTGGTTTCGGCGCAACGAACGATCGGCTTTGTTCCAAAATAAGAAACTGATAAATTATCTAAGGTAGGTTTAGGTATATCGTACCATAGCTGGGTATAAACTACGATGAATCTGAAGTTAAGTATTCAACAAAGAAACATGTCCATCCGGTGATTCAGATGTTATTGAATACATGATGTCAACTTAACGTCCGCCGAATTTTAATTTGTCATTATAAAACTTGATAACTTAGGAACTTGTTACTGTTAGCCTAGCTATAACTGAAGGATAAGTAAAGAATGTTGAACTTTTCACATAAACAGGTTATGGGCCCAGTAAAAAATGGAGTCTTAGCTGATTGATAAGTTTCGTTATCATTTTTTTATACCATTAATACTACATACAACGGCCTCAGTCCGTTATTTATTCAATACAGTTTGATCTGCGGTTCAATAAACGTAACCTCTGCGTATTGGTTAGCAATTAACGAGCAATCAGTCGGAATTGCAACACAATTGCTACAATTAAAGATGGAAATGTTAGGGCGTTTTCACATAGGCCAACATGACACCGACATCAATGGCGAACTACTGGTGTTTACTTCTACGACATCAGCAATAAAGAACATTGGAGCTGTGTTAATGTAGTGTGAAAACGACTTTAGGCGGCAAACAAAAGGAATTTTATCAACTATCTTCTATCGCTATTTCTACTTAGTTAGCTTGCATAAAGGTGTACCTAACTGTAACTAACTGCTCAACAACCAAGGGTAAATATTTTGATATTGCAATAAAGTTAGTTTTACTGAGAAAACTAGATAATCTCATAATTCAAGTAGGTAGTCGTATCTATCTTTGATACGAAAAACAAGCTACTATAAAATGTACGTTGAAATACAAGTACCTACCTACTTACCTATTTATAACGAATGCCATTGATAGCAGATATCTAATCCAGCGTTCTAGAACCATTGTTAGATTGAAAAACATCCTAGATTGTAATATACTTTACTTTAATAATTACTGTTTTAATTTGTTTTAATGGATTGTATTTACTTATTGTAATTTTAGATTGGTAGGTATTGGCCTCGATTCTGTAGTTAACTAACTAAATTAAATTTAAACTGTCGCTCTTTTTTTCTGATATTGCAAGCAAGAAAGAGATAGCTACAATTTTAGTGCTGTCAAATTAATCAGATCTAAGTTTTCCATACAAATTTAGTCATCATTTCAAAACATGCTGACTATAAACACAAAGAAAAGCGGAACGTAAACTGATTTGACAACACTAAAATTGTAGCTATCTCTTTCTTGCTTGCACTATCAGTAAGAGCGACAGTTTAAATTTAGTTTAGTAAGTGAACTACAGAATCGAGGCCATTGTGTTACCTAAGTTCACAAGTTGATTAAGAATAGGTAATGGATGATCAGTTAGAAAATATTTTTAGCTTCTTTTAAATTGAAACGTTGTTGGTGGCGTTTTGGAGCTTATGTCTGAAAATGCAAAAACCATTGAAATTTCAATGATTCTATTTTTACCGCATTAAAACCACGTAAAACAGGGGTATGCCCGATGTTCTGAGCCAGAATGTGAGGTTCGAACGGCTAGCCGTGTTTTTTGTGAACTTAATATTGTTTGCCCTCTCCATGCAATGTTTTGATTGGCCAATGATTCCGTTGCAATTTCAGGGAACAATACGTAAACAGGCGCCCACCGTGTCGGTCGGTCTGACAAAATTAAACAGTTTCCAAGAACGGCGACCAAACATCACTAAACATCCTTTACTTGGCATACAACCGGACTATAATATTGGAACCTTGATAATACCTAGAGAATCAGTCTCCATAAAAAACAAGTAAAATATACACAACTAGCTGTTGGCAGCGGCTTTGCACACGTGGTGTCGTGTTTTAAATAAAAAACGAAACTCCCATATATACTTACACCCCTCATTTGCCCCCAAATTTGAAAATCCAAAAAACCCTGAAACACGTCATTATTTAGTTCAGTAGCTGTAATTCAAATTTTAATGTTTCTAACTTTAAAGAACTCAGACTTTCATACAAAGTTCATTTACATCCCCCCATTTCCCCCCTTAAAGTGGAAGCATATACTTACTTTCATACAAAGTTCATCCCCCCATTTCCCCCCTTAAAGTGGAAGCACATACTTACTTACTTTATAAAGTTACATACTTACTTTATAAAATAAACCTTTGTTCCAATATTCAGTTTTCTAGACTTAGTAGTTTTGGGTGTGCGTTGATAGATCGGTCAGTTTTATAGTCAGACAAACGATTTTATAAGTTTAGATTGAACCTATCGGGGATGGAGACAATTTAAAGAATAAAAGAGGATGAACAATTCAAGTTTTATTACTAGTTAAATATTCAAGAACCTGGTTTTGTATTCTAATCAAGGGGGAGGATGGGAGGAAACTTAGCTTCGCCAACTAAGCATAAGTATATTTATTGAGTTTAATCGTATTTAACTTAAATATTAATAAAAAAATAAAGACTTCATTAAAATGTTTTTTTCCTCTTCTTTTGGCACATTTCATGTCGCAACATCTTGCAAGCTACAACAAAAACAAAAATATTTTTTTTAAACGCGTTTTTCTCATAAACGAGTTTGACCTACTTACTGCACTCTTCGTAAAGAGGGCAGAGGTACATTAATATAGTAAGTTACTGTTTCGCAATCCGTGGTAGGTAGGTGTAACAAAATCAATTTTATGCTCATACACATTTTTTGGAGGCGCGCAATTCTTGCGTATGACAGGGGATGACCGATCACCGCCCTAGTTGTGTTTTCTTCACAACTAGGGCTTGATATATCAGAGTATATATCATCGTGATGAAGATATTTTCCAAAACTTTTATATCAATGGTTGTTTATTTTTTTAAGTGTAAAAACACCCACACTTAACAGAAACACAATTTAATATTGTTTTGAGGGTCTTTAAATGTATTATGGTTTACTTATGGTTGTTATACTATAATGTTGGACATGCCTCTGACTTCCCTTAACTTGGTATCCTCAAAGATCTACGCACTGAGCAATATTTTTAGGAAACATGAACAAATTGGGAAAATATTATGCTTGAGACGCAAAAAGTAGCGGGTTCGATTCCCGCCGCGAGACCAATGTTTGTATGTTCTGCAAATATTTGTCTAGGGTCTGGGTGTTTCCTATGTATAACATGTATGTATTTACCAAAAAAAGTACATAAGTAGAAAATCAGTCATGTAGTTCCCATAATACAAGCTCTGCTTAGTTTGGGGCTAGATGATGCTGTGGTGAAATATGTCCAGCATTAATTATTTATTTATTTACACCTTATTTATATATCTAGGTAAGTAAGCTATTCAAGTCGCTACTTTAAAGCAAAATCAGTAGGTATGAACCTACCTATTTTCTTACATAGGTAAGTTCCTCTTAAACTGCTTTTGATGCTATTCATAATTCCCATCCATCTATTATTCTTTGAATTCTTAGAAAAGTTGGCAACCAAATGACCTTGCTCCATTAATCAAATATTTAGTCCAACTATTATTAGCCCCAAGGAAGTCAAAGATCATTTCATCAAATCTTAATCAACATGTTTAGATCATCAGTAATTTCAGTCATGCCTCTGTTTACTTTCTTTTGGCGGCAACTCAAAATAGTTTATTACTGACCTAGAATGCCTAGGTACATTAGTTTCCTGGCTAGGGTAGTGGAATATAAACATAGGTTTGTACTCCCTACAACAATGCATGGTTATTGCAATTCAGTAAAACATCAAACATGAAATGCGTCATGGTTTAAAATCCGTATTTCCTTCAAATATTCCTACCAACCGACCATCTCAGGCTGTGAGAACTGACTAAAGAGACAAGATAAAAATAAACTAGAGATTGGAGATTCTGGAGCATGTATCCTAATCTTTAAAATTTATTGCCCAGCTACTTTTGAAATGTAGTGCGCAAAGGAAAGCTAAGCTATAAATAGTTTTAAACTATAGTGACTAGGTAGTAGGTTATTCTGTCGTAAAAATGTGAACTGTTTTCTAATAACGAATTTCAACAGGGTAATAAGGTAAAGGCGCAAGTTTCGTACGTTTTGCGTGAACTTGTCATTTTCGAAATAAAAATTACAACCTATAAACTATTAAACTATCTTCGTTTATTCTACAAACATTTCTTTCAATACCTGCCTACTAATAGTAATAAGGCGGCGTTATTTATGTTGCCACAACCCGTTCTCATTTATCTACCTAAGTTTAACATCTTCGTTAATTGATACAGGCCCGCATTCCCCAATCCAATGCGCTTGGCTTTATTGGTCTCAGGACCATGGTAATCTAAAATAAAATTTTGTGGCATACCTTGTCTTTAGTTAATAAATAAGTTATACCTAAGTTATAAAATTGAATGATTTCATTTTCTAGTGTTATTTTTCATTGCCTTTATCTTTTTTTGTTCTCTGATCTTTTATTATCGATTGGTTGCTTTTAAATGTCAAACTTACCTCGGTACGCCAAAATTATAAAACATATTTTGTAATAGGTATAAGTCTATGACATAGTTGTCTGAGAATGTATTCATCATTCTCATTATCAACAGCCGCTAGAAGTCCACTGCTGGATGAAGGTCTCCCACAAAGACTTCCAGATAAATGATCTTGGGCCTCTACATCCACTAAAATCCCGCAAATTTTAATTAACGGTCATCGGTACAATGGATGGGGCCTTCCTACACTGCGAATACACCAAGAATATGATTATTGTGATCCTTATTAATAAGTAATTAATCCATAAGAATGTCCAGCAATATTAATTCATTTATTTATTATTATTTATTATATATTTTTTTTTATATAAGAACACATTAAATATGAACTCAAGCCAACTTAAAATATTAAATTACCAACATGGTGGCATTGCATCTCAGTCATTTATGGCTAATGTTTATTCGTAACAATGACAAAAGGTTACAATCTAACTAACACAAAAGTGTTGTAACTCCGAACCGTTATGAGTTTGTTGGTTCATGCTGATCTGCCGTCTCTATTCCTATAGAGACAAGGTTTAATATGGTGGTAAATTTGACATGACGGCTCCTTTGACCGATAGATAAGATCTACATAGGGCCAGGTAGGCTTTTATTGCCTGATGCAGCGTTCGCAGAGCCCCGACAAATATCTGTGGCGTGTTATTTTTCACACGAGGAGTGACAAAAGTGGACATGAAATGTCAAAAGTTATCGTAGATACCTTATCTACCCAGTGTCTTACAGTTCATTGTGGCAAGTGTAGGTAATTTACAAAATAAGTTGAAGCTATAACAAAGGCAACAAGAAAGCAAAGTGCAGTGCGGCTGTTACTTGTGTTGGTTAAATGACTTGATACGAGTGTTAAGACTGTCAATCTGTCGTCTACTGTGCGTGCACGCACACACTGCTTCTTCCGTTTAAGATGAGATTAAATTTGACAGTTGGTACCTCATCCGACGCGTTCATGGGAGTAGCGCTATCGCGGTTAGTTTACAAATTCGCGACCGATAGCCACACGGAATGCACAATCAGAGAATTTCTCCTTTTATCGGACGTTCTGCTGAGTGGCCTAAGTGCTGCCGCTCTAAACAGCATTACTAATGCGTCGAACGGGAGTTTGAGCGTACGTGAGCTGGCACCAGATCGAATAGTAAAGCAGGGCTTGCAGGGCAGGCAGGCGCCGCGAGATGTACAAGTCGCCGCCGCATTCCGCCGCCCTTCTTTGTCATGTTAACCAAACAGAGTGCTCATTATTCTGTTATTTTAACGAACCGTAGCGCCACATATCGTCGCATTGTAAAATTAAATTATTTTCTGTTGAAGACAGTCGCACAGGTCGAGTCAGCGGCCGTGCTATTGTGTCGGCTCTTGTTTTTTGTAAGAGCGCATTGACGTCGCCCACTCGGGTTTTTGGAATTCCGATATCCCCTCCTTTCCCCTGGCGCCGCCGGGGGTCCGGTTCATTCATAACACGGCGTGATGCCAACTATCTCCGTCTAGTAGGTATTTGAGGATCACATGTGTTCGCCGGAAACGTAACGCAAACAAATGTAGATTGTTTTAGTTTGGTTATTGTGCAGTTTGATTTATTGTGGTTAGAAAAACAAACCACCAGCGTCGTCTTCATTTATGGATTGAGTGAACGATCATTTAGGTACACGTTCACGATTTGCAAACAGATGAGTCATTTTCGAATAGATAAATATACCTAATTAAGTAAACATAAAATGTTTTTCAAAACTGAAAATAGGGTAAAGTATACGATATTTGACAAATTTAAATTAAAAAAAACCTAAAACTGGTCGGCCTGAAAAAAGGCATCATTTGAAAATGGTTAAAATGAATAGAATCTAATTGAGTTCCACCACAATTACACCAAAATTATTTCAAACAGATTCTCAATGTATCTGAAAATCTATCAATCACAACGAAAGGATCAAGGACCATGCAAATATTCTGTAATCCATTATCTGAGAACCATAAAACGTAATAGCTCTGTAATAAATAGAAAGGCGGAGCCATTAAGCTGAACCTGCGCTCGCCTGTGGGTGTTTTTATCGCTGTTTTTATGTGGGTCACAGATATGCTGCGGTTTCTTCGTCGGCACTAGTCTTAGCTTGAAATTAATTCTCACTGCATGTTGCGGTAAACAGTAAATATTTATACGTGCGAAGTGGAAGCGACGACGACGGCAGGCAAATATTTGGAAGTATTGAGAAATCTCATGAAGTCTCATACGTGCCCATCGATTTGAGTAAAAATAGAAAAAATACCGTTTTGTAATTTGTTTTTAAACTGAATAATGGCTTGCAATACAAAGAAAACGTAATTAATATTTGCAAATCACCAATGTTTTATTTACTGATTTCAATTATAGCAATGCGATTCGCAGAGCTATTAAAACAAAAGTCAGCGTTATGGTCAGGGGTGATCGTCCGTGCACTCTCACGGAGCAATAATTATGGAGTTGCAGCGTGGCGGCTGGCGCGGGCGACTGGCGGTTTATAGGCCGGGCCGGGCGCAGGCTAGCGGCGCACGCCCTCGCCGCGCGCCCCTCGCCGGACCGCATTCCGCTCCCATGCGACCAGGTCCTGCATCCTCTCCGGGATCTCTCCAAAATGTCATGTTTTTATTAATTTTCGCTCAGTTTATAGACTTTGTGATTTATTCATGGATATCTATCGAAGTCTTTAAAATTATTTGATTCTTTACCTACGGTTAATAAAGGTTTTAATGTTTTATTGAGCATGCATTACCTAGGTAGGTACATCACTTTTCTAATATTGGCAAATGGGTTTGATTCTCGGTTTGTTTTGACACAATGAGGGTACTTAAACCTAAATAAACTCGTAGACCAACGCAACGCCCCCTATTGACTCTGAAGCTGTTATAAAGTTTAGTTCAATTACCAAGAGTGTATTTTCTGTAGATGCCTACTTCGTTTTGAGCTTGGGTACCTACCTAATTTTAGCTACAATACAAAGTCATAATTATCAAAGCCCCATAACTGAATCGAATATTATAAACAAGATTCAAGGTTTATTTGGAAGGTATACCTACCTATCTAATAAACCTTGAATCTTGTATATTATATAACCATTTTGATGGTTTATTTAAGTCATCACGTCTGATTCACACGGCTATTGGCTATTCCATTAACTAAATCAGACGATGACGAATCGAGCAGTAAATCGAGATTGTAATCATTATACGAGCTCACGGCATCGCATTCTTACAGAAGAATCCGTGAAGAGTTGGAATGCACGGAATCGATTCTAACTAGTTTTGTTTTCGCCACGTCATAACTCGATCTTGGAACCCCGACTCGGCAATGTCTGCTTTACGACCTCATTCCGAATTTTAAACGATATATCAACAATTATATTCATCTTCGATTGCTATAAAAAAACTCTTTATAATTTTATTTCCAACAAAGACAAGGTAAAGTTGTTTTTCTTTGGATAAGTTAATCGTTTTGTTGATATCTTATTAGATACCTCATACCTATCGTCACAAAGTTTTTATAAAGTTTTCTGGAGCTGTAAAGGTGCATTGGGCAAAAAACTCTGTTTATTTACTTCAACTGTTTTTCAAAACAAAAGTAACCCTTTCGGTTACGATTAATTTCATAGACACAAACGGCCATAAAACAGTCCTAATTAAATGTAACCTCCCAATTAGGAATCGCACTTACAACTTAAAATGAATTAATTGATGACTTTAAAAAGGATTGAGACAACCATTCATACCATCAAAAATTACATGAACGTCCATATAAATATGTTCATGCGAACTGCAATGAGCTCTAATTGCCAACATCGTTAAAATGCCAAGTAAATTTATGGCCAAGGCACAAAATATTAATAAGACACATTTAGTTTGCAATCAATATTATTGAACAAGCGATTGTCGTTGCAACTGATATGCATATCAACTCTTAAATGGGCGTTAGGTGATTCAGGCAGGATAAGGACCCGATGTTTTGCAAATTATGTGTCTTGCGGCCGCAAATTATGTGATAGCGTTCTATTTACTGACACACAAGACACTCAATAACACTCCTTTTAAGTGTTAAATTATTAATATTGCGTATTTTAACATGTCTAGATAGCTCAAATGCTATAATTGCCAAAGAAATGGATTATAAGTTTAAAAAAAAACATTGTTTTATACAACTTTAGTGGAAAATGAGCACACATAACGTAACGTCCATACGCTTGCAACACTAGAGGTATCAATCGCGCGTTGTCTGAGATAACGGGTGAAATTATAGGCAGATGCCTGTAATTTCACCAGAACCCACACCCTTCCCCTGACGGATTCTATTCACAAGGAGTATATTACTTCTAAATACTTCAAGACTTAAATTAAAGTCTTTCTTTGAGGAGCTACTTATTTTGTAGCGTTACATCAGTTCTAAATCGCTACATGAGATAAAATTTAACGATCAGAGAAACCCGACGAAAACTTTATATAGATAACTGGCGTGTATCGCAAAGTGGCCCGATAGCATAATTAAGATAAATACTTAACTCAATAAATGTATTCTGCAGAACAGCTTTTGGTATAAATTATGCGCCTCAAGTCTAAAGCGCCAGACGTTCACAGTTGGCTTAAGACTTTTTAGCAACAAGCGTGCAATTAAAATCATTCAGCATATCAATCTAAACCCATGTTTCTTGTTCAAAATGTTTGTTTTGTTTCTTGCCTAATGTCTACTTACAAAAAGGTTAAACCAGAAGAGAAACTGTTTATATGCTAACAGATTTTTTTGCTAACACAGGTAGTTACAGATGTTAAGGTACGTTAATAAAACGTTGTAATGTGTGTTTTATTTAAATCATCATCATAAGTTATTACCACTCTTTTGAGACGAGGAATAGGAAAGTACTAAAATACCTTTAGCAGATCCCTAACTAAATACAACAAAAAGGTAATTATACCACACCTACATTAATTAAATAATTATAACATTTTAATTTATACGCTAATTAATTAATAATATAATTTATTTCGCGTTTTAGAAAATAAAACGCGAACAGAGAACTCCTCTGCTAAAGAAGTGAAAATAAAACGTTTATTAGATATATTTATATAACCCCGATCCAAAATAAAATATAAAATAAAATTAAAGAGCTAATAAGTCATGTCATCGGCAACAGTGGTTTTAAAAATCGAATGCAAGCTGTGTTTTTGCGGACAGCGCCTCGTGGAACGTGGACCGGTCGGTACAGGTCGGCACCTGCCGAGCTTGCGGTATGTCCGGCTGCGAACTAAAAGCCTTTATGTGATGACAACGACGATTTTCCGGATTATTCATACGCCTCGTTAGCGTTTTCCCAACAGATGCTTACCTATATTAACTAGCTTTCAAGCTGCAACCAATTTAGGATACCAAATCTGTCCAGGAAATTGCAAAATCCTGGCCATAAAAGGTCTATCTCAAACACTTTTGATCATGGTTTTAATGAGATTCGTTTCATCTAAGATCGCGTCTCACAAAATGTGATATTAATATCAGTAGAAACGTTGAAAAAAGTTCTTCGATTTGAGCAATTTCTGTTCTCCTACCTAAACAACTAAAATATTTTTTTGCATGTTAACAAATTTGAACAAGCGGCCTAAAACTGAGTCTGATTAGCATATTTATTTTATTATGAGGTCCTCCGAACACATGGTGTTTAACCTTAAAATAAAGTGTTTATTTAACATTTTTCTTCATGGATTCTTCGTCCACCAACTGAGCCTAAGATGATGAGGAGAGCAATGATGTTTTCATTTAAAACGGTTTAAAATGGCCGCCTCCTTTTTCCAAGCCCTTCGCCATTAATGTAGGTACCTTTCCTACTTTTCCTACCCAACATTAGGTAGGCGCCTAGATATTCTCTACCTTGACGTCACACGACCTCTATAGTGGACAATCATAAGCCGATTTTACGATCTATTCATACTTCTGGTTTACGAGTCTTTTCATTGCCAACCAGTGGGTGATCTTTGTTGGACCGTGCAGCTCAGAAATATTTATGCATTTTAGATTACCTGTCGATTGCTACCACTAGAATAGCTAATGTAATAGGTACCTAGATTTTCCGGGAATTCAAGTCGCTCTGAAATTCTAAGAGGAAAGCTTAAATTCAGTAGAAATTCAAATTTGGCTGGCTTGTACTGTGAAGTTTACCTTTATTTAATTTAACTGAAGCTTCTGTCATGTTTTACACTGACACTATATCAGGCAAAACTACAGTTGGTTGGGCCATAATACATAATATAATCGTAATGTTTAGAGACTCAAGCGAATGTCCAAATGCACATTTGATTTGAATTTATTAAGGAACAAACACTACAAGCACATCATCGAGAGAGTATTTTTATATCCTCCAATTTGGACGTCCCATTCATATTTCAAAAATGTCAGCCACGCATAGCCTATTGCAATCAAACAAAAAGCGAAGCAAAAACTCATAATACGCGGCATCCTGTAAGCAGTACCAACCTACCCGGGGAATCCGCGGGCCTAATTACAGAATAAGGGCCTATAAGGACGGGATATAAAGGGTCTGCATGTGAGTGATGGAGCGCCATTCAGCTAACTCAATTGAAAGGGTAGATACCTACCTACCATAGGTACGGTATGAATAATGGACTTCATTGGATTTCTTATGCAGGTAATGTGCTAAATTGCTATAGACATTTTAATTTTCAACGAAAATTGAACCTTAAAAATGAACCATTGTGTGTAGGTTACAAATTAAAAAAAAAACCTTGAAACAAAAATAGTTCGTATTTGCGCAGACGTTTCGGTTATAGGGGAACTAACAACTCGCAGCTAAACAGCAATTTCATAACTGTAAAAAAAATGTTGGCGTAAAACTTAAAAGTTTCTACCTATAGTAAAATTTCCTCCTTCAATTTCTTACTAGAGCGTGAACTGATAAATTAGTAATCACTTGGACACCGATCAATAATACCGAGTGTCGACGCGTTAGGGTTGTCGACCTTACCTCATGTAAGTACCTGATGTTTACTCAATACTCGTCAACCAGTCCACCCACTGGATGGTTTCTATGCCATACCAAGCATTTTAATAAAGGTGAGAGTTCTTCGGTAGCTTAAGAGATACCTACTCGTAACTAACCACTTGACTTCTTATTTAGAGATACAGTGATTGGTTAACAATTTTACCTTCTAAAATGTCATCTTATCCGAAACATTACCAATCTACTCACGTAGATACTAGGAACTCGTAGTTTCAAACAATATTATAGCAAATCCAAAGAGTTCTATTTTTTGTCGTCTATCAAACAAAATGTTTAATTACTTGTTTAGGTCTAGTTATTTTATTTCAGTCATAATCCTAGTATAGATTCTGACGATGGTAGCGATTCAAATCACAACTGATTTAACGTTAGTTATTCCAAACTTTATTTGGTACGATGTTTGTTGGGACTCGGGACTCGTTTCATTTTTCTCGCAGTCGGTGCTCGTTATCTCTAATACGGCTTCAACGACAGCTATGATAGATAGGTTAGTTTAGTAAGTGCTTGCCTAACCAAACAGGATATATCTATGATAAGGACTTCCATCCCTGACATTTTCCCTGCTTGAGGATGTTTGCTTACGAAAATCAGAGGCAAACAAACTGACCAGATTCTTCTTTACGTTCTCATTGGACGACAATGGTTGCCTACCCATATCGTCTCATGAGAACGATCAGTAAATAGTTTAAGAGAATCAGTGGTTTTCCTCAAGTAAAGAGCCATCTTGACTTATAATTCAATATAAGAATAAAAAGCTCATTAAAAGTCAGGATCTTTGAGCTCGTTTCCTGTATTCACAATCACAGGGATGCCTAAGGTTTGCTAAAGACCCCAAGAGCGTCCGTCATTCACAAATGTCGGTAGTGTTCGCGACAACTCGTCCGTTAGAAGCCCCAGCGATCGAGTATTGCATGCTAAATAGCTCGCCAGCTATGCAAAACGCTTTATAAAACTTGATAAGATAACACTAACGCCGCTGCCGCCGGCCGATCTATCAGGTTCTGCCTTATTTGGAAACAGCATCAACCTGCGCTTTTAGTTGAGTAGGAGTATCGCATGATAACAGAACCGGTTCGATTTGATCTTTCTGCTGCTATGAATTACCATGCGACTAATAGAATTTGCGTTTTAAATACACTCTGGCGGTTATTCCTTTAAACGAGTTTAATTAAACCTCTCGGGCTTTAGCTTCGGTATTTTAGCGAGCTTCAAAAGTAGTTAATAACAGTGGAGCTATTAACGGAATCCACTGTACGAAGCGTCTTATTTTAATGGCACTTGCTTGATTGTAACAACGAGAACTTTTGAGTTTAGCGCAAATACACGCCATTTTTCGGACTCAACATTGGTTAATCAAATGGGAATATTTTGTAAAGATAGGTTCCATTCCAATACAACATACGGTTATAATTATTAATCACTACGGTAATAGAGAATAATACATATAGCGTTCTGTTGATGTCAGCAATGCGATGATGTTACTGACTGAACGCGTACACTTAATGAACTCTTTCATTGTTAGTTATATTGTTAGTTAATATAACGAAAGAAAAAATTACCCGTTATAACCGGCAGCATTTCATGTTAAATGTAATGACATTCGTGGGAAGCTGAGAAATATTGGTCGTGCCAAATACCGTGTCCGTGTCTGTAAATTTTCACGAAATGATTCTCGGCGCTCATTCCTAAGAGAGGCTTCGATGAGCAGGCTTTCGAATGCCAAAAAAGGAAGAGACAGTGATCAGTGCTACAGAAAGAGTAATCTTTTGAATGCAGTTCATAAAGTACGTTTCTGGCTTTAAAAACCTTATAAATAACACTTTGTAAGTATTATAGCTTGCAATCAGATATTATATTAGAGACGCAAACGTTAAAATTAAGTAAGAACCATAAATTGGAATAAATGTCTGAAGACCATGTCAAATCGTTTTAAAGCCTTCCGTATAGGTAGTAGAACCTTCGCCCACACGCTTCTTTTACCTTGCCATTACCTGCGAGCTGTGTTTTTCGCTGCAACTTGAAAGACACGTTAATAACATACCGACAAAGAACAGATTTGCAGTGATGAATTGTACTTTTTAAGATTCGCTACGAAGTAAAAAGTTGTCCACTCTAGAGTCGCGATGTGTACATTTCACAACTACGCCCACAAGATCAACTACGCCTACGATCAGCAGCTTTTTGGGGGCATATAAAGTGTTGAGCTACAATTTGTTGAAGGTCGATAATAATACTCGTATGTATTAACATGTTTATTATTTTGATGGAATTCGTTGTTAGTTTTACATGACTAACCTATCAAAATGTTTTGGACGTTTGTATGTGGATTTTGGTTAAAATATTAATCTGCCAAAATGTCGATATCATTATTTTGCTTTAGTTAGCAGTAAAACTTGTTTTTAAGATAGGTAACGTGTTCTATTCTATTAGCGTTTGTCTCGATTTTGAAAGGCCAAATAATAATGTCACTGGTAGTTTTGTTTCTTTGCGTTGCATTCTTGTCCAGACTTGTATCATCTGCAGGTAAACTTTTTTTTCATAGCAGAATTGTTATGAATCCAATAACAATGGTTGAGCGGAACCATTGCTCTTCTCGGTTCATTATCGCTTAGAAGATCCAGGAACGGCTGATAATGAAGATTAGCTACTTGTAACACTAAATTACAATGAAGGTAAGCTCCAGCGAGCGATTTATTAAGGGCGGGTAGATTGCTGATTTAAAAGGTAGGATTTAACTAAGGTCTTAAGCCGGATTTATCTAAATGTAGCTTTTAAGAAAGCAAACGTACGAAAATGTAATTACCTAGGTAGATATCGTTTTATAATTTGTGTTCTTATGTAGGTTTTTATATAATTTATTATGTATGTAGGTTAATATTGAAGATGCTATTGTCTAGAATATTTAATTGAGGTTTTCGCATACCTACCTGACTATAGTATACCTACCAGATCAACTATCTTAGTATAACGTAAAATAAATAAACAATATACATTTCATATCTGACGTGCACATTTGAGTTCGTATCAAACAGTATCATTTATCATTATCAAATCGGATAAGTATTAGGTATTACTCTTGGTTCTCACCTGAATTTGGTTGTGTTTGTATATCTACCGCTGACAACATTCCCTTCTTCTCAAACATACTCCTCACATTTGCACACGAAATTTGGGAGTCAGCCGATGCCGCCGCAAAGAAGCACGAAGCCACCAATAAACACAATATTTGGCTCCACATTCTCAATCCAAAAATCGATTTTATGCTAGGCGACAGTTTAACACTACACACTCTCACAGCCATTTTCGCGTTATGAATAACGTGAAACGGATTACACTATGATGAACAATTTATAAATAAAAGTATGGCTAAATAAACATTAATTTTATGTTAAAGCTGCGATATTAAATGCCATACGCACAATCCGCGACAATTTAACTGCGATCCATGGCGGTCGCAGCCCGACTGCGCTGGCTGGCAGACTACTGACTGAAGTGAAGTGAGTCAAAAGCGATCATGATCAAATGGCATTGTAAGACATTGCCAGCATTTACAACTCATAACTGAAATAGTAATTACAATTATTTTTTAATAATAATGTTTAGAAAGTTATAGGTAACACAGGCAAAGGCACGAAGTACAAAATAGATATATTCAATATTTTTTAGTTACACTGCCTTGTTTTAGACTCTATAACGTAACGACTATTACGCCATCTATTGTAAATTTGTAAAACTACGTCAATTTATGTAATTGCAGTGTCATGGTTTACTATTGGTTGATGAGTTACGTTTTATTTAGGCCAATAAAATTTAGTTGTGAAATGCTTCATAGTTATTGGTTGTCGACTCTAGATACACCTTTTCAATGATAGATCGAAGCATTCTATGTGGCCAGCTGTTTCACAACTTAGAAATATTTTTAAAATAAAATTCATTGTTTTTTTTTTAAAGTAGAGGTTAATAGTTCACCGTATTTGATATATTTATAGTGTTTTAAATTCTGTTTTGATTTGTGAGATTTTACATAACCGGTGTGACCATGAGGATTTATTTGATGAAAACAGTATCAAAAGCGATAGGTGCGCGATTATACTCAACAAAAAATTATAAAAATGTTACGCATTGTATCTTTGACATGGACGGATTGCTTTTGGGTGAGTTTAAGAAATTAATTCTTCCTGTACACTGAAGTCAACTCAATGTTATTGAACTGCAAGGTTAATATTTACATAGCTATATAAAGTCAGTCGACATTTTGAACCGTATTGCTCAGCACATGAGTTCAATTTGCAATTTTTGTTTGTATTCTATATTATATGTTCAGTGTAAGTATTAGGAATTTAGGACGTCGTTACTGGAATTATTAAGTGTAGATACGTAGCTTCTTAATAAATTTTTATAAGGGAAATATTACATAACTGGGTAATTACTTATGGCACAGACCGGTGCTAAATAATCACATCATAATGTAGCCATACAAATCTCGAACCCAAAAAACTAGCAACATACCGTGTCGCATAAAGAATATAAAATCGAGCCAAAATCACACGTTTATGACAGTTTTTCTCTCTAACGATTATTTTTAGAAAATTTAAAACAACAAGGTTCTTCATTTGACTAGGCCTAAGGAATAAGTACTCTAAATTTAAATTTATAATTTACATTTAATAGAAAAATATGTTATTTATGTAATTTGTCAATTTTTTTTTGTAAAATCGTGTTTTGAAATCAACCAGATTATAATAATATGATAAATAAAAATGCAACAAATTAAACCGATTTTGCAAAAAAAATTGGTTAAGCAAATTTTTGGCGTCCAACCCTTAACACATTACCCATTTAGGTACTCCAATAAAGTATAATAAAATTATTAAGTACTATTTTTGAGATTCAATGATAAACCCGATTGAGCCTACGACTCGAACTACTCGAACAATTCATTGACAGAAGAGTTTTCATTGCCTACAAATAATAATAATTATTAAACTTCCAGACACGGAACTAGTCTACAAGAAAATGATAACCCAGCTGTGCGCGAATTACGGGCACCAATACACGGACGAGCTGATGATGAAGATCCTCGGAGGGACCGAGCAGCGGCTGTCCGAGATCCTGTGCAAAGAGCTGCGTCTACCTGTCACGCCCGCAGAGTTCAGGAATCAACTGCTGGAGCTGGGAGACACTATGTTGGCCGGCACGCCATTATTAGATGGTAAGCCAGTAAAATAAAGTTATAAAACCTCACTACAGCGTCGTAAATAGATGTCAATGACCTATATTTCTTCCTACCCGCATCCAAACCAGGTAAAAGTAATCTATAGATGATAGGCAAGTCGAAGCTAAAGAATGTGCTAAGGACATTTTCAGTGGATGATCGAAGTGTTTAAGTAGAGCGCCGCACGCTGGCCGACGATTTGATACTCTATGCAAAATGGCGTCGCTCCCATAAGGGATTTTTCTAAGATCTTCCAAAAATCTATCCAGTTACCTAGGTGATATAGTACACGAGATAAAATTTTAAGTTAGTTAAACAAACTGACGAGCTAATGATGAAGATGTAATCTCAGCATAAATACCTACCTACAACTTGCGTGGCTCGCTTGCCTCACCGATATAACTTAAAAAAATATCAATTGATCCACTTCGCTTATCGACATCGTCAGGGGCAGTGCGTGAGTTGCTCTTTACTATAATTATTAATGTGTTAAGATCTTTACATTAGTAATTATAGTATAGAGCTTAATTATAGTATATGGTCAAAGTCCCTGTCGATCCAATAATTTGGAAGTGCCAAACGCAGCGAAGTAATTATAAGATAGGTATTCCATTAATCGATTATCATAACTATTATCAGCTGCTGATTATGATAATTAAATAACAAAAGTAATCCTTACATTATCCTTTCAGGAGCTGAAAGACTAATTCGCCACCTCCACAAAACGAAAGTCCCGTTCGCACTCGCTACGTCTTCTAGCGCCCGGTCAGTGGAAACTAAAGTAGCCGCCCATAGAGACCTGTTCAAACTCTTCCATCACATGGTCATGGGCAGCAGTGACAAGGAGGTCAAGTTCGGGAAACCACATCCTGATATATTCCTGGTGGCGGCGAACAGGTTTCCGGATAAACCTGACCCTGAAAAGGTAAGTCACTAAGAACTCTAAATGGTACAGAATCTGAACTTTGTTCATCTGACTCTGGTTAAAATGAATAATAAATTAATAGAATTCCATGATGGATGAGTCGTGAGTCGCCTCAATCAAATCGTATTTATTTTGTAAAAATAGGTGCATAGGTTGGCTGCTTAGTAGAGCGCTTTTATATTCTTGACACAATGGTAGCGTACAAAATGTATCCATGGTGTGAGGCTAAAAAGCTTGCACTGCGCCTTGAGAACCTATATTCCACTGCGGTTGTCGGTTCTGTAAGCTATTATATATAGCTATTATATAGTTTGCCCAATTTGAAAATGATCGAGAATAAGAACAATAAATGTGTTGTAAGTAACTAGTAAAAATCTTAACCTACCTTTTATTTCAGTGTTTGGTATTCGAAGACTCCCCACACGGCGTCACGGCCGGAGTGTCAGCTGGCATGCAAGTCGTTATGGTGCCCGACCCACACTTGGACAAGAAATTCACAACACACGCGACTATAGTTCTACCGACACTGGCGAAGTTTCAGCCGGAAAAGTTTGGACTACCCGCGTTGCAGTGAAAATAACAGACAATAGATTTAAAATATAAATCAAATTGGGTAAAAATAACTGATTTATAGAAAAATTCGTTTAAATGATTCTCGACATCATAAAACATGGTACTTACAAGTTACAGTAACTGAATTGAATGTAATTATTTAGATGACAATATAAAATATTTTCTATTTCATATTAATTATGATCCCAAATTGATTCTAAAGATAATTTACAAAACCTTTCAGCTTTGTGAATGGGTCTTAAAACATGAACAGGGTGATATGCACAAAGTCTATGTTTGGTAGATATGATTAAAGCTTAGTGGTACTTTAAGTTCTTTATGTAACCATAGTCAATTCCCCAATTTCACCAACTAATAGGATGCAAAGATCACAGAAGTCCTAACTTCTCAATAGTGGGATGAAACTTTACTTGTGTCAAATTGTATTTTTTCTCGAAAAGTGTCTAGAGATTAAAGAGGTTGGAAAACCAAAATCTCATCCGGTAATTAGTAGGTGATATTTGGAAAAATAATTTTATTTTGTTATTACTTAAATAGGTAGTAATAGCTGTTATTGAAACACATTTTACCTGATGCGTGCAATGCAAGTAAAATCAATGTAGGTAAGTAGACATAGTATTTTATAGTACTTACGTAAAGTTTTTTAGTTGCAGCTAAAGCAAAATAAATTATTTTATTATACCAAAACTGTTTACTATTGTTAACTGTTTACTTCTTAAGTTTTCGAAATAGTTATTTATTATTCTACTAAAAAAATATTATTTTAAATATCTGCACAGAATCACTTGGTAATTAGTTTTTACAAAACTTAATAACTCCCGATGTGTACTTTGCAGATTCACAAAACATTTTTTTTTGTTCATCTCTGAAATGGCTTATTGGATTGCAATGCAGTTTGAGGGGAGAAGCTCCCCTTAGTGACATGTGGTGATAAAAACTATCAAAGAACCATCTTCGGAGACGTACAAATCTATTGAAAAAACTGCATTGCAATCCAATAAGCCATATCAGAGATCAATGGTAACCAACAAACAAAAAACAAACAAACTTCTTATGGAAAACGAATAAACGGACTCCTGTTGTCATGTGTTAAAACTGTTGTTTTGATTTTGACAATCACATGTTATAGGTTCTAAGTGGTTTTGGTATAAAAAAACAGCTACAGCCAACTGTAAAGAGGTCCCCAGGAGTCAACAAGTTTTAAGAAAATAAAATATGAACCGCTAAACACTAACAATTATATTAACATAATGAATATAAATAAATTAACTAAATAATTCATTTAACAAGTTTCTTGATTGCCGATAGAACATCGCCAGATGATAGGTTGGTAAGAGGACTGCTGAGCTCTTCACCCTTTTCTGAAAAGAAAAAGATGTTCTACTATACATCACCAAATTGTCTTTTAAAGGTTGACTAGAAATTATTGCTATTACGAGATTTCTTTTAAGCAACAAGACATTGCAACTTTAATGTTAAGATGTTAATGTTTATTTTGTTTCATCAATATGATGTGTAATAAGTATTTTCATTCATTCATTCATCAAATCACAGCTTGTGTAGGTACCTACTGAAAGTACTTAGTTAATTCTACTAAAAAAAACATGAATTCCAAAGTAGAAAGTCTCGCCTGAGACAGCTTGATCAGGAAATGAGTAAAGGTTCTTGAACCCTCCTTTTTTAATACATTGTGCTTTATTTATTCTAACATAGATATTAAGACATACTAACAAAAATATGGACCAAAAATGTCTGAGTTAATAAACAAATTGAATTGAATTTTTCAGACTGATAGCATGATGGTTCTCGGATCAAGTTTTTAAGCCATGTTGAGCATGGTCAACACTTAGATGGATAACAGTATATGGCATCAATGGTGTACCCACACTTTAAAGGGCATCTTAAGCTATACCATATATAAACTACAACATCTGAACTAATTACTATAAAACTTACGAATTGATTACCTACATAAATGAATTATTTTAAGTATCATTTATGTACCCAATAGCTACACAAGAATCTTCAAAACTAGCTTAGTAAATTAGAATGAGTAATAGGAACTAGTTTACTTGTATAGTTATAATAATGGTGACAACTTTTTTAACAATTTTAAGTATTTGTATCATACATTCCACTAACAGCCAGTTGCAAGTTTTTTGATAACTTCCATCACTTGCGGTGGTGATAAATTGCAAAGATCTTCGTTTACTTCAGCTCCTTTCTCTGTAAGTTTTTGTGAGAAAATAAGATTCCAATCGCAATCTTAGTAAGTATTGTTGGTTGCAATCTTAGTACGAAAGCTACCTATTATCAGCTCAGAGCTGAGACTATGAGACTAACAAGCCCTTGTCTCGAAAGTTCTAAGGAAGGCCGCAGACCTAGATATGTATTCGAAACTTGTTAAATTTTGGTACATACCATAGCGAGCCCATACACGCGGCTGGACACCGCTGCATTCACGGATCAGAATCGGGAAGTTAGGGTTCTCTTTCTTGATATTCACATAGTTTTTTTGAATGAACTCCCTGGAAGAAATGGATTTAAATTGTACCAAAATGTAGGTTATTTGAGTGTTTATGTAATCAAAAGTAGTAGTAAAAGTATTACCGGACGCCCTCAGATTGCTTGCTAGTTTGGCATAAATGAATCCTTAGTTCTTTCAGAGCTCCACCAAAACGGAGTGACATTTTTCAAATATTTCTCGCTTCGGCGATTTATTTAGAAAACAGAAATATTTTTAGGAATTTTATAAAATTAAGCAAACGCTGTCAAATTTGTCAATATCAATAATGACATTGACATAAGTATTTGGTTCAGGCTTTTTTCAAAGTTGAAATAGACAAAGGACGGTCTAGCGTAGTCAAAAACCTATATAAAAATGTACTCTGAAAAAAAAAACAAATTGGATTGAATAGAAAGAAAGATTTTGAGCAACGCGATGGAACCCTCTGACTACTGTACACACCCAGGAAACTATAAGTAGTTTTCTAACTAGGTCTAAACTTCAACTTCTTTTAATGCAGTCCGCAGTCCATAAGTTGGATCCGTAGCGTTACCTTCTCTTTGGTTGGATCGTAACTAGCAAAGAGAATGTAACGCTACGCTAAGCAAGCTGTTAGCCAGTCTACTCAACTTACATACAGTAGGTACATACATAATCTACACCATAATTAGTCATAATAGTATACCTAACTTACTGAGATGGTACAGAGCATTACTGAGATGGTACTTGATAATAAGTACTTAATCGACGCTATTGAAACCTTTGAAACCCTGCAAGTGCTTGAATGAATCCATTATTTAGCTAGGTAATTTTTGAAAGAAAACTATATTACTAAATTATTTTAACAATTTAATGTAATTTTAACACTCAATACATCAATTTCATCTTTTGTACATTGATTTAGTACTAAATATTAAACAAAGATTTTAATGTAAGCATACAAGGCAGCTTCACATCTATTTCACAAGTTTAGTAAATATTGGAAGATATTTATGTTTTACTGTAAAATAATTTGTATATGTATGTACCTATTCCTTAAATTCCCAATCGCTAAACCTACTTGTCAGATTGTGTCATCTTTATTGCTGATTTTTAATGTTTATATTATCACTGCCTGTAGTTATCAGAAAGCGAAAATGAAAATAGTCCGACTTTAGCTCACCGACACTGGCGCAGTCAGCTGGAAAAGTTTTAACTACCTGCATTTCATTGTTTTTTTTTAACAAAATAATGTAATTTTAAAATTCAATTCATACTCAATACTCAATTCATTTCATTAATTTTATCTTTTGTACATTTATCTAGTATGAAATATTAAACAAAAAAATTATGTTAGCATATGAGTATGCATCACATTACCTATTTCACAACCTAATTCATAGGAAAAAAATTGATTATACTACAAAACAATTTGTAATATTCTTAATATTTTCACTCACCAAAACCTACTTGTAAAATTCTGTTATTTTAATTGCTGATTTTTAATGTTTAAAATATTATTGCATGCAGCTTAATAAATCCTCGAAACTCTTAAATACAGGTGCCAGTGACATTGTGATTCTATTTTGATTGCACATTTATTATGTTAAAACTTCCCAACATGATATAGTGATAAAAATAGAAGAAACTATGTGCCAATTCTTACAATAAATAAATGAGCAAAACAGTAAGTAACAACAATCATGTATTACATAATGATTCATGATATTCTCAAACTATTCCTGTTGACTGCAATTTTTAAACTGTACTACATAAAAATAATAAAAACCAAAAATCTATGCTTCAGTAACTAAAAAATGTAATATCATTACTGTGTATGTACATATTTACATCTTAATTTATAAAGTTTCACGGCATTACTAAATCTATATATGGAGAATTATGTTCAAAATTCAAGAGGGAACTTTTAAATATGAAAAAAATTCTGTAACTTTATACCCTCAGTAGGTAATCAACAAGAGTCTTAACGAGAATTTTAACTAGCGGTTAGCTATCAAACAGTTCTCCGGCTCAAACCGTAAAGCTTAAAATTCACTTAAACACTGCACACTGTTTATAATTTTTGCACTGATGTCACTTTGTTCAGCTACACAACTCGAATACGAGGAAGATAGCCACCCATTCTACCGGACATAGCTCTAGGCTGTACATCACAAATCTGGACAGCAGCATGAGGATACAAGTCCTCAGTGCTTTGGTGTACTTCGGCCTGTGTATTTGATGGTCCTGCTCAATTTCTTCGTATTGTTGGTAGCAGGACAGTGACAGCTAGCCGGACACTGGCTCGTTGGCTGCCGTGAGGCCCTGCTTCTGACACCATTCCACAAAGTCATCAATGAGGACTGGCCAGGCTCCTTCTGCATCATAATTGCTCATGCCATCATCGATTTGTGTTGCAAAGTCAAGAAGCAGATTCCATGTGTCTTTAGGTATTGATCTTTTGTGATGCTCCTGTAATATTTGAAATAGATAATTGACAACACTCAAAAGTGATAACACATCAAAATGTTATAAACCATTAGACACAGTAAGAGTATCTATACTAGAACACTCGCAAGTCCGTGGTCTGCCTACCCCTACTGATAACTAGTGTGAGTTTAGCGGTATTGGCCTAGTGGGTGATACCCCGGCTTCCGACCCGAAGTTCGTGGCCAACCTGATTGTGCACCAATAAATTTTCCCATCCGAAAAATATATATGCGCATTGACACGTGCTCAAATCGTTGAAGGAAAACATCGTGAGGAAACCGTCATGCCTAGAACAAAAAACTGAAGGCAACTTGAAGGTTAGTTATCTAATAAGCGGCGACAACGGCAACCTGTCACGTGGAATGCTACTTGCAAAACATGGACATGTGTGAAAATACGTTTGGACGTGCCTCTGACTACCCCTACTTGGTATCCTTGAAGATCTACTCACTGAGTATGTAGGTATCTGAGCAAGTCCATCATGGGGAATACAGTTAGTTAGCTTGTTTTTGTTTTGTTACTGAGCTAAAATTTTTGTTCAAGGTAAGTGAATCAAGGTTGCATTGCATTGTAATAAAATCAAACAAATTAGGTACCTACCTAGCGACAAATCTTTGGCATAAAGAATGTAGTATTGACTGAAATAGATGTGTTCATAATCTCGAATTGGCATAGGTTAGTAAGCGATTGAAACACTTGAGATATGATAATTTTAATTTGCAATTGTTGATAAGTAATTAGGTACTCCAACATGGAAGCTTTTGACACCTTTTCTAGAACACTATTTCACAATTTTATTGTTGTTGTGTCTTTTCTACTAGCCAACAGTTCGATTTTTGACAATG
The DNA here is from genome assembly GCA_958496245.1 of Perizoma flavofasciatum. NCBI lineage: Eukaryota > Metazoa > Arthropoda > Insecta > Lepidoptera > Geometridae > Perizoma > Perizoma flavofasciatum. The sequence goes on from OY292423.1 coordinate 12,724,458, forward strand.
GCCTCGATTCTGTAGTACACTGACTAAACTAAATTTAAACTCTCGCTCTTTTACTGATAGTGCAAGCAAGAGTTAGCTACAATTTTAATGCTGTCAAATTAGTCCGATTTAAGTTTTCCATACAAATTTAGTCATGATATAAAAACATGCTGACTATAAACACAAAGAAAAGCGGCACGTAAACTGATTTGACAGCAGCACACAGCACTAAAATTATAGCTATCTCTTTCTTGTGTACACTATCAGTAAAAGAGAGCGATAGTTTAGTCAGTGTATTACAGAATCGAGGCCAATGTCAGTTACATTTCTTCCATTGCTGCATGCCCACAGGAAAAAAAAATTATGACATAAGTAGTTATTCACATAGATATATTTTTTTTCTTCAACATCAATTAGTAAAAATAATAGTAGGCCTTCTACTATTCTTCATTGCATGCATCTCAATATAGACATTTGATTTTGCTATGCACTTTGGCCAGTAGAATTAAATCTAAAAACGATTGAGTAAATTTGTAGTGCACAGTAGGTACTATAATTTAGTCTGTGGCAACAGTTCACAATTTAAAAGTTGACTTTCTGATTTATTTTTCATAAAAATTCATTTGAAAATTTTCATTTAATTCGGCGACCTAGATTGCGGGCGATAAGCCGGCTAAGATGCTAGAGCTATGAGTTTGATTTCCGCAGAGGGATAAATTGCATGTTCTGCAGATATTGGTTCCAGGGTGTCTAGACCTGTCACTTTCTGTTGGCGATAACGCCTGCGGGAAGATTTAATTGTATGGAAACAACATTAGCTGTGGAAATGCCATGTGACTACTGCCAAGTTTTTCATTGACAAATAAAATTGTTGTTAGCATGAAAATGGTAAATGCAATAAAGACCTGTAAAAAACATATGATTATGTTTATTTATAATAATAAAATGATTTCATTTAAACTCAATTTACTCATAAAGAACAAAGATAGTGTTTAGAGAGGCCTATTAAAAATAAAGCAAGAATTCACCCCTTTATTATTTTTATACATACTTCAAAAGAAATTAAAACTTGTCAGTGTGAATATTACAGGAAAGCCTTCTTTTGTCACCATTAAACACCCAGAATGCCATGACAAATAATCTTGGGCCACCTCTACCAACTTCCTGCAACTTTCTTTACAATGTCATTGGTCCCAATGGATCAGATGATGCAGTGTGGGAAAGCCCCAAGCCAATGGTTGGAGGTATTCCTACACTGCACCACCCGGTTTGTGGTCACTAATCAAGAACCTTTCATCCCCAGTGGTTGTATTCTGCAAGCATAATAACCTGCCCGTTGTCTCATTTAACTAGCTAATTCTAAAAGCACTTTTTACATTCTGCTATTTTACATTTTCAGATGTAAATTCCATCTGATAATGTAACAAACTATAAAGTGTAAAGACAGATTGCATACTAATTGCTAAGACAGAAATCTCTGCATGTATCGCAGAGCATTAATGGCATTATGTAAAGAGGCTTTAACTTTACGCACCGTAAGAAATTGGCACCAGGCATCAAGGAACTTAAACCTCCCACGGAGCACAATATTCCAATAAGCTATCGCCATATCAAGGTCTAAGCCCTTTTGGCCCAAGTTTTTCGCATAATTGAATGTAAAGTGGTAGAAATCTTTGAATTTGTTCACATCTTTAATCTCCGCTTCCAGAGTTGGCAATTTAGCTTTTAACTTGTCTATGCTGTCCACTCCGAGCTCTATGAAGCCAGTTACGAATTCGTCTTTTGTAAACTCGCACTGGACGGCTGCTTTACATTTCCATGCTATTATTAGAACTAATATAGATTCGGGACCAAGGTTTACGTCTTCTAGGAATTTCATGATACCATCTAACATGATCTTGTCGTTCTCGTGTAGGTCTTTGTATTTGATGAAAAGTTGCTCTAGTTTTTTTCTATCCACTGCTGTCTTTGCTGAGTCTTTGTAATAGGCTTCAGGGTTTTGGAAGTAGTTATCGCTAGCAAGGTCTAGTTTCCAGTCATTCTGCGTCAGGCAGCTTATGGCAGTGCTCTCGCTCGTCTGTGTAAATGCGACGAACTTCTTCACTTTGTCTCTCTGTGACGATTTTAGTTTATTCTGAAAATAATTGTACGATCGTCAAGATTATAACCTTAGTTAACGACTTCGGGAATCAGCCTGATTGTGTTTTAGTGCGAAATATGCAACGTAGATTCGCGAATAACAATGTAGAAAGTAGTTACACATGATTACTCACCATTTTGGAAAGATTTTTGTAAATTCTAATGACTTTCACTGTTATTTCGACATCAGAACCAAAGTGAAGTGAAATAACAATTGACCATAGATAACAAATTATTGATGAATTAAGAAACTGTGTTGCGAACAAACTATGGAAAACTTCCTCAATACATATAGGTAGGTAATTTAAAGCATTATAGTCTGTGAATTTTTGTGTACAAAAATATCAAACGAAAAATTTTAATTACGATAAAAAAACAACTAAGTTACCGTAAGGCATACGTGCGAGACACTAGGCGGTATGATGGCGGTTTTATTTATATAGCCTGCACAAAAAGGAAAAAAATATCTACTGTCACCATGTGTCAAGATCAAATCCGTTATAACATAAAAATAAAAAAAGGATTGAACACCGTAGCCATATTTCCTGGAATACCCTGCAAGTCAGGATGGCATCCAAAGCGGCATCACCCAAAGACCCGGAGCCGTTACTGCCGAAGTTGAGGGTAGAAAAATGAGCCTTATTTCGATACTTACCCGCACTTCAAAACAGGTAAAAGTATAGAAGACGACCGACGACGACGCGCGACGACTATAACAACGTTTTGTCAACGTTGCGACTTGTGGGTAGGTACATTTTAGATATAGGTTACGTAATATCTCATAATTTGTGATTATAGGTACCTAATATCTATAGGTAGGATCACAATTTTTTTAATCTGTGACCTAAAGGCTAAAACTAACCTATAAATCATCATAACAAAAATTACCGTTTGTTTGTTTTATTATAAAAATTATGTGATGTATATACACTAGGGGCAGAGTAGTAGGTTCCCATAAATTAAATCTAAAATAATGCGGTTTTCTTTTGTAAAACACGTATTTTTCTCAATAAACCTAAATTCGTACAGAACATTGAAATCCAATGTTCCCAGAGTTCGATTTGCTCCTAGTCCTACAGGTTACTTACATTTAGGCGGCTTGAGGACTGCTTTGTACAATTACCTGTTTGCTAAAAACCGGGGCGGCACTTTCATACTGCGTATCGAAGATACAGATCAGTCGAGGAAAGTGGAGGGTTCTGTGGAAGCGCTGATTAGTGACCTAGAATGGGCAGGAATTGAGTGTGATGAAGGCCCGGAATTTACAGGGAAATATGGACCCTATGTGCAGAGCAAGAGACTGGATATTTACCAGTAAGTACTTAACTATTGTGAAATACTAACTATGAATGCAATAGTTAGTATTTCAGATGTTTTTTTGGTTCAAAATCTAAATTAATGAACCAATTTAGATGAAATTTGTATTAGATCTCAGCTAAAATAATTATTACATAAAAGTAGTGTTCGAGTTCAACCAAACACTAAACATAGTGGTTAGTTCCTCTATGCTGAACACAACAATTCTGTTTTCATGTCTGACAAGCAAATATTCAGAATTTGGAATTTCTGCTGCCAAAAAGGTGACACATATTCAGTCACCGTCAAACCGCAAACCAAACCTTTACCATAACTAGTTAGTAAATAGAGAGCCAGCAGGGCAATCATACCGATTATTATGAGTTATCTAAACTATTTCATGTAGTGTGAACAGTCTCAATATAATGAACTTGGGACTTCACATTTCCACATACCATTAGTCTAAGTAGGTATGTGTAAATGGACTCTCTTTCCTGCATTCAGACTCACTGTTGGTCTATTATGCATGGAAGCATGGCTAGATAGCTAGTCGGCCTAACTCCCCAAGAAGCTTCCTGGGATCTTCGCAGGCTTCACTGACTCAGGCTGTTGAGAATTAGTTTGCGTTGAATTGCTACACCCGCAATTAGTATTAGGATAAAATTTTTGTTTTTTACAAATGTCAAAGAAAACCAGCAGCTGATTCTATTTCAGTTAGACAACCTCTGCAGACATACCATTAACCTGAAATATAAAGAAAAAGACAAAAGCTGAGTCACCAGACTATCAACACGAAGCTACTTTTTACACATAGGCTTCTTATCATTATGCCACGTAAGCCACTACTTATGTGGCATAAAGCTAATGAGAAGCTACTCAGAGGATTCCATTTGAAGAACCTAAATTTGTTTCAGAGAGCACATTTCAAAACTGCTTCAGAATGGCTCAGCATACAAATGCTTCTGCACAGAACGTCGCCTGAACATGATCCGTCGGGATGCTGTAAAGAGTCAGCTGATACCAAAGTACGACAATCGGTGCCGAGAACTGTCTCATGAGGATATCAGAGACAAGATCAAGGCCGGGATCCCTTATTGTATTAGATTTAAGGTGACAGCACTATCACTCGCTGCATAATCATCCCACAATGTTCCCGCAGCTGGGTTGCGGGACCTAGTCTGAAGGAGCGTAAGCGGCGGTGACCGCAGACTGTAAATTGTTATAAACACGCTCAGTACTCAGATACATACTCAGTGCGTAGATTTTTTAGTCTACCAAGTAAGATAGTCAGAGGCACGTCAAACATTACATTAAGCACATGTCTGCGTTTTTGCAAGTAGTTAGCATTCCATGTGACAGATTTAAAGTCCATCCCTGATTATTGGAACACTAACTGATGATACACGTATTTGAATCTTTGGTTCTAGGGTATGCTGGTTTTCTCCTAATGTTTTCCTTCACCGTTTCGATTATGTGTTGATGCGCTTTTAAAATCTTCCGTTTATGTAAAAATATCCATTGATGCACAACTGGGTTCGAACCCTCGGATTGAATGCCAGTCACTAAGCCAACACGGCTCCTAGTCACAAGTATCGCAATAAAGTTGGCCAACAGAGTTAAAGGTGTAAGTGTAAGAGAGCTTAGGTATTAGTATTATAATATATATTTGACGACCGATGTGGCGCGGTGGGCGAAGGTCCGCCTGCGACACAGGAGGTTGCGGGTTCGATTCCCGCCCTGGGACAAATGTTTGTATGATCTGCAAATATTTGTTCCGGGTGTTCTGGGTATTTTCTATGTATAATAAAAAAAAATCTATCTATGTAATGTATTGTATTAAGTATATCAGTCATCTAGTACCCATAACACAAGCTCTGCTTAGCTTGGGGTTAGATGATGCTGTGTGGATTGTCCAGCATTATTTATTTTTATTTTTTATTTATAATATCTGTGGCTTAGCTTTTCCCTTACGTGTTTGTCGTTTCGCATCATGTTCTTCGAGACGGATTTTCTTGGAAGGCTTTAATTTTACTACATCTTGGTGCAGCGCCAAGATGACCTTTGTGAAGCTAGCTCCTCCCAACAGTTGGGTTCAATAGCGCAGGCTTTTAGATGCCACTTGACACTTCTCTGATGCTGACCCCCCCCGTGCTTTCGCTTACCTTCTGCCATCTCAAGAGTCAGATAGCTATGAGTAAACGGTGGTTATCCATGCCAAGGATGTGTTCGCACCACCTGAGTTGGCTTCTTATATGTATATATGTAAATGGACTCAATCTTCCGCATTTGGACTCAAAGTTGGTCCTTGTAATGGACAAACTTTGAGTCCAAATGCGGAAGGCTTCTAATATAAACAGTCAGTATCGTTTATAGAGTGCCCTCCAAAATAAATTTTCTAAATATCTTCAATGTACAGAATTTGACCTGGCACATTCTTATTATAGTATAATAGAATATATAGATTGTTAAGGCATTATATTTTCTTTACATTATTATTTCAGCTCACGGCTGACCTAAAATTCTTCGAGGACCTGATCTTCGGAGGCATAGCATACGACGTGACCCTCAACGAGGGGGATCCGGTGCTGGTGAAGAGCGACGGCTTCCCGACGTACCATTTCGCGAACGTGGTGGACGACCATCTGATGGAGGTCACACACGTTCTTCGGGGGGTCGAGTGGCAGATCTCTACCACTAAACATTTGCTCATTTATAAGTAAGAACATTCGCACCACTCTCTCTCATGTGATCAGAGAGAGAGACAGAGGCTGGTATAGATAAAATAAATAAATAATGCTGGACATTTTCACAGCATCATCTAGCCTCAAAGTAAGCAGAGCTTGTATTATGGGAACTACATGACTACTATGTATATACATTGTTTTTGTAAATACATACATATTATGCATGTAACACCTAGACCCGAGACAAATATTTGCAGATCATACAAACATTAAATTTTTTTCCCGCGGCGGGAATCGATCCCGCAACCTACTGCGACACAGCCGAGCCACTGCACCACAGAGGTCCTCGAATCATAGTCAAATTCAAATAGTCATTTATTCATTGAAAGCACTTATATTCACTTAAACAAGAAAGCATGTTTTTTTTAATTCAGAGCATTTGGATGGACGCCACCGCAGTTCGGACATTTACCATTGATCGTGAACCCTGATGGCACAAAGCTCAGCAAACGACAGAGCGACGTTAAACTTGAAGATTATAGAAATAAAGGTATTTAAAGTAATGATCTACTTTTAAATAGATAGATATATCTATATTGTACACCAGTAAATACATAAGAAAAACGAAAAAGAAATAATAACTAGTGGTACAATGGGTGACCTTATCGCTGAAAGCGATCTCTTCTAGGCAACCAGGCAATATGTAGACTACAGATTTTTAGATTTCGAAAATGTGTCATCAGCCTTACTTCATCCACTACTAGGTCATTGACACCATTTATAGTAAATATGGTACGATACAGATCTCTAGTAGAATTGTTTGGTTGTATCACAATGTTTCAGTACAATTTACTCTTTCAAGTGTACAATATTGTCGCCACTCACCACGATTCTGTGCCAGTCTAAGCCAGTCATCAGCCTTACTTCATCCACTAATAGGTCATTGACACCATTTATAGTAAATGTGGTACGATACAGATCTCTAGAGGAATTGTTTGGTTGTATCACAATGTTTCAGTACAATTTACTCTTTCAAGTGTACAATATAGTCGCCACTCACCACGATTCTGTGCCAGTCTAAGCCAGTCATCTGCCTTACTTCATCCACTAATAGGTCATTGACACCATTTATAGTAAATGTGGTACGATACAGATCTCTAGAGGAATTGTTTGGTTGTATCACAATGTTTCAGTACAATTTACTCCTTCAAGCGTACAATATTGTCGCCACTCACCACGATTCTGTGCCAGTCTAAGCCAGTCATCAGCCTTACTTCATCCACTAATAGGTCATTGACACCATTTATAGTAAATGTGGTACGATACAGATCTCTAGAGGAATTGTTTGGTTGTATCACAATGTTTCAGCACAATTTACTCTTTCAAGTGTACAATATTGTCGCCACTCACCACGATTCTGTGCCAGTCTAAACCAGTCATCTGCCTTACTTCATCCACTAATAGGTCATTGACACCATTTATAGTAAATATGGTACGATACAGATCTCTAGTAGAATTGTTTGGTTGTATCACAATGTTTCAGCACAATTTACTCTTTCAAGTGTACAATATTGTCGCCACTCACCACGATTCTGTGCCAGTCTAAGCCAGTCATCTGCCTTACTTCATCCACTAATAGGTCATTGACACCATTTATAGTAAATATGGTACGATACAGATCTCTAGTAGAATTGTTTGGTTGTATCACAATGTTTCAGCACAATTTACTCTTTCAAGTGTACAATATTGTCGCCACTCACCACGATTCTGTGCTAGTCTAAGCCATCCAGTTAGTCAGTCGGTAACGTTAACAATCTCGCTACCCGACCGTCCTATGTTTCTGTTCTCCTCGGCCACCGTTCAGTAGTTGTCCTACACCACCTGTTGCAGTACTCGCCGTCGCGTCGCGCCATTGAAGTTTTCCAACGTTTTCATGTATAACATTTTAGAAACAATAGGCCAGAAGCCTACTTTCCAGTTTGTTTACATTGCCAGTTTTATAAATTAGGAGGTTGTTTTATAGATCTTACTAAGTCCCGAAAGAAAGAAAGAAAAAAGATTTGAACCCAAATTTATTATTTATTTATTTTTGGGACATGGACCTATTTTGTCCATTTTTTTATAGTCTTTTACTAGTATTTTACCATCTGTTTATACACAGATGGTAAAATATTAGTAAAAGACAGCTCATACAAAAATATGTGTTGCTTGTGGTCAAAATAGGTCCCTGTCTCAGCTTAATGCAGCATCGTGTTAGCACGCCGCGCTAGTTTTCAAACAGGACGACAGACATAAAAATCCGTGAAGCCGCTCATTGTTTTTAAGCAAGTCAAAGAAAGAACCAATCTTAAACAACAGTCTCAACCAAAAAAGAAAAGTCTCAACTGGACCATTCATTTGTGGATGATAAGACGCGACAAGAGCGACTCTAATTGCGGGAACACTATTTCTTATAACTGTTGTATCTGTTTTTTGTGTGTGCTGTTAACATGTGTTGGGTAATAAAAAAATAAACTAATTTATTTTATTTTCAGGCGTCTTCCCGTTGGCGTTGGTGAATTACATAACATTGGCTGGCGGAGGGTTTGACCATATTCCGGGATCGGGCGTGATTTTAAAAACCTTGGAAGAATTGATTCATGAAGTAAGTAGCTTGGTATTGCATTTAGTGACAAGCTGAGCTTTTAAGCTTTTAATCTGGGTGCACGGCAGTGCCCTCGCCAAGTAAAGCACAGCCGTACTATCCTTTTCTAGAAGCCACTCAAGACACTTTCGAACCCCCTGTAACTTGGTTGTGGTCTTTCTTTACAGTTTCTCGATTTCTAGAAGTCAATCACGGCACTTTTGAACCCCCTGTAACTTGGTTGTGGTATTTCTTTACAGTTTCTCCTTTTCTAGAAGTCAATCACGGCACTTTTGAACCCCCTGTAACTTGGTTGTGGTCTTTCTTTACAGTTTGTCCTTTTCTAGAAGACGCTCAAGACACTTTCGAACCCCCTGTAACTTGGTTGTGGTATTTCTTTACAGTTTCTCCTTTTCTAGAAGTCAATCACGGCACTTTTGAACCCCCTGTAACTTGGTTGTGGTCTTTCTTTACAGTTTCTCCTTTTCTAAAAGTCAATCACGGCACTTTTGAACCCCCTGTAACTTGTTTGTGGTCTTTCTTTACAGTTTCTCCTTTTCTAAAAGTCAATCACGGCACTTTTGAACCCCCTGTAACTTGGTTGTGGTCTTTCTTTACAGATTCTCCTTTTCTAGAAGTCACTTAAAAACATTTTCGATCCCCCTGTAACTTCGTTGTGGTCTTTAAAGTTTCAGATAGATAAAATATCGTGCCACCCCAGCCGCCTTAATCCCGACCTGCTTGAGGAGTGCAATCGACTAGAGATCAAACGGCAGCTGCAAGACGATCTGCTGACACAGACGCTAGTTCAAACACTACAAGGACTTATTGCGGAAAAGTATCCAGATCATCAGATAAATACGTCAGGTAAATAAATAGATAACATCCATGTCAAAATAGATACATAACACCTTAGTGGGTGCTGAGTTGGTATGCACGTCTACTAACTTATATAATGTACTTGGAGAAGTAAAAAGGATAATTTCATACAATTCCAAAATTACTTAGTTGAAGTTGTGAGTTGTGTAAAATAGGTAGGCATTAAGTTGGAGGTCGCAGCTTTGAGTCTCGCGGAGGTTGTTATTTTTGGGATATTATAAAACCTTGAGTCACATACAGGGTTTCTGTGTCGTGGGTAATATAAACTATCAAGACGCACAGAACCAGAACAAATAACATAAGATATGCAGATCATGCAAAAAATTTCACACGGTGGGAATCGAACTCGCACTTAATGCGTTTCAGTCAGCTTCTCCCTTCGCCGTGCCACAGAGACGGTCGTCAGATGTTTACTGGACATTATACTCCCGCGATTAGCTTCTAATTTTCTGTTTGAATTTGAACATATTATGTGGTGTACATTAAAGAGTTATCTATCTATCTATTAGATACACTTTTTTCGTCCTTATCCAAACAAATCTTGTATTTGGATGCTACGATTTAGTTCTTATTGAGATCCGAACAAGATGGCTATTAGATGGCTATCTCAGTCTCTAAGCCTATCGAAACATGCGTTCTGTTGCTGTCTAACACAGGGCCAATAATTATTAGTGTCTCTTACATAGGTGTCGCTAGTCGATACTAGATGTCGTTAGCAGCATATTCGAATGGATAGGCCACAGTCGCCTTCAGTAGTTCGTAGAGCTCCCTGTGAAAGAGTTCTTCCGGGAAAGTATTCCATTATTTTTATTCCAAAAACTATCGTGAACTTGACTTATTCATATTGTAAAAACGGGAATTTTCACGTACCGCACTATCGGTGAAGGCACCGACTAAGTTTCTTCATCAGGATGTGTGATCGCGACTTTCGGAGGGACTCTCGGAATGAGTCGAACCTATTTCTAGTTTTTAAGAACCTGCTGTGAATAAGTAGGAACATCTCTTTTGCAATTTTTGTTTCAAACTTGTCATGATAAATAAACAATTTTTGATTGTTTGATATTCAAAAATTGACAATTAACAAATTCAAAAACGTAATTAAACAAAGACTTTATAAAGACATACTATAAAATATCTGATTATTTAGATTATTAAATCTCTTGGGATTGAAAATGCTCCAACTCGATAAAACATTTAGGTACTTATTGTTTTGTGAAATGATTATTAAAAGAATAACCAGCCTTGTTTTCGTGCCTTTCTTTCCTGGCTTGGTCGCGGAGGAACAGAGCAGTATATAAAAGCGACGTTTCAAAGTGATCTTTGTGATTTTAATGAATTTTGATTTTGACTTAGATGACGCCACCGTTATGTAACTTAACAGCGTAACTTTAATTCCTATTTTGTTTCAGATGGTCATGTGAGAAACGTACTAAATTGGGCTGCGAACCGCGTCACGAGGATTGAAGAACTGGCATCCAACAAGTTCGGGTTCCTCTGGATATTACCCACTGCCAAGATCGACGCCGACAAACAGTTACTAACTAAATTAGCGCAGGACCTAGAATATGTAGACAGTTTTGAAGAGAAAAAACTAAAAGAACATTTGAGGAGTTTTTCGAAGGAGAATGATGTGAAATTTCCGGTGCTAATGAAAATGCTGAGGTCGGTCCTCAGTGGGTTGGAAGAAGGGCCAGGGGTGGCTGAAATGATGGATTTACTGGGGAAAAGCCAGTCGTTAGAACGAATAAAGGCGGCTTTGAGATGATTGCTGAGTTTTATTCAACTTTTGTTTCAATGATGATTCTTCTATGCTTGGTCGCGCGCGAGGATCCGGCGTAAATTCACTTTAACATTTTAGATTCACGTATAGTTTTTAAGTTGACGTTTCTATATGATCCTTGTGATTTCAATGAATAAAAACCTATTGACTTTGACTTTGACTTTGACAATCAAAACGCTTTTTTAATGCCGAAAGGAAAGACAGAAACACCAAAAACAGGCGTTTGGCCTTAGCCTCTGCCCACGGCTTCGCCCACGTTTTACCCGGATAAAAAGTAGCATATGTGTTATTCTGATGTATAGGATATATTACTGTAAAGTTTCATCAAAATCCGTTCAGTAGTTTTTGCGTTTATAATAGTAGTAGGACTATCTTTGCTCGCGGCTTCGCCCACGTGGTACTCGGATAAAAAGCCTATGCGTTATTTCAGGTCTCGAACAATACCCATTCCAAATTGCATACAAATAGTTTTGTCGTTAAGATTGTATGAAACGGAACTGATGAAAATAGAATCTGACATGTTAATTTATACAATATTTGAAGACTCCCTGTAATGCATGATAGATAAATAAATAAATAATGCTGGAAATTTTCACACAGCATTATATAGCCCCAAACAAAGCAGAGCTTGTGTTATGGAAACTACATGACTGATAATTCTATTTTTTTTTGTATATACATACATATTATACATAGAAAAAACCCAGACCAAATATTTGAAGATACAAACATTTGTCCCGCGGCGGGAATCGAACCCGCAACCTTCTGCGTTTCAGGCGAGCCTTCGCCCACTGCGCCACAGGGGTCGTCGCACAGAGGAGATAGATTGCAGCGCCCCCTAACTTGCGGGGGTAAAACCTAAGAACTATCCTTGAAGATGTACAAAAAACTACTACAAGTTGATTCGGAGATAAATTCTAACACACAACAAAACACACGAACAAACTACCTATAACGGGTTCCGTATGTCGCGAATAAAAAACACTTAAAATATAGTAATTTATCCGTCAGATTCTTTAATGCTGTAATAGTTTCTTAGTGATCTTTGGTTGCTGATAATCATAAAAAAGTCTCTTATCGTAGCATACTTTTATGAGGAGAAATAAAAACATGCTATCTAATTAAGTAACAGTATAATTTTATTGAATTTCAAAATTTTAATACAATGAGAAAATATCAAGAAAAATATCCGTTACAATAATATCGAGCTTAAATTCAGATGTATCGAACACAACACTTTAATAGTATTTAATTTGCACGGTAATTTGCACATTCTTCAAAATTATTTTTTTACTTTCGATTCGTTATTTCGCTGGCACTTAGTTTTCCATATTTATTATTTTAAATTTGCATAACACTCATAAAATGTACAAATCCCCAACAAAATAAAAAAATACACATCTCTAAAATTAAATTGAGCATGTAAAACTAAAATAACTATTCAATTACGCAAGCCTCATTGGTAGATTACTAAGAACATATTTTTTTTTCTGTCAAAGCTTATCGCTGTGTGTTTTCTGCTGCCGTATCGCTACAAGCTACGCGCATACAGACATCTGTTGTAGCGTCTCTGTTCGTAGTTACGTGCGTATGTGTCTGCAGTATCGCCGCTGCAAGTAGCTACGTACGAAAGTGTTTGCAGTAGCGCTTCTGCATGTAGCTTCTTGCGTAGGCGTCTGTATTGGCGGAACGTAGCAGCACTACGTGCGTAGGCGACACTGCATGTAGCTACGTGCGTAAGTGTTCCTAGTAGCGACACTGCATGTAGCTATGTGCGTAAGTGTTCCTAGTAGCGACACTGCATGTAGCTACGTCCGTAAGTGTTTCTAGTAGCAACACTGCATGCAGCTACGTGCGTAGGCGTTACTAGTATGGACGCTGCATGTAGCTACGTGCGTAGGTGTTCTAGTAGCGACACTGCATGTAGCTACGTGCGTAAGTGTTCCTAGTAGCGACACTGCATGTAGCTACGTGCGTAAGTGTTCCTAGTAGCGACACTGCATGTAGCTACGTGCGTAAGTGTTCCTAGTAGCGACACTGCATGTAGCTACGTCCGTAAGTGTTTCTAGTAGCAACACTGCATGCAGCTACGTGCGTAGGCGTTCCTAGTAGCGACACTGCATGTAGCTACGTCCGTAAGTGTTTCTAGTAGCAACACTGCATGTAGCTACGTCCGTAAGTGTTTCTAGTAGCAACACTGCATGTAGCTACGTCCGTAAGTGTTTCTAGTAGCGACATTGTATGTATCTACGTGCGTAGGCGTTACTAGTATGGACGCTGCATGTAGCCACGTGCGTAGGTGTTCCTAGTAGCGACACTGCATGTAGCTACGTGCGTAGTGGTTCCTAGTAGCAACACTGCATGTAGCTACGTGCGTAAGTGTTCCTAGTAGCGACACTGCATGTAGCTACGTGCGTAAGTGTTCCTAGTAGCGACACTGCATGTAGCTACGTCCGTAAGTGTTTCTAGTAGCAACACTGCATGCAGCTACGTGCGTAGGCGTTCCTAGTAGCGACATTGTATGTATCTACGTGCGTAGGCGTTACTAGTATGGACGCTGCATGTAGCTACGTGCGTAGGTGTTCCTAGTAGCGACACTGCATGTAGCTACGTGCGTAGGTGTTCCTAGTAGCGACACTGCATGTAGCTACGTGCTTAAGTGTTCCTAGTAGCGATACTGCATGTAGCTACGTGCGTAAGTGTTCCTAGTAGTGACACTGCATGTAGCTACGTGCGTAGGCGTTCGTAGTGGTGCCACTGCATGTCATAAAACAACAGAACAACAGTTAACTTTTCATACTAAACACCTGTTTTGTGGGACAGAATTGGCCGTTAAGACTTTTGAAAAAGTTCAGCTTTGATCGTGGTATTATCAATTTGGTCTAGCATATCCAATCGATGCCATTCGTATACTTTCAAATCTATGTAAATCATTATAAAAGCATATAAGTAATCAATCAAATAAAACTAATACACAACTTATTCTAAATAATGTACTTGTAATTTCACAACTTCCACAGGAACATACATCGTTATCAAATTATGACTAGACAACTAAATGTTATTGATTAAGTAGGTACATGAACCAACTTAGTGGTTATAAGTGCAGACCAAATCAAACTTGAAAAAAACGAAGCGTTAAAGTAATTTATTTTTAGCCATGAACTCTTTTTCTTTGTCATTATAACAACTCAACCAATTCAAGTAAATTTATAAATTTATCCTGTTATATATAAACTGATGAAGTTCTACGTCAACTTGTTCTGCACAATACCACCAAATCGACAATGGCCAGGATTTTGTAGTTTACTAACTAAACTAAATTTAAACTGTCGCTCTCTTTTAATGATAGTGCAAGCAAGAAAGAGATAGCTACAATTTTAGTGCTGTCAAATCAGTTTACGTGCCGCTTTTCTTTGTGTTTATAGTCAGCATGTTTTGAAATGACGACTAAATTTGTATGGAAATCTTAGTGTGACTAATTTGACAGCACTAAAATTGTAGCTATCTCTTTCTTGCTTGCACTATCAGTAGAAGAGAGCGACAGTTTAAGTTTAGTTCGTGAACTACAGAATCGAGGCCAATAAACAATTAAACACGACACCTAAATAGAAAATCGAAGCGAAATATCGATGCTTATTGCTTAATCGTAAAATATCGTAAAGAATTATTATTTTAACAAGACCAATATTAAGAACTCACTTAAAATATTGATATGATTATAATTTACAAAGGAAATAATTCTTCTCAACAACATATTAGAGTATCACTAAGTGAAATAACAATAAGGATTATAATTTCCAAAACTACGAACCGCTTTATCTAAATAAGATAGAACAAATCAGATATCTATATAACTTTTGTGGCAAAGTATACTGCCTAAATAGGATATGACTGGTCGTCATATCTGTTTGATCCGCTACATAAGACGACAAAAAAGGTTTCCAATATATTTTCAAAAGGTACCTACCTATTTTTTTACACTTACCAAATTTAGAATTTCATGTTTATATTTAGGAAGAACTTATCCGATCGAGTACATCAAAACAATTTTAAAGAACGTGTGTTTTTGTTTCTCGATCTACTTACTACGATTAAAGTTTTAGGTATTAATTACCTATAAAACCTGAATAAAAGTGTGTTTACTATATTGTCTAACGTAATAAAGAAATTATAATAATACATTATTGAATATCTATATCCGCAAAGTGATTATTAAGTCCTTATTTTTAAATTATTTAAAATAGATTAAACTAAGGCATTAGAATCGCGAAGATATATAATCTTATTTTTAGAGCCTAAACGTTCACAGAATAAATAATATTAAATTGGTACACTTCATAAATATACATTAGAACAATCTTATACACAAACATGCAAGACCGGTCATATAGATACACGTTATAAAAACATTTATAAGGCAGATTATTATAAGGAAGTGAGACCACGTTGGTACGTCACGTTTTATTTTATTATTCATAGAATATTATATATGCTCACATAGATATTATAAAAAAATATCTGCAAGCAAAAAATAAGGTGGAAGAAACTGACATCTTATTAATTGTAAAATAAATAAATCTAATACGAATAATATAACTTTGAAAACTATCATTCTGCAATAAAAATAATTATAACAAATTATGGTACATAAAAAAAATATATCCCGTTTCTTTTTGTAAAAAATATGTTACTTAATACAAAAAAAAACAGGGATGCTTCCGTCCGGTGTTCTAGATCAGTTGAGCGATCTATATATCGTTTGCAACGGTCTTTAGATGTTTCATTTGTATGTACCTATCTAAGTATTATTCTTCCATTAAATAAATGTATACAACAAAAAAATTATGTTAGACTCGATATATATAGCAAAAGCAGCTAGAATATGAGGTAACATAGTTATTGAGACTCGAGACATCCAACGTGGTCATATATTTCTATACTTATAATTATATTTAAAGGGAAAACACGAGATCACAGTGACTCCAAAGTATTATGCCACAATCACACCAAATTGCTTATTTTCTCATTTTAGACCATTGATTACAAGATATCTAAAATTTAAGATTATTGTGCATGTATATTTATAGATTAACTGTGTATGAAGACAAATTTAATTAAAATATCGTTGGAATATTCTGTACGGCATTACAGGTAATTTGGTTATACGCCTGGGAATTATATCAAATTTATATTTGCTTTGCTAAGTGCTAACATTACCAGGCCACTCAGAAAGTTTTGCGAAAAAAAGTTTTTATGTATAAGGCACTGGCCACTTGTAATTATTTTGAAAAAAATTGGTTATTTAAAAGTAAAAATATTGTTTGAATTTTGAATTTCCCACCACATTTTTACGAGAGTCAGATTAAATAATCGTGTCTCATTTAAAAATGAATCTGCACCATGCGATGATTTTCTACGATTTTAAATGTGGCCTAAAACCTGATGAGTCATTTGATCGACTTCAAATGGCTTTTATGGATGAAGAACCTTCAAAAGCAACCATCTACCGTTGGCATAGCGAGTTCAAGCGCGGTCGCCTTACTTTGGGGGATGAACAAATAATATAAGAAGAAGTCCGTTTTTTAGTTTCTCAAACTTTCTGAGTATCCCACGTATATAGACATTCATATGCTTCCTGCATTTCATATCAGCCTCCTCAGAATGTAGGTACCTATACCTAAATAATTTATTTGTTATCTAGTCTAGGTTTATATGCCTAGATATATCGTGACGTAGATCGTAAGTAAATACCTATTGCTATTAACTGTGCATGTCTAATCAAATGTATCTAATTAATCCAAAATAGAAAAGAAAAAAACAGTTTACATTCTGAAAATATGATGATTAAGAAAACTGATCTAATTCTGTTCTGCATTGAGCTAAAAGTGTTATTG